>CM053814.1:2712500-5420000 GCA_028671895.1 Oenanthe sinensis | reverse complement strand
CAAGTAAAAGGGGACGGAATGAGTATTTTATAAAATAAATATTAAGTACTTTACAATAGTTTTTTTACTTTTTTTGTGAAATTCTTAAATTTATAATGTAAATAGTTTAATATGAAATTTTAATATATATACATAATTAATAGTTTAAAATATAATATATAAATATATAGTTTATTAGTTAAACGGAAAGAAAAAAAATTGTCATACTTTTTGTTAATAAATTAACTATGAGTTTCCTTATAATTTCAATATTCATTATTAACTAATTCAAAAGAATTTATTATGTATTTAATCGAACATAACATTTTTTATATGAATTGATAAATAATAGTCAACCATAATTATCTTATTTTCACAATTTTATAAATTTCTTTGAGTTTATATGAGTATAAATAAGTTTATAAGTTAAATTATAAAAAAATAGAAAGTACGTTATATTTTTTGGCTAATAACTATTTTAAATTATTTATAAAATTTTATATTAAAACTAAAGGATTTCTATTCGTTACTATATAAAAGAGTTATTTCTAAAATGAGTAACTCATATATATATATATATATATATATATATATATATATATATATATATATATATATATATATATTAAGGGTCTTTCTAGTCCCTTACTTTCATTGTTTATGAGATGACTTCTTTGAGTTTTTTTTACATACGAGATCCATTATCATTAATAAGCAAGAGTCAATTAAAATTTGACAACCCATCTTTTATTGTGTGCCCTTGGACAAATGTTAGAAAAACCGTTATTATAAATAAATAAGAAAAAGACTGAAAATTTTCCTATTATCATTAATAAATAAGAGTCAATTAAAATTTAACAACTCATCTTTTATTGTGTACCATTGAATAAACATTAAAAAAACCATTATTATAAATAAATAAAAAAAGACTGAAAATTTTACCGGTACATGACAATAAAAATGCAACCCGTACAACACTCAAAACGGTAAGGCCGCAGCCCACAGAGACACAGACGAATATGAGACGGACTTCGCAATCGAATATCTAATTATGGGCGTAGTTGGGATCACTTATGTCTCGAAATAAGTTACTTATTTTTATAAAAAGTAAGTATATATGTATTTTTTTTAAAATAAGTAACTTATTTTTTATTTTAAAAATAAAATTTGGTATTAAAATTTTAAATTAAAAATTAATATTTTAAAAAAATGTAAAAATACGTATTTTTAAAAATAAATAAATATCTTTTTACTTATTTTTAAGAAGTTCCAAACGGGCCGTATCTTGGAAAGTGGTATATATACATTTACGTAATGCGGAAGTAGAAAAACTAAAACTACTAATATAATAAAAAATAGAGCATATGGTTCTGTCTCTCGTCACTACTAGTCTACTACCATGCAGCTTTTATCACAATTCGCAACTCTCCATTTCCTCCTCCCTCCTCCATTTGTTTAAATTCCCATTTGCACTGTCCAATTAATATATAACTTGTTCGAAACTACTAGATATTTTGACTTTTATATTAATTAAATACATGTTTTATGACTTGTATTTTATTTTAGTTTTGTCTTTCACAAAATTTGAACATTCCAACATCCAATATAAAGTACGAGAGTGGAATAATTTACAACCTTTTGATATATATTATGAATTTTACTAACTTTAATTTGAATTCCTACACAATATCGGGGAATAAATATTATTATGGTTACTAGCATTAAGTTAGCAACTGACGACATTTCATTTTTTTATAGTAAATTGGTAACTCAAAATTTTACAAAAAATATTTAAATTTATATCACTAACAATTTCTGTTTTTATTCTTTTTAAAATATCCAGATTTTATGTAAAATATTTAAATTTATATCAGTAACAATTTCTGGTTTTATTCTTTTTAAAATATCCAGATTATATTGCATTTCAGTGACGGACTCGCATAATCATCTTAGCATATGCTTACTCCAACGTATTGCTTCCTTTTCCTCTTCGATTTAATCTTTACTCTTCTTTCTAAATCATAAGAGTGGAGAATTCATTTTGGTCCATGACTTTTTCCTTTCATCAATATCAGAGGATCTCCGAGCAGTGTAACTATGATGTTTAGTTAAAAATAATATAAAATAATGGTTAATTAAAGTTTGTTAAATATGTAAGGAGTTATATTTCAATAAAATTAGTTATAATAGTTAGTTATATTTAAAATAATTTTATTCTTTGATTAAATTAAATGAGATAGAAATAAAAACATATTTCTGAAATAAGGAGAGTCGAAAAAGTTTAACCAAAAAATAATGTAAATATATTTAAAAAGTGAATAAAAATTCAATAAATATATAGAAAACAATCGAAAATATTTATAATTGCCTAACAACAGGCTAACAGTGTAGTAATATATCCAAAACAGTACACTCCTTCCGTTAGTAGGAGTATTATAAATTTTATAACCGTTTTTATAGTGTGTGCACATGGGTCACATGACTACTAGTTGTCAAATTTTTATTAATATTATATTTATTAATAATGATGGACCCTTTATCTATAAAAATCGCACAAATTAAAGTGAATTAAATTCATAAAAATTAGTGTTTAATGTGTGTTCATTAGCACAAGACCCGTTTAAATTGGTACTGTATAATGTTCTGAGTTCTTAATGGGGCTGTTTGGCAACAACTTTTTTCCGGAAATAAGCCCTTATTTCCGGAAAAAAGTAGGGATGTATGTACTTTTTCTGAAAATAAATAACTTATTTTTTATTTTGAAGATAATATTTAATTTTAAAATTCTAAAACAAATATTTATCTTTAAAAAATATATGAAAATATGTAAAAAATAAAAATAAAATAAACTACTTATTTTATGTTTAAGGAACCCCAAACGGCCACATTATAGATCATCCGTTTAAGCCATTAAACTTAACATATATGTGCATGGAGTACATAAATTTCATAATGAATTATTTTTTGATTTATTATGCATTTATGCCACTACACTATTTACAAATTCTAATTAGACAAATGTTCACAACATTATGTTGTCTGTTATATATTTATCGCGCTTAATTTTAGTGGTATCCTACAACTTAACTCTAAATGCAATAAAAATAAATAAGTTCATGTATATGTTTTTAAAAATTCACTTTAACGCTATTAATTCTGTAATAAGATATAATATAACATATATTTGTCGGGACCGAACCCTTTGAATATTAAACATATGCAATAATAATCCACTTAAACTTAAAACAGGAGGTTATCACTACAAAAATTACAAGAAGCCTACGTAGGTTATATAACTTTATAGGGTAGGCTAAGTTTCAAATAAAAACCCATTATTAGCGGGGACTCGAGAAATCACTAACAAAAAAATTTAATTTTCACAACTTGACCTGAAATTGAATGCTAATACATGTTAATATTTTATAAAAATATTAGAAATATGTTCCGTAAAATTATAGTAGTATAGAACACAAAAGAAAACATATTATAAAATATATGTTTAATAACATAATAAAATATAAATTATAGAACATATATTAATAATATAATTACATTAAAAAAATATTAGTTATTAGGTGGTTTCTAGAATTCCCTATATAATAGTAATTCCCGTTGAACCTTAGCCATTACAGGGTATATATGTATGTATATAAAGAACCAAAAGCCTTTCAAGGGGTATTTGCCATCCAGGGAGAGTGGAATCAAATTGTTTATCACAATGGATTCTAGAATAGACCTTTTGTCTTCCCAAATTGGGTTAATTAGGTATTTAGAAAGGCATTAGTGTCTTTTTTTGGAATAAGAACATGCGTACAAAGTTTAAAGCCATTAAAGCAATATTCAATTGATTGTTGATGGCCATGGCAACTATTCTCCTTCCTTAATTAGTTGCTTATTTAAATTTTTACATACATTTTAACACATACATAAAATATAATTTGATAAATTATTTTTGAATTTTTATTAAAATAATTAGGAACGACAGGGTTATAACGCAATCTCATCACTCATCGGTCCAAAACAGACTAGTATATGAAACGTTGGGGGTGTTTGGGGGAATTTTTTTCCAGAATAAGTCAACTTATTTTAAGACAAAGTTAGAGATTCCTAACTTTTTTCTGAAAAAAGTTAACTTTTTTTTGCAACTTATAGAATCTCAAATATACATTAAATACTTGTATAAAAAACATTTATCAAAATATGAAATTTTTACCCGAAAATAAGTCCAAAAGGACTTATTTTAAGGCAGGCCAAACAGACCAGTTGTTATTGTTTTTTCTGCAGCGTCGCCACTTTTTTTTATGTAGTATTGCTCTCTTTTACTACTTTCTAATCAGGAGCACAGTGAGTATTTGTAATTTAGTTTTGCTACAAGTTCTTTTGTGAATAGTTTCAAATGGATAAATTAGAATTTATTCTTTCAAAAAAAAAAACTTATCATCTGCTTGTTTATTTACAAATATATTGCTTTTCTAACCTTTTCTCCGAGTGAAATGTATTTTAGGATAGACGATCATCCATTGTTATCATGAAAGATGAGACATATTGCATGGTTTTTCTTTAACAAATTTACTAAGCATAGTTTTTACTTTATTTAAATTTAAATTTAAATGGAATCTCCTATTTTGTGAGCCAAATTTGTTACCCCATGAAGCAATAATGGCCCATACTACTTTATCAACTTTCTTAACCGTTGGCCCATTGTAGACTGATTTATCTTTTCTCCTCTGTCCCCTGTTAAGGCTAACGATAAGTGTGATTTGTTGTCGTACAATCATTATGGAAAATCCCGATCCCAAAAATTATCTCAAAGTTATTTTTTTTAAATGAATATGCATAGCGTGTTGATCAGATAAATTTCTTATAAGAATAATATCTCATGTAGGTATATAAATCCATCAATTTAAATTTGACAACTAATATTCGAAATATGTTAGAAATTTTTTTAGGTACTTGGTACATTTGTTAAAATGGTTGAACACACTTTATGAATAAATATTTTTTTAAAAATTTTTCTTCCTATGAAATGCATTATTATTTAATTATTTAAAATAATTCAATTGGTAGAACTCTTTTATTGGAACAATTTAATCATTTCTCGTTTCTTGCTTGAATAGGGTTTGAGGTTTGACTCCGCGTTTCTCCAAAGTCCAAACCTTTTAGCCAAGGTTTTGATTATAAAGCACTTTTTTTTGGTATCATGGAGGTATGAATAGGAGAACGTTTTTGGTGCTTTGTATTTGAACCCCATTAATGATAATGAGAATGTTACTTTAATGTGTTAGTGTTTAGTAAAGGATTAATATTACTCGGAATGTTAACAAAATCTGTTAAATTGGGGAAGTAGCTCAATTGGTAGAACTCTTTTATTCGAACGATCTAATTGTTTCTAGTTTCTTGCCTGAAACGGGGTTCGTTTAATGTGTTAATGTTTAGTAAAGGGTTAATATTAATCAGAATGTTAACAAAATCTAGCATATTACTGGTCTTCATGACCATAAATCATTTTATCAGCACAAGCAACTACTAGATTTGCATAGTACTTAATTTTTTTTTAACTGAAATGCTTAAGAGCAGCTAACGATTAGCACTTAGCTGATAGGAGCTAACAGTTAGCTTTTACTTTGTTTCAAAGTCCTACTGTTACGCTGCACCCCTTCATTTCTGTACCTGAAAATTGTTTGCTTGTATTAATTTTTCTGTCCACTCTTCATTTGTGATGCGACTGAGAGAAGCCTAGATACCCCACCAGTCCCCATCTTGTATTCCTTCTCATTCTTGCATTCAAACTCAACAAGCCCACGAAACGTTGTTGTCATTCCAAAGTAGCGATGCTGCTCTTCATTTTCGAACAACCGTCTTCCAGGCCATGCTGTCATGTTCTTGTGCACTTCCAACACCACATCTGCAGCTCCAAGCAAGATGGTTTGTTACATTATTATTTCATATATCCTTTACTACTACCAAGTTTAGGGTCTTACGTAAATCTACATTTTGGATGCATGTGTATTTGGTACTTAATTACATTGGTAGTTTACGAAATTTTTTGTAGTAGTTGGTGGGGGGAGCAAATATTCGAACTTACTTTTACCCCTAAACTATAACTCAATCCTCAAATACTTTTACTAATATAGAACTGTAATCAACTCACTTTTCTTCTTTTTGGTTATGGTAGAAGCAACATGTTTGCTCATCTTCAGCATTACCTGCAAAAAAGACAGCAATACCATGAGTTTCATTTGTTAGTATAGAACTCAAGATTAACTAATACTTGTTATTGGCAATGTTAAAAGTACGAGATTCATTTAGTGGCTTCTGCTAACATCTTAATTGAGATTTGGAAGAGTTTGTTGATTAACATGGTACCAATGCTTGATCATGTTTAGAAATTATGAAATCTCTTGAGTTTGAACTTTGAACCCTTGTAGCCACAATGTTCTCCTCTTCGACCCTTTGTTTGTGCATTTAGTAGAAATGTTATCATGAGTTTTTTTTGGCTTAGGGAGGGGGGGGGGGGGGGGATAATATGATCCATGTAGTGGCTTCTACTAAAATTTTAACTTTTTGTGAGTGTTGACCATCTAACGTTATTAGAGTTTATGTGTAGGAAGGGTCTCAAGCTAACATAACCCGAATATCCCAATTTTTGACAACTTGTCATGGAGTTAGTAGACTCTGGCTTGTAAAAATTCCCCAAGCTTAATTACCTGACTACTCGGTGACTTCTATCAACACTTAAAATTTCAGGAGTGTTGGTCATCTACCATGTTATTAGAGCACAAATTTAGAAGAAGTCTTGAGTTTGCATAACCCGAATATCCTCAAATTGTTGACACTTGCTATGGTGGCCTAACTTGTCGACAGGTTGAGTCGGGTTTACTTTGCTGAAGTGAGTTAGTAGACTCTGGCTTGTGAAGGTTCCTCTAAATTAGTTACCTGTCCAGTACGATGAATGTAAACTGAAACAAATTTCCAGTGGAGATCACCTGCAACATCGTAAAACTTTCTGTAAGACTGAAGCTTAGACGCTTAATCTGTCCTTGCTCAGAGTTTAAACAGCAACTACCATTTCGAGTTCTTTTAAGAAGCTCGCTTCCTTTGGCAAGGAGTTTTTCGTAACATGCACCAGGGGGAGTTTCTTCCAAAAATTGCTCCTCAAAGCATTTAGCACTTGTTTCATTTTGACCAAAACCCAGATCATACCCTTTACCTATTGGAATCACTGCTGCAATATTCCATACTCCCTTAAGCACTCTTGCTTTTAAGGTTGCTTCTCCAGGTAGAGCTGCACAAAATATTTAATTATTCCTATTTAAAGCATTATTTTTAGTATTGCTATATTTGTGATCTTTCTCATTAGATTTTTACAGCCATGATAAATTATCAACAGAAGCTTGATGTATGGGCTTGTTTATATTACCTGTAGCAGCTGCAGCTGTAAGAGTCAATACATCTCCATGTGATCTAACATTAACAGCTGAGTTAACTACTGAAAGAAGGTGATGCCGGTCAGCTCCTAAGGAATCCGCGGCTTCCACACATCGTGCAGCGACTAATGTAGCTTCTGTAGCTATGGCCATGTCAGTCTTTGCCATTTGTTCATTCTTTCTGGAAGCTGATGTGGTTGCACTGGCTGCTGCAATAGCTGCCAGTGCAGCAGCCACTCCAGCAACCGATACAGCTGCATGGATTTGAGCAGTCTGAGCTCTCTTATCTTCTCTTTTCTTTTCTCTCCTTTCCTTAAACCACCTTCCAACTGTCGTCGCCTGGGGTGTTACTGCCACCACCAGTGCCATAGCTAGTATGGTTTTTTGCAAGTAGATGATTTAATGTCTTGTTTACTCCCAAGTACTACATTGCTCAATTGGTATAACAAAATCAATAATTAGGCTCTCTACAAGTGGAACTGCAATACTATATCATAATAAGATTATGTATATAATTTGAATTAAAAAAACTAATATTTAAATAAGAATGGTTATCTCATGTGTGAGGGTGAGATAAAAAATTAAATTATAAGAAATGATATGAATCACATAAGAATAAATGTTATTTCATTCCGGACGGAATGATCATTCCAATCCCACTCATTTGCATTCCTATCCCTGGACTATATCTCGCATTCACAAAGATTCATTCACTGAAAAGTAAAAGAAGTTTGTACTGTACAGTGTAGACGCAACATTCCAAATTATAGCATCAATTTATTTACTCTATTTACGGATTTACCTTCAACTTTAAAGTTTTTTACAGGGCATCTCCGATATTATCTTTTAAATTATCTTTATCTTCATATTTGAAGTTAAAATGGTACAGAACTCTATCCAAGCTATTTTTATCTTTATTATTAAAGTTATATACAGTTTAGTTTCAAATATGAAGCATTCACTTAAAGATATTAATTTTTAATAATCTCACTCACACACTATATCTCTATATCTATCTTTGTCTCTATATTTATATATGTATTATTATATAAGAGGGATATTAATGATTTGAAGAAAAATTTAGAGTAATAATTAGAAATAAAATAGCAGTTTGAAGTGAAAAATATGAAAATAAAGTTAATTTAAAATAAAGTTTTGATCGGAGATTTGAAAACTCAGCAGGGCGACCTGATGGGTGGATCGTGGACTTCACAAAGTGACTACTAATATTACTCGTAGACTCGTAGTACATAAGAGTTTTTACTGTGGTCAGTAACCATAAATTGACACAGTTAAAGCTGCACCTTATCAACTTTATGCAAATGTAAGGTCCAAGCTGATGAGTAAACAGTCTAGAGAAATACATTGACCTCTTAAAAGTTTTTTTTAATATAAAAATTCATATATATTGATTCTGTCAATATATTATTGACTTTTTTCCTCGTAAATGGCAAGAAACCCGTGTATATGCATGGACATTAACATTAGATTACGTTAGTTATTATCTTTGTGTCAAAATAATAGTATTATTTTAATTTTTGTTAATCAAAATAATTAAATTTTCAATTAAAAATTATACATATTTTTTAATTTAAAATGATTGAAATTATATCATTGAAAATTATATCTAAACCCTTCTTTAAAATATTATTTAACTTTTAAAAATTATATAAAAAAATAAATTTTCAATTAAAATCAAGTCAATTTAATCACTCAAATGTCAAACAGAATTGGTTGAATAATTCCAAGTTTTAGTTTTTAAACAAATAAGTTATTTAACACTTATACCATCCAATCGTGATTATAAGTTAGTCCGAGTAATTGGACTATTAAGATTCTATATGCAAGTCAGGTTAAATAAAGTAAAGCTAAAAGGTTTATAAATATTTATCAATTAAGAAATGTAAACAAGGAGTATTTGAATTCTCAAATCGGAGTAAAATAATCGTCAAATAAAAAAACGGAGTAAAATGGCATACAGAGACGGTAAAGATACCGCTCCAATTGTCTTGAACAATATCAGCAGTACACGTCTTGAGGGAACTAAAGTATACCCGTCCGGTCAGCGCAATTTTTGCAAGTATTGATATTCACATCTTTTTTCAAGTATTAAGACCGTCCCATCGTTCCGGACACTTTTTTTTAATAAACAAAATTACACTTAAATAAAATACTTGATATATCAGCAGGAACATATATCACTCCTACTAAATACTAATCCTAGAATCCTGCCTAAAACTATAATCAACACTCTTAATTCTGGACGCTCTTAATACGATAACTTTGTGCACTGGATACGATTTTTTTTTATCGATTTTTCGAAACCAATTTTGTCCCTCATTTTCAACAAAGGAAGGTCCCCCGATCTGCTATTTTACTTATATTTAACTTAAACATAAGTAAACATACTTGCTGTAAATTAACTAAAAAACATACAGTAAACGGGCAAGAAAAGAATAGATTTTATAGAAATCCAGAAGTGTTTAGTCAAGATATTTAATGAGCCACACATTGGCTTTGATAGTTTGATCATAATGCCATATTACAGGATGCAATTTTTTGCAACACTCACAGGGCTACCCATACCCTCATGAATTGGGTTAGAATTTCAGCCCAACTCAATTCTGAAAATCATATGATTATATGAACATGGGATATAACAGGTTTAAGCATGGGCTACGTATATAACACGTTAAGCATGGGCTATAAAAGTAGTACCACCCATTTATTTTCCTCTATAAAATCAGCAATTTGTATACTTTATTTTTATATAATTTCAATGCCCTTTTTTCTAGTCCATATTCCCAAGTCGACAAATTATATATCGGTATATATAAAAGTAAAAATGATTTAAGGATTAACATCCCTTGATAGGACATAAAATCAGTTGCCCCCCCGTTTCTTTAACATTGTTGTTAGAGATGGATTTTAAGAAAAAAGAAAAAAAGTGGACGAAAAAAGAATATTAGAAATAATAAAGAAATGTTAAAAATATAATGTGCATTATAAAAATATATATTGAAAAATGAAGGGGCCGGAGAGAGTCGGTGGCCGAGCTACGTAGGGGCTAGTGGGATCTAAAGCCCCCTTTACAATAAATTTTTTTGCATATAAATGATTTATATCAAAGAATTTTAGCCCCCAACAAGACACAAATATTATAGGGATATATTGACTCATACATATTTATTTTATTTTAGCCCTCACCTCTATAATTTTCTTGGCTCCGCCAAAACAATTATTTCGTTGAAAATAAGGGGGTTAAAAAACAATTCCTAACTATACATCCTTATGTGCGCTTTGGGCCATTCTACATTTTTCAGTATTAATTACTATTCTCTTACGAGTGTCCGGGAGAAATATTCACGAGTCCTTGGACGCTTGATTAAGCACACCATCAAATCCTCATAGAAAGTCCCCTGTCTTTTAAGTTTAAAGGTATTCTAAAAGCGGAGAAATATATACTGTAAAACAAATTTATATATATCCCCTCAAAAAATAGTTATATATATATATAGATTCGGTTTGTTTGAAAATAAAATGATTCTTCTCTCCATTAACAAAGTGATTGCCTCCATCACTCACTCCCCACCTCCCATGCTTTGCATATTCCTCTCTTTCATATCATTTCTTCAACCTTTTTCTGCAGTTCCCCTTACCCTATAATGATTTTTATATATTGCTTTAAATTTGTATCTGAAATTTTTAATTTTTAAAAAATATGTTCGTAGTGTTTGTATTCTTCAAAATAAACGAACTTCGCAAAGTTGAATTAATTGTAAAATAACGAAAACAGCACTTTCTATATAAAAAAAAAGTATTGTATTATTGAAATGTAACATACAACATCTTCCACTTTCAATGTTTGGAACATCGTATCAATATTTGGATCCGAAATTCCCTCAAGCCTAACATTCGATTGTTGAAAGTATTAATTTAAATTTGTTGCATGTGATTTGTCTTTCATGATATTTTTATTTTATAACTGCGAAAAATGTATTGAAAAGGTGTGGCGACTAGCGAGCGAGCTTCATGCTAAACTTCAATTTTGCCGGACCGTGAAACACTACCTTAACTCCACATTCAATTTACTTTTGGACAAAAAATCTCATATTGATAAAATTATTTGACTGCTTATACTTAAAATAACATTTCTTTATCTTTTTTATCTTTTTGACAGAAAATTTCTTTATCTTATTTTCTAGACGTGAGATTTAGGTTAAACAACCCTCTAAGAATCTCTTATATATGCAACAACTTTACCAACTGCATTATATATAAATAAAAGTTAACTCGTATGAAGCCTCCCAAATAATGTTATCTTTTGTATAAACATAGAAATTTGAGGTGAAACCTATAAGTCTACAGTTAGTGGTATAGTATATTTTAAAATTTTCAATTCCAAAAATTAATCTATGGTAGCTAGACGAACCTAATCCACAATATTCTGAAACTACTAGCTATACCAGAAAAGAGTGTAGATATGTACATAGAACATATTTAAATGTGCATATTCGTCCTGGAATTTCAAAAGAAGCACCAAACAAGAGAAAGGAGGAGAGACAAAGTTGGATAATGGGAATGAAACAAAACAATAGACTGGCTGGACTTTTTGTACCACAATTAAATAAACAATAAAGATATATATAAGAACATTGTTCTAACATAGAGACTTAACGATCAATACCAAACACTTGGAGCCAATGTATTCTTGTTTCTTCTTGGTGGAAAGAATCTCTACCTAGCTAGTGTCATAAATTATAACAGTTCCCGGACAAAAGAGTTTCTAAGTATTGATTGTTTCATGTCATAACGTCATGAATTATCAAGCAATAGAGACTTTTACGTATTGTATAAATATTTATGTACCTTGGATGAACCAGGAGTAGCCGTGTAGCTATATCTATACATACATACACACATATATATCATAAAATTCACTAATCACTAATGATACATCCTTTTCTACAACTTTATCCATAATTTTTCTTGTCTAAAAACTTTGTAGTAGGATCATTATACACTCCATATATTCACCCCTTTTTTAATAATCTATTTTAAAAAATTTAGGCATATCAAAAAAATTAAATTATATTCATAATTATTGTATTATTTAATATTTATTTAAATAAAAGTTAAAATTGAAATCAACAAACTAAAAATTTATATTAAAAATAAAAATTATATTGAATTTGTTTTTTAAAATGAACTATTGAAAAGAAACGGAAGGAATAACATTCAACTCTTGTCTTTATTTTAAATACAGGTATAAAAATTGAGAAAAAAATAGTCAGTATGTGCTTAAGTGGACCTCATATTTTAGTTAATAATTATAATTATATCTGAAATAGACGATCTCACTTAACGTCTGAACCCATCTGTTACCTACCGCCACTTCTGGGAGAAAGGTTAGTGAAGGCAGGGAGGGCCGATCACTATAATTTGATTGTACATGTTCCAAATTTGAAGTTGCAATCAGTGGTATATATATATGATCACTAAGTACACTCAGAGTGACATAATTATGTGAATTCCCAGCAAGCTCACATTCACATTCACAAAATTTCTAGATCATGACATTACAATAGGATCTGCAGGACCACCAATATGTACACTAGTCCATCATCTGCATGTACAGTTTACATAATAGAGTATATCCGAATTGGTACGTGTATATAATATTAAATACGTATTTGGAGAATAAATTGCATTCTCCTCACTCGTATTATTAATAGACAAATTGAACATCTAACGAATCATAAAAATTAAATCTGAGATCTTTTCTTAAATTTGAGCTTTAATGACGTGTTAAATAAAATAACCAACACTCTCCTGAAACTTTAACAAATTAAGGCATGCTGTTTTGTAGTGCAAATGTACAGGAGTACGTCTTGTCCACATGCAAATTAAGTTGTTAAACTTAAGGACCTAATAGAACAAGAATTGAAGATGCAAATTTTATGATCGGTGGTTAATTAGTGGATTTGTGGGGTTACAGAATATATATGAGAGAAACCAAATAGCAAAAAAATCGTAAAGTAAAACACATGGCTTGCCATAATTCCGAAAGGCGGTATCCAATTGCGAAGCTCAAACCAGAGTAGTAGAATGAATCGATGAGAGAAAAGGACTGATTTGTGGAAAGAAGATCTGATAAGGTAAAACGATGAGCATGCAGGCATGTATCTTTGTAATTAAGAAGATGGGCACATCCCATAGATGCACAAGGGCCAATGCCACTGGAGTATTTAGCATTTGACTTTAGGGTATAGAGTAGCAATTCATTTTTAGAATTTTAATTTCTTATTATATTCTGCGTTGATTTCACGATTCTCAATTTATAGGCTAAATTTAAGATATTAAAATGTAATGTTTATATTATTGATTTAAACATATCAAATAAATTCATGATTTAAATTCAATTAATAACATATTAAAATCAAATATAATAATATAATTAAAGATTAATATAATATATATAAGTATTAAAAGTGATAATAAAATTCAATAATATATGTACATTACATATACATATATAAAAAAAGGATTAAAATTTATAATTTCTCACCTATATTAAAAAAATTAATAAAATATTTAAAAAATGTTATAATCTGTAACCTATTGTTTTTTAGAGTCAATTTCAAATTCGACCTGTTTTCAATTCGAGCTATTTAATTAAGAATAACCCGGGAACTTCGTTACTTCGATCACTTTGCCCCATCACTCCACTTCTACATATTAAAAGGGAAGTATATTTTAATTTATGTTTTACATTTTAATCAAATATTCTGCCGTTTGAATTTTACTTTTCTGAAATGATCAATTTACATAATAATGAAGTATTATTTTATTCCTCTCTTCCATTCATTTTATTCTATTTTCAATTTATTGTTCAAATTAATTAAATTTTGACCTTAAATAAAAAAATATTTTTAAACATTTTTATAAATTTAAAAGTTAAATTTTATATAATAATAATATATTTTATTGTAATGACTTTTAAAAAATTATATTTATTATATAATGTAAGTGATGAATGAATGCAATAGAGTAAGTAATCACTAATCAGTATACTCGCATTTTATTTCTTTTTCAGATTAATTCCGGCACCGTAATATAAACAGATCCAAAAATCTTTGATAATGATTTAATTGCATTTGCGTGTATACATACAATGCCTATACAGTACTAGTTAATTTGGCCAAAAACACGGGGGGGACACTATACAAGGGACATAACATAATTGTGATGAAATTAAATGTAAAGTACTGTAGGGGCATCGGCGCGTTTGCAGAAATTCTCCGGTAAGAAAGCTCCTCGTCACCTAATTGCTAACAAAATCAGATATCTGAAAGAAATGAGACGAGGAAATCAGAGGCAAGAAAGTGAAATATGCGCGTGATATAATTACCAAAAGACAGTCACCTCCATAACGAAGAATAAACTGATTGATTAGTTTTATTTTATTCAACATAACCTACATTTTAAAAAGTTTTAATTGGACAAACAAAATAATGACCAGTTTGACTTATCTTAAATTTCAAAAATAATTATTTATCTTCAGAAAAAAGTATGTAAATATATGTATATATATATATATACACTTATTTTTCAGATTTAAGAAAAGTCAAACATCGGATAAAATTAGAAGTTCAAAATTTGAAAAGAATTAGGGAACAACAAGACATATTTATATACCTAAGCTATAATAATATCTTCCAACAAAATAGGCACCCCATGCAGTAGAATTATATGTGCATATATATATACACAACCTATCTATATGATCGAAATGAACAGTTCCATCCTCAATGAAATTGGAGGGGTCGTGTTTCACATGTTATGTCCTGTAATTCAACTCAATAATAGCTCCCAATAATCATTTTATCATGTATACGCGGGCAAGCCGGCCTGATGGGATGGGATGGCCGGGCTCGAAAAAAATTTGGGGGCACACTTTAAAAAAAATAGTATATATATATTTTATTTGGTTAAAAAAATTACAAAGTCAATAATATTTATAAAATATAAATTAATAATTGGTCTATAAAATTAAAAATAAATATTAATTATATATATAATATATATATATATATATTATATATATTCTAAAAAACTAGATAATAAGTTATTAAAAAAGAAAAATAGAGTTATTATTCGGTTATATATATTTTATATTAAAACAATTTAATTAGTGTTATGTGTTAAGTAAAATTTTGTCTTAAAACTCATATAGGTATATATATATATTTTGTCTTTATTTTGATGTAAAGATTCATTTTTTTTCAAATTTTTAGCGAGAATTTTGAATTTGAACTATCTATATTTGAGGTGTTATTATGATGTTACTTTTAGTGAAAATTTTAGTGAGATTTATATAATATTACCTAAAAAGCAATTATCTGATGTGAAAAAAGCAATGAGTTGATAAGTGAGAAGAGTCTCAAAGAAATTATGGCTAAATTTGTTATCGAAAAAATAAACTTTAATGTAAATTTGATAAAATTTTGGTGGAAATAAGTGAAATTTTTTTAAAAAAATTACCGTAACCTTTGTTATATATCATATGATTTTTTATAGTTATGATGGGAAATTTTTTTTAGGAGATCCATTTAAAATTTTTGTCCCGGATATTTCAGGAACCGCCTGTACGCGGGTCTTCAAAGCAGCGTAAGTATCCATTTATAACAGTGTATTTTGTTGATTTCAAGTGGAGATCACTGAGCAATATATACGGCTTTTAGCATTATTGAGATTTTTAAAAACATTATTGGCCTATTGAGATTTCCTGTTAATACCAACCATGCACCAAAGAGATAACCAACTAGATTCTCTTGCTCTCACTTTTTATAAATGGAGACCTCACTTCCACTAAATTGGTCAGCCTCGTTTCTGAAGTCAACTTACCTCAGCCTGTCCTATATATATATATTTTTTTTCTTTTAGTAAATTTTTATGGATTATTTGAGTGAAAAATAAACAAGATTTTATCTTCACATATATGATGATGCCTTGAATCACATCCAGCTATTACAGGAACATGGTTACTTATACTACTAATGTTGATTATTAGGATTTTAAAAAATTGTAACATTTTGTATATTTTGATCCTACTTTTGAAGGCTAGCTTGGAGCAGTCTAGTAAACTATAATAAACAACTTGCATAATTATTGATCAATCATATATATCTACAGGAAAATGTAGTGCTTTTTACAGTGGATTAGTGTTAATTAACTCGGTTAAAATAATGACCTTAATAGGACTCGTAGCATAATAATAAGTCTACTGATCGAGGAAAACTTTAACAAAAGCACTGAGAAGTTATATATGCATATAATTAAAAAGAAAGTTACTCCAGCACTAATAATTAAAGGCATTTAAATGAAATCTAATCCTCAAATGCGGTTGGAAATTGATCATATTAAGAGAAGAAGGTTGTTTCTGGGAATGTTTAGAGCTTGAGTAGGTATTATCTCAGACATGAAGCTTCTAAAACATTCCGAGATCGAGCTTAATTATTTAATGATCATCATTAAAAGTTGGAAACTAGAAATGATTTAAAATTTGGTACTGTATTAGACAATTCTATCCTTAGATACATGTGCCTGTGCAAACTGCAATAATTATTTGATATTTTTCAACGATTCCATAAGTACTTAAACTTAATTTTCGAATAAATGTGCACTAATTTTACTTTTCTAATAAAGGCAGCATATTTTCACTTCTATTATTTTTTCTTTTTTTAAGTGATCGACTTGAGTTAAGATCATTATGACTTTGCAACTGTTAAGAAAGGAGAAAATTATAAACATGTGATTCTCATGGTGTATTATTAATTAATCGGGTTACCTCTTTGAAGATTCATATATTTCGGTGCATGCATATAACTTTACAAATGCGGCTACGTATGTATGTACGTGTAAAATTTCATTTTCAGCATATCACAAATGTCAAATCAAACGCCCCGAGTACCTTATAAAATTCACGTAATATCAAGCAACTTAATATACTACAGTGAGTACTATTTAGTTTGTCGAATCATCTTATTAATTAGTAATATTTTATTTCAATTTGATTATATAGTTAACTAAAAGTTTATGCACATTTTAATAGAAATGTATAGAACTTTGACGATACATGGCCGGACCCATGTTATAACCTTACTTAACATTCAATTAAAAATAATAATTTAATACTTGATTTTGTTGGAAAGTTTATTCAAATTTTGATTCAGCTGTATATTTTCTGTTGAAGGCTTTAATTCAGTTCAATTGTATAATGTGTTCTTGTATTTTCTTCTGTACTCTGCTGCCCGCTATATTACGAGACTTTTATAGTTTTATGCACGTACGTATATAGATGATTATAGTATTATATTTTCCCGAAAGTTCAAGTGTTGAAGTTGATCCGAAGTCCATTTCAAATATTTTAAGTTGTATAATGTATATGTTTTGAAATGACGTTACAAGAAAAGGATACACCATACACGTACAGAAATCTGTTTAAAGATGTATATATATATATATATAAGTATTTAACATTTTACACCCCTTATCTTTGAACGATTTTTAATTTGATCTCAAACTATGTTTCATGCCATATTGCACCTCTAAGTTCCAAACTCACTTCAATTTGCACTCTTTTGACCATATTAGAGGGCTAAAATAGAAAATAATTTATTCAAGTATGGTTTATGATAAAATGTACCTCATAATTTTAAAATTTTGACAAAGAGTACTTTAACTTAATATTTCATTTTTTTAAGAAAGAGTTAATATTTTAAAAATATCCATTTGTAATATATATTAGCTAATATTTTTCTTAGTGAAAAATGTTTTAAAAATATAAATTTATTAAAAAAAATTCTTTTTAGAGGTAAATTCAAAACTTAATTTTGTATATTAAGCGTAATTTAATATGCGTACAATATTGTATTTCATTCCCCCTCTCTTTACATCTAAATTTTATACTTGGATAACTCATTAAAAACGGGATATTTGGGAGACAGAAATATTTTTTTGCGCATAATTTTGGTAGTATAAGTAAAAGTTTAATATTTAAATTTTTATTGACAAAAAAATAAAAGTAATTAATTGAACTATATGTTCAATACATCTTGAAATATGTGCAAAATTCAAAATGAACAATTAATTTAAGACAGATGGATTATATCTTTTAACAAGTATTACTAAAAAAATATATTAACTAAGATAATTTATAATTAGTTATTTCTAAAATATTAACATTTATTTTTTAAAAAAGTGAAATATTAAGTTACGGTGCACTTTGTCAAAATTTTAAAATTATGGGATGCATTTTGTCATAAACCATAGTTGAATAAATCATTTCCTATTTTACCCCTGCTAATTTGGTCAAAAGGGTGCAAAGTGAAGCAAAATTGAAACCTAGAGGTACAATATGCCAAGAAACATAGTTTGAGACCAAATTAAAAAACGTTCCTAGATAAAGAGTGCAAAATGCTAATTACTCTATAAAAAAATAAATAATTGAAGTCAAGAAATTGGCTTAGGTAAAGTAAAAATGTCTAATTCTTATAAAAATCAGGCATTAAATCTTTTTTTTCCTGAAAATTGGCCGTTACTGGATCTAGACAGATTTAGATGGAATTAATCGGCTATAATTAGGTGGATTAATTAGATAAAAATTCACAATAAGAGTAAAAAATTTAAAAACACACAAATTTGTAATAAAAAATAAAACTAACACACAAAAACGATGGTGTTTGTCTATATTTTATTGATAATAAAATGATGGTATTTAAATTATTATTTATATAAAAGATATTTCTCATGTTAAAATTAGTTTTGTAAAAAAATTATATTTAAATATATTTGATTAAACGTCCTGACTGGGTCCGGCCACGTTTCCGCCTAGCTAGTCTATTGCCTAAAAATAGGCTCAAAACGAATCCGAGTAATCCGGATTCTTACTCGGATTCGAATCCGAATTCGACTAGTTAAAAATGAATATAATTCGTATACCGAATATAATTCGTATACGTATAAAAATGAACAAATTCGAATCTTATTTTATAATTCGAATGAATACCGAGTCGGATCTTACGACTCTGATATTCGGTCATATTTATTTTAAGTAATTTAAATAATTTTAGAGTACTTGAATACATATTTATTATACGTATTCGACTCGAATTCATAAGTTGCATATATTATTATATACAATATATAATATTTATATTAAAATAATGCTATACTATGTTATCACATTTTAATTTTTAGTGAATTTTATTCGAGTATTCTTAATTTTATAAAATTAGTATATATGAATTCGAATTCGAATACACTAAAACAAGTAATTCGGTATTTATTCGAGTCGAGCCGAATCAAATACGAATATTGATATTCAAACTCGAGTCGAATCTGATCAAAATATTAAAATTTTAATTCAAATCTGGACCGAATCTAAACGAATAATTATAAATTCGAGCCGAATCTGATCATACTGCTATTCACATTTATTCGACTCGATTTCACCCCTACCTAAATCAGAATCAGCCTACCATTTTCAGAACACTAATTAAGAGTACTCTTTTTAGGGCAAAATAAGCTTGCATCCATGCTCTCAAATCTCAATTAGCCAAAAGGAAGTGTGGAACACATCCGAAAAAAGTAATATTGACTTCAATGACAAATGAGAACAGAAAATGAACAGTTTATTTGTAAATTGTTAAATTTAAATAAATCAGAACACTTGCGAATTATATTCACTGGACAGGAATCATTTTTGGTAACAAGTTGATTTTCCGAACCCCACTTGTATGAAAAGTGTACGTTTCATGTAGTTTGATTTGGGGAAATTGTGAATTTATATATGATTCTAATTTGTTTGCTTCAATGGGAGCCAATATAGCTAGGCTATATATGCTGCACTGTTCTTATACATATTCTATCCCCAATAGAATGACACATTAATTCGCAACCTAATTAATTTTCATACCACGAATGTATATAATTAATCATGTATATATGTCACATTTCCTTGTCTATGACCAACTCGTGACTGAGGATATATAAGTCTACTGTGTGTCTGTGTCTAATTATTGACGATCGATTGAAATTGATAAATTGATCCATATCGGTATAAAAATATCAAATATATATAAATCAGGTATGTATGCGTGTGTGGTGCAACTGCACAAGCTATAGCTAATCTGTTTGTCTTTATGTATTTAACTTATGTGTTCACGACTTCACGGTCAATATGTTCCAGGTCGAACAACGTACGTTACATTATTCAAATAATTTTTGCCCGACATGCAATTTATACCTGGACCAATAAAAAAGATCGAATAAAATAATAATTTTTAACGAATAAAATACATATTTAATAATATGGTAATTCATTTTATATAAGATATTACACTCACAAATGTGTTTTTCATAAGAAATAAAAAATAAAACATTTTACTAGTAAATGCGTATTAATATATAAAATGTGATAGCTAATTCATAAATAAGAATTTCATCTATTATAAATCACTTATAACTTTTAAAATAAATATTTTCATAATATAATTTTAAAAAAATGGTTATTGACCGACCAACCGTCTAGCCATCTCATGTTATGAGTTATGACTCACCTTCGAGTTCATTAGCGAATTTAGTCAAAAATTATCATATATTTTTTTGTCAAAGAAATATATCATATTTTATGTGTTCACGTTTGCATAATTGATGATTTGATGTCATGAATTAAATGTATAGCTAAAGTTTATATACAAACAATTAAATACTCAACCTCATAGGCGCGCTCATACGTAAGAACCTTCTCAAGTACAGCTTATGCCTAGGATGAACTTATTTACGGTATTCTTTCTAGCTGCCTTCATCTCTGTATATTAGTTTTTTTTTTATCGAAAAAGTTTTGAAAGTCAAGTAATGCGTGGTTGTACTTTACAAATTAGAGTGAAGACCTAAATAACTAATTTTGGAAAAAAAATGAGTTTTCTTTAACCGGTTATAATGTATTTTTTTAATTGCTAATTGTTAAAATCACCGATTGTAAATATATGATTAATCGGATAATGTGTATTTTTCACTTCAAAAGAGATAACATCATAAATAAATAACATGGCTCATTTTTTTGATAATAATTAATGTATTCAACCGATCATATTGTGTAGGATTATTTTTTGAAAATGTCTCTTAATTTGTTAAATTATTCTTTTGAAAAATTATAATCAAATGATAAGATTTTTATTAAAATATGTTCTTCAAAATCAATTTCTAATATTAGCATCATAACAGTTAATAGGAATTCAAAATTTCGGATAAAAATAATATTATTTGGATTAAATTAACTTAGTACTTGTCTTCATAATTCATACTCTAATTATAAGTATTAGAATCGCGATAAAAAGCCTAAAAATGCAACAGAAAAAAGAAAAAAAAACTAACTATTCTTTAGAAATAACCAAAACTAATAATAAATAAATAAAATTCTATCATTTATTTTAATTCTAAGGGGAATTTTAACCTTCCTTTAACCCTTTTAATTCTCGACCTGAACTCACAGTGCCTTCGACGTTGAACTAAACTTGCATGATAAGATAGTATAAAGATTAGTAGTTAATTACAAAATTATGTCATATAAACATTTTAGCTGGCTACATATATAATATATATACACTCATCAGTGAGAAACAAATTGGAAAAAAAAGGTTAAGTTATAGCAATCAGATAAATGACACATGTCATAATCAAATGGTTCTAAAATTGATAACATGAAACCTGGAGGCAGGTCATCCACAGGTAGTGCTCCTTAAAAACTTTGAGAAAGCATAAACTCATGGTCAATCTTATGGTCCTCAGCTCGCATGTATATTCCTCCGCTCTGAAATAAGTTTATGCATATATGTATAAAAAAAGTGATTTTTTATAAATTATTTTTAAATTTTTTTATTGAAATAAAAAATTTAAAAGATTAAAAAATTAAAATGATGCATAAATATTTTGGCATAATTAGAATTTTTAAAATTTTTATATAAGAAATAATAAGACTAATTTTTAAAGTTCGGTAGAATTAAAAATTTATAAGAGGGCTTGGATTAATTTATCAACTTTCGGTAATAAGTGGGGATACATGTGTACTTGGGAATATAAGGTTACATATTTGTGCCAATAGTGTGATAAATAGGGGAATTAGCAACTTTATTTGTTTGGGATTATTGTATAAATGTAATATATTGTAAGAAGAGATATTGTTTGAGAAATTAAATTTTTATTTAATAATATTTTTAATATATACATGTTTTATGATATGATATAATTAAAAAATTAATATTTTTGATGAGGTTTTATAGTAAAATATAGCTTTTTTTACAAATATTGAAAAAACAAATATTTTTTCAAAAATATAGTGATCCTATTTTTTTAAAATATTTTTTTAAAATTAAAATAATTTCCATAATAAAATTATATTTAATTTTACCAAATAATTTTTAAATAAAATTATTAATATTATCTAAAATAACAATACCGGGTTAACTGAGAATCATATATCAAGTTAGTTGGCACGGGTACGTGCAGATATTACATTACACACAAGTTGATTGACTTCATTTTGTGATTATCATATCGTGTTAGGATCCCTCCTAGAAGATTGTTTAAACTTTAAGCACCTAATCTAATTAACAAAAATATTCTTTAACAAAGAAATGATTACATTCACTAATCCATCAAGTACACGTGTCCAACTTACGATAACCTAAACACAACATCCATGAATCCCTCCACGTCACCGAGACGAGAATCCACCGGCTACGTACTCGCATCACAACAGTCATGTGTGAGGAAACACACACAATGGTAGTACAACACTCATTTTGTAATTATTTTTGGGATTATCGAGAGCCGAACCTTGAGACTATAAATTTGATTATATAATTAAAGTTGATCAAATAAGGATCTTTATTATTTATATATAAACATATTTAGGCAACTAGGAGTCCGTCATACCGTGTTTGAAATAGTTAATAAATGAATTACAAAAGTATAGGAAAAAAAGATTAGGAGCGAAAAGGATCATTTCATGAGCTAACTCTAAAATCAAGATTTTGTGTAGATTGTTTAAAAATGCATAACCATAACTATACACACCATTAAAGGCCAAGAAATCTTTATTGGGGGACGGCTAAGAAGGGACTCTATAGTAGACACGGCATTATACTACGTGAGCCACTACCACTTCGCTTTCTCTCGCTGGGGAAATCCAAATCATAAGCAGGCCCAAGGTTGGCAGCAGTATTAGTTTGAAGACCGACCCCTCCAAGCCACGTGACACCTCTGAACATGTGTGGGACCCAACAGTCCACTGAGAATTTCTTCTCACTTGTACTATATAAAGCTCCTAACACACCTCCAATGTTGTATACATACCTTGTCCATATATTCAACCAGTAGGTAACTAAATCATATTAATAAGTTGTGAAATGGGTAACGGGGACTACTCTTACCCGTCGGAAAATGTGGAGTGTTCTCACCGTGTCGCGATTCCACCACCGCAACCATTTACCAAGTCATTTGTCAATAATCTCAAAGAAACCTTCTTCCCTGATGACCCTCTTCGCCAATTCAAGAACCAACCGTTATCTAAAAAACTCAAACTAGGGGTGCAGTATGTGTTCCCGATTTTCGAATGGGGTCCGCGTTACAGCTTGAATTTCTTCAAATCCGACCTTATAGCTGGAATCACTATTGCTAGCTTGGCTATTCCTCAGGGCATTAGCTATGCCAAACTAGCAAACTTGCCACCTATTCTCGGCTTATGTGAGTTTTATATATTAGCACCGGCCTGTCATTGTTAAAAAATACTATGCCAGCTACACTGTTTTCTTTCTTTTTACGGGACAATTTATCATATTAAGTGTGTCATTCATTGCAAGATTAACGTTGCGAACCTGTCAAGTGATAAATATGTGATCACTAGTAATTAAATACTGTACTAAACTGGTAATGTTGCAGATTCGAGCTTTATACCTCCATTGGTTTACGCGTTGATGGGAAGTTCGAGAGATTTAGCAGTTGGGACGGTGGCAGTAGCATCACTACTGACAGCTTCCATGTTGGGAAAACAAGTTGATGCAACAGAGAACCCTACTCTTTATCTTCACCTCGCTTTCACTGCTTGTTTCTTTGCCGGGGTCTTGCAAGCATCTCTTGGCATATTCAGGTTAGGGTTTATAGTGGACTTTCTGTCGCATGCAACAATAGTTGGATTCATGGCAGGAGCAGCCACGGTGGTGTGCCTACAACAGCTAAAAGGGATACTTGGCTTGGAACATTTCACTCGTTCTACTGATCTTGTTTCAGTCATGCGTTCTGTTTTCTCACAAACTCACCAGGTATATACGTACTAATTAAGCGTCCAGTTTTCATTAAAAATATATATTTCAATACCAGTAATTTTTGTTTTATGTAACATGACACCAAGCCTATCACCAACAATAATTAATTTCTGTTCCATGTTACACATAGTGATAGACTGATAGGTCTCTTGTTCACATACACATGATATATACACGTAGAATTTCTGTTTCATGTTACGTATGTGACAGGTTTCTATAATAATAATTCAAATTGACACATTTATTTAGCTATAATATATAAAGCATTTACGTGTATACAGAAATCATTGGAGTACTTAAATTTGTATTTGTTGTGGTGATGGCTATTGCAGTGGAGATGGGAAAGTGCTGTATTGGGATGTGTGTTTCTTTTCTACCTTCTTGTGGCTAGATATTGTGTAAGTATTCTCCTCCATTTCGACATATGCGTACAAATTGTACACAATAATACTCAGTCGTCTTAAATACAACTGTTCTCTCCTGCTTAATTTCAAACACATTCTTTTACTCATTAGTTAATCTCTTTAATTTATTAATTAAATTTTATAAATATTAAAATAATATTATTATTTTATTTATATTAATTAAATTTTATTATTGTGCTCTATCTATATTATATATACTTTTATATTATATTACTCTAAACGAACTTCTTTTTTAATTAGAATATAGAATTATACTCACAATCTATTAGCATGTTTCAATTTTCTCATCTCTCAAATACTTTAATTTATTTTAAATTACAATTTTATAATAAATTTTTTGAATATTAAAATTATATTAATATTTTATCTATATTAAAACATACTCTTTTATTTAAATTTTAATTAAAATATTTTTAATATATTCGAAACTCTTTTTATTAATAACAATTTATTAATACTTTGTATGGGTTATTAATCTATGTTAATTAATATAAATATATAATAATATATTAATGAGACTTTAAACACATAATATAAATATGATTCAAAACTAATTTATCTCACGTACAACATTACATAAAAAATATTAATAACATAAATAATTAAATTAAATATTTAATTCATTTAAAATATATAATATATTATTTATTATTTTTCTCCCCTATTTTGCACGGGATATAGGCTACTATATATTATGTGTCCAAAATAAAATTATTTTAATATTTTGAATTCAGAAAATTATACTATGCTAAAGACATATATCTATCGGACAAAAATAATTGATTAATAAAAACAAAAACATATGATAGGTAACTGCTTTTGGTGCACAATAGATATAGTCTTGATCACCCTAATTTATTCTCCTCCTGATTTGATATAAAAAAGGTTATTTTATAAATAAAGCAATTATTTTTTTTCAATTATCATGAATAGTTAATATTCTATAACAAATTAAAATATGAATGATACCACATTATACAGAGAATATACATGACTGATGACTCCCACTGTTTCACAACCCCTTTATCTATATGGCCTTTATAATTGATTTAAAATGTTGATTGCGATACATCTAATCCCGAATCTTACCCACTCACTTATTACTCTAAAAGTCTGAAGTAATTTTTACTCGACCCGTCGGTTCTTACCTACAGTACATTCCATAAGCTAATAATGATCACTATATTCGAGTCAAATTTTATGGCAAATTAAATCTAATCACTATTTTCAACACCAACCTGCTCCCACTCTAGTTTTGTTGAAATCTACAAGTCAAGATATGACATGAAGAAATTAATCTTAATGTGTACACAACTTTAGTAATTGTAGTAGTATTATAGTGTTGCTGAATTGTTGGGCAAGATTAATAATTGGAGTATATGTGTTTATAATGCAGAGCACAAAAAGACCAAAACTTTTTTGGATATCAGCCATGGCTCCTTTGACCTCAGTCATTTTGGGTAGCATCCTTGTTTACTTTACCCATGCTGAAAAACATGGTGTTCAAGTGGTAAGCATTTCTTTCCTACTCCCTGTCTCTCTTCATATATACATGTATTTATATGTTACTCCCTCCGTCCCTTTTTACATGTCTTTTTTTTTTTACTTTTTATGATTAAATTGACTAGTTTTTTTTATTATAAATTAGAAATTATTTTTTTATAATTTTAAAAAATTAAAAAAATACAGTAGAGAGAAAAATGGGCATGAGGATGACCTCAGGTAACTCCCCGAGGTTATAAGCTCCTTCCATGCAAATTTAATGACATTTTTGTAAATATTAAAAATTTATTTTGAATTGACAAATCTAACCTTATGTATTTATATAGGAAATTGTTATAACCTTAGGTAGTACCCTAAAGTCATACATGATTTCCTTTTAAAGTAGATTATATATAGATTCTAATAATATAAAATTTTAATTTTTTTTTAATTATATATTATTTTTAAATTACAGTCAAAGATTAGTTAGTTTGAATGAAAAAAACAATGATGACAAGTAATTGGAGACGGAGGGTGTATACTATTAAATATTAATTTACCTTTCTTTTTTCCTTTTAAAGTAAAATTTCATTTATGCAAATTACAACTAATTTTTTAACACAATTCTTATATAAAAATTTAAAGTTTGGATTTTGTACAAAATAAATATTATGTACAAATACCTCCCTAAAAAATTCCAAGTAAAATGGATGAAGGGGTAATACAATATATGGCAAAATACTAGTATATAAAAAAGGGATTACAAGGTGCTCAATGAATGGATCAGTAATTTTGGGTCGGTAGGTTTGTACTATGTAAAAGGAACATCTCAACCAATGAACCAAATAGTGGTGGGGACCAAGCAATAAGTTTCCAGTAAGGTGCATTTTGTGGCTAAGCTACATTATTGTTAATAGTGGGTTCCGGACAATTTAATATTTTAGGAGTATACATTTGGAAACATTACATCACATCTAAAATTATTGAGAATTTTTTGTTGAGATCTGTGTGTGTCATTTCATTTATTTTCTCGTAAAGTACATTGTTCTCTTAATTCATCAATTTGTACATATAGTTTATTTCTGACACGTATTTACATCGCCGTGCAATATATACTTGTATATGATAAACAGATAGGACATCTGAAGAAAGGACTAAATCCTATATCAATTACCCATCTGGCATTTGTTGGAGATAACATGTCAACAGCTCTCAAAACTGGCATTGTCACGGGAGTTATAGCCTTGGCGGTAAGTATTTATATATTTTTTCATATCATTTATGTGTTCATTTTGTACATGCATACATTTGCTATTTTATCTCGGTACCACTTGCACAATAAAGAGACAAGTTACTTTGTTTCATCTGCAACTCTAGACTAGCTAGTTACAACTAGTTGTATATTCTGATCACGGGTTCCAACAATTTCAAGAACTTATCCCATTTTTACCAACTTGCTCTGTGGAGATATCAGTGTGTCCTGTTTTTAGCCCTTTAATCTTTCGAGGTCCACTAGATACTTGGGTATTTTTGGAATTGGTCCAATAAATTTGTCTCCAAACATTAAATGGTACATAGTGCACTGGTTTCCGGCATCAGCAAGCATTGATTACTTGGGTATCAGAGTGTAGTGATCAATGTTCCAATTTACACTAATAAATGATTTATGAATTATGACTTGTGAGTATGACTACATTGTTCCCTAGTTGTACTTGGGTGAATGAAGTTTAATTGGCTTATGTTTAGCTTAATTATTACATAACTAGTTAATGACAACGCTAATGTGAGATGATAACATTAAACAGGAAGGGATTGCAGTAGGTAGAAGCTTTTCCATGTTCAAGAATTACCATATTGATGGTAACAAAGAGATGATTGCTTTTGGGATGATGAATATTGCTGGCTCTTTCACTTCTTGCTACCTCACAACTGGTAATTTGATAATTTTCTATTAACTGGTAAATAATACTCTATTTCTTTTGTAATCATAACTTGGTGCATAATACTAATTACCCTTTGAATACAGGGCCATTCTCGCGTTCCGCGGTTAACTTCAATGCTGGATGCAAGACAGCAGTATCAAACATTGTAATGGCGTTTGCAGTGATGCTAACTCTGTTGTTTCTAACACCGGTGTTCCATTACACTCCTATTGTTGTGCTATCAGCCATTATCATTTCAGCAATGCTGGGGCTTATTGACTACAATGCAGCCATTCACCTATGGAATGTTGACAAATATGATTTTGTAGTTTGCATGGGTGCATATCTTGGTGTTGTTTTTGGTAGTGTTGAGATTGGCTTAGTCGCCGCGGTATGCTTATGAAATTTCTTAGTTTGATTTTTATGTTTAGTGAAGTATACAGTTTGACTAGAAAACTGATCTCTGTAAACTTGTCTTGCAATGCAGGTTATGTTGTCTGTCCTAAGAGTACTATTGTTCATAACAAGACCAAAGACGGTTGTTCTAGGAAACATCCCAGATTCCAGGATCTATAGAAGTGTAGAACAATACCCCAATGCAAACAATGTTCCTGGAATTCTCATACTTGAGATTGATGCTCCAATTTACTTTGCTAATTCTAACTACTTGAGAGAAAGGTATTAGTAATTTTTCATATGTGTGCGCTTATTCTAATTTACTCACCTGTAAATCTGGATGACGCTGATGTACTTGTGATACGCTTTCAGAATCTCCAGGTGGATCAATGAGGAGGAAGACAGGATAAAATCTTCGGGAGAATCTACATTACAATATGTTATCCTGGATATGGGCGGTAAGTAATTAGACTGATAAATCATAGTATTACATATGAACTAATTAATGAGCCTCAATTAACATCATCAACTGTTTATATTTATTATAATACCAGCTGTGGGTAACATTGACACTAGTGGGATTAGCATGTTTGAAGAGACCAAAAAGATCTTGGACAGAAGAGGGCTTAAGGTAATCCTACACTTTGATATTATTCTTAAACTAATATATGTAACAGTTAATATCCAAGATGAAATAAGTATATGCCTTCATTTGTTGACTCATGTTAAATACGCTTTCTGGCAAATGTAGCTTGTTCTCGCTAATCCAGGAGGAGAGGTAATCAAGAAGCTAAACAAGGCTAAGTTCATCGAAGCCTTAGGTCAAGAATGGATCTACTTGACAGTGGGGGAAGCTGTTGGGGCTTGTAACTTCATGCTTCACACTTGCAAACCAAAATCTACTGATCAATCAGAGCCATGGAGCAATGACAGCAGTAATGTCTAAAACTTAATTAGCAAGGTCCATAAATGAAAACAGAAGCAAAACTGGCTAGCTAAATATCAATTGTGCTGCTACTGATTTTGTTGTATATTAGTCTTTGATTAGTTTACTCAAGCACCACGATATAAGCAACATATATGGTTCTGCATTGGACAGACAGCAAGTGGGGAGTATCCCTGTGCAAGTCTTACACTTGTAATGAAGTTGGTGATTTTTTTTATCTTCCAACATTTTATGTAATTTGTAGAATCTAAAATCTTGTTTTGCTGGAAATGAACGACAAAGAGGACGTTGAGATTAATCCCACTCACAAATAAAAAATTGTTCGGAAGGAAGACAAAAACCGTGCTTAGTTAATCTGTATCAGTATCAGTATTTTGTCAAAAACTAATGATAAATGCAGAAACGACATTCATGCTTTGAGAAAAGTCAAAAATCGTGTTTAACTGCACTTCAGAATTCAGATTGCCAAAACATGAACAGAAACTTCTCAACTAATATAAAGTAGGCTTGGCTTTCAAGATACAGGTTTAAAAGTTACACGGTGAACCAAACACATTACTAGTGACTAATCCCCGGATTCCTGGTTGACAGAAACACTAGCTTTTCACATCAAGCATTTTAAAGTTAGAATGATACTCAATATATAACATACCTGTTTCCATTTTTAATTAGAAGTGTTGGCACAGCACAGCGTCATTGTTTCAGCTAAAACCTGTATATAGTACCAATGTGCTAAAGAGCAGTTTCATTCACCGTCGATGCTGAAATTTGCATGAGTTTCTTTTAAATAATTAATTAAACACTAAAAGTTCTTCCTATGCAGTCATGAAGACTATTACTTATGGAAAATGCTAGACGCCACAAAAATTCCCAAATGTTTATGGCAATATTTTATTGGCTTATAAATAGCGTAATTAAAGTATTTCCACATCATTATTTGGGAAAATTTTGGGGTGCCCAGCGTTACTACTAAGTTATAGTAGGTTACAGAGACTATAAGAAAATTATAAACTCTACATCATGCAGACTTAAATTAACAAATTACCTCAGGCAGTCAGCTTTTTTTGCAGGCTCCATGCAGGCAAAAACTGTAGCCTTCTTGCCTAGGGCTTTTTCTTACTCCATTTTATACAAAACCCTTTAGCAGGACACCTCTACTGGTGCGAGTAACTTTAAATTTTCCTCTACTTATTTTTTCCATAATTAACTTTCAGCAAGTCAAGCTGTATTCTCTGCATCTCCAACTGCAACTGGTCATTTTTTCTGACACTTTGCACTTGTTCTGATATTATTTTCCTTATGTTACTCCCAATATCTTCTCGACTCCATTCTATACCCGTCTAAGTTTGAGGATTCTAATGTAGCTCCAAAGCCAAGGATCTTAGATCTTCCTAGCTCCTTCAGTTTCTCCGGGAGTTCCTACTTTTGAGGTCCATTTTCAGGCTTTCAGCACCAAATTTGCCAACTTTGTGAAGTGATTGTTTTGATTTTCTTACTGAATAAACCTGTTTGTGGCACCTCTCAGGTTCTCAACCTTACTCCCTGTCTCACCAGTGAGAGCCTTACCTCTTTGTGTGCACCGGGGATTTCAAGTTGTAGAGAAGAAAATTAAAAATGGCTGACAAACGCTTCACATACTACATACCTACAGTTTCCTTCTCTTCTATCAATTTTAAGTTACTCCATAACTGGATTTTAAGTTCGAACTTTTTTGCCTCTCTACAGCAAGCAATAATTTTTTATTCGAGTCTAATTCTACTTTAGAAAGGTCTTTCTTCAAATTGTGAGCATCAGCTATATCAATTTGTTCATTAAGATCTCAAGCATTATACTTAGCATGAGTCAAAAACTCAAAATGTTCTCCACTTTTAGCTATTTTCTCCAACACATCTGGTACTGCAAGTGGCTTATCAACTTATAAATTGGAGAGAGCTTTCTTTAGGGCTTAAATTCAGCTTCACCTTTGCTTGCCTGCTCACTGCATTCACAAGAATCCCTCCTCAGAACGAGATAGTGCAACCTCTAGTCTAGTATTGATACCAACTCCAGACTCTGTTGATACTAGTTTAAGCCATCTTCCATTTCAGCTCTAGTTTGGTAATGGAATCCTTTAATACTAGTATTTCGTTTTCAGATTTGCTCGGCTGCGCATACTCCACAACATCATCAAATTTCTCACCCTACCTTTTTCCAGATTTTGCAGGTTCTACAGTCCTAAATAAAGCATTAAGCTGTTTAAGACTGTTTATACTAGTTACAGAATCAGGGTATCAGACTTTTCCAAAAATGCTCCATAGTTCTTGTTAGCATGATATTGAGATAGTGATAGTGCAGTAGCGGTGAAACCTCCTCCTGGGGATCATCATAGCACAAAAATGTTTGTGGTGGAGTTGACATTTTAGGTTCTTTTGGATCGGTCTCGCAAGTCGCAATGTGAGGAATTAACCAGAATAAAGAATTTTTCTGCACAAAACAGGAAAAGAAAATGAATTAACAGTAGTTTAAGAAACATCGTAGTCTAGTGCAAGCCATTCGATCCTCGACAAAGTGTTTTTCATATCTGGGAAGAGTAGTAGAAGAATGTCAGGTGCTACTAGATAGTTTGAAAGCTCGTAATGTGCTTATTCGTTTTGTTAAGCGATCAGCGAACAAGGTTTCCCATTATTTGGCGAGGCATAGTTGTTCTATAGCTGACCGTGTCTGGAGGATTGGAGATGTCCATTCCGATTTTCAGCGTGTATTGTTGAATGATTTGAGGAATTAATAAAATTTCTTTCCTTGGCAAAAAAAAAGAAAAAAAAAGAAACATCGTAGTAATTTATAGTTTAAACTCGTAAAATTCTTTGTTATTCCTGCACTTGATATCTACCATTTATCAAATCAAGAAACTCGGCAAACCAAACGAGACAATCCAGGCAAAATTCATTTACAAGTTCCTTGAATTAAATATAAATTTTCCTAAATCATGAATAATAATTCACTAAATAAATGACATGGTCATTACATTACATCAATTATAAAGAAAAGAAATAATTAAGGAATCCATTATATACTCTGCATCTCTTGAGCTGCACGAGTGCACGACGCCTTTCCACCCCCACAATCTATATAATTGTTTCTACTTGCTTTCCATCAATCTTGATTTCAGATTTAATCAATTGTCACAACCAAGTATTACCTAATTCATTCATAGTGGAGAATTGTTGGGTTTTAGCAAGTGAGTACTATTTAGCAATGGTCTGTTTAAGCAACCCCTCTTTAGACCCCCAATTTTTATTTTTGCTTCTTCTACACTATCTCCACATTCCATGTTAGCTTCTCTCAACATTTTACATGTTTTTTGTTTATATTTACAATATATGCTTTTCCTGATGCATCATGTTTATTTTTATGGTTTCGTAGTGTGTACATAGTAAACTTGTAATTTTATTACTGATTCTTCGTGAAATGAGTTTAATTTAATCATGCTATGACATAAGGGTTATATTATGTTTATTATTAGGGTTTTATGATTTTGAATTTCCCTAAATTATAGTGTCAGATTTGTGAATACCATGGATGATAGTTTATACCATGAGTTCGGTAACTACACTGGATTCGAAATTGAGTCTGACCAGGAGGGTGATAGAGAGGATGAAGATGAGAATCTCCTGACGAGGACAATGCTGATGCTTCTGACGAGGAGGAATTAGTGGATGACCACGACTGCTGATATTGATATTGACAATCAGATTGTTCTTTCTCGGGACAACAAGCATTAGAGCAAACGTAAAAGAATATCAACATTTGATCAAAACAGTGAGAAGCACATGAGATATACTGATACAAGGATAGACGAGCAAGACAGAAGGATATCAACAAGGCAGTGTCTATGTCTCTTGTTCTTGAGGATAGCAATTCAAAGTCATATTTGTGCAACTTAATGGATGCAACTGGTCATGTCAATTTCTTAGACGAGATGACTGCTGCCCTTTGACTTGCTGATGGTGCAGTTTTGTTTTGGTTGTGGATGCAGCCGAAGGAGTAATGGTAAGCTCTATACTTCACTTTAGTCTATTTGTCATTATATATATATATATATATATATAGCCCAATAACATACATAATAGAGTAATACATGGACATTTTTCTTTAGTATGACACATAGTACCATAACTATCTTTGCTGATCTATTTGTTCATTTTTTTTCCAAGTAACTATATACTTAATCAACAGCATAGGGCATCTATTTTAAGAATCTAGTAATTAGTTGCAGCATAACTATTTTTACGTGGAATCAAGAAGTAATACAGAAAACACTTGTTGAGCCTTTTCACATTGAAGTGTCTCTAATATATTGGACCATAGCTCAGTAGATATAAGCAATCATTCACAGATGTAGTCGAATGATGAATAAGATGTTGTTCAGGGAGTTTCGTTTTGTTCTACCCTCTGTGGTCAAGCTTTCGGAGCAAAAAAAATACCACATGCTCGAGATATACCTACAAAGATAATGGATCGTTGTCTTCTTATGTTGCTTCTTGCTGCTGCCGATATATATTTATACAGCCCCACTGCTTAATCTCCTAGTCCCACCACCAGATGATGTTGCAAAGCAAACTGGAATAGTGGCTTTGTGGTTTATTCCCATGCATTTTAGCTTTGCATTTCTTTTGCCTATGCTAAGGTTCTTACAGAGTTAGATCAAGATTGGGGTGATGGCATGGGTTTCACTTGCTGTTTTCATAATTCATGCTCTCATTGGTTGGATTTTTTGTGTACCAATTTAAGTTTGGGGTGATTGGAATAGCTCTTACATTGAGTATAGCGAATTGGCTTATATTTTTCGGGTTACTATGGTATGTTCTTCAAGGTGGTTCTCCTCATACATGGGTTGGTTTGTAAATGGAAGCGTTTTCGGGTATTTGGGACTTCTTTAAACTTTCTGAGGCTTCTGGTGTCATGATTTGGTAGATTTATCATATACTTGATGCCAAGTACTATTATCCGGTTAAATGTTTAATTCATAGTAAATTAGATAGTGAAAAATTGTAATGTATTTGTATGTGTGCGCCTACACATCGCACAGGAACATGTATAGTTAATTGTATATGATCGGATTAAGTACTCCCACACCTTAGGGTTTCATGAGAATTGGTAACTTAACACGATATCAAGATCAGGTTTAGGGAGATCCAGAGAATATTTGTCCCAATTTTTTTGATCTGTACTGAAAAATGAGATGACTTGTAAAACTTGGGGAAAAAACCAAATTAAAGGTTAATCTGTGAAAATTATATTTAACTGTGATATAAATTTTTTTTTGTTGCATCGTAATGAATATATCAGATATAACTCGCATATAGTGACACTAATGCAGCTTTGAGAACTGGTACTTCAGAATACTGATAGTAATGACTGGTTACCTAAAGGATTCCACTGTGGCTGTGGATGCATTGTCCATCTGGTACACAAATTTTCATCAACATACACCTCAATTGAATAATTAGGTTACACATTGATATCATATACACAGTTGTAAATGTTCTTCAGTTTGGCTTGACTTTTGCAGCATGAATGTCAATGGCTGGGAAATGATGATTCCATTTTCTTTCTTTGTTGCAACATGGTAAAAACATTTTGAATATCTCTGTAGGTTCAATGCATTAGTTGGCATGTTTTATAGTTTTAATTTAATTTTCTGTAGGAAAAAAATCCACATGCTTTTTTTTACAAGTTTAAAGGATTATGTACTAGATCAAGTTTGTAAAGAGATTAATTTTCTGCAACACCCCTCATATGATTAATGTAATATTACGAAGTACAACTATTTTCTATATTTAAACTAAGAAGCACATGGCATAGAAGCAGTTGATAAGCTGTCGTACCTTTTAGCTATAAGCATTCTTCTGGACAGTGTTCAGCCTGTATTATCTGGTACATAAATAGGTTACCCTTAGTGTATCATCAAGTTATGTTATTTTTTAATTTCTGAAATTACAATAAAAATCAACTGCTGAATTCCCTCTAATTTTGGTAGGGGTCGCAGTAGGATCAGGATGGCAATCAAAGGTTGCATATGTTAACCTGGGGTGCTACTACCTTGTTGGCATTCCTCATGGAGTTGTTTTTGGCTGGACTTTTAATTTTGGGGGTTGAGGTATGCTAAATATCCCTATATATGCTCATCTAACATATATTTTACTTGGCTGAAGTTTCCTCTTTAGTTATCATCCTAAAGAAGACCAAAATAATTTTAGACTTGGCTTCCTGGAAAGATACAAGTCACGTATTGATTTACCTAAGTACTGAATTTTTATGCAGTGGGATAAGAGGCTTGCATTGCAATGCAACAGAGGCCTTCCTTTTCCGAGATGCCTCTCTGCATCATTATGTAACCTTCTTCACCCCAACTTGCATCCCTTGAGTTCTTCACCAACTAGTACTTAGTTCTGTCAGCACTAGCCTACAGCAGTTACTCCATGGTCCAAGTTAGTGCCACCCTCTCCTGTAAATACACCACTTGAGTATAACTGGAAGTCCAAACCACTAGCATCAATGGCAACAGAGATCGGTTGATTTGCAACAGCTTTCAGCAGGGCAGCCTCACTATTTGCAGGCACATCTCCGTGACCTTTTGTTCTCCGTGCAAAGTTATCTGATCATTACCTTGAGGTCCCTCTCTAATTCTCCATCTATGCTCTTTCAATTCAATTACCTCTCCCTATCTCCCTCTCCTAGAATTTATTTTTCCATTTTAATATTAATCATGTTTTTCCAATTTGAAAGGTTGATGTGAGGATTGTGTAAACCTTGTAAATGTATCGATAGTTACTGTATGATTTTTCAAAGGTGAAGAAGACAAATGTGAAACCGTCTTTGTCCATCTTGCAGGGCCTTATGTACTTTTTTTCCTTTTTCATGCTAAGTCGCGTACCTTCGTTTTAATTTAGAGTGGCAATAAAGTAATAAATGTCACTTAATATAAGGAGTAAACAATGACTTGGTTTAGCCATTAAACGTTTGGTCATCAAACGGAATAATGGTTAAACCTTAAATAGTGGGGAGAGGTGTTAAAGTCTTTGTGAATGGTTGTGTTATTTTCATTCATTTGCAGCCTTCACCATTCCATCAACTCATACATATTAGACCTAGAGAGATCAAATAATCTATATGTAAACTCATGTTTATGTTTTGTTTGTTTTTATTGATTTTTAGGTCAACGTCTTTTTCAAATTAATAGATTCATTTATTGTTACGTCACTTTGAGTGATTTATAATTGTACTCGAGACCTTTTCCATTTATTCTTAGCGTACAGAAAAGAGTGAAAGAGTTGAAGTCAAAATCAGAAACTAACCATGCAAACAAGACTGGCAAGAGAGTATGCCTACTATACAATTTGTGAAGTTATTTCTATTTTCTCTTCTTTGTGATTAGCTTACTAGCGATGGAATTTATGCTCGAAACTATTTGTGATATCAAGAACAACAAAAAAAGCCTAATAAGGAGAATGTGCAACATAGCAGCATAGACAAGTGGCTATAGATGTCTTCTTTGTAAAATCAACTTATTAGATTCACTACTTGTGTATATGGTTTTTATTATGCAGGGAAGAGAGGTGTGAACTACACAAATGACCTCAACTTTTTCATCTTTTCAAGATGATTCAGAATGTAAACAATGTTTTTAGAGGCCTATATTTACCGACTAACATTGTGGTATTTGGAAACACGATTTAATATGATTGCATGCGTTGTACGAGTCCAATGGAAATTATGAGTCTAAATATCACAATAGAAAAAGATGACCCTTCCCTATCACAAAAAAATGGTTGATAAAGTTACGTTTATAAAATTAATCTAACAATTTCCTTTCTAACCCGATGACCCAAATAAGACTCAGATTCATTCATACAATATCAGATTCTTTCCATTTCTGAAGAGATGAAATGACACTTGAGATGGTTTCTAGAATGGCCCTTTATTGTAGACATGTTGCTTTTTCAGTCTGTGTGTATAGGTTTTGGTGTGTGTGTATAGGCTGTGACGACTACTAGGGTTTTAGAGCTTTTGGGGTGGAGTAAGGTTTATTAGGGTTTAGATCAAAGGAGTAAAATACAAATCATTTTTGTTCACACTTCAGTATAAAGACGAGTCTTTTTTGAAGTTTCAGGTGACTTGAAAAGTATGAACGCATCTTAAAAGAGCGTTTACACTAGCAACACAAATTTTAATTTTAATTGTGTTTCGTCTATACAGGAATGAAGGTAACAAATTTTCAACTTGCATTTTCTGGAAACGCAATTTAAAGTTGCGTTTCTCTGTGATAAGAGGGGACTGAGCTGTGATATTTTGGGTATTTAATGATCAAATTATGATATTAAGGACCAATACCAGCCCAATGGAGAAAGGTATTATAGTAGAGCCCCACTTCAATTAATCGATCATGAAAACGAATTCCTCGTGTCTGTGACAGACAATAATGTAAAATAAATTTTCATCGATGGGCAGGTTATAAGGCTTATAAGAAAATCACAACAAAAAATGCATGGGTATAAAAATAACTATCTTCAATCTCATGTCTGTGACAGCAATAATGCAAAACAAATTTTCATCGATGGGCAGGTTATAAGAAAATCACAACAAAAAATGCATGGGTATAAAAATAACTATCTTCAATTTTAATGCAAAGACTGTAATCACTGTCACTAGAGTATGCCCATGTTTTATACGGATTTTAGAACTAGTTAGACTACAAAATGCCAAACATGGCGACAAAATATTTTTGAGTCCGGTTTATTGAGGAATACACAAAAATAGATATGAATGGAAAGATAACTCTTTTATGGTTATTGTAATAAAAGAAATGCATTAGATATGGTTGCTTAGTCATATCTGGCCCGAGTGGGATAGATGGCTAGCTGCCAGCCTGCGCTGCCCATGCTTATCCAAGGAAAAATATTTATATACTATTGTTTTCTTTTTGAAAGAAGTGTACTATATGTAAATCTTGTAACTAAACATGCAGTTATTCTAAACATTTCATAGTTATTATATATTGTACATCTCAATAATTTTGCAATCTAGTGTGACTTGCTAATTAAAAATGTTTATCTTGTTACTACTTTTAATATTTAATTACTTTATAAAATATATTTATTTTATACATTTATTAGTGTACAAGTACATGTCAGCATAGGCCTGATTCAGATCGGATATCCGATCTGATCCGTAGCTAAATAAATGGACATGGATCCTTTAAAAAAACATCTGATCCGCTAAACTCACGTCATACTCTATTCTGGTAAGATGACACCCGATCCGACTATATTATATATATATATATATATATATATATATATATTTATTTATTTATTAATTTATATATATATACATATATCAATTATATCATTATTTGTAAAATAAAAATATCTAATACTGGATATACCGTTTATATTGTCATAACCCTAAAATCCGGTCTATCAAAGTTTCCTGATGTTGCATTCTTCTGCTAAGTCTTGCTCCTTTTATATAAGTAATTATGAATTTAAATATTGGTTGTCATTTAATTAGGTATGCATTACACATCTTACAATTACTTTCTTTTTATATTCTATGTTTTTTTCTTCTATTTACAGGGAAGACAAATGACTATTTCCCTCAAATTCATTCTCAAGAAGCTTTCAATGGAAACCTGCCTCAAGTTGCAGGTTTAAGCCCAGATGATTATGCTGAAGTTGTTTCCAAAGCCCTTTTATGTCTTAGCTTGCATTTATTAATTCAGTTCCCTACTTGTAAAATCAGTAACATTTGTTTTGTTTAGTATCATGTTTGTCAGCTTGTATCTTAAATTTGAGAAAGTTGAATGTGTTATTCTCTAAAATTCTATTAAAAAAATATTTTTTTTAATTTTTTTTAAATGAATCTCCGATCCGATTGTCCGTGATCCTAACGGATCGGATATAGATGAACTTATAAAATATTCAGACTCTTAAATCCAATTCAAATTCGATCCGTTTACGGGCTTATCCCGGCCGGACCAGCCTCCATAAGCTAATATGGACCTAATATCACATCACATATCCCATTATGCTATCATTTAGAATTCCTATAATTATTCATGTGAATGTGACGTGTGTTTGTATCTAACTAGGCAGGCCTTCCACGTTTTTGAGATAAGATAACCCATGAAATTGTAACTACATACAGCACTAGTATTATACTATAAAAGACTAGTACGGTTTATTTATCATATAAATAATTTATAAATTAAAATATATGTATAATTTATAATTTATAAATAATTTATCAAATAAGTCAAACAAACCTTTAGCCGCGGTGCCACGTACGTGTTAAGTGTCATCGCCAATGCATCGTCCATATCCAGTTTTCTATTTTATTTGACAATGACCATAAAAGTCATATTATTATTAATTATTAGTTAAAATTTTGTTTATTAGACATAAAATATTTGTAAAATAAAATTAAAAAAGTTACATTTGGCTCTAAATCTTTGGAAATATTTTTCAAACAACATTTAATAAATCAATAATCTTGTCAAAGCAATAATTTTCTTCAATACCAATATAATAAAATAATATATTTTTAATCTTAATTAATGAATAATCTCATCAAATAAAAATTATTTATAATTTCAAAATTAGTCGTATATAAACTTGTACAGTAATGTATAGCAAACACACCAAAACCAAGAACTTCCCAAAACAGCTACTGCAACCGCCACTTCTCGTGTATCTATCATATACATACGTACAAGATAATCACCACATTATTTGAATACATACAGAGAAATTAGAAGCATGTCAATACTAGCGGCAATTATATGCCGGAAACTCAACCGGAGGAGCGATCATTTGATTATTCCGGCGAGACTGTACTCAACTAAAAACATAAAAAATGAAAAGATAGAGAAGATATTGATAGCTAATAGAGGCGAAATCGCGTGTAGAATTATGAGAACGGCCAAGAGATTAGGGATTCGAACTGTCGCCGTTTATAGCGACGCTGATAAGCAGAGTCTTCATGTTAAATCGGCCGATGAAGCGATTCGAATCGGTCCTGCTGCTGCTCGATTGAGTTATCTTAAAGCTGATTCTATTATCGATGCTGCTCGCCGTACTGGCGCTCAGGTACTTTCCTCATTTTCACACACACACGCACTGTGTGTGTGTTTAATGTGAATTGAAGTTGTTGTGATGGTTGTTGATTGTTAATTAAAGTTAATTTTTGTATGCATATGTTTTACGGTTTATATATATAGAGTCGCGTTCTAATGAGAATTAACTAAATACGAGAACTAAGAACTGACGTCCAGATCACAAGTTTCAGCTAAACAAATCTCGAGTTGGCACGATTTTTTGGTTTTTGTGATTCTCATTATAGCACAATCTTATATATAGATTTTATTTGCTTAATTAAGATGTGACGTAGAATATACCGGTTTAAGATGGACTTTATTAAATTTGAATATGTGATAAGATGTGTGTGAAGTTAATTGAACTTATTGTCATGGTTGTTTAGAGTTAATTGAAGCTTGATGTACTAGTATTTACCTTTTATATTCATTTGGTTGACATATTATTAATTATTATATGTTTAATTTAGAATATAAGATAATGATTTGTTAATTGTAGTTGTTGTACTGGTTGTTTAGTGTAGAATTTACCTTTTATATGCATCTGTATAACATATTATATGTATTATCTGTTTAATTTAGAATATAAGATACTGATTTGGTAATGGAATTAAATAAATTTGAATTTATGAACCTTTATTAATTTGCAACATGGAGTTTTGCTTGTGGCTTTCCTAAACAAGTATTTTAATTATTAAGCGAGCGATAAGCACTACTGTTACAGTTTTGTTGTTAGTTATGGAAAGGCATCCTTTTAATATATGTTAGGGATATAAGTTCTATTTTGATTTGTTTTGTTTTTATAGCTTGGCCGTTGTGCAATTACTGAACCAGAAAAGGTTTTTTTCACTAAAAAAACAGCGCTGCAGTTCTAATTCTTTGCCAAGGGAATTCTAGAAGTATACTGTAATACTACTGATTACTGAACACATTTATATAAGTATTTTTTTGTCAAATTTAAGAGAAATCTTACACAATTAGCATGAAACTATTTATGTTGATTAACAATAATATGAGTAGTCAGATTGTTGGAGGCTGTGCTTGGCACAATTGGCAAGTGTCTACTTGTTATTTGCCAGCTTACAGGTTTGAACCTTAAACAAACTATCTGAAAAATAGGATAAGGCTGCGTATATCTGGACCTTCCACATACCTATTAGCTGGAGACTTGTGCACAAGGTTATGACCTTTTTTATAACGGAGTAACGGACATTCAGAAGCTTATTGTGTTTTAAATTGTTTTTCAACAATGACAGAGTTTTACGCATAAAGAACTCAAAATCTAGTATGAAATTTCTTAAAACTGTCTCTAAACATTTAACTGGATCTCTTTTATGCGAAGTATAAGTGTAGCACAAAGGTATAGCTTTTCCAAGCACGCATTTCACCTTTGATTGGTATAAGTTATGATTATTTTGAAACATCTAGTTTGACAACTAATTTTAAACAATGAAAAAGAGTGCTCGTTAGTTGTTACTCGAGCTATCAGTCAGTAATGGAATCATAATTGACTCAATGCCAAGAGAGGTGCCTCGGGCCTTATCCTAATGTCATTCTATTTGCTTGCACATTTAACATACACCGAGTTTCGAGTCAGAAACTATTTTGCATGTTGTATATTGTTACTTCAAAGGCAAGGTTGAGGTTCTACTGTTCTAGGATGTGGTTAACTTTGTACCATACTCTGACATAATCAGCTGTAGTATTCATATTAATGCATATTATTTGTGGGACTATTGCTAGAGGCTTAATGAGTTTGAAATGTTGCACTTTTACTCATATGCTTTGGAACGGACTCTCTTTTGGTAATTAGGCTATACATCCAGGCTATGGCTTCTTATCAGAAAGTTCTGCGTTTGCTCAACTTTGTGAAGATGAAGGTTTCACGTTTATTGGACCTCCTGCTTCTGCAATAAGAGATATGGGTGATAAAAGGTACAAGTCTAACTGATCCATTAAAATAATGGTTTATGGTCGTATTTGTATATTAAGGTTATGAAAATACACTTTTCATGGACCACTAGTTCGTCAAGTGATTCCCCGAATTCGAAGAACTTGAAAGTATACATAGTTAGGTTGGAATACACAAAAACTTTATAACAATTTGTCCTATTTTGGCCTGGAGAACATGATCTTATACATCTTAAGCAAAATAGATGTTACTCTGAATTGGACGAAGTATGACTAAGAATCTCTTGTCCATGCCATACATCCATCCAGAGTTCTCTTCATTTAATATTTGTATATGGAGAGTACTTTTCCACATAAAGCGTAACTTTCAGACATACAATCACTTGTATTTGCTTTTGTATTCTTTTTAAGCATGAGAAGCAGAGGAAACGGCAGTTGCAGGACTAGTTACATATGGTTCGCAAGCACGTGGGATGTTTTTGACTTGCTTATGTATTTGACAATATATAAGTTACATAGACTGGAGATTTCCCGCTGAATGAAATATGTTTTCCACTCTTAGATTGTCTTTTTCTCTTCACCAGTGCTTCGAAGAGAATAATGGGTGCAGCAGGGGTGCCACTTGTGCCGGGATATCACGGGAAAGAACAGGATATTGAATTAATGAAATTTGAAGCAGAAAAGATCGGCTACCCTATTTTGATAAAGCCAACGCATGGTGGAGGAGGCAAGGTGTGTAATTTAATTAACATCCTCTTGAATTGTTTCTTGGTTCTTCAAATACTTGAATTTGTTGTGCTCTTAAAGGTTCCACTTATGCTCTTGCTCTCTGTGTAGTTAATAGCTCAGTCATATTTTGAAGGGAAAAGAAAGAATCCTGTATATCACTTTATCAAACTAACTATACCTTAATAATTTTTTTACTCTTTTTTGAATAAGCGAATAAAATTGCATCAACTTAAATTAGTTTAGCATTAAGTGTCTATTAATTTTAATATTTCAAAAATGTTAATTTAGGAATGTTAGCCCAATTTGGCAACAAAATAAAAAAAAATCATATTATCCCTGTGTGAGGTCAATCCATGTTATTTTAGGAGGCAGTATCTGTGTATTAGATTATTATTACTCCAGTTTGAAAAAGTTCTTAAGACATGGGCCATGTGTTCTTGCTCTCACTTTCAGGGTATGAGAATTGTTACATGTCCAACTGAGTTTGTTGACTCATTCTTGGGTGCACAACGTGAGGCTGCTGCTTCATTTGGTGTTAATACAATCTTGCTGGAGAAATACATTACAAAACCAAGGCATATAGAAGTCCAGGTTTTCCTGTGTTTCTTTTTCTCCTTTTCCTGTTATCACATATTCATTCCTAAGCAATGGTTCTGCAAGTTTCATCTTATTCTGGACAATCAGTTCAATAGAATTTCAGCTGGTCTGCTTGACTGATGCAATATCTACTCACAAGTTTTTACTTAATCTGAAAGCATGTTAAAACTCTAAACATTTTCTTACCTAAATTTGTGTGCACAACTATATAGTTATGGCTGTACTTTTACATAATAGGTGTTTGGGGACAAACATGGTAATGTTGTGCACTTGAATGAGAGGGACTGTAGTGTGCAGAGAAGACACCAGAAGATAATTGAAGAAGCCCCAGCTGTATTGCTTAGCTTTATTTCATTATCTTTCAAAATTATTTGATTTCTTGATATAGATTTTAGACTTGTAACAAATTTAAATAACTATATTGATGCAGCCAAACATCATCAGTGACTTCCGCTCTGAACTCGGTGAAGCTGCAGTATCTGCAGCCAAGGTGATGCATTATAAGCTTTTGGGATCTGACTGTAACATTGGTTCGATGTGTCAATGACCAAGTCAATTTCTATGGGATAAATTCATTAACTGTTTGGTATCATATATAATCATATATGGTATAGCTAATATTTAAACTATTATCAACGATTTACGTTGTCAAAGATGAATACTTGTGGAAAATCATTATCCGGAAACGCTATAATCTTATAAGCTAGATTTGTTTTGGCTAATAATTGTAGCCATACCATGATGGCTGACAGTCAGCGTATCTAATATATTGGATGCTTCCCTTGAAAAAAGAAGAACATCACATTAGTTCTTAATATTTTAGGCCAACAATATCTGGCACTGATACTTTCAAATGTGAATGTCTTTAATACAAAATCTGCTTTATAATTACTCTTTGAATCAAGAAACTATATAGTATAAATATTTTGATCTTGTTTACCTATGGATTGTACTGCACTGTTAGACCTCAATGATCTTACTATCATCAAATATAAGAATAATGGGTAGAACATATGTATGTACCATAGCTGAACATATGCCTTCAATTAATACCAAATTTGAGCCGAAATATGCTGTTGGTGTCTTAATATAATCGAGTAAAATTGCGATATTAAATCGTATTACCAGTTTCAGATTCATACATAACATATGTTACTGTCACATTTTTATAAAATATGCGCTATTTGTGGTTTCATATCTACTTTGCGCTCTAGCTTGTTTCTATCATAATACTTTTATATATTGATAGTTTCTCAAAGACTATGGTTTCAACATTCAACTTTTTGACCAATGTGGCTGCTCTTCATTTTTCCCGACAGGCAGTTGGTTATTATAATGCTGGAACTGTTGAGTTCATTGTTGATACTATCACAGGAAAATTTTATTTCATGGAAATGAATACACGGCTTCAGGTGCTATCATCATTTTTCATTTCTACTTCTTGATTTTACATATTCGAATATTTTCAGAATGTAAGTTCTCCCGTAACTAATTTTTTTTCCTCTGTACTGTCGAAGGTTGAGCATCCCGTTACTGAGATGATTGTTGGTCAAGATCTTGTAGAGTGGCAGATTCGTATTGCTAATGGAGAACATCTTCCTATGAGTCAGTCTCAGGTCCCCTTATCAGGTAATTTTTCATTGTGCTGTCTTTTTACACATTTTCTTCTTGTTACAATTTTTTTCTGATTGCTTTAATCGGAAACAATTTATTTTCCTGTTGACTTCTGTATAATGAAGAGAAGCAATAGAATATAGTCGAAATAGAGTCAGGAACTGTTAAACTAGAATGGGTTTTATATCAAATTGGCCATTCATTGCACTCCAATCTCTCACTCAGACCACTCGTCACATGCCCTCCTTAATTGTCACATACCTAAACCATCTCCAGATCATGGTTCACTGCAAGGATATGCAGAATATGGAATTGCCACTTTTCGTACTTTTATTTACAATTGTACCTAGAATGGTGTTCTTTTTTGGAATTGTATTTTTTAACCGTGTACTAGGACAAAAGAAACATGAAGTCAAAAAGAATAATTAAAAAAAATTCGGGAAGAATTATAAGCCTATAATTATGCACTTCACTTCTATCAATTATGTTTTTTTGGGTCAAGTTCAATGTGAAAATTTAAATAAAATCTGAGGGTTGGTCTCTGGATTTGAAGACTGAAGTTCTGCAGAAAGTAAGGCTACAATCTGTGAAGTACAAGTATGATATGTAATAATTTTCCTTATTTTCTATCGTTGTAGGTTAATTGGAGTCGATCCTTGTTGTTGCTACTTAGTTATAGTCTCAAGGATGATACATATCTCTATATGACTATATTGATTGGGTATTGCATGTAATCAATCAATTTGTTGTTTCTAAATATTAATTATTTGCAAAGTTCATAATATAGTGCCATTTAGCTTCCTCTACGTGTTTATGAATGCATGTTTATTTGTTGAAGCACATGTAATTATACCTCTAAATCTACCTGATATCTAAAATGTTCTAAGCTTTTAAATTACATTAAAAAATAAAAAATAGCATATGTATCTTCAAGGTGGACATTATGTTTCATGTAGTTCAAAATCAATCAACGCAGTGTAAAAATTTTAAGTTGATCAGGTCATGCTTTTGAGGCCCGCATATATGCTGAAAACGTTCCAAAAGGATTTCTTCCCGCAACTGGTGTTCTCCACCATTATCGTCCTGTTCCTGAATCGTCAACAGGTGTGTTGCATCACAATAGGCAGATTACTACAGTGTAAATAAAATGGTTGTTATTTGATTATAAGAGAAAGGATAGTATCTTTCGTAGTTCCATAATTAATTGTGTTATTAGTTTGAATTATATCGTTAGACTTACTTGACAAAGCTATATTGCAGTTCGGGTCGAGACCGGGGTTGAACAAGGGGATGATGTGAGCATGCATTATGATCCCATGATTGCTAAACTTGTTGTTTGGGCTGAAAATCGTGCTGCGGCATTAGTTAAACTGAAAGATTGCTTATTAAAGTTTCAGGTATAACTTATACTAAGAATAAATTTACAATTTACTGCGACAATCTCTGGGTTCTTTGCTGAATGTTTCACTTATGCCCAAGGTGTCATGATTATCTGTTTGATAAATCTCTTGGTTAATATTTTTGCACCATATTCCCCTTGCGCCTTGATTCTTAGAGGTTTATGTTATGAACTTAGGTTACAGCCACAAACTATCTCAAAATGCCATATTTTGATCAGTTAAAGGATAGTGGACTTCTACTTGATTACATATTATATGTTTGGTTTTGTGATATCACGTGGATGTCAACCTGCTTGTATATGTAACATTAGTCTGGGATCAAGGTTGTGGTGTTGGACATGCAATGGTAGCATCTGACCATGTCCAAGCTGTAGTGACCGTGTCTATTTACTTTTGTTATCTTAGCAGTGTTTACTAACATAGATTTCATTTCGTATACAGGTTGCAGGCTTGCCTACCAACATAGATTTTATTTTAAAACTTGCTAATCACAAGGCATTTAAAAATGGTGATGTTGAAACACATTTTATTGATCATTTTAAAGATGATTTATTTCTCGATCCAAGTCATGTAGAGTTGGCCAAGGAAGCTTATGATGCTGCAAAAACCAGTGCAATTCTGGTAGCTGCTTGCTTCTGTGAAAAGGAACATGCATCTTTAAGAAAATGTCCTCCTGGTAATATAAACGGACCTCGCCTCTAAATATATGTAACTGCTTCTCATCACAATTCTGTTAATTTTTATTTGTTACCATCCACAGGTGGCCTCTCCATGTGGTATTCTTATCCTCCTTTCAGAGTCCACCATAATGCTACACGTACTTTTGAACTTGAGTGGGAGAATGACTTCTTTGACAGAGATTCAAAGGCTTTGACACTTTCTATCAGTTATCAGAGAAATGGAAAGTATCTTATCAAGGTAAATTGTATTTACATGGAAGTATACGTATAGTAATTGCATTTAGATATGCATCACACACTTTATTTGTATATATGTTTTCTTATTTGTAGCTTAATGTTTAAGGCTAAGGGCATTATATGGCCACCCACTTTCTCCCTTGATCTTCCCTCTTATAAAAAATATAGAAAATTTTCTATATTGAAACTAGGAGGGAGATTATCTATATAAAAATTAGAGAGGGGAAGTTATTTATTTAAAATATTCAAGGCTTTTATACTATGAATGGGGGGAGGGATTATTTATATTACCAATCGAGCGGAATTATTTATAACTAAAGGGAGGAGGGGAGATTATTTTATCAATAATGCGTGGGAGAGGGTAGAGGGAGCATTCATACTGAAATTATCTGAGGCGTTTATATGTATTAAAAACCCATCAACACAGTAAATATTGGGTAGGTAAATTAACACACTTTGTTTGAAAGGCCACTTAAGAGCCTTTCTTTCTTAATGCTTTACATATGCTTGCAGACCAGAGACAGCAGTTGTCCTGCTCAGGAGGTCCAGGTGGAGCACTTGGGAAACAATGATTATAGGACTGGAGTTGGCGGTGCTTGCATAAACATCAGCTTGGGTACTTACCTTAAGGTAAACAAGTATGATAGCAGGACTAGCACCGTGTATCCATTCAAATGCATAGCGAACATATGATTAAGAATGAATGCATGTCATATACCCGTCTGACGATACCGGATGCCTGTGTTTTTTATTATACGGCTGAGGTGTATGGTTTCCTTATCTGCTGCAAGGATCAACCAATGTCATTAATCATCAGAAAATATGACATACTATGTCAATTCGTCAAACCACTCCTTCAAACCGTCTCATATTTTGGCCTTGCAGGATCAAAGTGAACACATTCATATTTGGCATGGTTCACAGCATCATCATTTTAGACGGAAAGTCCATCGTGTGCTATTGGATGATGATACGACCCAATGGAAGCCCACATCTGGCCCAGTATCTCATGAACTAGGAGCTGTTGTGGCCCCCATGGCCGGTTTAGTGGTTAAAGTACTGGTCAACAATGGGATGAAAGTCGAGGAAGGGCAACCTATATTAGTATTAGAAGCAATGAAGATGGAGGTATGTATCTAATCCACTGATCCTGAATTTATTTTCTGTTATATGGTGCTATGATTATAGAGGTTAAAATTTCTGCTCTTGAACTCCAGATAACATTTTTTATTGTAAATATTTCTTTTCCGTTTTTTGTAATAGCATGTAGTAAAGGCGCAAAGTGCTGGGCTTGTCAGTGGGCTTCAAGTCACCGTGGGTCAACAGGTTTCTGATGGTTTTGTTCTCTTCAGTATCAAGGTTAGTTATTTCTTTGTAATGCTATAGATTTGTATTAAGATACACTTGTGGAATATATGTATAAATTTATATATTTTGTATGGCTAAACTTTTGACTATTTGTATATCACTTTGCTGCACCGAAATTTTTATTTGGAAATTCGAGGATACCATTGTAGTATTTGTGTGCTTTCTGCCTGTTCTATATATGTCTTGCTGGGTGGTGCACTGAAATAGACAGATAGAATTAATATTATTCACCACTCTCAATTTGGAGAACATTATCAGATAGAAGTTTCGTGATGCAGCTGATGGATTAAATATCAATTATGTAAATTGATTAACCTAAATGTGGCTCGACATTAGTAATTAGTGGTGTTCCATTAACAATGCTTCTCAGACTTGAATTTGTCAATATTTTATGATTTGATGTACACTGTCTCTAGGTGGATACAACATATTTATATTTCGAGCATGTCTATGACCCGTTTGATTGGACAGAATGAAGTGTAAATTTTTGAACAAGATCAAAGGTGGAAATGCGTAGGAAGTAAAAATGAGATTTTCTCCCTAGATTGGTGGGATTGAGCTCTATTTGAATATGTATGAATAGAATAGCGGAGAGAAGGATTACTATAAATAATAACCCTAAGATTGTACCAATTTCCATTTCCTTCCAACCAAATGGAGCATTAGATATCTTCTCGGCCGGAAATCGGTTTATTGCTAATTATATAGTGAGCTTTTACAATTGTTATTTGCACATATAAGATATTTTAATTTTTTGAAACAACCAGGCCAGTTTACATTTTTGTTGCACCGTCTATGTTTATTTTGGTTAGTTGCTGCTAAATATGCTGCACTTATGAATTTCAAACCAAGAATTTGATTTGTAACAAAGCAAATCTCCATGGAGCATGCCTTTAAAGGCAATTCTTTATTTCACAGAGAATCCCAGCCAAGTTTGATTTTAAACATGATTGTGAATCCTAGTCCTTTATTTGATATGTACCAGTAATTTAATTGATTTCCAAAACAATTTTGCACATTGGTGGATTTCTAGTGGATTTCTAGTAGTTTTAGATATTTACTTTTTCATGAACTAGATTCATGGCAACTATAAATTATATGATTTTACAACTAGACTGCCACAAAGTGAAATGTACTATTGTGTAGAGGTTATGAAACTGATCTACTTGTGCAGGACGAATGAGATTGTGACATCATCCTGTCTCATGACAAATCTTACCTCGGCGGGTTCCAGTCATGTATATATGCTGTGGTAATGATAAAAATAGTGTCAATCAGCTGCCTTTGCTTGCAAGGTTTTAAACCCAGGAATTAGCCGTGATGAAATTTTGGACTCGTTTTGGCTATGGATAACTGCCAGTTCAATGGTTCTTTTTTTCCTACGAAGAAAATACAGAGTCTTTTCTATTAAGAAAATACGGGATTATTCCCTGGATTAATTCCATGGGGAATGTAAAATACAACAATATCATAGCCCAGGTGCTTGTCCATGTGTTACGTTTTTATCACAGCGCAAGTGCCTTGTACCATACTTTCCTGCGGATGTGAAACACTCCTTCCCCCGTGATTCCTACCAATCTACTGGAATCAACGCAATGGTAATATGTCCAACATCATCTTTCTCTGTACTGCTATCCTTCTTTGCCTTCACATCTGCGGTTTTACTGCATGCATCTCAGCAAAGCTGTAATTGTGTAAATATCATTGAACCTATATACATGGTAGTTCTTGGTTTGTAACCTTTCCGTGAACATGAATCCTGATATTATAACCTCATCATGACCTTAAAACTTCCCCCAGCATGTTTATGATATTGTTCAATTTATGAATGTCTGGCTAAGCTGGTATGTGATAATGTAAATGCCGCTTTCGAAGAAAGAGATATACTCATGTCATATATAGAGTTTGAATTTAAAAAGATTCTTGTTTTTTGCTTGTCGTGGAACGAAAAACATTGCTGGCTACTGATTTATTTATGGAAAATATATAGGAAATAATTGATTCAGCTTTTTTCTTCTTTCTTTTCCTTTTTTGCAACGAGATACAATAGATTAAAGGACCGGTAACCAAAAAAATTTAAAGGCGCAATTTGTAATTATTATGTTGCATTTTTCTCCCCTCTCATTAGCTATTACAGTACTCCGTATCATTTAGTGTTTATATGTTGATTTTTCGGAAACATCATCTGTACACTCTGATCTCTCCTAGTCACTTCCGAATATGTTCGGGTGATTGTTTCTGCTGGGGCAAGCAAAATACAAACATTTCTGAACAGGGACATAAAAACAAAAACAGTTGCGTACAGCTTCATCTCATGTTCTCACATATGGATCTGATGTGAACCTTAATTGTATTTTAATAGTTAAAACGGTGAAAAAATTATGTTAGTCGTGTCTTGTAGAAAAGTGCCAGAAACATCTTTGCTTAGAACTTGGAAGAGGATATTAGCAATGTGAGGCGGCAATTACTAGTAAAAAGGAGACATGACATATGTTAAATACATGGCACTCTACTCACTAATGGCATAAGAGGGACTAAAAATCAAAAAATAAATGTAAAAATGATTCATTGGCTGCTCCGAAAACAACAAGGTTTCCTAGTTTGAATTTTCTGTATGTTGGTTCCTCTTGGCTTCTAGCCTTCTAGTAATGTTGACAAAGCAAAGCAGTAATAGTAATGCACTAACGCTTTAATTTTAATGGAAGGAATAGTATGCATTGTCGATTTGTCGGTAACGTGTTTACTGGGTTTTTTCTCCTGTCATTTAATGCTGGCAAAAATGGACCAGACAAATGGTGTTCGTAATAATCAAATTAGACTTGTTTTAATTAAATTATTACAGTAATATTATTCTATGAATGACATATGTTACATGTTGCTCTAATTCTAATACTCTTTCACCTTATTCAGTTGGAAGATATGAATGCATATTACTGAGATATTATGCTGAGTTGCGATCCCTGAGAGACCGCATCACAATACATCCAGGAGACATCAAATGATAGAATACTAATACAATACGTATTAAACTTAAACTCAAATTCGATAAAATTAAAATGATCTCAAACTTAACGAATTAGGTGTTCGACTGTTCGGTTATGACCGGATGATTTTTCACCCCTGATTGAAACCTCAAGTTAACTAAGGTAGTGATCTTTTTTTTTCTTTTCTTTGTTGCTAAATTGGTAATTGCCCTTTCGCGCAGTTTGAAGTCATATTTGTTTTATGTTGCTACATTCTCATGACAGACCATATTTTAGGTGATATTAAATGGGTCGGATCTCTGACAATCGATTGTCAAGGACCAATTAAACAATCATCACTCTTTTAGCCGTTGGATGGAGCTTTCAACGGTCACGATTAAAACAAAATTTTTAATCACTTTATTATAATTTTTCGCGGATACTAACTTATATTCTCCGTGATTTTCCACGGATAAGAGAAATTACCAAATTACTTGTATTTTTTTAATAGAAAAACAGAACACATAAGGCCAGTGTGGGCATTTGACATACAGGGCTCGATTTTCAGAAAACGGAGAGTGCAGGACAAGTTGCACGGGTCTTCCATGTTTGTTCATTTTATTTTCAATATTCAATTTATATTTCAAGCTTAATAAATTCATTGCACATAATTTATAGGAAAAGGTTTTGGAGCCCCAGTTGAATAAGTAGTATAATACAACCAACCCATCTCCTACCGTTAAAAATCTAAATAAACGGCTGAGATTTAAAAAAAAAATGACATACGCTCTATAATAGAGCGTATGTTACTTTTTCTCCTTCTCATTTTATCTTTTTAATGATATGATCTATTATATCTCTTCCTATAATACACACTCATATCTCTCGGCAACACACTGGTTCTTTTATCATACCTAAGTTTTAGATATTTCTATGAACTCTCTAAAACCGTTTCAATTTTGCCCATCTCATGGCCCATCTCATACTCATTTCATACCTATGCTCTTTAAAAAAATCTAGATTTTAGAATCGTTTTTTCTAGGATTGTTATAGTGAATCGTATAATGAAACAAAACTTAAAATATGTGTTCCTCCGTTGCCGTTACAAATATGTTTCCTCCACTCGTTCCATCTCGCCTCTCTGCTATGTATCTCGTATTCGCCCTATCACGCTGTCTTCCGTACGATATTACACTAGTGCTTACATTGTTCATCACTGGCCTGATCATATTTCAAAAGCTGATACGATACATCCACTCGAGGGAGTGGGTTTCAATCATTGATTGGTCGTAATGGAGCATCCTCAACCTCAGATGATTTACTCTGTATCTACCAGGTATTACTATGCATTTGGAGTCCTCGTGTCTGAATAACTGACTTACAAGATAAATAGATATCCGCTCTATAATAGAGTGTATGTACTGAGAGATTGACTATGAAGTTTTTTTGACTTAGAATATTTTATAACCATATAGGTACGCTCTATAATAGAACGTATGTGGGTTTTAAAAAAAAAAAAAAATTACACGTGGCAAATTAAGGGCATAAAAGAAAATTAAAAAAATTACTACGCTCTATAATAGAGCGTATGTCATTTTATTTTTTTTAGTCACAACCATCTTTTTTTTAACGATGAGAAATGAGTTGGCTGAATTATGTTACATATTCAACTATGGCAGTAGAAGAGGACCCTAATTTATATGTATATTTTATATATAATTAAATTAAATATTCTAATATTAATTTATCATTAAATTAAATTATTATGGTGGTTAATTATGATATTCATATGATTAAAAATTAGGAAAAATTATTAGGCATATATATATACACATAAAAAATATTATAAATTAAAATAGAGATCAAAATCTTGTAAGTTCTATATATAATAATAGTAAGAGATCCAATTACTATCAAAGGCAAGAGTTCGATACCCGTTAATAATATATTTAAATTTTAATATTCATAATTTTAATAATAACTATATAAATATAATATTTATATTTAAATAAAATATTATATTTATATTTAAATCATTAAAGTTTAAAATTAATTTATACTAACTTACAAATTTAACACGCCTCCATATAAGAATCTGCAAAATTATGTTTTCGACCTGTGTACATGTCTACATGATGTAGTATGCAATACAACGCAGTAGTGCGGGAGTACCCAATACAACAGGTAGACACGCTCAAACTCATGCCGTATTAAAGTAATTCAATATCTTCAGCAAGTTGTAAAAGGACTGTTAAGAATTTTTTTTATTTAATATTTGTTTGCATATAATGATACAACACTCGAATTAATTGAATTTCATAAATTTCACGGAAACAAATTTTTATTTAAATTAATTTCAAATTTTTTAAAATATTACGAGTCAAATAAATTAACTAATCTACCCACCTTGTATCCACATGCCTTTTATTTGAAAGTTATAATATTTATACTACTTATGTTTATATATTTATAAACATGCGGACATGAAAATAGTCAATATTATCACACAATAACTAGATATGAGCTATCTGATTAGACTGACGAGTATATTAGGAATTTAAGTCGGGCATAATACCCCAATCTCATATCGAAACATAGTTTAGTTCAATATATATAAAGATTTAGAATTAAATTCATATCATATCATCGTATCATTCATCTAATAACTAATATTTATGATAAAAAATAATTAATATTTATAATCAAAGTACTTTTATCGTCAACATCTTCAATTTTGACGAACGTGCTATATAAAACTTGAAATCCTAGGAAGGGACAAAATAAGATAAATTTGAAATTTTCTAATTAAAACACGGAGATGAGTAGGGAACTATTATATATATAAACAATATGATAACAATGAATTTATTTCATTCAAGAATAGAAGGCAACATTAAAGTGAATTTTTTAAATATTTTATCTCCAGTAGATTTTTAAGTAATTTTGGTGTACTATAACAAGATAAACCGATTACATATATTAGAACAGCACGAACAATTTTTTTTTATTCTTTGTATCAAATTTTCATATACAAGTTTAACTTAAATATTAACAACAATATAATTATATAATTTTTAATATAGATAAAATAATAATAATAATATTATTATAATAATTACAAAATTTAATCAATGAGTTATAATTTTAAATGAATTGAAAAATTGAGTATGCTAAAATTGATATTTGTAACTAGATTATATTTCAATTAAGTATATTGTAAATAAAATTTTTAATATAAAAATATAAAATTGAGATTAGAATTTAAATATAATATAATATGAAAAAAATATTAGATTAACAAAAACATTCGAGTTATCCGAAGATTTGAGAATTAACGAAAGAAACTAAAATAACCACAAATTTGATTTGATCAAATAGATTTCAAAATATCTCCAGTTCGATTCTAATCATATCATTTATATGTTGTATGATAAATCTTATTCAAATATAACAAAACAAGTGTTCGTTACTTATATATATATATATATATATATATATATATATATATATATATATATATATATATATATATATGTAAATATAATTTAAAAAATATTATAAATATATTATTTTAATATATTGAAACTTTTAAAAGTTATAAAATTAACAATGGCTTTAAAATATATGATTAATGCAATAAAAAAATAAAATTAAATGACCGCACGGGTTGAAACCTAATATATAATAAAAATAAGATCCGAATATTACTAAATGTCAAGAGTCGATCCTCATCAATATGTTTAAATTTAATATCTATTACTCTAACCGTATTAATATAATTATTTTATATTTCAAATGAAGGGTACCATCCACACTCCTCGCGTATGCATTGGAAGACAAGACTTCCAAAGGCAATAGAACTAAACTGGAAGTTGAAACATGTATGAAACAATACCACGTAAGTTACTTCGAAACCATTTAACGGCTAATATATTATTAATTTAATATTATAGTATATAATAATTTAATATTTATATTATTAGTTTTAAATTGTTAATAAAAAATTGGAATAAACTATAAAATATAATATTACATATTTATACTATATTGTTATAACCGAAAAATTAAAAAATTTGATTGATTGGTCGGTCGTCGGTACTGGACCACGGGCCTAAAAAATATACATATATTAGATATAATTTTATTTATTATAATATAAGGCGTAACTATATACATATTTATATTAACTAAATTTTTACTTTTTAGACTCAATTATATATTTATAACATGAGTCCAAATTATATAACTTTACTTATTATGATATGGACTCTAACTATATGCATATCTATATTAACTAAAATTTTATTTTTAACACGGGTCCATATTATAACATATTTATATTAAATAAAATAAATTTATGTATAAAAATAGAACATATAATATTAACATAAATTCTTAATATTATAAAATTATATATTAAATATCAATAAAAAATCAATTTATTTAAATATTAGTTATCCCGTACTTCGAACGAGTTATAAGCTTGTTGTATAATTATTTGTAATACTAAGATTTTGTATCGAATCCAGACAATTATATAATGAGATTAATGTTCTTGAGATTAACTCACGTAATTTTTCTGACATTTAAAAAAATTCTTATATAAATATACAAGAGTATTATTATAATTACAAGAAATTATATAAAATTATAAAAATGCCCGCATTAAAAAATACACGCACCTTAGATAATTTCCCTGAGATAATCTCAGAAATTTTATTTTGTTATATAATATCACATAATTATTTATAAGTTAAAATTAATACTATAATAATAAATGTATAATAAGATTTTATCTAAATATTATCAAATGTTTAGTTACGATTCTTAACCATTATTTATAATAATTTTTATATTTGAGTATTATGTAAACATACCGAAATTTAATATATTAAAATTTAATAATATACATATATTATAAATTATATAAGATATAATATGAATATATAATTTATATAAATTCAAAAATATTATAATGCATTAATATATTAAAATTCCTTAAAATTATAAATTTATTAATAATTTTAAAATAAATTAAATATACGATGCACGGGTTAAAATGTACTACAGTACTACATAATTTGTTTACTGCTGTCTGCTACTAATATAATAAGGTAGTACTAGTAGCAGCTTTGCTGTCACCAATTTAGCAACATAAAATATGCTTTTGTGCTGTATTTTTATATATCTTATGGTCGGGGTTCTACTCCGGACTGAAAGTACAAGTTTAGTAGAAAATAGAGATCAAATACTAAATAATTTGTTTGCCTCAACACCTTGACCCCGTTTGTGTGGACTTATAAACAAATTATAAGCTGAAAAAGTTGGTATATATGTACTTTTTCTAAAAATAAATAACTTATTTTCAAATTTAAATATAAGATTTGGTCTTAAATTTCTAAAATAAATATTAATTTTCAAAAAAAAATATGAAAATATTTTTTTAAAAAAATAACTCATTACTTATAAACTAAGTCAAACACCTCCCTTATATAATTGTAGAAGAGCATGATATAATTTGTGGAAAAGCATGATATATTATTAAAATCATATAAATTATTATTATTATATAATTTTATTAAATAAAATACATATATAATTTTGTATGATTCGATCCGAACCCGACAGACCTGCGCATCAGGTACTACAAGTCCACCACCAGTTCTCTCATCCAATTTTGATATGAAAACTATTAAACTTGTTTTCCGGTGTTGAAAATTTTTTTTCCAAACATTTATAAATAAATAAACATTTTATATTCTAATTTCAAAAACATTTACGGATGGGTTGGTGCATAAAATTTTAACCCGGCCCGAATGGACTAAAAGCATTACGGAGTGAGTGTAAAATTGTAGCTATATAGGAGACTAGGAGTACTAATAATTGTACGTACTATTCTAGCTTTTGTTTTGTACTCTCCCATCAAAGTTTACAAACAGTATTGGGTCAGCTATTTTAAGCCACCCACACTTTCTCCATAAATTCCCTCCCGCCTCCCTTGATTCTCTTCCTCCTCCTTTTCATTTAATCTTCTAGTCTCCTCCACGAATTTCTCCCTTTTTTCTGGTCATCAATTCAATTTTTCCAACTTGTTTGTATCTATTTTTCTTTGATTTCATCATTTTTATACCCCCTTTAGCTCTATTTCTCAACACTTTTCTTCCCTTTCTCTTTCTTGAGTGTTGGTTCAACTTTCTTGGGTAGTTCTTGAAAGTTCAAAGATAGGAACTTTGTATTGTTTTACTAAAGTTTGGTTCTTGGGTCATCTTGATTAGGCTTATACATACATATATACTTGCATATCTTGTAAATTTTCTTGGGTAAACTTTGTTCTTGAAGTTTGTGATTTTGGATTAATAGTAAAATGAGTGGTGAAGGGGATAAGTCTAGTTTGGGAGATGGGATTTTGATGGGGTCAAATTCAAAGGACGTGGGAAGTATAAGTAATAAAGAAAGTTATATGAGGGCAGATAAGATTGATTTTAAGAGTTGGGATCTTCAATTAGAGAAGCATTTGAGTAGGGTTTGGTCTAGAGATAGAGGAGGAGGAGGAGGAGGAGGAGGCCCTGCAAAGAAAGAAGAGTGGGAAATTGATTTGGCTAAGTTGGATATAAGGAATGTTATTGCTCATGGTACTTATGGTACTGTGTATAAAGGTTCTTATGACGGTCAAGATGTTGCAGGTAAATTTTACACAGTTTTTCTCTATTATGCGCGCGCGCGCGCGTGTGTGTAAATTCATCTGTTCTTGTTAATTTTAGTACTCAAGTTATCTATGTTAGTTGTGCTTTGAGTCCAATTGATAGAATCATGGAACTGTTCCCTGGCTATAATATGTTCTCTGAGTACTCGATATAGTGATTTTTTTATTCTTATTTTTTTGTGAATTTTATGATTTGATTCTTGATTTTTTATGAATCTTTACGGCGAAGTACACTTTGTTGTTTGTTGCTATGCAATATTCACCTGTTGGATCACATGCAAAATTATGTATTTACATATATATTTCATTAATAGGTCAAAAGATAGCTGTACGGACTCCTAATTTATATCATAACCATATTAAAAATATTCTGCTGAGCATCTTCGAGTTGACGGCAGAATATTTTTTGCTACTGTTGTTTGTGTTTGCCGCTGGATGCATCTAAACAAGCAGAAAGTTTATGTTTGGTCTGCATTTTCATATTTTAGTGCTTCCAAAGGAATCCATAGGCCTTGCAAACCCTTTAACTGCAATATCTTCCTGTGTAACAATATGTTTTTACTGAGGAATGATAAATTGACTGTTCGGATTTTTGTGGAAAATTCGGAAATTAAAAAGCATATATAGTAGTACTGAATTGGTTGTGAATTATAGTGAACAGCCTTCAGGCCCTTCAGCAATAATATTTAAATCTAATACATTAACACTTTGACAATACCAATTTTACTAAAATGTCAAATGGTTAGATATTAAATTTTAATTATTTAGGTGTTTGAGAAATGATACGTATTAGATAGTATGTTTTCATAACGTATTTGTATGAGTAATGTTAATCAATCCTCAATTCTAATGCACTACTCATTCATTTATTTTTGTAACAAGTGTTTCTACATGAAGTGTTGTGAAAATTTTATGAATTCCGGCTAACATAAATTTTAGGGGAGGTCATATTTTCAGTTAGCATTGGGGAAAGGGGCCTCTGAACAGATCACTGTATGACACTTGATTCTTTTTCAAGGAAACTGTACTATTAAACTGACACAATCAACTCAGTTCATGGTGTTCATGGTCTGAGATGTTCTTCTAATTAACAGAGAAAGGTTTACGCTCAAGAAATTTTCAAATGTGAAATTTGTGGATCCAATAAGAAACTGAAGAAAAGTGTTTTTATCAGAAAACTAATTTAGGGAAAATGAAAAATAAAATAGAGCAAGTTTCATTTAACAGAAGGTAGAAAATAGCTGGAAGTTGAAATTACAGGTAGAGAAACTCAGTTTAAAATTAACCCCCTCAACTTGTTACATATATAAATTATTCACCATGTATAGGTAAAAATTAAAATTGTTCAGCAACTCAACTAACTTGTTGCATACTTGTCTATATAGCCTGTCGGTGTTCTTTAAACATTATGATATGCATAACTCCAACCTTTTTCTTCATTTTCTGTACTAGTTTGGAAGTAATATTGATTCTTAGTTCTCTTCTTCCTTCGTTTGGTTCCCCCCTTTCTTCTAATATGGTAACTAACTTGATACCGGCTGTTGTAATTTGTGCACAATTCATAGATGTTTGTGCTGATGGATGATGTCTTATTCCCCATCATTTGTTGCCCGTTCAGCATTTTTTCAACTTTTAAACTCCTCTTACATTATAGTGAAGGTATTGGACTGGGGGGAGGATGGTCTTGCAACAGCTGCTGAAACTGCTGCTCTACGGTCATCATTTCAACAGGAGGTTGCTGTCTGGCATAAGCTTGATCATCCGAATGTCACAAAGGTAAAGGTTCTCCATTTTTCATCAACTTTTCAGCATGAGGTCATCAGAATATTTGTATCACCTGGAGTTTAATAATAAATGTATTATAGTTTAGCACTGCATGTCACTCTACATTATTTGAACTGTTAGTTTGGTCATGTTGTTATATTACAGATTTAACTATACATACACAGGGCTTAGATATGACAAGTATTTATCTATTGTGTTTGTGTTGGTGTCGGTACTGATGTATCTGCATGTTGCTTCAGATTATCAATTTTAAAATTTTCTTGGCGGGTTTCTAATAATCCTCCAACTAAAAAAAACAGTTTTAGATTGCAAGTTGTTACTTGTATGATTGTATCCTTCATTCACTATTCTCTTCAATCTTGATGTAAAGTATTAGTTCATTGTTTTTATGTAGTTCATTGGTGCTTCAATGGGAACATCAAATCTTAAGATTCCTTCCAAGAGCACTTCAAGTGATGTACATAACTCCCTTCCTTCTAGAGCTTGCTGTGTTGTGGTTGAGTACTTAACAGGAGGAACACTAAAGAAATACTTAATCAGGAACTCAAGAAAGAAACTTGCATTCAAGATTGTTGTTCAACTTGCTTTGGACCTCTCAAGAGGGTGGGTAACTTTTGCTTTCATTTGAGCTGAGACGGTATGTAAGTAGTACTTATATGTATCTTTTCTGTTGGTGTCTTTCAGTCTAAATTATCTTCACTCCAAGAAGATTGTACATCGTGATGTTAAAACAGAAAATATGCTCCTAGATATCAATAGAACCCTAAAAATTGCTGATTTTGGGGTTGCTCGAGTTGAAGCCCAGAATCCTAGAGACATGACTGGGGAAACTGGTACACTTGGTTACATGGCCCCTGAGGTAAATGGTTCTTTTTTTTCGTCTTTCAATTTACTTCAACTATGGAAGCTAATTGTTCAGGTCAACAAATATGTTTTAGGTCCTTGATGGAAAGCCTTACAACAGAAAATGTGATGTCTACAGTTTTGGCATATGCTTGTGGGAAATCTATTGCTGTGACATGCCATACCCAGATCTTAGCTTTGCTGAAGTATCTTCTGCAGTTGTTCGACAGGTCTGTCTCTCTTAAAATGTGTAATTGGTGTACATGTCACTGATTTCTTTTTTGTCATCTTGCAACTGATTTTTTAGAGTTGGTAATGTAACATGTTATTAAAGCTTTATGATCTAGTGGTCTCAAATATGAACCATGTGTACCTCAACTACTCTGAAATTAGTTATGGATACTTGAAAATTTCTGTTACTCCACTTATGGACACCCTCCATCATCTCCATAATTCGAGTTCAGAGTCAAAGATATGACACATTAGACCTTTCTCCTACATCTTAAGGGGTTCAAAAGTTGTCAGGAGATATGGCACACTTTCGCATATGGAGCGTTCTGATGGTACTCTTACTACATGCACATATGAGTTTGTTTTTCATTTTTAATTACGTCTACCGAAGAATCGTTCCTAATAAATCTGTAGAAAATGTTTATAACTTGCTAACCCAGTCCCCTCTCCAAATTGATAAATTTAACTTTCAGTTTTTGTTTTGTTTCGTCCTTTTCTCTTCGTGTATGTTAAATTAGGTGTATGCTTACTGTGTCTCCTGTTATTAAAGACAATGTGTCTCCAATATCAGGCGAACAAACAAAAATAGATGTTTGGTTATTATTACCTAAAGCATGATTCTGAAACTACAGCCTCGCGTATTTATATTTATTCATATATTCTTTTGTTATAGAATTTGCGACCAGACGTGCCGAGATGTTGTCCTAGTCCATTTGCAAGCATCATGCGCAAGTGTTGGGATGGAAACCCAGAAAAACGGCCTGAGATGGATGAGGTAGTGAGGTTGTTAGAATCAATAGATACAAGCAAGGGAGGTGGCATGATACCCGAAGATCAGGCCCATGGTTGCTTCTGTTTCACAGCAGGTCGTGGCCCGTAATCATCCAGTCTTTACTTCTACATTACGGCTTGTTCTGTCAAAGTATCTTCTGTCTGAGTTCAATTCTAGCCTATTATGAAATGTTTTGTACTTTAGGAGAACATGAAAGTAGTAGATAAAACACTTCATTATCTCTCTAATTATATTTAGGTATATAAGTTTTCCCTTTCTTAATCAAAATGGAATTTTATAGTGAAATTAAAATACCCTGTTATTGAATAAGTTTTGGATTTGATAGTAGAATAGATTATAGTGCCTTGCAGCATATATGCCAGAAAAAACTCTTATTTCATGTTGTGCAAAAAGATACTCCACTAAATTGGAGTTGATAATACTTGGTTTGTTATTTTCAAATATTTGTTCTATAGAGTAGTATTATTCTTTATTTGTCTATTAGTCTTTGAATTTTTATCTAGTAATCCATCGCTTTATTTACCAAACAACAGTGACAAGGTTATGACTGCCAAGTCTACCTTCCCTCAATTTCCTTTTGCTTAAAAATTGATAAAAATAAACAAGAAGATGACTTTTTTTACTTGATTAGAAAATAATTAATATATTGTGTTTTTTTCCTAGTTAAGACACCCCCACCCTAGAAGAGGATGATGTTACATTACAGCAGTAGTTGCAAGGTTTTGTCATATACCACTGTCTACTTCCAGGCTGATGCTTGAAGAAACTGATGCCAACCATGTTACATTCTACATGTATACTTGAGTGGAAGATATGTAAGAATATATAAGAGCGGACGGGCCTCTTGTATTAAAAGAAAATACTACGTGTCATTTATTACTCAACGTTGATAAACCGTAAGAGGATTCCTAACCCTCAAAAGAAAAAGAATCAGTGTACAACTATACATAGATATTGGAACTGACCTTTTGGCCTGGATTAGAGAAAAAGGAAAGCAGGAATCTAGTGCAGACAGGATCCTAATGCTTCTCAACAGTTGACGATATTTATGTTCCTTGGTGTTAATCTGTATCTGTAATCCTTTTTTATATTCCAGGGTATAAACTATACCCACTGTCGCCACTAATATACTACTATTACTATTATGCAAGTGAAGCGTCCTTTTTCTTTTGTTTTCTGACTCTAGGATAAGCCACACCCTGTGACATTTATGTACATTAAATAATAAATATAAAACACACGTATAATTTAAGTTAAGAGAAAAATGTGCCTGAGATGACATCATGTAATTCCCCCGAGGTTATAAGTTTATTTTATGTAAATTTAATGACATTTTTGTAAATATTAAAATTTTATTCTGAATTTACAAATCTAACATTATGTATTTATATAGAAAATTGTTATAACCTTAGGTAGTACCCTAATGTCATGCTCACATGATTCCCGTTAAGTTATCATTATATTGTGATTATATCTTCATTCATAATCTATACTATTATATCCTATATATAATAAGAGTATTTATCCGAATACTACAAATGTCAAATGATCGATTCTTAACAACTACGTAATATTATATACTAATTATTTTTAAGTTATAATTATTATTAAAATTCCTAACAACTATAATTTTTCTTATTTCGCTTCAGATTATAACTCAAACTCTATTAGATATCTTAGTAATATATAAATTTGAATAAAAAAACTATTTTGGAGTTAAATTAAAAAGAAAATTCGTAATTATTGTACTACATACACTGCAAATATTGTTTGGGCAATATTTTGAGTTCAGAATTAGACGATTTTACGACCTACGCAAAACTTACAAAATTATCTTTAATTCTAAGGTGACCCAATATCTAAAATTTAACTGGAGCAGCCCGTAATGTAGAAATAAAATATAGTTACGAATTTTTATTGGAGAATTCTATTCCGTTTATGAAACCTTTTTATAATTGATTTAAAATATTAAAATACTTTTTATATTAGATTTATATAAATACATATCATAATATCAGACATTATTATGCATTATTATTATATTAAAGTAGTGATAGTATTAAAGTTTTATAAAAAAAATTCTTAAAACAAGACCGAGTTCATACGTAAAAATGGAGGGATGCCGTGAATTTTTCTTATTAAAGAGGATTAAAGTTTTTCTTATCAAAATATTTTCTATAAAAATTTTTAATATATTATATAAGATATTAGGGTAACTTTATATGAAAAGTCAGTTACACTTATTGGATAAATTATTATATTGAGAACTTGGAAACCTTATTGATTCATTAGTTTAGATTGAATTGAAGAAATTAGAATTTTTTTAAAAATTATTTGAATTCTCTGGTTAAGAGTTCAACCTTAACATAAGATATTAAATACACATTTTATTTTTTTACTATATTATATATAATACTGTATCAAAAACACGTTATCACATACTTTGAATCATGTTATTTGATAAATAAAATAAATCAAATTAAAATAATATAAATTATAAATTAATAAATATTAATACATTTTTTAAATTTAATCAATTTATATATGAGAAAATTATATTGAATTAATTTTTAATAACTGAGAACTACTGTTAACTATTTTTGTAATTAAAAGTTATTTATATTTCGAAAAAAATGTTATTACACAAGTTGAATTATCATAACACATATAAGTATTAATATGAAATAATGTATTTGGTTCAATAAAAATAATTGACAAATGTAGGTTTCTGTCAATTCCGGCTCAATCGATTGATTGACACTTCTTCGAATTTTAAAAGGGAATAAATATAATAAAAAATTAAACCTCACAAATTATTAATACTTGAAACCCAGATAAAGTTGAAATTACATTATAAAATAATAAAAGAATCAGCAAGTGCGCAATATGTGACTCTCAAGAATGAGCAGATTTTTTCATCATATAGTGGTTATTCGATCCTTTTTTCCTTCTTCTTTGGATAACAATTAAATAAAATAAATATTAGTATAAAAAAGTGGAATGTAAAAATTATTATGACGGTAATTGTTATGTATCATTTTATTTTTTAATATTAACTTAAAGTTTAAATCTCATTAGCAATATAGTAACATCTATTATTTATCGATACAAGGTTTAAATTATATATATGATATAATTTTTTATAAATTACAATTAATACTATACTACTGAAAATCTAATAACATAAAAAAATTATTCAAACGAATAATTATATTCTAATATTGTTAACATATACATATATATTATATCTCATTTACCATAATATCTATTAAATTTTATATAAAACATAATAACGATCTTATCAAAAATATATTTTAATCTAATATGTATATTCTTCAATATATTAAACAAATATTTGATATATTAAAAAATCATGTTCATAATATTTTGAATAACAAAATTTATATATTTATATATTAATAATATAAATTTATATTTTGTGCGTATTCATTTTTAATATTTTAATATTTTCTTATTTATAGTTAATTCGATTGATGTAAAAATATATAATTTAAATATGTTAAAAAACTAATATGATTATAATATATCAAGACTTTTTAAAATTATAAAAATATTATTAATTTTAAAATAAGTAATTTAATTAATAAAACAAAATATACGTGCATCGCACGAGTTAAAATCTAAGTATTATTAAAGCCGCAAAAACAAATGTTTGATACGCCGTCAGTTTGATCTTTTTGTATCCCACTCAACTTGAAATACAAGTATTTATCTCCTACTCAATTTCAAACACATTCTTTTAATCAATATACTACCATATTTTAATTTCCTCATTAGTCAACCTCTTTAATTTATTTAATATCATAATTTATTAATTAAATTTTATGAATATTAGAATAATATTATTATTTTATTTATATTAATTAAATTTTATTATTGTATTCTATCTATATTATATATACTTTTATATTATATTACTCTAAACGAACTTCTTTTTTAATTAGAATATAGAGTTATACTCATAATCTAATAGCATGTTTCAATTTTCTCATCGCTCAAACACTTTAATTTATTTTAAATTATAATTTTATAATAAAATTTTTGAATATTAAAATTATGTTAATATTTTATCTATATTAAAACATACTCTTTTATTTAAATTTTAATTGAAATATTTCTAATATATTCGAAACTCTTTTTATTAATAAAAATTTATTAATGTTTTGCACGAGTTATTAATATATGTTAATTAATATAAATATATAACAATATATTAATAAGACTTTAAACATATAATATAAATATCATTCAAAACTAATTTATCTCATGTACAACATTACATAAAAAATATTAATAATATAAATAATTAAAATAAATATTTAATTAATTTAAAATATATAATATATTATCTATTACTCTTCTAATAGTCTAGTATAATATTATATGCATTGTACTATACAGTATAGTATAGTATAGTGATGATTGCCAAGTCCAATTCTCAAATTTTCTAGCAAATTTAGTACATGATCATGTGTGGCAACTGTCGATGCTCATAGCCTCGTGTTACTAAAACTACCCATCATTTTACTTGATTAAATACAAAATTTCATAACGTGTCTTCTATTAATTAGATTTCTGGAAAAACAATATTATTTCATAATTTAAATGCCATGCTAACAAGATAACTATTTTTTGTAGAACAAGTATGTTGTTTTCATGTTTTTCACGCTGTTGCTCACTTGCTCCGTAAGTCTATAATCTATATCTAGTAGGTATATCAGCAACTCAGCAAGTCACAATTGTAATGATAATTTTCCAAATAATTAAAAAAAAATATAATGGGGGCACAAACAAAATGTAATAATTTATGATCAAATAATCATGTATTTGACTATTTATCCAGGAATCCGCTTACTTATACTATTATAATTTTTAAAAAGTTGGTATACAATTTATAACCAAAAATTAGATATTAATACAAATTAGACTTGTCAATTCGGATAATCCGATCGGATTGATTTTGGATTTGATCCTCTTTCGGTTATGATATATTTTCAGTACTTCTCGGATCGGATCGGATCTGATTCAGACCGGATCTAATTTGGATTAAAATCGGTTAAATTTCGGATTAAGATCAGATTAAGTTCAGTTCGTATTAAATCCGGTTCAGATCATTCCGTATTGAAAAAATATAGTCTGGATTAATCCTGAATTAGTCTTTAATTATAGTAAAACTAAAATAAAAGTCGTTAAATAAGTTTGTTGAAATAATAACTTATTCATTATCTTTCTAATTTGTGTGATTATAAAAAATCATCTTATTATTAAATATATTAGTTATAATATAAAATAACATAAGTTTTTAAATTTTGATTGTATAACCATGCATTTTAATTTTTTGATATAAAATTATTTTTAATATAAATTTTGTTTAATAATAAATTAATTTAGTGAATAAAAAGTGGGTTAATATATATACTATAAAATATGACCATTAAAATATAATTATTAGATTAAAATGCAATTCATCACTTTTCTAGTTCGATGTAATTCGTTTTTATATCGAATCTGATCCCGTATTTCGATTCATATTCGGTTCGGATAATTGTATAATCGGTTTCAAGTTATTATCAGATCTAATATTTCGGATTATTTTCGATTCGGATCAAATTAATTTTCAAATATAAAATTGGATTATGTAACTCAGGCATAAAATTAAATTCGGTTTCATGAATTTGGGTTCGGTTATTCGGATCGTAGATCCATTTTGCCAGGTGTAGTACAAATGAATCAATACTTTGTGCAAGTAGATCAAAAATTAAAGAGTGTAGATTATGACATGATTTTAATTCAAAAATAAAATGAAAAGCTTCCACTATTATAAAATATAAATAAAAACAATTTTCATATTAATTAATAACTAATCTAGCTATTTTTTTTATCTGAAATCATCTGATAAAAATGAAAATGCCAATATATACTATACTATTTTGTAACCAAATCTTACTCATGTAATTTTCGCAAAAAAAAAAAAAAAAACTTACTCATGTAACACGATATATATAAATTTATATTTTAAAAAAGATATAAATAAATATATAAATAAAATTCATACCAAGGAAAGGAGAGTATAAATAGAAGCAGAGGGGGGAGTAGTTCGAGTTAGGTCAACCCAATCCTATTATTATTCACTTCTTACAATCTTTTCTTCACTCTTTTTCAGTTTGTTTTTTTTCAAAAAATTGCAATGGGGCTAGCCGACAGTATTGATACGTCGTCGTTTATGACCGACTTTCTTAAAAAGTCCGGCGGCGTGGCCGTCGTCGACGGCGGTCTTGCGACGGAGTTGGAACGGCACGGAGCAGACCTAAATGACCCACTCTGGAGCGCCAAATGTCTCCTCACTTCCCCTCACCTCATTCGCTCGGTATATACATACATACATACATACATATATATATTTAACTCTATATCATATACTACTTTTTATTCAATTATATTTATGTCATACAATTTGATTTTGTTGAGCCTTCGATCTGTATTTATAGAATGTGCTGCAATTTTTAACTTTGAATTTTTCTGATTTTGAACACATTAATAGTATTACAATAATAATAATAATTGTTATATATATATATATATATATATATATATATATATATATTATAATTTGGATAAGTATATAATCTTGCATGCATGGTGGGTGTTAGTGGTGTCTGACGTGTGTTGATTTGTGTGTGTTATGCTTACTGTCTTTTATGGTAAGCTGTTAGAATTTGAGGTATGCACATATTTGGACCACCACCACCACCATATCCATATGCTCTGTTTCTGACAATTCTTTTATTGCTTCTTTTTCAACTCACATTCTTAACTAGCCTTTAAACTGTCTTTTAACTATCATTATACACCCCAACCAAGTAAGGTACTAGGGAGAGAGCCCTAACTTACCTCCTCCTACAATATATAGCGGAAAGTTAAAACACTTAAAATCTCCTCTAGAAAATCTTGTAATCTGGGCCGTTACTATTACGTATTAATTTGCGCATGATAATAGGTTCTTTGCATAAAAATATTAAAAGTTGAACCGTATGAATTGTATTGCACTGCCCATGTTTAGAAACTTTCTTATATAACACGTGTTATAAATACTGGACAGAGTATGGGGGACGTATTGGTGTTATGGGCTATACCGTTGTCTTATTTAATATTTGTTTGCATCCTTTTGTTTTATTTCCTATAGCATATATTGTTGTAACTTGTAATTATGGTGCTAAAAGTTATTCAGTAAATCTTTTAGATCGAGTAAGCTAATACCAGTCAGTCATTTACCTTGCACAATCAAGTGGATCAGGTCCGGATCCCAGTCAGAAGTAGTAAAGTTGAAAAACTTGAAAAATGTAATCAGATATTTGTAACATAACTATCATTAATTAGTAGTTAAAGAATGAGAGTAACTAGAATCCACTTGAGCAATAATTTGCAATTAATTAACTCTTTTGCTTCAAGGAATATACTAATGTCAGCTAAATCCTTAGACAAATGCATGCTTTCTATATACTTTTCTTTAGGTGTACCCCAATTAGCTTGCTAGTGTCCATCTGCAACTAAAATCACATGGCATATGCCATCTATTGGTGTAATAACATGTGTAAGATGTTACAAACAAATAATATCTGGTATATTTGAGCTCTTTATAGTTTCCACTTATTTCTAAATGCAATTCAACTACAGATTTTAAAGTATTTGCCCATTACATATGCTTTGGATCCGTTTCAATCATTTGTGGATTTTTAAATCTGAATATGGATAATAAGTCTGTGCCACATTGGCATTACAGTACTGAATATAATGTATCCATATATTGGCCAAATTTTTTGCTGTCACACTGTTTTTCACCCTTATATGGTTGTCATTTTCTTGTTTGAGCAGGTACATCTTGATTACCTTGAAGCTGGTGCAGATATCATAATCACAGCATCTTATCAGGTAAATAATCACAGCTTTAGTAGGATGTCCTCTGTATTGAGTGTGTGAAAATCAGCTTCAGCTTACTTGCTCGTGAACAGGCAACAATCCAAGGTTTTCAGGCTAAAGGCTATTCTGAATCAGAAAGTGAGGCCATGCTTAAAAGAAGTGTGGAAGTTGCCTGTGAGGCAAGGGATATATATTATGAAAGATGTCTTAAATCTACTTCTAACGAGACAGAGGATGGGAAGATTCTCAAACATCGGCCTATTATAGTTGCGGCATCAGTTGGAAGCTATGGGGCTTATTTAGCTGATGGTTCTGAATACAGGTGGCTCTTTACCTGTTAAGATAATCTAGGACATCAGTTCCTTAACTTTTAACATGAATTATAGTATCAAAGCTTGCAAGTAAAAAAGAAATCATACCTGGGAGAATTTTTATGAGCCCCATCTACAACGTTTTGTCCAGTTTATAAAAATCCCATCTTGTCTTAATTTATTTTAGCATCTTTCTTGTTTTTTTTGTAATTCTAGAGGCAACTGCTTGTAATGTGAACCAGATATTAAAGAAAGGTAAAATTAACTCCATCTGCATTATACATAATGTGAGCCATGTTTTTCATTTCACCATCTAGCAGAGAGGCCCTGATAAAATGTTACATTGTAATTTAACTACCAAGTGTATGCTGAATGGTATAGCTTGAAGTACTGTCAGCCTCTCCTTTTACGAAACCAAGTAGCTTTCAGACTTTACATTTAGCTACTGGCAGCCATTGTTAATGGTTCTATGTATCTACAGTGGGGACTATGGTGAAGCTATAGATCTGGAGTATCTAAAGAATTTTCATCGCAGAAGGGTACATATTCTGGCAGAAGCTGGTGCGGATCTGCTAGCATTTGAAACTATTCCAAATAAGCTTGAAGCTCAGGTGCTGATTATGAGAGTTTTATTGTCTCATTGTTCACATTATTCTATATATAAAAACTGCATCAAGTGTTTTAGTAATTCTCAAATGTGGGCCAAGACACTGTCGATTACTGTTGATCAGTTTATGAGAACCAAGTGCCTTAGGCTTGACACATGATATTGATATTGGATATAATTACTGCTTAATAGGCTTTTGCTCAGCTTCTTGAGGATAAAGCCATAACTATTCCCGCATGGTTTGCCTTCAATTCTAAAGACGGTATAAATGTGGTCAGTGGTGATTCCCTGACTGAGTGTGCTTCAGTTGCTGAAACATGCAAAAAAGTTGTTGCTGTTGGGATCAACTGCACACCTCCTAGATTTATCAGTGATCTGATTACATCTATTAAAAAGGTTGAACTCTCAAACCTCTATTCTTTTTCTCATTCTTTTCTTCTTCATTTTAATGTCTCTCTACATTGCACTTGTAACACCTATATTACCCCTTTGTAGTCAGTGCTTTGTTGGCAAACTATACTTTTCTATTTTATAGGTTCAAGTCTTATATAGGCTTGAACCAATAGTTGTAAGATTAACAGGGACTATGACATGATTTACACTGGAAAAGGGAGGAGTAAGGACCCCTAGATTTTTTAGCCATTTGCCTTTTTGTTGAGTTGGTTGTATGTATGCTAAATGAATTGGGTTATGGTCAGCATGGTTTTGGCAGAAATGGATAAGCTTTTTGGTCACTGTTTAGAATCTTTCACTTTCTGATATGATATTTGTTTCAACCAATGGTACCGAAGTTGTGTAAGGGTACATGATTGAGTACCCTTTTTCATACAATAGTAAATACTAAGTAGCACTCCTATCACAATGTAGTATTCTATTTCCCCAAAACAATGTATTGTAGACAATGTAGGAATCATCCCCAAAACCTAGATATATCGTAGATATATATTCACATATGTTCTATTTCCGTGTAACATGGGCACATGCTATATATGTACTCTTAAAGTTTATTCCATCATGGTATAGTTTTTGCACATTGGGATCTCGATCTCAGAACTAGGCAGAGTAATAGAATTTTAAGGTTTCTCACTCTTGTTTCCTTTACTTTTGGATCATTGAATACCTGAAGGCTATGCTTGTTTATGACGTACTCATTTTTATTAATTTTGTTCCCAAAAAATAGTCCCATGAACGTGTTCTGGTCACTTTCCGGTTTTTTTTTTTTTGGGGGGGGGGTTATACTACCCTCTCACTAGGTATTAGAATATCATAGGAATGAACATAAAGATTAAAAGAAATGTAGTGATGGAATCAGTTAGGTGGATGAAGCAATAGTTCATGTCCAGGGATCATAATCCGCTAAACAAACATGGCCAAAAGGTTTTTAATTTTTTATACTACCCTCTCACTAGGTATTAGAATATCATAGGAATGAACAAAAAGATTGAAAGAAATGTAGTGATGGAATCAGTTAGGTGTTTGAAGCAATAGTCCATGTCCAGGAATCATAATCCACAAAACAAACATGGCCAATTTTTTTTTATAAGCTGCTTTAGGGTATGTTTCTCATTTCAAATCTATCTGTCATTGTAGGTGACAACAAAGCCGATACTTATCTATCCAAACAGTGGAGAGACTTATGACGCCCAGAGGAAAGAGTGGGTGGTGAGTTCTTCCCTACAGCTTTAATGTTTCTACTGAATATCATTTGTCAATTGCCAGGTTTTTTTTTTAATTTTTAATAATGAAATTGCTAAGTTTTTTTTTTATAAACATAAAAGGCACTAAAGAACTTGAAAGATTTCAGTTTCTAACAAAAGAAGTCATCATCAATTATAAGATGCAAAAGATAACTAACTTTGAAAATGGTTTGATATTATATACACCAGTTTTAAGCAGTTGTAAAATATGAATCATTAAACCCATTGGTGTATGAATCATTAAACCCATTGGTGTTTGTAAGAACTAAATCATGACACCCATTGGTATTTCTTTTTTGTTCTGCACTTACTTACTATTTTAGGAAATCATACCATTTCTCATCCAGTTTTTATTTATTGGATGTGATGAGTTCTTTAATCTAATCAATAATAATGAAAGCTGGAATTGTGCAGTGTTTCGTTACAAAACTGAACTCTTTGTAAGTTTGTATTATGTATGTTCTAAGGTTTATCAGTATATGTTGAGTGTTGATGGTGTCCTTCATAGGCCCAAAAATGTTGCTGCTTATCATATCATACATAAAGTCTACATATATATTGTATGTGATTTCAGTTGCATGGTTTATTGTAAAATGCTTGTTGAGTTGTTGTCATGGCCTCTTTTATCACTTTTGCATTTCTATACACCTTAAATTACATCAGTTATATTTTAACTTTTGGGTTGCAGCAAAACACTGGAGTTCCGGATGATGACTTTGTTTCATACGTGAACAAATGGTGTGAGGTAGGAGCGTCTCTTGTAGGAGGTTGCTGCAGAACTACACCCTACACTATAAGAGGCATTTATAGAAATTTAGCTTCTAAATCAATCTTGTGAGTGATCAGACATGGAAGACAATGAAAAGTTGATTAGAGGTCCAGTTTGAGCAATACTAACTGGATTTTCGTCACCGGGTCAAAAATTGTTTTTGGTTGCGGAGGAAGAAATGTTTTTTTTTTGCCTCACCTATTTAATGGGGAGGATAGAAGTTGATCCAGTATTTGAAGGTAGAGTATATGCTGAAGGTTGCTGATAAGAGCCTATGTATCACGATTTAGAATTTGAGCTATTTGAACAAGTCAATTGATCTTTTCCGTTTTACTTTTAGATAATTATGAGTGTTATTTATCAGAAGAAAAGGGGAACTACATAAACTAATAAAGAGTGTAGGTTTGATTTGGATTTTAGAAAAATTTATCAGAAGAAACATGAAGAGTTTACCCAACCGAGACCTGGGCAATATTGTGATATTGAATGTTACTAGTACTTGACATCAAGTAAATCATGTAGCTAAAGCAATATTATTATCACTGGACAGTTAAATGTTAAATTTTGATCCATAATTTTTTTGAAACCATTGCCTAAGTCGAGCTTGAATCTCACGTAGTGGTAAAGTTGTGTTTCTGGTTGGAGATTGTGAAGTAAGTAGTTGGAATAACGTTACCGCATTGGAGTTGTATTATCAGATAATTGATGTATATGTGTCTATCCTTTTCACTAGCTCATGAGTGGATGAAACTGTTCTGTTATGAGTATGAGGAGTCCAATACTTGGAGTATTTTGCGCTTTAATTCCAATATCAAATCAGATTTGCGGTGGTGGATGCTGACAAATTAAGCTCATAATCGGGCTGCATATGACCAAATTAATCAAGAACATTTACTGCGTACGTTCTACCCTTATGGTATCTATATAAATTCTCAGCTAGTTTTTGCACTTATAAGTATCATGGATTCATGGAGCATTATTTCTGTGTTGTTCATTTGTTGACTGTAGTTTGGCTGTGGTGCCTTCTTTTGCTATGAGATCATACAAGTGATGATGCCATAACTTCCACTAGAAGAACCTGACTATAATCAATAAGCACATGTGAGTTACATGTACTTGACTCTGTTTACTGAGATGTGCATGACATGTGTCTTGGACATGTTTACGTCAAAGGGAAATATAGCTTGTAGCAATAACCTTTTTTCCTTTCCAGAAACAAAAGGAATACTATATTATACAAGTCCATGGGTGGACTTTCTATTACTGATGGGTAAACAACGTAATTCACTTGTTCCACTAGTTTACACTTCAGACTCTGTGCCTGCAACATTTCCATCTTCTTCCCCTATTTCCACCATTTTTTTTGCAATACTAGAAGTAATGACTAATGAAAGCAGCTCCAAAAATCTTAGAGAAACATCCTCTTTATTTCTCCGAGTAGGGATAATGTCTACGTTAGGCCTATTTACGGGTGGAATATATGGTGTATGTTAGGTTTGGTTTTTAGTTTTACAGTTTCACGTACAAGTGGGTGATTATGGAGTTGCAAAAAAAAACAACAACAACTTGTGGTGGAATGAAGACAAAAAAAATATTGACAGGAAAAATAAATGAAAGGGGGAGACTTTATGAGATGATGGGGAAACGTGCATGGGAAGTGATATGAGGAGCAGACTGAGTTGTAGAAAAATGTAAGTAGGCAAGAAAGAAAGACATTGATATGATCTTTGGCAGTGTCAACCATCTTAAATTGTTATGAAGCTCAGAAATTAAATGTAGGGTTTTTTGGTAAAAACTGTAACCCCCGTGAAAAAGCTTCCCATCAATAATGTCTATTCATCTTCTTCTTCGCTACTTCAATTGCCGGTTCATTGCTTGCTTTTTACTTGCTTCTCTATTTTTTTTACCCCTAAACTATAATTTATATTTACCAAAATAGGCGGGAATTAAATAATGGCCAGAAAAGATATATAAATGACTTCTATTGTTTTGAGTATTACAAAATAGTCCCCATAGTATATATATATATATATATATATATAATAGTACTGTAGTTAATTAGCAACAGTGGAAAATTAGTCCCTATCAAATCTTGGATATTCATCATCCGCAAATTACAGAATGCATATATTTTCAAACTTATAAATTACTCATCAGATAAATAAAATGTACGGTGATCAAAGACCTTGGGGTGTTTCTAGGCATTCTTTTAACTTTTGTGACAAGAAATAAAGCTTGTTTTAATGGCTATGAAATCTATGACAATCAAGTTAAAAGAAGAGAGGAGGGGCTGGGGGTTCATGGAGATGGGAGAACTGAAAAGCAAAAAAAGAAGACTCAAAGTACATGTCAAACTCTCCTTTGACTGTCTTGTATCTCACTATTCTGCTCATCACCTTCTCTTTATTCTTAATCTTTCAACTTCAACAATGTTCGAAAATTATAATAAAAATATATTGCAAAACTGTCAAGTCTGGACCAAAATATATCACATTATAAGAAAATGGAGCAACTCTTTTTCTCACACTTGTCAAACACTTCAAATAGAAAATAAGTCGCACATCAGGCGGAGTATTGCACATTACATTGATTATTGGTACGTAAGAGGTGATACGTAATAGATTATGTTCAATGTTCATGCGTTTCTCAGTTCTCATATATAAATAAACCTCGTATGATGTTAGTTGTTATGGGGAGATCTCTGATTTTTAAAAAAGACAAATCATAAAAATAACGCAAGTCAATTTAACTGTACATAACCGATATAAATTGCATTGTAAGCAAAATTCAATTGAAATCGAAAAATCGAATCGAACCCCAAGTTCGCTCCGATTTAATTTATTTTAAATTTTGGTCAGACCAGTATAGTCGATTCAAATTGAAATTTTATTTCAATTTGATTCAATTTTTAATAAAACTATTTCGGTTCAAACTGAAATGATTAAATTATTTTATATTATATATTTTATTATATATATATGTTTATATGTTTATATATATTTATGATTTAATGGATTCAAATTAAGTTTAAATATTTAGATTGATGGTGTATATCTTATTTTATCTTAATTGTTACCTATTTTAATAAATTTATTAATAAGAATTAATATGAGCTATTAGCTAAAAAAACCCAACAAACTTGATAAATTTTGCAATATAACCTATGAAACTTTTTTTCTCACATAACCTCAACGAACTTTGTAGAATTATGAAAATAAACTAATCATGATTAGTTGTTACTATTTATGTGTATCTATTTTTGTCAACTCATATCAAAAAATTTAATATTGAGTTAAATACATAATAAATTACTAACCAAATCATTTATTAGATATTATATTCATATTATTTTTTTCTATTTAAATTGACATAACAATCATCAATTATAGTTAATTAAATATTTTATAAAATATTTTTGAATTACTAAATATGAGGGTGAAAAAAAATGATTTTAAGGTACTTAGAAAATATTTTATAATGTATTTAGTTAACTATAATTGATAAATCTTTTATGTCAATTTAAATATTATATAAATATTCAGATTTAATTTATATATATGTGAAGAATTTTTTTAAAACTATTTTTTATAATAAATTTCGTAGATATTATATATCAATTTCTGGTAATTGTTAAAATATATTTTTTTATATTATTTTTTAACAAAAAAGGTGGAAAAATTATTTTTTAAAATTAATAAATTAGAGCAGAACTTCATAGAAAGTGTTATATCAATTTAAAATCATCAACTATAGTTATCAAAAATATTTTATAAAATATATTCTAGGTACTTCGAAATCATTTATTTTTAATTTTACGAATAAAAAGTGTTAACATTCAGTACTTAAAATATATTTTATAAAATATTAGTTAATTATAATTGATGAGTTTTTATATCAATTCAAATATAAAAAAGTAATTCTTATTTATTTATTAGTATCTTATGTACTTCTGCTTTAATTTATTTTCTAATATAATTTATACTTCATAAAAATATTACTATCTTAGTAATGAAGATAATATTATGAATTATAAAAAGATATAATATCTAATAAATGATTTGGATAATAACTTATTATTTATGTAACTCAATATTGACATGAGTTTGACAAAAATAGATACACATATATATAGTACTCCGTAATAGTTAACTATGGTTAGTTTTTCCATAATTTTACAAAGTTTATTGGGTTTATTTGAGAAAAAATATGTTCATTGGTTAAATTATAAAAAATTATAAAGTTACTTGGATTTTTTGTCTAATAACTCAATTAATATAGAAACTAGGGGGAAAAAAATATATAACATAGGTTTTTAAAAATGGAACCCAGCTAACCGAAATGTTTCAGTTCGGTTCCTTTATCGCGAGGGCATCTCGGTTCGATTCCATTTATAAAAAAATTAAAATTCATGTAGTATAGAATCTCGATTAATCTGTAGTATTAGTATGGAATTATAAGCTTGTTTTTATTAAGTGTAAATTAATTCTAACATCCTTGGATTATTAGACATTTTTTTATTCAAGTGCCTGAACTAAAAATGTAAATTTATAGGTAATCAAAGTTTAAAAAAAAAATATCACGGTCCTTCAGTCAAATTTTATTAAACATCCCTCATTTTTTTATTGACGTGACATCCTAAATAAAAAAAATAGAGATAAATTAATTCTAACATCCCTAAATTATTAGTCATTTTTTAATCTAAATCTCCGAACTAAAAATATAAATTTAAATCTCACCGGTCCTTCGACAATTCAGTGTTGAAACTGACGGTTCCTCCTCTGCCATCTCAGCTAGCCCTCTCTCTCTTATTTCTCCGGCCTTCTTCCATCTCCCTCTCTCACTTACCCTGTCTCTCTCCTCTATCCCTTTCTTTCTCCCTCTCTCCATCTCCAACAACACACTAAACACAGCCCCACACACGCTGCACATCATATACACATACACCACATCCAAGTTTTTTGATCGGAGATGGAGTAACTAGACGATTCTTGATCGGAGATAGCAGTGGCAGTAGAAACAGTAATGGTGGGACGGTGGGTTTTATAAACTTGAATTTTTAATTCAGGAATTTAGATATAAAAAAAAGACTAATAGTCAAGGGACATTAGAATTAATTTAAATTTATTTATTTTATTTAGGATGACACGCCAGCAAAATATAACGGACGTTTAATGAAATTTGACAGAAGGATGTTGATGAGAAAAGTTTAAAAATTTAATTACCTATAAATTTATATTTTTAGTTTAGAGACTTGGATAAAAAAATGACTAATAATTCAGAACATTAGAATTAATTTAGACTTTTATTAATTGATTTTATCATAGAGTTGGCTTTACATGAAAGGGAAATATTTATGTGATCGTACTACTACTAGCATACCACTATTATTTCTGTCTGCAAGTTTATCCCCTTTTAACTGACATTCAAAGACCATAAAGAGTGTTATAACTGTAAACTTGAAGGATTCCAAAGTTAAATATATGGTCGATTATCTTCCTCACCAAGACCACCCATGTGATGTTGTGATCCAATATTATTCTATTTTACCATGTCTACATTTTTTTATTATATATTGAATTTGTGTATCTTTTGCATAGATTATATTCATGTAGAATTGTAGATAATGTACCCTACTACAACTTGTGCTGTAAACTTCGATACTGTGAACTAAAAGGCACAACTTGATCACGTCCCCAGAAGTAAGATCTCAGTCTCACAACAATTTTATAATATACGAGAAATATGTTGTACAAACGATTCCTAAGACCATTAAATATGGAAAGACTTGGCTTGGGGGAATGCAACACGGTCTCCCACATGATGCATGTGTAATTAAAGATTACTGAAATCTTAATCCAAGAAGCCTCTGCTTTGTTTTGTGCATGTCAAATTTTACAAGCAACCACATTTTATGGCTCGAAATCTCACGAGAGTGCTAGGTTGCGGGTCGGATCGAATTATGGTTTAGATTCCTAATAGCAAGATCCTACTACATTTTTGTCATTAAAATTAACTTCTCCTTAGCCGGTGAGACCACTCCGTAAGTCCAAAAAATATATTCACTATTATTTAATTGATAAATGAATATTTTATTATTATATTTATAATAGAATATTTATTATTTTAGAAGTTTATATATGAGGTTACTAACCTGACTTAATTATATCAGGTTAAATGACATCTATTTAAATCAACTTTACAATTTAAGTGTGCATATAATGTGATATCTAGATACCCACTCACTACTCAATTGCTCTAGGTAAAAGTTGAAAATTAAATATTAATCATGTATCAAATGCATCACATATAAATACACGTATATTTTATACAAACTTGTACTCTCAATTAAGGTAAAAGATTTATATTTTTTAAGAAGAGATAAAAGGGATATATATTTGTTAGTTTTTATTTATTCAACATAATTCAGTTTATGAAGTTAAATGTTAATCAGTAAGGTCATTTAACCTAATATAATGATTAGTTTATACGAGGTTAATCTGATACTCATTATTCTCTTTATATATTTATGTATAATTTATATTACATTTTAATGTTGGTAAAGGTTTTTGGCGTAAGTTAAAATACTTTTGTAATATAATAATAAACTTATATCTTATGAGCAAATCTTAATGGTTTAAGTGCTAATTACGAACATATGTTAAAATAATTATAATGAGAATCAATTCAACCATAAAATTAGTTAGGAACGAAGAAATTATCTAAGAATAACCATGAAGCATATACTCCCTCGTCTCATCAATTCTTTACACTTTTTTTTTTTAAATGTTCCACCAAATTCTTTATCTTTCAAAACTTTCTAAAAATAGTTAACTTTTATATTATAAAATTTACTCTCACCCACAACTTTTCTCCACATTTTCAAATCTATCAATTAAATATCAATTAACCCCACCACTTTACCCATTTTTCCTTTTCTTCCATCTACTTTTCCTTCTCTTTCATAATACTTTATATATTTTTCTTAACCTCGTGCTCAACCCAAATGTAAACAATTGGGTCGGATAGAGGGGGACGGAGGGAGTATATGAGAATTGCATCATCTAAATGACATCAAAATATGTATTATCAAATAATAAATATCCTAAACAATCATTTGCTATGCAAAAATAAAATATAATTGTAGACATGAGTCATATATATTTTACAAAAAATTAAGAACGAAATTTATTTTGAATTTGGTGTGAAGTAAAAAACAGGTAAATTTAAATTCATATAAAGAAATGTATGTTGTATAATACATATGTATATTAATTTGGGTAAATATTATTATTTAATATATTTAGAGAAAATATTATTTTATTCTATTGGACTAAATTGGGATAGATAAAATATATTATTTAACTAAATTTATTATTTTATCCTAATTTAACTGTAGTAATAGCAAGGATCTCCTAGTTTATGCTCAGAGTCCACAATTGTATAGTGCTTTTAAGGTATTCTGTAATAGCAGAATTTATTTTACGAAATAAAATAAATTTTGCGTATATATTTTCGGAGCATGATACATCACTCTGTTTAATTTGAATTTTTAGTGGCAAGATTGAGATGAAAATGGTGTGGAACTACAAAATTTGTTAATTTATCAACACTCAAGTTGAAGCAGCTAAACCAAGGTCATAAATCCTTATAGTGAGGACCATTACCTTATTCCATAGGCAAAAGTCTAGATTTAACAAAAAGAACCTCAATTTACTAAATTTGCAGATTTGTTGGGTGCAAGTGCTTACAAGAAATTAATGTTTTCAAGACTTGCATGCACAAAAACCCTTCCAACCATTGCGATCTTTTGCTCCATAGACAAATTTTTGGGTTTAGCAAAATGAAACCCCTCAAAAGCAGTAAACCAGCAAACATATTGTTTGATTTTATAGTTACAAAAGGTGATAGGCATCTCCTAGACCTAAAATCTACATGGAAGACTCAACCCTTATATATATATACAAATTTGTATCTATGTTTTGAATCCCCCTGCTTAAAGGTTTGGGGTAGTGAAGTAAGAACATAATAGGTTAAAATACACACCCTTTTTAGCTTTTTTATTTTCATGTTATAAAATTTTACAGAACAAAGATTAACAAGTTCATGTTTGTTTCCTGGCACCAAGAATGTACAACAACAAAAGACAAATTTGTATCTTAGCTGTTGTTTTTGTTTGGGTATTTTATTATATGTTTTCAACTTGGAAACTAGCTAGAAGAAGCTAGAATATATAAAAGGATAATGCAAATACTGGGTTCTTATTAAATATTCTGTCTTGATTTATTGATTTACCCATCTTATTTTGCTGTCTGGGGTCAATGATTTATTAGTGTGTGTGTAGGTGAATGCCATTTGTGTGTGTGTGTGTGTGGAAGAATAGAGGCATTGCCATTCTTGATATTTGAGTACAAAGCTTTGAGCGGAGGGGAAGAGGAAATAAAATAAAAGATGAAGTAGAAAGAGCTTGCTCTACCACTTTATTCCCCCTACTATTTTGATACATTGCAGTTCTTCACATAACATTATTATTTTTAAAAGAAAAAAACTCACACACACCGTCACACCCTCTCATTGTATCTATACTAGATTATATATACACACATATAACATATGTACACATGTGCAGTTGTGCACACACCTTTATGTCTACTACATTGTCCTCTTCTACAACCAGAATCTCATATTATTACTTTCACGCATCACTGTTGTACCCTCTCTGCTTCTTCATCCCCTTGAGCTTCTTTGTTTTCTTCTTTCCTTGAGGACTCTTTCAAATACATTATATATAAGAAAGATATTGAACTATGATCTTGTAGTTTTCTGATTTGACTTGTGTGTGGAAATTTTAAGAATGCTCAGAAACTGTGATTTTCATCTCTTCTTCAACTGTTTCATCTGTATAACCTGATAAAAATCATTTCTTTTTATCAATCTTTAGTGGGGTTCAGTTGTATTAATCTTCTCTTGGCTATACATGTATAAAGGTTCAAACTTTCCTTGTTCTTGGTTTGTTTAATTGATGTAGTTTAAGGTTTTTTCCATTTGGCTTCACCTAAACAACAATTGAAGGGAAGCCCAGAAGTTACACTACTTGGTAGCTCTTTATTTGTATAATTAGTGGTGTATGTATGCAAGAAGTTTTGGAACAATGAGAGATGAAAACTCCAAGAAAAGCAAGGTTTGTGTTTGCTAAAATGTTAAACTTTTGTGCCCCTCCAATCTCCATTAATTAAAATCCAAACACTTACAGTTTTTTGTTTTATAACTGCAGCTTTCATGGCCTAAGACATTGGTCAAAAAATGGCTCAATATCAAGACCAAAACTGAAGACTTTCATGCTGATAGTGAAGATTTTGTTTATGAAGGTGTTTTCTTGATCCTATGCCTTTTATTACTAATTTTTATTTGGGGGGGGGGGGGGGGGGCTTGTCTGTTGAGATCTTGTTTTCTAGCTGGTAACTTTGGTAGAAAAACATTTGGATTATATTGGCTTGTTCTGGCATTTGGATTTGCAGATTAAGATCTAATCTTTTGTTTTCTTCTTCTCTTTGGTATGCAAAGATCTTATTTTTTATGCTTTTGGGTATTCTTTAAGAATAACAAAAAACTGTTTGAATATGTGGGGTTGATTCAATACCAGTTCTATGATACAGCTTTAGCAACTTTATGTTTTCTCTTTTTCAGGTGGTGATCAAGAATGGAGAAACAATTTCTCAGAGAAGGACGCATGCACCATCAAGAAAAGCAAAGCAGGTTCACTGTCAGGATACTACTATTATTTCTTTGGACCACAAACCCCACAATATATAATAGATAGGAAAAAGAACCTATTTTTTTCTGTATGTCTTTCATTCTCCCCCCAACCCAAACTACCTGTAATTAAATTAAATCCTTGTTTTGTTTTTCACTTGACAGGTAGATCAAGCAAGAAAACCTCTGACAGGTTTCGACGCGGTAAGATTGACCCTGATCCTGCCCAAGTTACTGATGTCAATAACTATAGGTATGTTATGTTGCACGATTATTGTTTGATTTGTATCTTTGCAATTATTGGTTTTAAGTATATTTCTCTTCGAATTTGGATTTAGGATATTTGTAGCTACATGGAACGTGGCTGGAAAATCCCCACCAAGTCATTTGAATCTGGAAGATTGGCTACACACCTCACCTCCTGCTGACATTTATGTTCTTGGGTGGGTTTCTTGATCATAATTGTGATCCAACATCTTTACTTTACAATGTATCTTGTGTAGTTAGTATCTGATAACATCGTTGTTACCATTTCACCAATCACCATTAGGTTTCAAGAAATTGTTCCTCTAAATGCTGGTAATGTCTTGGGCACCGAAGACAACGGCCCCGCAAGAAAATGGTTAGCTCTCATCCGAAATACTTTGAATAGTATTCCAGGCACAAATGATGGTTGCCGCACACCTTCACCCACCCCTGATCCAATCGTGGAACTAGATGCAGACTTTGAGGGTTCAAGACAGATATCGTCATCTTTCTTCAGTCGTCGTTCTTTTCAGTCACTGAGCCGTAGCATGAGGATGATGGGTAATGATATGTCGATTTCACAACCTCGACTTGACCGTCGTTTTAGTGTGTGTGATCGAGATATGTGTGGGGGGGAACCAAGTAACTATGAAACAAATGTGGGGTGGAATTGTTCCTCTGATGAGGAAAGCGGTGATTCCCCCTGCACCATTCACTATTCTCCAATGTCATACAGTGGGTCTATCTCAATGGATGATGGAGATGGACAACCAGGGAACTCAAGGTACTGTTTGGTTTCCAGCAAACAGATGGTTGGAATTTTCCTCACAGTTTGGGTGAAAAGTGATCTTAAGGACTATGTTCGCAACATGAAAGTTTCTTGTGTAGGTAGAGGACTGATGGGTTATCTTGGAAACAAGGTAAATTTTTATTTCTTGAAATTTGGATCTCGAAACCAAAGTTGTATCCAGTTGACTTAGATTGGCAAGCTTGTCCTTTTTCAATTACAGGGTTCAATTTCAATTAGCATGTCTTTACACCGAACAAGCTTCTGCTTCATCTGTAGTCATTTAACCTCGGGACAGAAGGAAGGAGATGAGCTAAGGAGAAACTCCGATGTCCTGGAAATTTTAAAAAAGACTAGGTTTCCTCGAGTTAATGGCATAGGAGATGGGAAATCTCCTCGGACAATCCTTGAGCATGAGTAAGGCCCTCAATTTTCACCTTGTAAATGCTACCTCGTATATCTGATTAATAGCAGGGGATCATTATTTTTTCGTTATTCCTCTGTTAGCAAAATTTTGTCCCAATAGTAATAAGTTATGTTTGCATTTGTGTAGTCGAATCATATGGCTCGGAGATTTGAATTATCGGATTGCTCTGTCTTATCGTACTGCAAAGGCTCTTGTTGAGATGCGCAATTGGAGGGCTTTGCTAGAAAATGACCAGGTAAATCATGCAAGTCACCAAGTTACACTAATGACATTATTTGAATATGGCCAATTTATTATTTTGTTATTCGGGTGTCATGTACAATTCAACTTACTCACGATCTTCACATTCTGAAATATGTAGCTTCGAGTAGAGCAGAAGAGAGGCCGTGTCTTTGAAGGCTGGGATGAGGGAAGAATATACTTTCCCCCGACATACAAATATTCAAATAATTCAGACAGATATGCAGGGGATGATATGCACCCAAAAGAAAAGCGAAGAACACCAGCATGGTAATAATTGTTCTGCGACGAAACTGTGAATAACTAACATATCTACGGAGTACCGTACAGGGAGATCTTTAAGATCTTATGGTCATGTAAAAAAACTAACCTAAATATATGTTTGTGAAGGTGTGATCGCATATTGTGGTATGGTAGAGGTCTGCATCAAATGTCTTATGTTCGAGGCGAGTCTCGTTTCTCAGATCATAGACCAGTTTACAGCATATTTTTGGCTGAGGTTGAATCTATAAACCATAGCAGAACTAAAAGAAGAATGAGTTGTTCCAGCTCCAGGATTGAGGTAGAAGAGTTATTGCCATACTCACATGGATATGGGGAACTGAATTTCTTTCGAGGAATCGATCAGTTTCAGTACTGAAGTACGAGATCATGCAAACTCTTTTGGATTCGGTTTCAAAAGATATGCAACAATATTATCCCAGCAGGTAATACTTGTACAAAAGAAAGCAACAACAAAATATTCCCTGTTTTAATTTCATTGTCTAGCCATTTGAACTGATTTTTTTACTCAGATTTACGCAAGGTTTCATGTAACTTAAGAATTGTCATGTGAACTCACTATGCTATAAAATGTTGGGATTTCTCGACCTTATGGACCAAGTGAAACACTGTTACTTTTTGATTCTAGCCATCCAGACCTCAGATATACCACTTTTACAAACAATCATAATGTGTTTACAAGCACATTATTGGGAGTTTGTTCTGATAATCAATTTTAGTTCATGCACTTAGATGTTCGCTGTTTCCACTTTGCAGATTTCACAAACAACTTTTGCCGATATGTAATGATATTGATATACTGTATTCTGTTGCCAATGAAAAGACTATATGGAGCAATAGACTTACAACGGAGATTGATCGTTTTGCTTACTTTCTGCATTTATACTTTTAAAATTTATCATTCTGATTCATATCATGGAGTTGGCTTGGCATATACCAACATCCTTGAAATTCTTCCAACAGAAGACTTCTGCAGTATATCAAAACCCATCGAAGCATGCATATGGCGTTGCTTTGATTCTAGTCAATTAGGTGAACGAATTAAAGCAATCTTGATTGTTCATTATTTCTTCACTCTTCAGCCTCTCAGTGTACTTGTATAATTAACTTTGCCTTTTCCTTTCTGTTTTGCAGGATGAATAATAATTTGATGACACTACTGAACAAAATATACTGATATTATGGAGGAGTAGAAATCTGACTTTATACTTAGAGATGATTACACGAAATAATTAAGGGGAGATGAGGTGAACGGATATAATACTAATTGCAGTTTAAGTATCAATTCAATGTTTAGGAGCATCAAGCTTCTTTTTCAGTCGATGTTGCTACAGCTTCAAAGTGGAATCTTACTGCAGAGAAAAAGCATATCTGTTGATTTTCACTTCACTTTGGCTATCTGAAATATCAAAGCTCTGATTAAAACAGATATCATCTTGCACTTACTTTGATGTATGCCAGGTTCTTACTGCAATGTCACTATATATCATACTCCCTCTCTGGTACTTTTTATACGGTACTGCACGTAACTCTAAGTCTTAATAAAATGAGTTCTACTTAATATTTTTTTAATTATTCATTTTTTGAATAAAAATATTTTTAAAACTCTTTTATTCAAAAAAAAATTATTAAAAAATAATAAGTATCACTTTTTTTATTTAAACCTTGAGTTGCGTGCAGTGCACGACCGGAGGGAGTATATTGTATTGTATATGGAAAAATAGGCCTCCAGTTTTATTAATATGTGCTCTAAGAATCTCAGATAGAGCATATTGAGGGGATTGCTACAAAGGAGTGACAATGTTAAATCATTAGGCAATGCTAAATGGCACATAAAAAATAAACAATCAAGGGTACAAAATACAAGTCAGTATGTTAAAATTTCTCAAGATTTTGTAAAATTATATAGTACTTAAATTTTCATTTAATGAAGAGATGAAGCTGTGGCAAGGGACAATTTTTTTTTTCAAACCTTGGTGACTCTGAAATGTATGCAAACTGAAAACATGGAAAAGGACTGGTCATAATCTTACTTTTCCAAGAAAACTATGTTATTGAATTCAGTAAGAAAATGACACATCAGTTGTAGCTTGAGCCAATGTGACCCACACTGTGTTCATCCACTCATCCTGCTCTGGTTTGGCACCAGTTGAAATTATTAGAGTTGCGAGAGTTATATAATAAGACTATGTACATATAACTAGAAAAGATGTACGTACAAAGTAGCAAATTAAGCTTGAAAAGGATGTGTGTGGCAGAGAAACATGCAATAGTCTATAAGGCCTAGAAATAGATACCTAGTTAGTGAGTACATTTCCTTGAGATTATAGAGTCTAAATGTTTTTTAGTGAATCACATAAAGAGAGAAATAGTAGTAGGGAGCGGGAAATGCAAGTCATTTCACTTCATGTCTCCGTCTTTGGCACATGTTTTGCTGGTTTTTGTGTTTAAAATAATGTCCATCTACTAAGTCTATTTAGTACTTCAGTCAAAACACTCTGCCAATAGCTAGCTTGGTTTTAAAAAACCAAACCATACATACTCTGAATATCGCGCTCGTACAGGTTGGTCCAATAAAAATATTTACGTAAAATTTATCTATACTAGTGAAAATTGGCCGTTAAATATATCTCATATAGCATGATGCAGTAGAGGTCGGTATACACACCGTTAAATGTAAGCATAAGCATAAGCATAAGTAAATCATAACTTAATCAAGTTTACAATTTTATATATTTTTAAGAAAATTGGTTCCTGACCCTGAGTTAGTAATTATCATTCCGCATTTTTTTAATAATAAATATTATAAAAATCATAAAATACTTACTCTAAAGTGCAAATGAGTTAATATAACTCGTGTGTTTATATAAAAGATTAAGTATTTTATTAATTATATAAAAATTTCCCGGATAAATGACAATACATCTTGTAGATCATGACCCTCTTTTTAAAAGTAAAAATAGCAGTTTTATAAAGAGTAAAATCAGGGTGGAAGTGGGAAAAACGGACAACAATACGACAACATGTTTGGAGAATCCAAATCACCTATATACTCAACTCAAAGCCTGTGTGGAGACTTAAATTGCCTTTTATTTATACACTTAGATGTGACATTTGGTACTCCATTTTTTAAAACACTATTAATATTCTGTTTCATTGGGAATTGAGAATTCCCATCATGTTTTCTTTATACTCTATGTATATAGTTTTAATTTAAAATTAAAAAAAATCATAACAAAACACCAATTATGATATTCTGAATGTACAAAAGGCCCAACATTACAACTGTGATATTGGCCTAAGAAGTGTACTGGTAAACCATATAGACCCGATTCTATAAGGGCTCCGGTAATAAGCCCATAATTTCTTTATTATGGCCTTCAGAATGCTCCTAAGGAGCCCATACAAAAAGTTTTTCTTTCAGAAATATATTTCTTGGGTATCAACTACTCTCTGATTGATAATATTTGACGTTTAATTTTTTGCACGCATGTTTAGAAGCATTGACCATATAATTTTAAAAAAAAATTTAAATTTTTTTTTTTGAATAAAAGTATTTATGTAATACTTTTATTTAAAAAAAGAAAATTTAAAAAAAATATATTCTAACTGCTCAATTCTCCTAAAAATGTATATCAGAAAATTAAACGTCAAATATTAACCAAGAGAGGGAGTACCACTCTATCAGCCCATGTAGTCAATGATGAGTTCATGTGAATCATGTTCATCTACTGTTGTGTTCAGTTGCAACTTATAAAATATACAGGAAAATTTGTAAATATAAAATTAGTTTTAGTGAGTTTTCATAATAATTTTTTTATGTCAACTAATTTTTCTATATTTTAGCATATAAATAAAATATTCTGATTGTTTACACGAGTGAGTCAGTCCCATTACATCTTCTATTAGAAATTTAGAATTAACAGAGTTGAATCTCATTAAAAATATGTGCTTAAAATTGTACTTTCCTATTATCAAAAAATTACATAACATAATAGTTAACGTTATTACTTATTAATTTGATCTTTAATTTGGACAGGGGGTATTTTGAATAACATACATTTACATATTTTAGGTCAATTTTCATATTGAATACTTTGGGCCTTTTTGTCAATCCATTGATAAATTTTAAATTAATACAACTTACTACAAAATTATTAAACCGAAAAGGTTTAACACTTGTTTTTGGATTTAGAAAAGAAAAAGATAGAGAATGAGTTATTTTTTTCTTTCGTAATCTTTCCAAAATAAGATTAAAAAAATTGGAGATGAAGATTTTCTTCTCAGTTTTTTTAATTTTCTTTCCTTTCCTTAAAAAAATATTGAAAAATTAAGTTATAGAAATAAATTTTTTTACTTAAAAATGGTTATGAACAAGGTTAATAAAATTAATGGAAAGAAGTGGAAAGGCAAAACCTCTAGTCCTTGATATACGTAAACAATGTGGGCTCCACTCATTTGCATGGCTACTCACCTGTCATTTCAATCTGTCATCACAAAGAGGAAGCTTCCCTTTGATCAGTCACATACTTGATACTTGCATGCGAAAAACTTCAAACCATGACCTAAGGTATTAGCTATACTAAATAAACTATTTTTGGCAACAATTTAAATATTTATTAATTTCCAAAAAAAGGAAATAAATATTAAATTTATGTATATCCTATGTAATACTAGTAGTGTGTTCGCCATATCTCTAGATAGTCCTTGTCTCCTTGACTTCAATAATTTTTATGCATGATATATTTATTTCTATTATTATATTTTTTATTCATCTATTGAATTATGTGTACTTAATTGGTAGTTTTTCTTAGTTGAATTCTAACTCATAACTATAAACAGTATATTTTATTATTTTTCTAATTATACAACCTCTTTTAAAATTTTAAACAGTTATATATATATTTTATAATTAGGTTAAAAAAAATGATAGTAAGATTATTTTATATACTGTATCTCAGCCTCAAACTAACATAAGTGATAAAGAAACATTATAATAGAAATGATAAAAATAAAATATATTATTAAGTAATAAAAGGAAGAGAGAGATTGATACTCTGATTTGGGATTGTTGTTCAAATAATTGTAATATGAGAATGAGAAAAAGTGTTAGTTGTAAAAATCAGATCATCATTTAATAAAAGTTTTAATATGTATATGTTTGGAGGTAATATAAAGTTTAATAATAAAATAAGTATTTGTTTTCCACTTTTTGATATAATATAATATAATATATATATATATATATAATTATTTTTAAATTTTATCAAATATTTTTAAATTACTTCTCAATAAAATGTTACTATTACTACAACCGCAAACGATCTTAAGAAGTCAATAGGAAAAAGGAAGGTGTTGTATGAACAACCATCCAATATGAAGTCCAAAAGAGGCGGGTAGCGGTTATTAGATGATAGGAGTAGCATGCAAAACATTAAAAGTATACCTATCTCTATATATTAGTTGGGGCGTTGGGGCTTGGGGTAATTAAAATATACCTATCTCTATTAATTTTTAAATAAAATATTCTATCCTCTTCAAATGTAATATATGTAAAATTAGAAATATGTTTACATATAATATTAAATAAAATAAAAATAATTATTGAAAGAATAAAAATAAAAAGCTAACTATTCATAATTTTATTCTTGTAAGCCGGTTGAGATCATGGACTATAATTAACCTTTATTAGCCTTTAAATATGTACCAGTATATATAGACAGGCAGGGACTCTTGCGTGCTTATTTACTAAATGTTTTTCCTGAATCGTATTTAGTTGATGCTTCATATTTTTCTGCTGAAAATTGAATATAATATGATATGGATATAATAGTAGTAAAATTACTTTGCAAAAAAAAATAATAGTAGTAAATTTAGATAAGCAAATTCATGCCTAGTCCACAGTCCAGAAGACCAAATATATGAAGGTTGTTGAATGTAGCTCCCTGCATTGATTCGAGGTACGGGCCGTACGGCACTAAATGGATTTACTGTTCGATAAATTTGTTTGAGTTCAACTCAATTTAAACTGAATAAATTTGACTTGATATGTTATCGAACATTGTTCGATTTATTCAAAAATTATTCGAATTCAAGTATAACAAAAAGTTCAATTTATTAATGAATAAAGGAATAAAGGTATAAAAAATTGAATTGTTTGATAAATTCCAAGAGTCAATAAATTCGATGATTCAATATGTTATCGAACTCGAGTTCGGACAAAAAAAATATATTCGATAATATCATTGAACAATGTTCAGTTAAATAAAAATCGCTCCAAGTTCCTTAAAAAGTAGTTCTATTCGGTTCGTTTCGTTTACAGTTCCGCAATATTCCAAAGAAGATACATAGCACCAATAAACGTCAAACTTAATATTCAACTCGGTGCAACATACAGTAGCTGTAATTTTTTGAACTTTACATTGATACAATATCTATAGAATCTGAGGTGAACCCCAGGATTATAACTTCATATATTGATACAATACTATATAATCTGAGGTGAACCCCAGAATTATTAACACAGTAACAGTTTGTCCAACAGAACTTAGTAACAACAAAAGAAAAAACGAAAGGACGGAATAAAACTAGATAGCACTTGGCATAGTAGCATGCAAGCCATTGGCATATACTTCACGCTATACAACAGCACTAACTGGAACGTGAAGCACTCTTAACCTGGACCATTGCTTTCTCTGCTTAATGATTTAGAAAAAAAACATTCTTTAGATTGTTCATATCTTGCTCCCGAACTGCCGCTTTTGATTCTTCAAACTGCTTCTGAACCATGTCGTCAATCTCAATTTGATAATCACGACACTTTTCTGAACAATATGCACAGTAATCCCTGCAGCATCAAAGAAACAAATAAAGAAGTCGATTTATGATAATAATGTGCACCACCATAATAAAAACAATATATATTAAACCTTACAAGCGACCAAGGAGAACTTGTGTGCTAACAAGTATATTCTAAGAATTTTTGCACTGAAGCGAAAGGAAAGTAACTCCAGAAATACAATCTGAATAATAATGAAAATAGAACCAACAGTCCTTCTACTAAAACACTAGGCAGATGAGATGAAACTGGGGACTATGACTAAGTGTTCCGATTTTTTCATTTAGATGCTAATCCAGCATGAATGATATAAACTTCAAAATTAAAATCCAAATGAACTTTGAAATAAGTGATGCCACACCAAAATCAGATGTGTAATCAAGCACTAACCCAAGTTGCAATACCTATAAATTAGATAAAACACAGAACAAAACTGCGAAAAAGTTGGACATATTTTTTACAAAACAAGTAAACATAAACATATGCTAAAATGATTTAATAAACCTGTAAAAGAAAAATTACTCCAAAAATTTTAAAAAGTGCACTGTCAGCAAAAAACTAACTGAAACACTACTAAAAGAAACATACATTGTTTGTTACCAAGTAAAGGATACTGGTATAATATAAAATAATTGATGAAAGATTACCTGTACATAAACACATCTTCACCCTGTGGGATCTCTTTCCTACATAAGTGGCAATACTTGAGAAAATCTCCTAAACCACCAGATTTACTGCCACGAGCTGGAGACTCCTGCCATAATTTTTCTTTATTGCCTTCATCTGCTGATAGTCTAAGGCACTTTGGCGGCTTCCTTTCACTTGATTGAGGAACTGCACTACCCATCTCCCTTGCGGACTCAGCTTGTAAAGACATGTGGTTGAGGAGGTCTTTCTCAATGAAGTTTGATGACTCGCCGAGTCTTGATCGTTTCACCGACATTGCCTCGTCAGAGCTTTATAAACTACCAACTTATATTAAGATATTAGTAATGAGTTTGAGGAAGGAAAATGATATATAGAGGACAACGGGAGTAGTGAAGGAGTGAAATAGTCTTATAATAGTAAAGAGGACACGCGTAAGAGCGATAAAGAAAACGCTTGCGGCACGTAAGAGACTGATAAAGAAAGCACTGCTTTTGCGGTCCCATTCATGGAATGTCATAATAGTCTTGCAATCCAAACATTTATTCTCACCAGTTTAGTTTGATTATTCATCCATTTTAGATTTATAGACAGATTTTACTCGACTGCATTAAAATTCCATATACCACAACCAAATCAGATACTTTTAATGTCTTATAAAAATCTCAAGCAACCACAGCAAAATTATATAATATGGCTATGCTACGGCCTACGGCCTACGGCTAACAGGATACTCTCAAGGTTTTCCCTATTGACAATCGGGAGTACTGTAATATAGAATACTTATTCTACTGCCTTTGCTGTGGTAAATAAACTAGAGATATGACCCAAAAGAAACTGCTATATGCAAAAAACATGTCGATAAATGATTGTACAAATACAGTAGATTGTCCATTTCATTATATGCAAGAGAATAATTAATATTTTCATATGAGCACAAGGTATCCTATAGAACTCAATTCCTATGTATATATTTAAACAGTTACAAAATAGAAAGTACCCCATAAATTCCTCAAATGTTTAGGAAGAAACAAGAAAGTGAAGAAACTCACGTCAAACCGAAAAGATAAACAAAAAAGACATAACATACCTTGAGCTTCATTAGGACTTGATATAGTTATACCCTCACCGGGCTCACCCACTGATAGAAAATTATAAAAAAAAAGTATATCTTTCAGTGCAAAAGCTTTCTTTGTAACGGCAATCATTAAACTGGATACAAATACAATTATATATCTACAGTTAAGTGAAATCTTATCACTGAAGTTCTATAGTAATAGATACTCCATAAATAAAAGATCAAAGAAAATGTTACATTGAATTCAACAGAGCTTTTCTTCCATCCAGCATCCAACATATAGCAGAGTCCTGCTTCCCTCTCTACAAAAAAATGAAAAAGCAAACAGAAACCAACCTTCACCGATATAAATCTTAAGCATCTCACAATTACCTAATATATCTCTCTAGCAGTATATGGGGCTGCATTGAAGATGCATGGAAATGAAAGACAGAGTCTTTTATTAAGGAAAATGTACTGTTTTTTATTTAACACCGTGAAGAAAAAGAAGTGAAAATATAGCTTAAGAACATAACTACTTGCTCCACATCTAATACAGTGAACATAAATATACCTTGTTCTTTCAGGTCTTGTCAGGCTGTCAACCACCTTCTTAGTAAATGTCTCAAAAATCTGTTCTCGCATGACTCAATGTAATGGTACTTATCAAATGGCATCCAATCATACTGCAAAGACAGAAGTAAAGACACCAAACTGAATCTGAAGTACGCTGATGTCCACACAGAAAGACTTTGTATAAAGGCACAAATCACGTTATCCTGAAGGTTGATATCAACAGGCACTTTGTCTTGATGCTACTGGTACAGCATAATGCATAAGGTGTCCCCAACTCCAAAATGACCCAAAAGTATGCATATGTAGAAAGAGTAGGTAGAAGCTGCATCTCTCCTAAAAGTATAGAATAAAGCTTATAAATTACACGATATGCTTGTGTTAAACATTGACATGGCATAGTTTGAAAGGAGATAATAGTCCTGATCTGTAAACATAATGCAAAGATTATTGTTTGATTGAATAAAATGAGTGAGGGACTAGAAAAGATAGAATGTTAATGAATTCCGAGAAGAGTAACATGTCTACCTGACTAGCATAGTCCATAGCAAATGGTCCATTGTTAATTTATGGAGTATGGGTAACTGACTATCATGGTCGATTAATCTGCGGGTAACTGGGCAAAATCATCAAAAATTTGTTCCTGCTGATACTGTATTGCAAGCTATGATTATCTATCATATATATGGCACACAAGCTTGTCAACAAATACTGTAAATATATAGATAATACCAAGAGGGCAGAAAACATGAACCTCAAGAAACAGAAGAGTACGCAAAAGTCAGAGTTTAAGAGAATAACAAAGAGATGCATTACTCACTTATCTGATTCTATTTACGATCTTTTGACACTGGCTGAGATGACAATGAAATATAAGATAACAAGTAACAGTTGACTCAGAATTCTTAAGTTCTCCTCGAGTAGTATCAGTCTAACTTGAATATATTCCACTAAAGATATCTTAAAACTACATAAACATGGATATAAGACTAATTAACTTTACCTATGTGAAGTACACATACTTTTTAGATCAAGCACAAAGCACATGGACTTGTCAACAAATATTGTAATTAAATAAAAAAATACCAAAAGGATGGGGGCAAAAAAAAAGAGCTTCGGAAGCAAACAACACATGTTCCAAGAAAAATTCAAAGGGCCGACGATCATCAAAGAGGTGCATTAACCTACTTTTATTTCTGATATTTATGACACCATCTAATGACAATAATATATGAGAAAACATATAACTCAATATAACAAATTTCTCTTCTAGGAAGTTTAAATGAAATATTTTGTATAAAAGACATCCTAAATTGTACAGATAAGGATTTTAAAACCAATTAACTTTTCGTGTTTAAATTAGACAAGCTTGGTAAACCAAACATGAAAAGCATGCTACTGAATCCTCGCCCAAACAACATGCAGCTGATTCTTATCATTTGAAATTAAATTCAATCATATTACAGACTGAAACCTTTTTGTTTAAAAAGTAAAAGAAATAATGAACTTGCTAGTTCTGATGAATTTGATGGCACTGCATGTTCTAGATTCATCAACAGTATGCACCATAAGGACCTTGCACTTACCAAACTCACTGTACATAATAACGTTCTCTTTATAGTTTATACATTAAGTGCATTTTGTGCATGCGGATATTGAGCAGGAACAAGCGCAGGAACGAGCGCAGACACTGGATTAGGAAAAAAAGGCAATGCTTGATAAATAAATAAAAATAATAATTAAAGTGAAGGACAAAGAAAGCATATATTTATTGAGCTTTGAATAATTAAACATGAAAAGAGACGTCCTTCGAGATCATACTGTACCAGCATAATGTAAATGTTTGACCTTCACATTTGACCTTCACAGCAACACGAGTCACGCAATCAATGTTCTAGAATAGCTACTATCAACTTTTGTCCGTTCAAGCTTCCTATTTCCGGGTGAAATACAAGTCCCGATTAACATATGCCTTGGCTGCTGCAACAAATTATGTGTGAAGTGTGTTTATTTAGTTCAAGTGTCATGTGACTTGTTGCTAGAAGTTAAGTATTTTTAAATAAGATAGAATTTGTGGTAGTTATTCAGGTAGTTGCAACTGCAAACCTGGTATTTAGGATTAGTATGATTTGAATTAGTAGTTATTGTGGTGGTTATAACTTCCACTATTTAAGATAGGTCATGTTCAGTATTGTATTATTATGTTTTGTGAAATGAAAACTATTAGTTTGTGTTGTTATATTATGCAGTAGTTAGTTCAAATCTAACAAACAGTTTCGAATCTAACAAATGGTATGAGAGCCTGATTTCTTAAGGGATCTGTGTGAAATTGATTAGTAAGTGAAGTGCATCCATCCATGAGTTCAAACTCTTATTCTCCCATTCCACCCCCTGTTTTCACCGGTGAAAACTAACAGTTGTGGGCTGTCAAAATGACAGCGTATTTGCAAGCATGGGATCTCTGGGAAGCAGTGAATGAAGATTTAGTTGTTCCATCAATAATGGAAAATTCCACAGTGCAACAAATTAAGATTCATAATGAGAACTGAGAAGCAATCGAAGCTCTATAAGGCCAAAACCAGTCCCTCATGCTTAATTGTTTGGCATAAGCTTGCCTTTCTAAAGCATCATTTCCGATGTAGGTAATTTGTCATCATAAACTCCCAAGTCTAGACAGCCATATACACTGCTACCTATGTCTATCAGGTGTTGGAACTAACAGTTACCTCTTCCTCCAGCACTCATAATCTTCACACATTCTTAAACAAATCATGCAACAATTCTGCAATGTTAGTAACATTTTTATCCAGTTTGATCTGACTCAATAGCTTCTGCAGCCCAAATATCTATAAACCAAGAAAGCTGTTCTTTCTCCTATCCCCACGAATTGATGCTTATTGCATATGGAAAAAAGGAGCTAGAGGTCTAACATCCAAGACATTACTCACGTTATTTTATGCAACTAGATTAGGCAACAATCAAATGGAAGCTACAGGGTCGTACCAGGTTCCATAAGAAAACATGAATTTCTTCACTGTTGGTAGCTATAAGTAGTTGAATGTTTAAACTTTTGTTTGCAATCTATTTATTCTAGTATTCCCTCCGTTCCAAAATAATAGTCGCTTTGTCTTTTGGCACGTATGTTAAGGTGTAAAAAAATATAATTAGACTTATTATAAAATTTAAATTTTTATATCAAATAAAAGTTTAGAATCTATATTTTTATTTGATATAAAATTTTAAATTTAATTTGAGTTTAACTATGTTTTTTTCTCAACTTAACATACATGCCAAAAGTCAAAGCAACTATTATTTTGGAACGGAGGGAGTAGTTGTTTTTATTACCTTCTCTAGGTAAGCTAGTTGTATTTACTAAATGATCCGCCTTTACTTATCTACTATGGTCCTGACCTATTGGAACTGGGTTATACTCCTTTGTTTCTGCACATCCTTTTCTTATCACAATAATATAAATCTGATAATAAAATCTTATAATAACTCGGCTTCGCCATTCTCTCCTCTTTCAAAAAAAAATGAAAGAAAAAAGATGTCCTCGAATTTTAAAGAAAGGAATAATGCATAATATCTCCGAACAAGGTGGAAATGCACCTACGGCCTACAGGATACCTACATAGCAAGGTATAACTAGCGTACTTGAAGCATTCAAGAATAATGAACTCAAATGTTAAGTCCCTCGACGCCTTTTACGAGAGATTTTGATAACAATGATCTTGTGCGTGCAATTTACATATCTTAGTTTATAAATTATACAGTAAAATGTTTGCACAGCTACAAAGAAATAAGCACAAGCATACAGTATGTAAATATACACAATTAATTGTCACTAAGCTGCAATTGATCAATAAACATAGAAACTATAAAGACATTTGAAAGTTAGTTACCTATACATGCAATCGACGGCGAGAGCTCCGATCGTTGTCGCCGGAGCTTGTTGGGGTTAATAGTAGCGAGACTAGTGAAAGAGCTTTAGGCCTGTTTGGCTAACTGTTTACATGATTAAAATTAAAATTTATATATTGTTTATATTTTGCCAATAAATATATTTTTTGCTAAAATTTATATCATAATATAGATATAATCGAATTTTACATTCCCACATATACCATTTGTATTTTAATACAAAAATAAATTGATAAGTATTTTTTTTAATTGTTGAGAACACTGCTAAAACTCTTCTGTTATTTTCATATTTAAGTTTAATAATTCTTGCGTTAAAAAAAGAGTTTAATAATTCTTTATTTATTAAATTATCTTCATGTAATAGTTTACACGTACTTTTACGTTAGACTAAATATATATATATATATTGACAGAGACTAAATATTTTTTGATTTACATAATCCAGGCACTAAGATTGATTAGTTTGCTTGTGGTATCAGGAATGATGAGGGTATCTAATGTTTAGTTCTAATTTTTCTAATTTTCAAATTCAAAGATATAAGCTATCAGCCTAAATATTATTATTTTATTTTAATCAATAAATACTAGTATACATACATACACAAATCAATATTATTATTATTATTATTAAAATATATAATTTTTATATAATATAATAATTTAATTAATTAATTAATGGCTCAAACTGTACATATAATACCAGAATTGTCCCTTGATGCATTACTGTTTGCTCTTCAACAAACGAGCCACTTTTTTTTTATCATTTCACAAGTATGTACAGTACTGCTTTTTACTTGGTAGTAGAAATGATGAAAGAAGTTGGACGTGCCCACAATTACTAAACAATTACTGATCATGTATTCGCTTTCTTTCATACTGACATGAATCCAACAATTTTATAAAATCAAAAAAATTCTAATAGCAAACCATCAACTCTGTCGAAAGAATTCAAGTTCCAAGTTTCTCCACTGGACGAACGAGTTCAATGCTAATCCACAAAAGTTACCTTCAATTTGTTGTTATGGAATTGCAGGTATGCTTTATATATAAAAAAGATAAATAGGCTATAGAGTTTTTTTTTATGATCTTGAAAGTTATGGCATAAGAAGATTGACAGAACGGATCTTCTCAGGAGCATTATAAAATAACATCTCATAACAAAAACTAAACTGTGTCATGGCCACTCATTTTAGCAGAAGTGTCCAAGGGCTCGTTTTTTACTGAAGCAACAATTGACTTAAAGATCAGGCATGCCCTTTCCAAATTTCGCATTATAAGTCTCTTCCAGAACCAAATCCATACTTGTATCTTTGGGACCAACTGCAAAAACGTGAAACAATATAACACAATTAACTTAGGGACATGCTGTCGGCATGGACTATAAGGAGCTACTTGAATAAGAGTAATCTGCATGATATAGACCCAATGGATTAGATTGTAAGAACAACTTTTGGACTATTCATCATAAAGAGTATTAGTATATGTTTCTTCTTTGACGTCGTTTTTATCCTCAAGTGTCTTGTCTTGTGTTGTGTTTGTTGTTGGATTCCACTTGACTTTCACATTAATTTAACAAAAGGATTATTTTACCCTATCCAAACTATTTGGTGGTAAAAAAAGAAAAAGTAACTTTTTTACGCCATAATTAGAGACAATCGTGAATAGACACTTGTACTTCAGTCACTTACCAACAGTTGGCCTGAGTGTAGTCCTTTTAGAATCTCAGGACGAGGAATTATGGACCCTGATGCTCCTATCCCCCTAGAAACCCTTACTTTACTGTCATCTTCCAGATATCTAATTCCAACTTTACATGGCTTCCTGCATTAAGCACCAATACCAATTATTTTAGATATACAAACATTGAAGGTGCCCACATTTGCAAACATCAGAAAGCACAAGTAAAAAAAAGGGAGGATAAGCCACATGGTATTCAACTATGTGAATAATTAACTAGCAGCTAAAACTACAAACCCTGTAAAAATTTGAGACATGAAGTGGGACTTCTACTGTAAAAATTCCACCTTCATGACCTTGACCTTGCTTAATATGTTTCTTAACCTGAAAAGAAGAGCAGTTGTGTAAATTATACAGCAATCCTTGTAGTTTCAGATTCAAATATCGTCTGCTATTTAGGTGGAGGTACGTACAGGAAGGACATAAAGTAGGGATAGAGATAGACCAATAATTTGTTAACTTGAAGAGATAAATAAAGAAATTAACAATTTATCAATCTCTGCCTATAAACCAAAGTTTCTACAAATAATTATATTCGATGTTACAAATTTCAAAGCAACAACTGTACATTTCATACTTCTAGCACCATCCACCCTCAGTTGCGCCTAAAGTGACACTTGCATAATTTTATAATTTGCATTAACTTTTGCTGGGCCATGCAATCTTTTGGAAAAAGAACCCACAGTTTTGAGTCTCTTTGGCAAGCATTTTAAGAGAAGCAAAATATGGAAAATAGTTTGCAAACAAAAAAACCGGTATGCAAAAGAGAACAGAACCATGCTTCATACTGTAAAATATTTTGGTCTAACTGTAAAAGTAACACTGAAGTTGAAAGATCCTGATTAGATAACTTTCTGTGGCAACCACTCGTAGAACACTTCTTTGATTTAAGTGGACACACTATATGTTCTGAAAGCTTAATATATACTAGACACTGATCAATAAAGAGAGGTGCCTCCTTTGGAATCAATGAACCAATTTTTAAACATATGAACTGAAACCAGATTGTGTACTAATACATATTCCCAAAAAAAAATCGCATATTGGTTACCAAATTGCGTAGTGTCATCCAAAAACTGATCTCTAACAAAAGAAACTATGATAATTGTATAGTTCAAACGAATTTACAATTTGGCTTATTATATTCACCAGTAATATAAAAAACACAGCAACAGAGAGTGAATATTTCTTCAAAAGGGTCATCATAATTCAACTAGAACAACACAAACAAACTATATCACCACATTCTAGATACATGTCACAAATCCAGCTAGACATATCTTTGGACTAGTAAAACAATTGGGCTTATGAATAGGATTCAGTTAGGCCCAATAACACAATCTCTGGGAGCATTCTAGTTCTTTATATATTGTATTTCTTATTCATATGGATTATCGATAAGAATGATATGAATTTTATTGAGTTATCTTTGTTTGTCTTGTTTTTCTTCCTGTTAGTTTTCAATATTAATTATACAAAAAACCTAAAAATAGATCCAAGCGTAACAATACAATAAAAACAACTGCACATAGGCAAGAGGAGGGGGAGGGAGGATTGTATCACCAGATTTTTTCCCTCAACAATGACACGATTTTGCAAACGAATGACACGCTTAACGAGTCCAGTTTCACCTCTATCTTTACCTCTGGTTATTATTATCTAGAAAAAAAAATCAAACTTAAAAATACCCTAAGTAGAACACGAAATCGAACATATTAAAAAACAAAACTTCAATCTTACATTATCTCCTCTGAGAATCTTCCAGTGGTATATAAGTTTCTGAGCTGCTTTTCAACCCATCTCAAACTAATAAACAAGAAACTAAGCAAATTCAAAATTAGTCACAAAAAAAACCTTAAACAATAAAATTAAACACACATATACCAATTAAGGTCTGACCCATTATTGTTGATGCAAGAAAGATCAAAACTTTGAGCTTATAAGTTTAAATTTCAAGCATTTCAAAAACAAAAGAAATGCAAAGAAAATAAATGGCTAGTAAATTCAAGAATTCATATTAAAATGATAACAAGTTCTGACCAGAGTACCAGTAAATAATTTCAAACACAAAAGCTTGCTGTTCCAATCGTCCCAGTGTAGTGGATGTTAGGGTTTATCAAGTATTCTGTTTGGTATTTTATTATTTTCATAACTAATTCGTTAAATGATAAAAATACAGTACATCCTATTTATTTTTCAACGTCTACTTATTTAATATTGTAATATTAAAATTTAAAAAGTAATAATAGTTCTTCGAATTGAAATAATATACATATGGATTTTTTTTAACTATATTTTAAAAAAACATGTACTATTTAGCAATAATATATAAGAGTTAATATTTTGTATTTAATTGAAATGATAGTAGTTTTAGATATATAGACTTTTATGTATAATATTAAATATTATTATATTTTATATATACTAATAAAATTGATAAGTATCGTTTACCTTTTACTTAAATATTATAATATTTTATATTTTTTAATTTGGAAATGTAAATGGTGGTCTTAATTGACATAATTTAGGATTTGATTCGAGTCGATCACTTACTTTTATGCAGACACGTCCTTGTTTCTGCAACCATAAGTTATTTTTCGTTTTTTTTTTGTATTTCACGACTTTTATAATTAAATCGATCAAACTTTAAGTATACTTTATATATTAATTTTTTCTAAATTTAAAATATATACTTCAATAAAAATTAAATATATCTTTTATTAATATACTTTTTTAAATTTTATCACTATATAATATTTAGTTAAAATTCAATTAATTTAATTATAAAAGGTGAAATTAAATTAAAAATTTGTGATAGAGAATAACTAGCAAAATTGATCCCGTAGTTAAGTTATCGCAGGAGTTAATATCTCAACATTTACTTGGTATGATTAGTTTCACTGTATATGTTTATTTACATAACATGTATAGATGCTTTTCGTGAAAATTACTAATCAAGCATTTCATTATTCTTAATATTTATAGTAACTTTTATAAGAGGATCCTGACCAAAGAACTAATTTGTGATTTGACATTTGTTACTTTTTTATTTCAAAATCTGATGCATATAAATATATGCATGTGCCATGTGTGTTCATATTTCTCACAAGGTTTCTTTTCCCTCTACATTTTTCGCTTGGTCTCAGCAGAGCACTAGTAAAATCAAAATGGCTAAGCTCTCATTTAAAACTCTTTCTGCTCTTCTTATTTTAGGTACTTGTTTCATTTCGAGATTGTCAGTGTTTTGGATTTCTTTTTGTAATAAATTAATATCAATATTTGTGCTCATGCTTTTAGAATTTTATAAAAAATTGCGAGATCGGACGAAATAGTTGATTAATTTATAAAATGAGCAAATTGACTAAGCATGGCCGCTAAGCAAGAAGGAAAGCTGTTAGAGCTCTATAGCCAAACTCTGGCTAACAGAGCTACATAAGAGTTAGCGAGGTGTATAGTCGCCAACAATTATGCAGAGAAATATTATATAACTTATAAAATTTTAACTTAACTTAAGCTGCAATTACCATTCTTGTTCTGTCATTGCTAGCTATGTCATCAGTCATCACTGAACTCTGAAAAAATAACATTAGATATTTGTAATATCGAAACTTGTAATAACATTATTTATGATGTGCATGCAGTTGAAATAGCAATGGTTGCAACATTCGTTGCTGGGAAAAAATGCGAGAGTCCAATAGTACAGTTACGGGTTTCGTTTTGTCCAAAGAACGCATATGCTGAACCAGTTTGCTGGGGTGGTTGTCAGCATACTTTTGGGCCTCAGGCAACAGCTTTCTGCAGATCTCTTCTAGTTGGTCCCTATAAAGAACCTCTTTGTTGGTGTCAATTTCCTTGTTGACTCATGTATACCTTCTTAATTATTACTCCTAATTATGTCAATTTACGATCTGATTGTAGTTCAGATTTAATTCTTCCAGTACAAGATCAAGTGCCATAACATTCTCGGGAGAGAAATGGAAAATTGTAGATTTTATCGATAGAGTTAAAATTAAGTAATCGAATATTAAAATCAACATCAGATAATGTTCATGTACAACTCTAATTGTTGTTTAATCATTTGCTCCTCTAATCCGTCCAGTAACTGCATTTTTGCGCTTGTGCCATGCCCTTTCTTAGCTTTGTCGGAGAGATGGTAGATGTGTTGTACACACAAGCAACTAAGCAAGCATATACATGTCATGAGAAGAATAGTTAGACTTGTAAATTTTCAAAATATTTAACGCGTAAGCATGATATACATGTTAAGATTTCCACCATCACCTTAAAGATCTGGACTAGTTGGTATTACATGCTATTGTGTAATACACGTAACTCGTAATTTCTCCAAAATGCACACAATTGTATTTTTGCATCACACGAACATACAGTCTACGGAAAAATTGAGTCAATCGTGTTACCTTTGTGATCCTCATTTGCAGAGTCACTGTTGCATTTCTGTTCACAATAAGTACGATTTTTATTCTTCTTGTGTTTATGATTGCAATCTTCAAGGCACTTCTTGTAGTTTATGCGGCTTAGTGAAATGGACTGCTGCCACCAGAACAAGGCACACCAACAACAGTGCAACAACCTTCTGAGATGCCATGTTTCTTACTATGTTGTCTACCTTGCTGATTTCCTAAACCTTCACTGTTCAGCTAAATAACCAATCAGTAATTTATTTTATATTTTTTTGTTTTCATTTCTGGAGCTTTCTTCAAAGAGATTATCTAGATGGCTTTAAAGGTAGAAAATGATGTTTATTAATTGTTGGGTGTAAGTTGTGACATTACATTTGATTATGAATGACATAGCCTAAGGAAGTGCATGTGGCGTATATTTTGTATGTGGTCCTTACAGCATCTCCGGTAGGGGTGCTAATTAAAATTGTCAACATTGATAAATCATCAAAAAAATTAATAAATTATTTTCTCTTTTTTCAATAATATTTTGGCACTAGAAAATTTTACTCCAATGGTTGACACTTAAAGTTGTCAATCTTTGATACATGTATAATTAATACTAACATTTTTACCATTTCGGAAGGGTGTCAAAAGTTGACAACTTTTGTTGGCACCCATTTCACTCCAATAGAGTGTCAACAAGAGTGCTATGTCAAATCATGTCATGTGGCACTTTGGCACTGTCATTGGAGATGCTCTTAGTTGCTGGAAAATGTAATCCTGCTCTTCTAGTGTCATTTAAGGTGTATAATGTTTTAATATATGAAACCAAAACATCATACTATATATTGACCGAATAAGAAACAATTTTTTGTATTAGGCAAACAAATGATGCTACTGAATCAATGTAGAACAATAAATGTGTGATACATTACATTTTAGTCTCTTGATGATCAGAAGCACGCCAGAAAGAATATGTAAAAGAAGTTAACACCCATATTTTACGATCAAAACCAGAATACTAGCCAAGGAGAGGGCGGGGGACTTTGTCTAATAGTAATTCAAAAACATGGTTCCTGCAAATGCTAACAGCAGAAAAGGTGACAAAATGTAATATTGATCCGAAGCAGAAGTTGGGTTGAGAACAGGTCGAATCCCTGGAGTTGCATCTGGAGAATCTGCAGGTATACTTGTTCCTGGGGCGCCAACTGAGGTGGTTTCATCTGGAGGACTTGCTGGTGCTGTGGCTGCTGCTTTTGAGGCTGACATAAGAAAAGTCCTAGTTAGTTGTTATTAAAAATTTGTGGAATCTATGTATATAAATCATCACTTTAATAATCTTTCTTGATTTATTTGTAAGTAATTAATACCTCTAGGACTAAATGGAGAAGCTGCAGTCATAGGTGGAGGAGACGGTCCTAACAAAACAGGGCCTGCCATTGTATATAGTTGGTTAAAAATTTTGTGTAGATTTTTTCTTTGCCAATATATGTTACCTATAGAGAAAAAAGTAAAAAGAAATACACACACCTGGAGCTGGTAGAGGGACACCAGAGGCTGCAACATATTAAGAAAGTATTAGAGATAATTTAACTAGAAGCAATACCATCTACCAGTCAAAACGATACATTTAAGAATAAATTAGACCTTTGCATTGTACTGGAACACCTTTGACACCAGCAGCTCTACATGCTTTTGGAAGTAAAATTGCTAGTGTCCGGTTAATAGGTAGTGAAAATGGAATATTGCCCGTGACTATGAGACAAGCACAATCCATGCTGTTACTCGTGAGAGAGCGTAATGCCCCACAACAATCTCCTGTCGGTGAACCTCCAGTCCCGGTACTTCCAGTTAAGTAATTTAAACAAGGGGTAAAGCTGGTAATCATCGGATTTGTGCATGGTGTGGTAATTTGTCCATTGACAAAAGAAATTGATAGAATTAACGTAATCGCAAAAACTGCATTTAGATATTGAAAAACCATTGTATTTTCCATGAGTGAGGAAGATTAGAAAGCGAAGTATGTAAATTATAACGTAAGGATTATCTGAAATAATAGACAACTAGTTTTTGAATTTGGCAAGGGTTTATAGATGGTTTATTTATATGCTGCATCAAAAAAGGTAGATTTTAAGTGGTTTTGAAGTTCAACTACTTTTAAAAAGATGAGGAAAACAAGTATATTGAAATGCAACTCTCTTAGCTAGTTAGGTTGTTGCGTGTGATAAGTTGCAAGTTAGATTTTTAAAACAAGAAAATCCATTCTATTGATCATTGGTTCCATTTCATCTGACCGTGTTTTCGTGGCTTTGGATTAGTTCAGAGCCATTACTGCAACATTTTGAGTTGTAGTCATGTTTCAAATACGGGATGACAAAAATATTACTATAATTCTTGAACCAGCGATCTATATTTCTAGCATCTAAAAAACGGAGTTAGTTATCTAACTACCTACTCTAAAATCGTCTATTTCATTTTATAAATAATTGAAACCGTTAGTTCAAAATTGGTCACCAATGTCAACCTATAAAGCTATAACTATTGCTTGGCTAATTTGCCATATTTAAGCCCCAGAACAGCCCTGTCTTTCCTTCCTCGAAACATTAAACTGCATACACTAGTCTTCGCTCAAAGATCTCCTCTAACTTAATGTATCACAGGGATTTTGTTTTTCGAGTATCCTCGGAAATATATTGATGGATTTAGGGGGTTTAGATGTGTCTATCTACCGTGAAGTTTGGCTTGATTTGGGGACTACAAAATGTTCATCATATTTTCGATGTACACAACTAGGATGTTGTTCAGGCTTAGTCACAGTGCATGTGTTAATCATAATTTATAAATGGAGAAGTGCACAGTTAAACAATTGAAACTTAAGCCACGAACAAACAATGGAACTATATGTATGATCATTGACTAAGAAATACTATTTGAAGATCCAATGTACTGTAGTTGGCTTAAATTTGTAGGTAAACACCTTCATTTAGATAGGAAGGTGTCGGATTGATTTACACTTGAAACCAAATGCGTTGTTTGCACATGTTTTATACCAATTGAAGAATTACTATGATAAGGATTCAGGATAGCCTAGTGGCAAGCTCATCCCTCACCTTCTCCCATGGCAAAAATCATGGATTTGAATTATCGTTCACCCTTCTGTCGTCTGCTGAAAATTAACATATACTAGAATATTACGGGCATTGATTATATTGAATGTTATATATCTCAGGCATGGTATTGGCTTCAAATGTTCCCCTTTTTGACCACTATTCTTACTAAATCAGATCATGAATCTGACACTTAATCTTAACTTCTGCCTAGAAAATAATTTTGGATCAAGGCGAACTATTCTGCAGCTGAACATCAATCATATTGACTACTTTTTGACAACCGCAAAGTTCTTAGTAACACATTATTTTGCTTGATCTGCAGCTCTAGGTACAGCTAACAAAGAATTTCATCTTACCTCCAGTTTAAAACCTATACACAAAATTTCTATGTAACCGTTCTATGTTATATAATCTAATTATAGTTTACACACTTGTAAGGCAAAAAATGATGCTGATGAACAGTACACTAAAAAAACACCAACCTTTTTGCACAAATTACAGTTATTATCAAGCACATTGCATTTTCTACTATTCCCCTGTGCCCAGTTTATCATATCCAGTCACATTGAAGACAACATAAAAATATAAGGTAGCAACGAAAGAATTACAAAATTTGGCGTTACATAAAAACACTAGAACTGGGTTAGCATATGTATATTTAGGATCTTTCATGACAGAAGACACCATAGATTAGGATGTTACTAATGCTGTAACTGTAACTTTACAAACTCCCAAGCTTTAGAACAATGAACCTCGACTAGGAAACTCTAGTAACATGTCAGCTATCAATTTGGAATGAACCAAGGCGTATCTCAGCTGCAAACATATGTTTGTGTTTACCTTCAATGGTCCTACTGACGGACCTGATAACCGAAGTAACATATTTGTTTAGTGGAAAAGTAGGATTTTACCCCCTTCCACTTTTCCATTTTTATGAATGTCTTATACCTTTGTAAAACCGCCACATATTCTTAAATCAGACACGAGATTTGCTTCAAAAGTTTTTACCGCAAGCCTCAAGGTAACTATAGCCAACAGCCAAGTCTTTAGTAAATGGTAAATATGAAAGAAAAATGAGGATTCAATCAGATTAATGACACCATTACTTGCACACCTAAGCACAGGTCCTACAGTAATATTGACTATATATTTCCTAATCCGCCAAAGGTAGGTTCACCTATGTATCTTTATATGTAACAGTCAGCTGTGTATTGTAGATTATTATTAAATAATCCCATTTTAGAAAGCTGAAAGCTGTTTGATTATTAGCAAACCCTTGCTAAAAAGAGTTGGCCACCCAAAAATAACCTAAACTAGTACATCTGTTGTCTCCTGTATTAAAATTCTCATATAAATATAATACCTTCACTCCCCTAACCATTCAAGTCTTGAGACAAAAAACACTCATAAGTTCTTGCAAGCCTTCACTGCTCTTGCTACTAAACATTCATAAGTAACCAATGACTCCAAAAGGAATTCGCAAGGGTCTGGTCTTAGTCCTTGTTGTGATGCTATGGAGAGGAGCCAGGGCTCAATCAGGTTGCACAAGCGCACTCTTGGGCTTGTCCCCGTGCCTAAACTTTGTCACTGGAAACTCATCAACACCATCATCATCATGCTGCTCGACACTTTCCAACGTTGTTCAATCACAACCACAATGCTTGTGCTCGTTAGTAAATGGCGGTGCTGCAACTTTGGGTATCACTATTAATCAAACGCTTGCTCTAACACTTCCTGGAGCTTGTAATGTGCAGACTCCTCCACTTAGCCAGTGCAATGGTATGCCATGATCATGATTTATATACACATTAATATTTGTGTGTTTAATGAGTATCAAAACTTTTGAAACTAATCTGAATGTCATCTTTAACAGCTGTGGCTAATGCACCAACCTCTTTAGCTAATACCCCAGTAAGTTCTCCAACCAGTTCCCCAGGAGCAGATTCTGAGGATGCCCCTCCTACTCCAACTACTCCATCAGTTCCTGGCATTCCTTCAGGTATAAATTAAGGACACTTAAAACCAAACTATATATGCCCGGTGTATCCCGCCCATAGAGTAGGGATGTAGGGTAAGATCCACGTAAATCTTATCTCTACTCTGGAAGTAGAAATTACGAAACCGACTTTTAATGGTGCAATAAGGTAATAAAACACATGCACACAAGAGGCAATAAAATTTAAGCTGAAAAAAAATTCAGGCACTGAACTATAACCAGCAACAAAAAACAAAATGGACGGGCAATTTGATATAAAATCCTATATTAATATAATCTTGAAATATGTTGGTACTAATATTTTGAAACATTAAAAATGCAGGGATTCCGTCTAAAACTGTCCCAGCAACTGGAAGCACGTCTGACGGAAGCATGCTCAAGTTTTCATTCAAATTTACAATCTTTATACTCTTGATTGCAGCAAATGCCTCTTGATTCTGATGCTTATAAAAGAGATTTTATCGTTTCATTATGTTTATTATACAATTTTTATATATTGGTTTATGTTTGAACCTTGCAATGCATTGACGTAAATTTAAAAAAATTATTCTATTCATGCTTTTCGATCATCTGCCAAATCTATACGTAGTCCAAACACGTATTTGTAATGAGAAACGTAGAGTGCCGTGTGGGGCTCTGCTAGGAAAAAAGCAAACAAAAACAAAACGGCGTGTGCTTGTAGGTAAATTATTAATAAAATAAAGAGCATATGTAACACGCATATATGGCGCCAACTCAAATAGAGTGCTTTAAAAGTAAGTTCCTCTAATTTGATATCCGATTTTCGACGGCGACCGTCGGCAAGCCGCACAGCTTTGGTTTGCAAGTAACTCCTTTGTGAATTTAATTAAAATTAAATAACGATTTTTGATATAATAATAAATAATTAAAATAGAAAAGTGGCTCTGAGGATGATCTTTGAAGTTAGACTACAAAATTGGAATGACAATTTGGTAAATAATACTGTCATCCCTGCATTCACATAAATACTCCTATGTCAATATTGTATTTTATTTTAACATCAAGGATACTACCTAAGGATTAGGTCAGGAGTATCAAGCTCGAAATTAAATGAATAAAACATATAATTGGTGTAATGATATAAAAGTGCTCATATATAACAAACTCGATTCATCTCATTAATAACTTTTAAAACATGTTAAGATGTTGAATGTTCAAATATCGATGTGATTCGTATTAGCAAAGATTTGAAAATATAGGGATTTAATAAGAAAATATGGTTGAGTTTAATGAATTTTTGTTATTTCAGGGGCATTGTTATTACTAGACAAACGGATCAGACAATAATCATAGCGCGAGATTTAGGCATGGGGCGATACACTACAAACACGATATTCTCACGTAATCATGTGTGCTCCTTCTTCAAGGTATCATCTTATCGGTCATTGAGATCTTATTTATTAAATTTATATGGACATTTTTTCGATTAGATGTTAAGTTTTTTAAATAAAAGAAACTCATTTCATGATTATTGTATTTTGATATAATTTATCTACGAGTAAATAAATTCTGTAAAAAAAAATTGATTAGAATGTAAGGAGCAATTTAAACTACAACATTATATTAGATAAATAGATAAACATAGCAGAAAATATGAAAATGAGAGTTATGAAAATAACAAAGACATCAAGAAGAACATGGAATATCCTTAAATTGCACAACATTGTATTCCATTTCTAGGTCTAGAAAGTCCACTCTCTTAAGTAACCATGTGATGAATACTACTCACTCATTACAAAAATATACATATAACAAATATAAATCATGTGTCTACATTATCAATATAAAATATCTTGGGCTTTAGGCTTGTAAAATGCAACCCCTAGAGGAACAAGCCAACCCTCTTTTTACGTTTTTGTTTTGTTTCGGGTTTTGATTTTTGTTTTTCCTCTGTGAAAAATAAGAAAATAACAATAATAATTACAAGAAAAGAAAGAAAAAATAGGCTCTCACGCATATCTTCGCAGCCATCTAACGCTACTTGTTCTTCGACCCAACCCCATTACAACTCTCTCTGTTCTTGCCCTTCTTTTCACGGAAATCTTGGAATTTTTAGGCTTGTACATACTTTAAAGGTTAATTTTTTATCCCTTTTTCCTTGAAATTATAGTGTTATTACTTAATTTTTGATTTAATTGTGAATTTTGTTGAATCACAATGCTAAAGACTTGATTTTTTTAAGTGGGTGTGCATTAAAACTATGGAAATCTTAGTTGACATATCGTTTGTAATGTTAAGTGTTTGTGTTTGGTGTGTTTTTTGGGCTAAATGTAAAATTGGGTATTTATTGATGATCTTTTTTGTTGTTGTATAAGATGTTTGGTTTTTGGTAGTGGATTATTGATTGTATCACTTTGACATCAGTTGTTGCTCAATTTCATTTGATTGTTTAAGTTCTTGAGGGGTGCATTTAGATTCGTATATTGATAGGTATAGGTGTTTGGAAAACTTAGTTTGCCAATAAATTGCTGTGATGAGTCCCATTTCTAGTTATCTACAGTGAAGTTTTATGTAGGCCTTGTTTACTAGGTTGCTATGCCATCTGATTTGATGCCAAATTAGTATGCTTGGCCCTCGAGTTTGTATACTTGAACAAATGATCTAGTGTTATAAAGTTAAGGCATTGTCGTTGAATTAATATTTTGATATTTGAATGTCCAAGTGGATGGTTTCATGATGTTCAGATTGTCTTTAAAACATTAAACATCTCCTGATTTTTAATTAGATTTCTTAGCGAATTCTTTGCTTCTATATACTCTTTGATTAATTTAATCTTTGATTTGCTATGCGGTACACGGGTGAACATCTGAGACGCTTTTTTACCCTCCCCCCTTGTTATGTATATTCCTCTTAAGTTATAATTTTTTTTCTTATTTTACTATCCACTTTATTGTTTGAAAAGTTAGTTTGTTCCACACGTTGAAACATGTGTATCAACTTCAAGTATTATGAGAATCAACTTACAAGCAAAATCAATAGATGTCATATTTTTGCAAATTTTGGAACCCGATGATGTTACTATATGTAGAAACGTAGAGCCGTTTCGGGTTACCTTGAGTAATACCTTTTAACTTTCAGTTATAAAATTTTATTTGGGTAATAAGTTTAATAGGACTGATTTTTTTGAATAACTTGTTTTAGTTTTATAATTTTATTTGAAAAAATTAATATAATCATCCAGATGTACAACTTATAGTTTTATTTTATTTTATATTTTTGTCATTAATAACTCATTAACAACCCACCCCGGGTAGCTCAAGTGGTAATGGCGAGTACGAGATTGTGTGGTTAGGCGGACGGTCTTGGGTTTGATTCCCCATGACAGCAATTCGGATTTAAGTGGGTGACCTTGGTAGTGGGATGTGAGCTAGTCACCCATTGGGATTAGTCGAGGTGCACGCAAACTGGTCCGGAAACCCGGTATAACAAAAAAAGTAACACGTTAACAATTGAATTATCAATCACGCAATAACTTTAAAGTTATAATTTGAACTACACATATATGTAACATTTTATAAGTTTACTCAATTAGGCTATTAGGCTCTTAGTTTGTCGTCTCATGGTTCCATACTTCCAGAACTCAGAAGCCCAACTGATAATCAGAGATCTGGTTTATATGTAATTTGGGTAGATATGGTTAAGTAGTGGAGGCATTTACTTCGTATAAAACTTTTTATTTTTCTTTTCCCTGTACGTGGAGATATAGACCTTTACTGATAATGCTACTGCAAAATCTTGCTATTGACAGGAAGACCAACTCCGAACGCATTCAAATAGGGTTGAAATCGGTTTAGACCAGGTTCAGAGAGCAGAGTCTGTCTTGTTTTTTAATTTATATATCACTATCCTTTGCTTGAAGATTTATGAACTTCTCTATTTACTTTCATTATTATATTAAGAAAGAAATTGCTTCATTACAAAAGATGCAACAAATAAACTATACATATGTGTATATATTAGATTTTTATTGGAAAATAGAAATAATAATCTTTAGGATGTGTTTGGACCTTATTGACCATGAGGTTTTAACTACGAGGTTGTTGTGTAATTCTTTTGTCGTACAAGCATGAAACCTTTGTCTTATAAAAGTATGTTTCCAATGCTTATTGAATATATGTAACTTGAAAGTGCACTGGCTCTCCATTTATTTAGTAGTACTCATCCTACCTAAAGCTTATAAAGCATTTTGTTGCACCCTACTAAAGGCTAAAGCTAATAAATCATTTTGTTAAGATAACTAATATCTGTTGCAGTGGTTTTTGTGTACCACAGACTACTAATGCTAATCGCCTAATCCTTTTTTATGGCACACTTGGATTCTGCATTGTGTGCTGATATTAACTACCTAATTACTATTAAAAATGTTTCTTATTTTTCATATGAATACTTATTTTTCATATGAATACCAGACCTGATACAATTCTTTTGTGCCATGTAAATGCAGGCTTCATATTTCGTTATCTTCTGCAGTGTATCAATTAGCTCTCTACTGAACCTCTTCAGGTACCATTTTATGTGAAGTTGCTCAGAGTTCTTACCGGATTTCATAAAGGTTTAACATTACACTCATCATTGCTTAGATAGCTATCTTAAGCCACTTCTAGCCTTGTGCTACTTTGCCCTAGAAGCAATAATTTGCATGTATGTTACCTTGTATCTTAAATTTTTCTTTGATTTATATTTTAGCTGAATGTTTTGGCAAGTTATTCTTCTTCAACAAATTTTCTTTTACTTTTTGATTTGCTCACAATGTCGACAAATGCGTTCTTTTCCTGGCAAGTTCTTGACTATGCTACAAGTTTTGCTCTCTACCCTGGAGTTTAGGAGTTTAGATGTCAGAACAAGTGTTGATATTGAAGTGGTATATACCCCTTTTTTCTACAAAAGATAGTTGCTTATTGTTTTAGTTCAAGAATTTCGTGACTGGTGTACTACATCCTGCATCTAAATTGTAAGTGCTAACTAAATGATTCTTTGTATCCATGGCGGTCGACCCAGAACTGGTCCAGTCATCAGATCTAAATAAAATGATCACTACAATACTGAATATGAGTTACCTGGTGTATGTTCTCAGGTTTTTCAACTCTCAAAATTTATGATGGATAGCATTATCATTTATAAGCACCTGTAAGAGGTGGGGATATGACTGTATCACTGTACTTTTTGGACGTAGCATATGGTGTTTAGCTTCTTGAACCACGAAACTTCCTAGTCGTTTGAAAAAAATGCTATTCTCTTTATGATGATGGATAAAATGGGTCACTATGAGAGTGGTTGCTTTCTTTTAATAGGACAATATGCAGTGACGGATAATAAGACTTTCTTCCGGTTGTCTGGTTTTTTAGTGGTACTATCAATATATATCTTATTATCTGAGAGCTGACAGTGACTAGGCTATATAATACAATATAGGGCAAAAAATGGGTTTTTATTAATTATTTTTTGTAAGCATATGCATGAATGTAATATGTATCTATGTATATATATGTAAAACTTACGTGTGTCATCAGATTAGCCAATTTCATAATGCACTTGTTTTTTATACAAAACTTATGCTTCGGTCTATTTTAATCATCTATTTTATACTTTACAGTGATTTTAAAGACTGGCCAATAGTTGCAACGCGGGCGCCATACTTACCATTATGTCTGAACTGATTGAAGGCCTTCCTGATGCTGTTGCTCTGAGGTGCCTAGCACGTGTCCCCTTCTACCTTCATCCTAAGTTGGAAATGGTTTCACGTTCTTGGCGAGCTGTTGTGCACAGTGCTGAATTATTCAAAACTAGGCAAGAAGTTAACTCCATGGAGGACTTCTTATGTGTTTGTGCCTATGATCCAGAGAATCTGTGGCAGCTTTATGATCCCCTCCGTGACCTTTGGATCACCATCCCTGTCCTTCCATCACAAGTTAGGCATCTTGCGTACTTTGGTGCTGTTTCCACTGCTGGAAAACTGTTTGTTCTAGGTGGTGGCAGTGATGCCGTTGATCCTTTAACGGGTGACCATGATGGAAGCTTCGCTACAAACAATGTCTGGTCATATGATCCTGTTACCAGGCAGTGGGCTATGTGTGCATCCATGATAGTGCCTCGTGCAATGTTTGCATGCTGCGTACTAGATGGTAAGATAGTTGTGGCTGGTGGTTTCACTAGCTGCAGAAAATCAATCTCTCAAGCTGAAATATATGATCCTGAAAAGAATGTCTGGGCATCAATACCTGACCTTCAACGTGCACACAATACTGCTTGCACAGGAGTAGTTATAGGGGGCAAGATGCACGTCTTGCACAAGGGATTGTCAACAGTGCAGATATACGATAAGGAAAGGCAGTGTTGGATAGTTTATGACTGTTCATGGCTCCAGGGTCCAATGGCAGTAGTTAAAGGTGAATTATATGTAATGAGTCATGGTTTGATACAGAAGCAGGTGGGAGAAGAAAGTAAGGTGGTAGTTTCGGCATCCGAGTTCCGTAGGAGAATTGGGTTTGCAATGACAGGTTTAGGAGATGATATATACATCGTCGGCGGAGTCATCGGGCCAGAACGATGGAACTGGGATATCAAGAAGGTGTCTGATGTTGACGTCCTGAATCTTGGGTCTGAGAGGCCTGTTTGGCGGCAAGCTACTCCGATGAGCCGATGCAGGGGAACTGTATTTGGCTGTACACAGCTGAGAATATAGATTTTACTTTGGTGTTGGTTGAGTTTCCTTTGTTAGACTCTGTTGTCTTTGAAGGTTAATTGAAGGAATTAACTTTTAGATGTTCCCTTGTTTGCTCTTAAACCATAATGTTCTACTATGTTTCTTTAATGTTGTTTAAGGAACTTTTGTAATACTAGTACACAAAATATATAACGTATTAGCTATGAAGACGACCTATACTTGTAGATTTTGGTTCGCGCCCTATTCGTTTTGATGTTTATTGGTTACACCACAACCCTTCAGATATTCATGTTCAATCTTTTTTTTTTCTGTTTGTTTTCTGCTTGCATCTCTAAATTGCTCCGGGTTCTGCTGCCAACTATGTGTTAGCGTTACTAATCAGGTCAACATGATTTTTTTGCAATTGAGGCCCAGTTGTACCGTCGATGAATCTTTTAGCAGGAGAAATATGATGGTTTTCAATTTGAGCTTGAAATAAGTACGATGATAGACGTATTTGAATCTTAGTAGGATAAATATGATGATTTCGAATATAAAATAAATGTGATGGTAGAATAAATATGATGATTTTGAATTAGGACATAGCAATGGATCAATGGTAAAGATTATGGTCAGTCCTTGGTCTTTTTATGCTCACATTTTTCAATTTGCTCATTCCAAAAAGTTTGGTTATATTAACTTATCATGATAAATATGTATATGTTAATTAATTTTGCGATCTTCGTGAATTTTATATAAGTATTTCAAAGAAATATGCTTATATTTAAGAAAATTTTAATTAAATTTTAGTTACTAATTTAATCATCAATATATAATTACATAAAACACTAACTTTGTCCATCTCAACTATTTTTGGGTTATTTTAACAAGAATGTTAAAAAAATTATGTGGGATCAAATAAAAATTATGAAAAACTAACTAAAATCTGTCATAATTTAATAATTAAAATCTAAAATGGAATTAAATATATAATTTACTAATAATAAATATTGTTTACTCTCCAATAGTGGTTACAATTACAAATACAAATATATAAAGAGTTAAGAGCAATAAAATAATGATAATAAAATTATTTGATATGATTATGTCACTAAATAAAAATGAGAAAAAGGAAGTATCTGTAATAAACCTCCCGAAAACCCTAAAAGCAGCTTTTGGTTTTTGCAAAGATAAGTATAGAGTAATTAATGGAGGTTGAATCAGTAATGGAAGATGTGGAGCTGCCCAACAAACAAGGGGAATTAGAAGTCGCCCCGGCCTTAATTGCTGTCCACCCGACCCAACACTCCCTCGTCGTTGCCATCGGGTCGGACCTCCGTGTTTTCAATCTTCAGTAAGCCCCCTCCTTTTCCTCCCATATCTTTGTCTAATTTCCCTCTAAGTGTTTTATTCAGTTTTGAACTTTGGCATATAATTTCTCGAATCTATTATTTTTCGAAACAAAATAATTTATGCGAAACAAATGATTCAGATAGTGGATGAGAATGACTAGGTTGTTTGCATTCGCAATTCAGTGAACATTTTGTATTATTTCCGATGACGATTAAGGTAAGGATGAGCAACACTAATAGGCTTGTACTGTATTATTGTATGCGATTCCACCAAGAATACAAGTTAAATGGTTTACTTCAAAAGGAAGAAGAAGCTATATTATATTTCATGTTTTGGTCCGTGTTTATTGTTTTTCTAGCAAGACTATGGTTAAGTGTAAAATGTGATTTGAACGTTTAAATGATGCATTATGTAATGTCTTGTGTCTTCAGAGGAGGTTGTCCTGTAATATTGGCGGATGGTTCTAGTGGGCACAAAGATTCAATTAGAGCTATATCTTATGGTGCAAATGGGAAGCTCTTTGTATCTGCAGGTGATGACAAACTTGTCAGGATTTGGAGTACAGACACATGGCAGTGCATTTACAACGTGTAAGTTCTTATATGCACAAAGTTTTGAACTGGTTTTGTGTAGCCAGCTACATGAACCACCTTTCAACAACTGGTTTTTGGGGTGCTAATGCTTAATTTTGTTATAAGTTGTACTTAAAGCCAACTTTATTTCAGTTCATCAGCATAATGTTGTTGTACCTTTACTTTTGATTTTAGTAGGTTTGTTTAATTATGTTTATTTTATCAAGCATAACTTTAAATATATTTTTTCCACAATTCCCTCCGGTAAAAACTACAAACATACTGTGAGAGAGTGCAAATTATGGCTTCATTATTGATTGATGCTTCATTTATTGACATTTCTATTAGGTTTGAGATGCTCTATTACTTTTGAAAATTAAAATTAAGACTGTCAACTATTAATTTTGTTGTTATATTTGTGATTAATTTTTTTCATTAATGGTGCTTCGCGCTTCGAAATTGGGTCTTGCACTTTTGACAATGTGTGCCGTAAACAACATTGCTTGGTACTAACTTTCTTGGACCCGTCTTCTTAGCATGCACTTTCTTCCCCGTACCAGGATGTAACCTCTTAGCGTGGTGTCATAACATAACCTAATCACTCTCATTATACTCCTGATACCTACGATCAACATATGTAGCAGATTTATAATTTTCATTGCATAAATTGATTTTCTGCCTTATCTTCTTAGCATGCACTTTCTTCCAAGCACAGGATGTAACCTCTTAGTGTGGTGTTATAACATAACCTAATCACCCTCATTATACTCCTGACACCTACGATCAACATATGTAGCAAATCTGTAATTTTCATTGCTTAAATTAATTTTCTGCCATATCTCAACATGTAGTGATGTGGAAAAGCCAAAAGGCTCTGCAGACTCACTAGACCTATATACAGGTTAAGGAATGGGTTCCCTAGGCTGACGACATAGGCAAACTCAATTGTAGGTGAAACTATATCTCAAATACACACATGTTCACCTAAAGGCACCTAATTTAATCACTTCCACTATATCCAGGGTGTGTAGCTAGCTATCTTTTTAGATCACTTCCACTATATAGATTTTGCATTGAAAGCAAGTGTTGCTCAGTTCATTTCCACTATATCCTGTGTCACGTCACAGGTGTTAACATAATTTCATTTTTTTAATTGTGGTTGCACCGTAACAGATCATCTGAAAAAAGAGTTACTGCAGTTGCGATAAGCAATGACGGTCATTATGTTAGTTTCGCTGACAAATTTGGAGTTGTCTGGGTTGTGGAACTGGAAGGTCTTCATGAGATTTCAGCTATGGTTGACAAGGAACCAGCACCTATTCTTTCCCACTATTGTAGCATCATTACTGGCCTGGTATGCGATGCATATCGATTCGATATATGTCCTCTTCATTCCACTTTATATATACATGTGGGTCCTAAAAACAGTTCAAGTTTATATAAATATATGTTATATAATTTGTTTCTTTTTAACCTCTTTCATTAAAATCAAATGAACTAAACTCTCATTGACTAATCTCACATACTCTTTGCCAGTAGTCATTATAAGATTGTCTATACTGTGATTGCCACTATAGAGTAGTCTAATATGATAATGAATTAGAAATGTAATATTATGCAATTCACAGGTTCTAAGGTGGTGACCCCAGTTGGAATCTTAATTTTTTTCTCCGCATTATTTTTTTGCATTATAAATTAGATTTAGTGGTAACAAGTTTCTCCGTCCGTCATTTATGTCATATCATAATGGTAAGAACCATAATGGATTAAGATCTTCCAGGAATTTTCGCCGGATGGGAAATATATTGTTAGTGCCGATCGGGATTTCAAAATCCGTGTAAGTACTCTTACAGACCCCTTGAAAGTATTTTCATCTTGTTATAATATATTGTTCACATAATTTTGACACTGCTTTGCACTTGCTTTTTTTCTCCATCAACAGGTTACTGCGTTTCCTACAAAGCCACTAGAAGGAGCTCATGAGATACAAAGTTTTTGCCTAGAACATACAAAGTGTGTTTCTTATAATATGTTGTATATCTTTTTATGTGATTTAGCATGAAAGAGTTACAATAAAATCTCGATAAATTATTACTTCTTTTTGGTCCCAACATAATAGATACAATGTATTTTTAACCTCTGAACAAAGTAATAAATTCTCCGGTCCTTGTGCCATTTAATTTGTAAAGGTTTTACCTTACAATAAAAAGACCCCCCCCCCCCCCCGGCCTCCCCCAAAGAAAATAGTGAAGAAAAGACAAAAGTTAAATTAGGGTACGCCCTATAGTACATGATGTAAGTTACTTGATACCCAAATCTTGGTCCTGCAGTTCTTCATCTTGACAGATAGCATTCAGTAGATTTTAGTGGAGTCATCGTCAGAGATATTGGAAGTTCAATTGAACTTACATAATAACAATTGTGATGAGCTTTGTCGAAGATAAGTAGCATATGCCACAGGACAACCATTGACTCTTCACACTATGATTTTCAACCTATTTTCAGGTTTGTATCGTGCTTTATATTTGTTTGCAGTCAGGAATATCCACAGGGGTTTCTTGTATCTGGAAGTGGTGATTCAACAGTGAGTTATTCATAAAATATATAGATTTGGCTTAAAGCACAAAAATTACCAATAATCTGCTCGTTGCTTTGCAGGTTCGCTTGTGGGAATATGTATCTGGATCCCTACTTAATACCTGTGATGTTGGAGCAGAGGTACATCTACTGCTTGAATTTTTGAATAATTTTTGTTATCCTGATTTATATTTTAGAATATATTTCCCTTGTGTTATTGTCTGTGTTAGGTATTGTGTTTCAGTGGTACAATCATTAGATATTATTCACAAATCACAATCAAAGCCCAAAGGTCTATACTGTGTAAGGATGAACTTTTTACTGTAGTTGCAAAATATAAGTTGTAGGGTTGTTAGTTGTAGTAAAAATACAATGGCTCGGGGGCAATTTGCAGTTTGGCACTGCGAAGTTGTAAAGGTGTGTGTGCAATTTGGTTCTGGCTGCAATATTGTGATGCCACTTACCATTTCATAATCATCTGAAATAAAGAACTTATCAAAAGGCCATCAAGTAAGATCCAGATAATATTTACCTTTTGAAAATGTAGCTCAATTCCCACAGTCACACATCGAATGGTTATGTCATCCAATTCTAACAACTAGAAAATAAAAAGTATCTGTATATAGCTTGATAATCATTGAAATCATTTCATGTCGATCTGCTTAGAACTAAAGTCAGATAGTAGACTTTAAACATAAATTTTCCAAGACATGACATCCAGTCTGTTATTAACTTTGTGGTAGCATTGATTAAAAACTGTGCAAGTAATATGTTTATAATTACTTAAATATGTTGAAGGCTTTATCTCCTTCCCTAATTTTAATTGGGAATTTCTTCTATTTCTGAAGGCAGGCCTTCTACTGTCTAATGAGAAAGAAGAAGACATTCTTCCCGTAATTACTGATTTATGTGCTTCCCGTGATGGTTCACTTGTTGCAGTGGCTGTGCAGAGGTATATCTCATGACAACTCTCAAGTATTGTTGACAATTTCATTAAATTATTTTATAGTCTACAACAATGAAATTCTAATTTAAAGTTCTCTGTATGAATTGCAGCTTACCTGGAGTACTACTTTTGAGTTGTAATCTCTCTGTTAAATCTCTTTCTGTTGTCAGGGTTCGTACATTTTTTTAAATTGTATTCTTATTTATGTTGGTCATATATTTTTTTGGGCCCTGGTTTCAATTTTATATTTTTATGCAGTGTTGATGAACATCTAGCACTTTATTTCTTTTTCCTACCATCTTTATTTTCCCTGTTTAATCTGATAACTCTTTTTTTTTAACAGAAAATTACTATCACCGAAGAAGCCTTTATTCCCACTTGCTTAAGTACTTCCACATCAAATTTATTATGGCTGGTTATGGGCGTCTCTAACTTGAAAGGTTCTGTTTCACCGTCTCTTGCCCGAGTGAGAGCTATTTCCTGTTTTATGCAAAACAGTGTAGAATCCGTTGAGCATAAGCCAGTTATATTGGCAGACAGTGAAATACCGGGTGGTGAACAACTACTTAAGACATTGCAGGGTAATTTATCCATTGAGAAAGAGGTGTTTTCGAAGACTGCTGAAGCTGTGAAAATAGCAATGAACAGTCTACTAATTAAAAAACAGTACACCGTGGAGAACAGAGAGTACAGGAAAAGAGGCAGGAACGACAAGAAAAAATAGAAAAACAAAGTTTGGGTGACTACAAATGTCTGATCCTGATTAACCCCACAGATAATTTCTACATTTGTCACTGAACTCTGAAGTCTAGTGATCTTGCCTAGTGATCTTTGTTGTAATTGTGACAATAGATATTGTTTACATAACTTAAATGAGTGATTTGGCTACATGTGTCTTTGTAATTCGGAAAGTTTGTCGCAGGGATACAAATATTCACCATCGTCAAAATTTCACTTATAAGAATGATATGCATATATATGTAGTTATATCACCGTTGTCCTTTCAGCATCACGGTCCCATTAGAGTGTGTAATACCAACAGCGACGGTCCAACTGGCTTTATCGTTCTGCCTCAATGAAACATCACTAGTACACGGTATTTTAACATCAATAGTCAAAAAGATGATTTGTACTTTGAGGCATAATACAATATAATGATATACTCTAGTTGGAACCTCAAACAGAACAGCTCTCACAAACAAGACTGGTTGATTTAACTGATGATTAATCAGCATAAATTGAAAGGGGAAAAAAAAGTATACCGATGTGAATGAAAGAAACTGGTTACAAGTAGAAAGTTGAAACTCATTTTAAATGTCCAAGTCCATGAAGTAATAATAATACAAAAATGATTCTCACAGTTGTTAAATGTCTAATCAAAGAATAATGTACAAAGAAAGAAATGAATAAAAGTGAATTAATTTGTGGCAATTGAATATTGACACTTGGAAAATGGCATCTAAGGACAAGTAGTGGAAGCATGTCACTCGATAATAATTTTGGATATTGAAAGGGATGGTGCCCTACTATAGTCTATATATATGCTCTTAAAGAAAAATAGACAAAAGGCTATGGATTAACTCTAAGAAAAATGGGTCCAATAGAACATTATAATTGACTCTATGTGTTTCTGTTGAGAACTTATGGAATGTAGATATTTGCAGGCATTGTAGTAACGGAATTGGTCTCTGACATGTGATAACTAATCAATCATCTATTCACGTTTTTTTTCGCGGATAGAAAAAAATCCTAACTAGTCCTCCAGAAGCGTGGATAGATGACGTGGTCCTCTGAATTTATAAAAAATTTACATGTCAATGTTATCCGCGTAAAAAAATATGAATATATAATTCAGACAATCGATCATCAAGAACGAAGACCTTTATAGTAATATTTTGAAAGAAAAGTTGAAAAAGATTGGAAGAATAAAGATAATACGATGCTATGTCTCCACCTTATGTCTAGGGCTTGTATAATTTGCTTTTTAAGTAGCCGGATACCACTTTTAGAGTTTTAGGTAACATAGAAAATCCGCTTTTTCGTTTTCAGAAAATACTATTTTTCCATCTTATCCGGATTAACTTATTTATTCGTTTAGTAAGAAATATATTATGTATTTAAAAATATTTTTATTTTAATATGAAATAGTATTTTATATAAAGCTTACCTAATTTTGATAGTATCTGATAATTATATAATATTATTCTGATAATATATTGTTTTTATAAATTATTATCATCAATTTTAGTTATAATATTTATCGGTTTTAAACTTACATGTATAAAAGTTTGGAATGACATTGCCTTCAAACCTTTTTTATATGATATTTATGCAAATAATTAAATCATAATTGTGATATAATTCTTCTATCATAATAAAATTGTTTTTAAAAATTTGTAAGTAGATATTAAATATATAATTTTTATAATTTAAAATATAATTTTTATATTATATATAGTAATTTATAAAATATTAGGTTAATCAAAAAATTAAAGCTGAATTTCCCATCACAAAAAATATCATGTTCAATTTTAATAGTACTTTGAAAACATTTAATCTTTAAGGTTTCAATAAAATTGTATATAAATAAAAGATCAGTATTATTATAATATTAAAATATCTTAAATATGATTATATAATAATCAAAATATAATTTTAATATAATATAATATTTTAAAAATTAAAATTAAAAATTAAATTAATCAAACAGTATAATTAATAGTAACAAACCCTAGATTTGATGTAACATGTATTTCATTTAAAATGATGAATTTGAATTGTTATTTCAAATTTGTATTAATATTTGAATATCCTGAATTTCAAATTCAAATTCTTTTAATTATATAAACATATTATTTATCAAATTTAGATTTTTAAATGAAATCTATATTTATTAAATTAAAAGTATTACGTACATGCCCCCCTCGCCAGAATTATGGTCTTAAATATTACATTTTCATATCAATGATCTCAAATATTATAATATTTGAATAACGTTGAATAGAGTTGCGTTTATAAATTAATCCAACAATTCATGTTTTAACCCTATCCGACTAAAAGACTCGGTTAATCACACTCTCACACTCTTGAGTCCCACTCCCAATTTTTCTTTTTGTTCCAACACCTACAGCCCTTTTCCTCTGCCTTCTTGGCTGCCAATTCGAAATTCGGGCGTCTTTACGATACCCGAAAGGTGTTTGATACAATGCCCCTGGACTGCATTTTAAATTAAAATTACGTTTCCACGCTAAAGTAAGTTTAAACTGAGTTTTCGTTTTTATTTTTTTAAAAAAACAGGAAATTACCAGGAAAGCAATAAGTAAGCTTTCAATTTGCATTTCCTAAAAACGCAATTTAAAATTGTGTTTCTATGTGATAATAAGAACCATTTTATTGAGTTGTGATAATTTGGACATTTAATGTTCAAATTATAATGATATTAAGGGCCAAAACCCCCATGGCGATAGAGGCCTCGACCGATCTGCGATAACTGCCAAAAGAAGCACACAATTATTGAAAATGGGTGGGCCTAGAGGGAACTGGTGGGGTTGATGTACATTGTATAACCACTATTGCTGATAAGCCCTACAACTTATGAGGAGTGAGGACATTCTCAAAATGGTGTTTCATGATTTTATCCTTACAAGGCCCGTCTATTATTAGAACAGTGTAAATTAGGGGCGGGATTGAGAGTTTATTTCTGAAAAGCAGATAAAAAATTATTTAATAAATTTTAAAAATAGTTTTCTATAAAAATGGTTTTGGTCTAAAAGTTATTTTTAGAGAAAGCAGATCCCCCTATACTTTTGAAAAAAACTTTTTTTCAACTTTCGCAGGAAATAACTACATTCTTAACTATCAAATCATCCCAAAAATATTGTTTTTTATATTATATCTCAAAATATAAACAAATCAAAAAAAAATTATCAAACAGTCATCTAATATTTCTGACAGCACTTTTTTCAACAACACAACAATTTTGAACAGCAATCTCAAACGGAGCATAGATCGATATTAAATATTAGCAATTGTTTGAAATCCCCCAAAAAAACATATGTGTTCTACAAACTGGTGGGAACTCCGACGATCAAATATTTTTGTTCCTTAAAAAAACACTATGATTCCCGTTTCGGATGAATATAAATTTTGTTTGTTGCTTAATTCGACCAATTTAAATTAAAAATTTAGAATGCTGCTAATTTATTGTTATTATTATATTTAGTGTTATGATTTTATTTTATGAATTTTATTTAATGAAATACTAGTTTAATACTATATATTTTGCAATATATTTTTCATTATGTGTAATATAATTTGCCCATTTCTCTTTCCTTAAATTAGGAAAATAAGTATTTATTTTGAGAAAAAGAATATGTAAAAGTATATTTTTTATAAATAAGTACTTATTTTCTCAAAAACAATTTTAGTTCTTAATTTATTTTTCAAAATAAATACTTATTTTCAGAAAATAAGTTTAACCAAACGGGTCCATTGTAAATACGAATGTTAGGATCTAAGCGCTTACCACTACGTCAAAACAATGGATGCACAACATGTTTTTGGCATAATTATGCGCTCCGTGAGATTCGAACCCGTGACCTGCTTTGATAACAATTGTTAGGATCTAAGCGCTTACCACTACGCTGAAAGCAACTACTCGTGGAGAAAGCCCAACTTATGATCTTTATATTATAGCAATCAGCGCCACATTTCGATTTAGGAAGATGCTGGCACTCCAACAACGAATAAATAATGTTGTTGGATAATAAAATATAAACGATAATATTTCTTTAATATCTAGTAAAAAGGATTGAAAAATATTGATAAAAAATAAATCTATAGATTCTGCTTATATGATATTAATTAAATTTACAAACGTAATAATAATATAAAAATTTAAAACAAACTATAAGCAAAGCAAGAAAATTGATATAATTACTAAATTTCTAAAGTCAAGAACATAATATTGAAAAAAAATTGTAATTTTAAAAATTTTCATAAAAATCAAATATTTTGTTAATAAATCATGCTTATTAATTAATGTGTACTAAATAAATAAAAAATCACTTATAATTTATTTGGAAACTTGAATTTCATTTGAAATTCTGAATTTGACCAAATGACATGTTTAGATAATTAAAAATTTTGAATTTTATTTAAAAATTAAAAATTAAAATATTAATATAAATTTTAAATTTTAAAATCAACTTAATTGATAAATACATTTTTTTACGATTGCCATTATCACTTGGTTACCGGCTCATTTGCATATAGTTAATTAGTATTGTGGTACCAGTAAAGAGATAAGATGGGGCCTGGAGAGGGAAAGATCATAAGCCTCTTTTATGTACTGACTCAAAGTAATGTGGGCCTCCACAACGTTAAGCGGACTGTTGTACCTGAATTTATCAATGTAGGCCCAGTTACACTCTTTCACTGTTCAAGTGTTCTGATAAGTTTGTCAGTTTGTGCACGTTTAAACGGAATAATAAAATAATGAATATACCCTCGTAGCTACAAATCTATTCGGATTTTTTTTTTGAACCCATATTCGTATTTATTTTAAATAAGTACATTTGCAATTTTAATTTTGTACACAAACTTTTTTTTGACAGGATTTTGTACACAAACTTACCCCAATGCAACTAATTAATCTGAGTTATGTTAGTTTTGAATATTTAAGACAAATATGGGTAGTATAATAATTGTATTTGAATAATTATTATAGATGATAATAATTATATTTGAACAATTATTATAGATGTTATGTCTCAGGTAGGTAATTAGATATCAAATATGATTAGACTCGTATAACAAGTATGATAAGTCTATGTGGCTAAATTTATGATGACTATATAAACATAGAGGTTTAGGTATCGTTTGGGACGTAGTTGTTCAACGTACATAGGTTTGGAAATACCGTGAGATCGCGAGTAATGCTTAGATATTGTTAGGCTTAAGTATTCGTGATTGATTGATTGTATTATTGATAACTTTTTTGATTAATAATACAAGTTGAGATGCGGGTTTTCCACGTCATATAATTTTGTTTTGTGTTTTACATTGGTTGGTTATCTCGAGTTTTGCTCTCTAACAAGTGGTATCAGAGCCAAAGTTCGTGATGGATATGGTTTGAGGAAATTCGAGATTGAATTGTTGAGAAACACTATGAAGGAGTTACGCGTGACATGTACTATACGGCTGGCCCTTGCACCGAAAATCATGTTCGGGTTCAAGGTAGAAGAAGATGGAAGAGTTCATTTGAATCGTTTCAATGACTTGATCAACCAAGTGAATAATTTGAATGAGACTATTGTTTATTATTGTTCTTCTAGATGCCGAAGGATTGATGAAACAAGGATCAAGTAACTCGTCAGATGGAAGGGCACTCGTGGTTGATGTACGTGATTTCAGATTATGATGTTCTGTTATGGGATTCACCGTTATGATGAAGAACGATGATTTGGAGGTCACTAAACAGAATTCCGCGACCCTCAAAGGTTGGAAGAACAAGAGAAATCTTTTTGTGTTAGAAAGAGAGGTTCTTGTTCGAGTGGAGACATTAACAAATGGACGTCGATGTATTGATGGTGACCGTTAAATCGGTTGTGAAACCGTATTGGGTTTAGGGGGATTTGTTGGGTTAAACCCAATATGATAGTATGGGCTTTGGAGATTTAAGACAAAAATGGGTAGTATAATAATTGTATTTGGACAATTGTTATAGACGGTAATAATTATATTTGGACAATTATTATAGATGGTATGTATTGGGTAGATAATTAGATATCAAATATGATTACACTTGTAGTTTTTGATGGCTATATATACATAGTCATATTTGATGAGTATGCTTAAATATGAAGGTTTAGATATCATTTGATACGTGGTTGATTGTTTCACATACATAGATTTGGAAATACCGTGAGGTGTGAGTAATGTTTATGTATTATTAGATTTAAGTATTCGTGATTTATTATATTATTGATAATTGTTTTGATTAATAATATAAGTTGGGACGCAATTTTTGATGTTTGTGGTTTTTGCATTACCTGATTATCTCGGATTTTGCTCCCTAACAAAGTTATATGCTACATTTGTTCATATTATTTAAGTTCGTCTAATATGATCCAATAAATATGTTATATGTTTGATTTCTCTCTTCCTATCTGTAATTTGCACCGCCTTTCGAACTTATCTGAATAAAAAGAATGCATATGGGATAGATTTTCCAAGAAAAAAATTTAAAAATATATGTGCCAGTGTTGCTCGCATATTCCTGCGTAAGGTAAAAGAAAAAAATCTTCAACATTGTGCGTGTACGAATATGTATTATATTTGTTTGGATTTAAATTTTTTTAATCAATGTTTAATATTTTATTTCAACTCGTGTATCATTTAGTATTTTATAATTAGTAAAATATAATTAAAATTATTTTAATAATTAATTACATTATAATTTAAATTTTCTTTAATTATAATAGAATGTGAGACGGCCGTGAGACGCCATCGAATAATATTGAATTATTTACTATATAATTAGTAAAGTCATATTAATCAAAAAGTTAAAAGATTGTGAAAATCGTATTCTACTACGAATTTTATATCTCATTATATTCAAAATGAGAACAAGACTATTGTGTCGTTTATATTTTTATACTCAATAAAATAAAATATGATTTTATTTTAATTTTCCTAAACTTATTTCTCAATAATTTATATTTTTTATAATAATAATTTATATTATAAGATGGGTCTGTGAGTCCATGACATGTAATAGATGGTTAAAATTTAATATCACAATGAATTTTTCTTATATTTTTATTTATATTTCATATAACATGGAAATATAAATTATTGAGAAATCAGTTTAAAAAATTAATATTTTGTAGTTTTGTATTTTTTGTACTTAAAATTGTCTCAATTAATGTTTAATATTTTATTTCAAGTAGTGTATCATTTAATGTTTTTAATTAATAAAATATAATATTTAAAAATTAATTTCATTATGACTTAAATTTTTCTGTAACGCCGTAAGACGACATCGAGCAATATTCAATTGTTCACTATATAATTAGAAAAATCATATTAAACGAAAATTTAAAAAACTCAATCAATTTTATAATATTAAAATTTTCATTTGCGAGGACTAAGTACTTATTTTGTATAGAATACATTCGACTGTTGGATATTTCATTGATTTTTCTTTATGTTTAAATCAGTACTATTCAATATTCGACATTTTTTTTAATTCTAAGAATGAAGATGTGATTTCAATTTGACAAATTCCCTTTTCAATTTGAAGTGATTTAATTTATATAAAAAAATTAAGACCACAATCATCAAATAATTGTTATTAATATCGTTATTATTTTAATTATTATTAGTCAGATTTTTTTTGTATAATTGAATTTAATATTTCTATTTTAGAAGATTTTCCATACACTCAATCAATTTTATAACATTAGAATTTTATTTTACATTATAATAATTAGTGATTATTATTCACAAGCTTGACAAAAATTTTAAAATAAGGTAAGATAATGATTATCTTTAATATACAAGTTAACATTATTTAGTCAACTAAATCAACTATAGTATTTTTTTTTATATATAATAGAATTTGTTAAGATTTTTTAAAATGAATATCAAATTGTTAAATGGTTTAATGCTTTATATTTGATAGAAAATTATGTTTTTATAATTTATTTATTATTCAAAAATTGTATATATATATATATATTTATTGTATATTATTAATTTTTTATATTTTAATATTTTCTTCCTTATAGCATATTTGTTTGGATTACATTTTTCCTAAATTTAATTTTTAATAATAATAATTTTTACCAATAATAATAATAATAATTAATATAACTTGCGACTCGCAAGTTGCGAGAGGCGACGTCGAATAACGTTTTACTGTATAACTAAATAAAGAAATATTAAGTGAAAATTATATTTTATTACAGCTTTCTGGATCACATTTAATTCAAACTTAGTTAACTATATCAATTATAGTTTTTTTTAATATTTAATAGGATTTAACGATTTAATGTTTCATACTTGATTGAAAATTACGCTGTGATAATTTATTTATTCGTCAAAACATATATATATATATTGAGTTTTTTTTTATATTTTAATATTTGCTCCTTATAATACAACTTGATTGGATTATATTTTTTAAATTTTAATTTATAATTATTTTAATTTTTCAATAATAATAATAATAATTATTATTAATATAACTTGCGAGACGATGTTGTGAGGCGACGTCGAGTAATATGTATTATTTTTATTGTACTCTGTTACAATACTCATAAATGTATTTCTTAACTCAATGTGAGTTATAGTACTCGTAAATGTATTTTTACCTACCCAATATTAATCATTAAAAAAATTGTTTTCATAATTTTATTTTTAAAACTCGATAATAAAAAAATGAGTACAACAATAAAATACATTTTTAAACAAATTTTATTTAAATGAACATAATAAAAAATTATCCAATTAATAAATTGTTAGACAATCAAAAGTTAGAATTAGAAGAACAACAAAAATAAATAAACATAATAAATTGTTCTTCATAATCTAGATTATGGTAAATTTCAATTAATTTTAACTTTTATTGCTTCAAATTAAATTAATAATTTTATTATATATTCTTTAAATGTTGTAAAAAATAAATATATTGATATAAGTAAAAAATATTTCTAAAATTATAAAGCCGAGCCTAGCGGGCAACAATACTAGTATGTATATATTTCGATGTCAAAAATGATAAAGAGTTGGACCAATAAAAGTTGAGTAAAAGTAACGACAAATTTAGTTGATCAATTAATTTGAACCAATAATAGAGTTGCAAGAGATGGAGTATACAGTTCATTTACTTCATGCATTACTTGTATAGTATTTGCTTTGTCTATATAATAAGTGATTAAGCTAAGGGATCGAAACTTCATCTCACACCAATCTCTTTCTTTCATTACATCTTTGATTCTCCTCATTCACACGCCTCTTCTTGTTCTTCTCTACACACACAAACACACACAAACACACACACTAATCAGTATTTACACACACATACACACATGTATGTGAGTACCTTTTTTTGGTTTAAGTCTGATTTCAACTTTCTTGTTTGCATGTGCAAATTCATGATATATACTTCTTGTTTGTGTTAGAGGCAGCAAAGATCAAAACAAAGTGAAAAGTATTGTTAGTTGTTTCCCAGTGGTCTATATGGAGGCAACAGAGATTGAACTAAAACATATTTTTCTTATTTGTTGTTCTGGTCAATTCTCTATTTTGGTAGAAAACTAGCTAGTCTTTTTCTCTCAACTTCTTTATTACTAGTACACAAAAGCTGGAGTCTTTATGTGCAAGTGCAGTAATTCAGAGGAGTTTTGTGGGTAACATAATTATAATACAGGTGAGACCTAAAGCATACCAATTTGTTAGCTGTTGTTTTGCTAAATTATGTCTTATATTTAACACGATGTTTGTTTGTTGCAGCGAAATTGATGTACAATTTTTGTTGAGATCCTCTTGAAACTAAAAAAATGCTGAGATATAGATCTAGAACAGTGACCAAACAATCTCTAATGGCTGACCATAACTCTGTACCAGCTTCCAAACCAAAGCAAACCACTCTCATTTCTTCTTTCTTTGGTTCTCCAAGGTTTTTCAATGGATTTTTTACAAGGGGTGTCACTAATTTTGAACCTGTAAACAAACCAGCTCCGATGCTCGACTCCCCGAGAATTTCCAATTTTGGTTCTCCGTTTGGCTATTATGATCGAAACATGGCCAAGACCCCGAGAGTAGCCACAGAAAACAAGAAATTTACAGAGACTAATAGAATTGGTCTTGCTCTTGTTAACACGTTAGATGATGAAAAGAGTCCTGATCACAAATTTAGCTCCACCAAACCAAATAGCTGCACAAGGGTTCGATTGGGTTCTAAATTAAAGATTCAAATCCCCACTCTTCCAGGAATTAATACGCGAAGTTGTCAATTTTCTGATAATTTATCAACCCCGTCAAGTGGACTGAATTCTGAGGTTCGAGCACAAGAATCTCCAAATATTTCCACTTCATGTCTTTCTTGGAGTGAAATGGAGCTCTCTGAGGACTATACATGTGTGATCTCACATGGTCCCAATCCGAAAACAACTCGAATTTTCGACAACTGCATTGTAGAGAGTTGCTGTGGTGTTGCATTATCAGACTTAAAAATTGAGTATAACTTGAGTTCACCATCTCAGAGTTATCTTAGCTCCTGTCACACTTGCAAGAAGAATCTTGGACAAGGCAATGACATTTACATGTACAGGTTAGTCCAAATTCTTTAAAAGAACCAATACTTATATTCCAAAGTTCACTAATCACTATGTATGGAATAAATTTTAAACCATATATTTTAGCTCACATTTCATTTTCATCTATGTGTTCATACCAGTTGCTCTACTTTTTATTTGTAATTACATTTAATTCAAATGTGTGTTGTGCAGGGGTGAAAAAGCATTCTGCAGTAATGAATGTAGATGTGAAGAAATATTTTTGGACGAAATGAAGGATTCAAAAATGGAAAATGGCTTTTAGCATTTCTTTTTGATCATATCTGGTTGCCTTTTTCCAGCAAGCTTTTAGCATTTCTTTTTGATCATATCTGGTTGCCTTTTTCCAGCAAGATAATCCTGAAAAAATAAAATTAAACAGCCAGTCACATGAGGATGAGTTTGTAATTTAGGGGCCAAGCATAGGTTGTATCTATCTATCTATCTCTCTATATATGTATCAATGTAATGTATTTGGATGATGTTTTTTTTCTTGGAGTTGTTGAATTTCCTTATCACTCTCTCATTTTGCATCATCATAGAGATAAAGAGAGGCAGAGGAAGATAATAACGTAAAAAAGAAGAAAAAGACAATAACTATTTTTTGATCAAGTTGAAATGCTTTTTATATTGCTTTAAGCTTTACACGTAGTTTTTGGCATTTCATAAGCCGATTGTGTATCATTGAGAACTTTCATTGTAATTTGTTCATATCTTAAATTATTACACATAGTTTCACAAATATTTATTAAATGGAATAGCGTGTTCAAGTTGATTAACTAAATTTGAAACACCTTGCAGAATATTATTTATACGAAATCCTGAACAACTAAAATAAGCAACGTACGTACCTACATTATATATGTGTGGATTCGGATGATTAAAAAACAATTATTACAGCAAAATTTTATGTATAATTCGGATCATTTTCTTGCACTTGGATAAAAATAATAATATTTATTATCTTTTAATTTTTTTTTGAAAAACTTATGATATAATATTTGGTCTTTTTTTATAGAGTATTGTATGTAATTTTAGACTTTAATAAAAAATTATTCAATATTGTCTGGCCCCGTGTATATAGATATATATAAACCTACATGCCATATGGCAATGACCCTTAATAATAACATTAATGAAGATTCTCTGTCACCTCTTGCGTCTTTAACTTAATTTGTACTTAGAATTAGTACTTAACTATTTTGGTTGAGTAATCATCTTAAATATTGTTAATTTAATAATCTAGATTTCGATCTTAAGCTAATTTTGAGAATAAAACTCAGTAGTTAGGAGTAAGGACCACTTATTTAATAAGGGAGATTTCGATCTTGGAGAATAAATCCAAAAGTGCAGTCCCTTTCATACCATTATTTTATGACAATACATATTTGCTTAAGTGTCAGTTGGTGGAGGTATAGTCCTTAAAATTTCATCAAGCAATCGACTTTAAATTAATTAAAGGATCAAGGATTACGTTAATCAATATTATCTACATCATACGGAGTATCTCTTTTCTAAGAACTCTGACTTTCTGTGGCTCGAGACACCAATCACCATTAGCGTATGCTTGTGCCTAAATAATCAACTCAGTTATATATATTTTAATAGGTTGTGATTTAAATAAACGGTATATATTAATAATTCTCGATTATTAGGGGTGGAAATTAATGGAATCAATATTTTGAAATAATCGGATTTAAAAAGTTTATCATTCCTGTCAAATAAATAAAAATTATCATTAATTTTTAAATATTAGTCAGATTTTATAATAACTTTGTTTTAGGGACATACATCATATATTTTTTTCCCTCTTTATAACGAAAATTGAAGAATCGGTAAAATATGCAGGTATTAATCTTTTATTAATTATTTATGAAAAAGTAAATTTCAATTATAGCACAAACTCAACGCAAATTGAATAATCTGACGTAATTCAATTCTTTTTAGACTAAATAAATCGAAATGTTATTTTAAATACGATTATTTTTTTATGGCACTAAATAAATTAATTATGGTTAGAATTTAACAAATTTTAATCGTAACCCAATTTAATCTCTTATAATTTAAGACATTTTATTAATATATAAAATTACAATATAACCCCTTCACTATTACATATTAATTATCTTATAATTTAATATATATTACTTACATCACATCATTGTTACATATTTATAATTTTTATTAATTACCACTTATTATATATTGGGTTACATTACATAAAAAAACGTTTTATATGAATAACACGAAAGAACACCATAATAAAATTTCATTTTTTTATATAAAATTTCGATTGTTAAAATTGAAATCACAAAATTAAATAATAAATAATCTTAACATATCGAATCTCATCTAAATTTTAAAATCCAAATATAACAAAATCTAACATAAAATTCAGTATAAAATCTTATATATATTTTTGAGACTGTATTCTAATGAAAGTAGTTTGTATGAAAGTATATTTCATTTTTTATTTAATTTTAATTAATTAAAAAAGCTTGTATAAGAACGTATTCTAGTTAAAATTTAATAAAAAATATGTTTGTAGTTTGAGTACAGAAAAATATGATCAAACGATATCAAACCACGGATCAAATATTTGGTTTTAATAATATAAGATAAATATGAATAAAGTGCGTGTATCGTACAATTAAAATGGCACAATACCTATATATACAATTTTTTAATTAAATATTTTCTGATCGGTACCATTATTTAATAATTATCCACGTTAATGCGTGCGAGTGCGATTCCTAACCCATGGGACGAATAATAATTATCCTCCCTAATTTTTTTTGAAAGCAAATTATCCTCCCTAATTATAACAATTAAATATTATCATAATTTTCCTGTCAAAAAAAAAATATTATCATAATTTGGAAATTGGAATCTTAATACTTAGCTAAGTTTAAATACTGTTATTTATGATTTTAAAGTTTTCTTTATTATAATTACTATTTTTACACTTCAAATTTTTGGGGGCAATTGAACTGAAGATTTGATCTCGTTTATTACACACAGTAGCACACGGTTCTGCAACACACACAGTAGCAGAAAGTCAGGTAATAAATGACCTCGTTTCTTCGTTAAATGTTATTTTTGCTATTTTGTGCTTTTTATTTCATTTAATTAAGCAAGAACATATTTAAGGGCTTAAAATGATCTTGATGTTCATTCTTTTGATGAATTATTTAGTATTTTTTGTCATTTGATGATGGGTATTGAAATGTTGTGCCAAAGATTCAATTTTTATATTCTTGCTTTAAGTTCTTGATTGCTATTTAGTAAATTCAAGTAAATTTTCGATTGTGATGCTTAGTGTTTGAGGAAAGTCCCCCAAGAATGAATTTTCACAGGTAAGTTATGAACACTTAGTAGGAAACATTCTGTAGGAAGATGCATTTTTCTTCATTTATAATCAGCTTGTAAGGTTCTCATAGTAGTTAGTTTATAATCAGCTTGTTGTTTTCATAGTTTATGTTTTGGTAATAACTTCTTTACAGGTCCTGTTAGATGGCATGGCTCATGATCATTGTTTCGCTCAATGTAATCTGGCTGGCTTCTCTTTGCAAGATTCTTTTATCATCATGGTCTCCCAACAAGGCTACGTTTTTAACTTGTTCCGGTAAATAACTATTTCAAATATCCAAATTAGCTTTAAGGTGTTTTGCCTTTTATTTTTTGGGGAACAGTTGACATATTTTTCAATGTTTTTGATCTTTAAGTATAGGGGGAGTGGGAGATGAAAATTGGACGTTAGAACTTTTCTAGCACTAGGAGTGGCTTTGTAATGAAGGACACTACATGCCAAATGCTGCCACCTGTCTTTCGCCCAACTCAACAGCTCAATTACTCATGATTAGTACCGTTATAAATAAGTGGCTAAGAATAGATGAATAGAATTATTGGTATATGTTTTTTGTCAGCTAATGCCTGGTGCAGACTCATTTCTAGTATATAGGAAAAGAGAGAACATGGTATGCAACACAAGAGAAATATTTATCATACAGAAATTTCTTTCCTCCAATGAGGTCTTTAATCTTTCTTATTGTCTTGATTTCATAACCTTCTCTGTTTGTCATCATGGTATCAAAGCCGTCTTTCCTGTCATTCTTCTATCATTCCCTTTCTTAAAACAAACTTCACCTATCACACCTTCTTTGTCTCATATCTACTTTCTTTTACCTTTCTCTATCACATTTTCGTCAGATATACTTTTCTTAAACAACAATCTACACCACCTCTCTTCTTCCCTATGTCTATGGCTACACCTAGCATAATCTCTTACTAAGATATGCTTAACCCACTATTTCTACACCCATCTGACAATGCCAACTCTATTCAAGTTGATAAGCTGCAGGGCTCAGCAGACTATAGGTCTTGGTCTATTTCTATGGAGATAAATCTAGCCTCTAAAAGAAAGTTAGGATTTGTCAATGGTACATTACTCAAACCAACAGATGATGAAACAAAAACAGACATGTGGGGGAGACTTGTAACAACATGGTCATCGCATCGATTACTGGTAATGTCTCTCTTACTGTCAAAAAATCCATTATGTACATGTCTAATGCCTGTGATATGTGGAAAAACTTGGAAAAAAGGTTCACCTTGACCAATGGTTCACGCAAATACAAGTTGAGCAAAGATTTATATGAGGTGCGTCAACATACTGCCACCGTTAATGAATATTATACTCTTATGAAAACTCTATGGGAGGAGTTAGATTCCATGAACCTTCTCCCTGCTATTCTCAACCCCTCTACAGAAATCCAAAAGCTATTATCCACCATTGAGCTGCAGAAGGAGGAAGCTCGATTGTTCCAGTTTCTTAATGGCATTAATGAGGTGTATGGCCCTCAACGCAGTCAATTGTTAATGCTCAATCCGTTGCCCACGGTAGAACATGCTGTTGCTGCACTTCAACAAGAGGAGGCTCAACGCCTCATTCTTCAGTCATCTCACTTAGAACATGATCTTGCTGCTATGAATAACACTTCTGGGGCTTCTTTGATTGATAAAGTTGTCACTTGCTCGGCCTGTAAAATGAAGGGTCACTCTTATGACAAATGTTGGACAGTAATAGGGTACCCACGATGGCACCAAAGCATCGTTCAAATCAAACAATGGTTAGGAACAGAACAAATACCTCACAAACGTCACAGACAAGATGGTCTTCAAACAACAGACCAACCCAACCTAGAATGGCTGCAGCTGCAACCAGTGTGGCCTCTGCTTCAGCTGGACTGTTGTTCACTCCTCAACAACTTGAGCAACTGGCTCAGTTGGTTCCACAACTTCAAATTTCTAAGCCCAAGCAAGAAATAGAGGAAGCCTTTGATTGTCATTTTTCTGGGATGATTAACTGCAATAGTACAACCAGTGGCATTCGTGAATGGATTGTGGATTCCGGCGCATCAGATCACATGACACCTTATTTCAACACTCTCAGCAAGGCCACGTCTATTGTTGATTCTGACCAGAGTAATCTCCCTAATGGTGACACCACTGTGATATCTCACATAGGTACTGTTTCTTTATCTACTGGGTTGAATCTGTTGGGAGTTTTGTGTGTCCCTAACTTTAAACATAACCTACTGTCTGTTCAAAAACTTGCTAAAGATAACAACTGTCAAGTACAATTTTACCCCAACCACTGTTATATTATTGATAACATTTCCAATAAAGTGATAGGCATAGGCCAAGCTAGAAATGGGCTGTATTATTATAACCCTTCTGTTGCTAGTGAGAATGTTGTACACACACATGCTTTTGCTACAAACTTTGTTGAGCAGTCTACATCAGCTAGTCTAGACCTTTGGCACAATAGGCTTGGTCATGCCCCTATAGCTAAAATTAAACAAATTCCTGATCTACAGTTGACCAATAAGCATACATCTACTATTTGTATCACTTGCCCTCTAGCTCGATTCACCAAATTGCATTTTCAAGAAAGTGAGTCACATGCTGCTGCCCCCTTTGATTTGGTACACATAGATATTTGGGGACCGTTTAAAACTTGCACAAATGGCAATTGTAAGTACTTTATGACTGTGGTGGATGATAATACACGTTATACTTGGATATACTTGCTCTCCCACAAGTCACGGGAACTCCAAACTTTGAAGACATTCCTCAACTATGCTCAAACTCATTTCGATGGAGCATCCATCAAGTCTGTTCAATCGGATAATGCACCGGAGTTTGACGACACAATATGCGAACAGTTCTTTGCCGACCATGGGATTCTACATCAAACCTCGTGCTCCTATCGGCCGCAACAAAATGCACGAGTCGAAAGAAAACATAGATATATCTTGGAAGTTGCTCGAGCTTTGAAGTTCCAGGCCAATATTCCTCTGCATCATTGGGGTGATTGTATCATGACTGCCGTTCACTTGATTAACAGACTACCTACACCCCTGTTAGAGAATAAGACTCCGTATGAAGCTCTGTACAAAGAATCTCCGAGCTATGATCATATACCTGTCTTCGGGTGTCTTGCGTTTGCTTATAATCCCTATGGCGCAAATGACAAATTTGATGTAAGAGGAATTCCATGCGTCCTCTTGGGATATCCTTCGCTGAAGAAATGGTATAGGTTGCTCAACCTTATTAACAAAACTGAGTTCTTTTCTAGGGACGTTAAATTTCATGAAGACATCTTTCCATATCAACCTGGAACAGAGACTAAGTATATGCATCTTGTACCAGTATCAATGCCACCAACTGCTGTTAACTCTACCATTTAGGACGAGTTTTATCTGTTGCTCGTTCCTCTGCCGAGGCAGAATATCGATCTATGGCTATGACTTCCTGCGAGGTGACTTGGTTCTTTGCCCTCTTGAAAGATCTAGGTTTCAAAATATCCTCTCCTACTGAGCTTAAATGCGACAACAAAGCTGCTTTGGCCATAGCTGCCAACCCTGTTCTTCACGAACGAACAAAACATGTTGAAATTGATTGTCACTTCATCCGGGATCAAATAAACAATGGTCTCATTTTCACATCTCATGTGCCTTCTACAGAGCAGGTTGCTGACATCTTTACTAAGGTGCTTCCAGTTCATCAACATCAGTACTTACTTACCAAGCTGGGAGCTTCTCCAAATGCTCACTCTCTAGCTTTGAGGGGGAATAATGAAGGACATTACATGCCAAATGCTGCCACCTGTCTTTTGCCCAACTCAGCAGCTCAATTACTCATGATTAGTACCGTTACAAATAAGTGGCTAAGAATAGATGAACATAATTATTGGTATATGTTTTTTGTCAGCTAGTGCCTAGTGCAGACTCATTTCTAGTATATAGGAAAAGAGAGAACATGGTATGCAACACAAGAGAAATATTTATCATACAGAACTTTCTTTCCTCCAATGAGGTCTTTGATCTTTCTTATTGTCTTGATTTCATAACCTTCTCTGTTTGTCATCACTTTGCCCCGCTGGGCAACTCCTGATTCTCATTTAAAATATTATTTTAATATGCATGTTTCTTTTAATAGGTGAAGCTGAAGCCTTTTGCAAGAAGAATGTTCTGTTCGTAATTGCACATCCCGATGATGAGTCCATGTATGATTAGGCAATTTTTATTATGCTGGTTTTTTAGAAATTCAACTTGGCTAGTAATTTATTCTAACCTGTGTGATCCTACAATTCTCAATGCATAGGCCTCGCTTATTTTGATATAACTTGACTAAGTACAAATTCCATGGAAGTAGGTATAATTTTGTGTGTGTGATTTCATGAAACTATATTGTCCAATCGAAGTCAAACCACAGTGTAAGTGTAACTTGCGCCAAAGCTTCATAGGTGCCAAAGCATCATAGGTAACGGAGGCACCTCCCCATGGTATATTTAACTTACAGTGTTCCTTCCTGAAAGTTAATTTTCTTTTTAAGGAACTTCTACTTCCGATGGTTAACCAAATAAATTTTCATCTATAATGTCCAATCGAAGTCAAACCACAGTGTAAGTGCAACTTGCGCCAAAGCATCATAGGTAACGGAGGTACCTCCCCATGGTATATTCAACTTACGGTCTTCATTACTGAGTTAATTTTCTTTTTAAGGAACTTCTACTTACGATGGTTAACCAAAAAAAATTCATCTTTTTCCTGAAGGAAATGTAATTTTTTCTAAGGATTTCCTACAAAGTTAACTTCCTCGTATGAGTTAATCATCAATGAACCGGTGAGGCCTTATTGTTTATGTAGATGCTTCTTTTTTATTTTAACCATTTTGTGAGGTGGTCCATATTTGGCTATTTGACAACCAGAGTATGATTTTTTGTTTTTGTTTTATGGTTTCCATGCATCACTGAAACCAGCTGCATCTCCATTTGTATTATTCATACTTTAGGGCACAACTCCCTTGGCCCCCCTCCCGTGGCGACCATAGAGGAACTTTCGGTGTTGAGCAGTTCACTTATTGTTGTATATGGTTGCGTATATACATGTATAAGATAAAATATCAAGTAAGTGATTAGAAAATCATCTATTGAACTTAGTAGTTTTAAGGTTGGGGAGTAAATCAGAGATAAATATAACTCTCTAGTGCTCTTATGTTTTAGTAGTTTTAGTATTGTAACATACAAACCACAGCATATATTGTTATTTTTTAAAAGCAAATTACATATTTATTTCACTTTAGAATCGGAATTTCTAGTCATTCAAAATTTCGATTATAATGGTATTCTTTTTAGTTTAAATGATTTAAATAAGACTATATGTATAATTAGTTACACTTTTAATTTTTTTTGTAAATGTCTTTTTAAATTTTGTTATGTGATTTAATTGTATAAAATATTAAATTTATAAATTTTTTTAATAAAAATATTATGAAAATAATATATGTAAACATTTTATTAAGAATAAATAATATTATAATTTATAACTATATTAATTTGGACCCCGCTAAGATTTTTTTGTGTGTACACTATACAATCAGTTTAAATTGTAAGATCATGTTTAGTCAATAACTTAAAGTATGTAACTATATGTTATTGTCTGTTTCCGGCAGGTTCTTTACTCCAACAATCAATTTCTTGACATCGATTGGGCATAATATACATATATTGTGCATGTCTACTGGTAATATGATGTTACAGATTCATAATTCCCTTAAATTTATAACTATATACATGTATAATTTTTTTTTTACTGCAGTTGATTTGAGTTGACTTGGTAAAAATTTGAACAAGTATTGAAGATAACCACCCTCTTAGCAAAAGTGAGTTCATATGACTGCTATGTAGTTATTGTGCAGTATTATTTAAAACATTGAGTGGCGTTGTTGTCTTTTTCTATAACTTGATAGCAGGAGTTATCTGTCTGTTTATGAATTCATTGTTGTGGGATTAGTTTTCTTGTTTCATAGGGGAGCAGGCTTAATTTTAATGTTCCTTTCCACAAATGACTAATTATCCTTGAATCGTATAACTCTATTTTTTTCCTTCTGGCGCACCTATTTGATATAGGTTTATTCCATTTCCACCTATGACCATTTAACCTTTTCAAGTGAAACTAGATTATGAGTGGCCGTCTTATACGGTCAATGCATAACTTTAATCGATCTATGGTTTTTCAGCATTCCTTATTTGTGTAATTAACTTTAATGCAGGTAATGCAGATGGAATTGGGAACATCAGAAAAGAAGAGCTGTATCAGGCTTCTGAAATCCTTAAGGTGATGAATTTGTATGTATACGGTTGTTGTACCTGCATGGTGTACTTAAATTCCAGCTCTTTTTGCATGCCTTTCCTGAGTAATATTGTGGATTACCTGCCTTTATCTTGACATAACCAGAAAGAAAATTGCTACTGTGTTCCAGACTTGATCCAGGGTCTCCATGAATAAGATTATAAATAAGCCAACTCACCTGGATATAAATTTGCTTGGTAACACTTCAATCTACTGATGCAGGTTCCACTGCACCAAGTAAAGATCCTTGACCATCCAAATTTTCAGGTTACATTCTGAAGTTCACATTTAGAACCACTCATCTGTGTTCACCATCTTATTGAAAAGTTTCTTATTGTTGTCACTAGGATGGATTTGGCAAAGTATGGGATTGTGATTTACTAGCGGAAATTCTTAGAGAGGAAATTCATGCTAATGCAATTGATACGGTAGGATCTAGTTTCCACAGCTATCTACTATATATTTCTCCTTTCCTCCTTGTTCCTTATTTAGAGTTCATGCTTTCGATACAATTATTGTCTAACCAGATTGGGGTGGTCTGGCTTTGGGCTGTCTGTTATCCTTCCATGCATGGACTCGGGATCCCTGTATAATAGTATATACGAATATTACCTAAAAATTGGATGACACTGGACGTACGTGATATGAAGTATATGTCACAGTTTTCCATTATTTTAATTCAAAGTGCTTAGTTCCCACAAGGGCAGTTTTATCATAGAACCTCATACGCTTAATCTGTATGAGCCTATCAATTTATCTTATTTATGGCTTTGATGGTTTACTGATCCTCTTCTTCTTTTCCTTCCAGATTATTACTTTTGATGGATACGGTGTTTCTGGTCACTGTAATCACTGTGATGTAAATCGAGGTGTGCGGTAAGTTTCTTACCACACCTGAGCATGTCAAGTCTTTATTAATTTGCCTCCAATACTGACTATAGAGGAGTCCAAAACTCGGAATGCAAGTCCTTTACGGCCTTACACGAGCATAGATAAAAATATAAGGTGCTTGCTACACATTAAATATTCTCTCCTCAAGTCAACCACTCGCCATGCCTCATCAAGCTTCTGACAATGTATCAGCCGTCTAATTAGCAGTATCTCTGTGTCAGTTTAAGTACTAAACGTGTATAATTTTTTTTTTAAAAAAAAGAGGCGATGGGTGTTTTACTATTATGGCATGGGAACTTATTTTGATTCTGTTTCCTGTATAAGCAGTCGCCTTCTGCGCGGTGCTCTGCAAAGAGATATTAACGCTTGGGTGCTTGTATGTTTCCCTTCATTCTCACCTTTTCTATATATTCCTGTATTTATTTATTGGTATCCGATCTAATCTCTTTATCTGTTCCATTTTAATTGATGTCTAATATATATATACTTTAGGGTTAAATTCATCATTTGCTTTTTTCAGGTCAGTACAAGCCTATGGCGCAAGTATAGTGGACCAATTGATATCTGGTTTTCAATCTTAAATGCCATGAGATGTTCGGATAAACTGCCTTGCTTGTTGAATGCACAGCCACGGAAAAGCTATGTTGCAATGATCCAACATATGAGCCAATGGGTTTGGTAATGCAGTCTGCACAACTCATTTCTTGAAGTAAACAATTAAGAGCAAAATACAATAAATGTGTGCATGAAATACAACTTTCTTTGGCTCCAACAATATGCATTTGAGTTTTATGAACACCTTTAAAATAAATGCATCGCCTATTATTGGAGTCCAGTACTATATAAGGACACTTCTAAGATGAATTTATCACCTATTACAGTAGAACCTCGATAAATGAATTCCGTGGGAATTTATCGATAATGAATATTTAGACAATAATTTTACATTTTATTATTATTATATTTATGCAATCTAAATTAGGAATATATACCGTGTGGATTAATTATAATTTAATATGTATTGAGGCTACTAATAAGATTGCATATATTAATTGTATTTTAAAATCTATAAATATATATTTAAACCTAAACTACAAAGTAAATGTAGTTTGAGAATTTTATATAGATAAAACATCCGTATTGTTTCTTAATCATGAATTTGATGGTTAATTTTAATCATCAGTTGATAAATGTATACGAATATCGTTGATTGGATGACTTATATTCATACGATATATATATATATATATATATATATATATATATATATATATATATATATATATATATATATATATATATATATATTAACGCATTTAGTGAGGTTATTCATTTAGGGTTGTCCCAATCAATCCCATGTTGGGTCCGAAGAAAATTATTCAATTATCGAACATTTATTTATCAAGATCATGATGTATTTGAATCAACGTGATCCATGTTGCATAACACAAGATGCCTCATTTTTGCAGGTTCCGGAAACTATTTGTATCATTTTCGAGTTGTACTTTTGTAAACACGCTCCAAAAGATAGACAAGGAAGGTTTCTAAGTTTTATACCTTTTAACATGTGGAGTTTTTCTTACGTTACATGTCTAGCAAGCATTCTGATGGGACTTGCGAGACTGGCGATACAAGGGTTTGTGGCTTCTGCATGTTCGGCCATTTCTCAGCTTCTTCTTTTTGATTAAATGGAACTTGTGTATTAGGCAGAAGTGTTATTGCATAGGCACTTAGGCAGCCCCATTGAATGGACTTAATGTTAAACTGTTGTTTTATGTGATTAGTGAGATGGAATTAATCATAACACACGCAGAAGTTAGAACTGACAGAATATAGTAACTTTTTCTTTATTATTTTCTATCAAAGATTCAAAACGATTCCCCTCAAAAACAAAAGATTCAAAACGATAGCAGTTACATTGTAATCTCAAGGAAGGGCAACAATATAACAGTAAAACTTGCCTTCATAGGTTTCTTAAATCTTACACACACAAAGTAGCATTGACATATATTGTCCAAAATTTATGACTTTTTCTTAGAGTGGTACAGCCCAAAAAAGAAAATAGTTTTAGTAAGCTAAGTTATTCCGGGTAGTACTCGGAGACGAATTTACAAAACCTTCTGTATAAGAATCCACAAAAATCGCTCCAATTAATCAAGATAGAATCATATCCATATGATTTTGCACTTCTCTTCGAAGCCATTTCCCTCCTTTTCATGTTAGGGATTGAAAATCGTGTATTTTACATATCCATACGTCGTATGCCTACCTTTTTTAAAACCTTCCCAGTCGTGTTAGTAGATGACAACAGAATTGTTAGAGCGGAGGTTCCTTCTCAAAGGGCAGAATGGAAGTATAGTGTGTGTAAGTTGTAACTGTGGAGTTCTACTGTGACAAACTCAACAGAGTCGGTTATAGTGATCCCTGTCCCTAAATTGTAAGTCTGTATTGTATTTCAAATCGTCCAAGATATTAGAGACTATTCAAGCTTCAACGATTTAAACATGAAGTAACATTAGCTTACCTGTAAAAGGCCAATAATAGTCGATGAGATAATTAATCTAACTTCAAAATCCAAATGGAACAAAGCCATGAAAACTACATGTTCAAAACCCAAATGTTAAAAACAGAATCCACAAATTACAGAAAGCCAAGAGGAAACACATGTTCTAAACCCAAATGCAAAACAACAGAAACGCCAGACGAGTACAAACTATAGTTCCACAGTGAACATTCACTTTAAGAAACCAGAAAAGGACCTACAATACTCTCATTAGCAAGGACAAGAAGAACAGTGTGTGCAGAGAACAAGAAGAACAGTGTGTGCAGTACGTAGAACTCTTTAAGTTTATTGCAGGACTCTTCTCTCCGCAGGCTTCCCTTCTTCTTTACTGCTTCAAAATGAGAGCAAATGTTCAGTACTGGTGTTGCAAACTACTCCTTTCATTACTGCTTCACGGGAAAACACATGATGTTAGCAAGCTACCTATAGCATAAATCCATAAACAAGTCATAAAGAATGTTTATTACCTTGTGCACATGTCTGGCAAATGGACTTTCATGAAGCAAGAGATATGAAACTATGAAAAGAAGTTCAAAGGAATGGGACTGGCAACTTGGAAAAGAGAAAGTCGAGGGCCACGGATAAGTGCAACATAAAAGGATCTTAAAGCTGAGGACCAGAGGCATAGAGCAGCCATTCCCTTCGCCATTTTGCCCTCTTAAAAACTAGGGAAATGGTGAAGGATGGCACAATCCCCTTGAAGACCAGAAATGCAAAAAAAAAAGAAAAAGAAAAAGAGAGGGCCTGGGAATGGATGGTTGGGTTAATAAGTTGCTAAGAGGCTTTATAGGTATGCACAGAACAACTAACACTAAAAAAAGAAAGTACAACTGTACAGTTCAAGAAAACATTAAACAAGAGACTTCAACGATGACAAAGGCAGCTCAATTTACACAAAGAAAAATAACAAGGGAAAATGTTGCATTGGTAGAATGAAGACTGTTGGTTAAAGGGGCTGAAGTTGTGTTTATAAGAGAAGCTAAGATCCTACAAACAAGATTTGAGGAGTCAAATTAAGATTCTACAGGTATGTACAAATTATATGGAATTAAATATTTACGTCAAACTCAGTAAGAAGCAAAAGGTGTAAACACTTTGAAAACACAATTGAATGCTTTCAACAGTATCGAGTTTTTCTGAATCTTGAAGGTGATTGAGACAGCCATTCCTAAACTGAAAGAACAGAATATATGGTAACGTCTTTAGATGACAAAGCGCCATTCACAAGTTCCCTTTAAACTACATAGATATTTGTCAATCCCACTTCTACAAACCAATCTTCATTAAAGCGAGAGTTCCACAAACAAAAACCTCCATCTTCTGAGATATGTAATGATTCACCACTATTATTCGCTGCTCATGTACGACTACATAACAAGTTTCAGCACCAGGACTGCATAATCTTCTCCCATTAACACATAACACTGTCTGATTTATTGAAGTCTGATCATTTTATTCTAAACCAACTAGCAAAAGTAGATTTATTTATTTACAAAGGAGTCTTAAACTCCAGGTTCTTAGTTATCAGACACATCAAGATTAAGGATGCGACGCAAATCCTGGGTCGCAAGGGTATGGTCAGCACTGTGAAAGAGTTTCCAAGCAGAAACATTGTGTTCTCGTTTAGGCGATGGAGGAGCAGACCGTGCTAAAGGGTGCAAATTCATATCAGAGACCGGTGAAGAAGGAAAATCAAGTGACGCACATCGTTTCGGAGCAAAAAACTTAGGAATAGGCAATGAACTAGGTGGAGGAGAATTGGAATAAGCAGGTCCAGCCCAAAGCTCAGAGCACGAAAAATCATTACAAAACAAGGACCTCTCACTCTCAGACTCACCCTTAATAGGAATCGGAATCGAACTACTTTTCTTCAAGGCATTCCCTTTAGAGTTCGTAACATCCTCAGAAAAATACTCAAACGAAGCTGGAAAAGGCGATTTCGAAAACGGGGAAGAGGGCGAAAACCCAAACCCCCTTTTACCATCAGGTGTAGTACAAGCCTTAATTGGGGTTGGTAGTATCCCACCACCACCACCACCACCACCAGATTGAAAAGTTCTACAACTTAATTCTTTAAAATCTTTAAAAGTAGGTGACCCAAGATTACTATTATTTTTCTCATAACATTGATTCCTGTGATGAGCAACAACAACAATAGTCTCCATCAAGTTCAAATCACTGAGTTACCTCAACCAAATTTAACTATTCCCACAAACTTAAGCTCACTACCAATCCAATCTACAGATTTTAAGGGTCGCAGAGCTATCAAATGAACACAAAGTTTAGATCTTTATCCTACCCACAAGTTAAGCACATATATTTACACACATGTATGTAAAAATCAAGAATCACCAAATCAACTTTGAGATACTTGAGCTTTATCAGATCTGTAACAAACAAAAGCAGATCCATGTGTAAACAAACCAAATAATCACAGGAAAAAAGAGCACCTTTATTACAAAATAAAAATAAATATAAAAACAAGAAAGTTGATGAAGATGATTTACCTGGTGATATGATCAAGATTTGAGTGAAGAAGTGATAGTGAGTTCAAAGGGTGTTAAATGTTGGTAACGTCTATATGTGTAATGTGTGTATATATATTAGCAGATGTACTGTACTACATGAACAAGCAGTTGAACTAAACTAGCGTTTTAAACAGGAATCTCCGGATCTCAAATGACTTGTAGTCTGCATTTACATATTTAGTACAGGCTTCGACAACTATTTTGTCCGTAATTCCAATTTTACCCTTTTTCTTTTTGGCATCTCTTGAACTAATTTTTGTAATTTTATTTTTATGTTATTTTCAAGGAAGAATATTTTTATTGCTAGTTAAAAATTATTGTAAATATTATGGTTTTGATATCTAATCTTTAAATGAGATAAGTGGGTATGTTAATTTATTTTTTAATCTATTCTAAAATTGCAATGTAACTATTTTTATAGAAAATAAATTTTTAATTTAAACCTATGTATTTTTAATGAGTACAAAGCATTCATTTATTATTATTAGAAAAAACTTTCTCCATGTGTTGTAACATATTTAAAGGCCTAAAGGGTATCGTAGTCTTATCGTTGAGGGACCCGTCTTGAGCAAAACTTATACTCACAGATGAGTTGAATGAATGTATTAAATTTGGGGGTAGGATAGTAATTATGCGATGTAGATATTATGGGGTCCAAATGCCCAGATATAGATAACGAAAGTGACGGGTAAGAGCACGGAACCGTTTTTTAGTTAATTTTTTATAAATATTATAAAATAATTAGTATTAATGATTTAGTTAATTTATTTAACATGTCAATTTCAATAATATTCTTTATATTCATTTTTTATTATTATAATAATAATAAATTTGAATTTAGTTAGTCTTAGAAATGAGGAAAAAATAAAGAGAAAATATATGAGAAAATGACAGAAAATGAATTTTTTATTCACTATGATATCCCAAAGGATCCCTATTAATAGAATATGACCGATAAAATTTATAATATTTCAATAATTTCCTAAATCACGTGTTGAAATTGTATTTTATGTTATATTTTTTATTTTTAAATTTAGAAATTGATTTATGAATGCTTCCTTCGGGGTATTAGATAAATGCAAAAGGGATATTCTCAATAGTACCCCCGTAGAATTGGCTTTTGCCAATGGTATCACTACATTTTTGGCTTCTACTAGTGGCACCCTCGTACTTTTGTTTTTTATACACGATACCCTTCTGTTAAGTAAAAATAATAGAATTGAACTCAGATCGTAAAACAAATTGTATATTTGAAATCTTTGCGAAAAAATACATGAAATACACTGTTGAATCATGTAAAACGGAATTAAAATGAGTGATATATGGATGGTCAAATTCAAATTCATAACAAAACTTTGATCATCTATATCTCACTCATTTTGACTCTGTTTTACATGATTCAATAGTGTATTTTATGTAACTTTTCGCAAAGATTTCAAATATATAATTTGTTTAACAATCTGAATTCAATTCTATTATTTTTACTTAACAGAGGGGTACCATGTGTAAAAAATCAAACATACGAGGGTACCATGTGTAAAAAACAAAAGTACGAGGGTGCCACTCGTAGAAGCAAAAAATATAGTGGTACTATTGACAAAAGCCAATTCTACGGGGGGTACCATTGAGAATATCCCAATGCAAAAAATAAAGGGGGAGTGGGGACTATGATGTCGTGCCGTTGTGGTAGCAAGTGTCTAATACGTGGCTATAATTAGCCTGTTTAACTAACAGGGAATTTGACGGTTAAGGATCATTAATCCTTCTTGGATATAATTTAAAAAAAACTTTTGAATCTAGTTTTTATATTGAAATTAATGTTCATGAGGTGTTATCTTACATAAATTTTCTAAAATTAAAAAAAAAATTCATACATATATACGAGAATATTATTGTAATTATATGAATAATTATATATAATTACAAAAATAGTTATACTAAAAAATACTAGTACTTTAACTAATTCTCCTAGATAATCTTAGGAATTTTATTCACTTTTTATATTTTACCAAAAGCTATGACAACATTTGAATAGCTAATCAGCATGGTTAAATTTTGTAATTACCTTTAATTCAACAAAACTTTACACTTTATTTTAAGTTAATCCAAAGTATTCAACATTTCTAACAAAAAAAACAAAGTATTCAACATTTACTTTAAGATCAGATTATAATGTATATGACATATCATTTTTTTAAAAACAAAATTACAGAAATGCCTTGACATTCCTGCTGGGCTGCGCCTGCTTCATGGTCTGCAACTGTTACTCACGCTTTCGATTGTTTCGATACATGACTGAGATTTTTTCCCTTTTTAGCTTGTGACTAATTTAACTTACAAGATTAAGTGTAATAATAATCCACTTAGTGACAGTCCAGGGCGGGATCTAGGAATTGAGAAACCTAAGCCGAATATAAATTTGAGCCCCTTAAAATATAATCAAACTAAACTAAATCAAACATATTCAGTATATCCTGTTCGGAGCAGTATGGTACGTAGACCATGCCCTACTACAAAAAAGGTGGAGGGAGGCTGTTTCCAAAAAAATTATTAATTTTTGGTGATACAATCTTTTCTGTGAAACTCTTTTTTGAATAAAAATACATTTAACAATTTCATAAATTGCATATATAAAACTAAAATAATAAAATTTTATATTATAAAAAATGTTTTTTTTAATAATATATACATTAAAAATTTTATTGAGTTATTGACATATAAATATAACTAAAATTTTGAAAGTATAAATTTTTTAATAATAATTTCGGATCAGATTCAGATTGGATTAAAATTCTGACCCGAATACGTCAACTCAACCCGAAACTGCCACCCTACCCGATGTTGCATCGGCCCTCAGTGACACTATCAGAATTAACCCAGAGGCCCTTACGAACATGGTCCAGTTTGGGGTGGGTTTCTAAATCAAGACACATGGTCCAGTTTGGGGCGGGTTTCTAAATCAAGACACATGGCGTACGCACATTCAGTGTATGATGAACATAATGAGAATGTATTTTTGTCCCATGAGGAACTGATAAGTGATAATCATGTACATGCTCCTTAGTCAAGCTGGCACACGCCCACCATGACACGAAAGGGCAGGCATATCAAATAACGCTTTACTACCTCTACCTTATTATAACAAATATAATTATAATTTGTAAACTAAAAATTTTAACAACAAATTATTCAATAATCTAAAATCATAAAATTAAAGATATTAAAAAAGAATAACTGTTTTTATATAAATTAATGATATAATTTTGACCGTAATTATAAATTTCATTATTAAACCATCCAAAAATATTATTTTTATATATTTTATATCAAATATATAAAAATTAAAAACAATTACTAAAGAGTTACCTAAATTTTCAAACAACACTTTTTAGAGCAGAATGTTTTCTCAGAGCAGAATAATTTACTAAACAGTTATCTAATCTAATTACTAAACATGTCAAATTTTGTCTTACAATTGGGCTAACATGAAGAATGGCCATACTGGTTTAGATGGGAGTGGTCCAGTCTACTGAGCCTTCTTAAACGGGTGCCGGGGTTTTTGGCAGGCCTAGAGCCTGGGTGTCCTGGATTGGTTTGGGCTTATCTTAAATGCGACAACATTATTATGTACAAGTTAGTATAAAATATTTAACATAAGAAAAATATATTTATTAGTGTACAAGTTAGTATAAAATATAGAGGGTAACAATCCATTGCAAACTTTTTATCGTGAGAATCGTGAAAATTTTCATTAAATTTTACGGAACCATAATAAAAAATGAAAAAAATAGTGCAGAAACATAACTTTATTTACAAAACTATAATAAAAATTTATCTAATCATTTTTTTGTATTTTTTATTATGATTCTGCAAAATTTAATGAAAGTTTTAACGGTTCTCACGCTAAAAAGTTTTCACCAGATTATATATGATTGGATAATTTAAATAGTAAAAATATATTTTTTATTTAAAAACGATTATGGAATAGGTATGATGTGAATATGAATATGATAATTAGTGCAATCATAAGTTACCGTAATAACTAGTATCACCGGGGTCGGCCCTCAATGCAAGAAATATAAGTCATTGCATGCGGTATCCATAATTTAAGGGTGATTTTTTTTAAAAAAATGTCTAGGAAAAAACTCAGAAATGGGAAAAAAAATCAAAAATTGATCCGGTTATTATAAGTTAAAAATCAAAATAGATATATTTTAATTAACAAATTAAAAAAGAGGCATATTTTTAAATAACGAGAGCTTAATATCTACTAATGAAAATGGAGTTCTCCAGTGAGGGCAAATTTTTTTGAGATAGTTTAGGATATCTAAAAACTCAGGTCCTGAGTACACTAGAGTATTAAATAAGACGATAAAACAAAGAAACGATAGATAGGGTGATGAGAGTATGATCAACTATAAACAATACCGTGTAGAGTCGCCATATATGTGAGGCTTAAAGAGGCGGTACATGGTTGAGAAATTGGACAAGAAAGTAACATGTAAAGATAACACAATTTACATTCCATATACGCACACAAACACGAAGGATCCCCGCAACTTCCTTTTTTTGTTCCTTTACAACAACATACTCTACAACGATCACCTATCACTTGTATATATTTCATTCATTCGTTACCCAATGTTATCATCTACGACTATGAGGCTGTTTGGCTGCAGCTTATTTTCGGAAATAAGTCTTTATTTTTTAAAAAAGTAGGGATGTATTTACTTTCTCTGAAAATAAGTAACTTATTTTTTATTTTGAAAATAATATTTGAATTTAAAATTCTAAAATAAATATTTATCTTTAAAAAAAATATGAAAATGTGTAAAAAATGAAAATAAAATAAGTTACTTATTTTAAGTTTAAGGAACCCCAAACGACCACTATATCTTTATTATTTTTGTCCCTTTTCATATTCTTTTTTACCATATAAAATTAAATACTCCTTTTTTTTAAACGAAATTAAATATTCCTTGATTTATTTTTCATTTATCAGTAAAAATAAAAAGCTTTTTATAATTCACATGCCCCACCAATTCCGCTTCATATATAATTTCCCCTGCAGTTCCATCAATATTTACACTTCCCTCTTGCATTCTTCAATCCTCTAAGACACACACAATTACATACACTCTACACATATATAGCGAGGTTACTTATTTTTATTAAAAAAATGAGGGTTTACCCAGCTCCAATCCAAGAACAACGAAACATCAGGCTCCGATACGACGTCGCATCGTCTCTGTACAACAAGAAGCAGCTACGAAGACTTCCACACATATTCGCGAAAGTTCTAGAACTCCCCTTCCACTCAAACGCCGACGTTTCGGTCCACGAAACCTCCGATTCACTCCGCTTTGTTATTACAACCGACGACACTGCCATTGGAGACAACATCAGGGCCCACTCTGTTAATATTCACCCTGGTATCACAAAGATTGTTGTACGAGGAGGTGACTGTTATGTTGATGACTTGTCGTTTGATGAGCTGGAGCTCGATGTTTGGAGATTCAGGTTGCCGGAAGCCACTTTGCCGGAACTGGCCAGTGCGGCGTTTAGCGACGGCGAGTTGGTGGTGATTGTGCCCAAAGGCGATGAGGTTGTTGATGAGAGTTGGGGTGAGAGGAGTGGACATCTTGTACTTGTGCACTAATTTATGTGTGTGTGTGTGTGTGTTGTGTTGTTTGAGGTTGATTAATAAGTGCTCTCAATCAACTTGCTTTTGAGTTTCATTCAAGGTTGTTGATTTTATAACACTTGTTACTTACTTTGTTGTCTTTATGAATTACTACCAAGTTACCCTGACCCGACTTGAAGTTTCCAACATCGATCATGTTCGAGTGTCGGATTTGGCGATCTATCAGATTTTTTGTGTTATTTGGTTCTAAATGAATGTCATACGGATTACAATTAGGGGGGAGGGGCACTTTATACCTTTAACTTGGATATTGTTAGGGCACAAGATATGACTTTCTATGGTTATTGGTAGGAAACTGGGTAGCTACTTCAATCTCAACTAGTTGTCCATGTCAATTGCTAATGGAATTAGACTAATAAAAAGTTATTAACAATTGAAGAATATTTGTAACCGAAAGAAATTGCAAATTAAATACTCATACCGAAAAAGTATTAGTCATATAAACCCTGTATACATACACATTTCTGTAACTGTACATGTTTTCTTCAATTTTTTACCAGTTGTATCTTTCTACACAAGTATTATATCTTCATCATCTTGTGCCAGGCCATGATGCTGGTTCATCACGATAATCTTTACTAGCCTCCACTTGCTGCATGCGGAACATTTTCTCTCCAGTTCTGCTCGATCAAACTGTTCTCAGTGGAGTATATATGATTGCTAAACATTCACCAAAGTCTATCTGTTTAAGTTCCAGACATTTATGTGATTCCTATTATGTGGCAGACATGGATATTCAATTTTCTTATTGAAGAAAGTGAACCTCGGAAAGGGGTAATGATTCCTTCTTTTTCAAGTGCATGCAAGGAGCCCAATATTGGTACTGCATCACCAACTTGACAGTGTCATTGAAGTAATCTATTTCGTTGTTATAGACAAATTGTTGACGAAATTTGTTCATGTGACACTATATTGTGGGAATTACTTTTAGCTCACATGATATATAGCCAACTGTTGTATGCTAATGTTCGACTCGTCTTGCTTAAATCCCGATTAGTCTTCATTTTCTGGAGATAGTTTGATGCAACAAGACTTCAAGGGTGGATTTAAAGTAACAATTTCAAGGTAGCAATTTCTTTTCCACTTGGTGCAAAGTTAATGTTGGACCACTTGCAAACTTTTCTGCAATACTGGGACGGGATATGGGCACATATTCTGCTAGGAGAACGAGCACAGGGACTTGCTATTTGACACCACTATTATAGTGCCATACTCCAATTTATAGTTAGGACTTGAGGATCAAAGGTCTGCTTTCTTTAGTAAAAGCTAGTGTCTCCCATCATCTTCCTGACAACGATTGGCATTAAGAAAATGATGTTTCCCTATTTTTTGCGTTTGATTTCTTCTCCAGTCTAATTTTCCAACGGATAATATTCTTTAGCACGAATCTTAAGAGTTCATAGCTATGAAAAAATGCCTGGTAATGTAGTTGATTTTTTACGATGGAGTTAATTTTTCATATACTTACTTTCTTACTGTACATGCTCGAGTGCTGTCTAACCAAATAAGAAGGCATAATGAGGCACTGAGCTTCACTTAGTTTTTTAACGACTTTAATATTGTATACAGAGTTCTGTAAATAAACATCGAGTCTCATTTGATAGCTAGATTCTTGTAATCAAACATTGCATAAAACGAAACGATAAAATGTTCGACTCGGTACAAGATCTGGATTTGTAGTTTACATATTAATATTACAGTTTGCACGTTTGTTTACAGGTCTTGCACTGTGGTTAATGACTCTCACCAAACAAATTCAGTCATGTTCTTTAAAGGTAACTATTTTTTAGTTGATACAAAATTTTGTAAATTATCTTCAAGACTATTTGCCCGTATAAAATTCGTGTTACGAATTAAAAACTATTAGCTACAATGAATATCTCTGCAAAATAATCAAAAAATGATGGAATAATCTAAAACTCAAGCATTTTGAATATGATCAAAAAACCAATTGTATTTAATGATGTATGACAAGAAACCCTTATTTTTAGTATTTAATATTTAGAAGAGAAAAGTTCAAATTATATTGAACTTAATAATATTATATTATATTATATCTAGAAGGTAGATGGAAAATGTTCAAAATTATATTGGGCTTATAATAACAAATTTTGTCATTTTTAGTATTTAATATTTAGAAGAGAAAAGTTCAAATTATATTGAACTTAATTATATTATATTATATTATACCTAGAATGTAGGTGAGAAATGTTCAAAATTATATTGGGTTTATTTATTTATATTTCCATATTAGGGATAATATATATTATCTCTAAACATTGTATTGAATTATTGATGGAATTAAGATCCTGAAGAATTTTCTCTTCTTTTCTTGTGGATTCAAGAATTCTTCCTTGTTGATTCAATGAATGCCTTGTAGATTTAAGGTGTTTAAGGATTTCCCGTGTAAGAGTCTTTTATTTATCTTTTAAGGATTAACGTTTGTTCTTCCTACGCTTTCGTTCTGCGTCATTTAAACCTTTGGCATGTAGAATAATTATTCTCAGTTATATTAGAAATTTAGAACCATTAATTTTAGAACAAAAAGAAAACAGGTTGTGTATGTAAAGTAAAAAGAGTTGTAACCTCGTTGAACCAGGTTCGGATCAGAGAGAACTGACAAATATCATTGATTCCCGTTAAGAATCATACCTATTTTTAAAAAACTAAGGAGATATGAACCAGACAACATATTTCTTGGTTCACCTATTTTTGGATCCTTTTGTAGTACTCTCCTCATTACCAAACAATCTTTATATGTTCTCTCTGATCACAGAAGTATTCAAATTCACCATTGCAGTATATAGATCTTCCTTCAAAAGAAAGATATGAGCCTACAACAACCACAAAGGCCTCAATATGATGCTTCACAAAACACGGCATCTCTTGATGCATCCGCCATGCAGGCTGCGGCCACCATGAATGCCAATGCAACAATTGCGGCCAAAGATGAAAGGATTGCTGCTCAAGGAGGCCGTCTACATGTTATTGCAGACTCAGTTGGAAGACAGGTATATAATTACATTCTTAAATAAAAAACTCGGATTTTGTGGAGTTACAAATTTCTCGAAACATATGTTACACATACCGAGATCAATGTGCAATAATCATGCTATATAAATTCTAAATGTTTTCTAGGATATTTTTAACTACATTCAGCTTCTAAGCAAATTACTTTTTTTTCTTTATAAAGAAGAACAAGAAATATAGAACAGGCGAACAGTATTCATCTATAAACTTCAGCGAACAAAAATATAGCCATATTAGGAACATCCGTCATATTAAAACATGGCACAATCATGAATCACAGTGAGCACCACCATCAACCACAGTGCTTTATAGATACAGCTCAACACCTCGACAATAATCACCATTCGCCTCCGTTAGCTTATGAGAAACTGAGCCATCTTGGAATGAAGGACCCGTCTCCACCAAAGCTTCTGCACAATCGCGGACGACAATTTTGATACCAAAGCAACCATAACGTCAACAACGCTGCATCAACATTGATCTTTTGGTATCCAATTTAGGCATAACCCGATTCCTGGCCCTATTGTTTACAGAACCTGAAGGTAACGGTCCTATGGGGTTATGCATGTATTATGTTGGACATTATCATATTGTTCGAGGTACATCTATGCTGAAACAAATACATTCTCTACTATTGAACGCTTTCTTTTGCAAACCAACTCATTATGAGCACTCCATTACGCTCAGCAAAGGTTGCAATTTCACCTTCCCCTTGTTTTCCTAATCTATCATAAAAATCTCAGCCTACCACAAGGTTAAATCATTTATACAGAATTCTTAGGTTGTGGAATAGTTGGATATGTACTAGTAAATGAAATTCTAAACGGATTAACCTTAATAAGGAGAACAGATTATTAGTACAATTTCCCCAAGTCATAAATTTATTAATATTGTACTGGACCTGGAGTCTTGTTTATTGTATAAGGAATGTAATTATTTCATGCCAGCATTCGTGTCGAAACAATCATCCGTAAATTCAAAAGAACTAAGATTGTATTTGGGAACTTTGATTTCATTTCAAATGATGGATTTCAAATGACAGAATTTAAGTTGTCATTTCAAATTCTCATATTTGTACTAATATTTGAATTCCTTGGAATTCAAATGAAATCCAAATCCAAATTCTCATGATTACCCAAACATGTCATTTGATCAAATTCAGAATTTCAAATGAAATCCATATTCTCAAAGAGGCAATAAGAGATTTTGAAACCATTCAACTAATAAGTATATGTATATTACTTGATTTTTCTGTGTGTGTGTGTGAGAGAGAGAGAGAGCGAGGCATGACTTAGATTAAATATTATAATGTTCAGACGTAACGGGGAAGTTTATGATCTACTAGAGGGAATATCTAGTTCCCATACTATTGGCTAGATTTTTTTTAATTGCCTGAGAAGTGAGAAGTCTTTAGGTTTGAATGTAGGTGTTTGATGAAGATGCTAATATGTCACCTGGGGCGGGGTCTAAAGAAGGCGACACAATAACTATTGGGGAAGCTTTAGAGGCAACTGCCCTATCAGAAGCTGGGGACAAACCAGTGGAGAAAAGCGATGCAGCTGCAATACAGGCTGCCGAGGTCAGAGCAACTGGAAGCAGCCAAATAATTCCTGGGGGTGTAGCTGCCACAGCTCAATCAGCAGCCACTATTAACTCCAGGACCATGGATGATGCAAACAAGACTACGCTTGGTGATGTTTTGGCAGTACGTACAATATTATATGCCAATACTGCTTGATTTTTTTAGCTTTTTACGAGTGTAGTAGTGTCATACTGACATTGTTAGTGGTTAATATGTATTCTGACATTATCAGCTTATATTAATTAGAAATAATCTCGAATTTTTAATCAAATTTAATTTGTGCGCATATGGATTTAGGATGCAAGTCTGAAACTACCGGATGATCAGCCAGTGAAAGTAGAAGATGCAGAGCGAGTGATTGGTGCAGAGCTCAGAAATGGCCCTGAATTGACTGTGCATCCCGGTGGAGTTGCTACATCAATGGCTGCTGCTGCTGAACTTAACAAAAAAATGCAGTAGATGGAGTACACTTTGTCATATATAGCCACACAAATAAATATTATTCATTTTTAGATCTTCATGCTAGAATAAAGTTGTGTATCCAGGACGATGTAGTATACACTATACAGAGAAGTGAAACCAATGTAGAACTCTTTTAAATTGCATATATGTTATGTTGTATCAACAAATGATCTAAAAATCTGATGTGAAGTAGTTTAATATGGACTTGTTAAAACTTAAAAGTATAAGAAACCATTTGTTGTTTAGAACAGAGTATCCTGTGCTATATTTTGTTGTCGATCAATAATCTACAATGAAGAAATTTCTTAATTTCATAGAGATTCCTCTCAATATTATAACAGATTGAGTGAGATAGCTCTTAATTGTGCTTGTATGATTGTATCTGAACCCTGATCGAGGTGTACAACATTATTAATATCTGCAACTGTATGTAATTTGAGTAATGCTAGTGGCTCAAATTAAACGATGTTTCATTATCATATGGCCATAGCCCATAGGGGGGCTTCGTAATTATATAAATACACACTAAAAACTGAAAGAATATATGGGCACTCCGTACTCATCTGAAAATGAAAGCTGAGTATTTTACGGGGCTGCCCACCATGTGGATCATTGAGTGAGGTGTTTTGGGGGTTGGTTAGACTGGTTGGAGGACCATCTCTGTTACTTAACAACAAGCTATTCAATCTAGGTACTTGAGAGTTTTTCCATTATGGCTTTCTTTCACTACAAAACATATCTATACGGAGACTTCACTACCATTTATATCATGTCCATCTTTTGTTTTTATCTATTGCAATTTAAGAATTATGGATTGCAGTAATAATTTCCTTAACTAACAACCACAATGGTTAAGATCGATACGATCGATCAGTACATAAGATATTTCAGTTTGCTGATAATAGAGTGTCACACCTCGTAATCATTACAAAAATGAACAATACTCCCTCCGTTTCAAATTAGTAGACTTCTTTTGGGGGGAAAATTGTTTCAAATTAGTTATCAATTTCGACTTTCAAAATCAACTATTGTAGTTATTAAGATCAACTCTATTAGTTGTCCATTTTAACTTTCAAAATCAACTAGTTATTATCTAGTTTATATTTTCAAAATCAACTATATTCCACATATCTCTGATTTATATTTCTAAGATCAACCTCATACCATATATTTTATTCAATCAATACAATAAATATGGGTACAACCCACCAATAATAAATTTTTTTAATATGCGCTATTTTTTTAAAATAGACTATTATTTTGAAACGGAAATAGTATTTGTTAAGAGGTATTTTTAACATCGCTCACCAATTACACGAATTAAGAAATAATTCATTTTAGCACCGCAACACCACCGTCACGTCAATCCGATCCCCACCCACCATGACCAACAATTCTTTAATCACTTAGTTACTTTGATAGGCTATAATCTACATATCTTTGCACATCCATGTACAAATTGAATGGACTTGTCTAGACTTTTGTCTATACCACAAGTAACACTAGTTACCAAGGAACTCCTCACCATACAACTTTCTTATGTATACTTTTCTCCTCTTAATTAGTCTCTTGCCAATACCAGCTAGCAATATTCAAAACTTAAAATGGCAAAAAATATTGGAAAAAATCTCAACATGTGTTTCAAAAAGATGATCAATTCTCAAGCCTCACCACCTCACGAAGATGATCACTCTCATTTCCTCATGAAGAATATTAACTCACTCTATGAACATCCCACCACCTCCTCAGAACCCTTGACGGCCATTCCTGATTTCGCCACTGCCTACGCCTCCCAACGCTTCTTCTTTTCTTCCCCGGGCCGCTCCAACTCCATTGTAGATTCAACAACATCATTAACATCCACCTCTTCTTGTTCATTGTTACCAGAAGTACTTGATATTTTAAGCGGTGGCATTGCTGTTCCGACGTTGTCACCGGATCCATATATGGATTTTCGGAAATCCATGCAAGACATGGTGGAAGCACGAGGCTTGACAGATGTGAGAACAAATTGCGACAACCTGCATGAGCTGTTAAGGTGCTATCTCTCTTTAAATCCTAAGAGCACTCATAAGTACATTGTTCGAGCTTTTGCAGACTTAATAATTAGTCTTTATGACAACGTCACCGCTGCAACATGAGCTGTGAGTATATGATTCGAGCAACCACTTACCATGGGGTACAACGGTGGTCAATCAAGCTCTAGCTAATTAATTTCACCGGCCGATATTCTTCATTTATCAAATATATATACACATCTGGTCATCTATTATTTTCCCCCCTAATGTAAATGAACTCCATATATATATAATACGATATGTCCACATTTAAGTAAATGCAGCTTTAGAAAAACTTAGATATCATCGAATACAGATTTAAGGGGAACGGGGGTGGGCATGCTACCCAAAACCTGTCCTGAGAATTAACTTTCTTTATGTATAAAAATTAGTTATATAGCGTGTTTGGTCCATCACAAACTAATAAATTTTGATGATCTCCCAATTATATATTCATAAATTTCATATATTTTTGAATTTCTTGCATTTAAATTCACAATACCATTCTTTTAAACCTTGAGGGGGGTTTGGTTCATGATTAATGAGTCCGGGAATCGGAACTTGAATCTCATGTCCTACCCCAGAGATTCCATAGCATTCCCTTTTCCGTTAATCCATTCAGCCATTCCCATACAGGTAATCACCATTCGCATACCCTTTATTCCCATTCCCAGCTAGCATCCAAATGCCCCCTAAATGTTAAATATATTTTTGTGTTTAAATATTTTACTAAAACTTACGCCCCTCCAATAAATTTTCCTAGTTCCATCACATGTCCCAGGTACCATTAATACAATATGCATGTGCTGGAATGTTTATCTTGTTCCATTAGCTGGCTGACCCTGAAGCTTGAGAGAAGGCAATACCTGCGACTATGACAGTGCCGTTCGTGAGTTATCGAAGGTACCGGGCGAAAATTTAAATGGGCTCCTAATTTTTTTTCTCGACGTAAGTATAAGAAAATAATATAATATAATAAAATTTTACGGTAATTTTTTTCAAATTTTCACTTATTCCCATCAAATTTTTATCAAAGTTTCCTTGAAAATTTTACCTTTTTATAATAAAATTATTCATAACTCTTCTATGTAATTCTTCTAACTTGATCAACTTGTTTTTTCGCTTTTCACATCTAAATAATTGATTTTTAAGTAACATCATATAAACCAAAACTCAAACAATTGACTTGTAAAGAAATAATAACACCTGAAATAGATATGAAATAGATAGTTTGAGTTCAAAATTCTCACTTAAGATTTGAAAAATAATGAATTTTTACATCAAAAGAAAGACAAAATATATATGTTTATATGAATATTGAGCAATACAATATAAGTTAAAGACAAAATTTTACCTCATTAGGGTTTTTCAATCCTTACACAATATTCCCACTAATACTAAATTAGTAGATTAGCATTGTTTTGATATAAATATATATATAATCGAATACTAGTTCAACCTTGTTTTCTTTTTAATAATGAATTATCTAATTTTTTTAGAATACATACATATATATATATTGATGGTTCCTCAGTTACTCGCCCCATTGAATCTAAGCCTACATTTATATTATATATACACATATGTAATTATTACTTATTTTTAGTTTTATAGACTCTACAATAATAAATATTTTTAAAATTATTAATTTATATACTGTGAAATTTTGATTTTATAAATTTTAATTAAATAATATATATATATACTATTATTTTTTTTGAAAAAGTGTGCCCCTAAAATTATTGGGCCTAGGGCGGTCCTGGACTATGACCCCTAAATTTTAAATATTAGATTTATATGCACATATATAATAACAAGTTCAACAGTGTCCTAAAGTATTGTTCTAACAGCATCTCCAATCGAACACTAAAATACTAAAATAGTGTCACTTTGACACTAAAACCAATTTCAATGAGACACTAAAATAGTGTCTAGATGATACTAAATAATTGGAGTGACACCAAATTTGGTGCCAAACAAATATTTGGTGTCATCTCGACACCAAATCTAGTGTCTTTCAAAATTCCAACTATACACTCATATTTGTTAACAAAAATAAATTTATTCCTTTTAAGTCCTAAAATTCAATTTTTTTATTTTAACTTTTATTAAATTACAATTTCTTTTATATTTTTTAAGTCTAATTTTTTATCGACTTCATAATTCTTTTTTTTATCGAAAATTTATAATTTTTAGCTTTAATTATTTATGATGAATCATAATTATAGAATCATATGTTTATGAAGTGTTTTTGTAAGTGTATATTAATAAATAATTTATTAAAAATAATTATATGTATATAAGAAGAAGAATATTCCATTTCATAAATAAAAGATTATTTATAGTGCAGAATATAGTGTAACTACCATTGAAGTTGATTTTGCAAATAATGTCAAAGTGACACTAAAATAGTGTCACTAAATTGATACTATTTTAGTGTGAAGATGGTCTAAGTTAAAATTTAGGGCACTTTGAGTAAATGAGTGCTTTAACAGTGTCCTAGTGGTGTCCTAAAATACTAGAACAACCATCACAAGCCTTATTAATAGAGCACCACTACACATACCTCATTTCATTTTTATCAATAAAATATTCACTTCTCTCTTCTTTTTATACTTCTTTTCCTTTTTTTATCTTTTCAAATATAGTATTATTTTAATAATAGGGCAAATTATTGGAGTTGATGTATGTTTATAGTGTCCTAAATCACTAGTACATTATATTTTATTATATTTATAAGATATTTTGTAGGATGTTATTGGACTTACTCTAAAAAGATAAATATGCATTAGAGTTTTTTAATTAAATTTGACTGGAGTACTCCTTTCAAGTTCAGGCCTCGTATTCGGAACTTTCATGATTTTTAAATTTTAACACAGTAGAAGTGTAGAACCTCTCAATGCAATAGAACCTGGATGAAGTAATACTCTTAAAATTGATTTTTTTTTGTTCAGTATAGTTTAGCATTAATAAATAAATAAATAAAATCCTGTGATTCCAAAACTATTCATTCATAATGTTCAAATGTATTACATTTGAAGCCCAACACTTTTATTGAATGATAAAGTTTTGTAACTTTTGTAAATTTGTGTAATTGTGCGGAATTGTGCTAAAAATAATGAAGATCGATAACTTTCGTTCTTATTTTATTCAATATATATGAGAAGATGTGTAAAAATCATATTTCTTTATGAAATTAGTCACAAAATGAAGTATCCGAAGTTATTTCCTTAATTTCCAATTTTTAATAGTTTGCTCCAACATCTGACAAAACTACTTCCTTGTCCTGGCATCTAAATGTATCAATATAGCCTTGTCAAACAAAAGAGTATCAATATAGTAATTAATTAATTATAGAAGACCGTATTTTTTTATAAAAAGTTTGATAATTTATTTTCTTAATATTAATGTCAGTTTAAAATTTTTATGTCAAAAACAGTGAAAATAAATTTCAAATTTATGCATTAAGTTTGTTTAAGCATAGATCGTGTACTCTGAAAAGTAGGCATAAAAGAAAAGAGTACTACATAAAATTTCATTATATACATTTTGATATTTTTAATAAATTTAAAATACGATTAAAAGTCGATAAAATTAATAATCATAATATTTTTTCATAGTCTGAAACTGAGTAAGATAATATATTTTTATTCGCTAATTTTATAAGATAATATATTTTTATTAAAGGATATATAGTTAAACTCAAGGCATGAACTTACAATTTACAAGAAAAAGAAAAAATTTACAGACCAGCATGTAGTAAAAATCAAAATATCTAATAAAAAAAGATGCATGAATGAAAGTATTAAGAAATTGTTTGGAGAACCAGATATTACCGACCATCCCAAATCCATACAAGAAAAAGTATCAAACCAGAGTGTGCAAGACAGCATGTCAAGTAGAAACCACGACTAACCAATACCAGATTTCACAAGTATATTTATGATGCAAGCAATTTTAAAGTGGACAGTAAAATGACTAGCAGAAACATTGCAAAGCTAACAACTCTGCTCATAAAAACACACATTAAACACATTGCAAAATTGTAAAACATGTTTAAACAGGGGGGATAATGGATATATAGAATCTAGCATAGACTTCAAGAGTACAAATATAGATTTAATCCGAATTTTGTCAAACAAAACAAAACTAAAGAAGGAACATGGGAAACTCAGCAAGCCTATCGCTTCTTAGACACACCAACAGTCTTTCCCCTGCGGCCAGTCGTCTTTGTGTGCTGTCCACGTACTCGAAGACCCCAGTAATGACGGAGCCCACGGTGATTCCTGTTGCAATTAAAATAATATAATAAATAAAAAAACAATATCAAATTAAGCAATAGCAGCCAAAACAAACCTGATCTTCTTCAAGCGCTCGAGATCATCTCTCAGTTTCATGTCAAGGGCATTAGATGTCACCTGCGAGAACTTCCCATCTTTGTAATCCTTCTTTCTGTTCAAGAACCAATCTGGTATCTTGAACTGACGTGGGTTTGCAACAATAGTCATCAAGCTATCAATTTCAGCAGATGAAAGCTCCCCAGCCCTGGATAAGAAGAGATAAACATATACATGATTAGATTATCAAATAACAATACAAAGTAAATCATAAAAATAAAAATAAAAAACTAACATTTTTAGTTGCTACATTTTATGAACCCTTTGGTTGGTTACTTTCCATCAGAAACTAGGATAAGCAGAAAGGCTATAGATTTGCACTACATAGTTTATGCATTTTTTTATCAGTTGGCTGGTAAAAAACATCTACATGCACTATACTTAAACAGTAGCAGGTACTTGTATTTATTAAGTTAAGAAAAAGAAAAACATTAAAATGACAACAGTCAACAAACCTTACCATCCTACAAGGCAACAATGGCTAATGAGGTAGCAATATCATCTTTACTTCCTCAGCAAATAGCATACATGCAATCACTTTATTAAATTTGTAAATATTTGATTTGATAAAGATGTTTAAGGCTGTTAATAATTGGGTTTGGGTCGTTAGGTTCAATATCAAAAAAAATTATTATCACATACACATACTACAAGCAGAAGATTGTTTGTGTGTTTATAAGAAATTGATTGATTTTCAACCGCTAACCTTCCAGTACAATCTAAGCCAAGCATGTGAATATGATATGATCTACACCATGAACAAATTCAAAAGTATGATACTATACCAAAACGCAAGCACATTTAATAATATATTTAATCAAAATCCATAAATTTTTACAGGATAAAAATAGTCAAAAATAATTAAGAACAAAATAAGGTGAATCATACTGATTGTTGTTCAAAAATCAGATGATGTTGCCACTTATCAATTATTTCATTAGTATTCATTAATAACATAGATTAAACAAAACATTTCGTAAGTCCAGACATAATATAAACAATGTATTTTTTAACTCAATCAATTACATGGATTTTACTATTACTGGTTTACTATCGTAAATTTTTATACAACACTAATGTATACTAACAAAAAAATAATTATTATCAGCACGGACAAACAACCACAGCTATTACAAAGATCAACATACGTATAGAGCTACAACTAAAATTGATTAAAATGAATTAATTAATGCATATAATCTAGAAACAAATTACAACAATTAAAAGAGAAAAGTAAGAAATATTAATACCTCTTGTTCATGTCCACGTCAGCTTTCTTACAAACGATGTTAGCAAAACGACGGCCAATACCTTTGATCGAAGTCAAAGCAAACATGATCTTTTGTTTGCCATCGACGTTGGTATTTTGGATACGAAGAATGTGTTGAAACTCTTCATTTGCTACCAACGACTGCAATTATAATTGTTGAAAAAACATAAGATTCAAGATTAGGTATTGATAGTGTAAGGAATTGTAAGTATAGGTTGGGAAAGCTTACCATGATTGCAGCTTCAAAGTTCGGATGCGCGGCGGCTAGGGTTTGGAGATGTCGAGTGCAGAGTGGAGACAACTTGTATGTATAGAGTGTTTTATAGTATTATACTACTCACGGGCCTATAAATGTGAACTATTGTGTTTGGTTTGGTTACTTGTCCGGTTGGGCCTGTACATTAGTTATGAGTGTTTTAGTTTTATATATTTAGTTGGGCTGGGACCAATAATTTTGATATATGGTTTAAATTAAATAAAGAAAATATGATGATAAGATGCATATTAAACTAGTTAAGAATGATAATATCAAAAAATAAATTACAAAATTGATTTTTGAAAGACTGAATAGTGATAAAATATTTAAATTAATATGAGCTTACTATTTAGTTTGCTGTCCTTAATCCGATGTCATTAGCGACTTTTCTTCAAAAAAAAAAATTTGATATAGACTTTTCTTCATTTGCGAAGGAGAGAATACAATGAAAAAATGAATAGAAATGAAGTTTGAGAAGAAAAAATAATGTAAAGGATAAAAATAAACAAGAATGAAAAGTACAAATTATTCATGATAACACGAACAAGTTTGCTATAAAAATGAATTAGAAGAGAAGAAAATAGAGCACTTATTTTTTTTAAATATTTGATTCAAAACTTTAGTTTGTTGAATAAACCAAAATTTTAAATTAAATATTTTTTTTTTAAAATTCAAGTTGAATATTGTCGGTTACACATAAAAAAAAAAAAGAGACACATTCACTCGACTATATTAATTAATTCAATAAAACCCCACAATTTCAGATTCTATAAAATTGCAAATCATATGTTTACCAGTTATCCTCCTGCTGATACTGTATGACAATATTGTATTACAAAGCAAGAATGATTCTGCAAAGTTGCAACTCAAATGACTGACATTATTTATCTTTCTGCTGATACTGTATGACGACACTGTATTACAAAGCAAGTATTATAATACTTGCTTTGTAATACAGTATCGTCATACAATACAACACGGTATTACAAATTTATAAGTTTAGGCTGGAAACTTAAAATTGCTATTTCTTCCTCCCTATAAACAACCAATCACCCAGAATAATCATCTCAAAACGGGTAACATTCGAACCCCCAAACCAAGAGGGTGAAGAGAAGCGGGCTAAGGGTCTTTTCGATTGGAGGATAAGAATAAATTTTCGTCGTAATGGAATGACCATTCCGTCGAAAATGAAAACAAATTGTTTGAGTATTTGTAAATAGAATCACTTATGTCATTCTTATCCTTCTTAATAAATCAATTTATGAAATAACCATTTTCATTCTTACTAACAATAATTTTTTATATTTATTTTTGCTCTTGAATATAATATGTTTGTAATACAATATATTTAATGGGGAAAAAAACTTGTTCAACTATTTAAATTTTTTAATTGTTATTTTTTTTAATTTAAATTATAAATATAATCTTATTTCTCATGTAAATTAATTTTGCCTTATATTTTCTATATTATTTAGTAAATTTATTATTGAATAAACGTTTTTTTTAGAATTCATTTTATCTATATATTAAACAAATAAATTAATAAAAATAATCATTTTATTCCCAATAAAATTAATATTACTAAACTAACAAAATAATGGAATGAGTATTCTTATCCCACCTCATTCTCATCTCAATCCATTTCATTCCTTTAACTTATTCTCATCCCAACCCATTCATATCCTTCCAACCCAACACACCCTAACAATATAATTTTTGTCCGTAACAAATTACACAAAAGGCAGATGTATAATCCAGATGTGAATAAGACTAGATATGCAGCAACTGCCTTTCTGCCAAATAAATACTAAGTGCTTGTTTGATTAATCATAGGTATTTACTTCCTATGGAAGTTATAATTCATGGGTATTTAAAATTCTTATGAAGTTCCTTGAAAGTAGATTTTTTTTTGTTTGGTTGAGAGATAGGTATCTCCACTTTCTAGGAGGAGGGTGGGTAAGCAACTTTCCCCTTTTGTGGGAATTACAACTTCCTAGGAAGTTATACTTCCTATATATATGTTAACCAAACACCATTAAAAATAGTATTTCCCAGGTATTTTAAGTTCCTGGGTAAATGAATGTTAACCAAACAACCACTTAAAATTGTTGATTTCTGATATTATACTTTATTTATCTAGTTGCCGATCAGGCTTTCAGAATGAGCTCCTCGCAATCAGGATCAAGACAGCACTCCTACAACAGCAACATAATACATAGTTACAATAATAATGATACATAGTTACAATTATGTATACATAATAATGTATAAGAAAAAAATCAGCTAGCAACAAATACATAGTTACAATAGCAATATATCTGTTTCATGAAACACATGCACACATCTGAAAAGCGTCATACAGATACAGATACAGCATGCACAGAAACAAACCCATTACGAATTCTCAGCTCAAAGAGAACACCACAGAACCAACGTTTCATTCTTTATTATGTGTACGAGTGCACAGGAGAAGAGAAAGAAAAAGTAATAAAAACAATAAAACTTACAGTGGAGTGCAAGATCTCAGAGGCTTAGACTGACAGAAAGTCCGCCTCATCTGAACTCTCCTCGTAAATAATGACACCGGTGTCATGGTTATCCTCATTGCCACTTCCCAGGTCACTATTGTAACAGCTATCAGATGTATTCACAAAGCATGATCCATCAGACATATGACAGCTCAGCTGCGATGGTAGACTCGCATCATCACTGCCAATCATTTGTCCAAATTCGGTAAAACTGCAGTAGAAATAATACATTAAGCACTAAAGGTGATGCTGCTCTAGCTTTAATCTGCACAAGTTTCAAAGAAGACACACTACTAACTTTCCTTCAACTGGAAACTCGGCCAGTAGGCAGAAGTTAGGCCTTTCTCCATATAATTGCTCCGTAGGTAGGAAACTGCATGTAGACCGTTAACCATAGAATGGTAAGTCAAACAGTAAATTAGCCGGAACATATCTACAAGGAGATGAAAAACCACCTTGGGTCGTAACACCTGCTGCACCAGTCTTCTTCGGATGCTAGACCTTCCCGGTTGGATACGTCCTGTTTTATGTCAGAGTTAATAAAAATGGGTAATTCATATTGGTAACTTTAAAAGGAATAAATTAGAAAGCATCAAACCCTCAATGTTAAGGTTAGGTAATGTAATACTCAAAGAGATGGAAACAAGAAATTACAGTCCTACTCACAAGGTGTCTAAGGAACTTAAATTCTCCTGCAATAATTGCTGAAATAAACCTTTCAACCTCTGCCTGCGCATGCATGTAAATAGAGACTGTGAGACGCACATTTACTAGCATATATAGAGAGAGAGGGAGGGAGAAAGAGAGAGAGACTCTGCTCATACTTTTCTGAGATGCATACAATCCCGTAAAATCATAACCTCCAGTAGGCTCCCACCAGCACCCCCAATAAGCTTCCTGAATAATAAGTATCACAGCAAAGAATGACCAAAAAGGTAGGTAACATGCGTGAAGGAAAGGACAAAATATTAATCAACACAAACTTAAAAAAGGCTTGTTAATCGAAAATGAACTTACTTTAAAAAAGCACCCGAGATAGAGTAGGATGTGGAAAAGTCAAGATGTTTCAACTTACGGAACCCCTACATTGTTATATATCACACTCAATCAGAGAAACATATCCAGAACACTTAAATCAACTAAATCATCTGCTCACACATACAAACACAAAGTATGAGGAAAAGGGGAAACTCCTTCATTTTCTCCTAAAGTCCTCTAACATACAAATATCTCCACTGAGTTTCCAAATCTATCAACATAGTCTCCTATAGGTGAAAACTGCCAGATGTTCCTATCATTATGAGTAAACTCCGTAGAACCAATTGATCTATTAAATTTGATATTGCACTGGACTCAGAAATCAGAATCACCCAACTAAATATAGTGATTTTTTTTAAAACTCGGTGTGCATTACCTAATGAAACACTTCATTTCCAATACAAACAAACCTACTGGCTACTATTTTCTAAATGATTCTTTGGGCATGTGTCATCTATATTTATACGATACAAGAACAGTAGTACATGTTAAAGAGGAAAAATTATGCCACTACTAACCACTATGTTAGTACTTTAGAAAATCACTTATAAAGATTAAAAGATTATTCCATGTGAGATAAAAGAACTGTCAGGATATTTATCAAAAAAAAACAGCCAGTACCGGTACTTTAGAACAATGATTAAAGTAAATTCTTCATCACAAGAAAAGCAAGAAAGAAAGAATATGCAGTTATGAAATGGAAAAGGACATTTATTCTCCCACTCACACAACCATATCTTACCTTGATGAGTGCCAATACTTTGAAGTCTTGCAGCTTGAATCCCCTTAGTGCTAAAGAGTTGAGATTAGGGCAATTTTGTACTAAATCACTGCAGGTTGGGGACAATTTCAAACTGTCATCTCTACCTACATAGAATACAATGAAGGTATACTTAGTTTTCAAATAACATAAGTTACATGTACAAAATATATTACCTGTCTTGGAAGATTCGAAAAAGAGACGTTCTATCAGATGGCAATGTCTGCTAACTGACTCCAATGTTTGCCTCAATTCGACATGACTGCCATAAAACATGCATTTAAATCACACGATATAGAACTCAACTCAGAATAAAAAGAGGCAGAAAAGGATTGCACGATCCTAATACAAGAATTAATAAATTGCTTGAGTATTTTAATTCTTAACAAAGAAAGGAACTCTGAGCTCTAGTCCAAGCACCATAGAGGAAACGGAAACTTTTGTGTGTGTGTGTGGGGACGATTAAAATGGGACTTTACAGGCCAACAATTTCCAGATCGAGGAGAGATGGACAGACTGATAGTGCTGCAGAAAGCGCTGTGTTATCCACTCGTTCAATATTATTAAGGTGCAACCTTCTCAACAGAGCCCTTCATATTCAAAGAAAATTAAACCAGTTACAACGACTAGAAGTGACTATAAAACAAATTTTCCTTTTGGTCAAAAATTGAACACAACCCTGGAGCACCATTGTCTGAGCTTAAAGCACTTAAGCACGACCGTGAAAGAATACATGATTCCTTCCCTTGTCTTGATCTCTTATCGTTCCATGAGAAACCAGATATGTCTGTGGAATTTCTAGTACTATAAATACAGGGCTGAGAAGAACCAAAAGATGCAGTTGGACCAGGCATCAGACCAAGCTTTATAGACCTGAATTTAAGGGGATACAATCAGAGCATAAATCTAGGGAGGCACACACATCAAATGAATATACAAATGTACTAAAGCAGCAAGGCCGAAAAAAAATTACAAAGTTGTACACACAATTAGTTGATGTTTGAGATTTATAGAGATTCTTCAGTCTTACATGACGTATGATATATAGAATAGAAATATTAGCTTAAAACCATATTTTGTTCCACCATAATTGCGTAAGCACTATTCCTAATTATTTATGTCTACCAAGGCTCCATCAATTGTTTCAATGAAAAATGCTACAATCCAAATCAGCCCATCACCTCCCCATCTGAAAGCATGCTTATATATAACAATAAGTCAATAACTAATTATAATAAATAACGAATATGAGCTAAAAGTTTAATCGGTAGAGATTAAAATGGTAACCATTATACTCGTCCACGACTCCACGTCCCCAATTCTCCCATTATTATGACTAATGAAGCAGGAAAAAGAAGTATGATAAATAAGAATAATCTATATGATTGATAAGAATAAAGTCACTATACCGAAGAGCATTTCCAGCTCGCTGAATCATTGTGGATACTACCAAATTATTAACTTTTGGAATTATAGTTATCAAGTCAATACTGGCATAGCACAATGGATCAGAGGCACACTTGCGGAAAAGGGAACATGCTGCAGCAGCATAACAGACACTTTGAGTGTCCAGCATTGTAAAAACCTGAAACCAACATTACCATGATGTCAAGAGGCTGATATGTATTATCAAACACCAATGTATATAAATCAAAATCCCTCTGTCTAATTAACACATTCCATTTTTGTACCGTCTCCGATTGAATTATACTGCCAGATTTTTAAAATTGATAAAGGTAGCACTACTATCAATATTGTAATTTTGGTTATATGTAATTGAGTTAAGCATATAAACTGAATTTTGGAAGAGTCTTCAAAGATCATCATCTTACTGGAAAAATTAATCACATTTTGGTTAGCGAGATAGAATATATTACATATGCAGATATGCTGGTATTATGTATCAAAACGTGAAGTCAATTCAATACATAGTAGAATAACATATATTTAGCAAACAGGGAAAATACTTAATTGAGTGGTTTCAGTTTCAAAGGCTAAAATAGTAAGACCTTTTAAATCCAATGGTAGTTTAATGGCTTACTGAAGGTTGCAGCTTAACTAAATGAACGGCTTATATAATTATATTTTCTAATTGGAATGTTGACAGCTGCGTTAATGGTTTAATGGCTCAGCTAGACTTCAAAATATACAAGATGCTCGACAGTTAGGAAACTGTGAACTGGTGTACCGCTACATCTACTTTGAATGTACTATTTTCTTTTGACAGAAACTAAAATTGTTGTATATTTCGGTTATCAAATCAGTTATAACAAAAAAAAAATCCCACTGTATTCGATATTAGATTCTCAGACTTTATAATTTGGTTTTAATCACGAATTACGGAATGCACATCGAGCACTATGCAAAAACACAGCGCACATACATTCAACTAACAATTACAAACTTGCATATCCACAGAAACAAACTGAATTTTTAAACTAATACAAAAATTAGATACAAAACAAAATAAATAAAATTAAAGTAGTAGTACCTTAATAGTGAGATCCTGAGGGAGGGGCCAAACGACGGCGTTGTGGAGACAATCACGCTTACGAGCAGATCGTTTACCAGCTTCAAGTAACACAGAGCCTAACCTAAGAGCACGCTCGATCATAACATTTTGATCGTAATCAAAAGATTCGATTAAATTATCAAAAGCTTGATCAAGTAAAGGCGTAGTAGTGTTATCAGAAATAGATAAAAAGGAGTGTAAAAGAGAGTCCAGTTGGATTCGATCTCGAGACATCGGATCCGACGGAGAAGAGACGGAGGAGGAGCAGGGGCGTTTGGATGTGGCGGAGCAAGGGCGGTGGGAGTGGAGTGTTTGTGTTGTAGTATCCATTTTGAGTGGAGGAACGGAGATGGTGGGCCCCGGGAAAGACAAGTGTGTGTATTGTATGTATGTATGTATGTTTTACTTTTACTACATCTGTATAGGTAGGTTATGTAATGTACGGACAAACAATATGTCATTGATTCACACGTCCAACTGAATGTGTGCACGTGTAACTCAATCTATGCCTAAGCTAAGCTATAAATTATTTATATATTAATATTTTTTCTAAGTTAAGTATCATGAATTGCAGAAGGTTCGGATAACTAGTAAAAAAAATCAGTTTTTTTCCCCCTGATTAAAGGACTTTATTTTAGGGAAGTCGAGTGAAATTGATAGATTTTATTTAGTTTAGGTAGAAACTATGTAAGTTAGACTAAAAATGAAGCAGGTGGAAGAATTTGGTGAGAATTTTAGCGAACCAAATTTAATATTGTGGAATGGTTACGAGAAGTATGCGAATCTATAAAATACATAAACAAAGAAAATGAGAAAATTGTCAATAAGGTTGCTATAAAATAATATTTTTAAATTTGTTAAATTAACAAGTCATTAAGACTTTTAAAATTAAAAATTTTGATATAATTTATAACAATTTCATCATCTTCTATGTACAGTAACATATAAAATTTAAATTTTTAAAATAAATGTAAAATTAACTCATATGTTAGGGGCAAAATTTGCCGGTCCATGATTTGAGGAGATTTTAAGAGTCTCGCCTGTTCATTTGGGCTCAGGTTGATAAGTCAAAGTCCAGAAAGCTGGTTGGTCAAGAATCTCGCATGTTTGATGAAGGTTCAACGTGGTCAGGAGTGACTAAGCTAGGCCCATGGTAACTGGTAAGCTACTTCACCTCGTAAAAAATGATTGGGAAACTCGTTATAGAAAAGAGGTTAAAAGTCACTCAGTCCAGGAGGATAGGTGTTTGTTTACTCAAAATAGTTTCGCCCGCTGGAAGCCCAATCAACTACATATTTTTTCAGGAAAGGCCCAAGAGAGTAGCCCAATATATACTATTTAAAGATGTTCAGAACCTGTTGTTGATGAAGACCGGTTTGGAAGGCTGGGCTACACCCAAGCTAATTGGGTTCTCAGTCGGTCAGGGGATCATGCAGCTTCACCTGTTAATAAAACTTCAAAGAGTGTAGTCCATGAAGCTCATTATGATCACAGGACCAGGCTGTCATCTACACATTCATTACGAAGTGACTTTGGCTCTCAAGAACCTGACTCTTGTGTGCGCTATTCAATCATTTAATTTCAATCACCCATAAAATAACACATCTCCGCCCACATATATTGTTCAACATCATCAAACACCGTCATAATTCTAACAATCCTTCCCAAAATTTGTTTTCACATATTACTTCGTTAAATCATATTATTTTGATTATTATATTCAAATATAACAATAGACTACAATACAATAATCTTGCGATTAGATAGAAGACCATTAATTATACTTAACCCTAATAAAATTTAACAAAAATCAATATAAACATGGGGAAATTATTACGTACTATCACTTTTTCTATCAAATATAAATTAACAATTTTAACATGAGATTTTTGTACCCTTATTAATTTATATATTTTATTTCCAATTGACCATGGTTTAAATGACTTTAAAGGACTAATATATACTATATAAAAACTAGATAAATATTTTAAAGCATGTTTAACTTAATTTCCGTATTAATCTCCAAACAATCGTTGTTGAATACACAAAATCATGAGTAAATTATACACTAATTGATTGTTCAGAAAGAGGGGGTGAATAGCTCGAATCGAGTTGAACTTTAAATCATTCATGTTTAATTTATTTAAAATTGTTTTAATCCCGACTCAAACTCAAACTCAAATTCAAACTATTATTCAATCGAATTTAACTCGTTAATTAAAAAAAATTTGTTCACGAACCCATATTTACGAACAACTCACGAACATATTTATGAATACCTTAATTTACAAACTCATTTTCACAATTTTTTTACGAATTTAACATTTTTTTCACGTTATAATATAACATATATTATGATTCAATTTATATTAATAAATATATATATATATATATATATATATATATATATTTAACAAAAACAAATAATAAATGAGTACAAAATCAGTGACTGATTCATAAATAAATATATACACAATTATTTAATATTCCCTCCATTTTTTTATAAATCATTTTGTTTTTTAGCATACATATTTAGGTGATTTGATTGTATAGTAAAAAATTTTATTTTAAATTTTTTGTTTGAATTAAAATATTGATTACAACATTTGAATTCAGCAAAAAAAAAAGTTAATTTTTTTTTACTATGTTGTGAAAATACTTAAATATTCATGTCAAAAGTTAAAGGGAAATTCTTAATATTATCATTGTAAAATGACTTTTCTAAATGGTACAATTTAATATTTTTGAATTTCAAGTGGCACCACTATACTTTTGACTTAATCCACATAATACCACTCTGTTAGCTAAACATTAATAAAATTGTTAAATATTAATTAAAAGAAAAATTTCTAATTGTACAATTTAGAAAAGTCAATTATACAGTGTTATCATTAGGGGTTTCCAAATTTCTAATCGTACCATTTTGAAAAGTCAATTCCGATAATATTTTTTATTTTTTTAAATAGTAGTAGGAATTGAAAATTATATTCTTTTTACAATAACTATTACTTGAATATAAGAATGACATTTTTTTACAATTACTATTTTTTTGTTATTACAATACTAATTATCTATTTTAACTCTAAAATTTTAGAAAATTAGAAAAATAGTTTTGAGTGATTTTGAACCCTCACCTTCTCATTTAAGCAATTTAAATCGTCACATCGACACCAGTGTATTTCTCATTTTTTGAAATATTAAAAAATTAAAATTTTCTAATTTAAGTTCTACATTTTATGGATGATAATAATATAAAAATAATTATACAAAACCAACATCAATATATATGGTAAAAAAATTAGGGAAATTTCTAATGTTACAATTATAGAATTGATTTTGCTAAATGGTACTACTAGAAATTTTCATTTTAATTAATAATTAACAATTTTATTAACGTTTAGTTAACATATGTGGTATGATACGGACGAAGTTAAAAACATAATGATGCTACTTGAAAGTCCAAAATACTGAATGATATCATTTAGAAAAGTTAATAATTTCCTAAAATTAAAACAACTAAAAAAATGAAGAGAATATTTATGAACATATATGTTTACTATTCACGAACTTATTAATCAACATTATAATTAAACTTATTCATGAAATTTTCAGCCGAATTATGTTTATGCTAAATTTCGACTTACTCATAAACCAAACTTAAAATTTTATTCATATTCAACTAGTTTACAAATTAAAGTGAACACAAATCATACTTTTTACGAACCGAACATCAACTTGTTCAGAGGGTATTGGCTCATCTATAAATGACTTTTACCACATAACTTAAAATGTCTAATTACATAATTATTTTTAAAATAATATATTTCTATTCATAAAAATAAATAAAAAAATAAATATTTTATAATAAATAAATATAATATGGCCAGCTACACAAATACCCACAAAATCAAGAAAACAAAACCAAAAAAAATGGTTTCTTTGCGCTTCCCATTCTCGTTTTCTCAGTCACGGCCACCTAACTCTACCGCCACCTCTCGCATCCGCTCCGTCACCTTATGCTCCGCCGCCGTAGCCGCCGGAGTTGGCGCTATCGCTGCCGGAGTTTCCCTATCTCAAAACAACACCAACCCATTTCTACAAAACACATTTGAATTCTTGATAAATAAATTAACACCCAATTACAATGATCCCATTTGGGGTTCACTTTCTTTAGCTGCTACACGTCCAGACATTACTGAATCAAAGACCGGTGTTTCGTTTCCGACAGTTTTGAAAGATTCTCAGCATCTTCTTGGAGTTGGGTTGAGGAAAAAGAGTGTCATGGGATTGAAGAACATCAATGTTTATGCTTTTGGTACCTTTCTAATCTTTATTTATAATTTTTTCTTGTTTTTATTGTGCATTATTTATTATTAGTGGACAAGTTAAGTACACCTTTGTTTTGCACAATTTTAGTAAATTTATACTTAGCATTTTTTTAAAAGTAAATTTATAGGGCAAGTCTTTGTTTAGTTATGCCATAGTGATTGATATATGAAAACCCTATTTAAAGTAACGTGTGCCTACAATGCGAGTGGGATACATCGAGTATGTTTATTTATATGCATTCTTTTAATTCTATTATTGATGTATATTTTTGGTTTAAAGAAGGCATGATCAAGCTACTCTGTTAGCGCCTCGATGGAGATTAGGACGTAGGCTTGTAGAGTCATTTATGAAATGACCTTTGTCATTTGAGTATTTCCGGTTGTCGAGGCTACTCTACTATTGAAGGTTTTGTGGCTAGTGGCCATGAGTGGCAGAGCTACATAGGGGCTAGTGGGGCATGTAGCCTCCACTACAATGGAAAAATTACATATAAGTTCTTTATAATGAAAAATTGTAGCCCTCACTAAGACAAAAATATTATAGAGATATATTATCTCATAGATATTTATTCTACTTTAGCCCCCGCACTTAAACTTTTCAGGCTCCGCGATCACCTTCACGGCTTCACCACTTGGATAGAAGCACCAGCTTGATCCTAGAAGGCTAGAATTGCTTCAATGACAAAATCTTACAATTTACTGCGATTATGTCTACACTAATGCTTATGAAAACCACTAGCGATTTAAGGACTTATCTCTAGTTTTGTCATTTTCCTTAACTAATTATTGTGGGTAGGATATTCTTTAGATCAATCGTAGATGATTGATGAGCAATGCCATGAATGCACAATTAAGGAGCTTGGAGTGTTTCTCTACTAGTAAAAGCATCAAGTATGGCTGATATTACTTCTCGTACAACTACCAGGATAGATTAGATACAGAGCTCATACGTAAATTTGGTATATGTGCCTGTATATATTCAGTCAATACAAAGGACAAAGTTCATGTTGTTAAATTACATTATGCAAAAAAAAATTAAAAAAAAATTGCAGCTTGTTATGTGGCCTTGGACAATTATCTCTAATATTGATTTCCTATAATTTTCCCTGATGTAATAAAAAATAAAATTAAAACTGCTCATGTAGATCTATGGCATTTTACAGGTGTATATGCTGATGAAAGTGATATAAAGAAATGTCTGAGCGAGAAATATGGAAGACTATCTGTTCCTCAGTTGAAGGAAAAGGACGTCAATCAAGATCTCATGGAAAGTGATGTATGCATGACTGTTAGGCTTCAAATTGTCTATGGCAGATTAAGCATCCGTTCTGTCCGTAATGCTTTTGAAGAATCTGTGGGTGATAGATTACAGAAGTTTGGAGGATCAGATAACAAAGAGTTGCTTCAAAGGTTTTGTTTTCTTAATTCCTTATTTTTTTATGTTATAAAAACCAGACTCAGTTACAGAATAGTCTCATTTGGATGTCCCCAAACATAATTCAATAAGACACATGCATCTAGCATTCAATCTTTTGTATCTTTCTGGTTTTCTTTGTCCTGTGAGTTTATGATATATTTGGGTGCTTAATTTGCATCATTAACCATATACTCAAAAGCGAATTAATTAATTTATTTTATTACCAAAAGAAAAAACCTTTATTCCTTGTGAAAGTATAGAAGCCTAAATTTACTTGTTTTTGCAGTTTCACTTCTCAATTTAAAGATGACATTAAGATACCTCGGGGATCCATCATAGACCTTTCGAAGGAACGAGGTCATGTACTTCGTACAAAAAGTAAGACGATTTATTATTTTAAAGTCTCCTAGAAGATTTCAGATACATTTTTATATTCTTGTTTCTGTTTTCTTCCCATCAAAACCACCTTATAAAATTAATTTGTCTATTAGTGTCTTGACTGTTTTGATGAATCTCATTCCTAGTCATGGTTCCTGTTCAAGAGAAGAGATAAAAAAATCACCTAGAATAACTTGTTGACATTCATAACTTTTTTTGACAGAAGCCTATGAGATTAACACTGCTAGTTTGATTAGGAGAATAAGGTCATCAGGTTAGTTATTGCTGATACTGAAAGATACTAAGCTTGAAGTTACAAAGTCCCTTGACAATGGCCAATGACTAACCTGATGAATCTCATTCTTAGTTGTGTTCCTGTTCAAGGGAAGAAATAAAACAATATAAAATTACTTGGAACAACTTGTTGACATTCATAACTTTTTTTTGACAGAAGCTTATGAGATTAACACTGCTAGTTAAGATTAGGAGAATAAGGTCCTCAGGTTAGTTATTGCTGCTACAGAAAGATACTAAGCTTGAAGTTACGAAGTTCCTTGACAATGGCAAATGACTACACTTTGAAGTTTAAACCCTATGATATTGCGTTAAGGGTTTAGCATAAAACAATATTATACGCTGTTCTACTTTGAAGAGAAAAGTTGGACATGTTTTACAGGAAGATCGTTTTTACGAATTACAATATTTGGTATTTAATGTTTCTATATTACAATATATTTCATATATTGTTAAGAATTGTTAAGAATGGGGACTGCCGAACTGGCGGAGGGAGAGGGAATTGATTAGTCCTCGGACCTTGCTTCAAAGTCGGACTTACATTACCGAATTTAAAAATGAACAAACAAAGGCCACGAAGTTGCAAAACTGCAAACCTGCCTTTTAAATTTGACATTTAGAGGCGGAATTAGGGATCAATAGAGTCACGGTGTGGTAATTTTAGAGTATTTTTGGTTCGAAATTTTTACTTGATGGCAGACTGAAGTTATGTGCACTTTTTATTACAACATCTGAGATACACTAATATGTTTATATAAGATTAGATGGCTCTATCTATATCTTGAGACAATAAACAGTAAAAGAACTTTCCGTTAGACTGTTACCTTTCTTTCACGGCTGTGTGCACTTCTCTGAATAAAGCTGGCAAAAAATAAAAACAGCCAGTCTTGAATACGCAACCGAACTATCACCCATGACCAAGTCACAAGAGGTCCTTTCAGAAATTTTAGTATAGGTTAGACACCAAGTGCTTTAGGTCAGTCTCATAAGAAGATTAGTAGCTAGGAGTTAAATGTTGAAGGATGGGTTGAAGTAACAACAAACCAATAACTGCCTCCACAATGCTCTATATGTATCTATATATTTGTAACCAGGTGACGATGAAATCCAACATACTCCTTGAACTTCTTGAGTTTTTTACTCCAAACAAAATAAGCAAAATTATATTCTAAAGTTGAAAGCTTTGGTTGATTCAAAATTGCAAAGCGACATATTTTTTATCTTGACATTATCATATCTAGTGACATATATATATATGAATAAGCTATATAGACGTGTAGCACTAAGATTTTAGGAATTATCTAAATAATCAGCAAGGTTCAACTGCTACAACTGTGGTACAGAAGGTTCTAGTTTCTATAAATAATCAGTGATTAATTGGTTTTACTGGACTAGTGTTGTGCGTGAGAGATTGTATGCTTGTGTATTCCTGTAAGTTGTTAATGCTTAAATTTTATTGTTTGCACTTTGATTAATGTTCTCTGCAGTTGACGGGAAAGAGGTGGGAAGCATCCAGAGCAAACTCTTGTGCCGCTCCATTTTAGATCTGTACATTGGTGATGCTCCATTTAATCAACAAGTCAGAGACAATCTTGAGTCGAACCTGGCTCCCCTTCTAAATGACTAATTATCAAATGAGATTTTATCTATATATGTTTTCTTCCGAGAACTTTGCTTCATCATTATCCACAGAATGATTCGGTCGCTAAATTTCACAATGAAGGTACTATAACTAACAAGTGCTGCGGATAATGATATAATGTTTGATAATTGTAGACATGGACAAAAACCAAGTGTTTGTTGTCTTTTAAAATATATGGTTTGGAGGCTGCAAGGTGCAAACCTTGATACAGACCTCGGCTTAGACAAGCCTGAAATGATAATTTTACCAAAGCATATATTTTTGTATAAATTAATGACTTGTTAGCAGTTGCATAATCATGTTTATAGAACACTGGAATTAAAAAAAAATTCATTAAAATTTGAAAGCCAGCCAACCGGAACTTAAAATACAATTTTGTTATTTTGTAAAATATATCAAAATTAATGTGCGTCTATTAATTTTTGAAAATTAATTAAGACTAGAGTGTGAGCGAGTCCCGATTGGTATTCTCATCAGTTGTACATGACAAGCTAGGAACGAACGTGGTGGTAAAGTGGTAGTGTCCTACTGTACTATGATATATGGGTCAATATAATACTCGTAAGGTTGCTCTATTTTGTCTATATGTTACATTCCTAACAATTATCCAAATAGGTGTGCTCGATAGTCAAATATTTGTAGAGCATCAATGTACTTATAATTTATTCTTTTTTTCATGGCCTCTTACTTTCTTAGTACTTTGGGGTGTGTTTGGCAAATCTTATAATTTATTTATAAGTCAAAAAATAAATACATTTTCAATTTATAGGTTACTGGTAAGCCAAACGAGCTTGTTAAGCTTGCTGCTAATACCCAAAATATCAGAAAAAATAAATATTCTCCCTGTTTTTTACATATGTCCTGTTTATTCAACATCGTCCACCGAAGCGTGTTCAGTACAGTATTTTTTAAAGAAAATTAAAATTCATTTTTTGATAATTTTTAAAAAATAAAAAATATATTTTAAAGTAAATTAAATATATTTTTTAATGATATAATTTTAATTTTTAATTATATAATATATATGATTTTCAATTAAAATTTAATGAATTTGACTAATAAAAAAATCAAAATAAGTCCATTATTTTGAGATGAAAATATAGATATAAACATGGAGTGCACAACTAAATTAATTTCAGTATGACCAGAAATAATTCATCTAATTATTATATATATTTGAATTTTAGTAAATTTCGAAATAAAATTATACCAAATTTCTTGTTCCTTGAGTCCCGACCTATATGAGTTACTTAGCCCAAACACTATTTGGGATTTCATATAAATTACATACAATTTTTAACTTATAAATTATTTATAAGATAAGTCAAACTGACCATTATTAATTTTTTCCATGTATCCATCTTGATAACAAGGTCTTGTAAATATATTTCGTTTCAAATGCATATTAAAAAAGATGGTTTATACGATATATATTAAAAAAACGGTTTATATAAAATGAAAGAGTTAATTTACAAATTAGTCAACCAGAACTTGAATAATTGTCAAATCAAGGCTATACAAATTACTCTTCTTTATTAGTACTGCTTAATTTGCAGTAATTCTTGGCTATTTGTTTGTTTCTACTTTCTAGTAAGTAGAATATATATATATATATATATTCCTACACATGCATGCTAATGGACAGAAATGGACAGCATGTCATTTCACATAATTCTAAATCCCCGGGTCACCCTTTCATCAGAACATCTACCAACTGTATATAGAGCTTCCCTTCCCCCCTTTCATTTTGTCCTCGTTGTCCGGCCCTCAACAATCACAATTCACACATTTATATTCCATACTCAGATGTCTCTACCAGTCCACTCAATTTCATCCCTTGTGTTATCTTACACCAACTAGCCACCTAAACTGTGCCGACAATTGCTTACACAGTGATTTCTTTACGTACATGGTACATTTTACGAGGGCGATTATAGCTAGTGAGTATGGTTCGATTTAATTTAATTTAGTTTAGCAAGGCTACTAGAAATATAATTATGGAACAAACGTGTAATGTCACGTGATAACACCATAAACAACTCCTACATTTATGTGTGAAACTATTTGAATCTAGCTAAATACTAGAATTTGAGTTTATATTATAAAATTAGAAAATATATGTTTAGAAACTGCTATAACTATAGGTTTTGGTCCAGAAAATCGATTATTCATTATCATCAATCCGCACTTTTTTTCAGGTAGATAGGAAAAAACCATAATCAGCCCTCCACAGAAGTGAGATAGGATGACGTAGCCCCTGAATTCACATAAAAAACTTAATATTAACCTTATCCGCGAAAAAAGCGTGGAGTGATGGTTGTATCAATAGCTTTGCTGGAGAAGGAGCCGGCAGTTTCTCGCATTCATTTGAAAAATCTTTCTTTAAGTAGCATTGATCAGTTGGTATATTTTTTTTAAGGCTAGATACTCGTATATAGTCAACTGCGTGAGACAGTTCCAGCTGTGTTTTTTGTGATGAAGTACTGTGTTAGAATTTTTAAGTCAAAAATGAGTCACTAAATCATAAATCTGGAGAGTTTAATTCAAATTAGGGCTGCTGATATAGAGAATAAACTCAGATTAGGACTACTAGCTAGCTAAATGCTTATAGCATGTTTCCTTAGTTAGGAGTACTTGGTTATAAGATCGTTGGTCTTTATTATTTGGCATAAAAAAAGAAAAATTTACCACGTTGGATATTTGATCTATTTCAAAAAAATTTACTAAAATATGATTTAATGTATAATAATCAGAAACCAAATATAACTACAGTACAAAGAATCATCGAATTGCTGTATTGCTGAATGCTGCATCCTTTGCATGTGTAACAAGTGTCTTGCACCTACTTAACCTCGATTAGCTTCATATATATTCAAAGATTTACAGTACTATACTAATATTTGAGAAAAGGAGTCTGAAGCTTCTGATCATCTTTCACAAAACTCAAGAAATTATATAATCAACAGATAGGAATAACATAACATGCATCTCTATATGCCAATTTGTTTTTCCTAGATCCAACTGATCACAACTTTATGGTCTCAGATTTTGCCCAACTCCTTCTATGAGTTAATTAGTACCTTTACATTAATATTCCATTTATTATAATTTAGATTTGCCAAAAAAAGAACTTAATTAAGAGTGAAGGCAACATAATTAATTAATGAAAGAGATTAGCTAAAAATCGCTTTTTAGTTGATTGAATTTCCTCTTTTTATTGTAGCGAAGTATATTTTAAACGGTTTTTCTAGTGATTTTAAATTATTTTTACACTTTTTCTAATTGTGTTTGTGATTCCTATGTATAGATTTTACTGTCACACACGTGTATATAAATATATTACTGTGAAACCTTGTGACATGCACTTTTCAACCAGCCTAATTATGGGGAAAATTGTGCGACATGCCTTGTTCTTTACATTTGATGAATGATGATGGCTAGAAAACAAAGCCTCAACAGTAGATTGATCCTCTCCGTTAACTATTTGTGAGGCTTGTTTGTGATCTTCCTAACATACATGTGCATATATAATAATGTATCACATGCTAGAACGTCGCTAGCCTTCGCTAGCTGTTTTTGGAGCACATATAGCCCCTGTCTCGGTTTCATATAGGTCAGGTTGTTTGGTTCGGGTTTATAGGATGATGTATGAGTTTAGAATTGATAAAATCGTGTTTGTTTCAGTTTTTTTAAATTTTAACTTCATACTTCAAATCACAAGATAAAATTAAATAAATGGTAAAATTTTATCTCTGAATAAATAAAATTATATCATCTATATAATTGGAATAAGGGAGATAATATGGTATGGTCGTCAGTGGTGAGAATATAAATTTATAAATATTATTAATTATTTAATTAATTGATTCAACTTCGATTTCACGTGAGTACAAAAATTAACTTATTAATATTTTTAGATTTATTTGTAATAAAATGATTAATATTCGATTACCAACTAATATCAATAATTAACTTAATATTATTTAAAAAAATATATTAAAATTAAATAAATATTAATTTCCAAAAATTTAAAATTTTAATTATAAAATTTTATTAAAAAGAAAACTGAATGAGGTATAAGCTAGGAGAAATAAATGACTCAGAGGGAACAAACGGGGCCTCTGCATTATCTAGACTCTGGCCGTGGACATGCCGGAATGGGTGGTTTATGCAGTAAAGAAATACAAAACAGCAAGTATATATATATACTGCCAGGAGCATTTTTTTCCTTTTCATATGGTATATCATGTCACGGCACCTAGCTCTTCTAAAATTTTGAAATTCTATTATATTGTCCAATACTCCGATCGGATACTTGTAATCATCATATATCGTGAACCTGTCATTGAACAATTACCACCACAAGTCCACAACATATAAATGATCAGCTTTCTTTTAAATGTAAATTTGAAGAACTACACCACATACATACAGTATGTCTTAAAATGTACAGTTGTGTTGGCATTGACGGTCAATAAAAATCTACTTGATACTGTATATAATTATGCAGCTAGTTTTCTGGTTCAAAAAAGTATTTATGTTCGTCTGCATATGATTATAAACAAGCATGCACATGCACATGCACATAATATTAGAAGACAAAGATTATGAGTTTAGGATAGCCAAAGCACAGGACTAGGACCGTCCTAACTGAGATACGTACATAGTTATTGGCCCACTTTTACCATTGTCGGGGTCAGGTGATTTGAGATGAGATTAACATTTTTGACCCACCCAAACAGTTCCTAAGCTGCCTTGAAGATTCACCTTGATTAAGCTTTGACTAACTTGAAGCTGAAGCCATATATATATTCTCAGAGTCTGAGCTAGACAGTTGATTATATGTTGTTGTCTTGTTGATAAAGTAAGTACTGTAGTCCGTAGATCCTTTACATAATTACATGGTTCTAAATAATAAAAATTATCCCACAATTAATTTTTCAGCTTTTTTAACAACTCAGATAGTACACCAATCACTCGGCTCCTTGAGCAAGGTCTTCATTCTTAATCAGCAAGTTTGGAGATTTAACAGACATGACACTTGTTATATTGTTAATCGTGTTAGCTTTATGCTTTTAGTGCTTGTTGTTTTACTAGATGTGAGATGTCCTCCTTTTGCATTTGATTAGCATTTGTCTATGTGAGAGAGAGAGAGAGCGTAAAACAGTCTTTATTATGTGCAAGTACGTAGTCGTTATTGTTTATTTCATCAAATTATGTGCCCGTTTGGCTTAACTTATTTTCTGGAAATAAGTACTTATTTTCAGAAAAAGTAAGTATGTATTTATTTTTTCTGAAAATAAGTAACTTATTTTCAATTTTGAAAATCATATTTGGTTTTAAAATTCTTAAACAAATATTTATCTAATTTTTTTTTGAAAATATGTAAAAAAAATATTAAAATAAACTACTTATTTTAAATTTAAACTACCCAAACGGGGCCTATATTTAAAGTTTAAAAACAAACTGCTAGAGGCCATTTTACATAATATACTGTACTTTATACGCAGAGTAGCACACATAGATTTTGAGCCACTAGTGCTACAATTCGATCTCTCATTTCAATAATACATGCAATTTGATGCATGTCACCCAGCTTAGAGCTAGGCAACCATCTTACCAAAAATACGACTATACTTAATTCTAGAGGTGATCATATTTCTCTATCAGTACCGGCTCCGGGGAGCTCGCCTAGGCTGGAGCCTAGGGCCTCATTTTTTCTGGGGCCTCACTATTTTAGAGGTCACAAATTATATATATAATAATATAATAATATTAGTTTATTTAATTATAATTTAAAAATTAAAAATTGTAGTGGGCCAATTATCATCACAAATATTTTATTCTAATAATAATAAACTATTACTTTTGGGCCTCAAGTCCAAATAGCCACTCAAAACTTATACAAAATCAATTATGATTAGTAACGAGTCATCTAATCTCGTGATTTTCTTGTTCAATCACTTGGTTTAGTTTTAATTTTAGGGTTTCAATATGACGGGTAAAAGAAAGTTTGAATCTGGAAGTTCGAAAAAAAAACGAAAAGAAAGAGAAGAAAGACACACGCAATCTCTCAGAGACTCCATGAATAGGTATGTGAAGCCTACATCTATTCTTGATGAATCTTTGTCTGCTGAAAATATTGTTGTGAATGATGAGAATATAAATACATGTTCTGATCATGGGAATGCTGATGAAAGTCTAGAGCCTGTTGTTGATAATGTAGTGAATGATGAATTTGTGACGGAGAATCAGGATGTGAACAATGAAAATTTAGATATTTTATTGGATCCGGGGAATTGGGAGAAACATATGCCTCAAAAAATAATTGATTTTTTGGTGAAAAAGGGACCAACAAGAGTTGTAGATGAAGTGTATCCTGTTAATATAATGAATAGAAGTTTTAATAATAAGCATTACACTCGATCTTCGAGAAACGGAGAAAAGCTTGATCGACCTTGGCTAATATATTCTCGGAAAATTGACAAAGTATTTTGCTTTTGTTGTGTGCTATTCAAAAAAGAGAGTGTTGTGTCAAGTCCTTTAACTACAGCAACTATTGGGTATAATGATTGGAAAAATATCTATTCAAGACTTGGTGAGCATGAAAATAGTATTGATCACCTCAATAGTTTAACTGATTGGATGGAGGCTGAGAAAATGTTGAAAAAAGATAGTGCAATTGATTCTTCTAATCAGAAAGCTATAGAAAAAGAGAGAAAATTTTGGGGGGAAGTTTTGAAAAGAATAATGCGTGTTGTTAAAACTCTAGCCGGTAGCAATTTGGCGTTTCGTGGGAGTAATGAGAAACTTGATGATCCAAATAATGGAAATTTTTTGAGTATGATCCGAATGATTGCTGAATTTGACCCGATAATGGAAGAACACCTTAGACGTATTCGAAAGAAAGAAATTCGGCGTGTACATTATCTTGGTCATAATATTCAAAATGAGCTGATACTCTTATTAGCTGGTGAGATCAAGAACAAAATTATCAATATTGTTAAAGAGACAAAATATTTTTCTGTAATTCTTGATTGTACTCCAGATGTGAGTCACGAGGAACAAATGTCTCTTATACTGAGATGTGTTAATGTGTCTACAAACCCAATAACAGTGGATGAGTTCTTTCTTGGATTTCTGAAAGTTGTTGAAACTACAGGAGATGCTCTTTTTCTTGAACTTCAAAATATTCTTGGAATTTTGAAACTCGATATGAATGATATGCGTGGGCAAGGTTATGATAACGGTTCTAACATGAAGGGACAATACAAAGGTGTAAGTAGCAGAGTACTAAATGAGTATCCTAGGGCATTTTATACTCCATGCGGTTGTCATTCTCTTAATCTTTTACTTTGTGACATGGCAATGAGTGTTGTTGCAGCTAAGTCATTTTTTGGAGTTATACAGCGAATCTATAAATTATTCTCTGGTTCAACAAAATGGTGGGATGTTTTCAAAACCTATGTGAAGCACCATGATGGCAAAGGGCTTACTTTGAAGTTATGGTCAGATACACGCTGGGAAAGCCGTGTTGCTAGTGTAAAGCCATTACAATTTCAAGCTGCACAAGTAAGAGAAGCATTGTTGCATCTGGTAGAACACAACAATGACGTAGCCACAATAAGTGATGCAGAGGCTTTGGTAAATTATGAATTTCAGAAATTTGAGTTTATTGTTAGCTTGGTCATTTGGTACGAAATATTGGAAAAAGTGAAGAAAGTTAGTAAGATTCTCCAAGGTAAAGATATAGATGTTGGAAAATGTGTTAATCTGTTACAAGGTCTAATCCTTTTTTTAGAAGAGTACAGAAATAATGGGTTTGAAATCCCAAAGAGTGAAGCTAAAAAGATTGCTTTAGAACTGGAAATTGAACCTACTTTTCGTGAATCTCGTGTTCGTCGAAGAAAGAAGTTTTTTGAAGAAAGTGCTACAGATGAACCAATTCAAGTTGCTGAAGAATCTTTTAGAGTTAATTATTTTTTAGTTATGGTTGATACTATCATTTCCTCGGTTCAGACAAGATTCGTGCAATTTAAGAAATATGAAGAAATTTTTGAGTTCTTATTTGATTTGGGCAGATTGAGAGGTATAGATGATGAAAGTATGAAAAATGCATGTGCTACTCTTGAGAATGTTTTTGGCCATGATAATAACTCTGATGTTGATGGACTTGAATTATTCTCGGAGATGCAATTGCTGAGGATGTCATTACTAGAGAAAATAAGCAAACCAATTGAAGTGTTAGAGTATATTAGGAATATGCATTTTGCTTTTCCTAATACTTGGATTGCTTATAGGATAATACTGACGATTTCCGTTACTGTAGCTACTGCTGAGAGAAGTATCTCCAAGTTGAAGTTGATAAAAAACTACCTTCGATCAACTATGTCACAAGAGAGGTTGAATGGTTTGGCTATGTTATCTATAGAGAAGAAAATCGCAGCTGAACTTGATTACAAAAATCTGATTGAATCTTTTGCGCATCAAAAAGTAAGAAGAGTTATTTAGGGGCCTCAATATATTTATTTACCTAAGGCCTCCAGTATGCTGGAGCCGCCTCTGTTCTCTATGATATGAACATATAATATAGGACAAACATCAGTTGAATTGATGTTTGTGTTAAGAAAAATGTTCAATACCTAAAAATTATACCAAAAATTGTATTAAATGATGAGTTATCATGTGTATAATTGATAATTTCTTATACTGTAATAATATGATAATATGAGACCCGTATATACATATGGACGCACGAATTAAAATAAGTCATATGTCATGTCATAAAAAAATAATTTAAAATTATTTTTGAGCTACGTAGCATTGTTATTGGGGTATACTTATGTTTTCTATTATAAATAAAAAATACATATTTTTATTAATTTATAAGAACCAAACGGGTACGTATTTTTTTACTCTCATGATCTCAAACATGATTGTGTGATTCTTTGAACTTTATTCCTTCTTATAATAACAAATGTGGATGTTGTATATAAATTATTGTAATTGTAATTGATCATTAATTGTAATTGATCATTAAAAATATAGTGTAATAAATCATTTTTTATATAATTATATTGGTAACAAAGATCGAGAATCTCGCTGTCTGACTGTCCGTAACGGCAGAAGAAGTCAATTTATTAAAGCCAATTTGTTAAGAGAAACTGGCGGAGTCCTCATTTGGGTTGCATACTTGCATCAAACAAAACATCTATATTGAGAGACATGATCAAAAGTAAATATACTGACGTGGTAATCTAGCACACATGGGGACCCGTATTTTAAGCCTTCAATTGCAATATAAGATTTCAGGCAATTTATTTGATCATTAAACGCATCCAACAGTAAACTATTATATTTGCTACTAAAATTTAAAAACTGGGGACACTAGAAAACAGGCTAACATGTTATTTCTATCTATCAAACTCGATTACAGGGACAATTAAAGCAACCCGATGACTAGAAATTTGAATTTTTGAAAATTTCGTGCTAATGAAATACAGAACTATTAACGGCCGCTAGCAAGAGGGCTAACGGCGATATCTTTGCACGGACTTGGTGGCAAACTACTTGGTCCCGTAGCAACAAGTCGTTGAACGAAACTTGCAATTCTATCTCCATTTGTCTCAGCCAGCAATCGCTTACCACCAAATGGTAGCGATTCGACTCCTCTCTCTTTCAGCACTTGTTCCGCAGTCAGCTTCCCTCCTCCTTCACTAACACATCCATTTGCCTGCAAACACACACACATATATATATAATCTCCTGTTAAAACATTAGTTACAAAACTGCCACTTCACTAAAGAAAATAAATCTCGAATTATAGTCCACTTGCATCTCATCCTCTCCGGATCCTACTTCCGCAATTAACTCTGTGCGTACATTGTACAATCCTTATATGTAACAGAAATTGTACCCTTTAAAAGTTACTGTACATACACTTCCATAGCATCATAGTTAGTATAGTAGCTTACACTGTGCAATAGAATAATATCATGTACAGTACATGACTATATATATATCAGCTAACTGACCTGAACTCTGACATAATCCGAGTGATTCCACCAAAACGCATTTCCAAGCATTTGATCAACCGTCTCTGAGACTCCGTCGAGCACAATGTCAACAATCGATGCCTTGACACATTCACCGTTACGTCTCACTTTCTTTTTCACCGAAATCGATAACGGGCAGTTACCAAGCGAGAGCACGAGCAAATCTTCAACGCCACTAACAGACGGAAAATCGCGCTTATTATGTAACACATGAGTAACCGCAGCAGCCGTGGGATTATTCATCACGAGACCACCATCTATAGCTAAACACGAAGTTTGTCCATCAATTGACTTCAAATTAAACGGTTTGAGCACAAACGGCGTCGCTGACGTGGCACGACACACTTTCCATAGCTCGAAATCGTAACTCGGCGACTCAGTCGCATCAGCTCTGGAGAAAACGAACGGCGCCGACGTATTAACATCAAAGCACGGCACCAGGAGAGGCTTACATGTGTCCCTCAAAGTCAACACCTTACCGTCATCACGAGTCAACAGCAAGATCAGTTACCAAAATTCATCACTTTCCTCATGTGTTCTTCGTGTTCTTCATCAAGTTCATTAACAAAATCATCATATTTTGCTTCGTGATTACAACAAACCTTCAAATTACTGTTATATCAGTTTCCCCCTATAACAGTAGCATTAAATCTGGTGCGTTAATCCCTTCTATCAACGGTCCAGATTTGTTGACTGGTTCTGATCCTGATCCGTATCCAACTGTGGTTGGGGATCAGGATCCATTATATTGGATACATGCATCATAGTGATATTTTATTAAAAATATTTGTTCCTACAAGTTTCGTGTGTAGATATATCGGTAAGAGCATCTCCAATAAGACACTAAAACACTAAAATAGCGTGTGTAAAACCAACTCTAATTGGACACTAAAATAGTGTCAAGATAATACTAAATAATTGGAGTGACACCAAATTTGATGTCAAACAAACATTTGGTGTCATCTTGACACCAAATTTAGTATCTTTCAAAATTTCAACTATAACCTCATATTTATTAACAAAAATAAATTTATTCATTTTAAGTCTTAAAACTCAATTATTTTTTATTTTAACTTTTATTAAATTACAATTTCTTTTATATTTTTTAAATCTAAATTTTTATTGACTTCGTAATTTTTTTTGTCGAAAATTTATAATTTTTAGCTTTAATTATTTTTCATAAATCATAATTATATAATCATATGTTTAGGAAGTGTTTTTGTAAGTTTATATATTAATAAATAATTTATTAAAAATAGTTATATGTATGTAAGAAGAAGAATATTCTATTTCATAAATAAAAGATTTTTTATAGTGTAGAATACTCCCGTTGGAGTTATATTTTGTAAATAGTGTCAAATTCTAAAAATCTTGAACAAGATTTGATAGGTATCTATTTCACTAAACTTTTCACAGCAAACATGCAGAAAGTTTGGAAGCTTTACAAGACATTAGTTTTATTTTGTAGGACCCTCATCTGTGACTGTGAGTAGTCTTATTGGCAAGGGCCAACTAATAGTTTATCACCTTCTTTCATTGCAAAAATCCTTCTCATCCTCCTGTCAAGGTCACCTATACATACATACTACTCCCTTTACACATGAAAATAACCACAAAAGGGATAAGATTGACAGTTGTAATATTCATTATCAATGCTCTCACCTATTTATTTTCACATCAATATCTGCTCTCTGTTAAAACTTTAAAGGTAATGCTCATAAAATTGCAGATCGGTAGTGTATAGGTATCGAATTGAGTACCAAAATCAATTGTCAATAACATTGCTGACATGAATACATGATGTTATAGTCGATTTTAATTATATTTATGTGTATATATACAACTGAGTCCAATCTTATTTAGTTGTGTTATAATCAATTTCGATCTTAAAAAATTCGAGAGTTCATGAGAATTATTACGAGATACAAGAATGATTGTATTACTTGATACTTTCCAGAGTTACAGTAGTACTAGTATATATATGAAAACAATACTACAACTATTGATACATTCACAAGGTAATTGAGCCAAGTTCTATCTATTTGTGTAGGTGAATATAATCTGTTGTAAGGCTTGTTGATAACCCTGATCTTCATTATTGTTGTGGAGCTTCTTATTCGGTTGTCCTTATCCAAATAATATACTGTATAACAGTAATTAGAGGAATGCTAGATGTAACTATTGAAACCTATTAAAAAGAAACATGGTAATTTGGTACACACTAAAAATGCCAACACAACTAACTGTGTACAGTATTGGTGGCATACTAGGCCGGGATCCGCGGTGCTGATTCCGGAGCAAGGGGGAGTGCAAGACCCGAATATCGACTTTTTGGCCAGCTTGGCAGTACGTGTTGGACTTGGGGAAATTAGCTGCAAATTATGTAATAGAAGTGGCCGGGAAACTTGATGGTTATGGAATCATGTTCCAGGAGCAAAGGTGGCATCAGGATCTGTTGGACTAGTGTTGTGCGTGAAAGATTGTATGCTGGTGTATTCCTGTATGGCTGTATGTTGTTTTCTTCCGAGAACGTTGCTTCATCATCATCCACAGACTATCGGAGGGGGTGTTTTGAAATTCTGATTGGTCCCATTAGCCTTTTTACATGACACAAGTTAAATCAATCAAAAACAAATCTTATATTGTATTCTGATCTCGAGCGAGAATTATCTTTAGAAAAATATTAAGAATTATTTTATTAATTTAAAAATATTTTTCAAAAAGAATGAATTAATTTTATGATAAATAAATAAAATTAAGTAAACTTAGGCACTGTTTGAGATACCGGATAAATAACTTATAAATTGGAAATTATTTACAATTTTTAACTTATAAATTAGACCCTGTTCGGGGGAATGACATCGATGAGACTCATCAATATTCACATGGGAACATGGCCGGTCTAGCTTTTGGTCCGTGGTGGTAAAGTATTTAACGTAACATACTAACATGACACAGGACTTTACCTGCATGATGCATATCTAAAGTAGAGCGGGCGATTCGTCCGTGTCGTGTAATTTCGTGTTATGTATTTTCGTGTTTCATATACTTAAATGTCAAACACAAAACCGATTCATTTAGAATCCGTGTAATTTCGTGTTTGTGTATTTTATTTTCGTGTCGTTCTCGTGTCGTGTTTCGTGTAAAATTAAATAAAAATAAAATAAAAGATTTTAAGATAAAATTTTATAAATTATATTATATATATATATATATATATCACATTTACAACAATATTATAAAATCATGTATTATTTTAACAATAAATATACATATATTCATTATAAATATTAAAATTTAATTATAAATTTATTTATATCGTGTACTTCGTGTCGTGTCGTGTACTCGAAGGGTAAACACAAAACCGACACTAAATTTCGGTCATGTACATTTGTGTTCGTGTACTTTCGTGTCGTGTACTAAAAATGCAAATACAAATACTAAATTTTTGTATCGTTCCGTGTCGTGTAAATCGTGTCGTGTCCAAAATTATCGGGTCTAATCTAGAGCACGTTTGGCGAAGTGACTTTACATGCATGTCTAGAGTATGTTTGTTTATATTTTTTATTTTTAATTTAAACTTAGTGTTATTTTATAAAATTTAAATATATTTGGAAATTTATGTGTTTTATCTAGAAATATGTTTTAGTTAGAGTATTAATAGTTTTATATTTTTTTGGTATCACAATATATATATATATATATATGAATATTACTGTCATAATATTAAAATTAGAATATTTTGACATATAATTTTAATATATTTTTAGAATATTAATGTCATAACATACATGAATATTAATAATTTTAATATATTGAATATTAATAATTTTAATATATAGTTAAAATATTAATGTGACAATATACATTTAAACTACATGATTTTTCCGCTTCTTGACCCTAAAATTTATTTTATTTTATAATAGTTTATGATTATTTTTATTTATTTTTATAATAGTTTATAATAGATATACATTATTTAAATAGCAATTTAGACATTTGTGTTTTTAATTTTGTATATATTGTACCGTCTTTAAAATAATTTTTTAATTAACATTTTGTTTATTATTTGTAGCAATAGATTATTATTGTATTTAAAGATGAAATTAATTAAGTTTTTTATTCAATATGGTTGTTTATAATTATTTTTTTATATATCCATATATTAATATAATTACTATTATCATTAAAAAAGATTTTTTTTAAATTTGTTAAATAATCTAAATAAAAATAAATATATAATTTGAAGTTATATAGTGACAAATCAAACACATATTTTTTATAATTTCAGATATTTTAAATAATAATTTAATAAAAATTCTAAATTTCTGTATAATCATAAAAACGGATAAACAAACGAATTCTAAATATATATTTTGGAGGTTGCAAAGTGTTCCTTCATACAGACCTCGGCTTGACAAGCCTGAAATGATAATTTTATCAAAGCATATATTGTTGTATAAATTAATGACTTATTAGCAGTTTCAGAATGATGTTTATTAAGCACTGCAATTAATTAAGAAGTTTCCGTTAAATTTTGAAAGCCAGCCGGAATTTTTAAAAAATACGGTTTTATTAATTTGTACCCACCGATATTCTCATGAGTTTTAATAATTTATTTATTAAAAAATACATACATTTTTAAATTTCATAAATTACCTATTCCACGTAAGCCAACAAACCCTATATTTTATAAAATACAACATCACATTCTTTAACAATTATCCATGTAACCAAATAGGTGTGCTCGGTAGTCAAATTTTGGAGAGCATCAATGTCATTGTTATTTCTATTATACGAGTATCTTCTAACCAAGATGCAATGGCCTCTTATTTTCTTACTTGGTAAGCTTGTTGCTGATTCCCAAAATACCAGGAAAAAAAAATACTCCGCATTAACGAACTCGTTTACGAATATAATTGAAATTGTTCGCTAACTATGGAACGGAATGATGTTGCGTATAAGTTCAAAACATTAGGAACAACTTCAACAACGATGATGTAACAGCCATTTTAGCTATTCGTATTCCATAAATTTGTACTAAAGCCAGGATTACCTAGGTTCATTCTAATAATGAACAGTACATTCTAATAATTTGGAGGTTAGAAGTCCCTCATAAAATCAAAATCTTCTGGCGCTTTTGTCGTAACAACATTCATGTACCATAGTATCCCTTAAAGCTGCAGTTGAGTCGATATTGGGAACATATGGGCCAAGCATAACAAAAATACGGGGTCAGAGATACGATGGAGCCAGTAATATATATGCAGGGAGAGTTTAACGGGCTCAAAAGTTTGATACTAGTACAAAATAAATCAGCTCATTTTGTTCACTGCTTCGCGCATCAACTCCAACTAACTTTGGTGGTTGTTGCAAAAAACCACAAGAAACTGGGATCCTTTTTCAATTATATCGTAATTTTAACAAATGTTGTTGGAGGGTCTTGTAAGCGTAGAGATATTCTTCGAGAAAATCGATTCAAAAAAGTAGTTGATCAACTAAATTGTGGTGAACTTATTACTAGACGTGGCCTGAATCAAGAAATTTCATTAAAACGAGCTGCTGATACACGTTAGGGATCGCATTATGGCGTAATACTAAATCTGATCACTATGTTTCCTTTAATAGTTGACTTGCTCGAATATATAGAGAATGCTGACACACTTTCGGATCAAAGGGCTGAAGCAAATGATCTCTTGGACGTTATTCAATGTTATGAATTTATTTTTTTATTACATTTGATGAAAAATGTCTTAGGAATTACTAATGAATTGTCGCAAGCCTTGCAAAGGAAGGACCAGGACCTCGTCAATGCCATGGATCTTGTTAAAACATCTAAAATGAGATTTCAAGATTTTAGGAAAAATGGATTGGAACATTTATTAAAAGAAACACCTGAGTTCTGCAATAAAAACTCAATAATTATTCCGAACATGGAGGACATATTTATATCCCGGGGACGATCAAGACGTGGAGCAGAACATATTATAAACGAAGTCCACTATCAAACAAGATTATTCTACACTGTAATTGATGCTCAAATTGCGGAGTTAAATGGATGATTCAATGAGGTAAACACATAATTACTATTGTGTATGTTTTGTCTCAATCCTTCTTATTGTTTCTCTGCCTTTGATAATAACAAAATCATCCGGTTTGCAGAGTTCTATCCTATGGACTTTTCTCCACCTGACATCTTATTATTAGAAAATCAGCTTCAAAATTATATTGTTGATGTACAAGATCATGTTGATTTTTTTGAGATTGATGGAATTAGTGAACTTGCTCGAAAATTGGTCGAAACTAAAAAAGATATTGTCTATCCATTGGTGTTTTATTTGGTGAGGTTGGCATTAACTTTACCAGTTGACACAGCTACAGTTGAAAGAGCCTTTTTAGGGATGAAGATTGTAAAACAATCATTGCGTAATCGAATGGTATATCTTTGGATGAATGATTGTTTATTGACGTACATTGAAAAAGGATTATTTGAAAGTGTTTAAACAGAAGAAATTATCAAACAATTTCAAGAAATGAAGCTCGAAGAATCTCAATATGATGATTATCTTTTTAAAAAAATTGGTGTAAGTATATGTAATTTTTCTTTTATGCCCCTTGTACAATGTTGTCCGGATCCACCACTGACTGCTCCTATTGGCCGTGCAATGTGTGTAGGTGAAGTTGAGCACCTATTACATCTGTTCTTTGATTGCAGATTTGCTAAGGATTGCTGGCATCATGTAGGGATTGTTTATGATATGTGAGAGACTAAAAACGTTTCTGAATGGTTACTGAATAGGTTATGCACAGAGTCAAATGATAACCTGGTGAAAATATCTGTTGTTCTATGGGGTGTTTGGTTTGCAAGAAACAAGCGTAACTGAGAGAATAAACATATGGCACTTGTTGTCACATTGACCTTGAGTATGAAGCAGATTTGAGAGAGGTGAACATGAAAAGAACTCAATTTCATACACGTTTGAGGAAGAACATTACCCAGCATGTGAAAAAATGGATACCACCAGCTATGGGAACGTTTAAACTTAATGTTGATAATTCAGTTTTTGAGGAAGAGAACTCTTTTTCAGTGGGCATGGTGCTCTGAAACCACCGGGGGCATTATATCAGCGGCAAGACAATAAAGTTTGCAGGCGCCGGGCAATTTGAGGGTTCCGCCTCCAGATCCACTATTCTTGAAGCAAAAACAGTGAGAATTTTGGAAGTACTATCATGGATTGAAGAACTACCAGCAAATGCAATCACAATTGAGAGCGACTCCATGCTTAGTGTAAATGCAATCAACAAAGTTGGTCTTAACTATACGGAGCTGGGAGATTTAATCAAGGTTGGAGTCTCGGTTGTTTACGTTAGAAAGCATGCAAACAAGTTAGCCCATGGTTTGACTAGATTACCTTGTGAGCTTGCTTCGTTGTTAGTTCGTCATCTCCTCTGTTTTTGTTAGAAACAATATTGTCGGATGTTTCAGTATTTTAATGGAAAGCATATTTTATTCAAAAAAAAGTTTAAAACATTTATTAAATAAATTTTAATTTTAATTTTAATTTATATTTAATTTATTTATAACTTACATTAGATACAAATCAAAAACCGAATTACTCACGAGTCGTGAGCTATACGGATCCGGACAGTAGGCAGTGGCCTAGCCTGTGCAAAACTAGGCGAAGAAAAGAGTAAAATGTAAGATACCAAGACACCGTAAATTAATTAGGCTGAGAATAAAAAACCGAGAAAACAATAAAACCTTCCACGTGCGCCCAACAAAAACATCTCTCATTGTAAAGTAAACCGGGGGTGAAAAAATGATATAGTCCGGTGAAAATGATATGCTACTCGGCACCAGACCTCTACAATCTACATACACCCATGATAATATTTAAAGTAATAATATACGAGTATCTCGATAAATGAGCAGCTTGTTGGTTACGTACAAAACCGCGTGTGTGTATATAACTACCCCGCTCTGGCGCCATTAACCTTCACGCCCTACTCGCTTCCCTCTATTCTACACTCACAAAACATCCTATACATACATATATAAGCAGGTACATTGGTACGCCATTATTATTCTGTTGTGACCTATCGCTATTTCACGGATATTGTCTCTCCTAACTACGACCTCACTCACTTCACTTCACTGCTCGATATCACCTGTAAGCTTAAAATTTCTCCATCTCATGTTTTTTTTTTGTTAATGTCTAAATATATGTTTTATATTTACAGTTAGATACAATTTGAGCAATGGAACTGAGCAAGATGACGCTCGAGATCTTCTCCAAGCTGGAGCAGAAATGGCTTTACGAAGGTAAGAAAACACGGATTCTTAGTATTGACGGGGGAGGAACCACCGGCATTGTCGCCGGCGAGTCTTTGATTCATCTCGAGCAGCAGATCCGTGCAAAATCCGGCGATTCGAACGCTCGAATCACCGATTTCTTCGACATTATAGCCGGAACTGGAATCGGAGCTGTGTTCGCCACAATGCTAACTGCAGATGACGGTGATGGACGTCCGTTATTCACCGCGAGCGACGCCGTTAAGTTCGTTACCGAGAAGCATGACTCGCTGTACAAACTGCAAAGCTCCGGTGTTTTCCACCGGAAATGTAGGTTTTCCGGTGGTAGTATGGAGAAAGTGTTGAAACAAGCGTTGACTAGAGAAGACGGCAAGGTGTTGACTCTGAAAGACACGTGTAAGCCTCTGCTTGTGCCGTGCTATGATCTCAATAGCTCGGCTCCGTTCGTCTTCTCTCGCGCTGATGCTTCTAATTCATCTAGCTATGATTTCGAGCTTTGGAAAGTGTGCCGTGCCACGTCAGCTACTCCGTCGGTGTTCAAGCCGTTCAGCTTGAGTTCAATTGATGCGAAGACGAGTTGTTTGGCTATTGATGGCGGTTTGGTTATGAATAATCCTACTGCAGCTGCTGTTACTCATGTGTTGCATAATAAACTTGATTTTCCATCTGTCAGTTGTGTTGAAGATCTTGTTGTTTTGTCTATTGGTAACGGTCCGTTAACTAGTCCTTCGCAGACTAAAATTCGTCGTAATGGCGAATGCGTGGGTGATTCTGTTGTCAACATTGTTCTCCAAGGCGTTTCCGAGACCATTGATCAAATGCTCGGAAACGCCTTCTGCTGGAACCGCACTGATTACATTAGAATTCAGGTCGTTAAACTTAAAAATGTTTAGTTTTAATTAATAATATTCGATTAAAAATCGAGCATTGTTTTTAATGAAACGTAAATTAATTAAGTTATATTACAGGCAGATGGCGCCCTGGGAGGAGTGTTGAAGGAGAGAGGAGTGGAGTCTTTGCCGTTCGGGGGGAAGCGGTTGCTGACGGAGACTAACGGGGAGAGAATTGGCAGCTTTGTGCAAAGACTAGTTGCTTCAGGGAGGAGTAGTTTACCACCAAGTCCTTGCAAAAATAACGGTGTTGATCCTTTGGTTAATGGACGTTAGTATTGTTTGTTGAATGTTGTTTTTTTTTCCGTTTCTGGTAGTTTTTAACCCACTCTGTAAGTTTAGCTTTGCTTAAAGGTGTAGTCTACTGAGCACTACTGATCAGGTTACTTTTTTAAACTGTTTGTATCCTCCAAGTTGAATAGTATTCCAATAACACAGTGATCTGTCCAGCATCTCAGATATCTCTTCTTTGCATTGCAGTTAATTTTATAAGCTGATTATAACTATATTGCTATACATGTATGACAGATATGGATATATTTTAATAAGACTTCAATATTGAGATCTGAGGGAAGCCTTCATGGGATCTGAAAAAGAAATGTCATAAATCTTGATTGACTATATCTAACAAAAAAGTTGTTGATGTAACTTAAAGAGGATTCTCAAATGTCTTTTGGATTTTAAGAGTACAACTCTTCTTACATCAAGTATTAAAGTTTTTTGATGGAGAGTAGACTAGTGACTAGTGAGACATTTTACTATGGTTGTCATTGAGTTTCATGCAACTTGGCTTGCTTGCTTTTTTTATGCAACATGAGTTCCAATACCTCAAGAATGTCCCTTCAATATTTAAGAATATGAATTAGAGCCTCAATTGAGGAGGTAAAGAAGTGAGAACGTAGTCGACATCTTTCTCAAGTTGATGTTTGAGTAATTGATACAATTATTATATCACAGGAGTATATTCCCACAACCATCAGCGAGGAAACAAAATCAAATCCAAGGGTGAAAAATATGATCATGTTATAAAAGTAATATAATTATATAAGAAATGTATACATTAAGATAAATGCATATAAGTAGAGAGATAGTAAAATTGTTTATACTCATTCGTAACTCAACAATGATGCATTATAATTCATTTTATAGGTTATTTAACCGCGTACTCCGTTTGTGGGTAATTGAGCTGCACCGCGTACAAGTAAATGAAGTACAAGAAGTCTGATGTACAGTTTGTATTTTTACATCTCTTTTACTAGCCAACCATGTATGGAAAAATGTGATTTGACAATCACAATACATGATAATTTATTATAACAGATCCCATGTATTACTACACTTCTGCTATTTTATGATCAAATATATCAAGGGAGATATTGATAGCTTAAGAAGTCTTTGTTTTTTGAATAAATAGACTTATAACCTTATAAATGAGTATCTGTTCTAAAAAATCTTAACTTTATAAATGAGTATATGCTTTAAGAAATTTCGGAATGAGTCAGTCAATATGCTCAAAGACACAAGATATATCATTTACGATTTGGACTATCCAATATGCTCAAAGAATTCTTTGTTAATATGTGTTCTTCTAATGCATAATGTACAAAGGTTTCAATCATGTGCCAAGTGAGAAATTACTGGCTTACTGCAAAGTTTTTAGATTTGTGGTGAGAAGGGGTAGCTTTTTGGATATCTTATTATCCTTATCCTAATTGGTAGCAGACTAGCTGAGTTGGGTACCAAGAAAAAGTACTGAATTTATACTCTATCATCTATCGGTCTTGCTTCGTGGCAATCGACAGTCCGCTATAATTTTTCGTGGATAACATTAACCAATGAAATTTTTATAAATTTGAGAGATTACATCATTTATCCGCACTTTTGAAAAACTAGTTAAGGTTTTTTATTATCCGTGGATAAGGGTTTTTTTATACATGAGAAAAAAGCGTGAATAAATAGTTGATCAACCCTTGCATCTTCTGTACCAAAATACTTATCTAATACAGAAGTGGCACCTCACTCAATAGCCTGAATATCAAACTGGCAATATAGTCATACAGCAAATAGTGTAAATATAGGAGTAACAAATGGTCCCTATAAAATAAGATCTGTTGGGCTGTGAGTTTCTTTCCTTTATACATGTCTATATGATATTTTCTTGCTCTGTTTCACAACTGTGGTATGTGACTGTGAGGTACTTGGTACATAATAGTACCACATAGTTGTACAAGTTAGGTAGGAGATGCTCCCTCTCCCAGTTAACTTAGATTAAATGTTTTTATAATTAAGAAAAGACAAGTACTGTATATATGTACACACACCATATAACTAGTAGTCAAGAACTCGTGTTGTCTTCTTATTGGGCCATTGGCAAATAGGTTTAGGCCGGTGGTGGACCTCATGTTGGATCGTAATTAAAAACTACACACAACAATGGAACAGTTATATAATTTAACAAGAACAGGCAGATTAAACCAATTAACAAAACAAAGCACGAAGGTAAAACAAGACATATAAATTAGTAATTGGAAGGACAAGAGAAAAGATAGAATGCTTAGCTCTAACAGAAGCTTTACGCATACACTGATAGAACCAAACAACTGCTGAGTCGCCAAGCCTTGCAAGAAGTCTTGACTGTTTTTGAAGAGATTATTGCCCCACTACGCTGTGTTGGGTTGCAGCAATATCACTTCCACGATAAAACAGCACAGAGTACTTCGTCCACAGATACGTAGCACTCAACAGCGACTAGCACCTCAGTTCGCCCAAAAAACCTATGCACTTTATATATGCGAGGTAGGAGAAAGAGGCACAACTCAATTTGCCCGACAACCTATGCAATTTATTTTTAACTATGCAAGGTACAAGCAAGAGGCACACTACAACTAGATGTGCACGCCTCAATATATAGGTATCTTGAGTTGCTCTTCTCTTATTCTACTCGATGTGGGATATTGAGTTTTTCAAAGAAATAAAGTTTTACAAAGAAGTGGGTTTTATTAGTTACTTATATTATTCAGATTAAGTAATATTAATATTGTAATATATATTTAGAGTCTGATTATTGAAATAATCCTTACTCAATATATTTAATATTAATATTAAATAATCAATATAAATAAATCAAATAAACTTGCAATTAAAAGATATATAGTATTCAATAGCATCATGTGACATCAGCATTCCACTTACACAAGTAGTTGTAAACAATACTAACACAAGATGCTATATAAACTTAATATCTTTCTTTTACAAATTCAATATGGGACAAACCCACATAACCCATTTCAAGCAAGTAACTTCAACTCAATTTCTTTATGGATTCCACTAAGAAAATGTCTTAGATCCAAACATGAAAGTTTAAGTCCTCATTGCAAGGAACAACCTCCAACAGTTAGTTTACAGAAATTACATCAAGAACATATATAAAATATGTCTTAAACTTTCCATTTTCTAACACCTCAGCTCCGGTGGAGAGTTCTTAAAGAAGAACTTTAAGATCATGGGTTAAGACGATAATTCATCGGAATATACAGTAAATATAAATAAAGAATACTAGCTTATACACTGATACAAGTTTTAATACTTTCTTTATATAATTTGAATATATTTTTATTTTTATAATAATAATTTAAATTTTATTTAATGTTTTTTAATGTTATACTAGCCTATAACCGTGCAACGGGAGGGAGGAGAGTAATAAATAATATATTATATAATTTAAATAAATTAAATATTTAATTTGATTATTTATGTTATTAATATTTTTTATGTAATGTTGTACATGAGATAAATTATTTTTGAATCATATTTATATTATGTGTTTAAATTCTCATTAATATATTGTTATATATTTATATTAATTAACATTATAATTCGTGCAAAATATTAATAATTTTTTATTAATAAAAAAGAGTTTCGAATATATTAGAAAATATTTTAATTAAAATATGAATAAAAGATTATGTTTTAATATATATATAATTTTAATATTCATAAATTTTTATAATAAAATTACAATTTTAAATAAATTAAAGTGTTTGAACGATGAGAAAATTGAAACATGGTGAGTACAACTCTATATTCTAATTAAAAAAGAAGTTCGTTTAGAGTAATATTATATAAAAGTATATATAATATAGATAGAACAAAATAATAAATTTTAATTATATAAATAAAATAATAATATTATTTTAATATTCATAAAATTTAATTAATAAATTATGATATTAAATAAATTAAAGAGTTTGACTAATGTGGAAATTAAAATATGATTGTTTATTGATTAAAACAATATGTTTGAAATTGAGTAGAAGATACACATGTATTTGAATTTGAGTGAGATACAAAAGGACCGACGACGGACCATTTGCCCTTACGGCTTTAATAATATAGTATAGATGTATATATTTTATATAATTTTTCATATACTTTATTTGTATTTTAATAGGATAATGTTTGTGTCTTTTGTTTAAAAGATAATTGTGAGTTGTATTTAGCTAGGAAATTAGTATTTAAAAATTATGTCTAATAATAACTATTCAGCCCAAATACCGACCAAGGAACACCGACTATCAAATTTTTAATCTTTCGACTTTAATAATACTAGCTTATATCTCGTGCGATCCACAAATCTATATATAATTTGAATATATTTTTATAATAATAAGTTATATTTTATTTAATGTTATACATATATATTTTATATAATTTATTTGTATTTTAATATGATAATGTTTGTGTTTTATTTAAGAGATTAATATGAGATGTATTTTAGTTAGGAGATTAATATTTAAAAATTAGATCCAATAATAAATATCATGTACCGACTACGAAAATTTTAATTTTTATGTTTTAATAATATACTACAGATAGTATAGATTATTTGGATGTTAAGGTTGCATTTTTGTAAGAACTCGTTGAAGATACTAGAAAATTGGTGGTTATTTCCTGTATCAATCTTTTACAAATACTTACGGACGTTGGTCTTATATATAACTAGGGAAGAATGTCGTGCTACGCGCGGTTTAAAATTTTTATTAAAATTTTATATTTGGTAGTTGTTGAAAATTATTTTCAATATTTTTTTAAATAGTTAATTAACTCTAAAAGTCGACAACCACTCTTAAATCATAGCGTTTTTAAAAGCCGACGCACACTTTAAAATCATATCTAAAAAAATTATGCATATCAAAATATTACATCTATCAAAACACAGTCATTTTATTCAATATTTCATGAAAATTATTTAAGATGTACATAAGGTTCTTTATTATATACTTTTATTGACATTATTATTTTTTAATTTTATATTATTTTAATTATTCATCTAAATTTATGTTATTTTATGTCATATATTATTTTTAGAATAAGATCATATATAAAGAATATATGGTTGTCGATCATTAATCATTATTTATTACCATGTTTCATTAATTATAATATTACATAATAGTAATTATAAAATAATTATAATATTTTGGAATTAAATCAAAATTACTAAATAAGTTAAATACTCATTTCATCCCAAATTAGATGTCCATTGACTTTTGATATGCATGTTAAGATGTATTGACTATATAGTTCTTTAAATATTTTAAAATCCTTTTCCTTTAAATAAAAAATTTGATACTTAAATTTTTATTTACAAAAAAAAAATTAAAAAAATAATTTAAGGAACTATCTAGTCAATACATTTTAATATGTGTATCAAAAGTCAGGGAAATATGTGATATCGGATAGAGGTGGTACATTTTAGAAGTTGACACTCCTCCTCTAAATTTCGACTATAAATCAATACAATAAAAAAAATTAATGAGTTGCTCAATTTATTTTTATTACCTTTGAAATATTTTCTTTTGTTATAATTTATATAATTAACATGATTGTAGCTATAAAAGAAATTGATAAATATGTATAAGTTAATATAAATTAAATATTTAAATTGATTTGTATTGGGTAAAAAAACTATTGTGAAAGAAATATAATGTATGCACTTACTCAACTCCAACCACATTTTTTAATTAAATTTTAATTAGAATACACCCTTATACAAATTCTTTTGTTTAATTAAAATTAAATAACTGTATCATCAGTGTATTTCTCCTTTTATACAATTACTCACGTGTAATATTATATTATATTTAAATTATAGGTTATATTTTCTATTTTAAGAATCCTACTTACACTATAATTTTTATTTAATATACAATCAATTCAATTTTATCACCATTCAAACTCTTTAATTTTTTATTTTATGAATATTAAAATCAAAAAAATAATTAATATATAATAATAATATATAAATAACATTGTATATATAATATTTTTAATGCCATGTAAATTTATACTACGTTTGTTTAACTTTAATGCAAATAAAAAGTTATGCTAAAAACATTAAGAATTATAAAAACCAAACCATTCAAACAAAATAAAATAAAAAGCATTTGAGCAGGGAAAAAATAGGCGGCATAAAAGTAGGGAGGAGATTCACCAGATTATAAGAAAATGAGTTAAAACAAATATTAAGCTGCACCTCACCTCACCTCCCTTCACCCTGCTATTATATATATAGATAGATTAAAAATAATTGTTAAAGATGTAAATTCTTTTCGCAATTTCCGTGCTTGACAGACACTGCAATAATTTTTCTATTTTTGTTATAAATAAATTAATGTTGACAAATTTGATTAATAGTGAAATAGAAGTTTATGAATGACCAACGCGGTACGCATTAAAATTTAGGGTGTTGTTTGACTTACATCATAAGTAATTTATAAGTTTAAATAAAATTATATATTTTTAATTTATAAATTATTTATAAGTTAAGTTAAACGGGACCGCAGTCTTCTTCTGTCCTAGCTCATTTTTTGATCTTTGTTTACACAAAGTTTGTAAGGAAAAAACAGAAATCACCATAAATCCTAATTCCTAGAGTAGCTATTGAAGACAAGACACCAGCAAAGGATAAGCAGAAAAGATTCGGAAAAAAATAAAAATGATTTAAAAAATGTGAGAGCAAAGTAAACAAGTTTGGAGCTTTTGGCCTATGACCTATGTAGTAAGTAGCCTGAGAGATTCCTTTGGGTGTTAACTATTGGTCATGCTGCGGTCTTTATGGAGTAAAATATATCTAAACTAGGATAGTGCCCGCGTTGCTGGGCTTAGTAATTTCAGGTTTCTGCAAGAGTAATGTAATGTTAATTTTGACTGTTGTGTTTTAAACAATGCATAGGATACCAAGTTTTGACTACAAAGATAGATATTTAAGTATATGACTACGATGTTGAATAGTTGTTGTACATAATTGTAAATTAGTTATTAAACTTGTGCTAAGAACTGAAAACCTTAAACAAACAGAATCTTCAATAAGTTCAGAAAATTTATTACAACAAAATGTAAAATGCAGTTGATTCGAAAAGAAATAGAAGTGCTTCCATTGCATGAGTTGTTTATTCCATCCATTCTTCAAACCTTCAAAATGCAATTAGAAGATAATTATATTAGATGAGATAAAGTAATTATATACATGTCAATTCCAACTCTCAACTGAATCAGATGTGTAAATTAACCTTATTTGGTTCCTTAAGTTCATAGCTGCATCATGCATGGGATTTATGTAAAACCTGGTTGCTGGTAGATTTGTTATAATTTGGTTTTCCTCAAAGGATTTTAACTTTGCAACTTGCAATGATGACAATAACTGGCTGTTGATTTATCTGGTGAATTGCTTCAAGAAATGAGGTGGCCAAATCGTTTTGAAACATGACTGGTGTGAGGACACTGTTGACATCAAACACTCCATGGATTAATACTTATGTTACAACTAATTAGCACTAACTGTCTATCATTTTTAGGTTACAACTAATTTGTTAACTTTGTTCTCTTCAACTAATTGTGTTTACCGTATTGAGTACTTGTTGGTCCATGCTGCGGTTCTTATGGAGTCAAATATAATAAATTACTAGCATACATTAGATTATTTTACAGGTTAAAGACGAAAGACAGAGGATGATAAATTATCTTATACTTTTGCTCTGTAGTTTACCATAAAACTGGACCACGAACACAACTTATACATTAACCCAACTAACTACTTTGGATGCGTTTCTCTCATGTACATCCATATAATATTACTAGATACTCGTAGATGATATATTGATTTTGTAATAATAGTTAAGCTTGCTCTTTCACGGAGGTTGCTCGTCCTGCGACGTATCATTTGTGATTCGTTTAACGGCATGATTGATTCAAGCGAGATTGACTTGTGTTCTCTTCAACTAAATCTTGAGTGATTCAAGCAAAAAAACAGTGAGTCGCTAAATCTTGCAAGAAGTCTTGACTGTTCTTGAAGAGATAATTGTTCCATTACGCTGTGTTGGGTTGCAACAATATCACTTACAGGATAAAACAGCACAAAGTACTTCGTCCACAGACACGTAGCACTCAACAACGACATGCACCTCAGTTCGCCCAAAAAACCTATGTTTACTGTATGTATCTGTGTGTAGGAGATACAGAGTATGACTGCTAGTGTTTTTAGACTTGTGTAAAACTTGTCTCCCCTCTATCTCCAACGTTTTTCTGTATATATAATCTAATAAAATGTAACACTAGATAAAACATTAATTAAAATAATTATCTTGACTTAAACTGCATTTAATAAAATATATTACAGAATCAACAAATGGTAACAACCCTCAGAGTTTAGTAATTCATGATTAGACCCATCAGAGTTTATAAATCCTGATCTATCAAAATTTGGAAAAATCTGATCAGGACAGTTCCATCAGAGTTTACAGTTAAATTCTGACCATTAGAGTTTAATAAACTCTGATAAGCTGGTTTATCAGAGTCTAATAAACTCTGACACAGCTCAACTATCAGAATATATATACTTTGACAGTTGCATACTGACACAATATTCATATTAAAATAATATTTAAAATTATAATTAAATTAATTAATCATGTAATAAAACTCCTCGCTCAGGTCGTCTCGCGTACACGAGACGCCGAGACATTCGTCAAAATCGCCCTTAACCCGACCCGACCCGACCCGAGTCGCGAAGCGGCGAGACGAGTTTCCAAACCTGAAAGTTTAAGTTCTTGAACAACTTCCATTAATTAGTTTCCGAAAATTATATCAAGAACATGTATAAAATATGTTTTAAAATTTTCATTTTGTAACAGTATCTATATACATTGTTAAACCCTGTCCACAGAATATTAGTTGTAGATTAGTCCACCAAGTAAGAATAGGAACATGGACTCAAAAGATACGTATCATGGCTTTCAAAACGACTCCTATACTTGCATCTATTTATTTATCTAGTAGGCCATAGATTTTATTTGTAAAACTTATATAATTGATACTAGGTAGCCTTTTTCTCTTTTTGTGTATAATTTTTGTGTTTCTGCATAAAAATTTAAAGACGCCGGAGTTTTATTAGTAGATCGTAGAATTTAGTGCTGAGGATGAACCGTAACCACCAAAAGTAAAAAATTCAGCACTTTTCACTTAACACATATAACCAAGTGTATACAATTATTCTTATAAATTTGTTATTACGAACGAGGTTGGTTAGGGCATGTAGAGTTGAATCTTGATTAAGTAATAATTGATAATTGATAAAATAATATATATATATTTTAAATATAACGGAGACAATGTATTTTTCATAAAATAATAAACTTGATAAATTATTATTTTTTTCCTTGGTAGCAAATCTATTATTTAAAGAGATTTACATGTTCTTGCGAGGACTTGTAATACATTTTAGCTGCAACTTTGAATTCGAATATCTAAAGACAAATTTTAAAATTTGGTATTAACTCGATTTTTTTGAGTAATATTATAAATTTATATAATAATTCTTAAAGTGAGCTAAAATTAAACTTGAAACGATAAAAGATACTTCCTCTATCTCAAAATAATTGTCATGTTTTGATTTTTATTAGTCAACTTAATCAATTTTTTATCCAGTATTACACATAATATATAATTAATTTTTTTTAAAAAATCATGTCATTAAAAAATGTATTTAATCAACTTTAAAATATATTTTTCAATTTTTGAAAAATGTAAAAAAATAAAATTTTAATTTATAGTTAAAATTGGATCAATTTAACCACATAGAACACTTATTATGAGATATCACTAAATTATTACACCACGCTCATTAATCATTATATATAAAAATCTCCTTCATTATATTTGGTCAAAATGATAATAACAAACTCTAATTTTATATATAATTGTAATTATAATATCCAGTACGGAATCTCCCTACATGTACTCGACTCGATCGAGAGTCTGGAGTGTCACTAGACCATTTTTGTGTAGCCTTTATAAAGTGAAGCAAACAATTATTTTTGGGGGAGCATACCCCCATTAATTCCATTGTATCATTACTAGCGGACAAACATATGCGTTCGTAGGGTACGTTAACTTACTGCCCCGGACCCAACCGAATTTCAACCATTTGTTTCATCAACATTTTACTTGTGCGTTTAATTTAAAACATGATATGTCAAGTAGAAGTTCACACAGGGCGAAACTATAATTAGAATAATGCAACCTCTGAAATTGCAGTAGCAACTTGGTACTCGTTAATTACAACTAGTTCTCGACAAATGTTTCGAAATTATAAAAATTATAATCTAGTAATTAGTTGGAGTATACAAAATCGTATCGAAAACGAATTTGAGTTGGAGTACCAATCAACCAACTTGTTAAGAAAACAGATTTGTTACATACACAAAACAATAACAAAATTTTAAAGCATTTAAGAATCACGGGTTTTGGAATAATTCTAATATAGCCAAAATTCGATCATAGCGTTATAAAAAATCATTTGAATAGGAAAAATTGAAAAAACTAACAGAGATTTTAGAAGCTAGTTTTGTAGGAGTTGATTTAATGTAATCCATGTCCCCTGGTATCACGGATTTGACAAAAGCAGATTACAGTTTAATCTATTAAATTAAGGAGATCGATCTTACTAAAACCTAGAATTAACAGATTGTTAAACATCTATTCAAATTTATACTTCAATAGTTTTCACAAAAACAATAATACTCTGTATACAAACTGTTCGTAAAAGAAAGCAAGTGGGGATTAGCATAATTACCTATCTTATAGATGATGACAGTGTCACGAGATTTCAATGGACTAAGATCCAAATATGTATAGTAAATATCTACTTGTAATTACAAACAAAACAATTTTTTTCAGTTAACAACATTACTTTTTCTGAATTCAGAATTATAATATAGTATGCCTCTGTTGACTTGTATATTTTTACTAATTAGTACCATATTACGCATGCATTGCCAACCCCAGTGCACTCAGAATTTGTATACATCTATGCATATCAACATTTTTTATTAGATAAAAATTGCAACACTCGGGATTTGTAGCAATTGAAGTACGAAATAACGGAATCTAGATTATTTTCTTCCCAAGCAAGTTCTCTAAAACACTAATATGCGTAGAAAACACTTAAACTTGTATTATTTATATTTGTTTTTTATGATCATTTTAAAAAAAATTACGCATATATTTCATCAATCGAATATGTATACGAAAACTAGAAAATGATTATATAAAGAAGTTGAGAATGACAAATGACATAGAGTGTGCCAAGTGATCATATATTAATGTATTAAAATTGCATAGATGGTACGTCTAGGATGCCGATTTTGCATTAATATTATATCAATATGGCCATCGCACTTCGTCTACGATCTGATGCGAGAGGATCCACTTCAGGTGGTTGAGCACTTGCTAATGTTAAATTAATCTAACGTTCTCGTACTGGCAGATCTATTTATTCTCATAAACTCCCTTGCTAATCTTGTAGTTAGAAGCCTAAGAATCCTACTAATATTTTACTCCTGTATCATGTTTTATACACGTGTGTTTTGATTGAGCATGTCGATTAGTGTATTCTGGTCTGCTGCTGTAGTAAAAACTAAAAAGATCGAGACCAGAAAGTTAATACAATCGCATTGTTCTTGGAAATATAAATTTGATCATCAACATGCAAGTCAGGGAAGTCATGTCTCATTCTGCTACGTGTCTTTGGTACAATTTTCTGAAACGTACTGCAGAAATTTAGAACATCTATCTGAATCTCGTTCTTGAAACTGTGAATATGCCATTCGAGGTGAAGAAATACATGCAACAGTCGGCACACGTCCCAACAAGGGAACATCAGAGGGTGCTCGATTCGATGATCTTCATGATCTTAGTGTGCTAATTAATTATATATAAATTTCATTATACTCTATTATTAGTACGAAATAATACAATTTGTTTCGATCTAGTATTTGTATATTATTTAAATTGCTAGTAGGATAACCAGAAAACAGTACCCTTTGATTCCATGCTAATAAATCACGTTTACAGCTTTTCATTTCAAGATCTCAGAAACTGGTTTGGCATGGATCCTACTTATATTGATTATATGACAAAAAGAATGAAATTATAATCAACTGAGTTGTATCGGGATTAATGTGGTGGCTTTTTCGAAGGTGTTTAAAAATAAATTTATGTAGGTTTGATTTTTGGTTTAAAACGGACAATATTATCTTAATATGGAGTTAAGCGGTACTACTACGCATTCACCTATTTTCACTTCGTGTTATTTTCATTGTAATCTAATCTCTGTAATGATTTGGTAAATGAGTCTGATCCGATTTCAATTCGTAAATCGTATGGGATGATATGTCTTCCAAAGTGGCTTTTAGCTACTATTCGTTGGATTCGCTACAATCTTGCCTTCATTGATTTACTAAATTGTTGCAGTGTTGTTACTTGTCAACTAGTTGCATGTTTTTGTATACATATAAGTTTAAAGTCACATGTCATGTGGGTAAGTTGGGTTATAAGCTACCACAAGCTCATGGGCTGGACCGACAGATATATGGGGAGAATGTGGGTTTTTATTTATCACACGCACAAGGACAACAAACATAACAGTATGGTGAGGCCATTGACTTATTATTACATTATTACAGGCGATTCAAAATGTAATAGGACAAGTTCAGAGTCCTGAAATCTATCAATGGTTAAAAATGAAACATAAAATACGGAGTAAATGAAAATGAAACAAGATTTAAAATGAATGCAGAAATATTAAATGTAGGCGACATTGAGGTTGTTTTGAAGCCACGTTTCTCTGGTAAAGAAATGGAGGAAGCTTATCTTGTTTCTTCCGGCCAGTCCAGTTTTTTAGCATTGGGCCATCAAATGTTTTTTACAGGCCTTAAACAATACTACTATTATTTAACGTTAAATGTGTATTACACCGCTATCAGTCGATTGTTTTGAACCGTCAAACATTATTAGGCTATTTTACAAAAATTGACGTTTTAGTCGTTTGATTATCTATTTATTGTATCGGCTAACTAGCAGGGGTGAGAAAAAAATCTAAAAACCGAAACCGGATCGAAAATTTGAAAAGTCAACCAAAAGAACAGGAATCGATGAAAACTGAAAAAATCATAATCGAACCGACGGAACAGTTAGATAACAGTTACGGTTTTATCCCTATAACCGAACTGAAAAATCGAACCGTTTATATAATATTATATATATAATTAAATATTAACGTATAAATATATATAATACATTATTTACTATATAAAATTTAGTATAGTTAGGTAAAATAAAAAAAATAATATTTTTTACTCCCTAATTTTCAACATCTTACTGCTACCTAGATCATCCCATCCTTTTGCAAATATCATGGGTCATGTACATGCATTTTCTTAATTATTTCTTATTTTTTTACCATACATAAGAGTATTACAGACTAAAAATTTAGAAGGGTGAGTTGTACACTTCCATATCTCATCTTCATCTACCTACCATCCGGCCATACTATTTGTGTCTCTGTATATACACAAATCGCTGCTGCTTCTCCCTACGTAGGTGCGATTTTGTATTCATGTCTCCTGATCATTTCTGATACTAGTATTAGTGTAGTCTTAATTTTAAATTTGAATATAAACTCACGTGTAATTTTATGATAATATAAATTATGTTAATATAAATTTTAAATTTATTTTCTTTTATGTTATATTATTTTCAAACTTAATATTATTAAATTTGCATAACACTTTTTATTTAGGTAAAAAACCGAAACCGATGTACGGTTAACCGAATTAAAAAACCCGTTCCGGACGGTTCAATTACGGTTAATAGATAAAAACCGAACTGACATATAGTGTTTGGTAACGATTTTTGGTAAAAACCGAGTCGAACCGACCCGTGCACAACGATTAAGTGTTAACATTTCGCTGCAAACTTTTTAAATTATCGTTTTAATCGTTTGATTATCGGCTATTGCATAATCGGATATTTACATAATTCATCCTCATTGACTACATAGACCTTTCATAAATAAATTAAATTTTTTGCTGAAATTAAATTTGATGCCACACATACGTGTGTAAATTATTTTCGTTATGGTATTTTTTATTTGCCCAATTTCGGTTCGACCAACTGATAAAGATAACAGAAAATTAAATTTTAATAAAAGTGAAACTATTCTTAAATTTATTTCAGTACATTTTTGCACCGGCCTATTTTAAGCTCTGAACTAGATCTATTGTAAGCCCGCAAAAATATGTTGGGCTTTGAGTGAAGGTATATAGCCATCGACCCATTCAACAAGATTTACTTTGAACTTGGTGGCCCAGTGTAAATTTGGACTTCAACTTGATGGTCCTGGTTTTGTGTCTTTTTGTAACACCCCAGTCCCATATCGAGTATATTGAGATAATTTGTTCAGTATATAAGTAAAAAGTACTACTACTAAGTGCACCAACAAATCATTGATCTTTTGGGGGCATGTGGTGGGCTTGTGGATCACCCAAGTTGTTGAATTTGGGCCAGTTTACTTTGACTTATTTCAAATTCGGAAATCGGGACTTGACCCGATTTTCGAAAAAGACTCGGGATTTGACCCGGGTTGTCACATATGATATCAGAGCCAACTCTCGAAAGCTTGATTCGTCAAGTTGCCGGAGGTGGAAACACGAAAGCTGGGGGTATTATCCCACAATGGACAGAGGTCCGGAGGTGGGGACACGAATCCAGCCGGTATTATCCCACAATGGCTAGAGAGGTACGATCTGGGCCTATGGGCTATCTGTTCGGCCTAACGAGGACGTCAGGAATTTAAGTGGGGGAGTTTGTAACACCCCAGTCCCACATCGAGTAGATTGAGATAATTTGTTCAGTATATAAGTAAAAAGTACTACTACTAAGTGCACCAACAAATCATTGATCTTTTGGGGGCCTGTGGTGGGTTTGTGGATCACCCAAGTTGTTGTATTTGGGCCAGTTTATTTTGACTTATTTCAGATTCGGAAATCGGGACTTGACCCGATTTTTGAAAAAAACTCGGGATTTGACCCGAGTTGTCACACTTTTATTAATTTGAAGTGAGTTTTAATTCGTGCCTTGTATTTTACTTGCGAAGTTAAGGTTTCATAACCGCCCGCTTCAACACACAAGTTAGGAAATAGAGGGAACGTTTGACAAACAACATGTACATTGTACATCAACATGTATAGGATTTATAATTTTAAATCAACTTATTTATGTCTATTTTTGTAATAATCCAAACTGATTTATAAATAATTTATAAGTTAAATTCTGAAAAATATAAAATGTGTGCTTATTTGAATTATTTATTTTGATTTTCACAATTTAATGTCAGAAAAATTAGAGACAATTTTTTAAGATAATTCTTTAAGACAATTTTTGTGACGCCCTCAAAATCCCGGGGTCTAGATCTGGGGGTCACCCACCAATACAATAATAAATCAGAGGCGCACTGGTCCCACCAACAACCAATAATAATAAAATAATAAATCAGAGGCGCACTGACCCCGCCAAACCAAAGATCGCTAACAGGTTATAGTATGAAATTAAGCAGCTGAAACTAAAAGTAAACCCAAATACTTTATTACAAGCCCACTATTAATACACAAACTGAAATCCACAAGTCTAGATAAGTTTTAAGTCTAAATTCCTTTTATTACACATTCTATCTACAACAAACTGTAAACAACTAAATACTTGGGAAGCCCGAGAAGCGAACCACCCTAACACCTGAGGCTCTCTATGCCCGCTAGAGCTACCGCTGTGACTCATACTGGATATCTGGCAGAATTTAATAAAAAGCAAGAGTGAGCCAAAGAAATGCTTAACAAGTATATGAACAATTGAAATTAAATCAAGATATGAGATCTGTATAGATAACGGAATATAAACCAGTTTATTATCAAAAACTGAACATTAAAATAAATCACAGTTTATTTCAACTGAAACACTGCAGTATGTCATCAAAATGGATCAACTGCTCAAAATCAATATATAATAGCCAAACTGGCACTATGGATTGGATAATCACCACACACCACTATTGCCCCCTGATCAGGTTCAAAAGCAATAGGACTAGTTATGCCACACCGCATAATCTAGATTTCAGTTAGGTACCGTAGGCAAGTAATGTTAGCCTATAAGAGGATGGAATGGTTACCATATCCCCTTAAATATGCTGGACTAGTCCCACTAGCCTCTTACGCTATGATGGACTATTATTTCAGAGCCTCTTACGCTAGAATTCCAATCCAATAGAGCAAACCCAAGTAAATAAGGTATGCTTAGTTTCAACTACATACCATATCCTCGTTATTTACTACGATAACACTGGATACGATGTGTTTATTATAATCAACTTCCAATATTCAGAGTACGAATAACAAGTAACTCTGATGCACAGAATAAAACATGATTCATAAATAGTTCTGAACAATGACTATTTATCATGATATGAATAATCGAAAACATAAACAAAAGTGTTTAAGAGGATCAAAGAAGAAATACTTGCCTGATGTAGAAACTGTCCTAAGCTGGAATGGGACGACTACACTGCTCGTCTCACAGTATCACCTTTTAACAATTCTTTAATCTGACGCTCATGCGGTTGCTACGAGTCTGAACTATTAAGATCGAGTCCGCACATCTACATCTATAGTCAAATATAATACGGTACTTTAGTCCTTGAAGTACCTCGTTGTATTCTACGAGCATTTATCATCTAACTATACTTATATACTTATCTCAGACATATTTCTATTAACAAGAAAACTCATATCAAACATAACAAATCAATAAATAAAATATAAACTCAATTATTAACTAATCCTCAAACAACCAGTTAACCCTTAAGACTTGAATATTAAACAACAATTAATCCTCGAGACACGGATATAAATAAATAATTAATCATCAAGACTCGAATATAATTAAACAATTAATCCTCGAGACTCGCATATAAATAAATAATTAATCCTCGAGACTCGAATATAAATAACAATTAATCCTCGAGACTCGAATATAAATAAACATTTAATCCTCGAGACTTGAATATAAATAAATAATTAATCCTCGAACAAAAAGGACTAAAAACTAACAATTCTAATTCATACATTAAAACTTATAACGTCTACCCTCGATGACGTTATCAAATTAAACACTTAAACATAACATTAAACATTTTTTTTAATATTTAACTAATTAATATTTTTAATCAAATAATACTTAAAACTTAAAATAAATCTTTTATTATAAGAAAAATTTTCGAAATAAGGGCTTTGTAAAATGAACTTTTCCCGGGGTCACAGCCCCTCAAATCACTCTCAAACAATACAATCCAACTATACTAAAATAAAGTAAACAAATTTAATCCACAAAATAAATTATATCTATACATATAAAATTGTCGTAAACGAGAAACACAACCACCTAAACCCAAAAATCTGATCAACAGGTAACTTTACGGAGTATAAAAATAATATCTAAAAATTATGAAATTAATATATATAAACTAACATGCCTGAATATTTACAAACGTCAAGTCAGGATCTTAAAAGCCTTACCATAAGATCAATTATGGACACCCCACGAGTCTTTTCTGAAGACCGGAAAATATTCTCAGAAAAATCTGAAATTAATCATCATGCATATACACGTGCTGTACTGTCTTCTGGCTTGATCACCATCATCAAATCACGTTTCTATACTCCTAAATAAATTAAAAAGAAAAACCTGCCCAGAAAATAATCTTCTCAGAACTTAACCAAAATTATACATATGCGTAGGTCTTAAAGCGCTGATCATTTATATATATAGATATCGAATATTGGATGCATGGTTCGTAAGATATGAATTTTGAAAGATTTAAATATATAAATATACGTACTGTAGAAACACGACACAGAGGCGAGGAGACCGGGAAATCAAGAAACAGAAGAGGGGGATGTCACGACTATTATAGAAAAAGAAAAGAAGGCGCGTGGGGTAGGGCTAGAAGCGATGCACAGGGAGAGAAAAAGCAGGGACATCCGAGTGTAAAACAGAGACAGAGGTGGGTGGGGGGTTTTCGGGTTAGTTTAGGATAGATATAAAAACAAAACGTTTTTTTTCTTATATAAATTATAAAAATATAATTCTAAAACCATTTTAATACCACATTTAAAATCTAAATAATTTTAAATAATCCCAAAATTCTATAAATATATTTTATGGAAAAAATAAATTTTATTATTTTTAAAACTAATTAAAAATAATAACACTTCAAAATATTCGAATATTTCAAATATTTAAAAATATAAAAATACTAAATTTTGAATATTCAAACAATTTACTCGAAATAAAATTTTCACCCGAATAAAAATAACGACTCGAGATACTGACTCGATCAGCAAAATAATATAAAAATTTTAAACTGAACTCATCCCCACTAAACTAAAAATAATTTCTAAAATAATAATAAAAATATGGAAATGCATTCAACTGGAATAAAATATAAAAATTTTATTCCCCCTCTTTTGAGAAAACTAATAAAATATTTAAATAATAAAAATAAATTTTGAAAAATATCCGGATTGTCACAATTTTTTTAAAAACAAAATTTTTAAGATAATTTAAACAGGGCCACAATTTTTTTAAATGATAAATGGCGTATAGTGACTTGCATGCAAAAAAATTAGTATGCCGGCCCATTTGGAGGAGGATTAATTAATACTCCCTCAGACTCACCAATTTGTTTACGTTTTGGAGAGAAAGTCCGGCACACGTTTGAAGGTAGATATAAAATACATTCAATTTTTATTTAAAAACAAAAAATTGTAAAAATAAGTTACATAACTATACTTTATATGCACCTTAAAATGCGTGACGGACCCTTTTTCCGAAACGCAAATAAATTGGTGAGAACAAGAGAGTATTATATTATTATAAATAAATTTTCAGATTTTGACATAGTTGGTTTAGTTTATTTGAATTTTTTTATTTATTTGAATTTTAATTTATCTTTATAGTTAAAAAGTTATTCAGTATAATATATAATTACAATAATATATAATGTAATAAATTAAAATTAATTATATAAACAGTGTAAATTTTAAATTATTTTAAGATTTATTTATTGGAGATAGTCTCAAAATAGATAGAACATACATATTTTTTTAATAAAAATATAAATTTATATTTTTTATTATATCTGGTTTAATTTTTATTTATTTGGGAACTATTTAAACATTTTGTTAATAAATACAGTACTAAAATTAAAAATGGATAAGTTGGTAATGTTGGGCACTTTACAGTAGAGTTGCCTCGGGCCTCTCTGCTACGATGTCATAATAAAACACGTTTATTTCAAAGTTTTTAATTAATCCAATAATAAAGCGTCTCGATAAACATTTTCACTCTAATAAATGAATATTGTAATTTACAAAGCTACCCTCCGCACTCCTCTCACGCCTTTTCTCTCTCATCTTTATCTCTCCCACACTGTGAGAAATAGAAAGAGAGAGAGAGAGTAGTTACATATATACATATTCATACACAGCGCGATGGAGAAGCAGAAGAAACGGCCGGAACAACCTTCAAGTTCCGGCAGAAGAAGCTTGAAACGCAAGCTGGAAGAAGATTTCGAAGACGATCGCGACGTCTTTTCTCTCACTTGCGACCAAGATCTCCTCCTCGAAATTCGTGCCCAACTTGAAATTCTAGAAAACACTTTCTCATCGATCGAAGCGGATCGAGCTTCGGCCAAGCGCGCCATTCATGTCATCTCCGAACTCGCCAAAACCGGTGCCTTTTCCTCATCTTCTTTTCAATTTCATCTCGTTCCGTACTGTTTGTTCTTATGTTTATGAGTTTTTCAAATTCAAAACACACACACATCTATTTTGTGTATATTTTAAATATTGATAGATGTATTTTTGCAGAGGATTATGTGAATTTGATTGTGAAATCAGGCGTGGTTCCGGTTTTGGTGAGACATCTGCAGGCACCGCCACAGCAGATTGACTATAGTCCGAGCCTGTACGAGCATGAGGTCGAGAAAGGGAGTGCGTTTACGCTTGGACTCCTAGCCATAAAAGTAATTATTTTAACTGTTTTTTGTATTTAACTTTTAAATATTTCCATAGAATTGCACAATTATCTCTAGTATTAGTGATTGTGCTTATTCACTAGAAATGGTTATCAAATATAATTTAGATGTGTGTCGTTATAATTTGGGTTAGTCGATGGACAACTGCAAGTTATAAGAGCTAGTTATTGTAATTAAGTATATTATGAAATCTGTTTATGAATTTCATATTGTTTTAGAGTTACAATCATTTACTGCTTTAAATTCCTGCATAGCCTAATGGATAGCTACTACAAAGTGGGTCATCTAAATTGAAGCGTGATTGGAATGTCAAGACTTAAGAGCATCGTGAAATTCATTCCGTGCTTCGTCAAATTTGGGATAATGTTTTCTGAGGGTTGGGGAGCTAGGTTTGTTAATGCACAGGTCAAATTTTACGGCAAATGCTTGAGAACATCATATGGTTTAGCGTCATTTTTAGGCTTTTGGATTATGTATTCAATAGAGTTCACTGATTGGGGAGTTTAGTCATTGAATATTAGTAATACTGTTAGTTCTTATCAACATAGTTAAAGAATTTACCTAAATCAGATTTTGTAATCTCGGTCCATTCTAGACATACTTCTTTTTTCTTAGTTCATATTTAATGGTAAATATTTCACCGAAATGGACCTCATCATAAAAAGGAAAAGATTCATCTTTCGCTTTGTGGCTCTTCACATTAATATATCCTCATGTTCTGGTCTTCCGTAGCACTTTAACCACCTATATAAATGAAATTGCAGTAGGAGTATCGATTTAAATTAGAAATTCATCTTGTTTACTGCATCTTAATGTACATCTGCAATTTGTAAAGCGTAATAAATTTTGATATTTAGAGTTCAAGACACCCTCATAGAAGCTTATACTGTTTTACAACTCAAAACAAACTAAATAATTAGAGTGAGTTGAGCGAGATCAAGTATATTTAACTACCAGAAAAGGAGAGTAAATTCATCTCCATATATATATTTTTTTAAATTTATTTTGTGTGAAATTCACAAGCACTTTCTTTTGTGTTAGGATTTTGAGTAATTTGACTTCTGTTCAGTGTTTAGCGCTATTAGGGAGGGGATGATTTTTATGGTTATTGGTTAAGCCTACAATGGAATATTAATTAATGGATATTTAGCTTAAAATCTTTCCTAGATTATTTTTTTTGGTGAAATAAAATTTTGAGCGAGTCCTAAAGTGTGAAACTAATAAGCATTTATTAACGTATCGTGTTCAGTGTTTCATTTGTAGGACTGAAATCCAATGTATTTTAACTGGTTGGTGGACTCTGTTTTTCAGTTAACCTAATTAAAGAGTATAATCTTTATTCACACACAAAACAAGTGTCATTGTAAATTGTCCCAGAATGTTGTGAACTGTGCTTACAAATATAACTTCATGGTGTGTTCTCTAGCAGACTAAGTGTTGGGGTAAATAAATAATTGACAGATGTATTAGCAGTATTACCATCAGATTCTTGAGCATCTATCACCAACACTGTTACAGTCATATTATATACTGCACCATACTTAAATGCTTTCTATCTATCATTTTTTCATTGAGATCTCATTATGTTGATTACGAAATCTTTGGTCCTCATTTTGTAGTTCTTCCACAATAGCTAATAAGCAGAATTTGATTGATTTCTCCGTTATACGAAATATATGATGCAGAAGTCTACATGTGTGTGTCTATACTTGATGCGGAGTGATCAGTGTCTTGGAATATAACATATAAATAAAAATAAAAAACTTCTGGACTGCACAATGCCTTTTAAAAGTTCTTATTCAAGTAACTGTTGGTTACATACATTTCCACAATGTGGCATATTCTTCTAATATATTCAGAGGAAACAGAGTGCAGAGATCTCCTTCCTTTTAGGCTTTAGTAATCCCTTTTGTGGCCTCTACTAGAGTTTGTCTAAGAATTTGTCCCGTCTTTTTTAGCGCGTAGTATTGAGACGTGTTCTTATCTAGCAATCACTTGTGCCAACTGTTTGGATTTCCAATATCTTCAAGTAGGGGTGAGGTAAACTGTTTGTGATTTTTAGGGTTCGAAACAGCTTATAATTGGTTTGGTTTAGGTTTTATTTTTATGGTTAAAATAACATATGTAATCAAATTGCACCACAGTTAAATTAATGTATTATACATATATTTTATTATGTATTGAAATATTGATCAAAATATATAATCATATAAAACATTGTACTTGATAGTTAAGTATTTGATTACGTGACTTGAGAGTTTGTATTCTTTTTTAAGTTTTAAGTCTGTTTCTCTTTAATATTTTTACTTCTCTATGTAATTATATGAACTTAAAAGAATATTTACTTAACTAGTTTTTATATTTCTGTAGCTATTTTGCAACATTGTTTGCACTCTGAATTGATCCAAAATATTTATTAGATATTTGAAATCTAATTAGTTTATACTATTTTTTTAAATCAATTTGGAAGTTTAAGATTTTTGTTATTTGTTTGAATTTAAAATCGCACAATTTTGAACCTAACTGCACCTATCCAAACTGAAGAACACCAATGGATTCGGTTGCAGTTATTTAAAAATTCACCTAATTGGTTGCGGTTAAGAGTTGGATTTTAATGTTACCAAATTGTTTGCACCATGCTCGTCCATGTCTTCAAGAACTGGTTGTTCCTTTATACCTGTGTGTTTTTACCTCTTAATGGATACTACGAGGTTATTAATTTTAAGAAGTTTAGTTGCACGTGCCAAATGCTGTCCTTTTATATTTCATACTCGGGGAAGCGGCCAATAGTAACGGTCTAGCTAACCCATAATCATCATTTAGATTGTCCATGACATGTACTTTTGGGCATATCATTCCTGTTGGACAGCCTGAACATCAAAAACTCATAGTTGATGCTGGAGCTCTTCCCCGTCTTGTTGATTTGTTAAAGAGGCACAAGGATGGTGACAATTCTCGAGCAGTAAGTGGTGTAATAAGGAGAGCAGCTGATGCTATCACCAATCTTGCTCATGAGAATAGCAGCATTAAAACACGTGTCAGGTTAGTTTATTTTAATGTCTAGGAGAAATGCAAGTAATAGTCCTCCTGACATTTTAATCTTGTATTCAGGACGCAAGGTGGTATCCCTCCCCTTGTTGAATTACTCGAGTTTTCTGATGCAAAAGTCCAGAGAGCAGCTGCAGGGGCCCTACGGACTCTTGCTTTCAAAAATGACGAGAATAAGAATCAGGTTGATGAATATCATTCTAATTGGAACATGTTTCATGATCGAATTCCTTGCATCCAGTTTATGGCAGTAGATAATTAGAATTATATGGTTTTCAGATAGTGAAATGTAATGCTCTACCTACCCTTATTCCGATGCTCCGGTCTGAGGATGCTGCCATACATTATGAAGCGGTTAGTTCTCTTCTTATTACTGTTGTTTGATATTGTGCTTTCCATAGTTTAGACTATAGATCCTTCCATTCCGTCTTCACCTTACCTAGAAGTTGAAATGCCCTCTTTTTTTTTGCCAGGTTGGCGTAATTGGTAATTTGGTCCACTCATCCCCCAACATTAAGAAAGAAGTCCTACAGGCTGGAGCTTTGCAACCTGTAATACGGTTACTTAGGTACAATTATCTTCATCACCCATTTGTACTTGCTAACTTTGGATTCTGCCCCTTGAGTGGCTTGTTGTAACACCCTCATAATGTGGAGCTCCCCCCAGCTGAGCTCGCTTAAAGACGGCCTGGGGTCTTATCCTGATAGCAAGGTCTGGCGTCTGATTAGAAGATCTATATTCGTAGTCGGTTTACTTCCCATCATCTTATTAATATGCCTATTTTAATCTATTATCCCTGATATTCAAGTATGTAGCAAGAGTAGAATGAAGATATTATGTAAATAGGAAGTTGACGGCTTTGAAGGCACCCACGTGCTAATTTTTTTGCTTTACTGTATACTTGTATGGTAAAGAAGATAATTTAGAACAGGGAAATAATTCTCGACTAGATAATGAAGTTATCGACTTTTCATGGATTTTTCTTAAGCAGGTTAGAAACGATTGTATAGTTATCTAGTAAAATTGGTGAGAGAGTGCACATGTTGCAATGTTCAAGTAGATTTTGGTTAACCTTTATTTGCCTATGTGTACGCCTAATAAAGGCAATTTATATGTGATTTTTTTTTTGCTAGATCAGCTGCTACATATTTGATTCAACAGGAAAAAATAATGTATGAGGTTTCTTTACGTTTTGAGGGAGGTGACGACTTCTACAATTCTGTTCATTGTTTCAATTAGTGCTCATAGTGAACAATGACCAGATGCTGCTTACATAAATTCTTTACCCCTCCAACCCCCCGTACCTTAAGATTTGTATGTGATTTATTAGCAGATTATCCACTAATCACGAAGTAGCTCAGACTATTCCTCCTAAATTGCATTGAATCATTCTGAAGATTTTAGATTTTTTTCCATATGAACTCGTTTTCGGCCACCAAATCCGTTGTGCACCCTTGGACACTCAAACACGAGATTTGTGTCAGGTCGGAGAAATTTGGGCACTTTGACCAATTGAGTGACAACATATTCGATGAACTTGGGAGAAGATGAGCCGCTCAATATTTGATGTAAAGATGTGTATTGATAATGGAAATCCAATATATTAGGTTTAAAAAACATTCATTTGTGATTTGCAAAGTCTTTTACAAAATCATGTTTAGTTATAGTTTGTTTCATTTTTGCTACAGTATCTTATCCTGTATAATTATCTATTTATAAATTATGGCGTAACTCGTTACCTGTGTCATTGTGTGTTAAAGTAGAACAAGGCCCCCTTTTTCGCTAATTTTAAAAATTATGAGTCTGGCACTCGGACATGTGTTGTGCACTTGTGCCTGACATTCTGTACCCGAGTCTGAGCAACATAAATCACGTACAAAACAGAAAATACTTACAGCCAGAAAAGGGTTCATTTTGGCCGCACATCACCTAAAAAGTTGCCATGCAAAAGCTTGATAGGAAGATATCAGATAATGTGAGCTTTCTGAGCTCAAAAGATTATCTACATGCGTCTAAGCTTTAGGGTTAAAAACGTGTTGCGTAAACTGTCACTCACTTTATACAAACTATTAAGTTTTTTAAAGTAACACTTATATTTTAGTTGGCAATGTGTTCATGAATATGTGTACATGAAATAGCTTAATTTTACCCCCCCCCCCCCCCCCCCAAACACCTTTCTCTCTGGTATTTGTTCAACTATAACAGTTTTATGACTGTCATTACAGTTCCTGCTGTCCAGAGAGCCAAAGAGAAGCTGCACTACTCCTTGGGCAATTTGCTGCCACTGATACAGACTGCAAGGTGGATATCATCTCTCTGTTTAAGCCACATAATTCACTTATTAGCTAGTTCCTATGAGGCTATAATTTTCTACTGTGTTTTATGTTTTCTCTCTTATAAGTGACAATATTTGTGCAGGTCCACATTGTTCAAAGAGGCGCTGTTGGCCCATTAATCGAGATGCTTCAGTCCTCAGATTCTCAATTAAGGGAAATGTCAGCTTTTGCACTAGGGAGATTGGCACAGGTAAATTTTCATTTATTTCTTGCGTATCTTGTGTGTTCAAGGTAATATTTACTTTAGCAAAGATTGTAACCTTCATTGTCAGTGATACTATATCTGTAAATATCAAGGCTACTTGAAGGCCTTATTTCATAACATGATAAATAAGCATTTATGTATCAATGCTAGTGTATCTCTTTAAAGTTTATTACAGCCACTCTGTAGTTAATTAGTTATAAATTGTGTTAGTAGACTATGATGAAGTTTGTTTCTTGTGTAATAGTATGTGGCTTGCATATGCTTGTAGAAGTACGGGTAGGCTAGAGAGCCACCAAATGTGATAGCACTTAGCAGTGTAGGAATGCGTTATGTGGATGAAAGCCAGTACTTTGCATACCTACATGTTGTACAGACTTTTTAGGCTTCATTTGGTAGTGCTGTTGAAACAGCAGTTGTGTGAAATTTTTCTGTGAGAAACTCGTGTCGAGTAAAGCTGATGTTTGTTTGGTAACATTTTTCAAATGAATGATAAATCTGTCTGTTGGAGTAAAAATAGATACACAAGTTTTTGTTGAAAATGTTTTGTGAAAGTATTTTTAAGAATTTTAGCAACATATAAGCATTATTTGATATCTATAATTTCTAATTTATATATCATATGTTTGCTAATAACATTGTTTCAATTAAAATATCTTTTGTTTTAGTGAATCACACAAAAAATGAAAAGTAAGGTAACATCTCGAATAAAGTCAAATGAATGAAAGATATAGTTTGTAACAAATTAAAATTATCAAATAGAAACCAAACACGTAAGCTGCTTTGGGTCAAAAGTTCTTGTCACAGTTTGCATATTGCAACAGCAATACAGAACCTTAACTTACTTGACTGCATGCCTTTATTAATAAATTTTTATATTAATATTGACTCTATTTTAGTATCTTGTGCCCTTTGGCAGCTGCTCAAAAAAAAAATATGAATATACATTTTTTTGTAAGCTTCATAGTTTTCATCCTTTACCACAATTTTTGTCTTGGGGGGGAGGGGGGCACTGAAACAGCATATCTGCACCGTCCTCAAGCTCAACCGAGTGAAATATACTGGATACATTTGTTTGGTTTGCTTTTGTTTCTATTTGTGGTACCTTGCCTATTGTAACCACCGATGGTTCCTGCTTTTGGGGCAAACATCTTAGAAACCAATAGAACTGCATTATTATTTGTAACCCCGTTGCACTGATGATCAGAACACCACAATTTTGCTGTAAAAGGCACTGAAACATACTGGGTATGTTTGTTTGGTTTACTTTGGTTTCTATTTGTAGTACCTTGCCTATTGTAACCACTGATGGTTCCTGCTTTTGGGCCAAACATCTTAGAAACCACAATAGAACTGCATTATTATATGTAAACTGATTGTACTAATGATCAGAACATTCAGAACACCACAATTTTGCTGTGAAAGGCATGGTCAAGTGTACTTGTTACTTATTACCTTTCCCCAGATAATATCATGTATATGTATGTATGTTTTAATTAATTTAAAATCTATCGTACAATTGATTGCTTAAGATGCTCTCGTTGGACTTAAATTAGCTTTTACTTGTAGGATTCGCATAACCAGGCTGGTATTGCCCATCGCGGTGGTATTGTGCCATTGTTGAACCTTCTTGACTCAAAAATTGGATCTCTTCAACATAATGCAGCATTCGCACTCTATGGTCTTGCAGATAATGAGGTACTGTAATTTCTGCTGGCAATATTTTTAGGCTTCTACCTCTACTTCAGTTGAAATATATTCTCATCTGTAAGAAGCTCCTTTTTTAGGATAATGTTGCGGACCTTATCGGGGTTGGAGGTGTTCAGAAACTTCAGGATGGGATTTTCCTTGTCCAAGTATGTTTATTTCTAGCCTTATTATATGATAGTTTATGTCCAGCCTTGCAAATTTTCAGTCGAACATTTTCAGTTTCAGGCATTATTTGTTATGGTGACTGTAGTCAATGTATCATTATTATCCGTGTCCATCTTCTAATAGTTAGGTGTAAATTTTATGTGCAGCCAACAAGGGATTGTGTAGCCAAGACATTGAAAAGATTGGAGGAGAAGATCAATGGACGAGTGAGTTTGCTTATCATAATATTTATTGTCTTACGCTTTCTGATACTTCTCTTTTGCAGTTCTCATTTTTCAATAATAAAATTTACTGTGTAGAGGTGGCTACCTCTTCTTCACTTTGATAAATTTCTATACTCTGTGGTTAGACCTGCCTTATCGGCTTTAACATGAGAATTCTTCTATTGTTGAAGAACATGATTTCCATGTATATTACTTCATTCGTCTGTAAATATAGGAGCAAGATGAATATGTATTTAATTTTTTTCCTCCAATGCTCGAACTCTCCACCTCCTATAACAAGGAATTAGAGGTTATAAGCCAAGGGTTCTGTCGTTTACTCCTGAACATTTCAGAAGCTCCGGTAAATAAATAAATGAAGGTTCTTTTAAAGTGTTAATATTGACTTCTGAGTGTATTAATATTATCGAATACCGTCATGGAAATTTGTTTCCATTGAAGGTATTCAAGTAGAAAACAAGAGTTGGGTTATTTCCTGTTAACTCAGTTGGTTACCACTTAAACTATTCCATTAAAATCTCTTTCGTAAACTCATAGTGGTGTTGGTGTCTGCCTAATCATCTTTTGTGTTTCTAGGTGTTGAATCATTTATTGTACATTATGCGGGTTGCCGAGAAATCTATACAAAGGCGAGTTGCGTTAGCTCTTGCACATCTTTGTTCAGCTGATGATCAAAAGGCAATTTTTATTGATGGAAGTGGTAATTTCCTTGTGTTATAGTCGATTCAGTATTTAAATCATATTAATAATATCAGCTCGTTGCCTTACCACATGACTACATGTGGTTCTGACAATATAGCATCTCCTTCATTTGCGTCCTCGATGCTTCAGGTCTAGATTTGCTTTTAGAGCTTCTAGAATCACCCATTTCGAAGCATCAAAGAGCTGCATCAGTGGCTTTGTACAAGTTGGCTGACAAGGCCCGGTCACTTTCTCCAGTTGATGCAGGTCCTCCATCCCCATTTTGTCAGGTCTGTCATAAGATACCTTAATTATTTTGTGCTAAAGGTATTGTTACATATATCTGCTTTACCATTAATTTGTAAGAGTTATTCCTGAGGTACAATAGTACTCTTAATTAAATTACAGTTTATGTTAGATTTACCATGTTTTAGTATTCAGCAGAGATGTATTTGATTTGTGTCCATTTAGATTTAGGTCTTAGATATATTAGACTCTATGATGTAACGTTTTGGATACAATTGTATCATTATTATGTGGCATCAGAGTCTATCTCTCTCTATATATATGTGTGTGTTTGCTTATTTTATCACCAAATTAATATGCATGTCAGAGCAGTGAGAACCTCTTAATATTGTTTTTAACACCGCACCGCAGGTATACTTGGGTGAACAGTTTGTCAACAATCCTACACTTGCAGATGTCACCTTTCTAATAGAAGGTAATTTTCGTCACTTAAATCCTTGTTTAATAGATGGTGTCGTGAGAGTTATTCCTTTTTTTCTGGGGTGTTTTGCTATTAGGTAAACGATTCTATGCGCACAGAATTTGCCTGCTTGCTTCTTCTGATGCATTTCGAGCAATGTTTGATGGTGGCTACCGGGTATTATTTTAGTTTTACACATTTGATTTTATCTGATAGATACATCATACATGCATCAGTTGTTTCTGCCCTGAATTTATATTACATTGTCATTTATTAAATAATAGTAAATTTTATTTGTTTTACGGTGTTTATTTTCTTTTCAACAAGAGAATTGTTGGAAAAACTTACGTGAATAAGGTGGCCACTGTCTTCGCAAGTTTACCAATTTTTTTATACACATGATGCACTTGTAGTTGTTTTCCCTTCAGAAATAAACTAATGCGTAGTCCTTTGATTTTTTCCCTTACTTTACCGATTTAAGTTTACCATTACCATCATTTGATTGCAGGAAAAGGATGCCAAAGATATAGAAATTCCAAATATTAGGTGGGATGTATTCGAGTTGATGATGAGGTGCAGTTTTCTTTAGCCCTCTTTTTTTGGTTTTTCTTTATAATTTATTTGAAGGAAACAAGAAAAAAACCTTACAAAGGGCTGATAAATCACTTCCATATGTTCTCTGGTTACAGATACATATACACAGGATCAGTTAGTGTCGACCTGGATGTGGCACAGGATCTTTTGAGAGCTGCGGATCAGTATCTACTGGACGGGCTTAAGCGTTTGTGCGAGTGTGCCATTGCAAAGGTGAATCAAAGTCAATTTGATGAAATTCTATTAGCAACATCATTGATCTGACGATTTATTATTTTCAACTCAAGGATATAGCAGTGGAAAATGTCTCTCTCATGTACGATTTGTCAGAGGCCTTCAATGCTATGTCATTAAGGCATGCGTGCATCTTTTTCATACTGGAAAAATTCGATGAATTGAGTGTTTTACCTTGGTATGTTGCCTTTGTCTCCTCCATTTTTCTTCTTTAAAGCATGATAAAGTAGGCCTGCTGCTGCATGGAAAGTTGTGAATGTACCTTTGTTGCTTCATCTTGTAAACATTTTGCTTTTCAAAAGGCTAATTTGTGAACCATCTTTAGCTTTCACAAAAATGTTGAATCTGACAATGTGTCTGCATCTTGATATGTAAATTGCCAGGTACTCGCAATTGATTAACCGTATCTCACCAGAGATACACAATTACTTTGTGAGGGCGCTTACACGGAATATCCAAGTTTGATCTGCATCGATCATAATTCTAACTAATATGGTTAATGGATGTACAGAATTTAGTAGTTTCCTTGTAACTTTTAAAGAGAGGATGGAAGCAGCAAGCTTGATTTGCTGTCTGGAATTGGAAGCACAATTGTAATCTCTTCGCTTCAAACAAAGTCGAGATTTCAAACCCAGCCCTCTTATTTAGGGAAAACATTAGGTTTATTTGTTGTTGAACAGGAAACTTGTTGATGTTACTTGTTTAGCCCCGAGAGGAAAAAGAAAGATCACGGAAATTCTCGTTGTCTATATTTATTTATGTTACATAACTTCTACTTGATGCGCTGTGTATTTTGTTTGAACGAAAAGGAAACTATGCTCCCATTATCTGAACAAGCAAGAAACTAACACCGATGGATATGCACATTTCGTGTGAAGCTGCATTGAAAATATGCTCTCATTAGTCATTATCATAATTTGTTCATTTCACTTTTACACATATTTTAAGATGTATAAAAATATAGTTGGAAATAATATTTTTAATTTTTTTTGTTAAATAAGTTTAAGACTCGAAGTTTTATTTAAAAAAATTCTTTAATTACATTATGTGTAAATACCATAGAAAATGTCCTATATGTCACAATTTGGGGAGAAAATGCTTTAAATGACAAAACTCGTAACAATGGCCCTAAATAGCACTCCAAAGCGTCACATAGTGTGGCGTGCTGGAAAATGGGTGAAAACACTATTTCGTGTAGCGTTTTGCACTTTTTTTAATTTTTTTCGCGGAAAAACGCTACTTCGTGTAGCGTTTTGCACTTTTTTAATTTTTTTCGGGGAAAAACGCTACTTTATCTTGGGTTCTAGGCTAAAAAACGCAACTTAAAGTAGCGTTTTGGGGATATTTTTTTTAAAAAAAAACTCTACACGATGTAGTGTTTTGGAGTGTTATTTAGGGTCAATTTTTTGGGGTGTGCCATTTAGGACATTTTCTCCTCAAATTGTGACATATAGGGCCAACACCCAATGCATTCACAAATTTATTGCAGAGAAGGAAAAGGTACTATTTTAAGTAGAACGAAAATAATAAGAGGGAAATAATTTTTTTTAAAAAAAAATTGTTTTTTTAAACCAAGCAGATGAATAATATAGTTTTGCTTACTACATGTAAACATGCCAGAGAGTTTGATGTGCAAATAATATAAGTTGTCAAGGCATACACAAAACTCAAGAAACTAGTGGGAAAAGCTAAGAGAAATATATATTTTGACACGGGCCTGGTGGCAAACAAGTATAAAACCTTGAAAATTGTACAACTGATAATCTCTCTCCATACCCTCTCAATCATTGAAACAATCACTTTTTGTAGCATACATGAAACATATGTACAGACATCAAACTCTCTGGACGACCACAACAAACTGAAAACAGACTAACTTCTGTATCAACAACGTCTGGGGAGGATACTGAACTCATAAAACCTAAAAAAACCTCCGGCATTTTCCCTTCACTAAGGATTTTCACCCCATGTCTGGCTCCAGCCAAATGTCCTTGCATTTTTGCTGTCCTTTGGTATGGCAGATCATGAATTCATGGTTTTCTTCGATTCTATTTGAATCTTTAACGGGCAATTGTTTGTGAACAGACTGAATCTTCATTGTTTTGCCAGCAATCTTTGATTCCACATGTCTGTATGGGGCGCTCAATAGGAGGCACAGTAGAAACTTCCTTTTCCAATTGAGAACAGTATATCCCAAAAGTTTGAAGACTAACGTTTAGCCGGAAATCCAGAGCAAACAAAAACTTCATCTCCAATTTGTTGATCTCTGCAGTGCTTACTCCGCCCACTTTCGCATAGTATGCATTATTGAAGAACCTGCAGATAGACATGCAACATCAGACCTGCAGCAGTTCTTTATTGAGAAATAAAATCAATTATAACACGTAAGCAAGTACAAAACATGCAACAGTTTCCCCTTGCCCTCGCTGCCACTTTGACCAATTAACTACTTCTATGAATAAAGTTGGTGTGCAAATTAGCTGGTCAAGAAACGTTATATTTGGGGGAAAATACTTACGCGTCATCTATAAACTTTGCTGCCACCATTACACTTGTGATTAGAAGCCGGTGAACATTCAGGGAAGTTAACTGCACATTGGTGCGCTGAACAAATCTATCTACATAAATTTGTGCAACAACAAAGCAAGATGGGCTACAACAAGAATACTTGAATATTCGATTTATATACTGCTGAATGCCCAAAGCAGGTGCTTTTGAACCATGAAATATTGTGACGGCATCTTTGATTTGTGTAGTCTCCATCAACTTTTCATTGCTTTGAACGGATTTCTCGAGATATGAAGAAAGAAGAGATAGAACTCGGGGATTTCTTGGACTTCGCTTGCCTAGATCTTGAAGCCCCAGACCAAGGCATATATCGGAAGCTAATGTCTCAACTTCAAGTGCTAAAGTTCCCATATTAAACAACACTGCAACAAAGAAATTGTAAGCAGCTAAAATTCAAAAATGTCACGTCCTCCAACAAAGTGACAGTCACACAAATCTAATCTACTAAAAATATATAGTATACTAATATTAAGAGGACAAGTAGGGACATCTTGCACTCCAGAACAGGAGAGGAATTTGGAACTTAGTAATAAGTAATTTCTATTTTGAAACTGCATGGCCATTTGAACATTTAATATATAACAGGATTCTAGCTCGATATCACAATTGGCAACAAACCAATAGCTCCAGTTCAAGTCCATTAAATGACAATATTAAAGCCAATATGTATATTTAGTTTGATGCTGAATTTCACAGAGTACCAGATGAACGGAAGGCACTAGATGGAGCTCAAAATCAAAAGGGTGCAAATATGACAATGCAGATAGTAAGCAAATCTGTTCAGTAATGTGATTTTTTTTTAAAGTAAAGGAGCAACTAGCAAAGTCCAAAAAGATGAAAATGCCACGTGGACAGATAATTTAGAATATACTCCAAGATACGACGAAAGCATCTAGTCTAAATACTTCATGTCAATGGACAGCCAATTTTAAAGCTAAGCAGTTAGTAGCTACCATGCCAGCTCATCTGGATTATCAAATGCCACGAAGTTCTTTTTTGAGCTCTCAATTTTATTTCCAAATTTCATTCTTATCGGTACTTGCATTATTGTTTATATCATTACTTGATTTCCAAATTCCAACAACAGAATACAGCCATATTCTTCCATAATATTTGATGGTAACATAATAAAGTTATGGAAACTCATCCCTCATTTAGTTTACAGTACCAAACAAATAATTGACACAAGAGAAGTTGGGTTATCCTGCTTATAAGTGGCAAAAACTCTATTCCAGTATCATGCAGTAGACCATCCAGTATATCACCAACTAAACCATGTGTGGGTATTGACATATACAAGCATCTCAGAGCCGTGCAAACTGCAAAGCATGGGCTCTTCCGTTAATATATGTTACTTAAAAAATTGAAAATTTTTAATAAGTAAATTGATAAAAAGAAAAGTATTTATATTTATTAAGTTATTGATTAGTACATGTTAGATAGGATCCTATTTTATAAACCCATCTTTTTCTATAAAATACACATATTTTAACCTAGTTTTTTTATATACAATCTAAGATATTATTTTAAAAGAGATCTTTTTTGTACTAAATTATGTATACTGTGTAATATACTACCTCCATCCCACCCAATTGTTATCCTTTCGGGGAGAAGGTCCGGCACGCATTTTAAGGTGCATATAAAGTATAGTTCCGTAACTTATTTTTATTTTTTTTTTCTGAATAAAAATTTAAACATTAAATTTTTATTCAAAAAAAAAAATTAAAAATAAGTTATGGAACTATACTTTATATGCACCTTAAAATGCATGCCGAACCTTCTCTCCGAAAGGATAACAATTGCGTGGGACAAAGGGAGTACTATTTATAATAACTCATGTTTTTACTATTTCAATGCCTCCCAAAAAAGACCAATCAATACATATTATATACTAGAGTATTTAAGATTCTACATTCAAAAGTTCATAGTCTTATTACGTTAACCTAGTCCAAATGACCAATCAACCAATGAACTACCAAAGATCTCTTTTCGGCTTTAATAGTGTAGTCTAGTAAAGATTGATAGATGGATGGATGGATGGATGGATGGATGGATATGTTATGCAACTGTTGCAATCAGTCTTACTGATAATAGTAATAAGAAGAAAGATACAGCTGACACAGTTCATGCGGTGGCATCATGGCAGATTACTAGTGAGCTCGGCTGTAAAATGAAGTGGACTGGGAAGGCTCTACAATAAGTTTGTTAGAGCTAGGTGGTCATGTTGTGTTTGTATATGTTCATCAATGTGCTGCACTCTATTGTAATCACCGTCTTTATCGCTACACTACAATTTTTAATCTTTTCTCTTCTTCATCTTCTTCTTCTTCTTCCTTCCTCTTCCTCTTTAGTCTTTACTATCTAGCAGTAGATTTCTTCAATTCTGACACTTATTAAATTCTTTTTTTATAGCAAAAGGGGTTTTTACGAGGTCCCTACCCCTAATTTCAGTGCACACTTTGTCTCTGCCAAGATTTGAACCGTCGATCTCCCAGTGGAGGGAGAGGGTGTGATGCTGCTAAATCAGGACATTCTACAACATTCATAACCCTTAAAAACACAACATTTCAGGTATCAAGTAATATCTAGCCCTAAAATGACAAAATGTAGGTGTTAATTAGTTATAGCAGTAGAGAGGAAAATAACAAAGAAACTGCAAACAATACCCTCGAGCTTCATTTTGGTGGTACAATATTAAGCTATGCGACAGATTTAATATAAACCAAAATTACATGAGTAAAAAACTCAAATTTCAAACATAGCTAATCAATTAATCAAGAAAGTAAGAAACAATTCATGGCAAGTCTAATGCAATACATACATTCAATGATAATATGTATAACAAGATTCCATTTTGTTGCAGTAAACAGAAGCAAATTAAGGGATATTAATAAAATAACTATGCTAATCAAATGCACGAGCAAGAAAGAAAAAAGGCTATAAAGGTGAATCATGAATAGCAAGTGAAGAAAGCAAAGAAGGCAATAAAATCAAGAAAATGAAACTTACAAGAATAGATAAGAGCAGATATAAGGTGAGACAGATCTATATAGAAACCCCAAGTTCTTGAAATTCTTTACATGGCAACAGAAGTGGATTATTTAAATAGAGGAGGGAGGAATGTATCTATGTATCTGCAAAAACTACTACTCCTTATTTATTCCCTCCCTCCCTCTGCTCTTATTTATCAGCAAAGTCCACAAGCAACTGTAATTCTCTCTCTCTCGCACACAAAAAGATTGTAAAATTGTACTCTAGTTGGGTTTTAGGTCACTTCACATGAAACATCCAACTCTGTGTACTCTAGTTGGATTTTAAATACTAAATAGATACAAACATACGGAGGTTGGTAATAACTGTATGTACCGACTACCGAGTGCATACAGGGTATTTGTGTTATAAAATTATGTAATATACTGTTTTTAATATGTATAAAGTTGTACTTCTCCGTCTCTAATTAGTTATCTCATTTAGGAAAAAAATTATCTCATTTTAGTTGTCCATCTTTTTAATCAATACAAAAATATAGTCCCTTTTCACTAATACCCTCATTTATTTGTGATTTTCAATGTTAACTTTTCCGCTATATTTATAAACTTATAACACATTAATAATTTTTATAGGCACGTAATAGAAGATGAGTTGTCAAATTTTGAGTGATTTCTACTTATTAATGATAATGGACCTCGTATATGCACAAAAAACTCCACCAATAAAAAAAATATCTCATAAAAATATCATAAAATTAAGTAACTAATATGTTATCATGTACACATGGCACATGCTAAAAAGACTCATACATTAATTATTTAATTATGGATATAGATAGAAAATATATAATATTTAAAATTTATTAATATGCGTAAAAAAAATTAAAAAAGACAACAAATCAGGATAAATCAGGGATAAAGGGAGTAATTAATAATGTTCAATGTTAGTCTACATCAAAGCCGCTGTCGGTGGCCATTACTGATTGATAGCTTGACTTGTGGGTCCCACATCCAGCTATACACGCGCAATTCCGTACCGACACGTGTGTATATTTTATCCATCGGGATACCCCGTTATTTACTCCTAGATTTTCATCTTTTCATGCGATATATTGGGATTTTTTAAATTTAAAATAAATTACTTATTTTATTTTCATTTTTTATATATTTTTATTTTTTTAAAAAATAAATATTTATTTTAGAATTTTAAAATTAAATATTATTTTCAAGATAAAAAATAAGTTACTTATTTTCAGAAAAAATACATATATCCTTACTTTTTTCCGAAAATAAGAGCTTATTTTCAAAAAAAGTTATTGCCAAACAAGGGCTATATTACCAACAGCTCTACCGTTTGTAAAAAAAAAAATATCAGTCATTCCGTCCCAAATTAACAGTAATTTTTTATTAAAAAAATTCATAATACATGTTCATTATACTATTTTCAATGTAATTTTTATAGATAAATTTCTAAAATAATCCTTATACTTGTACTCGTAATTAATGAAATGAAATTTTCATTCAAATTATGCATTGAAACTATCTCAATTGCAATTAACATTGATACAAATGAAAAATAAGTTTTATGTTATAAATTCTTAATATGCATAATTTTTTTTAAAATGACATGTAAAATGGGACGAAGGGAGTATAAAATATATGTTATATTTATATTTTATTTGGGAATATATATTACCTATACGTTTTTAATTGAAAAGGAGTTTTCATATCACTTTTCCTACCCTTTATATTATGTATATCACACACTCTTTAATTTGTGAGAATTTTATATCTAAAACTATTTCATTCTCTTAATTTTATATTATATAATTGCATTTTTGAACCTCATGAACTATATAAGTTATGTTTGGAATTTATTATAGGTTATTTATATACATTTTAATTTATAAACTATTATAAGATATGGTAAACGGGTTTGTAGTATGATCTCAAATTTATGAGATTAACATTAATTTTCTAAACCTTAATCCAATGTCCTTGATTTTTTCTTGACAAACAAAAATGACCCTATTTTTTTATTTAATTGAATATTACAACTCTTTTGGAAAAATCATAGTTTCATTAATGTTAATTACATGCACTCCTGTATTTCATACTATCTAAAAAGATTCCTAAATTTTGTAATGTATGAGACCTTGTTTAATTAAATGTAAGAATTCTATGGCTACATTGAGTTTTTTTTTTGACAAAATGTTGAATTAAGTTGAGCCATATAAAATTGTCCAATAGTAGAATAGGAAAGGTGATTAACACCATCACACTAAAATAGTATTATTTTAACATTATTTTAGTATCAAAATTACATAATTTACAAAACCAACTTCAATGAAAGTTACATTATATTCTACACTATAAAGAATCTTTTACTTATTAAAATAATAAAGAATTGAGTTTGTTTCCCAGATAATCAATCTATTACAGAAGATGGGTTGAATGTAATAGTACCAACTAATCGAAGATTAACACAAGTATGTAGAATTGAATACTGTTTTGTATTAATAATAAATTTGATACAAACCTCTCTCAAGAAATAATGTTCTTCAGAGCTGCTGGGTTACAATAATAATGCTTGAAAACGTATATTGATTATAACTTATCTCTGTGTTTATATAGACACAGCTACAGGTACAATTACAAATCAGAAAAGAAATAGAATAGCTTTAATAAGGTAATTTAGACTTGCACTCGAATTCCTTCTTACTATCCAATTCTGACTCTGATTTGTCTGTTTCCTTTTCTGATAAACTCTGAAGCTAATCTCTATCGGTTTGTTATTCTCTGATTTGAGCATTCTCTGTTAGAGTAAACTCTGATAGAGTAAACTTTGTCCGACAGCTTTATAAACTCTGATGACGTCAGCAATGTAAACTCTGACAGCCATCAGTGTTTGTTTCCTAATAGAGTTTTGGGACTTTAAAGTGATAAAAAAAAAAATTGTTAACAAAAATCAGGGTATAACTGAAATTTTGAAAAACGCCAAATTTGTTGTCAAGATGACACCAAATTTAGTGTCACTCCAATTATTTAATATTTATTACCAAATTTAATGTCAAGATGACATTATTTTATTTCAACGAGACACTATAATACCCTCGTATTTGTTAACAAAAACAAATTCATCGCTTTTAAGTATCAAAAATCATTTTTTTATTATTTTAATAAATAAAAGATTCTTTATAGTATATGATATAGTGTAAAAGATTTTTTATAGTATAAGATGTAATGTAACTAGCATTAGAGTTGGTTTTATAAATTATGTAATTTTAACATTAAAATGGTGTCAAACTAACATTATTTTAGTATCATGAATTAGAGACGTGCCAAAACAAAAATTGTAGAATAAAGTGGGGTAGGCCACTAGGCCCGGCGTGACATTACTTGAAAAAGACTGTGAAACATTAATTTGGAGATTAGTGGGATGATTAGACTGCCATGTTAGGAGGTCCAAAATAAAGATACATTCCAATTAGATTTCGAGTTCAGTTCTCGCTCCGTGTGTATATAAAAAATGCAAAAAAGGAGTACATTTTTCATTTACCCTTCTCTTGTAAAAAGTTGCATGATATAAATGATTGGTTCGGGTTATTCTAAAAAAATATTTTTCAATTATATTTAATAAAAACTCCATAATATACTTTTTTCATCAATATCAATTCTTTACGAAAGTAATAAAATTTTAGTAATCATAAAATATTATTCCCTCCGTCTCAATAAATATTTTACGCTTTCTTTATTTGAATATTTATCTCAATTATTTACATTCCACAACATCCTAAAAGTTTAAAGCAGTAAATTTTTATTGTATAAAAATTAATTTCACTCATTATTTTAATTCACTTTTTTAAATCTACCAGTTAATTGTGTATCGGTCCCATCGCTAAGGGTATGTATTCGGTTAATTGAAACCGAATTTCATTTCGGTTAACCGAAATTCTAAAAAAATTGCCACCGAAAACCGAACCAAAATTAATTCGGTTTTTAAGCCGAACCGAATTTATAATTTTGGTTAATACCGAAAACCGAAATTTAATAAAAGTTTTTCAAAAAATTGAAATTATACATCATACGTCCAAATTTGAAAATAAAATTTAATATTTAATATTCGTCACCAAATAAATAAATTGAATAATTAACTGAAATTTTAAATGGACTGATATGACCATAATCTTAAGAAAATTGTAGAAGTTTGAGAAGAAAAAAGGCTTTGTCATATAGTTTATTTAATTTTAAAACACGTGCAGAAAGATTTGCAGAAGAATGAGTTAAAAATAATTATATATTCCAAACCTAATACAAGGAGTTTATAATTCAGTAATTATAGCACTCATGTAAATAATTATAATTCTGTACAGGACTCGATATATAACACCAAAATGTAGAAGGAAAAATAATAATGGAAGTACTTGTAGTCCGTAGACTAGTAATAAATGATAGATTAATAGTATAATCAGTATATCATTAATTATTATTTTATTTATAATATTTTAAAAAATCGATTATTATTTCGGATATTTGGTCAACCCCGGTTAAAAACCGAATTATCGAATAACCAAAATTTTGAAAAATTTCTACCGAAAATCGAACCGAAATTTAAAATACGATTAACCGAACCGAAATTAGATCGGTTAATCGGTTTGGTTTTCGGTTAATCGAAATGAATGCACACCCCTACCAATCGCTTTACCTTGCGCTTTCCTATTATTTTATACATCTTTCTTAGTCTTTCTGCCCAACCCAGTTGTAATTATGTAAATAAATTGATGGAACAGACGAATTAAGAAGAACGCGATTGAATACTTCAAATGGTTATTTTTCATCATCTTAAGTTCTAAATTTGACTCTCACTCACATTTAAAAAAAAAAAATCCAAACTCATAATTTAAACCTTAACAATATAGATTTTGATAGATATTATTGTTTAATTATTGGTATCAATTTCAATATTATTATTTAATTATTGATAGTTAATGTTATTAATAATCAAATAATAATAATATATACAGTTAAACATTGCTAACAATAAAAAATTCTATTTATATTTTTAAAAATAAAATAAATTAATGTAAATAATAATTCAATAATACTCTGAATTAAATAATTTTATTTCAGAATTAAACCAAACAAATAATATCTCATCCTCATATCAACCTTAATCTGATTCGTAATAAGCATAAGAAATCTTATTTTATATATTTTAATATTGATTTAATAAAGACTCACAAAATATTGAATTTTAATATGTTATTTTATAATCTTTTATATTTGTTAATATTATTTTTGAAACTAATAATATAATTATTAAATTATTATATATTGTGTTATGATTCAAACCCTTATCAATTATTAGTATTTCAGAACAAATAATATATATTAAAATTTAGGGTTTTTTTTGAAAAATATCAAACATTTTATTTTTTTTTACAAATTACGTTTTTTATTTTATATTTTACAAAAATACAATATCTATTTTTATTTTGTAAAAATATGGTTTTGCAACCAATACAACCTAATCTAATTAAAATCAACATTAAATGCAATTACGAGAAATTTCAATTTTTTTTAAAAAAAGTAGCATTTAATTGCATTTGGTTACAAATTGTTGATAACAAAAGTTGCATTTCGTTACTTTTAGTTGCGGACCGTATTTATAAAAAATAGCAAAATTTAAAAAAATTTAAAACAATATAGTATTTTTGATAAATACCCTAAATTATAATATGTTGTTGATGGAATTTTAAATTTAAACTTACCATAATATATTAAAATTATAAATATCGGATTTAAATATATTATTAAATTTATCTTAATCTTTAATAGTATTCGGATAAAAACGCTTCAAGTATATTTTATTTGTTGAGTATGCAATTATGCACGTAGAGATAAAAGACATCGAATAACCAGATAAGGTCATAAGGACAGTGCGAAGTATTCAGCTGGTGCACCTAATTGTAACCGTACCGTCGTGCCAAACACGATACGATATTATTATCTATTTTTCTAGCTAACTTTAGTACAAGGTTTGCAAAATGATATTCATAAATTCAAAATAAAATATAATTTTAAAAATATTATATTTATAGATAAGAGATATTTTTAGCTTTTATTTCAAATTTATTAAAATTACATTTTTAACCACTGATATATACAAATATATATAATTTGATACGAAGAGCGTAATATAATTTGAGCGGTTTTGAAAATATAAGTGATAAATTTTGTATTTGTTAATTTACAGGGAATTTAATTTTTATCCTGAGGACATCATAAGCCCCATTTTTCTCCTTTTTACAGAAATAATTCATAAAACCACCCATTTGATATTTAATATATAAATAATTTTAAGATGAGATTACAATGATTCGCAAATTATATACAGTGTTGTAACTGTTCTTTACTGTCTTTTATTGGATTCGGATACTGAACGTATTATTGAAGGCCTTGTATTTTTGTTGGATAAGTGTCAGGCTTCTAAAGCCACACAACTTCCTTATTCAATACTGAATATATTCTAAATTCAGTTGATCAGTCCTGCATAAGAGTTATCTCTCTTATAAATCAATCAATATGAACGGACTGCTGTCACACTACGATACAAATTGATAAAATGAGGTTGTATCCGAGTTTTAAACCCGCACATGTACTCCTTCCGTCCCAAGTTTGGTAGTTATTTTTGGGAATGAAAATATATTCTTATATTGTATACACTCTTTGTTCCGATGTATATGAACATATTGTTTTTACACAAATTTTAAGATAAAATAGTTCATTTATCTTTCAGTGTACGTGAAAGTTACAGTTCAAATATATAATATTTACTGTACCCCTTTGTCATTTGTAAAAAAAAGCAGTACATATATAAAATATTGTTATTATTCTTAAATAATTACAAATCAACTAAGTTTCTATCATTGCATGTGAAAATGACTTTATTGTTCTTCAATTTAGTTATTTTAAATATAAAATATTTCAAAAATAGGGTTATAAATAGAGAATTCATTAATTTTCAGATCATTTTCGAATTTCGGGTCCGTAACTGATTGTAACTAATTATTTCGGGTTGGATATTTACGGAGCGAAATTTATATTTTTTCGAGTTATGCTGGTGTTGAGCTTGTCAAGTTCAGATCATCACCTACACACCTGACACCTGTACACAAACACACGTGTCATAACTTCACCTCACCCAGGGTTTTTCTATTTCACTCAAAATCACTGATCGATGGACTAATCCCCCTAAACTCACCTCGATTCTCCCGCTCCTATACACACAACCACCTATATCCATATATCTACCACCCGTCCATCAACGCAAACTCGACGATTACGATTACTCCTCCGACTTAATCTCCGCTAGAATGAGAAAATACGAACCAAACGGCGCCGTTTCATGGATCACTTCACTAATCACTCATAATCACTCTCGCTTTTTACCTAGGGTTTCTAATCTTCAATTCTTCCGGAGGTAATACAACTCTTGTTTTTCAAGCTAATTGTTTCGATACTGTTAAATCGATTCACGAAAGACTACATGCAATTACTGGAATACCTGTTATCGAACAACGATTAATTTATCGCGGAAAACAGTTAGAATGGGAGAATACGTTATCGGATTGTTGTATTCAGAATGATGCTGGTTGGGAGAATGCGGAGTACGGATCATCCACACGCGTGGCAAGTGATTGATCTCATGGTTTCGACGATTTGTTGAATGTGTAGAGGAGAATTTGAGGATTTTAAGGGGAGTAAAGGGAGTGAGAGAGTGAATGTTAAGTGGCTGTTATCTGACTTCTTGATTATGACGCCTAGGACGTTTGGGGAGGAAGCTGCGGGGTATTTGCAGATTTTTATCTCGTCGTGTGCGCCTGGTGCGATCGTGATGTTGTATTTATCGAGTGTTGAAGGAAATAAGAAATGTGGGGAGGATATGATTGGACAGGTTATTACTGCTGTCAATGCTTTTCCTAAAAATATTCATCCGCAATGTGTGCCTATTTAAGTTGAATCTGAATAAACGATTATTTATAAAAAAAATCTGAATAAAAATTTAAAAATTTAATGTTTAAATTTTTATTCAGAAAAAAAAAATTAAAAATAAGTTATGGAACTATACTTTATATGCACCTTAAAATGCGTGTCGGACCTTCTCTCCGAAACGTAAACAATTGGGTGGGACGGAGGTAGTATTATTTATCAAAAGAAAAGAAAAATGCAGCTGTAGATTTAGAATCTTTATTATAATTTTAAGAAATGTGATGTACATGGTTTGACTTGGCTATATGAGGAGGTTTTTATGGTTGATCTTGGAAATTTTGGAGGATTCTAATTGCAAATATAAGCTTATATTCTGTGAATACACATGTTCGTTTTGCTAGAGTTAACACAGAGAACATAGTTGTTGTCATGCTCATGCCAGACTTCTGAAAGGAGGTTGCACAGATTCATGGTTCAGGTTTTCTAGATAGGACTTGATTTCTGGGACTGGAAGGAAGAGTATGAGCACATGAGACTAATGTAGTAGAGATTATTTAGATGATCTCATGTTCTTGGTCCAAAACTGTCTAATGTGAGAACGTACTTCCTTCTGGGACATTTGAAGCTGGATAGTAATCAGACATGTTAGTCAACTGAAAATGGTGTTTAATTTTTGATGCCTCACCCAGCATTTGCCTTCCCACTGTTTACATTTATGTAATAAGTTAAGTTTCCAGATTTTTTCATTACTTGCCTCATGCATGTGTTTTTGTGCAATCAATTTGTTTGCAGCATCAAAAGTTCATCCATTGCACCTAGAATACTTTACCTTCTCTGGATGGGTTATTGCCCTGTCCCTGATGCATAAAGTACAAGTTGGGATAGTCTTTGATCGCGTTTTTTTCTTGCAATTGGCGGGACTGAATGTTTCTCTGGAGGATATAAAAGATGCAGATCCATTATTGTATAGTAGCTGCAAAAATATATTGGAAATAGATCCTGAGACAGTTGATCAAGATGCTCTTGGTCTAACATTTGTTCAAGAAGTTGATGAGTTGGGATCCATTAAAGTTGTTGGACTCTGCCATGACGGGAGAAATATTTCTGTTAACAGTAACAATAGGCGGGTGTATGTTGAGCTTCTCATACAACACCGTTTCGTCACATCCATCTCAGAGCAGGTATATCATTTTGCCCGGGGCTTCTCTGATATCATGAATTCTTCAGAGTACCAGAAGTTCTTTTTCCAAAGCCTAGAGCTTGAAGATTTTGATTAGATACTGTATGGCCGTGAAAGTGAAATTTCAGTAGACGACATGGAAAGCTCATATGCAACCTGAGGTAGGGCCGTAGCCCGTAGGGGATGTAGGTTTGTGATGGAAATGATGCTTTAAGTTTATTGTTGTATGTGTATACATCTATCTGAATTCGGGGGGAAACGATAAAATCTAACGGGCAGATTTATATATTATTGCAGTTTTAGCAGGACTTGACGACATAAAAAAAAAACACAAAGATTAGCACATAAAATTTAACAGGTTTATCAAACACCCGTAATTGACTAGATTCATATGATCCGCTTTTCCATGTACTTGACAAAATCAAGTTACTCTGCTCCGAGTTTCCAACCATAGGCCGCAAAACGTAAGCAATTTCTCTTCGTAATAAATTCATCATCGCCACAATTCAATTACACAGTCAATGGAACACATACCCGATTAAATTTGGAGTTTTTTCTCCCGAATATCGGGTTAATTCCCAATTTTCGAATTTGAAATAAACGAAATACAATAATTTGGGTAATTCATAAGCCCAATATCGGGTTAATTCTCAATTTTCGAATTTGAAATAAACGAAATATAATAATTTGAGCAATTTATAAGCCCATGTTATGATTTATTGGTACATTTAGTGATAATACTATTATTTATATAGTGCATAAATTATCACAATTTACTCATGAATTGTTACATCACTACGCTAAAACAGTAAAATCCTGCTTACAGACGAACCCGCTAACAACTAAGTGCATGTTTGGTATATTATGAGACTTAACTTCCCGTGTTAATTTATACTTACCGTCTTTATAAAATTTCCAAGAAGTGAAATAATTTTGTTTGGTTGACATGTTGGATTTTATACTTCCTGGATATCTATTTTCTATATTTTATTTGGGTAATTCTTTCACTTCCCATGTAATATATTACTCCCTCCGTCCCAAATTAACTGTCTCATTTGACTTTTGATGGTCAATTTGACTCAATTTTTATTGAGAATTAAAAATTATTCTTTTATAATTTTAAAAAACTGAAAAATGCATTTTGAAATAAATTAAAGATACTTTTCAATGATATACTTTTATAATTTTTTTCATCTATATATTATATGTAATTTTCAGTCAATCTTGAGTCAATTTGACTCTTTAAAAATCAAACAAGACAGTTAATTTGGGATAAAGAGAGTATATTTTTGTTAACTATATGGTATTTATGGTAAATTGGTATAGTAAATGATACAAGAAGTGTGAATAACCGAGGGAAAGTGGGTTAGTCACTTCAGGTATTTGATCTTCCTAAATAATTTCTATTTCTCATATTATGAGTAACCAAGCAAGTATATTGAATATTAACTCCGGGGGAGTTTAAATTCATACATAAATGAATGTATACCAAACAACCTCAAAAGCATTTGCTAAACACCATCGATATCGAAAAAACACTTCGAAATACGACTGTCAATCATTCAAAAAACTAATTTTTGCACAATACAAACTACAAAACATCACAAACACACACCTTCACGCTCAAATTCAACATGGGTATGCCAAATCACCACTAAAAAACATATTTTTTATACATAATATTAGGAGTTAGGACTACTCTAAAATTGTTTTTGTTTGAAAATTTCAACCGTATATTAAAAATTATTATTTAAAGGAATTCAAATACTATTAATTTTCAATACAATAAAGTTACGAGCATACATATAGAGACAATATAAATATATAAAAATTAAATTATTTGTGAATTACATATGTATGAATTGAATCATTTGTAAATAAAAGTATATACTATATAATAATTTTATAAATTAATTTTAAAAGTTTTGATTTGAAAGTTAAAAATATCATCATAATTTAAATTTTGTATTCTGAATTATTTACATATATATAAATATAAAGAAATTAAATACTGTATAATTTTACTATATTTTACAATAATTTTATTTAATAAAATTCAAATTATAAAGTTAAAAACTAATAGTAGGACGAAAACAAACATAGTCTAGACTCTAGAGTATTATTGGGTATGATGCGAATAGATTTGGTGAGAAAACTACGGCCCAACCCTGAATCCGTACAAGGCCCAAATAAAGAGTATCCGGCCACGCTTGACCTTTAAGTATTAACTACTACTCGTAGTATTCTTTAATCTCAAGCCGTGTCCTTTGTTTCCTTTTTGAGTTTTCTCATTGTATCATATCTCATATATAATTGAAATAAGAGGGGTAAAAATGTAAATTTTTAAATATTAGTTAATTAATTAATGTTCGATTCTCCATTAGTACATGAATTAGCTTAATAATATTTTTAAATATTATTTATAAATAAAATGATTAAAGTTTGATTATCAACTAATATTAATAATTAATTTAATATTATTTTAGAAGAAAATATATTAAATTTTAATATTAGAATTGAATAAATATATATTTGTAAAAAATTTAAATTTTAACTATAAAATTATTATATATAAAATATTATAAAAAGAGAAATTCATGATTCGCATGTGGTATAAGCTAGTATATTGTAATATGTATAAAAAAGATAATTTCATATATTATTTTTTAAATTTTCATTTTTTGAATAAATATTTCAATATTAATTTTTTGTTTAGAAAAAAAAAGTATTCAATAGATACTTGTGACCTAGTTTATTACGCGTAATTATATACGTAGTTAAAAGAATATATTTAATTAATATACAAAATTAAATAACATAATTATTTTTTATAAACCAAATCAAGCCAGAAAGATGGGGATGGTAAAATATACGCAGACCATGCTCCTATTTCTAAAATAATAATTTTATTATTTATTTTTTATAAATAATAAAATTATAGTTTTTATATATCTTAAAATACATATAAAAAATAAAAAATAATTATTTTAAAACGAAGAGAGAGTCGTATAAATAATTAAATATTACCTTCATCCATCTCCCCGAACCATTTTAAAAACAAAACAAAACGCTCTTCCGCCACCACTAGTAGTATTATTATTCTAGGGTTAACAGTTATCTCTTCTTCTTGCAATCTACTCTTTCGTCCTTCACTCTCCTCTCATTGTAAGTAGCACTCTTCCTTTCGATCTTTCTCTATGTATTTTGTATCTATATCTCTCATTCTCTTTTACACAGATCTGTTCCTTTTTTCCTCCTTATATTCGATTAAAGTTTAGATCTTTATGCACATTTTTGCTTTTATTATTACAACATGTTCTGCTGTTTATGTATGTATCTATTCCTTCTTGCTCAAATCGATGTTGAATGTGTGTGTATATATATTTATTCTTGATTTTTTTGGTGTGGTGTGTTAAATTGTTGATGTGATATCGAGTTTTTTGCAATGTAATGTATCGGCTTTTGTTTATTATTCAAATACAAAATGTTTAGATTCATGTCTTAGATGAGTAATTTCATAATACTGCAGAACCTCCATAAAGATTATCCCGACATAGTAGATATATCATATATTGTATATTTAGCTTCCATGAGTTAATGTTCAGTTCTTTACTCCGAATATTTATTTGTGTTTTTACCCCGTATCGGCTTGTCTGCAACTTGTATAGTTTTTCTTTTGATAAACTCAAATATATAATATTTGGAGGTTATGAAACATAAAAACAATGTGTTTGTTTGGATTCTAACTAAAAAACTGTTTTATGTTTATAAAAATTGAAAATTGTTTTCAAAAAACATATGTGGTGTTTAGGTCTGTTTTTAAAAATAGTTTTCAGAAACATGAAAATGTTTATACAATTGTTTTCTAAATTTAGAAATTTCTCAATATAACTCCTCAAATTTTCCTACTCATAATTATGATAATCCAGCTATTTTGCAGCGCAACATTATGTGTCATATCAAGCAAAATGATGTTTTTTGTTTTCTAAAATTGTTCTCACAAAACAATGGCCAAACAACACCCATTTCTAGAAACTACAAAAAACTAATTTTTATTTTATTTTTTAAAAACACATTATAAAAACAATACAAAACACCACCAATGTTTCTGGGAATGTCCTAACCAAGTCAGACACGTTCCCATGGTTTGTATATATAATTGAAAGGACCTGCCTGTACCAGACACTAACTTGTCTTGTACCAGTGGCTTTGTAGGGTAGAATTGCAGTTTTCTATTTGATTAATTTCATTTTTTATATGTACATATCCAAATTTTTAGGATGTTTTTTTGCCACTTACAAAGTCGTATTTGTGACCAAGCATCGGAATTTGGAAGCATCTGTGCTAATATCTTTATTGACTTGCACTTGTAAAAGTTTGTACTTTTTTATTACTTGTGCCTTTAGAATGTCTTGCCAAATATTTAAATTTATCAACTTAATTGGATTGAGCCTTGGTATGGCCGTGCATTTTTGCACCATTCAAATATTTAATCCTTTCAATTTTGATGGTCAGGTATTCTGTGTTTATGTCTTGTCTGCTAAGTGCTAATTGCAGTTGTAACTAGTATTTTCACCAGTCAACATGGTAAAAAGAACACATCTGAAACCAGCTAAACATGTGAAAAAACTATTAGAATTGTTATTCCGGGGGTTGCTTGTTTTTTTGCTTCTTCTTTTTATGCAAAAATATGATGATTTGAGTTTAGTATAATCTCTAATTCAGGGTCTCTTAATTGGTTCAGGTCATGGATACTGCAGTTCGAAATCGCACGATCTCTATCAAATTGTGGCCCCCAAGCCAAAGTACAAGGCTAATGCTTGTAGAGCGAATGACCAAGAATCTCACCACTCCTTCCATTTTATCTAGGAAGTATGGTCTTCTTGATAAAGACGAAGCTGAAGTAGATGCTAAGAAAATAGAAGGTGTGGCATATGACGCTGCAAACCAGCACTTTGAGAAGGAGCCGGACGGCGATGGTAGCTCAGCAGTGCAACTCTATGCTAAAGAATCCAGCAAACTTATGCTGGAAGTAATCAAAAGAGGCCCTCAGCCAAAAGAGAGCGGTGAAGCAATTGAATCTGAGGAAGTTGCAGTACCTCGTAATACTTTTTTTGATATATCTGGAGGTCGCCGAGCCTTTATTGATGGTGAGGAGGCTACTGAACTATTAAAGCCATTGGGAGAGCCTGGAAGTAAATACACAAAGATATGTTTCAGCAATAGAAGTTTCGGCTTAGATGCTGCTCGTGTTGCCGAAGAATTTCTTTCATCTCTTAAGGATCAATTAAAAGAAGTCGATCTTTCAGATTTTGTTGCAGGAAGGCCGGAGGCAGAAGCTCTTGAAGTCATGACCATATTTTCATCTGTTTTGGATGGTTGTGAACTGAGGTATTTAAATCTTTCTGATAATGCCTTGGGGGAAAAGGGTGTAAGGGCATTTGGGAGCCTGTTGAAGTCACAGAGCAGTTTGGAGGAGCTATATTTGATGAATGATGGTATCTCTGAGGAAGCTGCACAAGCAGTGTGTGAATTGATCCCTTCAACTAAGAAGCTGAGGGTCCTCCAGTTTCATAATAACATGACAGGCGATGAAGGTGCAATTGCTATCTCGCAACTAGTGAAAAATTCCCCATTGCTGGAAGATTTTAGGTGTTCTTCTACTAGGGTGGGATCTGAAGGGGGAGTTGCTTTAGCTGAAGCACTTGAGGTATGTACCCAGCTAAAAAAGCTTGACTTGCGTGACAATATGTTTGGTGTTGAAGCTGGACTTGCTTTGAGCAAAACCCTGCCTGGATTTGGCAATCTCATTGAAGTTTACCTGAGTTACCTTAATCTAGAGGATGAGGGAGTAATTGCACTTGCTGAAGCTCTTAAAAAGTCTGCCAGTTCACTTCTAGTACTGGAGATGGCCGGAAATGACATTACTGTCAAAGCTGCTCCTGCTTTGGCAAGTTTAATAGCTGCAGGGGACTCGATAGCTAAAATAAACTTGTCAGAGAATGAACTGAAGGATGACGGTGCTATTTTAATTGCTCAGGCTCTGGAGCAAGGGCATTCCCAACTAAAGGAAGTTGATTTGAGCACAAATGGCATTAGAAGGGTCGGCGCTAGGGCCTTGGCTCAGACTGTTGTCATCAAGCCGGAGTTTAAGTTGCTGAACATTGACGGGAATTTCATTTCTGATGAAGGTGTTGATGAGGTCAAGGTTTTATTTAAAAGTTCCCCCGCTATGTTGGGTCCTCTGGATGACAATGATCCTGAAGGAGAAGACAATGATGAGGAGGATGAAGATGCTGCCAGCGAAGAAGATGAGGAATTGGGATCCAAACTCAAGGGTCTTGAAATAAAGCGTGATGATTAGTTACGATTTGTTAGCCATCTTGGCTTATCATTATTCCTGCTTCATTCTTAACGGACTTGTTGTGTAAGCTTGTGAAGCAGCTGTTGTAATAGTCTCATATTGAAGTAGACTAGGAGGAAACATAATCTTGCTATGTAGTCAACTCCCAGACTCGGTATTTTCCTTAATTTGCTGTATGCTAAGAGTTGGTGACCATTGGTTCTTTATATTTGGTTTATGGTACTGACGTACTGGCATTTCATCCAAGACCCCAATGTCATTTGGTAAATTATTTGAACTACAATTCAGGTGAACTTAATTAATAATTATATGGCTACATATGTTAATGAAAATTCTTAAATAAGTATGAATTTTGATCCTTTTTTTTTAAAGAAAAGCATAAATCTTGTGGATCTCATCACTAAAACAAGGAAATGGGGTACTTTAAAATATTTGTTTTGTAAAATGGTGAAAGATCGAATCGAGCAAAGCGATTGAAAGAGGATGCGTTGCTGTTGCTTAGAGGGTTTGACTCTGTTTCTAGTTCTCTGTCTCAGTTGTCTGCCAATCTCACATTTGCCCTTCAGGTTTGTAAATATTTTTGTTATTTATTTCTCAATCTGCAGTACGCGTTCAATTTCTAAAAAACAATGTTTATTGTAATAGACCACTGCTACATTTCCAAAATTGGATCCTGAATGAGCTCTGAAATGCATTATTTTATGACTTAATTATGATGTATGATGAGACACACACACATGTGTATATACTTAAATGGAAAATATCTCATCATTAATGCATTTGGGAGCTCATTTAGGATCTGAAGCATTACTCATTATGACATTGGAGCCTAAATTTTGAATACAAGATTTGAAGTTGAGAATCAGAGAGTTTTTTTTTTGCTTGACCTGTAGTATACACTGGTGTCTAGATCAACCATCCCAGTATTGTAGGATGGATGAGTGAGTGTAGCAGTCAGCATTCTTTCTCATCATTTCAGTTATGTTTATTGGTCTGATAAGATCAGATGCATCCACTTCCGAGAACTAAATCTCTCAATGTGATTATCAGTCTTGATGTTTGTTGTGAATTCAACTTGATATTGAATTGCAGCATTTTAATGAATAATTTGGATATTTAGCTTTAGGAAGAAAAAGATTCAAAGTTCAAACATATATTTTTGAGTTGTTTTTACATATCTGAGTATGCCACATTTTCCCTTCAGTACCTTGCTAGTAGAAGTCCAGCATTCTTTGTGACTGAACCAATGAGTATTCTTTGTTTGGACTTGCAAAAAATAGCCTTATATCTGATTTTTTACTCTGAATGCGACCGTAAAAAGAGGGATCATTGTGAACTTCAGTCTGCACTGGCTTCTTCTTAACCAGGTGTTTTCCCCTTGTTTCTCGTGTTACTTTATAGGGAGCAAGGGATCTTGGTAGACCACCTACATTATTTTAAATAGTTCATAGCACCCTGGAGAACACGAAAACTGAAGAGGAACAATTTATAGATGGACAAGAAGAAGGAAAAGAGGAAGAGACAAAAGAAAGTAGTAGAGGATTAAAACGAAAAATAGAATCACAAGAATGTGCTGAAAACGGAGAATATAATGCAGTGATAGAAGATGGGCAAAGTCCTAAAGAATTGGGGAAGCTCAAGAAATGCAAGAACGTAAGTTTCATATGTTGCCCTATATCTTCTTTTTATCAAGTGTGGTGACAATATAATATATTTGTCATGTTACTTGTGTCGGTGCAATCCTTCTGAAGATTGCATTTTCCATGGCGAATAAAGCTGCCTCTCTTGCAAGAGAGCTGAGATCAGTAAAATCAGAGCTGTGTTTCATGCAACAACGGTGTGCTATTCTAGAGGAGGAAAATGGAAGATTCCGTGATGGATTTACTGATGGACTTCGGCCTGAGGAAGATGATATGGTAAGTTATAATCACTTGTTGAATGAAACCAGAAAAATGCATATAACATTTTCAAAAGGACTCCATGCATCTTGATTTTTAGGAGACACTACGAATTCAGGACTAGACCCGAGAGAAAAGAAACCCGTCAAATATTGGGTTTTAAAATTTTGTGCAAATCCTATAATCATGTTGCAACTCTAATGGAATTTACGTGGGCAGATGAGGCTACAAATGGAGGCACTTCTTGCTGAAAAGTCCAGATTGGCAACTGAAAACGCAAATTTAATTAGGGAGAACGAATGCCTTAATCAGCTTGTAGAATACCACCACCTCACCTCCCAAGACTTCTCAGAATCTTATGAACATGACGAAACGAGGGGTTTGTGCTTAGACTTTTCATCTCCCCTACCGCACATGCTTGAAGAGGAGAGTGAAGATATAGAGAGATTGCTATGAGGTAGCAGCAAATATACCGGAAGGTTGAATTGAAAATCTCAACCACCAGCTCATGTTTATTTCATTCATCACATCTGATTTTCTTGTTGGAATTTCATTTGTAAGTAACAGTGGAATGACTGAACGAATATTTGAATTCTCCCTTTACAAAGTTCTACACTAACTTTTGCTGATTATTCTTTGATAGTCATACACTCATACTTATCATACTTGAGCATCCACTATATGTTGTGCAATCATATATAAATTTGACCTTCACAATAGATCGCTGCAGTGGATGGGTGTAGCTTTTAAGATGATATGGAGTTGACAGAGGCGTCTAAAAACAAAAACATCAATTTTCTACACTGGATCAATTTAAGATAAATCTTAAACTAATATGAGTAGTTCTCATAGTACACCGCCATGCAAACTATTATATAGAGCCTCCAAAAAAGTTAAACCACAGAATTTAATTTTTACTTAGAATCCTGTTTGTTTCCTCTTTTGCGAGGCACATCTCTAGATGGCGACCTGGTTACATGTGTCTGGCCCGGTTCGGTAGAAGAAGGGACTGAAAATCTATCAAGCACTTTATTACATAGATTTACCACTGCATCAGCTGCTTTGCTCATATTTGACAGCATAATGACATCCTTCAACTTGTCCAGTACATCATCCTTCAGATTATCATACTGCAATACAGTAAAATGATTAAGACTACCCAAATGTTAATTTCATGACTAAAGATAATAAATAATATTATAACAGGAAAACTCTAACAGTGATCCATAGACATGCTGCAAAGGCACCTTGAATAGGCCACACAGGGTTTCAGCATAAATATTAATAAAAAGAAAAAATCCACGATACTGTTGTCTCCATAGTAAAATTTTATACCGCTTCGATTTTCACTTGAGCAAATTGTAACTGATTTTGAAGCTGAACATTTTCCTTTGTCAATTCATCAATCTGAAAACCATACACCATTGAAGACTCGAAGTTAGCTATACAACTATTTAGAAACATAAAGCAGAAAATGACGAAACGGAGAAAGAGAAGCATAACCTTCTTCTGAGAATATATGTACAGGCCTTTGTAACTGAGGGAAGATGACCTTGTAGTTAAGTCCCCTGAGTTCACCTACTCATTAATTTACTCAAAAGAGTAAGTTTCAGTTACTCAAAGAGCACATAAATACAAGTAATGACATATATATATAGTTTAATTTAAGACCTTATGTTTCAAAACTTCAACATCTTCAACAAGCTGCTCAACCCTTTCTTCTAAGCTTTTGCCTTCTGGAATTGGCTCAGCCTCCTCAACGAAATGCTTAAGTTCCCTTTCAGCTTTATCAAGATCAGTCTCATTTTCCATCTCACTATCAACAAGATCAATGTGCTCAACCTCTGCAACTTGAACAGGTTGGATTAAACTTTGAAGACGTGAGGATCGCCTAGGTTTCACGGTTTCAGACTTCAAAGATTTTTTCTTCACTGATAAGTTTTTATGTGCTTGAGATTCAGACCTCTCTATCTCTGTAGTGCCACTTGTGTTTTGAGGCTGCTAATTCAGAATTTATTAGCAAAATGATGACAAATAAGGCCAAAAACTCATATAGATATGCAAGAACACGGACAACATAGAAGGTCGATCTAGCACTTACAGAAAAGCAGCAATTCAAGTGTGTTCTGAATATGACTGATTTTTTTACCGTAACAAAAGACATTACCAAACAGTAACACAAAACATGTGAATCGTGAATATGACTGATTTTTTTAATATTTTTTAACCGTAGGAAAATACATTATCAAACAGTAACACAAGGCATGTGAATCATAGAATGACAGCGTACATGTTGCACATATATTGCAACCCCCCCCCCCAACATATAATGTGCAACATGTACGCTGCTAATTCAAGTGTGTTCTGAATATGACTGATTTTTTTACCGTAACAAAAGACATTACCAAACAGTAACACAAAACATGTGAATCGTGAATATGACTGATTTTTTTAATATTTTTTAACCGTAGGAAAATACATTATCAAACAGTAACACAAGGCATGTGAATCATAGAATGACAGCGTACATGTTGCACATATATTGCAACCCCCCCCCCCCCCCCCCCCCCCCCCAAACCAACACAAATGTACTTATACTGAAGACATATGCAGTTGCTTATATAATGATGCAAAACTGCAGTTAGACAGAACAATTAAAATTATTTTCAATTCCTTTCAGACCTTATTTGTTATGTATTTCCAAGAACATTAGCCATGTTCTTCATCAATGTATCTGTAGGCAATTTTGTTGCATTGATACTGATACACAACAAAAGCATTAAATCAAAAATGCAAAGTCCAAAAATATAATGGGGGCGATAATTTTGATATAACAGAAATAAAACTCGGTGCAGATCCAGTATAGGCATTATGACTGAAGTATTCCACTCAATTGCATACAAAACTATCAGCAGCCAGATAAAAGGCTAAAACCTTAATCAAGCCTCTCACATTCACATCACTAGTTATTAACTAAGAATCCCTCATTATTTTAAACAGCAGGCCAGAAGCTAACATACAATTTGAAAGAAGAATAAGATTTTACTTTCATTCCCTCCCATTCTCTCAAAATCTCAATTAACATTTCCTAGAAAATTTTCACACGAGATTCTTTTCCTCTCCTTTATGTACTTTTACTTTATAAAACTCGGAACACACTGGTTCAGTCACAATATATACATGAAAGATCAGATAGGTTTTATCTTCATAAATATTTTCATTCCACCAACTAGAGTAAAGGTTAAATATAAACTTCCATTTAGCATCTGCGATTCACCTCACAAGTTCTCAATTCAGAATTTTTCATAATATCTTAAACCGGCTCATACCAACCAACTAGATTATAGAACAAGGTTTTTGTATTCAACCCTTTCTTTTTCTGAAGATCGCTAAATTTATCTCCCAGAAGTGCCGAGCACATATAGCTACAGAATAAAAAAAACCAAACTTCATTGAGGAAAAAAGTTTCCTCTTTTTTGAGGAATTGGGAGGAGGGGGTGTATAAAACCCTAAGACCCTTTAAACCTGTGATCCAACTGCTGCCCAGTGCAGCATGAATCGAGAACTACATATAGAATCCTCAAAAATTATAATACAGAGATTATTATATATAATATATAACAACCACCATGCATTACATTTTAAAGCAAGCATGATGTAACATTATTACAAGTTTACAAATTAAAGCCCCAACAAAAATTAAAAAAGAAAAAGAAAGATATATACCCAAAAAAAAAAAACTAACATCCAATCACATAAATTAAGAGCAACCACAACACAAGCTGTACCAGGGATCGAAAAGACCCTGCTGAAATTTAAAATAATATTTTTTTTAACCATTACTCGAAATCAGCCGGAGCTCAAATGAAAAATCTACCAACTTTTAAGACCAAAACATAACTAAAAATTTGAAAAAATCATTGATTTTTCCAGCTCAGCGGAGGTTTTAGTTTACTTGGGTTAGCCTCCCTGGTTTCAAGGCAAAAGTATAAACACAGTGATATACACAAAGATCATGCATGTAATAAAAAACATAAAGAAGATCAGGAAAAAGACAGAAAAAATAAAAACCAGATCAGAGCAGAGGGAAGTGATCAATTTTTATACTACGTTTTCAAGAACAAGAAGTTACTAATATAAAAGTAGAGGAGAGTATCTATCAAGTATGGTAAAACATTAACCATTTGAGTCATAGCTTCATGTGCTTGTGCTGCTGCTTTGCCTTTATTTACCATTCTTGATCTCTTCTTCTCTCTCTAGTCTCTTCTCGTCTCTCTCTGTCTCTGCTGCTCCCAAGTTCTAGTATCTCTACACAGCCGGACAGACCAAAACCCTGATTATTTTATCTTATTATATTTTATTTAATTTAAAACAATATCAAAACTTCCTTTCAAAAAAGAAATAGGGGGTGTTTGGGGAAACTTTTTTCCAGAATAAGTCAACTTATTTTAAGACAAAGTTAGAGATTCCTAACTTTTTTTCTGAAAAAAGTTGACTTTTTTTTACAACTTATAGAATCTCAAATATACATTAAATACTTGTATAAAAAACATTTATCAAAATATGAAATTTTTACGCGAAAATAAGTCCAAAAGAACTTATTTTTAAGTCCAGCCAAACAGGCTAATAGTATTATCAAAACTTTGGGGAAAATCAAGTCTAATTAATACTTGTTTTTTAATTAAATTTTTTATAAAGAAATATTAACTTATTTCAATTGAAAGTTTAATCAAATTACTATTTATCTTTTAATTATGATTTAAATTATTATTTTTTTAATTAAGAATTCAATTAATAAATATTAATTTATTTTAAGTGTAATTTTAAAGGTAAATTTTACTAAATATAAATTAATTTACCTTTTAACAAAAATACTTTTAATAAAATTCTAAATAAAAAATTATCAATCCAACAAAACGTTAAATTAAAAATAATATATCAATATTTTGTTGTCTCCCATAAAAAAATAATAGTAAAAAAATATCACCTAATAATTTTTAATAATAAAGATTTTTTTAATTTTTAAATTATTTTTAAAATATATTGTATAAACAAATATTTTTTAATTTAGAATTAAAAATCACTTGCAAGTCAATATATTAAAATTTAAACGAGCGGGCTCCAGTGTCAGTCTCAACTCTCAAGTCTCAGCTACATTATCAGGATTCGCGAGTACTTGCATTTCTTACAGGCACGCGTGGATAATTACTTCTGGTCGTGTCGGAGAGTGCTACTTATCACACTAGTTATCTTCAAATTTCATCAGTAACAAATAGCTAAATAAATTATATCCTAATATATATCTTCACCTTTATATATATTATTAAAAAAATCTCTCAAATTATTTAAAATTACATTTCTAATTTTATAGAACTTATATATTAAAAAATTATATAAATTATTTATCTTCTAATAATAGGTTCAATTACTATTCACTTTCTACTTAGGAGTCTTATAAAAAAATATTAACTAACTTATTATAATTGACCCAATCAAATTATTACTTAGCTTGTCCCTCTAATTACTAGGTATTATACGAAAATATTGACTTATATTAATTGAATGTACAATCACATTACAACTATTTAGCTTCCAATTACAATTTCAATTATTACTTAATTTTTAATTAAGATTTCAATTAATGCTTTAATAAATATGAATCAATGGCACTAAGAGATCTTCCGGGAGGGAACTAGTGATAACAGGTTCCTCTTTGCGGGAATACCCCCGTTGAATGATATAGACTAAGTAATGCTAGGGCTAGTCGGTCGTTTTCCTTGGGAGCACCAGTGAGGGTAGTTATATGTCTTTGTTGCAGGTTTTAATAATAGCTAGTAGTAGTTTGCATGCCAAGTGTCTAGTTTTCATTCAGGCTTATGTATGGCAGTTCCCTCTTCTTGTTGGAAGATGGGGAATTTATGAAATAAAATTAAGTGCTTATCAAAAAATAATAATTTAATTACATATAATTTCACTTATTCTCTGATAAAAATAATTTTAATAAAATTATAAATAAGTAATCATCACAGCCAATCCAATAAAGTGTTACATTAATTACATAAAATATAAAATTTTATAAAGTATAGTAAAACGTAATTTTTTTTATTTTTTTATCTTTTAATATAATTTTTTTTATTTTACCTTATAATTGATAGAGAACACAATAATTTTATATTTTTTTTGTAATATATGCTAAAACGTAAAACTCTTATTAGCTATTAATCTATTTTTTTAAATATATATTTAAATATTAAAAATATATATTTTTAACTTCTAATTAATAGAAAAAATAATAATTACACAAAAGTTTGTCAATAGTTAAAAACGTTAATTATGATAAAATAAAATAATTTTAATATAGTATATTAAAATGATGGTTTAAAATGCATGAATGAAAATAATATAATATAGGTTAGAAAATATATTTTCTATCCTTTTTGAGAATTCACCCTCAAAGATTAGAAAAAATACGACGAACGGATATTTCAAAGACCACGACTTTGAATATCATACTCCTTAAACCAATCCACAAACTAAGTTATTTGAATCGGTAATTAAAGTTTAGAAGAAAGAGAAAATAACCATGATTTATTCTCAAAATAAAAGTCTGTATATCATCACATTATTAATAAAAAAATTATAAAATATGGGTATATATAGGTTAGCCTAACAACCTATACTTTATAGGAATAAAAAATGGATTCAATATAAACTAGGATTAGGTAATATTTGAATCCATTTTGAAAACCCATCAACATCCCAATTTAAATAAAAATGGATATAAAAATCAAATCCAACGAAAAAAATAAAACCTAAATGAATAAAATAAGAAAAATCCTTTTAAGTGAAAGTTAAAAACTTGCAAGTCAAAATTTAGTTATTAAATACATATTAATCATCCATCTTGTTAATTAAGCTACTTGTCTAAGTTTTTGACATACTTTAAAATAAGTCATTTTGAACTTATTTTCGGGTAAAAATTTCATATTTTGATAAATATTTTTTATACAAGTATTTAATATATATTTAAGATTCTATAAATTGCAAAAAAAAGTTAACTTTTTTCAAAAAAAAATTAGAAATATCTAACTTTATCGGCCCTTCTCCTTCCTTACTTTCCAAGTAAGTTTCCTGACCTTGTAAGACAAATATCTGACTGTAGCAGTTTTTTTTCTTCCAAACTCTTTCACAACGCGCAACTCAATTTTATTTCAAAATAATACTAACATGGAATATGTAGAATATATTCATTATTTGATCCACAAATATTTATCCCATATAATATAATAATAAATAATTTATTTATCCTATTCCTTAAAACTTTTTTCTTGAAAAACTATTCCTTAAACCTTGAATATGTAACATCGAATAATTTATTCATAATACCCTATATAACAACATCATATATTTATTCTATAGAATGATTTTTATTAAAAAATAAGCTAATATAAAAATATTTTTTTTAACTAATCTTCAATATACTATATTACATTTTGAAATAAATTATGATATACGACAGTGTCCTCTCATGCTCAAATGGAGTTTATTTAACAAAACTTAAAATTTATTTATCAAACTTTTAGTATAATATTACATCGAACCCTTATATAACTTATTTCAGTTATTCAAATATTAATACACATGTTAAAAAAGTTAAATATAAATATAGATTTTATAATTAAATATATTATATGATCAAAAATTAAATAAAAAAAAATATTTGTACTTTTCACAATCTTTAAACTAATCACATGTTTTGAACTCCGACTAAAATTAGAATTCGAAATTGAAACTTTGCAACTGGAATTGGTTTGAAAGAGTTAAAAGTTAGAATAGAGCCCTGCAATTGAAAAAGATCAACATTTGATGAGCACGCATAAATAGTTAAATACTGGATATTAATTTCTTTAGCGTTTTTTCTAAAATGAAATTTGTAAATTAAAACACAATATCGAGACAAATCGAACATTTCACAGCCATAAAAAGCAACACCACTGGCTAGATCACCCCTCCATTACAACAAGATAAGCCCTCTCTCTCTCTCTCTCTCTCCCTCTCTCTCTCTCGCTCGCTACATTTCATTTCCCAATGGTATTATCACTTGTCTCTAACTCTACCTCCATCAACACACACACCTCTCTCCTCTTCCACCGCCACCGCCACCGTCATCCGCCACCGCCGCGCCACCTCAAACTCCGGCGCCACATCTCCGCCGTCAGCAACAACTCAACTTCTCCAAACTCTCAGAACCAGCAGCCGAGAACTCTGTTTCCAGGCGGTTACAAACGCCCGCAAATCAAAGTACCGAACCTAGTGCTTCAATTGAATCCACAAGATGTGTTGGTACAGGATAATAGAGATGTGTTGAGTTTGATCGACGACGCCGTTTCGAAGAGTCGGATTGGAATCGTGGTGCTTAATGACGGAGGAGATGCAAGTGGCGGGAAAATGTACGAAGCGGCGTGTTTGTTGAAGTCGGTGATTGGTGGTAGAGCTTATTTGTTACTATCGGAGCGTGTTGATATTGCTGCTGCTGTTAATGCCAGTGGCGTTCTCCTCTCCGATCAAGGTTTCGTAATCCTATAGATCATTATTTTTGTTACTGTTATTTTTGCAAACTGTTACTATTTTTATACATTCGCATGTTTAATTTTAAGATAAATGTAAGGTTGATAATGCTTGCAAGATATAGCTGTTCCAACTATCTTCTTCTCGTACAGTTTTAGTTTCGTACTGAATTTTCATTCAGTGTTACCAAGTCAACTTGAATAATTGAGATTGAATTGTGGTTTTTGTCTTGACATACCGAATGTTTCATTTAGTAGTATACTAGTATTGAGCATATCGTGTCTTGTTTCGTGCTGAAATACTGATTCTTCATTTACTGTAATACAGAATATTCGTATACTAGTAGTGCAGCTATTATTGTACAGATTGGATGGCCGTGTTTAGTTCTGAGATGCTAAATGTTCATTTACTAGTATTATTGAGATTGAACTGTTGCTATGAATACTACAGACTTGTTCAGCTTCTAATAGAAAAATCTTACTGCTATACATTATGTTTTTCAGAATCATTTCTTTTCTTTCTCATTCAAACTTCTTGGTGCCAGAAGTAATAGTGTGCTCTTCATTTTATAGGTCTTCCTGCTATAGTGGCAAGAAATACGATGACAGATACCAAATTTGAATCTGTCGTTCTTCCATTGGTTGCAAGAAATGTGCAAACTCCGGCCTCAGCTGAAAATGCTTCTAACTCTGAAGGCGCTGATTTTCTCATATATGACGTTGATGGAATAAAGCCTCTTGATGAAGTGGTTAATACTGTGTTTGGACGTATTAAAATTCCAATTTTTATTATGACCAAGTCACTCAAGGAGGATAAGTTGTTTGACGAAGTATCAAGATTGCTGAAAGCAGGAGCTAGCGGATTAGTCATTTCATTGGATGAACTAAAGCTGGTAAATGATGATGTTTTGGGAAAAATCTTTGAGAGCGTAAATATATTAAATAAGAGACAACGGGAAAAATTGCATAACTTGAGTGACAAACTCAGAACTACTGATGCAAGTAATGGTTCTCTTGTAAAAGAGGGGGTGGTCGGTTTTGTTAACGTGGAGGATAAAGTACAACAACTCATGGAAACAGAGAGATCTGTGTTGACCGAAACTATAGATGTTATCCAGAGAGCTGCACCACTGGTGATCTTTTAATGTTAACATTTGGTAGATAAAGTTGTTTCTGATTGCAGTAGATTATTCTAGCTCATTTTAATTTTTCACTCTCTTATCTAATTCTTGGACATTGTTTGAATGACAGACGGATGAAGTCTCACTTCTTGTTGATGCTGTTTTGCAACTAGATGAGCCATTTTTACTGGTTATAGTGGTAATTGTGTGCTGAACTTCAACAATTCCTGTTCCACGGATATACATGGGTATTAGCTCTATATTTCAAATAAGTTATCTAGGCTATTTGGTCCAAATAACAACTTGGCTAGCACTTAAACATTCTCATATCATATATATCTGACATTTACTGTATGAATAGTTTTTCAGATTCTAATAGTTTGCTTTAATGTTTTGTTTACTTTGAACTGAACATATTGGAATGGAGATGTCTCTAGCATGTAACTTCGTATATTTAATGGATATGTAAGTCCCTTCCGAGATCAGAGTTATTCAACCAAATTGGAACAAAAGAGATCAAATTAGCATGACCCTTGGAATGCCAACAAACACAACTGATATGGCTCAGGGACAGTTGACAAAATTATATCTTATCAATCATCAACGTCGTAGTCTTTTTTAATAAGCAAAACTGCGGTGTAAGATTGCATAAGTGGACTTGTCAATAATTTAGCGGTAGCATTCTTGTCATGACATGTACAATCATATACATTCTGCAATATGGCCTCGAAATAATTCTTCTTTTGTCTAATATCTTTCTTGTGATAGAGTGCCATCACGAAGAGCAATAGTATCAGTATCCAGGAAAATTCTAATGTAGTAACAGACTGATTCTTGAATTATGCAGCAATTATTTGTGAAATAGCCTTTGGTTTCACTTGGAAAGCCAAACTATCTGTCTAATAATTGCTCTTTGAAAAGTTGAATGAAAATAAGAATAATAAGTATAACCTCCCCATTAGGTATTCTATCGACTACTGGTGTGTGCTTAAAAAATATTGAGTACATGTGTAATTACGAGTGAGAATGTGGGATATATACTATATTGTTTTGGTTTGGGTACATACAAAATTAGACCCATCCCAAGTATACTTCTTTGATAGCCCGAAGCATAAGAAAAATGTGACTTGCACTGTTATGAGTTTTAGCCAGCTACAAATTGGTTGCCTGTATTTTTAGAGTTTGTCACTACAGATATTCTTACCACACTTTTGCGACTTTGATTATCTCATAGGGTGAGTTCAACTCCGGGAAGTCAACTTTCATAAATGCCCTTCTTGGAGAAAAGTACTTGCAAGACGGGGTTGTCCCTACAACAAACGAGATCACATTTTTACGATATTCTGATTTGAATTCCAGTGAGCAGCAGCGTTGTGAAAGGCATCCCGATGGTCAATTTATATGCTACCTACCTGCTCCAATACTTAAAGAGGCAAGTAACTTGTAGACCATCACTTATAGCTTCTAAAGTCAATTTTAAATTAAAAATATAGCATTCCTCTACAACATCTGACTGTATAGATACAGAAAGTTTAGATTTTCTGGTGTACACTTGTTGGGTCCGTGGTCTTTTTTGGCTGATTATGCATTCCGTATTTGATTTCTTTTTATTTTAGCAATAATTTTTTTTTTGCCATGCACAGAGCTGATACTTTCCTGAAAATACCAAAAATGGTATTCAGCTTACTTATGCATCAATTAAATTTTATCTTTGTTGTCAACTTGTCATCATCATCGTTTTACCAATTCTTTGGCCAATTCATAAGTTCATAAAACTCGTCAAGGAGCGGTGTCCTATGTGCTGTGTATATAAAAGGCAAACCATGAAAATGCCTTTCGAACCCTCTAGAAGAAAGTACCCGATAATAGTAACAAAAAAAGATTACATGTCCACCAAAGTTGTTTGCTTGATTGAATCGCGGTTGTAGGGAAAAAGACTTCGAAAGTTGTTCCACCGTACATTTGGCTTTTCCAAATGGTACCAATGATTGTTTTGAACTTCCAAGTGGTAATACTGAACTATTTGACTTCATCCACATGGTAACACTCCGTTAGTTGAACGTTAATCAAACGTTACTCTTGATAAATTTAAGACATGTTTGGTTGTTTGCTCACATTTTATAGTTTTTTTCAAATTTTTTTCAATATTAAATATGATATACAATACAGTATTATACTATATCTACACGTTTTATTATTATTTAAAATTTTCATGTTTAAAATTATTAAAAATTAAACATAACTTCTGTATTTAATAATTTATTAGCAAAACTTGACAGTAATTACTGAGAATTAGTGCTTGTTTGGTTGCATATAGGAATTAATTTCCTAGAGGAATTATCATTTCCTTGCTTTTTATAATTAATAGGAAGTGTAGAAAATTGTTTGGTTACTCATATAGAATTTAAATACATAGGAAGTACAAATAACTAGGGGGTGGGTAAGCAACTTTCCATATTTTATGGGTATTCAATCTTCTTTGAAAGTTGCATTTCCTTAATTTTGTGCAACAAATCATACTTTTTTATACCACTGGCATCACTGTGGAACAATTAGAGGGGTAGCATCTTAATTTTCAATTTTAGATCATATTTAAAGTTCTTATATCATGAAACTAATGAAATATAAATATATATATATATATATATTATTTGTTCAAATAATCATAATTTATATATATGAAAATAATTCATATTTAAATAAATTATAATAAAAAAGATAAGATAGGGATTACTGATTTACTGGGTTACTATATAGAAACTAGGTAAATATTAATTGATTTTAATCTTATTATTTTAAAGATTTTAATCAATATTAAAATTAGTCGATTTATGAAAATTATATATAGGGAAATTCTTAATGGTGCCACTATAGAATTGGTTTTTTCAAGTGGTACACTGATTATAACGTTTGACTAACAAATAGCTAACGGAGTGTTACAACATGGATGAAGTCAATAGTTCAGTGTTACCACTTGGAAGTTCAAAACAATCATTGGTACCATTTGAAAAAGCCAAATGTACAGTGGTACTATTAGGAATTTTCCATCATTATTTTCTCTTCAGCAATGCTAATGTTTATTTTCAAGATAAAACTTAATTTAAATATGAATTGACATATATAAGATTAAGAAAATAATTCTTTAATTGCGTTGAACAAACATAAATTATTATAATTATATCTAATATATAATTAGTGTAAGAGAGTTAACCCTGACACTAATATATAATTAGTGTCAGGGTTAAAATTGTCACCTTCATATTTAGCAAAAAATAAAAAAATTGTCATGTTTTTAACTATTATTATCAATAGAAGTGAATAAGGTTCGATTTCTTACAAATACAAAAATGAACTTAATATTATTGTTGGAAAAAAATATCAAATCTTAGTATTAGAATTGAATCAATATAAATTTTAAAAAATACTAAGTAAAATTAAAAATAATAACATACATTGCACGATTCGAATGAATGGTACATATAAATTAACATGTATAGAATATTATAAGTAATTTATAAAAAGTATATTTGTAATGATTGAAGAATTAACATGTAAAGAATTAAAATTGTAATAAGGGTGAAAAATGGAATCAACATATATTGAATATTATATTATGAGTAACTCTTAAATAGGAATTAATATTTTTTATAATACGGTAAGTAATTTGTAATCTTAAATAAAAAATTCATATAAAATTCATATTATAAATAATCTTAAATAAATTTTAACATATACGTGATTATTATTATTTTGAGATTGAAACTAAATCTTAAATAGAAATTAATATAGTGTAATAACTAATAGAAATTATAGTGTAATATTAAGATTTTTGTTATATTGACCCAGTCCGAAATTATAACCCATCCATATTATTACTAAGGTCGTACTTTAAGAAGTTCATATTCTAATAATTAATCTAGCCGAAAAGAACAAATGATCTATATTTTTATTATTTTAACCCAACCCCAACAAACAAACGACCGGCCGACTACCATACTTGTAATGTTTTCACTCTTAAAATAAAAAATTCATGTTATATTAATTTATCTGGCCCAAAAGACCAACTGATGCATATTGTTATTATTTTAACCTAATCCAATGACCAACCGACTAACAAACTTTTAATCTCTCAGCTTTGATAGTATGGTGTAGTATAGATAGATTAGTAATATGTATTAGACAACACATCAAGAGCGCAATTGTGATAAAATATAGTGCTACAGCTGTGTGCCTTCGCAGCTAACATAATCAACCATCTTATTATATATCTAGGACTCTTAGTATATATATCTGACACTGGATGCACAAGAAAGTTAAGTCACTGGCTGTTATTATGTAACGAGTAACGGGGAATATGCCATATAATGTATTTTTGAACAGGAGTTAAAAAAAATGTAATATTTAACAGTATATCTTTACTTCAGTGTTTTTTGCATGTGTATCTCAAGTATTAATTATTAGTTGCTCTTAAATTCACTCTAGTGGCCAATATTACTTACTTGGATTACTTCTCAATATGTAGCAGATGATAATTGTTGATACGCCAGGAACAAATGTAATCCTTCAAAGGCAACAACGTCTTACTGAGGAATTTGTGCCCCGTGCAGATTTGCTTCTCTTTGTTATATCAGCTGATCGCCCGTTGACTGAAAGCGAGGTATGAATATTGAATACTGTGCAGTGATAATTAAGGTTGAATTGCTATTCTATCTTATATTGCAAGAAACATAATTGGCCACTTAGTTATGACTTGCGCAAGTATATAAGAATTTAATTTTCATCTAGAAATGATGTTAGATACTTAGTAATTCCATACACATTTCTGTCTTTGGTAAGCAGAGCTGGTTGAAGGCATTTTCCATGGTCGTTATCTAAGCAACTTTATATTATATATCTTTATATATATATATTTGGATCATGTGTCAGAGTTCAGCTACAAGGATTCCTACATCTTTGGAAGTTAAATATGAATTCTTCTGCCACCATAATGATACCAGTGCAGGATAACTAATTAGTATTTACCACTCCCTCTGATTTTCACATGTTGGAGGCCGAAGGGGGTAATGCTTTTAAAAATTGATTATGTTGCACTTCTGTATTCTGAATGCTTCATGAATATCAGGTTACTTTTCTTCGTTACACTCAGCAATGGAAGAAAAAAGTAGTGTTTGTACTAAATAAATCTGACATATATCAGAATGCCACGGAGGTATGGTCATGCATTTCATTCAGTTTTATTAAATATATTAACAGAGAGTGTGAGACCGTGAGTTTCTCAAGTTCTTTGTTTGGCATGTTTGATGCAGCTTGAAGAAGCTATATCATTTATCAAGGAAAACACCAAGAAGTTGCTTAACACTGAAAATGTGACATTATATCCTGTATCTGCACGAGCTGCTCTTAAGGCCAAACTTTTAGCTTCCGCTAATGTTCGTGAAAAGGATGAAGAACATTCAATCGATCATTCTCACCAGAGAATCAGTGGCTTCTATGATCTTGAAGAGTTCCTATTTAGCTTCTTAGATGGGTCGACGAGTACTGGAATTGAAAGAATAAAGCTTAAGCTTGAAACACCTATCAGGATTGCTGAGCAACTACTCACAGCCTGTCAGATGCTAACAATGCAAGATTACCAGCAAGCCAAAAAAGACTTAAAGTCTGTCAATGAACTACTTGGGAGTGTACAAGATTATGCACGTAAGATGGAAAGTGAGAGCATTTTCTGGAAAAGGAAAACTTTGTCTCTGGTATATACTTTTTTTATACTTATGTATGCATCTAATTCACATTGTCAATTTTTCTTTTGTTTGTGTGTAACAAAATTATAATTTGTCGCTTTTGCAATGTTGTTTTGTATATTTGAAAATATTCTTGTGCTGATAATGCAGATTGATGATACAAAAACGCGTGCTTTAAAGCTTACAGAGTCAACACTAGTGATATCAAATATTGATATTGTCACAACATATGTTTTCAGAGGAAATAAAGGTGCTTTAATGCCTGCTGCCTCTGTGATTCAGAATGATATAATAGGTCCTGCGCTTTCTGAGGCCCAGGTAAGTCAATAACTCTTGCTTGTACCTGTAGTTTGGCTTTAAACTTAATACAGTTTTTATGGCGGGCTCAACAACTTTTGGTCTTTTTCCTATTGAGCTTTCCATATCTATGCTTCTGGTTCCAGATCTCTTATTATAACGGATCTTTATTTTCTGTTTTTCTTTATTTGAAATTTAGAAACTCCTGGGAGATTATGTCGCATGGCTACAATCAAATAATGCTCGTGAAGGAAGATCATATTTGGAATCTTTTACGAAAAAATGGCCTTCTGTTGTCAATACTGAGAACCTAGTAGAGTTGGAGACTGATAAGTTTTTGGGTAGAAAATATGAACTGAGCAGAGAAGCAATAGGAAGCTTTAATGCTGCAGCAGCTTCGAAGTTGTTTGATCAAGAAGTCCGTGAAGCAGTGAGTTAAAAAGTCTTTTTCCTTATTTTTCACTCGAGTCATGTTGGAAATCGTAAATTCATACCGGAAGTAGACATTGATATCTCATCATTATGATTTAATGACATTGAGTATCCACCTAATCACCATTCACCTGCTTGCTTATATTATATGTGTGTGTGTGTCGCGCATGCGTGTGTGTGAATATGAATGATGGTTTTGAATACATGGTGTGCTGTTTCCTGAAAACCTTTTGGGAATAATAACTGCATCACATAAATCTGCCTTGCATTAGTCAATTTATTCGATTTTTGTGATTTAAAAAATTACATGGGATTGATGAAAATTCTCAGCTTTGATACTGAATTAATGGGTTTACCTGTGAACTTGTTCCTCTATATTACAGGAAGTGAGGAAGGGAATAGATGATGTTAATTAAAGTATATTATGAACACTGCAGGTAATGCTGCTTTAATAAATAACTTAAAATAATGTATTCTGTTTCTTGAATTTTCAGTTCCAAGGAAGTTTTGGGGGGCTAGGAGCAGCTGGTTTATCAGCATCACTTCTGACATCTGTTCTACCAACCACATTAGAGGATCTTCTTGCTCTTGGCTTATGCTCTGCTGGCGGGTAGGCTTACTTTTCCGTTCTGCGGCATTGGAATACATTCTTAATTTCTATCTGCTTTCAGTTTCACATGCCCCTCTATCCCCAACTTTTTTGTCCTTTGTGATTTCTTTGTAGCTAACTAAAGGCAAATCCTTAAACTTCAGCTACTTGAAGGCACTTTCTCAGTTATAGTAGTTTATTTACGAGGGAATAATCTGTCAAATTTTAAATTGCTAGGTGAAAATTTTATAATATAAAGAAGGGATATTCTCTATGGTACCACTGTACAATTGACTTTTGCCAATGGTACCATCACATTTCTTGCTTCTATCTGTGGTAACCCTGTATTTTTGATTTCTATGTATGGTACCTTTCTATTAAGTAAAAAATAATAGAATCGATTTCAGACTGGAAAACAAATTGTATATTTGAAATCTTTGTGAAAAGATACATGAAATATACTTTTAAATCATGTAAAACGGAGGCAAAATGAATGATATATTAATCATAAAAGTTTGATTATGAAATTTTAATATATATGACTATTTTAACTCTGTTTTACATGATTCGAATGTCTATTCATATATTTTTTCGCATAGATTTCAAATATACAATTTGTTTTCCGGTCTGAAATCGATTCTATTATTTTTTATTACTTTTTACTTAATAGAAGGGTACCATACATAGAAAACCAAAAATACAGGTTTACCACAAATAGAAAACCAAAAATACAGGATTATCACGGATACAAGCCAAAAATGTGATGATACCATTGGTAAAAGCCAATTGTACAGTGTACCATAAAGAATACCGCTATAAAGAATTACTGCATCTCTGTTGTAAAACTAACTTGTGAGTTATGGCCTTTTTATTAATTATTATATGCTATTCTATTGCATGGTATTTTGTCCAGGTAAATTATGATTGTAAACTGTAGTTTACTCAACTGTTTTGGCTGTGGTTTCTCATCCTGCTCTTTGCATTGCTGTGATAGTTTGTTAGCTATCTCCAAATTCCCGGGGCGAAGGCAGCTTGTGGTCGACAAAGTCAAAAGGACTGCTGATGCCTTGGGAAGGGAACTTGAAGAAGCCATGCAGAAGGATCTGGCAGAAACAATGGAAAGTCTGGAAAACTTTGTAAAACTCATTGGCAAACCATACCAAGATTTAGCACAACACAGACTAGAAAGCCTATTAGCCACACAAGAAAAGCTAAATAGTATGGAGAGCACGATTAAAGCCCTACATGTAGAAATCCAAAATCTCCATATATCATGACTGCATATGCATACACGATAGTTGTGTGTGCACATAAATTATGTGAATGCTATGGTGAGGGGTAAGCAATTGTAACTGTATTATCTCTAGTTTTTATATCACCTTTGTAATGTGTACAGCCAGCTTGTAGGGGCTCATCTAGGAAGGGGAACAAGGAACATGTCACATGAATCCCCACAAAAATATGTTTTTTTTGCCATTGAAATTATCATAAAAGATAGGAGTTTCCTTGCATAAAAAGGTTTAGGGGCTGCCATCCCCAAAGTTATTTTTCTTATATTTTTGGATCGTTCCCCGCTTCTTTATATTGCCGCCCTTTGATAAAGGGATTTGTAGTAGACTTGGGTTTATAATACCGTAGTCAATATATTTTTTTCGTCACCTTTTAAGTTTAAACTTTTGGATAATAATTCTGACTTGTAAGTAATAAAACAAAGTCATCCAAAGTGTCAAACAATTATTGCCAGGTCAATGATTATGCATCTTATTTACTCGCAAAAGTGCAGAGGGAGCGATTTAGCGGCTTCGAAACATTTGCTTCGCATTGATATTGAAGATACCGGTATTAAATAATTGGGACGGACTTGTTTTGCACTTTTACCCTAATCGGAAAATGACCTCACCTGTATGCTGGGTCAGAGTTCAGAAAGGGAAAACAAAATATAGGCACCCTATAGTTCTTACTTGATACTAGAACTATTTGCGATATCAAAATACTGGTAGCTCACTTTCGCCTGAGTTCAGAATGGGAGTAGAAGAATTAATAAAACATCTATTTTATCACCAGAAAATGTGGTCATTGTTTTTGTTTCCGAGTCAACCAGACCCAGATAAACAAGCAAATAGCAACACAACTGCAACTCTCTGCAAGTTAAGTGGAGGATGCAATGTTCAGAAAAGGCAAGTAATGTATTATTTTTCAGCTACAGCGGCATATCTGCGCGATTGCACCTGAAACAAATATAATATTCAACCAAATACAACACACTGAGATCTTTGAAAAAATTAGTAGGAATTTTGGGCATAAGCCAAGGCACCTCAATGCTTGCTGATTTCATTGACTTCATAGCAGCAAAGTGCTTTTATATTTTAGAGACTTTATAAAATAAAATAAACAAATCAGTAGTTTGGGAATACGTACAAAAAAAAACTTATCTTTACCCTTCCAATAGAAATTGTAACCTTACACTATATACAAGAATTATATTTAGGGTGTTTATGACCACAATTTTTGCATTGTTTTACTGGGTAACAGGTTCAAAATATTACTCAACCTAAATGGAGGCATTTTTCCTTGCAGCATAGGCACGATAAGCTGCCAATGCAACCACAGTGACAGCAGCACCCACTGCATGGTAGATTAGAGATAATTTAAAAAAGGTAATACAAATCATAAATCGACAGTATAACCATGCAAGATGAGAACATCGATTAGCAAAGAAATCTCATGTTATTCATTTCCCAACTCATCACATGCCTTGAATCAACTGAAGTTAAAGGACATTTTCCAGTGAGAACATTAGACTATTACTTCATATGTTCAAGTGTTCAACATAGCAAGTTCTCTGCTGACTTTTGATGGGCAGCTAAGAGAATTTTTACACTATTATACTCGACATTTTTTTATGAATTTTAGAAATAAAAATGCAAGTGATTTAATAGTATCTTAATAAACTTTTTGACTAAAAATTATATCATTCTTTAAGTTTTAAACAACAAAAGGTAAGACTTATTATGAAACAGTTCATCATATTACCTGAGACAAACACGAGAGAATGATTAACAATCTGACGGTGTCGCTTCTTGAATTTCCCAATCTCAGTTTCAGGAACACCAACATGAGGTTGCTCGGCAGCATTGACAATTCTATAGAACAAGTTATTCATATCTCCTTCCTTCACGCTGACACTAATTGGTGCATGTATACCCATATCCTGACAAATCTGAAAGAGCGAATAGCATATAGCATCCGAAAGTTAAATATAATCATCTTGGTGTACATATCAAGTGATTTTGGCTTATACTTTTCTTCCTCTTTAGGATAGTGTGAGGAAGAACATATCTCTTATATATATGTGTGTGTGTACACACACACACAACTTCTTGATACAGAGGGTACAGTAAATACCATCTCCGAATCTTGTATTGCCATTGGATATGAATCTAGATCATCTTTAGCTGCAATAAAAAGGCAAGGTATACCAAAACCACTTTCTTCTCCTCGCCGGGCCACAAGCACAAGTAACTCTGCTGCTCTTTTCATAGAATATTCATCCGAACTAGGGTATAAAACATGTTGCATATCAGCTATCAGCAGATTAAGTTACATAGGTAAAGAAGCAGGATAATTTATAAGTGTTGTTGAATCGCTAAATGACTGTAAGGTTGACATTGCTTCTTATTGATTTAAAAAACTTTACAAGTCATTGCATAATACTATATAAAATCCAACTAAAACTATTAGGAGTTCGATTTGACAAAGAAAAGGGCCAGCTCACACGTTAGCCACATATACCTGAGTTTAGAGTTTTATCATGATATTCACTCTAAAATTTGCTAAATCATTCAACTACTTTTCTCAATCTAAAGTTAGTAAAAGACAAAACATCATACCCACCTGTCATACAAAAAGACTGCTACATCAGTAGCCGCCAAAGACTCTTTATTAGACAGAAACTTTTTGACTCCATCTTCTGGAATCTCCTGTAAAATAAGGGTCTTCTTATTTCCCTGTAACAAGGATGGATCCACTAATCATGTAGTCATATATAGCTCAAGTTAAAAAATATCAGATACATGTAGTCATATAGCTCAAGTTAAAAAATATCAGATACATGAATATTGAGTTCACATAAACAATATTTAAGTCTAGGTAAGTTAAACTATACTGGATTATAGCTGTGGCAACAGCCATAAGTAATGCAAATAAATTAATAAAGACAAGATCTTGTATTTTTCATTTAGAGTCAGGAATTCAATATGAAGATCGAAGAAATTGTTGTTTATATAACGGAACAGAATGAAGATACTAACCGATGGGAAATGTGACGTCTAACCCTAGAAGTATGATCAAACAGTTGGTGCCTTATTTAAGTACAATTGAGCAGTTATACTTTTTTAGTTAAGCGGGTTGAGTATAACTTTACCCTGAATTCAGTTGGCAAATTGAAATTCAATCCATTTTTTTTTTAACGAAACCATAATATGACACTCAATACATATGTTTTTTTCGAGACATGTTGCCATGTCTTTATTAAGTGCGAAAATCACTATTATATTACTATTTAGGCTTATTTATATTTTGGCCCTCAAAGTGTATCGGTTTGTACATATAAACCCTTGAAGAAAATTTCCGTATCTTTTTACCCTTCCAATATGAGATTTGTACATTTTAACCCTTTTCCCATATTTTCTTCCAATATTGCCCTGAAGGGTTAATGTGTCCGTGACTGTATACTTTAATGACAAAAGTGTTCGCCAATGATTTTTTTTTTTAAAATAGATTAAATTATTTTCCTTTCAAATCTAATGACTACTCATAAAATGGACAAGAATTTTATAATGAATTGACTGTATTTAAACTAAGAAAGTGACATTTTTGAGATGTTATGAGTTAGTATTACCCATATATTTTTTGTTATTAAAATAGTTTACTTTCATACATAATGGTAACACTAATGAAGTATAGGGACCTCAAATAAATTAGTATATTCATTTACAAATCTGAATACATATATAACGTGAGTGTTAAAAAATATGTGCACTACTAACATTTAACTATTTTGTTATAAAATAATAATAAACAATTGAATAAGATTAGTTAGAGGCAACCAAATATTAAGTATATCAGAAGAAAATACAGGAAAAATATGCAAAAAAAATTCATTGACGAACACTTTTGCCATTAAAGTATACGGTCACAGACACATTAACCCTAATGGCAATACTGGAAGAAAATATGGGAAAAGGGTTAAAATGTACAAATCTCATATTTGGAGGGTAAAAAGATACAAAAATTTTCTTCAAGAGTTTATGTGTACTAACTAACAAACTTTGAGGGTCAAAATATAAATAAGCCTACTATTTAATAAACTCATACATATGTTTTTATATAAATACTCACCCTGAGGCGGTCCACACGATTCACTGCACAACTCCCAGCACTTGTTGGAAAATAATGTTCAGAATAGGGCCTGCGGTTGAAACTTGATTTTCATATTATTAATTTTCACAGCAAATAAAAAGAATATGTGTTACTTCTTTTCCATTGTTTCGGGGGCGGGAGGGAAAAGGGAGAGCGAGCTACTGCACTGTGAAGAAAGTAGCAAACAGTAGGCAGGATTGATAAATTGTAGTATCTAACTAATACAAACAGTTGATCTGAATAACCTTCCAATGAATGACTTCAATAGTGCAGTCTTTCCTGCTTTTTTAGGACCAAAAACAAGACATTTGAAAACATTTCTTTCCGTTTGTTTTTTCTTGCGGTCTAACAATCTTCTCCTAGTAAGACGTATTGCTGATGCAGGATCACCATTGTATCCAAGGTATATCAAATTTGCCAAACTTCGAGATGGCTCCATTAGAGTCATAAGATCCCACTGCAATCACAGATTTAATCGAACTTTCACTATAACAGAAGACGGATAGGAAGTGCCCATATAATAACATGTTCTTACTCTAAGTTGAGAGACCAGACAAAGAAAAGGCATGACTAGAATAATCGCACTAAACCAAAATATATAGTAGCACTCTTAAATCTTTCTAATTTATCTAAGAATCTGAATCATTAAATACAGCTCTTTTAAAATCAAGATGTAATACAACACAACAATGTGGATGTCCTGCAAAAAGAAAATGATAATAATTCTTGTAAATGTTATGGATATATTTTCAGTTCATAAGCATCTTAAAAAAATTAATGGCCAGTCTAGTATAGGGATGACAAAATAATCTAATCCGATGGATACCCGATTTGTTCCGATCTGATTGGATTTTACCGAAACCGAAATTTTGGATTTTAGATTTATCGAACGGATACCCGATCCAAATCAGAAACCCCAAAACACCCAATATTACATATATATATATTATGTTATATAATAAATTATATATATAGGTATGTAATATATTATATATTTTATGTTGCTTATACGATATTATATTATAATGTAATATATATGTTATATAATCATATATATATTTATACAAAAAAATATTGTTTTTACTTAAATTTCGGGTTCGGGTTTCGGATTTTATCTCTAAATTTTCAGGTTTCGGATAAACTCGAATTCGGTCCGAAATCCATCGGATCAAGTTCGGGTTTTTTCCCAGGTTTGGATTAGGACAAAATATTCGGGTAAGGATTTTGATTTCGCTAAAATACGACCCGATCCGAACCATTGTCATCCCTAGTCTAGTATTGGCATTATGAGGGAAAGACTGGGACATCATTTTAGCTTGCAATAATACAATCCATAATAAATCTCTCTCTGTTGCCCAAAATTAAAAGTCTACTTATATAATGGAGGAAGCACTAACTGTAAATATCAGTCTACGAAGTCGCACCACATCTAGTGAAAGTAGACTATACAACACAAGTTCGGAAATTAAATATGCATTACACACCTCAGATAGGAACCCTGAAAGAGATAAATGATCTAGTGATGTTTTCTCTACTGCATCCTTATATGGAGGTTCCTCCCAAGGGCTGAAGTTTATAAAATAATAGAATGTGTAAGATATGTGCATTTAAGAGTAAAACTAAGAAACTAGAGTAAGATCAGTGGCATCAGATAGAACATAGAAGATATAAACAGCACAATTGAAAAATAAGAAGAGATTCTATTCGTAGATAGCTATAAGCTATTATAAATTACTGTCAACAAGGTTACAGATAGTCAATCATACACAATATTGACCAGCCTGTAATTCAGAGAAGGGGCCAATTATCAAAACAAGGGGAGAAGATTACAGGATATGATATTACAATATGTTGTAATTATTAGTACACGTAGAAACATAATCCTATGGGCAAGATCACATCTATTGATGGATCAAATATGCTGTAATTATCAGTACAGGTAAAAACATAATTCTTTGCGCAAAATTACATCTATTGCTGGATCAGAAAAGTCTTACCTCTCCGGAGCAGTCGAAAATAGATCATCCAGCTCAGAATATCGGAGAGCTCCATCCTACAAAACAACAAAGTTGTAGTAAATTGTTTTGAAATATTACAAGTCAAATTCTACTACCAAGCAGCCCCAAATTCAGATGCCGTTCAAATCAGTATTGTTAAAACCGCCTACACATGCACTTCGAGGCATGGCAAGGAAGGACCACAAAGCGCCTCTTGCCCCATACGTGCATCTAGGCCTTTTTTAGAAAACTGAAGCAGAGAGAATGAAAACATTGTGCAGATAATCCAAATGCTAAGACCAACTTAATCTGTAGCTGATCTATATTACCAGTTAGTCCACAAATCCGCATTTCCAGTGGAAGATAATTTAAAAATAACTAAATGGAAACAAAACTGTGTAAGATAATATTCGTAGCCGAAACGGAAAAGTAATCAGCTCTAACTAGGTTCTGTTACCTGCATTAAATCTAAGTCCGAAACATTACTACTTTTTTTCTTTTTGAGTATGAAACATTACTACTATAATCAATTGAACATTCCCCTTTGTATCCCTTCATTTAGATGGAAGTTAACTATATCACAAATAATGATTGAAATGGCATATATTAGGCATTATGAGGTCAATTTTTTTACACTTCTTTAATGGTTCATTATCAGCTCATGCTGAATCATTCAGATATTTCATTTATTCAGCTGAATGATAACAAAAAATATTTCAACAGTAAGCTTAAAAGGCTAAAAAAATATCCAAACACATGAATTTGGACTAAACCATTCATAGATCCAAAGCATATAATTCAGACCAATCATATTTAACCAATGGCCCCTACATCTTACAGTGCCTCCAGTGCTGAATAATATGATCACCTCCCGTCTTTGACCCCAGGGTTATACACACTTCAATCATCAACTGAATTACCCGATAGATGCCCAAAACAAAAGAATATAGTACTTTTATGTCCGGCTAAACTAGTTTTGCTACTAACAGACTACTAGTTATAAGACTGCAAGTCATTGTTCTAGATAAAACCAGACATGGGTTGGATTTTCAACAGCACACTGTTTTATGCCAATGATCATATAAGAAAGACCAATAACATAATACAACTTGAAATTGAGATACGTCAAACCCCACTTCAAGTGTACTTCCTGTTAGAAAACAGAGTAATGCAGCCGGAAAAAATGTGCAGATCACAGTAAAGGAAAAATAAATAAAATAATGAATCACAATGTTAAAAAGTGTTATAAACAAAAAATACACATACGTTATCAATGTCAAACATACTGAAGACTCCTTTCAAAAATTCCAACGCGTCACTTGTTAGCTCCATACTCTGTAAAAAGATAAACATTAAGTAAAAAAAATACAAAAGCAATGACATATAATGCATAACAGATTATTAATGTCTAATATTTTGTACAGGTCATTGTTCCCTATTTGCTATCAGAACCAGATATGCATAACAGAAGTACCAATATAAACAGATCAGGTTCAACATCCACTTTTATGTATAAGCATATTCCTACAACTCTAGCTGCTCAGACATAAGTATACCAAGTATCCACAGATGTATTAAAACAAAATTTCACGATGCATAATAAAAAACAAAACAATTTTTTAGCAGTTTTTTATTAGTTGGGTAGTTTAAATCAACAAACCAGAGGCATCCATGCAGGTAAACATGCACTTAAATTAATTGTTTCCAATATGATGAAACAAAAATAAATATTGGGACCTATAAACGTATATCATCTTACTTTTTGAAAGTTTATTATGACATGTAAAGCTTATACTGTTATTCTACAAACAGATGAAGCATAATCGAAAATGAAGAATGACTGAAATTATTTCAATTTATATTCACCTATAGCATGCTTACACAGAGCTATATGTTGGCATGTAAAAACCATGTACATAAGGTTCAGCGCTTCTCATAATTATATCATCAATTTTTATAAACTGAAGAAAAGAAGAACAGCGGATTAAATCCAACTAATGGTTAAAATTATTTTCTATCAAAATAGCAGGATGTTAATCTTTCCAGAAATTATAACCCTTATTCCTCTCAAAAAGGAATGTCTTGCAAGGATAAAATAATATCCAGTTTGCATTATATATAAGGGAACTATTGGTGTGGACCAAAGCGATGTCAATTGATCATTATCAGAATGACTGCAACCTTATTCTGTTGGACTATTGAACTAGATCTTATTCATTCTAGAATCAGCTATAAGTAGTTATCCCATTAATTTTATTTATGAATAGGTATAAAACATATATCTCGAGTGAATGACCAGGCAAAAATACTAAACATGTAAAGAAGTATCATTGATTTCATAGTTGTTACAAGTTCAAGCTTCCATCACTCACAAAAAATTTTAATTTGCATAATTTTTCCTTGGTATAAATATATTTAGGATCTATCCTGAATCCATCTTATGATCCCAAGTCCCAGGTTTGTCTATGAGGTAAGGATCTAATCATACTAACTTCATTGATTTCTTTTATATGATACTAACTGATAGAATTAAAAGGGAAAAAATATTAAAAGAAAGAAAGACTTCATATCAATTGTAGTCGAATAGTGAGAGTTTTAGTACAAAAAGGCAAGGACCTGATCAGGCGCTCGTTTAATGGGAATCGAAAGATATTCCTCCCTGAGCTTTATCTCATCATTATAACCGAACTTCCTTAAGACGGTCCAGATTGTCTCAAGACGCCCTTTTTCTATAAAAAGGGCATGGAGAAAAAGAAAGCCTGTCAGTGTAAGCCCAAATTCATTGACACCCTCAGGTACTTTCTCTTGGACTACTTTCTTGACACCAACTATTTCAGCAGGCTGTAAGGGGGCATTGAAGCACTTAACCTGTACATAATGATTTGGTCAATACAGATTCTAATGCAACTTTATAGATAGTGGTAAATAATAATCTGTTCTTTTATGCTGGGAAAAATTGAAATCAACCTGAAACTCATTCAGCTCTGCATCATTCAGGGCATCATCTTCATCACCATCGCAAAGAATAAATATTCTTTTTAAGGCTCTCACACATCGGGGTTTCAAAGTCTGTGTTTCTTGATCAAACAATGGGGCTGTTGGATGAAGTACTGCTCTTTGAGCATAATAAAATACTTCAGGAACCTACAAACATGCAAGTAACCAAATATTACATCCTGGGTTTATTCAAAAACCCTACATAATAATTTTTAATAGGAGAAGGAAGATAGGCCTCTCCCCAATATGACTGGAAGTAGAGTCCCTTGCCACATATAAAATATACTATAGCTGTGCAGGATAAGATACATGTGTATATTCCTTAATCTATAGTTAACTGCTTGAAAGGAAAAGAAGAATAAAAAACTTCTTAAATGAGACAATGTGCACAAAGAGAGCATGATTTGCCAACAATCAGCGAGAGGAGTAAATATTTCGTTTTCCATATATAAGTTGTCCTCCAAAGTCCAAATAATGGCAATTTGTGTTTCTCAAACAAGCTTTACACCGTGATATATTAAAACAGTAGAGATTGTTTTTACAAGCAAACTGTAACAGGTTGGCTCTTTGAGATAAGTTTACTGTATGGAAGGAAAGGAGGCCATAGAATGTTTAGAAACCACCGGAGAATATGGCAAGTGATGGTAGAATACTTACATCCTAGGGTTTTATGGGAGGCTCCTAGGAACTTATACTACTTGAATATGTATTTCTTGGTAATATCGAGGGAGACTCAGTTTTCTGCAATATACATAAAAATACCAGGCATGTCAACTTGTGCTCCATAAGGAAACAAATCTTATATCTCTGCTAAAGTATCTGTATTGTGATTCATGGTCTATGCATGAGATTGCTATTCTACAGAGGTGAGAATCTGTTAAGAGGATTGATAAATGACAATGAGAACTGACAGTTACCAATTTACATTAACAGAAAAGACGTGCACGCACGCACATAAGGTCATGCTTGGCTGAAAATCAATTTAGCATAAAATCCTGTAAAACCAGACACAAACCACTATTTAAAGTGGTTCAATTATCAGTCACAAACCTACATATTACCGGTTACAATACTACAAACCATCAGTCCTAACAATACAAATCACTTAAATTATTGGATCATCGATAGCAGAGGGCTGTGATGAGTCCAGTACAAACCATCAGTCCTAATAATACAAATCACTTGAACCATTGTAATTTTTGTTCATTAGAATTCTTATTGGTTGGAACTTCCAGTTGGTTGTTCTCTCAATGCCCCTTCCCAAGGCGAAGCGGGAAAAATGGCACATCTCTTTCAAAAAGCTTTGGTGTCGCTATTTTCAGCCTTTCCAGTGAACTATCAAGGGGTGTTTAGCTTAACTTATTTTTGGTAAGTAGTACTAATCCATCAGTTTTTTATGGCTTGAACTACTAAAAATAATATATTAACTTTTAAAAAAGAAATGCCAAAAAATAATTCAGCCCCCACTGAAAATCTAGGACTGCCCCTATTTGAGAGTGTCTATTTCCTTATCAATTAAGTGATAACTGTATACCTATCTATGAAATTTTCACCATCTCCGCAAATATAATGAACAAAATGAATAGCTGATATTCGGATACATATTGCAGCAAACTGAAATATAACCTGATCTGAGTCATCTGACACACCTGCACAAGGTTAGCAGCTGAACATTCTATACAAGTCTCAATCTCCCGAAACCTCTGCATAATAGGCGCCATCACCTCCTCCAGACTGATATGGTAACCCTCATCCCGCATATCCAGTTTGCAACCAACTATAATCACCGGTACCTTTACCTGTTATTTTTGAAGTAACAAGACATATATAGGGAAACTGCAGGGCATTAAAGTTCTACTGTATCATAATATTTCAATATTTAGCACGACTATGTTACATGTATCAGCAATCATAGCAGTAATAACAAAAATAAACTAGCAGTGAAATAGTATAACAAACTCTAATTAAATTGAGTAAATCCACAAGACATTAAACTTATACATCGTCATAATATTTCGATATTTAGCACCGTTGAGTTACATGTTTCGACAATCATTTCAGTAATTGAACAAATAAACTACATTTAAACAGTATAACAAACTCTAACCTCCAATCGACGAAGCTCGAGAAGCCAAAAAGTACTAAGCCGAGTAAGTGTTTCACGCTGATCGCAGGCGTAAGTTATCACAACAGCATCAGCTCGTTGCAATTCTTCAGCGACTCTACTTTTATTCTGTATACTATATAATCACAAACATCCTAACAAAATTAGATAACAAAATCATCAACTCTACATACAAACTCTCTCTCTCTCTCTCACACACACACGCACAAATGCATATAATCCGAAAATGAACCTGGATGAAGTGTCGACAATGATGACCGGAACGCCGTCGGGATAGTAATCAGCGGGAAGGCGAGTTGGAAGCAAAACCGGCGGAACATTGTCCGGGAATGATTCGGATGCAGCGGCGGAGATTAAGCTAGATTTACCCGTGCCGCGATCTCCGATGACGACGACACGGACGGCGGTGCGAAGACCACCGGAGGTTGAATTAGAACCGCGTGGCATTGAAAAATGTAATGAATGAAATAGAGAGGATTGATTGAAGAAGACGAAGCCCTAGCTTATGAGAATATATTTCATAGATGAATCAGAAAATAGGGTGTGACATCACCTATTGAATCTACGGAAAGTTATTGCACAGGTTGTGTGTATAAACAGAGGGCAAAAAGAAGAGAAAAGTGGGCTATACGAGTTTTCAGTATAAATTTTGAGTGACTTTTTTATAAATATTAAAATATTAAAATATTAAATTCTTTACCGGTGCATTTACATAAATTATTTTATTGTGTTTGATTGGGATAATAAATTGGGATGTAATGTAATGAAATTTGAATGAGATAAATTTTTAAAATTTTTATTATTTCTTATTCTACTATTTAGGGGTGGAGGAGGTGGTATGATTTTGGTATCAACCGGGTTACACTGTTATGTGAATGATATTTTATTATTGATATTATGTATTTGGTTTAGTTTTAAAATGAAGTTATTTAATATAAAATATTATTAAATTAATAGTTAAATAAATTTACTTTACTACATAAATAATTTTTTTTATTATTAGTAATGCTTGATTGTATATATTATTATTTGTTGATTATTAATAATGTTAATTATCAATAACAAAATAATAATATTAAAATTCATCGGTTCCCTCATACACAGCTCCGCCTGAGTATCAAAAACTGTTTGAGATATGAGTTTGAAATTTAAAAAAAATGAAAATGTATGAGTTTTATACATTCTAAACTCATACCTTATTCCAGAAACCCCCGAACCAAACGACCCCTTATCCAATTTGAGATGGAATGCTCATTTTTTCTCATATATATTTTCTTTAAATTTTTTATCAAAGAAAATTTGCAATCACCAATTTTTTTTAATTTTATATTCCAAGCCTTTAAAATTTATAATATCATTATTAACTTTTTTCAAAAAAGAAATTATTAACCCTTTTTTTTTGAAATCAAAGATAGATTTTATTAAAATGCTGAATCAATCAACAGAGTCTCCAACAAAAAACTTGGAGGAGAATAAAAGACATTGGAGCAACCTATCAAACAAGAACTATGAGCTAGCAAATGAGCAGCCTTGTTTGTTTGTCTCCTACCATGGACTACACACACATCATCTCTCTCCCGCAACCACCACTTACAAGCCTCTGTAATATTGCCCACTTCAAGGTAGTTTGTTTCTACACTCTGGATAGCAGCCACCGTTTTCATCGAGTCTGTTTCAACTTGAACATTCTGCATACCAAGCGTGTCAATCCAAGAGAGAGCCTCCAACACACCTATAGATTCAGCTTCCATCACTGAGACATTACCTGCAATCTTCATAGCCTTACCTTGAATAAAAGTTCCCGCATTGTCACGAACCAGCATACCAATGGAAAATTCTTGACCACCAACAGGTACAGCAGCATCTACATTTAACTTGAGATTGCCTAAACCTGGTCTCTTCCACTTGCACGACTGATTGGTCTTTATAGAGTTTCTAACACCCACATCCTGCTCATTTTTCTTTGCCAGAAACCAGTCTGAAATTCTTGTCTTACCCCAGTTCACTACCATGCGAGCTATCACCTCTTTATTCTCCCAAACTCTCTTATTTCTGAAGAACCAAATACTCCACAGGATCGCCACCACTTTAGTCAGGACTTCCTTCGACTCATTCGTTAACAAATTTAGCAGCCAAGTTGACACAGAGTGATCACCAGGTATTGACATATTCATACCCTCCTCAGACCAGCAAGACTTCGCAAACTGACAATCGAAAAACAGATGCTCAGTAGTCTCAGCAACTAAACCACAGAAAGGACAGGTATTATTTAAGTGAACACCTTTATGAGATAGAGCTTCTCGAATAGGGAGATTATTTCGTCCTAACCGCCACATGAACACTCGAGCTTTATGCGGAATCATCAACTTCCAGATTTTACCCCAACCTTGTGACTCAGGAACATTCACCATTATACTATTATGATTAGACCAGAACCGATAACCATCTCTAGTATTATAGATACCATTCTTAGCTTCGTGCCAAACCACTCTATCACACAACAGATGACTGGAGACTGGCGTTCGTAGAATCTCATCTGCGTCTTCCTCATTAAAAATACCTCTGATAAATGGAGCATCCCATTTCCTTGTTCCAGGACAGAAAAGAGTATTGACTGTTCGACCTTCCACTTCATGATCATAGCCTCTCTCCACCATAAAATCACCCTTACCTCTTAACCACCTATGTTTGTAGATATCCACTTTAGCTCCATCTCCTATAACCCAACGAAAACCATTCTTTAAAGTTTCTTTAGCTTTCCAAATCCCTGCCCAAATATAGCTCGGTCCTGCCCCGTGATCAGCTTCCAAGAAATGACAATTAGGGAAATACCTGGCTTTATAAAGTCTAGCAACCAAAGTGTCTGGCTTAGACATAAAATTCCAACAATGTTTTCCCAGCAGAGCTAGATTAAAACCAAAGAGATTTTTGAAACCCATTCCTCCCTTATCCTTCGGCAGACACAGTGCTTCCCATCTATGCCATATAATTCCTTTTTTCTCTCTCGAGTTGGAGGTCCACCAGAAGTTATTAAGCATACGTTGAATTTCTTCACAAAGAGTCTTCGGGATCAGAAAGCAAGACATACAATACGAGGGGATAGCTTGGGCAACACTTTTAATCATAATAGCTTTACCAGCTTTAGATAAAAGTTTCTCGTTCCACCCTTCAATTTTACTCCATACTCTGTCCTTCAGATAATTAAACACCGCTTTCTTTGATTTGCCTACGAATAAAGGCAACCCCAAATAGTTGCTGTTCTCAATGCTATTGCGAACATTCAAAACATCCGAAATCTCAACTTTAGTAACAGTATCCACATTTGTACTAAATAGAATACCAGACTTCTGTAAGTTAATAGCTTGACCTGAAAGAGCTTCATACCTATGAATAATTTCTTTAACAGCATTAGCCTCTGACATGTTAGCTTTGAAGAATAGGAAACTATCATCAGCGAAGAGCAGGTGCGTAACTGTAGGAGCATTATCACACACCTTAACCCCAGAAATTGTACCCCTATTTGCTGCAGCATTCAGAGCTTGAGAAAAGCCTTCCACACAAAAGAGAAAAAGATACGGGGAGAGAGGATCTCCCTGTCTTAAACCTCGATGGGGAATGATTGGACCGATCACATCATTATTAAAAGAAATATTGTAGGAAACCGTGGAGACAAACAACATAATCCAGTCAATCCAAATATTGCAAAATCCCATTTTACGCATCACAGCTCTCAAATATCTCCAACTGACTCGATCATAAGCTTTACTTATGTCCAACTTTAGAGCAACATCACCTTCAAGCCCCTTGTGTTTCCTCTTCATATAATGGACAATTTCAAAAGCCACCAGAACATTGTCGTTTATACTCCTTCCAGGGACAAACGCAGATTGATTTTCACTGATTATACCCGGAAGAAGCCTCTTCAATCTATTCGACAAAACCTTTGCCATAATCTTATACAACACGTTGCACAAAGCAATTGGTCTAAGATCTTTGACCGAGCTAGGATTCTGCTTCTTTGGGATCAACACTATGTTAGTGTTATTTAGATCACTCGGAACTCTACATCTATCCAACCAATCCTTACAACACAGGAAAACTTCAAAACCCATAACATCCCAAAAGTGCTGATAGAACGCCGGATTTAAGCCGTCAGGACCAGGGCTCTTATCTGGATGCATCTCAAAAATAGCTCTTTTGAATTCTGCAAACTCAAGACTAGCTGTCAAACTCTCATTATCCCAACTGTTAATCACCCGTGGTACTTCTCCACTACTCAGTGGCACTGTATCAGACTCACCAGCAAAAATGTCAATAAAATAATCCTTAACTACTGAGCACATACCTTGTTGGTCTTCCACTTTAACTCGTTCGTTATTCATGAGGAAAGAAATCTTACTACTCCTTCTCCTTTTAGAAGCTGCAGCATGGAAGTACTTAGAATTCGTATCACCCTCTGTTAGCCAAAATTTCTTTGCCCGTTGTTGCCAATAAGCCTCCTCATGTTCAAGAAGCTTATCCAACTCGCTTTTGACTATGAAATACTCATTGACAGACGCCTCATCATCACAGTTAGCCAAAGTCTGCAACACCTCTTTTTTCTTTTTTATTTTCTCACGGAACTTGTGGAAAAAATTGCGGCCCCATCTAGCCATAAATGAAGAAACTGACTCCAATCGAGGAATAAGATGTGTTACAGGAATGCTCTTCCAATAATTCACTACCTCATCATGAAAAGATTGCTCTTTTAACCAGGTATTTTCGAACTTGAATCTGAACTTTTTAATGGAGAAATCAGTACAAACCAAATCCAGGAAAATGGGATTATGATCAGAGACAACAGTGTGAAGAAGAGAGAGCTTGCACGAAGGGAACTTCATCCACCAATCATTACAGCCAAACACACGGTCCAACCTTTCTCTGACCCAAGTTGATTTACCTTTACCTCTTTCCCAGGTGTACGAACCACCGGTCAACTCCACTTCTGTTAACGCACACTCAGAAATGACACTCTTAAAACCATCGAAAAGCCACTGAGGGTGAGGAACAGGACCTTTTTTATCATTTGAACATAATAAGTCGTTGAAATCACCAACAATGCACCAAGGCACCGACGATAGAGATTTAAGAGAACGAATAAGAGACCAGGAATCTCTTCTCCTAGAACGCTCAGGATAACCGTAGAAACCTGTAAGTCTCCAGCCAGCTGCGCCTTGGCTTAAAATATGAGCATCTATATAATTAGAAGAATACCCTACTATAGAACAGGGCACATTATGTTTCCACATGAGAGCTAGACCTCCGCTACGACCAATACTATCTACTGTAAAATGATGATCATAACCAAATTTTTTGCAAAGCTCATTTATTCGAGAATCTAAAGAAAGAGTTTCAATAAGAAAAATAACCTCTGGTTTTTGGGATCGCAGAACGTCTCCCAAACACCTCACTGCTCGAGGATTTCCCAACCCCCGGCAGTTCCAGTTAAGGCAATTCATTTAAACTGGCTAGCCTGCATCACAGGCTTAGCCAAAACAAGAGAAGATGAAACTACACAATCAGAACTAGAAAGAGTAGCTTCCATATTTGTGTCCCTATTTACCATATTTTCCAGGCCCAAACCAGTCTCCTTTAAAACAGTATACCCTATCTCATTACGACTTCGTTTCCTTGCCTCAATATTTAGCCCATCTAATTCCTCTTGATCCAGCCCAATACCCCCTGCCTTATCCTGACTAGGTCCATCCCGACTATTTGAAAAAACTTTGCTAACTTGTTTACCGCCCAAATCAGAAATCATATCCCTAGAATTTCTCCCCATCATCCCAAACTTTCCCTTATCCTGTAAATCAAATTCCTTAATTTTCTCCTGGCAGTTATCTTTCCCCACACGCGCCTCCCACTCGAGATCATCCTCCTCCCTCAACCACTTGCTTTTCCCCTGCATCCCCACCCTACGCGGTGGCGCTCGTAACCAGCTCCCCCAATCACGTACCACAGACTCCCCCCTATTTCCCATATTCTTCCTACAGAAACGTTCCGTATGAGTTATCATTCCACAGACAAAGCAAAATTCCCCCAACCTCTCATACTTACATAGAACTACAAACTCAGAGCCATCCATCCTTGTAACTTTCTTCTTCCTTTTCAATGGTCGTCTAACATCCAGGCGGATTCGGATTCTCATGTACTCACGCCATATACTATTACTATTTTTTGGATCATACTCCATGAATTCACCAAAGAAATTTCCCAACTGTTTGCCCACCGTCTCTGACATGAATCCAGCCGGAAGCTCATAAATCTGTATCCAAAAATTAATATACCAGAGAGGAACTTTTAATGGTTGTTCCCCTGGAGGTATTGCTTGAATTATCAGCATTGCGTTATCGAAAGACCACGGACCACCATCAAGAACCCATTGTCTATCCTTCTCATGATAAAACTGGAATAAGAAGATCCCTTCCTCAATTTCCTTAATGTTAATACCCATTGTTGGTTTCCAAATGTCTGCCAAACGAGCCTTCATTGCACGAACATTAAGATTTTTCTCCGTTAAAAATCTACCAACCAGGCATAGATCAAACTTGTTTGTCGCCTCCACTACCTCCTCCGTAAACTCAAAACTACCATTCTCTTCTGAATCAATATCTAGGTCAGCCATCTGGATGTCGATATCCTGATATTGAGCCATAAATCAACCCTCCCACAGAAACCCTTACCCAAGAATAAGAGAAGCTGAAGAGAAAACAAGACTCTCACGAAAGAAGAGAATTCAATTTAATTCTAAAATCGGTTGTATTTAAGAAGTAGTATCTATGAATGAAAGTGTTATTTACGAGTATGTTTAATAATAGAAGTATTGACATATTTACAATTACATGTTGCAGCATCCATATGTTTACGGAGTATTAGTGTTTGAAGCCATGTCCACATTCATTGGACGAAATTATTAACCCTTATTAATCTTTATAACATATTAACAATATTAATTTTTTTTCTTGTTTAAAAAAAATCTCTATATAAAGTTTTATATAGGCTTTCGGCGCATGCTATTTCGTTTCACTGCCACTGCCCACTTCACCCCCAACACCGTCTCCACATCGGCGAAACCCAAAATCTCGATCTCCGGCGATATATACATACAAATTACACACAGAATAGCATGAAGTTCGAACTAGAAGACGTTACCGTATACTTCCCCTACGACCACATCTACCCGGAACAATACTCTTACATGCTCGAACTCAAACGCTCTCTCGACGCTAAAGGCCACGCGCTCCTCGAAATACCCACCGGCACCGGCAAGACCATCGCCTTACTCTCTCTCATCACCAGTTACTCTCTCTCTAAACCTTCTAATCCTGTTAAATTGATTTACTGTACTCGCACTGTTCACGAGATGGAGAAAACCCTAGCTGAATTGAAGTTGTTGCACAAGTATCAGGTCGACTGTTTGGGCAAGTCGGCGAGTATGCTTGCGATTGGCTTGTCGTCGAGGAAGAATTTATGTGTGAATGATAAAGTTCTGAAGCGGAGAATAGGGATTCGGTTGATGCTGGGTGTAGGAAGTTGACTGCTAGTTGGGTTAGTAGTTTGGAGGTTGAGAATCCGAATATCGAGACTTGTAGTTTTTTCGAGAATTATGATCGGGCTGGGGATGCGTATTTGCCTTCTGGTGTTTATACAATGCAGGTCTGATTTCCATTCTATTAGTATTTGATAAATTTGGTACATTCTAGAAGTAATTATAATGAAGTTTTTTAAGTAATTGAATAAATGTGCTCGATGATAATTTGTTAATTTATGATCAAGTTTACCTAATGTCAAGTATGGTCAGAACTTAGAGTAGCTATGTTTCCTAGTCTACGAAATGATGATTGGTGCTCCATTGTATTGTCTAAAGTTTTTGATTTCCGGTATCCTTGTCAATTTTTCTTTTTAAGGACCATGGAAATTTGGAAAAGTTTCAACATACTAATATAAACTGAGGCTGAGGATAGAAAGGCTGTATCATTACGGAAAGCTCTTAATTATCTAGCTAGGCCTATAGTTTTTGTTTAAATTTCTCTCCCATCTATATCATCCTTGACAACCTATATTTAAAATCTAGTCCAATAGTTGACAACTCCAAAAATTGTCAATGTGGTCCCACATGTAAATTAGAGAAATAAAATAATAAGATGAAATATATAAAACTGGGTTGAATCATATATACTTAGGGTTTTAACTAAATTGTTAAGTTGTTAAATTTTGGCAACCTTGATAGACAACCATAGAACTCCAATAGATTGGCAACTAAGGGTGTCATGCCACATAAGCGTTGACAACCTCTTTGCAACCCTATTAGAGATGCTTTAAATGTATTTCTTTCCATTACAGCCTTACAGGACACCATGTAGCCTAACAGCTCAGCTGTTTACTAACTTGTACTTCACTAAATTAAATAATTTCACAGCTGCCCTTATTACTGTTATAGACTTAGAGTCTACCAAGCTAGCCACTAGTAAGGACCATTATTGGATAAAACTTTACAAATAAATGTGAAAATTTCAGGTTTGTTTGATAAATTTTTGGAGTTTTTGTGCTGCACTATTGATATTTAGTCTGTTGAATGTGATTGCATGCATAAGCTTTGAAACCATTTCAAATCATATATTTTGAAACAAGTCACTTCTTTTTCACGCTAAAATTATTCATAGTTTACAAACATTGTTAATCTTTCAGGACCTGAGGCTGTTAGGGAAAGAGAAAGGATGGTGCCCATACTTTTTAGCTCGCCACATGGTAAGATTTGCCAATGTAGTGGTTTATAGTTATCAGTACTTGCTTGATCCTAAGGTTGTGGGGATTATATCGAAAGAGATGGAAACATAGTGTGTCGTGGTGTTTGATGAGGCTCACAACATCGACAATGTTTGTATTGAGGCTCTTAGTGTAAGCGTGAGGAGACAGACACTTGAAGGGGCTACAAGGAATCTCAGTAAGATGTCTCAGGAGATTGATAGGTATGCATCACATATTTTATTTTCACTACAGCTACTCCCTCCCAAGATGGTTTCAGTTGGTGATTAGCACCAATACAGAAAGTCAAAATTCCTTAATTATAAATTTATAATGCTTGGTGACAGTTGCTAAAATAAAAAGAAAGGGAAGGGTTATTCTTTTGAAAATTGAGTACATGTTGTAATTTTCTTTTAAATCCTTGATCAGATTATTATCTATACGTTATAACTGAATGACTGATAGACATCAGACTTGAAACTTTTTTGCTTATGGTACTATGTTAGGAAGGTTGAAGGCCACTGATGCTGGTAGATTGCGCTCCGAATACAATCGCCTTGTTGAGGGTTTGGCACAGCGAGGAAATCTATCTCGTATGTACAGTCATCATGCATAATCTGTTCAGTTACTTATTTTCTATTTTACTATTGGTCAATGTCTTTATATCCATTTTGTACTCTTGTCTAGACACCGATACCTGGCTTGCAAATCCTATATTGCCTGATGATATTTTGAAGGAAGCAGTACCTTGGAATATACGGCGGGCAGAACATTTTTTGTCTGTTTTACGTAGATTAGTTCAATATCTCAAAGGGCGATTAGAAACTGAGAATGTAGTAAAGGAGGGACCTGTTACTTTTGTTGGCTCTATCAATGCACAGGTTGGGATTGACCAGAAAATGTTGAAGTTTTGTTATGATCGACTTCACTCTCTGTTGTTAACACTGGAGATAACCGACACGGATGAGTTTCTACACATTCAAACGATTTGTGACTTTGCAACGCTCGTAGGGACATACACTCGAGGCTTTTCAATAATTATCGAACCTTTTGATGAAAGAATGCCACATATTCCTGATCCAGTGTTGCAGGTTTGCAATTGTTTAAACTTTGTGTCTTGATGGTTGACAATTAGAATTTTACTCCACATATCGGCTCATTTGTTAGTCATGAATGAAAAATATGCTTAATATATTGCTCTGACTGATAGTTTGAACTATTTATCAGTAAGAAATAACAAGTATGACCAGGGCTATCACTTGTAACTATATTTAGTAGGCGTTATGGTCTTCATAATTCTTTTGTAAGAAGTTGCAGTTATGTACAATTTCTCAAGGATTTTATAACACCTTTAATTGGTAATTCCTTTCAGATTAATTTCATGCATATATGATAGGCTCAAATAGTGGGAGTTATTTTGTTTTGATGGAGTATTATAATTTCTATTTATACTGATGAATGCTTACTCTTTACACTGTCAATTCAGCTCAGCTGCCATGATGCTTCACTCGCAATTAAGCCTGTCTTTGAACGATTCCAATCAGTTATTATCACTTCTGGAACACTGAGTCCAATTGATCTATACCCTCGTCTTCTCAATTTCAATCCAGTTGTTAGTCGAAGCTTTACAATGTCCTTGACAAGGGATTGTATTTGCCCGATGGTTCTTAGTCGTGGAAGGTAAAATACTAATTTGTGGCTCACAATTTAGTTGTGCATTTCATAGTATACGTGTTTATGTTCATAATCCTCTTTATTATTTAACAATCTCTACTCTTTGGTTGTTACACTTAAATTAAGCAAGCAGACTCGTTTTTGACTTGAATCTTATTTATTCTTGGTGCTTTATTTATACCAATGCTTTTTTAATTTTTTTTTTTTAAAATTCGAATGTAATTTCCACTAATTCTGCTATTTACCTGCACTCATGTATATCATTATAGAAAAGTTTTTTGTTGACTTTGAAAAAGTTAAATGTCATTTTTTGTTTGCTAAATAAGTTATAGCCTTTTCCTTGGTCTTCCTTTTTTATTTCAGTGATCAACTTCCTGTTAGCACAAAATTTGATCTGCGAAGTGATCCCGGTGTCGAAAGAAATTATGGAAGGCTCTTGTTAGAGATGGTGTCCGTTGTTCCTGATGGAGTTGTGTGTTTCTTCGTTAGTTACTCGTATATGGATGGAATAGTAAATAGTTGGAATGAATTAGGAATTCTGAAGGTGAATCAAACTTTTCTATTGATATAAGCCCTCAATTTGCATTTTTTACACTGGTTACACACTTACACCTGTTTTCCACAAAACTTTTCCTTTACTCGAGTATGTGCCGCAGGAGGTAATGCAACATAAGCTTGTGTTCATTGAGACACAGGATGTTGTTGAAACTACATTGGCCCTGGACAATTATCGTAGGGCTTGTGATTGTGGAAGAGGTGCTGTCTTTTTTTCTGTGGCCAGGTACAATCTACTGATTGTTTGCTAAATTTCATGTCAACGTACTCATTCTAATATGAATTAAAATTTACTGTATATCTTATTCTGTACATTTCTTATAAAGCTTAAATTAGTTGGCAATAATCTAAGATTCTAAGTTACTAAGAGTAATATTATTGAAGTCGGCCATGATACCTTTGTATTTTGATCAAGAATAATGCTGTAGTTATCACAATTGTCTTTGTTTTTTCCCTTTGTTTTCATTGATGGGTTTCTGTCAATTGCTTGCAGTTCAGCTCACTGAAAATTTTCTTCTGTAGGCTATGTTTGTTTCCGACAACTGTAATCTCTCAGAATATCTTGAATTTGTACCCAGTTTGGCGTTAATCCCTTAAAATAACTCTATAGATTTCTTTTAATAAAATTTTGGTTAATTTGGTGGATACTATTAACCCCCCTCTCTCTAGGTATTAATCCTATGGGGAAAAATAGGAAGCGATGTTAATTTAATCTTTTGGATAACTTGAGAACCAAGTATAGCCGGGGTATCCTGTAAAACAAACATAGCTATAACACTTATGTTGTGTTTGGTTGGGATGAATGAAATCGGAAGGAATGGAATGAAATTTGAACTACAATATGGGTAAATGTTCAAAAAATTCATTCCTACATCCATTCCATTCCTAACAATATAAACTACAACTCAAACTCCTAATTTGAGAAGGAATGCTCCATTCCTTTTCATACCTATTTTCTTCACATTTCTTATCATAACAAATTTGCACTCTCTCATATTTCTCAAATATTTACTTAAATCTCCATTATTTTACTTATAATTTCATCCATTCCATTCCTTTCCTTACTACCCAACCAAACACAACATTAAAGAAATATACAATTAATTTAGATCCATAGTTGTTTTATCGAAACTAAAGAATGCAATTAACTTACATACCTGCTATTGTTTATATAAATTTCCTACATGCTATTTATACTTCTATTAGTATAATGATAGGCCCATTGATAGTCTCTACTATATATATATATATATATATATATATATATATATATATATATATATATATTTCCTTCCTTTTTTCAGTAAGGGTTTGTGGGTGTTAGGTTATAATAAGAGTTCTGTTTGCATTCTTATAGCCTTGTAGCCTATAGGTCATTGAAAACAACAACAGTTAGATTAACTGGAACAGATAGTGTTAGATTGTCTTGTATTGAACAGGTTTCTATACCTTCTCTTTGATTGGTTTGGATATTTTTTGTAATTACTCTGGGTATCTCAGTAAATGAAACTGCTGGGAAATATCGTGGTATACCATTGTAGACTGTTATATTAAAAATATATGTATATATAATATTTCTCTCCACAAATGCAGCATTTGATTGTATATATAATCATAATGGTATAAATGTATAATATTCATTAACTATGCAAACTGACAATGATTATGGGAACATTGAGCTACACATATTTTACAGGAAACCACTAAAGTATCAAAAAGACAGAACTTAAAATAATATCATTATTACCATGATGTTGCTGAGAATCTTTGCGTTTTACAGGGGAAAAGTAGCCGAAGGCATAGACTTTGATAGACATTATGGCAGACTTGTTATCATGTTTGGTGTTCCTTTCCAGTACACGTTAAGCAGGCAATCCTTTTATTTAAATGTAAATTTGATTTGAATCATTATCGATTATAATTTATAATGTTATAATAATTATACTTTTCAAGAGAACATCATACAAAATATTGTGTATTCACTTATTTATCTTTTGATCCATACGGTTGGATCCGTGAAAATATTATTTCAAATATGATTTTTAAGGCGATAAAGTTGATATTTTATTTAACCTGACAGGTATAATCTTTTACCCTTTTCTTTATTTGTTATTTGTGTGTATGTGCAGGATATTACTTGCACAGTTGGAGTATTTACAGGAGACCTTCCAAATAAAAGAAGGGGATTTCTTAACTTTTGATGCGTTGGTATGTATTCGAATCAACTTTGAAATATTAATCTGTTAAGTTTGAGTTCAACTGCTATGATAGTCATTGATCATTATTTGGTACACTGTTGTGCAGAGACAGGCTGCCCAATGTGTGGGGCGTGTCATTCGTTCAAAAGCGGATTATGGAATGATGATATTTGCTGACAAAAGGTTGTATTTTATGTTCGAATTTACAATTTCCTATACAACCTGTTCATGTGTCATGCTTAAGCTTTTTAAGCTTTGCTGTACCCATGCTGATTAACTGAATACTATTTTTGTTTAAAATTATAAACAATGGTGGCACTTATTTTCAATTTGTAACAAATCCCAAGTCCTTGACAGTTAAGGCATATTTAATGTGAATTGTCCTGATTACCTTATGCCCAGATTTTCATATCTTCATGTTAACAAAAAATGAAAACACTGATCCCATCGTAAATATCATATAATCTGTTTAGATGTATACAATTGCTGTTAAAAGAGTTCTAAACTTTCGCGCATGTGAGAGTTAGTGCCAGAGTGTTTGTTTCTTAGGTGAATTTGCATCTCCACAAGGCAATGCATATAGCTCCTTTGGAGTAAGGACTTTGGGGACATCTAGCAAAAAAAAAAAAGAGGAGTCTGGGGACATTGTATGAATAATTTATATGGATTTCACTCTTACGAAATTAAGCAAATGAAAGTTGGGATTCATGATACCTACTATTGTAGTGTAAATCACATTCAGACCTGATGGTGACTTGTCTATGGAATAACTTTGCAGGTACACCCGTCATGACAAGCGCTCGAAATTGCCTGGATGGATATTGTCACATTTGCGTGAAGCACACCTGAACTTGAGTACAGACATGGCGGTGTATATAGCGAAAGATGTATGTCAATCTTCTATTTTGTTTTTATGTATATCACCCTGGTACCGCAACTCAATATGTCGTATGATATTTACAAAATTAAGTAAAAACAAAACTCTTCAGTATCAATCTTTGTACAGATATTCTCCTAGGTTGTCACCTGTGAGAGAGAAGATAAAATGTCCGCACAACATAAAGAATATAAATGATACCCCCTTTTCCCATAATTTTTTGTCCGGTTGACGACTTCACAATTTTAAGACAAAATATATACTTGACATAACCATTTTGAAATTTCTTTTTTTTTTTGTATATAAATTTAAGACTTAATATTTGTAGAAAAAAGTCAAATATATTATGTGTTAGTATCTTGATATATGAGCAAAGTTAAAGTGACAAATTGTGGGACGTAGGGAGTATTTAATGACAAATATGAATATATATATTAGGCATGATTAAGAGGAATGTGCTTCCTTTTAAGAGGGCAAATTATTAGCAGTTGCTGACCGTTTAGAAGATGAGTGTTTTTTAATCAACAACGCGATATCAGTTTCACATGTACTTGATTAACAAATTTTTCATGACGGGTGCAGTTCTTGCGTAAAATGGCCCAACCGTACGATAAGACCGGTGGTGGTGGTAAGAAGACCCTATTGTCGCAAGAAGACGTGGAGAAGATGGGCAACGGCAATACTGACATGCTGTTTTGAGGATTTATTTTGTTGGACTATATCAAGTCATCAGTTTGACCATTGTCTTTCATTTTGTTCGCATAGAAAATTAACCATTACGACAGATATAGGAGGCACATTTTTGGAGGTAGAAAAATCAACTGGAGATGTCAAAATCTCTGCTTAGAAAGAGCCTGGTATCATAAAGATTGTTCATGACATTGTCTACAGTTTTGGTGTATATTAGCAGTTGAGTTTGTGGAATCTGTTACATATAGTGCTGTTCTATGAATTTTGAAATATGCATAATAGAATCTGCTGTAGTTGAAATGACCATCTGTTACATATAGTGCTTTTCTGTGAATTTTGACTTCTGCGTAATAAATTCAGCCGTGGTCTAAATGACTATCAGGTATTTTGCCAGTATGTTTCCATTTTCATTAACCTGCAGCATATTATTAATTCAAAGTGTCCGATAGCTAAAAACAATATAAAAGCCCCTTTTGGGATAGCTTAAATTTAAAATAAGTAATTTATTTTAATTTTTTTTTTACATATTTTCAAAAAAAAATTTAGATAAATATTTATTTTAGAATTTTAAAACTAAATATGATTTTCAAAATTAAAAATAAGTTACTTATTTTCAGAAAAAGTACATATATACGAATTATTTTTGAAAATAAGCACTTATTTCTTGGAAATAAGTCCAGCCAAATATCACCAAAGTATGTAAATTGCCCAACTCCATGAATAAAGCAATCTGTGTGACCGCACAATGTATAGTAACCCCGATTACCCCGATTTTCTTCAACAACTAAAATCCAAACTAATATTGATACGTTTCATCATAACGCCCCCTCTCTCTGTGCATATAATATAATACATAGATAGATTATAGATGTTAATATTTGTCACTGGCATGATAAATTATATTGAATACTGGCAACTCATAAGATTCGACTTGCAAAGATGTAAATATCATTGTTTGTTCGATTTCAATTATTATAGGAATCACGAGATTCTTATGTAGTCATGTGAGCTAAGCCTCATTCTTACAATGTAAAATAATAGGCAGCCAACCCTGTAAAGCATAAGTAATGACCTGGAAGATGCAGCTTCTTCATATCCGAATTACCTACTTTTACTAATACCAGAACTTTTTTCTCCATGTTTTACTAATCTTCATTCAAGGGTGCAACGGAATGATATTCTTTATCGCCTTCTTTACTTCTGGTATGCTTGCCTTCTTCCCATGAACGTTCTCCTTCACCTGCTCATGCAAGTTGAACAAATTACACCAATACTTGATACTTTATTTAAGACTGACAGAACAAATGTGATGGATATTCTTAAAGTACACATCAGCTGCAATTCTGCAAATATATAGGCATCTCTTTTCCCTCTCTATCGATGTGTGTGTATATATAGTGGCAGAAATCAGGGGCAACATTACTAAAGTTTACAAAGAACTCTGGTAGCCAAAGCTTGCATTTGATGATTGTTTGTCCAGCAAATCATGAGTGCCACACTTGGCAGGAACTATTTCATTTTTTTTAATTTTTTCAAAGGCTATTGTAATGAAATTGTGCCATGAAACCTGTTTAATTCCAACACTTGGGAGATGAAAGATTACCTTAGCTCTTAGCTCGGCTACAAATCCACCGTTACTCGAAGACGAGGAATGAGCAGCTGTGATCTCCATCCGAAACTCCCTCAGCTTCAACATCACATCCATTAACAATCCTTCCTTGTAAGGGCACTTGACCTCCACCAGTCCATCATTTTCTATTATCGACACTTCTATCATCGTTTCATGTTGCATCTCCGCTGCTTTCACCACTCTATGACCTCCCCGCTCCACCACTCTCATCTTCCTCTTATTCCTACGCGAATCCCCATGATTTCCCAGTCCTTGATCAACACCATCAGTATCTTCATTCACATGATGTTCACGTGCTTCGAGATCAAGTATCTTTTTACGAAGCTGCTTCACGTACTCAATTGTGTCACCTAAAATAGACGCCTTGTCCATTTTAGTAACGAAGGGTACCAGTGATCTTAATGTTATAAACCTCTCGTTCAGTTTTTCTCTGCGCCTCCTCTCTGCAAGCACGTGGTTCGCACCGAATTCTTCCTGTGACACAGATTTTTTAAGCTGCGACATCACTGAATCTGCAATGTTGTCATCAAGAGACTTGGAGTGGAGGTAAGGGACAGTAAAGAGAATGAATTTTAGGAGATATTGGGAGGTTTTGTTGGACTGGCAGTTGGACCTGGATGTGGCGGCAGCTGTGCAGATACTGAATGAGGATTGTGGGGAATGAATAGAATACACAGCCGAGGAAGTGTCAGAACTCCGGCCTGAGATGTGGCGGGGGTGAAGGATGGTAGTGACTGTTTGAGAATAATGGGTGTCTTCGTCCTGTAACTCATCCTCAGGTGGAAAGGCTGCTGTTTAATTAAAAAACTAAATCAAATTCGAAAAATGAAATTATAGATGTCAAATAAAACTACAGCAAGCTAACTTTCTTATTAATTATCAAGGAAGTACAGCGAAGTAAAGTGTTAAAATGTGAGGAATTTAATAATTTTGAGGGATTAATAACAAGTACAACCTTTTCAAATTTACAAATATAATTTAGCTCTACCTCGACCATTCTCAAGTTAGGACTAGCTCCCCCACTAGACTTATACGTGTTATAACATTAATAGAGGAAGGTTATGAAAGTCGAACACATGTGTTTTTGACAGGGGAACTAAGTACCTGTCGACGGTGCACGGGTCCACTTCGACCTGGTTCCATACAGGTCAACTGGGATCCCAGGTTCGCTAACCTTAGGCAAGTCAAAATTGGAGTCCAGATTATTCGAACCATTCTCAGGCGACCCGAGACAAATACTATCATTGGAAATGTCATGCAACATTACCTGACTAGCCTCACCTTCTATATTGCCAACCAAATTATGTGGATCTACTGAACCGAAAGGAGTAGGAGTCCGACCCGTTTCAGCCTCAACATCAACTCCATCACCTTCTTCATCTTCTTCTTCTGCATGGTCTTCATCATCATTATCATAGTCGTTTTCATCATCATCATCATCATCATCGTTGATTTTGACAAGCCTTGAAGGAGAGATAAGATTGGAAGTGGAGTGCTCAGAAAGAGCTGGCTTAGGTGTCTGAATCGCCAGATTACTGCATTTGATAAAAAAGCTTTTCACTTGTTGGATGAACTCTATCTGCACTTCGATCTGCATCCACGAAGTATTATCAGTTCAATATTGGTGCACAGAAATTTAACTAATTAAGCATGTATAAGTTTACTAGCTTTAGTTTAGATTGTATATAATAAACTTCACTGAAGACACACACACACACACACACACACACACTTCTTTCTAGTTTTGAAAAAACTCGTATCAAGTAAATAATATTTACCCTGTCAATCGTTCCAAGCTCAACTACACCATCAAGGAGAGGAATGCAAACCACAGTCTGCAAAGTTGTATAATTTTGGTTTTTAACAAAAACATGCAGTTATAGAAATATCATACCCCGCTACTACAAATTCAATAATATGCCGAGAAAAAAATCATAATTACCTGTATTCCCGCACTCTAGTGAAACATCCATACAAAATCATATGCAGAATGCAAAAATAAATTCTAGTAAGTCGATTTTCCAAGATTTAGCAATGTTATATATAGTAAGAAATTACATTCTTTGACAATAAATTGTGTCATAATATAATAATTACCTTGGCAAGAATAGCTCTGGTGAAGAGTTTACTGGAGGCCTCGTTTGCACCCTTGATCCACAAGTGTTGTCGTTTCACATAGGCCTTACCAGGTAACCTGTAAGCGCGAACTAGTTCATTTTTAATTAAATAAAATTTTGATACTGCAGATCTCAAAACTTATCACAAAAATATTACCTAATATCACGTGTCGAGTTTTGATTCGTAGTCTACATGTACATACACGAGACTCTCTTCATTTATAATTTATACAACCAATTAAACTCTGTGAACTAAGCATTTGTAGGGACATGGGTTGAGAGTAGTTCGATGATAGAGCTATCCCTTTGTCGTTCTCAAGGTCTTGAATTCGATTTTCGCCTATATCGACTTTAATATTGAACATATACTAATGAGTATCTTAGGCTTAATTAAAAAAAAAAGCATTTGTAGGGACAATTTTGGGAACTCTTACATTTCTCAGAAACTAAAGAAGAGATAATTTATCTGTTATTAGAAATTATAATAATCGAAATCATCTCCTCTGGTGATCAGGAAGAATCAGTTGTTATTATAACTATGCACGTAACCCATATAATCCTTTCGAGGACATTATATAGGCTGTAGGAAAACGTGCTAATCAAACCTTGAGATAATGTCAAGAAGAAAAATATCTATCTAAACGTTATTGGTCAGCCCTTTCATCATCAAGAATCAAGAAATATACAGAGAACTTGGTTATTTGTTTGTCTCCAATAATTTGGTGACAGGGGACTATTCCGTTTTTAGACTAGCTTAAAGATTACCATAAATTCCAGTGTATATTTAGATATGCAAAATGATTCAGTCAAGAATCGAGATGGTGCTATAACTTGTCATATTCCCTATAATTGGAATAATAATATTGGAATATCCATATATGCATGAAAAACAATATTGGAATGAATAAAATTGAACATACCCAACTCCAGGAGGAAAAGAGAAAGAGACGCACATGAGATAGAACCACTCAGATTCAGTCAAGTCCTCTGGGGACAAAGCTGCAGGACGGTGGTTCAAATCTCCGTTGGACAGAGACTCGTAAAGCTCTCTCAGTTGCTCACTTCTCTCAAGTGAAGCCTCGTCTGTACTAACTTCCGCTGCATATACCGTCTTCCTTGTCTTTATTGCTCCATTGTAATAACCATCTCTCCATACTAACACCCTACATTCGAACACGCACATATTAGACACACACTGATATGCGCGTGCACAAACAAGTTAGGATTTACTCACCGTTTTTGGGGACACAATTTCCAGAAAAGGCTGTAAGTCCACTGAACCGCCTGTACAGCAGCTTGTAACATGTTTTGAAGCTGATGAGCATTTGGATTGTAAGGTGATCCTGCCATGTTATACAACTATGCGTCTCAAAAGCTTGGCTTTTACGACGAATCTTTAAATTTCTGTATAATTTAACAGTTATATAAGTTAGATAGCGGCATGCATTCACTGTAAAATCACAAGAAATCAGGCCAGACCCGAAAAACTAAAACAAAATAGTAAAAAATACATGATTATGAGAAATCAAAGCGACAAATATTTTAGAGAAAGGGTCTGTACGTGCCATAGGACAGTTACTACTAGCAAAGGAGATTGAGAAAAAAGATTACAGATAGATGGGGGTTGGAGTCATTTGACTGGTTGGTCTAGCTACCGGATTATATACAAACGTATGCTGCTTCTAAACCGTGAACATTTTCGTCTTTTAGTTTAGTACCCACTTTTTTGTCAATATATAACAGAAATCTGAATGCTCACTTACACATTCTCTCACTAATATATCGAAAGGAGAGGGACATCGGACATCCGATGGACCAATTAAGTTTTAACATTATATTTATGTATAGCAACTTAGCAAGACATGGAAGATTTAAATAATTAAATGCGCTTAAGAGTGAGATTAAGTTGTTGATAAGAGTGAGATTATGTTCCTTCTATAATGTACATGAATTCAGCGACTCCTGCCACATAATTACCATTTCCAAGTCTCTGTCAGATAGCTAGTTAACATCCATTGTTATGAAAATTGTATTGAATTTGACAATTCCATCTGCAACCCGTCCATATTAATTTTCACACTATAAGCGTACCGTTGCTGCAGTTTTCAGCCAAGCTACATTTAAGCGTCTTATACTCGAAGAATAGAAATCATACATTGACGTTTGATTTTAGTTGGGTCCAAAGGCTACTTTTATATATTCGTTCTCATTTTGATTTCATTCATATATTAAGATTTTAATTACGAGCTGTGAAACGGATAATTTGGATATGGATGTGCCTATATCTAATCTCAATCCCAATCTGAATCCGACCATAATTAAATGTATACCGTACATAACAATCTAGTAATTTGATATACATTAGTTATTAACTTTATTTTTATAAAAATCTCAAACACATTCTATTCATATAAAGTATTACAAACAACTCATCTTACTATATCTTATCAACTCATGGACAAATTTACAAAATTCGGGCAGATACGCACATACATCATTCTAATATCATTCATAACAACTTAAGCCCACAATTAAATACATATCAGATCCAACAATTTACCCACGTCAAGTCAAAAGACCTATATAATAATTAAATATATATTAATTATTGATTTGTTATTATAAAAATCTCAAACACACTCTATCAATTCCATACAGATATTGATACGGATTTTCAATTTAGATATATTGTTAGATAATTGTTACCCTTAAATTCAATTTTTGGAAAAATGAATTCTAAAATAAATACATTTTGTAATTTTTAATCACTTTAAAGATTGATATGTGATTTTATATGTTTGTAATAATATACTAGAATGGAATATTTTTTTTTGAAAAATATACTAGAATGGAATTAATTGTATTAAATTATACATTTTAGTATTATATTTTTATTCTATAGTCAACTCAAAATAATGACGGAATATGATAAAATATATTGAGTACTTCTGGATATATTTTTTTTCAGAATACTTCCGGATACTTGTTCATATTAAAATTTGGATTTTCATTAAGAATAACACGGATATATAAATTTCATCCGAATATTTTTGACCAATTCTAAATTGGATGACTACAATCAAATCTATGATCAATTAAAATAAAAAAATTCCTATAATTAAATTCGATCGAAACTTATTGAATTTATTGTTGGTCGGAAAATATTGATCGAAGTTAAGGTTAATTTTGATCATTATTTTTTTATTGGTCGAAATTTCACCCATCAAAAATAAAAAAATTCGTCAAGCCAAAAATATATATTAAAATTTAAATATTTTAGATTTGGACGTTGGATTTTGTTTTAATGGTAGCTTTTTGTTTGTATTGATCTACGACATTAATTTATTGGATTGTGCATTTTAACAGGGATATGATAGGATTGGATTTTGCATTTAATGATATTAATTTTCAATTTGGATTCTCCTTTTATTATTTGATGGGTGATTCCTAACTTAAATTTATAAATTACTCTATAATTTTGAGAACGGAAAGAACATGTATAATTATAAAATATAATTTTGAAAATTTCTGAAATATATTAATTTAAATTAAAAAAATTAGGTTACGTATGTATAAATTATGTCGCAATATTTCGTTTAAATTTTTTTAATCTTTTTAATTTATAAATTATTTATAAGGACACAAATGTAATTATTTTTTGTTCTCTTATTTAAAATTAAAAATATATATATATATAGGGGACTACTCTAATGAGAACCTCTTATAATCAGAACTAAGAACTTATCACAGAATCACCAAATTTAAACTCAAATTACTAAAATTTAAATATATCTACATATACATTTTATTACTCTGTACATTGCTATTGTATTACTGTCACCGTCATTACATTACCCCGTCGTCATCACCACACTTCCATTGATATCTTTAACAACAATACTAATATCAACCTTCACAATCATCACAACCACAGCATTGACACTATATTGTACTCGTAATCTTTATCTACGTAATCATTCAATTTAAATATGAAATTATTATATTTAAAGCTTTCACATCAACATACACCACCACCACTTCATCGCCAATGGCATATCACTAGAAATAAACAAAATTTATTTCAAATCACCAAATTTTACACGTGAATCACTAAAAATTTCAAAAGAAAATCAAAAATAAAACAAGCACCGAACATATCTCATCGATATTAAAGATTTAATCAACATAAAAAATATCTACCATCAGCCACTTCCTTCATTCATTATCATCAATTCCACCAAAGCAGATTTACCTGAAAAGTTTGTCATCTTCGATAAAATATAATTGTAAATTACAAATCTGGAATATAGAGAAACATCGTTAGTAACACCTTCATACATTTCTGATTCGTTAACTTCAGATTCGTTGATTGACTATAATATCAAAAAGTATGATATGGAAACTAGAATAGAGAGATGAAAGGAAAGGATATGAGAGATAAATGGAGGAGGGCGACGCGAGAGAGAGAGTTGATATGTGTGTATATATATGGGTTTGTATGTATATGTTTGTGAAAATCATGGCCATAATTATTACTGAATTTATGACTCTACTAGGGAAGGAGGAAGAAGAAATATGAACGGGTGAGATTAAAAAAATTAATATAAAATAAAGGGCTGTGATTAGATCTAAGTTCTAATTATAAATTGGGTTCTCATTTGAGCATCTGCCTATATATATATATATATATATATAACATATTTCATTAAGTTTTAAATTAATATATTACTCCATTATCCCGTAATTGCTATATACTAATATAATTCGTAATTTATCATATCGAGTTGTTAGCATAAATGGAAATGGTTAGAAAAAGTGGCAATGGTATTACTATTAAATTATATAGTTGGTTCATTCACAGACAACCAAAATAACAAATCCAAAATAGAGACGCCAGCTTCCTCCAATCCCATTCTAATATACATTCATATAGGCATGTTTCCATTGCAGCTATTAAAATTTAAGATCTCTCTCGTGTTATAAAATATGGTTCGAATAAGTAACAACTTCTTAGGAATCTTAAACATAATCACATTCATCTTATCAATCCCAATCCTAGTAACTGGAGTATGGCTTTCACGCCAAGGCACTACCGAATGTGAACATTATTTCGAGAAATATTTCATTGCATTCGGCATCTTTTTAATGATCATTTCTATAGCGGGGATCGTAGGCGCCTGTTGTCGAGTCTCGTGGCTACTCTGGCTCTATTTATTCGTTATGTTTGTGCTCATTGTTTTGTTTCTCTTCTCCACCATTTTTACTTTTGTTGTGAGTAGCAAAGGCGTGGGACAGTCTTTATCGGGTAAAGGTTATAAGGAGTATAGGTTGGGGGATTACTCTGTCTGGCTACAGAGAAGAGTGAACAGTAATGCTGAGAATTGGAGGAGGATCAAGAGCTGTTTACAGTATACTAAGGTTTGCGAGCGTATGGTTAATGATAATGATGACGATGTTTCGAGTGCTCCAGTTGATATTTTCTACTTGGAACACCTTTCGGCCACTCAGGTTTCCAAATTCTTCGTCTATGTGCTTTTTAAATATTTATTGTATAATTGTATTGGTCTGTTTGTGAGATTTTGTACTTTTTGTGTGGAACTTTTTCCACTGTTATCTTTATTTGCCTTTATTTTCTCGAGGAAGTTTCATTAATTTAGTTGGGTCACACATCACACCCCTTAACTCCTCCACATCCTTATGACCAAGCCTACATCCATTTGTTTTTTGGCACCTTGCTAATAGAGTTATTTGACTATTTATATTTAATATATACATATTTTTTAATCTCGTGGACGTAGGACTTGGGTTGACACTTGATACCCTTTACGGATTCTTCCAGCCCGATCAAGGCTTTGGGTTAGCTCCTCCATAGTTTCGCCATTGTAATGCTGGGGTGATTTAGATATTCCCTTTATGTTTTACTTATATCTCATAATGAACTTCAAATTTAGCATTCTAAAGATGAATTGCATAAAAATCTCTTGCTAATGAAAGTATTTGTACAGGGAAAATTCCCTTCCGGTGGAGGAACTCCCCGTACCCTGCTTAACCATTAAAAAAATTAAAATTAATGAATTTTGTATCTGTAATATTTAAAAATATCTTAAAGTTCTGGTTCCACCATTAATCCCTTCCAAATATTCTATGGCATTACCCCCCCCCCCCCCCACCCCACCCCTCTCCTCTCTGTTTCCTTTACACAATGATTCATAAAGTGAAGTTGCTAAACATCACTACTTTGAATTTAGCTTCTTTTTTTTCAACTACCTAGAGTCCTCCAAGTACACTGCAAGTCTGCAACATTACATGCTTATGTCTGTGTTTATTGTTTTGGTGTGATGAGGATGAACATTCCATTGTTATGTCAAATTTTAAGATATTCTCTGTTATTAGAAGATTACACTCTGTTACTTGTTTGGATACATATTTGTAAGGTCATTCTGCTTTGTATCATTGTATGTGATCATGCACAACATAATGTAGCTGTTATTTGAGGTTTAAATGATAAGTTTTTTTCTTTTGTTGTTGAAAAACCATGGGATGGGTGTTGCTAAATGTAGTAAAAAATTGCTTAATGCAGTAATCTATAATTACTATTAAGTTCTTGTACGCATTAAAGGTAAATTGAATGTTTAAAAATTTATTAAATGAACTTTGACCAGTTAACTTGACTAAAGTAATTGTATTATGCATCATAGGAATACATGCGGGATCCCAAATATAACACATAAAATAAAAAAATTAAAATCTTATATTTGATGTCTCTCAAATGGAATTATAATAACGTTATATTTATAATTTTTAAGAATTATCAGTTTTTTATTTTATTATTTTATATCCAATAAAACTAATTTATTTACTATATTTTATTATAATATTTATAATATATAAATATTTTGAATAAAATAAAATATTATTTTATATTATTTAAAAAGGAATGTTATTATTTTACACATCTATTATTTTACCTTTTTATATTTGTTTTATTATAATTATTTTATTTATAATGTATTTAAATTAACATATATATTAATAAGTTACACATGTTAAAACATATTTTTAATAATTAAATTTTTTTAAATAAGTAGGTTTTTAAAGATATGTATTGTGACAACCCGGGTCAAATCCCTTAGTAGTAGTACTCTTGCTTATATACTGAACAAATTATCTCAATCTACTCGATGTGAGACTGGGGTGTTACAAACTCCCCCACTTAAATTCTTGACATCCTCGTCAAGCCGAACAGATAGCCCATAGGCCCAGATCGTACCTCTCTAGCCATTGTGAGATAATACCGGCTAGTTTCGTGTCCCCATCTCCGGACCTCTGTCCATTGTGGGATAATACCACCAGCCTTCGTGTCCCCACCTCCGGCAACTTGACGAATCAAGCTTTCGAGAGTTGGCTCTGAGTACCATAAGTGACAACCCGGGTCAAATCCCGAGTCTTTTTCGAAAATCGGGTCAAGTCCCGACTTCCAAATCCGAAATAAGCCAAAGTAAACTGGCCCAAATGCAACAACTTGGGTAATCCACAAGCCCACCACAGGCCCCCAAAAGATCAATGATTTGTTGGTGCACTTAGTAGTAGTACTCTTGCTTATATACTGAACAAATTATCCAAATCTACTCGATGTGGGACTGGGGTGTTACATGTATAAATTAAAATAGCTATATATAGTTTAATAAGAAGACACGCTAAAATAAAATATTATTATATATTTTAATCTAAATATCGAAACAGATGAATACCAACTTTAATATTTTGCTTTTAAGAATATAAAATAGATATAGCAAAAAAAATAATTATATTTTAATAATTATTTTATTTAATAAAATCAATTACAATATACTATTTAATTATTTAATTTTATTTACAAATTTATAATTTTAAAAATAATATAAATATAAAAGGTTTAGAAATATTAAAACTAATATTTTTTTTCTGTTTTACATAAAAATTTAAAACAAAAAATCATGATAAAAGAATATTATATGATTGTAATAGTGATCAAACAAAAATCAAGTTTATAGTAAGATAATATATTTATTAAATATATATTATATATATGATGAACCAGATATTAATATGAATATAGATTATACAAAAAAATTAATAAAATATGTATTTGTTTGTGAAAATGTAAGTATATAATAAAAATAAAACCTCAATGGTTAAAATAAGTAATTTTTTTAGAAAAAAAACATTTAATTAACTTACTTAATATATTTATATAATAATTATTTATAAATTTTAGTTAAAAGGCCGGGGATGAAAAATATTTGTGACTTTTATTGAAAAAATTAATAGTACCATGATTCTTTTTAATAATTTGTAGCAAAAGGCCTAAAAAATACTCCCTCCGTCCCTTTATAAGTGTCCATTTTATAAAAAAATTATCCCTTTTTAGTTGTTCATTTCTATAATCAAAACATCATTTTCCATTTTTACCCTTTATTTGTATATTCCCAAAGTCAGCAACACAATTAACTTACTCCTGTCTGGGAAATGGAAGAGTTGCTGAACTTTTTTCTATACACTGCTAACACTATGACTATTACTCAGTATATATACGCATGCAGTTGCATTGAATTATAGAATAACTTGTTTATTTTTATTCAATCAAAACACTAAATAAGGGCTTTAGTGGAAATTTTTTATCAAAATTATTTCTCCTTAATATGTATGAAATTTTAAAAATGCACACTTATAAAGGGACGGAGGGAGTAATAATTTATAAAAAATAATGTATTTATAATACTGTAATAATTAGGAGGCTATGCATGTGTTGAGATACGGAGTATAGTAATGTAGAATGTTATGCATAGAGTTGTAAACGAACCGGACATGTTCGGTAAGCACGGTATGTTCGTCCGTATTCGAGTCCGTTAAGCTCGTCCGATAAACTTAACGAACTCGAGTTCGAACAATAAAATATGTTCGGTAAGGTTACCGAACATTGTTCGGTTCGTTAAGATTTTCGTCCGAGTTCGTTAAGAGTTCGTCCGAATTCGTACGAGTTCGGTAAGCTCGAGTTCGTTCGATAAAAAATAATAATATTTATATTTTTTTTATTTTTCAAATTATTATATTTATTTTTTTACAATATTATATATATAATTACCGAACTGTTCATGTTCGGTTCGTGTTCGGTTCGGTTCGGTATGTTCGCGAACTGTTCGTGTTCGTTCGGTTCGTTACCGAACTCGAGTTCGGACAAGAAAAATTGTCCGATAAGTTTACCGAACATTGTTCGGTTCGTTAAGAATTTGTTCGTATTCGTTAAAAGTTCGTCCGAATTCGTCTGAGTTCGGTTCGTTTACGGCTCTAGTTATGTACATTAATTAGCGGGGGGATTCAATGAACTATATTAGCACGCACAGAAAACAAAGAAAGGGTATTCACGTAACTCTCATTACTGCATAAAGTAAATTTTTACTGCATTTAGCAATCATGTTTTTTTTTAAACTTAATTTGAAGGACACCATGGGAGAACGTCGTAATGTTACCAATATATAAATAGTATTTGTATGTGTGACTTTGATCACTATTATAATGAATTAGTTGCTTGGTTTGTAAATTCAACATGATATCCTTTTATTTTCTATTTACAGTAACTTATTTGGAAATTAGTTTATTTTTAGAAAATTTACAAATTTTATCATAACAGGTTTGTCTGTTTTCGACACTTTTTTTTACTTTGATTATACATTCTCACTGGTTCTCAGATCAAGTTGATGGCAATTTGTTTTCTTCATGTAGTCTGGTTTTTATGACAATTTGCTTTGTTTACGTAGTCTGGTTGTTGCAAGCCGCCTGATTCATGCAACTTTACATATGTGAGTCCTACTTACTGGACTAAATCGACAGAGGCTCTACCGAATACAGACTGCGCATTATGGGATAATGATCCCAACGTTCTGTGCTACAACTGCGAGTCGTGCAAAGCGGGAGTGTTGGACAACATCATCAAAAACTGGAAGAGAGCTGCTGTTGTCAATGTCATTTTTCTCGTATGCTTGATTGTTGTATACTCTATTGGGTGTTGTGCATTTAGGAATAATACAAGGAACAACTCGTGGATGCAGCGATACTCTTGAGTTGTAATGGAGTAATCAGTTTGAGAAGATATGTATAATCAACACAGACATTTGCTATCTGTCTATCTTAATGTTGATTGTTGTTTATTTTGTGTTAGGGCAGAATTAAAAGAAGGTTAAAATTTAGAAACTTGTTTAAATCTAATTCCTGTCCTGAATACTCAGTTGATTTCATCTGAATACTGGGTCAGTCCAAAAGAAACTAAAATTAAACAAGACAATGGACACCGAAACTATATCAAGCAAGATATTTAAATAAGCAGCCAGAACAAAAGAAAAGCAGAAAAAGACTACTCTTCGTCTGATGTGAAATGTGAATTGTCATATTTTTGCACGGGATCAAGTAATACTTGTGCAACGAAAACAACAAAACATTGCATTGAAGAAGAAATAAATGCAATCCCTGTTACTATCATTTTAGTTATAGTTCTTAGAGTAAATTGCAGTTTATATCTCACAACTTTGCTCCAAACTCAGTTTGGTTATAAAATTTTGAAATCAAACACTTTACGTCCCAAACTTCTAAAAATGCTATATTTTACATCCATTTTCCATTATTATGTTAAAAAACTAACGTTTAATGTTAAAATTAATGGGATAATTAATACGCAAAATTAAAATTAGGGGAAAACTTTAAAACATATATAAAAATAATTATAAATTAAAATTAGTTTATTCATATTAAAATAAAGAAAATAATCAATAAAAAATGTTTAATAATAATATTATAATACTTTTATACATATTTAAAAAAAAATCAAATAAACAATTAGAAGAAAGAATCGTAATGAAAACTAATCCAATGAGTTCCAAAAAATATAAAAAATGAATAAAGAATGGTAATGGTAGAAAATATTATACAAACATTATTTTTATATAATAAAAAATGTGTAACTAAGTTTTTTTTCATTTTATTCCTATTTTTATAAATTTATAATATATATAAAAATAATTATATAAGTAATTAATAAATGAATAAAAATAAAATAATATTTTCATATTTAATATTAAGTATAATATGCAGGTTATTGTATATATACAAATATATGAATTAGGATAGTCAATATGTAAAATTTGTGTTGATGAGTCATGGTTGTATAAAAATAGTTGTTATATGTACAAATGTATTTATCATATTTATCTCTATATTTTTAACATTTAATGTTAATTTTTAATGGAAAAATAAAAAAGGATGTAAAATGTAGTATTTCAAGAAATTTGGGATGCAAAATATTTTATTTTAAAGTTTTATAACCAAAGTGAGTTTAGAGCAAAATTTTGGAATGCAAACTGCAATTTACTTTAGTTCTTATTTTACAATATAGAGGGTGGAGGGAAACTTTTGAAATTAGTAATCATGGCACTATACTCTTCTTAATTTTAATTATTGTGAATTACGGTTTACATTCTTCGACTTTACTTCAAATACAATTTAGTATTTTTAGTTTTACAAGTTATACTTCCCATCCAAAAACCGATTAAAGTATAACTTCTTTCAATTTGTGATAATAAATGTGGTAAAAATGGTATAAAACTATTGTGACGACTATATATGTATTTAACATTACACGATTCACTAATTTTATTTAACTAAAACCCCAATTTTCAATTTTGTAGAAGAATGTTATTATTAATTATGGTTAAAATATATTATTTAGTTGCAATTTATAAATTATATGATGTAAAGTTGGTGAAATGTTTAAAATATAATCATTGTAATATTTTTATGTCACATTTACCTATAAATTCGTCATAAGTAACATTATATTTTGACAGAAAACCTGTAAAGAGTTGTATTTTGATTTTTATTTCAAAGTTGAGGAATGTGAAATTCAATTTGTGAGAACAAGTATATAAAACTGCATTTGGAGTAAATTTAGGGGATATAAATTGCAATTTTCTCTTTTAATTAGTTGGCTAAGATATTGTTGTATGCACATTTATAGTTGTTCAAGAAAGCTTAAAATTTAATCATGTAATATTGCATTAGCCGTTTATGGAAAAACAAAGATAAGTGCCACTAGACAGAAACCTAACTCAGAAATAAAATGAAGCTGACAAGAAGTAATGGAAGCAAATGATCACATCAGTCACAAGAACCCACCTGTGTCTCATTGTACTCTTACCATAAGATATACTGCTTGTGTATTCTTGGTGGCATCTCCACTTATTTATTATCATTTGTCTCCTGTAAAACCTCATCTTCATTGCCATTACCCCAAAATATCCGGTCCATTCAACACCAAATGAATTGTCTTTGTCCTAATCGTAATTTAAATAAACAACAAGACACCAATAACTATTTAGTATTTCATCTCCTTTGTCATTACTCACAAAACATTTGATTCTGTTCATTGTCATTCATTCCTTCATAGGATTAAAATGAATGTTGCGTACGAGAAAGGTAATAGGGTGAGAGTTTATGGATGAGATTTCACGGTAAGAAACACAATGAACGGCATAATGAAGTTCATTAAGCTACGTAAAACTTAGAATTAGAAGGGTCTGCGTAAATTATTGATTTAAGTAATTCTAGTCAAAGAGATATAAATCTTTGGTTGATGCATTGTCATCCACTATATTGAACAGTAAAAATTAGTTCATGCAATACATATAATCTATGAGATACTGACGATCTACCCTACCATATGACCACATTATGGACGCATTGTAACACAAAAAGCTACTCAGGGTTTCAACAAAGTGTAGTACATACATCATGATGCCCACTGGTAACTGGAGAGAGTACCGTATTTGATGTCACCTCTTCTGAGTAGACTGATTTTGACTTTCATCAAAGCATTACTCGATCCTCCAGGGCTTTTCCACTAAGCTAGCTACTTGTATAGTTGTATATGCTCACATATTGCAGCAAGTCTTCTATGGGTTCTACTCTTAATAGCATTTTGTTCATGCCCATTAATCCTTGCAAATTCAACCCATTCACTGTCCATCTAATGGTCTTAAGAGACCCAGTTTGATCGAGCTTAATTAGTGGAGCTTACTAATTGTAAAAGAGAAATTGTCTACTTTTCACCTGTTGATATTATAGTACAAAATCAGACCTGCATTCCTTAATAGCATTCTACATACTAAACATATGTATTTAAAGAAGAAGATAGACTTGTGAAAAGATAGTTTAAACTTAACTATGATCTCGAGCACATTAACAATTTGGTATATTGCACCAACTTTGGAATTAGAAACGTGTTTCTCTGTTCCGTTTTCGTTTGATATACGTACCTGTTATGTTCACTTTACATATCCATCACCTGATAGTGAGAACAGAATTAAAAACTGTTTTTCGATTGATACGCATTTCTTATAAAAATCACACTGATGCCCCACATCAGAGCTGATCATCACCCAGACACCCACTACATGTGTGCCATCAACATTAGTCAGTCCTGCATTAAGAAAAGTGAATTTCCTTTAATCATATGTTGTTTAGTTTATAAAATAATGGGCAATAAAGGTAATGAAGAAATCATATAAAAACAAAAGTTTCATATGCAATGCAAGGACAAGGCGACAAATTTCTACGGACGAAGGAAGAGAGAGATTAGTGACCATCTTAACGCACCAACACCCCACAATATTGGACGATATTGGATATATTAAAATTTAGTCATGTTAATTCAAAGTTCAGAAAGAACTGAAGACCTTGAGCAAAACATAAAACACAGCATAATGACAAGTTTCGCCATTAACTTTAACCCAATTCATCTCAGGTAACCTATCTAGGACCATGTCCCATGAGGCCTTGAAACATTTGGTGCACAAATTTTGTCCACAAGGAAATTATGCTCTTCCGATCCATTCTCTACCTCAACTGAGTAATTAGATGCACTAAATCAAGTTAAATGTTGTCTTGCATTTGTGTTTAATCCTCCTGTAAGATAAAGCTGGTGAGAGGCAAACAGTCGTTAAATTAAGAGATACTACACGGTTAAAGACAGATTATAGCTTGACAGATAATTCTTACACGGTTAAAGACCACGCCTTAAACTATTATAGTTACAAAATAATGATCTTCCGCGTTGATATTGTGTGAAGAATCTCAATGCAAATGGCTATAATGGTGCAAATCTTTGATTTGGACCTAAAGCAAGAATTGCAGGTGAAAAATTAGTAGAAAGAATAAATATATTAATCCTCTTTTGCTTCCTTTTTGACTTGGTTCATAAAATTCAATTCTTCCTTGGGTCAACATCAGAAGAGAATTGCAGCCATCACTTGAACAAATTTTATACCTATGAGAAAACTTAGTGGGTTGATAAAATTTGTCGTACCGTACGTTTGCCAAAATAATCATCATTAGACTAACATTTAATAGTACTGTTGTACCCAAAAGAGTAAAGGACAACGCGTAATTGCACGCATGCTACGAAGCACTGGCACATGATAATGTACATCAAGAAACTATGTAGTTTAAATTAGCTGAATGAGAGCACTTACACAGATACCTGCGACCATGGCATGTTTGTCATTTTATAATGTGCCTCGGCTAGAACCAATATATTTTCAATAAGCGCATTTAAACACTAGTTGGTCTTTTGTCAAAAAAAAAAAAAACATTAATTGGTCCTGGGTCCTCTATCAGTTCAATTTTCAGGCAACTAAGTCCTCAGCAAGGTGATAACTTAAATCAAATTATTTACCTACCTAGGTCTACAACTCCCCGTTTATGTCCACCTGGTATTTTTAGACAACTGATTAATACTAGCAAGGGTAGAGGCAATTTAGCTTTTAACTATTGTTTAATTAAACCCGTTAATCTAGGTATTATTTTCATAATATATCTTATTATGCTGGATTTACGATGCCTGGAGATTTTTATCTAAAAATCTTGAGCTTGTTGATCAGCCTTAGATTTCCTTGGAAATTGTATTTTGTCTTAAGGTGGGTTCCAAAATGACAACTTCATAGAAGGATCGATATACAGGAAACCACAAGCCCAAATGGTGCAGGACTCCGATTCCACAATCCTCACAGTTTCTTCCAATTAGTTTTTACGACTACAGGAAAGGCTAAATGGCCTAGTCGGTCACCCAAAATATTAACATCATCACAGTGTTACTTTTTATGTGATTTAGCTAATTATAAGAAATATCTGTGCGCGAAAAAATGGAAAAGAATTACATGATAGGCAACGAATAAGCTTGACAGCTGTGAAAAAAAGTTCATCTTCCTAAACCAAGAAAATAAATCTGAAATAGTGTGAACGTTTAAAGAAGATGCAACAAACTTACATGATAGACAACGCTTAGTAGCCCAACATGATACACCGCATTAAAGCTTTATGATGGCATCACTTTCTGACTGATCATCATTGGTTAGGCAGATTCAACCTTTGCCATATAATATTGTACTCCTATACTTGTTAAAATTGGAGTCATTTCGGTAAATGTCACAGCTAATTGACCATATATTATGGCCATTCAGGACATCAAATATGGTGTACATGCATATGCAACTTAACTTAATGCCATTGAATACATACATGATTCTCAAGATAGAAGATGTATAACAATTACTAATACAACCCAGGTAACAAGCATAAATGCATGATAGAACAGCACAAATAAAAAAATCAGGATTATCTTAATGCGACATGATTAAGCAACCAATTCTCATAGCAGTAAGCATGAAAAGTGATTGGCATAAAGATAGGTTGCTGAATTTTGTAATTTTATCGTTTTACCAGACATTGAAGTCAAACTATAACATATAGTGGATTTATCATAAACCTATTGTACCAAAAAAAGTCAAATCACATATGAAAATGAAAATAGTAGCTCGGCATATAGCACAAATGCCACAATCAGTTTTTATCCAAAATAAGGTACTGATTATTCCATTAGCGAGTGACAAGTGAATTTTATGCATAGATTAATGTTGTTACAGCCTACGGTTAATTAACAAACACAATGCAGAGCGTATAGTGCACATGTACATTGAAACAAACACACATACCTGCATACATACATATATATATGCCTGTCAGATTAAGTTCCATCCAAGCAAAAACTTGCTTTATCCAAGTGAAAGGCAAGAGTTGAAAGAAATAGATAATCATGACCTCAATCACAATAGATATCCCGATTGAAGACACAACCGTTCTTAATCAAAAGAGGAAATCTCAGTTTCATACTTGTGTTTCCTCTCTTTTGGAAAAGGCATGCATGGATGACATAAAGAAGGTGATTCACAGTATCAAGCTTGGAATTGCACTGGTTTTGGTTTCACTTCTCTATTTACTTGATCCACTCTTCAAGCAAGTCGGAGAAAATGCTATGTGGGCTATCATGACGGTTGTGGTTGTCTTTGAGTTCTATGCAGGTCTGTGTAAAAATTGTTAAACAATTCTGATTTTATAAACTCCATTACGTTAAAATGTATGATTTTGAATGTGTGCAGGTGCTACACTTAGCAAGGGATTAAACCGTGGTGCTGGAACTATTTTAGGTGGTGGATTAGGGTGTTTGGCAGCAATTTTAGCTGATGAATTCGGTGGGGCTGGCAATGCTATAGTTGTTGGAACTTCTGTCTTCATCTTTGGTAAGAAGAAACTCCATGTTGAGTGTAAAGTGTGACCCTAGTTCCTGTGTCATAATACCTGTCTCGGTGTTAACACTGAAAAATAACATGAATTGCACTGTACAGCATTACGGAAACATATGATGAGTAAAATTCTTTGCACTACAAACTATAACTTTTCTGTTAGAAAACAATGTCCATGACAACATGATAAGTTGTTTCTGTCAGGATCTGCTGGAAACATCTACTTACTATGACTAACGGTTTCTTTATCTATTTAAAATATATACCGACAATCATAAGTTCACTTGTCAAGAAATTTTATACCTGATATTCTGTTCTCTTTCAAAGTTGAGCTTCAAGTATGTCTGCCTTTCATGCAGTGTTATAGAAATTGCTAGGCGGCCCACGGCGTTTGGGGTACCGCCTAGCGCCTAATCGGGGTACCGCCTAGCGCCTAATCGGGTAGGCGGGGATTAATCGGACAGATTAATCGGAGCATCAATCGGCTGTATTTTAAATATTATTTTTAATATTTTTATTTATTAAATGTTTTTGCCAAATAATTTTGCCGATTTTTAAATTTTTCAATGATTTTTACCGATTTTTGACTTTTCCAGCCGTTTTTTGACCGATTTACACAAAAAACGGCTAAATTTCCGCCTAACCTCGCCTCGGGGCGTTTCGGTGGCGCCTAGCGCCTACTGCTTTCATGAATATGAGTCTGATCACAGAGTTATTCAAATCATTATTAATTATCATTGAGCAGTATGACATATACAATTATGATCATTGTTAGGCGCTGCTGCAACATACTTTCGAATGATTCCAAAAATCAAAAGAAGATACGACTATGGGGCTATGATCTTCATTCTTACCTTCAGTCTGGTTGTTGTATCTGGTGTTCGAGCTGATAAAGTCATGGCATTAGCCCGTGAACGCCTCTCTACAATTGGTATGGGTTTCTTCGTCTGCCTATTCACCAACTTACTCATATATCCCATGTGGGCTAGTGATGAGCTACACAACTCTACAGCATCCAAGTTTGGGAAACTCGCTGATTGTATAGAAGGTAACTATCACATTTGAGTATAATATCTATCAAGATTTAGATACTTCATATGCTATGAAACTTTAAAATAGATAGCTAAAGAATATCGGCAACTAGACACAAATTGTAATTTTCTACATACTCACTTTTTAGCAATTACTGAAGTTACTATACCTCAAACATAAAATATCTGAGATAAGTTTGATCATAACCAGGATGCTTAGAGAACTACTTCAAAATAATTGAAGAGACTGAAAAACCGCCAAGTGCTAATGTCAGCAGTTGCAAGTCAGCATTATACTCAAAATCAACTGAAGAGTCCCTGGTACTTTATTCTGTCTTGTCAAGAAAATTCAATTTAATGGAGAAGATAAATTTTATTTGCTTCATGGTTTTAGATATCTCCTATGAATACTATATATGTAAGCAAAAGTTGTAACATATATCAATCAAAAACTTGTGAAAGTGTGAAACATTCCCCAAATTTGTTAAGATGAAACTACTGTAGCTTATGGAATAAATTACTATATGTTTCAGGCCAATTTCGCAAGGTGGGAACCGTGGCATGGAAAATTTGGCTTTCACTATCCTTGGGACAAGTATCTACGCATAGGAGAAGTTCTGAGAGAGCTTTCTGCGACAATTATTTGCCTGAAAGGATGTGTTGAATCACCTAAACAGGTCAGTGATACTCATATTCCGCTATTCTCGAAATGATAGTGCCATGTATCTACATATACACAATTAAATTTTATATATATATATTTTTTCCGAATGACTAATACATCATCCAGAACTATTGTTATTCTTATTTGGTACAAGTTATATAGTTGATCTCAAATGTGTCACAGCCATCAACGAGAACGAGACAGGAAATTAAAGAGTCATGCAAGATTGTTGGGTCAAAACTTTTGCAGATTTTGAGAGAGCTAGGAGAGAGCATCATTAAAATGAAAAGGTGTCATGCAACAATCTTGATGCTGCCAAAGCTGCAGTCCATGAAAAAGGAACTAAGCCTAATCAAATCTCCAAAATTAAAGGACCCGCAAACTGGTGAAAGTATTGCCATTGCAAGCTTTATGTTTCTGTTGATGGAGATTGTGGAGAAGGTGGAAGTATTAGCAAAAGAGGTGGAAGGATTAGGAAAGAAGGCTGAATTCAACATTAAATAAGAATTGCAGTCGGTTTGTATATATACACTAATATACCTATAACCTTGGCAATCAATTTTGGCATGATTAGCCTGTATACATGTAAAAAGAAAATATGTCTCCTCACTTGTTCCCTGTTCCTTCCCCTAAAACAGAATGAAGTGAGGATGAACCTAAATATATATCATCTGAGACAGAGTAATAAATATTTGCATAACTTATAAGGTGAGCTCATCTTTTATGTAGTTGTTGTATGTCACCTAAGTGAGAATAGTTGTTGCTTGCATGTCCACTTTGCTGTGTAATAACTAATAAGTACACAATGAAACTGTTAATATTTACCACTCTGAGCAGTCAAATTTGTGGTTGAATTCTTTGACTTTGTATATTATTTCACGTCGGGTTTCCAGTCTAAGATCCACTAGGATACAATGATGGGGGTCTAATATGCAAACCATACTAATAAGAATTTTCTAAAATTGCCGTGGCTCTTAGAAAAAGCATGACAGGCAGTAAAAACTATACATAAATTACTGCAGTCCATGTTCAGGTTAACTTGGAAGCTTTCTATATCAGCCTTTATTTAGAGGAGTTTCCAATCACATTGACATAGAAGTGGGACTACATTATCCTATGCAAGGAAAAAACAAACAAAAGAGACACGGGAAATTTCAACGGCCATTAAAAAAAACTAAGACAAAACATGGTTGACAATGTCAAAGCAGGCGAAGAAACCAACAGATATCAGAATTTCTAAATTTTATATCTCATCACAAAGATAACATAGAGAAGAGAAAGAACAACAGAACAAGAAAAAATGGGTCAGATGAAAATATCTGTGAGAGGTTTGGTAATTGGATTACTGGGAATATTATGCAGTGTTGTTAGAAGTGATCCAAGAACTACAGTGATGAGGGTACTTTGCAATTCCGGAGTTTATACAAAAGGTGATCCTTTTGCTATAAGTCTATCCTACATACTCGCAGATTTAGAAGCTGGTACACCAAACCAAAAAGGTTATGACTATCACAACATATCTCCTTACCCCAATGCTTTTGCCTATGGTCATGCTGTGTGTAACCAGAATCTAACAAGTTCAGATTGCAGCACTTGTCTAGGTGCTGCAAAAACTGCAATGTTTGGAACTTGTGACAGTAGGATTGGGGCAAGGGCTGTGCTCTATGATTGTACTATTAGGTATGAACAATACCCGTTTAATGATTGAATTTTTAGCATTTACTACTGCAATGTTTGGAACTTGTGACAGTAGGATTGGGCAAGGGCTGTGCTTACTATTAGGTATGAACAATACCCGTTTAATGATTGAATTTTTAGCATTTACTTAAAACTTTTTGTAGCAGAAATTATGTAATCAGTAATCTAATAATAAATTCTTCAACAACCTTAAAAATTCTCATGACTTATCTCTTAACAATGGGGTTCTACCAGCTAAAAAGTTTAGGGCTTTGGATTTCCATACGTAAATTTGTAAATTTCTTAATGGTAGTCTAGGTCTTTAAAGAAACTGTGTCACTAAATGTTTGCATACATTTTACCCGCAGAGATAAGGTGGGTAATTGGGTATGATTTTAAAGAAACCATGTTACTAGGGTTGTGTTCATTTTTTATTTTTTTTTACTGTAGGAACCGCAGCCGTTACCCTTTTTGGGTGCGCACTGGGTAAATTTATACTTTTATTTGGGATGATAAAAGAGAAATGTTTTTAATTTTTATTCATTCATTTGTTTATAATCTCTCTATTATATAATACCACAACAAGCCTTTGTGTGTAAACATTTTGTTCAAGTTAAATTTACAATTATATCTTTACGTTAATCTCTAATTTAATGTTTTAACATTTAAGCATTGTGAGCACGGTTGGATAGCTTAAGTGATTGAGGGCTTATCCTCTGTCGTCTCAGGTCCTCGACTCTGTCAAATACTCATTTATAAGGCTATAAGTCAAATTAGTCAAAAAAAACATTTAAGCATTCCTCTTATTTACTTTCTAATCTATTTATATTATATAAATATAATATCACGACACACTTTTTTAGGAAAAAAATTTATTCAATGTAATTTTTCTATTATACCCTTATATTTGTGCTAAAATAGATGGAGCTATTGCTATAATTTAGCACCAAAAAGTGATTTTTTGTGCTAAAATAGCAACATGTCTCTAATGCATTGTTCTAAATCTTGTTCCAACTTAATGTTTCACCAACCTTCATTCAACTCTTTCACCTTTATTCATTTCCCTCTTTTTTTTCACGTTTTGATGAGGTGTCAAAAATAGCTCCATCTATTTTTTGTTCTATATATTGAACAAATTATAGTATTGTGCTATTTTAGCAAAATGTTTAGCACACACCATTGGAATGGAGAATTTTAATTTTTGTTCTATAGTATAGATATAGAACAAGATATAGCACACCATTAGACTTGCCATGTTAAATTACTAGTTCTTATATGAGTTTAGTGTTAAGACATGGGAGCACTTGCGAGTATATTATATATGTGTGTGTGTATTATATTATATTATAACAGTCTGCATATATTTTTCCGGTGGGGGATACGGTATGGCAATATAGTCATTAAATTGCTTATGAAAAACACAAGTAAAATTAGGGCAAATATATGCATAGATAGATAGACTGACTGACTAGTAGAATTCTAGTAGCATAATTTTAAACTTGAGTTGCCAATGTGAAAGACAAGTCAATAACTAAAAAGAACAAATAATTTATATGGAAATGGTGCTAAGGAGTTGGTTTGCATGACATACCTTCACTATACCATGTATTTTTTCCTGCAAAACCAAGTTACAGCAAAGTAAAAATTAACAAAGCAAAATATTAAAACTTACACTTTTATAACCCTTTTTTTAAGTAATTTTATAACCCACTTGACAGACTTGATTAATAACTTGAGCAAAAGATCATGTATCTTTATATGTGGAAACATGCTTAATGGCATGGTCAGACTTCTAATTGTCTCCACAGAAACCGAAGAAGAAAACAAAATTACTATCAATTTAATCCCAAGGACTCACAATTTCGAAGCTTTTAAATTTGGGTGTACGAATCCAGTTCTTGCAAAAATTACTGGTATACAGGTTTCTGTAATGTTCAAAAATTACAGTTCCAGCAATCTTCTAGTACTTGGTATGAATAATGTATAAGTATGTGTGTGTTCGGGCACACCCTGTCAAAACTATATATCTACACAACAAAACCTAACCTAATTAACTAAATGCCTCGGCTAGTAAATTCATCAACCTTGGACAGAGATCAAAACCTAACATAATTAACTAAATGCCTCAGCTAGTAAATTCATCAACCTTGGACAGAGATAGATTTTAAGATCTGTCTTCTCTGCTCCTCCGGCATACTTGGGGACATACTTCTGGTCATCCTTCATTTCATCATCTCAGTCATGTAACATATAAGAACAGTTGCATTTGGTTACATAACTGATCATATGAAGCTAATGAAATTAGAATGGATCAGCAAAGTGACCAGATTGAGGTGTAGGCTCCTTGTTGATGCAACAGTTTCTTGATTCTTTCTACAACCACTGTGCTTGTTGGTTTCAAGAGTGTCAGAATATCATTTTTATGTTCTTTTGACTATCGGAGAAAGTACATGTTGTGCTTCGTTTCCTGTTTTGGCAAATTCCCTTTTAAGATATACTGCATACAGAAGCTCGTTCCATGAATCAGGTATACCAGGCAAGCACCAGTGGCTGCAGTCTTGCCGGTGAAGAGCAGCTGGTCCCGTCTCTGGCCCCAAATAATATAATGATGCATGCCCGTCCTTTCTCTGGGACGACATCATTGTCACATTCAAAAAGTTCAGTTTCCTCGTCTCTGTTGTATTTATGAGTTCAGAAAATCCTTCACTGACAATTCTCAACTGAGCAGCTGTTTCAGATGAGACTGATGTGGACCTTAAGTCGGGTAATGTTTCCAAGTGACAGCTGCCACCGGTTCTCCAGTCACAACCTCTGTTAATTTAGGCAAACTTAAGTAATCATATGCTCATATTTAGACAAATCAGATTGTAGTATATGATAAACTTGGTAACCAAATTAACAAATTTATGAAAGAAGAATAAATACTGTAACATAAATGATAGCTGACAAAACAAAAAGATGATAATTATTTAGTGTATGTATTGGTGGGTTCGGAAGGCAAAGGGGAGACGTTGTAGTCCTAAATTCAAACCTAGAAAAAGAAACATCTATAAGAAAAACATATGTAAAAAGGCAATCTTGCAGATAAGGCCAGCCACACCATCATTTTGCATAATAATACGGCTTCATTATCGTCACCCTTTTTCTATCATCATATCCTGCCCTATGATCTATACTATATTATTAAAACCAAAACATTAAAAGTTTGGTGGTCGGTTGGTGGGTATTTGGACCGGTTTAGTTGGACGACAATTGGGCCTAATTTATAAACATTAGTTTTTTAATTAAAAACATATCTCTATACAAGACACACAAAACTTATCCACTTCCAACACAAACAGAATAAACAAGAAATTATATAAGAAAACTTCTGCACATAATAATAAATAAGATTAAAATTATTATTGGAAGAATATATATATATATATATTCTTCCAATAATAATATATATATCATCAATCCTAAAATAAAATATTAAAAGAAAAACCCGTGCATGACAAGGGGTGTAAGCTAGTATTATTATTATTCTCATTATTATTATAAAATTCAAGTTGAATCTCAGTCATTTTCCCTTATTATTCCTTCCTAATATATCACGTAACTTATTGCCGGAATTGGCTGATTGAGTGATTGTTTATTTCTAATTTATAAGCAGTAAGACTGTTTCATTTTTTTATAAATCTTAAATGACCTTTTTTTTTACAAAGTCCTAAATGTTAGGGTGAGGAACGTAAATATCAAGAAACCCTGAAAATCTTTAAAAAATAAATAATTAGATGTACCTGAAATGCACAGGAGCAAAGCTTCTGAAGAAAACCTGGGTCTTACTGGTATCTACTTCACTCCTTAACCAATCCACCACTTTCATAATTGACCTCCTATAAGCACTTTCAACGCTCATCTCCATTTTTACTTCTACTCCTTCTTGGAAGTAACAACCCCTGACATTTCAGGAAAAAAGATGATTTAATGGAAGTTATTAATTATTAATGACCATGTATTGATCGCAAGGTCACATAATTTGACTTCTGGGGGAGGAGGCATTTTAGAGCATCTGCACCCGTTGGACACATGATGTATTGGGACTAGTAAAATGACTTGTCCAGCTAAATGAGGTGGCCAACTGCATTGTAGAATTTTGTATAAACTGTCCTGTGGACACTATGGTGTCCAACGGCCATTTCAATTTTTTGTAGCTTTTTTGCTTTTTTTATTAACATGCACAAGCTAGTTTTTAGTAATATGTCACTTCATGAGTTGAAATGTAACGTTACAATTGTAACATTTATAATTATAACGGTAATATTTATTATAACTCCTATATATACACCCATTATTCATACTCTTCATTTCTTAAATATACCCTATTATTCACTTCTTATAAATTTAGATTTTTTTTACTATCAAAAGATGAATCCAAATAACCATCCACCTACAAATTCTCAAAATCCAAACTCTCAATTTCCATATCCAAATTCCTATTTCCCAATTTTAATATTATTAAATTAAATTAAATTGAAATGTAATATATAATTTTACTATACATATAATATAAGAAATGGACTTGACATTGTATGAATTTGGACAATTTTATGTGGTGGACACTTTAAGATGATGTGTTATAAATAGGGCCCCACTAAAAGGGGAAAGTGTCCACAACGGCTGCAGATGCTCTTAGACAGATTATACTTACTCTCGTATAGTTTTCTCATAATTCCACCAATGCCCACTATTGAAAACCAACACATCGGCACCTTTCCATTTCCAGGAACTCCAATCCATCTGATCAAGTTTCAAGGTAGTCCTTACTTTTTCCGGAGATCCAGCAGGAGCCCGACTCTGCAGTACTAGAAATGGAGCTCGATAGTACTCTAAGGTGCAATTAAAATCATTAAACTTGTACACCAAGAACCCTGTGTGTTTCGTGATTGGATTCCCATTCACCTCGTATATTGAGGTCTTATTAGGAACTACAGAAGAGAGCATGCAGAGTAGGGACTCCCATTGGTTTCTTCCAATTGAATCACCAACAAATACAACCTGGTGATTCCGCATCTTTTCCAACATGATCTTTGCATCAAATCTGTTTCCAGCATAAAAAAGCCCTGATTAAGATAAACTATTAATCCAAAATTAATCTACCTAGTTTTCACTTCTAAACAATAAAAGATAATTAAAAAGTGACTGAAAGTTCCGGTGTATATATATATCTATATATAGATATACAATGGTTACGCTGATTGTAACACCCCAGTCCCACATCGAGTAGATTGAGATAATTTATTTAGTATATAAGTAAAAGTATTACTACTATATGCACCAACAAATCATGATCTTTTGGGGGTCTGGCTTGTGGATTATCCAAATTGTTGTATTTGGGTCAGTTTACTTTGCGCTTATTTCGGATTCGGAAGTCGGGACTTGACCCGATTTTCGAAAAAGACTCGGGATTTGACCCGGGTTGTCACATATGGTATTCAGAGCCAACATTCGAAAGCTTGATTCGGCAACTCGGAGGTGGGGACACGAAGGCTGGACGAGGACGTCAGGAATTCAAGTGGGGGTGTGCACAAACTACAAATACTGGTAAGGTAAGCACATCCGCACAAACTACAAATACTGGTAAGGTAAGCACATCCAAACAAAGCAAGCTTGTTCAACCAGGATAATACTGTTTGGAATTCGCAAGAAAAGACTATTACACTGGCTACCAACCCCCGTTAATTAGAGTAGGTGGTTCTCGGTCACTATTAAGTGGCTTAAATACATAATCCATTTCCATAGATATAATTGGAAAACACAAAAAGATAAGAAAAAAATGCATTATGCACAAAGTATGCTTTTCATGCTAAACAAACCAAAGCTTCTAATAAAATGATAGACATACATAAAATCATATACAGGGAAAAAAAATTATATACATTTATGTGTGTGTATCTATATAGTACCTGGGCAAGTTGCAATTTTTGGGCTGCCAACGCCATTTAGTATAGAATTTATCACGTCTACCATTCTCAGAACATCTAAAACCTTCATCCAAGAAGACACAATCTGTGGACTCATAAAGTGGATAATTTTCATCCCAAACCCAATTTCCATCAAATATATCACACCCATCACCACTCTCATCAAGAAACTCAACTCTTTCTTTAATTCCTGGCCCATTAAACCCAAACCAGTTAATCAATCTAGACTCTTGCCCACCAAGCCCAAGAATCCTATAATCCAACAACAACAAACTTAGAATTAAACAAACACTTACAAAGAAACAACCAAGAACACCATAAGAGGGTTCAAGAGGCTTCAAACGTTTGAGTTTCTTGAAAAACTCAAAGTGGGGTGTGGGTTTAAACACTCTGGTGAATGTATTTTCACTCATCTTTGAGAAAAGATTTGTGGGTTTGCTTAAAACAACTCTAAAAATTGGTTCTTGGGGTTTGGGTGTTAATAGAGGAAAGTAAAAAGTAACAGTCTTGAAACAAAAAGTTGTTGAAACTTTTGGTAGAAAAAATAATTTTAGTGGAGAGATAGCACTATAGCAGTAGTGTTTAGTGGGTCATGCTTAAGTTCACATTAACGGAATGAGAGAGAGAGAGAGAGAGAGAGACGGGTGGAGAGAATGAGAGAGATATTACAGGGGAGGACGAGACATGGTGGGGTCTTTACAAAGACAGACATTCAAAGGAGGCTGTATTCTTAAAAAAAAGGATATATGCGCACCTAAATGTATTCGTGTACAGTAATCGGACCGGAATAACCTTTACCTTCATATGTTTTTACTCGTTCCTTATTTATATTTTTTACCGCCAACACTTCAACCACATTTTTATTAATTTTTGTAATACATTTTAAAATAATAAAAAATTATATTAATGTGTTAATTTAAAATTTTAATTCTAATTCTAATATTCATATATTTAATTAAATTTTGTTATATAGGTTTCTAATCTACTATTAAATGTAATTTAAAAAACAATTATTACATTTTATAAAAAATAATGTGTCAACTTATTTAAGCAACAAAATGCTACTAATAAGAATAATAATAAATAATTTATATTAAAATAATATATATTATTCTGATTTTTTTTATAAGTAAAATTTATTCTAATTTTATAAAATTGAAAATTTCTAATTAGCAAGAACAAAACTATTTTCATTAACTCATTTTTAAAGAAATTAGTATTCTATTGAATATTTGTTTCTAACTATTAATTTTAATGTTGAAATATATTATAAACTTGTGTAACTAAATTGTTATTATTTGGAATTGAATAATTGTGTAATGCTTTTATTTATTTTTTGGACTTGGTTATATATAATTATGTTTTTATTTTATAAAAATAAAAATAATAATAATAAATAGTTATAAGTTATATTTTAATAATATAAAGCTAAAAATTTAATTACAAATAGATTGTATCGTAAAAAACAAATTATTTAATATGAGTATCAATTAAATAATTGATATAAAATATAATTAGGATAGAATGGTTAAGTGGTGTGCATGAATAAGTTTTGGATGCGCATATATCACCTATTTTAAAAATTACTATTACAACAAGTACATGTAAATGTATCTTTTTATAATATGTTAGTAGTAAGGCGTGTGATATGTGGATTATTCATAGATATTTTTCCTATTTTTTATAATTTACTTTTAGAAAATTAATTAAAGTAACGATTTATTATAAACATTTTATCGAGGATAAGGTGTCTGAGATTTATTTCATGTTATTTTTATAAGATATTAAATAAAATGATTATACTTGATTTGGATCTAATATTTTGATATGAATATAGTATTTCGGTACAATTTTTTTAATATTATTTTGATAACGAGATTAAGGAATTTAAAATTGATTTTAGGTAAATTTTCTTCGAATAATGAATAAAACAACTATATTTTGATGATAATAGTATTTTAATATACACAATCTTTGTAGATATTATTTTGATTGTACATATCAAAATATCATAATTATCAAAACAGAATAGTTTTATTTAATATCTAAGATAAAGTTATTTAAAATCAATTTTAAATTACTTATTATCTGATGTCATTTTATTCAATATCTCAAGAAAATTATCTTAGGCTCCTTATTTTCTATTTTATAGTGATTGACTTTTAAAATATGTGTATGTATTTGATTTTTAAAATATGTGTATGTGTATATATTTTTTATATATTTTTAAAAATAAATTATTTTTTTTAAAACTTTTATAAAAAATGATTTTGTAACCAAATAAAATTAAATGTAAAAAACTTAACTTCAAATTCAAACAGGAGTAACATTAACTTTTCAATGAAAAGGTGTACTTGATTAAAATCCGCATATGAAAAAATTAAATTGAATTTGATTGTAAATCGTATTTTTATAAATATTTCTAAAAAAAATAATTTTTATTTTAAAAATCAATATTTTTGATAATTTCTCTATGATTAACTAATATATTTTAATTTTAGTTTAGCTGTTTTTTGTATAATATATTAGTTCAGTTTTAAGATTTAAAAAAAAATTAGCGTAAAAATATATATATGAATTTAATTAATATATAATAAACTAACATAAAAGTAAATTGAGCCAAAGAAATGCGGTATATGTATCTTATTTAAAATAAAATAATAAAACTGTCATTAGCTTTTAATTATTACTGAAAATGAATGAATATGTGCTATTATGGAAAACTAATTCTTATACTCGTGCCAGCAATTTCCAAAAATTGAATTTTATTTTATATTTTATTTAAATATATTGTTTTTTAAAAATTATGAGATATAATTTGATAATTTGAAAATATAGATATTCAGCGATTATATTAATTTTTAAATAAGTTGTGTTTTTAGTAAAGTTTCATCGTTTTAATATATACGCGATTGTGTATACTTTCTGAACTAAGTATTTGGGTCAAGTATATCATGAGTTATTATGTTTTGAAATATCTAATTTTCAGTATATTTTAAAATATCTAATTTTTAAAGACAGAGAATCAATTAGAAAATAAGAACGGAAAGCTTATGCAAGTCTTATGAGGTAAGAACTAATTAAATGGATATAAAGGTATAATGATAATAATTATAATTAATTAAATGTGTAAGATAAAATAATAAATTAGTGATTTAATATAAGTGTATAATTGTAAATTAATTCTTAATAAAATGATTTCACATATATGTTGTGATATTATATAATAGGTATGTAGATTGAACCAGAAATCTAAATATATTTTTAATTTCATTCTTAAAATTTTATTTCAGTACATAAATTAAATAGCTAGCATTTTTCATCTTATTATATTTATTTTAAATTTTAAATAAAATAACAAATAATAAATAAATGTAATTACAAACAGATATATAGATTTTTAAATAAATAAATGTAATTTATAAATTAGCTTTCACGTATGCCAAACAAATAACAAATACTCCCTCCGTCTCATGATACATGTCATTTTTGTAAAAAAAATATTTGTTTCAAAATTCTTATCACTCTCTTTTTTTAAAACAAATTTTTAACGACTTTTCCACAAATTACTCTTGTATTACTATTTTCGATATTTGACTAATTTAAATATACAAGTAACTAATCTACACTTAATGCTATTAGGGGTAGATAAGAAAACAAATTATCAATCTAACATTTTCTTAAGATGCGTAATATTTTAAAAAATGACATATAAAATGGAACGGAATGAATATTAAATATGAATTTAGCTATAAAAAAAATCAAATACGCCAAATACCAAATGTTCAGTTCAGGAAGTCGAGTGTGACGTTTATTAAATGATGAATAAAGTAATACAATCCCACTAATTCCCAGCCACTTGTTACTCGCAAACGCATAGTTGATTATAATTATTAGTATTATGATGTTAACAACATTCTTGTCCTCCACACGTCCATTCGGTCTACAAGGCTAATTTGCGAAAACAGACAGTATATATGAACAAGAATTGACTGTCACTTGTGTGATTTGACGTTAAATTTACAGTATTACCTATCAATAGGCAATAATTCATAAACATTTCTTAATTTCTACAAACAAATGCGATAAAACATTTGACTAGATACAACGAACTAAAATAATAGAAGGCCGCATTGAAAGAATTAAAGTGGGAATATTTGATTATTTCTCCACCGTCTCGTGTGAATCCTAAATAAGAAATTAAAAGTCCATTTTCCATTTCATTTCATTAGAAGACATAACGTGGCAGTCATGATGCTATGAAACTCTTTTGAATGTCTTCATAATTTGGAATCAAGAATGGAAGCTGGCATGATCCGTCTAGATTATTTTATAATCTAAGACTACATGGTCAATATCAATTTTAAGGATTTATATCTACTAGTTTACATTATTTTTAATTTATACTTGTTTTAATATAATAATTTTAATTCTATTTAATATATCATGTCTGTATTTTTTTATATACAGGCTATTATATATATTATTTGTTATATTTGTGTTTATGTTTAAAGAGATAATATGTATTTATTCTATTTAGAAATGTGTTTTAATTAAAAATTAAAAATAAATACGATCATCAATTTCTCTTTTGTTTTATTTTTGACATTTTTCCAAAACCTATTTCAGACACGCGGATAGAGAGTATCAATACAATACTAGTATTGAATAAAGGAAGCACAATACAATACTAGTATAACGAGAGGTGGTTTGATTCATGTAAGGTATCAGGTTGGAATTAGAGGGGTTGTTTGGTTTATGAGTATCATTTGGTTGAATTGTGGAATGAATTTGTTAATTTAATATATTTTTTATTTATAAAAAAATATATGCAGTTAATATGAAAAATAAATTATTGTTATTTATTAAGTATTAAGCAAAATCATTATAAATTTTTATTTTTAAAATTAACATATAATTTTATAAATAAAGATGATAATAATTTTTTAATTTGATTTCTCATCCACACCTCAGAAACTCATACTTTTAACATACTCTCCACACCTGAGAATCTGAAACCATGCAGATAGAGACTCTTATGGGGACTACTGAAGAACCATCTCTGGATTAGGTGCTACTTGTGGATATAGACATGGTCACATGGTCATTGTACATCAGTATGCGCAATCTTTCTTGTTAGCTGTAATCAATACCCTCAACTGCCCCCCCCCCCCCCCCCCCCCCCCGGGCGCTTGATTAGTTTTTATATGGCCTTTTTTGTCACAAAGTTTAATGTATAATCTGTCACCATCACTACTCACTAGTCAATGAGACCTCACACTGAATGGTCTCTTAGAGTCTGTCATTAAGCACCCTTTTTGTCACCGTGATATTCCGATATGCTTTCATCAACTCTCACAAAACATTCCATCGAGGGAATGCCCGGATTGTGATGATATCAACATAATTGATACTTCACAACGATTAACACGAGAATAATTAAAACTACTAGAGGGAACACAGGCATGGTCCCGGATTCATTCAATTCAAGAACCAACAGTTATTTTCTGCCAGAGACGACATCAATGCATAGGCTATTTGTCAGTTTAACGACCCATATACACTTTTATCTCCTAATCCCTAAATGTACCTAATGAGAAGAAAGCCATCCCATGGCTAGACTACATAGCTAGCTTCCAACCATTAGGAACATTCAACAAGAATATTATCTTACATTCAACATATTAGAAGAAACTGATATATGGAATCCTCCATTGTGTAACCAACTATAATCAAATTCACAGAAAATAAATGGTAGCATCCATCAACTTCTTATTATTTGATCAAAATTGATTTTTTATGTTAAAAGTCAAAGAGTGCAGAAACATTTTTTAGTCTGAAGCTGCTCCCATATCACATTATATAATAACAAAAAGTGATGAATGCAGTAATGCCACTTAGTATACACAACCTATCTAACCTGATTTCATTTCTCATCTTCTCCTCTAGGGCTTCACTGTAATTCTTGTTCCTATGGCAGCTAAGAGATTCTTTAAGAACGAGTAAGCTGTTTCTTCCATTAACATGAGCACCTTCTATATCTCCTAGTTGCATGCTCAATTCTGTTAATTTCAGAGATGTCTGAACACCACTGACCCCGTCACTATGAATCATCCTAAACTTCATCGTAATGATGCATTCTACTGCTTGACATGGAAGAATTTCTTTGGCAGGAAGAACAGATCCAAAACGAATCAAGAAATCCTTGTCTGTTGGCCAATGTCTCTGCCCTCCAAGAGGAATCCAGCTCGATAAATTAGCAACCTGTTTTATTTTCTTATTCGCAACAATCCAACTGAGCTGGACTTCGTTGTGGAGTTCCTGCCAGAGCTTCCCATCTTTCCTTTCTCTTTCTATGGACGCAACTGGCGGCAAACCATCGGATTCTGAGAGAGTAACTTCACCTGCATGGTCCTCGTCTCTCACTGAATGGGTCAGAAGATCCACCCGAAAAGGACAGTCAGAAAACCAACCATTATGGCCATTTGCATTTGGGATGCCCCAGAGGACTTTTGAGTAGATTGTCTTATTATTAAATCTTACATCTACGATGGAGACAAAATCAGTTGGTGAGATATCTTCAAATTCATGCATGTCATCATAGTATTCAGCCTCAGTCCATTCTACCCGATACTCAACATAGTCATTCCATCGAAAGTCAGGAACTTCTTTGTTAACAATAAGTGGAAAACAATCTGCATAGAACTTTTTGAATCCACCAACTAATGTTATTAAACTTTTTACGTCATCCTGGTTGGTTGATGGCCATGTAGAAGAACATACATCTTCCCATAATCTCTCTTCTTTTGATATAGAAGAGAATGCTGCACAAGCAGCGCTAGCCAAGCTTGAACCATCCAAACGCCTCAATATATCATAGTTTAGATCACTGCTTAAATAAGCCATATTTTACACTGGTACAACCAACATCAAATTTCATACATAATCTGCAAAACAAAACACATGGAAACTATTACCTACAAGTAAAAGACATGCACATAGAATATCTATACAGACGATCACATTAAGCATAGATTAATGAACTGGGAGCAAACAAACAAGGGCACTGTAAAACCGGTGAATATCCAAAGTTAGCAACCTAAGAAGATGTTTATAATCCTTCTGTGATAACTGATAAGGTGTTTCTAATTTTTTTTTCCTAAAAGGTTGTAACGTAATGAATTATGATAGACATCACAGAATCCCAGGTCTCCTTAGATTATATTAATACACCTCTGCAATCTTTGCGTACAAATAAAAACCTGGGAGTTCGAAAACGTTTTAATTAAATGAACAGCATGGCACGCAGGGATGAGGCTTCATTAGGGCCAAAGTAATGGCCTCCCCTACAGTTGTCCTAATATTTATATATATATGCTATAATTTTATATTTTTGGTTATCTATTAATATATTTGTATTAGTTGGCCCTGGTGAGTAAAATTTTGATCTACCGGGCTTCTACTAATATTATCAGACTGAGCCTAAAATTAGAAATAAACTTAAACACATACTTCTTTTAAAAAATAGACTTACATGTTAAACTTTAGGATATTACAAAGCTAATTGTACCCTCATCTGGTTGATAATGCGGCACTACAAAGTTCAAGATACATATGTATGATTGATTGAGTATTGAGTGTATGTAAAACTATATTGTGCGAGGCAGGATAACATAAATCATGTCTCCAAAGAGCAACTCTTCTCAAAAGACGCTGAGTTGGAATCCCATTCTAACTGAGGATTCTTGTGGTTTCGGAGGATCCAACTACAGGAGAACTGGGAACGGAGAGCTCCCCCCCTTCCGACGACTCTTTGGTCTTAAAAACGCAGGTTTTAAGAATGAGTTATTGCCCTTCTCCGACCCTTACTGCCCAACCTGAGAGCGCACAGCTAATGCGTTCCACTTACTGAATATTGAACAGGGTTCTATGGTCGGTCCGTGACCCCTGGAGGCGTCCTTGGGGTGATCTCGTAGTTCCTACGGGGTGGAGATGATGGGGTCGGTCCATGAATTTTCCTTCCTTTTCCGCATTTCGCACAAAGGGTTGAAGGGAGATAGTGCATCAAGCTGTTTGCAAGGCTAACTTGATCCTCTTGTAGCTTGAGTTAAAAAAAAAAACTACGGTATCGAACTCTTCGGGAGCTCGGTTCGCTATTTTTATTAACCAAACTCAAACTTAAAAATTCTTTTGACAAGTAAACGAGTTCGTGCTGAGTTTTATACTTGTTTGACTTGAACTCAGCTTGAACTGATTGTATATTTGATCCATTGAATACATTATTGTGTAAATGTTGGTAAAAAACTTATTTTGGGCCCCTTCATGAATGTTCGCTGGCTTGATCCCTGATGGCACGGTTTGTACTAACAGAGTGAGAGCCAGTCCCTGAGACTACGAAAGCTTCTTGACAATTTTAGTGAATACTACATAATAAAATAATAGAAAGAAAATCTTAAGACTGCTCAATAGGTGGGATGGCAAACTTTGGCCAGATCGGGAACTCTATGCCTAACCTAAATTATAGATAGAATTCGTACTCTATGCCAGGACGGGTCCTGTATTGTACCATATGTTTGCTTAAATTTACATTTTAGTATCTTATACACAGTGATATAAAACCCCATACCACAGTGATGACACTAAAAATTCACGTGTCAACATGATTACATTCAGCAATTCACTTGAGATAATTCATCAGGATCAGCCTGACACATGTTCCAAATGTAGACTGATTTAAATTAAAAAAGGCAAAATATTTCAAATGAAGCGAGATTTGGTTTTATAATTTGATTGACTTACCGCAAGTCGCAAGTGGATGTATCTAAATTATATATCTGACACATGTTTTTTTTACATAAGAACTCAACATATCAAATGGAAGGACGAACAAATCATGATTAGTTTGGTAGCATTGAAGATCCCTCTACTTGTTGCTGAAGGGAAAAGGATATTATGAATTCATACTTTCTTATCACAATAGAAAGGAAGGGATATTCGTCTAACACATACATAGAAATGGCAAGCAAAATGTTGCTACTTGGAGACAATTATGACAGCATAGGCAACTAATTATTACTTAACTGATGTTCAAAACTCTCTTCCCCTTTCCTCTATTTAAATTCTCTCGGATAAATTGATTCTAACGAGTAACAAGTGCTAAATGCAAAAGATAAAAGAATGGTAAAAAATAGTGAATCCCTCAAGTATAAGGCCATAGGCAGGGAACACGGTAAAAAAAGAAGAAGGATTTATGTGACAAAAAGGAGACGTTTCAAGGGCATACTGACAACATAGAATATAATAAAGTCCAGTAAACATATTATATCAGCTTTGTAATAGGAAGCAACAAATCTCAAGATTCAACAGAAAATAAATAGCCTAAAAAATAAACATATCCAAGAAGGTTAAATTTTTATTTAAAAAACAAATAGATCAACTAAATACTAATAACAAAAATATTCTGAACTAAACCCCCATAAAAAAACCAAGCATTTCCCTATCATATCAAGTCAAACGCCACATGGTCATCAATAATTAAAGGACAATGCTCAATTTCTTCATAAGCTGGTTTTAAAGATGTAATACAAGTAATGAATTGCACAAGATTTAAGTTCATAGAACCACCAAAATTCAAAGTGGCTGCAGCTATGATGATAAATATAACCTATCTACTATCACCCTCCCCTCACTGCCGCCTTGATAATAATTAAGCAACATCCTTGACATGGAGGCTGATTTATAACTTCACACACACAGACATCATCAAAAGTAATGGGCCATCTTAGATACTCAAAAGGCAAAAGGAAACACCAATGAATGACAGTAAACAAAGTCATCATCATATACACTCTCCAAATATATCAGAAAAGCCAAGTAAATTAACGGTTTTAGTATGAACAACATTAGAAAAAGAAAGGCAATTTTTTTTTAAATTCTATTGATTTATATTCCTAATTGAGCAACAGATTCAGAAGACTAAAATGGTATCATGCCAATAGATGGACCATCAAAACTGAAATACGAGTAATTTTATACATAAATGCAAACATAATGCTAAAGGGGACAAGAGTGGTTAAGACTTAACTTCATCTAAGCTCAACAAAAATCTAATGTTGCAATTCATGGGATCAACCAATTTAAATTTACTTCTTGAATTTAGCAACAAAAAAAAAGTTTCTTTCTTGAAAATAAAAATCAAAGAGTCCATATAAATTTCTTACCAGAAACTTCAAGAAACTGAAATTTACAGCTAACAGCAAACACTTAACTGCAATCTTAAACACCCCACGTGAGAATACAACGAACATATAAAAAAATATCAGAAATTTAAGGATTCAAATTCAAGAAAACGCAAGAAACATTGAAATTGACTCACCTGCGATGGAAAGAGAAACAAAGAGATGTTATATTTTTAATGTAGACCCTGAAGATTAATCGGGATAAGATATATTTGGACTCTCTCTAACACTTTAAAGTACACTTTAAAGTTTTTGAATAGCTGCTTCACAAGTTGGACTCCGTGCCTCGCCCAATATCTCACATGGTTACTCAAGGGGTTGATGTTAATGGGGGTTAGTATAGTATGGTTAGTTGGAGAATGATTGTGAAACAAGAACCACCGCCTTATATTGCCACGCTATAGTATTGATCAACATACTCTATAAGTTACTTTTTTTTTTTAAGTATTTTTATATATTTTTTTAAAATTAATATTTATTTTAGAAATTTAAGACCAAATCTTATTTTCAAATTTAAAAATAAGTTACTTATTTTCAAAAAAAGTACACATATACCAACTTTTTCCGCTTATAAACTGCTTATAAGCTGAAGCAAACGGGGCCTCTATTTTAAATTCTAAGATGATGCTAAAATTAATTAATAAGTAATTTATGCGAATTTTAAAAAATATAAAATGTTTATTTATTTTAATTTTTATAAGTTAATTTGGTGAAAGGAATATTATTTATTAATTTTTATGCATTTAAATTACATAATATTAATAAATATATTTAAACAAAAAATTGAATATAAAATTGTAAATTTATTGTTTATTAAAATCAAGCAAAATATTCACAAAAAATAATTATTATCAATTGCAATAAATAAAAATATTCAAAAAAATATCAATCAAAATCAACTAATATAACATAATTATAACAAAATATAATTATAAAAATTAAAATCATAAAACCTTCATCCTAATAATCAGGTGTTTGATAAATTTAACTCAAACCAAACTACTATCAACTCCAGGATCGTTGATCTTCCGCTTTTAATATATTTAACTAATTTAATAAATTTTATCATGAAATTATTAAATCATCATAATTTTTAATTTTTAATTTATTATTACACATAATAAATCTGATATACTTTTTATTTCTTTCACCTGATCGATCGCTTCTGTCCGAATAAAGCTTACACCCCCCGCATCAAAGGGGGGCAATGTTGATGTCCTAAAATATGAGTATCTGTTTTAACAAATTTCGGGGTGAATCATGTTTCTAATTTATTCATTTATCATTGTTTTGTGGACATATTTATACGCAATATTTGTATCGAAGTTTATGTTTAAATACGCATCATCAATATGCGTTAATGATAGATAAAAAGGCCATTTTCCCGTTTATTGGTATATAGGGTCATATGTGTTTAGAAAATGGGTATTCGGGTCATTATCTCTTATTATAAAGAGTTGCATTAGAATCTCACCATGATTTTCACCAAATCCATGATTTATTTTATTTCTTTGTCAACCAGCTATTTCTATAATCTTGATAAGTTACCTCTCTCTGATTCTCTCCCCTCTTTCAATTCCATATTAACCATTTCATAATTTAACATAGTATTTAATTTAAAATTTAGAACTTTCTAGTTGTTGTGATACAAGTGACTAAATTTGAATTTTTTTTATTCCCAATAATATACAAACACCAATAAAAAAAGTGTAGAAGTATTTTTTTTATTTGAATATGGTGTTTGGAAATATAAAAATAAATATACATTAATATTCATATAACTTTGTGAAAACTGGACCGCATATAATTAAATTCCATGAGCTCCCCAAAAGCAAACATGCATTTAGGTAAAAATGAAAACAAAATTTATCAAGTATAAGCAGGTACATGATGTGTGTATAAAGAATACGCATATCACCAATGCGCATGTTTTTGCTAGCTTAATCAAGTACCCACAACCTCCAAGTACGCATATTGATTGTTGACCGAGTCACCGAGATATAAGAGCAAGCTTCTTGTAAATGTGCGTAAAATATTAATTTACTGACTACGTATCATAAACCTGCGTATTCAAAAGATATTCAGAACCATAGTTAGCGCTCCTGAGTATTTTGGTTATCTTTCCTTTAAGAATTGTGTAACTCCATGGTATTTTGATTATCTTTCCTTTAAAAATCGTGTAACTCCGAAGTATTTTGATTATATTTCCTTTAAAAATCGTGTAATAAAGGTCTTGATCCTTATAATAATAACTATAAACTCAAATACATAATTATCAAATTTAAAATTTAAAACGCCACCACTGTCATTATTACCACCATAACTGTTATTATCTTAACTATCACACAACAATAATTACATATCATCATTATTCATTATCCAGTATCACCATCCAAATCAAATTAAAATTACTAAAACTTAAACTATCATTGTATCATTATCACCATTAAAATAAAAATAAAAAATTAACTAACAAATTTAATTTTAAAAATTTTAAATTTGCAATATTAATAATGTTCGTGTAAGTGATAATTGTAACGATACTAAAGTGAGTGAAAACAATATTAGTTGAAAAAATAAAAAAGTGTATGTAGTGGCAAATTGAATACAACATATCAGAGAAAATGGAACACTGATAATAATGTGCGAAAATAGAAGAATGGGATAAACGATAGAGTGCTAATACGTATATAGAAGTGTCGTGATGGTTTTTCTTCTCGATGAATCTTAATTTATATATAAATATTAAAATTTAATATGTTATTGATAAAAATCGAACCATAAATTCATATTAGTAATTTTAGAATTATATATATATATATATAATTTATATATGTGCTAATGAATAATGAATCCATGACCTATATTAAATAAGACATTTCTTACATTTATTATATATGTTGTTTTATAAATTAAGCAAAATACGGAATTTTTATAAAAAATTATTAACTTAATATTAATATAAATATTTATACGCTGATTTTGTGTTTTTTTTAATAATTAGATTGGAATCATTTATCTTTGTTATATTTAGAATTAATAATATGATTATTAAATTTTAATATGTTGATGAGATTCAAGTAATAAATTGTTAGGGATTGTGGTGCAATCAACTAGAATTACTTAGTTTTAATTTATAAGAAACTAAGTAAAATGTGCTGTCATATGAATATTGACAGTATGTTTGTTGTCACTTATAACAATATGTTTAAAAAAGTTCAAATAGGTGACAGTAAGTTTAATAGTTATTGTCTTGTAAAAATGTAATAATTGATCCATGAAGTAGAAGTTCACAAAGTGTTCAGGCACAACATGGGTCAAAACCACGAGTAACATTCTACTATGAAGTCTATGGCAACATATTCAAGTGACAACACAAAGGAACAGACGACAGCAACTATTCCAATGACAGTAAACTTGACGGAGAATGAAGATTCACAGACAACGAGTTTTACTGACAACACATTTGGCGAGGATAGTTGACAACAGCTTTTGGAGACATTAAGTTTCAAGGATCTATCGAGCCTTGACAGCAACGTGTGCGAAACCAAAGATACTGTTACCGTAGTGGAGCTAAAAGTTGACAGTATACTTTTAGTGAAGCTGACAGTCTGTTTCAGGTAGCAGATTAGATAGTGATAACACAAGGAATGATTTAGACATTACTATCTAGTCTGTTTCAGGTAGCAGATTAGATAGTGATAACACAATGAATGATTTAGACATTACTATCTAGTCTGTCAAGTCTGCTACTGTAACTTGGGAAAAGACAAACAAAAGATAAAGCGTGCTCAAGGAGTCAAGGATATCTGTACATCTCAGAACAACTTTATCTACAAATGGAATGAAGACAATGTTAAACAAGAAAATCAAAGTTTCTATTTCAAGCTTTATTCTAGGACAAATGAAAAGTGCACCTGTAAGTGAGATATATATTTCAATATAAATACACATATCCCACAAGTATTTTTCCTTATGCAACTGAGTTATGTTTTCTCTCAAGTAAGAAACATTAGCAAATCCATTGTTTTTGTTTCTTTGTAGCTGAAATTATTTTTCAGTCATTTGTAGCAAAAAAATATATTTTTTGAAGTTAAACACCTGTCTTCATATGCTTGCTTAAGTTTGTTTGCATTTCTTACTTACTAGTATTACTGTCTTGTTTGTTGTTAGCAAAAAAGTAATTATTTTGTAAGTTGAATTCAACTCCCCCTTCTGCAACACTCATATTGTTTAACATGAATGATATCTAGATTATAATTATTCAATTTAATATGTTGTTAATGAATTTTAAACTCATGAATTTTTTTATTTTTAAATAAGTTCCTCTTATATGTCTATATTATTAAATTTAAAATATTCAAAATTAAATAGTAAATTATTAATCGGTATTTAGGCCAAATTAATTTATTAATAATTAAACCTAATTTTTAAATAATAATTTTATAATTAAAACACATTTATAAAACAAAACACAAATGCATTATCCTTCTTAAACACAAAAATAATGTTGCCCAGAGAATAGACAATTGTAGAGCGGGGTTAAATACAATTGTGCAAACTAATTGAATAAATAAATACCAATATGAAAAACTTATAGATTTTATTTACTAATAATAAAATCTGTTACAATATGACATAACTCTCTTAAGAGAAACAATGTTCTTAAGAGCTTGATTATGAGAAAGATATGACTAGTTAAACACTTTCAAAGTAAACCTATTATGTGGTTATATAGACAGAGTTACAATCACCTAAACAACAAGTTAATCAATTACATGAATATTAAGTGACAATGACAATTTATGACTTCTTGTGAGCGACATCTTTATGTAATTATTATTCATGATCTTCTCCTTATTTATAAAAATTAGCATTTCAAACTCTAATCAATAAACTCTGACCGAATTATGTTCTGATATCATGCTCTGATCTATTAAATTCTGATTGTTATTACACTTTGACATCTTCACATTTTCTTATCCTAACAAATAAGTAAACACGTATAAAAGTATTTTTATATAAAATATTAAATACAATTAATACTATTCTCATAAAAATAAAAATGAATTATATATATACATAGTAATACTCATATCATTAGAGTAGTACTCTCTCTGTTTTTTTATTTGTCGTTTTAACTTTTCACACACATATTGAGGTGTTTTGACTGCATAGTAAAAATTATTATTCTTAATTAATTATTTTTTATAAATTAAAATTTTGATTACATATTTTTGTTTAAAAGATTTTTTTTTAAAAAATAATAATTTTAATTATTGCATGTCAGAAAGTCAAACGTGCGAGTAATAAAAAACAGAGCGACAATAGTAAATGCAAATAATTCAAATTACTTGAGTTGGCCGCTAAACGCAAATTTATAGCAACATAAATAAACGAGTACGAGTATACGAAGAGTAGTAAATAGTAGTGATTGGCATTACAGTCTTTTTCCAACTTTTGTTCCTCCGAGCTGCAAAACCCTAATTTGGTCTCCCAAGTCAAGTACGCCTTTAATGTTTAATTCATTTCAATTCACGACCATCTCATATTTATACATACATCTCATATTTATACGTACAATAAATTTCACTTTTATTATTCGATTAAACTGTTTTACTCTACAAATTTATATATATGCGTATGTTTATCTGTTCTGTATACACGAGCTGATGCAAAAGCATGTACGGATTTGCTCTGTTGTGATTTTCATTAACTGAAATTTATGTTGTTAAATCAGGGCTAATTCTGATGTTGTGACTTATTACAATTGATCGGAATAATTTGAAGTGTCGAGAAGCTCTGATATCAAAATTTGATTCCGAATCGCCAATAAAACAAAAAAATGCAGTTTAGGATGATGTATTTTTGGTTATGTTAGGAGGAAGTTGTGTTATTAGTGGAAACCGAGAAGAAACATTCTGTTAGTGTTTGAACTGCATAATTATAACAGATTGATGTTCGGTTTATTGGTGTAGCAGTTTGTTTTATAAATGATTCCGCCTGATTGACTCGAAGAGATTGAAATTGATTGTGTTTTGTTCGACTTGAGTTCATTTGGAAGAATTTGTTTGTTAGAATATGTTATGTGACAGGCAGTGTTATAATGTTTATCACCTTTTGGATAAACCGTGGTCTCCTGCCTATGGTGCTGTTATTATATGTATCGTGATTTTTTAAACTTGAACTTGTAATTTGCAAGTTTATCATAGGACTCTATTTTTCTCTGCAGTTAAGTGGCTTGTCTGGTATCGTGATTGTTATTAAAGGAAGTTTTCTTGTGGCATTTGGAATTCTTGTACTGTCAAGGATAGCTGTCAATGCAGGGTAATCTAAGTTATGGACCTGAATGCCCCTCCAATACCTGAAGGAAATGAAGCGATGTACAATGAGGATTTTAGTGAAGATTCAACCCGAATAGAGCCGAGGATGACAACTGCTAAAACTGTTCACCAGGTATAATTTGTACTCGAGCTGTAGTAATGGTTTTCATAAGGTTTAACCAAACATTGTTGAAATGGTTATCGTGCATGTAAAGCCGTTTTCCTTCAGTTTAAATGGGGATGTTCTACTGTCTGATTTTTGTAATAGTAAAGATGAACTCCATGGTATCTTGGTTTAGGTATAGAAAAAAATCAAAATTATTTCCCTTTTGTTTTATTTGCACTTTAAACAGATAGCATTATATCTAGATCTCCAAGGTGTGTAATTATTTAAATTTTTAATTTATTTTACCAAAAGAAATATAATTACATAGAATGCAATTATTTGTAATCGAGTATTTTGTTTTTTGCTAGATGAACACGATATCCTCATGGTTTAAACTAAAAGGAATAAGATGCTTTTATTTATTGTGATATCCAAAAGCTGACATGTTATGTCGAATGAGGTAATAGGTCAAGTTTTTACATTTAGTTAATATCATATATGCGTGGTTTACTTTATTATATCTATTAATAATATATATGGAGGAAATTTTTGCAAAGAATTGCACAATAATATTTTTTTGGGAAAATATGTCAGATTGTTGTTCCCCAGCTTTTGGTGTTCCATTAATTAACGCAGGTGCTATATCCACCAGGTTGCAGATGGAAGACATCCTAAACCAAAAAGAAAGTATTCATATGATAATTCTATGCAAGGTTCTCACAACTTTAAAAAGAAGAATGAGGGATATGATAGGTACAACCTACCATCAGGTAGGTTTTAAAACATGTGTTCATTGTTATTAATTTTTAGTATATATGCATTCTAATGATTATAGATTTTTATATAATTAAATGTTGAGTTGACTGTCATTTTTCCATTTTTTCTGGGAGCATACTGGAATTGAATAAGCAATAAATGGGTACTGATAATAAAGTTAATGTAATACCTCGAGTTTAAAATGATCGAGTGGAAATAAATTTTTGAGGGATAATGGATTCGAGGCTTGCTAATTCAATTGTAACCCACTAAATTATTGTCAGAAAGGACAGTATTAATATTTAATAGATGCCGATTTCATACCAGGGGTTTATGTGAATAATATATGTGGCTGATGTTCAAGTAGCAATTAACTTTTATTAAATCGTTTCGACTGTCCAGATGAGGTATAAACAAGCTAAAAACATCAAACTATTATAACCATCTACTTATTAACAAAGTCAGAAAGTATCACTTTGTGTTCTTCAAATTTATATCACTTGATTTTTCCTGGATATGTTCCATATCTTGTATTTATTCTTGTATTGTTTAAATTATCTCTTCACCATGCCTCCGACAGATTAAGCAAAAATTATTTCTCCATAGCAAAAATCTTTTAAAGTTATACATTTAAACTCTGTTTTGCAGGCTGGTTGAATTGCCCTGCTTATGGTGATGAAGTAGATTTTTTTATCCCTTCAAAAGTTCCACTTGGTGTCTCTTTCAAAGAACGGATTAGCCCTAGCAAAAGATACACTCCAAGAGACTTAATTAATGAACAAAGGCGCTTGGGAAGAGAGGTTGGTATTGATGGTCAGTTCTTCGTAGATTACAATTGTTACATATATATTCAGCTAGTTACTATCTTATCAGTACTCCATTAGTACCAAATTATTTGACCTGATCGTGTTATAAATATATTCCTATACATTGATGATCTGTTTTCTACTGATTAATAATTATATTGATTAGAATAGAAGTAGAATAAAAGTAACATAGGGCCTAGCACAAGTACTCAATCGAAGGAAATATTGTATTAATGACAAGTTGATGCAAGACAACACTTAAAATAAACAGACCTCGGTAGACAAAACCTCAAAATAACCTGTACCCTAATTGATATTGAATCAATTAAATTTCAGTGAAAACAATGTTTCCATATAATCAAAAGTAATCTCAATGTATGTATGATAGAGCATACTAGTGCGGAATATAAAACCTTAATGGGCTAATAAATCAAAACTCAAATACTTGCGAGCCTAATAGAATAATTCAACTAAGAAGGCAGTCTAATAATAAGATAAGTTTGGATACTTTTGATACCCTGGATGTTAGTTCGGATAAAGAGTCTCTAGACACTCAATATTAGTTTGGGCATGAGTCTCTAGAGTCTAGACACTGGATGTTAGTTAGGATAATGAGTCTATAGACACTATTATGATGGATAGTTGTGTGGACCTTTCTATATCTAAGGCTTATCATCTGCAGAAGAGAATAATTTTCATGGATAATAACAAGTGAGAATAACTCAATCCATTAATCAATCAAAGTCGTACGTTAATTAAATATTACATCTCTTTCTTTAGCACTAAATCCTTAACATTTAATCACCAAGTATAATCATGATAATAAATGAAAAGTAAATGAAACAAATCCTTTTCTTATTCATTACCAATATTACAAGGAAAGTTGAACGGTAGATCGTTCGTTCCGGAACACAGAGCATTCGTGACCCAAGTCTCTTATTGTACTTTATGTTTTCTAGGCCTTTTGGATTATTAATAGTTATTGGGCAATGCATTTAACATTCTACACTTCACAGGCTCTATAGTTATACACATTAAATATAATTTTTTCATTAAAAACATATGTGTATTACTAATAAATAAATAAATATGTATATTTTTCTTTGAAAAATAATATCTAAGTATATTTCAACAAAAAATATGTATATAATAACTAAAAAAAATAATTTAAAAAGACCTATCGTGCCCAACCGTCCCATCGTAGCTTCACCCTATGTAATGTTCCACGTGTCCGCATTCATACCCGGTTTCGAATCAAAACCTGTTTCATGTACTTTGTTCACTACCATAATCTAAAAGTTCCTAATGAACTAATATTATAATATAATTGAGCCTTACAGTAAATGACAATAGAATCTATTCCTTGATAATAGCACAAAATAAATGCAAATTAATATTTTAATTACGTGCTCCACATTACTTCTTTATGCCCTCCGACTGCTCATTCTCACTGAGGCTTACTCACTACCCTAGAGCCCTGCTTGAGTCATTTTTTTTTGCTAAATGCTCGAGTCGGTTTTTAGCTACATTGATCCAATTTCGGGGGTAAAGAGAAGATCATCCACTTTCGACTGAAACAAGATATCCTTAGCATCTTGGGAATACATGCACATCTTGTCATATGCAAGCTTAAATATATAAAAACTGCGTAACTTTTGCTTCTGCTATAGGATTGAACCTACTTTTCTTTGGCTGTTTATTTTTTGAATGACTTCAAAGTCTAAACTAATAGATTGATATAGGTGTTTATATATACATATAAAACTTGGGTTGTTAGCACAAAAGAAAGTTTGGCCAGCATTCAGTTGGGAGATGAAAGCAGTGGCCTAACTTCCTGGGCTTGAGCTTTAGAAATCTCACAAGGGTTGGAAAGAAAATAGTATTTTAGACTGCATCCTATTATGATTTTGTGCATTCGTGCTCAAATTTTATGTTCACTGAAACTAGTGGATAATTACTGACCAGCTTTTTAGGTATATACTTTAATTCAGAATTAGCATATTACATTTTATCCGTCCATTTTTTGCATTTTCTGTTACTATCTAGTATACACTGTTGATCTACAATCTGCTCAAAAGTAGAATTCCACAGTTGACAAGTCCAAACATTGAAAAATGTAGCTAACATAGCTGCTTAATGTTTCTCCAGCTAGGTTTAGTGATTGATCTTACAAACACCAACCGTTACTATCCAGAATCAGACTGGCTAGATGCAGGCATCAAATATGCCAAAGTAAGAATACTGGCAAGGCCCATACTGTCTTAAATTTGACAATAGAAGATGTTTATTCTAACTAGTATGCCACTTATAAATTAATTCAGATCAGATGCCAGGGAAGGGATGCCGTGCCCGACAGTGATTCTGTTGATATATTTATTCAGGAGGTAATCTTGTAGATTTTTTTGGCCCTTACAGTTTTACACACTTATGCCATAGCCTTATAATTTAATCTACATTATTCTTTGGCTTCGTTCTTGAGTATTATGTTTTGATCTTTGTTTTGGAAGTCAACTTGACTCATTTCAGTTTGACGTCTTCATCCAATTATAATCAATTCACTATGAAAAAAGTAAACATTGAAAATTACCGGTACACAGACACACACACACACACAGACACCCACTCTTATAACCTGAAATAAATCACATTATGTTTGAATTTGGAAATAAGTCGATTTACTTTTCTAATGCATTCCTTCTATTTTTGAAAGGGCTGGAAGGGCGGCCCCCGAACTTCAGAATGTTTTACGAAATTAGTATTAAGATTTTTATATTGTGTTTTAAATTTTGTAATTTAAGTATAAATTTTGTAATATAATTTTGCCCCTCTGATTCTTCATAACTGGTGTGTATAGGAATAATATATGAATAATTTGACAGAGTTGACGAGACTCGTAGAATATATGAAATTCAAATATAAGATGCAGAGTATATTTATAGATTTTTTGAGTTTAAAATTTTTGAAATTAACAAAAGTATATATATAATATACATTATTGGTATACAAGGTGTTATATTTTTTGTCCCCTCAACGTTTCTATCCTGTCTCCGTCTGTATCTTGTTTAATCAATCAAATGTTTTACTTTGACATGTAACGGATGAGTGATGACATACTAATTTATCAAGATACCTTTTTCGTTTTGTTTTTTTGATTGTGAACTTTAGTAACAGGAACCCCTGTGCAGTTGTCTGTTTTTAAATTTCAATATTTTGATTTTGTAATGTATTTTCATGCAGAAAACAGTGCATGTGCTTTACTTTAATATTAAGCCAATTATGTTTAAAAGGTTTTATTTGAGTTTTAATTGCCTTCATTAGGTGATGCAATTTAGGTCCTATCAGACTCTGGGAGACAAGTTTATCCTGGTCCACTGTACGCATGGGTTTAATCGCACAGGCTACATGATAGTTCGTTTCCTTGTAGATACCATGTCTATATCGGTCACTGAGGTGGGTACTTCAGTTACCCTTTACATTGAATTCTTCTTTGCATGCATCTCCTTTGGGAACTACCGTTTTATTTATATCTATTGGTATATCATTCATGCAGGCAGTAGATAGATTTGCACAAGCACGACCGCCGGGCATTTACAAACTGGACTATATAGATGCTCTATACAACTTCTATCAAGAAAGGAAGCCTCAATCTCTTGTTTGCCCCCAAACTCCCGAGTGGAAGAAATTTTCTGACGAGGATAATGGAACTACCCATTTGCAAGTATGTACTATATTGTCTAATGTCCACCCTCTAATAGTAATATACTCTTTGCTGATAATTAGAGAAGTGTATTTTATATGTGATCGGCATAAACATTGTAGTAGTAGCTATATCTATTTAATTGTTTAGGACCAACTATCAGAAACAATTATCTAGGAGATATCTTTTCTGAGCATATCCATCTTCAACCTAAAATATGTTCATTTTTCTTGCTCAGCTTTATTACTGAAATTTCCACCAGAAGAAAAACTTGTATAAAGAGCCAATATCTCCGGAAAGCAAGAGTGCATGAAAATAGTGATGCTTGTTACAATGAAGTTTGTTATTAACATGAGTAACAAATTGATTTCATGTATCATGTTGCAAATTTAGATTTCATGTATCATGTTGGTTTACTCTAAAAAGTTTCTGAATTAGTGCTATACTTGATGATGTCTTAGAGTACTTCAGTAATAGACTAATAGTATGAATTTAGGTATCGTTTTAAATCATTATATGATATTATTTCAACTTAAAATTAATCATGTTTGCTACTTTTCATTTGATATCTAAACATTCATTTAGGCTAGTTGTTTTGTTCATGCTAAAGCAACAGGTTTTGAATCATGGAAATGATATCAATGTCGTTTTCCTAGGTTTCAAGTTATTTAGTATCAGCCTGCATAAACTAAACTAGCATAAACCTGGTGTTTGGTAATTAGAGTGCATTACCATGGAATATAATGGGTATAACTTCTTATATCCGTAGCCAAATCTTTTGATACTGGAGGACACTATAATGGCATCAAGGAAGATGACGAATGACGATATTCTTGGAGATTCCGTACCTTCCAACCAGATAGAAGCATTGAGGCAATTTTGCTTGCAAGCACTGAAATTACATGTGCAGGTATGCACTTGTTGACTTCCCTGTTATCATTTGTGTAGTTATATGTCTAGGCATTATTGAGTGGTAAATTTCATAGGTAATTTTGCAAACAGGGCGTAGCCAGCATATGGCGAGTAGAATCAGTTGACACTAAACTTGTAAATATGTATAAATTTTATTATTTTAACATATTTTAATCAAAATTAATAAATATATACCTAAAATTAACACTTTGACCCCACTAAAATCAAAATTTATACACTAAATTTAAAATTTATTGAATTTTTAAAATTTTGACCCCACTAATTTAGATATCTGGCCACACCTTGCAGTAGCTGATTCATATAATTTTCAGATTGTCCTGATGGACATGCAGAGCTGTTTAATCCTATTGCTCTTCGTTTCTGATTATTGAAGGCATATCCTTAGTAGTCCCCCCCCCCCAAAAAAAAAAAAAAAAGAGAAATGTTTCAGTAAGTTTGAAAACAATTTTTTTTGGTTTTTTAACGATATCAACCAGAATATGATCGTTTTAACATTGTGAAATCTCCGAAAGGTAGGTGGTTTATTTTTCAAAGTTCTCACTATTGCTTGTGGTTATTTGCAGTTATCTTCTTTATAATAACAATATGTTTTATTCTTCAGGGCAGAGGAAAGCCACAATTTCCAGGGTCACACCCCGTCTCTCTCAGCAGGTCCAGTTATTATATTCCTGTTAGCATGTATAGTTATTTTTCTTTACTTTCTTCTTCCATTGTACTACGTAGTGTATGTGCTCCTGCTATAGTTTTCTTAATATTCTTATTTATCTGTTTATAGAAAAGTTCTAGTCATTAATTCACAAATTCAAGTGCAGGAAATCTTTTAGACTATAATGTTTCCTGGGAAAGAATTTGCTGCATTTGGCATCCTTTGAGTTAGTTTACAGTGTTTACTTGTTACGTAAAGAGTTGTACGTCTGCGGAGTGAAATTTCGTAAAGATGATACACATCCATCCAAATATATTCTGTAGATGCAGAAGTACTGAAGTGACAGACTACCTGGATGTAGGTTTGGTCCCAGACAAAGAACGAATTAAGGAATTAAATATGCACACCCTAAATCTGTGTCATTTCTCCTCCTTTTTTTAAACAATTTTTTTATTTGAGCCACAAAATAACTTCAGAAACATAGGCCTGTATATAGTTGAACACCTAACGGACACCTTTGCGAGCGCCTTACTGCTTCTAGGCAGTTTTCTGGTGCCATGGCTACCTTTATGCCTCGACTAGTATGATGTTAACTGTACAGTACATTGCAAATGAAAATTTGTCTTGGGGCAACTTGTCAACATGTCATCATGACGGGACATCAGTGACTTGGTTAATATCATGATTGGTCTTGGTAGGGCTTACTGGCTCCTGCATGGATCACCTGATCCACATACTGACTCATGTAACTCACAGAATAAAGAGGGGAAACATAGCACGCCACCAGAATGAGGCGAGGCTTGGAACCCTACTGCAAGAGGTGATCCTCATGAGCCGTGCCTATAGAGGTGGCGGTCTTTTGGCAAATTATCACACTGAAGTGGTTGGAGAACCAGATATGTTAGTAAGACCATTTACCAATTGAACTGACTATACAGCTTAGAGTCAGTAGAAGGATTCACTGATTACAATCGATTTAATAGAGTTTATCTAAGGCAACCAAAAGGAAAGATAAATTAGAATAAATTGTCTAGACCAAAAAAAAAAGGACAACAACCGTATGTTACTCGGACTCGGATACGGAGTGCCGGACTCAACACTCATCTGAGTGTTGGCCTCAAAATTCTTGAAAATTGGGTACAAGTACAAGAGGACTCATTCTTGTTTCTGGACACGGCATAAGTGATTAATAAGCAAGGATATTAAATAAAATTAACAATGAAACTTGAATTGAATATGATTTTGTAAAAGACTTTGCAAATTAAGCGTCTTCTCCTCGTCCGCTAAATTCTCATTTCTCCTGCTTTCTTCTCATTTTTTTTCCTTTTGCATCCATGTTAATCTCATGTATGGTACTAGTCGGTCAAAGTGTCAACATTTCAGTCAAAGGGTCTGACATGAAATAAATGCTGTGTCGATATGGGTATGGCAGCCTAAACCGAAGGGTCAAAGTAACATAGCAGCAACCCAATATAGGAAATCCCAGAGAAAATCTGTCATCGTGCAAGAGAAGTACCGGTCAGTGTCACACTACCTGGAGAAGCATCGAACAGAAGATTGGTACCCCAAATTACCAATCAAAACCGATCTATGGATGTCACGAAAATGGTTAGACGAACATTTTAGTCTAGATCATTAAAATAAGATAAATAAGAGAGTATGCATAGACCTATTTTGGTATTGGTTGAAGCATGGTTGGAGAGCGGAGAATTACAAACAGTAAAAGTAAGAAAGAGCCAAGAGAGAAGCGAGATAAAAGAGGTAGAGACATAAATGTTGTTAAGTCAAGTACCCAAAACTTTCTATATTGTTGAAATGTATAAGAATATGAAACTCTAAACATCCGTGACTTATTGTGGATTAGTATTTTACCCTCAAGTTGCTAGTTGTAATGTGGAGCCTTTCTGTATAGTTCAGTTTTAGATTGATAATATTCAAACTAAAACTTCGGGTTTTTACTGCAGGGATAACTTACAGCTCTTAAGACAGCGGTATTACTATGCCACATGGAAAGCTGATGGAACGCGATATCTAATGCTAATAACTTGGGATGGCTGTTACTTAATTGATAGAAATTTTTACTTTCGAAAGGTCCAGTTACGGTTTCCTTGTAAAAATGTAAATGAGGTATTGCATCCCATCTTGATGAGAAATATGGTTCACAAAGCATAGATTACACAATTCATTTTGTAAGATGACCTATGTTCTGACGAATGTTTGTTTGTGTCTTAGGGTATAGATGGAACTACTCATCATTATACATTACTTGATGGAGAGATGGTTATTGACACCGATCCAAGTACAAAGAAACAGGAAAGAAGATATCTCATTTATGATCTAATGGCAATCAATAATGTCTCCCTCGTAGAGGTTAAATATCATTGGTTTACATAAATTTGTGCATAATAGCTCTAAGATTTGTTTCCATTGTTTCTGTATCTGGGCAAAATTCATAAGGTGTGATATATTATAACTAGAACCCTGGTGCCCGATACAATCAAACATACCGAAATTGTAATTAGTCTTTTATGTTCAGTTGTTCGTGGACCTGATTTTCATTATAAATATTCTTGTTTACTTTCCCCGTTTCATGTGGTGTCAATTTGTAATATTCAAATTTCAGTTTAGGTCTTTTAGATTCATAATACTTTAAAACTTTCCCGCTCACTTGATTTGAGGGTTTATGCTTCTCTATGTGCTTGCATGTTTGTTTATTCCATGTATTTTGATTTGGTAAGGACACTTATATAATTAATAATAATATATTGCAGCGACCTTTTCATGAGAGGTGGATGATACTTGAGAATGAAGTGATAAAACCCCGAAACCATGAGCGAGATATGTTGTACAGGAGTCGGAATCCTTATTACAGATACGATTTGGAACCATTTAGAGTATGAGCTTTGATTACCTTTGAACTGTGTTTTTTTAGCTAAGATTCTATTTCCATTTGCTGAGTATATAAATACACACACTCCAGGTGAGAAGGAAGGATTTTTATCTGCTCTCTGCTGTCTCTAAGCTTCTGCAGGAGTTCATTCCAAAGCTTTCACATGAAGCTGATGGTTTAATCTTTCAGGTATTAGGATACTGAATCTGAATGACAACTCCTTTTCAAGTGTAAGTTTGAAATGTTATGGTGAAGCCGATTATCTGGCATGTACATATGTGATAAAATTGGATGTTTTAACTTTAGTTATCTGAGTTTTCTTCTACATTATTTTTCTCCTCCTTTTTCCATATGATACTGTAAATCTTGAGATTGTACATTGAAGTGTTTCGAACAAAGGCATAGTGCCTTAGGAGTAGGGAATCTTTTTCTTTCCTTTTTATGGAAGTATGTGGCCACTGGACTGTCTTGTTTTAAGAAATTACGTCGGCCTCGGCCACAGTTCCTTACTTGGTAAGGAACATGTCTCTGTGGTTTTTATCAGTCACTCTGACTATTTGCAAATCTAGCTTCCAATGTCCAGACTCTGTAGCTGTGTGTTTATCTGTAAAAAGTAATGTAAAATCTTCATTTAAATGGGGAAATGATGTGAAAATATTTAAGCTTATCTCAGAATCGAGCTAAAAGTTTCTGGACTCGGGTGGAGTTATTATGCATGATTAGCGGTATTGAATATCTTTATGTTTTAATATACAATCACAGGAAATGTTGTCTGATGTGGTTCTAATTGACAGGGCTGGGATGATCCTTATGTACCCCGGACACATGAAGGCCTTTTGAAATGGAAATTTCCAGAGATGAACTCGGTTGATTTTCTTTTCGAGGTTATTTTTGTTGTAATTTATTCAGATTCTTCATGTTTGAATATTATATGGGCATCTAAATGTAAATTATCTTGACAGGTAGAGAATAATCGCCGTTTACTTTTTCTAAATGAACGTGGGAAGAAGAAGCTAATGAATGGACATAGAGTTGTTTTCAAAGGTTGATTGCAAGTTTTCTGTTGTGATTTCTGTTTACCATCATGTGTAGGAGCATCATGAGAACCATGTTATTCTATTCTGAGTAGTTGTTAACTTGATACTGTTTTTAATTTAGTATGGATGAAGAGATTAACTAAAGTATGTTATATGCCTGGGAAATATCTTATTTGACATGTATATCTATAGGGGATATATTTTTAGCGCTAATACATATTCTCCAGTCTGTCAGCTTGTTTTATTTTGTAAACTTTTAACATATGATTGTTCGCAGATGAATCTGAATTATATTCATATTCGGGTAAGATTATAGAGTGTTCCTGGAATCCTGAGGATAGGGTTTGGATCTTTATGCGAATAAGGGTGGACAAATCTACTCCAAATGAATTTAATACCTTCAAGAAGGTATATCTTGTGCATATATTAGTTGGTCATTTTTTTTGTTGATGGGAGAGGGCCACTTACCACAAGGGTAAACCCTCAACCTCCATTTATTTTTATTTTAGTAATCCAATTTTTACAAGTTGTTTTAAACAATTGACAGGTCATGAGGAGCATAAATGATAATATCACAGAGGAAGTTGTGTTAAATGATATAAGCGAGATTATTCGCCTTCCAATGTATGCTGAGAGGATAAGCAGGGATTGTCGGGCATTTGTTAAACCAGCCCATCGCAAATGACTAGCACTGTGAAACCCACCATGGAACTTAGAATTGAATTACAGTCAGCATAACAGCACAACATAAATTTCTCCGAGGAAATATATGAAATTTTGCCATTCACTTCTTTACCAAGGTCCATAGTGTATACCGAGAAATAGAAAATTTGTTTCCTTAAAAAGTGAAGGTGAGATTTAAATGCAGTTTCCAGTTGGGAGTGAACATTTATATTTTTTTTGCTCCTACAAAGCTCACACCTGATTTGATTGGACTGCATTTTACATTGTGGGGAAAATTTGATAGACCAAATGTATCTGTATCACCTTGTAGCAATTGCTTCATAAACAAGTAATATTTGCAAATTTTCGTGCAAGGTCAACACCTGATCATGTTTGTATATTGAAATGCACTGAAGCAAACTGGTTGTTGAATACACACTGATAGGCCTTTTTTCCACGTAGTTAAGAGTAGGTTAGAAATGAATATGAAGAAAGATAATGTAACAATAGTTCATTTTGCAAGTAATATCACATCATATTTGTTTGAAGTATAGCTGCTACTAATATGCTGTTTTGTTTTTGCATTATTTATAGTTGTACTGTATTGATTATAGTCATACTCTAATATTAGGGTATGATTTATGTACAATGAAAACAAGACCAAAACTCTTAATCAATCGAGTCAAATGCAATATTTCCGGTAGCAGCTTCGAATAGGTTATATATCCGCCGCATCTTCAGAAGGGTGACCTTTCCTATATTCAATGCCGTAATACGAATCTAAATTCATTATTTCTAATGGACAAGGGCCAAAACTAGCAATTTAATGCCAAAAGTAATAATTTTTGAATTAACTATTACAAAAATAACAATTTCTGACAGTATCGATCAAAATTAATAATTGAGATAGGGGTATTTTATTTATATGTGATGTGCAGATTTAAGTTGGGTGTTCAGATTTTTTTATTTTTTTCTAATAAAGAGGATACACATTTAAAGGAGTATCCACCAAAATATAAAGGATACTCATTTTTCAAATTGTTTAAAATTTTAAATGATTAAAATTGGTCAAATTTTTAGAAATTGCACCTACACATTTTTTTTGGGTAATTTTGTCAATATTTCTAATAAAATTACAGATTAAATGAATGATATCAACAAAAAAAAAAAGATACTGTATGTCAAAGATACTTATGTTTTTTTCTTATTATGCTAGATATCTTTAATTAACGCCTAAATGATTATTATTTTTAAATGATATCCTAGTTATTTTTAAATGATATCCTAGCAGTATATTTATGAATTCAAATACAAGCAGAGATGAAATAATTAAATTAATAAAATGAATTGAAAATTTAAAAGTATAACAATACATAAAAATTGTATTTATCTTAAAATATTTTATTTAATATAGATATAAAATTACATTATTTTAATTTCAAACTCATTATACCTTATTAAAAATCAAATTCAAAATCGTTGTTTATTATTAAATGTCTTGCAATAATGGAAAAAATATATAAAGAATAAAAAAAGAGCATAAAGCAAGACTACAAATATTAGAGGGAATCCAAGATTACAAATAAAAGAAAAATATGAAATGCTATCAATTGATATTAAAAATCTTAAATATATTCAAACATGCATTATACACATTGATATATATACATAATCTGAAATGATACATAATCATTTCAGATTACTACACTGAGAGGAACAAGTGGCCGGGCTAGAGCAACAAATAATTTCGAATAACAAAAGTCGTCCCAAAGGCCAAGTTTGCAGGTGATTTTCTACGTAATAACTTTGCATCTAATTGGTCAATTAATTTTCTTGTTTGTTCTTTGTTTCATTGTTTAGTTTTACGTTGACTAATATGTTCCCTTGGTTGTTCTTCGCATTTTTTCTTATATTCTACTCTCTCTCTCTCTCTGTCAGTCTGTTTGTCAGTTTGTGTATATATATATAAGCGCTTAGCAGGTACCTCATTTATATAGATATAGATGATCTATACCATTGCATTGGTTTAAAGATCATATCTTTCTGGTTTTACTGAATGTTATCTACCATTTTTTTTAATTAACCATTTATAAATCTGCACGGTTTGTGACGTTTGTACTATTATCACATTTAATCAGCTGATTCAGATCTGTCAAGCCGATTAAACTTATTGCATGAGAATGTATACACACACAGGACCACACAATTTTTTTAAGGTTCCTGCATAAGCATTTTCATGGGTTTCAAAGTTTCACGTTGTACGTAATTTGTTAAGAATATAATATCCGTAGATTTGCATGTATTTAATATTCTGTATGATTTATTTGACACACGTATTTGTTAAGAATATAATATTTGTAGATTTGCATGTATTTAATATTCTGTATGATTTCTTGACACAAAAAATAGTAAAAGTATTATGTAAGATACGCTGTGTGAGTTTAACATTTGTTCCCTATTTAGGTTACCTTGACACTAGATAAAACTTCTCCCTTCTAGACGCAAATCTATCTTTATTCAAACACAATAATCAGATTGATAGTTACCAAATTTATTTTTTATTTAAGAAACCAAAATAGGTAGTTCTTTTACAAAAATATTCAGAGTACAATAAAAGGGATATAGTTTATTCAAACAATCCGAGTAAGTGGACGTGATGACCGGAAATTTTAGGACAAAAGAGATTAGAAAACACTCCCAGTAATATTATGTTAATAATAATAATTATTATTATCTTATCAATGATTTAATATTATAACTTTTTTTATTGAATTTCAATTACAAAATTAGTACTTTAAACACCAAGTTGTTAAAATATAACTAGATACTAAGCAGAATATTTTCTAAAACACAGTTATTAAACCAGAAATGAAATTTATGTGAAAAGTTTTGCCAGTTAATTAAATTGATAATTTTTAAAGCACAGATATCAAAACGAACCAAATTCAAACACCAAAAATGCTTATTTACGGTTAGCTGCATACTTGCATCTGATTTTTAAAGACATTTATGCTCAAGTCATGTGCTAATAAGACCTAATTTGATTACCTGCTACTTGATTATGTATTTATGTTCAGAAAAATGGCAATGTTGTCCATGCTTATCGGTAATCAAACTCATCCCTCACTCCACATCCAAGCCACCAAGTTGAATTTGTCATTGCCCAATTCTCAACCACCATCAAAAGACAAGGTTGTATTTGTTATGGGAGCAACAGGTACCGGGAAGACCAGACTCTCAGTTGATCTTGCTACTCGATTTAATGGTGAGATCATTAGTTCCGACAAAATGCAAGTTTATGAAGGATTAGACATAGCCACAAACAAGATTAGTGAGGAAGAGACTGATGGTGTACCACACCATCTCATTGGAATAATACCTTCCCATGCAGATTTCACATGCACTGATTTTTGTAACATGGTTGCCGAAAAAATGGATGACATTGTGGCTCGCCAACGTCTTCCCATCATTGCTGGAGGCTCGAATTCTTACATCAAAGCCCTCATTGAGGATGAAGTTTATGGATTTCGGTCCAAGTACGAGTGTTGTTACCTTTGGGTTGATGTTTCAATGTCTGTGCTCTTTCAATTCTTATCGGAACGCGTTGATCAGATGGTTGAGAAGGGACTGATTGAGGAGGCTAGACAAATGTTCAAACCAAATGCTGATTACTCAAAGGGAGTACTAAGAACCATTGGCGGATTAGAACTTGATCATTACTTTCAAGCTGAGGCATTTGCTGATGAAGAAACTCGAGCAAGGCTGCTTCAACAAGCTTTAGATGAAATGAAGATCAACACTTGCAAATTAGCTCGTCGCCAAGTAGAGAAGATTCTAAGGCTAAAAAATGAAAAAGGATGGAACATTCACAGGCTCGATGCGACGAAAGTGTTTCCGAAGCATGGCAAGAAGTCCAGGAAGGCATGGGAGGATCTTGTGTTAAGACCAAGCGTGGAGATCATTAGTGAGTTTCTCAACAATTCAACAATGCTATGAGAAGAGGTAGCCATATATGGCTACTGGCTACTGCAATTCACTAAAAGTTTTGTTAAAACTGCACCATCTCAACCAAAATTTGTTGCACAACTTTATTTGTTTTAGAAGTTATAGGCCTAGAGAGACTGCTGGCCATATGCAATCCCATATTTAATTTAGAAGGGACACAATTAAACTTTTTTGGGGAAAGAAGTTCAAAGTTTTTTTCTGGATAATTTATATTCGTTTAATTTGTTTTTTTAAAAATGATTAGTGTCTTTTATTGCTAGGACATGAATAACAAAATTATTTCTGCATAGAATACTGTTTTGAGTCGATCGTACCCCAAAGAATTTCATGCTTGTACGTATATTAGATAAAATTAATTGCACAACTAGGAAATTTATAATTGTCATTCTATGAAAGCATTCACAATTCAAACTATGAGCTTTAGGAAATGGTCCTTAATGCTCAACCAAGTGTCATTGAAACTTTCTAGAGTTTTTAATTATGTTGTTAAAAATTTAGAAATGCAGTACGATTTTTTCCTGACAACTGATTTTTGTTCCAGTCCTAGTCTTGCACTTTTGTTATGAGTTTTTATTTTTACTAGATTTTATCTTAATTTAATAATAATATAAATATTTCTTTATTAATTTCTTTATAATTTTTTAATTTTTTAAACTAAATGATTTATTTTTATTTGTATTTTAAAATTAATAATATAAATAATAAATTTTAATATATTATCAATATGATTCATACCTCTTATTATTGATTTTGAACTTAATAATATAAATATTAGATTTTAATATGTGTCTGATTAGATTTAAACAATAAACATATCATTAATATATTTAGATTTATAAATAAATAATATATAAAAATATATTGTTAATAAATATCAAAATTTTAAATTTTAATGATGTTTTGTAGATATAATTTTTTTTACATTTATTATTATGTGTGTGTGTGTGATATAATGCATAGGTACCCGTGAGATATAATAATATGAATTATTAAATCTTAATATATTGTTAATGCAATTTAAATCTAAAATTTATGAAAGTATTTTTACAATTAATGATATCCATATTAAATTTTAGTATGTCATCGATAATATTTAAAATCAAAATTTAATTAGTACATGTAGAATTATAAATATTATAGTAAAATATGTTAGTGTTTTTATCAAATATTAGATGTTTATTAGTATATTATTAGTTATAATTTATAAATAAATATATAATATTTTATGTAATTGTTAAAAATTTATGTAATTGTTTGTACATTCTTTTAGCCTATGTTAGGAATGCAAACACTGGTGATTGTCAGAGATTACTAAACAGAGTTTATACTGACGTCATCAGCGTTTAAGGAAGCTGTCGGTCAGAGTTTACTCTACCAGAGAATACTCAATCAGAGTTTACTCTAACAGAGAATGCTCAAATCAGAGAATGACAAACCGACAGAGTTTAGCTCCAGAGTTTATCAGAAAAGGAAACAGACAAATCAGAGTCTGATTTGGATAGTAAGAAGGAATTCAAGTGCAAGTCAAATTACCTTATTAAATCTATTCTTATCATAATCTGTTTTGTAATTGTATTTGTAGCTGTGTCTATATAAACACAGAGATAAGGTTATAATTAAATATCGAATTCATAAAAGCAATATCTTGTAACCTAGCAGCTCTTAAGAACTTAATATCTTGAGAGAGTTTTGTATTCAAGTTCATTATTAATACAAAACAGTATTCCATTCAATATACTTGTGTTCATAATCGATTTACAGGCACTATTACATTCAACCCCCTTCTGTAATAGATTGATTATTCTGGGAAACAATTGGTATCAGAGCAGGTTGTAAATTTCAACTCAAAAAGATCAAATAATCATGTCTGGAAACAAGTATGAGAGCATCAGAATTCCAATATTGAAGAAGGCTGAATACCCTACATGGAGGGTGAAGATGATGATGTTCTTAGAAGCAACTGATCCTGATTACTTAGATAGGATCCATACAGGTCAGTACCTACCAACCAAACTGGTGCCTTCTACAATTGTGGAAGGAAGACAAATCCCTGAGTATTACACCCTGAAGGACAAGAAAGAATGGACTAATGAAGAAAAACAGGAAGTCTTGAAAGATGCAAAGGTAAGAAATATTCTACATAACAGTCTTGACTCTGTAATGTCTAACAGGGTAATAGCTTGCAAAACTGCCAAAGAAATCTGGGATGCACTGGAGGTTCAATGTCAAGGAACCAAGGAGATAAAGAAAAATAGAAGATCTGTTCTAATCCAAGAATATGAATACTTTGAGGCTAAGCAGAATGAGTCCCTCACAGATATCTATGATAGATTTCTAACTCTGTTGAATAACTTAGCTTTGGTGGATAAAGTATATGACAATGAAGATTCAAACACCAAATTTCTGAGGGCTCTTCCAGAAGAATGGGATCTGCAGACATCCTTGATAAGAGACAGGGCTGACTTGGATGAGATGTCCTTAGATGAAGTTTATGGCAAATTGAAAACTCATGATCTGGAGTTACAGCAAAGAAGAAATAGAAAGAGTAACAAGGCAAGACCTATTGCTTTGAATGTTGAAGCAAAAATTGAAGAACCAAAAGAAAAGGTGCTTAAGGTTTCAACAAGGAAAGGGAAAGAAGTAGTACTCCAAGATGGCAGTGAATCAGAGTTTGAGGCAAACTCTGATGAAAACTCTGAAAATTCTTCAGACTCTGACATGATGGAGATGTTTGCTATGTTTGTCAAAAGCTTCAAGAAATACAGAAAATTTAGGAAGCAAGGAAACTTTCAGAAGAAGCATAGTGAGACAGACAAGAAAGACAGATTCAGAAAAAGGGAAAATAGAGATGCAAAATCAAAAATTCTTGATAAATCAAAGGTCAAGTGTTACAAGTGCAACAAGATGGGACACTTTGCTACTGAGTGCAGAAGCAAGGAATCTGGGAAAGCTCTCATCACATCAAAGAACGATTGGATGGATTCCTCAGACTCTGAAGAAGAAACTAACTATGCTCTCATGGCAAACTCTAATTCTCCCATTTTAAACTCTGACAAGGTACCAAACTCTGTTTTCAATTTTGATACTGAAGATATTCATGAACTAAAGTCTTTTCTTAGAAATCTGCATGTTAGCTTTAAATCACAATCTCTTGAGAATGAAAGATTAAAATCTGAAATACAAACTCTGAATGCTAGGAATGACTTTCTTGAAACTGAACTTGTTCACATGCTTAGCTTTAAGAAAGACTGTGAGAATGCTATACACATGCAAACTCAGTTGGAAATACAAGTCACATATTTGAAATCTGAGATAGCTAAGGAAAAAGAGACCTTCAGAGTTTGGACAAACTCTGGTAAGAAGGTCCAACAAATGCTTTCTGAAAAGAATTGGACATCTGCCTTAGGTTATGAATCTGATAAAGAAATTCATACTAATTCACACACAAAAGGAACATTGAGTGAACCTGTGAAGTTTGTTAGAGCTAGTAATGATAAGAAAACTCTCCCTGAATGCTCTAAAAATAATAGTGTGCTAGATCTTAAGAAGGTGAATGTAGGGTTACTTTCACAGAAGCAACTTAAAGAAAAGTTGAAGGCAGTCACTAATAAAACTAAGAAGGTGAAAAGAAATAGGAATGGTAAAGTAGGAATTACTAAGGAGAATAATTACATAAATATCCCTGATGCTCCTAGGAAAATCTGTTTTACTTGTGGTAATTCTAATCACCTTGCTATTGACTGCAAACAAAAGAAAAAGAAAGAATCTGAAAGACCTAGGTTTGAGGCTAGAAAACAAACAAGATACAATCTCTGTTTTCATTGTGGTAGTTTATGGCATTCCATTTATACATGCAAAGATTATCATAATTTGTATTACAATTCTTACAAACCAAAGCCTCAAAAGAGTGATTCTCCAAAACATACTGTCAAGCAAATATATGTGATAAAGTCTGATAAAAGGAGTGTAAACTCTGACAGTACAAACTCTGTGAATGCAAACTCTGATCATGTAAACTCTGTTAACACAAACTCTGACAAAAGAACTTCTGCTGCAAAAGTTAACAAGTTTTCAAAGAAAGGACCCAAACTAGTTTGGGTCCCCAAATCTTCTAATTAAATTGCATTTACTGATTGCAGGGAAACAGGAAAAACATTCTGGTAATTGATAGTGGATGTTCTGCACATATGACTGGAAATAAATCCCTGCTTTCAGAGTTTGAGGAGAAGGCTGGCCCAGCAGTATCTTATGGAGATGGCAACATAGGAAGAATACTGGGATATGGCAACATTGTGATTGGAAATGTCATCATTGAAAATGTAGCTTTGGTTGAAGGACTCAAACATAATCTGCTCAGTGTGAGTCAAATGACAGACAAAGGTTTCTCTGTGGAATTTCATGGAACTCATTGTGAAGTGAAAAGCAAGAAAAATGGAAAAGTAGTTCTTATTGGCCACAGACATAACAACCTATTTGAAGCTAGCTTGGATGTTAATTCTAATGGTCCCTTGACCTGTCTACTTGGAAAGGCATCACCAATGGAAAGCTGGAATTGGCACAAAAAGTTGTGTCACTTGAACTTTGGAAACATTAATGAATTGGTAAAGAAGGACCTAGTTAGAGGTCTTCCAAAAGTTCAATTTCATCCTGATGGACTCTGTGATTCATGTCAAAAGGCCAAACAAAGGAAGACATCTTTCAAGAGCAAAACTGAAAACTCTATTGATCAACCTTTTCATCTATTGCATCTTGACTTATTTGGTCCAGTTAACATAATGTCCATTGGAAAGAAGAAATACACTCTGGTAATAGTTGATGATTTCACTAGATTTACTTGGGTATACTTTTTGCACAAGAAGGATGAAACTGCAGAAACAATTATTGATCATATTGCAATGATTGAGAATGGATCAACTCACAAAGTAAAGAATCTAAGGAGTGACAATGGAACAGAGTTTAAGAACTCTACAATGGAGGAATTCTGCTCAACAAAAGGCATCACTCAACAATTCTCAGCACCTGGCACACCTCAACAAAATGGTGTTGTTGAAAGAAAGAACAGAACTCTAATAGAAGCTGCCAGAACAATGCTCGAAGGAGCAAAGCTACCTACTTATTTTTGGGCAGAAGCTGTGAACACTGCATGCATCACTCAGAATTGTTCCTTAATTAACAAACATGGAATGACTCCATATGAATCTTTGAAAGGAAGAAAGCCTAATGTCAAGTACTTTCACATCTTTGGAAGCAAGTGTTTTATTCTCAAGACACATCCTGAACAATTGAAGAAGTTTGAACTTAAAGCAGATGAGGGAATTTTTATTGGATATGCAACAACTTCTAAAACCTCTTCAAGGGCATTCAAAGTATTCAATTTAAGGACAAGGACAGTCATGGAATCAATTAATGTCTCCTTTGATGAAGGGAAGATAGCTGGGTTATATGATAAAGATGCACAAGAAACACTGAGATTTGAGAATGAACTGCAAAAAATAAACTCTGTTGAACCAAACTCTGACGAGATAAACACTGATCAACCAAATCCTGGAGAGGTAAACTCTGATTCTTTAAACTCTGATTCAGAAATGATTGAAATAGAAATTGAAGAAACTGCACATGTTGAGGGGGAGCAACAACAATCACATACTGACATTGGAGATTCAACAATTGAAATATCAGAGTCTGACCAAACTCTGAACAACACAAACTCTGATCTTTCAAACTCTGAGACCACAAACACTGATACCTCAATCTCTGATAATTCAAACTCTGAGTACATAAACTCTGAGACATCAAACACTGATGGAAACACATCTTCAAGGGGAGGATCATCATTTACAGAAGGATCATTCTATGAAGGCACAGATCATGGGGGAGCATCTAGTTCAAGGAACTTTCCACATCCAAGAAAATGGACCAAAGATCACACACCTGATTTAATCATAGGTGATCTGGAGAGTGGAATAAAAACAAGAAAAGCTACTCAAAATGAATGTCTATTTCATAGTTTTCTTTCACAAACAGAACCAAAAAGGATTGAAGATGCTTTGAAAAATGCAGATTGGATTACTGCAATGCAGGAAGAATTGAACGAGTTTGAAAGGAATGAAGTTTGGACCCTAGTTCCAAGGCCAAAGAACAGATCTATTGTTGGCACAAAATGGGTATTCAGGAACAAGACAGACTCTGATGGAATAATTACAAGAAACAAGGCAAGACTGGTAGCCAAAGGTTATTCACAACAGGAGGGGATTGATTATGATGAAACCTATGCTCCTGTAGCTAGACTTGAGGCAATCAGAATTTTTCTTGCTTATGCTGCAAATAAGAAATTCAAGGTCTACCAAATGGATGTTAAAAGTGCATTTTTAAATGGTGAACTTGAAGAAGAAGTCTATGTTGAACAACCACCTGGTTTTGTCAATCCAAAATATCCAAATCATGTCTACAGACTGGATAAAGCTTTATATGGACTAAAGCAAGCACCAAGGGCCTGGTATGAAACTCTGGCTCTATTCTTACTTGAAAATGGTTTCACTAGAGGAACAATTGATAAAACCTTGTTTTATAGAACTCAAGGTAAGGATTTATTATTGGTTCAAATATATGTTGATGATATTATATTTGGTTCCACTAATGAGAAACTCTGTGAAAGATTTTCAAAGTTAATGCAGTCCAGGTATCAAATGAGTATGATGGGAGAATTGAGTTATTTTCTGGGTTTACAAGTGAAACAGACTGAAGAAGGGATCTTCATTAATCAGTCTAAATACACAAAGAATCTACTCACTAAATTTCAAATGCAAGATTCTGCATCTGCTACAACTCCCATGGCTACTGCAACAAAACTTGATCAAGACACTGGAGAACCTGTTGATATTACAGCATACAGAGGAATGATTGGTTCTCTACTTTATTTAACTGCAAGTAGACCAGACATAATGTTTGCCACATGTCTATGTGCTAGATTTCAAGCAAATCCAAGAGCACCTCATTTGATTGCTGTGAAAAGGATTTTCAGATATCTCAAGGGCACTGCTAATCTTGGCTTGTGGTATCCTAGGGAGTCTGATTTCAAATTGATAGGATATTCAGATGCTGACTTTGCAGGATGCAAGATTGACAGGAAAAGCACAAGTGGGAGTTGTCAATTTTTAGGTGGAAGACTTGTATCATGGCAAAGCAAGAAACAGAAGTCAATTTCAACATCAACTGCAGAGGCTGAATATATTGCTGCTGGAAGCTGCTGTGCACAAATCTTATGGATGAGAAATCAATTGCTAGAATATGGTTTGAAATTCTCAAAAATTCCTATTTATTGTGATAACCAAAGTGCTATTGCAATGACAGGGAATCCAGTTCAACATTCTCTGACAAAGCACATCAGTATCAGATATCACTTCATAAGGGAACATGTGGAAGAAGGCACAATTGAATTGCATTTTGTTCCTACAGATCAACAGTTAGCAGATATCTTCACAAAACCTCTGCCTGAAGCAACATTTAACAGACTGGTTTCTGAATTAGGGATGGTGTCAAGTGGCTCAACTTAGCAAGTTTCAGACAATCAGAGTCTATGTCAGAGTATGGGGTAAACTCTGATGAAAATGGAGTAAACTCTGATCATTATATCAACTAATCTTTGATCACAAGTTCTCAGTATTTATGGTAAACTCTGTCAAAGTATGTGGTAAACTCTGACAGTACATACTAAACTCTGACTCATACAAACTCTGATCTGTAAACTCTGATTACGTGGTAAACTCTGAGATCACATTTATGACATTATATTTCTTTTTGTGACATCATAATTATTATTCTCTGGTTGGATTTATAATAAAGCGCGTGTTTCTCACGACTGTCGATTCATATCATTACACAGTACACAAACACTTGCTGAATTTTGAGACTTGTACTAATAATTGTTTTTCCAATCAGCTTTTGCCACGTGTCCCACTACAGTTTTTATGCAATTGAAAGGGCACAGTTTAATTCATATTGTCATTTTGAATTAATCATCTGTATCTATTACTTCTCACTTACGCACAAACCCTAAACTGCTCTAACCTGCAACTCTTTCTTGTTTCAATGGCATCCAAAGGACAAACCTTCCAAAACTATACTTTTGCTGCCACAAACTATATTTCTTTGTTAAATAAGACGGATGCACCTGAAGATTTTCATGTTGTCCAGGATTTTCTAGCACAAAGTTATATTGGCTATGCACTCCAGGAACCATTAAACTTTTCTGCTCAATCTCTGGTAAGAATATGGTCCACTGCTACGTACAACAATGCTGATGATGATGAAGAACCCATTATCACATTTCAATGCAATGGAAAACACACAATTACTCCTGCTGTGGTGAGACAAGCTCTACATCTACCAGAAGTGGCTGTGTATGATGACCTTGTTGGAGATGAACAGGTCAAGGGGTTTTTCAGGTCTATAGGCTATGGAGGAAGCCTATCAAAGTTAGGGAGCCTGACAAGACCCAATCTTCGAAGAGAATGGAGTTTTTTCTTCGATTGCATTACAAGGGCCTTCACAGGCAAATGCACAAATTTTGATGCAATCCCACAACTAGCACAACAGATTGGGTATTCTCTGACCCATAATCTCAATTTCAATTTTCCTTGTTTAATAATTAGGCAGCTAGCTAGCAAAATTAATGATGATGTTCACACCATATACTTTGCTAGATTTCTTCAGTTAATTTTTAATTATTTGTTGCCTAATGTAAGTCTTGAGAATGATCAGAGTTTAGCTAGTTTTTGTATGAACAAAAGAATTTTTGCTGACCTAGCTAGGAAGGACACTAAGAAAGGTAATCTCTCTCCTCTCTTTTATCCCACATGGGTCAGGCTTCTCTTAAATCAGAGAATGCCTACCATGTATGGCAGGGATTTCATCTCAGTGGCTATGGATCAGAGTTTAGCACCCTCTGATTCAAACCCAAGCCACCCTCCAAACACTGACTCCCAAACACCTTTGCCAACCTCTACAGTCTCTCAACAGACTGTAGTTGCAAAACACACCTCTCAACAGGGTTCCAGCAAAAGGAAGGGGAAGTCAGTAACAGAATCTACTCTCAAAAAGAGGAAATTAATTGATGAAAATACAGATTCTGATGAAGGGTTCGTTTTTGCTAAAAGAACGACAGTTGAACAGGCTTCTGAGACTGGGGCTGAGGTAAAGAAAAAGAGGAGAAGATTAGTCAAACTTGCAAACTCTGAGGCTGCAAACACTGCAGGGATAAACTCTGATGCAGCTCTAAACTCTGACGTCCTAATCTCTGATCAGCCTAAACCTCAAGATTTAAACTCTGAAGACATTACAAACTCTGAGCCAACCACTAATGTCTTGATAAACTCTGGTGAAGCATGGGGTTGCTGGAAGGCAAATATTCCTTGGAAGGAACCTGGATTACCAGTTCCAATTGAGAACATGATTGGGCTCAAGGCTGAACAGGAGCGACAACACAATTATTTGAAAGATGGGCCATATGTCACTCCAGAGGAAGCTGGTCCTATACCAGTATCTGATTCTCCTACAAAGTCTCCAAAGCAAGTCATAAAGGAGATATCTTATGAAAGAGCAAGGGAACTGGCTGAAGAAGTAAGAAGAGAAATGGAGGCAAAGAAATCAAAGTCATCGTCAGCATCTCTTAGTCCTCAACGTTTTTCAAGAAAGAAGAAAAAGTCTGTCACTTTTGGCCAGGACACACAAGAACCTACTTCTCAAAGTGAGGTAGCAGTCCTTGAAGGGCCAGGTACACAAGAACCTATTGATCAAAGTTCAATAGAAGCCACAATTCCAGCAAGTGAAGCCAGCATTGATCAGGGGTACAATCCACAAGAACCTTCAGCTCAAAGGGTTGAAGAAGTTGTCAAGGCCCCAGCCACACAAGAACCATTCAATCAAAGTTTGGATGCAGGCACTCAATCAATTATAAAAGACATTGCTGTTGCTGATGCTGAAGGCCAATCTCTGGCAGAGTCAAGCCCACAAGAACCTTCACCTCAAAGTGGTGAAGCAGCTACAGATATGACTCAGGTCACACAAGAACCAATCATCACTCTTATGATTGCAGACCAAGACTTACATGTTAGACAGACAAACTCTGATGAAGCTCCACAGGCACACTCTGATGCTATTTTAGTGCAACCAATTTCTACACAGCCCATGGAGACTCCATCTCCAACTTCAAAGGATCAAGGTATAAACTCTGACTTTTCTTCAGAACTTACATTCTCTGATTGCATAAGTTCAGAATTTATGTTTCCTACATTTACTGCTGGGATGATCATGGATAGTCCTAAAAAGGATACCCCTATTCATGTGACTACAGATATCCTTTCTCAGCCACCTCTTATTTCTGTAGGACATTGTGTGTTGAACCTTTCTGGTGAGTCTGAGGTAAAATGTGTGGAAAACAGAATTAATGAGAGGCAGACACAGGATCTGGCAAAAGGAGAGGTAGAATTGAGAAAGAAGTTAGTTACTTCTAGTGAGCAAAATCTAACTATTGAAAGTTATGATATGTGTGATGTGAGAAGTAATGAGATTACTTTAAAAAATCAGAGTGATTTAGGGTGTTCTGTTATTTGTGCAGGTACTCAGAGTTTACCTATTTCTGCAAACTCTGATGCTGTGCCAAACACTGCTGAATTATTAAATTCTGATGGAAAGGACTCAGATTCTGATGATGTGATTTTTGCTGATGAAGTAGTCACAGATCTCTCCATTCCCTTCACACAGCGGTATAACACCAAAAGGTGGCCTGTCAACTCTTATGATGCACTTGACAGATTGCAAATGGCTTATCCTGATTACATGGTGGTGGAAAATCTCAAAGGTCAAATTGAGGCTGATCTAAATGCAGAGGGTGTCAGAAGGGATTTCTCTTCTACTCCAAAGACTTCAAATGAAGATTACCTTACCTCTCACAGACAAGAAATCTGGGATTTCTCTTGGAAGTTTCCTGAGGCAAATATTCCATGGCCTCATGTTATTGACTTGGTCCATAAAGCTGATAAAGAAATAAACTCTCCAGAACTCAAGACAATCTTGAAGGCATCCACCATAATGACCAAAGGACTTAAGAGTGAAGTTAGTGGTCTTAAGGACTTTGTCACTAAATCTACAGCAGCTGTTGAATCTACCTTCTCTACTTCTCAGAATTCTTTAGGCATGAAGATAAAGAACATTTCAGACAAGCAGAATGCTTTGGAATCCAAGGTTGATGAGATTTCTGTCTCTGTCACTTCTATGCAGGGCATGCTCACAACCTTCGTTCAAATTTTTACTGAGCACATTGGGAATGATGTCAGAAAGGGGGAGAAGGGTTCAGACAAATGCAAGGAGGATGAAATTCTAAACTCTGACAACCCTGATGATGAAGATCATGGGAGTCATAAGGAAGGAAAACAAACTCTGAAGCAACAAACTCTGATAAAACAAACTCTGACAACCTCACAAACTCTGATGACATCAAAGTCTGATGTAAACTCTGACGACAAGCAAACTCTGATAGATGCTGATTTGGAATTAGCAAAAAGGCTTGAAGAAGAAGATAAGCCTGAGAGGATTGAAGAACAAAACTTAAAAGATGCAGAACTGGCAAAGAGAATGTTTGAAGAAGAAAATCCAGGAATGGATCCTGTTGCTGTGGAAGCTGAACTGAAAAAGTCTGGAAATAAAAATGCTCAAGAAAAGAAGAAGAGAAAATATGTGAAAAAGGCACCCGCTCAAAAGAAGAAGTCAGAATCCAAGCCTACTCAAATCAAATCTGTTGAAGCTCCTAAGATAATTGATCAACCAAAACAAGTCTTAGAAATTCAAACCAGATCATCCTCAAGAATTCAACAAAAAGCTCCAACCAAACCACAAACATCTCTTACTATGATGGGAACAACTTTTCTACCAGGTGGATCTAGGTTTGATGTTGAAGAAGAAGATCATCAACCATCTCTGATCAGAAAGAAAAAGTCTGATCCTCTGTGGACTACAACTCAAACTCTGACACTCAATGCCAGGCTTGGAAACAACAAGGGTGGTATTGGTGATACACATGCTAAGATCTACAGAGGTGAAGCAAACATCTTCAGAGATCCTTATTCATTAAAAGATAAACCTGAAGAAGAGCTGTCTCAAGAACATCTTGACAAATTAATATCTGTTAACATAGTGAAAGATAGTTTTGATGGAGCTCAAGCTAAGGAGAAGCTTCTGTATTTTCTAGAAGATGGGAGAGTTTTGAAGATTGCTGAAGAAAATCTGAAGGATAAGGCATCTAAAGAACTTGAACATGTTCTATATCTGCTCAATGATGAAAATGAAGCAACGTCAAAGTGGAGAAAGATTCTTGAAAGAAAAATAGCTGAAAAGAAGAAGAGTGAAAGATTGATGATGATAAAGTCTGAAGATTATGAGTTTGGGTATTTACTTGAAGATGGAACAAGAAGAGCTATGAGAAAGGGAGATGCAAAGGTCAAGATGGTGTTAGGGATTCCTACACTAATTTTAAATCCTGATGGAATGAAGACCTGTTGCATTGTCTTAGATGAAAGGATGGAAAGGTCATCAATTTATGCTCTAAGGGCTGCAATATTTCAAATAGATGATTCTTCTGAAAACATGAAGGAATTGAAGGAGAAGCTTGTTGACTTACTGAAAAATGCTGAAGAGAAGCTCCTAAGTCAATTTCTGAAAGAAGAATTATTTTACAGAAGAATCTAAGTCTAAAAAGGGTAAATAAACTCTGATGCATTTGTCTTGTATTTCTGACATCATAAGTGAAATTTATGTTTTAATTCTTAAAGCATAAATTGGGGGAGATTGTTAGGAATGCAAACACTGGTGATTGTCAGAGATTACTAAACAGAGTTTATACTGACGTCATCAGCGTTTAAGGAAGCTGTCGGTCAGAGTTTACTCTACTAGAGAATACTCAATCAGAGTTTACTCTAACAGAGAATGCTCAAATCAGAGAATGGCAAACCGACAGAGTTTAGCTCCAGAGTTTATCAGAAAAGGAAACAGACAAATCAGAGTCTGATTTGGATAGTAAGAAGGAATTCAAGTGCAAGTCAAATTACCTTATTAAATCTATTCTTATCATAATCTGTTTTGTAATTGTATTTGTAGCTGTGTCTATATAAACACAGAGATAAGGTTATAATTAAATATCGAATTCATAAAAGCAATATCTTGTAACCTAGCAGCTCTTAAGAACTTAATATCTTGAGAGAGTTTTGTATTCAAGTTCATTATTAATACAAAACAGTATTCCATTCAATATACTTGTGTTCATAATCGATTTACAGGCACTATTACATTCAACCCCCTTCTGTAATAGATTGATTATTCTGGGAAACAGCCTATTAGATTTTTATTATTATTATAAGTGCAGTACTAATTAAAATTTATAAATAATTATTAGGAATATAACATTGTATCTTTTATAATAGTTAAATAATATTTTTATATTAATTATATATAAGATATAAGGAAGCTGTTCCCAATTATATGAGAGAGTGATTATCTAATATATTACTTTTAAATTGTTGAATTATTATATGAATGGTCCAAGTTAATTTTTTTATTACATTTATTTCTAACAATAAAGTGAACAAAAAAAATGTTCTTACATTTTAACTAAAGTTTTAATCACTCTCATCGTTTCTTCAACTTTCTTTAGATATTAAAAATATTAATATTATTAATATTAAATTTAATATCATTTAAAATAGTCGGATCCAATTAATTTAATCTATTTTTTTATTATACTATTAAATTACCTTCAATTAAGTTAAATTAAAAGATAATGAAAGATTAGATTAGAACAGGGCTGAGAGGTATGTTTTTGTAAATATAAATATATTAGGAAATTTTAAAAATAATTTAAGAATAAATTTGAATAGTAATATATTTCAATGACATTAAATTATGAATCAGGATCTTTCCACTTAAAATGTATAGAAAAAGTAGTTTTATAAAATATTTAATATATTATAAATTTCATCTCTTTTCTAAGAACAAGAAAATTAAAAAAAGGAGGAGGTTAATGTGAGAGTTCATTTAATTTACCGTAGTAAAATAAGGTAATGTACATACTAGTGCTGTAGGATATAGAACATTATCAGCCAATTAGTGACGGTCGCCGCCCGGGGGTTACAGTCGTAACACATGTTTATGTTTTGAGGTTTTTGCAGAAAAATTACATTTTGATGCCTGAAAAATTAACTATTAAAAAATAAATAATTTGTCAATAAATTGGTAATTTTTATAATTGGGTCATTTTTCTAAAAAAAAATATAATTCATGCAATCAAAGTGCAATTAAGTATTATTTTACTAACGTCCGTTAAAAAAATTTAACGTAATACAATCAAGTGTTAAAAAATAAATAATTTGACCATCAAACTGGCTAGTTTTATAATTGAGTCATTTTTATGCAAAAATATTATATTTCAGACCACCAAAATATAATTAAGTCTTAAAAATGAGTGTAATAAAAAATTATAATTTTTTTTTAAAAAAATTGAACTGTGCGTGCATTACTCCAATAATTTAGAAGAGGTATGCTAGATAATTACTTCATAACATATAATTATCAGGATAAGCTCTCGAGATATAATATATTTTTCGATAACATTCTCTTTGAATATTACTAGGCGGAAGCCGAATTCGAATTTTTAATAATCGAATTCAAGTTTTTTTTATCAAACCGAGTCGAACCTAAAAATAATCGAGCCTGAAATGTTTGTTTTAGTTTGACTCGTTTATTATATAAGTCGAGTTCAAATCGTTCACAAGTTTTGAGTTTAGTAAGTTTTATAATGAGTTTTCGAGTTTAATGAGTAATTGAGCTTATCGAGTCTGTTGAATTTTTAACATGATTTCAAGTTTTTGGGTTATTACCGAGTCTATCAAGTTTATCGAGTTTTCGGTTTTTTAACGAGTTTGTCGAGGTGTAGCTTAATATTTATAAAAATTATCCAATTATTTTTCTTCAACTTTAATCTAAAACATTTTTCCTTCTATTAAAAAATAAATAAAATTTTAAAATAATACACTTATATTATGTAAAATAACATATATTCAAATATAATTTAGTTGTATTTGTGACTTAATGTCAATAATATTTTAATAGTTAACTTTTCAGATAATATAAATAATTTTTTGGACTCGTATTATCGTTTGTTTATACGGTCATACACTGATACACTCATACTTAATATCACTTTATCTTTGTAAGTTGAATATCTTATGTATATATATATGTGTGTGTGTGACTGAATGGAGAATATAATTAACTTCTATAGTGATAGAAATGGTAAAAAGAATCGGTTTTATTATTCTTATATGTTCCATTAGTAAAACTAGCTCTAAAACCCGTGCGAGACACGGGCAAATTCTAGCAAAAAATTTATATATTTTATATGATTTTAGTAAACAACTTTTCCTTAAGTTATTAATAAATATAATGGATAAAATATTTTATTGTGCTGTTACGGAAAAAATTACAAATAATCTAAAATAACATTAAAATACATTGATAACGACTGATGAGAAGGTTGACGTTTTTTTTTGTTACAGTCAATGTATTGATTTCTCACTTAATTATTATTTTCAAATAATAAAAATATTAGAAATTAACTATGAGATGAGAAAAATGTTTTTAGTAAATATTTTTTTTATATTAATTGATAAGTATACTGAATAAAATAGTTTTTTGTGTTGTTAAAGAAAAAAATTGTAAAGAATTTAAAATAATATAAAAGCACATAGATAATGAGAAAGTTGACGGTTTTTTTGTTATAATAAATGTATTGTCTTCATTTATTTTATATTTCAGTCGTTTAGGTATTTATTATTTTGAACTCAATTATTTTTTTAAATAATAATATTAGATACTAGCTATGAGATGAAATAAATATTTATAAAATAAATAAATTAAAATTATTTAAATATATTTAACCAAACCTTTTTCGGCTGTTATTTCTAACTCTGTTATGAGCATTAATTAATAATAAGATGATAAAAAGTTTTATAATTATTCAATTTTAATTAAAATATTCGGAAATGATATATGAAAATTTTCTGAATGTAAATATAAAATAATTATTAATATTATTTATTAGTAGATAAAAGAGGGACTAAATTAATATTTTATTAATACTAATTAGAGTATGGTCATGTAATAATGAATAAAAATGTTATATATAATTACAAATATAAATTATATAACTATTAATGGATGTAATAATGATAAAATATAAGTTAAATAAATATTTTATAGATATTAGTGAATAAATTAATAATGCATGTAATAAATAATTGAAATAAATAGTTTGCAGATATTAATGATCACATTAATGATTAAATTGGCTCAAAAAAGGTCATGTTGCAACATTATATATATATATATATATATATATATATATATAATATAATAAAAGATTCCCTTAAGGCCATTGTCTATTTTACTTGTATTTAATCTTTTCCCAACTAGAAGTTGTATAGGAATTTAGTAGAAGTTATTGAGATTAGTTCATCAATAATTATATAAATAAAGAGTATGGAAAAACATTATCATAAAATTTTATTTTTTTAATAAAAATTTGATTGTTAAGATTAACATCACAAAAATTTAATAATAATTAAGTTTAACATATAAAATCTAACATCGAATCTTATCTAAATTTTAAAAATCAAATATTACAGAATCTAAAATAAAATTCACATGTTTTTTCTTGTTCTTACAAGTGTTCTTTATAGAATACTGACCTCTATATATATATGTATATATATTAAGAACATCAAGTACTGTTTTAATTTATTTATTAAGTAATTTTAATAAGAGTCGAACTCGTGATTGTTTGTATCAACGCATTGGCCCCTTACCACTAGGACAGATCGCACCCTAAGGAACATTCAGTATTGTTTTTATTTATTACTCTCTCCATCCTAAATTATCTGTCTTGTTTGACTTTTCTGTGATCAAATTGACTAAAGTTTGACTGAAAATTACATATAATATATAATTGAAAAAAATTATAAAAATTATATCATCGAAAAATATATTTAGTTTATTTTAAAATGTATTTTTCAATTTTTCGAAATTATAAAAGAATAATTTTTAATTCTTAGTCAAAGTTGAGTCAAATGACCACAAAAAAATCAAACAAAACAGTTAATTTGGGACGGAAGGAGTAACACCAATTTTACTAGTAAAAACAAAGATCGATATTTTTATGAAATAAGAGAGGTTACAAAGGATCTATACAAAAATCAGGTGAAGATCGGGGTTGAAAATCTTGTGGTGCATTATTATCAGGTCATATTAACCAGATTACAATCTCTATGCCAGTCTATATCATATCTATTTCTTTACTATTTATAGATAAAAATCTCTGCATTTGTTAGTTTTATAACAAGATTTCATTAGGCATGAAATCACAATCATACATATCTCCTTGTAAACCTCGTATAGTGTTTCTTTTTTCATAATCACATTTTAACAAATAAGGACTTGGATTCATTTTTCCATAGAAAGAAATAATAATCCAATCTTTGACTTCCATGATCACGCGGAGAAGCTATTACTAGATCTACTTATGCCTCTATTTTGTCCTTGGTTGGGAGGTTAATTAATAAAATCAATAACTGTTATGAAACAATTACTACTGTCTCTAACCAAGTGTGCACTTTTTTTCCTCAAATTAATATAATGTTAATTGAAAATTATATATGTTGTTATATATATTCAGTATATTTTAAAATATAATTTTCAATTTTCTAAAATTATAAAAAAAATCAAACCACCGAAAGGGAGAGAGTATTACATTCCAAGACATCCCCTCTCTACTTCTACTTTCTATATCTGTTTCTGTAATAACATATACTGTAATTTATTATGACAATAAAATTAAATTTGCGCAACTTAACATTATCAATTTTCAACTTTCTTCAAAAATTAAAAAAAAACAATTGTTTTTAAACTTTGAAATCTACATGGTCAAAAAAGAACAAAAGACATATATTCTGGACAGTTCTTTTATTGTACGGTATGATGCAAAAACATTCCAATTAATATTGAGATATAGGTTCATATTCCACAAATGTAATTATCATATTGTTAGTGTTGCAACACCTCAAAGTGGGAGGAACCACTTTCACAAATATATGAGAATCAGATGTGTTTATAATATATCAAAGCACGCTCGAATGATCAGGATAGCGTTTGTCTTGATTTCGAGACAGTCCCTTGAAATGATTTTAAAAAATTATATAATAAGTTAAAAAATAATTTAATATTAAAAATTGATAAAAATGAACTTTAAAAAAAAATTATTTCATTATTTTTTAATTGAAAAAAATTAATATCAACGTTCACATATCTAGCTTCTAAGTTTTATTTTTATTTTGATATTATTAACTTATATAAATTATACAAAATAATAAAATATTTAAATAAATATTAATTTAAATCAAAATAATTTTAAATTATAAGTAATTATTTAAAATTTATCCAGCCGGACCCAAATGGCCAAATCTCTCTCAGAGCTGGTGTTATAACAATATCTATACATATATATATAGGGGGCTACTCTAATGAGAACCATCTTATAATGAGAACTAAGAACCAAATCAGAATCACCAAATTTAAAATCAGAATCACTAAAATTTAAATATATAAATATATTATAATTATATATATTAGCATCACCAAATCATCATCACTACCATCGTAACCACTATTACAATCACTGTCACCCACAACCACTACATCTCTGCCACAATTCCCACTACAACTCCCACCATAACATCACCATCATCTCCACCACCACCATCATAACCACACTAGCTAAAAATTATCAAATTCAAATTCAAAATCATCAAAATTAAACCATTACATCGCCATTACCATCGCCACTTACAAAAGTATCGAATCAAAACTCAAATCATCAAAATAAAAAAGTGAATCACCAAAATAAAAACGCGAATCACCAAAATACAAATGCGAATCACTAAATTTTTTGAACGAAAATCATCATTTCTTTTCCAGATCTAAGTAAGTGTAATGAGGCTCTGGTTGATCTGAAACACCGATGGTCATATAAACATTATCATGGTGGTATAAACATTAATTTTCATGGAATAGTAATGGTGAAGAAAGTATCATCATGGTGGTGGAAAGAGTAAGCATCAGATCTGAATTGTTTTCGATACAGAGAGGTGCTAGGATTTCGGTTTGTATGATCGGAGTGAAGAACATCTCGGTGGAATTGATGAATAAAGTCACTATATGATGTATGTATATATATATGTATGTATATATATACACGTCACAGAGAGGTGGTCGGAGATGATGAACGAAATATATACTGATGAACATCTCGTCGGCAATGATGATCGAGATGGATACATAATAATAATATATGTATGTATGTATGTATAGTAGTACATGATAATGGTAATGTTGATACTAGTGAGAGAGACATGGAGCTAGAATGGAGCAAAGAGAGAAAATAGATATCGAAACAGTAGATCTGGGTTGTTAAGTGAAGAGAGAGAAAAAGCTTAATTGAGTGGCTAAGATTTAATTGAATTTAAAATTTTTAATGGCTGAGATTAATTCTAAGTTCTCATATTAAATTGGGTTCTCATTTGAGCATCTGCCTATATATATATAGGGTCCTGCTCTCTCTCTCTCTTTCTATATATATATATATATCTCTTTTTCTTCCTACCTAATAATAATTTTCATAATTATATTACAACGTAATATTGGTCAACTTCATGCTACTTGGAAGGGTATATATATTGGCCTATGACCTTCAACTAAACGACACCGTCAATCATTCTTCCACTTCCGTATTAATTTAAATTGTTTTGTTTATTAATTTATAAAAATTTAGTTAAATTATATTCATATATTATTGAGAGTCCACTCCCACTTTCCAGACTTTCATTTCCTTTACCGATTAAGCCCTTTCGCTATCTCATCTTCTCTTCTATTTACCAAGTTTTTCAATAAAATCGAGATCTAATCCCTTTTGTATAAGATCTTGTTTGTGTACCTTGTTATCAAGTTTGTTAGTTGTGCCCATCTTTTTGAAATATTAATGTGTTATGTTTTGATGTTTTTGTGTGTCTTGTTACAAGTTTCAGTAATTTTTCTGAGAATGATTTATATGGTATTTTGGGAGATCCGTAAGACTTGCATCGAATCTGGAACGGTGGTGGATATTGCAAGAGCTCACAAAAAATTATTCATATTTTGGGGGTATTTGTTCCTACAATAATCAGTTGATGTAATTCATAGTTCTGAACATTGAGCTATATGTGAAGGTCAATTGTGATGTTACTAATTTCATAGTAAAAGTTGGATTGTTCGAGATATCATTGTAATACTTTTTAGATTAAAGAATTTTGATATTTTATGTGTTAAGCGATCTGAAAACAAAACGACTATTTGTTTAGCTTGTTTTTTGTTTCACAATCAGGTTGTAGTTCACAGTTCGGGTGTGTTTGTGTGAATGCATTAAATTTTGTTTGTAATAAAAAAAAGAACGGTATTTGTGGCTATTTTTGTACGCTTCAAGCTAGGTCCATGATATTACTAGAATTGGATGTCTAATCATATGATATTATGTGCTAATAGCAAATTAATGTACTTGACTATGTTTATACTAATTAATATGGAAAGTTTTGTTTAAGTTATCCGGTCCAATAAAATATACTACATGAACTAATGGTTAGTGATCTCATCCTACATAATTATAATGATTAGGACAGCTTAATTCTAATCATCATATGCCATGTAATGTCTACACTCTTAAATTTGTTGAAATCTCCAATGGATAAAAGAATTTATCGAAACCTCCAACAAGGAACGGCTAAGCAATTCAGTTTTACAAGTTGAAATTCGTTGACAAAAGTATTTTTTTTAGCGACGGTAAGTCAGACTCTAAGATCAGAAGTAAAATGTGTGTGTATAAAGATAGATAATCATAATTTGTCATTAGCAGAATATGACATAGGGATCTAGAGAAGTAGTTTGATATCTCTACTTGACGAAGACTTGACACTAATTTGTCTCAACTCGCAGCTATATAAAGCCTTTAAGCCACCCTTAGTCTCAGTAAAATATTAGAACTTCTCTACTGCGCAAAATTATACCCAGTATCGCTCAAAAAATATAAAATAATAATAGTAATATTACTCGGTACGTGTTGAACATATTTGTTCTGCTAAGCATTATTCTTTATGATCAGGAATATTTATATGCATGTATAAAATTATATGCTTCATCAGTACGTTAAGGCAATTTTTAATCTTTCTTTCACTCGTTGACTTGTATTCGATTAGTTAAATATTTTCAGATGATGACAATGTCCATGTTTACCTGCAAACCAACTCATCCCTCTCTCCAAATTCGGGCCAGCAACTCTCATCACAGTTCTAGGCCACTGCCATCTAAAGACAAGGTGGTGGTGGTTATGGGAGCCACTGGTACTGGCAAGTCGAGACTCTCTGTCGATCTCGCTACCCGGTTTAACGGAGAGGTGGTTAATGCTGATAAAATGCAAGTCTATGAAGGTTTAGATGTGATTACAAACAGAATTACGGCCCAAGAGAGTTGTGGTGTGCCACACCATCTCTTAGGGATAATGCATCCGTCTGCAGACTTTACATGCACAGATTTTTGTGACATGGCTTCCTCGGCAGTGGCTTCTATTGTAGATCGACAGAAACTTCCCATCATCGCCGGAGGCTCAAATTCTTACATTGAAGCTCTTATTGACAATAAACCTACTGGATTTCGAGCAAAGTACGACTGTTGCTACCTTTGGGTGGATGTCTCAATGACAGTGCTTCATCAAATTATATCAGATCGTGCTGATCAGATGGTTGAGAAGGGGATGGTGGATGAGGCCAGGCAAATGTTCAACCCAAATGCTGATTATTCGACGGGCATAAGGAGAGCCATTGGGGTGCCCGAGTTTGATTACTACTTTCGACTTGAGGACCGTGTGGATGAAGAAACTCGAGCAAAGCTGCTGCAAGAAGCTATATATGAAGTGAAGATTAACAGTTGCAGATTGGCTTGTCGCCAGCAAGACAAGATTTTATGGCTGAGAAATGACAAGGGATGGAATATTCAAAGGCTTGATGCAACTGACGCTTTCTTAATGTATGGGAAGGAGTCCAATAAGGCGTGGAAGGAGCTAGTACTAAAACCTAGCAAAGCCATCATTAGTCGATTTCTTAGCAGTTCAGGCCCTGAGTTATTATACAATAATGGAACAACACTGATAGCAACGGCCACTTCAACTCGGTAAAAACAAGATCTGTGTGTTGGTATGCAGCTATGGCAGAAAGTATTGGCTCTATGGACAATTTACTTTGCAGCTATCATGCTGTAATGTTTCTTTCTAGTTCAAACCATTTCTGAGGAAATCATAGGCTCGTAAACCTCTTGAGGATTCCTGAAATATATGAGTCCTATTACATGCATATATAGAAGAGTCATGCACAAGCTAAAACTATGTTATCATGCTGTCACTTCAGTATGGCTGGACAATAAAATTTATATATGGTACTACGGATCACTCTCGAGTGAAATAATTTACCGAGACAGTGACAGCTGTTCATCAAGTTGGAGATGAGCATAGAATAAAACTTCATTTTCAGTCACTATCTTACCTCTTCCTAGACTAGTTGTGGTCTTTATCGGCATATAACTCTATTCATAGCAATATTTGTCATATCTAGCTACAATTTTAATGCCTAAAAATAAGTATTAATTCAAGTAAAAAAATCGCACACACAAGAGGTCGTCTCTTCTGTTCAGAGAGAGAGAGAGTGACAAGGATGAGAGGTCATCGAGAGCACCAACGGTAATTCAACATCACTGGTACCAAGACTAATTTGCTATTTAAACCTGTAGTATAAAAACCGAACATTTTCAGAGACAGTTGAATCTGAACTCCCACACAACTTAAGATCACAAAGGGACGAAACAGAACTTTGTCTTACAAATCCTAGACATAATCAGACAGTTAGTAAAACTACTAATCCCTCCATAAAAGATACTTTTCACACTAACATCAGCCGGCCCGGGCATGAAAAAGTGATGCTGCAAGAAGGATCAGTGATAACAGTGTACGTGTGGGCAGGTTTGGAAAGGAAGATGGGCAAGTAAACCAGCATGTTGCAAACACACTCACTGTCTATTGCTCGTACCCAATGGAAGCATTCTTGTTTGACAGGCGTTTTACTATGCACCTCCTGCCTGTGTCTGTGTCTATGTCTGTGCAATGGTGAGGGAGGAGAATCCGGAGAAAACGGCATCATTGCACATGCACGAGATGACACTGCCATCTGAGCATCACACAACGGAATAAGTTGTACAGGAACTAAAGTTGGCCTAGGTGTTTGTCTTCTCGGAAAGCACTCAATCTTCGGGTTCATAATCATAACCAGGAATAACAAATATAGTGCCAACTTAAAGTTACAAACTCTAAAGTCCATGCCAATTACCATTTTTAGCTGTTTAGAATGTTATCCTTCTACTTGTATATAACGGTGTTATATTACAGACCAGATCATAGAACATGTGTGGTTGTATCTAATTAGGTATTATTCTAGCAGGTTGATGATAAATAGTAAAAAAAGAACCTGAATGACATAGTGGAGAAAGTGTGATAACTAATAGTTTACAGAGAATATTAGGTATAAATTGGTTTAGAGAGTTTCATTCAATTTGTGTGAGGGGGACTGCTTGTTGCTCACTTATAATTTGATGCAGAGTTGGTAGAACTGCAACATTATTCCGACCTCAGTGTTAAAAACATTAAACTTTCTTATTAGGCTTATATTATGGATTACCCATAAATAGATGAATTTATCAACTATAAAATGCAAATCAAATTCCAAGATTTGCTGTAGATTTTAAGTTCATGCAAACTAAAAAAAATAATATAAAATATTACTTATTAAAAACATAGTTCGGTAGCTTCCATAACATTAAAACTTGCCTTCATATTTATGACTGTATAATAATAACATAAGCACATCACTAACCTCTCACTGTATTTCTAACAGTGTCTTCTCTTTCACATACAGTTGAACGATCTAAAAGATATCCTATGAAGTCTCAATCCCTGTCAAACTTCTGCCGAACCCAACAAGCAGCATAAGCTTGTTCATAAGTTTCTGCCAGAAACATATATACAGGCTAAGCGCTGTACCTGTAAAATTAGATCGGTCATGATGGTTAAACATATCTATGAGTCTTGCGTGGTAAGCAAAACAGAGTATTGGAACAGTTTGGAAATTAATGAATAGTTTACAAATAATATTTATATTACTGGTGGAGGCTTTCCGATAGTAGAACATTTTAATTGCTGGAGCATTTTCTGTCAGGAGTAAAAGACATTTTTAGCCAAAAGACGAAATCCTCTAGTAATGAAATTATGTTGCATAATCTTACGGATAAACCTGCAGATAGTAATTGATTAGGCTAAGCAGAAGACATATCAAAGACTTCAGGATTAAAAAATACTTCTCTCAAAGTTTATAGCCCAGTTTAAATGATTTTAGCAAATTGGCTCATCCCCAAGGCTTAAGATAATCAACTTCAAAGACCACAGCATGGATATTCTGGTGCATAATGATTTTGTTTATCAAATATTTCCTTTCCACAATGTAGTACTCAACAAGTCACCCCCACCCCAAGAAAAAATCACATACTGTTTATTTGTATCTTCCTACACTGTTTATAATGTTTGTTGGTGGTTAACAAGATATTATAATTCTTATGCAACTATCTCAGCTCTGCATCGGAATGGTCCCCACAATACAGTTTTATATAAACAGCAAAACAACATAAAACCTTCTCACATTAAAAATCATCTTAGTATCTTACATTTAACAGCTGAGGAGTGCAATGCCCCTGCCGCAAAAGAACTTTCTGCTCTGACATGCTGACACTTTGAGATGATTCAGAAAAGTGTTAAGAAGCCATTTGGTATGAGATACAGGTTTGCTCTATTAGTGTCAGTATAAGGCTGCAGCACATACCAAAACTTCAAATTCTTGAATTAAACGCAAATATTACCATTAGTATCTAAATAATGGCCAATATAAAAAATTACAGACCTATATGCTGATAGGAATACCTCTTCAATTCTATTCACTGATAACCCGTATAGAATCTAGTCTGGACCATATACCTTTTTCTAAGAGTCAAACTTATGTGCATTAAATTGCAATACTGAAGTCAGTTCTTGAAGCTATGACCGGGTGATATACCTATTTTCACTGTAGTTTAGAAAATGTAGTAATAACTGTATTGCTTAATCAGCAAAAGGAAACACCAAAACATGGTTCACTGAATGATGCAGTTCACTACAGAAAATATAACCACTGCATTAACACATATATTAATATATCTAAACATCAAAGTACAGAATAGATGAGAATTATATTTGTTGCTTTGTCGCTCAAGTATGAACGTGGAAATCATGACTTGCTACTATCAGATTCAGCCTTCATGAAGCCTCATCCCCGGTGGAAATAGATCTAGAATTTCAACTACATTTTAGGCATAAAATTTGTAACAAAAAGAAAGTAATTTATATAAAGTTTTTCATCAAATGCACGTACAATAAAATACTTTCCAGAAGTTTTTATGTGTTTTTGCAAGTGACCCACACAAGTAAGCATCACACATATTGTCTCGGTATGCCATCAAGGGCAAACACTAAAAAATAATGCAATTATACTTGGGGAAATATCAACTTATTGTGTTTATTTATATACATATGCATGTGTGCTTGGGGAAATATCAACTAGAACCTCAATTATAAAATTGAAGGGACAGGAACATTGTCTTGTACTTAAAAGTTTAATAGGCTTGTAATTTGTTAAAAATTAATACTTACCAAGATATACTAATAATTTACAGACTAGTGAATGCACATGACACACAGACTCACTAACATGTGTCAAGTTACAGTCAAACTATGCACGTACATTCAGAAATTGTTAAAAATCATATTATCACAGGGTATAAACTCATACTATGTGAACCAACTCCGTGAAAACTTCAACAAATATATATTGGGACTTGGGAGGACCTTTTTCTTTGTGCAAGTGTTTGAATGATGTGTACCCATTTATTTTTGCATTCTAAGACAGTGTGCTTACTCAATGTCATATTTTATGTAAGGTCATCTAGTTCTTCATAGTTAGTGTAACAAGATAGGAATAACTAGAATCGGTTTGGTCTTGTGTACCAAAATGCAGGATGCCGATTTTTTAAAACACCACGCCAGTCCGCAACCTGCAACCATTTAAACTGGACCAGTGATTATGATATCGGACTGTCTGATATGCAGTTTAAACTGATTTGAGAATCTACAGAAGGAAAGACAGAGATGTTGCTTCAACTGATGATTCGATTTATCATATGTTTGGTCTACAGTCTTTACTCAAAATATAACAAAACTCTGTTTCATGTTTGTACATGTGAAAGAAAAGACTAGCAACTTCAGATACATAGATCTTGCTTTCACTCGTGACAGTTTAATTTACTGCCTCTTATTGCTACCAACTCCATGTCTTTTTGAATGGCTTCTCTTTGCACCCTCAACTGTTCTGCCCTGTTCCGTTGTCCCTCTTCCAACAACTCCACAAACTTATCTTTGATCTTCAACAGCGGATCACGGTCAATCAACTGGTCCTCCTTGTAAGCTTCCCTAAGCATAGCTGTCTTAATTCCACCCTTCAACGACATATAAAAAATTCCCGAATGCCTTGTGAATACAGTTGAAAATGCATTTGAAAACCTATACTCTTCGCAAAATTTCCCCAGTATTGGGACAGGTATCCTCTTATAAAGAGAAAGCGAAAGAAGCTCATGAAAAACCCCAACTGTCCTCTTTTCCATTTCCCTTGACGCTTGTTCCAAATTCGACGCATCTTCATACGGAGATATATACGGAAGCTCCATCCAATCCCTAATCCACTCTCTCATTTCTTTCTTCAAAAAGAATCCCGGAGGAAGCTTCACATTAAAACCCGGCCTAACTCTTATCCCAGTCATACTCTCCTCCTCCTCGGCCTTCCTCTCAATCGCCGATTCCGCAAACTCATCATTCCACGAAACCAACTCCAAGAACGATTTCCCCTCTCCAGGACTCCCAACTAATCTAAAATACTCTGGATACTTTGGAACCAAACTCACCAACAAATCATTCGGAAACCCAAACTCCCTCTTCACATGCACTAATTTATCCGCACTAACCACCTTATCTTTCGCCATCATCAACAACTTACACAACTTGATAATGACAAACCTCTCATTCTCGATATTAATCCTCTCCTCTTCCTCCAAAAACTTCCTCAACCCTAAACTCGGACGAACAAATTTAACCGGTTCCGACTTGGGCCTAATTCTATCCAAATACAAATCAAACAAACCAGGGTTCCTATCCATAAATGTCATAATTTTAACAGGTAATCGCAACCTTTCGCGACGTTTCTCTAAGTAACGAAGGGGAATAACTTGTCCTGGTTCATTTAACACTTGTTTTACGACACGAGCACAGAGTCTCCATTGTTTATCATTTTCAATTGCCTGGTCTAGTTTTTGATCTTTACGCCAAGCTACTTTAAGACTTGAAATTGAAGCACTGAATTGAAACAAAACCCTAACCCTAGAAACTGTGCATTTGTGATTTGTGTTGGGTAGAGATGATAGAGTAATGTGATTGCGGAAGAACATTATACCTGATTGTATGTATATATTCAGTTCAATTGGATATTATTGAGTATGCAATGTAGCAGACTAGTAGCGGATTGATTGCTGTGAGAGCTTGTTGCTTAGACATAAAATAATAGCGGATTGATTGTATGTATATATTCAGTTGTCGATAACGACGGGTCGAGGGATCGCGCTGTACCTGACGTATGTTCTTTATCTTTTGTTTTCGGGTCGGAGATGGGTCAACATTAAATTTGGTTTGTCACTCAAACACAGCCAATACTGGAATTAAGAGGCGAGATCGGATATAAGGATCGGTTTTGGGCTTCTCTTGCACTTTTGGTTCCATTATTTATGATCGGGCATAGTCTATTATTTACTTCCACTTCCTTGTACAATTTTTAGTTGAATTGATGAGTATAATGGATGATCGTGGTGCGTTGAAAGACTAGAATCGATACAGACTTGTGAATATTATTCTGTTTTTGTGCACCACCGTTCTTAACCGCGGTTATTCGGTTTTCGGTACAGATTTTTTAAAATTTCAGTTATTCGATAATTCGGTTTTTAATTATGGTTAATTGAATAATAAAAATAATAACTGATTTTTTAAAATATTATAAATAAAATAATAATTAATAATATATTACTTATACTATCAGTCTATAATCTATTACTGGTCGGATACTTCAATTATTATTTTTCCTTCTTGGCTCTTTTACTTTTCAAATTCCCACTTCACCGTTCTTACAATTATAACTTGTGCCATAAATCTTAACAGATAGTTGTCATGTTTTTTTTTAATTTATAAATTTAGGTATTTTTTAAAAGTTAGAAGGCCTAATTATCTATTCATTGGTTACCTTGTTTTAAACATTTAAATATGCCCAGTACTAGTGAAACATATGAATTATTAGACTCTAGGCTATTTTTTATTTTTGCTTTTCTAATGTAAGCTTAATTTAAATTTCGAGTTAATTTTTCACTCCATTGCTTTGTGACAAATGTTAAATTTTGTTTTCAAATTTGTATGTATGATATGTAATTTCAAGAATTATTATTAAATTTCAGTTTTTAATTTCAATTTTCGATTCAGTTTAATAAACAAATTAATTTCGATTCAATTTTCAATAACGATTTTTTTAAAATTTCAGTTTCGGTCAACCAAAATAAAATCCGATTTCGGCATTCTATTAATCATAAAGATACGTAGCAGGCTAGCACTGATTACGTATATATAGCCCGTTCATATCCTCCCCCTGTTAAATCTTAACCTCCAAGTCTTTTCACCCAAAACTCAATAATCGTGTCTAGGGTTTCTGGGTAAGTGGCTCTCCTCTTCCCCTAGGTTATTTAATTTACAATGTTTTTGATGAATTATTTTTTGATTAATATTTGTTTATTGTTTATGTTACGATGATATGATAATTGTTTAGTTTTAGTAAACTTATTAGTTTGTGATATTCATATGCTTGCAGATTTAGAGGTGTTGAAGAAGATGGGTTTAGATTCAGTCTATAAACGTCTGCTCGAGCTCTTTCCTATGGTACACACACACACACACACTGTTTTGTATTTGCTTATCAATTAGGTACAACAGTTTTTGATTATGTTGAAGAAAGTTATGTCTGATAATTCAAGCATGATTTGCGGTCTCGATTATTTAATTTTGGAATTAAATCATATATGTATGTCGTTTTGTGTTTCCATGATTTGCTTGTGTTTGTAATTGGAGCATGGGAGGTTATCGGTTATATATGTGTTTAAATAGGTTGATGCTCGTGTGCTTAAAGCTGTTGCGATAGAGAACTCAAAGGATATTCATGTAGCTGTTGAAGTTGTTATTGATGAGATTATACCTTTTCTTCCTGCACAATCAGTGTCGATTAATTCTGCTGATGAGGTTAATTCATGTTCACATGAAGGTAGTCTGTCTGTTTAAATTGATTTTAAATTTAGATCTCTTCGTTACATTTTCTGTTGTACATGAGTTTTTTTCCTTCTCTTTTTAGGTGCTGGAGCTGATGATGCCCCTACTGTTGTTCAGACAAGTGAATCCCTTCCATGTGAAAATGGGGGAATTGTTGGTACAGGAGATGAGTGTGATTACCGAAATTCACAAGGGGAGTCTGCATATGCAAGTAATGTTGGGGTTGATTTGTCCGCTGTTAATACGACTTTGGCTAATGAAAAGGCCGCTGCTAATGGATCTGAGGAAGTGAATGTACTTTTTAATTTATCACAAACTTTTCAAGAGAGTAGCAAAGAAGATTTGGAAGTTTTAGACCATTCATCTCTTGATGGTGATGTAGCCCCATCATCCGTTCAGAATGTTTTGCTTGATGGTCCTGCAAACAACAAAGAATTAATCACAGTGCCTGTCACGCTAATTACTCACGAGGAACCAGAACCAAGTTATTCATACATTACTGTTTCTAAAATTGATGTACCCACGAATGAAATGGTTGGTTGTGAAAATGAGCCTACATTGCATACTGTGGCCGATCCTGAGACATCATTTGCAGATGTTGATAAACTAGTGCAAAGTAATTTTACTATAGCTGCGTCTGAGGAAGGGTTAGCAACTACTGTATTTGATGATTATGAGGGCGAGACTAACATGAACACTACCCTCAGATCTCAATATGGGCATATTTATAGTACTCAACATCTTGAGGATAGTATTGAATCTGCCAGGAGCGAGAAGGTACTATCATCCTTAAATTCTGTAGAACACCATAAATGTAAGCTGTTAAATGCTAGCATCTGCATTTAAAGTTATAATCTTTTGGTATTTATTCTCTTTTTCAATCTCAATTAAGTAGAAACTTGAAATAAAAAAAATTTAAGCATCTTTTTCGATTCTAGCCCATATATTCTGCTTTGAACTACGTCTGTTTTTATTAATTATTTTCTGAATAATCATTTTACGTCAGAGTAAGTTTTTTCTTCCTTGATATCATTATATGTAACTCAAGATAAACTTGTGCATTGAAAGACATAGGAGTTTTTGGGTGTAAAAAGTTATTTAAATGTTTTGAGTTGGATGAACATAAATTTTTATTGATTCAGTGAAGTATGGAGACTTTATATATATTGTTAGGCAAACATGGTAAGATGTTTGGCTTTATGGATACTTTTGGTACTATGGTAACCACTGTACAATCTTGTCACTCTGTCGTCTCGTCCAGCTCAATATCCTCGATCTTTTTCTGCTGATGTTATGTTTGGGTTTGACAAAAAAAAATTTTTTTTTGTCAAAATGTCGCATTTAAAAGTGTTCACCACCTGCCAACTCAAGAACTTATGGGCAACAGATAAATGCAGTGAGGATTATTATTATTATTATTATATATATTTCCCGGAAGTGATGGCCTTTTGATGTTATCTTTTGAATGCTGTGCACAGGTAACTTTGCACTCAGCAAAGGAGTCACTATTCAGCTTGATGAAAGAAGTAGATCTCAAAGAGGACACTGTAGAACAAGTAAAGGAAGAAGCTGCTCGTGGGGGCTTGAGCATACTTAACGATGTGAAAGAGCTGAAACAGATGCTTCAACGTGCAAAAGAAGCAAATGACATGGTTCTGTACCTTTAGCTTAATATTTTTGGCTGAAATATTAGATGCTTGACCTTTAGCTTACTTCTTTTGGCTGATCCATTAGATGCTTCGTTTGTTTTGTCTTATTTATTTTCAAAGCTACCTTCTTATATCCTCTTTGAATGCAGAATGCTGGAGAAGTATATGGAGAAAAGGCTATTCTAGCCACTGAAGTGAGGGAGCTTCAGTCTCGCTTGGTCACTATGTCAGATGAAAGAAATAAAGCTCTTGCCATGCTTGATGAGGTCATGTTATAAGCATTAACTTTGCACATGTGTGCTTGGGGGGGGGGGGTCATCACATGGGAGCTTGCATTGTAGGTTTCGCATTTATCAACCTGATGTTACAATCCTTTTTTTAATGCTGGATAGTCACTTTCATGTAGTTTGGGGGTTTTCTAGAAGTATAGATCCATGCTGCTGGTTAGCCATGATGTACTGGGAAGTACTGTTTTAGACCGCACACGAGTGTGATTTTAACTAATGAACTTGCTCCTGTATGAGTCACATGACCATATCCTTTTCATTTTCTATGATATAGCTTAGGTGCCCCTTTTGCATATACATTTCTAATCATCTCCAGTTTCGCATTATTAAATGTTGTTTGGTAAGTACAGGTGAATATATGTTTATATTTCCGGAATCAAGAAATTTTGATGTTTGTATTAAGTTAATTCACTGATTATGGTATATTGATTGTCTAATCACCTTCTATACTTGTCATGCTCCTTGTATTATATTTTTCACTTTGAGGTGATAAGAAAACTGACAAATGTTTCCTTATTATCATCTAAATTAGTTCATTCATTTTTTACTGCAGATGCGTCAATCACTTGAAGTGCGATTAGAAGAAGCAGAAAGAGAGATTAACGCTGCAGAGCAAGAAAGAATAGACAAGGAAGAATATGCTCACAAATCTCTAGCATATGAAAACAGCAATATGGAAAATGTGGTTCAGCAGTCGAAGATTCTGCAGCAAGAAGCAGAGAACAACTCAGAGGTACTTAGCTACCGTCTTGCCTAATATTTTTCTGTGTTTCTTGTGCTAATAGAAATTTTTACAGTGCATAATTTGTTTATTTCGTGCCCTTTCTGTGTGTTAGCTGAGAGAGTTTCTTATGGATCGTGGCCGATTAGTCGACATAATTCAGTAAGTTGTTTTTAACTAAGTGAAATTTGTAGGTCAAAAATTTTTAATTGTCCAACTGTTTGTTTATAGGTTTACATGTGGAGGACATATATTGTGCTGTCATACTTATCAGAGAAATCTAGAATGCCATAAAATTTGTAACTCTTGCAATATGTGGATGCAAAAACATTAAATCTACTTAAAAGTTTTTTTTTTTTTTTTTGCAGAGGAGAAATATCAGTTGTATGCCAGGACATTAAATTGATTAAAGAGAAGTTCGACCAACATGTTCCATTAAGCAAGTTACTGTCTTCCATCTATACTTTGGCATCATTGACTTCTTCCAGTTCATCAATAACAAGTAAGATGCCTCAGCAAGTATCAGAACTTGTTCATTCTCCTGATTACACGAAGGTACATGACGCATCTTTTGCTCAGCTTTCACAAGGAGAGGAGGTGCGTAGCCATCAGAAGGAGCTTATTGATAATGGATGGGAATTCTTTGATAAACAGGAATGCAGCATGTGAATTCAGTTTCTTTGATGACAGAAAATAATCTTAGATCAGTCAGTTTGGTACCCTGTCTGGCAACTAGGATGTTTAGAAATTAGAAGTGAATTTTTTTATAAGTTTTGAGTAGAGATGTGTTTTTGACCTCGTATTTAAACTTTTGGTACATCGAGATCCCTCTGATATATCTCACATTGCAAATATGGAAATTACAGTGTCCTGTTTTTAAAGGTCTTGAAGATGGAATGATATGTTCATGGTTCTGGTTTTGAACTTCTAATGATATTGAATGGTTATTATAGTTTTACAAGAGACTCTGTTGGCAATTTCACCCGGCTGTCTACGATACGAAAGTTGCATGAAAGGTAAAGACTTAGGTTTGTTTTCGTAGGAAAATCAATGTAGGAAAATATTGTGGTAAAGGAAAAAAGGCAAAAAAAAAAAAAAAAAATTGGAATGTGAGGAAAATATTTACATCTTATAAAGTTAAATTATTTCGCAAACATTCTAACAGAACACAATATACTAGAGACGAGCGCACAAACAATACAATATATGCTGCCTGTCGAGCCCATTTTTAATGTTACATTGCGTCAGCAATGTCTTAAATTCACAATTTATATTGTATTACTTTCAACTAATTTCATGTTTCGAGCTTAAGCACAAATAGCAGATTTCTACTCTTTTTATTATACTAGGAGATATAATCTTCACCTAATCTGTCGCTAGCAACTTTTACTACATTGGTCATTAATATCAGCAAGTCCAAATGAGTCTAGGCCAGAAGTTGAATTTGTCCAGGCCATTCCCAAGTTGATGCAAGACCTGCATTCACTTCACGAGCTGTCAAAGTGGCAGTAAGTACGATAGATTTGGCAGTAGCTAGACTTGATAATAGATAAACCCGAAAATCTTCTCCCTAGTAATAATAATATGATCCATTTCATCATGTATAATTCGTGTGGCATGTTCTTATATTCTTGACACTTCTGAGAGGTAGCAAAAAGAGAAAGGATATTTCAAATTTGGAACAGGAAAATCACTTGAAGATATAACAAGTACAAAGTTAACAATGAACTGGGTTTTCATAAAGAGAAGTATCAGTCGGTCATTCACTATATAAATACTTAAATACTACAATAGTTGTGTTTAAACATGATTTTAGAAGTTTCAAACACTAATCCATCAAATGTTAATTTAAAAAGAGGTCTGAAAATGTGGTGCCCGCATGCAAATGCCACTCTTCATAAGTTTGGTACCTCTGCAACCAAATCATATGTGTCTACAAGATTTGATTCTTTTGGTTGGTAAATAATTTCCTTAAACATGCCACCTAGCTTGTCATTGTGTTGAAACATCTTTTGCAAGATCTCATCTTCAGAGACTATACTTGGTACATTTTCCTTGCAGCTATCCCTGTCATCTGAAGAAAACACAATTTCTGACAATCGGTCCTTGGCAATTTGTACCTTGTATTTTTTACTGTCCATCTCTTCTCCGATAAGATGGTATGTGTGCACGATCTTTTTCTGGCCAATCCTGTAGGCTCGGCTTATTGCCTGTCTTTCAACGGAAGGATTCCACACTACATCCAGTAGAACAACTCTTGATGCCCCCACAAGATTTATGCCTTCAGAACAAGCCTTTATCGATGCCAAAAGTACCCGCACTTTGCTTCTCGGATCATTGAGAGAAGTGATTAAAGATTGGCGCTGCTTTGCTTCAAGACCTCCATCCATATATAGCACCTCTCTTCCTTCAGTCCACCCAAAGTAAGTCTGAAGCTGTTTTTTTGTGAAGATCAGAGGGTCGATATATTGACTATAAATAAGCACCTTTTCATTTAGTGCCTCACTCAGCCTACAGAGTTCCACGACAAATTTTGTCTTTGCGCCAGAATAGGGATCACTTTCTAGCTTTTCAAGCTTATCCCTATAGCTTGAAAACTGACACTCTTGAAAATAGCGCTTAGGCAAGAGTGAGGGATGGACAGATACCAGGGAAGTCACGTATGATAATTCCAGGTAGCCAGCTTTAAGATCATTGGTACTCAGAACGCCTATTAGCTCCTGCTGCAACTCTGTTGGCTGCAAGTGAATCAAGGCATCCTTCAAACCAGGACAGCTTTTTTGAAGTATTTTTCCTTTATGCACATGCACAAAAGGACTAATCATACATTTTAGCTCCTTCAATTTATGGCCAGACCACTTGGTTTTTAGTTCTTTGCTGATATTCCTCAAGTTTTTCTTCATCTCGCTGTCAAATTTGGGGTTTACCAAGCGCAGGGTATTATATAGCTCATCAAAATTGTTCTGGAAGGGAGTTCCTGACAGAATGATGCGCCGCTCTGTCCCAACATCAAGCAAAGAGTTGTAGATACTGCTTTGATCATTGCGGGGTGTGTGTCCTTCATCCAGTACTATAAGACTAGGAAGCTTAAGAAGGGCTTTCCCCATTTGCTCTATTAAAGGGCTGCAGTCAGCATTTTTAGTTGCATCTCTCACAAGTTTATCAAACAAAGCATATGTTAATCCCAGGATGCTTTTGTCCATTTTCCATGACAAAAGCTTGACTAAACGAGTACGAGTTTCACTGTTCCTGCTGTTCCTCCCTTCCCTTGAAACGCTTACAGCTGCTGGATTTTCCTGGCCCGAGAACTCCATGTTGTTCAAATTGTGGAAAGGCATATTGATGTTCCACTTTTTGAACTCCTCTTCCCATGTAAGAAGCATGCTCTTAGGAGCTATAATTACTGGCCTAGAATCTGGGTACAACTTCATGAATGATTGGAGAAATATAATAGTAAGGCGAGTTTTCCCGGTTCCGGGGGCATGTGAAATTATGCATCCAGAACCAGAACTCAACAAGGGCTTCTCCAACTCGTCAATGATAATACCACCAGCAAGATTCTTCCAGATGAATTCAAAACCTTCACGCTGGTGTTCATACATGCTACTCCTCGTCCCTGGTACCAAATCCCAGACAGTTCCAGTAGTGTTGTAGATTTCAGAATCATGCCTTCCAGCACCAGAGTGTCGGAAGTCATCCGAGTAAATAGGGCATCCTGATTGTACAAAATAACCCCTCCTCCGTGTTTGTGAAGAAGGCTTGCTCTGTACACAAAGTTCAAAGTGGATATTTCAAGCAACTTTAATAGTAAGCACTAAGAAGAGTCTGAAACGTGAAACACAGGTATCTAAAGAGCATGCCAAATACTTAAAGAAATGTTAGAATTTGCAACACCAGTAGAAAAATGCTCCTACTATAGATTACTTGAACCATCAGATGCTTCTATATACCGAGTAAGACATCATTAGAGGACACAAAGATTAACATGACTTACAAAATCTGGAAGAATATGCTTGATCTCTTGGTTCACATGCGAACAATACTTGCATATAATTCCGATTTGTTCATCAAGAACAAGATGGTGAATGCCTTGACTACAAAGCGTAGCCCAATCAGTTTGTGTTTTACAGTGATCACCATTGTCAACAACCTCCTGCATATGGTCAAAAGAACGATCAATATCATAGTTTGTATATTAATTGAATTGGAAAATTTAGTGTTAAAAGATTATAGGAGAAAAGCTAGAAACGATTTTTTTTGAATCAATAATAGAAATTCAAGCCTCGCAGACATGCAAATATACACAATCTTAAAAGTATACTACTTGTTTCGCCCTAGATATGCTAAATGTATTAGCCATTCGTAAGCATTAAATTGATATACAAACATAAACACTTCAAGAAAGAAAACGTAAGTTCCACAGGAAAATAGTGAGAGTTGAGATAAATGAGAGTTACTTGTATTCTCGCTAAACACATTATGAATGGGATATGTGCTTAAAGAAAGATATAGATAAGATATGGATGTTACTTATTTTCTAATTACACAAATCATGAATACAAATTACTAATATTCCCTAGAAAAGCTGGAGACTTTCCTGTAGCTACTATATAAACGTGTCATTTTATTTCATTTCTTATCATAGTTGATTCATTTGTTTAACATTGTGTAATTTGATTATAGGCTTGGTTGGATCCGATAAATATAACTTCAGGAAGCTCTATTATTATCCATGGTATATGTGGTGAACTTTGCATTTTTTTCGTGTATGTCATTTCCTTGCATGTATAGAAAATTATTACACAACTAGTCTATGGTAATGAATATGCAGCTATGGAAAATAATGGGCCTCCTAATGCTAGCAAATCTGACAACCTAGAGAGCAGGAAAAAAAGTAAAAAAGTTGGTTCAAGGTCCAAATATTGTGCTTCATATCATTTTATGAACAAGGTGGAAAATGCAGGCCTGCGTTTAACTTGATAAAGTTTGACGCAGCAGGCCAGATGGGTTAGTGCAATCCTATTCATGTAATCCGTACTTACTTTCATTCCTAGTATGGTCGATAAATGTTTGCAGAGGCATAGCTTAAGCAAGATTCTACAACGATGAGGCATACTGTGGTGCACAGTGAAATGTGTCACCTCATTCCAAGATTGAGAATTGAGAATGAGTTTCAGTTGAAAACAAGCTACAATGGCATCTAGGATATAGGTTTACAGGAGTGAAAAAAGGCTATTAGTATCATTATGTACCACTAATTCAGACTCCAAGATAGCTTTCGGTGTCACTTATGCTAAATGTTCAAGATTAATGTCTGCTATGTTCATGAGGTTTCAACTTCCAATAAGGTTCATTGAAGCATTAAGGTAAGCAGGAGAATAAATTAGAACCAAATTTTAAAGAAAAGTACATGCTTTTAAGTACCACAGATACATTATTAGTAACAAAGTATTATAGTCAAGTTCTTACTAGATTTTATGAAATCATAGAATACAGGCCAAGTTATTCTTCCAGAGTACATTAGAATTGGTTTGTTACTTGTACTAGAACAACATAATCTTGTATATGGAACAAAATAACACTATTAAGAACAAATACATTCAACTCATACAATAGTCAATATTGTTTTCTTTAATTGTGCATGTTATGTAAAAACTTACCAGCGGAGTGGAACCAATCTGTTCAAAAGTAAGGCACATGTTGAGCTCTTTAAAGAGACCATCAACATGTTCATCAAAGTCCAATTTTTCCACCGGCTTCTCATCCTCACCTTTAAACCAGAACTTGTATCTCGGTTTTTCTTTTTCAAACTTTTTCAGAGCCTCTCCATGGCCATGTAGAGAATCAGCAAGAATTGTGAGACCATCTAGATTCTGACCTGCTTTTCTCTTAGTGGCCATCTTCAGATTCTTTCGTCGACTTTCTCCCCCATCTCTCCTGACATATTTCCCACCGCTTTTGCTTTCTTCATTAGATTCCGAAGAAGAAAGAATCTCCACAACCTCCTCAGCTTCCCGAACAAGATGATGGTTGCCTCGACTACAATCACTTTGCATCTTACTGCGATCACCATTGCGAACCTCCTGCATGTGGTCAAAAGAACGATCAATATCCTCATATGTATACTATATTTAGGAATTTACTGTTTAATGATATATAAGGAAGTCTAGAACAGAAATGCTTTAATTCAAAAAAAAAGTATTTGACGACTCAAAACAAGTATATGCTCGTCTGTTTCCCCATAATAAAAAATATACTAGAAGACAGATGTATAAACATTTGTCACTGAAGCTGAATGTTCAAGACTTGTGTATTCTACATTCACAAAGTTTCAACCTGAGACTTTAGATCTCTCAAGTGAAGCATTAAGGTAAATAAGAGATCAAATTAGGACTAACAAATAAAAAAAACTATAATTTTACATGTTACTATAAATTATGCTGCAAAAAAGTAGTCAACTTATTACTACATAATAATGATGACTATGTGCCAGCAAGTAATATGGATACCTAGTATATGTGCCAACTTAGTTTTCGAAACTACATCGGACTATCACTCTATCAGAGCCTATACTTACTGAGAAACATGAATCTTTGTATATGGAAAAAAATCAACAGCAGTCAAGAAGATATAGATTCAACTCATACATTAAAGAAAGCGTGTTTTCTTCTGCTATGCATGCAAATTAAGTTAAAACTTACCCGTGGAGTTGAAGAATTACAAATAATCTGTTCAGCATCAAAATCCTTATCTGGCTTAGGCCTAGTGGCCATCTTCAAAATTTTCGGTCTTCTGCCACCATATTTGTTAACATATCCTCCACCACCTTGATCATCAGCCTCCGCCAAAGAATGAATTTGCAAGCCATCTTTTCTTGAACTCACATCCTCACTTCCAGAATTTACAAGTGAATTTGATCGAAGACGAACTGCCGCATTTTGAGTTCTTTTCATGAATGCGCTCTTAATAATTCGCTTCCCATTCTTCCTTCCAACATTTGTTTCATACTTTGAACTACCAATTATCTCCTCGTCAGTGTCATCATCTAAATTACAGAATCTCTCCCCATCTTCATCGTCACTTTCATCATTGCAAGAACTTGATTCTCCTTGCTCAAAAGTTACTACCTTAATTCTGTCATCAACAGTTTCTTTCTTCCCCTTCCCCTTCCCCTTCCCCTTCCCCTTCCCCTTCCCCTTCCCCTTGCATTTAACATCATTCTTGTCCCAAATTCTGCACTGGGCCACTTCAACATCAGAATCATCTTCTCCTTCATCCTGGGACTTATCAAATGAGCTCGATTCATCCAAACTCTCATCGTGATCATCAGATCTCGATGATCCATTGTTTTCCTCTCGATAAGTCTCATCTGACCCTTCACTATAATAATTTACATCTTCACTAGAGGATGAATCAGACAACTTGTCATCCACAGCCACATCTTCCCTCACAACATCATTCACATCATCATCATCTACCAATCTATCATCTTCACTTGCTTTCTTATCAACAACCGACATCACCACAACATCCGAATCACTCTCATCATCACTCAAAACTCTAACCTCTCCATCATCAACATCATCACCATCATCACTACTCTCCAACATCTCAACAACATCACAACCAACACTTGCATGCCTATCTTTTTCCATCTCTTTACCAGTACTTTTAGACTTCCTCCCACAATTTCTAGATTTCAAACTCTCACCTTCCTCCCAATCCACATTCACACACTCAACCGGGGAGGAAACAACTTCATACTCCGGCACCGGAGCTCCAGCGCCGGAACTTTTAACTCTCTTGACTCTCTCCAAATAACCATTCCAAAACTTATCACAACCCGACCTAGTCCTCTTGGCTACAGGTAACTTACTACGATCCATTTTCTACACCTAATCAAATCACTCAAATAAATATGATCAGTATATACAAATGCATGTACATTAAATAAAACGGCCAGGAAGATAATAAATTTACCAGGTAGAGAGAGAATACGAAACGGTTGTTTACAGACTTTTTCACTTTGTTTTTTACAGTATTTATTTATTTTAAGTTTATAACGAGTAATATATTACTCTTACTAGGGGGTTTGTGTAAGAAAAAAGACAAACCTGTGACTGCAAGAAAGGTTTATTAGTCATTGGATGTTACCTGCGACCAATGGATATAGATTGCACGCTGTGTCTATATATAGGTGCATGTATATGTATAGTACTTACGTATGGTGATGAGGGACTGAGGGGCTACTTTATAATTGCAAGATTTTATTCTTTTTTAAAAGTTGAAGCATTGGAACATAGGGTTATAGGTACTTGGTTACTCATTGAACCAGGGTTTGGCCCGGTTCGACAAAGGCTGGGCTTTCGGTCCGCCTTGGCTTCTAATTTTTATTGGGTGAGTTGGGTTGCTTTTTTTAGAAAATATTTGAATTTTTCTAGACTTGATAGATGGAGTACGTCAGATTTTTATTGAGATCTAAATTACTAGATTGGATTGAATTTCATCCTGATATGATTAATTTTTATAAAATTTATTAATATAAATTAAATGATATATATTATATAATAGAATAAGGAACCTAAAATTAATTTTAGATAATTTTTCATTCAGAGAGTGAATAAAACAACTATATTTGGATAATTATGATTTTTCGATATGCACCATTTTTATAGACATTATTTTGATTGTGCATATTATAATTATCAAAACACATATAAAATTAGAGGTCGTTTGGTTGAAAGATGTAGGAATTTGAAATTGTTGGGAAATGAATATTTGTAAAATTGTTTGGTTAACAATATTACAGGAAGTAGCATTTTCTGGAAAGTTCCAGTACTCATACAATGTAGGAAATTGCTTACTTACCCCTCTTATGATAACTTGTACTTCCTGAAAAATACAACTTTCTCCCTTCAACCAAACAGTTTTTTTAACTTCCTATGAGTTTCATATAGATGAATATTTGTAAAATTGTTTGGTTAACAATATTACAGGAAGTAGCATTTTCTGAAAAGTTTCAATACTCATACAATGTAGGAAATTGCTTACTTACCCCTCTTATGATAACTTGTACTTCCTGAGAAATACAACTTTCTCCCTTCAACCAAACAATTTTTTTTAACTTCCTATGAGTTTCATATAGGTATTAAATACCCAGATATCATAACTTTCGAAGGAAGTCAATACCCATATGCAACCAAACAAGCACTAAGATCAACTTCTTATTCTTATTGAATAATATATGATTCATTAATATATAAATATTGCCATTTATTAATATATATATATATATATATATATATATTAATAATTCATTTTAGAAAAAAAAATCTAATCTGGCTTTTATCTGAGATGGACTTGGCCGAAATATTTTAAAAATCCGAAATTTTCACCAATAAAATAAGGTGGTAGCTAAAAGGTGTTTAAATTCAATACCCGATAACGTGTGCTCCTGCACGTCAGTCCCTCAGTTTCTTAAAAATACAACTATTTTTAAATAAATATTCAAAGATATTTAAATAATTATTCAAAAAATAAGATGACAATAAATCAAAAGCAACAACCTGGGCCAGTTGTTTGTAAACGTAGGATGCATAATTTCCATTTCTTACTTGTAGGCAGCAAAATTATCGTATGTATTAATTGAGGTTCCCTTCAAAGAAAAAGAAGAAAATTTGACATCGAGATTCACTTTCCCAGATTTTCCTTATTTCTTTAATCATTTTTAAACAAACCTAATAATTTAATTTCTAATTTAATTTAGATTTTTAATTCATTTATCAATATTCTAAAGTTTTAATTCATTTACCAATACTCTTATATGTATAATATATAATGCAGTAATATAAAAAAAAATTATTGATACACTTTTGGAAATTTCCTCAAATATGTAGTAACCAGAAAAGATATGATACTATTTTGAAAAAGAAAAACAAACGGTGACAGAGCCAAAGAGGTGCTCTAAAAAGCTATAATATACTCGTGGATAAAAAGTGATCGTATGATGTTTTCAAAAAAGAAGACATTAGTAATTGTTAAAAATTATCGCATTTAATATTAATTATTAAATCTTTTAATAAATTAGTTATAATATTATTTAGAAAAATAAATTATCTTATTTATCAATTTTACACTAGGTCATCCGCTCAACCACATCAATCACTCACACCACACGCACTATATACATATTATTAATATACAAGTTATTGACAAGACAAAAAAATTGTCAAAATGTGTTCCAAGACAATAAAAGAAGTCGGGTTAACATGATGAATACAGTATTAAATAATAATAATGACCAGCATTTAAATTCAAAACCTAACCAATCAACTGTCTGGAACTGAAACACTCCCTCTGTTTTTTTATTATTCCACGTTTGATTTTCTGACACATATTTTTAATAATTTTGATTGCATAGCTAAAATTATTATTAAAAAAAAATTAACAAAAATATATAATCAAAATTTTAATTTATTAAAAAAATAAATTAAAAATAAATTTTTTTACTATGTAATCAAAATACCTCATGTGTGTCAAAAATCAAAACGAGAAATCAAAAAAGAGAGGGAGTATATAATTTCCCCAGCTGAGGTTACCAAACAAGTAGTAGTATCAGTTCTCTAATCTTTTAAAGTAGATTACAAACATAGAAGGAAAAAGTCGTTAGTTGCCAGGTGGTACTATACCTGTACTTGCACCTTCCTCAACTTGATCGAAGTTGTCCGGTAAACTCAATTCAGTTAGATTAGATCCTACTTATAACCATAACTAGCTTTCATAATAGGCGGGACGGATCTAATAAGAGGTACTAAAAATGTGTCGGCCTAAAATTTTTTTAATTACATAAAAATGTCTTTCAAAAAATAATAGCTTAACTGTAAAATGTGCGAAGCTTACATTTTGATTTACAGAAATACGTACGTGTGTGAAATTTGCAAAAGTAGAGATTATGTGAAATGTACTTGAGCCGTAGGAAAGTCCTTTGCCACATATAATAGCTTCCGTCATAAAAAATATTCTGACAAATATATAGAAGAAAGCAACTTAATATTTATGATTCGTATATAAACAAATTATTTATTATTTCCAGAAATGAAGAACATTGAAGGAAAGTTTTCCTAGTTTCCATTTTAATTTATTTAAAAATAGTTAATTAGAATTCTTACTTTGGTTAAGGGTAAAAGAATGAGACTAAAAGCAAGTCCAAAAAAGTGTTATAGTGGTTACCTAAAATATTTTTACATGCATTTCATTACCTATTTTTAGGTAATTACTAGTCATTATCTATTTCATTTCTATGAACTAAATAATCTTTTTCCCTCTATTTTTTCTTTTCCCTCCTTTTTAGATTCAAATTTATTATTGTTGGAGTTCACATGTTCTAGTGGTTACCTAAATCATTGGATTAAATGACTTATTAATAATCAAACTCGCACTCAACTTACAAGTGAGTCACTGAACTAAAAAAACTTGCACTTGAATAACTGAACTAATATAAACTTGCAATCAACTAATTGAACTAAAAAAAACTTGAAATCGACTCACTAAACCGATCATTAACTTGGAACTGGGTAATCGAAATCAAAAAGTTATAAAATATCATATATTGAGAGATATTGTGAGAGATAGAGACGGAGGTTGAGTTCAGTTTAATTTGTAGAGTTGTCAAACGGATAATTTGGATACGGATCTGCCTATATCCGAATTCGAAATATCCCGAAAAAATATATGTATAATAATTATATATATTATTAAAAATATATTATTTAAAAAATAAATAAACAAACATGTATATATTATAGATTGAACATAAAAAAATATATTTATATTATATATATATATATATATATATATATATATTCGGATTCAGATATTATCAGATACAGATATGTCCATATCCATATTCGTATTCGAAATCGTCGAATTTAGATACAAATAATATTCATTTTATTTCGAATACAGATACAGATATTTCGAACATATATCAGATTTTTCGAATTTTTTGACAGCTCTATAGTTTTGTAAGTTGCAAAATTTATTTATTTTTAGTACCTCAGTTGTAAGATTATTTTTGTTCAATACCCCAATTGTAAATTTTTATTAATCTAAGAATGTAAATGCAAGTTGAGGTTGAGTTCAGTTTTTATTTTATTAGTGATGTTAACGACAGTTACCTAGATTCAAGTTTTAATTACTTGAGTTATGTAAATGCAAATTTTTTTAGTTCAGTGACCCACTTGTAAGGTGAGTGCGAGTTTGATTATGAATAAACCATTTAACCCCTAAATCATTAAGAATTGTTATTTTATAGTAATATTTATAGCTAACCAATTAGAACACTTCCCACCTCCTCTGAGAAAGTTAAAATTTAGGAGGAATAAGTTAAAATAAAAAATTTACAAAAGTCATTATTATAACGGTTTACCATTAAAAATATTCCATATTATTTATTAGGAATCATGGTTAAGGTTATTAATTAATAATTTTTTGGGAATCATGTATTCACTGCTAGTTATTTTTTGGTCGAAATACTTTCACGTAAATGGTTTGTGCTGGAACACAATCATGTAAAAACAAGTTCTTTCATTCAAGAGAGTTTATACCAAAAGACATGTAAAGATGTCTCCGAAAAATTAGAAAATAAAACTTTATTGTCTGAAAATAGAACATCTGTTACAGAAAAAATAGAAAATAATTAGTATCCATCTATATAGAATAAAAAGACAAAAAAATATACTTTTAAAACATATATATAATGCAACTATTATTGAAAATTAAGATAAAATCTAACTAAACGGGATTCCTTTAGTTAGATAGTTAAGAATAACAATAAAATATTCATAAAAATAATTAAGCCCTCTAATTTGGCACAAGACCGTCTTAAAACGACATATAACAATTATCATAAATGGCCAAAAGCCATCAATTATGACATCATCCACAAAGACACAAAAACCATCACATATGGCATAAATCGAGTAGTGTAATATATACGTACTTAAAATATTTATTCAAAATTCAATTAATCTGTTTTAAATTATAAACTAATCTATTTTTTTGACAAGTTATCATATTTTCTAGGGAGGTCTTGTGGATAATGGCGTTATTATTATATTTTTCTTGCAATTTATATTTTGTATAATAATAAATAAAATGACTTGCTATAACATTTTATTATTTAATTAAATTATAATAAACAATATATAATTAAACATTGCTAAACTGATATAAAATTTTAGTTCTGCAACAATATTAATCAAATTATTTATAAAAAAATTGATATAAAATATTGGTTTTGCCAAAAAAAAATGGATTCCACGAAAAATTGATATAAAATATTGGTTTTTCCTACATAAATTACAGGATCCTAATGAGTTAAACCCAGACCGTTGCATGATTATTATCGAAATATTATCAAATGTCAAAATATCGATTTTTAATAATTACATAATATTATATATTAATTATTTATAAGCTATAATTATTATTAAAATTCCTAACTATCATAATTTTTCTAACATCGCATCAGATTATAACCCAAAATCTATTACATATCTTATAAATATATAAATTTGAACTTAAAGAGGTATTTTGAAATTAAAGTAAAAAAGAAAATTCGTAATTATTGTAGTACTTACACGAGATATTTTCTAGGTCATATTTTGAGTTTTAAATGTAAAAAATGGACGATTTTATATTCCACGCGAAACTTACCAAAAAATCTTTAATTCTGAAGGGATCCAACATCCAAGATCCAACTAGAGCAGCCCATAATTTAGACAAAAAACAGTTTCGAATAATGCTTTTTGATAAATAAAGTAAATCCATTTATATATAAAAACATTATATTGAATTAATTTTTAATAACTAAAGAATACTGTTAACTATTTTTTATAATTAAAATTCATTTATATTCCTAAAAGAATATTATTACACATGTTGAATTGTCATAACACACATTACATGTTAATATAGAGTAATATGTTTGGTTCAATAAAAAACATGACATGTATTAAAAGGAAAAAGTGGGATGTAAAAATTATTATGACAATAATTGTTATGTATAATTTTATTTTTTAATATTAACTTAAAGTTTAAATCTCATTGGAAATATAGTAACATCTATTATTTATCAATACAAGGTTTAAATTATATATATTATATAATTATTTATAAATTACAATTAATACTATACTACTGAAAATTTAATAACATAAAAAATTTATTCAAATGAATAATTATATTGTAATATTATTAATATATATATATATATATTATATATCATATACCATAATATCTATTAAATTTTATATAAAATAAACATAATATAAATCTTATCAAAAATATATTTAAATCTAATATGTATAATTTTAAATATATTAAACATATGTTTGATATATTAAAAAATTATTTAATAATATTTCGAATCACAAAATTTTATATATTTACATATTAATAATATAAATTTATATTTTGTGTGCTGTACATATTTATTTTTAATATTTTATAATTTTATTATTTATATGTAAAAATATATAATTTATATAAGTTAGAAGATTAATATAATTATAATATATTAAAACTTTTTAAAATTATAAAAATTTAATAATTTTAAAATAAATAATTTAAATAATAAAACAAAATATTTGTGCATAGCATATATAATAAGAGTAGGAGAGATCTTATTCAAATACTACAAAAGGTCAAATGATTGATTCTTAATAACTACATAATATTATATATTAATGATTTATATGTTATAATTATTATTAATATTATAACTCAAACTCTATTAGATATCATAGTAATATATAAATTTGAACTTAAAGAGTTATTTTGTAGTTAAAAAATTATAATTATCGTGTTCCTTACATTGCACATTGTTTGGGTTATATTTTGAGTTTCATAAATCAGAATTGGACGATTTTACATCTCACGCGAAATTTACAAAATTATCTTTAATTCTGAGGTGGCCCAACATTCAAAATCCAACTGCAACATCCCGTAATCTAGACAGAAAAATGAATTTTTATCGGAGAATTCTATTCCGTTTAAGAAACCTTTTTATAATTGATTTAAAATATTAAAACACGTTTTATATTATATTTATATATAGAAATAACATATATCAGATATTATTATGTATTATTATTATATTAGAGTATAGATAGTATTAAAGTTTTACATGCAGAAAGGTGGAGGGAGGTCATGAATTTTTTAGTGAAAGAGAGGATTAATTTTTTTTTTTATTCAAATCTTTTTTTTATCCAAATATTTTTTATAAAAATATTTAATATATTAAGATATTAGAGTAATTTTAATACTTGAAATCCTACAATCTTGGTGCTTGGACAAGATTTCTAGAGAAGTCAAGATCAATTTTACCTATTAATGAACTAGAAAGACTGATTTTGCATAAAGACAGTTTGCTAAGTAAGAAAGAAGATTAATAAACTGCCAACATGCACATACCATTCTTCATCTGTTCATTTATAATAATCATCAAGAACTATCCACTGTCAATAAGTTAGCTGCTCTGTTTTTGAAACTTTCAATACATAGGTAACAACTCTAAGATACCTTATATGTACCCACAGACAGGTTTTCCTTCAAATTACTCCTCTGCAACCATATCAAATGTATCTACCAAATTTGATTCTTTTGGCTGGTAAATAATTTGTTTGAACAAGCCACCTAGCTTGACATTTTGATGATACATCTCTTGCAAGATCCTATCTTTAGAGACCATAGCTGGCATATTCTCCTGCAAGCTATCCATGTCTTTGGAAGAAAACACCATCTCCGACAACCGGTCCTTCGCAGTTTGGACCTTGTATTTCTTTATCTCCATTTCTTCTGCAATAAGATGGTAACTATAAACAATTTTTTTCTGGCCAAGCCTATATGCTCGACTTATTGCTTGCCTCTCGACTGAGGGATTCCACACAACATCCAGCAAAACAATTCTTGAAGCCCCCACCAGATGTATCCCTTCAGAACAAGCCTTTATAGAAGCCAAAAGTACCCTTGCTTTGCTTTTTGGATCATTGAGAGCACTGATTGAAGATTGGCGCTGCCTTGCCTCAAGACTTCCATCCATATATAGCACCTCCCTTCCTTCAGTCCATCTAAAGTAACTCTGGAGCTGCTCTTTGATAAAAACCAAAGGGTCGATATACTGACTATAAATCAAAACCTTCTCTTTTAGTGCCTCACTCAACCGACAAAGTTCTATAACAAATTTTGTCTTTGCCCCAGAATAAGGATCGCTTTTTAGCCTTTTAAGCTTATCCCTGTAAACCGAGAACTGATGCCCTAGAAAATAACGCTTTGGCAAGAGTGATGGATGGACAGATACTAGCGAAATATCATGTGATAATTCCAGGTAGCCAATTTTCAATTCGTTGGTTCTCAGGGAAGCTAATAGCTCCTCCTGCAAATCTGTCGGCTGCAAGCGAATCAAGGCATCCTTCAAACCAGGACAGCTTTCTTGAAGTATCTTTCCTTTATGCACATGGACAAAAGGACTGATCATATCCTTTAGCTCCATCAGTTTATGGCCAGACCAGGTAGATTTTAATTCTTTGCTTATCTTCCTCAAATTTTTCTTCATTGCACCATAAAATTTGGAAGATTTCCTGTCAAATTTGGGGTTCACCAAGCGCAGGGTATTATATAGCTCATCAAAATTATTCTGGAAGGGAGTTCCTGACAGAATGATGCGCCTCTCTGTCTCAACATCAAGCAAAGAGTTGTAGATACCGCTTTGGTCATTGCGGGGAGTGTGTCCTTCATCCAATACTAAAAGGCTTGGAAGCTTAAGAAGGGCATTCCCCATTTGCTCTACTGAAGGAGTGCAGTCAGCATTACTTGTTGCAGCTCTCACAAGTTTATCAAACAAAGTATAGGTTATTCCCAAAATGCTTTTGTCCATTTCCCATGAAAAGATCTTGACCAAACGAGTAAGAGTTTTACTGTTCCTGCTGTCCCTTCCTTGCCTCGATAAGCTTACAGCTTCTGGAATTTCCTGGCCCGAGAACTCATGGTTGTTTAAATTGTGGAAAGGTATGTTAATGTTCCACTTTTTGAACTCCTCTTCCCACGTGAGGAGCATGCTCTTAGGAGCTATGATTACTGGCCTAGAATCTGGGTACAGCCTCATGAACGATTGGAGAAATACAATTGTGAGGCGAGTTTTTCCTGTCCCAGGGGCATGTGATATAATGCATCCAGAACCAGAACTAGAAAGGAGCTTCTCCAACTTCTGAATGATAATTCCACCAGCGAGATTCTTCCAGATGAATTCGAAACCTTCACGCTGGTGTTCATACATGCTACTCCTTGTCCCTGGTACCAAATCCCAGACAGTTCCAGTAGTGTCATAGATTTCAGAATCATGCCTTCCAGCACCAGAGTATCGGAAGTCATCCGAGTATATAGGGCAGCCTGATTGTACAAAATAACCCCTCCTCCGTGTCTGTGAAGAAGGCTTGCTCTGTACACAATGTTCAAAGTGGATATTTCAAGCAACTATACTAGTAAGCACTAAGCAGAGTCTGAAAAGCGTAGGCAGATATCTAAAAACTTAAGAGCATGGCAAATAGTTAAAGAAATGCTATAATTTGCAACACCAGTAGAAAAATGCTCCTATAGATTACTTGAACCATCAGATGCTTCTATATAGTATATACCGAATAAGACATCATTAGTGGAGAAACTTAAAAAGACACTGTAATTTGCAAAACCAATAGCAAAATGCTCCTATTTCAGATACTCGAATTAAAAATTGCTTGTTCATACAAAAGTAAAATCAGAAAAATTCATCAGATGCTCCTGTTTACCCAAACAGGATGTCATTCTTAAGCGAAAAGTCAGCACTCTTAAATTAAGACAAAGACGAGCATATAACTTACAAAGTTTGGAAGAATATGCCTGATCTCTTGGTGCACATGTGAACAATATATGCATACAAGCCCGATTTGCTCATCAAGAATAAGATGGTGGTTGCCTTGACTACAATCACTTTGCATCTTACTGTGATCACCATTGCGAATCACCTGCATGTGATCAAAAGAACGATCAATATCCTCATATGTATACTATATTTAGGCATTTAGTGTTTAATGGTATAGAAGGAAGTCTAGAACAGAAATGCTTTAATTAAAAAAAAAGTATTTGATGACTCAAAAACAAGTATATGTTCGTGTGTTTCCCCATAATAAAAAATGTACTAACAGACAGATGTAAATAAACATGTGTCACTGAAGCTGAATGTTCAAGACTTGTGTTTTCTACATTCACGAGGTTTCAACCTGAGACTTTAGATCTCTCAAGTGAAGCATTAAGGTAAATAAGAGATCAAATTAGGACTAACAAATAAAAAAAACTATAAATTTACATGTTACTATAAATTATGCTGCAAAAAAGTAGAGTCAACTTATTACTACATAATCATGATAACTATGTGCCAACAAGTAATATGGATACCTAGTATATTTGCCAACTTAGTTTTCCAAACTACATCGGATTATCAGAGCCTATACTTGATGAGAAACATGAAACTTTGTATAGATTCAACTCATACATTAAACAAAATGTGTTTTCTTCTGTTATGCTTGCAAATTAAGTTAAAACTTACCAGTGGAGTTGAACCAATATCTTCACATGTAAGGCTTGTGTTCAAATCTGCAAAGAGCTGATCAAGCTCTTCATCAAACTTTGATTTCTCAACTGACTTCTTATCAGTAAACCAGGACTTGTATTTTATTTGTTCTTTTCCAATCTTTTTCAGACTCCCCTTTATACCAGCTAAATAATTACAAATAATCTGTTCAGCATCCAAATCCTTATCTGGCTTTCGCTTAGTGGCCATCTTCAAAATTTTCCGTCTTCTGCCACCATATTTGTTAACATATCCTCCACCACCTTGATCATCAGCCTCCGCCAAAGAATGAATTTGCAAGCCATCTTTTCTTGAACTCACCTTCTCACTTCCAGAATTTACAAGTGAATTTGATCGAAGACGAACTGCTGCATTTTGAGTTCTTTTCATGAATGCACTCTTAACAATTCGCTTCCCATTCTTCCTTCCAACACTTGTTTCATACTGTGAACTACCAATCTCCTTGTCAGTGTCATCATCTAAATTACAGAATCTCTTGCCATCTTCATCGTCACTTTCATCATTGCAAGAACTTGATTCTTTTTGCTCAAAAGTTTCTAGCTTATCCTTAATTCTGTCATCAACAGTTTCTTTCTTCCCTCTATCATTTTTGCTTCCTCTTGGTTCAACTAACATCCCCTTGCCCTTCCTTTTTACATGATTCTTCTCTTTAATTCTGCACTCTGTCTCATAATCATCATTGGAAACATTGTTTCCTTGATCCTCAGAGTTAGCATACGCATACGATATCGAATCATTCAAACTCTCAGCATGATCAAATCCAAAAGAGCCATCCCCTTTAGACAACGAATCAAACAAGTCTAAATCATCATCCTTGGCAAATCCATCTTCATCATCATCAACAAATCTTTCGATTTACTTCCCTTGCCCTTTGTCAATAACCGATACCACAACAACATCTGAATCATCCCCTCCTCCACTCAAAGAATTATCTTCGACAACCTCTTGATCATCACTATCATCCATTACAACCACATCATTATCACTTGTATCACAATCTTTATCCAACTTCTTAGACTCCCCCTTAAATCTTCTTGATTTCACACTCTTACCTCTCTCATCCCCACCAAACCCTACATCATCATGATCTTCATCCAGCACAACATGCTCAACCGGAGACACCGTCTCAGACTCCGGTACGGGAACTGCAGCGCCGGAACTTTTAAATCTATTAAATATTTCCTCTATATACCTATCACTACCCAACCTAGTTCTCTTAGCTACAGGCAACTTACTATACTCCATGATCCAACTAATCAAATCATTCAAGTAAAAAAAAACATCACATGATCACTACATAAAGTTTTAGTTTTGCAAGATTATTATATACATATACATGAGAAAGAAATTTACTGTAATGATTTAAGGAGTAGATTTAGGCGAGTTTTCAGGGGATATAGATTTAGATAGATAGATGCAGAGAGAGAAAATCAAAACATACTATGTATGTTTGGACAGCTATATTATATGTGCATGCAACCCAGAATAGGAAAATAGTTACTTTCTTTTCGAGTGATTTATTTAATTTTTTGATGTGTATATTGAGATATAAAAAGTTATATTTATATATTTTATTTTTAATATAAAAATTTAAATTATTTATTAAATATAATTTTTAATTTTTATATTTTAATATACGATATAAAATTCAAATCAATTAAAATAGACCGAATACATTAATATTTTTTGTTTGAGTAATTATTAAGAGAAAACTTCTCCTAAGGATGACCTTAAGGGAATTAGCTAGCCGAGCTTATAATAATTTTGTATGTAAAGCTGAGTGACATTTTTATAATAATATAATGCACCAACAGTGTGCTAGTACTCCCCTAAAAAGTTAGAAATCACTTTTCATTCCTTATTTTTAAAAACAACTAGTCTTATTTTTATTAATTAAATATTCATTTCCTTTTTTTTTCCATTTCTTTTCTCTCTCCCTCCTTTTTCCCTATTCTTTTCCCTCATTTATTATTATAATAATGGTAGGAGATATGGATAATGATTGTTGTTGGAGTTAACTTACAACATAATATCTTAAATTACTAGGATTCTATTTAATAATATTTATTTTGATTTTTCTAATGTGTGCCCATGGGCGGCACACATTAAGAGCTTATGTGTCAAATTTTAATTGAGTTTTTAGTCATTATTAATGATGAGCCTCTTGTATCAACAAAAATCACAACCAATAAAAATGAACCAACTCAACAAAAGTGCTAAAAAATTAGTGCTTAGAGGGCACATACTAAAAGGACTCATATTATTTTTTGAAAATCTATTAAGATATTGTTGGAGTTGCTCTTAATATCAGTTAATAATTAATTAACTCAGTTTTACTTTTTTGGGTCAGTTGTTTTTAATTAAATAATTCGGTTGGGTGTTGCATTCAATTAACCTGTTGATTACTTTTTTGTAATCAAAAGTGCAAGTGAGAGTTGAATGATGTTTAGAAGAGGAAACGTCGGTCCCTGGCGAGAATGTCAGAATGCCAATATTCCATGACTTCTTGTGTTTATTAAGACCCAGGCCCAAGTGCCGCATCGGATCCATTTACTCATTTGTGCATTGGAGCCAAAAAGAGGCTAAGCTTGAGCGCGAGTTGGTGGCCACACCCAACTCAAACAGCTTTAACGTATTCTTTTTATTTTTAATGTGACTGTGTCTCTGCTCCCTTGAATTTATATCATAATTTATTATATTACTTTTACATATCGTATAATTAAATTATTTAATGTTATAATTATTTATTTTTAAAATAATTGTTTATCATTTAATTTATATTATTATTATTATTATTATAAAATTGAAAATTTAAATTTTAATACTTATTGAATATAATACATAAAATAAATATGTAGGACATACTAGATGGTGGACTTGGATTTTGTATGGGATGATGTTGGATAACTTTTCTAGAAAACCAATTTCTACTTACTACCTTGTATCCCGTGCGATACACAGATCAAATTATTTTAATATTTTTTTATATATTTTTAATATATTTTTAATTTTATAATAATAATTTAATTTTATATGTATATATTTTATATAATTTTTCATATACTTTATTTATATTTTAATAGAATATTATTTTTGTGTTTTGTTTATAAATGCGTTTTATTTAGAAGATTAATGTGACATGTATTTTAGGTAAGAGATTAGTATTTAAAAATTAAGCTCAATAATAACTATCCGGCTCAAATACCGATCAAAGACCACCAAACTTTTAATTTTTTGATTTTAATAATATAGTACACACGTCACATATAAATGGGTCCTAATATAATTAGAATTGGCTCTTGAATCGGATATACCGCAAGTACAATACTTTTTTACTAAGGAGACCCACTTAGAGATTGCATACTCTCCATTTTAAGTTATTCTTTTATTCTTTGTAATAATTTGTAATATTAATAGCTTCATAAATTATTTTTAAACCTTTTCAATAATTTTTTGTCAAAACTCTCATATCTTTTATTTAGATAATAAATTCAAAAAATAATTTGATAAATTCCATTTCCATATGCTTTTAAATAGAGATGTAAGGAGTATTTATAACTAGTGATTTTTATAGTATTTATCTATAGTTAACAAAGGGAAAAGAGAAATTGGGCGGTTGGAATATATTTCATTTACTAACAATATAGTCGATAATTTCAGGTGCAAAATTTTGAAAAAACAATATATTTATAAATTTGATTAGCGCAATATAAAGCATTTTATTGTAATCAGTTAATCAATCATCATTATATCAATATTAATATAAATCAAAGAAAGTGATATGACGTCTCTCAAATCATTCTAATTTATTTTTTTAATTTTTATAAAATCTTATAATTTTAAATAACATTAATTAAAATATTTGTTCCATCATCAAATTTATAGTGTGTATTATTGTACAAAAATAAGTGTTTATTTTATATTCTGATTTTTTAAAAATAGAAAATTTGTATAAATATATAATATATGAAAGTAAATAAAATTACAAGTGTATATATATATATGATAAAATTTATATATAAAGAAAATATGAGAGAAATTTTCAATTCTCATATTTACATTTCTATAACTCTAATTTTTTATTTCCATATATGTCAAAAGTTTAAATAAATGTTTACATAAAAACAAAAATATTTTTATAATTTTCGACTAGTTGGTAACTTAAAACCTCCTCACAAATAGTCAAACACTCCTCTTTCTTTTCCCTTATCAATTTTTAAAATAAAAATTTCATAATACATATCTTTTTCTTCTTTCTAAACAAAAGTTAATGCAATTTTCATAGCCTATATTTTTCATTTACTTAGATATTTTAAAAGTGAGTTATTTCTCATTTTTAATATTATTTTTAAGAATAAATATTAAGAAAATTGAATAAATAACATTTTTAATGTAAATAATCAGTACCTAAGTGTGGTTCGGCATCAAAATGGGTGTAGGAATGTACTCAGAAGCTAGTCAGCTACAGAGTTAGTAAGCTACACGGCAGCTTTCTTAGTCTATAAAGGGGGTGTTTGACCCCCATTAAATTATCAAAATAAGCCCTTATTTTTTAGAGAAAAATAGGGTAAAATGTGTTTTTTTTATAAGTAAAATTTTATTTTTCAAAAATAAGTTTTGTTCTTAGTTTGTTTTCCATAAATAAGTGCTTATTCCAGAAAAAAGTAAGTAAATGTGTACTTTTTTCCTCAGAAATAAGTACTTATTTTTCAGAAATAAGTTTAGCCAAACGGACCCAATATATACAAGTTATTATGCCATATTTTCGGCATAGTCTTTTATTTCTTTTTATTTTTAGTATTAGTTTCATTAATAATCAATTTCTTAATCACCAAGATATCCTCTCTCTGAAATGAGAAAAAAATCAATCTCAATGCATTAATTATAGAAAATATCTCCAAACGATATTTTTCAAATCGGGAAGGTATCACAACGCGAATATTATATCATATAAAATCAATTAATTCTCATATTAACAAATATATCCCTAAAATCTCTCGGAGATATATCCAATTATAACAGAACTGCGTAGGTTTAATCGTATATAAATACGTACGCAGACATCTTGGTAAAAAAGATCCGATATACGAGACAAATCGAGATACCTTCCAAGTTCAACTCAATCTTTTTTTACAAGTTTTAACCCCCATTAATAGTTATATTATTATATTTTTCGTTCTATTATTTCAGCATAACCTTCAAAATCTATTATTACGAAAATCCCTCATCACCAACACAAGTGATACAAGAAAAAATCCAAAAAATATATATATTTTGAGATATAGGACAATGTCAGCATCAGCATACTGTAGTGAAGCCATAAATAAATTGATTATAGTTCATAGACAGACGTCATTTGTCATTAAAACATGATCATGCTGTTCGACAGTGAAAATCTAGAAATATTATTAGCTGCTTTCCCATTGAACTTTTTATAGTATCTCTTTAAACATTTGGAGAGCTAGTGCAAGCTGGCAGCATTGATGCTCATCTCGGGAGATTAAATTTGTCAATGTAAGCACACTCTTACTGTCTTACATTAACGGACCCAGAAACAAATCTAGCAGGATCCTGTAAGAATATGAAAGGCAGAGCTGCAGAGGTGCAGGATTAATTAGTCTTTAGTCCGGTGATTTCTGTAATACTTTGGCGTTTGTTAAGCAATGTAATCCAAGTTCTTATGCGCCGAACAGAATCATCAACTTCACACAATTGCAAAGGACCTTTGTTTTTATCCGAATGAAAATGTGAAGTCACCGAGTTCTATGTAAATTTGTTTTGGTGAAACTCTCCATTTCTAGCGCTAATTTTTTTTTCTAGAACTCCTCATTCCATAGATTTTTATCTATTAATCTCTGAATTCTGCCTTTATAGTAGAAGTAATGAATCATGCCAAACTAGTACCAAAATACCCTTTAATTCAGACATACATACATCCAAACACATAATAGTTCAAGAAAACTTCATCCTCAACAGTGGATAGATTATGAAGTAGGATAACTAATGTGTCTTAATATAGGAATAACATCCCAATCATTATTAGATGTTCAGATCAATTATTATAAAGGTTTACAGATATAGCTTGAGAATTACTCCAAGTCCCCGTATACAAATTTGAAACCGGATACAAATTAGTGAACATATTTAGTAGGCTCAGTGACTTGCAACTTGCAATCCTGAGTGAACAATTTGGGCAACAGCAAGCCAACATAACCCACTAAAAAAACAGCAAACATGGCCTATAGCCAGGACCATCACTGCAGTCCCAGCTTTGCAACACCAGGAATGGTGAGGAGTTGAATAAAAATAAGTACAGATCTACAAGAATGAGACTACAAGGGAAAAATATAGGCATTTACCAGCAGCGATGTGCTCCAGTTGGCAAGTTTTTTGCCGAAGCAGTCTCTGCCGAAGCCTAATACTAGCCATATTGATATTCTCTAGTGCAACCAGCTGTCTAGTTGTTAAGACATGCAGAATCATCACACTAAAAAATGCACTCGATAATGACATAAAAATGAACATAATTACATTTCTGCATCAATTCAAGTCAAATATCTTATGAAAGTGAGTGTAATTAATATGTATAACACCCACTATTAGTCTATTACAAATCTGTACGTACAATTCATGCTAACACAACACTCTTCTATGTCAAATCTGTACGTACAATTCATGCTAATGCAACCCTTCCGCAACACTCTTCTATGTCAAATGTCTCTTCCATGTCAAATATCAGAGTATAACTAATGTGTACAAACACTAGACTATTTACTGCATCGACCACAAATTATGATCTTTTAATATTACAAACATCTATAACTTGAAGCTGGCCATTTAATAGTACTGAAGTTAATCTTGCCAGTTCAAGAGAAGAACCGTGCACCTCCATATGATGTAAAGTCTAGCTCTTTGTTGTCGAATCTGTTTCGAACAGCGCCGCAGCTTTGAACATCCAACAGTGATCGAGTTTGACGCCATAAGATGCGAAAGATTTGAAGAAATACTTCAGCAAGTGAACTGCAACTTTGGTGGGAATTGAAGTTGAGAAAAAGTTTGTTACTTGGTAGGAAGGGGTGCTCAGGTCTTATATACATGGAGAATTAGAGATATCAGGCAAACAAGATATGTGGTCAGAAAAACACTTATGGTCCCATTGTGTCAAAGGGTCCAAGGACAAACAGTCACACTAACTTGTCTTTTAGAGAATATTTGTCATTCATATCTTCATAATCCATGTCCCAGAGCTATATGTATCGAAATTTAATCATGCCCCTGCCCATACTCTACTCGTAGGGAAAAGCAATGGTCGGATTTGACTTCTCTTTCACATATAAAGGCCACTCTTTAAAGTCGAACAACGCTCTCAAACTCAAAACTATTTACAACTCCTTTTGCTTTTATTTAAAAATAATTAATCACACTTGCACAATGAGATACCGCTAGACTAATAGATCTTTAGTAACAAATAATGGAATCCATTGCTTAAAAAACAAAAATAAAATCAAAGATTGGACAAAATGAAGGAAACATAATGGATAGATAGGAGTGTCACAACCACATCATAAGAACAATTATTCTTGATTAGGTATTTAGTTGGAACCAAACTGTTGTCGAAACTCAATCAGACACAATGCTTGCCACTGATCATCACCAACTGTGACACATCAGTTTAAAGCCACAAACGGGCACATGTGTGACGACTTTTCGAGAGCAAATTGCAAGCATTTTCTTGTCTAGGATGCATACAATTCCACCCTCAAATGTAACTTGGCATGGCCTAGTTTCTATGTGACCCTTGTGGTCGGTCGATACATTGGCCGAACTTGCCTTGACACGTCCCCTATCGGATCCTTGTCTCCACATGTAAGATTCCTCAAACGGGTCCGAGTCCACGTGATTCATCTATGAAATAATGACCATGTAGCACTAGGGGGCCTCAAATGGCACTCTTCATTTTTGTTAACTGAGTTTAAATTTCATAATCTAAATGGCAACTGCATTCACGTAACGGAAGAAATCTTAAGAATTAGAAAAAGATCAAGGAATAACAAGAAACTAACAATAAAGAAAATATCTACTTTAGAATTTTAGAACTAAAGTGCAACTTTTGTTCCGAATGGGAATATGACTGTGGATGTGTCAAATTGTATTTATAATTTTTACATTTTTTTCAGAATGAACCAAATTGCACGTGTAAATCTTGACGAGACAAATCATACTTGTTAAAGAAACAAAAAAAACAATTCTAATTTATAATTTTTATACAAGAAATGAGGCTTCTCATCCGTGCATGCTAACAGTGGATCGAGATCCAGACAATTATCAAACTCCACATATATACTAAACACCAACAATGTATGTCTACTTGCTGGCCATGGACAAGTCCTTGTGTAATGGTAGGGAAAGAAATGGAAAATAAGAATATGTGATAATCTTTCTTCACTGGGTTCCAGCCAGAAAGGCAGATAAGCTTACACCGTGCGGCTAACTCATGATTGGTCAGTGTGAAGACTGCATTATTGACAAGGGATCGAGCCTTTTGTTATTGTTTATCCTATCAACAGTGTCAAGCCTTTTGCCTGTGGGTGCTATAAACTTGCACTAGGGTGCAAAACATGTATCTAATGTGTATCAGAATGAATATTAATTTATTAATCAAATGATAGCCAATTCAGACAGAGAGACAGATTAGATTGCAATGTATGAAATAGATGATATAAAATTAGTAATCATTTATAATTTTTCTGTGAACAACTGCGAGGAGAGTTTCGCAATCATTACGATTTTCTGTAACAGTTGAGAAATTGTAATTTGTAGGTACATGTTTTGAATATCACAATAAAAACTATTAGAATATACAATCAACCAAATAAATCACTATTCACCCCTCAGTATTTTACCTATAGCTTCATTAGGTGCCTAACTAATTGACATTGTCTAACCCAGGAAACTAGATGTTTTTTATGATTGTCCCAGTGCTTTCTTGATATCTCCCTGCAACACATAATACAAATTAACAAAGCATGAATTCGAAAATCTTGAGCAAATGCAAGGATGGCTAGTGTGTGTATGTGAGAGAGGGGGATACCTCAATGGATAATGGTGAGGTAGTTGTGCCATATCTTTGGATTACGTGCCCTTCTTTATAAATAAGGAACTTGGTGAAATTCCATTTAATGCTAGACCCCATAAACCCTTTAGTGCTGCATTTCAGAAATTTGTAAATTGGGGATGAATTTTTCCCATTGACAAGTACCTATAAATTATCAATCTATTATGATAATACAAATAGAAACCAAAGAAAAACACTGTGATTGAGCTACAAGATCAAAAACAAGAATGATGATGAGAATAGTTTACAAGCCTCTTATGAGCATTCAAACCTTAATAGAGCTGCAGAGACAAGATATTGATAAAAAACAATTGGGTTTGCGATTGGATCTTAGCTTCTGGACTAGGTCTCTAGTTTGAGGGGTATCAGAGTAAAACGATCTAACACAAAAAACTGGTATCTAGTGACTAAATGCAAAGAAAGTGTCTTCTGTCCTCAAATCAAAACGATAGCAGAGCTACAAGGAACAATTGGCATGAATGGGGATGTCTGGACCTCAATTGAAGGCTAACAAGAAGAATCCTCTACATTTGTTCAGCAAAAAATACACTACATAACACCGGATGAAAGTCTGCTCAATGCCCAATCAGGAGTATATAAGCTTAGAGCAGCAACTTTAACCGCTTCTACATTTATATTTTATTTACGGTGTTTGAGTTTCAAGTCTTTTAAGAACTCTGCCACAACATTTCCTAAGTTTTTTTTATAGTAATAGTTTTTTATAGTTCTTGCGAGTTGTGACTAACTTTTCCTACTTGGCGCAGGATCTCTACTTGGAATAGATAGTCTCCATTTTGCTATAATTCTTTTTTTTTTTATATAACTATTTTGCTATAATTCTTGTCTTGTGCATTGATGCCTCTTTTTTCTGCTTATGTTTTAATTTATTATTGTTTGCCTCTTATTGCATCTAAGTAGTTCAATTCTACTACCAGATTGCTTGTGATTGTCAAAATGTCCTGTTTTCTACAGTATGTACTCTCGACCATTTAGATGAGTTTTTAACATGTATAAGCCAGTTACAAAATGAAATACATTCACTCTGACAAGGCTGTTTTCACCCAAATTCGTGCCTTTAATTGTTAAGACATCCTTCTCACTTGCCTACCAGTGGATCAGTGCTAAGAAGAAATAATGCATTGGACCAGCTTTGAACATTAGCAATAACGTCTTAAAAGCTGGAACAGTTTTGTTGAATTTTGTATCATTGTTAATATAGAGAAAGCATCACCAAATTTCAGATCAAAAGATCTTTTTTCAATGTGATGAAAAGTATCTATAAAAAAGAATAAACAATTTAAATTGACACGCACAATTCAAAGAGGGGTTTGTTTTTATTTTATTGTGTCATGTTGCTTCTATTAGTTCTATATAAGAGAATACATACACCACAATAACACAAAATACAAATTTAACATCATCTAGTATCAAATTCACATTACCAACCTTCTGGAAGACAGGGTATTCTGCCTGAAATCTTTCGCAAGCATAACTTTGTAATTCCTCGCCTGTTCCAGGCACTTGTTTCAGGAATTGGTTACAAGGGAAGGCCAGGATCTCAAAATCTTAGGGGGGAAATAATAATTTAAAGTCAGGTATATTGGAGTCTGACTAACTCTGTAAGAAATATATACTTAACTGAAACATTGAAGCAATTCATAAAATTTGGCGAACTGAATTGAGCACAATAATAATTTGATTTTAGGTTATCACATATTGCATGCAAATGGTGATTGATGGGGATAAGGCTTATAGACCTCATAAAAGACTCTTTGCAGAAGTTGGTGTTCGCCGTTTGCCATCGCTAAATCACACGCAAAAGTACAACGGCATTTCAACTAGTAGACAATAAATTAAAAGAAATAATAATTTAAGGAATCTGATATCTGTACATTGATGATGCAAATGTTAAATTTTATAAATTGTAACTAAGGTCACATAAGAATACTAACACGCGAGGTTTTGCAAATAATGGAAATAGCTTAGTACAAAAGCTCTCACAATAGTATGATTGGAGTCGGAAAACATTCTTTCATTTCCATTCTACCCCCAACAAATCACTAAACTTTGAATTTCTTTGCCTTGTCATTCTTTTAAATTACAAACACCAGGTAGTATTGTAATGTTCGCCTGCTTCCATTTTGCCTGTGCTCAAAATCAGACGGATCTAGTCGGTGAACAGCTTCCATTACATATATACTTCATCCGTCACATTTTAATTGACTTATTTGACTTTTACACACGTATTAAGGAAAATTAAATTTTATTTTTATTTTAATTATAATACCCTTATAATTGCATTAATGTATTATGTGGAAAGAAGAAGTTCATGCATTAAATAATACAAATAGTAGATTACCAATATATAATTAATAATGTATAATTAATAGGGGTATAGATAGAACTTAAATTTATATTAAAGGAAAGTTGACAAAATTTTGGGACAAACTAATATAGTAACCCGGACAGATAAATTGGGACAGAAGAAGTAGAATTTAGGGATATTATTCTTATTGCATTTTAATATACTGTACATATATTCCCCAAAATTCGACCATATTGATGCATAATTTGAATATTTTGCTTTAAAAATATATGCTGAAGTTATCAAATTTTCAGCAAAATTGTATATAAAAAAGAAGTTAATAAACTCTTTAAAATGTTAATTGCACATCCCACAGCTCATCATAATGATTCTACAAGTCTATACATGTATTTATTCATAAAATCAGCTCACCTGGATATGTAGTTAAATCAAATACTATCATGTCCACACAAACTCATAAACATAATCGAAAAGTAAAATATAATACAGATATCCGGGAAAATAAACAGGAAGGTAAATAGATAAATAAAAAGACCTGTATCCTTGTATCTGTCGTAAAACTCAGATAATTCTGAGTAGTTTGAATTTGCCCAACTACTGTTCTTCCACAAAAATACATGTAATTTCAAGAAAATCAATAATTCATTACTACATAAATTAACAAGAAATGATAAAGGTAAAAAAGAAATACCATTTGGGAGCAACATTTACAATGAGAAGAACCTTCCCTTTATAAATGCTGAGGTCTACATCCTTATTCCTGCTGTCCTGCAACTCATTTCTTGACAATCAAACACAAAATACATTCATGTACATAATATATATATATATATATATATATATATATATATATATATATATATATATATATATATATATATATATATATGACTAGACTCAAATGAGAGCTAGTTCTTCAGAGAACATACTTTCATAGCACGTGTTCTGTAAGCTTTTTTTCACTATTTTTTTCTTCAAATATAATTTAGTCTTCTAGTTGTGTTTTTATTTACAGAACACATGTGTTCTTATGAAAAATGTGATATTTTAAAGAAATGAAAAGTGTAGTACTAGTATGTTCTGTAAATTATATGTATGTGTTCCGTAAATATTTTCAATTTTTTTTTTTAAGAATTCAAAAAAAATTCTCATATAATTATGTTTGTATTTACAAAACATATGTATTTTAAACAAAAAATGTAATGATTTTTACAAAATAAAAAGTATTCTCCAAAATTTTCCAATGAAGTAGTTCTCTCTCTCTCTATGTGTGTATATATATATATTGTCTAAGGTTAAGATATGAACTCATTATTAGCCGGGAAACCACTCTCAAAATAACTTAATTTTCGTAATTCGACCCGACTCAATTAATTATAAAAGTTTAATTATATAAATTAAATGTTTAATTGAATGTTAATACATGTTAATAATTTAATAAAATAACGTAATTTGTGTAATTTTTTTAAAAGAATATTTAATAATGATATGAATTGGACTTTAACCCGTATTCTTTGTGCCAACACCATGAAAACTGATTAACTATTAGCTAAAAATCCAATTAATTACATTTAAAATTTGATCGGATTCAAATCATATCTAATTTTACCGTTTTTCTGGTAATGCATAAACACAGGGCAAAAACAAGAAAGAGGTATGCATCTGAATTGCTTGCATAATTGTTAAATTATTGGTGGTAGCATCAATAATAGACCTGTTAGAAATTTTTAGTGTTTAGAATTCGAACCCTTTGATTATTGTTGTAGGGACTTTATATAGTTCTCAACTTTGGAATTTTGATTTTAAATTTGTAATTAGTGAAGCAAAGTTCTTCGTTGATTATTACTTCGCAGTCGGTAGTAGGAACTTAGAAAAGGAAAACAACTTTATATTATTGTTTAATAGAGTCATACTAGGCTACTAGCTACGTTAGATAACAGTTACATCACTCAAATACAATACCGGTACTTTCAAAATGGGGTGCACCATGTGCAGGATTGTAATTGGGGTGCACCGTGTGAGGTGAATATTGAGTTTGGATGCGTTTATTACAATTTACAAATTTAATATTATTTATTTTAATCCCGGAAAAATAGTTCAAGGAAAAGGGAGATGGGGTGTGTTTGGAATTTTTTATGAGTAATTTTTTGAAAGTTTTTATAAATAATTTATAAATTAAAAATTGAATATATTTTTAAATTTATAAGTTCATTATAAAAGAAATGGCAAAAAGTATTTTAAGAAGAAAAAATGAGGAGAGAACTTATTTGTATAAAAAATAGTTTTAAACTTATGAGACAGAAGTTAATATCTCTTTTTGATAAAATTAGAATAGAATTGTAATGAAATTTATAAAATTTAATAATATATCAAAAAATTTTGAATTCCACTGAATTATTCATTACAATTTTTTAATGTTTCAAATTTCAATATGATATAAATAAATTTATACAAACTCAATTATACTACCGTAATAATTTTTTTCTACAAAAGTTACCGTAAAATCACAAACGTTTGTTCATTGTATAAGGAAAAAAAATAAAAAGCAAGCCGTGGCACATTCTCGCTACAACGTGAATCTGGTGCTCCTTGAAGGATCACCTATTGACCCAAACAATAGGTGATTGATATTTAAGGAAGCATATGATCATTTAAGATTGATATTGGTACCGTTTTAGAGTATGTTAAAAAATATAAACATTTTTTTAATTTATAAATTAATAAATGGGTCCATTATTATCCATCTGTGTAACTTGAGTATTACTTACTTATCTAATATTGTTAACAGTATTTTTTTTATAAAATTAAAAAATTTATGTTGTGTTTGGCTGAGAAGATTGAAATGGAATGCAATGATATTTGAACTAATATTCGGTGAATTTTTAAAAATTTCATTCTTTCCCCATTCCTATTAATCTAGACTAAAACTCAAAACTTCCATTTTGAAATGAAATGTTCCATTATCCTTTTTACTCATTTTCTTGCCAATTCTCATTATTGAAATTTTACATTCATTAATCTTTTTTTTTAAATCTATCGTTCTATCTCAATTATTTTCTTTCTTTTTTTGCTCTTTCCATTCTAATCTCTCTAACCAAACATAACATCAGAGTATTAATGTATTATCATGAATATTCATATTACAACGATAGATTTTGTTAATAATATTGGTAATAAATGAAGTATCGTTAATTAGTCGGCAAAGGTTAAATTAGGAAACTTAACATATCGAAAAAGGTGCCCACGCGTTATGCACACTCAAATCTACATAGATAGTTGATGTAATAACGAAAGCGATACATACAAAACTAAACACAAGTACAACAACATATGCATATGCAAACACATATATATTCGTGCATCCGGAGAGACACAGGTTCCCGGGCATGTTCACCATTATCGAGGAATCGTAACCCTAACATCTTTACGTTCATGTATAATAGCTACGTCGTCGTTTAGCTTGTAAACTGCATTGTATACATATAATTTGTATAGCTTTTTTCGTGCTCTCATCGGTGCCTATCGCAAGGTAATTTTGATTTAATTGTTTTTGTTTTGAAATTAGTATATGTTTGTTTGTTAATGAAAGCTAAGATAATATTACGCGGATTGTAAACTATTAGTTGAATGTAGCTCATGCATTTTTTTTAATCTTTGCTCTGATTATTTTCACTGTTTTTTGGAGTTTTTTTAGTTCTTGATGATTTGGTCATGTTTACAACTATATATGTATGTGATTATGTATATATGTTTGTGTGTGTGTGTGTTTTGTCATGTTAGGCAATGAAAATTGAAAAGCAACATTGATTAGGTGAGGAGATATGTGGTCCACTAGTTTTGGTTCATTGTTGATGTGTGTGTGTGTGTTGTTGATTATTAATGTTTTAGTCAACTCTTATGAGGATTAATTGAGCTTACTTTCGAGTGATTTGATTGTTAATAAGTAGTTTAGTACGGTTTCATATCCAGCTTTTGCCTGATGTAGTTGTTTGTTTGCATAAAAGGAAGGTAGTCGTGGAATTTGGTATGTTTGGTATCAGTTGTTCTGGATGAGAGCTATTGATGATTTTGTTCAGGTTACTGTTGGGTAGAGAGTTTTTATTTGGAATTTCATACTAATTTACGTATAATGAAACAATTTTTTGATCTGCAGGTAAGGAATTGGGATAATGTCCAATATGTGGTTGGTTGTGTAGGTCATAGCAGAGACCTTTGAGATGTATTCTAATTAGATTTCACCTATCTATATATACTTACTAATCAAAATTTACATTGTATATGTGGTTGATTGTGTAGGTCGTAGTGGAGACTTTTGAGATGTATTCTAAGTAGAGCTCACCTATCTATATACTTACTAATCAAAATTTGCATTGTCTATATTGTTGCGGGGATGGTAGGAACTTGCACAAAGTAGACATAATCCAAAATTATATGAATATTTCTGAGTTCATTTGAAGAATTATTGTTATTTGTATATCAACTGTAGCACGTCTCACCTACTTTTACTTAAATGACATTCAGGTGATTATAATATATAAGGAAAGAAATGGCTAGTCTGGAAGATATTGGCGTTGCAGCTGGAATTAATGGTCTATCTGTACTTGTATTTCTTTTGGCATATTCGATATTAAGGCTTCAACCGATCAACGATAGAGTATACTTTCCAAAATGGTACTTGAAGGGTATAAGAGCCCCCCCATTGAGTACTGGATCAGTGACGAAAGTTGTCAACTTAGATCCTAGAATGTACTTGAGGTTCTGGAACTGGATGCCTGCTGCCTTACAAATGCCTGAACCAGAGCTAATAGATCATGCAGGTCTTGATTCTGCTGTATATATTCGGATTTACCTTCTTGGGTAAGTTATTGTTTCAACTTAATTATAAAGAAAATGTTTGCACTTACATTTATATTAATTTTAAAACCACAATGGATTGCTTTCTATAATTGTGATTAGCCATTTATGTTTTCTGAACAGATTTAAAAGAAAAGCTATTTTAAAAACATAAATGCAAGCTGACTGCAGGAGAAAGTGCTACAAATAATTATTTATTGTACCATGCAACTTTTTTCATGCAGTTTGAAGATCTTTGTTCCCATAACTGCACTTGCTTTTGTGGTTTTGGTGCCTGTAAATTGGACTAACGACACTTTGGATAAACTTAAAGATGTAACATTCAGTGATATTGACAAACTTTCAATATCTAATGTTCCACCTGGATCCTCGAGGTGAGATTAATTTGTAATTTGTTTTTTAAACTATCACTATTTATGTATGCAGTAACAATGATTTCTGTCCTTTAGTAAATATTTTTCCATATCATACCGAATATTTTTATCAGATCCTGTTTCCATACTTCCTAATTATGGAGAACCAGTATGTCCTAAAACTTGAGTGGTCACAAAACTTTATCAGTGTTAAACATTGTTTGTTTACTGTTTTAGTGTCAAACTGGGGGCTGCAGCCTCATTGCATGCCTGCCAAGTTTAATCGGTATTTAGGGTTCATATGTTTCATCCTAAGAATTCTTTCACCTTGCCTTTATTATATGGTTTTATGGAACAGGTTATACATTAACTTATTAGATGGTAGGTGTGCTGATGTTCCATATTGGTTCATGCTTGTAAATCTCGCCTTATCTTAATATGCAACGGATGTGCAGTTTCAAGTTACAACCGATATCTCAGTTCTCTCAGGTCAAGAGTAAAAGAAAATTATGACTGTGATCCTTGTCTAATTGTATATATCGGTTTTAGATGCAACGAGGACACCAGATTATTATATTTAATAATAATTCCCAAATTTCGATTCACGAAGTGACTTATCCAATTGGACCCACTTCCTTGACTTGGCAAATTTATTGTAATTGGCTGTACACACTGTATTTAGTATTTATCGGGTCTTGTTGAACCTAATCCACTTTTAATCATCGCCTATGTACTTCCAACCTCAATTTGTTTTACGTTGGCCACCATAGACAATTTTTTAATTTTTTTTCTTTAAAAAAAATAAAAAATCTTAAACAGTTTAATGACTAGACATTTACTTTTGTTGGCACCAGTACTTCACTCTCTGATGGCAGGTGTCTTTATTTGGTAACTTTCACTGGTCAACAGGTTTTGGGTTCATATCGGAATGGCGTATATCTTCTCTTTATGGACATGGTATAAACTTTATATGGAATACAAGATCGTAGCTACCATGAGGTTGCAATTTCTAGCCTCTGAAAGTCGCCGTCCAGATCAATATACAGTGAGTTTGTCGGCTTTTGTATTTGATTAGGCTTGCATGTTGTTCTGTGAATGTATCTTAATCAGTTTATTGTTTCTTTTACTTGTTTGTATTTGGGCACATGTCAAGAAATATATGTTTCAGTTTCCGAGCTGTTAAAATATTAAATATTTACCGAAGCAATTAATTCATCACGCAAGCAGAATGCTATTAAGATCAACTTATGGGAATAAAAACATTATGCCAACACTGCACTCTGAAAATTGTACCATAGGTATTAGGTAGTATCAATGCGGTGGAGGTCATTAAACACCAAAAGGATGTGTTGTTTACTCATCAAATACTAGCTTCTTCTTCCTAGTGGATTGTTTTTGGCTTGCTAAATCCTAAAGAAAATTTTTGTAGTGCTTCTTTATCTTTTATGTAAAAGGTTCAAACATGAGGGGGAAATAAGATTTTGTTACCAGTGTAGGAGAAATCGTTGTAGAAAACGACATGATATTATCAACAGTAGGAACTAGGAAGTTCCGATTGTTCTTGAAAGGTTTCCCAGAACTAGGAAACTCCTTGTATCAAGAGTAGAAACTAGGAAGTGTCTATTACCAACAGTAGGAACTAGGAAGTACCTGATATAGAAAGTGCACATGCAAACTGCAGACATTTATTTTGTTCCAAACTTCCAATGAAGTAATTAATTTCAATATTAGCGGTTGTGGTTACCAAATTGATTTTTCAATATTTACTTTAAAAAACCAACAAGGATTAATCAATTCAATAGTCTGGTGTTTCTTCTGTTGAATGTTATGTTATGACTGTTAAAGAAATTAGTATTATGACAAGCTGAATATTACACTCTTAATTCCCATAATTTTCTTGGATGTTTAATCAGTTCTAACTCCTGGTGCAGGTCCTTGTGAAAAATGTCCCTTCGGATCCTGATGAATCAATTAGTGAGCATGTCGATCACTTCTTTTGTGTTAATCATTCTGACCATTACCTTACTCACCAGGTCTGCATATCTGTCATAATATTGAAGTTCAGTACCTTCTGCAAGTAATGGAGAGATTTTGTCTAGTGAGGGTTACTACTTGTGAGCTATTTGGCAAGATTCGACTAGTGGGATGTATATTTATTATTTAACAAAGTTATAGATATAAATTTGAAATATAAATTTCTATATTTTGCTAGAAGTTTAAGTTCTATCATTATTAATTTCCTTGGAAGTTATATTAATATAACTCTGTTCTGGAATGTCAGGTAGTGTACAACGCAAACCGTCTTGCTACTTTAGTGGAAAATAAGAAGAGTTTGCATAATTGGCTTACTTATTACCGGAACAAATATGAGAGAAATTCTTCAAAAAGGCCAACTGTTAAGGTACCGGCTCAATTTGATCTTTTCTTAAAGCCTTTATAACATTTTTATTGCTGTATTGTAATGTGAAACTCGATTACCCATGATTCATTTCAATAAATGATGGTAAGAACTCAGACAGGTTTTTGGGGTCTTTGGGGACAGAGAGTGGATGCAATTGACTACTATGCAGCTGAAATAGATAAGCTGAGTGAAGAAGTAAGTTTCTGTAGACATGCCATACTGTTTTTTAGATTTTATAATTAATATCATGCAATAAAGAATTTGCATACATGTGTCATTTTCAGTTCTAGAAAATAGTGGTCATTAATGGATGGGCCAAAGAGCAGAAAAAGAAAATCTGGAGAATAAAGTAGTTACGAGTTGGAGTGCATAAAAATGGAGAACAGATTTTAAGCAAAAATTAGTTTTTTGTTTATAGTGTTTCACTTCTAGTTACAAATCATTTGCCCATGGCTTCATTTGTAGATAATTTTGGCTTCATTTGTAGATAATTTTGCAGTAGCATATATGTTATATATTTATCTAAGCACAAATGACAAAACACCACACTTGTCACCAACAAAAGTCCTTAACAAGCAACTGCGTAACATGTGTATTTTATACAGTGAAATTTTACAGTACATTGACAAAACAGTTGACTAGAGTATGTCGATCGGAAAAGGGAACATTCTTTTAAATATTCAAAATCTTCTATAACAAGTGATACTGATGGATTCCCATGTTTCTTTGCTTGCTAAGTCTGTTCATGATTTTCAGGACTCCTAATATTTATCTATCTACTAATATTATTAAGGATAAATAGAATAACCTACAGTTATGAGAAATTAAGGTCATGAGATATTTTGAGAAATATGAGAGAAACCTTGTCTAACTAGAACTAATAGTCTAATAGCTTTTATATAAGTTATTATTCAATGCTCTTCATTTTGTTTTAGGCACTAAGATATATTTTAGAGTCAAGTAACTAGATAACTATATATTTCTTTTTGTAATAGAAACTAAAAAACATGGAAAGGTGGATTAATGACTTTTAGTTTTAAAAGAATATAAAATAAATATTAAACACCACCTAAACCTTCAAGAGTTAATAGAACTTTTTTTGTTTTAAACACTGACTTTTAGTTAAAAATCAGTAGAGAAATTATTTATGCCCCAGCTAGCCTCCAAAAATTAGCGATAACTTTTTTTTTTCACCCGGCTATTTCAGAATCCTGGTTTCTCATTGCCAAGTTATATAGTTTTCCTTTCCCATTGGTCAACTGAATGGGCTTATTCATCTTCCCTTTTTCCCCAACACACTTTATCTAGAGATCATCTGATCATGCCTTATACTCCCTCCGTCCCGGCCAAATGTTTACATTTGGTCCGGGCACGGAGACCAAATATAGTGGGTGTAATAGTGATTTTATTGTTAAAATAAATGAAATAGTGGGTGTAATAGTGTAAAGTGTTGAAAAAGTGGAGTGAAGTAGTGGATGTAATAATATATTTATTGTTAAAAGTTACTATTTTTAGTAATGTAAAGAATTGGGTGGGACGTCCCAAAAAGGAAAGTGTAAAGAATTGGTTGGGACGGAGGGAGTATTATTTATGCAAAGAAGCCGCAGACGTAGATACATACAAGATAAATTTAGAAGTATTTTCAAACATATTCTGTTGCAGTAACAAATTTCATCCTTCTTGATTTTTTTCTTCAGTTTATGCAGAATTTGTCAAATTGTTTTACATTTATATTGATTTCAAATATTATTTATAAAGAATGCAAGTGCACTTAATCCTGACAATGTTATATTGAAATATCATGAGGTGGATTAAACTTTTTTTTGTAAAAATATTCAAGTTTAAATTCATTTAATATGTTTTTTCCATTTATTTTAAGCACTTGTAAACCTACTAATCACATCACAAGAAGAAATACATGATTTTGTCTTCCGTGTTTTGGTTAATTGTCTTAACTGAGCAGTCTTTAGTTTTTTAACAGAACTATCAATTTGGGCTTGGGACTTGTTTTCTCGACTCTGGTTGACACTCTTTCTTTTCAGGAAGATGCGGAAAGAGAAAAGATTACAAGTGACCCTAAAGCAGTGATTCCTGCTGCATTTGTTTCATTTAAGTCGAGATGGGGAGCGGCTGTTTGTGCTCAAACCGAGCAATCAAGAAATCCTACCATTTGGTTGACTGAATGGGCTCCTGAGCCCCGTGATGTTTATTGGAGAAATTTAGCCATACCATACGTTGAACTCAATGTCCGAAGGTTGCTCATGGCTGTTGCTCTTTTTTTTCTTGTGTTTTTCTTTATGATACCTATAGCAATCGTTCAGTCGTTTGCCAATATTGAGGGAATCGAGAAGGTCTTTCCTTTCTTGAAGCCAGTAATAGAAGCGTAAGTTCTTTCTCTTCTTGTCTGAATAAATTAAGTTTTTTTAAGGGTAAAGTTCAGTCTCTTTACTTTGTTGTATTTGTTAAGTTACCAGTTCTCCTAAAACCTCGTGTTAGGAGACTGACTTACAGGGATCATATTATTGATCTCGTCCCTTTTTGGGCCCACCATAGTACAACATCAATATTTCAATAAATGAGAATATTGGGGGGTAGGAGGGACTCGAACTCGAGACCTCCTACAACTAGATACCGGTTCTCCTAAAACCTCAAGGTATTAGGAGACTGACTTACCACGATCATATTATTCAACAGTGTTATGTAGTTGAACAACTATAAATACTAAATACTGTTTATGTCATATGCTGACAGCTTGGGTATGGGTATGGACAATACTAATTTAACAATAAAATTGTCAAATATTGATATCGGAATGTGCTAAGAAAAAATGGTTTTCACTTGATACAGAATTATGCTAACAAGAAATGGTGGTAACAGACATCATTACTAAAGATTAAACTGATATGATGGTTATTAGGTTTCTGATATGAATTTCTTTTTGCAGAAAAACCATCAAGTCTTTTATTCAAGGGTTTCTTCCAGGCATTGCACTAAAAATATTTCTCATTCTTCTTCCAACAGTACTCATGATTATGTCCAAAATAGAAGGATATACATCTCTTTCATCTTTAGAAAGAAGATCAGCTTCCAAATATTTTAAGTTTATACTAGTTAATGTCTTTCTTGGAAGCATTGTTACAGGAACTGCATTACAGCAACTCCACGAGTTTTTGCATCAGTCTCCAGCACAGTACGTTTCCTTGCTTAACTGCTAGCTTTTTGTAGTTTGATTCTTATTAATGATGTCTCTGCTACGTTTCTTGATAATTCATTTGAATGTCTATGGAATTATGATGAGCTCAATTATGAAAAAAGATTTAATTGAGATAGTGGAGATCCTTAATTAAATTTCTTTTCGAGAGATGTTTATACTTAATTGTGTATATATTATCTGGATTGAATGGAGGATCAAAGTTAACTATGATTTGAAAGACAAACTGTTTTTACATAATTGCTGATCAGGTTCACAATATTTCGTAATTAACTGTTGCAAAATGAATAAATAGGTACTCCAATAGTATGAAAAATGGTAGCTAAAGTTAAGGTCTCAGTGTTTTATGCACAATTTCCTAGCAATTGTAATAAATCGTGACAAGTAATAAAGTGAAACAACTTCCAGACAAGTAACCGCTATCGAACCCAAATGGGACAGCCCCGCCCCCAGTGAGATTCCTGCTTAATCCCCAAAAATGGATCAGAAAAGAGAAATTTATAAAGAACAGTCTGTGGGATTATCTTTAAGGGCCCAAACATGATAGGATGAGTGCAAATAGTATATATCGAGGATTATAGTCCTAGAAACAAACACAGATTAAGCCCCTTAAGAGTATATATCTTTTTATTTGGCTCATTTATAGGATCATTTATACACATAATCTCCAAGGTTCGTTACCAAATAGGAAATAGTTATTCCTTACAAGGTGCTGGTTTACATAAACAACCTAAGTTTCGATGTCATTTTCACTAAGCTTAAATGCTTAATATATATTATCGATTGCTCTTCATTGATTAACCATGTATGACTTTTGGCACACTCCATGCATTTTTTGTTTGAGCCGAATATTCTTAAATTTTGCAACACTCTGAAAGAACACTGTGTAATTTGGCCTTTTATGATTAAGATGACTACGGTTCACAATAATAATTGACATGACTGGATGATGATTATAACCCGAGTTACTCAATTTAAATCGTATCCATCCTTATTCTAGTGGAGCTATATTACCTTCTAAAGTGGTCCTGCTTATAGAGACTTGTATCCTTGGTATGGTGTGTCTTGTGGCGAAGCTTTTACTGTATAAAGCTTGTTTTCTTGATTTCATGATATTACAATATATAACTGAAATCAAGTATTCTGCCTGTTGTATTCCAAATTTCAGTTTTGTGTATTTAGATTTTATATACACTAAAGCAACAGATTGTGCTTCTAATTTTGAAACATGCGTAGTTTATGATAGTGCGGAAGTGAGGCAACTAGAAGAAATCCTGAGTTAAAAATCGAATGATGTTATGTTTCTGTGATTAAGATATATGCTTAGTCAATGTTATATATATATGTACTTGATGTGCTTTTTGAGTTCCTGCTCCTAGTAGTTATAAATCTTGACCTCGGTTTCAAAATTAATAGGGTCTGTCAGTGAATGTGATGGATAGGCAGTCTATACAGTGACCCATTTGTGCCTCTTATAAGTATATGTTCATAATCGTCAGGTCTTGTTATAAAAAAGATCTGCCTTTCTGCCTATACCCCCAACTCTTCTTGCATGTGTAGAGACTGATACTATTGAACCACAAAACTGTGCCCTCCTTGCAGGATACCAAGAACTATCGGTGTGTCCATACCAATGAAAGCCACTTTCTTTGTTTCTTATGTAATGGTCGATGGTTGGTCTGGAATTGCTGCGGAGATCCTCAGATTGGTTCCCTTTGTTATTTTCCACTTAAAAAATACATTTCTGGTAAAGACAGAAAAGGACAGGGAACAAGCAATGGATCCTGGTTCATTGGCTTTTTCTATAACAGAACCTCGCCTTCAGTTATATTTTCTATTGGGACTTGTGTACGCACCGGTCTCTCCTATACTGCTTCCCTTCATTGTTGTCTTCTTTGCCTTCGCCTACGTGGTTTTCCGCCATCAGGTATGTTTGCTTTGTAATTGCGATACATTTAAAATTTGAATGGATGCACATGCTTTAGAAAAGGATGATGGATCTATAACATTTTAAGTACGTTCAAGGAAGAACAACCGTATATGTGTGAAATATTTAAGTCGAAATAGCATATGACTAAACATAACAATTTGATTTGTTCCCCATCCTTCCATTAGTCTCCCTCCCCTAAACTTCACACCTTCCACTTTCTTAGCCCTGCCAGTAAGAAATGATAATAAATTGCCATGAGAAGATCAGATATTTCCTTTGGCTTTCCTCTTCGTCAATCCTGTGAGCCCAATCCTTGCTCATATCCCCACCGCGTGTTCCAGAAACTATTCTGTGAACTAAGCGAAAAAGTGCAGCTCCACCATCCTTTCAAAAACAACATTGTAAAACAGGGAATCACAAATTTTTGGTAGAAGTGACTTTACTCTGGGCAGACCACATTGAAAATAGAGTTTTTATAGGCAAAGTTCTTTTACAGTTTCTATTATAATTATCAATTCTTGGCGAACCAGATTGATAGAGGAAGCGTTTTCTAAGGGCAAAGTTAATCAGGAGATGTAATCTCAAGAAACTGTTGATCAGGAAATCATCATAGTTAAGGGTATAACAGGACTACTTTAGTAGCTGAGATAACAAATTTAAATTTGGAACCTTGTTTATTAGCTGAACTAAGTATATTAGATGACTATGGATCTTATAGATATTTTACATTTCTATGCATACATGGCTCCAAGTCTCTTACATTATGTTTTCAATATTTTGTGGTTGTACCCAACTAATTGAAATGTTTTCAACTTCAAGGTCATCAATGTCTACGATCAAAAATACGAGAGCGGCGCATCATTTTGGCCAGATGTGCATCGTCGCATATTAATTGGTCAGGTTATATCACAACTTTTGCTTCTGGGATTATTAAGCACAAAGGAGGCAGCCAAAACGACGCCTTTTTTGATTGCACTCCCTCTTCTAACAATCTGGTTCCATCTATTTTGCAAGGGGCGCTTCGAATCAGCTTTCTTAAAGCTTCCATTACAGGTAAGTTCAGGTTACATGTACAAGTTATAGTAGCTTATCATATAAATTTATATTTACATCCAATACTGATTTTCGAATGATTATTTTGTATTGGATATACCGCTGCCAAGCATCACCAATTAATACAAATTTAAGATAGAACCTCTTCCCCCACCAGCTCTCTCTCTCAGAACTTCTACTTGTTTTCTGTTCAATCTATTCAGTTTCTTCAGTTAGCAAAACTCAGCTCCTGACACATACACTTGTTTCCTCTCAGCATACTTCAGTCCATTTCTGGGACTGCAATGCAATACATTTTGCTGGTTACATAGCATTCCCACGTTGCTTGCTCTTGAGGTTTTAACAACTGTCGACTGCTATGTTGTTTGTTGATTGCAGGATGCAGTGATCAAGGATACATTGGAGAGGGCCACAGAACCAGACCTGAATTTGAAAGTGTATCTCGAAGATGCATATATTCACCCGATCTTCAAAGGTAGCGAGTATCGAAGACCAGTTATAGACGAAGAGAGCAACCCAGTTATCGTTGCAACCAAGAGGAATTCACGAATGGGTAGTAAAAATGGCTCCAGTGAAAGCTGTCTAAAAGTATCTTCTAGATGATGATTAATGATAACAATATATTCCCTAGTACCCATTGTACTTGCACTTGCACAGTTGCACATACTCTAGAATCTAGATTACATGCATTCGGAAAAAATTGTTGTCAATATTAGGAAATAGAATAGGATCTGAAATCTCATCTTATGCTGTGATTTCAACAATTTTTTGCGACACTATTGTTAGTGATATGTGAACAGGAAACTTTTAACTCATATGCTTTCTATGAGTTATTTTGATAATCGAAACGTTATTTATTTTCTCATTTCCAAACATAATTACTCCCTCATCCTATTTAGAGTAGGTGGTTTGACTTTTTACACGTAATTTTATGTATTTTGACCGTATAGTTAGAATTAATATTTTTTGTGAATTAAAATTTAAACATTATATTTTTATCCAGAAAAAAAAATTAAGAAAATATTTATTCTAAGTATATGATTAAAGCACCTAAAGTTAGTGCAGAAAGTTCAGTGACTTGTGTAAAGGACCCGATGGAGTATAGTAGCAATAGTATTGAATTAATTCGGGGTGCTGGATTTAAATATTGAGACGGTTGCTCGTGTCGGCGCGCAACTATTAATGGAAGTGGTTCGTGACCCTACATTTAAATATTAATTCATTAAATATAAGAGTAAAATGCACTCTATGTACCTGTATTTTTTGTGTCAGAACTTCTAAAACTACCATTTTAGGTACTGACATTTAAATTTTATTATAAAATGTGTATTTCCGTCAATTCTGTGTTAAATTTGGAAGCACATAAATGTGCCTGGAATTGACGGGGATACACATTTTATAACAAAATTTAAATGTTAGTACCTAAAATGATAGTTTTAGAATGTCAGTATCTAAAGTGGTCTGACACAAAAAGTATAGGTACACGAAGTGCACTTTACTCTAAATATAAATATAAATATTGTAAAAGTTATGAGTCACTTTGAAAATGAGCTAATTACTTTAATATTTTTTTGTAAGATGGTGGACGATTTGATATAAATATTCGGGATGCTGAAATTAAATATTAATATCATAAAATTCTATATATATATAATAGCCGGGGAATGGAGCAGTGAGGTGGCGGCTTATAATTTTCTTATTTTCTCCTGCATCTTACTCCTAAAATAATGGCGCCAATTTTTTCATTCAGGAGGAAAACAGATCAAGCATCGATTCCCCATTTCTACTTTCTTTTTCATTTGCTTTTTAATATCAATACATGTTTTTTTATACACCTTAATAGAATCTATGCAACGAAAGAAATAAGTTTATAGCAAATTATAGACAAAAGATTGTTATAGACTACATTACTTTAAGAATGCAACCACTATTTCATCGATCCTTTCACCATCTCTACAGGAATGAAAGGTGGGAATCTGTTGGGTTACTTCTGGACATTCATCAATATCACAAAGCACCATAATTAATAATTTTTTCATAACATTAAATAATAAAATAATTATAAAATGTTGTTTTTGAATATTAAAAATAGATAATATTATTAAAAAACAAATTAACAGTAATTTTTTTAATACTTTTCAAATACATTCAAAATTATACTCATAAAGTTTTTATTATATTTTAAATTTTATTAAATATTATGTATCTAACATATATGAAAAGAAGAATCACAGGTAAAAAAGAATAATTTTTTATTGAATTATTCTTATAATTGAAATAAGTTAGAGGGGGTCGGCTAAAAAGGTTTAATTAAAATATATTTATTATTTTATATTATATAGATATTATAGTTAGTACTTTTTCATTTTTTATATAATATTTAATTTAATATATTTTATACAAATATTATTTAACTAACAGAGGTCACAATATCAAGTTCTGGAAAAACTTAAATGGTGTACTAATTGGAAAACATATTAAGATACTATTTTTTTAAATTAATATCGAAAAATTATTTGTAATATTTATAATATTTTTAAATTAAATATTTTAATATTAATATTAAAATTAAAATATATAATTATATTTTACAAGGTCGTGCGTAGCACGAGTACTTGTAATCAGAGATCAACATATATAATCACACCTTAATAATTATACTACCTTTTTAGAAAATATTCAATCATATATTTAAATTTTAAATTTCTTCTCAGTTATATATTTTAATTTAATAAACTACGAGTAATACACACGTTTGTATTTTGAAATTTTCGTGTTTAATGAAAATTCAAAAAAGTTACATATATAAATTTTAATTCTAAAACATTTTTTTAAGTAAAAGATTTATAACCTCTAATACTGTAAATAAGAATCGAATCAAAACTGATACGGATGAAGTCTTTAACACCCATTAATGGTTCAAATTTTAATTAAAAAAGAAGTCGCGTCGTTTTCTGTGGCAAACATAATTTTCCCTCTGTCCCAAATTAAATTAGTAGTCACTTTTTTACGTTAAATTTTTTTAATATATGTAATTTTTTAAGTAAATTTTTAAAAATAACAAGTAAAATGGGACGGGAAGTATCAATGATTAAATAACATTAATGGTGTATAAAAAAAAAATAACATTAATGGTCATCATCTTTTATCCAGAATAGTGAATAGATATGGGGGCTTGTCTTGATTGTTGAAGCATAAGTAACATGCAAATCTCTGAAGGCAGAAGCTACTAGTACATTAATTCTTAGATTTCTGGACACTCTCATTTGAACCTCGAAAACTGTGACAAATTCTTGATGCCCCAGATTGTAAAGTGAAAATCTTTGAGTTTCTCTCACTTGCTCAAATTCATATCGCAACTTCTATCTATAATTTCCCAATTATGTAAGTAAAGTTTTAATCTTTTCTATTTTCTTGATTTGGGTATTTTTTAAGTGAGAATTGTAGCTGACCCATTCGACCCATTCTTCATTTTACTATTTGCTTTTGAAAATAAACAGGGTTTGATTATAGATACATATATATTGAAGTTTAGTTAACTGGGTTATAGTCAACTGTAGTGCTGGTTGGCTTCATTTTGACTACATTGTGTAATATGTGAGTAGCTTTGCTTTGTTGTTGTAATCACAGTTGTATGATTTGTTGCTTTATATAACTTGCATTATTTGAAGTCTAGTGATATCAAATTGGATTGGAGTATGGAAATAGTTTAGGAATACCAAGTATGATCTAAAATTTTCTTATGCTAAATCATTGTAATTGTTGATCAGGACCAGGTTAAAAATCAGATAGAGGAACCCTCCTGTTGTAGCCAGTTTTATGTCCATATTTGTGGTTTTACCATCGTTAGTGTCAATAGATGGCTACATTTCCGGTATGCTCTATAATACGGTCAAATGGCTTTAACAGCCGAGCCACTGATTTGAGTAATTTGGTTTTTGCTGGCCACATAACCTCTAAGAAAATAGTGGCACAAATGCTAGGGAAAAAAAATGCGCAAAGAAATTTAGTTTTCAAAGGAGTTGCAATGAGTGCGGGAAATAGATCTTCTCATGAACACAGGCAAAATGTGTTGATCACATCACAATCTTTTGTTCTTCACACTCCAGAGAAGGTCTGGAAATATCTTTTTAGGACAGAAACCGGTGATCTGGTGAAGGTGTGGATTGAGATGAAGAATAATAATTACAGTGTCTACGTCGAAGTATCATCCCCACAACTTTCAGACAGCAATGGTGATCTGCTTATGGTTTGGGGGATGTATAGGTCTGATTCATTATCATTCATGCCTGTGGATCATCAAAGTTCCAGTCTTACTTCTGCACAGAATACGATAGAGACCCCACTGATGTTCAAGTCTTCTGGGAAGATTGCAGTTGAGCTAAATTTAGAAGCTAATCTAGCACCCTTTTACCTCTCATTCACACTGAAGTCTCGTTCAAGCGATGGCTCAAGAATATCTGAAATTCGAAGCCACAGAAATACAAACTTTTGTGTGCCAGTTGGTTTCAGTTCAGGGTATCCAGCTCCTTTGGGTCTTTCCTTCTCTAATGACGGTTCTATGAACTTCTCCTTATTTTCACGAAGCGCGGAAAAGGTTGTTCTCTGTTTGTATGACAAGACAATGAATACTGAGCCTGCTCTCGAAATTGATCTAGATCCTTATGTCAATCGAACAGGTGACATCTGGCATGCCTCGATAAATAGTGCAATTCCTCTTGTAAGCTATGGTTATAGGTGTCAGGGTGGTACTAAGCAAAAAGGAGATAATGTCCTTTTAGATCCATATGCTAAAATTGTTGGGAATAATAGTTCCTGTTCGCTTCCACAATGTCTTGGACAACTGCAGAGGGAACCTGATTTTGATTGGCCTGGTGAAGTTCGCCCCTTCTTACCTTTGGAGAAGCTTGTGGTTTATCGATTAAATGTTATGCGTTTTACTAAAGATCAATCAAGCAAGTTAGCTAATGATGTTGCAGGTACTTTCGCCGGTATCTCTCAGAAGTTGCAGCATTTCAAAGATCTTGGCATCAATACTGTCTTATTAGAACCGATCTTCCCTTTTAATGATCAGCAAGGACCCTATTTTCCCTATCACCTCTTTTCTCCAGCGAATTTGTATGGACATTCCACAAGTCCTATATCCACTATAGTGTCGATGAAGGAGATGGTGAAGACATTACATGCCAATGGAATAGAGGTGTTCATGGAAGTTGTTTTTACCCATACAGCTGATGCTGAATCACTTAAAGATATTGATAATTCATCATATCATCATGTAAGAGAATATGATGGTATTCATAAAAATACTTTAAATTGTAATTTTCCTGTTGTCCAGCGGTTGATTTTGGATAGCCTTCGACATTGGGTGATTGAGTTTCATATTGATGGCTTCTGTTTCATAAATGCTGCTTCATTATTGAGAGGGTGTAACGGAGAGACCCTTTTCCACCCCCCTTTGGTCGAAGCGATTGCGTTTGATCCTATACTCTCAAATGTCAAGATCATTGCAGATTGTTGGGATCCACATGATGCAGAGCCAAAGGCTGTACGATTTCCTCACTGGAAGAGGTGGGCAGAAGTAAATACAAAATTTTGTGAGGATGTAAGAAATTATCTGAGAGGTGAAAATCTTCTCAGTAACCTTGCAACTAGGCTTTGTGGGAGCGGAGATAACTTCGCTGCAGGTCGAGGCCCAGCGTTCTCTTTCAATTTTATTGCCAGAAATTCTGGACTCTCTCTTGTAGACTTGGTCAGTTTTAGTACCAGTGAGTTGGCTTCAGAGTTAAGTTGGAATTGTGGAGTAGAAGGTGCGACAACTAATCCTGATATACTTGAAACACGACTTAAACAAGTTCGAAATTTTCTCTTTATATTGTTTGTTTCCTTGGGAGTTCCTGTCCTAAATATGGGAGATGAATGTGGTCAATCTTCTGGTGGTTCTCCTGCATATGCTGACAGAAAACCTATGAACTGGGATTCTTTAAAAACTGGCTTCGGCATTCAGACCACAGAGTTTATTTCATTCCTGAGTTCACTGAGAGTGCGGAGAAGTGACCTTCTTCAGAAGAAGAACTTCTTAAAAGAAGAGAATATTGAATGGTGTGGGATTGATCTGAATCCTCCAAATTGGGAGGACCCGGAAAGTAAATTTCTAGGCATGACATTGAAGGTTTATGAAAAAGAAATACAGTCAACCTCCTCTGCACCTTGTCTAAATGGTAACATGTTTATTGCTTTTAATGCTGCAGATCATTCAGAGAGTATTATTTTACCCCCACCTTCAACAGACATGGAATGGCAACGTTTAGTTGACACGGCTCTTTTATACCCGGGATTTTTCTCCTTGGATGGTGATCCAGTATTTGAGCAGATACCGGAATTAGTATATGAGATGAAGTCTCACAGTTGCATTTTGTTTGAATCTAGACGCAAAAGTGGTTAGTCTCCAGTCTCTTCCAGCCAACCTCAAGTTGCCTCTTTGGCAGAGGAAATCATGTTTTCCTCATCATATATGCTGCATGCATCATCAGTTCAATTTCTAAACATGCAGTGCAACTTGATTGGAGATGCATAATTGCATAGTACATAATATGTCCTTCAGGGGAGATAGATATACATGTTCCATACCATGTAATTATTAAATATTCAAGAGTACAATTCTTTGGTTCATTTCCTATGATTTAAATTTTGCAGGATAGTAATTGAAAGATAACATATGTATTGTGCGGAATTGGTTATTGATCTAGTTTATCTAACGTTTCAGTTTATTTTGATCATAATTTAAGTTGGTGCATCATAGAAGTGCCTTCTGTAAGTAAATGTTGCACTAAGGAAGCCAATAAACAGTCTTTTCAAAGTAAGAATTGAATTTCCCCAGCAGGACTAGCCAAGAAATGGCTATCTAAGTACATGTATAAAATTGCACTAGTGAATTCAGGTAAAGATTGTCCCCAACATAGAGGTAAATGTATTTTAGGATGTTTGCCAGTAATTGTACTCGAATCAACTTGGAATGTGATTGTGCTATGTTTATAAAAAAAACTAACAGGTCGCAACTGATCTTTTAACCAACAAAGAGAGAATTATAGTGCATGATTTTGATAGAGGTCATTGTACGGAACAGATACTTACGCTACAAATACAAGCATATGCCTAAGTTACGCTATAATGTTAATTCAATTATAATCTTTACACAACAATAGAAATACATCTATTAATCAACTAGAAGGACTCTGAACTGGACAAGATTCTGTAATGTTTTAGTGAAGAAACAAAGTATAAAGAAGACGGACAACCAGTCTACCACTGTAAATTGATGGCCAACTCCAGGATGGCTTCTACTTGACGTATAGCTTTTTGTTTCTCCTGTTGTTTCAACCTTCTTGCAACAGATTCAGCGTCAAGCCCTTCTCCCCCAGGAGTTTGACTTTGTGCACACCGTACTTCTTGCAGCAATGCATCAATTTCTCTAACAAAATCTACTCTCAGAAGAACATCATCAACTTCCAATGGTGGTATCAGTGGGCCTTGATGCTGCATGAGATAATAAAAGGTCATCTATTGCAAATTATGAAGTCATTGACTAGTTTAATTAGTCATTGTCTAAGATATAAGTTGACAGTAAATTTAACTTACGGTTCCATACTAATAACATATGTAATGTTTAAAGTGCATTCCAGTTGCCTAGAAAGAACTTGTTTGGATACTTAAAAATTTAGCGCCTCTGCCGATATCTTCATTGGCTTTGGTATACATTAGAACTGTGCAATAGTTAAAGGACATGATGGCTAGTCTTATGTGACTCTTAGGTGAATTAAGTAACACCAATGATTACGTCGAAGTATGTAGAAAGTTATACCATTGCATTTTCCACTGTACCTTATCGATGTCAAATCCTGCTGGAACTAATATACTAAATGGATCTTCACGTGGAAAGGTATCAATCATACGCTTTTTGCATTCTTTCAGCCACCCATCATCGTCAAATCCATCATGCATGATCAAAAGATCATTGAGTAGTCTCATGGCAGGAGTAGCCTCACGTTTCAAAATCTCTGTCTGAAACAAAAACACATTTTTGTTTCTGATATTTAAAGAGAAAATAAGAAACACACACACAGACATATATACATATATGTATATGATTAAAAAAATTAACAAAGCAAAAGTACAATGCAAAGCATGAAAGTGTGTCGTTTAATTTTAGGAGATACTTGAGGGTATTACCAAGAACCGAGTAATATTTATTTAATTAGTATTCCTAAGTCTAGATAATCATTCATTATGCATGTTTATCCTGGCAATTATTTAAGTTTCTGGTATTTATTTTGGTCTGTTTAATACTGGCAGTATTATAGGCAACTTTGTTCTTTTAAAAACTAAGAAGTGCATACCTCAACACGCCTGTACAAAAGATCAAGACTTCGAACTGCATCTTTCTCATCCTGGTACGATGTTGTAGATATTTGAAAGATTAAAAGGCATAGAATTCTCCAGAACAAGTCAGAACATAAAATTTATCAGCAAACAATTAGATGGGTAATCTAATTCATTTCTTTTAAACAGCTGAAAAGTAAAAATGCTGCAAAAGCTAAAAGGTTTGGAGTAGACGAGTAGTACAATAAAGAGTACACTTTGGGGAGGCGAGCGGGACCCAACCTTATGAAACTTGATAAATTAAAATTATAAGCTTAGTTTCTGACAATTAACAAAAGCTTACGTATATGATTGATTGACGTTGACCTCAAAACCTTGCAGAAATGGCATCTCTCTATTATATAATACCACAACACACTTTTGAGGAAACATTTTATTCAATATAATTTTACTTTTATACCCTTATATTCTAAGTATTTTTACTATTACACTCTTACAAACACTTCACTTATAACTATATTAATTTAATTAGGTAGAATTAGCATTTAACTCAATTCATGAAAAATAAATAACAATTTAATGTTTTTATTAATTATTATATTACTATATATATTAATATCTCATATTTATTAATATATATTAATACTAATTATAATATAACTAATATATATAAATTAATTTTTGTATAATTACTATATATATATATATTTTAACATATAATATTAGTGAGTTATTCGTGAGAATTGAAAATTTAATTATATTTTAAAATATACGTAAATGGTTAGAAAACTCGAAATACAGGTTACAACACTTGATTACAAAATATTTTAATACATTTTAATATTCGTGTAAAACGATATTTTAGTAGATGAAAACTTAGCTACATGTAAGATTCCAATATGTAATTATTATGACAAATATATTATGATTAACAATATATTTTAAACTTACTCTTACAGCAGAATTAAGTTTTATCTTCCACAGATTAAAAATATTATTCGCCATCATCAAGCTATGATTCATAAATATAAATTTAAATTAAATTTATAAGTTTAAACGGTTTTTAGAAATTACCCGTGCCTTGCACGGGGATAAGAGCTAGTCGATAAGAAAAGGGTAAATCACCAATGCAATTGTGGATGTCAGATTTTATAAGCTTGAACCTATTCATCAAATATTTCCTTAGTGCAACTTTCCTAGAATGGCTTTAAGAAAGTACCCGGGTGCTTTATATAACGAGACAATTATACAAAATACTTTGCGCAACACTTGTTGCTACAAGGCATTATTTATAACATTAAAGGAAAGACAAAAAGTTTCATTTTCTTGGATACTAATTCATCATAATAGAACCAGAGGGCTGAAAAGGTTTACTTCTATAAGAAATACAACAATACCAAATTAATTCAACGTCTAAACTAAAATGGCAATTTATATAATAAAATAATAATTGCACATACATCACGCCGGGCAAGATCAAGGCGATTCCAAATGACCATAAGCACAAGCTCAGTAAGCTCGCCTTTCTCAGCAGCTTCCTCAATTTTCTGCAAAAATAGAACAATGGAAAAACTATATAACTTTACATAAGTTTCAAAAATACTGTAGTCTAAGGGACAATAAATAATTCAGTTATAAATAATGGTAAAGAAACTAGGCTGAGCTACTACTAAGAGGGTATCTAATTAAGGAAATTTTTTCATATCCAGAAAATTTGTTATTCAACTAAGTAATTGGTGAACAATGAGAAACAGGAGCAATTTCTATTCAATTAAGTTATTTTTAGCTTTAGGCTTTCCTATGCAGAAAGAAAAAAAACTATAAACTTCTGTATTGGATTTGTATTACTAAACAATATTGTTATAATGAGCTACGATGCGGTCTGGTCCAAAATGCAGAAAAATGATATACCTATCCTTAACTTGGCCCGACAAAGACAACAGTTTATCAAATACAAAGAGCTATGGGTGATTAAATTCTTAAGACAGGACACGAGCAACTGAGGAGTGAAGACATAATAACTAACAGGTCTAGTCCTATACTCATATTTATTCTTATAGTACAAAGGCCCCAGAATACTTCCAATGTAAAAATGATTTTTAGACATATCGATATTGTATAATATTTTACCTTTATGTTCTTACTTCTTATGCAAGTCAAATATATGAAATTAACATCTGAGGCTTTTTTCCCTAAATAACTTTTTAGGCCTTTTGAATATGAACAACGAATAAAAAGTTAGTTTTGAAATATAAAATTACCTCTTCCACTTCTTCAGCAGACCTGATGAAGCTTGACACTAATTTCTTCGCTTTTCGAACTTCTTCTTCAGGATAATCTTTTAATCTCAAGCCAATTTCACGATACTCGTCGATCTTTTTTTCCTCTTCGTCTTCTTCTTCTTGTCGCATTCTATGTAATTCCTTTGTCTTTTCCCGCTGACGTGCTTGCCATTCCTAATGTAAGGAAACATTGTGTCAGTTGTAAACTTCGATTCTGAAGATTTAAAGACAATGGTTTTCATTTTAAGTTCTAAATATAGAATATTCAATTCAAAGACCCTACTTAGTTTCACAATCCTACTTTATCTAAGCTTCGCAAAGTGCTTATTTGGTTTGGTAAAGGGTCAACCGGCATCCGAGGGACTTTGAGGTTTAGTGCAGGTGATCGAGAACAAATACAATAACTCCATCTCAATAATATTCACACTGCTTTGTCCATGAGAAATGATAGCACAAAGAGCATGTGTGCACATTTTCTTGTAATGATTATGATTAAATGCGAGTCTGTGACACTGACCTAAATATTATACAGGCAAACCACACATTATTATAAACAAAGAATGAAGATATTGGAAGTTGATCAGTCAATGTAAAATTTTATATATTAAAATTTGGGGGGGGGGGGGGGAATTTGCTGATATATTAAAGAGTATGTTGCTTGAGTTGAAACACGAACTCGTTCAACCGCTACATTTTTTAGGATAGAGGGCCACTTAGACATTGTAGATGTAATCTTATAATGGTCAAGGGACTCAATATGAAAAGGTTACTAATAATAATCATTTAGTAATAATGGAGAATCTCAATTTGAATCATACTCAAATCTCAGTAACTTAATTTTGACACCAGCTGGATTCATACTGCAAGGTATAACTATTTTCCACTAATCAATCCCAATTGTTCATACTCAAGGCACACAATATTTTTTTGAAAAAAAGTTACCAGCTCAATCAACTTCAAAGTAACAGTTCTGTATTCATAACACAGCTACGCATGTACAAATGCTTTGTATTTTTAGAATAGAAACATAAAAATCTAATTTTGAATAATATGAAACTGTCTCCCGATAAATATATAGATCAGCACAAAATCTCCAAGAATAAATAGACACATGTATATAGACACTGAATTCAAACAGGTAATATAAACAAACTGATATAACACTAACAGTACACAATTCTGGCACAACCCGAAAAACAAAGATTCTGAATAAAGTACCCAAATGAAATTTCAAGAACAGTGACAGTATGACACTATAAACATAAGAGGATAGATACAAGTACACAAAGGGAGTGAATCAAGAAAATGACATACATCATCATAATATTCTTTAGGAAGCCCTTTAAGTTGCAGCTGTTCATTTTCTCCAGCCTTGTTGCTCCTACACACAACTCCTAATCTAACCCAACCCACTAAAAATCAAGAAAAATACAAAACATGAGAAATTAACAAATATTTTAATTAAGAAACTAGAGGGTGGAAAATTAGATAAATAATAATTAAACCTGAATTAAAGTTGAATAGAGTTAATGGGGTTGTTAAAAATGGTGGAGAGAGAGCTAAGGGAGCTGAGCTTTTCAGCTGGAACAATTTTGCCTCCATTTTTACTACCTATAGATACAAATTTGTGTTCACTACAATAATCCCAAGCAAACACAGGTACTTGTACAGTTGTACTAATAAATTTATACTGTATTATTTAATTTTAAAAATTCTACTACATAATCTGTTCAATAATTCAACAAGAAAAAAAACGAAATTATGTCCATAATATTATATCTTTCATCATATTAAAGAATACATCTTGAATTATAATTACCTACCTAAATATGTTGATTGCTAGTTTAGCTGTTTCAAAGCAAATTTGACTATTTTAGTAAATTAATTTTATGAAATAATTATTTGATTATAAATCATGAACGAAGAAAATAAAAGCACAGATCAATAATGTTGATTTTCCAATTACAACTGACGTAAGTAGCAATTTTCAGTGAAGTGATTATAAATCTACCGCTCAAATATGTATTTTATTGTTAAGTAATACTTAAAAGATTAGATATTTAATAAAATAATATTTATTTCATTATTTTTTATATGGAAGGAGTCAATTATCCATTTTAATATTTTAAGAATTGTGCTATTGCTTTTTCATTCATAAAAAATTTCAATTTTTAAAAAATATCATCATTATCCAATAAGAAAGAATTCAATTTTTTCATATGAATAATTTGAATATTTATTAATTCTAACAAATAATTGCAAAATTGGTTATTTAAACATTTTAATTCATAAATATAAATCTCAAATCTATAAATAAAAATAAATAAATAAATAAATATATTAAAATACTGTTAAATCGTTGTAACCGCAATAAATATCAATAAAAAATTCTAGATTTAAAATTTTTAAAGCTAACAAAATCTTGATATCTTCAAAAATATATCATAATAATATTTCTCATATAACCATTATATCATATGATATTATTAATAAAAAAAAACTACATAACACAAAAAATAATCACAAAATAAATAAAAAAATTACATAACATACAAAAAATATAGAATACAAAATTATAGAACACTATTCAACATTAGTGTTCTGTAATTTGTGTCCTATATTTTTTTGTAGATTATGTAATTTTTTTATTTGTTTTGCAATTATTTTTGGTGTTCTAGGATTTTTTTTGTATGTTATGTTATTTTCTATAATTATTTATTAATCAAATTCTTATAAAATAGGAATTGGTTCCTCAGTTAATATAGAGTAAGTCTCAGCGAGGAACTCCTTATTTGAGTAACTGAGAAACTAATTCCTATTTTATAAGAATTTGATTAATAAATAATTATAGAAAACTACAGAACATACAAAAAATCATAGAACACTAAAAATAATTGCAAAACAAACAAAAAATTTTACATAATCTACAAAAAAATATAGGACACAAATTACAGAACACTAATGCTGAATAGTGTTCTGTAATTTTGTGTTCTGTAATTTTGTATGTTATGTATTTTTTTTTGTTTGTTTTTTGTGTTCTGTAATTTTTTCTATATTCAACAATTTTTTCATGTATTATGTAATTATATTTTTTGTTGGTTCATCGGTTACTCAAATAAGAGAGTTGTTGAACGTAAGTCATATATGTGTGTGTGTGTGAAGAATACGATGAGAAAAAATAAAATGAATAAACCAAAATTGAAAATTATTACAAAAATGAATAATTTATTTCATCATTAATTCTACTCTCATATAAATTTAAGTTCATTCATTGCTCAAGCATAGGGAATAGAAGTACTACAAGATAAACGAGGAGTATTATAGTAAAATAGAAACTATTACAAGATAGTGTGGGGTATTATAGTAAAATAGAAATAAGTTTGTTAGGTTCAGTTTTTAGTATAAAACCCAAATAAGAATGTAGGAAGACTCATTTTCAACGAAATAAGCTCAGAATTCCGTTTTATTCTTTTTTCTCCATTTTGGCTCCATTGCACAATGGGTCTTCCTACATATATAGCGGAATTCTGAGCTTATTTCATTCAAGATGAGTTTTCCTACATTCGTATTGGGGTTTTATACTAAAACCTGAACCCTAACAAACTTATTTCTATTTTACTATAATACCCCTCACTTATCTTCTAATAAGAAAAATAAATAAATATGGAATATAGATAATGTATCTGTATTTGGAGTGAAATCAACAGCTATGAACTTGCTATGTGATTGGAGGAAATCTCAGCATGATCAAAAGTATAAACGGGTTCTAAATGCGACAGCTACAAACTAGAGTACGTTGACCACCACATGAGTTGAAACCAAATGAAGAAGCAAATTAAACAACTAAGACATGATTACATAACATTGCAACCATTACTGTATCCATCACTGAAATAGTCCGAATAACCATCAGCCCTAGGCCTAGGCATTTGCCTTGGTGTTGCATGATACCCTGCCACTGGTGGCACCATTCCCTGACCATAATATTGTGATCCATACTGTGGTGGTGGTGGTGGCGGCGGTGGTGGACCATACATGTGTGGATACGAGTTGATTGCAGGATAATTATAATTAAGACCACCACGAAACGAAGCTGGATAGCTGGCACCATAGTTGATCATGTTTGGCATAGAAATGTCTCGCTTGTGAATTGTACAATATTTATCTCTGCAGACATGATCTGGAATTTCTTTTGCAGAAAATGCATTGCTGCTTTCGGAATTGTCATACTTCTCCGGTGCATGGCTGCTGCCTTTATTATTGTCACGGGCACGAAACGAAGAATCATTGGGACGATATCTAGTATTTTTGTGACGAAACGAAGAATCCTTGTGACGGAACGAAGATTCTTTGCGACGAAACGAATCATTAAATGAATCTTTTTCTTTTTCTTCTCCCTCGTCTTCATCTTCGTCTTCATCTTCATCATTTAATTCAACCCGATATCCATAAGGGTTAGTTTCTTTCCTCTCATGCACTGGCTCTGCTATTTTTCCCATTTTCTTCAATTTGTTAATGATTTTCCTGGAATCTATTATGCCTTTCACTGTTACCATATTTTGCGTTTCATCAACTTGAACTGATTCAATGCCTACACCACATAATATATATATATATATATATACTCATCAACATACATGTACCATGTTCAATCATGCATTCATGCACCACAAACTCAAATACAATACATTAACTTGAATAAATTAATTATTATATATATTTTTATACTATTTCATCAAGAGATGTAGAATAGAAAGAATTACCATTAAGATCTAGCAGGCAATTCTTGAGTTTCCGGGGACAATCTAGACAGCAGTTGATTTCAACTTTAAACACATAAATCTGTCGCAATAAACATATATGTGATGAGTGTTGCGTATATCCACACAAGTATCCATATACATCAAGAAACACACACACACACACACGCATAGTGTAACATTAGCATGAGAACCTGAGAACCATAACTAAAATCTTGATGAACGTTAGCCATTGAACAAGGTGTGGGAGAGGTAGTCAAGAAAAAAACAAGAGTTAAAGCGCAGGTTTGTTAGAGAGACAAGAGAATATATATATATATATATATCAGAGAGATACACTAAAATCTTGGATTGATTTTCATCGATTTGCATGGATATTTATTTGTCAATATATGCAGCTTCTAAAAATAACTTGTGATCTTCAAAACGGATTATATATATTATTGCAAATTTGGAATATTTATATCATGTTGATAAAGATAAGTTGCAAGTCACGTCCTAATTATCAGGGGGAAACGAGGACTAATGATAACACTTCTATAATAATAATAATAATAATGTCTATATTATTATTATGTATTAAAAGAGATTCTCTTAATACCGTGCCACCATGATTAAAGAACAAAGTAGTAAAGAAAATCTGTTTGGGGAACCAGGATATTCTCTTACCAAACATGTAAGAACGCCCTGCCCTGCCCTGTCTAAAAATATATTTCCTTCTTAGACACCCTGCCCTGTAGCTTCAATTCCCATGTAATCAGATTCTCTTATGGAGTATTATTTATTGTTAATCTAAGTCTATTGCATTTATACAATTAACTAATAAAAATTAGAAATTATTTTACAACCAATCAGAATTTAATATTTCATTTTAGACCAATTAAATTACAAGATTCTAATTGTTATTTTTTTATGCTTACCGAGATATTTATTTTAATTTTAATTAATAATATAGTATTCATTCTGCACTCATATTTCTTATTTATTTCGTTGATTTAGAAATTTTAATCTTCATTTTTTTTTTGTTTCAAATAACCCCTAATAAAAATAAATATAGAAAAGCTTGAAAAACCCAGTAGTAATTAGTAATAGACTTTTCCTAGAAGAAGAAAGGAATTTCTATTATTATTTTTACCATTCTGATTCTATTAAGATTTAGTCACATGCCTTAAATTTTACTATATCTAATCTCTTGATAAAACAATTTTGATCAATCTATTTTTAAAATAAACATTTCATATATCCCAATAGCCAATACTCTAAAATAATAATTTTTATTTTTTTTGAAAAATAAATAATGAAAAAATCCAATCAGTCTTTCCGTATAAACTTATTTTTCATTCCCCGTTGACTAATTTGAAAAGATAGATCGCCTTGGGCAACATATGTATTGTTCTAACCGAGCACACAGCTAAAGTGACTTGACGCAAACTACCAAACAGAAAGTTCAAGTTCCACAAACCAGGAGTTAAAATAGTTGAGAGATGAAAGATGAGATGAGATGCTAGCCTTAGCGCGAACAGAACAACAATTTGATACTCATAATACCGAACACCAGTTTGGTTGAATGAGTGAAGATTTTCATCACTGATACGAGTTTTTATAGTACAACCAACACACAAGAAGAAACTAAACACAAACAGATTTACATCTTCAAATAAGAAAGAAAGAAGAGCTGAATCGACATTACTGACCCTAGAGTAACACTATACTACATCACAAATCATTGGTTAAAATTTTTACCCACAACAAATTCTCATATAATCTCTGTTTCACCCTTCTGCCATGTACATCGCTGCCGTCCAAGAGACCTTCATTCCCACTGTGGTTTATGGCAAAAGAATGTTTACTGAATCTAGCTACATACTCCAATAATCCGGTCAGGACCGATGGACAGCTCTCTTTCAGATAATCAAAACCATTGGTTTGCATTACAACTGTAGAAAAAAACACATGTTGCACGCTTTAGTTTAACACTGCCATCCAAAATTCTTGCATGAACAACTTAAACCATAGACCTAAGAATATGCAATTATCTCCTCACTTGGACGATGTATATATATATATATATACATACATACATATTAACGACCAAGAATTAGGAAATTACAAATTCTGGTCAGTAACAAGCAAGAATACATATGAAATCTGAAGATACAATTTATGAAAAATAAATGGTAGAAGAGTACATAACAGTTCTTTACTAACTTTCAAATTGATCTAATAATGTTTCAAATTACAATGCATCAAGGTTTACTGTTAAATTGACCTCTTGTCTTGTTATTTCTCAATTACTTTCACTTGCAAATTAAGCTAGAAGATTCAACATTGTGAGCCACAGATTCACCTCTTAAATTTTTGGGCATTGCAACAAATTTGAGACACACAGATTTCAGCTGGAAACAGTGGTGCTGCTCAGCCAAGACCAGTGTGGTTGCGACAGTGTCGATAGCAACACCATCACAGAGGCTAGCCTCACATAGTAATCTGAGCCTCTCTATACCATATTGGTCAGCAGCTGCAAGCAAATGTTGGAACATCACAGTTGAAGCCCACTGTGACTTTAAACCAGTAAGCTCTTCAAACTCCGGAAGTGAATCCCAGTACAAAAAGTGAAGCAATGACTGAAAAACAACAAAACTCAAGATTGAGTCATCGCATTTCCATCATAATCAGGGTACACATAAGCAAATAGAGAGAGGGGGGGGGGACAATCAAGTGCGGAAGGAAATAGACTTATTTGGATGAAGATAACATATAAAGCATAGAATGAGCAGTGACTTTGACAACATAATGAAGAGTATGAAATACATCACATGCTATTTAAAATTTTGGCTGTATCATCCTTCGTAATTCATGTTGCCACATCACATTGCTCCAAAGTCAGTAGTTTCATTGGAACATCTGTGATTAAAAACCATAGTATAAGTACAGTAATTTTTTACCAGGGATTACTGCACCATGGGGCCGGCATTGTACTACAAAGTCGGTAGGTTCATTGGAACATCCGTGATTAAAAACCATAGTCGAAGTATAGTAAATCTTTACCAAGGATTTTTACACCACGAGGCCAGACATTGTACTACAATAGTACAATAGCCTGCAATGCTTGAACAAACTGTTTACTGACTGTTTTTAGGAACATAGGAATGTTTACGATCACTTTGTAAAATTTAATAAGCAGTTTATCTATAAGTGTGTTGACTGATTCCTTTAACATGAACATCTACACCTTAAATACAGCTGAAGTGCTAAACTGATAGAGCAGAATTAGTCTTGTATATAGTCCCCAGCTGCGTGATGCCGTGGGCCCGAGACGTGTACGTTGGCTGAACTTAAAAAGTCTGAATTCTAAAGAAACACAGAAAGCAGCCAAAACCGAACAGCCTGGTTTAACAGAGTCCAAAATTTTCATTATTAGGGAAGGAAGATGATATCAAGCCTAATTGCCAGTTTCAAAGCTCGAGTCTTTCTAATATTCGATCTCTTGACTTTATCCATCCTACTCTTGAATGCACATATATAATTGACACACTTTTGATGGAGCTAAATATGTGACCAGGCTGCAATTCCCCTGCACCCCACCTTTATAATTACTTGAAAAATTAGGAATTGGTTTTTGAACAAGACAACTGATTTTTACAATGCAACTTACAAGCTTGCACTTTGCAGTTGCATGAGACACAAATAGAGAGAAAAATTATATATTAAAATGATGAATTTAAATTTAAAAAGATATATTAAATACCTCAATAAACGAGATGACTGATTAAAAGAAAACCAAGACTTGATTCCAATGAAGGGTTCAGTACAAGTGCAACTTCTATTTAACTTAATTGAACACTATATTGCATACATGCGGCATGGATGGTTCACAATTATATACAGCATATTAATTCTCAAACAATATACACTGACAAATCTTCACCTAACTTGTCCACTAGAGTTCTCTTATAGTGGACCAATTACAAGATAATTGTGGACAAAAGCTGAACGAGCATAGAAAGGAAAATTTATTATAACAAAGGTTGGCAAGCTTTCAAGATTTGTCAGACTTCAGCACATGACCAGCCTACTAAGCTCTAATGCAACAAATTCAAACCACTACAGCAATCTACCAAATATATCACATTCTTAATCACTAAATTCCAGTAACACTATCGCATTCGCATCAGGCACAAAAGATGGCAATAGATGGAGATGAAGAGATCATCCAAAAATATATATATCATCTCTATAAAGAATAAAGCGCAAAAAAAAGGAGTTAACCTTAAAAACAGGAACCTCCATCTCCTCAATATTTATAAACTCTGTATTTCGGTCTTTCATCTGGCCAAAAAGTTGAGCCCTAAATACAGGTGAGCGAGCCGCAAGCACCAACTTGTGAGCAGCGAAGATTTCTCCATTAACTTGAAAATTAACATCAGTTCGCTTTCCGCTTTCTAACAGCTGTCCAAAATGTTGACCAATATCAGACACCGGCACTGGTATAGAGTAGATTTTTGGACCTTCAGTGTGCGACTTGACAACCCCAACGCAGCAATGAACTTGAAGGCAGTCATCTTTTAGGTAGTCTGACGTCTCCAGATTTGTTCTTTTGAAGAACCGCTTATAACCCCTACACAACAGCTCCAACAATCAAACATGCGAATCCAAAAATTACTCAATTATATGGAAATTCAAGAGACCTCAAATTAAGAAGAATGTAGACCACGAGAACCATTTAAAACCTTAAAGGGCATGTCTATGGTGTTTTATGATTTTTTTATGCCACAAATATTCCTTACAAATGTCAACTAAGATTATAATCAACTGCTGTCTGTTAATATGAAAACCTGCAATAACAAACATCTATGAAAAGTATTAAGATTTTATTATGTAAATATAGAAATGTAGTAGCACTATTATTTATTCTAAGAACTTCACAAGGGAAATTACTGATGAGTTAAATGAATTGACGGCCCAGGGAAAATTAAAAGAAAACTTTAGCATGAACTTATGATACATTAAATCAAGGCAAATGAAAGTCAGTTAATGGCATCAGAGATCATCACATTAAACTTTTACTGAAACATAATCAGGCATAGTAACACAGTGGCACAGATCATTTAGTATTAGTGCTTAAAATTCTGTTGAATTAAAATTTTATTTAGTTCTAAATGTTATCTGCATTTGGCGAGTAACAAGTACTTTAAACACTGAAAGCAGCAAAAATGCTTTATCTTGTAAAACCATGACTTGCTTGGACTGAAAGTATGAGCCTCGACTAACAATAAATGGTAGTTATATGCAGATAGTATAAAGTAGCAGATTGCATAAGAAACTATAATTACACCACTTAATGATATTCTAGTAATTCTACCCATAATCATAAGCTTATAGGATCTTCTCATGATCTGCATAAAAAAGGAGAGCTCTGATGTAAGCTGAGTTGTTCGCTAGCTGGCTCAAGCTCAGACTGAGCTCACAGACAAGCTAAGCTTGATCAGATTTTAAAAGTTTGTAACTCATTCGAATCACAGCTCAACACAAGTTTGGAACCCATTTAAATTATAGCTCAGCTCAACATATTAGAAAAACCCTACCTCCAACTCCTCAATAAGTAGCACCAGTCCGCGAATAATCAATTGAAGAAAAAAGGTTCCACTTCAAACGTTATTACACTTGGTACTTTCATCTGACTGACTAATTACAAACACCCTCCATAACCATGTGCAAAATCCTAAAGCAATACTCCAAATTGGTTGCTAAATTTCATCATTTCCAGAGAAATTTAATTTCATACATACCAGAAGAGGAGAGATAATACAAAACTAACACAATCTTCAAAAAAAACATATGTTTCACTTTCACCAAGACTTGGTCAAAATAAAAAGAATCACAAAAAATTCATTCCAGCGATGTTTGAATGCATTTTCAGTTCTTACCTATTCTTATAGAATATTTACAGGAAAACAGGTACAATTTCCTCATCATTACAGTAATTTCTTCTTTTTTTTTTGAAATTTCCTAATTACCGTACATTACCCAAGAGAAACTTAATCAAACTGCTGCTGTTGAATTCCTTTCGACAATAAAATTATCACACACGATTACTCCTAACGAAAATTAAAACATGATAAAATATCAAAAATTTCAAGAAAAAAGGCAACAAAAAGAAAACTCACCACATGCTACCTCTGTATTTAAGTGTATAAGGGCCAGTTTCCAAAGGCCTACCAAAATGTGTATGAATCTTATGCCTCCCATTCCCACTTTGATCCATAAGGGTCAATTCAAAAAGAGCCCTAACATCATTTCCTTCACTAGCAAGTGCAATAAACTAAGAAACATATAAACTATTATCTTCAAGACTTTTACCATCTGGGTAAAAATAAATTGCCCAAGAATAACCATCCACCTCAAATGTTTCAGAAGCTATGTATTTCCCTATCCCTATGCCTTTTGAAACTGAACAACCCATTATCTTGAAATCATGATAACCATTTATTGTCTCTGTTACAGACAAAGATGATGATGTGGGTCCCCCTGGGATTTCTTTGGGGATTGTTGGTTCCATTGGGGGTGAACAAATTGGTGGGTTTTCGGGTCGGGTTGGAAAATTAGGGTTTGGGAATTGGTTGAGTGAATTTAGGGGATTGTTGAATTGGGGAGATGGGTCGGGTGTAAATCAAGAATTGCTATGGTTTCAGATATGTCTATGTTTGTGTATGTAAATGTATGTATATGTGTGTGTATAGATGGTAGGTTGAGACATACATAATTGTTTCAGCAACTTCCTGTTTGTGACGCAATGCAAGGAATGTTTAGATGGATTTATGCTTGGCAATTAGTCACTTCGATTTGGGATTAATCCTGTAATTGGCGATTAATCAGAATAATGATTAGATTTATTATATTATTATAATAAAATTTAAAATATTTACCTAATTTATTATCAAACATATTATTTAAAATTATTTTATAAATATAAATCGGATTTTATAAATCATATCGGTCAAATATTTTATAAAGATTAATCAAGAATTTTTTGGTAATTTTTTTAAAAATCGGGAGATTTTTAGAACACTTCATAGCATATTTAATTAGTTTTTCTCAGAACGAGTTAATATAAAAAAATTAAAATCAGTTCATCATCTATGAGTAAAAATCTCTATTATATTGATTTTTCGTAGAGAAAAGACGATGCACTACGCCCCACGCTTTGGCAACTTTACATACTGCTTTATGGCCAAACAATTGAATTACTATATAAATTTAACAAAAAACTTGTTTCTATGTTCTCTGAAACCATATATCTACACAAATGTAAACAGCAGAAAGATATTTAGAACATCCTGAAAATACACTCATCATCTTATTGCAGTCGAAAGAACCGACTGCCTGCAGCCAGAACCAGTTACCGGGATGTAGACCAAGTAGGGTGGTTAATAGTCACCAGCAGCCATGAAATAATTTATTAATCATATATGTGAACTAAAACAGCCTTGAGCAACCAGAAATATATATGCATAGGTTTCAAATGTAGGCACTTGAATAAACTTCCTTTTCCAGTACCGTAAATTTTCACTGCTCTCTGGGCTACAATTCAATAGCAAATTGTCGCATAAAATGAAAACCTCGAGCAAGAATTTGTGAAACTAATTTTGACCAGAATTTGGCTATTCTGCTTGCTTCTTACCCTGTTCGGTATGTGAAATGAAGAAAAGCCTAAAACATAACGCCATGATATCTCAGGATCTCAGCTCAACACTTTAGAAACTACTCCAGCACCAACAGTTCTACTCCCTCTCTCAAGGCAAACCTTTGTCCTGTCAGAAAACAAGAAATAAACCAGGACCTCCATTCCTTCATTTTCAACGATTCTTTATGACATAAATGAAGATTTCATATAACAAACTGAAACAAGAAGAAGAACCGTACAAATGCAATATCATCTTCTTATAGCAGAAAAGCAAGAAAAAGCATATAGAGGTAAACATCATATAATTAAATGAAGCAACAGTTTTGCTTGCTCCGCAAAAACACTACAATGCAGATCATCTCCTAAAAAGACTATAAAGCAGAGTGGAAATAGGAAAAGAAAGAGATAAACTCACGGACAGAATTATTAGAAATTAGACAAGTGGGCAGCAGAGTTCCAATTTAACATGCACTCATACAAACATTAAAAAACACAAAGCTACCATTTAGTCTGTACCTTCTTTTAATCAAATAAACTATAAGTACCAATCTCACAACTATATGATTCAGACGTGCACATCATTTGAAGAGCTAAAAGAACAGAAAATAATTATATACGTACTTTTTCTGCTTATAAAATTTAAAACTAATTGAAGACAGAAGTATAGTTTCAGTTTTATTCTGAAGATGTCTACACAAACCTGCATCAAGTGGGACTGGAGTGATAAGCTCAAATACAGCAGTCACATTGTCCCCGGGCATAACCATCTTGACCTCTTCAGGTAATTCCACTTTAAAGTAATCTCTGCAGTTCTCAAGTAAAACTGAGGCCTGTAATTTGAGAAAAAAGCAGTATGACGACCACCTTCGTCCTTTGTTAAAACGTATATCTCCGCTTCAAATCTTTTGTATGTTTTCACAGAACCAGGCTTGTCAATCACCTATTTATCATTGCAAATCAGAAGATAATATAGACAATTTTAAGTTCCAATTTTACATTCAAGGAATAATATCTTTGTACATATAGATTCTCAACTGATAGAAGCCGACAAAATTCCAGGTGACAGTAAAGTTTCTAGATTAGAGATATTACAGGTATTCCACAAACTCCATATTTAAAAAAGTAAAATGGCATGCAACCACACATAATATACTAAACAATGAGATTATCCAAACAATGAAAAAACAGGGGGTGGAAAAAGGACAACAAATAGGAAATGCTCACACTATGATACTATCCATGGGAGCCTGTGTGATACTTATTTATTAAGATCAAAGAATACTTCCGCCACTGTTATTTGACATTTATATAAGCTGGTGGCATAGGCCAGCAAGAGACAGCAACTCATATTATCAAGACAAGATTATTATAATTTAGTTGAATATTACTAAAATGTTGCAACTTACCTGTCCTCGTTGAATATCATCCCTTTTTAAGCCACGCAGAAGAAGTCCTACATAGGGTTGCCAAACGGATAATTCGGATACGGATCTATCTATATCCGTATCCGTATCCGAATACGAATCTAAATCCGAAAATCCGTATCTGAATCCGAAAATTTTTAAAGGTTAATATCCGAATCCGGATCCGACGGATACTATCCGGATACGGATACTATCCGGTTCCGACGGATACTATTCGGATACGGATAATATCCGGATCCGAATCCGATTTTTAATAAGTTTTTTAAATTTATATTAAAAATTCAAAATAAATTGCAAAAAAAATATTAAAATTTTAATTTAATTTTTTAAAATTGAGTTAAGAGTTAAAGGGATTTAAGCCTATTTTATTTTTAAAAAAATTAATTTTTATTTATCTTTTCAATCTAATTTGTTATCTTAATAATATTAAACTCAAATGATATTTTTATATATGTCTATAATATTTTTACAATTATATAAAATTTGTATAAATATATTATTTAATGAATATATATACACACACTACAAAACTAATAGAATAAATTTTAAATTGTACATATATATTATTTATGTGATATATGTGATACGATTTAAAATACATAAAATACTATAGAAATATAAATTGATATATATTGAATATAGATTTTAAAGTATAACCATGTATAGTGTATATATTAATTTATTAAATTAAAATAGACATTAGAGTTGAGTTAATTAAAAAATATAATTGAATCAAATTAAATGGGCTTATAACTATAAGTGTATATATAAAAATATATAAACGGGCTTATAACTATAAATGGGTTTAAAAATATATAATTATATATTATATATATTAAAAATATATATTTATATATATTATATATAATTAATTTCGGATACGAATATTTTCGGATACGGATGTGCCTATATCCATATCCGTATCCGGAATCTTCGGATTTGGATACGGATAATATCCGGTTTCTTCCGGATACGGATAGTATCCGTTTTTTTCGGGATACGAATACAGATATTTCGGACGAATATCGGATTTTTCGGATTTTTTCGCCAGTCCTAGTCCTACATTATCACCGGCCTAGTAAAATGTAAGAACATAAGAACATAATCATACAGAATTTTAAAGCTCAAAGGGGTCCAAGTCAATCGCTTACTTCCCCATGATCCAATATTTTCTTGAACATCTCAACACCCATTACTGTAGACTTCAGATTACCCTAAAAAAGGTGCCCAATGCAAAAATATGTGTTTATCAAAAAAGGAAAAGTAAGCAATTTATGAGCATGAATCCACCTACAATGGGACAAGACCAAACTTACCGGCATCAACCCCATGATTTCAACATCCTCACCAATTTAATTGTCCCTTTGCAACATGGTCAGTGGCAACAGCTCCACGCCCCTTAAAGCAAGACAAATGTCACAGTGTGTTATGGTCTTACAGGTAGAGAAAGCTAGAGTTGCGCAGATAAAAGAATACAATCTCTAATGGTAAGCACAAAGGAAGAGAAGGAAAACATGCAAGAGAACTATACGTCCTGTATAACATAATGACCATATAGTTCACAAAAAGTGTCTTTTTTATTGGGGGTGGTTAACAACAGATGACACAGCTGTTTCAAAATATCCTTGGAACTGGCATGATTCATATTACAGTTAGCGAAATGGAGGGGGGGGTCTAATAATAGATAAAATACATTGGTAATATCCTTGAACTAGCAAGATTTATAGATTCAAATCAAAGTACGAGTAACCTGTGCTTTGTAAAATTTTAATCACTGCGATAATTTGACTAATACAATTTGATAATTTGACACAACACTATTCAATGCCGGCTTCTTATAACTAACATATGGACACTTAAACCAAATCAAAGACCACATTATATGAACTTGGGATGGAAACAAAATACATGAGAAGGAAAGGAGAAATGAGGGGGGGGAAATTAGAAGGCACCTAATTTGCAAAGTCCTTCAAAAGATCATCTTCAATTTGAGTTGTTTTTTTTTATAATTAAACACACTCCCACACCCACTTGTCTTTGCTACAAAATTTTATCTGGTATAATTGTTCATTAATAAACCGTGGCGTGTCCGGTGTCCCGTACGGCCGTACCACTGTCCCTATTTCAAAAATTCCAAGTACAGCTGTCAGGTATGTGTCTAGACACTTTGTACAAAGTCCAGGTAAAAGTTTTGAATATGATGCAATGAGCCACGTTTACCTGAATAGAGAAAACATCTTCAATAGGCATCAAGAAAGGCTTGTTAAGTTGGCGGACCGGGTCCGGAATGTATTCATCTACAGCATCCATCAATTTTAATATAGCTTTCTTTCCTATTTCTTCATTTCTACCCTGTAAAGCTGACAAAGCTGAAACTCTGACGATTGGGATGCCATCTCCAGGGAACTTGTAAAAGTTGAGCAAGTCTATCAAAAATCAAGATTTTATGGTAGAACTTAGTAACTTATCATAGTTGGTGATATCACCGAAAAATCTCTTTTATATATAATGGGCAGAACAAGAAACACTCTGTTGCCCGCATAAAAGGAAAAATATGGCAGGGAAAGGGAAAATACCTCGGAGCTCCATCTCCACAAGTTCCAGTAGTTCAGGATCATCTACAACATCAACTTTGTTTAGAAAGCAGACAAGCGATGGCACACCAACCTGCACAAGAGAGAAGAAATGCCATACTCAAATATAAACTTATAGAATACATTTGAAAGAAGTGAATGTCAAAACAAATTCACAAATAAACATCCACCTGGCGTGCAAGCAGAATATGTTCCTTTGTCTGCGGCATAGGACCATCGGGGGAAGATACAACCAGAATACCACCATCCATTTGAGCAGCTCCAGTAATCATGTTCTGCAAATAAATGAAGTCCCTTGCACAGTTAGTGAGTACACAGAAAAAAAAATATCAAGAAATTTCTTTTCAACATACAATTATGGGTAGATAAGAGTTTAATGTATATTGATATTAATTCCTCCCCTTCAGATAATCTATCTATACTATATTATTATAACTGAACTTGAGATCTTTTGTAGTCGATTTGGTTAATCGGTTTCTGGTTAACCCAATTTTACTAAGAATTTCTACATAAATTGCATGGGCTTAAGATCGTAAGAGTTTGAAGAGTACATAACTACGTATCCTCATTCACATGGTTGTGCTACTGGGAATTGCTCATGCTTTGTTTTCTTCTCGAAACTCTCATCCCCAGCCCCATTATTATTTTTCCCTGAAACCTAATTTTTATAAACCCCGCAATCTCACACTCTCTCGTAAAAACCCTTCAAAACCTTACTTGTCGGCATATTCTTCAAAAATTATCCTTTCACCAAGTCCAGTCACCGAGTCAGCTCACGCTGCCCTAGATGAGTCAAACTCGACCAATACCTGTTAATACAACTCGCCAATACCTAGCTGAGTCAACTCAGGCAGTCAGCATTCTGGTAGCCAATGCTATCTTAATTTCCAATTTATTTCACAATATCAAAGCACGTACAAGGTGTTTGAAAAATGCCTAGCCCAAACTAGTTACTCACTATACAGGTTTTTCAAGAAAATATGATAAGCACCACAAGCCCACTATTTTTTGCAGCAATGAAAATCCACATGCAGCAACTGTACACTCCCTGGACTATAATGGCTTCTGGATTAGCGAAATGCGTTGAGGTTTATATGGTTGTTTTTGCTATTAGGTGTGCCCTCCCGTTTTTCCCTAATATTGATTGGAATTTCTTATCAAATACCAATAAAAATATAACATAAAAAATATATTTACTTGAGTACTAAGAATTTCTACATAAATTGCACGCTTGAGATCGTAAGAGTTTGAAGAGTACATAACTACATATCCTCATTCACACGGTTTTCTTTGTTAAACTAGACGACTGACATGGTGGTTGCTTCACAAACCTTAATTCCAGGAAGTCCTACCTAGTCGTCTGTGCTACGGAGAATTACTTGTGCTTTTTTTCCTTCTCGAAACTCTCATCCCCAACTCCATTTACTATTTTTCTCTGAAATCTAATTTTTATAAACCCCGCAATCTCATACTCTCTTGTAAAAACCCTTCAAAACCTTGTTGGCATGTTCTTCAAAATTAGCCCATCACCAAGTCCATTCTCACGCTGCCCTAAATGAGTCAACTCGACCAATACCTGTTAATACAACTTGCCAATACCTAGCTGAGTCAACTCGGGCAGCACTCTAATAGCCACTGCTATCTTAATTTCCAAGTTATTTGGCCATGCAATATCAAAGCACGTACAAGGTGTTTAGAAAATGCCTAGCCCAAACCAATTACTCACTATACAGGGTTTTCAAGAAAATATTATAAGCACTACAAGCTCACTGTTTTTTTGCAACAATGAAAATCCACATGCAGCAACTGCACACTCCCTAGACTATAATGACTTCTGGATTAGCGAAATGCATTGATATTTATATGGTTATTTTGGTTATTAGGTGTGCCCTTTCGTTTTTCCCTAATATTGAATGGAACCGCCAGCCTTACTCAAGTTTCCGAGACGTGTGTGATCCTTTTCTACTTTTCTTCCAGAGTATTATTCCACCAGTCTTAATGTGCGGTATGGTAATAGAACTACAGAACCATGAACCGTGTATAGTTTAATGTTATACATAGATCACAAACGTGTAACGTTTTGGACCTTCAACATTTTTCTTACATTAAGATTTATTTTTTTGGTTTAGTCATTGGTAGTTTGTCATTGGTTTGAAATATTGTAGATTTTCGAATCACTTTGGTAATGCATTAACTTTGTTGAAAGCTAGTAGGCACGTGCAGATTGCACTTGCATCCCTCTCTGTTGGCATTATTATTATCTTTTTAATACTTACAATAATACTTTGATCATAGAATGTTGACATGTTGTATCTATTTTTGTATCTTTTTAATTTTCCAGAAATAAAATTAAAGGTGCAAACTCCGCAAAGTAGAAATTGTTATTACAAAATTTTGTAACTTATGCAAATAATATTTTCGAATTCAGTTTAATTTGGCACACCCTTAATTGGAATTGTTAGTGTTGGTATGAAATGAATTTTCAGTATGTACATAGTTGTTAGTTCCCGGTTCATCGTGATGTCTATTTTTTTAGATAATAACAGAAACTTAAAGCAAAGATATATCTAATTTAGAAATTGAGAAATTATTATATAAGGATAATGACAAGGGGCTAAGTTGTAAAAGAGAGGGATTTTCCAAGAAAGGTGTTCTTTTTCAAATTAATGGTAAGGCAAGCTTATCTAGCATGAAGATGTCAAGCTGCCGATTCTAAATGCTGTGGATAATACTAGAGGTAGTGTTCCTCATGTTATACTGCGGAAACCATCTGCATCATTGGAAGATGGATAATGGCATTCATAATATGCAGAAATTCAAGATTCAACCAAATTTGTAGTGAACAATGGGAAAAGGAAAAGCAACGGAGAGGTTTAGTGATTTCACACTTGTAACGAAGACTAAGCCTGTTACTTCTAGTGATCATGGCAAACATGAATATCTTGTCAGTGCAATAGCTACTAGTGTTTTCAAGAAGACCATCAAAAGTGAATCACTATATGCTTTAGAATCAGACAATGTGACACTGAAAGTAAAGCCTGAACTGTTATATATTCATATTCAAGGAACGATATTACCAAGAACTCTGGCTCAAAACGGTAAGCTCAACTTGTTAAAGAATAGTATAAGATCCATTTGGGCCTCTCTCTAACACCTTAAGGTTTTAGATGAGTTGGTTACTAACATGGTATCAGAGTCCAGGTTGGCAGGGGTCACATGTTCGACTCCCTGCCTCCCCAAATATTCTCACAATTTATGAGGGACACGAAGGCAAAAACTATGCCCAAAATGGGTTCCCGTGATCCACTCTTCAACCCAAAATGGGATTTGAATGTTAAAGAATAGTATAAGATCCATTTGGGCCTCTCTCTAATACCTTAAGGTTTTAGATGAGTTGGTTACTCAACATATTAAGGAGTAAGGAGGGTAGTATAGTCTTTGACTAATCTCCTGCATATATGTACTAAGGATGTAGTGTGTGTGACCTAATTGAGAATAAACAATGTAGCCGTTTTGAGTAAAATGTAGTCTTGGAAATATATTTCTATCTCTTTGTTTATCTCTTTGTTCTTCAATTACTTGTCTTTGATCCTCAAACTTACAAACTCATCATGGTATCATAGCCTCCGTTTCTCGAGGCCTTAAAAATAAAATTGTGATTTCTTTTGTTGGATCAGATCTGTTACAACCCGGGGTGACCCAGTTGACTCAGTTTACACAAAGAACTTGAATGAACACACCCGCCTTCAATCTTCTTCTTCCAAAACCTATATTTTCTTTATTCAATCTCTCAAACTCAGATTGTGTACATCTTCATCTTCAAAATCGGACCAACCTGATTGCAACTCAGTGGGATTTGACCGAGTCAGATCTGGAACTCGGTTGACTCACCGCAATTCCATAATTCCATTTACACCCTAACCCAACTTCTTGTTCTTTTACATATGCTAATAACCCAACAAATCCAAGTATATAATATCAATTCTTAAACCCTTTTACATGAAACCCCAAATCAAAACACACACCTTCCAACCGCTTGATAAAGTGTGTGGCCCAACTGTAGCCGCAAGGATCCAACACCTCCAGAATGAGGCTTCTCTAACCAAGAAAGGCAAAACCCAGGTATCAGTTTCCCCAAAAATGATTGAAAACGTGAATTTGGATGTTGCATACCAAGTGTTCGACAAAATGCCTGACAAGAATATTTGGATTCTGATGAGCTGCTTTTGCAAGACGGTAACGGTAGACGTGTGTGTGGATTATTTTTTCACAAATATGGATCTCTGGCTGCATCTTGTGGACTTGATTTACTCGATTATGCAAAGTCTTGTTCTCAACGGGACTGAATTGGTTCCCGCTTCGGTGTTAGATGAACTAATTAACTGTTTGTGAGGTGGGTTTGCGGAAACAAAGGTCAGACCAAGACAACTGCTGATAGATCATCTCTGGAGTTTGGGCAGGCGAACAACAATGCAGATATGCCAAAACTCGACAAGAAGCAAGTGAGCAGTCAAGAAGACTCCAAGCAAGCAAAACATCAATGTCAAACAATATGCACAGCAATCTCTAGTTTTCAGCTGCTGTCTTGGTATTTGTCCGCTCGTGGTTTGGAATATCAGTACCATTAGTGTTTTTAGTGTATTAGTGTTTGAGTTTACATGCAAGGGAATAGTGGCGTATAACTTTTGATATTTAGATATGCAAGTTATCATGCAAGGAGCCACCACCATCACCATTGTTTGAGCTCAGTGAACTCAGTTCATGGTCCCTTTACAGGGTTGGGATTGCTGAGTTTATTGTCAGCTTTTGGATTGGTAAAATGAAAAAATAAACAGAGTAGTTTTAGAGGAGTAATGAAGAAGCATTAACAGAAAGCAAAGGAACAATTATGATCGAGTAAGTGATCTTGCAGAGAATCAGCCAGTGATTCGGCAACACATGGATCAGCATCCTGAGTCAAATGTGGAACTGATATAAAAACTCAGTTTTCTGACCGCAAGTATTAAGAACACAGAAAGAGCAATACAGAAAAGCGCCGTCTAGTTGAAAATTCTTCATCTGGAACAGAAAGAAGAATATTGTGGCAGCTGATACAAGAAAGGAAACATTTCCTTTGAAATTCAAAACCGGGAGTTCACATCTGAAACGTGCAGAGTGAACGAGTACTCGACCTAGTTCTACAGCTTAGCTTGCATCGCCAAGTTGCTGAAATTAAATAGCACTTGCATAACCAAGTTGCTATAATTGTGCCTCGAATCTCCGTTTAAATTCTGGCGCCATATTCTGTTGAGGCAGGCCAGAGCCCTTGAAAAACCTCATGAAAGCAGTTGTAAATGGATGACAAGGAAGAAGAGAGGTCGAGAGAGAAATGAACAAAAACAGTCCTCAAATGGCCAAAAGAGCCAAGACATGTGAATGTGTTTAAAGCTGTCCTCAAATGGCTAGAAAAGTCAGGACATAAGCTTAACCCAGTCCTTTAATGGCAGGAAATGGAGCACCTGTCAGGACATTGAAGATTATATGCAGTACACTCCAACTGTTTTTCGAAGTGTTTTTCGAAGACAAGTAGTAGTTTTTTTAATCCTCAAGCCAAGAGTTTCACTTTGTTCTCACTCATTGGCTTGACGGGAAGTATTAAGGAGTAAGGAGGGTAGTATAGTCTTTGACTAACCTCCTATATATATGTACTAAGGATGTAGTGTGTGTGACCTAATTGAGAATAAACAATGTAGCCGTTTTGAGTAAAATGTAGTCTTGTAAATATATTTCTATCTCTTTGTTTATCTCTTTGTTCTTCAATTACTTGTCTTTGATCCTCAAACTTACAAACTCATCACAACTTAACAACATTGATATATATACTAATTACATGGCTTACACGTATAGCTTATTTGCACATAATCAGCATGACCCGGACAATCTAGATGAGCATAATGCCGCTTGGCTGTCTCATACTCAACATGAGCCTGACACACAAAATTGTAATCACATCAACATATCAATACAGGATCAAAACAATCCAAATGAACTTAGCCAAGAAATTAGGCTCAAATAATGTTCAAACCGTCGCAATTGTGATTCCTCTCTTTTTCTCAAAGGCATATAACGTGTTAATTGATTTTTCCATAATAAATAGTATATTTTTAGTTTTTACCATAGAAACGCTAAACACACAGACATAAAAGAAATGATATATTTGTTATTGAGTTTAGAGAGTTACGTTCGAGTGAAAGTAGCCATGGATCTCCTCCACCACCACCACAACCACAACCACAAGGGAGATGATGATGATGATGAAGTGGCGTCGTTTGATTGGGAGACATTAGAGGTGATGATAGATCCTCCACGACCAGTACATAGTCTAGCTATTCGTCTTGTATTTTCACTTCTTAATGCTACACATGACGCCATTGATATTCAACCAAAACGTTCATGCGCAAGATTAGGAAACAACAAAACGTCGTCGCTGTATGCTTCAGTTTATTTCAATTTCAATTAAGTTTTTGACATGATTTAAAAATTAAAAGGTCGGCACTAATAGATTCTTGTTAAATAAATAAGGTAAAATTAAAATAATGAAAACTCTTAATTCCAAAGAGATTAAAATATTTATATGAATAGACTTATATTTATACTAGCTTGTATCCCGTGCGATGCACAGATGATTTTTTTTAGTTTTTTAATATTTTTATTTTAATATTTTTTAATGATTTGAATTTATTTGTATTTGTGTAATAATAATTTAAATTTTATTTAATATTATATGCATATGTTTTTATATAATTTATTTGTATTTATATTTTAATATGATAATTTTTGTTTGTTTTGTATAGAGATATATTTTACTTAGGAGATTAATGTGAGATATTTTAGTTAGAAGATTAATATTTTAAAATTAGGCCCAATAATTAATCAATTATCCAGCCCAAATATCGACCGACTACCAAACTTTCAATGTTATCATAAGTTTTAATGATATATTAAATTAAAATTATAGGATAGACTTTAATAATATATTAAATAAAAATTATAGAATAAGTGGAATTCGTAAAATAAAAAATATAATTTAAATATAATATAATATTATCATATCAACGGAATTATATTCTTATATAAAAGTAATGTTTATATTCTTTAGAATTATAATGTTTATGAATTGTTTGCATAAAAGAATGATTACTAGTGTTAGAATTGTATGTATGACTATACTTTTTTAAAATTATATTTTATTAAAATTGGACGGTCAAGATTGTTTATATGGTTTAATAAAATTGGACGGTCAAGATCTTTTCTATGGTTCACCCAGTACCAAACCAACCGACGACCAAAACTTTTAATCTTTCGGCTTTAATAATATAGTATAGATTTAATAGATAAGTATTTAAATTAAATATGGTACTATTAAAATGTTAAAACTTTTTACATCCGTTAATATTGATCGACAGATTATTTTGAGTTTTGTTTCACTAATGTAATATAAATTATTACTGTACTAGATTAGTTTGATAGATCATAAATATGAAAATTGAAACGTTCAATTTACAACTTGCATTTTCACAGTGTCAGAAACAGAGTATTGTCACTTGATCAGGTGACATTCGAAAACCAACTTGCGAACTCAAGTCTTTATTGAATTTATCTCTATTACGACTAGTAAAAATTTTATGATTCGAAAAATTAAGATTTTTCTCAGCATTTAATAAGTACCTCTAACAAGTCTCCAAAACTCCAACAAATACTTACCACTTGCATGTAGGACTGAGCATTCGGCCAGTCAAACAGACCGAAACCCGAAATTTGTTTTTTTACGGATCGAACCGGACCGAAATTTTGCTATGGACTGAAATTTCCTAAAAGAACCAAATTTTTCACAAAAATCATAAATAAAGCCAGAAAATCATGATTTATCTAAAAAAAAGATCAATTGATTTACAACGTTTAAACACAATATTACAAACAAAAAATGATAGTTGATTCATATTTCCCATATTAGTCATGGTACATGGTATATGGTGGTGGCATACACAACACAAACATATACACACACAATAGTGAGGACCAATCACAGACTATAAATCAGTTTGTAATATATATATATACACACACACACACACACATATATATATACTCACATACGCTAATAGACACAAAGACACATAGTGACATACTCACATACAAATCAGAGATATATATATACATACAAATCTGTTCTTGGAAACTTGTGAAATCCGATTGTTATTCTTGGAATCTCGAGGAACCTGATTGCTGATTTGCTCTTCTTGAAATCTCGGATTCAATTTATGTGAATAAACGATTGAAGTTCTTCAAGTCTCTAGGGTTTTTAGGCGGCTGAATAATTGTAAATAGGTATAGCTTCTGCCCCTGTGATATACCGAAAGGCAATGTATATTTGATTAAACACAAATTGGGTATATAAAAATAATATATATATATATATATAAATTATAATATATGGTAGTCATGTAAACTAATAATCTAATTAAAATTTTCTTAAAATGTATGTTTTTTTCAAAAAGTACAACTAAAAGGGGACAAGGAGTACTACATACTATTTAAATTTCGACTTGAATGTATTGTAGGCTCCCAAGCCACTTCTAGGTCTAGGAATCTGATTATGCCTAATGTTCAAACTTGATTTTCCATATTGCTTCACTTTCCGTTCCGTTCCTTTATTTTAGTAGAAAGGGATTTGAGTGTATGCTGTGTGAAACAACAAAGTGTTGAATCCTTCTATTGGTCTTTTTAGCCACAATGATTATTACTAGGGGTGAGCAAAAATTTCCGAAACCGTCCAAACCATCCGTTTCAAACCGTCCAAACCGAAATTTATGATTTTATAACGGTTTGGATTGGTTATGGTTTCATTTTTTTAAAAACCAAAAAATAATGGTTGGGTTTGGTTTTCTATTTTATACCGACCGATATAACCGAACCGCAAACCGATAACCAAATATATATATATATATATATATAATATTTAAGTGATAGTCTGATTGATACAATAATGAATACTGAATAGACACTGGAATTTAAAGTTTTAAGTATTATATACTTATATGGGCCAGTCCATTATCTAATTTTCATACGGGTTTGCACTTTAAACGTTTTCGCAGTTTCATTTCTTTTGTTGTTAGTTCCATTTCTTTTACTGTTGAAAGCCACCTCACACTACTTGCCATTTAGCGTTACAAAGCACTCAAATTTTTATTTTAATGGTTTAAAACCGAAACCGCCCAGACCGAACCGTTATAATTTGGGTGGTTGCGGTTATGTACTAACGGTTACGGTTACGGTTATGGTTGGTTGGATTGAAAAACCAAAATATATGGTTAGGGTGGTTTTGTTGTCCAAACCCGACCGTTTTATCCGATGCTCACCCCTAATTATTACTTTAAAGACAAACAAAACTAGTTAGAAATTTATAATCAAATTCACACGAGATTCCTTTAATAACTTACTAAATTAATTAAAGAATGAAATTTTCCGACACCTTAGTCTGTGTTCCTATAGGAAAACTCTTTATTTTCCAACTTATAAATAGGCATAGAGTGATCCTTTGTAAATCATAATAACACATTTCATATTTTCTCACGTTCTAGTACCTTATCCAATCAGCTAATTATAAAGTTCAATGGCAAATTTTTTTTGGAGAGTGTGAAGAAATTTACATTACCATAAGTTGGCCTGCACAAGGCCTAATGTCCTCAGGTCCTGCTCCCGTTCCTCCACAAACATTCCCTGTATCTGCAACTACATCCCATGTTTTCCGCCTCAAAGCAACTGCTCGACAATTGCCAAGTTCAGGTGAAGTGATTGTTGGAAAATGTGGGTAGAAGTCCCACATTGTCAAGTCATTTTGAGCCTAAGTTTGAATACTTCTTGGGTGTGTGCGCGCAACAAGTTATTGTTGGAATACATTCTTCTTCGAGAGAGCTTTCCAACGCATATTTAAGTATTCAAAATGATCAAGGTATGGATGAGATATGATTATCAAAAGTTGGTTCCTCGAAAGTGGAAAATTAAGAATGAGAACTTGAATCCCACATTGAATTGGAAAAGGGGTTTTCATGATTTTATATAGTATAACACTTATGTAGTGTTTAAGTTGTGTTAGTATGGTGTTGTTCCACCACCCACATGCGCGCAGGGAGTGCAAATTATGGGATTTCGAGGGCAAATTAGTGGTTTTGCAAAACTTGGGGCTTTTCGCGTGGGCGACCTGCGACACGAATGCAACAAAATTTGGGCCGAATAAATCCGGACCAGTTTTGCTGAAATAATAATTTCCACTGGTTTTGGCTCAATAAATAATTTGTTATTTTGTTTTAATAATTCGAAATTGATTACGAATTGATTTTGACAACCTTCTTCCTTAATTAATTAACGCGTGGTTAGTAAAGAAATTGTGTAGCGCACAAGTAAGACAATTGTGTAGCGCACAAGTATCCTCAAATGACCCTCTCTTCCTGGTGATAGTTTTCTTGCTTTATTCAAAATCGCTGAAGGTGTTGTTCTTCGTGACATCGTCGTGTTCTCATTTTATCCTGTGAGACTATCGACTCAAACATACGGCGAGGGGTGAAATAACTTTAAGGAGACAGTTCCGCACTGGACTCGAGACATCTTCCGTTTTATATCCCTTCTCTTTAACAGTTTTGTTTATAGTCATACACTATTCTGTTGCTTGTACACACAATCACTCATATTATATTATTGTATTTTTGGCAGATTGGTTAATAGTGATCCCCATAGAGATTGATCTTCGCCTCTTGCCAACAGCGCAGAACTTCAAAAACAAGACAGCCACTTATTCGGATTCTAGGGGTGCTCAATACGGGTTAGATTTTTACCAAACCGCGTTGTGCGGTGCGTGGTTTTATATTTGACTAGTACGGTTCAAACCGCACCATACCGCATATAACATTATAATATATAGTGTATATATTATATTTATACTAGCTTATATCCCGTGCGATGCACGGATGAATTTTTTTAATTTTTTAATATTTTTATTTTAATATTTTTTAATGATTTGAATTTATTTATATTTGTATAATTATAATTATAATTATATTTAATATTATATGTATATGTTTTTATATAATTTATTTGCATTTATATTTTAATAGGATAATTTTTGTTTATTTTGTATAGAGACGTATTTTACTTAGGAGATTAATGTGAGATATTTTAGTTAGAAGATTAATATGAGATTGTATTTTAGTAGTAATGTTTATATTCTTTAGAATTATAATGTTTATGAGTTGTTTGCATAAAAGGAGGATTACTTGTGTTAGAATTGTATGCATGATTATATTCTTTTAAAATTATATTTTATTAAAATTTAACGGTTAAGATTATTTCTATGGTTCATTTAAAATTGGACGGTCAAGATTTTTTCTATGGTTCACCCGGTACCAAACCAACCGACGACCAAAACTTTTAATTTTAATGTTTATGAGTTGTTTGCATAAAAGGAGGATTACTTGTGTTAGAATTGTATGCATGATTATATTCTTTTAAAATTATATTTTATTAAAATTTAACGGTTAAGATTATTTCTATGGTTCACTTAAAATTGGACGGTCAAGATTTTTTCTATGGTTCACCCGGTACCAAACCAACCGACGACCAAAACTTTTAATCTTTCGTCTTTAATAATATAGTATAGATTAGAATTATAATGTTTATGTTGTTTGCATAAAAGGAGGATTACTTGTGTTAGAATTGTATGCATGATTATATTCTTTTAAAATTATATTTTATTAAAATTTAACGGTTAAGATTATTTCTATGGTTCACTTAAAATTGGACGGTCAAGATTTTTTCTATGGTTCACCCAGTACCAAACCAACCGACGATCAAAACTTTTAATCTTTCGTCTTTAATAATATAGTATAGATTTATATAAAATATATGAATTTTTATACATATATTATTATATTTACAAACTAATTTAGTAACATAATAATTGATATATTTTAATCAAACTGTATATGTGGGTTGGTTTACAGTTTTAGAGAAAAACTGCACCGCCCTCACCTCGATCACCTGCTGTTGAGAACCACTTTTATTTTTTCACTTAAAATTTGTAATTGTTATTGTAACTTTCAATTTTGAAATTTATTATAACTTTTATATTACATTGTTAGACCGAACAAACCGCACCACACCGCAATTATGTGGTGTGGTTGACGCGGTATTTGAATTATGCGATGCGGTTGCGGTTTAGGTTTAGAAATTTAACCAAACCGTATGCGTGTAGGGCTGTAAACCGGATAATTCGGATACGAATCTGTCAATATCTGTATCCAAATCCGTATCCGTATCCGAAAATTTTTAAAGGTTAATATCCGAATCTGGATCCGACGGATACTATCCGGATACGGACAATATCCGGATCCGAATCCGATTTTTAATAAGTTTTTTTAATTTATATTAAAAATTACAAAAAAATTACAAAAAAATAAAATTTTTAATTTAATTTTTTTTAATTGAGTTAAGAGTTAAAGGGATTTAAGCCTATTTTATTTTTTAAAAATTTAATTTTTATTTATCTTTTCAATCTATTTTTGTTATCTTAATAATATTAATCTCAAATGATATTTTTATATATGTCTATAATATTTTTACAACTATATAAAATTTGTATAAATATATTATTTAATGAATATATATACACACACTACAAAACTAATAGAATAAATTTTAAATTGTATATATATATATATATATATATTATTTATGTGATATATGTGATACGATTTAAAATGCATAAAATACTATAGAAATATAAATTGATATATATTGAATATAGATTTTAAAGTATAACCATGTGTAGTGTATATATTAATTTATTAAATTAAAATAGACATTAGAGTTAAGCTAATTAAAAAATATAATTGAATCAAATTAAATGGATTTATAACTATAAGTGTATGTATAAAAATATATAAATAGGCTTATAACTATAAATGGGTTTAAAAATATATAATTATATATTATATATATTAAAAAAATATTTATATATATTATATATAATTAATTTCGAATACGGATGTGCCTATATCCATATCCGTATCCGGAATTTTCGGATTCAGATAATATCCGGTTTCTTCTGGATACGGATAATATCCGCTTTTTTCCGGATACGAATACAGATATTTTGGACGGATATCGGATTTTTTGGATTTTTTTGACAGCCCTACATGCGCGGGTTAGTTCGCGTTTTTAGAGAAAAACCGCACCGCCCGCACCGCGAACACCCTACCAGATTCTATTCGAAAGAGTACAGGTGAACTGATAAAGAATTTTTCGAGGATTAAGTAGGAAACAACCCCAACTTATGTTCCAGTGCATCACTAGAGGCTGAGGACTGAGGAAACTATGAATGACATGTTTACTGCATACATAAGTCGAGTTAAACATGGGATGCTGAGAACTTTTTCAAATGTTGGGAGTTCAGAAACATCCTCAGGAAATGAAAATCACGATGATATAGTATGAATCAACGATAATTCTTCAGCGGACACGAAAATGAAACATTCATCAACTGTTATTGGTGGAAAGAATATCACCTTCAAATGAAGATCAAGGGAGCATTGTGTTCTATAATGCAGTATATGAATATACTATAAATTAAGTATTGTTGTTTGATCATTAAAAATATGAAACAGATTACATCAAACCTCTGTGTGCATGCATGAACAATTGAGCATAATTTTACATGTAAGCTAATATGGGTATGTGTAATATCCCGTAATTTTTAAAATATTTTAGCTATTTTATTTAATAATCTAAATAATATTAGTATATTATTATTGATTTATTAGTTACATATATTTATATTTATTTTATTATTAGAATATTTTAGAAGGTATTTTAGTCAACAAGAGATATAGAAATAGAGAAAAAAAGAAAAGGAAAGGAATAGAAAAGGAAAAGAAATAGATTTAGGGTTTTGTAAGTTACATAGGTATTCTTGGAGCAGTCATAAAGAAGACAGAAAGAGAGAGGAGAAGATGGAGAAAGAGAAGAAAAAAAACTTGAAAAGATGGATTACGGTATCAAATTAGGGTTCGTGTGATGGAGACATCTATATTTTTGATAATCATTCACATCTTTGATTTTTAAGGTACGGATATATTCGTTACACTCTCTTTGTATTCATAATACCACTTTGTTCTCGTTTTGTTATTCAATTCGTATGTATATTGTGTATAATTTGTATTCATTCAGATTCTTGTAAATTTTGGATCTCTTTCGTTGTTCATCGGATTATTGTGATTTTATACTGTCTGGAAAGGTATTTCAATTATCAATAACTTTCGTCCTTTGCGTTTTCAGCAATTCGGTTCGCAAGTGTGTCAAAATCTGTCTTTTGTATAATATGATGGTTTATTCAGGTTCATACGCTGTAACTTCTGAAATTCATAGTAATTTGAATATTTATTCAATAATTATGTGTAATATCATTCTAGAAAGGCCTTTTCGAGCTCTTCATTCTTTGTTAGCATTCTGTTGTCAAATTCTATGATCTTAAGGTCTTAAATCTCAAAATACTACTGTGATCATGTACTGATTCTGTTCTAACAACCCGAATTTGCTTAGTTACTGCATTCATTACTTATCCGTTTTTGACGAGTCTTACCATTCTGGAAAGGTCTTGGAATCCTCTACGAGTTCCATGTTTTGTGTTTTTTTGTTTGAGTTCATCTTTATAGAGTAAATTGCCAATTTGTCGGACAAATCAGATCTGATTTTATTTATAATTGTCTCTTATATTTGGCGTATGTGATATTTTGAGTAAGATATTTTCAGTCTTTTGTGATATATGTATGATTTGGGAGATTTCGTAAGACCTCCGTCATGAATGGATAATCTCATGTTTTGGCACCACCTATACGGTGTATTTAAATTGTATGGGCGTGTCGCCGGAGTTGTGGGACACGCAGAGTCATGACTATTGTGTATGTTTATTTTGGTCATTTGGGTAGCATTGTGTTTTGTGTCGTGCAAGCTCCTGTAAGATTTTGGGTAGCATTTGATTTATTCTATCCAAGTCTCTGTAAGTTTTGATGACTACATATTATGGAGAACCGAAATGTATGACATCCTGTAAGTGTAAGATTATCTCTCATATCCGTAAGTAAGTTCACTTTTGATCTATTTGATATTATTTTCAGTAAGTGGTAAGAGTACGAGTGAGTAAGTTTTCTTTGATTTTTAGTACGTATGTTTGTATTTTGAGTTAAGTATTTATAGTACTGTGTCTCATTCAATTTTCTTTATCATCGATCATCATTTTGATATTCAGTTTGAATTATATATTGTCATAATCTAATCTTTGTTCACCTTGTGCATTGTTTTATATATCCATATATGAGTTTTTCGCTCACTGTCGGTCTATGTTTATTTGATTTCCCCCGAGAGATTAGGTGGGCTACTTTGTGGGCATAGTGCGAGTTGCGAAATTTGGTGACTTTAGTTGTATTTTTAATTTGTATATTGTAAGGTACTGGATATTGAGTTGTTGTAACTTTTTATTGAATTTTTGGAACATTTTATTTAAGTGAATAAGTTTGGGATGTTAAAGAATGCATCATGAAAGTTTTATCGTAATTCAATAAGTAGTGTCTTGTGTTTCCCTTCTTTTCGTAATACTGTAGTTTTTTTTAAATCTTATGATCCTGTATCAGATTACATAATTTGTTACAATAATCAACTGAAAACTATGTAGTTGCAATTGATTGCTTCAGATCGAATGAAACTGCTAAAATACTAATTTATAGTGCAGTAGGTTGATTACTGTATTTTCGAAAATAACAAGTTAGATTCCCTTATTTTAAAAAAAAACCTTTAAATTCTTAAATCTGAAACACAAAGACATGCAGAAAGTGTTTGTTCAGAATTTGACTTGATCAGTTAATTTTTTGCCAATGATTAGAAGTTATAACCCCTGATTTTGAATTTTACTTGATTCCACACTATCGTATTTTTAAATTTTGAGGTCTATATATGGAGCAGGACATTCGTGTTTGGTTTGGTGTGATATATGTCAAAGACTTTTTGTTGCAGATCTTAATTCTATAAAGCCCATCCTGTCAATGTTTCAAAAGTACATTCTTGAAGTCGAGATAAACAATTTATGTAAGGTCATGATACATTGTTGGTGAATTGGGCTTGGCCCAGTACATTTTATTCTTGAGTGTGCTTATTGTAGGTGCAGGCGTGCAGTACAGAAAGCAAGAAGTGAACATTAAGATATATAAACAACTCAAGAAATGACAGTTGGTTCTTATAAAAATACCAAAGCACATTGAACATGCAAACAGCATAAGACAATATTATTGCCGCTTTGAAAACACCACAGAGCAGCGTCTGTCAATTTTAAAGAAACCAACTCGAATATAGTTGTACACAGTTTATATTCAACAATGTCTTTGAGGGTTCTTGAGAAGCTAATTTATAATTATGTTCATATTTCGTCCTAAATTACTTGTACATCTTAACTTTTACGCATATTTGAAGAAGGTGCATCAGAAGGAATAAGGAAATAGCAACATAATAAATCTAGTCCCGAAAATATTAGAAAAATTGGATTGCATTTCCAGTAAATGTGAACATAATTTTTAGAAAAACGATATATCTAAATATATATTCTATGATATTGGTGATGAATGTCCTTGCCTAACAGAGATCATGATCAGTTGTCTATTATGCATATCTTACGGCCAGGGAGCATGCTGGAATGCCTCGTGAAGATGACAAGCTTAAATTGTATACTTGTTTACTTAATTTATTCATCTTCTTTCAAACTAGCTTTCAGCAAGTGTGGCAAGACAAATGATGAAATGCAGAAACGACTTTTACAATAATTATAATTATTAAGTACTGTATTATATTATAGAAAGGTCAGTGTCCCTACTACAGTGCCAAAGATCAAGCAGATCATGCGATAGTAGTTGTTGTCTCCGACTAATTACTAATTATAGCAGGTAAAGCTCATTTAATTAGTAACTAAATTTGCTGATCTCATGTATTAGTATAATATGAAGTTGACCAATTACTCTACTGGCTAGTTCTGATATTGATAGGCACAGGTTGTAATTTGTGATATATTCAAATATTCAACCTCAACCGGTGTACGTGAATACTTACGTATTAGACATTTAATTTAATATTTGTTTGTCGACCTTTTCGAATAAAATATATAAAATAATTAGTATAGTTAAGTTTCAACCGTCATATGTGCGTGTGCTCGGGTGTGCGGCCACGATCAAACACTCAAGGAGCGAATAAACTGTTACCGTAGAATAAAACGTAAAAACCTTCTTTTTAATATTTTATCGAAATCTCATTTTTGCATATCTTTTACCTTCGTATTACTCATAAATGGTGACCCCTGTCAATATGAGGTCTGATATCTGATCAGTTAATCTAAAACTTTAAAATGTTAGAGAGAGACCAAATAGATCTTATACTATTTTTTAACTAAATGCGGAACAACTTATATATGCACTTGCTGGTTATTAATATATTTAATTTAATGATTATTAATATATTTGATTTTAGGATATTTTGAGACTTGATGAGTTATATTAATAATGGTGTGTACGTACTTGTTATATAAAGATAAATAGAGAGAGAGAGAGAGAGATTTATTTGAAACTAATATTGTTCTGAGTGGGTTATGGTATGCGTATACTTTTTGGCCATTTTAAGTAGTGAAGAAACTGATCGATGATCATCATGATCCATGTATATATGATCGCACATAATAAAATGGAGTTTGTGGAGGTCTTCGTCATCTTACGTACAACAATATTTATCGATCAATTTAAAATCTTACGTACTGAATACTGCCATGCATGCACACCTACGCTTCAACGTGTGTGTGTGTATATATATATATATATATATGGCTCTATGCCACAATATCAAGATATCTGTACCATCAAGATATATGCTGTATGCATGTATATAACATTATTGTTATCAACGAGGTTTTACTCTTCGTTGAATTTCAAAAATCGGTTACAAAATTATTTAAACCAAAAGGGTTCTTTGAAAGAAAAAAGTAACTTCTTAATACAAGAATTTCAGCTAAATAGAATCGAAAATAGTCGGTCGAATTTAACCACTCCAGATTTTTTAAAAGTCATTGATGGTTAGTACGTTTTTCAACCTTTTTTGGCTAGTAGCATCATGAAGAAATTAATTAGGTTCGATTTTAAATACAGGAAGTTGACGGAGGTGGGAAAGAAAACGCCACAAGTCCGTGCCTAAAGTCGAGTACAATGAATTATGTGAAAATAGAAAGTTGTTCAAAAGTGACTTATTGTAAACAAAATGCCCATGACTCTTGCTTTTAGCCAGATCTATCTGCACACACATACACATATATTATTTAATGAAAAAATATCTACCAACCTACACCTCACGCTCCAATATCTTAGCTAGAATCCCAGAATTTCTTATCGAATCATATCTCTTTGTAACGTTTATTTATTTTTCTACAATAATTCAAATATGAATTCATACAATTCGAAGATAAATATATTATACATAAGTTTGTATTGTTCTTGCTCTGTTTATTTTAGAATAATATAGGGTATGCAGAAATTTCAAGATTGAGATATATAGAAAGTTATCTCACTACAGAGAACAAATAACTCCGATAAATATCCAACCTAATGATGAAGGCCTAAATTGTGTGTATGCAAGGACTGATTTCCAGCTGAAACTTTGACAATAATCAATGAAGTCACGGCATTCTCCGCAAATGTCTGATTAAGATCATGTTTGGTTTGTATTAACATAATAATTAAAAATCACAAAAAAAACAACTAACACAACTATAACTAATTAATATAAATATAAAAACACTAATATTGTAGTACTAAAATTGAACCCGATATCCGTTAATTAAGATTGAATGCGGGAATGTGTGATTAGACGTATGATTTTAAGTTCAATTTCTCACAAAAATGATACATATTTAAGTAAATGATTAGGATAAGATAGAGAGATGCACAAAAAAGCCAAGTAAATGACCAGGGTAATTCCTATCCATCAAGTTGGTGCAAACGTACATCTGATATAACAAAAATAAAATTGTAATCAGATTCTAGTACATAAATCTGGTTGCAACATGATGTTCATATTTAAATGAGTGTACAAGAGTTGTTATGATCGAGTAGTAAACGTGAGGAGTTTGGGTTGCCAAGGCATTTCTTGAATTGCGTATTTATGGATGACTATACATGTGACATGAAAAAACAAATTTCGACCTTCTCTTCCAAGTTGATTATTATTAGTACTTGAATGATAACAAATACTAGAGTATACGTTTAGATATCTAGAGCATATATATTGCCACAAAAAGAGTATATACTTTAATGATCATCTACCTATCTTGTAATGTCAATTTGGATGGTCCATAAGTTAGATATATGCTGTGTGGATGTTTCTCTACCATCCATATATATTTTGCAAAAGGGTGTTAGTGCTCATCAAGATGCCATCTGCATAAATCTTCGGAAATATACGAGTTTTTTCTCTAGCGTTATTGAGTTGGTCATCACTCATCTCATTAATATAAAATTTAATTAATATATTATTTTATTTAAATCACATCATATAAAATAGAGAGTTTAAAGAATAATTCTGCTTCTTTGATTTTTTTTTTATATTTCTCAGCCCTATGAATTTGTTTAATTTGAATTATTTATCTTTTATTAGAAGTAAAAATATCCATGAATGCATTTAAATTAAGTTGTGATATTTTTTATTACAATCTGGGGTAGTAAAGTTCCATTTAGTTTTACCAATAAATATTTTTAATTTATAAATTATTTATTAACATAAGTTTGTGTAACAAAACTTATCGAATATTTTATCATTTAAAAAGTACACATAGTATATGGGAGGAAGCATGGTGTACCTTGACCAGCGTTGTTCACAAACAGAGCTGGCTAAAGCATGGTGTACCTTGACTAGGGTTGTTCACAAACAGAGCCGAGCCGGCTTTAGCTTTGTCTTAAACGAGCGAAGTTTAACTTTTTTTCTTAACAAACCGAGTCGAGCCGAGCTTTCTTATCCACAAAAAATGTGTTCGAGCTCGTTAACGAATTGAGCCGCACTCGAGCTCTTATTGAACATAGCCGAACTCGAGCCCTTAACGAGCTGCTCGCTAACAGTTAAGTTTTACATGGAAAAAAAGGTTTAAACCTACTTGACCCAACTAATTATCGATTTTTGACTCAACTCAATATTAAATTTTAATCTATTATCCCAAATGATTCACATATTAAATATTTGAATTGTAATTTTAAACTTAAGACGCTAGAAATATTATAAAAATATTCAGAATATATTCTATTTTTTCGAGTTTTAACAAGCCGAGCACGAGCCGAACGAGCTCAAGTCGAGTCGAGCTGAACATACTAAAAGCTCGCCTCGAGCTAATTTTTTTAACGAACACATTTTTGTGTTCGAGCTCGAGTTCTTAACGAGCCGAACGAGCCCTTAACAAGTCGAGCTCGAGCTTGTTCGCGAACCGTTGGTGAAGAGCCTAACGTTGACCTTCTGTTTTATGACATACGTACAACTTATGTGTGTATCTATAACATTAACCTTTAGAAGCTTTATGGGAGTGGTATTGAGCCATTTGAATGGGCACAGTTCAATTTTGCAAGTAACTTTTTGGACAAACTTTTAACAAGTGCCTCTCGTCTACTTGACCATGTGGACAATTCGCTAAAAAAACTACAAGTAATTAAAAAGGTAGCTAAAGGTTTAAATTTTATGCCATGTGAAGCCGGCTTTGGCTCATTCACTATTAGCCACAACAAAAGGCTACTCCTTTTTTCTTTATTAACTATTAATATATATTTGGGTGTTTAAATACAATTATTAATTGATAATAAATCTGAGAAAAAAGTTATAAAGTATTGCATTTTCATTAATTATAATTTATAGTATCTTTTTCATATGTTTGAACCAATTAATTAAGCAAGTAGAAAAAATAAACAGCCTATTTAAAAAAAGGTAGAGGAATTAACACAACTCTGTTATAGGTATTCTATAAGGTATCATCAGATTAGTAGGAACATGATTTTGATACAAAAATATATTATAATTTATAATTATTTTCAAATTAGATTAAATCACATAATTTAAATTATTGTAAATATAAATATAATTACTTGAGAAAAACTTAACCATGCATGCCGAATAATTTTATCTGATTCTTCTTGTCTCTCACAGTTCAAGAATCAATCAAAGATGAAAGGCATGACCTAACCAAGAAGATTCCTACTGGCTGAAAAAGATTTACATTCTTATCATCTAGTACATATAATAATGTTCAAAGTTTATTTAAAGTATATCACATAATTGAGTAAATTCTTAAGTTTTGAACACATGGGAAGTTAATTTGTAATTGTTGAAATTGATTATTATTATCCATATTTATGAAAACATATACTTAGGTACGTGTATGCATATAATAGTAAAAGATATATAATGGGAGCATAAATCCCTTTGTCTTCCTTTTCTTTTGGAGGAAAAATAATACAGATAAAAAAATTCTATACACCAACAAAAGCAAGCAATATTCCGGACTTTTTAACTGCCACACTTAATTTTTCGCTTAATATTTTAAGCGCTTTTACTTAAAATAGTTTGTTAATTATTAATTATTTGATTTAATTAATGAGAAATGAGAAATCGCTACTTTTTTCTAAATTGCATGTTCGTGTATGAACAAGAACATGTTTTGATTCGCTTTCTTTTTTCCCTCTCTCTAACGGTTTGAAAGAAGACATTTTAGTTTTGAGAGAGATGGACTTAAAATATATAACAAGATTAATTATTTCATTATTTTATTTTATCAACATCTTTTATTTTTCAACAAAGTATTTGAGGTATATAAAAAATAGTAAAATTCTTAATCTATCCTTATATAATTATTTTATTAATGTTATACAAAATATATCACAAAATGATGGTGGTTGGTAATGTAAATAGAAATGGGATTGAAGATATATATGAAAATGTGAATTTACGTGAAATGTGAATGATATAAAATCTCTACAAGAGAAGTGTATTATTTACCCCCAAGCTTACTTATCCAAATACTAACAGATCGAGGGGATTAAAGTGCCGATTCTTGTTAACCCAAATGATCAGTATGCCATGTATGATCGAATTTTTTAATATTTTTAATATTTTTTATTTTAATATTATCTTTATATGATTTGAATTTATTTTTATTTTTATAATAATAATTTAAACTTTATTTAATGCTATATGTATATATTTTTATATAGTTTATTTGTATTTGTATTGTATTTTAATAGAGTAATATTTGTGTATTTTATTTTAAAATTTTATTTTAATTAAAAAATTAATGTGAGGTATTTTTTAATTAAAATATTAATATTAAAACAATTAAATTAAATAATAATTATTTGGCCAAATAGCGATTAACGACTATAATACATTATAAATTAGGGATCAAGTATTGTTTACTTTTTTCCTAAAAAGGTTAAGAAAGTACTTTATGATAGAATACCAAAAAGTTTAGTTAAAAGAAAAGAGAACCAAAGGTTTAAAATTATTGTGGAACAAAACAGCAATCCTCCCTTTTTTTCTGACCTACTTTATTCGATTTTTAACACCTACAAAGTAAACTAATAAATAATTAGATAGAAATAGAGTTAATAAAATATATATTTAGCAAAGAAAAAATAAGTACATAGAGACAGCAAGCCAAGCCGAACCGAGGGGATGGCTGGTAGCGTCAGAGTATTGTACGCATGTCGGCATGTGCACAGTGCGGTTCATGGTGGTGGTCACGAAACGATATAGGCCACTGCTGCCCTACGCACTAACAAAGGCTTTCTCGCAAGGGGCTGTGGGTCCCACACTATACCCTCTACTTAGGAATGAGCAGAAACGAACTGATTCGAAAAATCGAATTTCGAATATACAATTAATTATTTTTATTAATATATATTTATATAATATGTGTTTGATAAACGTAATTTTGCTATAATATTCTAACGTCAACTTATTTATTAATTATTTTATATATTTTATTATCTTAATCATGCATTTTGAATATACAATTAATTTTTGTCGATATATATCGTAGAACTAATATTAATTGTTGCATTACTTATTTATTATTTGGCCTAAATATGAATCTACTTTGTTTTATTTATATATTTGTATTCATGTTTTCTTAAAAATTCACCTTATCTGATTTTCGATTTTTTTTTAAAAAAAGTATGGACTGAATCGAACGAACTGAAATAATTTAAATCCGTTCAGTTCGGTCCGGTTCGGTTTAAAAAATATTGATAATTCGGTTCTCGATCTATTCAGTTGAACCGGACCGAACCGATCAAATACTCAGCCCAACCTCTGTCAATGTGGTTCATTTCATTGGTGAATAATAATTATTATTATATTCCGCTGTTATGCCATATTTTTGGTATAATTTTTTTGTTTCTCTTTATTTTTACTATTAATTTCAGTAATAATCAATTGTTTAATGCTCAAGTTATTCCCACTCTGAAACGAGAAAAGAATCAATCTCAATACATTAGTTACGGAAAAGATCTCCAAATAATATCTTTCAAATTAGGAACGTACCATAATATATTAATATGAAAATTATACTATATAAAATCAATTAATTATTGTATTTAATGAAAAATATTCCTAAATTCTCTCAGAATATATTCAGTTATAACACAACTGCGTGCATTTGATCGTATATAAATATGTACACAGACATAAGAGGATTCGATATACGGACAAACCTACACACGTTCAATCCAATCTTTTTTACAAATCCTAATCCTCGTTAATAACCATATTATTATACTTTTTACTCTATTATTCTAGCACACTCTTGAAATTTTAACAACATTTTCCAACAACAGTTGCTTAGTGTAAAATAAATTTTATCCTAAATACGGTTGAAAGTTAAGGACTAAGCTTAAAAAATACAATATATTTAAATTTAATATTTATAATTCTAAGTATATTAATATATTTTAAAGTTAAATTTTATAATATATATATAATAAATATATTTATAGTATTTAAAATAGTAAATGAAGTTACGTAAATTTTTTTCGTCAAAAAATTGTTGAATCACTCATAATAGTAAATAAATAATTCAAAATAATCTTACTATAAAACTAAATCGTGCAAACGATTTTACAATATTCAAAATTAAATTTATCCCTTACTTTTTAAGTATTAAATTTTTTGTTAGGTTACATATGATTAATACTTTATATTACAATTAAAATTACTATATTGTGAAGTATAATTATAGTTAATTTCACAATAACTTGTGTGATTCTACATTAAGATCAAAAGGTTAACTCCCATACTCTTATCTCTATAATAATGACCGATATAATAAAACCAAAGAAATTGCCATAAGTTTAAATTTTGAATTTTATTATTAATATATTAAAAATTAATATTTATATTATTAATTTCATAAATACTCACAAAAATTTAGAGTTTGAATTATATTAACGATATATTAAATTTAAATATTTATATTATTCACTATAAATAATTTCAAAAAATATAAAATAATTTAAATATAAAAATATTCATATTAAGTTAATTAATAAGTATAATTTTTTTTTACTTATTCTTTAAATTTTATATTCTGAGAATGGTGGGATAATTTTTTAAATTTTACTATTTTTATTTTATTTTAAAATTTATAGTATATTTATTCTTGTAGTAATATTTGTTAATTTTATTTAGTATCATATGTGATTATGTTAGTGTTATATTTTTAGTGAATTGGTTAACTTTAATATTTTATCATTTACATTTTAATATCTTATTTTCAGTTCTAAATTTTAATTATTAATTATTAATCATTCTTTTAGTAATATTTTTATTTGAATGAATATCATATATGATTATATTATTATCATTCTATATTTTTTTAAACACTTCTTTTTAGTTTTAATTTTTTAAATTGTATTTTATTTTTAAAATTTAATAATATTTTTATTTTTATTGAATATTATATATAATTATATAATTATTATTGTTTATTTTCTAATATTTATTTAAATTTGTGAGATTGGTGAAGACTAAGAGTAACCTTCATACACTAATTTTATACAGAACACAACAGCGAAGCAAGGGGTCCTTTGGATGGTATATTATAAATTTTCATATAACAAACGAGGGGGCTGCGCTTGCTTGGCTGCTGAAAATTAAGCAACTGACCATGCAACCGCATTGGTCAAAAGTTTATATTTTATATTTATCGACATGCTGCCCCTAATCTTTGTTTTTTACTCTCTTTGTCAAAAAAATGACCCCATGAGCTAATAATTATGATGCATTTCGTTTATGACAAGATTTATTGCATTATTAACATCAGCCTTCCATTTTATTAAAACAAAACATAGAAAAGATATATATAAAATGTGGTGGAAGAGGCACAGTGCCTCCTTGCGAGTTTGTTTAGATTACATTCAGTTTTGCCTTTTGGTGGGTGTTGACATTCGTCTATACCCTCTTAATTGGTATTTAGGTTTTTTAGATCTTTTGTTATCATGCATGTAAATATATAAATGTAAAATATTTATTTAATATATATTAGGAGTAAAACTAACGAACTCAAATTGAATACGTATATAAAAATTAACATAATTCAATTTACTCTAGCTCATTCTAGAAGAAATGACTACGTGTAGTCAAGGAGACGAGCAATTGTGTTTAATGCTGCTTACATATTCATATTCTAATTTTGCTTTGCTGCTTAATTAATTTTGATTACAAGTATAATTATTTAGCCTAATACTCGTAAATTCTTATACACTAACGGCTAATAAGAATCAACAGAAATGTATGCATACAGCTAACACGCAGCTCTACGCAACAATGCAACTACAATGTGCTCCACACAACATATAATTTAATAACTTTGTCACACCTAGCTACTAACGTTTTTTTCATGATTTTGTCAGGTCCCGTAAAAATCAGCAGCGTTAAACACTATGAAGCACATGCTTAGATTTACATTTTAATCATAATTCATAAACAATCAATCTTCCATTTTTTGGCAGATCCAAAACAATATAATAAAAGATTAATTTATATTTTATATCTCTTTAGTTTTGAAAAAATATATTTTGTATTTCATAATTTTCAAATCAATATTATACATCCTAGAACTTTTAAAATCGTCTCACTTTGTACCCCTTCAGCTAACTTCCGTCAATTATCAACGTTAATTTCATATTCTAGAGAGTTAAGCTAACTTCCGTCAATTATCAACGTTAATTTCATATTCCAGAGACTTAATATGAATATTTAACATTGAGAATATAAAACTAACATTGATAATTGATGGACGTTAATTTAAAGGATGCAAAATGAGACGGTTTTAAAAGTTCCAAAATGCAAAGTGTTAATTTAAAAATTATAAGACTCAAATTGCAGTTCTTTAAAATCAAAAGAATATAAAGTGTAAATTAATCTAATAAAAATAAATAAAATTTTATAATTTCAAACCCAAACACGCCTTTAGATAATAAAATTTCATCTCAAATTTTCCACCTATATTAATTGAGAAAAAGGAACCTAACATGTATATTAGGTAATTACCTAAAATTTTAATATAAAATGGTAATATTTTAATAAAATTTTAAATGAATTATAATCTTACAAAAATACCCTTTTCATATTTGTATATAAAATCCATTGTATCTCACCTAACTTACGTATCTTATGTTCCCTAATCTCATATTAATTATATACTCACTCACACGTTGACACGTCACTTCAAATGGACCCCACGCCTACGGACAAACGCCACATAGCAACTAGTAACTATATATAAGCCCCTTCCCCCATCCCTAGACATACATACAGCTTCAAGTGCTTTGTGTGTGTATATAGCATTATATACGGAGAGTTTAGCTGAAGACTTGTTCTATATTACTCACCTCAATTATATTCCTAGTGTGTGAAATATACACACACATATTTATAAAGATCTGTGCCTATACATACATATATATAACAGAGGTTATAATGTCGCCGGCGGCCGGCGGAGCGTTACCGGGAATGACGTCGGACTCGTTCGCGAAAGACGCGATAATCGCGTGGTTCCGCGGCGAGTTCGCGGCGGCGAACGCGATCATCGACGCGCTCTGCAGTCACTTGACGGAGCTTGGCAGCGAGGGGAAGGAGTACGAGGCGGCGTTCAATGCGATTCACCGGCGGAGATTGAACTGGATTCCGATATTGCAGATGCAGAAGTTTTATTCCATTGCTGACGTGGCAAAGGAGTTGAAAGAGGTGGCTATTGCCAAGAAGGAGAAGGAGATAGAGACGGTCAAGGAGGAAGAAGAGAGAGGTGAAGAGGTGGTGGATGTTGATTCCGGGAGATCAGATGAGTCGCCGAAGAGCGAGATCACTGATACAGGTACCATCGTATCCTGAAATTATACAGAGATTCTCGATAAATGAATATTTGATAAATATTTAAAATTATATTTTAAAATTGTATTTATTTATTAAGATTTGAATAGATACATGCTAGGTTGTATGGTTTTTGTTTTGATTTTGCTAATAGTTGAATGTTTTTTACTGATTAATAGTATTTGTTTATTTATGATTTGTAGCTGGAATGTTTGGAATAATACCTGTTTAATTTGTGAAAGTTTGAAACTTTTAATCCTTTTTGTCAATGAAAAGTGTTTAAAAGTCTCGAGCTTCATCATTCAGTGTTGTGTTGTGTTGTGAATGATACGGTGATTCATTCGTGTTTTAATATTTTTTTATTATATACATAATATAATAATCATCCTGCTGCTTCAAATTGTTTGTGAGTTTATTTACAGATCAAAGCACTCTTTATTTTATTATATTTCTATATCAGATGACTTGATATTACTTTCTATATGTTTTATTTGGCTGTAAATCCTTATTGTTTTTTTTAAATATTTTATTTTATACAAAATAAAATTATGAACATCATAGTTGTATCTTTCGTTTTGTTAGATGCAATTTTTTACTGTGTAGTTTTGAATTTTTGTTTAATTTTGATCAAATTTATTATGTCTCTTTTTTCGATTTTGTTCAGATTATAATACTAGTAATCTTTTTACTGTATGAAATATTTTTGGGGTTTAATATGTTGGTTGGTAAGAATATCGAGGAAGATGTGATGTTAAATTAGTTAGTATAGGGAGTCCCAATTACAAAGGATCAATGAAGCTTCTTGGAAGCAGGGGGCATGAGATTCTTTTTAAAACTCAAGCAACTTTTTAATTGGGGCAGCCTGTGTTCACAGCACCTACTTAACGGCTTAGCTGTTGATATTTGTACTTTGGTACATATATTCGATACCCCAAAAATAAAAAGAATAAAACAAAAATAGAAGAGAAATAAATGGATGGTAGGCAATGAAAAAGGTTGTCATTTGCATTAGTGGCACTTTTGATTGTGCTGTTATGTTACTGTTCTGTGTTTGTCCTACTGTACCTGCATTAGTGTTTTTGGTTGTGGGACTATCTTTTCGTTTCTTGGGTCTCAATTAAAAGGCTGCTATATGTTAATGTAATACTGTAGTAAAGGAAAGCTATGGAGCTCTTGTTTTTAGCAAATGCATTGATGTATATCATCTTAGATAAAGGTACTAGATACTTCAGTTGGGAATGAAAACACACTCAGAAAATGGGGCTGCTACTGCTCTAGCTATAAAGATCATTTGGTGATCAGAGGTGGTCCTTTAATTCTATTTTCTTTCAACAATAATTTAGCTGGGTTGGGTTCATTAATGTTGTAGTACCTTGTTTACTGTGCCATGTATATCTGCAATATCAGTCAAACTGTTTCAGATGCTTGGGGACAAAGTTAGGTATACATAGTATAGTACTTGCCAGTAAAAATTGTACTTTCCTCATCTTGCTGTGTCGGAAAGTTGTATCAAAACTCTCTTGAAACCATTTTCAAAGATAATCTTTGTTTGTTTCTCTTGAGTTTTATTGGTTTATTTTCGCCACACCAAGCTCTATTAGGAAAGATATAATTTTGTCGCCCTTTTCCTTTGATTTTCGTATTCTTTATGAACTAATTATAACTTTTAAAAGCGAGTTAATATTAGTGGCATAACAAAAAATAATCAAATGTAGGGGTTAAGTAATAGGCTAATACTTCTTTATAATTATTTTTGCCTTAGTGGAGCCTATATATTATTGGTCTTGTATGCACTGTTTGAAGTGACTATCCGTGCTCTGCTACCTGGAATGGTGCATTGTGCAAGTGTGACTGACTGTGTTATTGGGTAATTCTAGACTTCTAGTCTTGGGGCACTAGCTGGTACGCTGCTATCTGTTTTAATTTAGGCTAAAATTTCAGATGTTGAACGATCCTCAAAAAGTGAATCAGGAAATTTACATATTATTTGATATTACCGGCCCTTGTTCTGTTATTATTACGTTGATGCTAATCCATCTAAATTCTACGCAGGTTCTAACGAAGTGCAACACATATTGCAGAACATTCAGATATGCTCAAACCATGAGAATTGTGAAGAACGTCGTGCTCAAATCAATATGACAAAAGGGTTCGTAGCTAAGGAGCCAATGAAATGGCATACGGCGAGTCCTTTCTTTCAGAAAAAAAATTGAACTTTAATTTCATATATATGTAGGCAGATCAGGAATTATATACGTAAGTTGCTATTTAATTGTATTGGCACTTTGTTGATTTATACTAAAATCTTGTTTTGCAGGTGAATGTGGTGAGAGGTCTGAAGTTATATGATGAGATATTTACTGATACTGAGCTCTCTAAGTTGACAGACTATGTGAATGAGCTTCGAGTTGCTGGTCAGAATGGCGAATTATCAGGTGGATCCCCGTGATTCGTGATGCTTTTATAGTTAAACTTGTTGTTTCGTTTTGGCAACGAAGTTTTGAGATATTAGAGGACAACATCTGTAGGTTTGCTTGAAAAGGTTTGGCCATTATTATTTATTCATCTCTGCTCGTAATTGTAGTTACAATCATTAATCCTTAATGTTTCACTAACATGACATTAAACACAGTGGTCTTTACATTGTTTCACAGATCTCATATCTTAGGAAGCCTTCCATGTATATGTGAATATAAAACCCAGAGTTATATATATAATCGATGATAGCCTATAAAGAGTTTCTATGAATTTCTGAAAAATAGTACATCCTAGATCCTCGACTTGTTGGTATTATGTTCAGCTTTTTTAATATTATGCAGATCATATTCAGTTAAAATTAATTGTTAGGTTGGTGCCTCTTCTTTCGATAGGTTTAGAGTGAACTTCCTAATCACTTATTTTTGTCGTCTCCATATTTAAAGATGTCTATCAGTTATCTTAACAATTGAATAGATCCTCTTGCCGGACATCTGATCATTCCAAGCATCTAAAAGATGTGTTCTTAACGACTGAGTTTATGCATGAATACAGGTGAGACCTTTATAATGTACAACCAGGCTAAACAGCAAGTGAAGGGGGGCAATAAGAGAGAGTTGATTCAGCTTGGAGCTCCAATTTTTGGACCAATAAAAGAAGATGCTATAAATCATTGTCCAAAGAGTAAATGAAATTTATTTGATTTGCTGTTTCAGAAACTTTCCCATGTTTCATGCTAATTCTGCATTTATCTACTTCCTTACTGGATATCTATCTACAGGTCCTATTGAGCCAATTCCAGCTACTATACAAGGTGTCATCGACCATTTAATTCTGTGGCATTTGATTTCAGAGAACAGAAAGCCAAACAGCTGCATCATTAACTTCTTTGATGAGGTATTTATTTGCTCCAGTGTATTGTTCACTTCTTTTATGTGTTGGTTACTAGATAAGTTAGAAGGGGATCAACATTTTGGTTCTGAAGTGCTATTTGTGGATTACTTTTGACAAGTAACTGGTTGATAATTAATAACTTGATTTTTATGTAGGGGGAGTTTTCACAGCCGTTTCTGAAACCACCTCACATCGACCAACCTATTTCTACTCTTCTCCTTTCCGAATCAGAAATGGCTTTTGGACGAACTCTTGTATGTGATAATGATGGGAACTACAAAGGCTCGCTTATGCTTTCACTGAAGGAAGGGTATGTGCAAGAACAACTTGTATACCTTCTACTTTAGATGCAACCTCTAGTTTTGGGCTTGCACTAACTTAAACATAAATGTCACGTCTTGATCAATCTCTGTCACCTACACTGATAACTGATAGAGTTCTGGTCACTCTGCAGGTCACTTTTAGTGATGAGGGGTAACAGTGCTGATGTAGCAAGGCATGTTATGTGTTCATCCCCAAGCAAAAGAATCAGCATTACATTCTTCAGAGTCCGAACCCAGACCCATGAGAACATCTCAACAGCAGTGTCGCCTATGACCGGAGCCATGACTTTGTGGCAACCTGGCGTGCCTGATTCCTATGCACTATCAAATGGTGCACGCAATGGCTATGAAGAAATGGATTTGATCCCGAAGTGGGGTGTTCTCCGAAGCCCAATGGTCATGCTAGCTCCAGTTCATCCAATGGTTCTAAGCTCTAAAAGGATGTCACGGGGTGGCACCGGAGTATTTTTGCCTTGGAATGCTAATGGTACCAGGAAACAAACGAAGCATCTGCCTCCACGTGCTCAAAAAGGAAGGTTTCTTGCACTTCCTCCACCAGTCGAAACACACAAGCCAGAAGTCACTTCTGATGCTGACATGATAAGCATAGAGGGGAAGTAGTTTGAAGTTGATATGAGTGAGGAACAGAAGCAATACAATATGATTCTTGCTGCTATCATCTGTGTTGTCTAGTGTTATTCGAAGAGCTTAATTTAGTGCATGAGAAATAGTCGTGGTGTTGAGATACAATTCTGCCTTTGCTTCTCCTTGTTCTCCCCCTTTTGAACAGAAATTAGGCTAGAGTACTGTTGGTTGTTATCCTTGGTGGATGCGAATCATAGTAGGGTGCTAGAGTGTCTGAGTTTTAAGTTAAAAGTGTGGATTAGCCCGCAAGAGAGGGCCGATTTTTGTATCGTATTTCCTTGAATTTCTTTTTTCATGTTTTTTTTAAAGGAAGATGCAAGTACTATTAGACGCTCCAATGTTATTTATTATGGAACTCTCCTTGTGAAATTCATTCTTATCATGGCAGAATTGATACTTTAGACTTAATATCTTCAATTTATTTTTCTTCGAATTCTAGTACTTGTTATACGTACATATATGAGAAAATGGATATGTGAAGCAGAGTGCTCAAATCAGATTAAACTACAATGTTAACACGTCTTACTAATATTAAACTATTCTCTTAACAACCGTATAACTCTGTTAGTTAATTGCTCTCCAGTTGATTTTGTTTTTGCAAGGCATGCCTCAATGATTACCTAAAAATCCAAAACATAGCAGCTGAATTGAGGCGGAGGCAAGTAGGACGATTCCGGTGACAATCATGAATCAGGTTTAGTAAACCATGCATCTTTTCTCCTAATCCATTTGCATAATGGAGTAATTCTTTTGCATCCTCAACTGTTTATTCATTATTGTATAATCCGAGAGTTACATAAACATTAAAACTAAATTGGAATTTCAACTAAATTACCTAAATATGCAATATCAGATTCCAAGTCAAGCTGAAACATCTCTTTGGAAACATAAGCTCCGGCCTTGCAAAACCTGATGAGCTTTAGCAACAATCAACCTATTGCAACCTTCACTTTACCTTCAAAGGGACATCACCAGGCGTCGATGAAAAATCATGATCAAGGTGTTTTTCTGAATATATACAGTAAATCAGAATATATAGAATATTAAAGATAATGGTGGTGTTTGGTTTAGCTTTTCCAGCTCTTCAGAGGTAAAAGTCGCAAGCAAATCCTGACAGGACAAGATATCCAGGTCTTAAACAGAGATTACTTGACTACATTTGCTTAGGTGAATGTCTCATCTCCTAGAAAACAGTAGATATCTGCTTGATGCTTGAACTGTGAGCTTTAGGACACTAGAAGACACGATATCGTTTAAAACAAGTTTGTTAAACATGTAGCTTATACTTCCCTGCTTGTGTGCTTGGTCTCGAGTATATATCTTGTCTTCTAATTCTCTAAATTTTATTTACCCCGAGGGTTCTACATTTCTATTTGACATGTATTCACACTGACCTTATCTATATGCTGTATTGCTACAAATTAAAATTAACAGGTTATCTTTATTAGACATGCTCTCGATTGTACTAATTCCAAGGGTTCGTTATCATAGATCTCTCTTAGACTACCTGTAAGGCTGTAATATGTGAGGAATTAAGAAGAAAGTAGCTTGATAATCATACAAAAATAGCTGCAAACTCCAAGTGCATTAGAGGAAAAGAGGTGGTATACATAAATAGACGACGTATGAAAAGCCCAAGAACTTCTTATACAAGTAATTGGTAACACATATAATAAAATAATAGAACACAAAATGGGGGCAAAATATAATAAAATCCTTAAATTATAAACTGAATTGTTCACATTTAACGAAGTACCAAAGTCCGCTTAGCTATTAATAGTTTACTTGGGCACCGGCAAGTAACTGGAACACAGACCCATCAACAAACTATTCTAAACTTTAGAAAGTAACTCCCGTAAGCCCCTAGCAGAATCCACAATTGAGTCATGAAGAAAATGCATGAGCAATACAACATCAATTTAAAACATCACCTAGCTCACGCGGAATCAAAGAACTTCTTCCCACCATGTTTGCCAATCTTCTTTTCGAAAGGACTTTTCCTAACAAAATCTTTAGGTATGGTTTCAGTCATCACCTTCGGAGTTAAAAAGCTGAAATCTGCTGCAGAAATTGACTTTTTGTACTCGGGATTCTCTTCAAGGAATGTAGCTGCTTCAACTGAAGATCTTAGCCTCTTACCTGTAGGAGTAGTATAGTGAGCATCCATTTTTGAGTAGTCCTTCCTGAGAATTACTTCACGATCAAAACCTGGAGGAGTCTTCGGAACATCTGCCTTGTCAATGGTCCAAGTTCGTGACGAATCGTATTCGATATCAGCAGGATCGTCACATGTTACCTTTAACTTCTTGTTGCACACAAATGGATCTTTCGTAACATTAGCTCGAATCACCTCAAACTCTTCTTTTGTCGGAATTGTCCTCCATTTGAAGCATTCTCCGCACTGTACAGCATACACATAATACCAAGATGCCCCCAGCCTTCCATTCTAGACAGAGGGAAAAAGTAAGAAGCCTGATGACACTATGCTTCATTAATGTTACAATAACTTGAGACTATACCGCAACAAACAGGAAATAGTACAGGACAACAATAAAAAAGTTACTTTCAAAATTAAACTCTTAACAGCACCATGTTATGTTTCCTTTTAACCTCAACTATTATTATGGAGGTGAGTAATATTTGCACAAATTGATAAGGAAAAAAAAAGGAAAAGTAAGAAAATGACAATTTCTACACAATTCCATATATATGTTCAATGAATTCACCAATAAACACACTTAGGCATGGATATAGTAGATGATAAATGACTTTTTTATAACGTTGTTTTGGCTATTTATTTGGAATTACAATTCTAATCAACAAAATCCACATATCTTACCATTCTAATTGAAGTCTTTGGCGGTAAACAACTGACTTCACCTAGAAAATAATTTCTGGAGACTAGCACTCCACAATCATATGAATCAGTTTAAAACTTCACCTGAATCTTTCACGATTATAGCATTAAAATAATTAGAGATACAGAACTTTTTTATGAGGGACAAGAATTTAATTTCCTAATAATCGACCAGTGAAGATTTTTAAGCAGTCGCTGCACAACTTATGGTCTTTGCCAGCAATGGATCTACCCGGAAACCCAATCCAAAATTAGACAACAAATGGTTCAAATAGAAAAACTTATGTGTGTTTTCATATTTATTCAATAGGTTAAATAAAAGCTTTAACCAACATACAGTTATAATATATAAAATAGTGTACACAAATTTTAAATAATAATAATAATAATTTATTAATTATGAAAACATAAAATAAATTGATGAGTATTTTTATACTCCCTCTGTCTCATCCATTTCTTTACACTTTCCTTTTTGGATGTCCCTCCCAATTCTTTATATTTCAAAACTTACCAAAAATAGTAAAATTTTATAATATAAAAATCAACTACATCCACTACTTTCCTCCACTATACTCACTTTATACATTAAATATTGATTGGTCCCACCACTTCACCCACTATCCTCACTTTTCACCATTATCATATATATTTTCTTAACCTCCGTGCCCAACCCAATTGTAAACAATTGGGTGGGACGGAGGGAGTAAATGATATTAAAAAAAATAAGAAAATGAAAAATGAAGAGGAGAGAGAGTTAGTGGAGTGGAAAAAGAGAGAGAGAATTAGTGGAAAGAGAGATTGAATAAGTTAGCGGAATAATAACACATAAGTGATAACTTTAGAGGAGAGAGAGACTTGTATACATTTTGAATTGAGAGAGTTAAATGTGTCTAAATTGAATGAGCGAGTAGCACGTCCAATTTGTCCTTTGTTTTAGTTATAGGTATGATTATATACATGTATATGAACTACTTGTCACAAACTTACAAATAGTCAATTTTTGACCAATTGTCACGAAGGTACTCAAGGCAACTTGACTCGACTTAGACCGCGATAACCAAGATAATCAAACTATCAGTCTCCCTGATCTCTTTAGTATCAATAAACCACCAACTTGTCTACTAAAACTGAGAAATAATATATCAGATTTAGCAAAAAGTGTAGAGTCATTTCTATTTAACCTACAGCAACCAGAAATAGAATCAGCTCTAGATGTTGCAAATGGTACATTAGCAAATGAACAATGAAAAGGGTAAACCAAGTAGAGAGCGAAAATCTATGTGCTGCCACTGGTGTATGAGCAACAAATTCATCTATAACTCCTCACAACATTATTTTAGATTTATTTAGTTCTACATAAGAGTTGCCATGTGACAATGCCAAAGCTAAGATTCAACACATTCATTCATTTTCTGTTCTGTACTCTGTTTATGCTTACAGCCCAATTTATTGAACCACTTCAACTTGTGTTAACCACAAGCTAGAGAGCGGAATCATAGTGACACATTATCTACCAATAAAAGGAATTGAGCACAAGAAAATTAACAAAATTATAGTTCATTTTATGCTCAAAGGTCAAACCAATTATGTGCATTTAATTTCCCATCACAATACAATATATGTAATAACCATCAGATAATTATACCCACACAAATTCATGCTTAATCACAAATAGAAACACATGCGATGTTGGTATAAGCGGCAGCGGATCCATTCAGTAACCAGGGCGGGCCATGGGTTACGGACCAATTTGTCTCGATATAGTATCATGTATTATTACTTTTTAGGCAAAAAAACAGGCCCAGTAATATTAAGATTAAAACATATCTTAAAGCCCAACACCAGTTTAGTATATATCTACTAATGCCCCCAATTTCGACCTAATAAACCCTAAATCAAACAGGCTGCCTGGAGCTGTTCAAAGAGGATCGGTGAAGAAAGCTTATGTCATCTTTTAGCGTCTTTGGCTGATAAACCTGACTGAGGTACAGATCTTCTTGGCCTTCTTAAATACTACATTAGTACTCTAAATCCACATATGATTCTCTCATTCGTATATACTAAGTATTTATATAGTTCACCGTCAACAATTATATTATTACTGCCCTAAATGATTTATAATCACAATAAATTGATTTATCAGCTTTTGGAAATAATCAGATCTACCTGACATAATTCCGATGTTTGTTTCTGTTCACTATTCTATTTATCATTAGATTATCGTCCGCTCTTAAATACTTGCTTCATTTGTAATCAGGGTCCTACCATCCCATGTACTTACAGTTCTCTAGCCTTGCTTAGAATTTGGAACTGAGCGGTCTATAGCATCTTTCAATTTTTAGAATAGATTAGTTGATGGGGAACGAGAATAGAGAATTAATATATATGCTATTAATTAGTTGATGCCATTTAGATTATATACTCTAAATGGCTTATGGTGATATTATTGAGGTTGAGCATATCGACTTCATCATTCCACAATACATGATTAAGCCTCCTTCACTTGCAAGCCGGTTTTCAAGGTTCTTTGTGCCTGAGTTGATTCTTTTGAAGAAGTGCAAACAGTTTTTCTTCATTCCAGAGTCCAGTTATGCATGGTTCTTGATTTCTACAAAACTTGTGGTCGGGTTTTTTCTAACAAGGGGAGAATGATGGGGAACGAGAATAGAGAATTAATATATATGCTATTAATTAGATTATGTTTGTTTAGTATAAAGATAAATAGTATATTTATCTATATGTTTTATATGTGGGGCTTTTAGTTTATTAAATAAGAAGCTTATTTATAATAAACCCAATTGTTAACCGGCCATAGTCCATTAGGTTATTTGATTAGGGTTTTTATTCTCTATATAAGTATTGTAATCCCCACATATTATTTAGACTTGATTATTGAGAATATATTGAAATATTGAATTGGGTCTCTTTTATGGGTTGTGATCCATAGTTTTTCTCTCTTCTGCGGTTGGGAAACCCTTGGAGTAGTGGGTGTTCTGCGGTTCATTCACCCAAGTTATATCTATTATTGTATCTATTATCATATTTATATCACATATCATCACTTTCTCAAGTTGTCCTGCATCATTAGTGATTGGGGTGCCTCTTATTCTTTGGCAAAAAGTTTTTATATTGGCAACATACCTGATAGCATAATGCAAAATATATCATTACTTTTTGTCAAAATTTATAATTCATAATTAGCTTCTGTATGTTAACATCTTATATGATGATCCTGATCTCAGAGATGGGCTGAATTTTAGGGGGGAGAGATCTATAACATATTAACACTATCACAACTTATATCCCACAGTTTCCTTTCACATCCTTCATAGTCTGTCTGATTTAGCCTAAACATCTAATGTAGAAAAAAGAATAAAACTCCTAAACATCTATGGGAACCTATACACCAGCCTCTAATTCTGAACTGGGAGTTAAAGACATAATAGCTATTGAGCTTTAGCAAGTGGATGTCCTCTGTATATTCATACAGAAACATATTGTGATTCTCCCCAAGTAGCTTGAGATCCATATACACATTACAATGACATATACAGAGAATTTGGCTATTCTTCTATATAGCATATTAACAATGTGTTTTGCGCATACCTCTATAAATATTAAATTTTGCACAGCAGCTTGGCGGTCAGTTCGTATTTGGAATTTAAAATTTTCAGTGAGGTGTTTATAAGGAGGATAGGTGCTGGGAGAAAAGGCGTGTTACCCTATTTTGTCTCAAAACATTCCCTGTATTTTATAGATTATCGTTGTTTTAATTTTAGTGCTACATTTAACCTAGAGGTTTGGTTCAGTCCCTTTTTTGTTGTTAATAGTCATTGTTCAAAATTCAGATCATAATCCCTTTTACTTATTTTCTTGTTCCTTTTTGTTTTAGTTTTTAGTTCTGTTGTGAATGTCTTATTGATTCTCTAAGGAATTGTTTATATTCAGTTATAGATTAAATATTAAAACTACAAACCGATCACTCCTGGCCTTTGGGCCTTAGACCGACTGACCTATCACTCTACCGAGGTTAGAACCGGGGTTCTACCACAAACAGGCCAACATTTGGTTAGGTTCTTGGAGGCAGGGCAATAGATCAAGATTAGGCGGGACGGGATACTGAATAGCTCGTCATGCTTAACTTATTCTTTACACGGTGTATTAATTCTGGCTCCCTGAAGCAAAAATCTGGCTCTTGGAACGAGTTTAAGTTGCCTTATATCCGCTCCAGGTACAATAACAAAGTGCACGGTGCACCAACCTTAATTTGCCAATAACCAAAAAAACCCAAATTCAAATACACCCAACTACAATTAGGCTTCTCAAACCTCACCAAATAAGAACTCACATTGAGAATATTAGCAATCCAAATAAAAATGTAACTCATAAGAGATGGTACTGCTCATACAAGCGTCACTAACTACAATATGGGTCACTGGTGTCCTTTTGTACAAAATTGCAGAAAAAACCTGTCTTCAACTAAGTAATTATTGTTCCTCCCATCCTTGATACAAATCTAATTTAATCTCAATATATGCCATATCTCTTATACCTAAAACTTCAAATGGGCACAGCTTATAGATTTACAGAAATTTCGCTTCTGGATACAGAAGTCAGAAAAGCTCAGATCCTATGAAACTCCCAGATATAACCTAAACTTTCTCGCATCAGACTAATTAACAACTCAGTAAAAAAAGTGGCAAGTTGTTGCAGGCTTGCAGGTCAGTACTATGGTAAAACTACCGGGAAGAAAGATAGTACACCTCATTGTTGGACTATGTTGTGTTTACACCAAATCTCATTAAACCTAGGATTATCTCTAACCTTATTGAAAATGATCACTGAAAAGGGTTCCCTTTCAAACAAAATTGTAATGCACAACACCTGTAAACAAGGAAGTCTCTCAAAGGGAAGTTAAACTTTTAACCCGAGACATCAGGGAGCCTCTAAGGCAACCCATTGTCTCAATTTTCTAGCAAATCCAAAGTCAAAAGCTCAATTAAAGTAACAGACCCAAACCCACTTCTAAAACCTAACTATTTAATCCTTAAAATCAGCTTCAACAAAGAAACCCAAAACAAATATGACATACCCACATATAAATAACAAGAAAACACAATACAAGAACACATGCAGTGACAATGTGACAAAATACCCAGAAAGAAATAACAAAACTCCGAGTAATATTCAAGAAACTGACCCCAATAAGCAGATATGTTCAACAAATAACATCAATATACATACAAATATACACAACATAATATAAAAGTAAAAGGGTCATCAAAGATTGGATCTTTTTCGAGTATTACCTTCACCATCTTCTCAATTCTGAATCTCCAACGCCACTCTCTCTCTCTCTCTCTCTCTCTCTGCTTCACTCCAGAAGAGAACAAACAGACTCCAATTCTTAATTTTCCAATATTAATATATATATGGGCCTAGTTCTCGGGCTGGGCCGACAAGTATGAACGCTGGGCTGTTTAAAAATAAAAAATGAGCCCCTTAAAATATTTTTGAATTTATTTTTACATTAATATATATTTTTTACTGCAAGTAATAAAATTATAAATTATTTAAAAATATAAGTGAATATTTTTATTTAAATAGAAACTAATAAAAATATTATTATATTAAAGTAAATTTACTTGAAAATTATGTAATTTGATATATATATTATATCTATATTATAATCAATTTAAATAAAATAGAGGCCCTTACCAATTTAAATAAAATATTAGTACAGTTGTATGTTTGCACACTTTAAACGCCAGCCCCCATTATTTGTCACTTATCTTTATTCTTTATAAATATATACTAGAAATTACTATACATTAGTATTTTTTTAACTTATTTCAAAAACTACTGTGAGTTTTAAAAGTAATTCTAAAAACATTAGTTTTAAAGTTTAATTTTTAAAAATACCATTTATAACTTTTATAATTTAAAATATACTTTTATTTCATTTTTGAAAAACATTGATTTTAAACAATTATTTTTCTATTTGCAAACCAAATCAATTTTAAAAATAACTTTAAAAAATATATAATTAAAATTGCATCTTAAGTTGCAAATCAAATTTTTTAAAATAAAATTTTGAAAATTCTTTTGTCCGAAACCATATTTTTGAAAAAACCTTTAAATGAATTACTTTAAATTATAATTTTTTAAGTGATTGAATTCAATGGAAATATATGAAATAAAGTATTTTTTATATGACATATAAAATATGCATACTATATACATTATTAGATTTTTAAGTTATAAAAGCATATATATAATTTAAATAGTATAATAATATATTAAACTTTATTGATATAAAGCCAAATAAATTATATTTTATTATAATAAAAAAGAAAGTGTTTATCAACTTCTTTTTAATCAATATATATTATATTTTCCAAATAAAATTTTATCGCAAACAAAATAATTACCACTATAAACATTCACATATGAAACATTTAAGTGAATATTAATATAAATATTAGTATTAATAAATATTGTTTTATAATATAATGAAATTAACAAATATACCTAAACAAATAAAAATATATCAAACCAATATATATATATAACATTTCATACTCTTGCACGGTAATTTTATTAATATATAAATATTGTTATATGTTATAGTTATATTTTGAATAATAATTTTAATCATAAATATAATATTTTATTTCAAATTGATCACATGTCAATAGTTTGATTTATCTTCTATATTCATAATTTGTGATGAATCCCTTTAAGAGCCTAAAGGAAAAAACTTGTCAAAGTTATTGAAATTTACATACCACAAAAAAGTGATCGATTAAACTCATAATTTATGATGAATACCTTATGAGCATAAGGGAAAAAACTTGTTAAAGTTATTGAAATTTACTTACCACAAAAATTTAAATTTATCTTTCGTAGATGATATATATTATTAGTTATCGTTACTTATTCGTTTTCACTTTTGGACAGGTTTTTTACTAACAATGGATACACTTTCCGCACTATCAATGCGAGAATCGATCGAGGTAAATTTAAATTTATTCATGTACAATTTATCTAATCGTAAAAATTATAATAGCAACTAAAATTATAATAGGATCATAATAATAGGTAAGTTATATGAGATATAATAGGATCATAGTAGGAACTAAAATACATATTAATAAGTTAGTTATGTATGAGATTTTATATGCAAATATGAGGATATTTTTGTAACATCATAATTTACTTAAAATTTTATTAATATACTACTATTTTATATTAATATCTTAGGGAATTATCTAAAAGACATCTTAGGTTTCTTTTTCTCATATTTATATTAATGGATTGTAATTGTTTAAATGTCAAGTGTAATTTTAGTAAGATTTTATTTAAATATATCAATTTAAAATTTAATTTTTATTAATAGGTAACTTAGTAAATTTTAAATTTTAAATCATGATTATTTTTTAAGGGTTCATAATTTTTTTTTAGATCTCTAGAAATTTATAATCGCCCCATAATTGACTCTGGTAAATATAAATAAATATAATATAGAAGATAACTTCAAAAAATCAATTGAATTTATACTTTATTTATACATATTATTTTTAAATTTCAGATTTACAATATTATGTTGGATGCAATTCATATATTGGAAAATGTTCTTCTGGAACTTGAAAAGGTACCTTATTCTTAAAATAATTATTATTCATTTTAAAGTTTGCAAGCAATAATTAATTATAAAAATTATATACACATTTATGGTTAATATTAAAACAATATTTCATCTTTTTAAATTTAGTATTTGTTTAAATGTATTTAGGTATGAGTTCTCTAAGAAGTTATTATTTTTTATAATTAATTTATATATATATATATATATATATATTTTTAAAGTAAATTGTTGTGAAATAAAAATAGTTAAAATTATTAGGCTTGAGCACCGTGTAATTTGGTATGGTTTTGATTTCAAATCGCACCAAACTACTTAAATGCAATTAAAAAAATTAGATATCAAAATGAACAAAAATAATTTTTGATTCAATTTTAAAAAGTGTGATTTAATTTTAAGTAGTTTGGTTTTAATTTTAAAATTAATATTTATTTTACTCTATTAATTATACATAATTTAAAATCTAAAAAAATAAATTTGTGATGTATAGTGTTATACATATACTAGTCGATAACCCATGGAAAGTAACCGAATGCATTAATAAGTTTACATATATTGTTAGAATAAAGGAAAATTAGATATTTAAATTGTTAAATGAGATGAATATTTTTATTATAGACTAAGGTTCAAATAGTAACCATTAGCCGGAACTTGGAGAACCACTAATAAAAAAACTTAATTTTTGCAATTTGACTAGACCCAATTAATTATTAAAGTTGAATTATCTATATTAGATGTTTAATTGAATGATAATACATATTAATAATTTAAAAAAAAAATATTAGAAGTATGTTATATAAAATTATATTAGTACAAAACACAAGAGAGAACATATTATAAAATATATGTTTAAGAACATAACAAAATATAAATTATTGAACATATGTATATAATATAGTAGAGAACATAATATAGAACATATTTACATTTAAAAAATATTAATTATTAGGTGGTTCATAGGGTTCGTTATGTAATAATATTCCCCGTAGAATATTACCCTTTTATTATATATCACATAAAATGACAAATAATTTGTTGAAAAAAACCTATTAACACCAAAAATCGTATTTGACTTTAAGATGGAATAAAATGAAAGAGAATGACTGAAATGTTTCAACAATATGATCAATTAATTGAATAATTATGATGAAATTATTCTTCTTACACGGTCAAAAGATCGATAAAGTAAGATTTTTCATATAAAAAGACACTCAGGTGATTATAAATTGACATATATTATTAATAATTTTGAGCACACGAGACGGAACCTAAGAATACTTAAAGTTTCAAAAAATAAGATGAGTAGTTTTTTTTTGAGGTATTAGCGAATGAATGTCTGTATATTAATGGTAAATGTTAAATTGGTTGTGAAATTGTATCGAGTTTAAGGAGAAATGTTAGGAATCACTTGGTTGACGAAATAGTATGGAGTTAAAATAAAAAATCGAGTTAAACTAATATGAGAATGAAGTATTATTATTGATACCATGAGTTTGTTTAAGTGGTGAAATAAATTTACTAATTTAATATTTTCTTAATGAATTAACAAATATAAGTAGTTAACATGTAATTAAGCCATTGTTATTTATCAAAATTTGGACAATATATTATAATTTTTCATTTTAAATATTAATATTTAATTTTATAAATAAAAATAATAATTTTTAATTTAATTTCCCATACACACAATTCATACCTACATCCTTTTAATATACCATCAAAACACATATTTATGTGTTTGAGATGTAAATTTTAAAATCTAAAATCTTTAACTATATGAATTTAAAATAAACAAAACTCGTAGCTCATATTTAGATCTCACTAACCAAACAATCTCTTATTTAAATAAATCCAATAGGGTGGTACGAATTTTGGAGGATTCTAAGACATATATAATAATATTATTTTTCTTATTTTCGGTTTATTAATAAGTACACAACAAGTAAAATTATTATATATTATATGGATTTATAATTATAAATATTAAAATTTATATTATGTTTTCATTTTATAGTATTTAATTATTTTTTGTAAATTAAATACATGGAAATGTACTTGGTGTTATTTAAGTTTTTTAAATAAAACTATTATTTATAAACATTTGTATAGAAAATAGAAAATATAATATAATATTATGTGTAAGCCGTGGTATAAAAAGAAAATTACGGTGGTTGAATTGTATGTATGATATACTTTTCTAAAATTAGATTTTATCGAAAGATTAAAACCGGTTCACCTAAAATTGGTTGATGTTCACCCGGTAACCGAGATGGAAAAAAGTTATTTTATTTGGTTATAATAATATAGTATATATTATATCGAAAATGTTGTTGGTACATATTTTTTTTTATTAAGTATTGTATGTTATTATAGGTAAATAAATGTTAAAATGTCTAAAAAATTAATATTAATTATTTATAAGAAAAATAGTTGGAGTAAAGCACTAATTTTGATCCAATAAATTTTAAAAAATACTAAAACTAAAAAATAACAGTAGATAGAATTTAATTTATTCCGTCAATAAAAATATCAAATACAAATATTATAAACAATACTAAATGAAGCATAATTTGATTTTTTATAATAATAATATAAAATAAAAATATTATGAATAAATATTGATATTAGATACTTACGATTTCAGAAATGAAAAAAATTTAATTGGTCGGAATAAAAAAAATAGTATCTTGTATTTTTTGCATAATATAGATATTGATATTCCATATTGTATGAGTAATATTGTATAAAAATTGTAACGTTTGCACTGAAATTAGTAAAAAATATTGGGGAGGATATCAAATCCGTAAAAGAATCTACAAAAGTTGAGATTTTGGGGTTTAAGATGTGTAAACCATGGTTAGTTGACAAACTAGAGTTCATTGGGTGTGTATATATTGCATTCTGAACACACATAACTCTACACAACCAAGCAGTAACACATAAGAGGAGCAGCAAGCACACAGTCTTTGAACTCTTGTCCAGTCTTTTGTGGGTACTTAATCAACTGTAAGCTTTTCATTCCTTGTAGAACTTTCCATTTTCTTGGTTTCTTGATTTTTACTTGTTTTGATATAATGGGGTTTTGTGGGTCTATCTGTGTTGGTTGTTTAATGTGATGTTTTGTGATAAAACCATGTTGTTTTGTGCGCCATTTCAAGAAATCTTGAATGTTTGTGTAGATATGATGTTGGGTTTTTAGTTCTTGTGTGTTTTTTGTATGTTTTGTGAATTTGGGGGTGTGTGTATAGGTAGATATGTGAATGTATAGGAGCAAGAACATAGCTATGGGTATAACTCTTATGCCATTTGTGGGTTTTGTATGTGGTTAATTGGTTATATTCTTTTTCTCGTGTATAAGTTTATTTTTCTTGGAGAACTTTTGGGTTCTTGGTTGTTTTCCGATTAATGTTTGTTTTTTTAGTGAAATAATGGGGTTTTTATCTGTATCTCTGTGTCATTTTTATGTGAGATTTTGTGAAATAACCATTTTGATTTGGTGGTCAATCAAAGAAAATTTTGAATGACTGTTTGATATGATCGGTATGTTTTGTTGGAATTGTGGGCCGGGGGATTGTTTTGTTGAGGTTTATCGGAGGTTTATAGATTGAATGAATGTGTAACCAGGGTTACAGAATGATTGATTTCTTGTGTGTTTTAAATGTATATGAAAATTGTGGTTTGGGGGTTCTTTCTGATGTTGGTTTTGGTTAAATTACTTGATTGATATTTACGGGGTTTGCTTCAGGAGAAGCTTGAACCATCAGAACCAGAAATTCTTAATACTTCGAGCTGGGAAGGTATGTTTATTCTTCAATAAGGCTATTCTTGTCTTGTTTTTTCCCCTTATATTTTGGGTTTGTAATCGTGTCGGAGAACTTGGAGTCAATTTTTGTTTTCCTGCTTTGTATGGAGCAATGAGATATATCACTAAATCTGTGTGTGAATGTCTTCTGGTTACTTTAAATTCCCCATTTCATCTTTATTCGTAGCTATATTACTTGTATTTTTTCACGTGGCAGAATAATTTTTTAATACTGCATTGGCATTTGTAGGTAAACATCCGGGGTATTTCAAGAACTTTTATATAAGAAAGAAACATATGGCTAAATCCAGTGATGGGAATGTTTCCAACCAAAGCTCTTCGTCTCAACCAGTTAAAGAGACAGGAAGTAGAAATAAGAGGAAGCATTTGTCTGAATGTGATTCACATGTCGCAGTTGAGGAGATGCCTCTGTCTCTAAAAGAAATCCCTAGTTACGAGATGATAGATGAAAAGCTTGCTAATGAATTCAGTAATCTGGAGCTGTTAGATGAAAAGATTGCTAATGAAAATGGTACTTTGGAGTCGACTCGTGGGAGTTCTGATATACCCACAGAGGATGAAGTGAAAGAGTACCTTCTCGCAGATTGGGATGATCCTTCTGAATGTCAATTTGAGGAACTTCTGTCAGCTAACCTGTACACAACTTTTGGAAATGCAGTTGAGAAGATAGCTGAATGTGGACACAGTGAAGAGGATGCTGAACGGGTTGTACTCAGGAGCGGCTTGTGCTATGGTGATAAAGACCCGGTGTCAAATATCGTGGATGGTGCTTTGCCTTATTTGGAAAGAAAAGAAGAAATAGATTTGTCAAAATATCAAGTATATGAAAATATGCAACAACTAGTGGAGTATACAATGTTGGAGATGGTTAATGCACTGAGAGAAGTTAAGCCATCTTTATCTGTCTCAGAAGCAATGTGGTCCCTATTGATATGCGACTTGAACCTGAACAAAGCATGTGCGATGGAAACAGATGTTTTGAGTGGTTTACACAGTGAGGCCGTTTCTGGTGGAATCTTTTCTAATTCTGTAGTTCCCCAAATCAAATCAGAGGTTAAAACCGATGAAATGATTCCCTCAAACACCAGTAAATCAGCTATTTCAAAACCATCAGATCCTCGAAAATCTCATACAAATATACCTTCTGAAGGCGAATCCTCTAATTCACAGAGTGTTAGGATTCCGTTCCCTGGAGGGTTTATTACGACTAATGCTCAACCAAGTAACATGGAAGATGCACCTGGAGCTGGTAGGAAGTGCTGCTCAGGGAATTCCAAGAGAGAACTTCTTAGGCAGAGGACATTACATATGGAAAAATGCAGGGGTCGTATGTCAATGCCTAGAGGGGCTTTCAAATCAAAACTCACTAGCATCAGTTGTTCTGTTATGGAAAAGAAATCTGTTAGTAACATGAAGAATGTGTCCAATAAGGAAAGCAATGCAGCGCAAGCTAAGATGCAAGCTACATCTGTTTCAACTACTGCAACTAGCATCCCTGCTACATTACCTGTAAAAGATGTCTTTGCTGCAGATGACAAAAAGTCAAAGTTGATCCCTCCAGAAACAAAGACAAAGCCTACTGCAGTTTCCCTCCCTCCAGAAACAAAGCCTACTGCAGTTTCCCAGATCAATGCTGTTCCTCCTTCCAAGACTCCAGATTATTTAGCTGGAATACCATATGATAAGTCTATGAACAAGTATATGCCTCAAAATAATAAGGAGGAATTGTTGTTAGTATTGGTTGCTAAGAAAGAGGCTCTGGAGAAAGAACATGAACATTGGTCAGATTGGACGACTAAGATGGTAAGGGAGGCTGCTCATAGGCTTGGGAAAGACAAAGAAGAACTGAAAGCACTTAGGCAAGAGAAAGAAGAAGAAGAAAAAATTAAGAAAGATCAGGAAATACTAGAGGAGAACACCATGAAGAGGCTGTCGGAGATGGAATGTGCATTGACCAATGCCAATGGGCAGACTGATATGGCGAATTCTACTGTTAGGGAACTTGAGCAGAAAAATTCGGCCTTGAAGCAGAAGCTTGAGTCTGCCAGAATAATGGCTTCGACGTCATTTGAAGAGTTGCAGCAAACTGTACGAAAGGAGCATGCGGTGCTGAAAAAGCTTCAGTTATGCAATTCTGAAAAGGAAGTACTTTTGGAAAACTTGAAGTTTTACAAGAACAAGGAAGCTAAACTGCAGAAGGATCTAAATAAGGCTGAAGCCCTTTGCAACCAAAGTGAGGTATGGTTATAACTCAATGCTTACACATATGCACACCAAAACAACAAAGAAACATAACTTTCTTTTACCATTGTAATGTTTCAACTGTGAACCTGCTGAGAATTCTAGATTGGATACACAAAAGAAAAAGTGGTTTATGTGATATGAAAATTATATGGGTTCCTTGCCAACTAATCGATCACATTTACCTGATAATGGAAAAATTACACATAGGGAGCACTTTTGTTCAGTTTTATGTTTACTCTTTTTTTCCATGTTTTTGCTGTAAAAGTAAACTTCTGTTATATAGTTTCCATCTCTGATGCTAGGTTTATTGATACAGTGAAAATATGCTTTTTATGATTAATACATACTAGCCTATAACCCGGTGCAAAGCACGGGAGAAAAATAATAAATAATATATTATATATTTTAAATGAATTAAATATTTAGAGTAATACTCCCTCCGTCCCAACCAATTCTTTACACTTTCCTTTTTGGGACGTCCCACCCAATTCTTTACATTACTAAAAATAGTAACTTTTAACAATAAATATATTATTACATCCACTACTTCACTCCACTTTTTCAACACTTTACACTATTACACCCACTATTTCATTTATTTTAACAATAAAATCACTATTACACCCACTATCCTTGGTCTCCGTGCCCGGACCAAATGTAAACATTTGGCCGGGACGGAGGGAGTATAATATTAGATCGTGAGTACAACTCTATATTCTAATTAAAAAATAAGTTCATTTAGAGTAATATAATATAAAAGTATATATAATATAGATAACATAATAATAAAATTTAATTAGTATATATAAAATAATAATATTATTTTAATATTCATAAAATTTAATTAATAAATTAAAATATTAAATAAATTAAAGAGCTTGACTAATGAGGAAATTAAAACATGGTAGTATATTGATTAAAAAAATGTGTTTGAAATTGAGTAGGAGACATACACGTGTATTTGAAATTGAGTGGGACATATAAAGAGAACCAAACATTTTCCTTAAATGAATTAAATATTTAATTCGATTATTTATGTTAATATTTTTTATGTAATGTTGTACATGGGATAAATTAATTTTGAATCATATTATATTATGTGTTTAAAGTCTCATTAATATATTGTTATATATTTATATTAATTAACATAGATTAATAACTCGTGCAAAACATTAATAAATTTTTATTAATAAAAAGAGTTTCGAATATATTAGAAATATTTTAATTAAAATTTAAATAAAAGAGTATGTTTTAATATAGATAAAATATTAATATAATCTTAATATTCAAAAAAATTATTATAAAATTATAATTTTAAATAAATTAAAGTGTTTGAGCGATGAACAAATTGAAACATGCTATTGGATTGTGAGTACAACTGTATATTTTAATTAAAAAAGAAGTTTATTTAGAATAATATCATATAAAAGTATATATAATATAGATAGAACATAATAATAAAATTTAATTAATATAAATAAAATAATATTATTAATTTAATATTCATAAAATTTAATTAATAAATTATGATATTTAATAAATTAAAGAGGTTGACTAATGAGGAAATTAAAACATGATAGTATATTGATTAAAAGAATGTGTTTGAAATTGAGTAGAAAACAGACACGTGCATTTGGAATTGAGTTGGACACAAAAGGACCAGACCGACGACCGACCAAACATTTGGCCTTGCGGTTTTAATAATATAGTATAGATTACTGCTGATGGGGAATTATATATATTTTAATATTTTATTTATTAGTTTATATACATCTAGTGTAGATGTAAACAATGTTTTTATTTGTATATGGGGCTAGTACTTTAGTAAATTTGCAGGTTAATAATAACAAGCCCATTATTCTGGGCCTTAGTCCATTAGATTATGTTAACAGGTTTTTATTTCCTATATAAGTGAAGTAGTCCCCACATATCATAGTTGATTTGATTGTTGAAATATTATTGAATATTGAATTGTTATCTTTTTTTATGGGTTGGGATCCATCATATTTTCTCCTTTCCGCGGTTAGGAAAATCTTGGGTAGTGAGTCTTCTGTGCTTGAATCACCCTAGTTCTATCTTTTTTTTTTATAATTTATAACCTAAATCTATTATTCTCAAATCTATCCCACATCACCGAGTATATTGAATTTTTTCAGGCCTTGTGGAAAAAAGAGGAGAAAGAAAAGGAAAAAATTATTGCTCAGACTAGCTCCACAAGGAAGGAAAAAGAACGACTAGAAGCTCTGACAGAGGAGGAGGGACATAAGATCAGACAAAAGGGAGATTGTGAATTACAGAAGTACAAGGATAATATAAGAGACCTTGAGGAGAAGCTAACAAAATTGAGGATGGAGTGTGAATCATCAAGAATGGCGGCACTTCGGGAAGGAATCAATCGGAGCTATGGTAGCCACCCCACTGATAGCAACATTCCAGCTAAGCCGGGCTTCCTGATTCCTAATATCCATAAGAGGCTGCCAGTATTTCAGGAGATATCGCGTTCTGAATCAGTAAAGGAAAAGAATAGGGAATGCACAATGTGCATGGTGGAGGACATTTCTGTGATTTTTCTCCCCTGCGCACATCAAGTTCTGTGTGAAGAATGCAATCAGCGTCATGAGAAGGAAGGGGCGACTACTTGTCCTTTATGCAGGGGCCTAATTGAGACGAGGTTCAAACCTCGTTTTGTTAAGAAGCAGAATAACTAGATTAAAAAGCATGAATTGAGAGGGATCAGAAATCATATTCATGTGTTACTTATCTCTTTTACTTCATGCCTATAATATAGCAAACATATAGAAACTGTGAAGAATAGAAAGTAGAAAACTAACCATTGGATTTCAAGTATTTTGGGGACACACATATGATACATTATCTTTCAGACCTTCTGTTTTACATCATTCTGATAGGATTTGATGTGATATCTTGCTCTATTTTTGTCTATGTTTTATATTTCTATATCTTACGTGGCCCTGGTGGAAACATCATCATACTCACTGATGAAGTTCAACATGGAAGTTCCAGTGTAAATAGGTTGTTTGCCATTGCTACCAAGTAGTTTGCCTATGAAATCCCAGTATTACTCGTCTTGTCAACAAAGGTAGCGCAGTTTCTATGACAAGACTTGATTTATTTCAGTCTTGTAAAAACTGCTAAATTTATCTTTGGTTTTCAATTCATTTTATTTATAGTCTTCTTAGCAGTTTGGCCATAGGCAGGCTTGTGCTACTAATATTGTCAATGTTGCTAATACTACCTGGACAAGGAGACACGGAGTTGATTCATTTCATCTTCCATACAATTGTTACTGCCTTCCAAGTAATATCCGTGAAATGGATTCCTTATTCTAAAAACAGTCAAAGAAACAACTCGAAGTCATGTCTGGTAATAGAAACAAGTATGTTTACGTACAACGAGTAATACAAACTTTTCTTTTCTTTTCTTTTTCTGTAAACAAATTTCTCTTGTTCATTTTACCTACAACTTTCTATGATGGGTGCTGATTGAAATTTGGAACCTATTAAGAAATGTGAGACCACCTATAGGTCGAGTCAAACTGTGGCATCGGACCTGGATGCCACACTTCTTGTTTCGGGGAGCGCATTCCCTTACTACATGCTAATGGCTTTGGAAGGTGGTAGCATTTTTCGGGCACTATTGTTGTTGATATTATTAGTTCCTTTGGTTTATTTTATGTACTTGTTTGTCTCGGAGTCATTGGCTATCAAAACATTGATTTTTATCTCTTTTTCGGGGATGATCCGTATTGCCAAGGTCAGTCATCTTTGTATGTATAGATGCCCGCGGGGCTGGGAACGTCCTCCTCTTCCAGCGGGCTCCTTTCCTGGGCCCACCCATGTGTTTTGATTAGCCTTTTTCTCCCTTTGCCCGTTCTCTCGTCAACCTACGGTAAGGTGCTATTTTGGACAACTAACTCTATTACAGTGCTATTTTGGGCATTTTAACCGGATGGACGACAATCAAAAAAATTTGAAAGTACAAAGATCATAATATTTATTCTTATGGTTCAGGGACCTAAATCAGAACCATGATAAAGTTTAAGGATGAAACAATTAATTTTCCCTAACTTAATATTAGTGTAACCGTGTACGGGCTTTTTAGTTATCTCTAGAACGTATCAGCGCGGGAAATTAATGCTGGTGAGCGCCAACATCTACATCTGGCGGGAACATAAAAAGATTGTATAAATCCAGGGCAACCGAATACATTGGAGCGAAAAGAGTGGGAGGATGGAGCGAAAGAAATTGAAATCAACAAGCGCTGTTAACAATGAAGATTGTGGTCAAGACAGAGTCGGTAGTTTATCGGACGATTTAATTCATAAAATTTTGTCGTTTTCGGATGTGCTATCAGCTTCTCTCGAAACGATGGAAGCTTATATGGACTACTCCCTCTTTTCTTGATTTCTCAGGGTACAGTCTACTTTTCCACTTGGATGACGTTAGTAGCCAGAAGGATGAATTGTGAATTTATACGTTTGTCGGATTTCAGTTCTATTACGATAAAGAAACTAACATTAAGGCTAAAATTTAGTGAAATTATGGAATCAAAATGGGATTTACCTGCTTTAACATCCTTATACTTGAGACATGAAGCTATGAGATGCTACAACTTGGATGAATTGTGTTTGACGTGCTTGCCTTGCTTACGAACTCTGTGTCTTGATCGTTTAGACTTGCCACCATCTGTTAGTTTGCCTGGTTTGACAACACTTTGTTTGCGAGACTGCACTTTCCCATTCGGAGTTTGGGATTTACCAGCTTTAACAAGCCTCACACTGGACGCGGTGGATTTTCCTGAATATTTTATTAAAGAAAGGAATGAGTTTTTCTCAGCACTTGTTAGTCTACAGAATCTCACCTTGTCTCGCTGGAGAGGCATAATGACAGGTTGTGTTGTTAATTGTCCCCAATTGGTGAACCTAACAGTCAGTGGTAGAAGGTATCTGACTGCTGATTGCACCGGCAAAGTAATTGTTTTGTCACAGAAAATCTGCAATTTCAGTTGTGATGGTTTCTTTGGTATCACATTTGGAGTTTCTGAGTTAGAGAATGTGAATATAGAATTACGGGGTAGCACTAGATACACGACCATTTCACCATCGGAGATGATGAAAAGATACGAGGAAAAAGATTATCATGTGGTTACTGACATGTTTTGTAGGCTGGCAAGGGCCAAAATTCTTACTCTTGATTTGGAGGCCATTGAGGTAAGTTAATATAAAACTCTTTTGATGATGTAGTCTTTTATTGAAGATATTACAATATATTTGATTGCATAAATAATTGGGTGAAGTATGTTATGGATATGCCTTTATACTTGTTTAGAACTTTCGTCAGTCTTTGGTCATTTATGGATGTTATCCTATAACCCCTATCATGAGGGTCCCTTCTTACCAAGTTACCGCTATAATTTTAGTTCTAATCATCAGTTCTAAATTGTTAAGCCTTAATGTTCCATCTTGCGAATAAATGTCAAAAGTTCTAATATGAAAGAATATTTTAAGTAACAGATGTGCTTATTATCACTATGCATCTGGTTATGTATTTCCTAAGCAAAACATGATTCTGAACTTTTGTTTAGCTTCTCCAGTGATTTATGGCGAAAATCAAATACTTTATAAAGGCATTTGTTTAGTTCTAACTGGTTATCCGTCTTTGGTTAGTGCTTGTTCAATTTCAGACCTAGTTGCACTTCAGGTCATATATTAATCACACCTGTTTTGTTATTACTTTGTAGGCACTTTCTGCTATTTCAGACTTTCTTGTAAATTTTCCTTCTCCATTCTATAATTTGGAGTTTGTGAAGGTACCACAGGGATTTAAAGAATCAAGTATGTCCTCTGACCTCAAATGCTACTTACTTGGTCACTCTCCAAATGCCACCATTGTCACTACATTGCCTCGGGTAATGAGATGTGTCACATTAATATGATTTTCTTTTTAACTTCAGATTCCTTTGTAAGACTACATAAATGATATTGAGGCAGCCTTCTCTAAGAAATTTATAAAGTTTAAAAATATGTTTTTTGTCATGTTATATCTTACTAGGCTATAGCAAGGACCAACTTTGGCACTGTTAAAACTTCCTGTCAAATTATTCTTTATGTATACATTTATGCCTTCTTTCTCATTTCCCTATCTTGTTATGTTAGTTTCAGATTGTTCTTTATCAACAATAATCAACATTTCCAGTGTTAAATACTCGGCAGTAATAATTTCAGTTACCCTCATACACCTGTCTTAGTTTCCAAACCAAGAGTTCTCAATTTTCTGTTTTTTATTTTGTAATTAAATCCCGTATGCTTGACTTCTCTCACATATGCAACTGAATGCTTTAAAAACCAAGCACACCCCAATTCCACAGTTGTGAGTGCAGAAAACCTTTTACGTATAGATATAACGGATTAGATTATAAATGAAGATAGATACAGATTCCTTTCTTTAATATTCTCCCCTATTTTTGACTCATTTTCTAGTCTTGTTATCATTAAATGTTTCCGGACCAAGATTTTCCTGTTTTTTATTTTGTAATTAAATCCCTAATGCTCAACTTCTTTCAAATATGAAAGTGATTGCTTTAAGAGCCTACTACACCCGATTCAACAGTTTTGAGTGAAGAAAACCTTTTACATGGAGATATAATGGATTTTGATTGGCAAATTAATGAGTTTTAATCCTTTTTTAATGTATGCAATTATTGTGTTTATGAACAAAGGCAAGTAGTTTACTGATCTATTTAACTCCAATACTTTTCCTTACAAACTAAGCTTGTTTTATCTATTTTTTAATATGTTAATAGAGTGTAGAGCTACTTCTGGTTTTGTATTTCTTCCAGGATGAGTTGATTACACAAACATTGATACCTAATAATAGAGGGAGGCATCTAGGCATTTTGTTTTCGGATACACATACGATGCGAATAAATTTGAGTGAACTTTCTCCTTAAAGCTTATTTGCTTCTCGCCATACGAAAAGCTTTCCATGATAAAAGCTGTGTTTTGGTGATGGAGCAATACCTTGCTGACATATTTAAGCAATACACAACTACACAAGTGTTGTGCTATATAAAGCAAACCCCTTTTCTATTTAACGAGGAATATAACATTTTAACTTCAATTTTCCATTACTAAGTGACTCACTTTGAATCATCATAACTCATCAATCCCTTACTCGTTTTGAGTTATTAAACATATGATTATAAATGAGTATTTGTTTTAATAAATTTCGGGATGAGTAAGAATCAATTATGGAATGACAAGCCTTTTAAGTTTTATCCATGTATTATTTATTTTTTTGACTTTATCCCTGCAAGTCTAATTTAAAACAGAGCAGGTAAAATATGATCAGTTTCCTATATAGTTCCAGGGCAAACCAGTAGTCTGAATAGGCGGGTGGTTGGAGTAATAGATTAGGAGATGAAGAGAGTGAGAAATGCTAAAATGATTAAACCTAGTGGTGGTATAGACAGAATCAGTAGTTTGCCCGATGAGCTGATTCATCGCATTCTATCCTTTTCGGATGTGCAATCAGCTGTTCAGACGTGCCTTCTCTCGAAACGATGCAAGTAATCTCCCTTTTCTCAATTTCTTAAGGTAGGACGATGACAAATACCGTCCACTTATTTACTTCTCAAGGTCTGCCCAGGTTGAATTTTTCGAAAGATTTTTCTCTCGTCGAAACCATGAATCTCGCTTTTCAGCTTTCCCCGTCTACGTATTCGATTGAACATTATATTGAATATGCTGTGTTACACAATCTTGTGGACCTAGATGTTCGTGAGGACGGTTATTATGAAATTGGAAATGGTACTCAGGTTCGGTATTTTGATTATGTTAGATTATGCACCTTTAATTCGACTACGATAAAAAAAACTCAAATTGAGGTTAAATTTGGGTGAATTATTGGATTCAAAGTGTTGGGATTTACCTGTTTTACCAACCCTATACTTGAAACATGATGCTATCTTGCCCTACAACTTGCAAAAATCGTATTTTACGTGCTTGCCTTGTTTGCAAACTCTGACTCTTAGTTATTTGAACTTGCCGGAATCTATTAGTTTGCCTGGTTTGACAACACTCTCTCTGAGAGACTGCAAGTTGCCATTGGGAGTTTGGGATTTACCAGCTTTATTAACTCTTCAACTTGATGCCATTGAATTTCCTGAATACAAAAGTGACTTCTTCTCTGCACTCGTCAGTCTACAGAATCTCACCTTGTCTCACTGGAATATCATGATGACTGATTTTGTTCTACATTGCCCCCAGATAGTCAACCTGGAAATCAATGGTGACATGATTCCTAATCATTCCCCTGGCAAAATTATATTTTCGTCTAGGAAAATCTGCAATTTCAGTTCCGTTGGTTTCTTTCGAATCAGATTTGGAGTCTCTGAGTTAGAGAATGTGAATATAAATTTACGACACGTTAAGAACATTTCACCGTTGGAGAAGAACCGGGTTAGGGATATGTTCTATGCGCTGGGAGGGGCCAAGATACTTACTCTTGACTTGGAGACCATTGAGGTAACTTAATATTTCAAGTCTTTTAATGATATAGTCATTATTTCTTAACAATTTATTTCCCTTCTTCTATTAAAGATATTACATAATATTTGACTGGATAACTAACAGCTTTGATTAAAGTATATTATGGACATGCCTTGTAGTCGTTTAGAACTTTTGTCAGTCATTGTATCATTCATGAATGTGATCCTCCAACCTTTTGTCTGTAAGCTTAGTACTAATTACCAGTTCTGGATAGTTTTGCTTTAGTATTCCACTTAATGTTGAAGTAGTTGTAAACTGGATGACTTGGATTTAGTATTCCATCTTGTAAATTAATTTCAAAGTAGTTGTATATTGAAAGACTAATTAAAGTAAAAAAGTTATTCTTCTTATTGTCACTATGGAATTATGTAGCGTAGAATTCATGATCAAGAAGTCTCGCAACAAGGTCTAACCAGAAACTGATATTGTACTTGCATTCAGCTTATCCAGTGATATTTAGTTGTGCAAAAATCAAATACTGCATAAATGAAACTCATGTCCGACTGGCTGTTTACCTTTGCTGAGTACTTGAAATATAGATCTAAATATTACTTGAGGTCCCCATTTTAATCATATTGTTTTGTTATTTTCCAGGCCTTTTCTGTTATTTTGGACTTTCTTGTCAATTCTTCTTCTCCATTCTATAATTTGAAGTATGTGAAGGTACCACAGGAGTATAAAGAATCAAGTATGTCCAGTGACCTCAGATGTTACTTGCTTGGACGCTCTCCAAAAGCCACCATTACGACCACATTCCCTCAGGTACTTAAAGAATCTTTGCAACTTCTTGATAAATCAATGAATATCTGTTGTTTATAATTTTTAGGCAGATACAATTCATGTTGCATTCTGTGACATCTCACAATCATGCGCTGCATTAATATGATTTTTCAATTAGGATGCTGTTGTATAACTACAGCTATGACATTTAGGCACCCTTCTTTCAAGAAATTTTAGAAGTTGTTAAAATAATTAAGTGAAACATGATTCTATGATTGTTTTTTCTAGAAATTTAAATCTTGTTGAAGTCGACTATGCTTCTTGGCATTTTTGTAGATGCAGCCATACTAGGTATATGATTTTCACAAATATTGTTTTCAAATAAGTGAACGTGAGCCTGAAATGGTGGATCTTTAGATATTGCTTGATAATGCTTTACAGAAGGATTGCAGTTTTGTTTAATTATGTTTCTTGTTCTATAAATTTTCACAAAAAACAAGTTGTACTAAATTACTTCTAGTCTTGTTGATAATAGGATTTTAGCTTCCAATTTTATGAGATGTAATTTTTTTTTGATCAAAATTATATGAGATGTAATTGGTTGTGAACAATTAGATTTAATTATATAAGCTGAGTAGTATATCGGATTACATTTATAATACATTTTAACTAGGTTGTGCTGTGTACTCAAACTTATCATACTCTATTTATAATTATTAAAAAAATTGCACAGTATATCATCATATTATGTGAAATACATTTGTTTTTTTGATAGATAGATGCATAAGTTTATAATTTTACTGAGAATATTTCCTCTAACTTTTATGATTTTTTTTTCCAAAACAACACGATTCCTCCGACAGAGGTAGCTCCTGTGACAGCTCAAAATGTGGTGCTACAAGAGCCCCTTTCAGCTCCAACCAAGGCATGGGTTGATTCTGAAAAAATGTGTAAAACTCTGTCCATTGACACTGTGGACATGGGGGTGCAAGAAGAGCACGTGGTGCAGAATTCTGTTGTAGATGTACATAGGGTTGGACGAATTGGTGCTCCAGTTGGAAGGACAGGCAATAATCAGGTGAGCTCTTCTAGGTGTAATAATGATTTTGGGTTCTGGCGAGGCCATGAAGTTAACTCAGAGTTTGTATGTCTGCTCGATCTCATTATGAATAAGTACCCGGAAACCTTTGAGCACTTCACCACTAAAAACAAAAAAATTTGTACAGTGAAGCTTAATCTGTTGTGCACCTCCTTAAATGACTTCACTGGAATCTCTATGACTGATGTTGATACTAAGATGATTGCCGAGTACAGAGATGTATTTGCCGAGTTGCAGAAATTTGGATTCAACGTGAGTTGGCTTGCGAGCCGTCTGAACTATATAGAACAGGTCCGGTTCTCACAACCCCTGCTTTCAGAGCTTCATGCAATTGACTGTCATATTGAGAATGCCAAAAGTGAGTTAGAAGAGTTTCAGGGTCGTGTTGATTATACAAAAACTAAATTACAAGATCTAGAGTCTCTTCGTGCTGAAAAGATGCAAGAGATTCAAAAAGCTTTTGGAACTATGGTTACAAACCTTGCTGTTGGCTGCATTGGAGATAATCTCTTGTCAAGTCCTTAGGTTTCTTGGAATTAGTCGTATATTTAAGTATTGTTTTAATGCGTTATTATCTTTTCTTTTGTCAGGTACTCGGGTCTCTAGAAACTTTGACGTATCATGCTTGTAGACTTTGTATCGAACTGTTCTTATGTTTGAATTCCTATTAATTGTCATGGAAGTATTAGTGTGCTTGTTTGGTACTTGTAGGATGAGTCACTTCACCTATGAATTTTAAATCATAGAGATATAAATTGTCTTCAGGTTCACATTTTAATCATATACTCGGACGTTCTTGTCAATTCTACTTTTCCATTCTATAATTTGAAGCATGTGAAGGTACCATAGGAGTATAAATAATCAAGAATGTCCAGTGACTTCAAATGTTACTTGGTTGCTCTCCAAAAACCACCATTGTCACCACATTCCCTCAGGTACTTTGCAACTTCTCAGTAAATCGATGAAACTCTATAGTCTTACATTTTTTAGGCAGACACTGTTCATGTTGCATTTGTGACAACTGACAACCCACAATCATGCACTTCATATGATTTTTCAATTTTGGATGCTTTTGTATAACTACATCTATGACATTTAGGCAACCTTCTTTCGAGAATTTTCAAAGAGATACAACTGATATAAATCTTCCAAAAAGATTAGTTTGAATCGTCATCTAATGTATGCAATTGTTGTTTAAACAAATATAAATTGATGCACTTCCCTAATCCCCTCTCCATCAGAAACCTCATCATGCTTAATAGTAAATGGAAATTTCTTTCAGTTACTTCACTATTCTTGCCTTATTATCTAGTCTTGTTATGGGTAATTTTAATATTTCTAGTAATATACTTATGTTTATGCACACAGGCCGTAGTTTACTGAATACAGCATTACTGCAAGATTTTTCTCACACTAAGCTTGCTATATCTCTATGTGTGTTCACGTTAATAGAGTATGAAGCTATTTTGGTTTTGTATTTCTTACAGGATGACTTGGTTCCTCAAACACTGTCCGTTTGTCTAAAGGCTTAAATTTCGTTGCCAGAAATGCCATTGGCAGCAGGCAATGATCTGGCGAGTTCTTCCAGAGAGGGCATTAATTTTGTGTGTTAGCAGGCTATGAGGTTATTTTAAAGTTTTTGTACCTACTTGTTTTGCATAGCAAAGTACCCAGAAACCTTTTTACTACTACACCACCAGTAGCAAGAAGTGTGTACAACAAAGCTTGATATGTTGTGATGTGCACCACTGTGAAAACCTTATTCGGAACTTCTATGACTCAGATCGATACTAAGATGATTATAAATTTGCAAAGAATTAGAGGAAACATAATAAGGAAAGAACTTGTCATAGTTACATGGCTATAGGTTGGCAATAGTTGCACGAACTTATACAAATTTAGCTTACATTAGAAAACACAAGCACTATACATAGTACAAAATGGCGGTAGAAGAAACAGTGCTGTAACCTGGACAGTTGTTGTGGCATTGTACTTGGGTGGGATTGTTTCATCGTACTTTCTCCTTTCGTAGTTTACTAGCTTACCTTGCTCCATGTTCTTTTTGTTAAGATTAATACAAATAGTGCATATTTTTTTAGCTATATTAGGATTGCAAGCTAGTGTTGATCTGGAACATCTTCCATTTTTCTGAAAGGCCTCTCTATGAGTTGCCATAATATTGTCGATAAGCTATTCTGATCATGAGCCATTGATGGCAGCTTGTATTTCTTCCAAAGTTCTGCCTTTTGTCTCTGGTACAACCATGAGAATAAACAATATGGAGATTGCATTTATTGTACCATAGATGATGTAAGTTCCTGAAATTACAACAATGGGAGATGTAAGTACTGGAACAGAAGTTATAGCTTCATATTTTGTATATTCGCAAGTCAACCTATTTCCCTTTCATCTTTACTTTGAGTTCTGAAACTCGTAGAGTTGGATGAGACTTGAAAATTTCCCTTGCCGTATTAAGTTTAAATGCATAAAAAGATGCTTCTTTGTAGATGAGAAGTTATGCATGTTTACCATATGAGCTCCAGCTAATGAGAAAATTGAAAGTGTAGGAAACTGCCCATGAAGTGGACCAATTAGCAAGTGTTGCTAGGCTTCCTGCAGATCCTTTGATATTCAGAGGAAATATCTACAAGACAGAGTCAAAGACAGTACACTAAGTAGTGACATCTTGAGAAAATAGATGCATTTGATAAACTCAAAAATGTTACATACCTCAGACATTATGACCCATGGAACTGCTCCCATTCCTATAGAGAAGGATCCTATGTACACCTGGGAGCATATAAAATAATGGCATTAGTACGAAAACAATTCGAAATTATTAATGCAATAAGTTGGACAAGAATAACAATTGTGTGTCAAGCCACTGAATCTTAGTAAACTATATAGGGTTTAACAAAAAGTTGGTAGCATTACCAATATGCCGCATACAGCAAGTCCAGGCGTCGCCTTCAGTGCTATTTCATACGTCTGTTGCAGAGTAAACTTTACACTTTAGATCAAACTGAGTGAAGTGGATACATGATGTGATATTAGTTAAGGGCTATTACCTTCAGGTAGAATGACAACCCTGTTAGTATACAACCCACAACTAACCCCGATGCTGAAGCCTACAGTGCATGAAGATGCACATTCTCATAAAACTGAATAAAGCTAAAATGCAAATATCTGAAGTCAATGTTCTTATACTAGGGTGTCAGATGTACCAGTAGAAGTGGCTTTCTCCCAGCTCTGTCTATTACTAATGCACCTAATGCAGTAACGACAACCTACATGAATAAAATATAGAAAAGCTTATTGCATAACTATTGTGAAAGAATCTATTTCTTAAATCTTCGGGAATAAAATAGAGTTAGAGATGCTTACCTGAAGACATGCATAGATTATAGTACCAGTATCAGAGGGAAAACCTGGGATGTCATAATATTAGCGATATTGATATCCACACCAGGAGTAAATAAGAATTTTTTTTTGTTATTGAAATTATGAAATTTGATGGTTCTGTTATGAGGATTATTGTTGAGAATATCAACAGATAACAGTTTAAAAATTTCCTAGGTGCGAAGAACAGATCTTTATACCTGCTGACTCAAAGACATCTCTAACGTAGAAGCAGACTCCATTGATTCCTCCCAATTGTTGGGCAAACATCAATCCGACTCCTATCTGATCATGAAAAGTAAGTGATTGTTGCAGATTATATGCGGGTGTGAATTGTTGTTCAATATTTGGCTTATTTTTATAAAATTCACCAGGGCATAGTTGTACCTACAATTACAAAATAACAACACATGCTTAAAAGAAAGTTCATTTACTATGATTGAGCGCAGGTATCTCCTCTGAAACAAATCCATTAGCTTAGATTTTGGGAGCTTTTCAAGGGTTCCTATGTAATCCTGTCGAAATGAAAAAACTCATGCATTTCATCTTCCAAACTACTATAAAACACTATTTGAAAAATGCCGGAATTTAGATTTCGAGGTTATCAACCTGGATTTCTGTTGCTTCTTCAGATATGTCAGCTTCTTTTCCCCGCAGTCTCTGCAGTGCAATACGAAACTTTTCCTGATCTCCATTCTTAGCCTGCAGTGTTTAAAAATTATTACTCTCATGTGTTTTGACTCTTGTTTAGTAGAGATATGCAAAATATTCTTTCTCCCGTGTTCTCTTTTACCAGCCATCTCGGGGATTCTGGAACGATTAAAAGACCCAGAAGCAGAACAACACATGGTATTATTCCTGAAAGACAACAGAACAACTTAAAGTCGAAGTTATATTCATTCAAATTTTATATAGGATATTCAGTGTTGAGTACCAATTCATCATTAATTTGATTATTGATATTTCACCTGTCAATGCTAGGGTCCTCCATGTTATCATTGTTCCTATTATAAAGGCGAAAGAGATTCCACTAATGATCATGAGCTGTAGATTAAATAGGAACTGTATTAGCACGATCATGAAACAACATTATTTCTATGCTTCATTTAGAAAGTTGTACAAGTAAAAGGACACATCTAAGATATTTTCCTCGTGTGTACGTCTTCTTTAGAGACTTCAAATATCAATTTTATGAAGTTTCTAGCATTAGATCAAGCAAAGCCTTTTACCTGACTTGTAGTAGTCAAAGCTCCTCGTAAATGCTTTGGTGCAATTTCGGCTATGAACACTGGAATCTTGCATAATAAATATAATATTAATCTAGTGAAGTACTTAATGTAGGAAAATCTGAGATATAAACTAGGATGGAGTATAACTGTAAAACAAAAGAAAGGTTTACCACATAGGAATAGACCCCCATCCCATATCCTGTTGCTAGTCTTCCAATATTTAGAGGAAGAGGTCCCTTATAAAAAATAAAGATACAAGAACAGGTTCTGTATCACGTACTCTCCGCGAGAATTACAGACAATTAGGCTTTAGTAATTTAGTATAAATTACCAACCTCCGCAACGTAAATTGCTAACCATCCTGCTGTACAGAAACTGCTTGCCACTCTCATTGCCTGTATATATTACACATTATACTGACTTTTAGCATAAGATAGAAACTCTTAGCATGCTAAAATGCATATATTTGAGTAGCTTACCCCTTTACGTCCTATAAAATCAGCAATACGCCCACTTGTGATTGCACCAATCATTGCACCAAAATTCAATATAGAGCCAAACAATGAGTACTGCACATGTACCATTGGAGTTTTCAGCAATATGGTTTTCAAGGAAGATGGACAGTGAATGTACTTTTCTGCTTCTAAAGTACAGAGAGATGTTCATGCTAAGTCAACTGAATAAATTTTTTGGTCTATTGCAAAAAAAAAACCGTACAAACATTTCCCTCGAAGCTCTAGCCAAAACAAACATGCTCAGTGTATCTCGCTTGTGGAGCAGGGTCTGGAGAGGATAAGATGTATGCGCAAAACGTACCACTCTCTAAAAGAGTGGATAAGTTGTTTTTGCGAAGGCCCTTGAAGTTCTATCACATGTTAATATATAATTGGCATCTGACGATGCAATTTGTATATAGTTAATTATGTATTTATATACTGATCACAGCTGACTAGCCAAAGGATGACTGATACTAGTATTGTATGCTGAGGAAATCATGAGCTATTCCAGATCACTGATAATGCATGGAGTTTAAGTGTGGTCTTTTAAGTGTGGTGATAATGCATGGAGTTTTTATGTATGTAATGATTTTCAGATAGTTACTCATTCCAGATTGAAACAGATAGATAAATGCATTTAAAATTTTAAAATACTTTTAGCCTAGAAATACAGATTTTGACCAACCTCGGCTAAAGTCAGATTTAGATCTTCAGTAATGGCAGACTGAATAGGTGAAGAAAAGCCAATCTGAGAGTAAAAGAAAAACAAAGTTAAGACTTCCAAATAACAAATATTTTCTTCTCCAAACATACAGATTATACAAAACTTGATCATGGTCATTAACATCTCCAATTTATCGTGCAGGGAAGAAATATGCATGAAGTGGAAAGCACACGTACGCATGAACCGAATGCAAAAGAACCACAAACTGTCACAAATGTTGTAAGATAAAGAATCCATTCATGACCCTTAGTCTTTCCAATATGATATTTAACTGCATAATCATCTTCATCAGCAATTTTAGCCTTCTGTCCTATAATGAGGGGCACTCTTATTTCTACTTGATAATTGTTTTCAGCTACCTCCATGTTCTGTTTTGTGGCCAATTTCTAGCAATTAAAGAAAAGGAGAGGTTAGCTGATATGGAACTCAAGTGCATGCAGATGACCAACCTTTATAGTATTATACACCCATATGCTGGGATTTTGATTTTGATCTTTTTCTATTTTTCACTATATATTTTTGGCTTGTTTTTAGATTTCCAAGTTGTAAAGTTGGCTTCTAAGATGATTCATGGCCAAATAAGCAATGACATTATGCATAATCAGATAGCTCTATTATGTTATCAATTGTTTGGTTATCCAAGGCCCACATGCATTATCAGTGATCTGGAATAGCTTATGATATGAATTATCAGTGATCTGGAATTATTGTCTTTACGGGTATGGGCCCACATGGAGTTTAAGTGTGGTCTTTTAAGTGTCGTAAGGAATTATTGTATTTACCTTGGTGTTTTAAGGAAAACAAGTTGCTTTGATATGAATGTTCTTGTACTGTAGGCTTAATGGATATTTTCTTTCCTGATTTCCTCTGTTGCACTTCAAGCTAATATCCCCAGCCCCTATTAAGGAGGCTAATTAGTATCTTATTAACTTGATAATAACCGAGTTGGTAGATGACACATCTTAAAGTTTATATGGATTGTTTTTTTATTGCAAAATTTAAATTTCTCCTCAGATAAACATCTTCTGCAGAATTAATTTGTAGCATTTATTCTTCGATCACTAATTCCTATCTTTACTAATTCATGATAGTCCATTGCTTTTTTTCATAATACCTTAATATTGTCATTGTTTTTATTTATTTGTTTGATGAATTTAGAAAAGTGGTAGAGGAATCTATGAACAGCTGATGCATTCTGGGCTATCCAATTATTGGTTTCCCCAAGTTTAAAATATTTTGTAAGGGGGACGGCTTGGTCTACTGTAAGGATGACCTTTGTGCTTGGCTTTTCAAGGGCCATCTAAGTATGCAACTTATTTGCAAGTTGATATTAATGTACTGCACAATGCGCTGTAATAATAAAATGCCCCAAAACTATTTGCAACTTGGACGTGAAGTCTACTGGTTTATTCACCTCTCTAATCATCTGATCAGCCAACATTTTGTCAATCTCAAAATGATGATCAATGTACTGTAGTTAGGCATGTATGGGGTATGTAATTTACTTTAGTTAGGTAGGTGAGTGTGTGCCCGGGCACGATGTACAAACAGATAGTCATCCAGGAAGAAACCAAATATTACAAGAGGGAGATGGGATCATAGATGTGAAATGATTCCCAACATTTATTTATATCTGTATATCACCTTCATATGTATCATATATGCCAATAATTACAGATAGATGGGATCGTAGTCTTCGTAGATTTGAAATGATACCCAACTATTATATATGTGTAGGCAGCCAGCAGAGATCTGATATGCACTTAAAGAAAAACCAGTTGGAAACATTTCACCTTAGGCTGAATTATGTGCCCAAGTTGTAGAATAAGGTTGACTCTTGTTGGATGACAAAGGCCATTAGCAAGTTGAATGAATATATATTGTGGTATTGATGTTATTTCCTTGTAAGTTGTCACACTGTCTTGCAGTGTTGCAAAAATGACAGTTCTAAAGATCAAGTTGATAACATTAGTCCAAGGAGAGTGACTGGATATACAATCATTTACCTTTGTTTTTATCGAAGAGGACTGTGTAAACATAGCAAAAAAACAAAGGCCTCTCTACAAACTTAATATTTACATGCGTTGAGATTCATGTAAATAGCAAGTTGATCTTATGCTGAATGCTAAGTTTTACTTTCCACTTAATATAATCATCATTACCAGACCGGATATCCGTATCTGCTAAGTCATGCTATTAAGATATAAAAGCAGAAACTCGGACCATATTTAGAATTTCTGTTTGTTTTATGCTTTGTTTAGGTTTGTTTGATAGAGTTTTTCATGTGATGATAATTTAATTATTACATTCGACCATCATTATTATTAGAGTATTTTTTTTGACAGAGCAAGGAAAATATATCTTGTTTAAATTACATACACATCATTGGTAGGTTAGATTGAGGTGTTCAAATACTAGTCTGTTTAAATTGATCAACTGGAGCACACTCTGAACAGTGAGAGTTGAACTCTGTCAATCGCCCTTCTACCATGTTCCATTCAGCTTTTTGTATATAAATGATTCAGATATTACTATCTACGGTTGCTTATTATATAAAATACACAATCAAACTACACAGTTTTCGGCAATGGGAGATATCGTCCTCAAGTTTTCATGGATTTGTACCATGTGGTATCTACTTGAATTAAAGAAAACATAAACAATGTAGAATAATAAGGGGCTGGTGTGGTGAAGTGCCTACTTGCTATCGAATCCTGAAAACAGTAAAAATAAAGGAAATGTTTCCTGAATTACACCTTCCTAGATCCTACAGATTGGAAAGCCTTAAAATAGAGTGAATGTTGCCTGAATTGCACCTTCCCAGATTTCGCAGATTTGAAAGCCTTGTGAATTGGATACAGTCTTTTTATTGCAGCTAAAACCTCACTGACTATGAAGAATTTAAGGCACTTTGAATCTGTTCCAAAGTTCGGCCTTTGGTTTCTGGCACAATCATGATTACAAATATGATTGCCAGCGCATTTATAGCAGCATAAAGAATATATGTTCCTGATATGACATGCATATATAGAAAGGTTAATCTTTGCATATTATGTTCTATTATTTTTCAGAGCTTTGATTCACAAGTTTAAGCTTCACAACTGAAAAAATGTTACGAGTTTGTTTACCGTAAGAACTCCAGCTTATAAGAAAATTGAAAGTGTATGATACTGCCCATGCACCAAACCAGTTTACCAGTGTTGCTAGGCTTCCACCAGCTCCTTTAATATTAATATCAAATATCTACAAGAGAATGTTAATTATAAATTTATAATTAGTGGAACAGATAACCTGGATGGCCTTTGATTAAAAGAGTTTTGTTCTTGTTTATTATGTATTTGCTGACTTACTTGTCAACCAAACGAATCATACACATTAAATTTCACTCGAAGTAGAGTATGAGGAAGATAAATGGTTGCAGACCTACTACTTCAGTGAGTAGAGAGGCCGTTTCCATGAAACTTGTCATAGAACAATTATGCTAAATATTTTCAGGGTCTTATTATACTTACTGCAGACATCACAACCCATGGAACAGATCCCATTCCTATTGAGAAAGATCCTATGTAAACCTGGGGCCATCGAAGTACAAGGGTTTAGGTTTAAAGGTATTCTAAAAGTTCAATTTGTCAATGAAAATTAATTAGATCAATGCTTAAAAATTACCAGTATACCAGTTACAGCAAGTGCAGGTGCTGCCTTGAGTCCTATTTCATAAGTCTGGTTCAAAATAGATACTTCAAATGTTAACTCGAAAGCAAAGGTCAAAAAAGATGAATTAATAGATACACGGTATGATTTATACCTTTAGGTAGAATGATAGCCCTGTTATCAGACAACCTAATACCAAGCCTGATGCCGAAGCCTACAAGTATTTGACAGATAACCAAATATCAAAGATAACTGTCTGCAGAAAATATCTGAAGGTAATGCTAGATTTTTAAATACTAGGCTATACCAGTAAAAGGGGTTTTCTTCCAGCTCTGTCTATTATGAATGCTCCTAGTCCAGTAATAACAACCTGATATAGCATTATTAAAAAGAATGAGCTCAGTACAATCAGTTCTCTCTTAATGTAGAATAGATATATTGAGACTGTTGTGAAAGGGCTGGCATTTGATACCTGAATACATGCATAAATAATGGTACCAATATCTGAAGGAAATCCTGAGATTGTGTAGTGCAGGTGAAATCAATCACTATCAACTATAATAATCAAACTTCAATTATATATCAGATTTTAAGATATGGTGAAACAAGTTTTAAAAGGTACAAATATCAATGTGAGATGAAAAGTGGAAAAGGAAAAACTTGAAAAGGTACAAACAAGTTTTTGGATCATGAATATCTGTACCTGCTGATTCGAGAATACTGCTGACATAGAAGCAAATTCCATTGATGCCTCCAAATTGTTGAAAAACCATCAACCCTACTCCTATCTGGTCATTAAATACAAGTCAACATGAAGAGTTAAATGAGATGTACAATAGATGAGGTACGTTAAAGACTTCATAAAGAAACTTAGCTGCTAAAACTGCTAAGCAAATTAAGTGAAATTGAACACGTGAAGGGTTAAGGAAGAAGTTTACAATGACTGAGCGTATGTATCTTTTTTGAAACAAGTCCAGCAACTTAGCTTTGGGTAGTTTTTCAAGAGTTTCAATGTAATCCTGTAAAATGAACGGAATAATCCTGTATGTCATCTTATATTCAACTTAGTCGACATTGTAATGATAAAGATAAACAATGGAACCTGAATTTCAGCTGCCTCTTCAGATATATTGAAATCTTTTCCCCGAAGTCGTTGTAAAGCTGCTTCAAATTGTTTTTGTTTTCCTGTCTTTGCCTGCATGCATTAGAAAATTAATTACCAAATGTTCCTTTCTAGAAAACTTTCATGTTAATATATATTTTGTTTCTTACCAGCCATCTGGGAGACTCTGGAATGAAGAAAAGACCCAAAAGCAGAACTGCACATGGTGCAATCCCTGTACAACACAGAAAAAACAAGTCTTTTTGTCAATGTTTTTTTCTTTTCCTGTCTTTTATTCACAAATTTCTACGGAAGACTTGGATGATGCAACAAATTCATAGATAAGTTGATTAGAGAAATTTCACCTGCTAATGCTAAAGCCCTCCATGATATCACTGTTCCTATTATGAAAGAAACGGAGACTCCAGTAGTAATCATGAGCTGTAAATCATAGAGAGATTCGTCGACTTGCAGGCCCACAGCATGAACATTATTTTAACATATAATTTGGGTCGTATTTTATTACCTGATTTGCAACTGTCAATGCTCCTCGTAAATTTTTGGGTGCAATTTCAGCTATGAACACGGGCACCTAAGTATGCAAATATTACTAGCTTGAGGCTGAAATGTAAAGGAAAAAGGGATCCAGTGCACAGAAAGAAGATGTACCACATAGGAGAAGACTCCCATTCCATAACCTGTTGCTAATCTTCCAATATCCAGAGGAACAGGCCCCTTTTGTAAAAATATATAGAAGAGTTAAAGGTAATGGAACTGTAAAACTTGTTGTGCCCTGCTATTGTGTATAGCTTGTTAACATGATTCTTACAGACCTGAGCAAAGTATATCGCTAGCCACCCTGCAACACAGAAGCCACTTGCCACTCTCAATGCCTGTTGAGAAAAGCAGAAGGCCCTTCACTAAGATATCTAGTAGGTACACAATTTCATTAAGTGGCACTTACGCTTACCCCTTTCCGCCCAATGAAATCAGCAATACGTCCACTCGTGATTGCACCAATCATTGCACCGAATGTTAATATGGATCCAAACAATGAGTACTACATTTAAAACCAGGATGCTTCAATTTAATGGCTCAGAAGATAAGCAAATGTTCTTAAAAGCTATAAACAGTTCAATATTATAAATTGTAATCTATTTAATCATGAGCTTGTTTTTATATTTATCATTAATAAGTTGTATAATTAATCTAAGCATTCGGTCAGTTTATATCCAGGACAGCATTCTGTACTGTTAAATTACCAAATCAAACAGATGTCATAAGTTAATTAACAGCTCTCCTAAACTCGTAAGGTGTTAGAGATGGGCCTTACTGGATCATATATCTTTAACACATATAACAGTTAGTATATAATATGTTACTAACTAACCTCAGCAATCGATAAATTTATATCTTTAGTGATTTCAGATTGAATAGGTGAAGAAAAACCTGCCTGCAAGTGACAAAAACAAACTGTAAGACTGAAATCATCGAGAATCGGGAAATTTGGAGTAACAAATTTGATTTCAAAAGGTAGATAACTTACACATGATCCAAATGCATAAGAACCACAAACTGCAACAAACGTGGAAACATATACAATGGTTTGATCTTCAACTCCATTTCCATCTCTTCGAGAATTTGACTCTGATACAAATGGTGCTCTTATCTCTTTTTCCATTCTGTCATCAGCGTTCTCCATGTCAATTAGCTGATAGTAGTGAAGAGAAGCAAATTTTGGTAGGATGCTAATCCAATCACAGAGTTATAAGTGATTGATAAGCAAGAACCTATGTAAATGTAATAAATATCATTTATTTACACATTATTTGATCATATAAGAAAAGTTAAAACATCTCTATTGTTATATATGATGTTATCAGTTTGTAGCTGCTGACATGTCAAAGTGTGTATCTATACTATACTGTTAAGATATTTCATGAGATGTAAAATGTGAATGTGGTGTCATGGTAGTAATAAAATCTAGTAAGAAAGTAATGGCTTATAACTCAATGATCAAGAATTAATATCATCCCAATTTCAGAACAGACAGAAAGGAAAAGTATATCTATAATCTTGGAATTTAAGTTGTCTTTCAGGGCTGTGCTTCTTTTTATCCATTTATTTATTTAATGCAGTTATTTATCCTAGGAAATTATGAATATCATATATTCATTTGAATATATACTTGGTGAGCTGATGCAGAGATTTAGCAGTCATTTCAGGGGTAGCGTGTTGTTTACCAGTCGCTTTCTCAAGATGGAAAAGTTCAAAAAAAATGTGGCCCATCGATCCGTCACTTTATCAAGATGGGAAAAATTAAAATGATGGCCCCTTTGGTAGATACATAATACTAAACTCCACTTGTGCCGATGTCTAGGGAAGTCATAAAAGACGATCAGCAATTTCGGATTCAGTTCGTGCTAAATTTTCGATCTTCCTAAAACGTCAAACATTTTTGTGTCATGTCATGCATTGTCACCCCTTATAAATTACAAACTCCTCGAGATTTCTTGCACAAGAACATATTATTAACCCTTCTGATTTATAAACTTGTCTCCCCAAAGTTTAAATGCTTTTGCTACTTGCAATAAGTATTAAAAGAAGATGGCCCCTTGTACTTTCTACCACGTCAATATATATACGCCTTATTTGAAAGCTAGAGGTTTGAGGAAAATTAGAGGTTTGAGGCCAAATAAATCCTCTAACATGAGTGTTTGGTAGTTAGCAGATTTAAATAGCTTATTGAGATGAAAAAACTAATTTTGAAAAAACTACTTTCATGAATTTTTTGCATTAAAGTTTTGTAATGTGTCACAAACAGCTAATTACTAAACAGTTTAATACAAAATAGCTAATTTAATCCGCTAGTCAAAATATCTAATTCAATCCACTAGTCAAAACAATAAATTTAATCTACTACGGCTAACCACTAATTGTCAAACAGGGCCATATGTACTCTCTCTCACACACACAAAAATCACACGAGAAAAAACCCAATACGGCACTATTTTTAATTGAAATGCCCAAAATGACACTATCCGGGGAGATGGCCTAAAATGACACCCGGAGACGCTAGAGTAGCGTCTTGTTTAAATAACCTACACACTACATCGTGTAGCATTTTCATTTTTTTTTGTTCCTAATAAAATAATAATAAAAACATAACCCCAAAATCAAACACACCTAATTTAACCATTTTGATATTTTAGGGTTCATCAATTCCCTAATTAGGTTTAGGTTTTAGAAATATTAAACTTAATTTTTTTTTAAACTCAACATCAACTAGCGTTTAGGGTGCCTAGACGCTAGACTATCTAGCGTTTCGATGTTTTTTTTAAAATAATAATTAGGCCAAAACGTTATATCGCCCCGCGTTTATGGTACCCAAACGTGACATCATTCTGCATTTAGAGGTTTTTTCATAAAAAAAGAAAAATAAGCACCGAGATGCTAGGCCATCTAGCGTTTCAGCTAAACGTCAAATCTGGTATCTTTGGGTACTATTTCGGGTTATCTTCCGCACCTGTGCCATTTTGTATACAAATTGTGTCATGTAAGGCCAACACCCCAAAAACACACACCCATTATAATTAGAATATATACATTAGTTTGAATGTTTGATACTGATACTGACATAGGGCTTATTAAACATGATATGCAACTCTTTAAAGTATGAATTATAAATATTGTACAATAGGCATCTTTCCTGACCAAATAGTTAGAAAAAGATGTAAAAGTCTAGCAGAATGCGCTTGTTTGTTACTACTGATCCACATCTTGTTTGTTACTACTGAACCACATGTAACAAGACAAGAATTCTCAAGAATTGGTAGAGATGCGATCCATTTATACTAATAGAAAATTTTAAAATAGATTGACATAAAACAGTACACATGTCCACTTGTATTAATAAGACATAAGTGTAAGTTATATTCATTATCTAAACTTTCAATAATTCAACATCGTTTTACTTGCACAAATTTTCTTTTAATCTGAATTACGAAACTAATGAAATTAAATATATATTTGGGGAGGGAGGAGAGAAAGAAAGAGGGTAGGAATGTGTTCTTACACTACAAACTTTACAAATCTAGTACAAATCATATTTGAGCCATCACAAACGAGATATTAAATTACAAACTTTACGAATCTAGTACAAATCACATAAGACCATCGCAATACGCAAATTATTGGTTCTGAGAAATAGACTTATGGAGAACAATTTGGAAACAAAATGCTCAAAATGGCACAAATAGAAGAAATGACCTCAAATAGCACTCCAAAATGAGGCTTCGTGTTGCATTTCGTGTTTTAAAAATATTAAAAAAAAAGTCATGTGCATAACACAATTTAAAGTAGCGTTTTGCCCTAAAACACCATTTCATTTTGCGTTTTGCCCTTAAACACTACTTCATCTTGCGTTTTAAACTTCAAAAATTAAAAAAAAAAAATGTTCAAGACTCACGAATTAACGTTTAGGGCAATTTCTCCGGTTTTGTGCGATTTTATCTCCAAATTGTGTCCAACGCCCTACAAATCTACCTGCCTGAATCTGTATTAAAACGATTAAATAAACACGCACGTTGAATATATAGATGTCACTTAATATGAAGCCATTGAGTACTAATGAATCCTAATATGGAAGTCCAGTTACTTGGAGAATATTTGTGTTCATCATTACTCTAAATGTCCCACAAACACATACATGTGATTTGAGTTTATAATTATCAGGATGCAAAGGCTGACCAGTACAGTACTGAATGTGGCTCACAAATCATTGTTTGCTGACGCTGCAATGAGTCAGAAAAGCAACCCAGATTTATGCTGTTTTTTCCTCTTATTCTGGATTACTACTGTTAACAAATTTTGGCTGAATAATGAATTTATTAGCTGGAGGGAACACCGAAGGAAGAAGGAGATACAACATCAACATGTGATAGAGATGGTGTATAAAATGTTCTGCATACGTCTGATCTGAAGTTTACAGAGTTCATTTCGTATCGGAACTCTTTTTTTATTTTGATAAAATCATTTTCAGCTGTAGTGGCTGAAAGCAATTCGTGTGAGCTGTTAGATAACAATAGAGCATAAACCATGCACATGTTACGTCTAAAAATAAATGATCAAAAATGTTATAATCAGACAAGATGGCAACATGAAGGCGCATATGCCACACTAATTCAAAGGTTTAGGTAGAGTTGTAATGTCGTCAATTTTTTTAACACAATATGTTCATTCAACAGCGTTCAAAAAATATTGGCTACTTGGTTCTACTGAATTCACCCTTCAAGTTGCTTGATGAGCTAAAACCGTTTATTATCCAATTAGAAGAGTAGAGTTTAGAGTGATAGCCAAGTTGGTACAAATCTTGGATTCGATTCTCCTTCATCCGAGATTTATCTCTACGCTTTACTTCAAAAAAAAAAAAGTTTAGTAATGCTAAACGATCTTTCTATTAGTTACATGTATTTTTTTAAGAAGAATGATCATATCCATCTCTTAAATTCTTTTTAGAGAATTAGGGACTGTTTAGACGAGACTGTTGATCATACCCAGAATGCATTTCATGCCTAATTCAGTAAGCTGATTTGACAATCTTTTCAACTATATAGGGTATGGCGATTATCTTTTAAGTCTTGGGATGTTTAGGCGTTTTATCTTAGCAGTTGAAACCAACTTATATGTCAAACAAATTATTCGGTTGGTATAACTATTAGGAAGTTGGCATGAGCTACTTGCGTTTCTTTTCTCGCAACGTACTTGTACTGTTTTTTTATCAATTAGTTTTTAATAACTTAAGTTATACTGATGTACATTACAACCTGACTATTTAAATGGCCTTTGACACTATGCTTTCTTCCTTGATGTTCACTGGCCTGCATTGTCATCTGGTAGGCTTTAATGCATATTATCAGAAGTGTTAAAAGGCAATAACTTGTACGAACCCCATCTTTGGAGAGTTTTGCTTGGGAGCCTCCCTGTGTGATTGTATACTTGGAATTTTCCTTTAAATTTATAAATCTTTACGGCTGTGTCTCCATTTAGCAATGAAATTATAAAACATGCAAATATTATACATTAACTTGACACAAAAAACAAATAACTCATGCACACTGATCTTATAATACAGTTCTAGAGCTTTAGCGTGACCCTGCAGCCCCAAGTATGTTTAAGTATTTGGCAAATCAGTATATGACTAATGCGCAGCAAATTAAAGTTTATCAGAAATTATGTCTGCCATATATAAACAATTTGAATGTGATAAAGGGCAACTTCTTAAGAGTTTTCCTGTTCGATATCACACACAATTAACATGATTAACAATCCCCTGGCTTCTAAATTCCTACAACTGACGACTATTACCAAAAAAATCAAATGGTTAATTGCAGGTATTCAAATTTGTAAATGCATGCCAGAACGATTTACCTTTCTACGATTATTTTTTGGCTAGAAGATATATTTACAAGAGGTGAAGCTGCAACTGAATCAGTAAGCTAAAGAGGCTTTTATGCATTTCTAGTGTATCTAAAATAACTACACAGAGAACTCTAACAAATCCTGCTAACAGATTTCTCCGTACCATCAACATCAGCAGTACCTAGAATAGGCCTCTCAGGTATCACAGGAACTCGGAAATTTGATTCTAAGATCTTCACAACTTGGTCCATTGTAGGCCTGAGATATAATTGAGGGTGTGAACAAAGCACAGCAAGCAATACATAGTTTTCCATAATTTCAGGGGGTCCCAAATCTGGCATAGCTACTTCAACAATATCTAGTGATCTGCCCATTTTAACTAATGACCATGCCCAATCTGCCAGAAGAGTATGCTGGTCATCACCATGCTTAAGAAGTGCCTTTTTCCCACTCAAAAGCTCAAGAAGCACAACCCCAAAACTATAAACATCACTTCTCTCTGTCAATTTTCCGTACAAAGCATACTCAGGAGCAACATAACCCATTGTTCCAGCAACATGAGTGCTCACATGTGACACTCCCTCGGGTGCAATCTTTGCAAGCCCAAAATCTGCAACTTTGGGCTCAAAGTCGTCATCTAAAAGTATATTACTAGCTTTAATATCCCTGTGAATTACAGCAGGTTGTGCCCCATAATGTAAATAAGCCAATCCTCTAGCTGTCCCAAGCGCAATCTTTTGTCGAATTGGCCAACTTAACTTCTCAGCCAAGCCAAAGAGATGATCATGCAAGCTCCCATTTTTCACTAAATCACACACAATTATCCTCTGATGACCTTCAAATTTCGTCATGGTTACACAGTATCCTCTCAGCGCAACCAGATTGACATGAAGAACGCTGGCAATAACCTCAACTTCATGAGCAAAAGTCGCATGTCCAGCAGCAGAACAATTCTTAAACCTCTTCACTGCAACTTCATTCCCATCAGGTAGAACACCTTTAAACACATTACCATAATTTCCCCTCCCAATTATATTCGACACCGAGAAATTATTGGTTGTTTTCTGAACTTCACTAAAGGAAAACTTAATCAATGTAGTATCTCCAGCAATTGTATCCAAATCAGAAGGATTAGAATTAAAAACCTTCTTCTGTCTTTTGTACATATCCAATTTATATCTCCACATCCACCAAAACCCGACAAAAGCCATTACCAGAATCAGAAAACCAAATGCTGGAAGCACAAAAAATAAAGTTCTTCCGTGTTTCTTGTTAGATTTAGGCCTATCAAAAGTAAGAGCAAGCAAACAATCAGCAGTATGTCTATCAGTTGGACCATAAGAATTACCAAAAGCAGCAGCATACATCCACTGATACCCTACACAGTCCGATTCATAATAAACTTTCCAGCCCATCACATCAGTTGGCAGAACATAAGAATCAGATGGTTGAAGTTCACTAGTAGCTAGAGAACATTCTGCACAACGATTTCTATTCTGCAGTGACTTCTTACAAGCTTTCATGATGTTGTCTAAAGTCGAATTTGAGTTTTTGGATTCGTACTGTTCCCTAGTTGTGATGTTATGGCAGCCCTGATTAAAGAATTGAGTTTGAAAGCCACACGTGGATCGAATATCGAAATTGTTTGGGTATTCATTAAAAACAGACTGGACTGATTGCCAGCAAGATTCAGTAAATGCAGTGGAGACAAGGAAGGAGTTTGAGTGGCGGAGATAGTCAGATTGGACAAGACGGATGCCTTGTCGGATTAATTTGCATTGACTGACGGCATCCTTTGAGTTTCTAGAAGATTCACTGAGACGGCTGAGGATGGTGAAATCGAGTGGACAGTTGACAGTGGTGTTGGTGGATTGGGACGAAACAAACCCCAGATTCAGTACGAGAAAGAAGAAGAATGTCGACATCATTGGTGCTGGTATTCTGAGATTCATAAGCATTACGCTCATTACAAGGTTCATTTTAGAGGCTCACGTTATTCAGTTATTGTCTAAAACACTTTAACAGAAGATTTAACAAGCCTTCTGCTGTCAACTACAATGGGAATTCTGCAACCATTGACTCCCATTTAAATCTTTTTACAAGCCAATCAGAAGCTCATAGTACGTAGTTCTATTTTCGTGAGTGCCATTCAGATTCAACATTGGCGGCTAGCCTAGCAATATACTCTTTCAACCATTTGCTTCAAAAGATTAACTAACATTTCAATTTGTGAATTGATCAATCTGATTAATTGTGTGATGTGACCTATATCTCTTATCCTATGTTATCACTTTCTGATATTTCTTTCTTGGCAATATAATAAAAGTAGCTTCTCCGATATTCCAACCATTATTTAACTCAAGTATCATAAACCCCAGGTTATCAACAAATAATTCAAGTCAATCCGGGTTATCATTCAAGATAATTTTATAATCTTGAAGCCACGAGTACGTATTCATCCTTGTGCACGTCATGGTTTATTGATCAACTCATTCAGCATCAGTACCATTTTTGGTTTCGTTAAGATCAACTCATTCAAAATGCTCTTTTAGCCTCTGTTGATGGTTTAGTGGTCTTTGTTTGTCTTGGCAATGGATATTGATCATTTGATCCCCCTCCCCCCTCCGTGCGCACACATTTTAATCTCAAGAATTTTTAGAGTAACAAGTTACTTTAATCTCACACAAACAGCCCATGAGCTTTTAAATCTCCAAAAAATTGTGAAAAGGAGTAATCATGAACTATTACCCCAACGTGATAAACTCAAGAAGGAAAACACAAATCCATTATTGAAGTTGTACCCTACCAATGTTCAACCTGCTAACTAAGACGTCAATTTTGAAAAATAAACAATACATTTAACTTTAATTTAAAGTGGCTGTTAATCAACTGCCTGAAAGGCAATTTAATTTATTCTTTTCTCAAAAGTAACCCATAAACTAATGAGAGAGTATTAGAATTAAGGGACTTGCTGGCTGACCCAGCTCCATTTACCTGTACCAACACTACTGGAACATTCATCACTTTCATGAAGCTGAAACTAAGCACTTGAACTCATATTTCCTATGCTCTAAATAAGTCGATACGCTCTATAAGTCAGCAAAGTTTATTCAACAAGATTTGTTCGACAATACCAGGATATATAAATAAGTTTGATCTGACCTCCTTCCCACTAATCAAACAAGAATAATCGGTCATCCAATCAAACAAGCACTTATCGAGATTATGCCATCAATCGACACTACAGCAACAAAAAATCAATGTCATTTTCCCAACTCTTCATCATTATAATTCTAGCTGGATTTTGTTCTTTCTCCTCATCCCAGCAACCCACCAGCCCAAACACCAGCTCAAACTGCCCACTTGATTTCAACGTACTCCAGCGCCTCGCACAAGGTTCTAGACCTTCTAACACAAGCTCTGACCCATGTCGATTAATTCTACAAGGCCTCCATCTCGTCCAATCTGATTACCTTCGCCGCACAAACTCATTTCTTCCACCATCCTCATCTTCTGAATCTTGCTGGAATGATTACCAAAATCTGTTCAAGCAGTTCCCCAACAGCTTCGATATTCGAACAAACTGTGGATTCCAAACACAGTGGATTTCTCAAGGCTGTGAAAACATTACAACAAGATCAAACTACGAAAACAGAAACTCGAATACTAGTCTAAATAATGTTTTGCAGGCTTGTAACCAGACGTTGCAAATTAATGGGGCGGCTTGTGCAACGTGTACTACAAGTATATCTACGCTGTTACCAGCTGATGTTAACAAGGGGGAGAGAGTAGTGGGGAATGTTTCGGATTGTACTGCGTATAGGTTCATTTATGCTGCTGCTTTTGCTAATTCGTTTGGTCCAACTGATAGAGGCACTGCTGGATGTTTGTTTGGTCTTACTTTTGAAAGTTCTAAATCCAACAAGAAACATGAAAAGATCATCTTGATTTCTGTGTTTTCGACAATTGGGTTTTTGATTTTGGTTTTGGTGGGATTTGGTTGGTTTTGGTGTGTTAGGAGGAGAAAGAAGCAGCTACAAAAGATGAAAAGACGAGAGGAAATTACTAAAAAATGGAGTAAAATGAATTCGTCCACTCTTGATTCAATTACTAGTAGTACTAATTTGATTAAGTTCTCGTTTGATGAAGTTCAGGAAGCGACTAGGAATTTTTCAAGGTCGAATATAATTGGAAGGGGAGGATATGGTAATGTGTATAAAGGTGTTTTACCGGATGGGACTGAAGTTGCATTAAAGAGGTTCAAGAATTGTTCGGATGCTGGGGATGTGAGTTTTGCTCATGAAGTTGAGGTCATTGCCAGCGTTCGCCATGTGAATTTAGTGGCGTTAAGAGGGTATTGTACAGCCACGACAAATTTTGAAGGGCATCAGAGGATTATTATATGTGATCTGATGAAGAATGGGAGCTTACATGACCATCTTTTTGGTTCGGATGAAAAGAAATTGAGCTGGCCAATTCGACAAAAGATTGTGCTTGGAACAGCTAGAGGATTGGCTTATTTGCATTACGGGGCACAACCTGCTATAATTCACAGGGATATTAAAGGTAGTAACATACTTTTGGATGATGACTTTGAGCCTAAAGTTGCAGATTTTGGTCTTGCAAAGTTTGCACCCGAGGGAGTGACACACGTGAGCACTCGGGTTGCTGGAACAATGGGTTATGTTGCCCCTGAGTATGCTTTGTATGGGCAGCTGACTGAGAGAAGTGATGTTTATAGTTTTGGGGTTGTTCTTCTTGAGCTTTTGAGTGGGAAAAAGGCACTTCTTGATCTTGAGGAGGACCAACATACTCTTCTGGCAGATTGGGCATGGTCATTGGTTAGGACAGGGAGGCCACTTGACGTTATTGAAGAAGGTATTCCAGAGTTAGGGCCACCGGATATTATGGAAAAGTATGTATTGCTCGCTGTGCTTTGTTCTCATCCTCAGTTGTATGCCAGGCCTACAATGGATGAAGTCGTGAAGATCTTGGAATCACATTTGCCGGTTCCAGTAATACCTGAGCGGTCTATCCCTATTACTGCTGATATTGATGATATAGAGAGAACAGTTAGCAGCACTAACTCAGTTCATTTGTCCACTCATTCAGGCTATCAGCCATACATTGATAATTCCGGCCCTTCCACCCCAAAATTGTAGGGGTGGATAGACTGTCTGTAGGATAGTGTTTTATTTTTTGCCAAATGTAATTAAGGTGGTCTTGGGGAACTAAGAGAACTGTTGTATTCAAGTTTTTTGATTCAATATGGGTGGAAATGTCCAAATACATCCACTGCAGGTTCCAATTTATATCTGTCCTCGTCAACAATTATAATTCCTTTTATGTTTTTTTTTCCTGGTCGCAAGTTTGTGTTTTTACTTCAGCGAATCATTCGGATCACTATGCAATATTTTAGAGTGAATCTGGGTGAGATGAAATCGCAATCTGGAAGTAAGAATCCAAATTGCAATTCCATAACATGACTCGCAAGTCGTGTAATACTGATATTACATATTATTAATCTAATGAATATTTTAATTAGTATAAATCTATATATGTATGACATTATTTAATTTATTTTTATTTTAGTACTCATTTCATACTTAAAAAACGGGTGATACAAGGCAAGTGGCAATTCTATTTACTCGAAAGTGGAGACGATGTTGGTTGGATATATAAAAATTCTATCCACTTATCATCTCTGTTTTGGACCTGTCATCTGGTAGTATCCTATGAGGATGCCCCCATTTTTTTAATTGCAGATTCGATCATCTTTCTGGTATTCACACATAATAAAATGTGAGAAAAAGTTAGTCCTGGCTATTATTATACAGAGTAATGTTAAAGTAATCTGAAATCATAGATGGGTATGAGAGAATATTAGTTGTTGGTCTTAATGAGATAGAAGACATACATCCTATTATTATTATTACTAGAGAAAGAAATACAAAGGCCATTGGTTGTCTTAAACCATTACAACACAAAGGCTATTGGTTGCATTACACATTTACAAGGATACCTTGTTTATAGTCCCCAGCTGCCAAAAACCTACTAGTTCCACTAAAATATTTACTAACAAAGACTTCACACTACTGCCTACAAGCACACACTACTTCCTTGCAGATGGAAGAGATGGAACTACTGCAATTTGCAATTAGTATGTAGAATAACTAGACATATAACTCGAGCCAATACTGCTAATGGATGTCTCAGTACAATCAACATTAGCTGTAAATGGATTAGGCCTCTCAGGTATAACAGGAACTGGGTAATTTGAGTCAAGAATCTTAAAAACTTGGTCCATTGTAGGCCTGGCATATAATTGAGGGTGAGAACAAAGCACTGCAAGCAATATATACTTTTCCATAATTTCGGGTGGTCCCAGCTCCGGAGTGCCTTCTTCAACTATATCTAATGGTGTCCCGGCCTTAACCAATGACCACGCCCAATCTGCCAGAAGAGTATGCTGGTCATCACCATGCTTAAGAAGTGCCTTTTTACCACTCAAAAGCTCAAGAAGCACAACCCCAAAACTATAAACATCACTTCTCTCTGTCAATTTTCCGTACAGAGCATACTCAGGAGCAACATAACCCATTGTTCCAGCAACATGAGTGCTCACATGTGACACTCCCTCGGATGCAATCTTTGCAAGCCCAAAATCTGCAACTTTGGGCTCAAAGTTGTCATCTAAAAGTATATTACTAGCTTTAATATCCCTATGAATTATAGAAGGTTGTGCCCCATAATGCAAATAAGCCAATCCCCTAGCTGTTCCAAGCGCAATCTTTTGTCGAACTGGCCAACTCAACTTCTTTTGAGCGGGGCCAAAGAGATGGTCATGCAAGCTCCCAGAAGCTTGGCTGAGGCGACGGAGGATGGTGAAATCGAGTGGACAGCTGGCAGTGTTGGTGGATTGGGACCAGGATATAGAAACGAACCCGATAAAGAACATTGACATCATTGGTACTGGTTGTCTGAGAATCATAACAAACAAGGTTTATTTACATGTAATAGTAGGAGTTGTTTCAAATGGACTCAGTTCTGACTACACTTAGTACTGGATGGTACACTAGTATTTATACTATTGCTCTACAACATATATATATATATATGGAATTATTAACTCGCATGAGTATTACTATTCTACATGACTCAATGATTTCAATATTGACTAATATTGAAATTTGTAAATTGTTTGTTATACCAAAACTTTGGCGAATAAGAGTCGTAAGATGGTCATGAAGAGAGTAAGAATGACTTTGCATTAAGTGGCTTAGACAAGTCATTGGCATACATAACAAGGACCTCAAAGCAAAACAATGTATCTTTTGCTTCTCCAACTAAATTATTAGTGCATAAATACAAACAGCTTTTTTAGGAATCTTTCTAGGATGATTTAATAGGATGGTGAGTATTAATGTGGATTGTAAGGAAGAGAGCAAAGCCCAGTCCGTTTATTATTGGATTCTCAGAAGCCATCCATGTATTTTGGATTACAATGATCCCTTTCTTATAGGCCTCATCACACCCATATTATCCCCACTCTTGTGGGCCTCGTCGCACCAATAACAATTATCAACACTGCAAAAATTAATTATCAGAAAACTCTTCAAAAAATTGTTTTGAAAGAAGAAAAGCACTAATATTTTGATTTAATTTTTTTTAAAAGACATTTAAAATGGACAGAGGTAAGTTTTATCTAAGTTTATAATGTGAGTGTTTGTGTAATATGGGAAGCTAGTTTGTAATTAATTTATAAATTTAAATTTTGAATAATATAACATATTTAATATTTTAATTATTATTTTAGTCTTTTTAAAATAAAATTGAATAATATTATTCAATTTAAAGATGCCTTCTAGTATTTTATCATCATTTTATTAAATTTATAAGCTATATAATATTAATAAAATATCCAAATTAATAGTAACCCATTTATATTATAACATTTTGAAAATTATACTATTATTTCAATCCAAATCAAAGGACCTTAAAAAACATATAATATTTTTATTTCAACTTGACTCAAATGATCCACCAACTGATATGTGGGCTAAAATTTTAGTTTTAGTTTTACCTTTAATATCAGGGCTTGATGTGAGAATGACCTCAGGTATATCTCTGAGGTTAAAATATTTTATAATACAATGGTATTTATGTAAATGCATAAGGAAGAACTTAATATTTACAAAAATGACACTCAGAATTTATACTAGAAAATAGCACCATGAGGTCATACTCCTAATATTATACTCCCCCCGTCCCATAATTCTTGTCTCATTTTAACTTTTCAAAGTCAAATATTTTTAACTTTGACTAACAATTTAAAAATATGTATTTATAATTTTACAACTTTATAAATTGATTCATAAAATAGAATAGTTAAATTTTATTATAATATTTTTCTAAAAAATATATATTATTATATAACATATTTAATTTATTGGTCAAAATTGATTAATTTGACTTTAAAAAGTCAAAATGAGACAAGAAATATGGGACGGAGGGAGTAGAATAGAATGAAAAAATAGAAAATAGACTTATATTTTAATATAATTTCAATACCAACCATAATCGTATATTGTAATTGACACTAGTTTTACCAAAATCAGTAGTATTATGCAACCAATCACATGAATTGGCTTAGCAATCAAGTCATCATACTATCATCACAATTCACAGCAATAGATATGATTGATATTATGGTTACACTTCGTGTGTTTGTGGTATGGAGATTATTATGATGTGTACTAAAGAAGCAATGATAAGGTAAGCACATTAATTTTAATTTAATTTAAAATGTATTTTGAGTATCTATTAGCTTGATTGGTAGGTATAGTCAATAATATGTTGCTGGTAGGGAGGTGCCGATATTTTAACGTAATTAGAATTTTTCCTAATCGTGACCCTTTGATGTGTCATTGCTATTATTTGTAGAATTAAGGTGGTTTTCACGTTTCAGTAAAGTAATTAATTACTTTGTTAATAATATCTGTTAAAAACCAAGATCCTTCAACCATAAGCACATACATCAATTATGTTAGACTATATATCGAATTATAACATCCATACATATATATATATATATATATATATATATATATTTAAATTTGAGGGGTTTTATCGAACTATATCATACATACATACATTTTTTTTTAAATTGAGAGTCGGAATGGGATAGGAAACCCTATATCCTTGTCCCTAATTAATATAATTTGATTATGCAAGTATAATCTTTTAAACGGTGATAATTGAACTAAAGTTGAATCTATTTGAGTACGGTTGGATAACTCGGTAGTGGACTAATATTTGATAAATAAAATATGTTTTTTTTCAAAAAATTATAATTTGACTAACTTTTATGTATATGAAAATATAGTACATACTCTCCGTCATAAATTATTTGTGTACTTTGCTTTTACGCATATTTGAAAATATTTCCTAACCAGTGATTGTTGAAAATTATCTATCCATTATAATTTTCAACAGATAGTAAAAAAAATCCTAAAAACAAGTGTAAGAAGCGCGGATAGACGAAATAGTCCCTGGATTCACAAAACATGTTAAATTTATCTACGAAAATTAATAGTGAATAAATAGTTCCGACAAACGATTGTTAGGAATCGGTACCCATTTAAAATACATTTGAATACATGATTTCATAAATTATTTTAAAACAAAAAATTAATATTTAAATTTTTGTTCATAATATTTTTTAAAAATTAATCAATAAATTCAATATATCTCAAAATAAACGTAAAATTAAAACTGAACGAATAAATTCGGTAGGAGTAGTAATCTGGTAAGGTCAATAAAGTAGACGAGACACGATGGCTTTGGAGCGAGGGAGCACAAATAGGAAATGTGTAGATAAATCAAATAAAGTTGGCGTATCTGACTAAAAAAGAATATTACCATTATTATCATTAAAGTTGACATTGAAATCTAATAGCAGTATCCTATACATGTTGTATGTTCTTTTATTCGTTCAATCTATTAGATTTACAACAACATTTATCAACTTTTCAGTTTATGGTTGTCTGAACAAAACAGTAGTACTATTTTAACAGCTTCTTCTACAAAATCTACACACAACATATACATAGGGAATGCACACAAACACAGGCAACTAAAGATCTTGAAATACATCCAAGATTTTTGTGTCTTGAACAAGTGGTAATAAGCCCATGCCAGACATTTTTTATCTGTAAACTTAAAATATACACCTCTTACCTTCACCCCCTTTACTCATTTCTTGATATTTATATTTGTATATATATATTCCCTTCTCTCACTCTTATGTTTTCATATCTGGTGAATCATGTTCAAGAATCATTTGTATGTTATCTTTGCTTATCTTCTACTCTCTTTTTTTCTTTTCCTGTTATGCTTGTTTATATAATTTGAATTTAAGTTTGTGTAGAATGTTTTTTGAACAACCATGTTATTGGTATATGCGTTTGGTTTGATTAAATGGAGCATCTGTTGAGAAATTAGTGAATGCCATTTTGGTTTTGGGAGTATTTTTTTAATTTCCTTCCTTGAGGCAGTTGTAATGTTACCTAATTAACATGTTGAAAAGGGTTCGAGACTCGGTGGAAGCACAATTCGAACATTACAAATAGAAGAGTAAAATTTATGTGATGATTTTCTTTTTCATGGATATCTGTGTTTGTTTTATGTTTCTCTTAAGTGTTTGGTAATTCACATGTTTATGGTATTAATTGTTATGTTGAATTAGAAGCTCTGTTGCACCTGGTTGCTTATATATGCTGTTACTGTTGGTTTTTTAAGCTGAATTTCACTTCTGTTTCAACATATTTGACAGTTCTTAGAATAGTCGTGCTAAAATATGTCACTATTCATTGTAGATAATTTAGTTTTGAGGTATGGACAAAGAAAGAGAAGATGCATACTCACCTACAGGAGTACTTGAGGACTACTTGAAAAATACAGAATCCGACAGTGTCTCTGCGAAAGAAAGCACTTCAGAATTTGAAGATCAGCACATCTCGAAACCCCCTTCTCGATGGGCTGGTTTTGTGCAATTACTGAAAACTAAGTCAAAGAGACATATAGGCACCCTGCATCCTCTTAATCTTTCTAGAAGATTTAGCAGTAGCATGAGAGAAAACGTGTTAGCAAGTTCCCCTGCTGAATCAGATTCGAACTATTTTAAGCCTCACTGGAAGAATTTTACTCTGTCGCAACTTCAATCTGCTACCCACAATTTTTCCCATGGTTTGTAATTTTCTTGTGACTTGAGATAGCAACAGTGCATAATATGCAAAACTTGTCTAACTAACTTGATTTTCTGTGTTGTAGAAAATCTAATTGGAAAAGGAGGTTATGCTGAAGTTTATAAAGGATGTTTGCGAGATGGCCAGCTTGTTGCAATTAAGAAACTGACTAAAGGATCAACTCAGGATAGGATAGGAGACTTCCTAGCAGAGCTTGGGATCATGGGCCATGTCAACCATCCCAACACTGCCAAGTTGATTGGTTATGGGGTTGATGGAGGCGTGTACCTTGTTTTGGAGCTCTCGCCTCATGGTAGCTTAGCATCGGTACTTCATGGTTAGTATAATTTATCTTCAGTCTCTTAAGGTTGTCATTTCACTTGAAGTTTTCCAGTGTCGCTTTGTGTGTCGACATTCAACTGTTGTAATAATTTACAGCTTCAAATAGAAGATTAGAATGGAGTATTAGGTATAAGATTGTTATGGGAACTGCTGAAGGCCTCGTGTATCTTCATGAAGGTGGTCAAAGACGAATCATCCACAGAGATATCAAGGCTGCAAATATATTACTTACAAAGGACTTTGAACCTCAGGTACCTGATCTGGGTGGCCTGATTCATCTTTTTATCAACATTTATGTGATAGAACTGCATATCCTACAATGTTTTTTCTTTCTTTTTGTATATCCTAAATTCAGCCTTTTTACTTGGGTTTATTAAGATTTTCCATCATAGATTCACTGTTTATAATACAGATTTGTGATTTTGGGCTAGCAAAATGGCTCCCGGAGCACTGGACTCACCATACCGTGTCAACGTTTGAGGGCACATTTGGGTTCGTTCATCCTTCATCTTTTCTATAATTCTGCTTATCCATTTAGAGTGGTACATCAGTGGATGCAGGTTTCGTTATTCATTTGATTATGAATTTATAATTTTGGCAGCTATCTTGCTCCCGAGTTCTTAATGCACGGCATAGTAGATGAGAAAACTGATGTTTTCGCCTTCGGAGTACTGCTATTGGAACTTATTAGCGGACGTCGAGCTTTGGATTACTCGCAACAAAGCCTTGTGATGTGGGTATGTTTCAATCCGTTCTCATCTTCACCGCCTTCATGTTCTCTTACTAATGAATACCTACAGATAATTACGAATTATTTGGGCACTAAGATTGAATTTGTTCATTACAGGCAAAGCCTTTGCTCAAGAAGAACGACATCAGAGAGCTTGTTGATCCTTCACTTCTTGATGACTACAACTCCCTACAGATGAACCTCGTGGTTTTATCTGCCTTTCTGTGTGTGCAACAGTCATCTATCAGACGTCCTCGAATGAGTCAGGTACGTAACTCAAAATTATTTTTTTAGTAAATTCCAACAACAATTTTAGATCCAAACCCCAGTAAACCTTGTTGGGTGAAAATTTGGTACTAAAGAGATCTTTTACACATGTGAATACAGTATTCAGTCTTTGATCACTTCATGTAGTCTTTAACTACTATAAGACTAGGGATAACATACTTATTTCCCCTTGCAGATTTTACAGATTTTAAAAGGGGATCACATGAGCTTGGAAATGGTGAAAAGATGTAGAAAGTCATCATATTGGAGGAGGTATTACGAAGAACTTTTTGATGCAGAGGATCATCATCTTGCCGCATTTCTGGACTCAAATATTCTTAACAAGCCGAAACAGATGCCTCTGCATAAATGGCTAGTTTAAACGTTATGTTTTGTCTTGCTAGACATTAAGAATATAGTTTAAGCCCCCTGCCGAAAGTCATAATTAATAGATTTTTCGCAAGAGGTGATAAGATTAAAGATCCAGGCGAATATCAAAAGAATAATATATCTATTTTTGGTTGAGTTAATGTTATGTTCAATATGTAAATATTTCCTTAGTAGGTGGAATCATATTTAGTTAATTATCGATGTAATCAGCACTCAATGACAATGAATCCTGATGTTCCTTTATGTGAATAGTTCAATACTCAATGAGAATATTGTAGGTCAGTAAAATACAGTTACATGGTACATACTCTGTATCGAATGCTGCAAGTTGTTTTAATATTATTTCCTTAGAACTCATTATCAGTACTTAATCTCAACTCGATTTAAAGTTAGGACCAGGCATGTTAGAAACAAGTGTCATTTTAGCACCTTAGATTTTCGGTGATCACAAAAATACGTCAATAAACACGTAGCTGAAGGATATAGTAAGGAGTTGCCTAAAAATGATATTAGTAGGCAGAGAAAAATGAAAGTATCCAGAAGTTGATAAATTTCCAGAAAACAGTTTGATCTAGTCAGGTTTGAGGCTGCACACACTTCAACAACTTGCTGAATGATTACACGTCTATGAAAAGCATCATAATTCTGAATCTCCAGCATGCATTTGCTGTTAGTCGCCAGCCTCTCGGAAACAATAAAACCAACCGGTAGAATCTTGGTTTCTCAATCTTTATTTTGAAGGTGTCTTCACTTTTACATCCTCATAAGCCAAGTTTTCTGGTCTATATTTCTAGCAAAATTTAATGATAAAATTTAGCAAAAAAAATTAAAATTGCCTAATGTAATTTACCTTGCGGTGTTATAGAAAATCTGATCAGAATGTGAGGTTGTGGTGATTTTATATAAGATGTTTGCTGCCAGCTTGTTGCAATTAAGAAGCTGCAGTCTGCAGATGGTTCTCCTGAGGAGAGGATATGGACGTATATCCTAGCGGACTTGAAAGGGAGGTGTGTGCCTTTGACCTTTTTATGGAGCTCTCTCGATCTCCCTGTAGTAGTTTAGTTTCACCTACATGATTAATATTGCTTCTTTATTCTTTTTAAGGGTGACATTTCGATGAATTTTGCAAATGGTGCTTTTTTGTGTTATTGTTATATGGGTTTTAGTGATTCGACCATTCACGGCTTCAAATAGAAGATCAAAATGGAGTATCCGGTATCATGGAGCCTATAGGAACAGCTGAAGTCCCTCGTATAGCTTCATCCAGGTGGTTAAAGAAGAACCATTGAATCTTACTATGAGCTTATATCCGTTTTTATTCATATATCACCACTCTAAAATTCTTGAGCCTACTTATTTATTCTTGTCTAGATTTACTAGTAGAGCATTTTGATTTATTTGAGGGATGGTGAATATTTAGTTTGGGGATTTCTTTGTTAAAGTGTAAATATTTTGTGGGAATTGATATGAGGAGGAAGAAAAAAAAAATCTTCTAAAACAAGTAAAAAAAAGTGATCCTTTGAGATCAATGGGTAGACCATGCAATGTCATATAAAAGGGATGCTCCATGTACATGTGCTGGTATTAAGTGCAATTATACTAGAAATATTTCTTAATGATTTTTCACTGCCCTTGATTACTGGAGAATCACTTGAGATTGAAAAAAAAAAAGGAGAAGATGATTCAAAGAGAGTTTGTGTTCATTGTTTGTTACAATATGATATGGGAAAGTATATGATATGTGCTTTGGGGTTTAATGCTTGTGAAAGTCTCATCACCTTTTGCATGATCAAAATTTCATCTTGAGTTCTTTAATTAAAAATGAACATTGTGCTCTATTAGTTTATCGAATTAGCCACTTTTTAGCCTTTTTCTTTGATTTCCTGCCCTGTACCTTAGCCTCGTGACAACCTTTAACAAAAACCTTTTGATTTGTGCATGCATATATATAAAGTAGTGGAGATTTGGTAGACAATCAAGCCTATGGTAGCACATGACTATATTGATTGAAGTTGAGTGATACACTTACACCTATACACTTGTGTGATTTGAGAGTTATGTGAGATTTTCTATCAATATCATGTTACTTAATAAATGTGACTTTGATGTATTTCATGTTTTTTTTGTCTATTTAGACTATGTGTGCATACTTGGATAGTTATGTACAAATGATGTTTTAAGTGGAAAGACTTGGTTTGCTAAATTTTGTAATTGAGGTTTACATCTGGTATACTATGATATATTGCATGCTTGAGATTTGGCAGAAAAAATAGACTTTGTGGGTAGATTCACTATAAACCCTCACGAGACAAAACTCGTCCTACTAGGGCTGTCTAGGGGTTTAACAACTTGTTGCATATGCTCAATGCAATCGTGCCATCTACGAAAGTGGTGTTAGTTAGTTAGTTAGGATTTAGTTTTTAGTTTTTAGTTCTTTTATTTGCCGAGGACGTGCAAATATTCAACCATACGAACCCTCTTGATTCATGTGTACATAATGCACAAAGTAGTCAAGATCAATTGTAAACATGTATATGTAATTAAAAGTGTACTAGATTACCTTCAAGTAATGTCAAAACAGACCTACATCTGTCAATTTCAAGTGTAGAATTGAAACTCTCTATAAAGTGTGAAGTATTGTTGTCATTGCGCACATTATGATCAAATTTATGCTTGCTTCAAGTAAATGAATCACCACATTTAGCAAACCACTTTATAACTCTATCATCTTCTTCTTTTTCCGGTCTTTCCATGACCTTCTTACAGGTGATTTGAGATGTTGCATTACAAACCCTCCAAAACAAGATGTACATCAAGTCTCTATTGGGTTGGAGGGGATAAGAATGAATATTAATATGATAGGAATGATATATGGTTGATTATTTGAGAATGGGATGACTTATCGTGTCATTCATATCCTTACTAATAAGTTAATTTTGTATCTCTCCCTCACACATGAGATAGTTATTCATATTCTTACTAATAATTATTATGTATCTATATTTTTACTCTTGAATATAATAGATATTTAATTGAAAAAAACTTGTTTAACTATTTAAAATTTTTAATTATTAATTTTTTTAATTCAAATTATATACATAATCTTAAATCTTATATATATTAATTTTGCCTTATTTATATTTTCTATATTTTTATTTATTAAATAAAATAATTTTTTTTAGAATTCATTCCATTTCTATATTAAACAAATAAATGAATAAAAGTGATCATTTTATTCCCAATAAAATTAATATTACTAAATGGACAAAAGAATTGAATAAAAATTCGTGTCCTGCCTAATTACTATCTCAATAACATTTCATCCTCTGATTCATTCCCATCCCAACTCAATTTTATCTTTCCAACCGAACACACTCTAATGGTCTAGCAAATTGCTTCTTATAATTTCAGTAAATTAATTGCTTCTATTAGTGAGAAGACATATACTTAATGATATCACTTGTAAGTTGAAATGTGTAATGGTGTCATTTGTAAAAACCAATTCCAAAAGAATACCATTATTTTTTTGCTAATTACGAAGATGTTTTTTTTTGCGAAAACGATGAAAGTTTCATTGATAGACAATTCTGAATACATATCCCAAAAAAATAAGAGATCGAGGGTTTCTTTCATACGTATAAGCTTATCATTTAACCGAAATGTATGCTTGGTCGTAACCTAAATTACGATTACCATAAAAAAGAAATTCCTCCGGAGGTTTAGACAATAACACTTATATATCAAAAAAGATAAAGCTTTATAGAGAAAAGTTACAAATCACAAATAGTGTACATCAAAATCTTGCTTACATTCATCTTCTATCTACACGCGTTCATCTTCCATCTACACGCGTTCATCTTCCATCTACACGCAATAACACATCCAATTAAATCTGAAAAACAAAAAACAAACCAACAAAAACAAATAAGTCGATGAACGTGTAACAAAAATATATAGTATAAAATTATAACATAAAAATCTCAATTTATAATAAAAAAAAGTCATCTAATATGATACAAAATCGTCATAAACAACATATAACCACCATAGATATGGTCAAAACGTCATCAAAAACCATATTTTTTTTAATTAGCAGAAACATATGGTTTTGAAAAATTGCAGAGTTTCAAATTCACGTTTAATCTTGCTGGTCATTAAGAATTCGGTTTTAGTCTACTATTGGTTCCTTAATTATTCAAATTAGGTATAAATAAAATGTATAATGAGCACGATTAGCTAGTCTAAGTGATAGAGGTTTATCCTATGTTGTCCCTGGATTCGACTCCGGCTCACACAAAAAATTCTTAAAACATATACTTATTTGTATGGTTATAAGTTAAATTCATCCAAATTATAAACTCATATTATATATTAATATATGCTATGATTATGGAATAAGACTTTAAAATAAATTGAACTAAGTTGGATTGCCCTACAAATATAGACAACTCATATCCACCATGCTAAATTTAATTTAATTTTTTTGAAACCCATTATTTAAATTTTATTAAAGTGGTCAATTAACAAAGGGGGAGTTGTCATGTTTGATGTTTAGAGCAAACTCGGATGCTGCATGTTATGATATAGTTTGGCACCATTATTAATATTAGGTCATGTTGCTCACAAACGATTGATGCAACCATGGCTCTGTGCTTTAAAATTAGATTTTTATGTGAATACATGTTTTTAATAAACAAATTGTTTATTATATATCACTTATAATATATTTTTATTAATAAATATTATATATAAAAATATTTACTTAACATGTTCATGCACAAATTGTTTATTATTTATCACACACACAGACACACACACACACATATATATATATATTAAAATAATATAATATGTAGGGAAATTATGGTCTAAATATTCATATAACCTTCAATTTAATATGATATTTTAAAATAAATAAGAAACCTTAATATAAATAATATATTTTAATAAATAATAAATAAGATGATATAAGTCGAAGAACTTGGCACCTTAAGATACCACTCATTATAGTGTTTTTTAGAATAAAGATATCAAAATGATGTGTAAGAGAGAAAAAATAAAAAAAATTAATTTTAATTTTTGTAACAAAATTGACATCTATTAAGAAATATCAGTCATTAGTATCTTTAAATAGAATTTTAGTGATTTAATATATTATAGGAAAATTTCAACAATAATTTCTATCTTACTTTCATATTATTATTATAATAATAAATTTAAAAGAGTGAAAATGGAAAAGAGGGAGAGGAAATAAGTGTGAAAAATTAAATATTCAATTAATAAAAATATAATATAATACAATTGTACATCTCTTAAAAATAAGAAATGTATTTTATTTTATTTTAAAAAAAAATTAACCTACAATTGGAGTACTATTTTAAATTAAAAAATTTAAATTTTAACTAAATAACATATGTACAACTAATCTATTGAAATTGGTCAAGAATTGATCTTCTGATCCGGTGGGGGACTTGGGAGCATGCACACTGCAACTCTGCGAATAGAACATACCACTGCCAGCGTTGGGGAGTGGGCCCGAAAATGATGTTACTTTGACTGCTTTTTTTACAGAGATGTTACTTTGACTTTGGTTAACAGTTTAACACTGTCAGCGTCTCAGTTTGCCACCTAATAACTAACACCAAAACCAGACTTAGGGGTGTTTGGGGTAGCTTAAATTTAAAATAAATAATTTTTTTTAATTTTTTTTACATATTTTCAAAAAAAAAATTAGATAAATATTCATTTTAGAATTTTAAAACCAAATATGATTTTCAAAAATGAAAATAAGTTACTTATTTTCAGAAAAAGTACATACATACTAACTTTTTCTGGAAATAAACACTTATTTCCAGAAAATAATGGGGTCAAACACCCCCTCACACGCATTTAATTATACTCTCCTTATTTTAAAATAAATATTATTTTAAATTTATATATATCATTTTAAAGTATAAAAACTTTATTTACATGGCTCACTTTTTCAATTATTCTAATAAATTATCCCAATTAATCACGTATAGAAAATTCTAGAGAAACAATTATTATGCCTAATAAAAGTTACCAACCACTGCCAACCTCAACAATGAAAATATATACTCCATTTCTCGTACAAATCAGCTTCAAAGTCTGGCTTGAGTTATTCTGAACAAAAGCAACTCAAGTAGTGAGAGCGCAGAGACTACATGCAACATGAACTCACTTAAACAATTACAGCGCCAGTATGTTCGTTTAGTCAAATCTGCAGTCAAGGATGATGTAAGTTTATTTAACATTTTTATTATTTATTGAAAATTTGTTTCTTTAAATTTTTTATTTTACACCCCAAATTTAAACACTGATCTGATTTAGATTTGATTTAGGCTGTTGTGAAATTTATCTAATTTATATACCCTTTTGGATTTAAAATAATGGGTTGTTGTTTTCTTGATGTGTATATATAGAAGATACTGGATGCTCAGTTTAAACAACTCCAACAATGTGAAAGTGAGGATGAACCACAATTTATGCTGTTAACCGTTTCTTTGCTGATGCGACAAGATATTTTCTCAAGATTGACAGTGCTATGTAAGTGTTCTTTCCTTTCTGTTTTTTTGTTTGTATAATCTTTTAATTTTTTTTAAATTTTAGATGAAAAGAATTGATGCATTGAATTTGATTAGTGATATTATCTTGTGGTTTATTTATTGAACAGGGAACAAAAAGTTGTTGATGCTGAACTCAAGGATACTGTCCACCGTTTGAAGGGTGCTAGCACGAGGTATCATCTTATTTATACTGCTTGTGTTTCATAGATCATCATCTTATGACATACTCATGTGTATGTGTGTCTTGTGGAGAGCCATCATAATTTTCTTTTTCATTGTGTTATTTAATTGATTGGATAGATTGCTGAGTAGGCCCTTAGGGTTTCTTATCATGGCGTCTCTCTACCCGAATCTAATTTTCAGAATAATTGTCTGTTCATCTGTAAGAGTTTGTTTATATTTATTGTGTAAATGTGGGACTGTCAACAGCTACTGCTGACGGTAGATGCAGGTTTTATTTTGTATAAATAGAAACATGAATTACCAAGAATATACATTGGGATTTGAGTTTGACCTAACATATAGTGTATAGGTTTTCTATGTTCCAATTTAGGAGATCGATAGAAAACTAATGATCTTGTATTATGCACTTTTATATGAATCTTTTTAGTTCGTTATATTACTTCTTTGAAGGTTCATAATAGTCTATGTATACTTTGTTTTGATGTGCAAGATTTTACATTATCGTTCTTTATTTGTTTGTTAGCTTGTTCGCAAGAGCTCTACATGTTTAGAAAATGTTTGTGATGTCCGGTATTTTTTTCCTTTGATACTGACAGTAGACAAGAAAGTTAATGAGCCTGTATAAAGATATTTGCTAGCACTGTTCATTACGAATTTCCCACCATGTTATCTTGAACTGCTAACTAACTATGTCTGCTCCATATAATATTGATCATGTTCCAAGTTTTTGACTAATCATACTTATTTCCTAAATAACAGCATCGGTGCGGCAAAGGTGGCAAACGCATGCATTACCTTCCAAGAGTGTTATGATGAGAAAAACCATGAAGGGTCGGTCTTTCTTTTCTCTCGACCATACCATAATAACCTTTCTAACATCAATATTTAGAACTCTCTTGTACTGTAAATCAATTTTATGAATTCATCAGATAGAGTTGATACAGTAAGTTTGCACAAGTTTGCTGTTATGCACATCAGTCGGATTAGTTGAATCCTGCTCCAGCCCTTAGATGACTACTTTGCCATTTTTAAAATGGCAGCCCTAAAGAATATGAGAAAAATCCAACCAATTTAGTTGGAGGGAGTCGAGTCGTTAAATGTCCATACTTTAGGAATTTATTTAGCTGAAATAAATGGCAAAAGCTCAATTAGGGGAAAAATTGATATACTTCCAGAATGGAATTCAGAGTAATTATTATTCACATGAATATTTAGTTATTTTGGTTTTTAGATTCTCCGGAATACACTGGTAGGTCGTTAAGTCTTTTATGGGTAGATTCTGAGTTGTGATCCTAATATTTAAGTGAGAAAAGTATAAAAAGTGTGTACACATTTTTGCTCAAAAAACAGTGTTGTACCTGATGTCATCCATTAATTTTGTTGTAGTCATTAGTAATTTGCACTTCACAGCCTGCTTTGATTATTCATATGATGTGATGGCTCAAAGGTGTCTTTGATGCAGATGCCTGCAATGGCTTACACAAGCCAAGGAGGAGTATGACAATGTGCAGGACAAGGTGCAGACGTTGTTCAGTGTAAGTGCATTATGTCTTTCATTTCCGTCGAGGCTTCATCACTTCTGTTTTAGACATTGCAGACTTCGCAGTCAACATCTTTGTTCATCCTTTCCAGAGTATAAGATCATTATCGTAATTGTATTCATAAAAGCAACACATTTTGATTGAATTAAAAACACATTTAATTGTGTATATAGTAGTGCTCTTGTGTAACTAATGCTCAATTGCTCATACTAATTATGTAAATTTGAACTTGTAAGGTTTGTGGGATTTTCTAAATTAGAAAAATGCAGTATCACAACTTAATATTTTTCTAGTTAAGTAATATGTTTTCGTTAAATTATACTATTATAGATTTTCAAGATTGCAACATATTTATCATTTTCAGTATTCAATGTTATTTTATGCTTTCTTATGTTGTCCTTTCTGCTACTCTATATATTAAAAAAACCTTCTCTCTGTTATATGCAGCTGCGGGAATAAATTCTTGCTGCAGGTGGATCGATCCCAATTGTGGAATAAGACGGTGTTGTGAATCTAATGCAAATTGTGGAATAAGACGGTGTTGTGAATCTAATGCATGTTTTTAAATATCTAGTTGTTGAGTGTCGGAGGATTCTGCTCGATGTAGACATATAATAAGTTTGAGATATTATAAAAATATCAGACAATAGATATTTAATTTTATAATTTGTCTCAACCCTTAATGTCAAAAAGTTTAGTAATTATGACAATTGTAGTCATAGCTGCGATTATTTGAATGTCTGGCTCGATCTATGCATGTTTGGATGATTTTGAATTGATTTAGCTGATATGTTTGTTTGGTTTGAAATATATCTGACTAATATTCAAGATTGATATTATCGCAGATTCGTAGTATAAAAACTACATAAATCTATGACCATCCTGCGTAGATTTAGGTTGCGTGCAACTAGGTGCAATTGCAATTACAAGAAAGTTGTACGAGCAACCAGTTTTGAGATGGGGATTTGATTTGAAGATGGAGAACCCGAGAGAATGTTCTTAACTAAACTCAATTCACCATAGAAAATTTATGTTCTTTCATTTAGATTCTAATAATTTTGGTATCGAATCATCTGTTAATATTAAAAAATTTAAATAATAATATTAAGTAAATGCACTTAATTATATTTTAACATGATTAAACTCAATTAGATTTGGAAAAAAATATGTCAAAACTAATATTATAATACGCAATGAAATGAGAGAGGAATAAAATTCCGAATAAGGGTTAGTTTTCACATATTTAAAAAAAATTGTCAAAACATAATTTTAAAATTTTAAATTATATAATATTTATAACTTTCACTCGAATGATCAATTGCAGACCTGCCGTCTCTCTAGTCTCTGCCGCAAAGGTCAGTTTCTTTACTTGGCTTTTCTTTTGGACATGTGTTTTCTTTAAATTTATTCGTACACCCAAGAATACACACACTGATATGAGTAGAATAATGGGTTGTTGTTTTGTTTTTGTATGCTAGTATCAGTATGTTAAGTGTGACTGAACCAGTTCTTCGATGCTTCGGGAATATTATGCACAATTTTGAGTGTTATTGTTTTCTTTCTGTTAATTATTAAGTAGTATCTGATCAAATCAAGGGGAGTAACGTGATCAGGTATCATCCTATTTTCTCAAGTATTAAGTTATTTTGTTTTGAAAAATCAACATATAGAGCTTCATGCATGGCTGAAAAACATAGTGGCCATGTTTTATATTGACAAAATTAAGTGTGATGAATGAGATGTGATGAGAGTTTGGAGATTTGAAAGAGGGGCGGTGATGAAGAGTATGTCAAATAGCTCAACAGTCGACAGGTTACATACTCATGTGTGCGTGTAGTGCAGAGCAAGTGAACCTGCAGGTTGATTGTTTAATTTTGGGGACATCAAACTAAACTCACCACTCAATAACTTTGGTTGGTCGATTTTGAGTTTGAATCATATTCTGAACTCCACAAAATTAAATTCCGGAAGACAAGCTAAATAATATTAGAGAAATATCCATGTCAATTACATCATCACAATCAGTCTCCTTCACCTCTGAAGTCGACCCCAAATTCTCATTCGGATAAAGAATCTCATCTGCTTGGTACTTGGGCCACATTGAAAGTATTGGAAATGTTCATGGAATTCGGTAGAACCACGACATAAGCATTGTCATTGGTCTTCCGCAAAAATGTAAATGGACCGTACTTATGCGGTTGCAAAACTGGATCCTCTTCTTGCGCAGGAACACTATCATGTCATCTCCTTCTTTGAAAACCTCTTCTGATTTGATTTACTTTATAAATTGCATGAACATCTATTTTGATCCATATAACATAGTTTCGTAATATCTTTATGGGGTAACTTGTCCTGCATCAAGATTGGAGAACTTTCTGAGTGGCAACTTGTAATCTTTAATCATGCTTTTATTATGTAGGTTTCCTTTTAATTGGTTTTGATGATTTCTCTTTAGGTCTGTAAGAGTTTAATTATAGTAGGAGTTCATTTGTCTGTTAGCCTGTTCTACAAGTGCACTCCATGTTTGGTAAAATGTTTAGTGGTGGTTGGTATATGGTATTTTTTTGATACTAACAACAGACAATAGAGTTAATCTGCTTGAGGATGTAATGGTGTTTCTGTCCTTGTAAATTGCATTCCTATTTAAAACTGCTATCCATCTATTAATTTTGCTGTCAACATTGTGTCTTTAATCGGTGAGATCTTCTGAACAAATATTGACTAAAACGACAATATATATAGTTAAAATCATTTTGTAGTTATTATTGGCTATCATCCAAGGTTTTGTCTAATCAGATATTCTTCCTAACAGCGGGGGTGCAGCGAGAGTGCCATATGTATGCATTGCCTTTGAAAACTATTATGATACTAACAACAGTATTTCTTTAATACTATATTGATTCTTTTTTTTGTCAATATTTAGAAGTCACTTGCATGGCACTCTAAGATTCTAAATTGAATTCACATAAACAAGTTTACACAATTAATTTGCTAAAGATTGTTTGCTTTTATGCACATTAGTTGTGCTCAACTGTAATTCAGGACTAAAACCACAGAGCGGCTGAGTGGGGGCACTTGATTCCTATAATGTTTTCAGGAAACCAAATCGTCAATCCTTATTACCGTCTTCTTTCCAGAATGGAACATGGATGACCCTTTTGTTTATATTATGTGAAATTAAATGTATTGGATATAAACTGTAACTGCATAGGTAAGATGCACACACATCTTTCTATCTACATATACATGTCTCCCGCTGTCTGTACTTGACTTTCTGAATATGTTTCACTTTCACCACTGAAGTACGTTAATTTGTAAAACTGAACCATGAACATAAGATAAATTGGACCCTTACGTATACATATTGGGCAACTCAATTTCTCTCCGGACAAATTGGATGGAATTTCTATGTGTGCGGTAGGCTGTTGGGCATGCCTAAATGACTAATTTGCCATTTTAAAAATGGCAACACTAAAGAATGTGTAGAAATCCCAGCCAAATTAGCCGAAAGGGATTGAGTTGAGTATTTAAATGTACATACATTATGGTTTTATTGAGCTGAAATGAATGTTCAGAGCTTAGTTCGTAAAAAATCAACATACTTCCGAAATGGATTTTAGAGTGTATAGTATTCACATGAATTTTTACTCATTTCGTTTTTTGGTTCTTTAGAAACAATGTTAGGTGGTTAAAGTCTTTTATAGGTAGACTTTTGGTTGGGTTTGGATCCCCTCCGGCTCTTCTAGTTTTGCAACGCAAATACAGTAACACTTACAATTAATTATGATCAGCTGTGATCCTTATATTCAAATGAGGAAAAGGTACTAAATATTTGTTCAAAATATATATAGTATTTTCCCCCTAGTGTCTCCCCCTAGTTTTGCTGTTGTCATTGCTTAATTTGATTATTAGGACGATAAGATGACTAAAAGTTGCCTTTGGAGCAGGTGTTTTATAAGCCTTCAACAGTTGAAAGAAGAATACTACCTTGATAAGAACCGAGTGCACATTGTTTAGTGCAAGTACATCCTGTTTTGCATTTCTGATCGACCTTAATTGTTTCATTTTTAGTGCTTCTAGCCAACAAATTTATTCGTCCTCTCCAGAGTCCAGAGTTAAAGATCATTATTGTACTTGTATACATCACTTTGAGACATTTGAAATTTAAAATCGACAAGTCTTGATCGAATTATGAACACAGTCAATACTCAGTACAGCTTTTTAGATAACACTCATCAGGATTGTGTGACTAAAGCTCATAATTTATTGTGTGAATTTTGAACAAAAAGTATTCCAACTTGATTTTATTATAGATCTGCGGGGTCTTCTAAATTAGAATGAATGCCATGTTACAACTTCGTGCTTTTCTAGTTTCTTCTGAACCAATATACTTGCAGTAAATTATAGGTTTTCAGGATTGCAACGTTTTCAGCATTCTCAGTGTACTATGTTATTTCCCTGTTTCTATTATTGTTGTCCTTTGTGTTTCTCTAATTAAAGAAAATCTTCTCTCTGTTACATTCAGCTGCAGCAACAAATCTTAGTCGCTGGTGGGTCGGTCCCAGTTGTGGGATAGACAAGGTAATTAATTTAAGCACTTCTTTTTAAAAAATCTAGCTATTGTTTAGTGTTGGAGGATTTCGTAGGTGAAGGCTTGCAATAAGTTAAGATTTTATAAATATGGTGGAGAAAACAGATATTTACTGCTACCTTCCAACTTTACATGGTCTGGTACTTTCTGTGAAGGATTAGTCACTATGACAACTACAGTCTTAAGTGTGACAATGTGAACTTCCAGTTTGTTCTATGCATGTCTTGCATGATTTTTAATCGATCTATACATGATGGAGATTTCAAAAAACCCAACGGGGATTTTCTGTCCAACTCTATTAGAATGATATAAGATCCTGATAAGTCAGTCTCATAACATATTGAAGTTTTAGGAGAACTAATAACTCAACATGGATCATGGTATTAGAGCCGGTTCTTATATTATTCTAATATAATTTCTATATACATGGATCATTCTTGAAGTTCTCATCTCAGCCTTGCAAATACTTTCTATAATATACATGGATGTTGATTCTGCTTTGATATCTTTAGTTTTTATTATATACAGTAAATCCAAGATTGATACTATCGCAATCTGATTTTATATATGAAATGATAGAATTCTTTACAACTTTCCTAAATAGACTTAAGACCATCTCCCGCCAAACCTCAAAAATGTACTTTTACACTATTTTGGTGTAAAAGTTCTTTCTAACCAAACTCTAAAAATTGCATCAAAATGGTGTGACACCAAAAATTACACCAAATTTGGTGCAATACCAAAATTTAGTGTAAGTTTTAGAATTTTTATAAATACCAACATCACCCTTACATTACTTTAATTAAAACAAATTTATTACTTTTATATTCTAACAAATTTATTGTTTTTGTACTTTAATAATAAAATAATTTTTATAGTACAAGAAAGATTATTTTTAGTGTGAAATTTAGTTGGAAAGAATTCACACCAAAATAGTGTAATAGATTGAGGATGCTCTTAGTCTACGTTCTGATTTATAGTGTTGTCGAATCACCAAGAAATACATTTCTCGTTGCTCCAATTTATTCATTTAAATCAACAATCTAAGTATATTTTTATCTTTAGATAATGAAAATGTTTGTGGTTGATCCGTCGCAGAACCATTAGAAAAGAGGTCAGGACATATATAAATAATTAAAGAAAAGATTAATTACATTATAATAATACTCACCGTGAAACGATTTTTGGTCCCTCTTATTCGCTTAACCTTTGAATTTGAGGTGTAATTCGACTCATAAAACAGTAGTACATGAATAGAATCAAAAATCACACAACTCTGCTTTGTTTACTCGGTCACAGGCTCACAGCTGTCGAACATTCTCAAAAAATCACACAACTCTGCTTTCTGTTTGCTGGTCAACTTCCTTCCTTGCTCCCTACTCTACAGAGATGCTTCGTACATATTTTTATTTTTCTTTAAATTGGATAATAATATAAATAATTATATTATTTTTATAAAAAAATCTTATAAGCAGAAGCTATCTAAATATTAATAATTAATTGAAGAATTTCTGAAATTTATTTTTTCCGCACCACAATAATTTGGTGTTCAAGTTTTTATAAAGAAATCTTATAAGCAGAAGCTATCTAAATATTAATAATTAATTGAAGAATTTCTGAAATTTATTTTTTCCGCACCACAATAATTTGGTGTTCAATTCTTGAATGAAAGTAACTTAAACGCAAGAAGGTTTTTATTCGAGTCTAGTTTTTGTCGAGCAGCTCATGTTCGAACTTGTTTGATAATGCTTGGTTCAATTTGGCTTGGTTTGGACACAATTTCAAACTTCTTCATCAGTTAAACGAAATTAAGATGGGTCACACTTAACTAAAATCCGGTTCAACTCGAGATAAGTTCTTTTACAATTATAAATACATTATTAATGAAGTGGTTATTTGATTTATAATTGAAAATTGAATAAATATGTGTATATTTAGTTGTTAAATTTGAATCGATTAGTTCATAAGTAAATTTCTCGATTTATTTAGTATACAAGTTAAGGTCGGTAATAAATTTAAATTTATTTAACTTATATGAGAGACTGGACTCAATTAAAATATTTAAACTCAAAATTATTTAGTGAATATTTAACTCCGACTCGTATTATAGCACTCCCAAAAAAATTATACATGTATGTATATTCGCACAATCACACATACTTTTTGTATAAATTTTTGGACCCAAAAAAACAAATGTCCTAATTTTATGTGGTTAAAATTGAATATCTGGTCTGAATTTATTTATTTTCGAGTTTTTAAAAAATTAATGAAGAATTTTCATATATTTTGTTTTTTGAAGTCACAATTTTTGTATATTTAAAATCAAAATTTAGTAATTATATTTCATTTTATATGAATAAAAAAAATTATATATACCATAATTATTAATGAATGTGTGGAGTCTAGTACTGTAATGGAGTACTTGGCAAAAGAGGAAAATGAAAGGATGCGTGAAGTGTTTCATTTCAAGGTAGGTAGGTGAAATCGAGTCGGTGCGAATAGCAGTATGATTAAATTCGACTCTAATTTATAATTACTCATTTAGATTTGGTCCGGATTTGAATAAAATTTTAACATTTTACTCATATTTGAATCGAGTTCGAATATCAAAATTCGTATTTGATTCGATTCGACTCGAATGGATACTGAACTAGTCGTTTTAGCATATTCGAATTAGTATGTAATAATTTTATAAAATTAAGAATACTGGAATAATTGTTCACTAAAAAGTAAATATGTATTTGAGTCATTTAGAAGAAAAAAATATATATGTATTTGAGTCCTCTAAAATTACTCGAATTGATCAAAATAAATATGATCGAATATCACAGTGGTATGATCCGATTCGGTATTCATTTGAATTATAAAATAAGATTCGAATTCGCTCATTTTTTTATACGAATACGAATTATATTCATTTTTAACGAGTCGGATCCGAGTTCGAACCGGATTATTGGGATTCGTTTTCAGCTCTAATCCTAGTCACCAGACAATATGCGTTATGCAGCAATCTTGTGGCCACGTGGTATTTGCCTCGCATGGTCCCCACCCAAACCTCAACCTTCACGTCCACCTAGGCTCGGACAACCGTTTGAACACCCAACCTAAACGAACAATAACATTCACTTGACTTGCACAAAACATAACAGTTACCTTTTTTTATGTCACTTGTTTCTCTCATAACCCAAACATTCAACACTTCACTTCTCCAACAAAGATCACCATTAATTCCATTTATATATACTTACACATTTCTCTATCCATGGAAATGAGGGTGTTTTTACTACACACACTCTTGATTTCCATTTTATTACATCAAACTTTACTCACCTATGCTATGTTAAACCCCATTGATTTTCTTGCTCTTCAATCTATTCGCAAATCATTACAAGACATGTCCGGTTCACATTACTTTGCTTCATGGGACTTCACCGCCGACCCATGCAACTTCGCCGGCGTTTATTGCTCCGGCGACAGAGTTATTGCTTTAAATCTTGGTGACCCACGAGCCGGTTCGCCCGGTTTATTTGGCCACCTTGATCCCTCCATTGGTAAACTCACTTCTCTTGCTGAATTTACTATAGTTCCGGGTCGGGTCATGGGTATTTTACCGCCCACTATCTCTCAGTTGGAAAATCTCCGGTTTATTGCTCTCAGCCGGAATTTTTTCTCCGGCGAAATTCCGGCCGGATTAGGTGAGATTCGGGGGTTAAGAACTTTGGATTTGAGTTATAATCAGTTAACCGGAAAAATTCCGTGGTCGATCGGAAGCCTGCCGGCGTTGACTAATGTGATTTTGAGTCATAATCGTTTAACCGGTTCGCTTCCACGGTTCGGTTCTTCTTCTCTGACCCGGCTTGACTTGAAGCATAATGACTTATCCGGGCCGATCATGCAAGATTTTCTCCCTCCATCGATTCAATATCTGTCATTATCATGGAACCGGTTCAGCGGTCCAGTGGACCGGGTTTTAACACGCATGACCCGGTTGAACTATTTGGACCTCAGTCTAAACCGGTTCACAGGTAACATTCCAGGTATTTTATTCACGTTCCCTTTATCAAACCTTGAATTACAGAGAAACTTTTTTACTGGAGCGGTCCAACCGGTTGATCAGGTGCGGATCGCCACGGTGGATTTGAGTTTCAACCGGTTTTCGGGTCAGATATCGCCTTTATTCTCCTCGGTTCAGACACTTTACCTGAATAATAACCGGTTCATGGGTGAAGTACCAAGTACATTTGTGGACCGGCTGTTGGATGCTAGTATACAAATATTGTACCTGCAGCATAATTATTTAACCGGGATATCTTTAAATCCAATGGTTGAGATTCCGGTTCAAAGCTCATTGTGTTTGCAGTATAATTGTATGGTGCCTCCTGTTACGACGCCGTGCCCGTTGGAAGCTGGGAATCAAAAGACAAGGCCTACTACACAGTGCATTGAGTGGAAAGGGTAGTTTGGGTATTAATTCTATTATTATTGTAGTTTAATATGCCTAGTATTATTTTTTTTGGGGGGTGGGTGGGGAGGTTCATTGCTTAATTCGTTCATTTTTTTGGTGGAAATGTAAGTTTAAAATGTGGATAATATATATATTTAATTATATATATATGTGTGTGTAAAATTCAATTCATTCAGCGATGTATTGAGTATGTTTGATTTAGGTGTGAAATTTGATTTATTGATTTTGTTGAGGACAATTTGTTTATGTCGTATTCTTGTTATTATATTTTGGGCAAGGTATTAGTTTATGATTTGCCTTTCTGGAGGTGAAAGTCATTAGTGATTTGATTAATTACAAGGGGACTGAAAAGTGGATATGCTTTTTAGGGTTTCGATGTGAGGGAGATGAGGGAAGAATCATTGTTTATGAGCCGCTAATTGCCTGTTGTGTGTAATGATTTGTTCGCTCGGAAAGTGGAAATAACTTGCACAGGCTCATTAAATCTTACAGTAGTATGTTTCGTACATCCTGATCCACATTTATCATTTTCTGATAAATTTATTTTTATTGCTTAAACGGTTTAATAGATTTGTTGTTGTAGTTTATGTTTAACTTATGAAAATACTGTATTTTGAAATATTTTAGATAGAAAAAACTTAAGTAGGATTTTATTTTTTGGTAAAAAAAAATTATATTTGAAAATTGTAAAAAAAAACATATCCTTCCTTTTTAAGTTTTATTTTTTAGGTAAACTTTCTGCCCAAACAATGAAATAAATAAAAAGAATAAATTTCTCCAAATAAACAGGACCGTTCTCCTTGAGGTTGGAATCAGCAATCGGGCTGAGAAGGTATGGATTTGAGGTATCATTTCTGACATCATGTATTTGGTTGAGTATTCGAATGAATATATTTGAGTTAATAAATTTTGAGTTATTAATTATAATTAATTTAAAATATTAATTAATTTATTATTTTAATGTATTTTTGTTTCATTGATTTATTTTATATTAAATATTTACATTTAATTTTTAAATAAAGATGAAAATATTAAAATAAAATGATTCATCATACCTTTTTTCATATCCACCTCCCTCTTGGGTATCAATCATCTTTTTTCTCAACTAAACATCATCAGATATGGGTTTGGAATGAATGAAATTCATACCAGATTCCAGAATGAGTTGAACCAAACGTTAGAGTAATGCTACGTGCCCCAAAAGTTATCCCAATTTTTTTTCCAAATAACATGTCATGACATATGGGTTATTTTAATTCGTGGGCACATGTGTATATACGCGGATCTCATATCATTAAGGGTGTTCGCGACTTCGCGGTGCGGGCGGTACGATTTTTTCCTAAAACCGTAAATCAACCCACACATGTGATTTGGTCAAATTTTTGAATTGAAACTGCACCGCGTAAACCACACCACGAAAATGCGGTGTGGTGTGGTGCGGTCCGTGCGGTTTCTAAATTTTAGAAATATTTATTTTAAATAAAAATAAAAATAGTATAAATATTAAAAAAATTATAAAATACAGTTCTATGATATGTATAATTTTCAATATACATTAAACCATTAATTATATAAACATTTTGAATTATATATATATTAGAAGATAATGAAATAATAATGAAGATTGAAAAATTTTATAATCAATTAATCATAACATGTGTTTTGTAAGAAAAAAATATATACCATTATTAATAAATTTATAATATTAACTCTAATCTTAATATGCAAGTAAATTATCATAACTAATTATAAAGGTAAAATAAAAAAAAAAATATATATATATATAATACATATCTATACTATATTATTATAGCTGAAAAATTAAAAGTTTTGGTATAAGGTGAACCATAGAAAAGATCTTAACCGTCCAATTTTAGATGAACCATAGAAACGATATTAACCATTCAGTTTTAATAAAATCTAATTTTAAAAAGAATATATATCACGCATACAACTCTAACCCCCAATAGTCCTCCTTTTATACAACTCATCATGAAGTTTTGGTCTAAGGTGAACCATAGAAAAGATCTTAACCGTCCAATTTTAGATAAACCATAAAAATGATCTTAACCATTCAATTTTAATAAAATCTATTTTAAAAAGAATACAACTCTAACCCCCAATAATGTTCTTTTTATACAACTACTCGCGAATAAGAATATATGTCATACATACAACTCTAACCCCAATAGTCCTCCTTTTATACAACTCCTCGTGAATAATATTATATTATATTAACATAAATTCTAAATGTTATAAAATTTTATAGGAAATATCAATAAAATATAATATATAAAAAATTTACCTAAATATTACTGTGTGTGTGTGTGTATGAACAAACACATTCTTTAATTTCAAACACATTCTTTTAATCAATTCCAAACACATTCTTTTAATCAATAAACAACAATGTTTTAATTTCATCATTAGTCAACCTCTTTAATTTATTTAATATCATAATTTATTAATTAAATTTTATAAATATTAAAATAATAATATTATTTTATTTATATTAATTAAATTTTATTATTGTACTCTATCTATATTATATATACTTTTATATTTGGGGTGTTTGACTCCCCATATTTTTCGGAAATAAGCCCGTATTTCTAGAAAAAAAGTAAGTATGTATGTACTTTTTCTACAAATAAGTAACTTATTTTTTATTTTGAAAATAATATTTGATTTTAAAATTCTAAAATATTTATCTTCATAAAAATATGAAAATATTAAAAAAATAAGTAACTTATTTTAAGTTTATGGAACCTCAAACAGCTACATTATATTACTCTAAACGAACTTCTTTTTTAATTAGAATATAGAGTTGTACTCACATCTAATAGCATGTTTCAATTTTCTCATCGCTCAAACACTTTAATTTATTTAAAATTATAATTTTATAATAAAATTTTTGAATATTAAAATTATATTAATATATATATATATATATATATATATTAAAACATATTCTTTTATTTAAATTTTAATTAAAATATTTTCTAATATATTCAAAACTCTTTTTATTAATAAAAATTTATTAATATTTTGCACGGGTTATTAATCTATGTTAATTAATATAAATATATAACAATATATTAATGAGAATTTAAACACATAATATAAATATGATTCAAAATTTTTTTATCTCATGTACAACATTACTTAAAAAATATTAATAACAAAAATATTTAATTCATTTAAAATATAATATATATTATTTATTATTATACTCCTCCTGTGCGTTGCATAGTTTATAATCTAGTATGTAATTATAAATAATATATATATAATTGCGGTGCGGTACGGTGTGACTTGAACCGCATTACCAAAATATTAAACCGCAACCCGGACCGCACCGCGCGGTTTGTCAAAATTTAAAACCGCAAGCGCACTGTGAAAATTAAAAACCGCATTTTACGTTGTGGCGTGGTACGGTTTGTGCGGTATGAGCAATTTGATGAACACACATACATATTATTATAAGAAAGTTACCGATTACACGGATAACAACTCAGTATTTGACGCAAATTTTGAGATAATTTTTCATTTATTAAAACAAATATTTATTTTTATTATTTTTATTAGAACAAATATTCATTTATAAATCTATAAACCAAATTATTCAGAAAAAAATATTCATCGTTCTTTTCTTTTTATAATTACTAGCTTATATCCCGTGCGATGCACGGATGAATTTTTTTAATTTTTTAATTTTTTAATTTTAATATTTTTTAATGATTTGAATTTATTTGTATTTGTATAATTATAATTATAATTTTATTTAATATTATATGTATATGGTTTTATATAATTTATTTGCATTTATATTTTAATAGGATAATTTTTGTTTGTTTTGTATAGAGATGTATTTTACTTAGGAGATTAATGTGAGATATTTTAGTTAGAAGATTAATATGAGATTGTATTTTAGTAGTAATGTTTATATTCTTTAGAATTATAATGTTTATGAGTTGTTTGCATAAAAGGAGGATTACTTGTGTTAGAATTGTACGTATGATTATATTCTTTTAAAATTATATTTTATTAAAATTTAACGGTTAAGATTATTTTTATGGTTCACTTAAAATTGGACGGTCAAGATCTTTTCTATGGTTCACCCAGTACCAAACCAACCGACGACCAAAACTTTTAATCTTTCGTCTTTAATAATATAGTATAGATTAATCATCCTGGTTACAAAACCCCCCAATTTGTCTTGCTGAAATTTACGGGGTTTATCGATCAAGCAGTCTCTCCCCCCTCACTGATACTACACAATACATTATTATCAGGCTCAATACAAACACAACTTAAACATTTTATTTAGCCTGCACACACACACACGCACACACACACACTTAGAATGAAGAGGGTTTGGAAGATATCAGAATCAGCCCAATCAGAGCTTTCACTTCTTAAACCCAAACCCAAAACCCCCTTTTCCCAAACCCCTTTTCTTTTCACCATTAATAAATTCAATAAAAACACCTTCTTTTTAGCTTACTCTTATTCTTCTCAGCCTAATATTAGCTCTAATCCATTCCCAAACATTATTGGATTGTTTGACAATAGGTGGTCTAATGCTGATATTCAAGCTCACCAACAACTTGTTCATAAGGTCTCCTTGTTGCGAGACGAGTTGATTCGGGTTTGTGATCATGGTAAAGTTGAGATCTTTAGGGTGTTGGATGAAAAGGGTAGTTCTTTGTTTAGATTTTATGCTCATGGGGATGCATTTGTTGAGCTTTTGAAGCAGTTGGAGTCTTGGCCTCGTTGCGCGCTTCAAGTAACTCTCTCTTTTCTTTCTTTCTTTCTTGTATTGTGATTATGATATCGAATTTGATGTTTTTATTGTGTTGTTTTGGTTTAACTATATAATGTGATGTTGAATAGTGTTGGATGATTTATAATATTAAGCATGATTTTTGGCGGTAATAGTGATCAACTGATTTAATTGAACTGGACTTTTTAAGCATTGATGCTTGCGATATTTTATTTGATTTGAGGTTGTTCAAATTATGGTTAAAGTGCTTAGATTGGACGGAGGAAGTAGGAGTACATCTGATTGGATTCTTAGCTACTATTGTTATAGAACAAGGATTAGGTTGACTTCATTATTATTACTCTAAAAGATACGAGGGTATTTAAACCATTTAAAGGGGCTAGGGAGTAGATTTAGTTGACATTAGTGATGTACGTTTTTTCTGTTTTATGTATATTTAGTAATGAATTTCATGCTAATCTAGGTTTGTCATTGGAGAAGGCAACAAGCAGATGATGACTTTCCGATGACATCAGAAGAGTATGCCAAAGCTATTAGAATTGCTGGTAGATCGAGGAATATTGATCTTGCTGTTGAGATTTTTACTGAGGCAGCAAACAAAAGAATCAAGACAGCTGTAACCTACAATGCGCTCATGGGTGCTTATATGTATAATGAGTATACATATTCGTGTCAGTTGCTTTTTCAGGAATTTAAGATGGACAAGTCTTGTAGGCCGACAGTTGTAACATACAATATACTTCTTTCTGTCTTTGGTCGATTAATGTTTATAAAACACATGGAGGCTGTGTTGCACGAGATGAAGAATTTAAACATTTTGTTCAATCTGACTACGTATAATACGCTTCTTAGTGGGTATGTTACAGCATGGATGTGGAATAAAATGGAGAAGACATATGTTATAATGGAGGCAAGTGGCATAAAGCCTGATGTCCATACCCATATGCTGATGCTTCGAGGATGTGCATACTCTGGTGCTTTAAAAAAAATGGAAGAGATTTATGAGCTGATTAATTACCATCTTATTGAACATAAGGAATTTTCACTGATTAGGGCTATGATATCTGCATACTGTAAGAGCACTAGCAGAAATAGAGTAGCAAGGGTTGAGGAATTACTTGGGCTAATTCCGAAGAATGACTATAAGCCTTGGTTGAATGCGATATTGATTAAGTTATATGCCCAACAGAATATTATGGATGTGATGGAAAGCTATATAGACGAGGCTTTTAAGCATAACACCTCCATCAGAACAGCGGGTGTAATGCGTTGTATAATTGCTACCTACTTCCGAGCCAATGCAGTGGATAAGCTTGCAAACTTTGTGAAGCGTGCAGAAGATGCTGGATGGAAAATCTCCCGCTCCTTGTATCACAGTAAAATGGTCATGTATTCATTACATAAGCGTCTTGCTGAAATGGAGGGTGTTCTCCATGAGATGGAAAATTTCAATATACAACCTACAAAAGCAACTTTTCTTATCATGTACAAAGCCTATTTAGAATGTGGACAAAAACATAAACTTGATCAGGTTTTAGGAGTTATGTGCACACATGGATTTGGACCTCCAAGCAATACAATGGAATCGTAGTGCTTTTTTTAAATATGTTCAACAGTGAATAAGGATGCAGCCTGAGGTCGCAACCAGTAATTGCTGATGGTTCATTGCATAAGGCCAGTTTCCATCTGCATCATAGCTACTTTTATTTTCTTTGTTATTCTTTGGTTTCATCTTGTCAATTGTGCATCTTTTATCACCCCTTCAATACTATTTTTCCCGTTATAATTGAGAAAGTAAACAACCATTGTTGTCATGGCACGCTAGGCCGTTGGTAAGGAGTGTTAGGACTCGAAAGTATCTGTATTATTGGTGGACCTAGTGTAGGACCAGTAGGGATTAGTAAATATACATAGAACCGGGTTTTTTTTGTTATGATCTAGCATAGGTTGTAAGAAAAAAATTGTTAAAGGCTTGATTTAAGGTTCAAATTTGGCTGACCTTATAGTTCTTTTCTTGGGGTAATTTATTCCCCCCCCCCCTGCGGGCGGCTGGAAGAGAAGCTTTGCATCCGTCACCAGCCGTGGTCCATGTCAAATCTGTTGGTGTTGGATGTCAAGGATATATACACCTGATTTACATTAATAATGGAATTCAGAGATGTTGCAATTGCATGTTCCGGGCATAGTAAGCCTTGAAGGACCACAAATTGTTTGCGTATCATTGTTGGCATTAGAGAAGTTCTCATAAGGATTCTTACCTTGCATATGTTGTCAACGAAACCACTCTTCGTAAAAGAGAATGCCTAATATTTGGTACAGGATGAGGAACTATGACGATGCATAATAGTGATGCCAGGGCACACATACAATCCTTTTGGACTACATGCATGTATAAATTCAGGGCACATGTATATTCTGTTTGGTGCTATCCTGCAAAGTGATCTTGCCGTTTCTCTTGACTCGTTACTGTATATAATAGTAAGATTTATATCTATGATATAGATAGATTTGGCTGCTTGAAATAATTTATTTAGGAATTGCATCGCAGCTGCATGTTTCAGCTGATATAAATTTTGTCAAGCTTGGCACTCTTGAATCTTTTTCCTCGAGGCCATAGCCTTTTGGTTAAGCAACTTTGTAGCTTAACCTTGCGTTTGGACTTCTATGAATATTATTCTTTCTGTTTTCTATGATTTGGGACCTCTCGAACCTTGCAATTTTTATACTTAACAACTATTTACTGTTTCAATTTTACTCATTTCTGGGTACAAAAGAATGAAATAAAGAAACAAATGAGAAGTTTGGCAAATAAAACATGAGAACATGCGAAGAACATGCGAGGAGGACATGGGTTTTAAACAAATTGTGACAATAATGTGAAATAACCCTTTCTAGTTATAAGACAATAATGAAGTGAGATTCCTGTACACAAACAATTCCATCTCTTTAAGTTCTTCCTACACACGTACTAGTAGTGTGTTTGGTGTTGTATCTAACATCATTAACATCATTTCTTGTATATTTCTTGTATATGATACTCCCTCTGTTCCTTTATACTTTTCCTGTTTTGTTAAAAACACAGGTTTTAAGAAAAATATAAGTAACGATTGAGCATGAAAAAGTAACGGGGGAAGTACAATTTAAGGGGGAAAGTAATCACTTCAAATACATATATAAACATAACAAATTACAAACTTAGTTTCACCAGTTCAAATACATCTATTTACAAACACAGTACAAAAATACATATATAAAAATCATTGCTTGGCTTCTCTGTTCAGACATGAATGTTGGAGGTTTCCCTTTTGATCTCAATGAACCAGCAGCAGCAGGTGAAGATCTTCAAGACATGGAAGATACAATCCACCATTTTGATCTTAATGAACCACCAGAACAGGAACATGCAGGGCATACACAACAACATGATACAAGTAATCATCATGACAGAAGAAGACCCAAGCTCAGCTCTGATGCAAGACTGCAGGTACTCATGTTCTTGCTAAGCAACAAGATGTTCACAGCTGTTGTTGCAAGACCACGGTTTAGTGCACAAGATGAATGCATATTTGATGGGAAATTGGGCATATTTCCATTCACATATCAAGAACCAGCAAAGAGGGCTTCAAAAAACAGAGTTAAAGGGACAATCATTACTAAGGTTGTTGAGTCAGTTGGCAGAAATGAAACAAGGAGCATGCTCATTAACCAGATAGTACTAGCAATCATTCAAAAATGGCCACCAGTTAAAGGCCCAAAGGTAATATTTATACAACAAGACAATGCAAGGACTCATATTACTCAAACTGATCATGAATGGCAACAAGTGTATCAATAAGGGGACTTCACATTCATTCTTGTTTAACAACCACCAAATAGTCCAGACTTAAACATTTTAGACTTAGGATTTTTTAACAAGTGTCGCATATTTTACCCATGTAAGTGAAAAATGAAAATATTAAATTTAAAAGCAGTTGTTGCAAGTAAAAATATAAACCTGGTGCATAAAAGAAGCCATAAAGACTCACCGGAGGTGAAGAGTACAATTACACGAATTAACAGCGCAAAGAAGCAATACACGAATTAGGGTTACGAATACAATACCAATTTAAGAACACGAACATGCATCACCGGAATTAGAATCAGAGTTAGGTTCATCTTTCTCAGAATCCGAGTTAGGATCATCTTCACCGGAATCTGATTGCAAATCGACTAGATCGGCGTCACCGGAATCGTCATCACCGTCACAGTCATCAACAACAACTGGTTGCGAAGCCGATTGTGGTTTTCCATCCACCGTAAGGTCCGATTTGTCTTCAGAGACCTCAGATCGTTCCCCTCTTAACCGAAGGTATTCACGGCTGTAGCTTTGTTCGCCGTCACAATTAAGGCCTTTGTCACAGTGATCTGGATCGGAACAACGATATGAACCCGTAATCTCATCATCGGAATCTGAAAAACCATGACGCGAATCCATGTCAGAACAGAAGAAAATAAGATGATCGGTGGTTTGTGAGAGAAGAGGGAGTTTGTGATAGAAGAGAGTTTGAGGTGAGAGAAGAGTGTTTGTGAGAGTATAAAATTGACAGTGATAGTGGGCTGAGAGACAAGTCTGTCCCCTTTATTAAAAGTGTGAGAATATAAAAATATATTTTTATGGTTTAAAATAGAAACATGAAAAGTATTTTGAATGTCCCAAAAAGAAAAACAGGAAAAGTTTTCATGAACGGAGGGAGTATGATTTTTCTCACTTGTCATAATATGATAAAAAGACAAACGACAATCCATCCGTCACTCCAGATGTACCAAACCTTTACATCTCAAAATGACAACAGCCTCCTCATTTTGAGCCATAACATTGCCTTTTCAGACTTGACCTCTTGCTTTGCTGCTTCTAAGTTCTACCCTCTGCGTATATACAAGTTTTCACCTCATACAATAAAAAAGTTGTCATAATTTACTGCTCAAAATATATATAGTCTATCTGTCATTTTTTATCGCGAATAAGGTTAATACGAAATTATTATCTGAATTAAAGGATTACGTCGTCTATTCACACTTAAAATAATTATTTTAAATTTTCACCTATTTGATATAAAAATTTGTGTATAAATGGAGTACAAGTTTGAGACTTATATGTCATGCATTGGATTCTGCCATATATAATAAGTAAAATATAACACAAAACATATATATTCTTCAATTAATATTCCATATAAAATTTTTCATAGAACTTTTGTCGATATTATATATATATATATATATATATATATAGGGTCCTGCTCAAATAGAAAATAGCTTAAATGAGAAATAGAAAACCTTATCATTATACCTTGCCGCACCCACACACAAATTATATACACCCTCACACACACAATCTCATCTATTCTCCTCCGTTTTTAATTTGATTTTTCCCGTCAATTGGCAAAGTTTTTTTCAAATCTAACTTCACCACATTTTTTTTCATCTCCCAACGATCAGTTTTCATACAATATGTGCTATATTTCGGCAAATATAATTTATAATTAAAATAAATTCGTCACTTATCATATTCAAACTTCAATCACTAAAATATATTACAGAAACCACTAATTTGTATTATAAAAATCACTAATTGGTATTACAGAAATCACTAAATTATATATCCTGGGTTCACAAAAAATAATGGAAATCGTCGAAAAAATAAAAATCACCGGAATATATCACATATGGTATGCAAACTGATTGTTGGGAGATGGAGAAAAATGTGGTGAAGTTAGATTTGAAAAAAACTTCACTAATTAACGGGAAAAATTAAATTAAAAACGGAGGGATTAGGTGGGATTGGGTGTATGAGGGTGTATTTGATTTGTGTATGGATGCACCCCCTTGCCATTAAATTAGATTGAATATGTGGTGTAGATCTTATTTTCTATTTTCTATTCTAAGTTATTTTCTATTTGAGCAGGAACCTATATATATATATATAATATCAGTTTAGTTCAGATCATTCAAAATTCTGGCTCTCCCCTTATATATGAACTCACTGCTAATTCAAATTCAAGTCGAATAAAAACATGGAGATTTTCTTTAAAGTTAGATGCCGTAGAAAGCAACACGCTAACAGACAAAACTAACAAGATCTGTCAATCACAATTTAGACTAACTACTCCTAGTAACTAATAATAAAAGCCAGCGGTTGCGAAGATGGATGCAACACACTGCATATATATATATATATTATTATTATATTGCAGGTAAAGGAAAAAAGATGGTGAAGAAAGTCAAATAAAACAAATGATTTGAATTTCTTGTCTAATCTTTTAGCAGTTTGTTTCTTCTTGTTGGTGTAATTCCAAAATGCTCTTGAGATGTGTCCAACTTTGCTCCACTTAAAATAGGGAAAAAAAACAATTTTTTATAAGCTCAAATAAATCTATTTTCTTTGATTTTTTTATAGGAAGAAAAGATAACTTTATTTTTTTGCCACTTTAAAAATGATTCACAATTTTAATTATCATTTTCTTTATTTAAAAAACAAACTTGCTAATTTTGTTCATGGTCAACCAGTAGTTTGAATTTTTTGTATCAAGTGAGAGGGTAGATAAATTCAAGAAGAAATAGTAGGATGAAGCAAACAATACAAATTTGCTCATAGTTGTTTGTGAGAGAGATCCAAGAAATAAAAGAGAGTTTTTAGGGTTTCTTGATGAGTGGTCCCTTTGAATACTTCCAACAACCCCTAGCACTAGTAGTTGAGCTCCCTCCTATCAAAATAAATCTCATTCTTGTGATTTGCCATTATCCCAAACTCCAATTAACACATCCATTGTAACAAGCAATCAAACATTTGACAAAGACTTGAGAAAAAAACCCCATTATCTAAAGATTCATCCGATCCTTATTTTTGGACATTACATGATAGTGCAACAAATATTCATTTTGATATTAATTATATTTGTTTTGTTTTCTTTATATTTTGTTGGATTCAAATTTGAGCTAAATATCAAATTTTAGATTTGAGTTGAACATGAATTTTCCATTGAGTCTAGGTCAAAGGTTCATATTTAAATATACTTCTAGATGCAATTCTCTTGATAACACATAATTATATTAGTCACTTGAGATTTTTTTTTATGGAGTCTTGGTCTTTTTATTTACCTAATATGTAAAAGTCAATTGAAATGTTTTGTGAAAGAGAATATAAAATAGAAAACCAGAAGGAAAGAAAAGCCTGTTTGGCTTTATGCAGTGAATCAGAGAGTTGTAATCCTTAGTGGGATGCAGAAAGAACTTTATATAAAATTTGAAGTATTAAGAAATAGTCAGAGATGAATCAGAAATTGATCTACAATTGACATGAAATACAAAGTGTGTGGACAAATTGACAAATCATACTGTCTCATATGCATTTAATCTTACAAACAAAATAATTTAACAACTTTAATGAGTATTGTTTACAAACTTATTTGGTTATTTTCTGTTAATGGTTCAAGATATTAAGAGCATCAAACAGTCTTAAAACAGAACCATAAAGATTACAAGAGTAGTTTTGTAAAATTATAGTATATCATACAAATTAACATTACATACATGAACATTTTCTTCCCACATACACTAATCTGAAATAGCTTTTGATATTTATAGCCATAAACTTAAGCAACTGATCTTTATGTTAAGGCTAAAGGTAAGATATACTAACAGTTAGGATTTACAAAGTTCTTGATCTTCTCCATTAGGCAATAGAAATGGTCATTATTCGGCAAGAAATAGAAACCAATAGTGGCTTCCTTTAGGTATAAAAGTTCTACCTCTTGCCCTTCTTTCTTAAGGCCATCAACATAAGCCAACTGCCAATCTTGAATCAGATCCAAACCAGCAACACAAACTAGACTTTTCGGGAAATTTGACAAGCCTTTGATGGATTTAGACCTAGGACCAAATATGTTACAAGCCGGATGATCTCTATCTTCACCTTCTGGTAAATAAGCTCTCCAGTACCAATCCCTATCTTGAATTGTCACAAAGTACTTCCCATCCAATCTTGTTTCGGATTCCTTTCGTTCTTGTCCTCCCAAAAATGGATGAAGAAGTATATTCCCCAATACTTCAACTCCTGATTCTGCAGCTCTTACAGCAACATGGTGAGCTATATTACCACCTGAGCTATCACCGGCTAAAAAGACATGAACTTTAGAATCTTTTCCACTTTTAAGCCAAGTTCTTGAATGTACCCATTTAAGAGCTTCCCAACCATCATCATAAGCACAAGGGTATCGATGTTCAGGCGATCGCCTATAGTCTACGGACACTACAACAGCATTACAAATGCCAACAAGACGTCGACAAAATGTATCATAAATTGCACTATTGACGGAGGAATGAGTAAAGCTCCCTCCATGGTAGAAAATTATGACAGGCACAATTTGAGTAGTACTCAAGGGGTTTTCAAGCTCTAGAACGCCGTAGGGAGGAGCTTCATTGTCAGGGGCTGATCGATAAACACGGATTAGAAGATTTGTGACACGGTCCACAACATCAAAAGAGTAAACACCATTAACAGGAATTGCGTTAGGAGGGACTTTGCGTTCGAGATATTCAGCCAAATCTCGATTGAAAGTGCCATCAGGACGGCGAAGCATGTTGTAAGAGACTTTAAAATTTGATATAAGGATCCATGTGTGTAATGGAACAACTCTCTGCAATGTAATGAGAAAGGATTATCGATTAAAACTCTTTACAATTACATACATGTATGTTGATAGTAATAATACATAATCCCAAAAAGAAACAACTATGAGCTGAACATATATACATATAAAGGAGATGATGTTTCATTAATACAAATATAATCATCACCTAGCTTGTATATAAGATAGTTTTTTACTTTTATTTTTTTTGTATAGATGATTAATAGCAAAGGAAAAAAGACAAGCTTAGCAAAGGAGGAGGAACAAGAGCAGAGGATACACACAAACAAACACACAGTGATCAAGCAAGGCACGCTAATATGGTAATATGGTATGGTGTTAATAATAAATGACTTGTTAGTAGTTAGTATGAAGAGTGAAAAAAGAAGAAGAAGAAAATACCTTGGGTTCAGTGAGATTAAGTTGCTTATCACCAGCCATGTATGTAGATATATGACACTTGCAGGTTAAAAAGAAAGAAGCAGAACCCCAGAGAGAGAGAGAGACAGGTTCTGATCAGGGGGGAGGATAACAGAGGAAGCTAGAAACAGGGGGGGGGGGGGGGGGGACTGAGAAGGAATGAAGAAAGAGAAAAGGGTGGAGGGTTTGTTTTGTAGTTGTAGTGGTAAGATGTGGAGGGTAAATATTAAAGTATATATAGAGGGAGGAGGGGTTGGGATTTGGGGTGCAAATACAGAGAGAGAGAGAGAGAGAGAGAGAGAGAGAGAGAGAGAGAGAGAGAGGCAAGTAGAGACAGAGAGAGACAAGTGGAGTCAAACGTAACTAAACTGTATGTATGCAAGGCTGTAAGATGGTGGTGGTGGTGCTACGGGACGCCAGATACCACTAAACCCCCGTACTTATATCACTCGCCATCAGGATCACCTCATCATATCTATTCTCATTCCTCGTAATATCATTCAACTCCTTAACGTTTATTTTTTACAATAAAATTTGTTAAAATAATTTATATTAGTTAAAATATTTTTTTTTAATTATAATATTAATAATATAACTTAATTTTATTGTAAATAATAATCTATAATTCAAATAATGTTGTTATTAAATATTAAAAATTAAAAATTATAAGATTTTAATCTGAACTTATTAATTCTTATATTTATTATTTAACTCAGTCCATGTTATTTTTTATTATTATAGATTTTCTAACTTTATCAAGATTCACAAAAATTATTGTCATGTTTTTCCGTTCGTAAGACTTGTTAAAATATTTATAATTTTATATTATAAAAATAATTATATTATCTCAGTTATTATAATCCATATTTATCATGTATAATGTCATAAAACATGTTGAATAATTGGAATAAAATAAAAAAATTCAAAATTTATTATTTTTCGTGCAAAACACAATTTTTTATACATATATATTAATTTATTATTAATATAAATATTTATATATTAATTTTATTTATGTTTTTAATTGTTTAAATTAAAATTATTTGTTTATATTATTATTTTAGAACTAATAGCTTGGATAATATATTTTAATATGCCTTTGATACAATTCAGCCCTCTTATTAGTGTTTGTAAAATTAATAATAAAATATTAAATTTTAACAAATTATTGATGAGATTTTAACATTAAACTTATATTTAATAATTTTAAAGTTATGAATATTTAATTTATATATACATTAAAATTTTAAATTTTGATGGTAGTTTGAATTAGATCATTATTATTATAATAATATTTGTAATTTATAAATAATTATATATTATTATATAATTCTTAGTAATCAATTTTAAAATCGTAATAGGATTCGGACCTCATGTTAGTGCTATAATCTCAAATATTAATATAAAATTAAAATTAAAATTCTATTAACAATATCTGTATACGCATATTCGCAAAAGACAAAAAAACAGCAGTTTTTGCGTGTACGGTCAACTATAGTCACGTGGCGACAATGGTTGCGTCTTGATCGGGGTTTCTAAAACATGGGAATTGGAATTAGAAATAGTCATTATATTTTTTTAATATAATATACTTACTCATAGATAAATTGTATTAAAGTACAATATCATAACCAAAAAAGATGAAAATGTCCCTAAAATTTAGACAACAAGGTTTTAATTTCTAATAAGAGAACACATATCGTACTTCCATCAATAAAAATGTCTATCATCCGATTCAAATCCAGAAAATACTAAAAAGCACACCTAAAATTATAAAAATAAAAAAATAATAAGTCTCTATAATATGTCTAATATAAAATTATAATATATATAATTATAATTAAAAAAAGATAATTAATTATATTTAATCAAAATTTAATCATTTTTATTTTTTATCATAAAAAAGTTAAATAGATTACCAAAAAATATAATCTATTTTAATTTATTATAATTATAGTCAAATGTCGCCGCAAGCAAGCTTTGACGATAATAATTATAATTAAGAAAAACATATGCTTTAACCCTTTAAATAAACACACGAGATGAATGTGTGAGTTTTGAGTAATGTTAGGAACCAAACAAATCTTCTAAAAAAAATTCAAAATGTTGTGACATGATGATGTGATTAGGGGTAACCATTGTGCGGGCGGTGCGGTTTTTCTCGACCATGGAACAACCCATACATACGATTTAGTTAAATTTCCAAACCGCAATCGAATCGCGTAAATCACAACACATAAATACGGTGTGGTGCAATCGGTGCGATTAATGAGGTTAATGTGATTTGTGCGGTCTAACAGTTTCAATAAATTGCAAAATTGAAAGTTATAATAATAATTACAAATTTTAAATTACAAATACAACCAAAAACATGTATGGTTTTATATATAATAGTAAATATATGTTTAAAAAATTAATACATAAAATAAAATAATATATAAATTATATCGTATATATAATTGCGGTACGGTGCGCTGTGGTTTCATGATAAAATATATTACAATACTATATACTTGTCGAGACCGGCATCTATTTGTGGATTACGGTAATAAATGGTTTTTTTAATATGTGCCCAAGTGTTCCTAATAAAAGATGAGTTGTCAAATTTTAATTAGCTCTTATTTATTAATAATAATCAACTTCTATGTATGCACAAAAAATCTCATTAATAAAAAAAAATCACCTTATAAAATGTGTAATAGTGTCATGAAAATAAGTGACTATTGTGTGCCCATGACCACACACTAGAAAGATCCTTTATAATTTTGTTTCTTTGTCGAATACGTGTCGGACGGTATTTTTTTTTTGTGGTGGGTCAGTTGAACCGGTGTAAAGTCGCCCAGCTGTGAGGCAACAAGCAACCCTCGAATTATTATCGCAGGGTTCCTATAATTTTTATACTAGTATTTAAAACTTTTAATTAAGTTAATTAAATATTAGTTAAAAATACATATTATCTTTATATAACTTTAAAATAAATTATATAATAATAACATTATTTTTAAAATAAATTATTTGTAATGACATCCTCATATTCTCATAACCAGTTCATCAAAGTTAATTTACAAACTGTCAAATGAGCCGTATAAATTGACTAGCATACATGTACTACTCGTATTGTACTGCAAAAAGTGGCACAATTGCATCCGCAACAATCTTTTGACTGTGAATTATGTAGTTCAAAATCTCACACAAGTACATACAGTAATAATTATAATAAGCTTGTTTCATTTTTAGAAAATTAGACTTGTAACAAAAAGTAGCATGTGGCCTGTTCCTGTTGAATGTTGTTAGCATCAGACACGAAGCTCGCAAGCTATGGATTTCAGATATTTAAAAGATGTTGTGACATGTTTTCGATTGATTTTTTTTTCCCTAAAAAAATTCAATATTAATATGTATAACAACAATATATTTATGATATTATTTAAACATTTTTTACTCTTAATGGAATTTTGAAAACTTCAAACTCATTTATTACTTTATATCTTAATAAATTTAAATATATATATATATACACACGAGTATTGTGTTTATGTATTTCCATCATCCGCAAATTCTTGTTTCTGTCGCTCGGCATTTCATTTTGCACCTTTTCCACTTTTGTTATTCCTAGCCCCTAGGGGTTTGAAAACTGTGTTGGTACAAGTACATTCCTACAATACAAACACGTGTATGTAGTGTACAGGAGTAGTATATAAGTTGATACGGAGTAGTTAGTGTAGGAATTTGTAAAAAGTAGCTAAATGGGACCTGCATGAAATTTGGAAGCTTGTGATAATAGGTCAACAAGCATGAACAGGGTTTGGCTGCTTGTGTCCAATTTATCCCCAGTAGTGGACAAAACTTTTGTCCTATTCTCCCCCCAACGCCAAATTTCTTCCTTCATTCATTACACCCCCAACTGCATTTTCTTCACTTTACACTTGTGTATCTAGTTTGTCCTCTTCCCTTCTTATTATATTTTAAGGTCACGACTCCTGAAGGTTCGTGAGTCGTGACATACACGGGGGTGTTTGTCTTTCATGATTTAAAAAAAAATTATATATATTTTCCCCGTAAATAAAACACATTTTAAAAAAATAAAACCAAGTCAAACGGTCCATAATATGGATTAGGTCTGCCTATACTCCATTTTATAGTAACATTTATAATTTGTGTTTGACTTAAAATATTTTACTTTAGCAAAATGTATGACATTATATTAGTGTCATTAACACGTATTTCAATTATATCGGGACATATGAACTCAAATCTATGTAGTGATATGCTGATCATTCATTTTTTCAACTTTTTGAGGTCATTGTACGTAGAAACATTACCTTAAACTCACATGATAGTGGTTTATATCGGTCGGTACTTGCAACTACTTTTAAGTTTTTAATGCTATATAAAAACATTTCTTTTAAAATATGTTTGAATCGAAAAAATAGATATTTTTGAATCATTGCATGGATAAGATTTTTCCATCATAAATTAAAACATAAAAAGTTAGCACGAATGCATAGTTGTAATAAATTAATAAATAACAAAAAATTATTAACCTTCTCATCAATTAAAATCATGTCAAGACTAAATTGATCGTCTCATTGTGTATTGATTGCATCTCACATCCTACATACTCTGACTCTTATAATTCAATTGTCTTTATTGTTATTCAAATCATTCAAGAGAGTGTAATCCATGATGTATTAGACGTTGAATATAAATAGCTCTGTGATAAATTTGTTGTGATTTATTTTTTGATGCTTGATCTTTAATTTATATAAGTGATGGTCTGTTATTTTTTAGATGGAAACACATTCAATTTAGGTAAAAGAATAAATTAATGTAAACACATTCAATTTGTGTTTCAATTTAAATGGAAACACATTCAATTTATTATTTTTCGGTAGTTGTTTTCTCTCTTAAAAATTAATTTTTAAAAAGGTATAAATAATTTTATTTCTAAGTCGCATATATGAATTTTATTTAATATTATAATATATGTAAAATTATGTGATAAAATTAATGTACTTATTATATATATAGATTAATACTCCTAATGATGACCTTAGGTAACTACCTAAGATTAATAGAAAAAAAAATAACACATGAGGGATATTTTTGTGAATACAAAGGGTGCACTCTACTGTTACAACAATGTCACTCAGCTTTACATGCAAAATTATTATAAATTTAGGTAATTTACCTAAGGTCATCTTTACAAGAAGTTTTCTTATATATATATATATATATATATATATATTATAATTTATGAATGTATAATATAAAACATGATAATAAAAAAATTCGTTGGGAGATGTATAAAAATACAGTGAAATCAGATTTCAAAAAAAAAACTCACCGATTAACGGGAAAAATTAAATTAACGGAGGGGAATAGATAAGATTGCACGTGGAAGGGTGTATTTTGATATTGTATACTGCCTCTAGGGGACCATTAGATTATATTGATCTAATAGCTTCAATTAGTTTCTAGTCTATTTTTTGTTTCTATTTGAGTAAAAGCATATATATATATATATATATATATATATATATATATATATATATATATATATATATATATATATATATATATATATATATATATATATATATATATATATATATATATAACACATTATTAGTTGGGGAACTCGGGGATCTACTAACAAAAAATCTAATTTTCAAATTTTGACTCGGCCCAATTAATTATTTATGTTGAATTATCTATACTAGTTGATTAATTGAATGCTAATAAATGTTAATAATTTTATAAAAATATTAGAAGTATGTTGTGTAAAATTATAGTAGTACATAACACAAGAAAGAATATATTATAAAATATCTATTTAAAAACATAATAAAATATAAATTATAGAACACATGTTAATAATATAGTATAAAACATAGTGTAAAATATATTTACATTAAAAAACATTAATTATTAGGTGATTTCTTGAGTTTCCATACATGTATAATAGTGGTTCCCCACATAACATTACCCATATATATGTTTCATTTTTGTTGGCTCAAGAAATAACTTATTGAGTGTTTATATTTCGTGTTGCTTGTTTATATGCTAAATTGCTAGCTGTTTCTATGTATTTTCAACTTAAATCATATTTATCTCTTTGAAAATTAATTAATTCATATTTTTAATATCACGTTTCATATAATATACAAGATAAAAGAGTAGCACGGTGCTCTTAAGCATTAATTAGTTAATAACCACTAAACATTATACTAATAGTTGCTTTTAGTTATGGAAGTGACCAAGATCATGATGATCACCCCCAAGACAAGCAAAACGACAATTGATGATAGTGATTGTACTTGGATTATTTTTTCCTCCATTTTCTTAAGGTGAAGCATATCAAAATATCACTAGTTAATATACCTGAGCATCCCTTAATGGGAACAAGGTTTGCAGTTAGTGTATCACATTAGTCATCATTATTATATTTGCTCAAATCATCATATACTTGATTTACATACATTGTTTCAACAGTTTTACTAATCTTGTTGCAGCTTAGCAAATATTACTATTAGTTAACTAATTAAACGACCCTTTAGCCTTTACATAATAATTCAAGCTACAAAAAGTGCAATTGGGCCCATGGTATGGTGTGGGTGAGTAATATTAATTCTTTAGGATCATCACGGGCCAAAGCCCAGCCCAGCTCATTCCTTTATCCCTCCCGCCTAATAAAGTTTAAAAAATGTAGCAAGGATCAACATTATATCCTTAAGAGCTGGTGGATAATTAGTATGCTCAACTCCTGTAAATTACAACCTGGAATGTCATTACATAATTTAAGTTTACATCTGATCTGCAAACTAATTGTAATTTTTTTTAACTAATCAAGTAGGTTGATGAAATTTTAGTTTCTGTTTTTCTTTTTCGAGTGTGCAAACCACAGGAAGTCTAATAAGGGACCTGGCACATTCTGGAGTTAAATTGACTTGGCTATAGTTATATTTATTTAACTTATGAAAACAGTTTCGAAGATGGTTCCTCGAATTTGTTTATGCATAATTGCATACTATAATGATAAAGTGTTTATTAGTATTTATTTTTTTGTACCATGGAAGGAAAAAAACAAAGTGCTGGTGCACACCATCTTCCTGTTAAAGTTTACAAAAAACTAGCTATATTCATCTGAGAAAATCATTTCAGAACATTTATTTTTGAGTTATTCGCATGGACAAAACTAACTAAAAGCCTTTCCAAACATCAGTTGATTAAAGCTGCCGTTGATGTATGATTTGATTATATTATAGGCATTGTTTTGTGCTGGAATGAGACAAACGGTGTTATCAACATAAACTCATTTAAGGAAGTGTTCTTGATTGTAACTACATAATGGTAAAATGATCGACTTGGTCAAATAGTGGTGATGTCATACACATGTCCTACTTGATATAGTCGACCTGTGCAATACAACAAATGACTTGGCACCATATTAATCTATGATCATCCTGAAAGCATGAGAATACTTGATTGATAGTTGAATTTACTGTATTTTTTAATTTAATGATACGTTATTCATTTGGCGTCCTCTACTAATAACTTGAGATATTGGCAGAGCTGACCATCTAAGATTGTATAAAAATCAAGTTTAAGACTGGTCTCGAGTTTGAACCCTCTATCACTGGCTACGTTTCTTTGCCAAGATTTACAAGGTGTAGACCAAGTACTTGCGTAAATAAAAGTCTCAAAGTATAGTAATCCGTATGTGGGCCTGCTTTTGACAAAGTAAATAGGAGGAGACTTTTAACTTAGTATCAGATTGATGTCACAAGGAAAGTCAGAAGCAGCATTGTGCTGGTTTGAGACGAGACTGGTTCCTGCTTGGGGAAACTCTCAGATAGGTTCACCGTGCGCCCCCAAATGGCCAAATGCTAATGAGAATGACTACAGATAACTTGGATACAACCGAGAACCTACTCATTTTCAAATATTAAGATTGTTTGTACTTATAAGCCACTCAAGGCGCGCAATCCTAGATTTTTGATCTAAATTTCAGATAAGGTCCTGGACGAACGTATTTTACCTCTACTTAACATTGTTTGGGGTTACTGTTTCCTACAATCAATCACATTTACTGATACTACCAGAAACAACACAAAAGTTGATAATTAAAAGATAAAGGAATTGACTGCTTGTGTCCTATTAGTGAATCAGAATGTTTATCTTGTTTCACACACTAACAACTGTGTTAATACAACAAACAGATTGTAACTTGATCGTTTAAGTCAGGTGGTAACCTTTCGTTATCATCTTTAGCGTTCTAACCACTTTCCATAGTTATTATATTCTAACATCACCTAAGCCAACTATCAATACATATAAAACTACAAATGTAACTGATAATATTGTATTAGAATACACAATAACCACTAGGCTATAAGCAATAATTTGAGAGAAAGAATCAACCGGTCACTATCTTCATCTCCCTAAGCTCCTTCATATTAAAAGAATTTACAACTATCAGTCTGTAGCAAACACAATGGACAGACTTGTGAAGCCAGATGTGAAGGAAGTTAACATAATATTCACCCGAAACCAAAAATGTTTCACCACCTTCAGGCTCACTAATCTCATGCACACCATGACTGTTGCTGTTTCACTTACTACTACCAATCCATCTCTCTTTTCTTTCACAAATCCACTATCAATTATCCCACCTCTCTCAACTTTATCTTTTACTCTTCTCTTATCTAAGCCTTCTCCTCAGCCTCCTTTGTCCAGTCCTCTGGATACAATTCTAGTCAAGTCATCGGTGCTTCCCATTGGAAAAGCTACTCAAGAGGAGCTCCGTCGTATGTTCTTAAAATCTGGTCCACAAATCTTGAAGGATGCAGTTATCCCCGTCTCCTTTGTAGGTCCTCATGTTGTAGAGTTCCTCCTTACTCCTGCTCCAAGAAAGCTTGATATATCTTTTCTTCTGGTGAAAGCAATTTCAGGGTGTGATGAATCCCAACTTTCTCTTTTACTGAGATCAGCTGCTAAGTGCGGGAACTCTTACTTTGCTTCTGTTATGATTGAAGCTGGAGCAAACGTAAATTATCGAGATTCAAACAAGCTGTCTGTCATGGCAGTGGCTGTTCAATCAGGAAATGCTGATCTCATCGAAGTCTTGATTGATTCTGGTTACTTAATCGATAATTCTGTTGATTGGCTATTGCACGAAGCTGCATCAATGGACAGAGTAGATTTACTGGAGGTTCTGTGTATGAGTTGTTTAGATATAGATTTAAATTCAGCTGATCTTAATGGTAGAACAGCTCTTCATGTTGCTGCAATTTATGGACATGTGGAAGTTCTTCGGTTCCTTGTATCAGTGGGAAGTGATCCTGATGTTGCAGACTGTAATGGCTGGACTCCGCTTCATTGTGCTTCTGCTGAAGGACACATAAAAGCAGTTGAACTTTTGCTAGATTGTTCAAGATACGTGAAGTATGCAGTTACTAAAGATGGACAGACCGCATATGCTCTAGCAGTTAAAAAGGGTTATTCAGAATTATACGATATGTTACATTTAGGGGATGTTTTGCATAGAGCTGCAACAACAAATGATGTAGATGGACTAAAGAGTTGTCTCGCAGAAGCTATGGAAGTGAATGTAAAGGATCAAAATGGTTGGACCCCTTTGCATAGAGCTGCATTCAAGGGTCGGATCGAGAGCATTAAGCTTTTGCTTAGGTATGGAGCTAAGATTGATGTTGTTGATGATAGTGGTTACACACCTCTTCATCGCGCAGTTGAGGCAGGACACATGAAGGTGGCAATGACTTTGGTTGACCGTGGAGCAAAAGCAAATATGAAGGGTCTAAATGGCATGGATCCAATGCATTTGGAGCCTTTTAAGAAGCACCTATCTCTTGTGTCTCCATTATGCGAGGAGAAAGAAAGAGCTTAATATTTTTTACTTGGCAAAAAGATAAAGATTAAGAGATAGAAAAATTTGTGTTTCTGTGATTTATCACATTTATGTATAGAGTTTTAGTATGCGTGCCGTGTTTATTGAAGGCCTAACGAAGTTTCATAGCCAGAGACCAGAGAGAGCACAAGGTTGTAAATTCCAGTGCACAGAAACTCTGTTTTTTTGTCAAAACTCTCACTCTGTTTAGTTTGATCATAGCCTTGTAGACGGGGGGGGGGGGGGGGGGGGGGGGGGCTGTGTTTGAATTGTAGATTCCCCTGAAATGAGACGAACTAGAAACTTCTGTTTTCTATCTAAATTCATTGTTAAGGAAACAATTGTGTGTGTATATTTTCATTTTACTTTCATGCCTTGCCTTGGTTATATTTTCTCAAGGCATAACTTGTGTTCTTTTTGCATCTTATCCTTCCCGGACCGTACTACTAACAAGATACATTGCTGGTCTCTAATGTTCGGTTAAAGATGAGTAATGCAGCGTGTTTGGTTTATTACCAACTCCGGAGCAATTGAAGCTCAGCCCCTGAGAATTTGATGCCTTTCTGGGTTGACCTCAAAATTCTATTTCCCACTATTTGTCAATATGTGAGTGTTTTTTCACATTTTGCATGAGCAACATAAAATAACTCCGGTGGCTGATGACGTACACATGAACAAAAAAAAACCCTAAAAGATAATTCACATTTTGAAATATAAGTTGGGCCAGACCCAAAGGCCCAAATAAAAAACATGCATAGGCCCAAATCAAAATGAAGTTCTAGTCGGTTCCTCTAGTCTGTTTACTGCCACGTTGGCAATCCGCACCTCCTCAAATCCACCAATCAAAACACACCTCTCCAAAACCCTTTGTTCTTCTCACCCCATCACTCCAATATAAAAACCCACCTCCCCGCCTCCACATCACATCAACCTATACACACAGACCCTCAAACCCACATCTTTATAATTCTATCCTAGGGTTTCACTATCAACAAAACATACAAAAATGAGTGGGAAAGGGGCTACTACTACTAAAGGAGGCAGAGGGGTGTCTAAAACCAAATCAGTTTCCAGATCTTCAAAGGCTGGTCTTCAGTTCCCTGTTGGTAGAATTGCTCGTTTTCTCAAGGCTGGAAAGTATGCTGAGCGTGTCGGTGCCGGAGCTCCGGTCTATCTCTCTGCTGTTCTTGAATATCTTGCTGCTGAGGTAATTTACTTTCTGGGGTTCTTGATTTTTGTTTAAAGATTCAATTTTGTTGTTGTTTTGTTGCTAAAGATTCAATCTTTATGGTAATTTTTGGGGAAAGATGGGAGCTTTTTGTGTTTTTGATGGTAAAGATTGGAAGATTTTGTTTATTTGATTGTAAAGAATGAATCTTTATGTTGTTTTAGTGCTTGAGATTGAAAGTTTATGTTGCTTAGGTGGTAAAGATTGAAGCTTTATGTTGTTTTGTTGGTTAAGGTTGGAAAATAAGGCTAAGTGCTACTTTTTCTTGATTTATTGATGTAGGTTCTTGAGCTTGCTGGCAATGCTGCAAGAGATAATAAGAAGAATAGGATTGTTCCAAGGCACATTCAGTTAGCTGTGAGGAATGATGAGGAGTTGAGCAAGCTTTTGGGCACAGTTACTATTGCTAATGGTGGTGTTTTACCAAACATTCACTCGACTTTGTTGCCAAAGAAAGTTGGTAAAGGGAAGGATGAGATTGGTTCTGCTTCACAGGAGTTTTAGAGCTTTAGAATGTGGGTGCTTGAGTATATGTAAGTGGGAATGATGGGGTTTAATGTTGCCTGATTTTGTGTAATCTGTTGATGTAAACCCCTAATTTTGGGTTGGTTTGATGAAACCTGATATACAAAAATTACATTTTCTTTGTTGAGTATCGTGGGTTGATTGGTGTGTTTAATATGTTAGTGATCTTCATCTATTAACCTTGGTCTTTGTTTTGTTCTGATATTCTGTGTGATTAATTATATATTTTGGTATTGGCAAGCTCAATAATGTGTTGTGTTTCTGCTGCTTTCTTGGTTAAATTTGTGATGAAACCTTCATTTTATGATTTTTATCCTCTAGATTCTAGTTTGCCAATGTGCTGTGTTTTATGCTGTTTTCTTGTTTACATTTATCATAGATGATTTACGATGACAACTTCATTTCCCCCTCTAGAATAAGGAGGCTAGATGTTTTAATTAATGGTAAAATGGCACCCATATATGGTTTAGCTACTTTTCTGGAGATCTGTTGGTTTTTCACAACACAGGATTTAGACATAGAATGTGACTAAATTTTGGAGCTATGCTCGTCAGATTTGGGAAGCCAATCTGTAACCAAAGTGATAAAGACATGCAAAATGGACAGAGCAAGTGATGTTTTCAATTGAGTGAGACATTTCAAACTTATTTTGATGCAAGGTATACTGGTTACATCGTACATAGACACTTGTAGAATTAGTCAATTGTCAATACTTCGTATGTATGACTGTCTCAACATTCTTATCATCACTTAAATAATCAAATTTAACTGCTAGTGTAGCAATTTAGCAAACGTACGTAGTTGGAAACATCATTATACAAAAACTTAGCAGGGAGGGGCATATTATAGCTGCTGTTCATAACATTCATTATGGAGAATATATGTCTATGGCTTGAACAAGTATGTTGACAGTTGTTTTTTGTTTATGCTATATTAGGTTCTTACATTTATCACTAACTGTAGTTTTCTGATCGTTGAAGCAACAAGTTTTTTTCTTTTGAAGGCAAGGGATGTTGTAAATTTGGGTCACCCCTACCAGTATCGGAATCCATGACCTCTTTGTTGAGTATCGGAAACCACAAGCTTGTCATATCCGAATTCATGGCCTACTCATGAGTTATGAGTACCTGAATCGCGGACCTGTCACATTGAAGGAGAAAGGTTATAGACCTTTACCGATGACCTCAGATATTGAGATACTCAAAAAGATCCTAGTGCTTGAAGCCTCCTATGTTCTTGGAATATTGATGATTGCAGAACATTTAGGAGTATATTTTCTACAAAACTCATGTCAGAGAGTGTATGACACTTGATGCATGAATTGCTCAGTTATTCTGCTCGAATAAACATAGTGTGTGTGATTAGGAAGCTTCTGAAAACGACCTTGAAATTCATATTGGAAGAAAATGAATGAAGGTTGCATCTGACATGATCTCATTTGTTTTGTACTTCTCTACTTGCAAGGTTAAAAGCCCAAACCAAAGACAAACTCAATTTGATTGTTCATATGACCATATTCTATGGTCTTCAATCCTTCTTTGTTTAGTGAGGTGGTGTGAAAAGTGGAAAAAGTGTGTTTTGGGTTGATGAGAAAATACATGTGTATGCCATGCCAGGCTTGTTAGTGGAGACTTTCAACAAGTTGCTTGCTCTTTTTCACGTTATTAGCATAATCCGATGGACTAAACAGGAGAGTTTTACTTCTTCAAAAATGTACAAAACTAAAATTCAAAACTAATGAAAATTTATTCAAGATTTTTTTTTTATCATCCTCCTAATCACCCAAGCAAATAGTTTCAACCACATCTAAAATTCATATAATTTTTAAATAATACACAAACTTAAATATTACGGGTCATAAAGAAAAGATTATGTGGGTGTTTGGGGTTCTATAAACTTAAAATAAGTAGCTTATTTTTTATTTTTTTTACATATTTTCATATTTTTTTCAAAGATAAATATTTGTTTTAGAATTTTAAAACCAAATATGAACTTACTTTTTTCTGGAAATAAGGGCTTATTTCTGAAAAGTACATACATCCCTATTTTTTTCCGGAAATAAGCCCTTATTTCCATAAGTTGGCAGTTGCCAAACAGGCCCTATATTCTTATAAATTAAAATCCTTGTAATCATCCTATGTACCTTGTGCACGCAAGTACATGCTGCCTCCGTTCCACCGATTGTTAACGTTTCGGAGAGAAGGTTTGACACGCATTTTAAGGTGCATATAAAGTATAGTTCCATAACTTATTTTTAATTTTTTTTTCTAGTGAAGGTAATTTCTTGAAATGAAAATAATTATACAAAAAACAAACAAAAAAGCAAAATAAAATAAAATATATAAAACAAAAAATAAGTAGCTACAAAAAGGGGGGTTGGTCTAGTTGTCAACGTTAATTAACTGTCTGTCTGTAAACCCCTTCAGTAGCCTCTCCCCTGGCCAAATCAGACAACAAATCATCAAACACATATACACACATATACTTATATGTATGAACACCATTATATCAACTGCTCCCTCAACTCCAAATCAATAAAGATTCAATCTTTGTCAACCTAAACACCCCAAGATTCAATTTCAACTCTGTGTGTATTTAAATAAAGATACAATTTTTATAATTTTAATTCAAGGGGTGAGATGGGTTCTTCAAAACCATGGCTATCCCCAGCACCTACTTATCAGCCTTTTGAATCTTTTTGGGATAGTGATGATGATGCTCCTGGACCCAGATGTGCTCATACTCTTACTGCTGTTTCTCCTACTAAATCTCATGGTCCTAGGCTCATTCTTTTTGGTGGGGCTACTGCTATTGAAGGCGGTGGTGGTGCTGGAATCAGTACATTTTCACTCATCCCTATACCCTTTTTCTTGAAATTTACAATTGTGTGTGTGTGTGTGATTTATGGATGATTATGTGAATTTTGATTGTTGATTAGCTGAAATGTTATTGGGTTTTGTGTGTTAGGGTTGGCTGGTGTGACTAATACTGTTCATTCTTATGATGTTCTCTCGAAAAAATGGACCAAGTATGTTGAAATTTTGTTTGGTTTTTGATTTTTGGTTGAAAGTTTTTGACTTTATTGGAATTGGGTTGATTTGAGTGGTGTGAATTTGGTGATGTGATGATGTTTGTGTTTGGATTATATGATAGGATTAAGCCGGCTGGCGAGCCGCCTTCTCCGAGGGCAGCGCATACAGCTGCTGCTGTTGGTACTATGGTTGTGTTTCAGGTAAGTGGAATTTCTCGGGTGATGAGAAAATGTTAGATGGTCGTTGGATTTTTTTGGTTTTGTTTTATGTTTGATGTGTTTTGTTTGTATTTCTAGGGGGGAATAGGTCCAGCTGGTCATTCGACAGATGATCTTTATGTTCTTGATATGACGAATGACAAATTCAAGTGGCATAGGTAGGTTTCTACTAATTTGCAAAGTTGCAGGTATTAATGTTGAAGGTTTCGTGATTTTGTTTGGTTATTGTTTTAATGTAGAGTTGTTGTTCAAGGAGAAGGTCCTGGTCCAAGATACGGTCATGTCATGGACTTGGTTGCTCAAAGATATCTTGTTACTGTAAGTGGCAATGACGGTGAGTTCATTTTCCCTTTTAACTCATCAATCATCAATCGGTTGGACTAGCCAACTTTTTATGTCCAGTTTTACATCAGATAGCTTGTCACTTATCCTAGTGTTGCTCTTGCTCACTTGCTTTAAAGTCTGTTGCTGATGACTATAATTAAAAAAAAAGTTCATTATTATTTATTAGTAAACTAAGCTTTTTTTAGCACCTCTTTCCTTGGTGCAATGTTAACTCAATGCATACATCTGCTTATTGCTCGTACCTAAATTTAAGTAAATATTATTTCTATCAGGAAAAAGAGTGCTGTCAGATGCTTGGGCTTTGGATACTGCTCAGAAACCATATGCATGGCAGAAGCTCACTCCAGAAGGCGATAGACCTTCGGCGAGGATGTAAGTTAATTTATCATCACAGATTTCTGCTTAATGATTTTTTAAAGAAAGCTGACTTATTTCCTTCTCTATTGGTCAAATTTACTTGTGAAACTCACTTGCGGAATTGTAGCTTACATGTGGGTTTTCTGTACTGTATTTGTAGCTTACATGTGGGTTTTCTGTACTGTACTTAATGTAGATCGTCTATGGTTGAGACCTAACAATCCTTTTAGATTTATTTTGATCAACCAGGCAAGCACATTTCTTATTGTAGCTTAAATGTGGGTTTTCTGTACCGTACTTAATGTAGATTGTCTATGGTTGAGACCTAACAATCCTTTTAGATTTATTTTGATCAACCAGGCAAGCACATTTCTTATTACTCTAGTCTCTAGGCAAACAGCTTAAAGTGAAATTGTCATTTCTTGGTATACTTCTACCTTCTTGAAAAAAACAAATAACAGTAAACTCCAGAAATGATCATGTGATTGAATATCAAAGATTAGTTATGGAGGCATGTTATGTACTGCTTGATATTTACAAGGGTTTCTTGGTTTTGTATTGTAAATAGCAGACTAGTTATTATCTTTCAGTAATGCCATGTTGGTTCTTTTCCGTCTTTTCTGTAGGATATGTTTGTTTACCAGGGTTAAGTTTGAAATCGGTCTGTTTTTGTTCTAATCTAATATATGTGATTATCTTGTCCTAAATTTCTCCTTTACATCAGACTCTCGAGTCTACTGATTTCCATCAGAAGTTCAATATTCTATGCTGTTTTGAACTGTCTAGTTGCCACAACCACACACTTGATGACTTGTATTGACACAAGTACTTAAACGTAAAGAGTCTATGTAACCTAGTTGAGGCAGCACTAACAAGTTATCTTGTTTTGTTGTCCGTTAAAACTAGAACAATCCCAGTCACAAATATGTGTTCATTTATTTCAGATTATGCTACTACAAAATTATTGACACTAATACACTTTTATCACCGACATTCTCACATGCAGGTATGCAACAGCAAGTGCACGCTCGGATGGCATGCTTTTGCTTTGTGGAGGAAGGGACATCTCAGGCACGGTAAGGCCTTATGTGCTTCTGGATCTTTGATCATCGACTTATGAAGTGTCATATTTCTATAAGTTTGAGGTCTTCAGGTCGTCTGCGTTCTGAATTTGTGTCTAGTGACCCCTGGTTTTTTGTGGTTCAACTGTTAGTAGATTATATTCTTGCAGTATATTTATACCATTTAATACCTGTTGTTCATAAGTACTGTGTTATTATTTACAAAACACACTTATATAAGTTCAAACACAAAGAAAATGAAGTGTATTTCACAGTAGTTGTACGTACCTTATCATGCTAAATTGATGATGCCTGACAAAAACGTAAACAAGATTTGTTAGATAGGTTTTGCCTCCCGCTTTAATTAATTATAGGGATATTCTCAAATGGTACCCTTTTGCTTTTGAATTTTCTAAATGGTATCATTCCTTCTTTTTAACTTACGAGTGGTACTCTTGGATTCTATGTTTCACATATATTATACCATTCCGTTACTCAAACCTTAAAATGTAAGGATACCAGACGTAGAAGTCAAAAAATAATGGTATTGGTTGCAAAAGACAATAGGACAATGGTATTATAAAGAATATCCTTAAACATATTTTCTGAAGTTTTGAATTGTGTTTTTCTTCAAATTTTTTGATGAAATATGTTTCTAAATGTAGTATATTGTTACGTGCGGAAAATTTGAAATTTAAATAGATAATTAGGTCATTTACTTATATTTTAAAGGTTGGGTGACAAAATGGTATAATATATGTTAAAGTGTTAAACATGAAATACAAGGGTCATTCATAAGTCAAAAAGAAGGAATGACACTGTTTGAAAAAGTTAAAAACAAAAGGGTCCCTTGAGAATATCCCTTAATTATATATCATGTCAAGTACTGGAAGAAGGATGTCACATTGTAAAATCTTCATTTTTTAACACAGTGTTTTCTTCCACTTCAAAATTGCACAACTTCCTCTTTCCTTGAGAGAATACTTACACTACTGTGCTAAAAGGAAGGAATTAGTAACTTGCCAGATGAGAATCATGAGATGGAAGGGTGCTGTTAATAATATACTTGTGAAAGGGAAATTAAGTATAAGAACTTATCCCCATAAGGATGTACTAAACTATTAGCATGGAATTTAAATAACCAGGTTATCATATTGCTAGAATATCGTTAAACTTGCTGTAAGTTTAAAAAAAGGCTTGATCAAACTATTGATACTTCCTAAATTTATCTTCATATGTCGAATGAACTTGCGGGTTAACAAATATAGTAATTCTTGTATGAAATGACATTACTTATGCTTTTTATTCTTATTTAATTGTCTGAAAGTCGTATTTGTGGATGTGCATCTGCAGCCACTAGCTGATGCCTATGGACTGCTTATGCATAGGAATGGTCAATGGGAGTGGACACTTGCACCTGGTGTTTCTCCTTCATCTAGATATCAACATGCTGCTGTAAGTGTTAATGGCACATTTTACAAGTTTCTTTGGCATTCTTTCTTCTTCCTCCTCTTCTTTGTAGTAGTTGTTTTATTTCTGAATAAGATTTCTGATAAAGCTCGGAAGGGGTAAAGTTTTAGTGACTGGGTTACATGTGGTAATGTGGTATTGGCATGACAGATCAGTTCTTCTACTCTAGTTGTTGCTAAACCGATTTACTTTCCGTATACTGTTTAGGTCTTTGTGGGTGCTCGATTGCATGTTACGGGAGGTTCCGTTAGGGGAGGGCGGGGAGTTGATGGTGAAGCAGCTGTTGCAGGTACTTTGTGAATTAGGTTTTAAGTTTAATACCATTGCAATACTCGTGATTGTTTAATTTTGGTATATCCTGAACCATTTTCTTGTCAATGATAATTATGTTATGGAAGTACTCGACACTGCTGCTGGAGTCTGGTTAGATAGAAATGGACTTGTAACTTCTGCACGCACCAAGGGGCAGGCTGATCAAGATCCTTCCTTGGAACTCCTGCGTCGTTGTCGCCATGCTTCTGCATCTGTTGATACTCAAGTATATGTTTATGGTGGTCTCAGAGGAGGTATTAGCTAACAAGTAAATACAATAGTTGAATTGTTTATTCCATTATAGACCTGAAGTACATTATCGAATAATTCTTCTACTCTACAGTAATACCTTTTATAAATGTTGCTATTTACAATGTGCCTAAACCCCACAGGATCAGACACACATATAAATTTAGTTTATTATTTGCAGTATAGTTTCTACTTGTATGTAGAATTAAAAATACATTTCATAATTTTTTTTCCGACAAAGTTCCAAAATTTTGTGTAGAAAATTTTCCTGAGGAAATCAAGTGCGTATTCTAATTTCTAATGATAGTAATATAGTATTACTAGTGCGTTCTCTTTTGCTTTGCTGGTTTCTATTTAGAAAAGTTAATGATGCTTAGTATTGAAAGTTAGGCTTGCTTCATTCCCTTAGTTTTGACATAACCATATCCTTTACCTATTGTGGCACAGATTTGGTGTTAGACGATTTTCTCATTGCAGAGAACTCACCAGCTCATTCTGACATCAGTTCTCCTGCTTCGATTTCTGAGAGGGCCTTAGCTAGAAATCTCGATAGCTCTGTATCTTCCGGTGGCTCAAGGTTATTATTGTTATAGTTATTGCATATAAAGTTGTTGACTTGTTTTAACATTATAATCTGATCAAATGCTTACTTTACCTATTGTTGATGTGATTAATTTTACTAGTTGTCGTGGTTTTTCTTACTTGATTAGGTTATATGGTATCTACATACCAGTGTATGTTGGTTTAGGTAATTGAAATTATTTCCTTGCTCGAAATCCAAGAACTTCAGATCCTTGCTTCACTCTTCTTCTTCCTCTATTTTCATTTCTGTCTTTGTTTCCTACACGGTTTTAAGAGAGCTCTATGCCTGGATCTGGAATGCATAATTTTTTATCCAACCGAAGATATTGTAGACCTTTTTTTTGGATATTTATCATGATCTGCCATCTATTGCAAAACTGATGTGTTTAGGTTTTAGGAAACTTAGGTTACACTCTACAGTAGCAAAGTAAAAAACAGGGAATTGGATGAATATTTTTTTCTTATTATGACCCTTCATTTTGCTTTAGGTAGAGGTGAAAATTTTGGGTCATAAGTCGGGTTCGTGTCAAGTTGAGAGCATCATGCTGCCAATTAAGCTTGACCGGAACATGACTCGGAAAAATGGGTTCGCAAGTGTAACCCAAACACGACCCGCTGGGTATTGAATCAACCTGACACGACTGTGAATCGATTTCAAAAAACTTTACAGTAATGTGCAAACAAATAAATCTTAAATCGATTCTAGATGACCAGCAAATGACTCTACAATATTCAATTCAGAAACTCGACATATGAACCATAATTAATTGAATTAGAGCCTGTAAAACAAATATAATAACACATGAATTGAGGCGTGATGAAGTAGTGACCTATCTCGATCGACCATATGTATTCTGGTATGTGAAGTCGGAGGAGACGAAGATCGAAAATATTGGAACTAGAGGGGAAGGTTGAGTGTTTAAATGATGTGTTGACTATTTGGTATGTAATTGTTGGAGGGCAAGAATGAATACAGGGTAAGGTTTTGTAAATGTGAAAAGTGGATAAAGTATGGGTTAATAGTAGTGAGCTTTATTTTTTACGTGTAATGTGCTATTGTATGTATATGTATAATGTAATAATATGTCCAGGTACTTTACTTATATTTACTTTTGGGTTAACTTTGGGTTGATTTAGGATAACCTGAAACAACTCGCTTTTTTCGGGTAAATTTTAGATTAACTTGACCAGAACTTTAAACCCTTCAACCCTAATTCGTATTTTTTCGTGTCGTATATTGCCACCCCTACTGCTAGGTACTGTGTGTATACTTCGGAACCATTTTGAACTTTAGTAGACCATATATATGCTTATTCAAAAAAAAAAGGAAAAAAAGATAAGAAATTTGAGACGATTAAGATGTAGATTCTAATTTGATCAATAATTAACAAGAGCAAAAGTAGAAATGTGATCTGTTGGTTGAGGATTATTTTTAGAATAGCCAAAAGATTGTATTAACTTGATGGAAATAGATGTATTGTTTTTCCTTCCCAAACCAATTTGCTATCACAACTGAAAATCACAAATTTTTACTTATATTTTTTATGCCTTCAGTGAACTCGTCAACAGAATTTTGACTCAAATTATTAATAATTGCATCTTTTTTTCCAGAATGGACAAAAACTCTATGGCAAAACTGGCTGAGGCTTCTGCTGCAGAAGCTGAGGCTGCTAATGCTGTCTGGCAAGCTGCGCAGTCTTCATCCGGTACTCCTGAAGAAGCAAGTTTCCCAGACAACTCACAAGCTGCCGAGACCACTTCGGATGGTAGTGACACAGAAGCAGATGTTCGCCTGCACCCTAGAGCTGTATGTATCTTGTGCATTGTGATTCTGATAGAGGGTTATGTTTATGTACAAGCTTGAAAAATTCATGATAATATTGACTTTACAGGTGGTGGTTGCCAAAGAGACTGTAGGAAGCCTGGGTGGAATGGTCAGGCAGTTATCTCTGGACCAATTTGAGAATGAGAGTAGGCGAATGGTTCCATTGAATAATGACTTGTCACAACCTACAAAAAGGCCTACAAAGCCTAAATCTCCCCAAGGTTTGCATAAGAAGGTAAGCAATGGATAGTTTGCTCTGTCTTATCCTTTTTTCTCAATCATATCCCAGTAAAGATGTTTATTTTTTTGCAGTATTAATATAATAACATTTTCTTGTGTTACAGATTATATCTACATTGCTTAGGCCTAGAAATTGGAAACCTCCTGTTAATAGGAGGTTTTTTCTGGATTCTTATGAAGTGGGTGAGCTTTGTTACGCGGCCGAACAAATTTTTATGCATGAGCCAACGGTTCTTCAATTAAAAGCTCCTACCAAACTGTTTGGTGACCTTCATGGACAATTTGGAGATTTAATGCGATTATTTGATGAATATGGATATCCTTCTACGGCTGGAGATATAACGTAAATTTTAAATGAACTTTATGCGAACTCATATCACACACACACACACATATTATATGCTTTAATAGATGAGGATCAGTAACCTGTACACTGTAAGCTACTATGCTGTACTTGCACAGTTTTTTAATAGGCTAGATGTGTATTGTATTGAACATGGGAGGTTTAACATTGATAGTGCTTCAAAGAGCTCCAGACCAGCTTATATGTTTAGAGAAGAATAGTATCCCAGTTTAGGGAAGCTTATATCAATATCTTTGTTGATCAGACCAGCGATGAAGTCAAAAGCAGCCCTAACTGACTGATTCTCCTGACATGTCTCATGGTCCTCAGGTTTAGTATTGTTAAAACGATTGAGAATGGTACCTGAACATGTCATCAAAAAGTAGAACTTTTGGCAAAAAAAAAAAAGAAGTAGAACTTCTCATACTCCTCGAAAGGAATGCTTGCATTACCAAAAATGTTTTAAATAAATATATGGTATTCCCAATGATTACAAAATTATGTCATTTCCCAGGCTAAGCAATTTAGAGATATAGCATGACAAAGCATAATATACATGGCGTCATGTCTTAGATGTTTCTTATTATTACTACAACATTGGTGTTTTTTATTATCTTCCTTTTCTAGAGAATTTTTATGGTGGTCGCTATTCTGTAATATACTGACTACAGTCTATCAGTGCTTATCAAAGCACGAGTGTCGGGGATTTGAGAATGTGAATAATAATTTTTTTAATCTTTTTTCTGATAGTAAGTACTCAACATCAATATTATAATATTTCAGATACATTGATTATTTATTCCTGGGTGATTATGTTGATCGAGGACAGCACAGCTTGGAGACTATCACTCTACTTCTTGCGTTAAAGGCAAGTTTCTATCGTGACAAATTTAGTTCTTGATTTCCATTTGCAGTGCCTTCCTCATTTGATGGTATTGGCTCTTTGATATGCTATTCAGATTGAGTATCCTGAGAATGTTCACCTAATACGTGGGAATCATGAGGCTGCGGATATAAATGCACTCTTTGGTTTCCGTCTTGAATGCATCGAGAGAATGGTATGATGCGTAGGATATCATTTTTCTGAAGTACTTTTTAGTGCACTGATGGTTAATGGATTTTCAGGGAGAAAATGATGGAATCTGGGCATGGACACGGTTCAACCAGCTTTTTAACTATCTTCCACTTGCGGCCCTTATTGAGAAGAAGATTATCTGCATGCATGGAGGCATAGGGAGGTCAATACATACAGTAGAACAGATAGAGAAACTAGAAAGGCCCATAACCATGGATGCTGGATCTCTGGTCTTGATGGATTTGTTGTGGTACGTGTTTTAGCTCATCTGCTGCTTTGGATTTGCTTGAATTCTTTCTGTAAAATTGTATGTTTTGTGCAGGTCTGATCCCACAGAAAATGATAGCGTAGAAGGTTTGAGACCCAATGCCAGAGGGCCTGGCCTCGTTACCTTTGGGGTATGTATGCTGTTAATTTGTTATTTTTTTTCAACTACGGAACACAGTGGTGGTTTGATATATTTGTATACTAAAAATACTGGATGCCAATTACTTATATACTAAAAGTAACTTGTATATTGTAGAATTTAGATAATTAGAATTCAAAGAATAAAATTATAAAAATATTTATATCTCTCCCTAAAGATATACTCCCTCCGTCCCACCCAATTGTTATCCTTTCAGAGAGAAGGTCCGGCGTGCATTTTAAGTGCATATAAAGTATAGTTCCATAACTTATTTTTAATTTTTTTCTGAATAAAAATTTAAACATTAAATTTTTATTCAGGAAAAAAAATTTAAAAATAAGTTATGGAACTATACTTTATATGCACCTTAAAATGCGTGCCGGACCTTCTCTACGAAATGATAACAATTGGGTGGGACGGAGATAGTATAACAATAGTTATTTTTCCAGATTCCTTAAAGTAGCTTTTCTTAAAAAATGTATATGATATCTAGTGGGAAATCCATATTGTTTGCTGCGGGAAAAATGCAGGTTTGTTCTCTTGGAGTAGTCAATATTTTTGTGCCCTTTTTATTTATTTAAGCAGAAAACAGTACCCCTTCTGAGTTCTGAGCAATCTAAGATGCAGTCTTAACCAAGTTATTTCGAATAGAAAAGGATATAAATTTGAAGTGAGAACTGCTATAAATCAAATCTTATATAGCTAAACATACTAGTCATAGTTAATTAAGTAAATATAGTAAATTGAGAAGTTCTATTTACTATAATAATCGTCCAATAATAGCGTGCCAATGATAAGCATCCTCTTTTCATACTTAATGTGCCAGAAAGTGTTCTCTCTAGTTGTGGTTCTGTTCTGCATGTTCCCTTTTGGTCCTTTTTGAAATTCAAAAAACTAATCTGTGGGATCTTTAAACTTGGAGTATGCTTTTGAAACCTTAACATTGCACTTAAATGCATTCTCTTCCTGCAGCCTGATCGGGTCACAGATTTCTGTAAGAGAAACAAGTTACAGATGATAATAAGAGCTCATGAATGTGTCATGGATGGGTTTGAACGGTTTGCTCAGGGACAGTTGATCACTCTTTTCTCTGCGACGAACTATTGCGGCAAGTAGTTCATTTTGTTTTTGCTTCTGATTTTATGTTAAGTTTGTGTCTGATTAAAAAATTTCATTCAGGCACTGCCAATAATGCTGGAGCTATACTGGTAGTTGGTAGAGGGTTGATGATCGTGCCTAAATTGATACATCCCTTGCCACCACCCATGCATTCACCAGAGACATCTCCAGAAAGGGGGATGGATGACACATGGATGCAGGTAAGATTCTAATGGGACATCTTGAATCTACTTGCTATGTTGCTGCTTTTGAACCCAAGTTGCAACTCACAAGAGACAATTTGCCTGGTTACCCCTAAGTAATTATTATCCATATTTTTTTACTTCTGCAGGAACTAAACATTCAAAGACCGCCAACTCCTACCAGAGGGCGTCCACAGCCTGATCTTGATCGGAATTCACTTGCATACATCTGAATTTGATCAATGTTCAACAACAGTTTTTATGTGAAATCTGCATTTCTGTGGTTGCATTATAGTTCATTTTTGCCGTAATCGAGACTACATGCTATTTTTCTGTCCTTGAAAGGTCAATCCAAGAGAAGCTTGTGCATACAGAAGTAGAGGTTCATCAAGGGGAACCAGCAGGTAGCCATTGGAGGTGTGTGATGACTCTTATTTGTTGTATTGTTTTCAGATTACTTGTATTATAGAGCCGGTGGTTGAGATGGCCAGGGAAGAAGAGTCGGTTTAGTGATGGATATTCTGTAGTCTGAAGGGGAGGGTAGTTTTTTGAGTTGTGTGTTTCTTGTAATGTAGATTAGTGAATAATTTAATTCATAATCTCCCTATAGTTATAAGAATGATTGTAAATTTATCAATAATATTTTTTTTGATAAAACATTAAGAAATCAATAGTAATGAAATAAATTTTGAATACATGAATTAATTGCAAGGTTAAACTACTGGGTGGAAAATGTGGGGATGAGGAGATATTTGATCAAGAGCCCAGCGAATCTTGCTCATGTTTGGTGTCTCAACAGACTGGCAATGCAAATTTCCCCACTTGCATTGCCCGCTTTTTATTGCTCTTAACACCAGATTGCTGCATTATACAAATATATGCCAGTACCCATTGGCCAAATGGACGAATTCACCTGGCCTAATCCATATCACCTGGCTCGCTTTTTATTGCTCTTAACACCAGATTGATGGGAGTTGTTATCAATTTATTTGAGTTTGTTTAGTTTCTCCTTGTAAGAGTTTGGTGTGTTTTGATTTGATTTAATGTCCGAGATGTTAAATCTACGGAATTTTTTGATAAAATTTTTTACGAGATTACATTTATGATTGATAGTTCAAACTGGTTGTGATAAAACGGGTATATATATATATATATATATATATATATATATATATATATATATATATATATATATATATATATATATATATATATATATATATATATATCAATTTCAACAAATCGTTTGTTTATACCTCCAAGAAAACTAGTTGTGGGATATGATCTGTTTTATGTTTGTTCGACTCGATTGTTTTTGGTCGTAAGACGTTTTCATTATTGAATTAATTCCCCTTAAAAAAACATTAACTAATAGTTTAAAAATATTAAAATTAAATCTTGTAAAAAACAATAAATTAAATCGAAATAGCACTATAACTAAGGAGCGATTTCATCTTTTTTTCTTCTTCTGATTTTTACACTAAATTAGTTTTTGATGGAAAAGGACCTTAATACCTTATGGGTGTTTATATTTTTAAATTTAAATAGAAAGTTATTTTTTTTTTAAATCGCTTTTAAGAAAGACACTGCAATGCATAAGTACTAAATAACACTCTGACACTATTACTTTGGGATTAAATTCATCAACTAGCTAGATTTCTTTGAAGGAAAGTTAACACGTACTTGTCTTTATTATGGCTTCGTATGATATTACTATAGATAAAAAAAATATTTGTTAAAAAATAGAAAATTTTGATAAAATTTAAAAATAATTTTAAAAAAATTGTTTTTGTCTAAAAACTAGTTTTAGTGAAAGTAGGACCCCATATTTTTGGGGAAATTATTTTTCTGCTTTTACAACAATTAACTAAAATTTTCACTATCAAACATATTAGAAAATATTATTATTTTTATATTACATCCAAAAAAAGTACAAATTAAACATATTATCAAACAATTATTTGAATAAGTAATTATAATTTTCACTATCAAACATATTTGAAAATATTATTTTTTATATTATATCTTAAAAAATACGCAAATTATACATATTATTTAATAATTATTTAATTTTTTAACATCACTTCTTCTCGTAGATCCCAGATGGAGCCTAGATTGATATTATACTTCACGACAAAACATTTAAACTCAATTAAATAATAATCGATAAAATAATAAACTCGTTAAAACAATATTTTTTTTCCTATTCTAACATAACAGATATTATGTATTTTTACTATTAATAAAGTAATAAACTCGATGAAATAATAATTACAAGTCTATTATTTAAACGGGTTTAAGTGCAGTTGATAAAAGTACAATACAACTTTCTGGATTTCTCTTCTCACTAAGTTTAAAGAAATATTAACCTTATATAAAACTGTAAATTTTAAATTACACCGAGGTGAATGATTTTATCTTGCAACAAAGCTAGCAAATACTTTCTCACTTTCTGTGACATCTTTATAGTTTTATAATAATAAAGTATACCAATCAAAAAACAAAGGCTCCTAATAAGATTTCCCTCTAAAGATTTTTTTGATTTCTAATAACCTTTTAAGTTAAATAAAGTGATGTAAAAGCTACCTTCTGGGCCATTATGTTTGTATTTTTCTATTTAATATTGTAGTGGAATAGTAATTAGCAACTATTTATATTCATAAAGGCCATCCAAATCCATTGTAAAAAAAAGACCTTTATTCACCTATGCAATAAACTAATATAGTAAATATCCTAGAAAATAACACCAATAGTAAAGGGGTACACAAATGTGGAATTCTTATACAATTTATATAATTTAGGATAATATATAGTATTGAATTTGTAGACTATATTATTATAAAATGTAGAAAAGGAACTTCGAATGTTTAACACAATATATATATTGTTTTTGTGGTAATAAAAACAGAGAGAATAGAGTAGAATAATAAAAGTAATAAAGGATTAACTTTAAGTTATATTTTTTATGGTCACTACTCACGCCTTGTGCTAATGTCAAAAACTATGAACTATTGTTGGAAATATCTGTCTCCGCGAGGGGGCACTGTAACATGTTCATTTGCAACAAGTAGTCAACTCTCGGTGAAATCACAAGAATATTATAAATATTCTTATGAAGAAAAGGGCTTTTTTTCAGAAATATCCAAACATGTAAAAAAAATTTCAAAAATACGGTGCAACCTCATCTGCAACCGTTTTTCACCTGTGGCGCCAGCGCTGCAACCTCATCTGCAACCCAAACCGTATTTTTGAAAAAAAACCTTAAAAAATTAGGTAGTTTTGTAAAAATTCCAAAAAAATATCATACATCTGTTAGAAAAAATACCAAAATAATAGTTATTGAGTTAAAATTGATAAAAATAACATTTTTCTTATGTATTGGATTTTTTTAAGGATTGTAATACATATTTGAAAATGAAGTCGTCTTATTTAACAAATATGTATTACAATAGAGAATTGTAATATGTATTATCTAAGATTAAAAGAATTTATCATATAAATAATTATAGAAAATTTTATATATTTATAAAAATGTCACAATCTTTTTATACTATAAACATTCTAACTGAGATAAGTATAATTTTTTTAAAATCAACCTTAGGGCTTTCTTCTCATCACAATGAGATATAAAATTGAAATGTTACGCTTCCAAATGAAAATTACGAAATATTTCACCGTTAATTTAGGCTCTATTTGCTTACCCAAAAAAAAAAATAGGCTCTATTTAGCATTGGTGTTATAGATGGTAATGATAATTTTTTACTAAAAAATAGTGAAAAATATTTTTAATTAAAAGTTGTGATTAGAGAAAATATGCATCACATCTTTTTTTTTAAAAAAAAGAAAATATTTTTAAAATTTTACAATAAATAACTACAAATTTGACTCAATCTTTTATATTCTAAAAAATACACATCACAAAATTTCTATCAAATAATCATTTGAGAACTAGCACAATAATTTTAAATAGCAATTCCCTCAATCCCTAAATGATCATCCGTTATAGATGGACCCTATTTTCAGAATGGATAGTATTGTTACAGAAGCGTCAAAATGATAATTATTGGGCATCATTCTATTTTGTATTGGCTCGTTCTAAAATAATACAGCCTCTAATATTCGTCTCCAACCGCATCCAATTTTTCTTGAATATTTCTCCTCTGTCCCGAATTAACGGTTGACTTTTTTATAAAAAATAAAATTATATTTTTATAATTTTAAAAAACTGAAAATTTATTTTAAAATAAATCAAATATACCTTTCTTATCATCACCATTCCTGTGTTTGTGGCGGTGGGAAAGAATCAAGAAGAAGAAACGGTGAAGAAGAGCAAGTGTCATTACTTGCATTACTTGTTTCAGCTACAAAAAAATCTATGGTTTCTTGTAGAGTTGAACAAGATGAAAAGCTTAGCAGCTCTGCTTCAGCTTTTCATCATATGGAGATTGGATGGCCTACAAATGTTCAACATTTGACCCATGTTACATTTGATAGGTTCTATGGCTTTTTGGGTCTTCCTCTTGAGTTTCAAGTTGAAATTCCTGCTAGAGTTCCCAGTGCCAGGTTCTTTAAATCTTTTACATGTTAAATTTATTTTTTTATTTTGATGCGTGTTCTTTAATTGCAATGATTTTACTCATAAATGTGAGGGCTATTAATGTATATGTTCAAGAAAATTTATTATTTTGATTTTTGAAAGTTTAGATCTGAAAGATGGATATTTTATAGAAAGTTTGAGGTAAAGCTCCTTTTTTTTACAACTATGTACAAACAGAATGGACAAAAAGGTTATGGTTAGATACTGCATTTGTGTTTCTACAAACTAAACTGGCTTGGACCTATGTTTTTGTCTTTTGTTATCTTTCTTTTCATTCACAAACAAAAATATAGAGTGAGAGCATATGAATAGTTGAAAGTGATTGTTAGGATTTGTGCAGACTTGTTTGCTTCTACATTTTGTATTGAGCTTGTGTCCAAAAATGCAAAATCATAGTAAAAATTAAAATCAACTGTTCAAGTCTTTATCTTTGTAAAATGGATTTTACTCACTAATGCACGCAAAATTCTCTATTCAGTTGAGTTGTTTATGCATTTAGAAATTACATACGCATCACGGCTCGATGCCCACCTAGTTTAACTACCTTGATGGGGCTCAATGCCCACCTAGTTTAACTAACTCGATGGGGATTCACATATCGGGGCTCAACACCCACAAGAATAAGTTCATTGTCCCCCATGTGATCGGGCTCCCTATCCCACTTGGGGAATGTGATCAGCCTCCCTAGCCCATTCAGGAACCCATCTAAATATTGTTGTAACTAGGACTCCATACCAGTATTGATTGCTATTAAAATTTAAACCTATCTCAACCCCAAAAGTTACCTAGTAGGATGATGGCTTCCCTCAGACTTGTTAAACATCACATACACCTACCACAACGGATTTGAGATAACTTAACAACAAAAGCTTGAAGATATATCTTGGATCTAGTTATTTGTTCTACCCTGGAAAAAGTGTGCTTACTTCTGATTTCTGTCTTGTAGTATTAGTGTGTTTGGAGTGTCAGCACAATCAATGCAATGCTCTTATGATTTAAGAGGGAACAGCGTGCCAACAATTCTCTTGCTAATGCAGGAGAGGTTATACACACAAAAAGGCTTAAAGGTAAATTGTTAGATTATAATGATTTTATGGTTGTCATGAAACATTTTGCAGGACATTTTTTCGATTGCATTCTCTAATTAAATTGTAGGCTGAAGGAATATTCTGCATAAACCCTGAAAACAGCAAAGAGGAGCATGTCCGGGACCAGCTGAACAGAGGAACTGTGCCAGGAGACATTGATGTTCATTGCTTGGCAGGGCTGATTAAAGCCTGGTTCCGTGAACTACCTTCTGGAGTGCTAAATGGACTTTCCCCAGAAGAGGTGTTACAGTGCAATACTGAAGAGGAATCCATTGAGCTTGTGAAACAGCTACAACCAACTGAGACAGCGCTACTCAACTGGGCAATTGATCTCATGGCTGATGTTGTTGAGCAGGAGGATTCCAACAAAATGAATGCTAGGAACATTGCCATGGTTTTTGCCCCAAATATGACACGGGTTAATACTTCAACTTTGACAGGGCTGGGAAATTTGGATATGTTCTTTAGTTTAAATTTTTACATTTTTTCTTCTTGGTTCAGATGTCCGATCCATTGACTGCTCTGATGCATGCTGTTCAAGTCATGAATTTGCTCAAGACCCTGATACTTAAAGCACTACGGGAGCGTGAAGAGACTACTACAATTGGAGGATATTCGCCGATGTCATACTGCTCTTTTGATAGGCGCACTGACGACGAGGTTGACAGTCAACATGAAATGAATACCAGCGGTGAGCTGAGAGGACCACAATCAAATCATAATGCACTTGCAGATTATAATGCCAGCAGTGAAAGTGAAAGTGAAGTTGAGTCATTTGGCGAGGTAGAAGAAAGCTCCTTGAAGCCACTGGATGACAATGAAAACACAAAGAACAGTTTCAGGGAATTCAAAGGACGCTTAAAAATAGCGAGTCTTAAGATTGATTCTATCTTCACTACAGCATCTGGTGCTTCAATATTCGATAGAAGAATTATTAACAGTTCTGGCCTAAGCGCCAGCGATGACAAAGATTCGGGCTTGAGTTCAATAGAGAAAGAACCGTCCAAACTATGAATTCACCAGTGATGTTGACGTGTTAGATGAGTCAGTAGATTCAGGATATCTGATGCCTGATGGTGTTTCAAGTGGATGCCTAAAAAATTACAAATATCTCATCTTGTTCTGTAAATTTTTCATTTATGTCATCCAATTAGGTCGATCAGTAACTACTATCCTGTGTTTGATTGTGCCTTCTGTTCAGCTCAGCGCTGAAGTTTTATTTTTGGCTATGTTGCCAGTTGCAACTAGCAGAAGATTCATGCCGAGTCGTGTTAAAAAAATTGAAAAACAAAGCAAGAAAATGTGGAACCATATCAGCAACCCTTTAGAAATTGAAAAACTTATGCTAGAAAGTGTGAATGTGACTGCCATTATTAGAGCTGGCCAACCAAGTAGGCCGGGTTACCGGGCCGGTTCGCCGGCGTGCCGGTTTGGCCAGCTCGTGGATGGCACATGAAGCTATTCGGGTCGTGCCGAGTCGGCCAGGTTGCCGATTTGTGGATTAGGCGGGTTTGGCGATTTATTTATTTTCTAAAAATAAATTAATTTCATTTAATATTTTAAAAGGATTAAAAAATTATACGAATATTTTTGAAATAAAAAAAGATGCTATCTCTATAAATTTTATTAATTAAAAAATATTTTACAGATTATTTGAGAGGACTCCTCTATAAAAAAAAACGGAACAAATCGTTTGTACATAATAAACATATTAAAAAAAACTTATTTAAAAAAATATATTCGAATTAAAATAAACATAATAAATATTTCAAAAAAAAAGAATGAATATTTATTTAAAAAAAACTTATTTTAAAAATGAACATATAAATAGTTCATTAATAGGAGAGTATACTACTATTAAACATTACTAAAAAAAATAGTTTGGATGGCTAAATTTAAATAAAGAAATACTCATGTACTGCATTCATAAACAAAAGCGTAGTAACAATCGTTTATTAATATTCGAATTCAATGGCGAGCCGGCGAACCATGGACGAGTTTGACGTGACGGTTCCGGTTCACTCCTACTCAACTCGTGCCCGACTCATTTTCTAAACGATTCGTGCCGGGTTTTGACTCAACCCGGTTTCCGAGCATCTTTCACGAGTTTAAGGGTGAGCCGGAGCGAGCCGAACCGTCCGTTTGGCCACCTCTAGCCATTATGCTTTCTAATTTGATTTGTTTGTCAATGTCGTGTACCAAATAAAATATCACAAAATCAAACTGATTGTGACTTGTTTGGTTTTGTTTAGCATTGAAGTCTAAAGTTATGCTTTTATTTTATGAAAATCAATGGTTCTTTACAATGGTAGAAAATTATGCTTGAAATTGCTATAGTTTGATTCTTTGAGGAGGATTTGTGCGATAGAGAGATCATGCTTTAAAACTTTAACAAGAATAAGAAAGTGACATTATGTGGATGATATATGAAACTACTAAAAGAAGGTTTCTCTCTTATAATTCTTACTTTTTTAACAATCCATCGTAAAAATTTAAATTCTCACGCATAACTACTGTATTCGTGTCTCCATGGCTCGACGTGTAATTACGCAGGATGGGGATCCGTTAGCCTGAACTTACATGGAAGTACGATCCTCTAGAGTGCTAATACTTTCTTGGGCAGAGACTGTCATAACCATCTATCCCCTATAATTTAACAATTGAAATTTTTATAAATATTTTAGGATTTTTTCATATCCACATAAAAAAAATAACCAATCCATTGGTGTGAACCAAAGCCCTACTCTTTTGTGCTATTGAAACTTAAAAGCACAACAAATATATTTTCTTTCACAAAACTCATTTCAGAGCAACAGACCCTTTGAGATCTCCTGTATACTTTTTCTTGCTTTGCTTTCTTTTCTTTACTCTGTAGCAATTTTGCTGACATACTGGAAGAATAATTTTCATCATAATGAATCGGTCGTCATGAACAAGACATGTAGAACTCTGACTAAAGATAAAATATTTACGTGTTATTTTATTCTACTTTGTTACAAGTTATAATAACATTTCTAAAGTTGAAGTTATCTAAATTTTTACAAAAATAATGTTACTAGAAAAAAAAAAGACACAAAGACTTTGTTGTATATGCCTATTAATATTATGGTATACTCGCTTATATCCTATGCGATGCATGAGTTTTTTTTAATAATGATTTTATGATTAAAATTTTGAAATTTTGAAAGTTTATATTTATTCAATTTTAATATATTTTCTTCTAAAATAATATTAAGTTAATTATTGATATTGATTGATAATCAAACCTTAATCATTTTATTAATAAATAAATCTAAAAATATTATTAAGTTAATTTTTATACTCACGGGAAATCGAACATGAATCAAATAATTAATTAATTAATAATATTTAAAAATTTACGTCTCTGACAACCATACCATATTATCTCACTTATTCCAATTATATATAGGATATAATTTGCATATAAAAAAACGAAGCAATCTAATCTTAAACTTTTTTATGAACCATCTATGATAGAGTATATATTTATATATATTTTATAGGATTTTATTCTTATATTTCTAGTATTTTGTACATAATTGGACATTTATTAATTAGAGTTTAATATTTTATTGCAGGAGATAAAGAATTCCTAAACTTGGAAAAATTGGAGAATAAATAGTCCAATTTGGAGATAAATTAAAAATAAATTCGGATTTAATGGTTAGCTCACACATGCATCACTGTTTGGGCCATATCTTAAGTTCTAGAAGTCAGAATTCAGAGGTGGTCAACTAGAGCAGCCCAGAAACAGGCCTAGAAGGCATACTTCGAATTTCACAATTATAGCCCTACTTATTTTAGGACATTTCTTGTGTTTTCTTATAAAACATTAAAACTCTTATATATTAGGGTTATATATAAATATATATATATATATAGGGGAATGCTCAAAAGAAAACTAATATTTTGGAGAAAATTAAGGTACTTTTATCAACCGTTGATTTCTAATTGATCTGATGGTTCATATTAAATTAGACTATTAAATTAGAATATTAGTTTCATTTTCAGTTGTTTGACATTTATTTACATATATTTGGAAACTATTACAATTTTGTTAATTATATAATGAACGGTGTAGATGATGGTATCTAAGTTTCCTATCTAAAAAATTTTCTCTAGATCCCTGCTATATATATATATATATATATATATAGACATACACCACCATCATACATCATATTATATTATTAGTTAGGCTTACTTTCGAGAGAAAAGAGAGTTTGAGAGGGAGATTGAAGGGATTCATCCGGATTTCAAACAAGTTCTTCAAGTTGTATTCTTTGTACTTTGTACTTTGTACTTAAACTCTTATACTCATGGTTTGTGATATTAATATATTTGTGGTTTTATCCATCATAAGTAGCTAATCCCTTTCCGAGAATTTGGTAGTATTCGTTGGTTTATCATGTTTGTTTAGTTATATTGTGATTCTCTTAGTTTGCTTATCTGTCATTGAGAGATTTATACAATTAAAAGAGTAGCTAACTTTTAATTGAATCTATATGAATTATAACAAATCGGGAGATGAGTTTTAATTCTAGTACATGATATGATATACATGATTTTTAATATTAGATCAAGAGATTGATATGTGAATTGTGATGCTTATAATTCTTGGTGCTTAATAGTCTATGTATGTATTTTGTTTGACCATGAGAGTGTCGTTCATGGTATAATTATAGGCATTATAACTTATCTTGGGAGATGACTTTATAATCATTAAGAAGGATTGTTTTTAGCAAAACACGAGACACAAATTAGACATTCATCATGGGCAATTGAAGAATCCTTATTACTGGATTATCTTCTCTCATATTTATTATATAATTTTTTATTTGATAATTAGATTAATTTTGTTAATAATTATACACCCACAAATTCTTCACCACACTTCTAAATTGTACGGAATAATATACTTGAAATTGATATTGATAAGAGCAAGTCCAATACATAGTTATACCTGGTCCTATGGCTATAATATAGAACTAAGTTTGTAAAATCACCACTCCAATGCATAGCTATACTTAGTCCTATAATAGCATAAATGAATAGTTGGTCCTATATTTAGGACTAAAAGTGACTATAGTCATCTTTGCTACATCATATCCAACCAACCACATAATTCTATTCATTATTAAACAATGTTAAAATACACTTTAAATGCTAGTTTGAATGTAGTTGGTCTTATTTTAGAATTATGCATTGGAGCACTAGTTGTATTTTAAGATCAAATACTACTTTTTAGTCTCAAATTATAGCAATGCCTATAGCCATTTTAACTTTAGTATTGGACTTGCTCTAACAGTCATTTCTTGCGAACGATACCCTACTCAATACTCGACAACAATCTATCGATTGCACAATACTCTCTCGTTGACACGCGACCCGGAGAAGGCCTGGATATTCACTAATTTTATCAGAACAGTACACAGCACAGCCATAGACAAAGTAATATACTTTGATGAAAGATATTCCATGTACGATGCCCGTGTTCTTCAACTGTCAGACCTTTCATTTTTATCAGAACACACTGTCCCTTGAATATTAGCAAAATGTTCACGGCAAGTTTTCAAAGTTGAATGTTTTACTAATGCCTCGTCAAGAACGTAGGGAGAGAAAAATTCAACACGAATGAAAAGTATGTTAACTGGTATAACCAAAAGCAATGAGAAATGGAGAAAAAGTAATATCGACATATCATCCGAAATAAAGAGTTATACATGCGCACTTGCTTGTTAAAGGAAAATGAAGTTCGAAATGACTGTCTAACTCCATTGTTATTCCTCTGAAGATGATCAACAGACAGATTTAAATCATCGATCTCGATAAGATCGAGAAAATATTAAAGGATTGCCAAGCATAACACAAGTGATAGGTTCATTGTTACATTGACAAAGAAGTTTATGTAGAATAGAACAACTGTATATAACTTTGATTCTTGACCCAAAAGCAGAAACATACGATACTAAACGTGATTGGATCACAAGGTTGTTAGTTCTTGTACACATGTAGGCTATGTTTGTTGTTTCCGAAGATTACAACCCATGATTATATCTCAGTGGATTAGACTCCCGGAATGAAATAGGACTGTTAGCCCAGATTTTATCATTCAAAACAAACATAGCACTACTGAAAAAACAGAACAAAACTTACCAAAGTAATAAGAAAGAACAAATAAACCACCCCAACAAGCTAGGCATGATGACATTAGTCAAGAACCTAAGCAAGTGTCCCAAAACAACTTGTCATTCTCCTCTTTAGGCTCCATGACATTAGACTTACTATTCTTCTTCTGCTGCCTTGAAACAACATATCCCATTTTCCCACAACTACTCCAAACCTGATTAATGGCACCATCATCTTCGTCGTCATCCTCATCATTACAATCCCTATAATTAGGATTATACCCATAATCTTGCTCTTTTTTCTTCGACTTCTTCTTGAGACATGATCTCGCGTAATATTCCTCCTTTTTCTTCGACTTTTTCTTAGAACTTTGGGTACATTTTTTACCGCGATCACTAAAATATTTACCAAATGATGTACTGTCATCGGAGCAACAAGAAAGAGCATCATCAGCCTCATAGTTTTTTATCTCTAAATTCTCCATATTCATTTCGGAATTGGCCTCAGAGTCACCTGTGGACTCATAGAGCAAGAACGGAGACACATCAACCACATTATGCCAATCCCAATTCCTCCCATCCATATTTTTTACACCCCACTTGATCTTCTTTTTTTCAATAACAAGAAAAGACTTGGTAAAATGTGGAAGACTTCTATCATGTGAAGCTCAAAACAAAAACTTTGAACACATAAATTTATACTGTACGATCATAAAAAAATATTATTCTTTCGGGTGCAAAGTCACGCTATAAGATATTGTGTTTTTCATACATACAAGTATGTGTGATGGGGTGTTTGAAAGTTGAAGGTTGAGTGGGCAAGCAATCCTTTATATACTACTGTAGTTGAGAATTTTAAGATTAAGATTAAAGTAGATGCGCATGTATATGGGTTCTTCTAGAAGGGGGTCATGTCCAACGGGACATGACATTTATTAATCTCATGACAAAGAAATAAAAAGACAAGACGGCCTATTTCTTCTAGAAGTAAATCAGGCCTACTGTTTATTTTCACTTCACATGTAGAACCTTACAGCCTTTCTACTACAACTCACTTCAAGAAACGTATGTTATTTATGTTTATTTTTTTACATCACTGCTTTTGCAGTTTGCTTCCCTCTGCTCGGAATCTATTCACAGAAGTGGCAGGGGCTTGCTGTTACATCTCCAAACATTAATTTATTAAGAATAATCAAGTATACAAATTACTGTGTAAAAAAGGTGCAAGTTTCAATTTCAAAAACTATATGATCAGGGATTGAATAATAATTAAAATCAACAGAAATACTAAAATTAACTGTTTTGTACTTAAAATTATATATGTTATATAATTAAAAAAATATTTATGAATTATATCACTGGAAATATATTTAATATATTTTAAAATGCAATTAAAATCATAATAAAGGTCATAGTATGTGTTGTTAAGATTTCCTGGTAATCAAATTAATCACTTTTATTGAATGGCAATGGTTCATGCTTAATACAATACATCTATACAATATTATAATAACCAAACTAGAAACATCTCCAATTTTAAGTGAACCATAGAAACGATCCTACCCATTCAATTTTAATAAAAATCTAAAATATTAATCTCCTAACTAAAATACATCTCACATTAATCTCTAAACTAAAATATCTCACATTAATCTCCTAACTAAAATACATCTCTATACAAAACAAATAAACATTATTTTATTAAAATATAAATAAATTATATAAAAATATATATAATATTAAATAAAGTTTAAATTATTATTATACAAATAAAAATAAATTTAAATCATAAAACAAATATTAAAATAAAAATATTAAAAAACTAAAAAAATTGATCCGTGACGGGACATAAGCTAGTTGGTACTTAAAAAAGATTCATTCTCTCTAAATAATTACCTTAGTGCGGAGCTAATCTATTGGATTAGTAAAAAAAAGGTTATATTTTAGTGTTCATTCTCTTTTAGTAACAAGAAATCTGTTGATTAAATCTATATAAATTGTATAATAATTTGTAAATAGCAATACGATGATAACAAAAAACCATCAAACAAAGCAAACGAAAACAGAACGAACTTAATTAGTAAAAAAACAGAACCAACATAACAATACCTTTATACATGCATTGTGGTACGTATTTGACATTTGACGCATGACCAAAGAATAAGCATGATGTAATAATTACCATGTATGAATATCATATAAAATATACTGTATAAGGTCAATAACTGCACACTATAATGGAAAATTAAGTTTAAATGATTCTTATATACACTACATGCATAATAGAAGTATCATATTACATTGATGGGCCCATTACCATCTTTTCATCATTTTTAAAAGAAAACAAGATAATTAGGTTAAAATAACGTTAACCAGTATGTTTCAAAGCACTAGCTGTATGCCTGATAAAATAGTCAAAAATTATCATCTGTGCATTGACAGCAGGGTAATTTCTCTATACATAATTACAAACACATATTTGTGTATATATATATATTTATATATTATTGATTCAATTCAAATAATTATTGATATACATATTTAAGTAGATAACACCAAATTGAAAAACCTTAGAGATCTTTAAGATTTTTTTCTGTACAAAACAAAAATTATTAATTTCATACACTAAAGCAACTACTAATATATTATTTGCCTTTATATAAGAAAATCAAATACATTGTAGAAATGCAAATTGGACTAATTGAACAAATATGAAAAGCATTTTAAAGTTTAAAACAAAGTGAACAATATGTTATACGATTACAATGCTAAGTACATTTGAGAAAATTACACAATTATTGTGACTCTTTAGAAGAAAACTGTGTAATATATATATATATATATTTATATTCTTCTGTTGAATTACTTTGACAATTTACACTCTTTGAAAATAAAATTACACTCGAAAGGAGCTGAGTGTATTCAACATTCTTTAATTAGGGATTCTTATTTGTCCAACTTATGACTGCAACAATGCATGATGGGTCGATATAATTTATGGGAAAACAGTAACATGCTTTAATTGAAAATTTTCAGCAAGGTGGTCAAAACAGTACCAGACTACCAGCTGTGTCTTTTCTGCTAACTTGTTGTAGCAGCAATATTTAAGTGATATGCCGACACTGTGACTTAATATTTATAATATCATCAAACATTTGACTATGCAAAGCTATTTTGAATATTTAATAAAGCTAAATGACTGAATTTGAAAATGCAGTAGCAGTACTCGTGGAGTGAAACAAGTTTAAAATCTCGTTTCAGGACTTCCAGAAAGTAAGAATAAGAAGGGATGAACACACATTTTTCTAAGAATGACAATTATATAATTACATTTGTATATAAATGTTGCAAAACATGCAAAACAAATGTTGTGCTTACTGAAACTCTAAGTTAGAAAATATATACTTTCTGATAAAGACCGATTAGAACCTTCTATGCTATATTGCTATATATGAGTTGTGACAATACTATTGTCGGGACCAGTCTGAGCAGACTCAAGTACTTGACCACACCCATATGCCCTTAATCTTTACAACAGTGTGTAATAGCATTTTTATACGAGAATTTAAGCTAAGATTTTTTTTAAAATACAGATAGAATGAATAAATGATTATATCAATCGGGCCTGGACTCTTTTTATATATATGTACAATATAAAATTAACCGATATCCTTTTTTATATATACGTACAATATAGAATTAAATGTAATGTATCTAAACTATGCTCATAGTGCAATTTATGTACCTAAAGTTTAATAACTAGCAAAATAGAGATTGAACTTTTCAAAAGTATGCAAAAAGCATGTTGTTGTTAATTTATCTAACAGCGTTTGTAATATCATTAAAAAGGCCAAGCAAGAGCTTTTTTGTATTGCTAAGCTACTAGCCACATAAAATTTTAACCATTGAATTCTTTTACTAACTATTTCAACAGATAAATTTGTATATATGTTCACATTTCAAATAAAGCTAGGCTCATTTTTTAGAATATAAATTATTATTTTTTTAAAGAAAAATGGATTTAATTCAATAATAAAAAGTTATACGACATCTACAAAAATGAATAAGTCGAACAAGTATAAAATAGATTAAATCGTCAATTTTCATGCGGAGATGATCAATTGATATGTTGAATATGATATATTTACATGTACTCGTTTGAGTCATCGACCATAAATGCAATCCAATATAAACTTTTATCACTACTAAATCAGAACCAAAACTCACAATAAAGGGGAGAACAAACACTCTCTCACCAAGAAAATCAAATAAACTGAAATTTCAAATAAAACTTAAATCTGAAAAACGAAACCTACTCTCGAATATAATAAACTACGCTTGAATCATCATAATTAAAGGCAATACTTCAATTCTTTCTTCTAAAAAGTACCTAAATGAATTAAAAAAGTCATTCCAGAAATTTGAGTATTTGAATATTATAGATAATTAATTAGAAAGTAGTGAAAGTATGTTCAGTGTTTTAAAGGCTATATGTAATAAAATACATTAGATATTTTAATAAGAAGATATTAATATCAAAGATCCAATAGAAAGCGTAAATATTGTCTCCCGGCTATCTAGAAGGAAATGATCTTATATTTTGCTTGCAGTCATCTTTTTTTAGAAAAAAAACTTGCAATCTTTTTTCTTTCTACACAGACGGCTTTAAATTTTTATTTTTCTAATGAGCGAATCTTTCTACCTTTTGTCAAGATGAAAACTTAAATAAATTTTAAATAAAAATTAACCTATGTAAGATTAAATTTTAACTTGTATTATATATATATATAATATATTATAATTTGATTAAATTGTATATATAAATTGACATGTAAAAATATTATATTATTTAAGATTTTATATATAAATTAAATTCTTATTTTTATTTTTATTATATTATATTATAACTCGATCCACAAAAATATATCATCTATATATTTGGTGTGAGAATTTATTTAAAAACTTCATAATTTTAATTTGACTAAAAGATTATATATATTTTTTTAATTTATAAATTATTTATAAAATAAGTCAAACGGATTTAATGTATTGCATGTTGCATACTGAAATTACAATACGACCCCTGTTTTTTATTTAAACTACAAAGCATTACTGAGATTACGATACAATCCGCATCTTTTTGTTTAAACTAAAAAGCATTAGACAAATTAACGATAATATTATTTTTTTGGAAAAACTAACGATAATATGTTTTTTATGAAAAGGGAATCAATTTAATAATAAAAAATCGTACGATATCTACAAATACAATCAAAATTGAGCAAACATTTAAGCATATCCATGTTGAATCAACCTTCTTTCTTGTAGAGGCAACCAAATAAATTTTTGAAGATGTTATGAATATATGTATTTGCTGTAACTCAATTGTTTTGAGCAATGCAATCTCATAAAAACATTTATCATAAAATCAAAACCATGAAAATTTTGTAGAACTATAATTCCGGACATGAAAAACATCAAAACAAATCAAACTCCCTTAAAGAGAGACTAAATAAAACCCAAAAAACTCAAAAAAAATTGAAAATTTATTAAAATAAAACATTAAGAAAAACGAAAAAGAAAAAAGTATTCGTGCTTTTCGTAGTATTGCCGTATTGGGCTTTGTTTGGGAGTGCTCCCTTGAGTAGTTTAGTCACTTCCCTAGTTCGATGACTCGAGTACACACCCATCCCTGTGTTGTGTGGCGTGTGCGAAACTTCAACCAAATTGCTCTGCTTTCTACCCTTTTTACAGCACAAGTGGGCTACTCAACAACCACGTCAATTGACCAACCTATTTTTTATAATATAAAAAATTAAAATAGACAAGTTTATAATCCGTGCTAATAACTAATATTTAAATTAATTAATTTTTTATTTTTATTTATATTTAATATAAAATTATATATATTAAGATTTTATGTTAATATTATATTTTCTCTTATTTTATATAAATTTATTCTATTTAATTTAAATATGTTATAATTTAGACTCGTGTTATAATAAATATATAATTGGGTCTAAACAATAAAATTTTAGTTAATATAGATATGTTTATAGTTAGGGTCCGTATTATAATAAATAAAATTATATCTGATATATGTATAACTTTTAGACCCGTGATCAGGACCGACCGAGCAAAACTTTTAATTTTTTGGCTTGGTCTTTTTTCTCTAGATTACGGGCTGCTCTAAATGGATTTTGGGTGTTGGACCACCTCAGAACTAAAGATAATTTTGTAAGTTTCGTGTGGGCCGTAAAATTGCTCATTCTGACTTCTAAAACTCAAAATATGGCCCAAAAAACGTTTGTCGTGTAAGGAGTACAATAATTATAAATTTTCTTTTTAATATAACTCCAAAATAGATCTTTAAGTTCAAGTTTATATATTAGTAAGATATCTGATAGAATTTGAGTTATAATATGAATCGAGATAAGAAAAATTATAGTTGTTAGGAATTTTAATAATAATTATAACTTATAAATAATTATTCCCTCTGTTTTATCCAATTCTTCACACTTTCCTCCACCTAATCTATCAATTAAATATCAATTGACCCCATCACTTTATCCGTTTTTCTTTCTCTTTCATCCACTTAATATAATTTTCTTAACCTTCGTGTCTAAATTAAATGTAAATAATTGAGTCGAACGGAGAGAATAGTATATAATATTATGTAATTATTAATAATTGATTTTTTAAATTTTGATAGTATTTGAATAAAATACTTCTTACTCTTATCATGTATAAGATATGATAGTCTAGATTACGGATGGGGATAGTTAGATACATTTTTATTACTGTAATAAAGATAATCCTAACTCCTAAACTTGGTTGTTATAAATTTATAATATGATGATAAAATTGAAGACAGACCCTAGTGATGGAATCCTGCTATGCTATACGCTGTTCAACTCTAGAGTCTAGACCACTGTATGCTAGTACTATTTTCAGGCGCCTTTTAAATTTTGTCATTTTATACCGATTTACCAAAGTCAATGGTTACTGTTTAGTGAACGCTGAACACGAACATTTTCTTATTCAATGACTTGAGAGGCAGATTTTACATTTTAAAATTTTCCAAAAATAATAACTTTTTATATTATAAAATTTATTTTCATTCACTACTTTTCTCCACCTAATCTATCACTTAAATATCAATTGACTCCATCACTTTATCAACTTTTCCTTCTCTTTCATCCATTTTTCCTTCTCTTTCATACTACCTAATATAATTTTCTTAATCTCAGTGTCCAACGTAATGTAAACAATTGGGTGGTACGGAAGGAGTAGTATATAATATTATGTAATTATTAATGATCGATTTTTTGAGTTTTGATAGTATTTAAATAAAAACTCTCTTGCTCTTGTTATATATAAGATGTAATTGTGTAGATTACGGATGGGATACTGTAATAATGATAATCCTAATTCCTAAACTTGGTTGTTATAATACCGATGGAATCCTGCTATAAGCTGTTCAACTCTAGACCCCTATATGCTAGTACTTTTTTCATGCGCCTTTTAAATTTTGTCATTTTATACAGATTACCAAAGTCAATGGTTACTGTTTAGTGAACACTGAACACGAACATTTTCTTATTCAATGACTTGAGGTAGGAGACTTTATAAAATAATGCATTTTTTCTACTGTAATATACGAGTACTCTATAATAACACATGCATATTATATTCTTGAATATAAATAGGACTACTATGCTTAAATTTATATTTATATTTATATTAGTGCTAAATCTACAATATACAATTCGAAACGGATTCGATTGTACATGCACAAAATTCAAATTAGACATGAATACCGTTTCATTAATTGTAATACGATTGTTATCAAAAATTTAAACTTGTGGAGTAGTAGTCATTTTTATTAAATTTTGAAAACTATGAATGATACAAAAATTGATTACACGTTTACTCGAAATTATACCCCTACCAGCAGCAGCCTGTCAAACTATGAAACATGTTAGTATTAGTCAAGTTATGCAACAAGCTGATATCCACGCGTGAGTCGTGAGCAACAGTTGATCAAAACTTGTTAAAGATGATGCATAGCAGAAGAGCTGTTTCTAGTGAGCACGAAATTTTGACTACAACTGTCCTTGGTGTTCTTTAACATATAAAAAATAATTTTTTTGTTGGAAAATCTTTTGCAAGAGTAAGCATGAGTGTCCTTGAAGGTAAGAGATGATACCATGCTTAAAACGATGATGTTCAAACTAAGACATTAATAAGGTAAATGAAACACACATTGCAGACTAACAGACGACCAATTAATCAGAATTGGAGCTTGACTGTCCATTTGACAGCCTTAGCCCCAACAATGATAAACATGCAGCAGCAGATTCAATTGGAGAGAGCTGGAGAACAATTAAATGGTTAATACCATTTTGTCAAAAAAAAAGACTCATGTAGATATTTATTTTTGATCATCGATTAGTGGTTGATTGAAACATGATGGGTTATATTTTTTCATATCAAAGACCGAAGTTGATTGAAATGAGTTGGAAGAGCTACCAGAACTTAGGAATCAGGACTCAAGAGCATCATTGTCCGACCAACAGCTGAAGTTCAATTAAAGATTTAACCTGTAGACCTGTATTTGCAACACAATTAGAAAGTCTTCAGGCATCAATACTAGAATCTATATACCTCTAGGATTTCCAGTTAATTATCTTCATGTCATCCACAACATATTAACTTTTATGAATTGAAAGAAGCATACTCTCATATTACACCTTAAAATGAATCACGTCTTCACTCAATTGACGTTTTCATCATCCAGTATGCAGCGACAACATTGTCTAACATGAATGGAATGTTACAAAGAATGTTTACAATTAGATACTCTGAAAATGGTTTGCAATGCTAAAGTCACACCTTGTATCCTTGAATCTTTAGTGATAAAGCAGCAGGCTAAAGATTGCAAGTCCAGCACAATTAGCAGTTACACAGTTATACTCTACTAAATTTTAGAAGAGTTCTGCATTGTATAATATTTCGAACTTTATAAATAAATATGCTAAAAATGTTACAATACAGCAAAAAAAATTTAAGGGACGGAGATGTAATGTACAAGCTATAATGGTGCTTTCACTGTGAGTTAATAAGTAGTCAGGCTCTGCTCACTTGGTTGCAAAACACTTTCAAATTAAATCTTGAGAAACCTTAAATTTAGACACAATGTTGAGTCAGCGATGCAACATAGAAGGGCAGCAAAAGAATACCGAGAAAAAACTGGCGAAGATCTTGATCCCACTTCACCTGCAAGGTGGTGGTATTCTTTATTGTAATCCGGAAGGAAACCTGAGGCATATCTCAAATACAACCTTTCTCTTTCATCAGAAGCTACTCTGCCCAAATTGCTTCTGCTATCATTGCCATAAGTTTGGCCCAGCTGCATATTTTCTGAAGGCTCTGATGATGGCAACAGATACCGATTCACCAATGAAGTGGAGCTGTCATGGTTAGGATTATACATTTCAGCATCATGGAAACTGTCAAAAGGAGGTTTATATCCTATTGTGGAACTCTTTTGAGGTACTTCATTCCGCCCCCTAAGTCCGTAGGTTCGATAATCTTTTTCACTGAGAAAAAGTTCATCTGAATGAGTACTTCCTCTGGGCAATAAGGTTTCAGCCCCACTCGACAAAGCCAAATTCCTATGAGGCTGCTCCCTTTCTTGATCACCAGTATAACTATAAGGATCAAACAGAGGTCGTGAAATAGCAGACTTAGGCCTTTCTCCTCGAAGCCCAAAACTTTTGTATTCTTTTTCCGAAAGAAATTGTGGACTAGAATGAGGTGCATGGTTGGGTTGGATATATTGCTCTGCCACCTGCTTCTTTTCATGATTGAAGGGACTACGATAGTCAGCTGCTGCATTTCTGCCAATATACTGATCTATGAACAATCTAGCAGCATGGCCCTCTTCAACTGATGCTTGTGGTGGGAGAAAGATCTTTGGCAAAGTTTCGTGAAGAGAAGAATTTACATCTGAATGCAGCGACGTGATAGCATGAAACAGGCATGTTAATTTACATCTGGTAGATTTTTCTATTGAATTAGTACTTGTTTGACTGTCACATCCGATGTTCCTACAATCTTCATACATCCAGTAGTTGCTTAGGTTCTACATCCATCACCAAGCGTCCAAGCCTGATGTAATCTGAGAGGGGGAGAGTGTGGTTAACAGGTAGATTCCCCGTAGTGCCTTGAGCTGCAACATGTGGAATATTTTATGTATTTTCGAAGAAGGCGATGATAAGAATTTATAAGCTAATGATCCTGCCTTTTGGGTGATTTAAAATGGCCTGTCAAATCGAGGAGCCAACTTGTCATTCATTCTCTTTGCCAACGAGTGTTGCCTATATGGTGTAGTTTGAGGTACAAGTCATCCCCCACATTGTAATTGACCACTTATTTGTGGTGAACCAAACATGTTCTTAGCATGTTTACGGTCACTCGCATTAAGAAGAACATTAACACAGCATGATTACACAGGTAATATAGCAAATGAAACATAAATATAGTATTAAAAACGGTAAAAATACATATAATTTCATTTACACAAATTATCTCCACCCCCCAACAACACTTGCCACGAAGTAGCAGTAACTAAGTCCCAGCTGCCACAACTGGGACTACAAACAGAGAAGAAACCAAATAAACCCCACAACTGGGACTACAAACAGAGAAGAAACCAAATAAACCCCATGTACACGAGCTCTCATATTTGCCTCCTCGCTCTCCTAGAATAAACCTTCAAGCAATTCTTCTTGGCATAATTTGTGAAAAGCTGATGCCTGACAGGAAAATGAAATCTCTTTTAAGTAAAGCTAGGTAGCTGCAAACTTGCAATCCAAAAGTTATGCTTGCAGGAAATAAAAACTAATATTACAAGCAAGCAGCTAGTTTCACATTTGATTATAGTATTGTTTGACTCGCCTTAAATAATTTAGTTTCTGGGTAACGATCCCACTTAGTAGAAGCTCTGAATTGTATACAGGCACACCTGCAAACAGATATGAAAGTTGCAACATGTCATAAAATTTACAAGTCATCGATGACCATTTTGAATTTCAGAATGGAAAATGAATCTCTACCTCCCTTGAGGAATGGCACACAAGTCGTATAATCTTCTTCACATGAAAGGATCAATAAATCATCAAAATTTAATGTATCGCTTGCAGCTATCAGAATATTCTCCACTGGCTGAGGAAAGAATTATCAGAACTTCATCTTTGATTGATATTAGATACATGCAAGCAGCATTGAAACCAATACGCTAGAAAGTAGATATCATCAAATTTGTGCAGTCAACAAATAGGATTGAATGCGAAAGATATGTGGTATGTGTAGTTTTCTTGGCAATTTCATACCATATGCTGCCTCACAAGTCATAATTCACAGGTGACACCTTGAAGAAGTTCACAATTAACTAAACTACCAGCAATTAAATCAGGAAAATAAAAAGTGTTCTATACCTGACCATTAACTGACTTGACCAAGCTTTCAATCATTTCTTTGCAAGGTTTGACATTTTGAGTAATCAAGACTCTTTGATCCTGGTGGTCAGTAGCAAAAGATTGTCAGAAGATGAAACTAAAAGAAATAGAGTGTCAGAGCATGACTCTAAACCAAGCATAAGCATTCTGACACTGACAGGGACTGAGATGCAAGCAACAAGAAACACGCATGTACCTTAAGAAGGGGATGGTGTCTAGCACGAGTCAGTGAAACAGATAAATCAAACCCAATCTCCTTCTCCTTCTTTGTATCCCTCAAGATGTACTTTTCCTCATCAACAAAACAACCAGCTTCTGCACAATTCTCTAACCAAAAAGGTGTTACTACTGGTTTACCAAGAGCAATGGCTTCCAACATGTTCCTTGTCCGGACAAATCTGTCAGTAATGAAATGTGTAGCCTCTGAACAGCAAGAAGCAACAGAGATCCCTAGTCGTGCCAGGATCTGAAAGTCAAAGAGAGGAACCTAAACAATACTCTGTAGAAAATTAGAGATGGAGAAATTTACAAGCAAATGAAGAACCTTTTTTTGTTGTTTTCTTATGTTGTCATTCAAGCTTTGGCTGAACAAGACTTGAACATTTGCCATGTTCCTTCGCCTTCTCAAATCTTTGGACACAAAGTCAGGAAGCGTTTCTGCAAACCCTAGCCGACTAAGCTCTTTCATAAGAGGTGATCTCGAGGAGAGTTTACCGGGCAATTTCTTGCCAACTCCAGCACCCCCATGAGCATCTGATACATTGTGTTCTGCAATTAATAACACACCAGGTATTAGATTCTTCATTGCATCAACAGTTGATACATAAGAATTCATCATGTAGTTTACTGTTTACTGGATTGACATTAGTTGTTGACAGCAATTCATTTTATAAATTTGTTCGAGAATTAGTGGAGTCATTGTTAAAAATTATGCTCACCTGAATTTTCCCGGGAAAAACTTTCTACACATATTTTATTTGACAATGGCTTAACTTGACAAATAGATTGCGGTTTACTGACTGCTTGTAAGATGGAATGATTGACACTGAAGTTTGCTTCTGGCTTTTGAGGAATTACCACAGACTGGGTACTGACATTTTTAGCATGCACCGCTGTAGATGAAGCACAATGATTACTTGCTTTTCGTAAGTGGTTTAGTACTGTGGGATGAGTTCTTTTCCTTTTTGGATAGGTCCAGATATCTAGCTTTAAGTGGCTGGTGGTGACAGCTACAGATGAATCACTTTGAATTTGTTTATTCGAGCTACTTGTAGTTCCACAATGTGTGTTGGAAACTGTCTTTGGTAATTTATTTTTCATGTTCACCACTTGAAAATCAACAGAATCTAGCTTTCTCCTCTTTATTCCTCTTTCAAGGCAATCCACCTCTTTATCAATACAGTTCAACCTTTCTGTAGAATCCTCAATATTCTGTGGCGAGTGCACCAACAAAGGCTGCCTGGTAAAGCGGGTAAAAGTAGAAGAACTCTTGACCTTCTCTCTACGTTTTAAAATGTATGAGTCACGTTTAAAGGATTTTGAAGGCGGGGCCTCTTTGATATTCTTCTTTCTTAATGGCAAAGTTTGACTCATTAATTTCTTTCTTCTTGTTAACTTGGGACCTAACTTGTTTTCATTTGCTTCAATTTCAGAGGGAGAAAAATTAATGTTGTTCAATTTCTCTAGAGACCGCACCGTTTTCTTTAAATCTTTCGCAATAACTTCTGAACCATCACCCGCATGAAAGGAACTACATTTTGATGTTCCAGTCAACATGTCACCTCTCAATGAATCTTCAGGCAAGTTTTTCAGAGCTGGAGGAGAACTAATATTTAAAGGCGGAGGCGGGACATGCATTAAGGCTTCCATTGCCTCAGCAGCCAACTGAGTGTCAAAGCCAACATCAAACGTATCAGATGCATCCCTTTCTAACACATCTACTTCGGGCTGCTGCATAAAAGATTCTGGATCAGCCTGTTTAACAAACTGGTCACTGAACTCTGTATCACTTTTCAACTCAGTAGCTTGCATCATGTCAGAAGTTTCATTACTGTTGAGTGTCATTTCTGTTGAATCTTTATGTTCAGTATGTGCTATTGCCATCTGCAACTTTTCTACACCAAAATTGTTGTCTTTTTTAGGGTTCAGACCACTAACATGCAGAAAATTTAAAACAGATGCCTGTCTGTCATCCTTACAACCCGGGAAACCTTCCTTTCTGTTTTTCACATGCAAACCTGCCCAATCAAGAACTTTGTCTCCGGGCCAGTCAAAGCTTTCAAATTCTCCATATGTGGTTCTAAGGTTGGCCTGCCTTGCCAAAGCTTGTGAGCCCTTTCCAAAAGAAGCAGGGGGTGACACCACCCTAGTAACCTTTCCTCTTTCGACATCAGGAGACAGGCTTACATCAATAACTGATAGATAGTGATCCACAACACTCAATGCATTGGCTTGTGAGTGCTCTCCAGGTTCTTGAGAGTCGATGTAACTTAAGGCTGAAAGATCATGGCCATCAGTTACCAACAAAGTATCTTTTATCCCTTTTACAGTCTCATATTTACTTAAAGGTGCCTCCATTTCTGCTTGAGCATCTGCTGTGGAAATTTTCCTGTTCACATCTATGTTCTTCATATCATCAACAAAGGAAGCTATTTTACCATCACAATCCCAGTTTGTATTATCTACTGCACCGTCCTTTACATTTCCATGCATTGCTACTTGACATTTTACACCATTTTCATAGCCCTTAATATTATGCTGTTTCTTCCAGGTAGCCTCTGTGTAGATGGATTCAGGCCCAGTATTACTTCCTTTAAATATTGAACAGCTTCGTATTTCACTACCACTTCTCCTAAAATATCCTAAGAGAAATTACAAAATTAATTTATACCCAAAGTCAGTATAATTACTCCAAGCTCTGAAAATTTGTGTATCATAAGAAAAAGTGTTTAACCCAGGTGAAAAGGAAGACTTGTATTTTATCAACTTAATACCAGTTTACCACTCTGCTCTTATTATTCAGTTCTTAAACCAAATCAAAGTCCCTAATGTTTTGCCTAGAGAACTATAATCATCTCTAAGCTTATTTCCCATATTCTTCAACAATATTACACCTCGAAAAAGCACCTATTATCCATTCAACAAATACTAGTATACTACTACCACCACAACTACTAATAAGTAATAATACATGATCAAAGTAATGGAGTAAAAAGGGGAGAGAGTACCAACCAACTCTTTTTATTGAAATTTCAAAGAAAGTTCCAAGATGAAAATAAGATATGATTAAAAAGTTGTTACAGTGATATAGTGAATAATAAATTAAGTTCCCTGTGAAGAAAAGTATGGCTTAAATTTTTTTAATGGCATTTAGAACTGTCCAAGCGGTGAATGCTAATGAAGTGAATGGGTAAATAAAGAAGATAAGAAAGGAATACATGCATACATACATGTCACGGATAGAGAATGAGGTTAATCTAATTAACAATCATCTCCAACGGTAGCAATAGGTACGAACCTACATAAAATTGATTAGAAGCTGGAGCTGGACTGAGCTGCCTCTTTTCTGTTAACACTTTGTCGGCTTCCAAATTTGTATCTATTTTTCGTTGTATTCCTTCATCATCACTATCCAAAACTTCTTTTTCAATGTCAATATCTAAAGTCTCAGTATCATCATGAATATTTTCCAACTGGGTTTCTAATGAGGGACTATCCGCAATAATAGTGTCCTCAAAAGGTACAGTGTGTTGATATTCACCCCCATCACTCGCTTCATCTGTATCCTCTATTTCGAAACAAGAACACATTACACATAAAATCATAATGCAACATATTTAACCAAATAGTCAAGTAAAGTGAACTCAGTAATAGAATATTTGTAAACCATGTAGTCGAACGTTTTTTTTACCATAGCAACAAAGACTACGCAACACTTTTCAAAAAAGTCAAAAATCGAGATTGTCAAGTGAAGTACAGGCTGTCTAGTTATAGAGGCGGAATCGTGTTCGTGGTGCTAGACAAGCACTCGGCTCTACTCGAATGTATAGAATACACAATTACAGATTCAAATCGATATACTACATTTCATTCCATTCAATACAACTGTATACCAATTGTTTCAACAAATAGAGATTTTCTCATTCGCAACCTCTTCATAGATATATAATGAGAGAAGATAGCACATATTTCAGAAACTATGTAAACAATTCAAGCATATCATAATTGAAATTTAACAGATGATAGAGAGATAGAGAGAGGAAGAGAGAGAGAGAGAGAGAGAGGGAGGGAGGGAGGGAGATGGAGAGAGTGGGAGAGGGAGAGCGAGAGAGTGAGGGAGGGAGGGGGCGAGAGAGAGAGAGAGATTAAACAGAAGCTAAAAAATGTAATTGAAATTGGAAAGAGAATGGCGATATACCAGGCAATGAAGATGCGGAAGGCGATTCATAACTCGTAAACATCATCGTCGTAAGCGAGAATTGAACCCGAATTTGATATTTTCAATTTGGTGGCGATGATGATAATTACTTGGGGGAACACAAAATTATTGTTTTGGAGGGAAATTTAATTCTTATTTTAGTTATCATTATATTAAACTTTTAAAACTTCAACCAGATGGGCATTCGGTCCAGTGGTATGATTCTCGCTTAGGGTGTGAGAGGTCCCGAGTTCAATTGTCGGAAGCACCTTTTTTGTCTTTTTGGTTTCTTTCAGAAAAGAAATCACTTTGTTACAACTTGTGATCTTCCATGGGGCGAAATTGTATTGCAAATACAGGAAACAATGCATTTAGCCATCAGTGCTTTCCACACACTGAAATAGTGAAATGTAGTATTACAGTACTATTTACAAAGATTTAATGGAGTACAAAAGAACACTGGCACCCGAAATAACCAAATTTTTTACATTATTCTTCATCATCTTTCATTAACTTGTAGCACTTGAGTTGCTCTCCTTTTTCCACAACTCACAGCAACATCTGGCGTACATCTACTTTCATCCAGATCCGATAGTATGTCCCTTCAGTTTATAGCTAAGCAAGCACATACATTGTATGTGTTAGCAACCTAGGCAATGGAACATATCATTCAAACACCTCTTCGTTTCGCCATTCTTACCAGTAACATCACAGAACTAACCAAAATTTTACTCGTCCTGAACGGATCAGTCAGAAATGTTCCAAAACAGTCCTCCTCATGAATTCCTCTGGCACTGGCAAATAAAGAGAAAAATGTTAGCTGGAGTTGTGTAGTCTAAGAAGAAGTTACAAGGAGTCGTCTAGGCTAAACTTTCTTTTTATCTCAACCATAGTCAATATTCGTTATGAGATGTATTTTCAAGTATGAAGTAGGATCTTTGAACAGAGCAAAACCAACGGGATTGTCTACCGACCAGGGAATAATATATATTCAAGATATTACTTCTTCGCATGACAATTATACAAGTCCAAGTAGCCGAAACACCTAATGTATGAGATAATAGGATAATCTTAAAAGAACACGGAGATATGTTCATAGAAAGATTTGCTGATGTGACAGAGAAGACAACGATTACCTAATCCACCAGTGAACAACTTGAACTGACCCATTGCCTGCCTAATGAACATCTCAACACCACTCACCACCATGGCACCAACCTCAGTAGCCTCTTGCATTAGCCGAGTGTTTCTAGGTGTGTATACAGCATCAAAAATCAGATCATACGATCTCAATGCCTCCTAAAATCCAAAAATTGCTGATTAGTATGTCATCCTTTCTGTGGACAAGTAAAAACAAGAACCAAATCTATAAAACAAACCCATGCAGGCAAAAAAACACCTTTGGTACAGGAGTTTCATTTATATTTGGTTCCATGCCGATGGCTGAAGCATTTGCAAGAACCATCCCATTTGTAGGGCAGTATGTGTCTAAACTTTCAATTGGAAAAGCTTCTCCAGAAACTGCTTGAGCAAGAGCCTTTGCCCTCTCTTCCATAAAATGATCAAAGTCAGAAGAGCAAAGACACCATAAGTTAAACTGGATAATTGAAGATCGTTACCAAATTTGCGGTTGAAAATGACAACCCGTGCCCCTCTGCTTTTGGCACCAAATGCCAGTGCTCTTCCAGCACCTCCGGCACCAACTAGCACAAACACTCTTCCAGCCAATGGAGAAGCATGTGATGCTTCTCCGTTAGCAATCTGCCTTTCTGTTAACACCATAAATGAATTGTTAAGTTTAGGTTAATTGACTGCACAATAGATAAGCTATAATACCTCGTTCCCATAAGTTTCGACTTTTAACCTCATCATATATCGAATTATGTCCTCCCAAATATTAAGAGCCCTTCGTCGTGCTAGTATTATACATTTACAATCAGGTGGAACTTCATCTGTTGACTTCCAAGCATAATAAGTAGTATATATGATGTATTAGCGGCAGAATGAACTATATGTTCTACCTCTGAGCCCATCTTCAATAGCAGTTATGCAAGCCTCACAGTCAGTGTTATAACCAACTAGTTTGCCATCCGTAGGTCGCCTCACAATGGTGTTTACAGCTCCTATGGACTGATTCAGATATAAAGTAGAAGATTAGAAAATTATAGAATTATCCTTATTATTACATAAATATAATGTTTATTTAAAGTTATTATGTTTTACTTTCTCATTTGTTCTTTTAATACCTTTGCAAGAGGATGGACTTCATCACAACAGTACACTGCATCTTCTTTATGTGGGAGTCCAACACTGCAAGTTTATAATGTAGAAAAGAAATGTATATTAGAAAGATGCACTTGACAGCTAATACCTCATAGTTAACTTATTCCTGAAACATAGTAAATTACAGGAAAATTTATAGAAGAAAAATACTAATGGCTACTGACTCTAGTAGTGTAGAACAGTCAAAAAATCAAATTTATGTTCTTTCTTTTTGTAAGAGAATAGCGCATACCTAAAACCTGCGTAGTCATTCCCGGAGTATACACGGAAAAACTCCTTGATATTGTCAACAAGTAAAGGAGCATAAATTCCATTATATCCTAAATGTCTAAATGCAGGGTTGTGCAAGAGAGGGCCTTTGCTATGGCCTACAGGATTTGAGATTACGCCAAATACTTTTGTATCAGCATTGACACGTTCTAGCTTATAAATTTGTTTGATGCTTTCTACAAATGGTAAACCAGGTATAGATTTGCCTCCCAGAGAACCAAATACTAGAAATGAGCCATATTTTGGCCCCAACAATTGGCTTATAAGTCCTCTGTCGCCAGCAGCTCTTGCAATTACTGGAACCTGTAGGCAGGTACAAACTAAATCATGTGAGATAAAAATATAACAGCAATGCAATGAATTCAAGAGAGCGATAGTTTTTGGTTATAAGGCAAAGCACATTTTATATTACTTGAGCAATAGCAAACCTGACAATGAGTAATGATGTGGAGCATCGGTGCAACATCTGTAATGTAAACAACGTCGATGACAATTTTGATGATATCTGCTCCTGTACATTGCATGAATGCAATCAGATTGCCAAGTTTCTCTATGGATGGATGCCCACCATTCACATAACTCGATACAATGATCTTGGTGTTGGACCTTTTGTTCATAAGTTCGCTGATCAAAGTATCAGAAGCCACCTATAAGTGTCATTCACAACTAAGAATCAGAACACAAACAAAAATGCAAAATTCATCATTATCAAGTCACAAAAAAGAAACCAAGTTCCCAACCTCGAGCTCAATCTCAACAAATTCCACATCCAATTCCACGGCCAGTCTCAAAACTTGCAAGCACGTCTTTTTCGAGTCTTCAATCTTGGAATTATTCACTGCCTTAGTCCTTTCATAAGCACGAATAGAATTAAATTTGTTAGTACAAGTTGAATTATATTTTAAAAATCGCGGTTACGACATTTATTATATTTCTATCTCGATTATTATTTATATCTACCAATTATGCAGCATGATAAATTTTCGATGAAGACAAACAAAGTACTCAATATTTACAACATCTTTATTTTCCGGCCGCTTCTCATAGTCTGGGGGCACGTAGACGTACGTGTAACATGAAACCAAATAAAAGAAAACTATATATTCGCCACCTACCAGTCAATATACATTAGTACACCCGGTGCAGTTCTTGTTTCCTTGAATGTACTATATTATATTTTATATTATATATATATTCTAGCTAGCTACTCATCAAGAAAGATAAGCTAGAATACTCGTTGGATGAATTTTAATAATCAAAATCAACAACGACCACATATTGATATTAATTTGTGTTTGGTGGACCGTGGTCAATCTCCACTTCTGTATATGCATGCATATATATCTGAAATCTGATACTAGTATATTACACTTCCATGATATGATCAAAGCACACATGGTGGCAAGCTGCGCATCACAAATTAGTTACTGTAGCCTCACATGGGGAATGGTGAATGAGTAACATACTAACGATTAAAAAAAAACTTCACTTTGGTAATTAAGCTTGAAGATACAAACTGATTTATATGTAATTACTACTCTAATCTTTTTTAAGCGTTGGGTAACAAGACCAGTTCCATTGTATTAACTTTTTACTTGGAATATGTTTTGTTTATCTAATAAGTAACTTATAAATTGAAAATTGTGTACGTATTTTTTAACTTATAAGTTACTTATAACGGTAAACAATCGGGTACCTGAAAGTGACAATGGCAGGAAGAGGTCTGTGTAGCAAGAGATGTCGAAGCTGTGAAATGTGGGAGAAATTCAAAGAATGGATAGAAAGTTCAACAAGATCAGCTCCTTGTTCTTTAGCTTTCTCCATTGATGATACCATTTCTTCAATGCTTTCACTTTCTAATGTTGCACAAACTAGCAGCTGGTTCTTGAAATACCCCATCTCTGTTTTAGATAGTTCACTGTTTGTGAGAGAAGGTAACTTATTACAAGAAAGTATAAGAGGCAATATGAGTTGAGAACCAATCAATGTATAGCAGAAGCTACTACTTCTTGTTGTATACAATGACAGGTATTTATAAGGACAATGTGACATTGTTTTGTCAATTTGTAATTTCTTAATTCATAATTCACTTCTCTTCTCTTCTCTTTTACAAAACGAGTTTATTGTTTTGATAATTCATAGTGTATAATTTATTTGATTAAATATCGTAACTTCAAAAATCAAAATATCTGCCGTGCCGCCTATTCTTTCCTTTTCTCCTTTTTCCTATACGTATATTTCTACCTAGTTTCAGCCGTGTGACTATGATTAATATATTAATTAGTACATTTTTGTATAATAATTATGATATAGCAATTAAAATTAGAGTTTTGAATTAAACAAATTGTTGTCCATATTTTGTTATGTGCCGGAAAAAGGTAGTATAATATAGGCTGCTTTTTGCCTATATTTAAATATTGCTAATAATACACGTGACATAATTAATCATCCAGGAATTCTCCCGAAGATTAATTGCTTGATTAATTAAGATGGATGGATTGATGGATGAAATTACTTCACCAATTTGTAATTTTGCTGATTTCTTTATTTTAATTCTAGATGAACGGGTTATTAGTAATAGATATATTTGTTACGCCTGTGGTTCGAGTTTGTGATAAACTTGTAAAAATTTATGCGAATGTGACATGATCAACATTAATTAGAAACAGATTTTTTAATCGTTTTCCCATTTATTTTATTCATATATTTCATTTCAAAAAAATAAGTTTTTTTTATATCCTTATTACAATTTTCATTATTTAACTTTTATGATCAAATATAGCACCAATAAAGTTTCACTTCAGAATTGATGTTGGGTTAAAATATCAAATCTTGATAAAAACAATATGCTTAAAATTGTTTTATTAATCTTTTAAAAGTGTAATTTCCTATTCGATAATTGAATTTGCGGTTTATTTGTTCGCAATGAGGTACCTCAAAAATAATTCCAATTCTTTTAGCAAATGACGTGTCATGACATATGTCTTGTTTTAGTTCGTAGCGCATATGTATGTATGCGGAGTCTTATATTATTTTATTATAGAAAAGTTAATAATTATAACTAAAAAATTTAAGATAATTTTTGAATACCTAACATTTCTCTTATTGGTCGGGGATGTTAATGAAAATATGGCTATAATTGATTAATTGTTTGGTCACATTGTTTTTGTAAAATGCTCATTCTAACAGATAATTAATGTTTTCTTTCTCACGTGATCTACGTTGCTAAAATTATTGCGAAATCAATGAGATTGGATTACGATGAGATTTCATGACAAAATATGTACAACTCGATAGGTAGATCTTATTCTCTGCCACGCCTCAATTCAGCCGACAAGAAAATGTAAAAAAAAAAAAAAAAAGAGTACAGTACATCATGTTCATAAAAATTAGTCGACATATTATTTATGATACTAAAATGTATATTTTAATTAATTTCATAATGTTTAATCCAATTCAAAATTTAGCAACCGTACATGTATTATATATATTTTCCCTGACCAAAAAATATAATTATTTAAAATAGTTGAAATATATGTAAATATGTATTCTAAATTTCTGATATTATGAATAAATAAATAATAAATTTAGTAATATAATATTATAAATAGTACTCCATCTATCCAATTTTACTAGTTTCTTTAAAAAACATAACGCATGTTAAGAAAAGTTAGTTATATAATAATTTTTCATACTTATCGTGTTTATTATAATAATTTTATATGTAAACTAAACATAAAAATCCATACGAGTTACAAGCTGCTAGTTTAAATTTTCCTTTTTGTTATATATATTATTTATTTTGATTCATTTTTTTTAAAAATTCAATTATATTTTTAAAAATTCATTTTTTGATCCAATTATAAATTTAGTTTCATTAAGAGTCCTACTGATTAGCAAAAGAAATATGACCGTAACACTCCAGAGATATCACTGTAACACGTCATTCTAACATCCAAATATATGTAAATTTTAGTTCACTATATTAGTTAGGTAGAGTACTACTATAAAATATATCAATAAATCATGATTTTTTGGTACAGTGGTCTTATGGATTATCAAAGTTGTTATATTTAGATCAGTGTATTCTGAACTTATTTATGGTATGGATTGGGAACTTGACACGATTTTGAGAGTCAGCTCGCATACCATATATAACAATCGGGGTCAAATCTTGTAACCTTTTCGAAATCTGGTCAATTTATATGTATCACACTACGGCTTCGTTTGGGAGTGCAGTTGAAAACTATTGTGCTGTAAGAAAAAGTGTTGTTAGGAAAATTAGATGACTGTTTGGTAATTTTTTTTTATTTATGTATATTTTGACATATAATATATAAAAATAATATTTTTGATAAGATTTAATGATGAAACTTATAATTACTTCCTGCAAAAGCTGAAAAGCGACTTTTTCCAAAAGCATGGGAGACATGCTTTCTCTAACGACAACTTTTAGGTCAGAAATGTTTTTTTAGATAGTAGTTTTTAAAGTTTACCAAACACTTTTTTGACGGTTTTTCAATAAAAAGTTATTGTAACTGTCTGTAACAGCAATATCAAACAGAACCTACATTAACCCAAATACAACAATTTAAGTAATACATAAACTCATCACGATCCCAAAATTGCATAATTTATTGGTACACTTTATTATAGTACCTGACTTATATACTTAATTAAAGTCTTCACATATGTAGGACTAGGGTGTTATTTAATCACTAACTATAACATTTTACATAAATATAATTTAAATACTTAAAATATGATTGTTAGTATATATATGACGTAGTTATATATTTTACATGATTTTAAATTTATTTTTTCTTAGGTCAACTCTAGTCTCTATATTTAAATTTAATAAATTAATACATACACTATATAGATTTCTATTTTTAAAATTTATTTTTTCAAAATTAAATTATTTTAAATAGTTAGAATTATAATTAATCGGTCGTATATTTTATATCATCATATAGTATCAACTATTCTATTTTTAAATCACTTAATTTTTTAAATCAACTCTTTATTTTTATTAGTCTTAAATATCGTAGAAGGGGAATTGAATACGACATAGTTCAATTTTAACTTTCTTCGCGGAATATACTTTTTGGACTTAAACTTCTTGAACATGTGTGGATAATCAAACAACAGTCATAACAATATGAACACGGTTCGTTCAGGGAATATATCATTTTATTAATATAATCCATGAGGTGTGTGTTACACTTCTAACAACTGAGGTTAGCTACAATGATTCACTAATTTACAGTTACAAGTGTTCGTTATAAGCAATCAATACAACATCTAAAATAACATTAATGGCTTCTGTGTGTATCTCGTGAATGTTCTCTGAATATTTTCTCTCGACTTGTTCTGTAATGAATTGAATCTCAAAGTTGAAGCTTTGATGTTTTTGTGTAGTCTCCTTTTTCAACCTTGATATGTGGCTTAATGAGAGCCAAGTAAATTAGTTACTTTCCATTCCTGTTTTACCAACTATCAAGGGATTAAAACTGAACAATCGATGAGCGTAGGAATAACAATCAGAGCATAAATAAAATGAATTAAATCAATTCATTTTATTTTAGCAATAACAATCGAATGGAATAAGTTAGTGGATTAACTTGAGGCAACAACTATCGGCAGCTTGTAGTGGGTTAACTTTAGGCAATTTACTTCTTGGATTTGCCTTGCTAGTGCCTTAACAATCGGAGCCTTTTAGCTTTGTCCTTCTTGGATAATGCCTTAACTATCGGAAAACATATTAATCCACTAATCCAACAACCATCGGAGCATTGTTATAGAAAATGCTATAACAATCGGCCAAACAAATTCCTTTAGTTAGTGCCATAACTATCGAAACTTTTTAATCCCTTTGCTTCCAACGTACTTTAACAATCGGCAGTGTATTTTTCTCCATTTATTCTTTAAAGTTTTTCGTACTTAGCCAATATTTCAAACACTTTGAAATTGTCTTCTGGATTGAATTAAGTTTACTGAATAACCTTTATTTTGAGAACTTGATTCTTTCTTGGGTTTGACATCCATAGTCAATTCTTCTGATTCAGAGATGCAGTTCTCAATTTCAGTTGTGCTGACGTTTAGTGCAACTGATCTGGTTCACAAATGACTAACACAATCTTGATCATCACATTTTCTTGACTATTCAATTGACTAGTAATATATTAAAAACTCATAAAATAAAATTATGTGACAAGTAATTTAATGTTTCTATAATTATAGTAGTTTTATAATAAATTATTAAAGATCGGAAGGTTACATGTAATGCAAATAATTAATAAAACAATACAAATTTTCATCATTTATATAATTGAGAATATAATAGTGATATCATTTGAATAAAATGACTCATAATTATTTTGAATAAAATGACTCAATCACTCTCTTTGTCTTCTGATTATATATATATATAATATGAAATAAATTTTATGTTGAAAATGATAAAATAAAAAGGTAAATTTGAAATTTTTTATAGTAAAAAATTATATTGAAAAAGGATAATAAACGTATATTAAAAGACAATTTTTTTTAAATGACATATAAAACGAGACGGTTTAGAAAAATATTTCCTCAGTCCCAAATTAGTAATCACTTTTGATTAAAAAAAATTATCATATAATACATGTTCACTATCCTACTTCCAAAATAATTTTATAGGTAAAATTTTAAAATAACCATTTGCTAGAGTATTGGTACTTGCACTAATAATTAATGAAATGAAATTATCATTCAATTTATGCATTGAAGCTATCTCAAGCAATGCAATAATATTGATACAAATGAAAAATAATTTTTATGTTAGAAATTCTTAATATGCATAATTTTTTTCAAAAATGACATTTAAAATGAGACGTAGGTAGTATCTATTTTAGTTCAGGGTTTTCTAGTGTGTGCCCATAGACACACACTAACAACTAGTACTTTTTTATGAGTTGATAAATTTTCATTGCCTCCCTTCTCATTAATAATAATGGTCCCCGTGTATGTACAAAAATCACCACCATTGAAAATTTATCAACTCATAAAAAAATAGTTGCACACCAGAAAGAACCTTTAGTTTATACTCCCATTTTAGATGTCCCTTTTGCAAAAAAAAAATCAAATTAGTTATTCCTCTCTTATTTCAATGTATATTTAACAATAAATTTTCAAAATTAATCCTTCTTATTTGGCATTTCCAATTTAGAATTATTCAAATATTATATTAATTTAATATAATAAATGTGGATAGATATGAAAAAAATTATAATAATTTAATATGTGTGAAATTTATAAATGGGACATCTAAATTGGAATGCAGGGAGTAGAGGAGTAGAGTAGATTTTGATGATTAGTTGATTACCGTTTACCGACATCGTTCTGCAAACTGACGTGATATCTTAATTTCAATAATGGTCTCGTTATTCTCCGTGCCACAATAAATATGTACTGCAGAGTTGTAGTTAATACTGTTGTCTCTTAGTACTCGTACAGAATTTCACGGTTGAATAATTGGGGCCGGAGGAGCAGTTGTAGAATAAATAAATGTGTTCCATTCAATGTCCTGTCCCATTGACACCTGTGACATCGTGATTCACAATTTCCAACAAAATAACGATAGCTCAGCTTCTTTCTTTGGCGTTGTTGCAGTACACTACTCCTGCGAATTAAATTGTCATCATGAATCCATTGGTACAATAATTTTGGTCATTTTCATAGGTTCACTTGATTGCATAATGGGGATAGGGATTGCTGGTTTTACGTTCCATAATGTAAATATTAAATCTATGGGCAGTTAGCCAGTTATTATACATATATTACATATATTCTGAATTTCTGAAATATCAAATAGGAGTAGATATAACTTTCTCCTTCGGATCCTTGGTATTTTGAATTATAATATTTAATCAACATTTATTTTTACTTTTATTTGTGAAAAAATAAAATTACTTTCAACTTTTTACGAAAATTAAACCGACTTGTGATAAAAACCAGGTAATATTTAAAGTTTTCATATATTTTTAAAGTTTTTATATATCATTGTAGCTAACCGACTTGTAATATTTAAAGTTTTCATATATTTTTATGAAAACTCAAATGAAAGGTAGAGATCACATGCCGATCCTTCATTTCCTCCACTTAATTTCCATATATGATCAAAAGTTTCAACATTTGTATGGGTCACGATGGTGTTTTGTTTCGTATGATAAATTTCACGTGATAACATTTCCTCAGAGTCTGGACCACTACATCTCATACTCATTCAGCTATTTCCAACTACCAGTCAATTATGTACATGAGCTTAGTCTTCACTCCGCAATTATAATTAAGAGAAACCAAAAAAATTTAGAAAATTGTGTGTGTAGTGTAAGTCTGTAACATAATTGGTTTGTGGGAGTGGAAATGGGCTACGGATGACTGATTGACTACTACTGTTATAGTAGTATTACGAGATTATGTCAAGGCTGGCCCTGAAACTACTGGAATGATTCAGGCATTAACGTTGAGTCGAGGTCTTGTTTTTGCCGGCCCGAATTGCAAGCACAAAAAGCGAAAAGTAGGTGGAGATAGGTGACAGGGTAAGGCTACGGATAGTAAGAGCAGGAAACAATATGCATTCCGGTTAGAGGCACCAAAATGTGTTAACAATGTTCCCAATTATACCATGTATATAATTTATTGATCTAGATATAATTGTTGCAGCCAAACTACAGATCAGTGGCTATCAAAACTTCAATCCGCAATCACTTGCATCTTGCAATTATGAGCAAATATAGTTCAGTCGCGAGCGATTGAGCAGATCATCTGTACAGTACAACCCTACCTCATGGTAAAGAACATATAAACACCAGTTACGACCTTGTGGAAAATATAAGCGCACCCCATACAGTACATTGATAACATGAGAAGTTGTGGTTGTTTACTTTTATAGGAACATTAGTACGTTCAATACAGTACATTAATAGCATGGGATGTTGTGGTATGATGGGAACACATGGGTTACCAGCCAAAGAATCCCATGCAACATAGTACATTTCTCAATTATTATAATTATAATAGAGCAAAATAATGTATTCTTACCTTCCCCGGCTCACATATTAGATGTTACGCACCACATAACTAACCTTGTGCTTGACAAAAAAAATTAGTTATGCTCTATACGCTGCATTATAAGATTTACAGCTGCATTTGCTGATGAGAATGCCCCATGAAAGCTTTCTTGAAAGGATACACGCCCCAAGTCTGTGGCCATATTTAACAAAATTTCACCCAAGTCAGTTTCTTTTTCCAACAAAGATTTGTGATAAGAGTCCGCAGCAACCTTGCTAATTTCTACATTGGTTGCCTCTGGACAATACTCATCATCCAACCATTTATGTAGTGTTGCTCTAAGCCATGTTGCTTCCTGCAGTGATGCTGAAACATACTGATTATTCTTCGTATATGGTGTGTGTGTGTGAGCGCGCACACACCACACATGAATAAGTAAATAAAATTACGTGGCCCATTTTTAATCCTTCAGTTCAGATGTATATAACAATGTTCAAGCTTGAATCTAGTTCCCAGCAACAAGTAACAGTAGTGCAAACAAGCCAAGTGATGATTTTAAATAAGTTCTCAATTTGGCTTTGACAATAAGTCACTGCCCGTCGGTTGCACTCAAGATATCATTAAGAGATACTTGTGATAATTAGATTACAGATTAGCTTTATCACAAGCTACAAAGTTATAATATACACACATGTATGATCATGCTAATGCCTGGATATGCTGCAGAAACTGTACAATACCATGACTATACATTCAATTTTGTTCAACCTACTTTGTACAACTGAGGTGGTACATAGTCAATCACCACTTATGTGACAAGCGTCACAGGCTTCAAGATAGTTGAGCTGACCCCACACACTAAGAACACATAATGACATCCACTACCAAATAATCGACTGCCCTACATTTCACTGTCACTGGATAATAAGTTCAATAAAGCTTACAACTCTCTTCAGCTAAGCAATCAGATTACCAGATTATGCCACTAACTTTTAAAAGATGCAGATACATAATTGTACCCTAATTCCATTTCCTATATGGCTTACATGATATGCTACATTATTGAAACCCTGATTGTTCCGACATTTATCCTAGGATATTCTGCAACTCTTTTTGCAACCACAATAGAAGAAACAAAGCTAAAGAAGACTTAGATTTTAAAATGGGTACAACAAGTCTAACAATGAGTTAAAAATTTAACATTGAGCTATTTTAGGCAGCAATCTATTAAAAGTTACTTGGTTCATAGTGTTCTTGGCTAATGTAAGTCTTAGACATAATTAAACATATTGAATGTTACTTATTAGGAGTTCAATATATACATTTTCCACTTTTTTTATATAAAAAAAACCCATGTTATAAGTCCTTGTTATGTGAAAACATTTTTATTAGTATGACATGGATATGTTTTATAGTTTTTTTTAGGTAAAGTAAATAACAGGATAATGTTTGTATAAGTAATACGAGATTGGAGCTAGTTCAAGCCTTTTCTTTTCCTGGTGAGAATAACCCGAACCATATTTTCGTTGTTGAATAATTATTCTATTGCTTCTTGGTAGCCGCTAACCAAAGCTTCTTTGGTAAAATCTCACATATTGATTTACTTAATAATGTTTCATATTCGTCTAGTACACGTAAACAAGAGCATTGTCAATTAATGTTGCAGCAGCATCTGGAACTACACAAGTACCTCAATAAGATGACTGATTTGGTTTAGTTACTACATCTTGATTTGGGCTAAATGCTGTGTATGTAAATAGACCTAAATTTTATAGATACAATGGAGTATACTCCTAATATCTGCCAAAGGACAAGGCTCCTCATACTGTATGAAATTAAAAAAAAAAACCAACTGAAGCATCCATGCCTGCAAGTATCATCCTTCAATATAGATTTACAAAAATCCCTAACCATATAGACAACATTCTGCGTTATTGATAATGTCATTAAGTTATCCAATGGACTAAATTTCAATCAACTTTTTTAGTTTATTTCCATGTGAGAGTTGTGATCAAATGATCCCTTGAAATGAACTACAAAGTGATCAAAACATTTTTGTATGAATTATTTTGAGGGGTTAAGTAAAGGTAAAATGAGTACAAAGCATATATAGTGAGAGAATAGTAGTCATTGCATAAAAGCATAGACTTTTGGAAGAGTTAGTAACTTGACCTCTACCAGAGTTTTCACGGTCACGAGTTCTTATCATGGTAACCACAGTATTTTAAATTATTCAATTAATAGGCTTTTTTGACTTTGCGGAATTGCGGTTATGAGTTAAAATTTGGTAACCCTAATATTTTCAAATTATTTAAATAAGAGTAAAATGCCTTTGATCTTTCTACAAATTTAGGAACTTGCGTCAGCGGGGATAATTTGATCTTTCTACAATCTAAACATAATTATTAACTTAATAATATATATGATAGGCCTATAAGATAAAGGAGCGGAAGCCCAGCATCCATCCGGCCCAGGGACGGAGGAGCCGAACCCAGAACAACCGTGTCGAATACAACTGAGTCAGGGCTCCACTATACAGGCCATGTGTCTACACAGACAAAAAGGAGGACTTGTCATTAGCAAAAGAAGAAAGTTCCATAACTAGGCACACGCCAGAGTGTGCCGAACTCATGCCAACCAATGGACCAGGACAAAGACAGGACTGTCCACGCACCCGGACCGTTAGAGTTGGACGGCCGAGATTTCATGTACAGATCCCTAAACCCTAATTCCTAACCTATAAAAGGGGATGGAAAGAGGGTTTAGGGGTTACACACTCTAATATTATACATACACTTTTCTGATATACTCTATAACCTACATTTCCCCTTTTCTTCCAAAGCCCACTCTCATTCTCATGCCGGAGGCGCTGTGGGGCCCAAACCTCCCTCCAGTGTTGTTTAGCAGAAACCACAGCTCACCACACCATCCAGGAAATCAAGGAAGGAAGGGCCCAGGCAGCTGAAGAGTTATCAATATATATATATACATATGTACACTTGTATATATATCAATTGAAAACAACAAAACTCATTACTCTCTGTTCAACAAAACCTAGAGTTTTGAAATAAAATTTTGGGTTCGTCTAACTACTAATTTATAAACTCGTCCATCAAACTGAAAAAAACTACAGGTCATCAAAATGAAAATTACTCTCCTCTTTTTTTTTTTTATGGAATTTCAATCTTTAATTAACATAATACTCAGGTTAGTCGACTGTTCAGTTTCAATTGGGGCTAAGCAATTAAGCATAATTTTGTAGTTTCCTCCTAAAATACCATCGAATTGTAGGATAGTAGTTACTTTAACATTATTACTTTAAGTTGTTACAAAGGAACCACAAGATGCTAAACCAACAACAGTTTCTTTAAACCCAAATGCACAATGCACATAATTAACAATAACCATCACCAACACATGCCATAAGCTATCATACATGAATGTGTGTGTGTGTGTGTGAAAGAAAATAAATGAATATCTTGAAAGGGTACCTCCAAGGCCTTAGAAGGATTCAACCAACCTTGAGGAACACTCAGAATTTGAACATACTCTTCTTCTTCTTCTTCTTGTGGGTCTTGTTCATTTTCAACAATCTGGGGATTTGAATGAGGTTGTTGGGTAGATAAACAAATAAAACCATCACTTGTAGAGCATATAGGCCTACAAGAAACCTGAAAATCAAGATTTTGTTTAACACTTGCAAAACTACAACTTTTGTTGATCTTTGTACTCAAAATATGATCTTTTTCAGAAATCTGTGCAGAAGAGATCAAAAATGTTAAGGAAGTCATTGGGGATTTGAAACAAAGCGTTGTGGATAAGAAAGTCTACTTCTCAATACCGCTATTTATTTACTCAGAAAATGAATTAATTATCAATATGATATAAATTTTATGTATTTAGTAAATCAAAATTTTATTTATTTATCAAACTTCGTTGCATAATGTATCTCCTAACTTTTTTTATTTGAATACGTGTATATTAAAATTTAATTTAAGTCATTATCCATTTTTTGGATAAAAGTAAAGTGCATTTCTTAACTAATTTTTTTATCTAAAAATTATGTTAACGTAAAAAACTAAAGGAGAATATTAAAATAATTTGTATTTGACCGATGAATTTATTGAATGAAAACTTAAATCAAAACTAACCTAATAAACTACATAACTTAATATATAATAAAGAGTTTTTATGAAAAATATAATTTTATATTTTTTTACGAGAAACGTTTTTTATTTTAATATTAATAAAAGTATGATTTTTAACTTTTTTATAAAAATGCGACTTTATAAGTGAATGTGATCATGAGTATCTTCATTTTAGAAAAAGTTATTATATTCGGTTATATTTGATTACAAACTATACATAAATGTTTGCATACTTACATTTGGTTGTTTTTAAGGTACCAGAGCAATGTAGGCCGTCTATTATGTTTAATTCATATTTTTTTCAGTATTATTTATAATATTTTGATGAAAATGACCAATCGCAACGAAAGTTATATCCACAAAATAAAAACGATCCTACAAGAATAAGGTAATTAAAATCAATTAACGAAATAAATGACGAAATAATATACAATGCAATAAAAATTACGAGTGGGGAAGAATGGCTTACCTATCACTGTCGCTTTAAAACAATAATATGACTGATCTTGAAGAGACCTATCTGTGTCAGAATATCGCGATATCACTTCAGGATAAAACAGTTGGATAAAATAGTTCCGTGCAATTCCGTCATAGTCCGGTAAAATGCAACGTCGATCACACCTCAATCGCCTGAAAAATTATGTATATATATACTATGTATATGATATTGTGAGAGAGTTGAGAAAAATACGATGCCTGTTCCCGGGGTTCTTCTACCATGAATGTAAGTGATATATATATATATATATATATATATATATATATATATCTCATGTACAATATACTACATGTATACAATATCTAATATATCTAGTTACAATTAAAATTGAAATAGTATTATTATATTTTTGATTTATTAATATTAATATCCAGAATATAATTAAAGTAACCCATCGGAATTTAATATGAAATTAAACTCTTATATTCATATTAATATTATTAAATCAATGTAATTAAAAAATTTACATAAACTTGTAATAAAATAAAGAGTTATAAAAATCTCATTGTTTTTTTTCATTTCAAATTTAAATAGTGACAAAGCCACACACCTATTTCAACCAAGCAACCTTGCCTTCAGTTCTATATGAATTCCACTAAGAAGTTTTCTTAGAACCATACACAAGAATTTAAGTTTTCGTAATAAAGAACAACCTCCAACAATTAGAAATAAGTTTTAAACTTTTCAATTTCTAACATATTTGTGTAGAAATAAGATTTGCCAAATAATAATTTACAATTTAAATAATATTTAAAGAGTTTGCTGATAAAAAAAACAATATTTAATGAGTTTGAATCAAAATGAAATTGAGATACCCAAGTTGTAGTTGTGTTGGATATATACTCTTTCTTTTCCTAAATAATAATTTTTTGAATTTTTGGCACACATATTTAGAAATAAAAAACACATAGTTATAATTAAATTAGTTTTTAATTTTTATATCACATAAAAATTTAAATTCTAAACTTTTATTTGATATAATTTCTTTTTAATTTTTGTTAAATATATGTATGTGTTTTTTATTCCTAAACATACGTGCAAAAAAGTCAAAAAACTATTATTAGGGAAGATAAGGAGTAATACTATATTAAATCATATGTATTTAATTATTTTTGGAAAGCGTCGAACTATATTAAATTACCAAATAAACCGTATTCCGTTTATAATAATATAGTATAGATAAAACCTTCTTTTTACAAAATTTTTAGAATATAGTAAAATCAATTTTTTTTAAAAATAATTTTGTTAAAATAAACTAGTTTGAAAATTAAATTTAAATATTTTATTTTATTTGTATTGCATGCTGATTTTATGAAGTTTGAAGTACAAAGAGAGATTAAAATTACAAAAGGCGGCAAAGGGGTAAACAAGCTGGACTGGCTACAATCACAATAGGATAAGGTAAAAACACAGCCCCCTTTCCCTCTAAAGCTCTCAGCTTTAGCCTTCACTTCTCTAAAATGGGTCATGTAGCTGCCACTAACTTGTGCTTCACCTCCTTTCTTTCCGGCACCGACGCCGGAGATTCCCCTGCTTCACTCTCCTATAAACGCCTTTTCTTCACACCCAGAAGTGTGGGCCCCTTGTTTTTTCCTAGACCCATCAATCAGAGCTCCAAGAAACACTATTTAGATAACCCCATTTCATCATTTCCTTGTAAATCTTCTATACAGGTAATAAAGTTTTAATCTTTATGTTTTTTTTGAATGTACGTAGTTGTGTAGTTTACAATTGTTGTTGTGCACACCAGGTTATTGATGTATTGCATTATGATTTTTGTATGGCAGTTTTAGTTATGTATGTTATGCAAAATTAAGACTACCTCTGTGGAGAGTCTAGTCTAGGGTATGCTATACGCGTTTGTGGTAGTTAAGCTCACATCAATTTATGTAAGAATACCTGGATTGCGTCAAGTGTCCAACCAACTACATGTCCAATTCAGTCAAATAAGACGAAACTAGTCAAATAAGGTCCCATTCTTAACTTCCGTTTAAATTTTGTATCACCTCTCTCACCTCACCCTGTGGTTCGGAGTACTAAAAAAAGATGGGTAAAAGTTCAAACATGCAAGCTAACAAAAACAACATAGACATCATCTGCTTAACTACATACATCCAAATATGCTCCTGAATCTCCTTAATTATCAATTAAACCAACAATTCCATATTTTATTTAAAATATGCTAGGATAAAAAACCAGTCCCCCAAATCTTGTGGAACCAATAACTCCATCGAAACTGAGTGTACATTACAAAAAGAAGATAACTAACCCACATTGTTATTGTTTGCCAATTCTAATTTATAAAGTGATGAATGGTCACTGGCAATTGTTTCAGTGAGAAGTTTAGGTTGTAATGATTGGGTGAAAGAAAAGAAAGATAGAGAGATGCAGGGGACTAAGAGTATATTCAAAGTGCTTGTTACTGTTTTTATAAGTTGGGTGGGTTGGATGAGTAAGGGTCAGGTGATGGGTTGGATAACAACATGCTCCACATCAAATTTCCGTTATATTTTTTACATTTTCTAACGAAGATGATCTGATTGAAAGTTATAATTAGTTTAACTCGTTGACTGCAAGGTTTTTCAGTTTAATAACCCACTTGCAAGTTAGGCTCTAGTTGAGTGATAAAATAGCCATTTAATCCGAAGAAAGGACGGTAGTTGTATGTCAAAAAAGTGGCATGGCTAAAGTAAGGTGCAGTAAAGCTATAAATTATATCCTTGATTAACAGAGGGACGATCTTTGGTCATTGGCGGAACAGTGGCAGTACACCCTCTAAAACTATGAAGTTTAAGGAGAAATAAAATATTTTTTAATTGTTATTAAGAGAGGAGATCAATGGTTTGATTCCGAGCGACTCCAATAAAAAACATAATAGTTACTCCCTCCGTCCCGGCCAATTGTTTACATTTGGTCCGGGCACGGAGACCAAGGATAGTGGGTGTAATATTGTTAAAATAAATGAAGTAGTGGGTGTAATAGTGATTTTATTGTTAAAATAAATGAAGTAGTGGGCGTAATAGTGTAAAGTGTTGAAAAAGTGGAGTGAAGTAGTGGATGTAATAATGTATTTTATTGTTAAAAATTACTATTTTTAGTAATGTAAAGAATTGGGTGGGACGTCCCAAAAAGGAAAGTGTAAAGAATTGGTTGAGACAGAGGGAGTATTTATCTAATAAGAGAGGTCCAGGGAACAATACTTGCCAACTACAAGAATAATATAATATTTATATATTAGTAAATAATTCTAAGGTTATGTACCTGGAAACAGTGTTGTTAAAGGCGCGATTAATTGCGCGATTAGGCGCAAGGTGTGCGATTCGAAATTAAGCGATTTAGCGCGATTCTGGAATCGTTCAAAATGCGCTAAAATGCGCTAAAGGCGCTACTAAATGTAAAAAGGCGCTGATAACAAAAAAGACGATAATACCCTTAAAAAAGGGTAAAAGGAGAAAACCCTAAAGTGTTTCATAAGACCCAGTCTCATCTAAACATCACAGCCTCCATCTAAACGTATGTCTTTCTCAGTATATACACACAGTTATATACGTATATTTGCAGATTTCTGTTCTCAATTTTCTTCTCTGTCTCTCTTAATCTCTCTTCATCTCTGTCTTTGTCTCTTCTCAATTTTCTTCTCTGTCTCTCTTAATCTCTCTTCATCTCTTTTGATTCATCTCTGATAACGACTCGCACTCCTGATATCGGATGGAAGTATGGAACTCCAGCAGAGAATGAAATGAGACAAGTTTCTAGTGTTTTCTTACATTTCAGCAAATGAGACAAGTATATTTATTAATGAATGCAATGTTCTATTTTCTTGCTTTAGTTAGTTAAATACGAGTACCTTCTTTAGGAGTTGACTCATGTCTCTGTAACTATCTTCAAGTTGTAGTCCTGATATTACTAGTGGTCAACACTCAACAGTCCATATAATACACTTCAGATTTAGCTCTCAACATTTAGTTATCTTAATATAAACAATTAAGTAATATCTTTTCTACAGTTGAGTCAATTTGACCCACTCCAGGTATACCCAAGTATTGATACAAATTTACACTGGGACTGCCATACTGGATAACTGCACCAGTAATCTTATATACATAAATATAAGTTATCCACCTCTACAAGTATATATTTCATTTTAGCTGACCTGCTCAATCTGTTACACTTTTTTTTCCCAGAAAGAAGGTGCTTCACAGAACTTCTCCAGAAGATCAAAAGATGGCAGTCCCTACTCAGAAGCCATGGATCATGGTGCGAGAAGTGACAGTGGACGATCTCGATTAACAGCTTTTAAATCAGTTAGTGGACAGAGAAAGGCCACTAAGGGAATTCTTGTTGACTCAAAGGAGCAGCAGGTAGGCATTCTAGTTTGCATATTTTTCGTATAGGTTTACTTTCACCTTGCGTCAGGTTTTACACGATGCGTTGTTGAAAAAGTGAGAATGTTTTTATGCAATTGGCTATTCGAGGCCAAATTTAGTTTCTTGGTATTTACCTTAACGTTTCATAATTTATTTTGATTGCTTGTTGACCTGAGTAACATATTACTACTGAAGAAGTTATAGTTGCCATAATAATAGGTTGACAGCTTTCATGTTTTCTCAAAATGTTTCCGAAGTTAAAACAAATGTTGAAAAGATCTAATTATATACCTGGTACGCTGTACACCTGCTTAGTTTCTAGAAGGGGCCAAAATTGATGTCAAGTGACTGGTATATAGTTGTTCCCACTTAAAATCTTTGTTATGCCCTAATTTTCTGGATTACTGTTTTACTTTAAAAAATGCCGGTGGTTAGTTGATGAGTTTAGTTTCCTGCCTCTGAACTCTAAGGTCAGAACTCCGGTTTTTTAAGGCAAATGATTTTATTATATGCAGGTGTTCTGTAACTGCTACAGTTACGTAAATAAATTGCATTCGCATGATTTGTACCGCTTACGTCTTCCGTATATGATTACATGTCTAAAGTCGTGTGATTATTATGACATTGAATTATTGGATGCCATATTCTAAGAGATTGTAGTCTGAATCTGGCAGCTTTAATGCTTGCTATATCTGTATAGATGTATCTTATTTAAGTTCTACTGGTTCTCCCAGGTTGAAACAAGTAATCTTCAAGACTCAACTTTCCTTAATGCTGTAGTAAAGGTAAGCATCATGGAGCTGGATATAACATGTTTTTATATACTTATTGACCTTTTTTTTTGGTTGGGGGCAGGGGAGGGAGCTTTTTTAATCTCAGATACCATACAAATTCCTCCAACCATAAATATCTTAGCTTTCTTTATACTGGGAATCATTTATTTTATTGTTTATTCACTCCCTAGACGGTTTCCTTGTGAAATCACCGTCATTTGAAATTATTAAGGATTCTGAACCGTCACATAAAGTTGTGTGATTGAAGATCGCTAACTAGTTTTATCCGCTAGCTGTCACTTTAACTATTAACTATTACATTGTGAAAGTTTAAATTCTTTAGGTTTAGAGATAATTCATTTGCACTTTTTGTTATATTTAACTACCCTCTGCTCTTTTCTTAAATATGCAAACATATATAGAAGTACTGCACTAACTTTTGCTGACGACAGTCCGGAATATTAAACAGCAGTAAAATAAATTTCATATGCATCTAATCAGCACAAACTTCTGATCTAGATCCTTTTTATGACTTATAAATGTAATGTATATATGTGCCATTAAGTGCAGCATCAATTTGTACAGCTTTCATTTTCTTCAATTTGGTTTTCATCTTGTTATTTATTGTCAAGGTTTACTGTACCCATACTGCACCTGATTACTCGCTTCCTTGGCAAAAACAAAGGCAATACACAAGCACCGGAAGGCATGTATTAATTTCTCCTACCTAAACACCATCCTAGAATTTGTTAAAACTTGAAATATTATGAAAAAGGAACACTCAGATAATTTTACATAGTATGCTGATTTACAAGGCTAGCCCTTTTATCTTATCAATGCAGTGCTTTCATGATTGGAGATGGCAAGCTTCTAACTAATGCTCATTGTGTTGAGCACAATACACAGGTAAATTTGGGACTTCCTCCTAGTATATTTATTACCTATACCTAGTAAATTATAAAGGAATCATCAATGAAGATTTTTGCCAATGCATTTGTTGCTGCATTACATGTTGCATGCTCGTACAACTTTGTTTATATGATTGATGACTACTATTATTTAATACTTATATATTTCTATTATGATGCATTTATGTTTGTCATATGAATATATAAAGTCTGTCTGAATGTAGAATTACTTCACTTTACTATGTCTTTTGTTAGTCTTGTGCTCTGTGTGGTCAAGACGAGATAAACTTTGTATCTTCTATTTTTCATTTGTCGAAAGGGGTCAAGTGGTCATTAATTAAAGCTTGTGAGTGCAGAACTCAGCCAAACTTTGCTTTGTGTTGGTTCCACTCCTTGCGTGCTTTCTAATTTATTCCATCTCATCGGATATTTTTCACTTCCGTAATCTCTTCAAATGTTCATCAGATCGGGCCAGTGACTAGATTCACTATCATCCTTTGCTTTTTGTTGACTCATATATCTGTTTTTACACAATCAGTCTTGGTTTGTACATGCGGTAACCCTGAATTAGGGGTGTAAAATGATCCAGGAGAACCGGACACCCCATTACTCAAGTCTCGGATCATTTTACTTTTAGTGTGTTCGGATTTGGGTCCAGTATCATTTTATTCGGATATAAACCGATCCTGAGTATTGAGGCCCCGATCCAAACCGAATATGAGCCATTACCGTATTTTCAATTTTTTAACCTAGTAGTTTGTGATCCACCGAATACTAGTCAAATATGATCCACCAACATTAAGTATCGTTTTTATTTGAAATATATAACTGATTATTTATTCTAAAATATATAAAAAATATAATAATCACGAATTAAAAACATAAATATATAAATTATAATGTATTAAGTATATATGATGATAATAGATAAATCATATTTTGTGAAAATTTTAACTTATAAAATATATTAAGCAATTATAAAATGGTTATTTACTTAGAAATATAATGGATTAAAAATATAATCCATATGAGGGTTTGAACCGAATACGAATCATGGATCATATTCGGGTAGGATCATTTTATGAAAAATAATATGAGACATAATTTGAGCGGGTATACGAGTGCTCATATCTGGGATTATATTTTATCTGGGTTGAATTTTTCCGCCAGATTTAGATCATTTATAAAACGAATATGTGACATGTATCATATTTTCGAGCCAGATATAAGCCGAGATACCGGATAGTCCGGATCAATTTACAGTCCTACCCTGAATTGCTGCACATGTTTGCGGTTTTTTCTTTTTCTATCCTCTCCACTTTGACGCACAGATGTATAGTGTTAACGAGCTCCATAAAACATGAGCATTTTAACTACTTTAAGGTAAAGGAATTTAACATTTACCTCACAAATTCTATACCAGATTCAGACAAGTTTTAATAAGAAATCATTATATTACTATTAACCACATCGCAATTCAGGTACTGCATAATGATTGATAGATAGTTTTTACAATCCCAAAGTCGAGCTATAAATTTAACTCCTAATCTTGGAATTGAAAGATGAGTGTATGCCTAACCGTGGTTCGTGGCGTCCTTATATGGTTGCAGGTCAAAGTTAAGCGAAGGGGTGACGATACCAAGTATGTGGCTAAGGTATCATATACATAAAAATAAGCTTTGTGATTCTAATCATTCAAATTAAATGTCATTTTTAGTTTTCGGTAACGATATTGTGGTAAATATCTGGCTGTATGCTGGTAATTTGTCATGATCTGCCTTTAGTGGAATAGGAAGGATAGATAATCATAGCTGTTTGTAAATCAAATTGATTTAGTGACCTTCAACAATAACATTACAGAAACCATTCCCCATTTCATTTGTTTCCGTCTTTGGTAGCAGCATCACCTTTCTGTAAAGTACATTCATGCAGATTCTCACTCACATTATACCTTTATTTTTCCTGTTTTAATTGTTACAACTTTTTCAACATGATTTTACTGGCTGTGGCAGTAGCTTGTTATCTGCTCAGTCATTCACTTTTGCAGTTCTTCTGTGCTTTGAAAACGATATTTTATGATCAAGAACATTGGCTGAATTCCCTGAAACCTTTTATTGACATAATAATGCTATATATTGATCTTTATGTAATAATGAGTAGTCTTAGTGCCAATATTTAGACCTGTTATGATTAGATTTTTTTTTTTTTTAAATTGTGGATGTCTACCTTAAGTTCAAGATGGTGTTGTGTTTTGGAGAATTTCTACAGTTTCAGCCTATTTTTACCGTAACACTATGTACAGGTGCTAGCTAAAGGTGTGGAGTGTGACATTGCCTTACTTACAGTAGAGAGTGAAGAATTCTGGAAAGGAGCCGAGCCTTTACAATTTGGTCGCTTGCCTCGTCTGCAGGTAGTTTCACTCCCTAAATGATGCTAGTATGTAGCTTTTGTTCTTACTGTGCAGATCTTCTGATCTTTCCTTATATGCTTCCGTTCCCTTTTACTTTTCTTTTTGACTTTGTTACCACACTTAAAGGTCTACAAAAAACAGGAAACCACACAGTTCTGATTATTGACTACAATGGTTATATGGTTTTGCACTCTCATTTGATCCACATCTGCTGCCTGACCTGGTCCTTAAGAGTTTAAGTGATTACTTTCGTATCCGCTTCTTAACATTTCAGTTTCTTTCCTTGTTAAAATTGTCCGAGTTGGTTACTTTTTTTCTGAAATTTGTAAATATTGTATGTTTAATGAAGATCAAAATGTTTAGTCGTGAGTGCTATGAACATATACTCGATAACATCCTAATTCGTTCTTTTTCCTTTCATAACGGCAGGATTCAGTTACTGTTGTCGGATATCCTCTTGGAGGAGACACTATTTCAGTGAGTAAGGGAGTTGTATCACGAATAGAGGTTTGTTTTTCTATCTCATAGAACTGTAAAATTCTTAGGGGAAATATATTTTCTGGTTTGAGAACCTGTGGGTGATCTCATTCTTTGTGATCCAGCATGTGTACACAAATTTTTAGAATGACTACATATTATGCACTTTTTCATGTCTTAATGTTAATTCTATTCACACAACGACAAATGCTTTATTTGCCACGAAAAACAAAATGTCTTGAACTGTTCATTCCCAGCCTTGCTATTCAAGCAGCATCGATGTAATAAGTAGTCTGTACTATCAGGTTACATCATATGCTCATGGATCATCAGAGTTGCTCGGCATTCAAATTGATGCTGCTATAAATCCTGGTAAGTGGATGGCCAATATCTATGATTTCACATATTAAAGGCGAGAAAAATCATAATATGCTTTCCTTCGTTCTGAATTATGTTTTGTAATCACTGCTTATAGTAGCTAAATTGTAGGTAACAGCGGTGGTCCTGCATTCAATGATCAGGGTGAATGTATCGGTGTGGCATTTCAGGTAGTCTTTTGTTAAAGTTGAACATGTCTGTCATTGGTCTTCATCTGTCTATGGTCTGGTAGGCGTGCCACTTCAAGTGGTCAAACTCAAAGTAATTGGTCTCCTTACAAAGAACTCCCTTTGTTTCTAAAGAAAAATTTCTGTTTGCATATTTTACTAATTTTTTATTCATACTCCTGTTTATTATGTAGAATGTTAAAGTTTAGTAGTGATGACATTATGAAATTACGATGGCGAAGTCAAGGATAACCGCGCTCTTATGTACCTCAAGACAAGATAAAATGTACATGTAATTATCAATATAAAAAAATTATAGGCTCTATTCCATGAATGGAAATAAATACTTGTCTTTTAAAAAAAAATCTTTTTCCTCAGGCTAGTAGTATAGTAATTATTGTTTCTATTATTCTACTATAGGTTTGGAATATTAATATGCTACACTTGAGTCTTGACAACTAATGTTCATGCATTATTTCACATCCAAGTTTGTTTTATTGTTTGATCACCTTTTCACGAGTCACTTCATTTAGGTATACAGATCAGAAGACACTGAAAATATTGGATATGTGATACCAACGACAGTCGTATCTCATTTTCTAGATGACTACGAGAGGAGTGGAAAGTACACTGGTGAGTTTGGTTTTGGTATATCCTTTACTATGTATTATTTTATTTGTTAATTTTAGATTCTCCAGGTATTGTCCAACGTTGCTTGGACATGAATGTTAAGATTTATCAGTATATCTTTGTAAACTATGGTCAAGATGTTGGGTTGGGTCAGCCCAATTCAATGATATGGGCCTTGGGTGATCCAAGACAAATATGGGTAGTATAATAATAATATTAGATAATTATTATAGATGGTATGTCTTGAGTAGGTAATTAGATACCAAGTATGATTAGACTTGTATAACAAGTATGATAAGTCTTGGTGGCTAAGTTTGAGATGACTATATATACATAGTCATAATATGTTTGATAGGTATGCTAAAACATAGAGGTTTAGGTATCGTTTGATAATGCTTAGATATTGTTAGGCTTAAGTATTCGTGATTGATTGGTGGTATTATTGATAACTATTTTGATTAATAATACAAGTTAGGACGTGGGTTTTCGGCGTCAAATAATTTTGTTGTGTGCTTTGCATTGTTTGGTTATCTCGGGTTTTGCTCCCTAACAAGTGGTATCAAAGCCATGTTCGTGATGAATACAGGTGAAGGAAAATTTGAGACTGAATTATTGCGAAGCATTATGAAGGAGTTACGTGCGGCATGAGGTTGGCCCTTGCACCGAAAATCATGTTCGGGTTCGAGATAGAAGAAGATGGAAGAGTTCGTCTGAATCGTTTCAATGGCTTGATCAACCAGATGAAGAATTTGGATGAGACTGTTGTTCTTCAAACGCTGAAAGATTGATGAAACAAGGATCGAGTGACTCATCGGACGGAAGGACGCTCGTGGTTGATGCACGTGATTTTGGATTGGGATGTACTGTTGTGAGATGCACTGTTATGATGAAGAACGGTGATTTGGAGGTCACTAAACGAAATTTAGCGACACTCGAAGTTTGGAAGAACAAAATGAAGAGGTTCTTGTTCGAGGAGAGGCATTGGCGGATGGACCTCTATGTCTCGAGGGTGACTGTTGATTCAGTTATGAAATATTGGGCTGAATGAGAGGATTGTTGGGTTGGGTCAGCCCAATTCAATGATATGGGCCTTGGGTGATCCTAGACAAATATGGGTAGTATAATAATTGTATTTAGATAATTATTATAGATGATGATAATTATATTTGGACAATTATTATAGATGGTATGTCTTGGGTAGGTAATTAGATACCAAGTATGATTAGACTTGTATAACAAGTATGCTAAGTCTCGGTGGGTAAGTTTGAGATGACTATATATACATAGTCATAGTATGTTTGATGGGTATGCTAAAACATGGAGGTTTATGTATCGTTTGGTACATGGTTGTTCCACGTACATAGGTTTGGAAACACCGTGTGGTGTGAGTAATGCTTAGGTATTGTTAGACTTAAGTATTCGTGATTGATTGGTTGTATTATTGATAATTGTTTTGATTATTATACAAGTTGGGACACGGGTTTTCCGCGTCATATAATTTTGTTGTGTGCTTTGTATTGTTTGGTTATCTCGGGTTTTGCTCCCTAACACAAGAAATATTTGTTTGTGTTGTTTACCAAGTAGTAAAACATTTTTTTATGAATGTTGACCCGAGGGTGACTTCACTACCTGGATCCTCGTCTCTTGAACTCATTTTGGCAGCTAGTTTAATGGCACCGGGGTGAATTCTATCTTGAGGTGACCTAGATTCTTAGCATAATTAGGGTATCAGATTCAAGCTAGAAATATTTTAGTATATGCAAATTTGTTAGACTCCATCTTACTTTATTGCTATATAAGGGCAGTTCTAATGGTGTGCTATATCTTGTTCTATATCTATATTATAGAACAAAAACTAAAATTCTCCACTCCAATGGTGTGCTAAACATTGTGCTAAAATAGCACAATGCTATAATTTATTCTATATATAGAACAAAAAATAGATGGAGCTATATTTGACACCTCATCAAAAAGTGAAAAAAGGAAGGGAAATGAATAAAGGTGAAAGAGTTGAATGAAGGTTGGTGAAACATTAAGTTTGTATTCAAAATATTGGGGTACTTGGAGAGTTAGTTAAATTTGGCACAAGATTTAGAATAATGCATTGGGTACATGGTGCTATTTTAGCACAAAAAACCACTTTTTGGTGCTAAATTATAGCAATAGCTCCATCTATTTTAGCACAACCATTGGACATGCTCTAACCTAGTACAGGTAGAACATTCTTTAGCAGAAAACGCTCCATTTATCAGTTTTTTTGTGTTCCTTTTGGTCACTTGCTAATAGTGTTAACAACTGTTGCCTTCTGGTGCTACATACGTCTCACAGGCTACAACCCCTTAATTAAAAATTGGCACATACTATTGACAGTTCCCATTCGATTAGTTTCCGTTGTTTCTTAAAGAAATTTTTTATAACTGCATCTGAGAAGGAAAATTTTACATCGTGGTACATTCGGGCCATAATTACAGCATTAATTTCTTGTGGAGTTGTTAGTCCTCATAGATAACCTGTGGGAGTTCTGTTTTCTTCCTCACACATTCACCTCATTATGCATGATTTTAAATTTTCACTGACAAAGACACTTATGGATGAATCATGTGATCTCCCAAGGCTATCGGGAATTGCCATCTTAAAGTCATCTAATATAGTTATTCTACTTAAATTTCAGGATTTCCTTGCCTTGGAGTCTTGCTGCAAAAGCTGGAAAATCCAGCATTACGTTCCTGCTTAAAAGTACCTTCAAATGAGGTTTGGCTCTTTTTGTGACTAGAGTAGGACCATTAAATCTAATGCTATCTAGTACTGTTACTGTCTTACTGATGCTGTATTAATTCCAGCAACAATAATCATGGAAAATTAATGATGAAAACAAGAGAAGGAAATGCTTAGTGAATTGATCTTGGTAATTTGCTATTGCAAGGTTTTCTCAATTGCAAAAGAGAGGAGAAGTGTATCCGTTAGTTTATTTTTTCCCTTTTTAATCCTCACAAGATGTCCCTACCCGTCATCCCGGTCCATCTTCTTTGTGTGGCTCCTTATTTTGGTGTATCAATTGCAACCAATAGCAATATTAATTCTAAGTTTCAGTAAAAATACAAGTTCGATGAATAAATGGGCATCACATGAGTAATTGTAGGTAGCAAATCGTTGTTACGTAGGATTAGTATGACTAAACTGCCATTAATTTTCCAAACTAATAGTAAATCCCGGCAAATAAATAAGTACTTCCCCGCGAATTAATAACTTTCTGGGATTATAAAATTTCTCCTATCTTTGATTGCATTCCACACCAGTTACATTCCAACAGCAGTATCATCTTTGAGAATTTGCACTGATTTTGTGAATCTAAACCTTGAGTATGAATTGTTAGCATCACCATTTTATATAGGTTGGAGACACGTAGGCAAATATTCATAGGCCATCAATATAGATTTGCCATGCTGATCTCACATACATAAGAATTGAGCAGATGGCTTGTTGAATGTCTCATTTCAAGGTTCCGGTCAAATGGATACTAGTTGAGCATGTCATCTGGATTACTTATTAATGAAGGCGTTTAATGTTTTAGAAATAGAAAACTGGTTAATGAGCTAATTCATCACTCAAGTATCAATTTGCAACTGGGTCATTGAGTTAAAAAACCTTTCAGTCAACTCATTAAACACTCTAAACATTTCGTATAGGTTTTCTCCGTTAACCCCATTTATTTTTCAATTAAACAATGATGTGGACTTGCTTGTTGGCAGAATTCAGCGCCAACTCAGCTGCCATGTAAGCTGTCATCTAAAAAAAATTAACCCGATCCAATTATTACACAAGCATCTCCCAACCATTTATTAGATGTATTACTTCTACCAACCATCTCTTCAAGATCCACCCCATTTTACACCCTTCTTAATCTCACAATGTTTGTGTCTATATGTATATGTAAATATGCCTTTTTTACAGTGCATATCGAGCTGGACCTCTAGTTGGATGCTCATAAATAGAAAACTAAAAGATCCCATTGAAGTTGAAGGAGAGTTAACGGACGTGAAATGTTTTTTGTATTCAATGACTAGATTGCAAGTTATACTTAATTCAATAATGCGTTTGAAAGGTTTTTTAACTTGGTGATCCACTTGCAAGTTTATGGTGACTTGAAAATTGACCCAGTAGAAAATTGGATTAACACACTGTTTTTTTTATACGAAGGATTCCCTGAAAAGGTTTTTCTTTCAGTTCAACTTGTAAACTTTCTACAACTTTCTACATCCCAGCCTGTTATTATCTTGCCATTATGTCTTCTCTTATTGTCTTATGAAAATATTCCATGATATCAAATTTTGCAGGGTGTACTTGTGCGGAGAGTAGAGCCTACTTCTGGTGCAAGTAAAGTCCTGAAAGAGGTACACTGCCATTTAAATACAAGACTATTTTAATGCTCTCATACGATAGTGGCAATGTTGTAAAAAAGTTGCAAGGGTGATTTATGAAGAAATTATTCTGGGAGACTCCCACGAGGAGTGACTCATTTTTTACACGAAAACCTTAATAATTATTGATATGGTAGCTTTCTAATTTGAATTCGTTGGATGTTATCACTGTTGTATGTTGCATCTCTTCTTTATTCTTATTTTTTTTCTGGGAGCAAAAAGTAGCAGAATAAAGGTATTTCAAGGTGTTGTAGTTAATCCGTGTTTTGTGAATAACTAAATTTTTTAACTTGGCTTGTCATAGGTTCACCCTAAAGCTATTGCAACTATTTGTTTTTATATACCTTATATATGATTCACCCCGTCCCAGATTTTAACCTTATTACGGGACTCGACTTTTGGAATTCACTAAAGCTTATCCTTGTTGGACTTTGACATCACCCACTTAAGGCCTTGACATCCATGACTTTCGCAAAAGGAAAAACCTACATATGGGAGGTGATTAGGGCTTGTAAGCTATTATATTTCTTTTAGGGGATGCAATAAAAATGTACTTGTATTTGTAAGTTGCTTGCAGGAAGACGTGGATACCATATAGCCGGGTAGGGTTAAAGTCGAACATAAATTGCTTTACATGATATTGAGTTGATTTACGTCCTTAACTTGTACTACTAATACGGGATGATCAGTATTTGTGATGGTTTGCCATCATTTCTCGTGTGCCTTTAGGGTTTAATCTTAGTAATAATATCTTCCTCGTGTGAAACTCTATTGTTCCAATAATTACTTGCACTTTCTTGCTTTTCAGGGGGATGTGATTGTGAGTTTTGATGGTGTTCATATTGGTTCTGAAGGAACAGTGCCTTTTAGATCTACTGAACGCATTGCATTTCGCTACCTGATTAGTCAAAAGTAAATTTCTTGAATCTTTTATAGGAAATTGATTGAATTTATTTTCCTAATTATGACAGATTTAGTCAATTTGTCTTCATATCGAAGTAAGGTTGGAAGATTTCAGAATCATTCTTTTATTTGACTTGGTGACATGCCTATTAAGGAAATATTACTATCTTGTTCCTACATGTTTTTGCTAGGAATTTCACCGATGCCTGGAACAGAATATTTGTCATATCCTTCCCAGAAATTATACATCTCTAAATAGATTGTCAGTCGTGAGGATATTTGATTATTTTCCCTGCCCTCTTTTGTTCACCTCTAAGTATTGCTTATGCAATTAGTTACTTCTGTGAGGCTGTTTATATCTGTAGTTGATGTCAAAATCGACTAAAAATCTCTGTCCAAGTTCATAAGTTCATTCATTAAGCACAAACATTTTGTTTTAACTATGATATTTATTATTCATCTGTGTCCAGATTTTCAGGTGATTTGGCAGAACTTGGTATTATCAGAGCAGGATCTCTAATGAGAGTTCAAGTAGCTCTGACTCCACGTGTGCATTTGGTACATATAATTAGCTTGATTCTGACAATGTCATGCTTCTTTAAAATGCAACTCCATTTCTTTTCTTCTTTTTTTTATTATTTATGTTTGGTATGAACAACCTAGGTTCCATATCATATTGAAGGAGGTCAGCCTTCCTATCTAATAGTTGCTGGTTTGGTGTTTACACCATTGTCAGAGCCACTAATAGAGTAAGTTCATCAAATTGTTAAGCTGACTATGAATTATGTATCATGTATACTATTTCCACCAATTACAGAACTCCTAATGCTAATATTTATTCGTTTTCTTAATAGCGAGGAATGTGAAGACAGTATAGGGGTAAGTTGTCAATAATTGCTAACCATCGTGGATTGTGTATATAAACCTAATTCGCGTGTGCTATTATCGTTTTCAAAGTTACTAAGCTCTCTTCTTGTTTTAGCTGAAACTATTGGCGAAAGCACGCTACTCTTTGTCAAGATTTAAAGGTGAACAAATTGTAGTCCTATCACAGGTACATTTTTTTCAACATGGGAACTTGTATAATGGATCTTCGTCTCCACAAAACTAGTAGCTAGTTATGCTATTAGGATTTGGCATTGGCACATTGCTAACTGTCTCTTCTTGCAGGTCTTAGCAAATGAAGTAAACATCGGTTACGAGGATATGAGCAATGAGCAGGCAAGCTTCTTACACTCCGTTGAGTTTTAAACGATATCTATGGGTCTTTAGGTACTATTTCAAGATTTTCATACTTACAGGTTATGAAATTTAACGGAACACGGATAAAAAACATCCATCATCTAGCTCATTTGGTTGACTGTAAGTGACACTGACTACCTTACCTATTAATAAGTGACACTGACTACCTTACCTATTAAGCCTTGTGTGAGTTAATATTTTTGCTCATAGTACTGCTTTGTCAGCCTGCAAGGATAGGTATCTTGTTTTTGAATTTGAAGACAATTACTTGGCCATTCTGGACAGAGAGGCATCTTCAGTTGCTTCATCTTGTATCCTGAAAGATTACGGAATTCCATCTGAGAGGTCTGCTGATCTTTCAGAGCCATACATAGACATCATTGAAGAGAACCAAGAAACAGAGCCACAAAATTTTGGCGACAGTCCAGTTACAAGTTCGGAATTTGGCTTTGATGGGCTTCTTTGGGCATAAAGGCTACTTCTTGAACCGCATTCTTAATTTTTCTGACTTCTGAAGCAGCCTCATATAAGAAAAGGTGATCAACAGTTTTTCGAAAATCATTATCATCTTGCAGTCTCCATTTCTGCAGCATGTTGGGTCGTCAGCTGAAAACTGCTATCAGAAAATTTTGCAAAGGAGGGATGTTAAATATTGTGGAAGAGAATGCAGGCCTCAAAGTAGGTTCTGGTCCCTGTTGTATGTATTTGTTGAGAAATGAATAAAATGTATTCGTTTATGATTAATAAATTACATGCAATTATACATCTACTTATTGAGTATTTTATTATTATAAATCTTTCTCTAAATGTATTTTGAAGGTTTAATTTAAGCCTTTCTGGGGGTTCTTTTGGTTTTTTTTTTGTGGCGGGGGGGGGGGGGGGGGGGGGGGGGGGGGTACCTTAAATTAAGATAAAATAAAAACTTCCTGCTGACAATTCAACTCTTCAGGGAAAAAGAACCTTGTGACAACTGTTTTCTTGATACTTCTAAGTTAACCGATTCGAGACCTCTGCCCTCTTAACCACACCGTCTACGATAGAAGGCTAAACATTTCAAAATCAACGTAAATAATTACGAGTATTTTTTAATTTGTCTTCCATCCACATCATGTTTGACAACTGTTACCTCAAATAACGAGCACCACATATAATTACTTATACAACTCCCCCAAAGATTCAATAACTAAATAAAACAAAACCGGTTTAGATATTATACATTTTTAGTACAAAAATTTGTGATTTATAAATTGTGAGGGTATATTTTTAGTATAAAGATTTATGTTTATACATTTTGAGATTTACCAAAAATTGGCAAATTCTCTTAGCATTCCTTACGCACCTTTGTAACCCATTAGGATGACACTGCACGGGTCATGCCACATAAATTTTGGTACTCTTCTTGTCAATCGTTACCCTACTGAGATGGTCTTATATCTTCATACGAATACACAAGGGGCGGGTATTGGTTATACTAGTAAATAGCTTTATTTGTTGTACATCATGGCGCTCAATTGTAAGAATTTCTATAGGTACAAAGGCAGGGCTAAATAATGCTTCCACTGCATATTAGTTTCGCAACATGCACAGTTGCACACCATGTTCAAATTATTCCAATTCTTGTTATGACTGAACTCCCAACAAATCCTTGAAACACCCGGATAAATCTTTAAGGAGCTCACAATTAGCTCACTGCACTGCAAACCTCATAGTATCCAGTGTTCCAACATATTAAAATCAACCCGAGAAAGCTTTACAGCAAAAGCAATGATTGCGGCATATGTATGCACATGAACCTCTTTCAGTATACCAATCAAAGTCAAAATTGCAGGCATGCAAGTACCCAGATGCATCCCATGTCAGCACGATATGATATCAAGGCACAACTGAGACTTCCTTACTATGATGTTGCTGCCTAGGTATCAAAATGGCCAACTGCAGCTGGCCTTGCTGGCAAAGTCTTGCTGGGTTCTTGTATACTGTGAGCTTAGCCATGTCATTACCGTGCAAAGTAACATGTGCAATGCTATAGTATTCCCCTTTCTCAGCTGCAAACTGCCATTCTCTAGCTGTTATGTTGAACCAGTCTTTTCTAGCATATTTGGTTGCTTTTACTTCTATGTACTCATCTCCTACAACAATATCATATGGATATCCAGTCTCATAAGTTTCATTGACCCATTTTACACAAGTCGTGCCAAACTTCCCTGAAAAATATCTGTAAGCTACCAATTCTCCAAGTCTCCCTGTTAACAATGCTTGTTCTACATTGGCACTGCCAACAGACAGTTGGTCTCTTTCGAAGGGAATAGCTGAGCTAATATTTGGATCCTCAGTTGTAGCAACTAGATCAACAGAATCAAAATCAACATTCATACCAGATAAAACCATATTGCTTGCATAATCAGGTTGATCTTCCAAAGATTCTGAATCTATGTTAATATTTGTGGTCGTGGCAGCTGATTCATCTTCCATGGTTCTGTCAGCATTAGCCTTGATTATAGGTGTACTGTCTATAAGTTGTGAAAGTTCGCCATCGTTATTTTCCTTTTTCACCAGCATAGTATTGCATGGCTGCGTCATCAAGCCATTCGCATAGGCAGAACCAAAACCAGGTGCAGTTTTCCAGTCGGCAGGAGGCCAGTTGGAATTGACACTATATTTCCTTTTCGACAAGGAATTTGGTTCATCAATCACTGCTGTGTCACTTCTCATTTGTGTACTATCATTCTTAGCTGATGGTAGCGCAGATGGAAGTGTCCAAGCTAATTCTTCTTCAGGAAGCTTCGGAACTTTCTGGCTATTCAAAATGAAAAATTCTGTCTGCTCTTCAGTGGAACCAGATTCAGCCATGGTTGTGATCATATGAAGGAAATTTGCTAAATGCAATTCAGGATTCCCATCAATCAATCGACGGGAAAGCTCCAAAAAGATTGAGTGAGAATCTGACTCCTGGGTGACATACAAGACATTTCCTTGAAGAAGACAACTACACTCACGTCTCTTTTTAGATGATACGTCAGATCTCTTTATAACATTCCTGTAATACAACTTCTCAACAACAACTATACACAATTGGCAGATGTCCACAAATCCAGATTGTTTCAATTGATTATATCTATCAGGATATGATTTATGGATATAACGCTGAGCAAATGGAAGAGCCCAGTTGATCAACAAAGTCTTAAAACCAGATTCTGCTGGACCATAATATATTGCTTCCCGAGTCACAACTTCCGAAAGAGCATGAATTCCCAATTGTCTCATGAAAACAGAGATCTTCTTCTGGAGTGTCTCTCTTTCTTCGTCACTTAGCTCCCCAAAGTAAAGAAATTCAATACGGTCACAATGCTTGAATTCCTTTTTCAATTTCTCATCATCACTCCAACAGACGAGACCAAATGATGGGTGCAAAGAAATCCATCTATCTACTGAAGTTGGAAGCACAGTAAAATCCAAGTTTAGAAGACATTCTCTGAAATGATCAATATCTTCAGAACTTAACGCACCAGATTTTAAGCCATCAGCACATGTTAAGAAAACCTCAAATACAATCTTGGCTGACTGTGATGGTAAAGCAACGGCTGAGAGCTTCTGCAAAATTTGAAGGTAGTTTCGGAAAGGGGGACTCTCTTGTACTCCACACTCGTTTACAAAGAAATCGTGAAGGCCTGGATATATGCTTTTTAACATATTGCTGCAAGGACCATGAGTCTTACCCACCAGATCGGTAGATGGACATTTGCCCTTAATCTGGTCCACTGAACCAGTCAGGTCATGCCAAAACACTTCTTCGGGAGACATAAGAACACCAGAAACAACATCCTGGGATGAAGAACCAGCTGAATATGGGACAAATATGAAAGCTCCAGACGTTAAAGTACTCATTATTTTTCTGTTCGAAGTAATCATTTCATTAGAAATACATGTGTATAACTTGGACATCTGTGATATGCTAGCCCTTAATGGGATTTGAGATGTTCTCCATACTTGAAGTATTGACAAAATGTCGTCAAGTGTGACATGAATCTTGAAACCTAAATCATTTAATAGTTTTGTACTATTTACTTTTGGAACAGCATAAGGTACATTAAAACCCAAAATCGATCGCACTGCTTCACAATCATGGAATACATCTTTAGGATAGTATAGGTCCTCACCTACAGCTGTAGCTATCCATCTAACATCATGCAAGGAGCTTAACAATGAAGTCTTGAAAGGTATCTTTTCACCAGAAGACGTGTTGCAGTATCCACTGACCTTATTGCTGAAGTACTCATCCCATAGTGTATCAAAAACCTCCAAGAGATAGTTACACTTATCCCGATTCCCAACTGACAACAACTGTGATAGCAAATGAATTAATTCGTGAGATTCCCAATCATCGACAAATGAATTTAAAGAAATCATCTCTTTGTCAGACATCATAATGTTGAGAACGTCAGAAATCCTGGAGACGCACTTCTTGGTTTCAACAACTTGCACAAAATCAGTTACTCCTAAATCTTTAAAAAAATTCCTCCACTTCAAAATTCCATCAGATACTAATTTGGTAATTGGATGCTTTAAATATTTGTTGTCAATTTCATGCCATTTCATTTCTATACCATCAATCAGCTTATTCATATCAATAGGATTCTCAAAATCATTACTGAAATGTATTGCCGTATCAGCAAGCCGTTTATAACCATAATTGGTCAATATATGAGCTTTACTACACAAGTCCGAGAGAATGGACTCTCTTTCTGCAGAGCAGATGGAGCAATTGGATTGCAGGTGAAACATTACAAAAGAAAGGTATTCTATCATCATCTCATTTTCATCCTGACCATTTTCAACGCTAGAAAGAGCTGGCATGATGTGCACCTTCACAATTTCATGAGCAGATAACCTCTCGACACCAGCTAAGCAAAGCATTTTGGTAATGTTATCCACCACATAAGTGTCACATTGTAAGGCATTAGAATCAGTAACTGCAGATAGAAGGACAGGATGTACAATACGAAGGTTTGCATACAGCTTTGGAAAAGCTTCAGGGATATACTCATAATCAGAGTCAGAATGTAACCAAATTGTGCCGTCAGTCAGTGAAGCATATTTACCATCTGATAGAGGAATAAAAGGCAATTTTCTAAGCTTGGTTAAAATATCCAATTCATTGGGGACAACTTGCCCAGAGTGAAAAGACATTAGGTAAATAGCATTCAGCCAAGAAGACAACCAACTAAACCCCAGCGACCTCAGACCATCTCCTGAACTACACAATGAAGACAGAACCTGAAGCAAGATTCTGGGTCCATAATCCTCAACACCCAAAGCCTTCGCCAACGCATCAGATAAGATTGTATCTTTATGCAATAATCCAAGGCCAAGGTGCTGACTGAGTAACCTATCAGGCAAAAGATTGCGAGTTTGATCTGTCCAATTTCTTATAACCTTGCACGGAGGGACCCATTCACCAATATCGCCATCTAAAAGTAGGCAATTTGACCTACGCAATTTAGAGATAATCATCCTAGGAACACTAGAAAAGAATCCATGCACTTCTCCAACAAGTGGAACAAAACTCAAGAAAGCTGAAACAGCCTTCCCTTGTTTTTCTCTAAAACAAGGAAGAGAACAGAAAGATTTCTCTGCACTTACAAACAGACAAGGGAACTCTGACAATAACCACTGATTCCATGGACTATCTCCATCAACTTCCTCTCTAGAAGAAGGAAGAATAAAATCACCTTGAATAATAAATTTCATTCCATATGTTCGTAGAGGCAGATAAGCAAATACAGGCTGTTGGTCCAGACGTGGAATATATTCCTCATTACCCAAATCATCTAATGTAAAAGCAATAGAAATTTCAGTTGTATTTACATCAGGACGTATAGCACTAGACTTTAATTTATCAGATACTACAAACCAGGTCAATTTCTCATTGCCAAGAGAAACCTTTACGATACCACTTCCCAGAATTTCTTTCCTCATGACGGTCAATGAATCAGTGAGCATGTTTCTAAACCTTATGCACTGTAGACGATGAAGAAATAATAATAAAGATGGATGAAGATCTGAAAACATAGATGTAATCTTGTCCATGGACAAAGCCTCGGAAAACTTCGACCTGAAAGGAAGCACAATACAAGTGTTCCAACAATTATCATTTTCATCAGCATCCTGTTTCACCAATTTGCTAAATTTTTCAACATCGCAAGGAGGAATCATAGTAGGTAATACAAATCCAATCTGGCCTTCACTTATGTCAAACTTAATATGGAACCCATTTGAATGAATTTCTGGAGCATCAGAAACCTGCAAACGACCGTGCAAATTCAATATGAGGATTACACACGTATTACTAATCATGCAAACAGAAAGATCCATTATGTCACTCTAGCTTCCTAGTATGAAGCTAATTTCATTGATGTGCATTTAAACATACAGTATATGGTTGATGAATTATCGAGTAAATGTAATACCTCTGTCCCATATTTTCTGTCTTGTTTTGACTACAATTTACATATTATCCCTTTATGATTTTACAAACTGAAAAATACACCTTAAAGTATAGATATACTTTTAACAATATAATTTTCTTCAACTATATAATATATGTAATTTTTAGTCAAAGTTCAGTCAAGTCGACCACAAAAAGTCAAGCATGACAAAATTTGGGATAACTGGAGTATTATTAATTTCTCACTTTAAACACAACTATTGCTACTCCTTCCATTCCAAAATAAGTGTCGCCTTGACTTTGGGCACATATTTTAAGGTGTAAAAAGTTACTTACGCAACTTATTTTTTCAATTTTCATTTTTTAAATAAAAATTTAAATATTAAACTTTTATTCAAAAAAAGAAAATTGAAAAAATAAGTTATGGGAGTAACTTTTTTTTACACCTTAAAATACGTGCACAGTGACTATCAAACATAATACAAGACTAATACAGAAAGATATGATAGATGTACCTAAACATCAGTAATGATGAAGTACTAGTTCCAAATTAAAATCAGCCAAAAGACAGACTGATAAGAGTAATTAAATTCTTTTATCATCAAAATGCTCCGGAAACTTCATAGTTATTTTGTTCTCCTCAAGAGCTAAAAGGTTAAGAAAAAAATATAGCTCTAGAACAGAAGTCAATTCAACCTGATCGTCTACTTTACTACCTCAAATGAAGAATGTACCACATTAATTTCATTTACAAGTAAAGTAAGCTGAATAAGAGGAAAAATAGACATATAACACTGGCAGATTATTGAGTTCACAATACCCGGAATACTGATTTGAAGCCGATGCCTTTCTTTCCAATATATCCAGCAGCAGGCTCCTTCTTTGTTGAATTTCCAACATCGCAAAGGGCTCTAATATTATCACCAGAGAAGCCTCTCTCATTATTCAGGACCACAATGCCTCCATCCATGAGAATGAAAGTCAAAGTAGGTTCAACAGTACTGGGATAAACATTATCATCGGCATTTTGAACCTGAGGACACAGGCCAAATCAAAAGATTTAAAAAAAATTGTAATTATAAGAAAATTATAGAATATATTGTGCACCTTTAAAAGAAATATATTTTGAGCTAAAATTCTATATTATCCCTAATATTGAAAGCAATCACTAAAGGGCTCGATGAAAACATATATAAGATGCCCAGAAAGTTCTCATTTGAAAGACAAGGCATTTTAGCAAACTACAAGTCAAAAATAATTTAAAACTTTAAATTAACTAATAACCAGCATGAGGAATGTTGATTCTAGAAAACTCCTGTCATTTCTCAAATTGCAGAAGGTAAATTTCAGGTGCACCAACATTTGCCTTTCCAGCCAATTGCATGACTAGAAGAACCACTACTTATGCATACTGACAGAAAAGGTGGTAACAAAGATAACAGTTTTAATTTACCAGCTCCAGAAGAAAATGTGAATCCTGAGAATACAACTCCTGTGAAAGGCAATGCAATGCTCTCCCTAAGCGAGCATGCTGCTTCTTTAACATGCTACTTTCTGAAGCCATAAGATCGGGACCAAGACCAAATTCTTCTCGTCTAATAGATTCAACGATTGTACCTGGACTGTTAACTTCATCACCTAGAGGAAAATGCTTTGATTCATGCGCTATGTTAACGGAAGTTTCCATATCACTTTTTATGGTGCAGACTTCTTTATGTTGTTCATTAGGTTGTCTTGTAACAAGAGGGACACTCACTTCATTACCCGTAAAGGGCAAGTTGTCTCCTGCCTTTGAGGTATGTACATTAGTACTAGTGCATTCAAATGCATCTATCAAACTTGGCTGTGTAGAGGACATGGTCGGCTCCTGGGGTCTAGTCACACAAAATGCATTGTAATCATTGATCCACTCCACTATACCAAGTGACAATCCTACATCATGAAGCATGCAACGCTGCTCCACATTGTTGCATTCATTCAAAATGGCAGAGGGAGCTTCTTTCATCACAAATTGCAACCCTGTAAGAAACAAATTAGCAGCAAATTTGTGTATTTCCGCTGGTAGACAACCTAGACAATCAAGGATATACTTTGCTGCAATCGACATAGCTCTATCAGATCCACATCTGTTCTTGTTTTCACTATTGTATGCAACTTCAACAAACATGACTCCTCCATCTAATGGTTTCCCATGCATAACAAACTCCTTATTTTTGTCTAATTCGTCATCCAATGAATTTCTTATAATAACTTCAAAACCTTTCTGTGCGTGACATTTTAAAAGGGATAATGGGACATGACAATCACCACCATATAACGCAACCAAAGACAACAGCTGGACAGCTGTTTCAAAAGACGATCCTCGAAGAAAAGCTTCTAAAAATGAATCCAAGGATGCCGAAGGATCAATCCGCACCACTTTACCCTCCTTGGTCACCAAACATAAAAGGTCTTTGGCATTTACCTCAGTCAACAACCAAGGCAAGAGAGGACCAAAAGATGGATAAAATTTGTGGCCCCAATGCGACCATGCATCCAGGTCTGTCAACATTGGAGCTCTGATTAAAGCTTCAAGTGCATCCCTAGTAGATACAGTCCCTAGCACTCCGATGTTATAACCTATACAACTGTCTGATCCATCAGGATTAATATTGTAATCAGAAATGTATTCGCAAGAGCTCTTGCCAAACAATGTTGCAGAGAACAAGACACTATTACAAGATTCGTAGTGTTTTTTTCCTTTTAAAAAATCCTCAATATCTTTTTGAGAACCCTTTGTCACTAATTTTAAGCATATTGAAGGGAACTGTCTAGCAAGCAATTCTGAAATCTTCTGTTCACACAAAATTTCATTTTCGAATAAGCTGTTTGAAGCTTGATACAACAGAACATCCAGCTGATGCTGAAGCATGCAAGCATCCAAAGAAGTATTTTCGCACATCTCAACACTTAAGCTCCTTTGAAATGCATGAGGTAGCAGGGAGATATGTTTCTCGATGAATGTGAAAAAATCTCCGTAGCCAAGAGACTGAAAATTTTTCACAGAAAACTGCTCAGCAAGCCAAAATTCAAACTTACAGAGCTTCCTCAAAAATATAATTTTTGCCTCAAACGAGGGACTTCCTTCACCATCGGTGTCAAGATCATTTGCAAAATAGATCACCAATTTCTTGAGAATATCTTCAGTAGTGACACCTACAAGCAGTAGAAGAATATAAAATTAAGAATGCATTTTCGTCAAACATTTAGAGGCATTAAAAGACGTAGCAACAAATGTAAACTATAGTATTATTTTTTAAGGGAAATTGTGCATTGCATGATTAGGCCATCAAGAGATAATAAATCGTATTTCTGCCCAAAAAATCAATGACAGAATAACCATCTAGTCTAATGTAATACTCAATTACTGTAATTGACAAAAGTGAAAACATAACAAAATAATCAATAACTGTTCATCCCGTCTGTTTATAAATACCGACACACTATGCAAAAAACTGTAAACATTCAATAATTCGGAAGGACAGCCTGTGTGGCATGCACGTATTAGGGTATATAAATATAATCCAACTCACTGTGTTGGTATGTCAAATTCCTCCCGGTGGAAACAGAATTTTTGTCAAATGGTTCAACATCTATGCTTACAGCTTCGGTAGAATTCTCTGGAAGTGGGTTTGCTACACCTTTTTGATTGAGAGTTTGTAAAGTGTCATACATGCTATCACACATTCCAGTTTTAATAGCCTCAACCTACAATGACAAAGCAGCCCAACTTAATATACAAACGCATGTGGCGTTAAAGTGATAACTATATGTAACTGTCAAATGTACGTAAACATATAAATATCTATATTACCCGGACTCATGTACAGGTATCGGACACGGGTGCGTATCGGACTGCTTATCTGACTCAGATACCAAACCCGCACTTACGTTTTGTCATGCCCAACACAAGTGTGACGACAAAACCACAGAGTCCGGGCAACAAATATAAATACAGAAGCAGTTTAGACAATATAATAACAGTGAGAACTTTAAGCAATATCAGAATATATTGCCAAAATGATCCAACATATAATGTGTAATACCAAAAGATATTCATTAGTTATATTCAAGCCAACTTGGAGGCCTTATCTAACTTTGAAATTTTAATGCATTGTGTTTTATCATAATGTTTATTTCTGAACAGGTCCTGCAGATATCAAGTCAGCAAAATGACATTCATAAATACATCTATATGTTTTTAAAATGTCTGTAAATAGAATACCCCGTTAATGTTACAGAGGTCTATACCATTTTATGGTAGAAAAATTAAGATGGCTGTTAGCAAAGCTCGGGAGAAGATGCACCCAAGATCGTCCAAATCCAAACTTATAAGCCTCAGGCTTATCGCATACTGAACATTTTAATATTTTCTAATAACCTTAACTAGTGTGCTTCCCTAAATATGGGGATATCCAAAGGATTGATATGTTATCTTCAGCTGGAGTATTTATTTCCCTCACCATGACGAGGATTGCTTCTAGATATGTTTATCCAATTCTTGCTTCCAACTGGACAATTAATGAATCCTTTGCATTTTAGGGACTGTTGCTGTAGTATCTTCTCACTTGTATATGTAATAGTTCAGGTTTCACAGGAATTGAGAGTAAAACTTATCAATGATATGAGCTACTGAATAATATCAAAATGATAGAAAGTACTATCAATAGTAGAATAATGTCAATTTACTAACACTAATTACACTGGAAAAGTATCCTAAGCTACAATGAATTAGCTGGAGAATCATAGCACTTGCTATACTTAATACGCATAACTGTGTGTCTGCATCTTCTGAGGACATGACCAGCTATACAAACACAGCTTTCATCTATTTACCAAAATAATAAGTGAACCACATCAACAAAGGGCAGAACCTAGTACAGTATACAATGAACAGGTCTGTGCTTGATTTTTTTTTTAAAACTACATCAGATAACTTGCAAATAAAGTCCAAACTATAGATATGTGTGTGTGTGTGTGTGTGAATACTTGCATTCATATAATTCTCAACTCAATAAGTACCAAATTAAGAATATTAACATTATTCACTGCAATGAAATATACTTACAGCAACATTTAGCAACTCAGCACATGGTTTCTGCATAAACATTGCTTTCACTTTCTTTCCTTTCCTCGTTCTGTAGAACTGGATCATCCTATCCAAAACCTACACATTCAGCAAAAGCAAAAACAATAATAAAATATATAACTTCTCCAGCATCAGCAAATTATGAAACTTATTAATTAAGCCAAAGTTTAACAGATGATACCTCAGAACTCTTCACCCAACAATTTCAGCAATTACTTTTACTGATTACAAAACATATACTCGCACACTATGACTTGCTTGAACAATTATATGCATCCATTTACTTAGAAGGCATTTTTTTATTTTGATAAAAAATAACACACGGCTATCTTCAAGATGATCCTATCAGAGTTGCAGTAAGGTTGAAGAATCAGCTCTCTATAAGATATTAGCAGTATAACATTGCTACAAAGAACATCTTTTAGTGGTGCAATTTTTATTAGGATCGTCATTTACAGCCCAAGGCATTAAGGCATAGGATCCCCACAAAAGCAACGTAATGTTTCTTTATAGTCAAATTCAAATTATTTCCCAAACTTTAAGCTTTGCAATCAATTACTTCCTAAGATCTATATCATGAAGCGGGCATAATTAATCAATTTTAAATATCAATTACAGACAAAGGTCAGAGAGAACAGTATCATCATACCATGGCAGTTCATCATAAGCATCCGACCAGTGTTATTAAAAGCATTAAGCGCACCGAATCGCAAACCTTCCCGGAGCCTAGGCGCAAAGCGCAAAAGCGAAGCGCGCACTTCTTTGAAGCGAGGCGCACATTCATTAAAAATTTTAAAATATATTAATTAGGATTATACCTATAGTGACTTAGGTTTATAAGATAATTTATACTTCATAATATATTAAATCACACTTCTAGAGCAAAAATAACATAATACATATACTTTATAATATATTTAAATTATACTTATAGGGCAAAATAATCTTGAGATTTAACATCAAGATTCGAAATTTAAAGTTTTTTGCTAAGTTCCAGGTTATCCAATTCATCATCTTCATCCAAGTTCCAACTTCCAACATTGTTAGTGGTAAAAGTTTCTTACGTGAACTCTTACCTTTACCTGAACTTTGAAGCAAACAATTGATTTTGATTTCGTTTCAATTTTGAGGCTGATTTTGATTGTAACCGAGAGTCATAGTGAGGCTCTCCAGCACCGGAAGCAGCTTTTGCAACTGGTGCACAGCTCTGAACTTGTGGTGAACAATCTAGGTTTCTTTTTCTTTTAAAGCGGTTGCCTATTTACTTATCTTGGGCTTTTAAAGTTTTATTTTGTTTTGGGCTTTATTTGTTGAGCCTTAAAACTGATTCAATAACAAAACCCTATATATTTTTGCTGCGCTTTTCTGGCGCTTCTCGCACGCTTCGCCCCTTGTAGTAATAAACGAGCGCTTCTTTGAAGTTGCTTCGCTTGGTGCGCTTTGCTTCGCTTTGAGCCTAGGCGCCTAGGCGTTCTTTTGATAACACTGCATCCGACAAACATACACTTACAGCAACATTACATTTTGCAGCTAAAATAAGAGTTCCTACATACCTCGGTAACATTGTTCTCCCGGCATGCCTCTTTCCAAGTCAAGATGAACATCCTGATAGAATCATTGTCCCGAGAAATTTCTACCTCATTGAGAGTACTAAGAAATCTTAGCTTCTTCTTTTTTGCTTTTGACATGTTTAACTGCTTATTGTTGTTCGAACGATGTGCAGCGACCTCATCTCTTTTTAGCAACTGATGTGCTGGGGTTCCTGTACTTGAATTTTCAGATTGTCTCTTTCTTTTTGAAGGCCTGCTAAGTTCGTTGTCTATTATAGTGCTACCAGCTGTAGAGGGGTTGGGACCCACTTCATTTTTTAAACCAAGTCTTGCCATTTCCTCAGTTACCGATGGGTAAGGACAGCTACTAACACGATCTGAACTATTTTCATTTTGCGATTGATACCTGCATGAATTCTGTGGAAGATTTTCATCCCTGTTACCTTCACCATCACTAGAACTGTCACTAACATCTTCAGAGCCAGATGAATTAAATTTAATGTGCTTCCCACAGAATTCCTCTTGTGTAGAAGTAAATGAATTGACCCGCTCTGATATACGACTGAAGTGTTCATCTAGCTGCTTTTTCTGCGAGGTAAAAAGAGGACGCTTCCTTCTTTTAGTGCCGGATGTCGGTTTGTCATCCCCTATATACTTTTTAATTGCAGCCTGTTCAGAATTCCATCCTTGGTGGATATGAGACATATGCATCCTATTAAAAAAACAACACTAATTCATTCATTTGATAAGCACCGCAGTTTGCATTAATAACAAGTCTTTAAGTAGTTTGAGATATTACACATTGTCTACATACAAGATAAATTGAATTAATTAAGAAGCTTAACTGCTATTGAAAGTAAATCCTGAACAGTGTTGTACCTGAAACAACAGGACAACCCTAATCTATTTGTTGACATTTCATATAAATCCCCTGCCGTTGCCAGCTTTATCTATATTATCTATTCATTTCTAAAAACTGAATTCTAAATTCATACAATTAATCTCCCGACAAAAATCTATGTGCACTAATGTTATAGCAATGCATACACACGTGATGTCCGGCATGGTACTGACGCAGTTTTGTAACTGATAACCTTGTGGCTTATGCAACATTAGATGTTCTGTTTTCAGACAAAATCCCTAAAAAAATATAAAACTACAATTCTTCGTAAATGTATAATCCAATCACTTATAGGCTTGTAGTAATTATAAACCAGCATGAAAATAATAAACGCATATTGTTCTTTATACCCCCCCAAGGCCTTGCATAAACAACTAAACAAAATGGTATAATGTAACACTCACCCTAAACTCCGAATGCGCACACCAAGCAGTTCTTTTCTATCTACAGATTTTTTCTTTGCAATAAATTCCAATAGCTCATCAGCCTTTATGTCTTTATGCTTTTTTCTCATGAACAAAGAAAGGAAAGTAATAATCTCTTCACTTGTTATCTCGAACACATCCTTCATCTCTGAAGTTGCACCAAAATAATGCATGACAAGTGGATGTCGTAGCAACGGACCCAATTCAAGCTCTTCAAATTTCTCAGTACCCTCATTCTTGCAAATTGCCAATTCCAAATCATACAACGACGTTATCTTCCGAACTCCCACAAAACAGTGGATAAATGCATTAACCTGATAACACACAAAAGCATCATCATACCAACACTAAAATCACATTTATATAAATAACTACATTATTTCCGCATTTTAAGTTTTTAATAACTACTAATATATGAAGATAACAATAATAATTTCAGCATTCGTATTGGCTCGTGCTCGAGTGAGAACAGTTTGAAGTTACCTTTCCTTCGATAACCATAAGACGATACAAAGACGGAACTTGTTGCATTTGAAACCCTAACGACTCCCATGACTCAGCTTTAAGCGTCAACAACGCCGCCTGACTCACTTTCCACGCCGTTACGCTCTCTCCGGCGGCTAAGAGCTCGGCGCGCGCCTTTAAAGCAGCTCTATCCAGAGCTTCACTGGACCGGGGACGAGTGTTGGGGTTCTGAACCGGAAAGCTAGGGTTTTGAATTGGGAAATTAGGGTTTTGGTAGTGAAAATTGGGGGTTTGAATGAATTGATTGAGAGGAGGGGCCATGTTTGGGTGAGAGTAGTTAGGGTTTTGATTGTACATAGGATTGTGTTGTGGCGGTGGCGGTGGCGGCGGTCCACGGCCGCGGGCGGCGCGGCGGTTGAAGCGTGGAGGCTGTCCGTACATGTTGAGGGTTAAGAGAAGTGTTTGTTTCCGAGGCGGGGGTTTGGGCGGTTTATATACTGTGTGTGTATACAACTATACATACAAATATATATATTTTAAATTTTTTATTTCCATTTCTATTACACTACGTAGACCTTAGAAATTAATATTTTAAGATTAAAATATGGGTTCCTTTGATTTTAACTAAAAATATATATTTTAAAAGAACTTAGACAAGTTTTTTTTATAATTAAACAATTTATTAATTAAAAATCATACGGCATCTACAAAAATAATCAAAATCGAAATTTAACAAATACATATCATAAATTCTTTATCAAAACTACAATCATTGACTAATTCTTTCACTGGGGCGCATCTTTCCTTCATACCGCTGAAATATATAGTTTTTTTAGATATAGTTTAATGATTTGTTGTAGTCATATATATTTGATTTTTCATAATGCTTTCGAAAAATTGACCATAATTGAGATATCATAAAATTCCTTAACAATAAACTATTATTATAAGAAACACGCAGATATGACATTTCGAATATAAAAACACACCAAATACTCTCATAGTAGAAGGGAACAAAACCCAAACACATGAGTAGAGAAAACTCAATAAATGAGTGAAAAAACTCCATGAAGAGAAAGACTTATTAACCAGAAATAAAATTGAAAGAAACAAATAAAGGAAAAGGAAAGGGACTTGTGATCGATCAGAGAGATTGAGGAATGAATTAGGTTTTATCTGGAGGGAGCCGGATAGCAACAAGAAAGTAGTTCCACATTCACAAGTGATCACAATGCATTTCGGTTAATTAAAAGAAACTCAGACAAGTAGTTAACATTTTAATTCTAATTTAACTTATACATCATTAAAATTAAGAATAATAATCAAATTTATAAATAATTCATTTAATATAATTATATCAACTTTTATCAGAAATTAAACTAAGTTATTATAGATGTACTTTGTGCACCTTAAGCTATTTTTTTAAATTTAAATAACTTTTTCATTATTACATAAATATATTATTTTTAAGATATAATTAAAATGCATAATATGCATTAAATATAAGTTGAAACTTGAAACAAACATACTTAAAATCTTAAACATTATAAAGTTAAGTTTTTAAAAATTGAGAGACAAATATATACATAAATAATTTTTTGCCAGGAATATATACATAAATATTTAAATGTTTAGTAATAAATAATAATTGATTTTACGAAAAGAAAAAAAATTAAAGCTCTTGAATAAGCTCATGTTCTACTTTGTACATATATCAAGCTTGGGACAAAAAGGTTTCGAAGCAAAGAGAAAGGGCTTTGAAGTTTTGAAAAGACATTTGTCCTGCATTGTTTGGGCCAAGAAGTCACTACTTTGAGTCTATGACTAATCAGTAGTGAACAACCAATCAGGCCCGTGGTTTATTCAAGGTGGATACTCATACTGGGTAGATTTTCTCTCTTTTCACCAAAATTACTTTACAACTTATATGCAAGATTTTTGGGTTAATAAATTCATTTGTCCCTAAACTATTTGAAATTTATGGTTTCCGTCCTTCAACAAAAAACTCCGCATTTTAAATCATTTAACTTTTAATTTTTCTGAATTAAGTCCTTCCGTTAAAATTCAACTATTTTCTGAATTAAGTCCTTCCGTTAAAATTCAACTAACACACGTTAATTTTTGTTGATAAGACAAATGACGTGACAAATATGATAATAATGTTACTAATATGGCATCTTACTCGTCATACAAACATGCACACACATATATATAAATACATACATGCATACATATACACAAACACACATATACATACACACACAACGTACATGTATATATATATATATATATATATATATATATATATATCTTATTTTCCGATGGTCATACATAATAAAATTACAATTCAAAACTACCATCTTATTACCCCTATTTTCTCACCTTCTCCACCATAATTAACCCTCAATCTCATCCACACGTCTATATAAAAAAAAACACTCATGCTTTATCTAATCATCTCCTTTCTACCTTATAAATTCATCCCCTTCTTCTCATCGTCTTCTCTGTACGGTATCTGTTCATATTTTACAATTATTCATCTATTCCCCTAAATTACAAATCCTAACTTTATTTACAATTATAAATTAAAGATAATAATACATAAAAAATAGTTTTATCTTTGTCACATTATTGGACAAGTCATTTTCACTAGTTTTGTCTTTTATTTTTTTAGTTTATCCGTCAACATTGACTAATGTACGTTAGTCAAATTTGAATGGAGGGACGCAAATCAATTTTTTTAAAAGTTAACGTATCGAAAAATTGAATTTTATAAATAGGGAACTAAACCATAAATGACCTATAGTTGAAGAATGAATAAATTAATTTTCCCACATTTTTAGTTATTATGCTGATGAACATATCAAAGAGATTTAATTTTTTTTTCTCCCGATTTGATCAAAAATGTCAATCGAAACATTGGTAACTAGACAAATCATTTGTCAAAAATGTTTTCTAATGTTGTATCAAACAATAATATATTTTGGTAAAACAATCTGATATATAAGTCAAATTTAACCGCAATTGATTGGATAATGGGATTTGTACAAGAAGTTGTTTAAAGAAAAAAGGTGAACAAAAATTTGGGACTTGTACAATTGCATTTTCTGATTATTTTTTTCTTTGTAAAATTTTGAGGGGTTTGCAAGAGATAGTTGTAGTGTAAAAAGGAAAACAAGAGTCGTTTAACTGTAAAAAGGAAAACAAGAGTCGTTTAACAACTTTATTTATTAAGTAAAACAGAATCATTTCTTTGAATCAGATCATGAAGCCAAGCACACTTGTATTAAAAAGCTTTATTAATTAAAATATATGTAAAGAAGCATTTGTTTGAATTACATGTTGAAGCCAGGCATTTAAAAGAGAATGAAGCCAAGCACATTAATATTCAAAGACTAAAAGGCAAGAATAATAATCACGGAGCACCCCACAAACAAGAAAAAGAATTTCACGGGTTACTAACAAAATTAACAAGAAGGAACCATTTAGGAAAAAGACACGGATTAACAGCTTCATCACCATGTGTTTCTACACTAGAAAACCAAATTTCATTCTTGTCACTTTCTTCACACATGCCTCCCTGTTTCACCAAAGATTCTAAAAACACCTACATACATTCACACATACCTACCCAGTAGGGTGGTATGTCTAACCTTGCCTAGGATTCGACTCGATTTTATGGAAATAAAATCCAAAAATAATCTGAATTTTGTCGAGTTTTACAATTTTATTCGCAAATTTTAAAATGACACGAAATTAACACTTTTACAGTGCCATGAGATGTCACCTTAACGCACGCACATGCACAATTTCTCATTTACACACCACCTTTACATGCCAGCACCAATCATCTATACACAGAACTTTTCTTTTTCTTTCTCCATCTCCTTTTTTAACACAATATCAATAATCATTCCACAATCACTCATTCACATGTTTTTGTGCAATCCCTCATCTAAAAGATAAAACACATTGTCCAACTAAAATTTCCTGATATTCATTCCCTCATTATTACACAATGGCTGCACACTGTTCTTTTTTCTTGACACTGCTAGTACTTTCTATGGTTTCACTAGCCTCATCTCAACTGCCAATATCTGTTATTTCAGCAGCACCTGCACTTGTTCCATTTGAGCCTCCTCTTGCTTCTCCTCCAGCTTTAAGTCCGGCGCTCTCACCGGACATGATGCCTGTGTTTCCTTCTGAGACTGCTCCTACTCCATCTGAATCTACATTTCCAGTGATACCATCCAGCCCAAGCCCTCCAAATCCTGATGAAATGTTTGCTCCCGGCCCACTTTCGCCTTTTTCGCCATCTGGCTTACCTGACTCCTCAGTATTTAGTCTCGGTACAGTTGGCTTGTGGAATTCAGTGATGCTACTTGTTGGCTTTCTTGCAGTTTTTGCTTAAGGCAGCATTGTATATTTGTATTGGCGCATACATATTCTTGACAGTTCATTATTGGTTATAGCTGAGGTATTACTGTGGGAGGTTCCAATCATTTGTGGTTTATATTTTACTTATTTTTGTAAACATTTATTAGCTTATTGTTTCTTCAAGTACGGAGTATATAATTAATAAGTACCTGTTTAATTTAATGGTTTCAATGGAGTATGGTTAAGAAAAATGAATTTTTATTACTAGAATTACTGTTGTCTTGTATCTCCCCACTTCATCTTGTTTACTCGTCTGATTTAGAAACAGAGCAGCTATCAGTTCCTGATAATACATTGCTGGAACCTTATTCAATTGATAGAATTAAAATTCATAATTTCATTTGTGTCAACTATCTCTTACAGTTAAATTTCCCCATTTTTATGATAAATAGAAGCTTGTAGCGAGTTCATCGGATTTTACAGTATGAGTCGCGATGCTCGTTTTTGTTACGACATTCTCTGGCCTTAACTGTAAACTGTGCAGTTAACAGTACCACACTGTCCAAGGATAGAACAATCCAGATAACCACAAGTTGATTTACACCATTTTTGCAAGTAGATAATAAATGCAGAGTAATTTTGAGACAGAGATAATAGTGTATATATACTCAACTCTATCCACAGATGCCAAATCTTGTTTCTTTTTGAAAAAAAATATAATAAAAATAACTCAAACTTTAAGTCTTCAACACTGCCTTGAGGACATTCACCTGCCTCTTTAGCACATTCACCTGTCTTTTGTTTTGGCCTCTGTTTTTTCAACTTTGTGGTAGTTGAAGTAAGTTTCCTCTTGTTCAGAATTATGATTTGATATTCGTCCTTACGGCTTACCCATTCTCACTAAAAAAAAACTCAATTGTCCTCTTCTTTGTCAATGTAGCTCTGGTCATTTCTTGTAGTTTTAGGCATCAGCGTTTGCCTTTTGAGCAGCAAAGGAAGTTAGGACATTGGAGGCAGGAATATTTTATAGAGCAGTAATTATGTTAACGTTCACGCAAGTACAAAAACTAATGGGTGACACTTTGTCATGACCCCGACCTGATTACACAAGACAACACTATGGATACTTTATTCATGCATTTTCACATTCAAAATTTCAAATGTACAAATCTCCCGTATCTGTTTCATGAATCCAATTTTCATTTCATCAGGAAAAATCATCTTTTTCTCAACAATGTTAGCGTGATCTTTTTCTACTCTATTGTGCTGTAAAGTGTAAACTATAGGAGGCAATCGAAATCGAACCAAAATCCGAAACCCAAAAACTAAATCTAGAGAATGTTAATCTTCACTTAAACATATGAAATTGATTATTTTGAGTGACAACGTGACATGTCAACCATCAACAGTCTCGACCTATCATGACAAAAAGTACAAGGCCCATGGGGCCAATAGGACCACTACTGCAAAGATAGTGATGAACAATGCAAGAAGACCCCATGCAAAAAACTCACAGCTAAAAAAAGATAGAGCTACTACGCTGCCCATTGGTCTCTTTCCAAAAGCAACTCACATCTCTGAAACAAAATACCTACTTTTCGTTTTTTATCATAATCATATCAGAGCCCACTACATTTAATTATTGGGTTATGATCAAAGAGATGTTAGAAATACAGAGTCTTCTACATTTTTACAAGGATGTTCTTAATGGCCACCTCTTATACTCCTAACTTTTACAGAGCATGAAATTCAAGAATTGATTCAAGCTCAAAGCTTTAGGATGTATAAAATATTAACTAATACTATGCAGGTATGATCGAGAAGAATATAATGGAGAAGAGGTGACTTTAAAACTTGTTAAGAAAATGAGTAGAAACCTACAAATATGTGGGATGTACCTCTAGTCTACTTTTTTAAAATCCAATGAAAGAAATCTATTAGATATTACGTACAAAATGATACAAATTTGGTTTCATTTTCATTTTTCAGCATAGTTTATATTCCCCGTAACAAATAAATGAAGCATAAATTCTATTTGGTAACCCGGCATGGAAGTCGATGCTAATTATATCAGACAGAATAATTGTGGTGCTGCTCTTCTCTGCCATGACTGTTGGCCTCATTGATCTTTATAGAGATTCTCATACACATTGCACAATCTTGTCACATCTGTTGGTTGTACTTTGGAGCAGTGAATTTTGGCATTTGATTCCAAATTATAGCAATGCAAACATTAAGCTAGTGATGATCAAACAATTTTGTTATTCTCGGCTCTGTTAAGCTATGTTGTATGCCACTTTTAAAACCCTGTAAACTTACTTCCACTTTGAATAATTTACTACACCTGCAAGTATTTATCGGTGAACAAGTGCATCGAGAGAATACAAAACCAAACACATGAGACGGAGACAAAAATTTAAATCCTGGTATATAGATACATTGATCATGTAAACCATATCGTTGACAACTTTACCTTTCCTTGGATTCCATATAATGCAAATTGATGACCTGATCACTATCAAGATAGATGCAAGCATACATTTTTTCGTAAAAGCCAAAGCAACCTCTATCGATACATTAAATAGTTTTCAGCTTTTAATTCAATGAAACATATACTTCCGACCTGATAAAATGTTCGTTTTGGCAATGTAAGAAGTATGTGTTGATAAAATGTTCGTTAAGGCAATGTAAGGAGTATGTCTTGATATAAAAAAAATATTACTCGCCACAACATATAAGATACATTACGTAAAGTAACATCGATCATACTGATACATTCCCTATCTGGAAAACAGGAAAACAACATACGCTTGAGATCACTCCATTAATTTACATTCTCAAGTTATCGAGACTTAAAAAGTGAAACCTATGCTACAAGGAAGATGACCAAATCTTACCTCAAAGTTGCAACATACTGCGGACAACAACTTCTTTTGTTGAATACTATTATTTTAGTGATCCTTTTTAGCAAATCGTCCCCTGATTCTTACTCTGTTTTCTGCACGAATCTTGCGTGATTCATACCTGATTTGTTTCTCATACCTGCAACAAACAATGTGTCACTCTCATTGAAATGTTCCCATATGGAAGCATTCACCAAGAAGAAGGTAGCATTTGCAAGTTACATTTGACCCCAAGTCATATTAATGTATGACGAGTCGATAACACACCATCATGACAAATGCACAATGAACACAATCACCACACCGGGGTCCCTAATTTTGAAGCATAATCTATATAATAAAATTATAAATGCCTGTATCAAGTTATATAGGACTACAATAGTCACAAATTATCACAATGGTCAATATATCCAACATTTAGTTGACCTAAATTTAGAGCAAGCTTTTGTTCATAGATCACAGATATTAATTTACACTGAAGTACAGAATATATATACAAAATTCAACAGATATATACTAAATTCTTACTATTACCATCCAGGAAAGTAGAAGAAAATTTAAATCAGACAAAAAAAACTATTAACAAATGCTTTAGCTCCCTCTTTATTTACGAAATGGATTAGTTGTATAATTTAGTTGAAAAGCAGTACCATACATCTGAGTTCTGAAAGCTGTCCAGAGAAATAAAAACATGATAATTTCTTAAATCTTAACTAATTAGCGATTCAACACATTAAATCCAAGTCTATAGAATATGATAGTACACAATCATGATGTTTTTTCTATATTCTTTTGAAGCTACGAGACTTTAGATACTAAAAGAAGTAATATCAATATCCTTCAAGAGCAATCTAATGCATAAACGTTAGGATCCTCATAACCTTAAGTGCACTTACTCGCTATATGAACAGCAAATATGATCATATTACATACATAAATTAGATTATACCTCCTACATTTCTTCTTCTCCTTGTACCGTGTAAGTGCTTTGTCTCTTTCTTGGCTAGAAAATTCACGTGGAGCAACTTTAGGCAAGATTTGTGCAACATTAACATTAACAGAACTATCCGCTTGTGTTTCACGACTGTTGTTTTCTTGATGCAAACTTTGACCAATATCTGGTTTTCCATCGGGAACAATACAGTTTGTGCTAAAGAAGTTTTGCAATGGAGTAGAAGGAACACCTTGACCAGCACCCTCACCGGTACTAACAGAGCATGATTTAAATGCACTTACCTGCAAAATTATAAAGAGGGTTTACTTGCCCTCTTTTTCCCCTTCTTTTTACAATCATCTTATATTGGTATAGCAACCTCAAAAACAGCCAGCAAACACATAGTCCAACCTCCAATGTCTCAGCGAGGTTTAACAATAAAAGGTACATGTTAGAATAATATAATATCCAATTAAGTTTTCCTCCTAACACCTTGAGTTAGTTAACATGATATCAAGGCTCAAGTTAGTCGAGAGGTCTCGAGTTCGAGTCCCTCCTATTCCCAATATTCTCACTATTTAAATTGGACACCGAGGCTAATTGTTGTCCCCAAAAAGATGGGCCTCCGGTGACTTTTCAATTAAGTCCTCCAAGGAGAAGTGGTAACTTAATAGTACACAACATTGCAGGTTTAGATTTATTAACAGTCAATGTGTAAGCATTCATATTATCGATACCTCCAATTCTGTTTCACATTTATCTGGTTGCCAACCAGAAACTGGTACCAAGTAGAATACTGAAATATTGGATGCCAAGGAAAGCAAGACAATAAACAGAAAAATAACTACTTCAAACATAAGGCATGGAAGCTTACGGCATAAGAAGGGAAGTAGGTTCCCTCCACATTGTGTTCAAAGTCCTTCTGTTGGCAGTTATCTTTGAATGCTAAAGAGTGAAAACCCGAAGAGGGCTCAATGTCGAACTGATCATCATCACAGTTAGGTTCCAACTTTGCCATTTGACGGAGCTGACAAATAATCTCTTCTTTGTGTTGTCCACAAACAGTATTTCGGTTCTGATAAACAAAACAATATCCTCAATAAGTTTAGAACCACAGAAGCAATGAAAAACGTTCATCAAATATAAAGTAGCAGGTCCTGTTTCATACTAAAAGACCTATTTGGCTACTTCCGCCAAAAAACTAAAATCCAAGTATCCAACTAAATTAGAAAAAACAGACACTACTCTAAGAAGCCACTTAAATAGTGTATTCTGCATCAACTACAAGTCTACCAGCATATGCAGTTTCACCAAGAGTCTAAGAAGCCACTTAAATAGTGTATTCTGCATCAACTACAAGTCTACCACCATATTCATGCCACACACACAATTTTCTTTTTTAAAAAAAAAACTCTCCTAAACCATCTAAACACGAAGCCTGATAATTAGTTTCGAGTCAAACAGACATCATACACACACCATGACCAGACTTGTATGCAAAAACATAGGCATTTCAATTCACAAACTTACAGAACACAACCACTGACCACATATCAGTTAAATATTTCTATCACACAAAAACAAATCATACTAGCATAAAAGTTGAGATATTTGACCTTAGGCAAAGGAGGAACACCAGTAGCCACAAAATTATGATCAGAACCATCAGAAACAATCAAATCATCAAGACCAACCATAGAAGGAGTGTCCCAAATCAAATAATCATCAAACCCACAATCCTTTCCAATACTCTTGTTCCTTTTTTGACCCAAATCCTCAATCCCAAAAGTAGCCATCAACTCAGTGACAGAAGGACACCCAACAAACCCATCAAGAGGCCTCCTATCATGAAGCAAAGACCTTGAACCATGACTCTCCCAATCACAATCCTGACAAAGAACTAAATCATGATTCGAACAGAAGATTGAACAAGGGGAAGAATCACATGAATCACAAAGCAAATAACGTGTGTGTTTTGTGAAAAGCTGATTAGTTGAGTGAACTTGATAGTCACAGTTAAGACAAAGCTTTGCTGTATCAGCTCTACAATACAATATAGCCTTTGATTCTTCTCCACAAAAATCACAGAGGCGATTCTTGCTTTCTTTTTCTTGGGTTTTGGCTTTCTTGTTTTCTTGAACCTCCCCATTTGAGTTTCTTGATAAACCATTCATTTGTGAAAAGGGTTTAAGAAAGATTTATCAAGAAAGGGTTTTAGCAAAGAAAGAAACAATGGGGTTTTAGCAAAGGTTTGGATTGGGTTGGTGGGAGTTACAAAGAAGTATCTAGTCAAGTATCCAACAGATACGTGTATCTAGCCTACTGTACATTATTAGCTGTAGTTTGACTAAATAGAAGTCATGCATGCGCACGCACGAACGTAAAGAGATGATTTTGTATACAAAAATAGGGGGTGAAAATGAGTATAATAAATGCGTGATCTTATTCGACTCGAATTTATAATTACTTGTTAAGATTTGGTCTGGATTTGAATTAAAATTAATTTTTTTTTTTCAGATTCAGCTCAAGTTCGAATATCAATATTCGTATTTGATTCGGCTTGACTCGAATAAATGTTAACTACTCGTTTTAGTGTATTCGAATTCAAATTTATCTATAAGAATTTTATAAAATTAAGAATGCTCAAATAATTATTCACTAAAAATTAAAATATGATTATTTTATAGAGTATTATTTTAATATAAATATTATATATTATATATAATTATATATGTAACTTACAAATTCGAGTCAAATACGTATATAAGAATTTATATGGTTAAACAGTTTAAACAGAGTCAATGATATATTATTTACTATGAAATATAGTCTATAAAAATATGTATATATGCGTTAATCAAAACTCCCTCAAAATGCTCACTAAAATTAAAATAATAAACTATTAGTTTAGACTTTGAGAATGCTCACTAGTGTTTTATATATATCAACAAAAATTTGAATTTCACGGGTTGTATATTAAAATGTGCATTGTACTAATATATTTTTATTAATATAAAATGGTTATTATTACCTCTATCTTGTTACACTAAAACATATCTATATGAAGTAATAATATTCGCAAGAACAAATACCATAATATGTTGCCGGTTGCCACTTGCCGGTGGTTAATATTTTTTTTTTTGAATGGCCGGTGGTTAATAATTTTGACCCTTCTTAATTCTTATCCAAAGTTTTTGATCCTCGTAACACTAAACTTGGAAGTTGTTTTCTCTTCAAGATATTTTTCCAACTCAGCGTGAATATTTTAAATTATGTTAGTTATTTTATCTGCTTGTAAAGACAGGTGAGCTTGAACAATTTGAATTTATAATGTATGTGGTACTCCCGGCATATATTAAGCTTAGTATTTATTAATTGGGAATTTATATAATACTAGCTTATATCCCGTACGATGCACGGATGAATTTTTTAAATATTTTTTAATAATTTAAATTTATTTGTATTTGTATAATAATAATTTAAATTTTATTTAATATTATATGTATATGTTTTATATAATTTATTTGTATTTATATTTTAATAGGATGAATTATAATGTTTATGAGTTGTTTGCATAAAAGAAGGACTACTGGTATTAGAATTGTATGTATGATTATATTCTTTTGCATAAAAGGAGAACTACTGGTGTTAGAATTGTATGTATGATTATATTCTTTTAAAATTATATTTTATTAAAATTCAATGGTTAAGATTGTTTCTATGATTCACTTAAAATTGGACGGTCAAAATCTTTTCTATGGTTCACCCAGTACCATACCGACGACCAAAATTTTTAATGTTTCGGTTTTAATAATATAGTATAGATGTCTCAAATTAATGGGTCATTTATCAATATATCCTTTTTTATATCCGTTTTATAAATATGTCATATTACCTTATTATCATATTTAAATGTGAATATTAAGACTAATTTATTTTTAGATTAACTTAATGTACTTTATATGACTCGTAATTAATAATAATTAGTAAATATATAATTATTTTATTTTCACAAGTCTTAATCTTGTAGTAATTTAATTTTTTTGAAGATTGATTTTGTAATACATGGTTTTTATTATCTAGTTATTTGAATGATGATGTGATTAAATTCTCGAAATTTATTATATATATTTATATGTGTGAAATTTATTTTTTCATGGCCGGAAGACTTTCTCTTTGAGAGTCTTTTCTAGCTTGGGAAGACTTTCTGTCCCTCGGGGAGACTTTTGAATAACTTGGGGAGACTTTTTAATCTTGGAAGACTTTTGAATAAATTCGGGGAGACTTTTGAATAATTCTCGGAGAGACTTTTGAAAAGTCTTCCCGAGGATTTTCTGCCGACATGAATTGATATATGACCTATGTATATCTTACGTCTTCTGCCTCTTCTGTCTTCTTTTTGTTTTCTTTTATTTCATTTTAATTTAAATTCTATTTGTTTTATTATATATCTTATACATTAAATTAATTCTTTTTGAATTAATCTAAGTAAATAGGATACATAATAAATTATCTTTTTTATAATAGAATTAAATTAAAGTCTTCTTCATTCTAAAATAATTCTAAAATAATTAATTTCTTAATCAATTTAAGCAATAAATTAATTCTGATTGAATTAATTTACCAATTAAATTAACTAAGTAATTTAATCAATTAATATAGAATTAAATTAAAATTTTGACTCCACAACTGTTGATGATATAAATTTAAATCTTCTGTCTTCACACCAATGTCTGTAGCTGACCATTTATTCTGTAGTAAAGAATCTTCTCTGTATTTTGCCAACACTCTGTGTACTGTCTGGTTCACGAGTGATTCACAATAAATAAAATTCTTCACTTGACTTTTATAATGGTTCACTTCTGCTCCTTCTGATTTGTCTATTTCTGATGTCACATAATATTGAATCTTCTGACACTGTAGCTTCTTCAAACTTAAATACTCCACTGAGGCATGATCAATTAAATTGAGTTTCTTTCAATGTAGTACTGCTTCAAGTCTGTAGATTGACTTTAATCTTCTTTTTCTTGTCAAATAATACCTGCTGAAGATTCCTGTGACAGATAATATATTTACTTACAAATTATCTATGTTTGTGTTGAGTTGTCATCTCACTTAACAAATAGGCTTCTAAACATATGTCTTTCACTGGATGAATGAAAAGTTTACTCACCCTAAATCTTCTTAATACTATTTTTTTATTTTCATTTTTTAATATTTTTTGTGAAACAAAAAATTTAAAGACATATTTTATTTTAAATTTTATATGTTTAATATATATTAAAATTTTGTAATAAAATAATTTAGTCTCAAATTTAGATTTAGAGGATTTAATTTATAAATATTATATTTATATTATAATTATATTACATTTATTTTAGAATTTCAATTGATTTAAGCTAGAAGGATAAAAGTGTATTTCTAAAATTATTAAAATGAAGAAAATTGTGTATGAGATATATTTGAAAATACAACTAAAAATAGAACATATTTGTAAACAGCTTTTAAATTTAGGACATATTAGAAAAAAAACCTTATTAATTTTCAAAATTGTCAATTTAAATATTAAACATTTTTAATTTTTATATTAACAGAATATTATAATGCTAATTTATACCGAACTTAAATGTTTCTAAAATAAAATATACACCAATACATCCTGTTTTAGCACCATATTAATTATTGACGTCAGGCATTGTTGGAGAAAATAGAAATAATTAACAATAAATAAATTTATTGAATTATTAACATTTTTCGTATGCTACTACGTTAAAATCCAAACGTTAATATTTGATTTGTTTAGGTATCTTCACTTCAAACTTTTTTATCCCTATCATTATTTTAAAAATCAGTGATTAATCACGATTAATCACCGATTAATTCATGTTCAATAACTCACCGAACTGATTAAATTTACGATTTTTCAATTAATCATTCCGATTAATGTCCGATTCATCCATGTTATGTGCTTTTACCATCTAATTCTGATTTTCATTTTTTTACCACATTCATCCCTATACATAAATATATGTTATAAATATGTACATTTATTTAATTATTAAACACTACAATATAAAATGGAAAATGCTAGAGACAGTTAAAGTTTTATCCAAAATTTTCCACATGTCATATACCACATCATTTTAAAAAAAAATTGAAAATATTTTCGAGATACCTAACAATCTAACACTGCTCAAATAAAATTTAAAATAATCCAAGTTTTAAATTTTTTTGAAAATGTTATTCTTACTAAAAAATCAAAACTTTTAATTTGTACTTGCAAATATAATTTTAAAATTGCATATGTTTTTTCAACAAAAATAAACCAGGCGAACTAAGAGAGCCGCCTATGTCAGCGCGTTCATGATATATATTTCTAATATGTGTGCATTGACTAGGTATAGGTAAGATGAATGGACAAGGTTGGGACGCGATAAATTCTTTTTTTTTTTTTGGGCAGAACCCGATTAATTCTTATTCATAAAACGTAAGCAAAAACTCTAAGCCTGCTTTTGAACTTGGAATGCACTACAGTCCAATGCAATAGCAAGGGGTGCTATTTTTATAATATACCATCAATCAAAGAACATAACATTCTAATGTAATATTAAAAAATGTGTTAAAATAAAAAATTGATATACTTGGTTCTATATTTAAAACTAAATATAGATGTAGTTATATTGTCACATGAGCATGCAATTGAAAAATTGAAGGAAAATAAATATTAAAACAAGTTTCATTGTTGGTTCTATTTTAAAACCACCATTTGGAGCATAAAATCTATTTTAAAAATTTCATTTTGCATCTATTTGGTTTTATTTTAAAATCATGAATTGAAACAGGAATTCTATTTTAGCATCAAAATATACTTTTTAATTTTATATTATAACAATAGTTACATCTATTTTAATATTAGGATTCAACTTGTTCCCTCAAATTTGGTCAAAAAGAAGCATAGGAGTTTGCAAACTAAAATACAATCCACATACTTTTCAATCTTTCATTGTTCAGTTGCAAAATCTATATTGTAGTTCATTTGATAATTCATTCTCTCATATTATTCACTTACCATTTTGCCACATTATGCTTACTTTAATATTTCACATTCCATTTCTACCTCTAATCCTCTATCATTTACTTTCATTTCCTACTCAGACAGTCGTCATCATTTTAACCTAACTAAATGTTAATATGACATTAAGTAAAATTCATTTGTTTGTATGTTGAACAACAAGAGATGAATCACAACAGAGATAATATGTCAGTAAGTAGGGGCTATTGAGATTCTAGCTGCTGAGAAGTTCCTTTTTTTTGTCACTTCTCCCAGAACAACCTTACTGCTGCTGCTGCTGATTGTTGCCTTTTGTAATCACACGGGTGTTGAATGAGTTGCAGTGACTGCACTTGTGTCCAACAAAGTGAAACGATACCTGGCTAGTTTTATTGCAATCATTGCATAAGATCTGAACCTGTAAAGTAGAGGTACATACATAGTCATCAATTACAAGGTATTCTTGAAATACAAGCAGCTACAACCACCAGTATAACACAAGTGCTAAATCAGACCGACCACCAGATGAAAGAAGTTATGAAGAGAACTCACTTGATAACGATATTCGTGGGGCATGGGAGTAGCTTGAACCTGCCCAATGCAGTTGACCTTGTGTCAAATTCACAGGTAAAAAGGAAGGTGGGAACCAGAGACTCACGATACACAAGATTGTTTAATTAACTAAACAAAATACCATATACTGTAATATCTATATTAGCAATGGACAAACCGTGTTTTAGTTTGATTCTCAGTCAATTTGGTTCTCCTTCTATTCAATTTAAGCTTGTTGATCATATTCAATATTCTATCTTTTTGTCACTCACTTTTCTGTTCTTGTACGTTGCAATATAGTAGTTGCATCTAATTAAGCAAGTTTGTTTTCATGTAACATCATCACTCGTAATGTCTCATTTAAATGCATCACGATTACAGAATTAAATCTCTACATAAAACAAGTATAATTAAAAATCTATTGGGTCCCCAACACTTTACCTCTAAATTTATCTCGAGCCCAGATGTTGCAGTATATAAGAACTAAGAAGCATCTGAGGGAGATGTTTCTTGCCCCAGTCTTTAGTAGGCTATTATGACCATCAGGAACTCTAAGGTTTAGAAAGTCATCAAGTAGACATACAACCTAATCTCTGGGTAGCCAATCCTAATGAGAGCATCAGTGATGCTGGTAATAGATATGTGAACTAGGGTTGCACTTCTGCTACAAGCAGAAAGGCATTTGGTGCAAATATGCAAACACAAACCTCTTTACACAAGAGTATTGGCACTCTACTTCTTATAGTATAAGCAATGAGGAGCATTGTTGTTCTTCCTATCCTAGACCTCCCCAATAGGTAAGGAGATTTCAAACCAACTCAACTGTTGAAACGATAATGACCATAGCACTGGTCAGTTGTCACCAGAGAGGTACTACTGGCCTTTAAAGCTGAAATCCCTTCTTCCCAATAAAGCCAAAATATTCCGTGCCATTTCAGCACTAAAACTCAGAGAGGTTTAGTTTGCTCAAGGATTCTAGTAACTAAGACTCCATTAAGGTTTACTATGTTGCAAGTAGACATGTGAATATACTAAGGCAGTGGTCATTTGGATGTAATGCAATTATGAGAGAATGGAATAAGATTTGTACTCTTTCTTTTTTTGGAAGGGGGGGGGGCAATGTTTATGATTTTATTCCTTTCTCATCTAAACTAGAACTCTAATCCACCAATTTTGGGAGGACTGCTCTATTCTCCTCCTTCCTCATTTTCCCTACAAACTGCATCATAGAAGATTTCTACTCCTCCATGTTTGTTCACATTCTCTTCTACAGCTTTTTTTTTGAATAATTAGGCTTATAGGTTCTAACAAATCTCGGGATGAGCCAGAGTCGAACACGGACCTGGGACGACAAAGGATAAACCCTTTAACACTTGGGATATCCAATCGTGCTCTCTACAACCTTTCTTTATCCTTTATTTTGTTCATAATTTTTCATTCCATTTTTTACCCATTTCATTCTCTACAAGTGAACAGAACCTAAGGCCTTTTCGTGTAGTTATTCTATTAAAAGCTCCGGAGATGCTCATAATGCCAAAGGACACGCTACAAGAACTTTCCACTAGTTTGACAAGTAGACCCCCCCCCCCCCTTCTCCCTCGCCCGCCTCCCTCCCTCAATAGAATACCAGTCACAACAAAAAATATATGCAACAAGGTCACTATACTTAGCCAACATTTAGAATTCTAAAAGTCTCTGAACACGTTCGGTAAATGAAACACATATAGAAGAGTCTGGTATCAGCCAGCCCTCAGGAATACTCTTTTACGCCTCCCAAGAGTGAATACTGGTATCCGTGTGTTTGAATGTGGACGATATGGTTGTAGCCCGTTCCACTTAACAATTAACTTACATTTCTAAAGAGGGCCTGTGTGAAAGTTCAACCTCTACTGAAGCTTGATAAAACCACAAGAAGACTTGAAGTGTAAATAGTGATGACATATAGGTGTCAAAATGAAGAAATTAGCACCTCGATATCTAATCTTTGCCAATTAATAGACATGTCAACCACTGACTTGGAGCATATGGGACAACGGTACCTGAATGACAAAAGTTAAATGATTTTCAATAAGTACATGTCTGGTTTCTCATATATTTGAGAAGACAGGACAAATATAAACCAGCACTTACTGATTTTGCATTCTCATTGCCTCAAAGCAATCAAAATGGATTGTGTGTCCACATTTCATAATCATTGTGCCTTTTACCGAGTCAAAAAGAAACTGGATATTTAGCAAAAGATATGTATTACAGTTAAAACATATAAATGCTAAATATTAAAGATAGAACATAATACTTTGGCACATACTTCATAACAGATGGGACAATGGGTCTTCATTGAATTTTCAACACATGAATGATTATCAAGCAGCGCTACTCCATAGCAAGATGCTGTCCAAAACCAATGACACTGTAATTAATTTAAGCTGTATATTTAACACACACACGTACATACATTGCGAGATAGTAGCTCTCTGTAGAAAAATTATAAGGGTGGATAAATTTATGTTAAATAGGTGGCAGGATGAATACCGAAAGAACTGAAAAAGACAAGCACCGTGCTAATTTTTAATATCAACAAACACAACCTGCACAGCTACTTTAAAGTTATCTTCTGACGTATTTATGAAAACTATATATATATGTTGACCCATATTAAGTCAACCATACCAGTACTTCATTATTATTATGACATTAGGTTGGACTTACCTCCGATCCATAACAAGAATCCAAGTTGGAAGTAACTTTACGAGGATAGAATCTAAGGTCAATAAGTATTAGTACTATTTCATAAGGTGCTACTGCAGCAAAAGGATATCACTCCTGGGAAGATGTGTTAACATAATTTCAGATAAACAACACTAAGAAGATAAAAGTGGAATACTGTATGCATCAGCCTGAACTGTTATTCTGTTAGCGCATACGTACAATGAGCATAATACAAAAGGTTAAAAAATACATAAGTACAAAAGTAGAGATATATGCACCAAAATAAAGGAGTAGAGATACTAGAATATAATTTCACTTTTATAACAGGATCTGCACTGAGAATGGAACTACTCCACATTACATCCTTAAACATTATACATAAAATTTGATAATAACGTGTAGGTGAGCGTGGAAGCATACCACACTTCTCGCAGTGAAAGAATTTCTCACGACCACCAACTCTGCCAATTTACAAATCACATCGAAAAGTTTAGTTGCACTTGAACACTAATAAGAAACAAAAGCACAACAAACACAAAACAATTGTCAAATATTGAGGGCACACACACACCAACCTACAAATCCCACAATCATCGCAATGAAACTGTTGCTTCGTAGTCTGCAATCAAACATGTTTTATAATTTATCATGCCAAAAATTATATAATACAAAATTGATAAAAGTAATGAGCATAAAACAATATGAATTACATCATCATCGTAAAACCTGCAAATGTTGCAGAAATACTCCCCCATCTTCACCCCGCAATTGGAACAAACATGGGCCACCTAAAATAGGAAGTTGACATAATAAAGTATGAACAGAGTCCTAAAAATTAATCAACTAAACACAGAGTTACATAAGACAAGCGTAGTTCTAACCGGCTGCTCAGTCTCACAAACTGCACAAACAACCTGTAATCACAACGAAAAAATTGAACTAAGGTAGTGGCTTTCAGACAAAATCAATCGACGATCTCAAATTCATTCTGTAAATGTGTTCCAATCGTAAACGCTACAGTTCAAATTTTACTTAGATGTAATTCATATAAGAGTTAATAATACTACAAACAGCTAAAAAAAATTCCGAGAAAACATCATTAAATTATAATTACTTACAACAAACACAATCACAAAAATTTCAATACACACAAAATCCAATAGTACTTTAGAGTATCTATTCACAGTTGTCACAATAGCATAGTGCTAGAATAAGACGAGGTTGTTGTTGTTATAGATGAGACAAGGTTGTTGTAGAGACGTTATTAATACTTTCTATCAGTATCGACTATCGAGTAGAGAAAATTACTTGTTTAATTTCGTGACGAACAAGCTCGTGACGTTCCTTAGGATTGCTCAATGCACTCTAAACCAACAAGAAACATAAACATCACACAATCAGAAGCGTACACATACACATACACACAGAAAATTTATTTATATATAGAGCGAGTGAGATATATATAAGAAACCGTGAATTCGTTATGACAGTGACGACAAGAGAATATCCGGTTACAGCACGGAGCTCGGAGCTTGCAGCGACGCCGATAATGCTCGCATCTATACATACAGAACATATGTATGTATATACTCGTAGTGAATTAAACAAATTGATGGCATATAAATGAGTATATGTATATAGATAGTATGTATATTTACCCGTGGTTCATCTTTCCGATGTCTTGTTCGTTGGTGTTGAGAGCGTCATTGACACAATCTCCATGTTGTGGTCCATGTGTGTCTGTTCGGTGATGGTGATTGTGTTGATATTATGGCTTCAAAATGGGAGACGATGGGAGACGAGAGGCGCTCAAACATAACATTTCGCTTCCAAATATTTTATACCTGTTTCTAGGTTACACACCGGATAGGTTTATCGGACCGTTCCGACCCCGCATAAACAGCTCGTACGGGGTTTTTAATTTTCGCGACGAGGCGTGATGTTTTCGGTTGTATTTTTAAATTTATATTTCATTTTTTAGTTTTTTCATGTTTATAATTTAATTTTTAAAAATTCTTTAATTTTTATATTTTTATTTAAAATTTGTAATTATTATTTTAACTTTCAATTTTACAATTTTTTGTAATTTCTGTATTGAGATTGTTAGACCGCAAACTGGATCAACTGCACCACACCACATATCATTTATGTGGTGTGATTAAAGTTGTTTTTGAGTTTTGCGGTGCGGTTGCGATTTGGAAATTTAACCAAACTTTATGCGCGGATTGGTCTGTACTTTTAGAGAAAAGCTCATTTATGTGGTGTGATTAACGCTGTTTTTGAGTTTTGCGGTGCGGTTGCGGTTTGAGTTTGGAAATTTAACCAAACTTTATGCGCGGATTGGTCCGTGCTTTTAGAGAAAAGTTGTACCGCCCGCACCGCGAACACCCCTAATACACACTAATGACTACATTTTGTCAAATTTTCATGGGTTACTTCTCACTAATAATAATAATATCATTTATACACAAAAATTCTCACTAATAAAAAATTATCAATTCATCAAAAATTAGTTGTTAGTGTGTGCTCATGCGGACACAACAACTAGTTTTTACATTTTTAATGTCATTAATTATACATTATTATTTAATTTATGTTCTATTTTTTATCTCTGTTATTTATTACATTCAACAATCTAGTAATAAGAGGTCTCTTCTTCCGTATATAATGGCACAACAAGGGGTTTCAACGAGACATTTTATTCATGATTTGAAATGAGTAAATTGCCCTTTATATTGTTTATCGAGAAAAAATTGTCATGGACAAGAACTGAACCTGAGTCCAACCACTAACTTTCTATATATAATGGCATAACCGAAATTTTTTTAGTCTCATTTAAATCATCGGACACAAAATAAGTTACACTCCATTTTATTTTTGAGAAGTTAACGTGAAAATAAATATTTTTATTAAATTCTATGACGTGGACTTGATTGAAATTTGACGTTGACTTATTTACATGATAATGTGATGATAAAAAATAGAAAATAAAAGGGTGAATTAGAGAAATTTGTAGAAATAAATATTAAATTTGATTGAAAAGGAAAATGAGCATCTAGTGTGATAACCCGGATATTTTTTAAAATTTATTATTATTATTTAAATATTTTATTGAATTTTCTCAAAAGAGGAAGAATATTTTTATTTTTATTATTTTATTCCAGTTGGATGCATTTTTAAATTTACTTTTTATTATTATTTTAAAAATTATCTTCGGTTCAGTGGGGTTGAGCTCGATTTAATTTTTTATGTTATTTTACTGATCGGGTCAGTATCTTGAGTCGATATTTTTATTCGGGTGAAAATTTTATTTTCAGTAAATTATTTGAATATTCAAAATTTATTTATTTTTATTTTTTTGAATATTCAGAATATTTGAGTATTTCGGAAAATATTATTTTTTTATCAGTTTTAAAAATAATAAAATTTATATTTTTCCGTAAAATATTTTTATATGATTTTTGGGTTTATTTAGAGATTAAAAACGTGACATTAAAATGATTTTAGAAAATACATTTTTATAATTAATTTATAAAAGTTGTGTTTAAAAAAAAAAGGATAATTATATGTATATATCCTAATCTCCGGTACCCAACCTCAGTCTCTATTTCCTCTCTGCCCAAAACAAAAGATCAAGTAGATCAAATGATTGCAATAATGAGCCACACAGTTAATAAAATATTAAATTTTATAATAAAATGATAAATTTTGTCCTTGTGTGCTCCTTTAATATATAATAATAGATAGATAGATAATATAGATATAGTATTACATTCACAAGTCAGATTTATTTTTTATTAGTCGCAATGAATTTTAAGTTGGATATGATTAGACTGAGAGGTTAAATCTTTTAAATAATAAAAAATTTATAATATATTTTTTCTCAATTAAAAATATTATCTAAAAATCATCGTGAGATGCAACTTATTATTTTATTTTTTTATAAATAATGAATCAACTAACTGAAATCTTCATCACAGTCAATATTTTTTGATTTTTTTTTTAAAAACATTTATTCGTATCTTAAAAACTTTTGTCGGTTCGGACAAGAATATTTTTTATACAATTTAATTTACTCTCTCATAATTTTTACTTTATCAAGAAAGAAAAGACTAGGAGTGGAAAAATGCAAAGGAATTGGAATTTGACCAAAGAAGCAACACTATGGCCTTAAAAATGTACTTTTCTAACATCCCCCCCACCTTCCCACACCTCCACTTGTTTTCTTATACTTTCTTGCTTTTCTCTTATTGCATGAACTTCATTTTTACTGTAGGGAGGAGCCAAAATACATGGACTTGAATCAGAAGGATACTTCACCATTGATTCCATCTTAAACCTTTTATTCAGCTCTTCATGTTCACTACATGCCATTGTCTCTGAGCATACCTCAATGGCTTTTGGCGGAACTGTTGGTTTGTACTTCATCAGCTTTGCATATTCGTTCAGTGTATGATACATGTAATCGTATACATTTTTCATCTTCAATCCTTCTCGGATAAAGTTGCTCCCTGCTCTTCCAATGCTTTGAGCCTAGCAGTTCAAGAGACCAAAATAATCCAAATAAATTTCGTGACTAATACTTTGAAAAATAAAAATTGCCAACACTGTATTCTGATGGCCGGATAGTTTTCAGGATTGAGGCAGAGGTGCAAGCATCCGAGTGTGTAAATATTAGAATTTACCTTGTTTTGATGTGAATTTCCCCAGTCAACTGCGAATTTAATTGAGCTGCACTTGTTATTGTTATTTACAGGCCAGTAATGTACCAAAGGCTCTAAACTTCTTGTAAAGAAATCATAATATTGTGGCTTAACTAGAAGAGTCATGGAGTCACAAGCGAGAATGTATTTTTCACTTACGGACCATGCTCTTCCTTCGATATATATCTTGTATCTACAAACCGGGGAAGAATACAGATATTATATCAGGTGAAAATGAATATAATTAAAATCAGGACAAGAAATGAATTAATTACTCCGTACCATTCACCAACCTATGAGTGCATTGGTCTGCTAACTTTGTTTGTTTGAACCCTTTCTTAGACTCACGATCCCAGTCCTGCAATATTATAATATGCATGTAAATTGTAATATACAAATGGATTTGATGCAGCAGTATGGTTGACATTTCAGTTTTAATTCATATAAATGAATAAAAGATCGACAACATGCTGTATAATTATTCGGATTTATCTATCGCTATTAAGTTTCATATTAAAATATTATCTGCTATATCAAATAAAAAACCATGTAGTACTAGACACTTTGATTTGTTCCGCACATAGAAATGTAATAGTTTCGAGGATGGAGAATCTCCATATGATATGTCACTACACAATACCTCTGTCAAAACAAGGTTGTGAACCATGACTACTTGTGTGCACGTTGTATTTTCATATAATCAAGGTGGTGTGACCTTTTTCTCATAATTAGTTTATAGATGCATCATTATTTTTGAAATAAAAAGATAGATTACATGGTAATTAATCACAGAAAAGAGTACTTACAACTTGATATAATCGAGCGTTCCAGTCATTCTTCTTAGTAACATTGCATTTCATCAGGTCTCCTCTGTTTTTACTTACCCAAGCATTCCCTTTCCAATATGCATAAGGTTTTCTTTTCCTCCATTTTGTTTTCTTGGTTCCCTGTTCCAGCTCATTTTTTAGAGGCACCCATGGCCTAATATTGATTTCGGGCCTGACAAATAGAAAAGCCATTACGCACAACATTAATACAAACAACAGTAATTATATGCTTAGACCTTATACTATAATAGTATAATGTAATGAAAATATTATCATACCAACCCCAGAATGACCAATCGGGGAAAACTAGATCCAAGGATGAGTCGTCGCCACAATAGTGAAACACTGGTGGTGGAATAGATGTATTCACTCCTATATAATCATTCCTAGGGATCATTGGTAAGTCACCACAATGAAACAAGAAATCCAAGTCTGGTATTTTGCCTGGATAAAGCTTAAGAAGTTGTAGTATTCCCCATATTGTATAAACATCTCTTGTTTGAAAAACCCCTGAATATTGCTCCATGTACAATTTTCCATCAACTACAAGAATTCTGAGATTGGCCTTATTAATTCCACTTTCGACTATTTCTCTTGTAAGTCCACTCCTTTCCCATGGTCTTAGATCTTCATGTATCCACCTGAAATACTCTGGACATTGCTGAGCTGATGAATCGCTAATGTCTAATATTCTTGGACTAACAACTGGACATGTTTGTGCAGTGCTCCCGTTAGAGCAGTGGAGTTGATATGCAATCGGCCCTGAGCCTGATTTACGATTCTTGGATGCAAAAATAGGATTTTGGAATGAATCACCTGAAAAAATAGACTGAAAAATGAAACTTGGTAAGAGTAAATATATGTTAGTCAAATCCAATTTAAGTTTCTTACTAGAAGCCAACTTCAAATTACCTAACTAATCATGCTTAAACAATTCATTCTTGAATAAATTAAAATCAGTACAACGCTTTCTCTCTATTTCTTACTGAAAATTTATGAATCGTGCAATTTAAGAAAGCCATGCAGAACCTGCTGTTAATTTTCCATCTATATGAAATACACCAGCTCACAACTTATTTAAGGCCTGCTTTTGCAGAGACTATTGGTAAAAGTCTAATTAGCTCCCATCTAAAGCACTTGAAACACTGATACAGAAGTCCCCGGTGTTAAATACATAGAATTATTCTGGTTATCCCTTCCTGAAGAAAACCATCAAAATACAACTACATATACCAATTACAAGAAATATAAATACATATTGATTTTTGATAGTTAAGAACGAGTGATATCCGTTGGGCTAAGTCTTGCAAATATCATAAAATTAAGTAAATGAATGAGAGAATAAATTAAACAAAGTGGAGTAGAGATTGAGAAACTTACAACATCTAGCCACCGGGTAGCGAAGAAGGCTCCAATAAACATAAATAAACAAAACAGTATTGCACTTGTGACAGCTCCGATCTTCAGTTTTTGCACCATTAATTTTAAGTAAAAAGACTGATCTTCACCCGACCAAACGTTAAACTTGTAAGTAGTTTCAGTAGAACTCTCCTCCTCCTCCTCCTTGTCGTCCATGCCTTTTATGTCGTCGTTCTGCGGTGTTCCCTTCATAATTTTTTTTATCACAAGTCTATGCTAAAAGAAGCAGCTGTTGAGGGAGAGAAAAAGAGCGTGAGAAAGAGGTTAGTGAAGTTCTTAATTTGTGACTTACCAATACTAATTTAACACACACAGACACACCCCGGGCCTGATCATAAGCATACATACATGCATGTAGATGTAGGTAATGTGTTTATGTTGGCATGTTTGCACTTAAAAGCCAAAGAAAATTAGGCAAAGAGTTAGGACTTTGGAGATCGAAGATAGAATGTGAGTGTTTTCAAACCTAAAGAATTAATGAGAAGAAGCATTATGAAAAGTTGAAGTTGATATATGTCTCTATCTAAGAATTGATGGCTCAATTTGCAATATAAAAACGCATTCCAGCTCCAGGAACATGTTACCTGCACCCGATTAGTAGAAAAACCGTGTTAGACTTAGACTATTCTACGGAGTAAATAACAAGTATAGTTTTTTTTTCCTATATTAAATATTTTTATCTATCAAATCAGATGTACTGGGGGTTATATATATATTTGTATCAGGATTCAGCGTCAACGCACATGCTCGGAATCACACAATACCCACGTACAAATAAATAGATGTTTGATAAAACCTATTTTAAAAGTTAGTTTAGTAATAATTAAAAATTAAATATTTTAAGTAAAATTATATTGATATCGTTATGTATAGACTATAAACAGAAAATATACTAATAACGATTCGTAAAAAATAAATTAAAATTGCCTTTTGTATCACTGAATTGCAATTTTAAATTTTGTACTACAAATAAAATATTATAGACATTTTAATTTTTTGAACAATTGGTGAATTTTACCATTATTTTTAATAGAGATTGACGAATCATGTATATTAGAGTTTGTAAGTTAAGAAGTTTGTAGGGGAATGTGCCTTTACATTAAAAAAAATTCATATATTTTTTTAATTGAAAAGTTTCATAAACTTGTTAATTTTTCTAAAACAAATGTATTTACAATATTTACTTACAATCTAACTTATCGTTGAGATTCTTATTCACAAACAATCCCTCATCTTAAATTTTGATTCAGAGGGGTTGTTCGCTTCTGCAAAGAATTCCAACATGTAGGGGCTAGACATTTATTGGATTTTTTCATAGGTGGAATGGGAGTACCAGCTTTCAAGTCAATGCTTCAACCGTCCTTTTCGGCGTGACTTACAATTGCAAAATGCACCTCATATTTCTGCGAGGTCATTCATAAATATTTTCACTTTCTAAAATATAATGTAAAATATTCTTCATCTCTCTTCAAGTTGAAGCATGTAAAATATAAATTCCACGTTCGTTAATAAGAAGATCATGATAGGATTATACCTATATGATGCACCCATGCTTAATGACAAAGCTTTCAGCAACCACAGCTCACAAATAATAGACCCCATAAATAACAATTTGGCTAAATAAAAGTAAACTAGTAAAAGAGCCTCCTCTAGTGAGCACTGAGCAAACATGATGCACGATCTAAATCGCACCATCATTCCAAGGAAGCCTCACTATTTTTGTTTTTGCTAAATGAAACCTCTCACTATTTGAATGTAATAGTATACCTTGGCCTGAAAAACCATTCAAATATTGAACAAATCCAAAATACTTGCCCCCCATTAATCGTCAATATTGCTCTGGATCACAGAGGACCGGTAGCTTGCCGGAGTCTGTCTTTTTCTTCTCGAAAAGTCAGTACGTACAAACTAAGAAGAATTGGTGTTTAGTTTCCTTTACGTATTTTCCGTTCTGTATTAACAAACAACAGACTTGGAGAGAACATATACAAAGGATCTGAAACACAATTTATTCAATCTTTTGCGCTAAAAAATCACCTTTCTAACATTCCCACTACCTTCCCAGGCCTCCACTTGTTTTCTTATACTTTCTTGCTTTTCTTCTATTTCATGAATATCATTTCGACTGTAGGGAGGAGCCAAAATACATGGGCTTGACTCAGAAGGATTCTTCACCATTGATTCCATCTTAAACCTTTTATTCAACTCTTCATGTTCACTACACACCATTGTCTCTGAGCATACCTCAATGGCTTTTGGCGGAACTGTTGGTTTGTACTTCATCAGCTTTGCATATTCGTTCAGTGTATGATACATGTAATCGTATACATTTTTCATCTTCAATCCTTCTTGGATAAAGTTGCTCCCTGCTCTTCCAATTCCTTGGGCCTGGCATTTCACAAAATATAATTAATTGAGAATTGAGATATAACTTTAAGATAAACTATTTATAACGTTGTACTCTATTAAGTGGAACTCTGAAATTTATAACTTCAAACTTCATAAAGACGGAGACATGAGTGTGAAGAGTATTTACATTTCTGCATTCGAACATAAAAAAAACTTCAAAAACTGGATACAAGAGATTATAATGTTACCTTCTTTTGATGTGAATTTCCGTAGTCAACTGCAAATTTAACTGACCTGCACTTGTTATTGTTATTTATGGGCCAGTAATGAACCAAAGGTTGTAAACTTCCTGTAAAGAAATCATAGTACTGTGGCTTAACTAGAAGAGTCATGGAATTACAGGCTAGAATGTATTTTTCACTAACAGACCATGCTCTTCCTTCAATATATATCTTGTATCTACACAAAAACAAGAAAAACAATGATTACAGATAAAAGAAGGTGACATTGAACATAACAAGAACTTAAAACCCAAGAAATAATTTGCTAAAATGTGATTAAACTTGTTATCTTCTAAAAATATGATATACGATGCTAAAATAAATGAAATAACCTAAAACATCAGTATTACACACATTGATATGCTTCGTATGTAGTAAAACAACAGTTTCCAGCACTGAGAATCTACTTATGATCTGTCACTGCACATTCCTCTAGCGAAACAAGATTATGAACCATTACTCGTGTGCACATTGTATTGTCATATTATATTTGTGATCAGACATATTTCTAGATTAGTTTCTAATAGTATAATTACATTTTTACATGAAAAGATTAAAGAGATAGAGTACATGTTTAGTCAAAGAAAAGAGCACTTACAACTTGATATAGTCTAGCATTCCATTCATTTTTATCAGTAACATTGCACTTCGTCAGGTCACCTCTGTTTCCACTCACCCATGCATTCCCTTTCCAATATGCATAAGGTTTTCTTTTCCTCCATTTTATACCCCATATTGTAAACACATCTCTTGTTTGAAAAACACCCGTATATTTCTCCATGTATAGTTTTCCATCAACTACAAGAACTCTAAAATTGGCCTTGTCAATTCCACTTTCGACGATTTCTCTTGTCAGTCCAGTGTCACAAGTCTGGTCAAGGCACACACTACACTATTTGGCGTATAGGCTTCATAATTTTTTAAAAAAATTCAATCCTAAACTCAATTAAGGAATTAATGAATTCTAAAATATTAAAAATGGTTAAATTAGAGTCCTAACTTTAATTAGGGTTTAGCGACTACCCTAAATCAAAACGTTGAACATTCTATTATAGGCTTATAAATTCAATTCAATACTTATTTTTTAATTTAAGCTTAATATTTCTAAAACCTAAACTCAATTAAAGAATTAATGACCCTAAAATATTAAAAACAGTTAAATTAGGGTCCTAACTTATATTACAGGCTTATAAATTCAAATACTTAACTTTTAATTTAATTTTAATATTTCTAAAACCTAAACCCAATTAAGAAATTATAAACCCTAAAATATTAAAAACGGTTAAATTAGTGTCCTAATTTTAGTTGGGGTTTAGGGCCTAAAGGTTAGGAGTTTAAATAAAAAAATGAAATGAAAAACGCTACATGATCTAGCTTTAGGAGTAAAAAAAAGTAAACGCTACACGATTTAGCGTTATATACTAAATGGCGCAGCGCTAAACTTTGTCACGTGTAGAAGTGTCATTTTGGACCATTCATCCGGTTAGTGCAATTTTGGACATTTCAGCGGCAACTAATATTTGAGAATTTTCAAACCAAAAGAATGTTAAGTAATTAAATTGTGTACAATTCTAGGTGGCATCATGAAAAGTAGTAATTGATCATAATAAATGAGCGGTCACTTTGAAATTTATACTATATTATTATAATAAAAAAATTAAAAATTTTGGTCACCATATAAAAGATCTTAACCGTCCAATTTTAAGCGAATCATAAAAACGATCTTAACCATTCAATTTTAATAAAATCTAATTTTAGAATATATATATACATATATATATATATATATATCATACATACAACTCTAATAGTTCTCCTTTTATACAACTACTCACGAATAATATTATATTATATTTAAATTATATTAATATAATTTTATTCATTATAATATGAGCTCTACCTATATACATATTTATATTGACTACTAATGTCTACTTTTTATGCCCAATTATATATTTATTATAACACGGTCCAAATTATAACATATTTTTATTAAATAAAATAAATTTATATAAAAGAAGAGAACATATAATATTAACATAAATTGCTAATATAATAAAATTTTATATTAAATATCAATAAAAATATAAATAAATAATTAATTTATTTAAATATTAGTTATCACGTGCTTAGCACTAGTTATAAACTTGTATATTTTAATTTATATTAATACACATCCTAGATCTAGGAACATGTTACATGCACTTGGATTAGTGCGAGGACTAATAAAAAATTCATCGTAGACTATTCTAGTTAGTATAAAAAAATTTTAAACCCCACAAGTTTTTATAAAAATATTATTATCTATCAATTAAGGTGATGTACTCACCACATACGAATCTCAAACACTACACATAGTCAATCACACGCACAACACACATTATATATGCATATTTACATGCACATATTTACCGGTAGATTGTAAAATATATAACTGGTATAATCAGTCTGATAATTATATAGTAATTAATTTACAGTTAGAGGTTTTGATGAGTTTGCCAATATGGTATTAACAGAACACAGCTGCTTAAAGTAGGTCCTTGAGATTAGAAAATTTTATAGTAGAACATGTAAGGGTACAAATGGCAAATGGTGGTTTAAACTTAATATTTATAAAATTGTCGATCTATATGTATAGTTACTTATACTAACTTATATCCGTGCGATGCACGGATCGAATTATTTTAATATTTTAAATAATTTTTTAAATATTTTCTTTGTATGATTTGAATTTAATTTTTATAATAATAATTTTAAATTTTAAATTTTATTTAATATTATATGTATATATTTTTATAAACTTTTGTATTTATATTTTAATAAAATAATATTTATGTATTTTATTTAGAGATGTGTATTAGTTAGGAGATTAATGTGAGATGTATTTTTGTTAGGAGAATAATGTTTAATGTGATAATAATTGTGTATTTTGTTTAGGCATGTGTATTAGTTATGAGATTAATTTAAGATGTGTTTTAGTTAGAAGAATAATTTTTAAAAATTAAGCACAATGATAATTTTCCAACCCAATAATAATTACTCAGCCCAAATACTGACCAACTACCGACTACCAAACTTTTAATATTTCGTCTTTAATAATACTAGATTTTAACATGTGCGATGCACGAATATTTTATCTTATTAATTAAATTATTATTTTAAAATTATTAATATTTTTATAATTTTAAAAAGTTTTAATATATTACAATTATATTAGTTTTTAACTTATTTAAATTATATATTTTTACATTAACCGAATTAAATATAAATAAGAAAATTATAGGACATCGAAAATAAATATGCATATCGCACAAAATATAAATTTATATCATTAATACATAAATATATAAAATTTTGTGATTCGAAATATTATGAACATGATTTTTTAATATATCATACAAATGTTTAATATATTTAAGATTATACATATTAAATTTAAATATAATATATATGTATTTGTTAATAATATGATAATATAATTATTAATTTGGATAAATTTTTTATGTTATAATTAGATTTTCAGTAGTATAATATTAATTACAATTTATAAATAATTATATAATATATATAATTTAAACCTTGCATCAATAAATAATAGATGTTACTATATTGCTAATGAGATTTAAACTTTAAATTAATACTAAAAAATAAAACGATACATAGCAATTATCGTCATAATAATTTTTACATTTTCATACTAATATATGACATGTTTTTTATTGAATCAAACATTTTTTCTCATATATAAATTGATTAAATTTAAAAAATGTATTAATATTTATTATTTTATATTATTTTAATTTTATTTATCAAAAAACATGATTCAAAGTATGTGATAAAGTGTTTTTGATATAGTATTATATATAATATAGTAGCAAAATAGAATGTGTATTTAATATCTTAAGTTAAGGTTGAACTTTTAGCCGGAGAACTTAGATAATTATTTAAAACAAAACCTAATTTCTTCTATTCGATCTAAATCAATGAATTGATAATGTTTCTGAGTTCTCAATATAATAATTCATCCGGTAAGTGTAAATGATTCTTCGTATAAAGTCACCATTATATCTTATTATGTAATATATTAAATATTTTTATAGAAAAGATTTGAATAAAAAAAATTTAATCCTCCCTCTTATAAGGAAAATTCACGGTCTCCCTCCGTCTCTATGTATGTAAAACCCTTAATATTATATTTACTTTAATATAATAATAATACATAATAATGTGTGATGTATGGCATATCTCTATATAAATCAGATATAAAAAGTATTTTAATGTTTTAAACCAATTATAAAAAGGTTTCTTAAACGGAATAGAATTCTCCGATAAAAATTCATAGATATCTTTTCTCTCTAGATTACGGGCTGCTCCATTTGGATTTTGGATTTTGGATATTGGACCACCTCAGAATTAAAGATAATTTTATAAGCTTCGCGTGGGTTGTAAAACCGTCCAATTCTGATTTCTGAAACTCAAAATATAACTCAAACAATGTCTGCAGTGTAAAGAACACATTTTTTTTATTGTTTTATTTTCAAATACATAAAATTTTCTCACAATTATGTTTATAGGTACAAAACACATATATTTTGAACAAAAAATATGATATTTTTTTCTCCAAATTAATTAATTCTAAGTAAAACTCAACTATATATATATATGCGCTATTACTCCATAAAAAATACATTTATATAAAGAACAAGAAGGAACACTTTAGAATCTTACATAAAAATTCATTTAGATTTTAAAATTTAACATCGATTATGATTTTTTATGAATAAAAATAGGATCTAACATGAGGTTAACAAAAAATTATAACATGATTATGTGCAAATTTCATTTTTACAAAATATATATAAGATTCTATGCTAGATTCCATGTTAGATTCTGTAACATTTGATTTTTAAAATTTAGATGAGATTTGATGTTATATTTGATATGTTAGTGTTTATTGTAGTTCAATTTGGTTATTCTAATCTTAACAAACCATTTCTCATTAAAAAATAAGTGTTTTGATGGTGTTCTTCCGTGTTCTTTATATAAGGGTGTTATTTATGGAGTGTAACATATATATATATATATACATAATTATATACGATTTTTCTAGCATGAACACACACTAACAATTACATTTTGATGAGTTGTCAAATTTTCATTGGTTCCCTTCTCATTAATAATAATGACCCCATATATGCACAAAAATCATCACCAATAAAAAATTGTCAAGTCATCAAAAAGTAGTTGTTAGTGTGTGTCAATAAGCACACACTAAAAAGACCCAATTATATATAGTAACGTTGAGATGAAATTTTTTTAATGTGAAAACCGTGATTTCCCCCCACCAATTATAATAAAAAATGAGAAAAATAGTGTAGAATCATAATTTTAACCATTAAATATACGAGAAATATTAGAACTAGCTACTTTTAACCATTAAATCTAAAAAAATAAAAATTCAGAAAAAATGATTAAAATTTATTATAGATGTCCACTTTTTTAAGAAAATTACAATGGGTCGCTAGTCGCTACCATCATTACCAAATACCAACGAAGCAAAAAAAACAATATTTAAAAAGATTTAATGAATGGAAGAAAATAGAAATAGCTAAAAAAAACAATAGTTCTCAACGGTAATATAAATATCGAAGCTCATATGCACGTATCCAGGATCCACAGCGCTTAAAGGAAAAATAAAGTACTCCGAGCAAATGAGCAATGCAAGTTGCAACTCATTTCCTTCTGATTTAAACATTAAGCATATTGCTAAACGCTTTCCGGCTAGTTTGGTTCAGAAAGTGGTATGCGTTTGATATCAGAAATCGGATTAGAGTGGTATGAGGATAAAATTTCATTATTGATATCATGTGTTTAATTTAGTCGTAGTATGAAATTATTTAATATAAAGCATTATTGAATTAATAGTTAGATAAGTTTTCTTTATTACATAAATAAATCTTTTTATTATTAGTAATATTTGATTGTATATATTATTATTTTATTATTATTAATAATGTTAATTATCAATAACAAAATAATAATATTAAAATTGATACGCACACCCCTCCTTCATACCCAACTCCTCTTTAGGTATCAAAAACTCATACATTATGAGTTTGAAATTTTAAAAAAATGAAATAAATACCAGATATGGATTTTATCAATTCTAAACCCATAACTCATTTCAGAAACACTCGAACCAAACGACCCCTTATTAACAACGTTGCTAAAGAGAGACTGGCAAAATATTTTACGGAGAAAACGATGCATAAAAACTTTCTTTTGTTTTGATAACAAAATATACGGAAGCATATTAAATATGGATAGAAAAATTATAAAATATTTAAAATAATTCCATACGTTACACCATTATAAAGCTTGTAATAATAATAAGTAGATGACTCAGTGCCGGACCTACTATAGAATTACAAAGGTTAAACTTTCACGATATTGACAATAGATTAATATTATATACGCACTGCATATGATTCAGTTTGAATTTTACCTCCTAATTAACCGCATTGAATCAGAATACTGAACAGTGCAATATTTGATGGAGAGAGTGCGAGTCATGAATCAGAATCCTTTCCGACGAGCACTTATTTTTTGACCACAACGATACTGATGATCGATACTTCGATAGTGATTGTACATCATAAAGAGAAAAGCATTTTACTGTTAAAGATCCCATCTCATGCATAATTATACAACCAAGACAAATATTAAAAATAAATAGATTTATGCGCCTCACTCCATTTACAACCGTAGAAAACATGCAAAGTGCATTCGTTTCCGTACTTGCCAACTTGCATATTCACCATTTTGGAAATTATTATATTGGTTCCCTTTGGGTGACTTAAAATAAAAAAAAATATTTTTTTGATTTTTAAAAACATATATTTTTAAAAATTAAAATTTTATTTTTGTAAAAAATAAATACTTATTTTCAGGAAAAGTACGCATATACTTGTTTTTAGAAATAAATATTTTATTTCTCAAAATAAACAACTGTTTGTTCCGTTATTAATCAGCCACTATAAAAACTAGTTCCATATACTTCTAACATGGCTCTTTTTAAATTTTTCATTCAAAACAAGTTTTTCTTCCCCGAAATTCGAACACCTTTTAAGTATAACAACACATTAATCATATACAAATAATATATACCAAAGGCTAAGGTGTATATTAATTTTCATGCTTAGATAAAGTCTTTGAATCAATGGTACCTAGCTCACCCAAGAAAAGTTTAAGAATAATTCCATCCAACTCTTTCTGCAGATTGCCTGTAATTCAAAAGTCAAATCTCGCAAGTCCACAAAATATCAAAGTTGCTCCTTTAATGTTTTTTAAAATTTGATCAAGCACGTGATTGAAAATTTTATATTTTTAGAAACATATATTTCATTTATAATTTATTCCTAACATTATTGCTTATCGACTATACACTTCATATTCCCGTAAATTGGCGCAATTATTTTGAGACTATGAATCTCGACGAGAAATTATTTGATTCGTGAGGTATAGGTTTGAGATATGAATTTTGTTCAATTTAAATAGTATTTAGTTAAAATATTTAATTTTAAATCTCATATCTCAAACAGATTTTAATATTTTAGAATAAGGTGTATTTGAGTTATGGGTATACGAGTAATTAAATTAAAAATTATTATTTATATTTTTATTTATAAAGTTACATGTTAATTATTAAAATAAAAAGTGATAATAATGTTGTTCAATGTTTGATAAATAATAGTGATATATTTTTCATATTAATTATTTATAATTTTTTTCATTTACTAAATAAATATTAAATTAATAAATTAATTCTATCACTCAATTATTAGAAATGATACTTCATTTCCCTACCGATTCTCAAGTGCAACTCGATTTTTCTTCTTGAACCAAACGATCTCTAATATATGATTGTGAGCAGGCTGTACGCGGGTCGAGTTGGCCGGGTTCTAAGTATTTTAACAACCCGATCCAATTAAATTGGTTTGAAAATTTTCAATCCAACCCATGAGAAATAAATTCATAACCCAACCATATTTGATTTGGATCGGTTTCAACGGGTTATTCAATATATATTTAAAATTTTAAAAAAAAAACTATACACACTTGTAAATTCTTAAAAGTTGTAAAGAGACTTAAGAACATGTTAATGGGCACGTGACTATTACACACTTATTAATGTAGATAGTCAATTCAATTGATTTGTAAGACAATTTATTAACATTCAAATAACACTTTACAGCTACACGTGCAGTAAAAGAAAAACAAGTTAACAAGTTTGGTATTCCAATTGGTTGTAACAAGGTAAAGAGGGGTTAAGTTCGGATTTCTTTTAAAGAGTGCTTAAAATTTGTAGTTAAAAGTGTTTTATGAGTACGTACTTGAAGTTTTGTGACTAGGTTTTTACAAAAAAGAACAGACTATATTCATACAATGAGCACATGAATCTTAAAATTAAAATTGAGATACTGATTAGATTTCTTCCCTTCATACTGTACAATATTATTATAACCTGAATTTAAGAATTTTAATAGTGGATTTGACTAATTTCAAATTTTTTGTTATTTTAATTTTTCTGTTAACGTAATATTTTTTAAAGATTATATTATATCTAAATTATAACCTAACTTTTATATATTTATATTAAAAATTCTATTTATAATATAATTTTTATATAATTATCAGGTACAATTAGAAATGGCAAAATAATCTGATCCGATGGATACTCCATTCATTCCGACCCGATTGGATTTTACCAAACCCAAAATTTTGTATTTAGATTTAGATTCAAGTGTACTGAAGACCCGAAATCCGAAGCCCCGATCCAAACCTGATATATATATATATATATAATATTATAAATATAATTTATTATATATAATATATGCCAAAAATTTTATGCAGAATCTTAAATAAAATACTAATTGAAAATCATATATGTCACACATTATATTCTACCTATAATATATTATAAAATTATTGCAGTACATAATGCAAGATATATAGGTATTTAATTTGTACATAATGCAGTATAATATATTACATATATATAAGATAAATAATTTGTATATTTTCATTTTATTATTTCATTTTTACTGAATAGTCAATACTCATTTAGTTTTATCATAATAGATTTTACTAGTGTTATATTACACAAACATTTTATTTGTATCAGGGTGTCTGAACTATTAGCTAGTTGTTAATTATATATTAATAATAAATTAATACCACAATTCGTATAATATATTATATTTAACAGTCTTTTAAAATTTAATCATTTGTAATTTATAAATGTTATTATTGTTGTCCACACGATATTGAACTTAGATTATATTTTTTTATAAAATTTTGGATAACCGAAAAAATCCCTGATCTGATTCGAAATCCGATTGGATTTGAATAACCCAAAAATATTTGTATTTGGATTTGGATTTCACTAAAATCAGACCGAACCCGTCTCATTACCATCCCTAAATACAATCTATTTATTATACATCTCAATTTTAACACCACAATTCTTTTAATTTATTTAAAATTGCAACTCATTAATTAAATTTTATAAATATTATTATATTATTATTCTTTTATCTATAGTATATTTATTAAAATTTAAAATATTATATACTTTTAGCCAGTATAAAGTTATTTAATAATAATAAAATATATTTAATAGTTAAGCCAGGTCAGAAGTACTTGTATTTAATAAAAGCAAAGTTCATTAATGAAAGCAAATAGGCTTACACTTGTTCAATTTTGACTAGGTAGATACACTACTTGCTTGATAACCAAGGCAAGCTAAAGAGATGAAAATACATAAGCACAAGGTACATAAGCTAAAGATCAATGGGGAGCTCAAAGTACTGCTGAGCCAAGCTTATTTTTGTTCTTCTGCTATCTTTTTTCAAACTTAATTAAGAAGACACATACTGATAAGGCTTCAGCAGAGTGACAAGGGAGCCACTTAAGTGGAGTGACATGACTTCATTGGTTGATCCCACAAGCTTCCCACCTATGAACACTGCTGGAACCGCAGGCGCATTGCACCTCAACCTCAACAGAGCCTTCTCCATTTCCCTTCCCTCGGGATCTTTGTCGATTTCATGAACCACAGGCCTCACTTTGAGTTCTTGGAACAGAATGTCCACAACGTAGCACAAACAGCATGTGCTTTTGCTGAAGATCACAACTCCATTCTCCGATGCCATTCGTGTTATTTTCTCCATCTCAAACTTTCTCGATCTATTCAAGCTAGTAACAACTGATCGAGAAAAAAGAGAAAGTTGTAAGAAGGAGTTTGAAGCTTAAGATTGCTTGAACTCGAAGTTCTAAGTGCTCCTCTATTTATAAACAGGCAACAGGGGACTACTTCCTCCTGTATGGAAGAACATTCAAAAGCCTATGTGCTTTAGTTGATGCCATAGACTGAAAAGTTACTTTTTCAAGATAGAGAGATAATACTATTCTTTTCCACAGATTGATGAACAAGTTGAAGATAGTAATATATTCTGCAAACCAACCTGTTAGTTCGTCTACGTGAATAAATTGCAACCATCCAATTTTTAGTTTATTATATACTTCTTATCGGATGAACTGGACAGAACTATGACCAAAATGATTAATTCAACTGGTTTGTCACACATATGCGAAACCTAATGACAACACTTTTCAACAAATGCAGAATTAAGGACTTGAAAACTCTTCATTAAAGTAATAATAAATGGGAAAAAAAACCAGTCGATTTCAAACAGATTCGCCTAATCATCTTCTTTTTATATTCTGCAATAGAAAGATTGCGAGTGAGATAGCTTTCGGTGGCTGTGCAAGATTCTTGGAGTCATTTCCACAAACTTACAGCCTTGGTTCTCACGAGCGATAAACCAAGTCTGTCTGTATACATCGTTGCCACACTTCATGTCAATGAAGTTGCAATCATGAATCATCCCACTGAAACTGAGAAGTTACAATTAGGAGTATAGCTCTAGTACATAATATACTTTGGATTATTCTTACAACCAAAGGTATGATCTTAACAACAATAATAACAAAAAACTTCCTAAACTTTTTCTTAATATAATTTTTTTAAACTATTCCTGTACAAGAGAAGGGTGATATGGTGATAGGGGAAGATGAAGTAAATCTTGTACTTGTTCTAATACATGAAAATGTGCATTTTAAATGAACCAAAAAATATTATGTGTACATACAGGGTCAAGAAGTAAATGCTTCACTTTTTATGCATGTTTGTATGCATAATGTATGAGCATATAATTATATGCCATGCTATTGTCACTTTATAAGCATATGGAGATCATTCTGTAACATCAGAGACTTAACAGCTCATGAGATTTTTAAATATGAAGGTATTCAAGGGGGACCAGAAGAATTTCTAGCATCATCTTTCAGCAAGTACAAGCAAATGGCTCAACACCTCATCTTAAGCCCATAACAGCTGCCAAGTGATAAACAATAACCCCTCCATCCGCAAGAGGAAGCATATTTCTTTCCATATATTGGACGTGCTTCCTGCGAATGGTTGGCTGTACAATTTATGAAGATGACTAATGTACTTCACTATATTGTACTAAGAGAATAAGTTCTCTGTCAAACCATGTTTCATCAATGCTCTAAAAGAGTGCATTGTGAAAACTTTATTCTGTGCTAGTTCACTTTTACTAGGTGTATTGGTTCTCCAGTTCTTATGAGAATAATCTCTGCTTTCTGATCATGCGCATTGCTTAAAAAATGCACATCTTACATCTAATCTGGTACTAAAATCTCTCTTTTAAATATTTAGAGCAACAAGCAGACCAAAAAGGAAAACAACTAGTATGATACTATTTTTTGACCTCTAGTGATACAACCAAGTCAATCAGAAGAACATATGAATAAAAATTACTAGAAATCATTAGAGACCTTGGGAAACATATTCATTAAGTGATACAAACCTGTCACCAGAGCTGAGGGGACAAAAAAAAGAAGCCCCAAGTAAAGTGTTGTTTTAACATTGCATTGAAATAGTTCTAGTGTTATAACAAATATATTTATGAGAAAGCATGTTCCAAGGTTACTACAACCAGATAGCTCTGGCTGCAATGAGCTTTTCTTTCAGAGATCCATCTACATGGAGGGATATGACATCTTTGGCTGAGCCTACATATTTTCCACCTATGAAAATGGCTGGGACAGAAGGATTATAGCCTAGCCGTTGAAGTTCCCATTCCATTTCCCTCCCATTAATGTCTTGATCAAGTTCATGAATGGCAGGACTGGCACCAAGTTCATAAAAAAGTGCCTTTACAGTATGGCACATGCAACATGAGCTCTTTGTAAAGATCACTGCAGCCTTCTTTGATGCAAGGTCTCTTACTCTATCCATTTGAGCAAGATTTTGCGAAATTCTAGAGAATAACCTGATTCAAAAATAGTGAGAAACAGACAAATAAATTGTACTTCAGCCAATTGAGAAGTTGGAACTGTGGCAAAACTAGAAAATGCAGAAAGCTGTGGATGTGAACTCTTTAAGGCAAGCTTGTGTATGATGGTGGACTCTGAGCTTTCAACAACCGATATTTATAGTGACTTGCTATGACAATTACTCAATTATTATATTTAATAGAGAGAAATATGACCATATATAACAATATTTGTTTGGATAAGAAATATGCATCAGAGATTTTTTGATGATGACCTTTTGTGCTACAAACAAGTTGACATGTGGTATCACTAATACGATCATATAGCTATAACTCATATATCTTCAAATGTCCTTACTATAACAATGCAGTAATGAAATGATAGAAAATAACTTAAAGTACTTGAAGGCATGGATGATTCAGTGATTAAATATTAATAACAAGGTTATAGGGTACAAGTGCTAAGGGGCGGGAAGGTGGGGGACAAATTCTACATTTCTTATCATAATATAATATTAAGAGGGAAGCTTTAAGAGAGAAACCTGTACGGTTATTAAGAAGTTGATAAATTCATAGGTTGTATTAAAACCAAATTTAAAACCTTTTAAGGCTAAATCATAAATCCCTAAAAAGAAAAAAAAAAAGATATATTGAAGTTCTGCTTAGCTTATGACCACTGCATACGGATGCAGCTACTTAATATCATGTAATTTGCCTCTTGCAGGGTCTTTGTCATTGCTATATTGGTAGAAATTTCCAAATGATGTGGCAAAAGGTAAGTGTTTATCCAGTCCGGTTCCACTGTCTGGTATTGGTCCCCTGTCAAGCCTGTGGCCTAAGAATTCATGCAAAAATTTAAGAAAATCAAACAATAAGCATGTATGTAAAACCTTAGAACTATTTAAAGCTTATGATAAAATATGAAAATTGGAGTATACTCAAGTTAAATCTATATTACACACATTTAATCATGTTTAGAGGAGAGTAATTCTTAATGATTTGGTTATATTCATATCGCGAACCTATTCTGTAACAGTAAAGATAAGCATAAACTATATTTTCCTGCTTGATAAATGATAATTGATAGACTTTACTTAAGATTACAAAAACATAGAAGACAAAATAAAGTATCATTATATGATTCTCACTATGTCACAGTGGAATCCAATGCATAAAAGCATCTACTATTATTCCTTCAGGATGAGAGTTACTACAAAAGAATTGTAGTAAGAGAGCTTAGGAATTGCCAGCCAAATTGCTCTGTGAGATGTCAGCTAATGTATGTGTAGCCAAGCACGAGGGACCAAGATGTTAAGACATCCCCGTGTTGTAGAGGCATCATCTGCAATTTTTTTAGCCCTTATATTACTCCAAAGGTCATGTAACAAATATCCTTTTCTGTACTAGGAATTCCACTAGTGATCACCATATCACACGTCCCATTACAATATGCATCTTGATGCGAACTACACTAATTTATTTTCTGCATGAGGTAAAAAAGAAATAAAAGATAAAACTAGTGTGTTTTCTTGGATTTAGCTATATGATCAGTGTTTCTGAGCTAAATCTCAAATTTCAAGATAGATGATTGGAAAGATCCTCTAGAACTGAACACAGAGTGAAGCAAATTGGATATAAGACTCTGATATTTCTGCTAGAGTGTTAGCTTGAGAAAACATTCACTGGTCTATTGCACATTGGACAGAATGGGAAATTTTATCTTTTATAAATAAATTTCATCATATAAATTTCATATAATGTTGATCATGTATGTTTTATGATCTAGAAAACCATTGAAGAAAAATATTTATGGCTGATAATCCAGGCCCGGCGCTGAGTTTCTAGATGTGCAGCCATGGGTTTCCATTTTCTGATTTCTGTAATTTTTATTTGAAGTGAAATTTAATGCATCTTAGTCCACTGTATTGATAAAATCTATTTGGCTGTGAAATTCTGTTAAACTTCTCTATAGTAACTATTATCTTGTTTCGACCTTAAGAACTTAACTGTTAAATTACAAGAGACCGGTTTACAATAGACAGGAATAGCTATATGCTGCTATGGAAGTTGCAAAATTACAAGCACAAACCTTATTTTCTTGTTTAGTGGTCTTAAGCAACTTGGGTTTCTTCTTAATTAAGGAAATGTCAGCATGTTAGAATTAATAAATTAGTCTGCAGTAGCAAAAATAGCAAGTTTAGTATGAACCCAAATCTGTCTATTTACTCGAAGACCTTAAAAGTTAGTAAAGTGCAAATTAAAACTGAGGTTCAACATGACTGTTACCAACATATAATTAAGGTTAATTGACAATTAATTTTGTGAATTTGGTCACATTAAGTGTAGTGTAATGTGGCTACATTACCAAGTTACCAACTTATATTAGAGGTAAGGCTGTCAACAAGTCAATTTCCAGAGTCCCCAACAAGGTACAATGTGCTAATAGCTACCAAGTTTCTGCTACAGAGAAATATTGGGATAGTGCTATCAACTGAGCGTTAATATATGGTACACGTCCTCTTGCCTATATTTTTGCATTTGACTACATTTCTTGTTGCAGCCATTGGTTTTATTTACTTACTGAACACAAAATTTTGCATTCAATAATTATTACAGTTTATATCCTAGGGAGATAAGAAAGCTAAGATTGATGCCTAAATCCAGCATGGTGAATTTGGCGAGGCTTGGAGCTTATTTAAGTTAAAATGAGTGAATTCTTATCTTAGGCAAACATTAATACTGTTATGAAATAAATCCAAAGTATATGAACACTATATTTGGACAGAGTATCTTATCATGGCTTTCCTTTTTCTTTTCAATTTTTCTAGAAAATGCATTTGCACAGTTCATAATATGATGGGTCCTTGAGGTATATTTTACACCTCTTCATGCATCATTTCAAGCAGACATCATATATAGTTATCCTCAGTGTTCAGTCATTTTGATAAGCATCTTTTTTATTCAATCTTTTTATTTTCTTCCCTTGCCAAAGGCTTTCATTTGGCCTACTTGATCTGCACAGAGCAGGAATCTTGTTGAAAAGTAATCAACTGGATAAACACAACATCTTTCTCCATCTCCATGAATGCTCCGAAACTAATCAGGAATTCAGAAAAAGCATCTAACTACAATAATATATTAAACAAATGTCAGATTATCTCCCTGAGAAATATCTCCTTTTTACTCCAACACAAAAAACTTTAAAGTCCAAAAGAGGCATCATTCAAGCGTCTATATATATTGGCCAGATCAAATTCATATGACAGTAAGTCTAATCAACAATTTAAGCTTAATACTAAAAACTACTTACAACACTTCCGCTTTCAGTTAGCAATACCATTAGCAATCAGCAATGGCATTGGTCACAAGATTAGGCTCTGAATATCCAGTTGTGATCTTCAGCAAAAGCTCTTGTTCCATGTCTCATTCCATAAAGACGCTTTTAAGCAGTTTTGGAGCAAACCTCAGAGTTTACGAGATTGATGAAGACTCAGATGGCCAGCAAATGGAAATGGAACTGAAGGCATTAGGACGCAAGCCAAGTGTACCAGCTGTTTTCATAGGGCAGGAACTCATAGGCGGTTCAAATGAAATTTTTAGCCTCCACCTCAAGGGCAAGCTAGTTCCGTTGCTCTTAAATGCTAATGCAATATGGTTGTGAAAAAAATAAACAGCAGTTACATACTCAGATCACGAGTAGAGTTTTTGGAGTCATTAGTGTATAAAACAGCATTTTAGACTGTTATACACTGTAATAGAGTCTATAGAGAACCTAAATATGTTTCAACTCCAATTTAACTTCTCTTTTTCGATATGTTGTGTTTAAATCATGATTAATAAAGGAATTTGTGAACTGAGTATAAGGTACTTTCAGGTGAAATTTTTTAAGCACAATCTCAAATCTCGATATGTATTCTGTAAAGCAAACAAATCTCCACCTGATGAAAATTTTGAGCATAAGCTCTTCACCGAAATGATAATGGCAACAGGAATGTGGGATAACACTCTAGTATATGTGCTGCAATAATGTCAAAAATATGCAATGTAATCTTTAACACAATGTAAAACTCCAACCTTCTATCACAAATAGTTGTTGGAAACGAAATGGGCTTTAATAGATTTTCTTCTCCTCGAACAAGTACTGTATACAAGTACTATATGTGCGCGTACTGTATATGTTAACAATAAAACAAACACACAATAATCTATATAGATATAAAAGCTACGGCTTTTAGAAAATATTACACACGGTTGTATCAATATTCAAACCCAGCTGTAATTATTAATACTACACTAAGTCTTCCATTTCTTCTGGGAAGCCACCTTTTATTTTTTATATCACCAACTACATGCCGACTATAACTATTAAGAGGGTTTGAATTCTAACAATAGTAAATAATCTTTATATTTTACGGTATTCGCCACTAGATTCATTGCGCAAATAATTAAAGCTAGTAGAAAAACAATTTGGACAAAGGGAATAATCATAGGAACATATTCTATAAAAAAAAATACTGAAATGGATTCACATAGTCACATATATATAATTAAGTGCATATCTAAAATCATAAGAATTAATGATTTAATTGATGCTAGCAGGTCTAGAGCAAAGAGGTTTAACAATATTGAAAGGGAATATTGGTTATAATGATCATGAGTTGTAGACCAGACCCTTGATTGACAAGTAGAGGTTTAACAATATTAACCTCAGATTTGTCGTCTGTGTGCATTGCGCAAGCATCTGCCAATGCTGATTCAACTTAGAATCATCGACTATCAATACTAATCACAGAGCGAAATATTAAATCAGTGGTAATTAGCACGTGTATTGACGGCACTCTATTGGTTATAATACGAGGATCATAGTATTACAGTAGTAGCTAAGAGTTGCTTATCTGATTAATTTATATCGCAAATGAACATGTGTTTGTTGTGTATGGTGTTAATTGAACCACAGTATAGTTATGCTTATGCACTAGTGTAATTGCTGTTATATATGCATGGTTTACTTGATTAATTAAAACCCCAATGTCTAGGTAAAATGTAGTGTAAATACACTACTTCAATCTCTTAGAATCAAATAATATCAGAGACAGCTAGGCAAATAAAGTTTCAATCGATAGGATAACAAAGGAATTTGTCTCAACAAAGATAACTGGCCTTTTGCTCTACCTATAGCCACTTGTGCTTAATTGAATCCACTAGTACACTCCAGAGTCCAGACAGAACATCTAGGATCTAGGTTACTTTGTTTCATCACATCAGTGGCGGAATTAGGAATATGAAATCGGAACTAAAAATAAATATCACAAAATTATGAAGGCCTAGGTTGGAGCCAAATTTTATTGTTTATAAAGACCCTTTCGAGTTCAAAAATAACTTTTCTACTTGGTTTCAACAGTGGAAGTGGAATGTAGTGTTAATTCCGACCTGGTTCCGCCATTGCTTTGTATCTGTATTATAATTAAAAGACTAGAGAAAGACTAGAAATTCCAGTAATACCAGAAATTAAATATCTACAAACAAACATATATAATTACCAATTGTTTTCAGATAAGTGTTCTCAGGTACAAACATACGTGGCCAAATCTGATACCTGATAAGTACCATATCGTACGTATATTATCATCAAATGAAGGAAAGATATATGCCTTCGTACCATTGAAACATACCAGTCATGAAATGTCAAAAAGAAAAGAGAAAAGTGGAACTGATCGACAGCGGATAGCCCATACAATTGATTTGAAAATCTTGAAGATATATCATGCATGCATCGATGCAATATATCAAAGAAGTATTCTTGAACCTGTTGTCCAAGCAGGAGAATATTAAATATATATGGAAAAGGACTCTGCTCTAGGCAAATGTGGTACGTGTTACGACAACTTATTAACCTTTCAATTCTCAAAATGATAATTAGAATCTTCACAAGTACTAGCAAGTAGTAGAAGTATGTAGATTTCATGCTACTGCAAGTTGGCATATCTTCTGGAGAATATCAAACAATTACGAAAATTTTGTGTATACTCAGCATGCCAAAGTAACATATGCAGAGGATATAAAGTCCTTCAAGAATATGCATCCTATCAACTTACAGTTTTTGCGTGTCTATATTCCACTGGTTTGCAACTTGCTTTATTCCTTGTAGATTTTCATTATCACAATGATTGGTTATCTGGGAATCCACTCATATCATTTCACAACTATTTTTTGTCAAGTCTAAATAGAATTGCAATTCAAGTTAATCAATCTGCACTATATATATAGTCCTCTTGAGACCCTTGAGATCTCAAGTTTCATCACAACAAACTCTTAGCTTAAGCCTCATTTTAATATCAAATCTACCAACACCGAACCCCTAGCTCTCTCATACTTGCTAACTGATAAATTACTCTCGCAATACCAACACATATATCTGAAAGTCTAACATCAGAGAAATGGCTATGGTTACAATGCTAGGTGCCGAATATCCAGTGGTGATATTCAGCAAAAGCTCATGTTGCATGTCCCACAGCATCAAGACACTGATATCCAGTTTTGGTGCAAATCCAGTGGTTTATGAGCTCGATGAACTGTCAAATGGGCAACAAATGGAAAGAGACCTCAAAGCGTTAGGGCGCAAGCCAGTAATACCAGCTGTTTTCATAGGGAAGGAGCTCATTGGAGGTCCTAATGAGGTCCTGAGTCTCCATGTCAAGGGAAAACTAGTTCCATTGCTCCTGCAGGCTAAAGCTATATGGCTGTAAATTAATTAATTAATATCAGTAAGATGATCAATCATTCAAGTTCTGGTTAATAGTGTTAGCTCACTGTTTATCAAGAGCTACGGCCTTTTTGTAAAATGTAACATGCACGTATCTAACTGCGAGGACAATCAATAAATCATGAACGAGTTCTATATATGCATAATGTAAAATTTTGGTTATGAAATGAGACTACGGTTTGTTTTATATATGTATGCTACATGTTAGAGAAGAATGTTTTTTGCATGCTCGATGAATCTTTCACCTGATTTGTCAGACATGCTATGCGAGTAACCACTACATGTCTCAAAAAATTTCTGTATTGGGAATCTAATCACACTAAAGGTATATCAGCATTTTTGTATCTTTCTATACGTGAGAAAAAGGGGAAAATGAAATATATATATATATAAGCTCCAGCTATGCTAGGACTCGATCGAGTACACTACAGTGAAGCTGATATCTGTTAAGACAAGCAAGTTTTACAACACAATATAGATATTTTGGAAAATACTCCCCCTGTTGCTCCTCAGTCCTCTCAACTCTTATTGGATTGTTTTAGTTTAGTTGTACGCAATTACGAAAAATTTAATTTATTATTGCTAACTAAAGTAAGACTGGAAAAAAAGGTGAAAAACCAGGGTTTTTTTGGTCAAGTTGAAAAACGAGGATTCGTTGATGTCGCGAATTCAAATTCACTCCCCTTATCACATAAATGGAAATTTAATATATTGAGAAAATGTAATATGCCCAAAAAAATTGAAGAAAAACATGTAGCAAATAATCACAAGTGCCTGATACAAGCCTGCCAAATAAAAGGAAAGCTTAATTCTTGAGAACTAAAAAGAACGTATACTCGTAAGCACGGAAAAAAAATCAAATATAACGGTAGAAATCCTCACAGCAACTCCGATATTACACTGCAGTAGTAGAAATAACACTATACACTACTTGAACTTGTCTGTAACATGAAGACAGGCTCATGAAATTGAGTGACGCCTTCGCCTCTGAAATAAAAATCGAGCTTCTAAATTGCCCTTGCTTCCACTCAAAGCCTTCATATCTTTGATCTTGAACAAAGAATTGAGCTTGCACAATTTCTTGGTAAATGACTTGAACAACTTATTTGCAGGATGCGTCTTTACAAGCTCCTGTTTTATAGAAACGTGGTCTTTTTCCAAGTCAGTTAGCCTCATTCTCATTCTAGCGACTTCAAGTTTTAACTCTCTATTTTCTCGTCTTACTGATGCATAGTTGTCTCTCGGTGAGATGCAGCCACTTCCTGCACCACTGCCTGAACGCTGAGGAAAATTTTGGCCTCCATTCATTGAACCGAAAAAGAATTGGTTATTATGTCCTCCATTCATTGCATTTCGAAGCCTAATTTGCTCAAAGTACAGTACTTGTACAGCCATTTGCACGGGTAATCTTTCATTCTGAGCTGCGTGGCTGCAGGCTTCTTGAGATAGTTTCTGGCAGTCTATGGTTTTGCATAGTCTATAACGCTCCGAGTCCTTGAGATTTGGATGAACCTGTCCAGGAAAAAGAAGTAATGAAGTCATTGATGTTTAAAATGTGTTACAAAACAATAAGCTACTTGTCTCTTGAAATTGCTTACCTTGAGAAAGATGTCGACTGCTCTATATAATCCATCATCCAAAATACGAGCATGGTCTGGGAGTAATTCAGCCAATGCTATAAACTTAGATGGACTCAAGTTTGAATCTAGTGCAGCTTCTGTTAGATAATTGTCCAATAACTTTGAGACCTTGAGAATCGAGGTTTGTTTTGGAGAACCAGGGCTGTCAAAGCAATAAACCATTTCACTTTCATCCCTCATATGATTATCCTCGTTGTCGTCCTCGTCTAAATTCAAGAAAATGGAGAATATCCTCAAGATTGAGTCAGCATCATAGATCGCGCCCTGGTTGTTTCCCTGTGAATGTGCAGGAACGAGGATGTCTTCAAGAATCGCCTGGTCAAGTTGCAAACCAATCCGTCTCTCCAGATCAGACCGACAAGAAGTATTTACTGATGTTGCTATAGCAGATTTTAACAAACTTGAAAGAAATGCCATTGGAACAGTGCTCTTCCTGGATTGACTAGGTAGTAAACCAACTATTGCTTCAACAATAACCCTTTGTTTCTTTTGCAGTTCTAAGTTGGAAGCACTACCTTTTACTAATTGAGGATCCCTCGTGACAAGTCCTTGTAGAGAATTATGAGCATAATCTATCAAGATTCTGCTGATCATATTCTGTTTTAGACCCTTACTTTTTACTGCAGAAACAACCCTCTGGAAGAAATCAAGACTAAGCAATTGTAAGGACTTTCCCCACCAGTCTGAGGGTATATCTGAGTTCATTTTTGGCATGCATTTCAAAGGAAAGTTGTGATCAAGCTTTGATAAGCCAGATGTGAGCTGCTCTTTACTAGCATTATTTGCTATTGAGCTGATAATTCTACTTATAAGGTTGATCTCTTCTGATATGGGCCGGAGTGTTTCACAATTGTAAAGAACAGATATCGAGTTTGATATACTTGGAAGTACCATTTCCTTTAGATAAACATCAGTTCGGTGTGCCAGGTTCTTCTCCAAAAATTCTTCAGTCATTTCAAGAAAATGTGCAGCACAATGTAGCATAGCAACATTTGATAGTGATATCTCAAGGTTCACTCCGTAACAGAACTTTGCAGCCAGCTCAAATGCCTCCGGTCCACCAGGAACGCCAGAGAGATTAAGTTGGCAAATTTTTGCATCTTTTGCTTCCAGTAATAGCTTTCGAATTCGTCCACTCCGAGAAACCAGAGGGAACTGTATGTAAGTCATTACCACATTAATACACTCAATAGTAACTCCTTTGTTTCCTTGTTTTATATTGAGAATTCTTTGTTCTATGCTTCACTTCTGAATTCTTATTAAATTTTTCTCTCATGCAGTAATCTACATTAAGCCATTCAATTTGATGTATAGAGATTCAATTAAAGCACTGATTTCAAATATAAATCAATTTAAGGAATATCATCATTTTGTAAGTTGCAGTTGCCAAAGGTTGGATTTTTGCCCCCCAAACAGTATGTTTAAGTTATGCTTGCCCGTTAACTAATATATTTGTGCTACTTCATTGCCTAAAAATTGTGTAAGTAATCTTTTGCAACAACTATATAACACGACTGTAAAGATAATATCAGAATTAAGGCATTCACTAAAACTAGACACTACAATCAAATTCTGTAAAACACTGCTACACTTGAGTAAATTCAACAAAGCAATATGTGACTAGAGCAAATCGAAAAAATGGGAAGCAGATATCTCCTTACTTTGTGAAGCGCAAAACGCGTTGTTCCTACTACAACAGTAAGATCACTGGAAACATCAGATATTGGCCTGCAAGGTGAAAGGGACAATAAAATTGGTAATGTGACAATAAATGTATGGAATAAAGATACTATGTAAGGCATACATATTTATTGATCGGTATACTTGACAAATTAGGGTCTCCTTCTTTCCAAGTTTGTAGTGATCAGAATATAATCTTCAAACATGGTTTCCGTATATAACTGAACAATCCAGGCCTACTGTGACTTGATTAATTGAATTATCATGTTACAGTTTCGCAAAAAGGGTCCTAGCATAACCCAAATATTCAGACGAAACAGAATTTGTGGGACAACTCTCACAAGTGACAAAACTGTTCAAGATAAGGTTGCAGAGAAGATAATCAAATTATTTTGTTCAATGTAAAACTTATAGCTATTACATGATCGACAATTTATCGTACAATGATACGTGGTTCAGAGAAGAGCCTCTGGTTAGTAAAATTGCAGAGAATTATTGATGATTCGACTATTAGCTAACGGACAGTTTACAGAGTTTGTGGCACCCTCAAAATAAGTACATTCTATTGGCTTGCTCACCTTGTGTGAGTGTCCAGTGAGTTCAAATGTCTCAAGTGACATGTGATACATGTCATATTCAGTCGGTCACTTTTTGAAAGCTGTGCATCACCAGGAATGTCGATAACCTTTACTGACACGGGAGTAGTTCAATTTCCACAAAACTACATAGTACCCACTGCTATGCTAAAGAATCTAATACTTTGGGAGAATCCGTCATAATTTCTTAAAAATAAGTACATATATGGTATCCCACATCGGTTTATTGATGTTTATATGAATGAGTACATTAAGTTAAGATGATCACTAAATACTTAATATCAAAAGATAATCACCTAAATTAGATATAAAAGTTGCAGTAATGAAGAACTCAAATAAATTTTTCGAAATATTTGTCAAAAGGAAGGGAAATACCACTCAAAAAGATGGCGGGTACTAGCAGTACTTGGTCGAAATGGCCTCTTCCCTATGATACTTGACTTCAACTCTCCAACTGTAACCACTCCCATTTCTCCTCAACTCCTTCCTTGAACCCTCAAGATTATGTGTATATAATTGTTATTTAACATGCAACCTATGTATGTTAACATACACATGCACATTCATTTCAAGCTGGACTCAATGATGTAATCTGAGTGTGCGGGGGGATGAAAGAGAAAGTTAGAAGAGTGATGAACAAGAGGGGATTAGAAGTCACATGAACCCATGCAACATTAAACAAGGAAATTAAAGATAGTGATTAATCTACTTTAATTGAGTGCAGTTAATTTTAGTTAAAAACCTTAAAAAGCGATCAAGAATATTATATATGGTGTTGGCCTGTCTTTGCTTTTCGGTTAAAGACGGGGAAGAAGTGACATTCTTTTGCACTAGTTTTTATCTTCCTTTTTTCATGGTTTTGTATTTGACAGCACCTCATTATTCTCCAAAAACTTTTTTAAAAAATAAATTATTCTGTAAAGAAAATTTAAGTGAATCATCAAGTATTATCAAAAAATTTAAATTACAAAATGATAATATAAAATCAAAATATACCATATTAAATGTATTGCGGCACGATGCATAGCCGAAGAAAGACTAAAATTTTGGAACCGAGATCGCTGAAATGTTAAATAATCTAAGAAATGCATGTACTGTGATAACATCGAATTTATAAGATTTTTGTGTAAAGTGAAATGAAAGAGAATGAGTTGTATTACATTACGTACAAGTTAGGAGTAGACAACACATGCTAACAGTGTAGAATTAGCGCATATTACACGAGCCATAGAACTGTTTTAAGGTTCATGTCAAAAATAAATAAATAAACAAATTATTCTACTGTCCTTAGCGAAGAAGTGTAATGATGCTGGCAAGCTTTGAGCAGTGTAATTTGGTATTAGTATATAAATAGATATATAAATTAAAGATTTGACAGCAAAACATACTTTCGGCTTGGTAAACAGGACCAATAATAAGTGAATCCTAATCACAATTTAGGTTTAAATAAATAGATAAATTTGACCAAAAAGTTTGGCGATAAAGATATTTACATGCATCCTTAATCATGTCAAAGGGTAATTAACACTTTGGTTTACGTCCCTACTAGGGAGGGATGCCTTGAGCCACAAATATGTATAGTTACATTACATATGTATGTGTGTATGTTATAAAGAATGAAAGGCTTGTTTTTTTTTGTGCTTTAGAATGAAGGCATGTTTGTCAAAAAAAGGAAAGAAGAAGAATGAAGGCATGTTTTATTTGCATTAGTTTATAATCCATGCGGTCGAAACATATTAACTTCGACAACATCGACTCGCTGCTTAAAAATTTGATAGTATTTTAAGGCTCCATTTGAGATTATTGTTGAAAATTGTTGTGATATGAGAAAAAATACTGATGGAAAAAGTGTTGTTAGAAAAATCAGATGATTGTTTAATAATTATTTTTTATTTGTGCTAAGATATAATATATAAAAACAATGTTTTTGAGGGAGATTTGATAATAAAAATTGTGATTACTTCCTGCAAAAGCTAAAAAATAGTTTTTTCTAAAAATATGGGGGACATGTTTTTCTAACCGGAGTTTTTAGGCCAAAAACAATTTTTCAGAAAGCAGTTTTTGAATTTTACCAAAAATTTCTGATAATTTCTCAGCAAAAAATTATTGTAGATGTCTCACTGCAACAACAATACTAAGCGGGATCTAAATATTTTTGATAAAAATTATTATTATTTTGGATTAGTTTGAATTTACTATCTATCTGGGTGTTTAATACCCCCCTAATTGTGCAGGTAATTTTTGTCGAAGGAAATGCAAGTGTTCGCTATTATATAGATGTTGAACTAATCATGTCAATTATGTATCAACCTAAGGTTTAACATACGAGTAGGAAATGATGAAATGATGGATAGCCAGCTACTGTTTGCTAGTGGCAGAAGCAATCACTATTAATTCGTATATATATTATCTCAAGAACTTTGTTAGGCACTTTGCTTTGCTAATGTTCTTTTTTCATTTCGTCACTTTTTTCGTTTAGATAACTGTCATCTTTCAACTGCTTTAAATAAGAAATTATACGTAAGATGCAAGTGTTATTCTTTGAAATTATAATTTCCTTTAAAACTATACCATGTGTAAATCGGATCATGCCAAATCAGCTAGTTATTTGCGATTATATGTCCCAGAAAGATTCTTCCGAATTATGTATATACACTGAGACTATGTACCAAGATAGGTCTTAAGAGTTTGGAACATGAAACTTCACACAATAAACTACATTAGCTTTCCAGATCTAAAGCTAAATAAAAAAAGGACTTTAAAAAAAAGTGCAACAAGGCACTGGATATACTAGGCAGCATTCTTTACAGTTTTAGCTTGATGCCGAGCTTTCCTTGTCTTCTGCTGCGACTTCTGACCTGAAATTTTGACAAGAGCACTGGACATTCAAGAAGTGAAACTTGTATCATCTTTGCTGTGTTTTCAATAGATGTAAACTAAGTTAAATGAGGATCCGGTTTAGACCCTGATACGAATTCGGGCTGCAGCTTGGAAGTCGAATAGTAGTCGTAGGGGTAGACTTAAAGCACATCTATATCGTCGAGAGGTGAAGCTGATGTACTGTATCTGAAGCTCCCACCGGATGATCAAATTTGCAAGTTTGCCCAAATTTGCAGTATCCATTCTGCATGTAGAAACTGCAGGGTTGCACACCCTGTTCAACAAAAGAAAATTAGATGGAACATGTACTGCTGCCTGCATTATCTCATAGCCTTTTGAATCTAGTACTGCACTTCATACCAATACATATAACAGTCATCTATAATGTATCAAAAAGTCATTACGGACCAGTAAAATATCCATTAGTTACAAGCAACATGTAACTAAGATTAAGAAGCATACCACCACAGAAGAAAAATATCACGTAAGCCTTCTCATAAACTCTACACACTACTTAACAAGACTATGAAGCAGGTCCTTTGAGTACTAGTAGTTTCCCTATATAAATTACAAAAGGTAAATGAATTTGGGTCTTTGTACCTGTTTATACCGATCAAGAACCAGTGACCAATGAAAGCCTAGAGTCTAGACTCTAAATTGTAGGTTAGCCTTCCAAATAAATGTACCTTAGAAAAGTAGTGAGGAACACGAACTACCACTACAGAGAGGGATTTGCTGAAAGAATGACACCTTACCAAGATGCTCCAGTGGAGAGAAAATTTAAAATTCATTGAGGATAAGCAAAAGAGAAAAGGCTTTTCAATAAGGTTGCAAAACAAATTAGATCCCAAGAGACTGTATCTCACTATTAAATTTGTAAATGTAAAGGCGAGTATTACAAATACCTCAAATATGTCAAAATTGGCAAAGAGAATACCAAAGGAAAAAGCATCCTCACTTGCCCTTAAAAGACTCCAAAAATAAATGTACCAGTCACTCGAGGACTGTTTGATCATCGAGGGTACACAAAGAAATGAGGTTGTGCACAAACTAGAAGATATTTCAGATTCTTTCAACTACTCATACCTACAGCAAAACCAAGTTTACCCAAGTCGTATTTATAAAGCAACTAATCCAAATCGTGTGCTTACTTATACAATACTAGAAGATAACGTCCAGCATGTTCCCTATATATATATATATATAATTATTATTATTTACAGGGTACATGAAGCTTGATTTAACTTCTTATCATGACCATATAAATATTCTTAAATTCGGAATCTCAGAAGCTTTTAAGTTAGATGAAAATCCTTGTAGGTTTAAGACACAGACCAGCAGCCTCTCTAAAAGGTCACATTGCACTACCCTCCACCATTATTATAAATTACAGAAACTATTATTATGATAAATTTTGGAAATATGAAGTATTGATGGTGTTTGACATTCAGCTTCATTATAACAAGTCACAAAACCAGACACAGGAACAAATATAAATTTGACCCTGTAAACACAACTATGCCTCACTAAAAAAACAAAAAAAAACAGTGTTGCAATGCAGCTTGTAACTCCAAATATCATTTTAGAGCATTAGAATGAACTTCTAAAACAAAAACAGATAAAAGCATCAGAAGCGAAGAGCATTAAGACAAATGCAACTTATGCTTGATCACAAGTTCATGCATAAATTATTTTAATTGAAAAAAAAAAAAAAAATCTTCTTCACTAAAGTGAGTTACTAAGCTATGTTTGTTTCAAAGGACTATAATCCCCGAACTATTACCTTGTTTACCTTAAATTTAGAGGACTATTATCCTATAGAACCACATTTCAATCATCTTTGAAGTTCATTTCTATGGGATTATAATACCTAGTGGGAGAAGGTATTATAATCGCATAGAAATGTACCAAGAAGATGACTGAAATCTACTTCTATGTCCTATAATACTTTAGAATAAACAAGGTCATAGTCCAGGAATTAATCTCTTGAACCAAACATGGCCTAAGACTAAATAGAAATTTACAATGTGTAGAATAAATGATTTCAGACGAGCATAATAATTATACCTGGCGCAAAGGCAGTCCTAGGTGGCTGAGAACACAATTTGTCTTTGAAGCCATCCAGTCTGGTGGATGATGGTACTTGCAAGACGATCCAAATTTACAGTCCCCGCTTTTCATATAGTATTGACATTCAGGTTGGCCAGGTCGCTCCGGAAACAAGCGTTCCATCTGGCTATTGCTTGAAGGACCAGCAGATGAAGGTAAAGGGGCATAAGGTCCTGCAAATGCAGGAGCAGAAGAAGACAGCGGTGTCATGCCATACAAAGAAGCAGCTCCGACTGAAGGTTGCACACCAGGAGACATTGCAGGGCTAACAGGTTCCTACATCATGTCACTTGTGTTTACCATAAGAAGGATAGTCATAAATGGTTTATCTCAAAGCAATTAGCAAAATTACTTACCGAATAAGGACTCCAATTCGGAATAGGCATCACACCTTGGGGAAGCAACAGGGGACCATAAGCACCTGATACATATGACCCCGGCAATAATGGAGGTCTTGGAACCCTGTAGCTGGTTGTAGCTCCTGCATACTGTTCAGCAGGAGCTGAATGCTGCACAGTTGGATAGAATGGACGTACAGGTGCTGTCACTGACACACCAGGCATTTGGGGATGATGGAATTTACAAGTTATACCAAATTTGCAATGCCCCGTTTTCAAATAGTAGGAGCATTCTTTCTCACCCTGTTTGGATGAAGTAGGAGAAACTAAAGCTTCATTGGCTTATTATATAGACACACATAACTTTTCATGCATAAGAAAGTCCTTTACAAGGATTGGAAAACAAAGATACCGGCGAAATAAGTTAATTACCGGACGTAATGGGTATCCATAAATATTTACTGGTGCATTGCTTAATGATCCACCTCCATTTCTGGGGTGATGAAATTTACAGGTAGCGCCAAATTTACAAGTCCCGGTCCTTAGATAATACTGCAGAATGAGAAACAAAGTGCATCATGTGGATAGTGAAACTTGAAAAATGTTAATAAATATTTAATGTAGCACATAATTTGCCAAGAACAAATGATGGAACCACTTGTATCTTAAAAGAAATTGAAACCTGGCATACCTGGCATACCTGGCATTCAGGTTCACCTAGTCGCTCTGGAAACTCGTTTCCTGAAGTCCTTACATTTACACCAAACTGAACCGAATATGCATCTTTTAGTTAGAAAGCTAAAAGAATATATATAGGAGCTCAGGAAGAGGAAAAATATTAAATTAAATTACAAACGAATCTACCCTTATGTCTGACTATAAGAGCTCGAAGTAGGGGCATGCACAGCAAAAGAACTATGGTGTGTCAGATTAGTGCTTAAAACAGTAAAATTCACAAATATATATATATATTCCTTTCCGAATACATAGGGCCATAGGGGAAATAATGCTGGGCCGGGGAGGGGGTGGGTGTTCCGGGGATAGTATGCTACACATTCTCTTTGCATGGTACTCATGAATACAATAACATTCTTAAATAACAAACGCTGCTTTCTAAAGCCTGTTATGGAATAATTTTAAAGTACATCGCCTCCTTTTTGTATCAAATGTAGGTCTTCTTTGCCATAGAGCAAAATTGTGGTTAGCGTATTACAAGTCCAATCATCAAGGTATATTGTATATGCCTATATGATATGGGGATGTGTATGCAAAGAGTGTTTTTGTATTGAGGGTTAGGTAGGAACTATAAGGGAAGGGTTAGAATTTTTTTTAAAAAATGTTTGGGAAGATATAAGAGGAGAGTGGTCTGGTTTATTGGGGTTGAGGACAGGTTATATTTTCACTTGTTAGGATGAGTTTTCCCAACACCCCAAATCGGGGTGTTATGGAAGGTTGCTGGATATTGCTGAATCCGCCACTTCTTTTCCTATTCATTTGCTGATCCCACCCCATGTTTGATGATATGTGTCAAATATCTTCATAAATTCCATTTTTATATTGCCAACTGCATTTTACACAAAAGTAGTGCTAGAGATACCAAATTGGGTACCAAAAATTATTCTCAAATGACGTTGCATGAATGATGTGGCAGTATAACATCTTTTAAATGGTTTTATTTATGTGAATCCAGGGGTCCATTTCATTTAATATTTCTATAACCAATCAGGATGTGCCATGTGGAATTTTAGAACTATTTTGGATACCAATTTGGGACCCCTAGCATTTTCCTTTACACACATGTTGTAATTTGTTGAAGCAAGTACATGTATCTTATATCATTATACATAGGTAAAACATACAAAAAAATAGAAAAATATTTTTCTAATTTATTTAAAATATATGTGTAAACACACACACACACATATTTAGAACTTAAATTTAATTATAAATTATTTTAAAATTAATAACTATTAAAGTAATTTTATTCAAGATAAAAATGTCAAAAAATATATATAAAATAAATAAATTATTAATTGATTATATTTTTTACATTTTTTTACTCACTTTTCACCCATCCAAACAAGTAAAAGGTCCACCTCATTTTCATTTCTCACTCAACCCTTGCATTATAACAAATGAAGGGTGAACCCTTTCTATCCCTTCACCAAGTCAAGGGGCACAATAGTCATTTTTTGTTCGAAGGGGCTATTGGTAGCTCCTACCTAAATAGTAATTTTTGTGTAGTCATCTTCTTGTATTAAATGTTTTCATTAATTCCACGCCCACACCCTTCCTTTCTCCTATCGATATCATATATCAATACATATTATATTTTGTAGGAACTAAAAGTTATCATCGTTTTCTATATATCGATGTTACATTTGTAACATTACCAACCCCCAATTTTTTCTTTTTAAAGCTCTACCTTTAGGACCAATATAAAGAAGATGAACTACCCCTTTATTATACAATTAGCCTACTTAAGCATTGATTACAGATTTATCTAATGGTAAAACAATCAAAGGCTAAAAAAGAATTTGGTCCCTCCTAAATGGATTTTAAACCTAACTATACAAATAATGAAACACAATAATGAACAATCAAGATAACGGAGTATAGCGAATCCATTGAAAAGTATTTTGCATTTATTTTAAGGTTTACTTAATGCAATGATAACCCATAGTAACGTTTCTATAATTTCCCGAATAGGCAAAATCCAACCAGGTAGACCCTCATTGAAAGTATTTGGCCTCTATGAACAACAAATTAACAAAGAAGCCGAACTGAGTACACCAAGTCAAAGGAAACCGAGAAATATGCATTGATTGTTCATTGTTGTGTTTCATTATTTGTATGAGGGCGTGTTCAGTAAGATGGATCTTAAACCTAATCATTCAAATAATGAAACACGGCAATGAACAATTAAGATAAGTGAGTATAGCGAATCCATAGAGAACTCAGATTATGCATTTATTTTATGATTTATTTTATCGAACCAGGCAGACCCCCATTGAAAATATTTGGCCTTTTTAAACAACAAAATTAACAAACAAGCGGAACTGAGTACACAGAGTCAAAGGAAACCGAAAAATATGCATATATTAATTTCTATAGATAACCGACATGAAGTCAGCTCCTTATACTTTTCCGCTTGAGACAAATCCCACCGAACACACCCTCATACAGAGTACTCCATTTCTACACGGATCATTTCTTGGGCATTAACAACACAAAAATTAAACAAAAAAAAAAACGAAACCAACCACCGGAAAGTAAGAGCATATATGGTTTAACTCTAATCATTTGAAAAAGAAAATCATATGAACAGCACTTACCAAGTTGCGATCACGAGGATGATTATACCGACATTTGTTACCATATCCACATGATCCAGTGCGCATATAATAAGCACAGTTTGGCACACCTCCCCTCTCGGGATAAAGCTCCCCACCTAATAACCCCAACCTCATCATAGATTCTACATTCACAAAACCAATCACAAAACATAATACAATTTCTAAACCCTAGATATTCACACTTATAGCAATCAAGTAAAAATTCAAATGCAAAGCAAAACAACCAACCTTGAAGCCCAGTTTCTTGACCCGCAGTAGCCCATTCTGCCACCCGATCCGTATCAGACCCGTTTACACCCGTACCATGTCCGTACAACTCCATTAAAATATCTAGTTTCAACCTCTCTCTCCCTCTCAACCTTTACAAAATGCACAAACAAAGGGCAAAGACGGAATAATATATATACACAAGCACACTACCCACAGTCTCTCTCTCTCTCTCTTTGAGTTTAGAAACGACGGGAGAGCTTGATCAGAGTGAAGCAAGTGATGTGTTTAGTGAAATAGATGCAATAGTATGTATGTATTATTTATACATACATCACATCAACGTTGTTTTTCTCTCTTAAACCCCACCACTCTATTTGTACTCACTCCCTCGCTTTCCCACTCTCTCTCTCTCTAGAAACTATGCTTCTCTCTCTAGATAGGGGGCTTTTGGTCTCTGTCACTTGTTGTTTTTTTAGTCCAATGTTAGTTTTATGTACCCGCCAAACTCTGTAACAAGTGTTCTACTAGGGTGGGGGGGAATATGACCCAAACCTAATTAATTCGGTTTATAAAAAAATTAGTCTATTAATTATAAAAAAATGTAACTCAACCCATTAATTGTATATTGGTTTGGGTTGCGTGGTGTGGTTAAAATAAATATAATCGGTGAAAGATATAAGTGTTACCGGTTGTGTGTTAGAATTAAATATTTAGGTTAACAAATAGCAAACTAAAATATACACTAATAAACTAGAGAGTTGTTATTTATAGGTTAAAATGGTTAAAGATATATATTTTAGTATGCATATATCGTAACGGATTGGGTTGGGTTAAGTCGGGTTAAAATTTATTAAAACCTAACCCAATCCAATTTATTCAGTCTGATAAAAATAAAAAAATTACACATTTAACTTTCTATCTAAAACGGTTGGGTCGGGTCGGATTGTTGGGTTTGAGTTAAATTTGTACGGCCATGTTACCTACTGTATAATTATGATCGTAAATAAGTAACCGACACTCTTTTTGGGGTTATTTACGAGTTTGCCCCTGAGTTTCTTGTCCTTTATGGCTATGGTTTGTGATTATTTAATGTGTGGTGGATTTGATATTTTCAGGTTCTTGTTTTTTGGTAGGGGGTTGGAGTTGGGGACAATTTTGTAATTGTGGCAGGGATTGTTTGGGTGTGATTTGTTATGTCATGCTGATGCGTTGTTTATATATAGAGATTTTTGGTCTCGGTCAAATGGGGCCTTTTGAATTTATGACACTTGAATTGATTAATCGCCTAATTAACAATCATTATAGGTTTTCATTAGTTGCCACCTCATTAGGGTTTATTAAGTTAATTAGACATTCAATGATCATTAAAATGAGATGTTTATACTCTCCTTTTTTTTACTGATGTTTGATTCACATTAATAATAAATACATAATTCATACTACACCCCTGGATCAATGAATTTTAAAAATATTTTCAAATAACACTTAACAAGTGACAACTCAAATTTTCCGTATGTTTTTTGGTGTTGTAATATTTATGATTTATCTTTTACATTATACTACGTAATAATATGAAGTATTATGAACGGTTGTTTATTTTTTTTGCATAAAAAGATTGAGCTTGATTATTTATATTTATTATATCCTATCAATCAATACTATATTATTAAAATTGCAAAACTAAATGTTTGGTTCGTCGTCAGTCTGGTCCTTTTGTGTCCCACTCAATTTTAAATACACGTGTATGTTTCCTACTCAATTTCAAACCAATTCTTTTAATCAATATACTATCATATTCTAATTTCCTCATTAATCAAACTTTTAATTTATTAAATATCATAATTTATTAATTAAATTTTATGAATATTAAAATAATAATAATATTTTATTTATATTAATTAAATTTTATTATTATGCTCTATCTATATTATATATAATTTTATATTATATTACTCTAAATGCATAATATAAATATGATTCAAAATTAATTTATCACATGTACAATATTACATAAAAAAAATATTAATAACATAAATAATGAAATTAAATATTTAATTCATTTGAATTGACTACACCACTTTACCCACTTTTCTTACTCTTTCATCCACTTTTCCTTGTCTTTCATGATACTTAATACAATTTTCTTAACCTCCGTGCCCAACCAAATGTAAACAATTGAGTGGAACGGAAGGAGTATATAATACGAATCAAGCAGGAACTAACCTATGCTGAAATATTAACGGGCCTAAAAAGACTAGAAACAATTTTGTTTTTAAGTTTGGATATTTCAGCTCTAGATATACTGTAATTTGCTGTGCTATGGTTGGAGGCTTGAAGCAAAGATGAGGATTAATGAAATAATTCTTTCAAGTTCCAAGTTCTAACAATAAACTCAAGTCCACCTTGTAAGTTAGTAATTATAACTGAATTCACCATCATCAGACCACAAACAACAGATAAAATGGTTATTTACCCAAAAATAAACAATAGATGGTCAAGCTTGTTCCTTGCTTTTGACAGACATGATATGAGCAGACACGGGATAATGCAGGACAAATGACAAGTTGGGTTTCATATGGTCTGCAACCGCAAACATCTACCATTCCTCGACTGTTTGTGCGTCTCACCTTTCCAGACCCAGGAGACATTTTTGGTACGATATACAGGATATAGATTACAAACGATGATCTCGCTCGGTTACAAATGCTGAAACGAAAAATAGATATGCTACGGGGGCTTTATAACCAAGAGACCTTGCAAACTATGTGCACAAGTAAAAAATATTTGATTACTGGGAACAATAATAGGGCAGTTTAAAAGTTGAGAAGCAGAACAAGGCACCACATAGCAAGCTAGAAATTTACCTGGCAAACCATATCAAATACGTTCTGAAAGCAGGGATGCACAAAAAGTCCGATCGACCGGATTTTATCCAGATTTTGAAAATTTATGATTTTTTTGTAATCGAGTCTGACCGACTTTTTTCAAAATCAGTCAGGCTGGCTTTTTTCTCAAGATCAGATCGGATTCCGGGCTTCAAATTTTTTGAACATCTCAAACGGAAAGAAATACTTTCTTTAGTTATATCAAGACATTTTGCATCATCATAAGATTTACTTGCTCAAAAGTAAACAAAGAGGACTCGTATAATTGTGAAGTTGTGCTCACGGCACTTTAAGCCACTGTGGATCTAAAAGGATCAAATGGTCGTGTGTACTTGTCAAATATGTGCAGAACAGCTAGTAAAACATATGAAAAAAGGTATTCAATCAAGTAATCAACATTAGTACGTTTCTGTAATCAACATTATGCTTCATTAAGCACCGTAAACAGAGCAACGTTGAACTGGCCTACTGATACACAATTTTCCAGCTAGATGTTAATATCATATATTTCCATTTTTTAATAATATAATTTCAACAAGATACCACGTTTATAAATTTATACCACTTTTCTAAGTCAATTAAAAAAATAAAAAATCTAATAGATATATACTAAGACTAAATTATAACATATAAATAATTTTTTGGGATGGGTAGCATTCCTGTAATAAAAATTACAAATGCAATATGGGTAACTAACTTCGGAGCTTGCAGAAACTCCCGATTACATAAGAAATACCATAGATGCTTTACTCAATAGGAACAGAATCAGTTTCATCCTTGCAGTACCAAAAGATTAGAAAGCCACTGTCCGGTTCTTAATAGGTTTCACTCGAATGCTAGATAGTTAATTAGTTAGCGGATACTAGGGTTATGTTTGTTTCATGAGAGTAAATAGGGGATATGACTATAATCCTTTAAATTTTTTAATCATACGTTTGTTTTTTAAAAATTTATTTGAGATTAGATGAAGGATTATAATCCTTTGAAATATTAATCCCTTGTTTATTTTCATCGGATAAGAGATAGAATTATAATCCCCTCTAATACTTGGTTGGAGGATGTATTATTTAATCATCTCTAACAAGTCATTTTTAAAGGATTATAATCTCTTCATTGTAATTCATGTCAAACAAACAAAGGATTAGAAAATTTAAAGAATAATAGTCAAATCCATATGTTAATCCCTCAAAACAAACATAGAATTATAATTTAAAGGATTATAATCCAATACTCAGCTTAATCATTCGGAACAAACATAGTATTGGATAATTTAAAGGATTATAATGCTTAGGGATAATACTGAATGATTATAATAAATGGATACTCCCGTGAAACAAACATGGTCTAAAGGAAATAAGAAACTGCAATTGTCATTAGATGATTCGAAGACCTTGGAATGGTCCTCTTCTCCAGACTGAAGGCTAAGACGATGGGATCTCTTGCAAAGCCGAACTGCATATACCGATTTTATTCACAAGAAAGTCCATCACATTCTAATTTCTCCTCAGAGTAAGTGATAAACACGGGCCTTTCTTCTAAAAGCCAGATTACGGTCTTTATCAGACCATCCCCGCCTCTTATAAATTTCAGTTTTATGCTGCCAAGTAGATTCACTCATCTGCGTAGTTGCAGCAAGTCCTTGAGCGAAAACTACTATTGTGGGTTCAAGTTTCTTTGCCTTCTCAGCAAAAACATCAGATCTTAGAAAAAATACTGACGTGTATAAATCTATCGAAGACGTAATTACATCTGTAGGTGCTCCAAGTTCATTCAAATGTTAAAGGTTTAAAACAATATGTCTTTGCCCAACAGGTCCTGGAACCGATCAATAACAGCTTCTCAAGAAAGCTCTAGGTTCCACATCATAGCCAACTATGTTCCTGAAAAATTATAAACCGGAATAATTCTACTTTCTAGTCCACAAATTAGTAGCAATGTAGTCGATGCCAGACATTTAGGAAGATCAGATCCGGACAAACCAACAGACTGAAAAAATTCAAGTTTCGGCCTAAGGTTACTCTCCTGATCAGCTAACAACAAATTTGAATATCTTGGAACCATTTTCGAAATGTGGTCAGTGTCACATCCATGTTCCTTAAGGAATTGATAAAACAGCATCAGGTGTATCTGAAGCATCAAAATGTACCTTCTTAACCAAAGCATTTAGTGGGGGATAAGTAACCCACATGAATCTATGAGGTACCCTAAATAAATGTTATAAATAGAAGAATAAACAACTGGAAAAAGGGTTGACCGTTAAGAAACTGTTCTAGAGTGTAATCCTTGAATGAATTTATTATTATATTATTCATCTCAATCAGCACTCAACAGGAGTATATATACAAAAATTGATCTTGGTTTGCTCAATATCTGCAGAGACAAACCATCAATCTCTCTCGTCTCTCTCAAGTAAACTAGACATATCAATCATCTGCACATACATACATACATATATGTATATATAACGGTGGAGAGGAGGAAGAGAAAGCCATTAGTACTATCCTCAACTAAAGCTTTAATCAATTCATCAATCTCGAATCCACCCCTTGAATTTGCTTCTAAGCAAGCTCACTCTCCCTCCGGCGATCCGCCGGTACAATTACAGGCCGGAATTCTACGGCTCACCAATGGCTAAACTGTAATTTCCGATCCAAAGTTGGCTTCTTTCGATGCTGCTGCTTTGGTTGGACTCTCCACTTGTCTACTTAAGCGCCTCTCCATCACTTCTGGCTCACAGGTACATACTACTCCCTCTGTCCCAGCCAATTCTTTACACTTTCCTTTTTAGGACGTCCTACCCGATTCTTTACGTTACTAAAAACAGTAACTTTAACAATAAAATACATTATTACATCCACTACTTCACTATATTTTTTCAACACTTTATACTATTACACCCATTACTTCATTTATTTTAACAATAAAATCACTATTGCACTCACTACTTCATTTATTTTAACAATATTACCCCACTATCCTTAGTCTCCGTGCCCGGACCAAATGTAAATATTTGGCCGGGACGGAGGGAGTATATATGTGTGTGTGTGTTTAGTTGTAATTCTTGCTTGTTTAGTTTATATTCGAGAGTTAAGTAGTTGTTGCTTCTAGAAATCTTATATTTGTCATGAAATTTCATATATTATTATTGGAGTGTTTATTCGACCCCGCTTGTTGAATACATGTGTTTATCTTCATTTTTCTCTATATTTTGGGAAATTACAGTCAAGAAATTGATTGTGTTTGTTATGGTTTCGTGGTTTTAATATACAAGGTACTTGTGAAGAATCTTGGGAATAACATACAGACAATAGGCCAAGCTATTGTTTTGGATCCTCTTATGAGTAGTGAAAGTCAGATGGATGATAAGTTACATTCATCTGCTGATATAGTATCGCAAACAGATTCTTCACTTGTGATGCTTGTATTCCCTTCGTATCACTTTCCTCAAAGGGGTTCTGTAACTGTACCTTTAGCAGCTGAAGTTTCGTACTTGTCTTCCCTCCTGGCGTTTAACCTTAACTTGCATCTTTCGTGTTTAAATTCCCTAGTTCAACAAGGCAAAGAACATTTATCTTCTTTGTTTGAAAGTAGTGCAAATGATGAAACAAATGGGAAAGGAGGAATGGAGGGAATGGAGTCGACAATTAAGTTAAGTGTTGAATATTGGTCTGGATCCCCAAAATATGCATCACACTTGAGGGCTTCCTTTATTAAGCTATCAGAATCTGGCACCCTTGAGTCACTCAGAAGTAGTTCATCTGTTGAAGCTGAAGATCGACAACGAATGATTGACTTGGCATTAAATGATTATTTTTCAGTTGATAGATATCTTGCCAGGGGTGATCTTTTCAGCATATGCATTAATTGGAACTGTAACTCCACAATGTGCATTCCTTGTGACCAAAGGAATCATAGTACTAGTGACAATGTCATCTACTTCAAGGTAAGCAGGCTTTCTATACTTCTATGTCAGAAGTGCAGAAGATGCTTAAGAGATTAAAAAAAAAAAAGACTTACCTGTATAAGTATCTTATGTATTAGGTTATTGCAATGAAACCTTCAGATGAACCTGTTCTCAAAGTCAATCGCACAAAAACAGCCCTTGTTCTCGGGGGGAGTGTTCCTTCTGCTGTTCCCCCCGATATTTTGATTTCTAAATATAATGGTTTTACTCCTTTACAATGCGACACTGTTAAGATTCTTGCTACTATACTTGCACCACCTCTATGTCCATCAGCACTTTCATCAAAATTCAGAGTTGCTGTCCTCCTCAATGGTTTGCCTGGTAAGCTTAGCGCATTAAATCCTGTTACTAAGACTTTCTTGCATTATTGTTGATCATGGGGAGATTGTAAGGTTCATATAAAAAGTCAACAGTTTCGTAATAATCTTATAAGTACTCAGAGTCAATTGTTGGGTATCATTAATATTTTTGATTTAGGGATGATTATGTAAGACACACTTGTAACTGCAGCAAAAAAAGGAAGGGAGGGGAAGAAGAAGAATGAAAGAGCAGTTAAGAAAACTGTAGCATTTGTAATATTTATGTCCTCGAGGTCATTGCAATTTCATTTTGCCACTACTCTTTCCTCAGCCGAGGCTTTTTGCCTTTGGAGTTGAAGGAGAGTATAATGTTAGTTTGCGTTGCTACGACAAATAGCTTTTTTATGGCATACTTACCATGAAAGCATAACCTCTATACTGTTAGTACTTAGTTGTCACTGGCCATTATGTTACTGCATTTAGACATATCTCTTTGTGGTTATAGTATATCAAAATTATACTATTTCTTAGTGGTTATTTCTTTGTGGTGAATGTGTTGAAGTGATGTAGTGGTTCTTAGCTCTTTAGTCCCTACTAAGATATCGATTGCAGGGTACTTCAGAGGATCTTACAAAGGATATCGCTGGACAGACATCCGGATTTTTGCCAAGAGATATGCGTTCTCTGATTGCTGATGCTGGTATGAATTTGATACCAAGTGACCATATTACTTTTGACAAAGTTGATCCTGGAATTTCGGGGGAGAGTACCTCATTAGGGTCCAAACCAGTTCAGGAACCAAAGGTTTTAGAGAAAGAAGACTTGATCAAAGCATTGGAACGGTAAAAAAAAAAAAGGAATGCCTCTGCTCTGGGCACTCCCAAGGTAAACGAAATTTTCCAATAAACTAGCTTAGGTTTAAAAAAAAATCATTTTATCAAACCTTATGTTATGGTCAGAAAATAATCAGTAAATCTCTGCAAGATATTAGCTTAATTCTATATGGATAATATATTGCAGGTTCCTAATGTAAAATGGGAGGATGTTGGTGGACTTGAAGAAGTAAAGAAATCAATTCTGGATACTGTTCTGGTAAGTTTGTCAACACTATTAACTATATCTATATTTTAATAGCTTTGTAACCAAACTATATTAATGATATATTGATGACGTTTGTAAATTTTAATCTATAAATCTATCTCCTAAATAATGCACGGGTTCTTTGTATTTAATGTGTTCTTATGTTGGAGTGACTTGTTGCTGATTTATATATATATTTTTTGAGCAAGTGGCTTTTTTTTTATTGTCTCTGTAGTTACCTCTCCTGCACAAGGATTTATTTTCATCTGGTTTACGTAAACGCTCTGGTGTGCTTCTATATGGTCCACCAGGGACGGGGAAAGTAAGTTCTTATACTACTTTACTAACCCTCTAATGTTTGTCTGTACATCAAATATTGCTTTTGGATGACTTTTTCAATAAATTTTGTTACTAACCCTCTACTTTACAGACCCTATTGGCAAAAGCTGTTGCAACAGAGTGCTCCCTTAATTTTCTTAGTGTCAAAGGGCCTGAACTGATCAACATGTACATTGGAGAGTCAGAGAAGAATGTGAGAGACATTTTCCAGAAGGTATGTATCCCTTTTTTAAGTATAAATGAACCAAGATCAATAAACATCAGGTTCAGGTTGTGTTTAATTAGAAACAGTTGATACCATTCTAAGCGAGCTCATTGATTTGTAGGCCAGGTTGGCACGTCCCTGTGTTATTTTCTTTGATGAACTTGATTCACTGGCACCAGCTAGGGGTGCTTCTGGTGATTCGGGGGGTGTCATGGACCGCGTCGTTTCTCAGGTACAATATGTTTGTCTCTTCAACTATTACAAATTATCAGTGTGCTTATCATCTTTTAGTTGTTTCACCATCCGTATGGGTGCTAAATTGTTTTACTTTTACTTTTTAGTAGATGCTTGCGGAAATTGATGGTCTGAGTGATTCTAGCCAGGTTAAAAGCTATTAACTTTATTGTTCATTAAGTTCTAATGGTTTTATTCTTGAATCTTCCGATCTTTGGCAACTTATGGATATACCCTTGTGTATTCAAGACTTGTTTATAATAGGAGCCAGTAACAGGCCTGATCTCATTGATACAGCGCTTCTAAGGCCTGGCCGATTCGATAAGCTCCTTTATGTTGGAGTAAATACAGATGCAACTTACAGGAAAAGGTTAGATTTACATATAATACCATACTAATTTTATATATGTTGATACCTATATACTAATTATATATTACTACGTGACAACTTCACATACTCTGCAGGGTCTTGAAAGCATTGACCAGAAAGTTTAAATTGCATGAGGATGTGTCATTACTTTCGATTGCAAAAAAATGCCCCCAGAACTTTACTGGTGCGGACATGTATGCCTTGTGTGCGGATGCCTGGTTTAATGCTGCAAAACGCAAGGTGAGTCTGAGGAGCACCATATTATAATAGTCAAAACTTACTGGCATTTGCTTGCTATTAGAGGAAGGAAGAAAATATCGTGGACTTGTTACACAACTAACACAAGTCTGTTAACAGATGTTATGCTCTGCTGTATGAATGAGCAACAAGTAAATAAAACCACACTTGCATTCGTATAGAGGCACCAGCCAAAAAGCCCAAGGACTAAGATATATGGTAGATGCCTTGAAGAATGTTTAGTTTTATTTGATGCAGTTGGTGCTAAAGATGCATATCAAAATTAAATTATTGATTAAGATAGAAAATAGACTAATTTCACAACAGCTGAAGGATCTAGAATAATGGTAGATGCATATCAAAATTAAATTATTGACCAAGATATATGGTAGATGCCTTGAAGTATGTACGTATATTGGCTCATTGATGTATCTTGGTTTACTTTTGTTGAACTTGATATAGATTGCATCGCATGTTGGCACTTCACTTTTTTAGTAGGTATATGCGATTTTATCTTTGAAGTGGTAGCTAAGACTGATTCGTCATCTGCTAGGCCTTGGCTCCTCAGTCTGATCCAAATGTCACGGATGATCAAGCTGACTCTGTTGTTGTTGAATACGATGACTTTTTAAAGGTAAGATGGGCATATATATATATATATATATATAAAGTAATTTTGTTCGAAGCTCTCACGTTTTAGGTTTTAATCCAATAGACATGTGTTTGCTGTCGGTACATTTCGCAAACTTCTATATAGTTTAGCAAAAAAAAAAAGATGATCTGATATTTAACTTGACCGGAAAAAAAAGTCGGCTGATACGTGGCAAAAATATTAAAATTAGTTATTGGCACACAAGTCTCGAGTCAATATAAATTTTCTGCAATTGACTTGTGCGATCTTGACACCACGGTGCTTTCACTTTAAACCGGAGTAGCTATCAAGTTTTGACATCCCATACAAGTTGAAGTTTTGTAAACACTGATCAATAAAAGTAATAGTGTATTATATTTCTGCAAAACAATACTTTTTAACGAGCAACTGAACTTTCCTTTCTGTTTTTAATGAGAACTTTAAAATTGATTTCACATGTATCTGTTTTTCGAAGAAGGGGTGTTAAAATTTGTGCAGGTTATAGGAGAGATTTCCCCGTCACTCTCCATGGCAGAGTTAAAGAAGTATGAAATGTTGAGAGATCAATTTGAAGGAACCTCTTGAAGATGAACATTGTTCCCATAAATGAGCCAAGTGCCTAGGTAGGTAGTATAAACTTTTTTGTATTAGTTAGTAATAGAACAATAAATCACAGTGGACTTGTTTTTGCAGTACATGAATAAACATTAGTACAGGAACATTATTATTAATCAGGAAAAAGCATCATATATTATTCTTGGTATGTATTATTTCATGAAAATGGAATGCATTGACACTCTAATTTGTCCCGTCTTTTGGAGATTTGACAAAGATGCTCTTCATCTGCGACTTCCTACTTTTTAAAAAAATTGTCTTATACCTATCCCTTTTTTCGTAGGGCAGGGCTCAGCGTGAAATTGCATCATTTGTTAAATTTGAATAAAAATTTTGAATAGTTAAAATTTCTGAATGGATGAGAAATCTAAACATATATAAATATATTGTTTGATAACAAAATCTGAATGAATAATATTTCTTTAATATTTAATAAAAGAATTAATAAATGTTGATATAAAAAATAGTACAATTGTTGTCTATATTATTTTAGTTAAAATTTTACAAATCTAATAATAATATAAAATTTTAAAATAAACTATAAGCAAAGAAGAAAATTGATAGAATTACAAAGTTTCTAAAATGAAGAATGTAATATTGAGAAAAAAATTATGTAATCTTTAAAATCTTCAAAAACTTAAATATTCTATTAATTTATTAATGTGTACTAAATGCAAAAAAAATTCACTTAAAGTTATTTGTTAAAAACAAATTCAATAATATTGACATTTTAAACATAATTATTTATTTTATTCTAATTATTATATAATATTATTTGTTACATATACTTCTATTTATGATAAATGCTTCCTAAGTCCTATAAAAAATTAGAACATAAAATATTATTTTAATATATAACAAAGCAAACAAGGTATTGTTTTAAGTTATATATAAAAAACCTTGACAATTTTTTTTATAATAAAGTAAATATTTGATAATAGAATGTTAATGTAATATAGATATGTATACTGACGAACCGTTCAACTAAAGTTTTAACATATCGTCCAAAAGATTTTCTCAGTTGTCCAGAGATTGAAATATAAACCAAACGATATGAACACCAATAACTGCAATCGTTCAGTTCATATTGTTTCATCCGATGGTTAACAAATTGGCCCTTACACTTGTTTCAGTTATTTTTGTGAATGATCAATTTAATTTGAATTGATGTCTGTGGTATCAAAGTTGTTCATATATTGTTTAAACTAAAGATAAATTGCGCTTTATGATAATTATTATAGTTTTGAAATGATAGTTCAAAATACGAAAAAGATTTTATAAAAATGTGTATAATTTTAAAATTAGATATATAATCAAATATCAATATATTTAATGTTAAAGATTTTTTACTAGTTAGGTTATGTATTCATTACTATATTTGTCTCGTTCTACACATGACTAAATTTATTATTAATTATAATATAAATAGAAATTATTTTGTAATGAATATTAATTTTTACAAATAATATAGTTTAGATTTAACGTGGATAAATTGTTATGAAAATATGCATATATGTATGTTTTATTGTAATTAGTGTTAGATATAGTAATTAAGTGGTTGTGCATGTATAGTTTTAATGATTTGTTTCAGTAATAGTATAGATTTGTATTAAAGAAAATGAATTATAATGATTGCTTTTGAAAAGCACTTTTAAATTTTTTTAATCTATACTATATTATTAAAACTGAAACATTAAAATTTTGGTAGTCAGTTTGATAGTCGGTCGATATTTGGGCTGGATAGTTATTATTGAGCCTAACTTTTTTAACATTATTCTCTTAACTAAATTAAAACACATCTCGCATTAATCTTCTAACTAAAACACACCCCTAAACAAAACACACAAACATTATACTATTAAAATACAAATACTTTTAACTAAAATATATCTAAAACACGTAAATATTATCTTATTAAAATTAAAATACAAATAAAGTATATGAAAATTATATAAAATATATATGTACAACATTAAATGAAATTTAAATTATTATTAACGAAAATAATAAAATTAAAATATTAAAAAAAACTCCATCCGTGCATCGCACGGGATATAAATTAGTATTAATAAATTAAATTGTGGAAGATAAAGAATAAAATACGATAATTTAAGTGAACTCGTTCATTAACAATACTAATACAATTAAAAGTAATATATATATATATATATATATATATATATATATATATATATATATATATATATATATATATATATATATATATATATATATATATATATATATATATATATATATATGGCAGGGTTCTACAGAGAACCAGACAATCAAGAGAACCGGGAGAATCCATCTAGACCATTGATTAATTATAAAATTAATTCATTTGATTATATTAATGATAATGGCAAATCTGTTAATATCTTGAAATGCTTGTCTATATAAGAGGCCAAATTCATAATAGAAATTAATTAGTAATGTTAGGAATTATGAGTTTTTGATGATAACAATGTTCTTAGAATTACAATATAGAATTTATTTTAATTGTAACTGGTCAATGGATATATGACTTATAAATATCTATTGATTAAGAAACCAGCTATCAGTTGAAATTTGTTAATCAACTGATAAATTAGATTGTAACAATTGGTTCGTGTTTCATTATCAATTGATTGTAACATGTCAATGGATGTTGTGAACAAGTCCACTGATATTTATTGACTTCAATTTATAGCTCCTCAACGGATGTGAAGAATGACTGATCAATTATAAATATTTTAAATCAGAATTCTCACAAATGAAGTGATCAACAGATATTGAAGTCGATGGATGTGGGAACTGTTTGATGGTAAAGGTCAACTAAAGTCAAATCAATGGATCTCCATCAACGGATGAAAGTATCAAAGCAATCAACGGATAAAAGACCATCAATGGATAAGGAATCGATGGATAACCAAAATATCTATTGATACATCGATTGATCAATGGATAACCTATCCATCGATGGATAAACAAAGAAGGATCGATTGATAAGCTTAACAAGATAAATGCAAAAGAGACTGTGAAAAGAAGCTACAATCTATTTTACTGAAAAACATTGTAAAATGTAATTTCAATTCTATATGTCGATAGAAAAATAGATGTAGATAGTAAACTGCTATATATAGTTTAGTAGTTAATTGTAACAAGTGTGTGAGATAGAACAAGAACAACAACAAGAAAAGCTTATAAAAGTTAGAAACAATTTTAGTGTTTTTCCTTGTTCACATTTTCATACTTGTAAGCAACTTGATTATTCTGACCAAGGTTAATTGAAAGCAAAACATTCACTAGTGGAAAACCAATCCACTAGTAATTTTTAAATTGTGTTGTTTTGTTTTCAATATATCAGTTTTTAAATCTAGCTTAAATAGTTTCTTTACTTTGCACCTTAAAAAACTTCAATCATTGTTTACAAATTTTAAATCCGCAAGAAATTTACATATTTCTTAAAATTTGTATTCAACCCCCTTCTACAAACATTGTACTTAAGGGAAATAACAAGTAAACATGGAAAATAGTGTGATTGATTTTAGTTAAATCTATCATAATCTTTTTTTTTAGCAGGTACAATAATATCTTTTATATTAACATGTGTCATAAAACCCTTTATTTTTCATTACAAACCACCATTGAAACACTACAAAGAAGCAAAAACGATAAAGTTCAGGGTAACATGTAACGTATGTAATTTTATTTTTCATATATATTATTCATGTGTTCTAATATATGTTCTACAGATCCAATATGCACTATGCACGACCATTCTTCTCAACGATATTCATATTCAGAGACTAGGTTCTTTATATAGTATATCAGAGATGTTCTCATTTTTGATGATTCAAGATTCTCAACATAAATTGTAATGTTCTTCAAAATCTCACCATGGTCCCGGATTCATAGAATTATAGCAGGAACCCTACTTGTGTTATTTCCGCACAAAAATTATCATACTTCTAGTTTCGTTGTAGAAGTTGTGTGCCAGGTTACTCTGCTGGGGATGGATTCTCTTATATAAAACAAGCGGATATCGATATCAACATTAAGATCTTGCAGGAGGCCAATTACGACAACATAAAAATACATATTAGACATAATATTATTACTATGTACAAAGCAGTCAGAGGAAATTCCGTTTCTTTTACTTTGGAGAAATACAATTCAAGATCTTTTCTAAATTGATCAGAATTTGTATGTTCGTAGGTTCTTGCAAGATTCCAAAGTTTACAACATACGAGCCTTCTCCATTTAGTAACACCAGGTTCCTCCACCTACGAGGTCAACAGATTAATGAAAGGACAACATGCAGGTCCATCGATTGTGTCATCAACTACTTGCTTGGTGATTCTTCCTGTGCAGAGATCTTTGAAGTTAAATAAAGAATCCTAGTTGATTTTTGATTAATTTAATCTAAGGCATGGTTATGTACTTTTCACTGGTATATTGTAATTTGGAGGTTTTGAATATTAACGTCAAGTTTATATATCATAGCAGAAGTATATATCATAGTAGAAGAACACTCGATGAATGAAGAAATATGCCTCGACTTTATGGAATTGAAAGAAAGAATGGACAGAGTTTCTCTATAAAGCAGGAGGTTCAATAAAATTGTACTTTAAATTTCTCTGTGTCCTGGTCTTGATGATAAGAGTATTTATTGTAATAGTTAATGTCAATTTTTAATGTATAAAAGTTGTCCTATTTATTTCTCAAGAAAAAATAAATAGTTTAAATAATGTATGTATGTAAACAAGTCAGTATCAACAAAATGGAATATATATTACAAAACAACATTTTTGTAAAAATAATACTTTTAAGAATCTCAATAAAACACATAGAAGAATCTTTGACAATCTAAAGAAAATTATTTAAAAAAATTAATAAGGAACATGATTAAGTGGAAATTTTAAATAATATTAATGTCATATAATATTATAATTGGAAAAAAAAATCTAACTCCATTTCACCAAGAATGTATTTTGTTGAAATATTAAAAAACACTAAAAAATTCTTCAAATAACCTTAAATATATATACATGTATCTATGAAAATACTTTAAACAATTTGAATATTGTGAAAATACTTTATACATGTATTTTAAAGTTAAATTACAAATTGAATTAATATTTAGAAGAATATTTTAAAAACTTATACTATATCTACGAAAATATTAATTTAATTTAAATATAAGATAATTAAATATTGATTATAATATCATTAAATAGGTTTTATTAATATTATTTTATTATCTTGTATTAGTAAATATTTTATTAAGATTTTTAGAAATGTTCTAATATAAATTAGTAAAACACTTACTAAAATCTTAACATTAATATTTAATTGATATATAGTAATTAAATTGTATTACTGAAATTAGTAAAATTGATGTCACGCTGAAAAGTATATTAGAATCTAAACATAAATATTCACTAAATAAAATTAAATTATATTGAATAAAGAAAAAGAAAAAAAATCATATTAAAAATTATTTTTGTGCCAGATATGTTAGAATACTATGTAGAACACTGAGTAAATGTAAAAATCATTTTAAAAGAATCAAATAATTAAATTATACAGTATAATAATATTAAAAAAAAACTCTTTGAAGAATCACATTATTGAATATTGTATAAATGATTGATCATTTTTTTGTCACTATTTCATTTTTTAAAAAAATATCACAAAACCCATAAAAATCTTAATTCAAAAAAATTATTATTCTAAATACTATTAAAATAAATAATAAAATCTTGATTTTCAAAAGATTTTGATGGCAAAGGTCATTAAAACACTTATCAAATCTTAATACAAACAAATATTTAGTTTTATTTTTTTATAAAACACTTAGTTGAATCTCTATATTAAGGGGGTGTTTGACTTAGTTTATAAGTAATAAGTTATTTTTTTTAAAAAAAATATTTTCATATTTTTTTTGAAAATTAATATTTATTTTAGAAATTTAAGACCAAATCTTATTTTCAAATTTGAAAATAAGTTACTTATTTTCAGAAAAAGTACATATATACCAACTTTTTCAGCTTATAAACTGTTTATAAGTCCAGACAAACGCGGCCTAAACTTTTCTACAAATATTTCAATGTAAATTTAAAGTGTTTCAATGTTTATTAATATTAGAACTCATAATTAAATCTTAATAACAGATCGCATAATTGAATCTTATTTATATCAGTATATAAATAGTATTATAATATTGATAAGAAAACACTTAATAAAATTTTCAAATTTAATAGAATTATGTTGATATAAAATAAATTATTGATTTAAATATGAATAAAAGAATATCAAAATTTCACCAATAAAGAATATTTTTTATAACACTATGAAGGATTTAAAGGATACATCTCTTTTAAAAAATATATATATTTCTTATAAATAATTCTAGAAAAGATTTAAATATTGTGAACAATATTAAATCGGACATTTTAAAGAATCTAAATGTTTAAAAGAATATTTTAAAAGAATCTTAATGTTAAAAAAATATTTTAAAAGAATCTTAATAGATCACTTATTAGAATTTTAATATTATAATTTACTGTAATAAATCATATTAAATTTTATTTTATTTTAATTAATGAAAGAATTAGTAAAACACTTACCTTGTTCAAATTATATTGTTCAAATTAATATTATAATTAATTCATTATTTCTTTAAAATGTTGAATAAAATACACTTTTTATTATTTAAAATTTGAGATTCCTTACTGTAGTGTTAAGATTCTATTGTGTGTTTGTTATTCTTATTATGTGTTTAAAATACTAAAAAAATATTTTATTGAATATTAATACACAAGCAAAATATTTAATCAAATCTTTTCTTAAAAAATGGCAATATTCATATTAATGTTATATATTAGATTACGTAAATAGATTTTAATATTAAGATTTTACAAGGTGATAGTTTTTCTTTATATATTAAAATTCTAGTAGGTGGCCTTAACTTACATTAATTAATATATATATATATTTTTTTTAAAATATCTAATTGAATCGGGTAAGGAACAAACAACAAAGAAGGGGACACTGGCCAATGAAGACGAGGGGCTGAGTATTTGTGCAGATTTTATTCACTTGTCAAAAATACAAAAGATAGTAATTGAAATTTATTTATAGAAACATTTTAATTGTATATATTATTAATACATGTATTTGACATTCTTAAACTGCCCTTCCTCTTTATATATGGGAAAAAGATAATTTAAAATAATTAATGACTAAAATTTCATGACCATTTGTTTAAAAACAAATCAACGGCTAGATCATACGTTCTCCAGTTCTCTCATTTACATGTTCTCCATATATATATATATATATATATATATATATATATATATATATATATAGTAGATATCTAGAGAAAACTTTTTAGATAGAAAATTTAGAGACCATCATCTACACCGTTCATTATAATAGTAGCATATATAATTAACAAAATTGTAATAGTTTTCAAATATATGTAAATAAATGTCAAACAACTGAAAAGGAAACTAATATTCTAATTTAATAGTCTAATTTAATATGAACCATCAGATCAATTAGAAATCAACGGTTGATAAAAGTACCTTAGTTTTCTTCAAAATATTGGTTTTCTTTTAAGCATTCCTATATATATATATATATATATATATATATATATATATATTGTTTGCATTGGGCCTTGATTCACTTTTTAGTCCAAATATATTTTGTAACATAAATTTTATTGCAATTCAAAATTTTAGATCTAAATTTTACTTGTCCTCTCATTCATCTTTCTCTTAAAATATCCTTCACTCGTATGTTTAATTATAATATTCTATTTAAATAATATTTAATATACTATTGAAGACGCTTATAACATTCATGTAGTATATCTGAATATATATGTGTAATATCATGAATTTTTCCTTAAAATGTATTTGTACTGCACCAACAATTATGTTTTTAAAAATTTCATCGTATAACCGATATCGAATGTATCAAAGATACCCAAACCAATACTCAAATATCATTGAAAATGTGTATTTATAATCGAAAAATATGTTTAAATAAATGAATGACGAATTCTGAAATATCATAATTTGATTTTGGTTGATGTCTAACTAATTATATTAACTGTTAAACAGAATGAGTATTGCAGAAAGGGGGTATGTAACTTGCTAATATTTATCTTTTTAGCTCAACTTTCTCTTTCTCTTACTAACAACACATAAGAGTTTAGTTTAGTAAGTATGAAATGCAATCAACTAAAGTAGATAACTAAGATAGAGTGTTTACTTCAAAATTAATATATTATTAATTTTGTTGCTACAACTCAACTGGAAATTGCTTCCAGCTTCTAAGTTACAATAACAATTGGTTTTTCTATTGTTACAAAGCTTGAGAAAAATAGACAATACATTTCTAGCTTCTTGGGGTAAAGTGCTTGTGAGATGTGTGTATTTATACTGAAACACATATCCCTCTCACAAGTGCATTTTTCCTTTGTTCTGGGATAAATCTCAAAATAGAAATCTTATTTTTCTTATTCAATCTTGGCTTCATTCCTATTGTAGATAAAGTGTGTCTGACATGTACAGAAATCTTTGACTCCTTGAACACCTTTTGTCTTTTTTATTGTTTTCTCTCAAGTTGCAGTAATAGGCTTGACATATTAGATTGAAATGTCAAAATCATTCCTTTAGTTTTCACTATCTACCCTACTACTAAGAACAGACTGTCAGCTTCACTAAAAGTATATTGGAAACTTTTAGCCTCACTTGTTGTGACAGTATCTATGGTTCCGCAGACTATGCTGACAACCTTGATGAGTCTTCCATACATACGGTCTTCTAAAGTTGCTGTCAACTTATTACGCCAATTGTGCTGTCAGTAAAACTTGTTGTCTTCGATCTTCATTCTATCGTCAAGTTTACTGTCGAAAGAATAGTTGTTGTCAGTTATTTTCTTTGTACTGTCATAGGCTTGAGTAACTGTCTCGAAGATGCTGTCAGAGTTTGAAACATGTTGTGCATGAACATTTTGTGAATTTTTACTTCATGTATTAGTTTATTTTTTTATACGTGACGGTAACATAAATTATTTAATAGTAGATATGAGATAGTAGATAGACGCTAAATATGTACATATAAAGTATATTTATATACTTGCCAAAAAAGAGTATATTTATATATAAAAATGGGAGTGTGTATAAAAAATAGATTTTTAGTAGTTAATATATTGTTCAATATTAAATTTAAGAGGTGTATCGAAGGTTTTGGGATGTTAGTGTTTCATTAAATTTTTTGATATTGATTTTGGATTATAACATTTGATTAATTAAACAAATTATTTGAGTCATTTTTTAAATATAATTAATATAAAAGTATTGATTATGTGTATGCTGACAACACAACATATGTGATCTTTTTTAATGAACGCCGCTGTTAAAATTAAATATAATTTAACGATCAGGAAAATTAAATAACAATTACTTCATTTACCTTTTTTATGGCTCTTTTTAATATTTCATTTTGAGAATTTCTTCTCCGGTTAATTTTCCGTTTTTTATAATACAATTTTATATAACAATTTTTCAATATCTAAAATTTTAGTTTGTTTATTTAAATGTCGATGAAATTTTTTGAAAACAAAATGAATGTAGTTTAAAAAAATTGAATGGAAATTAATTTTCTTAAATATGCATATTTTTATTTGAAAAATGAAGTCCAAATAGAAAGTACATTTTCTTAACAATCATAAACATAATTAGCAAAAAAAGAAGAAAAGACATAAAATAAAATAATGAAATAAATACAAACGCGGCTGCTATGCACCAAACCCAGAGTCTCCTCTCTCTTGTCAATCAAAATTTACAGCTCTCAGAGATCGAATAAAACGACACACGCACACACACACATATTTTCATAGTTTCTATCAATTTTTCATCGGAGATCGTGCCAACACCGAGCTCGATTCTCTTAATTCACGCATATATATTCATATCCATTTATATATCTGTAATTTATCCCAATATCTACGTGTTTGTATCAATCTGATTGTATAGATCTTAATTATACGTGTTTTTGAGTTGATTTCATTGTTAAAGTTGAGATTTTTATAATTGTTGATGTTTTGGTGGTGTTGAGGGGTGTGTTTTGTTTGAGGATTTAAGGGCGTGTTTGGTTGGTTTGTAATTTGATTTTTGTATGATTTCTGTTGTTGATGGGAGAAAGGGGTTAGGGTTAGGGTTAGGGTTTGAGATGGAACAGCCTGAATTGGAAGAAGGAGAGGCTTGTTTTTATTCGAATAATGATGTAGATTCAACCCTTGACCCTGATGTTGCTTTGTCTTATCTCGTAAGTGTTTTTCGATTAATTGATTGAGTTGAATTGAGTGTTGATCTTGTTGTTGTGATTGTGTTTTGATTGAATTTGGTGGTGGTTTAGTTGTTTTGTTTGTCGAGATTCGAGTTGACTTGTTTGTTGTAGTTTAGATCAAAGTTGCTAGTTAGTTTTGGGGGTGCATTGTTTCGTAGCTGAAAAAAGCTTTTAGATTAGTGAATTAATTCACTGATGATAAATTTTGTTTAGCGGAAAAAGATATGTAATTCGTAGCATGATTTGTAGCAGATAAAATAGTTTGAAACGATTTAGGACTGTCGAATACGGCCGAATAGGAATCCAGGCTCCGGCACGATCTATACCTGTCTAATTAGTATGTGCAGAATTTAAACCATTAGGTTGGAGACTATGCAAATTGTGCAAATACTTCTGTTACAGTCACACAGTTACTTGATAATGGACACCCCCTATTATTCTAAATGTATGTTGAGGATCTATGTGAACCGGCATTTCGCAAACAAGAAGAAAAAAAGTATGTTTTATATGAACTGCCAGACAAATCCAAATGAAATTTACTCTTTCGTTATGATTATATATTTTTTTCTTTTCCTTATGGTTGTTTTTGTGATTAGCTTTACTATGTATCAGCTCTAATGTGTATAATTACTGTTCTTTTTGAAGGATGAGAAACTTGAACATGTTTTGGGACATTTTCAAAAAGATTTTGAAGGTGGAGTAGTCTCTGCCGAGAACTTGGGTAAGTGAGATGAGCATTATTGTTGGTCTTCTACTTATGAAAAAGAAGAGGAAATTAGAACTAGTGATCTTGTAACCCTTCACAGTAATTAGAAGCCACACTGATACTGCAATTCATTAAATTTCACAGGGTCAAAATTTGGTGGATATGGATCATTTCTACCTACATACCAACGATCGCCTGTTTGGTCTCATCCAAAAACTCCACCAAATGTTCAAAACCACAATGCATCAAAATCTCCAACCATCTTGCCTTTGGAGGTAGATGTTCTTATTTGACCTATGGTTGTAATTGACCACATATGTATAGTAAGGCGGAGAATCACAATAACTCTTGGTTGACATGATTTTGCATGAGAACTTAGAGTTATGTTGTTATACAGGTTGCTCATGGTAACTCTGTTTCATCAAGTGCATCTCTATCTGCTAGGCATGGATCAACTGCTCTAGGTATGGCACCACTGCCTGTACCCAGGGGTTCATCCATGAATGATTATGTGAAACGAGAAGCAACTATGCCAGTCACCAATGTTGAGAACAAGTCTGATAATCAATCAGATCAAAAAACCATTAAGGTTCGAATCAAGATGTGTTCTGATAATTTGTCGACTAAAAAAAATGCTGAAATATACAGTGGACTTGGCCTTGATGTTTCGCCTACTTCGTCATTTGAGGACAGCCCAACAGATGGTGAATTGGCTCCTGAGTCTAAAAATTCCCCAGATGAATCTCCCACAAGTATTCTCCAGGTGAATTATCTAATTTTATATCTTCCCATGTGTCCATCTCTTTGAAACGTTGACATTACAGTAATATTCTTTTTTCTTTTCAATCCGGTGGTACAGATTATGACATCATTTCCACTGCATGGGGGCCTGATGTTATCACCACTCCACGAGGAATTTCTTTTTCAAGAGGGTGGATCTGTGCCCATCAGGCATAGGGGTAGCCAAGAGGGTCCCGTGACATCTGTAAATGGTCCTCATCCTGGTTGGTCTGATAGAAAACTTGTAGGAATGAGGAAACCTAAATCTTCCGAGAAGAAGGGCTTCAGAATGGAGTTTAAAACTAATAATGTTAACAACACTCAAAATAGTGTTGAACTTCTGATAAAGAAGGAAACAGATGGTGACACCTCTGTCTGCGACGAATTAGTTTCTCATGCTCCGAGGCTCCCTCTTCTGTCGAATTCTTATTGTAGTGTTGCTGATTCAGCGAAAGGCACTGCAAGGGTTGATGATATCCCTAGAGAGGTCAATAAAGGTGGGATGAAGGAGGAATCCTTTTGTGATCTAGCAATAAATGAACCACAGGAACCAGCATTAATACAGGAAAATGGTGTTGTTGGGAAGGCTGTCTCAGGTACAAAGGTTTCAGAGTTAAAGAAAACCAATTCATACGATGATGAATCTAGATATCCAGAGAAAGGACGAAAATTCAAAGCCGAAAGACTTGATGATCCATTGAAAGTTGACCCATATATATCCAAGGTGAGAAAAGGTTTAAATCCTGAGCTCATGGATCATGCAAAACAAACAAGTGGTCAGAAATCTGTATCATCTGTTGACGATGACATAAAAGTTTCTTCTGGGAAGGAGAACTCGTCCTCTGGTAGCAAAAGGAAACCAAAGGGAAGTCACAGTCGTGGTGCAGAAATCATGTCCGAGGTGCAAAATGCCAGCACAAAGACTGATGTTGTTTCTGCGCCTAAAAGTAGGAAGAATGCCAGTTTTAATGCTTATATGCCTACTAGTGAAGTGGGAGATAGTAAACAAGATATTGGGAATGCCAAGGATAGATACAAAGATTTCTTTGGAGACATAGAGATGGGAGATATTGATATTGATGACATGCCTTCTATCGATAAGTTGACTAATTGTCCAGTGTTTGAGAAAGGCAATGGTAAATTCAATAGTGTATTAAAAGATCAATCAAGTAGTAAGAAAATTGATCAGCCATCTACAACAGAGTCATATACAAGAGCTTCTTCAAGTCTGGTTCCTCCCACTGGGAATAGGCTCAGTTCGGATGCAGCTGCACCATTAGTACCTTTTGTCAAAGAAGATTGGGTCGGTTGTGACAAATGCCAAAAATGGCGGCTTCTTCCTGCTGGTAAAAATCCTCAGAGTCTGCCTAAGATATGGCTGTGCAGCATGCTTGACTGGTTGTAAGTTTCCTTCTTTACGACAGTTTTCTTGATTGTAATCACAGGTACATGAAGGGTTATCTGCATATTTTACAGTTATAGACCCCAGGTCATAAACACTAGTTGACCATCAGGCTCACACACTCGCGCGCTCATACCCCCCCCCCCCCCCCCCCCCCCACACACACACACACATAATGATTTATGAATTCTTCACTTGCAAACAGATACACTCCTTAGAGCAAGTCCAATGCAATGCTAAAGGAGTGCTATTTCTATAATATAACATCAATTATAGAACATAGCACTACAATGCTAAAGAAGGTGCTAAAATAGAAATTTTTTATATTTGGTTCTATATTTAGAACCAAGTATAGATGTAGTTATAATTGCCACATGGACATACAATTGGGAAATTGGAGGGAAATGAATATAAAACAAGTTTTATTGTTGGTTCTATTTTAAAACCATGCATTGGAGCATGAAATCTATTTTAAAAGTTTCATTTTACATCTATTTGGTTCTATTTTAAAATCATGCATTGGAGCATGAATTCTATTTTAGCATCAAATTGTACTTTTTGATTTCATATTATAGCAAGAGCTACATCTATTTTAACATTAGCATTGGACTTGCTCTTAGAATTCAGAACTTGTTTATCAAATTATGATGTTGACAGTGAAAAATAGTTCTTATTGTCTGCTGCTCTCTCACTCTCAATCCCAATCTCTCATGGGAACATTTTTTTTTTTTTTGAATTTTTGCAGGGATGGAATGAATCGGTGTAGTTTTAGCGAGGAGGAGACAACAAAGGCTGTACTCGCCCTTCACCAAACCTTTGCTCCTGTTCTTGCCCCTTCTCTTGCTCCTGTTCATGAGGGCCAAAGTAGTCAGAACAGATATTCTGGTGTGGCATCATCGGGAGTTGTTGATGCTCTGCATGTTGACCAAAGTCTGCAAGACATAGGTGGAAAGAAAAAGCATGGTTTCAGAGATGTTTTAAATGCATCTAGCCAGAATGGCTCCTCTCCATATTCAAGCTCAAAAAAGAAGATCCCTCAGGCATCATTGAAAAATCAAAGCTTTAATGGTGAGAACCGTTCCCCTAGTCTGCATGAAGTCGACTTTCATCTTTCTGGCCAGTCTAGTGGCTTAGTTGGGCAGAAACAGAGACATAAGAAGAAAGAGAGGAGCAAACCTCTTGCAAATCCTGGCGAAGGTAGTATATGGAGTGGCACTGCGGCACCATTTTTTAGACTTTTATATCTTGCAATTTTAATATACGTTCCTTCAAACAATTTGTCTACAGGTGATACCAAGAGCTCGAAAATAAGACACAAAAGAGATAACAATCAAGAATTTTCCAAAGCCCCTAAGAAACTCAAGGCAAGCAGTGTCCATATTGAGGAAGAGTGGAAGTCTGACAATGGGGGTGCTGCCTTGAAAGTGGGCCACAGCTCAAGTGGTTTGTCAATAAAGAAGACAGGGAAGCATCGACACAAATATGATGATCATCCTAAGGACTCAAAGCGAGACTCGAAGGTTTCTCTTAAAAAATCTGAAGATTCGTCTCAATTTCCCTCACATGCCAGGTTGCTTCATATGGAATATATTGAAGGAGATGTGAAGAAAAGGAAGAAGATAAACGAATATCAGGACAGTCAGCTGTATACCACATCCCACAGTACTGAAGGACATCGCCCTGAAAACCACAGGGATTTTATGGAAGAAACAAGTGAAAGCAACCACCGCGAGGAAAAGAAAGCAAGAGTTTCCACGTATGGGGGAAATGAAAGGTCCATGAGCAAAGGGAGTGGTGGAATTGACGAAAAAGGCAGGAGTTCGAAAGACCAGCAAGCAGGGGTAGATCTTGAAAGTGGTATGTTTGACAGGAGCATGGATGCTATTGATTTAGTCAAAAAGGATGTTAGATCTTCACAGCCACCTGTTGCTGCTACTTCAAGCTCTTCGAAGGTTTCTGGCTCTCGTAAAAGCAAAGCCAATTTACAAGAGGTGAAAGGTTCCCCAGTGGAATCAGTTTCTTCATCTCCGCTAAGAGTGTGCAATCAAGATAACTTTACATCAATAAGAAGTGACCTTAAAGGTAAAGGTGATTTTAAAGAAGTAATATTAGGCACATGTAGTCCAAGAAGATGCTTGAATGCTGAAGATGGTGCAGGGAGTGATCAATCGAGGATGTTACAGAAGAATGTAACTATTACCGTCATAAATCGTGGTTCCTTGGGGTCCTCTATGCTTGATTTTCAGGACAAGAGTCAGTCTCAAATGTCTGGGAGAAAAGCTGCGGCAGAGGCTGTATCTTCTTCACAGTTTGCAACTCACCATGTTACTGATACCTTACAATCTAATCAACATCCTCTGGTTTCAGAAAACTGCCCAAATGATGAAAGTGTGAAGATGAATCAGAATCACAATAATGGGTCTCGTGACTCTCGTCCTAAATCTGGAAAGGGGTCTTCTTCAAAATCTAAAGACAGTAGTCGTGGCACCAGATCTGAGTCTGAGAAGGGAAATCTCAAGGCATCCAATTCCAATGGATATGTTGATCATTCCTCTCATGATGAAAATTCGAAAGCAAGAAGTAAGTTGCAGGATAAAATTGCTGTAAATTCTGACAAAATTGAAAAGAACAATTTTCCTAAGAATGATCCTGCTGCAAATACATCGACTGAAAGTGGTAAACGAGAGACTCAATCAAAGTGGGTTCCGTTTGAAAGTTCAGACAAAAGACAAGTTGTTTCCGGCCATGACTCGAAACAGAACCTTCCAATGGATGGAAATACTGAGAAATCTTCGAAGAGGTTTCCTTCTGACAAAACAGGTCGAGTTGATGTATCAGGAAAAGGAAAGTCACATTCATTACCTCCATCAGGAAGAGGTCAAAATGAGATGACACGCTGGCCCCAACCAATTAATGGAATTCAAAAAGACAACGATGTAAATTTATCAACAGCCACTACCAGTGAAGGTGATGACACATTAAATGTTGCAAAACAGATCAAGAAATCAGAGAACCAGAGTGGGAATGGCGATCAGCCTATTAATATGAAACGCCCAATGAATGGTCACAAGGGTCGCGAAATTGACGCCCCAAGTCCTATTCGAAGAGATGCATCCAGTCAAGCTGCTAACAACGCTGTAAAAGAAGCAACAGCTCTTAAACACCTGGCTGACCGTCTCATCAAGGTTTAAACTGTTTTTCTTTCTTACATGTGGTTTCTAGGTTTCTGCAGTTCCTTTATACATATATCTTATTGGCTGTGTGTCCTGACTCCCTGTACAACTGGGATGTGTTCTACAGAACTCTGGTTCAACCCTTGAAAGTACCGGTCTTTATTTCCAAGCAGCCCTCAAGTTTCTGTATGGAGCCTCTCTATTAGAATCTTGCAACAGTGAAAATGCCAAGCATGGCGAGATGATTCAGTCGATGCAAGTGTATAGCAGTACAGCTAAACTTTGCGCGTAAGTATTATTAAATTTCTAAGCTGCCCTCATCACTGTGTGTGTGCGTATATGATGTTTGTAATAACTGTGCAAGTACATGGTTGTGTATGGTTTATTTTAAAAACAGGAGTCAGAGATTATGTATCAAACAAACTGGTGTTATTGTATCATAAGTATGTACTTGATTAATCGAATACCCTTCGACTGCTTAAATGCCACAGGACCTTGTATAAGATCACTCTACAAATCTAATCTACTCCTAAGAAAATTTCTCTTTTATTATTATATGAAGTCAAAACTAAGTAACAGTTATCTTTATAGAAAGAAATAAGGAATGTGTGTCTATTGCTCAATTTTGGAAGGGCCTTTTGTCTTTGTGAGGATTAGAACTGTATTTTCTTCTGTTCCACTCGAATTTATTTTCAGACATCGCAATTTGCACTTAAATGTACAAGTATTCACAGGGATTAACATTTGATGCAGGACAGCCCTTGAAAAGGGTTTTTGGATTGATCGATTTTGTATAAGTTCATTATCTTGATAATTTTTTTATGATAACTATGTTTAGATAAGGGATAAAAACTTTTCTTTCAGAGTTTGAATTTGATTAGGAAAGATTGTGTAGCTTTATTTTAAATAGGGATCAAAGTCATGTAACCATGCATAGTTAGTGAAAACTATTTTCCTGTGTACTAATTTATACTTTGCGTGAGAATTGTTCCTGGTATGCAGCACCCAAATCACTGTGTCAGTCTGTCAGACCTTGTTCCCTACCAGCATTACTGTAGAACACAAAGAACTGTTGTTTTGGTCATTAAATTGATAATGATTTTGGATAACTCAAGGACTACTTTATATACGTTCAAGGACTCCTGAGTGAATAATTTTCTTTGTTGCAGTTTCCCCTCCTGTAATGCAGAAATATTTCTTCTACTTAAAGATCTTAGATTATAGTTCTCTTGGTATTACGTGGCTAATATATGGCTACCTCAAATGTTAAGCTCTTTAGGCACCTTCAATCTGTTTTTGCTATGTTTTCTGACCAGCCTTCATATTTGTACATAAACCTTATTTTATACAATCATTATTTTATAAGTAAATTTTTTCTGAAGGCCCATACATCTAGCTAGACATCTAGTCATCTAGACCTGCTCTTGTTCAAATTCTACGCAGTAAATAGCTTGTTTCTGTATATATGTTTCCCAGGATATCTTGGGTCCTGGGAAATCGAGGAAGGCGTTTGGGTTTCTAGAGCTAGTCTCTAATATAGTTTAGTTTAACAGAGGGTACTTCAGCATATAAATCTAATTGACTGAACGCGTATCATGCCTGTAATTTTTGTGAATCACTTGCATTTACTGTTTTAAGAGTGAGCACGATTAATGGAAGAAGCAAGATTATGTTCCATCTACTGTAGCAAGCTTAGCCAACAAGTTTCAGATTTTTATAAATCGAGGCTACACCTCGTTGTAATATATGCTGTGATGCTCGGACTCTCCAGAGAACTCAGCCGCCGTGTCGACAGGACACGACACGGACATGGACACTTGGATCCGGATCCGAACCCCATCTAGAAAATGGACACTTCTATCTCATCTATAATTTTGATAACTCATTTCTTAAAGGAAGAGAAGAAGAAAATATAAGAAGAAAGAGAAGACAAAAAGTCTTCTAACTCTGTGCCTTGATTTGTGCAATTGTTTATAATTTAACTCTTTAACATTTGACATATAATAAATATTATTTTACCTTTTTTCTGAAGTTTATATATTATTATTTAATATAAAATTGTAGATATTTATTTATAAAAAGTATCATATTATATTAGAAATAATAAATGCCAGTGTCCATATCCCAGTGTCGGATCCTTTTTAAACGTGTCCCCGAGTCTGCGAATTTAGCATTTGAAGGATCAGACACACCGATATGTGTCCGTGTCGGATCCTTCCAAAAGAGTCCGAGCATCCTAGAATATATGCAGTCAGAGTGATAATAGTAAACACATGCAAGTTATCTGCCCCTCTTTTCTCCTCTCTACTGATTGATCCCCTGTTATGTTTATGCTTTCTCATACATTGTTAGATTTACTAGTAACTTTTTCTGTGAACCTGCAAGGGTATGTGTATATTATTTTCCTAACCTTTTGCGATCTGGTTTAGGTATTGTGCCCATGAGTATGAGAAATCCAAAGACATGGCCTCTGCTGCTCTGGCCTATAAATGTGTAGAGGTGGCATACCTAAGAGTAATTAATTCTTCACATTCTAATGCAAGCAAAGATCGGCATGAGTTGCAAGCTGCCCTGCAAATAGTTCCTCCAGGTATATGTATATAAGAGTACAGTTGTGCTTTATACATGTAGTGTTTATAAATTTTGAGCTAGGGCTGTAGTTACAAAGCTGGCTAGAACTCGATCTGATAAAAATGGGTTTGATAAAAAAAAGCAGCAACTTGAACTCGATAACTGAGAACCTGGCTTTTCTCATTTTGAATCACAGCTCTAATTAGAAGAATCTATTTGAGTGCAGCCTGAAGCCTAGGTGCAAAGTTTCTCTTCAATTCAAGAATTTTCAAATAGTGGCTTTCAATACACATCTCTGGGAATTCTCTATGCTGCCGTTGTAATATTTTGATTTTGGCTTTGGACTACTTATTGCCCCCATCGCTAGATGTTGGTCATTTTTTTTGAGTCATCACATTTATTTTTACGAGGAGATACTTTTTCGACACTAAATATAATTTGTATATTCGCTACTCAAAAATGCTAAATTTTGAAAAAAAAACATGTAGAATTTATTAACCATTTCATCTTACTCAGTCTTTTCATTTTAAGTTTATTACATAATAATATTAGTTTCTGCTGGTGCTGAGTAGATACAAGACTTTTGGTGAATGTGTAAACTTTTACCATGTCATAGGGTACACTGTTTGTACCCTATGACATGGTAAAAATAAGCACAGGTCGTACCCTATAATATGGTAAAATAGTTTTCGCTATTGTAATACAGCGATGTTAAATGTAATGGCCTTGAACCGGTCTCACATGGCGCTATATTACCATTTTTAGGAGAATCTCCATCTTCATCTGCTTCAGACGTGGATAACTTGAACAACCCAGCAACCACGGACAAAGTTGCCTCAACCAAGGGTGCTAATTCTTCTCAAGTTGCTGGAAATCATGTCATACCTTCCCGAAACCGGCCTAATTTTGTGCGGCTGCTTAACTTCGTAAGTGTACCTAGACATTTGTTTTCTTCTATGTTAATGCAGGAAATCAACCAGGAAAAAAGAATAGATGTAAACTGTTCCAATTGTGATGCAGTATATAAATATAAAAATTTCCTATTTATTCATCAACAGTTTTGCATTCTGAATATAATGAGATTGTAGTATTGAAGGTAAGTGATAGATGGAGAGATAAGGTTCAATAATAGGAGAGATGAGGTGAAATTCCTGTCTCATTGTTTGTGGTCATGAAAAAAAGTTCTCTTTGCACCGAAGTTAAAGATCTCAAGCCTAGCCCAGCAAGTTTGGAGTAAAAGATAACGTTGAGTTGACAGAGTGAGAAGGTCATATGGGTACATTAAAAGGATGGTCACATGGTCTTTAATTGACTCCCTTTACACTGAAAAAGAAAATAACTTGTACATACTAGATACCTCCATATCGATATTCTTTTTCTTTGATTGGTTTGGTGTCAGATTGTTTTGGGCGTAAATCCAGAACTCTTACCTCTTGTTATCACTTGCTTATATAATGTCTGACTAGATGTAAATTTCTTTAGCTCTATGTCTGTATTATTTAACTTCAGTATCTGCCAGTTTGACCCGGCATTTCTATTATGTCTATTACTTGCTTATTAATGTATGAACATCTGCAGGCGCAAGACATTAATTATGCGATGGAAGCCTCCCGGAAATCACGAATTTCTTTTGTAGCTGCTAATTCAAGGGAGGAGACCAAGTATCGTGAGGGTTTGCCATCCGTTAAAAAGGCTCTTGATTTCAACTTTCAAGATGTGGAGGGATTCTTGCGTTTAGTACGGCTTGCAATGGAGACTATAAGCCGTTAAACTGACACATGTAACCGTCAAATATGCTGAATGGTGGCGTTCCTTCCTTCGTTTCCTGAACTTTGATCATAGTGGGTGGAGAACTCAAGATTTTCTGTAAGCTGTAGAATTTTGTTAATAAATGAACTTAATACCTCCTTCGCATCATGCTCTGTACAGTTTTAGGAGAGTGAAAGTATATGATAGCCGACGCGTATTTCAGGCTCAAAAATTTGTCAATTAAATGATGGTGAAAATCAATTGAAATTTCCCAGAAAAGAATAACATTGGGTATACAGTCAGTGTGCTACTGGCGGTTCAGGCTTGTATCTAGATTCTAGAGTGTATATACAGAGGAGGTTGGTGACCAATCCACCATCATTCCATGAATACGGGACTCTCGAAGTTTCGGTTTCCATCATTCTGGCATTCTTTCACAAGGACATTGAAGAGAAGACTGCCTTGTTAATATGTTACTTCAGTTTTTATTTGGAAAAATGGAGAGTGGCCAGCAGGATAATGTACCTGAAAGGAGATCCATTTGCAGAACAACCTCATATAGCTGTACAAGGAGACTAGAGTTAGCAAATCACGGGTAGAGTTATTATCTTATTAGTAGAGTTATTATCTTATTAGTTACTATTAGTAACAAATAAAATGTGGGTTTTTATTTTCTAATTGTCCTCTTGTCCAATTATGTGCAGATGTTTTATGCAGTACTCTGCTTTTGCCTGGGAACTGTTTAATATTCAACATTGGTAGATAATGTGTAGAAAAATAATGGATTTGCAATGCTGTAATAGGGTGCATATTGCTTCCTGTTCATGTGTTCCGAGTAATTCTTTAGAAGGTACATTCTAGCTATATAAAGTTTTTTTAATTGGCTCCTAGATTTCTTTTGACAACTGTACAACCCATTCCTTGTCAAAAGCAACTGTACAACTCATTCCTTTTTAAAAGCGAGCTGTTTACGCTTTAGTTACTTATTGATAGTTAAGAAATTGTTGTGAAATTACATTATATTTTTTTTACTGTTTTAGCATCATAAGTTTTACAGCACAAAATATGTATGTGAAGCCTGATTGGAGCACAATTAAGTTGACAAGCTTTACTAATTCTTGCTGTGTATATAAACTGTTTGGCGAGTTTTGCATTTTTTAAGTGCATGGTATTATTTTTGTGATATTCCAGTTACATGTATTCCGTACTAACTTAAAATCTACAACTTTCTTTTTTCCTGTGGTCTTTACAGGTGCATAGTGGACATGTGGTGTAGATCAATAGGCTATAGAATTAGGGTTTGTTTTTTGTTTTCCTTGTATATTGTGTTATAATTTGTCCTTCTCATTCCCTGGGAATAAAAACTTTGATTCTGATGAAATTGTAAACCAGCAAATTATTTGATTCATAATTTGATCTGTTTACCAGTGACACTTTATATGTACGATTGAGTTTATCTGCAAAGTATACACTGCCGCATCTCAAACCAAGTGATGGGTTGTGTTTGTGAAAAGATCTGTCTATTTGGTGTTATTGAGATATTCATATTCAAACTACTCCCTCCTCTCCTTGATTCAACAGTATTGTAGAATACAAGAAATCATATGAAACTAAGAAAGCATAAAGAGGAGGTGAGCAGAAAAATTACAGGATTTACAATTACATTCACAAACTGAATGTACAGTAGTTAAAAGTAACCATTGAATGAGAAGCATCAGAGCGGTGGCAAAAGTGTTCTGTGTGCCGGGGGCGTGATAAATTTGAGAGTGGAGCTGATTCACAGGAGGAGAAATAATTTTTTTAAATAATTATTAGTTCAACCAACGTTTCCTCTTTTTTTTTTTTGGGGCGGTTGTGGTATGAATTGGTGTATAATTCGTGATTCTGCAAAATTTTATTTCAATAACTATTAATATAATGTCTTTTTTGTTGTTTGTGCTTTGAATTTTAAGAACACCGGATATAAAATTATAGAGGATACGGTTACAGGTTGCAACGTGCTTTGGTATGTTCTACTTGATCGGTTTGAAATTAATAATTGACCGGAAACAATCACCCACCAGGAGAAATCGAAAAAATCACCGATTAAAGCAAACCAGATATTTGATTGCAATAATTCCAAAACTGGATCAACTCACTGAACGCAATGTTTACTGAAGCTGCTATAACTATATACGAGCCTGATCATCCTATAAAACCTCGAATATAAATTCCATTAGTGAAAGACCATGCATGTCAACTGCACAAAAGTTGCTATTGATTCACTAGTGTAAAAAAAATTATAAACTCCACTGAACTATCATTTTAATTAACTTAACCGGGTTCAGAATCCAGAAATCTGGGCACCATTGTACCTACTGTCAGTTCTCAGGCTCATTCAACTTCAATAGTAAATTTCTGTAAAAGTTCCACCTGGAGTTGGCGTTTATATCAAGCTACGTACTTGAACGTATTTGGGTTTTCCTTGTCCCTTTCCAGATAATCCCTCTCTATCAAATCTTCAATGCGCCTCTTGATTACCTTGAAATCAGGCTGCAAAGGGTAATAAAACAATCAGCAATCATATAATTAAAGATATGTATCCCTCCACAGATTTTTGCTCATTTTGTTTCATATTTTTGGTCTTCGCTTGTTTCTACTAAGCAAGCATCGAAATGCATAATGTTCTATAAGCGCCTTTAGGAATTAACAACAATGCATGCTGTGCAAAAAGATGTGGTTCTCAACTCTTTTTTAAGGTTCTTAATGTTCCAAAATTAAACAAAATTTTTGTATTTCACTTCTGAGCTCCCACTTTTCTTGGAACAAAAAACCTTTAACACTGCCTTATGTTCCATGAACCCAAGAAAGAGCACAAACAAAAATCAGGAACAACAGTTACAAAAAGAGTCCTGAACAATTGCACCACATATTACGATATTGACAAATTGTTATCTGTCATACCTTAAACATGCGGCTTAACTGATCAACACACTCCATCACCAACTGCTGATGGCCTAGGACTTTTCGACTCTTCATAACACGCACAAGCGAGGCATCAATAGCGTAACGTCTGTCCTTGTCAACATCTTCAACAATTTTCTTTCTTTCATCCATGGCAGAAGAGGGATCTGATATAAACCAGAAACAAATCGTTGCCTATATCCATTTACAAAGGCTAAAGAGGGGATTTCAGCAAGAATGCAGATCAATGTGTCAGACATTATCATACCTTAATTCTCCGCATTTTATCGGTAAACTTTGAATTGAATTCAAAATAATCTGTGGACACTGTGTTTGAGCTTGGAGTCTTCTTCAGAATCTTATATTTGCCACATGAGAGAGACTGCAGAACTCTGGCCAGATCATCATCAGATAAATTTAATTGTGTCTTCAGTTCCGAATAGCTCATTTTATCTGTAGTATTAAACAGTAACAAGGCTGCAGCCTGAAAAGGTGTAAACCCCAATGGACCAATGGTTAGAAGTCCTGCTAAACGCACTAATATTAACAATCAAATATACACATAAGTTGAGTTCACATTTAACGTACTTGATATGTGACCACAATTAGTTCGATAGGCTTTGTATCAAATCTTCCAGTTACAGTACAAGTTCCAAGTAAGTAAATCCATGTAAGCTTTCTACTTTTTGTTATTGTTTTTTAGAAGTTCTTGAAAACCTCAACACACTCAATCTGAAAAATTAAACATTAAACATTAAAATATTGATCTTTTACAAAAAAGATATCATCACAATAAATTAGTTAAGTAGCCGGTTGTACCATCTCAGATGGAAGGTTGAGATCGGAGGATATGTAAGTTGGCCAGAATCCAGTTGTAAGAGAAGTAAAAGAATTAAGATAAAAATACTAATAATTTTAAAACCAAAATATTTTTTTATATAAAAAAGTACTTGCATTGATCAACTATTATCAACTCCTAGTACATGAGAGATGAAATTGGGCGGAATGACATACCATTCTATATCTGACATAAAATAAGCGGGTTTTGTTAGTTCATGCGCCACTGTATTCGTAGATCGAAAGACAAACTGTGATTTATGTACTTTAACAAATGAACACAATCTAACACAGGATAAAAGACATTTGAAAAGAGAAGTAAAAGAATTAAGATAAAAATTAATAAAAAGAATTGAAAAATATAAGTTTGTAGCAAATAAAATATTAATATATCAATAATATCTATTTTAGGTGTCAGCTTACTGAATAATTATTTTCTATTTCTATTAGAAAATATATGAACATAGATTTTCATGTGAATAAAAATGTTACTATAATAATTTTAGAAGCAACATTTTTCTACAAATATAAAAATATTGAAAACAAGAATAAAAGAATTAAAGTAGAAGCAATTAGTAAAATAGTAAACACAAAAGTGGGGACAAGATATTAATATAAAATCCATATCAATGTTGTCAGCTCATTTTATGACTATTTCTGTATCTATTTATGTGGACGTAGCATTATTCTATTTATATTTACGCGTCATTTATCTATGGAGGCATTTCGGTGGGCTTAAAACTTCTCGGTAAAAATTGGATGATTGTTAGTATATGTATATTTTGACATATTATATATGTACAAGTTTATATTAATATTAGTTTATAAGTCGTGCAAAGTACCGACGGTATTAATAAATTATTGTATATATATATATATTATTTTTTTTATAATTTAAATATTTAATTTAAAATTTTTTAATATGTCATTTATAATAATATAGTATATAATAAAATTTATTTTATATAAATAAAACAATAATATTTATGAAAATTAATTAATAAACTATAATTTTAAATAAATTGAAGAGTTTGAGCGGTAATAAAATAAAGATATATTATTAGATTGTTGTATAAAAAGAGTATTATCTTGATGATAGAGTTGTAGATAGAATATATATGTTTTAAAATTAGATTATAATTGTATAATAGTTACATAAAAAGAGATGAGCGACCAAACATTTGACATTGCGACTTTAATAATATAGTATAAATTTAAATAAATATATATTTATATTAGTAGAAATTTTTATTTTTATTTTTTTAGGTTAAGAACTTATGTTAATATATATAATATAGATAAATGAATAATAATATTATAAAATTCATAAAATTTAATTAATAAATTATAATTTTAAATGAATTAAAAAATTTTATTTTTTATGAAATTGAGAAATGTTAGTAGATTGTACCAATTATAAATGTGTTATATAAAAATTATATTCTAATAGGATTTTAGAATAAAAAAACTAGGCTATAATTTAGATATAGCATAATATTAATAAAATATTAGTTAATCAAAATAATTGGGTTAAGATAAAATATAGAATATTTTATTAATATTAAATCTAACGGTTTTTATGTATCTATTTTAGATATAACGGTTAGTATTATTTTTATAATTAAAAGGGGTTAACCAAACCAATTACAAAGGATCTTAAGTTCGTTTGGTGTATTCAAGTCCGATGATCTTAAATTTAGATTAGATTTGAAATTTGACATTCGAGATATTTGTATTTTAAATTTAATAAAAAAAATAACGGTCGTTACAAGACTAGATATATATTATACAAAATTATAATCTAGTATGATGTAAAAGTGACTAATATTTAAGTAAACATATATTTTATATTAAATTTTTATTGTTATATGATAAAAAAAATTTATATTAGATTTTTATAGGGGTTAGAACTTATACAATATATATGATATATTTTCTTATTTTATATTTTATATAGATTTATTAAAAAGTTGATTGAAATAAATTAATTAGAAAAGTTATTTTTATTTATAATAAATAAAATTTTATTTAATATAGACATGTATATTATTTGAATTATAATTTTTTAATAAATAAAATTTTATTTAATGTATTTGAGCAGGAGTTACTTAGAAAACAAGTGTTATGAAGGCATATAATATCAGATTGCACCTAGTCAAGGATTTCAAAAGCGTTACTGAAAATTAAAATCATACCAAAGAGTTACATGCCATAATTTGTCCTTCACTTAGTATTGTAATTTGAAAACGGCACGTCACATAATTCGTCCCTTTAGGATATATATCTGGATACAAATTAAAATTCTTTTATTTTTGAAAATACAAATTAAAATTCTGTGTCAAAAGTAAAAAATAAATAAAATCTAAACGGGCTCTTAGACGTCCCAAATGGGCTTCTCAAGTTGTTGGTGGAAAGGATTCATCATTTGCATTCTTTGTTGATGCAGTTGCTGTTGATGAAGATTATGCGGCCTTGATCCTCCTCCCAGGCCCAAGAAATCAACCGTCAGCGTATCGTTCCCTCCACCACCGTTACGACTTGCTCCGAATCTAGATGGGCCTATTGGGCCTTGTCCCATACCATCTTCAAGATGTTCCATATGTTTCATGAATCCCTGCTCATTCCCCATCAACATATCACCAAACATTGCCATATCATTCATGGATGGTGAGCTACCGGGCCCAGATCCAAACATCTGATGTGGGGCCTTTTGCATGAAGTGGGTTGTGAATGCTCCGCCATTAAGCCCAACAAAACTCGTTTCATCAGGTTTTGTCGTAATATTTTCATAGGAAGCAGTTGCAATATTTTCCATCACGGGGCCGAAAGTTTTTTGTATCATGGGTGAGCTAATAGTGTTGTTGCTTGCTGTGGCACCCATTTGAGCTGCTTTTTGAAGCAGGGCAGTGGCTGACGTCATGTTTGCAGCACCTAAAAAAAGATTATTGCTAGGCCCATTTTTGTTGTCTTGAAGGTAACTACTGTTGGAACTGAGCTCAAGGCCAGAGGAAGATGATTGCACATTGTTTCTCGGCCCTCCGAAAAGCGAACCTGAATTGCTTGAGAACATGCAAGTAGCCATGTTCATGGGCTTAAACTGCATGTCTTGAGACATTGATTTTATTTGGTTTTTCTGATCATCATAATTGTTAAAATCAGACATTAGGCCCATAGATGTATTGTTATTAAGGTCATGAGGCATCTGGGCTTGTAGGTTTGATCCCATGCTTTGCATGAGGCCTTGATTAACTTTGTTGTTCTCTTCAGCTAGTGCATCACAGAAAGCTCTGTGAGTTATGAAGCTATCCCTCCTGCACACGTACAAAAATGAAATTTTTAAACAATACATATTTACATACTAATAGCATAATTGAGGGAACAATAAGATCGATCATAGTACGTACGTACCTGGAGAAAATGGTACCACAATCACATTTATACTCTCTAGTGCCACAAGTTTTTTGGTGCGCCTTCCAATCCGATTGTACTGCATATCTTTTGGAACATTTGTCGCACTTCCACTTTTTCTCCCCATGTTTTCTGCTAAAATGCTTCTTGATCCCAGTTAAATCTCCTAATGCTCGAGCTGGATTGTGGTGGACACAAGTTGTCTCCGGGCAAATGTACACCCTCTTGCGCACCTCTGTGGTGGTTCTTTGCTTGAGCTTCCATGGAAGATTATGACCTCTCCGGTGTAATTGCAAGTTTTGGTCCCTTTGAAAACCTTTGTTGCAGATCTCACACACAAATCTGTTGGTAGCCATTAGTGTAGTGGGTGATAGAGCAATAACTTCCGCAGTTGGATCTATATGTAAGGGAAAAAACAATGATTAGGGTGTATTAATTTTCCCTAGAAATAATAAAATTCATATAATAAACATTTAATTTAACAAGTGATCGAAAATATATTAAGTGCAGAGTGATCGACAAAATTGAGCAGCAGTTAGCTGTGGATTTTCATTTTGTTGTACCATGCACTTGGCAGCCTTGAAGTCAGAAACCATAAAATATGCAGTTCTCAAAAATTTATCACATACTCTGTAAAACATAGAATCTAGAGTTGGTATTCTCTTAATTAAGTAAAACTACTTGAACTGTTGTTATATGGGGGTAGTGAGATCGACTATCTACACATGGTTTGGTACATCTGAACTATACCTATTAAGCAAAAATTACAAATATTATTTTTTCAATGTAAAAATAATTCAGAATAGATCATAAAGGGTAGATCGATAAGATGAATTGCCTGGAGTTCCCGGAAGATTTCTTTTCTTCTTAGCAGCTGCAGGCATCTGTTGTGAGATATTTTTAGCAGCGGCACCATGGGAATGATCATGTACTACTGGTTGCTGCTGCTGTTCTTGATGAAGTTGTTGCACTTCTCCAGAAGACAAACTCCCTTCTTCACCTGTTATATTTGACATCACAATTTTATGTATGTCTACTTGTCCTTTTGTTATGTTCTACAAGTATGAAAATTATGAGCAGACAATCCTCTCTCAATAGTTTACTGGGGAGTCTGGTTATATTGCACAAATTATGAAGCAGGATCTACTTTGGCTTATACATATATATAGTGCATATTCACATTTTTATAATTTATTTAATCAGAGTTATGCACCCCCTTTTTAGCATTTTAATTTTCTTGTTACACTGTAGTTATATTGTTTTATATATAATTAGTTGGTTTTATCAAACTAGTTTCCTTGAAATTTTTAATATATGATTTCCTTGAATTTGTTTCATTAACATGCGAGACGAGTCGAACTCTCCCGTGGAGGGCTAGATCAATATGTTATTGGTGCAAGAGAAGTGTATCATGTTCGAGTTTGAACTCAACAAAATAATTTGAACTCGAATTCGAATTTGACCTGATCATAACGAGCCAAGTAATTTAGAACTCGAGCTCGATTCGATAAAGTATTCGAATAACTTTAAGCTCGAGACGTTTAATTATTGTTGAATTGAATTCGAATATTTTATCAACTGAATTCAAATAGGTTGACTCGTTTACACTTTTGAATTTTATATTATATTATTAGAGTAGAAACACTAAAAGTATGGTATTCAATTAGCCGGGGTTATATATAAATAAAATTTTAATATTATATATAAAAAATTGCTAAAACCCCCAAAAATTGTCCCAATATATACCTGCAATTAAAAACTTAGTTGAGAAAATAGGTTTATTTTTAGAAGTAAGTTGCGTTGCTGCCATAATTTGGAGTCAGTCGACCACATTTTTGTCCTCGCAAATACAAACAATTACACGAACCAAACAAATTAACGAGTCAATGCACGGTTGATTGATTATTGTTAGATTCGCATCGCCATAAGTGGCACCAATTATAAACAAATTATTACCGTCCTGGATAAAATTTGCATATCCGATTATATAATTAACCACATGCACCATCACTAGAACAATATTTATATATTTAACATATTAAAAGTATTCATAATAATATGCAATATAAACAATGTGTGTAAAAATAGTTGTTATGGGATGATGATCATCATGAAAATATTGAAGTTAAATAGAAAAATATAAGAGGGTCATGACCTCCTTAATATTAATATTATTTTATTTATAATTTAATTATATATTGATATAATTGTATTATTTGACCCTACTAAATACAAATTTAATTTACTGAACTCATGATACAAAAATACCAATAGGTTTTTTGCTGACTTTGATAAAATATTTGTTTACATAAATTTTGTATCTTCTATTAAGTTAAAATTATATATGAATTTTGTATCTTCTATTAAGTAAAAATTTTATTCCATCTAACATGTGTTGTTTAACAATGTTTATTAAATGAAAAATAAAATAGTTTTTTGCATATAGACCTTTTACTAATATTAATACTATTTAAATAAAATTACTAAATAAGTTTTATTTACAATAGTCTTTTATAATTTCATCTTTTTTATTTTAATGATTGTTTTACTTTTATAAATTAACTCAGCCCAAAAATTTATTTTTTCGAATTTCTATAGCGCGCATATAGCATGTATATCTAGTTATCTATGTTACGTTCTTTTCTTTATTTTAAGTTTGTATCAATTGTATTTTTTTGTTACCCGATGAGAGATAAAGAAGCTAATTCGAGCACCTTTGTCGTCATTTCATTCTTGTTCGAAAGGTCACAAACATGATTGGACATGGTAATATTTATATCAAATTTTAATTAGTCGATCCTTAATTAACTTAATATATACTGGGGTTTGCTAATAAGACAACACTGACTAAAATTATAATAAAAAAAGTACTTGTAATATTTTAATTAAGACCACGTAAATTATCTTGCTGGCTTTTATGATTACAATCTACTAAGCTGGAGTTGTGTAATTCTAGTAATGACTTTATCTGTCTAGGGTTTACGTACTTGTCACTTGCTAACCAGTCACTGCCATGCCCGTTTATAAAATTAGTATAATATACATAGCTAGAGAGAGACATGCATAGTTGCATACATACATAAAATTCCAATTCACTAAAAACAGAAATATGTATAAATTTTCCAATTATATTCCTCCAACTGCAAATTTACATGATACTCACTTTATCTTAGCATGCAACCATATATGCACTATGGTATAGAGTATATCTTTGTTTTGTCAATATTGTAGAAATAAATTAAAAGAGTCTGAGGGATGATTAGCTATATAAAAAAAAGTATGAGAGATGAGAACTAGGATTATAGTTCATTTGGAATCAGTTTCATATATTGGACTGCATGTAATATATATAGCACGTACCTTATATCGATCGATTATATATACTTGGTATTATTGATCAAGTTATACAGGCTTTTGCTTCTTGACAGAATTTTACATTCTGTCTTAATTTTTTAGGCAGGCTTATTGTCCAAAATTTATTTATGTCTTTTGCAAAAAAGGCAGTAGCTACTTCCATTAGACAATTATTTTAATTGTTGTACAGAATTCAGGAAACAGAATCGCATCAATATGTCTTATAAATGTATGCATATCATACTTAAGTAGAGTATATCTTATATATGCAAGGACCCATGCAACTTTAATTCTTCATATTTGCAGAAAATTAATGGGGAATATTGATTCAAATATTCCGTTTCAAAGAAATAAGTACTCTATCAGTTTAAATTATGTTAATTTTATCAACTGTGCACAGACCCGCCCTAACATATTTGAAGCCGGGGGAAACAATTTTTTGTGCTCAACAATACAAATATAAAAAGTAGAGCAATAAAAAATTATAATCAAATATATACGATTTATTATTTTTAAAAAATTATTCTTCTATTATTTTACTAGCAAAATTATTAATAAGCCTATTATAATTAAGATTTGGGAGTATATCATTCTCAATATATATCATTAATTATTTATTTTTGTATTACTTACATCTTAAATTATTTATTTTGACGCTGTTTTAAAATCAATATGTGCCTCTAAATTTTTAAATTATTTTTTATACTTCCTTATATGTATATATAAGAAAGTGTACTCCTAAAAATTTGATTTTTTCGGTACCCCATTTAATAGCATAAAAAACTTGGTTTCAGACCCGGCTCTGACTGTGTATTATATATATTGTGTTACTGTAACGTTTAGAAATTCTAAAACAGAAACAGTAGATTGGTAAAACTTAGAAACTAGACTACTACTATAATTAGTCTTTTAAGTCTTAAACTAAAAATTATCCTCAGTTGTACTAGCTGCTCGGTTTGACTATGGTTCGTTCCGAAATTTCTTAGAATAAATATTATAAGTCAAATTAATCAAAAACAAATTGTAATCGATATGTGATCGCGCGGTAATGTTTCTGAAATTAAATTTAATGAACGGGATTAACTCTTAAAATAAAACTGAAAGTTAAAAGCAAATTGACAAAATTGGGAATCGTGTTGACAGGAAACAAAATAAATTAAAGTTTCGGTCAAGAAAATAATTAGAATTGAAAGACCTAATAATTTATACTGTATAATATAATTCTCTCATATAATATCCTCTCACTATCGCAAAGACAACTTCTTCACTTGTTTATATCGATCAAACGATCGATGATTCTGATGCAACAGCATTAACTTAGAAAGTAGCTAGGACATAATCACATAATTAATAACAAAGGCATAATGTTTTTTTTAGAAAACAGATGTTACTATAAATTTTTTAATTCATATTCTTTAATATGCAAAGAAAAATTATTATATTTTATTTTTTTGAGTAAAAAATTAAGTGGGCAAAAAAAATAATTAAAACATAACTTTCTTTTATACCTTAAATATGTTTAAAAAAGTAAAGTAATTTGTAAGAGAACCGAATTGCACCACCCAAACACTTCTGCATCTGTTATTGTTGCATCCACAACAAATTAACCCCTATAACGCTCATATATAATCGATCGAATTCGGCTACAACTAATCACAAAATGTGGCTGATCATTACGACCTCGATCGTTTGTTACTATTTTTCCAGACCTGGAGACTTTTTTTTGGTCTATTTGTCCAAAATTAACATTTAATTATTGCTGAACTTTTTATTTAAAGGAAAATGGAAAATATTTCGTTTTATTTAATAAATAATTTCTAACTTTGACGTTAATGATTACTTATATTACAATTTTACCATTCGTGTAATAAGTAAAAAGTAAAAAAAATAATTTGGAAGTTGAATTTGGTCCTAGTACTCCATTTTACTGGCTAAAGTTAACTCTATTTGTATTTCTTGTGTTTTTTTATCAGTTTTTGACACAACTCCTTTGAACCTCCAAAGCTAATTCAATTTGCACAAGCTCAAAACTGGCACATATTCTTTTGGATGTTAAGCGGGCCTAATGTTGTGGACTTGACCCAATAGCAGGATTCAGGAAGCGAGCAAAAGTTTACCAAGTATAAACAGACCCTAAAATATTTTCCTTATAATTATGCGACCCGTGCTTTTACAAATTAGTTGGACTAATTGTTTCATGAAAATGATTTGGATCAACAGTGTTGCTCAAACAAAAGTTGGTTTTCATTTTTACTGTGACAAAACATTTTAGCTTTGAACTAGTACGTGTGTGACAACCTCAGGATCAATATGTACTGTACAACTGCAAATCAAAATTTACCAGGAGTGTTTGGTTTACCTTGGTTTGAGAAAATAAATATCTATTTTCTTGAATAATATTTTATTAATTAAGGTGTAAAAAAATAATATTGATAAATAATTTTGAATATTTTATCAATTAGAAATTTAAATTCTAAATTTTTATTTGATATCAATATTAAAAATAAAAATTAATTATAAATATGATTTTTTTATACACGTGTCAAAAAGTCAAAAAATGGTACATATATGTGGATCATTTTTTTTCTAAAAACAAGTACTTTATTATTATTATTTTTTTTAAAAAAAAAAAGATAAACCAGTCACGCATACTTGTGCAGTCATCATCGAAAACATTTCCATCACTCTTGTGATATTTGAGGGAAAATAAAAGAAAATAACAATATAAAAAATCTTAACTAATATAATTCTTTTGTAAAAAAATATCTCTAAATAACATATATTTTCAACACCTGTGTCATGTAACGTTTCTCGAATGTGCAATTTATAATGCAAACCTGCTTATGAAATTACAAAATATATGATTGCATGTTGATCAGAGAATAATATTTTGATTATTTAACATATATATATATATAAGTAGAATTAATTCTCGAATTAGGAATTAGGAAATAGGAATTATCAAGTACAGCATCATGAAGGGATTAGGAAACAATTAATAGCATTGGTGATTAAAAAACAAAGGGGAATGGATTGCGCGCAGAAAGGGAGTAAACACAAAACATCCTGCAAATTCTAAATTCTCACAGTACATGACTATACCTATGCAGGTATATATATATATGGGGGTGTTTGGGGGAACTTTTTTTCCAGAATAAGTCAACTTATTTTAAGACAAAGTTAGGATTCCTAACTTTTTTCTGAAAAAAGTTAACTTTTTTTTGCAACTTATAGAATCTCAAATATACATTAAATACTTGTATAAAATTTTTTTATCAAAATATGAAATTTTTACTCGAAAATAAGTCCAAAAGGACTTATTTTTAAGGTGGGCCAAACAGGCCATATATGTTACATGTACGGGAGTAAAAATTGAAAATTTCTTGAAGCTGCAGCACTTAATAGTGTATATATGCATGCTGAAATTTGTTGGCTGAACATAGGAAAGCTAGGCTGCTGCATTTAATAGTGCATGTATGCTAAAACTTGCTACTTAAATACAGTTTGATGGATCAAACTCGATCGATCATACATATTTTTAGCTTAATTGCAGCAATTTAGAAGGAGTGGAGCTCACATAAAAAAGGGCCATCATTGTGATTAAAGGAGCTTAGTGCAAACTACAATAACAAAGCAAAAACACCACATGACTACACAACAAAATCAAGTAGTAGTATCGGAAAAAAAACAGGCGCTGGAATTGGTTTAGGCCTAGGCGGGCACTTTGTTGGCATACTACTTGTAATATTCCATCCGTCCCATTTTACATTTTACATGTTTTTTTTTAATTTTTATTTATGGTCAAATTGACTAGTTTTTTTTATTATAAATTAGAAATTGTTCTTTTATAATTTTAAAAAATTAAAAAATACATTTTAAAGTAGATTATATATAGATTATAATAATATAAAATTTTAATTTTTTTAATTATATATTATTTTTAAATTACAGTAAAAAATTAGTTAGTTTGACGGAGGTAGTACTATATATATTTATCAAACTATATGTGGGTTGCAATATTGAAGTTTATATTTGGTCCATTTTAGTTAGTTCATGACTTTTTTTGGGTCAGTTGACATTTTAACCATTATATTTATGTTATAGGTAATATTTACTGCAACCTAAATAAATAGTCATTGAATACCAATTGGAATAAAACTCCTAAAAAAGTTAGCCAAAAAGCATGAAATAGATGACATTTATATAAATGTAAACTTTAATAGCACAAATAGTAGTTTTGAAAATATGGTATTGCATGTGATATGTGAGCTGAAATGTAGTTAGGCATAGTTTTACACTATTTTAATTTATTTGGAAGCTTTCCCCTACCAATTTGCAGGCTCTTCTCAGTTCTCACTTGCTAGGGAAAATATATCCACGTACTTTTTGCCTAGCTTGTTGCTGATGATTCAGGAACATTTGGCATTCTTTCGTCCTGAATTTCTTCAGGAGGCCAACATTGTCTTGCCTTTTTCAAGCTTCCAATTTCCACCTTTTTTACCTACCTGGTGAAAGGTGACTCGTCAAAAGATTTCTACCCGACAGGCCTCGTTGACGAGTCATTGCTATCCGAATTAGGTTGTTATACTGTAGTCTATTGTTTATACGATCGAATTACCAAGTAAATGCACGACGTCACTTAACTAGCTACAATCAACTACACAAGAATGTACTATATACAAGTCCATATAGAATACTACAATCAACGGACGTCTTGCTTATATAATAATAATAATAATAATAATAATACTCTCGAAATCTCATTATATAAAGTAAATGCACGACGTGAATAACTAACTCGAGATGTATTCAAAATCCAAGCCATGAATGTCAATGATACTTCCGTGCCATCCAAGGCTATGCCATTGCTTGAAGAATCCGAGTCCATTAAATCCATGATTGTGGAACAGTCATCTCTGAACTAGCTACTAGAGTTTTTCATGCGAGGGAAGATAGAGCAGTCAAATATTCATATAGAACAAGATGATGAATTGGCTGGGGAGAATTATACCAGACACTTAATGGCCTAGCTTCTGGGCTCCTCTTTACGTAAACAAATAAACAATGAGTACTCTGCTTATTTCACAACAGGGGAACCACGCATTTGATTGGTTCGGTTTTGGTTCTAAGGTAAAACCGACAGCTGAGGCTTCTATAATCATACCTGCTGGAATTTGCACCCATCAATTCTGTTTAAGTTTCTGCTTGTTCATAGGACATCAAAATATTATTTTGAGTCAAGTACCTTATATTTCCATACATACTCATATGCACAATACTCATTAGGATCAAGTATGATTTAAGAGGGTTACTTTCAAATTATTTTGCATTCATCGTGATAAATGCACCTTTAGGATTTTCAAGGTTATAGTCCTTAGGGATTTCTTATTTTGCAGTTTACAACGGAAGCACTGACTTAATAATTATAGATATTTGGTTCGTGGTTAAAATATTTGGGCAGACATTATTATATGCAGTTCTGAATTTGATGCGAGTAGAGTGATTCGTAATTGCTTTGGTTCGCATAATTCAAGTTGATTAGTGAATATAGCTCAAGAGTAGTGATACAAGATTGTTTATTTTGTCTATGCAAGTGTATTGCAGGCAGTATTGTTGTGAGGGCGCCCCCTTCGTAACAAGTTGAGCCCTCTACATGTCTTTGGTTTCTAATTACTATGAAGCCGAATACCAAGGCAGTCGAAACTAAACAGCACATATGGAAGCACTAAAAGCACATACCCGATAGTCGAACGCCTTGGCAGGACCGGCCCTGAGTTTTAAGATGCTCCGCCATTTTAAAAAAAAAATTGCCCCTGATTAGGATATTCGAAACAAAATTAGGAAACTCCTCCTGGCTTAAAAATTATTTTTTCCTGTTTTTATTTCTATGTTATTCCCTAAATTTTTATTAAAAAATTTGCCCCTAAATGATCGATGCCCTATGCGATGGCTTGTATCACTTGCCATCGGGGCCGGCCTGCGCCTTGGGTATCTTAACCTCTTTTGTCCTTGCAATCAAGAATAATCTCTGAGCCTTGGAAGTGTGATATGTAACCTTTAGAATTTGAGAATAGTTTGCATTAATATCATTCAATTAGCAGGATAATTTATATTTCCATTCTTCAGTCATATAATCTTCAGAGTTCAAAATTGTATTTCTCAAGTCAGTTTCAAGTATGAAACTAAAATAAAAGTCTGGTAATAAAACTACTTGGTTCCAGATTTCTTGGCAACTGTAAGAGTCTTTGACCATGACAAGTTCTTGACTGGAAATAAAATCATGCTTCCTCTTCCTGTGTTAACAAAAAATGCGCATCCAGGGAATCGAACCCTGGTCAGTACCGTGGGAGGGTACTATGATACCACTACACCAGATGCGCTTATTGAACTAAAACCGATTTTTTTTCTATTTTCTCCTAACTAACTGCAACCATAAATATAACTTTATGTCCATCTCAAATCAAATGCAACGATAGAGAATTCATTCTCTCAGACACGAAGTATTGATTCCAACTCTATCACTTATTCAGTTGGATCGAGGAGAATATATGCTTGTTTTGATATAAGCATATCAAAGAATTAGTAATTAAGAAAAAAGCACTATAATGAGTTTATTGAGTTATAAATTTAAGGATTTTTTTAATGTGTGTTTATGGAAACGCATTAAAATTTAGGTGTTAAATTTTGATTGACTTTTTGATCATTAATAATGATGAACCTCCATGTCTACATAAAAGTTATCACGAATAAAAATGAACTAACTCAATAAAATTGATAAAAAAATTAGTGTTTAAAATGTATCCGCTTACAAAAAACCTAAATTTAAATTGGAAAAGCTTTTGAGCACTTCGAAAAGTCGTAATATACAATTCTTTATTAAATGTATAAGATGTCCTTTCATTTATCAAGTGGATGCCAGAGTCTTGAACGTGTCTTTTCTCATAATTAGACTTTGGATTCTAACAAACAAACCCATGAGCCATCTTTTTCTACGAAATGGGATGGAGAAAAATCAGTTATATATGTAGTAGCGAGAAAAAAGAAACGACTTATCAGAAATGAATTATTCCTCCTGTACATATTCATGATAGTGCTATCAAAATCACAATATCGTATCACCATAGCCAAACTTCACGTAGACTAAACATGAGTTGTTTGGGTTCCTTAAAATAAAAAATAGTAAGTAATATATTTCAAGAAAAAGAGGTTAAACGAGGTTTTGGTCATTCAACCGACTACTAATTTTTAATTGAGTCATTTAACTGAAAATATTAACTATTCGATTCTCGGTCTATTCAGTTCAGACCGAGTTAACGGAATACTCAGTCTTAGGTATAAGTGACATGAGTTGTACATGACTGATGGGATATGTTTTATTTTTATTGTTATTTTTCAATCTGATTTTATTTATTTGTTGAATGACTTTAACAAGATTATAATAATGATTAAATATTTTAATAAGATTCATGACAAAAGTTTATATATATTTATTATTTTATATTAAAATCATTATAATCTCAAGTAATTCTATGAATTAAATCTTAAGATCTTTTTTTCTACTTCAATAGTATTTCAATATATTTATTAATTACATTGCTTATTAGATTTTTTATTTGCTTAATTAGACATATTCTCAATCTCCCTTCCTTCCTCTCTCCTTCATCTCACCTAATCTCCCATTGATACCATGATAAAATTTTCAATATCCCTCACTTGTAATATAACCTTCACTTTATATTTATAAAAATAAATTTTTAATATAATATTAGGATATATCTTAAATTTAGTATCTAAAAATAAAGTTTAGGACATTAAACCCGCACAATAATACAATACCCCGTATATTAAAGTGAATAAATGAATACATTCAAATATTCAATACTACTTGGGCCACAAAGCAACTGTACTCTTACCTGTCATCCACAAAAAATTAGGAATATATCTTGTAATGATATATGCACACCGTAAAGATATTTATGCACACCCTAATTCTTTTTTAAACTAAATTAATCATTGTCTTTCATTTGATCTATATTTAATGTTTCATTGATTTTCTTTTTTAGTCTTTTTTTTTCATTTTAATATTTAATATCTTGTTTATATTTTAATATGATCATCATAATATGAGGTAAAACCTTTCCTAAAAATCAAATTAAAAACGCGAGAAAATAAAATTCAAAATATAAATAAGATATTAAATTATCTAAATTTGATTGTATCGTCTAAATTTAACAAATAAATTATAACAAGTTAACAAATAAATCTCATGTATCTAAGGGGAGTGTGAATTGGTTCGATGCGATTTTTGGATAAAATTGAAATCGAAACTACATATTCTCATTTTTTATTTAAAAACCGTAACCATAGGTCTAGTTTTGGTTTAAAAAACTTCATCAGTTACCATCATTTCGGTTTAAAAAACATACAATAAAACATCGATAAATTATAGCCTCGAGACTGATAAATTTTATTAATTAATCGAGATTATTAAATTATCGAGATAATATTTATATTAACTCTATTATGTTGGGATCAAATTTTTTTATTAATTAATCGAGATTATTAACTTATCGAGTATTAATTTATCGAATTTTTACTGTATTACATAAAATTTATAAAACAAAGAAATATTTAAATTCAACTTCGAATTCTACTCATGCACAGTAAACTTGGTCATAGGCGGCTACCAACTGTTAATACCATTTAAAGAATGGCAGTAAACATTAACCTGGAATAAAAAGAAATTATTATCTCACATCCTTAACTTGCATCCCTCCGTACACCAGAAAAACAAACCAAAACAATGAATAACTATACTTTAGGCACATCGTGTTTGTACATTTTATTTTTAAAAAATTATATAACTTATATAAATATATTTATTTATTTTATTAATCAGATTTTCAGCTTTTTTGGTTCGGTTTAAGGCATAATTGTGGTTATTAATTTTTTGATTTCAGTTTTCGGTTCGTATTTAGATGGATCGGTTTTCATCAATTTTTAGTGATTTAGATTTCAAATTTGGATTTTTTTTGATTTTTTGTTCAAATCACTAAAATATAAACAATATAATAAATGTTATTTACAAAAATACAATTTTTTAAAGATTTTTTTTGCGATTTTACCTTTGTCTGAAAATATTTGCGAAAATATCATTCAACCAGAATTAACCAGTATACAATTAAAATTCGAGATTGATTTTGGTTGAATCCGAGATTGAATGTAGTTGAATAAAATCGTCGAGTTTGCATGTAATATAAAAAAGGTATTTTTGCAAATTATTTTTGAAAAAAATCCATTTTTGCAAATTAAAAGGTATATTTATAAGTTTCTTAAAAAATGATTATATTTTTGCAAAAATATTTTTTAACCTAGGCATTTATGAAAAAAACCTTTTAATAAAATGAAAAAAGACTTAAAAAGCAATTCCGTGATGGACGAGAGAAAACATGGATACTTTAATCCAAAACAAAGTTAGGATGTGCATAAATAAATTTGTGGTAGGCGTAAATCACCAACAATATATCTACTCTTAATATGACACGTGGATCCCACCAAACACGTGACAATTAAGCGTGTGAAATTGCAATAATGCACACTCTCGTCTATAAATAAGTACCGCAGGCACCTTCACAATAGCCTTCAATATCTTGGCCTAACAAATTAAACCATCCCAAGAGTTGTTTATTTTTTTGTTGTTGGTTGAGTATGAAACCTCAACACCTCTCCGGCGATAGCTCTTTGATTCGTGAATCCAAGATGACTATCGGAGAAAAACTCCGGCGAGCGTACGCGACAACTATGACTGTGATGGTTGGTGATAAAATTCCCAATGAACGTGGCTTTAAAATTTCTAAAGAGATTGAGAGACGAAACGGAAGATCTGGTATAGAAGATCCACTTAGAACAATGATGTTCTTGGGGTCGTGGAGTCACACTTAGGCTTTGATCTATTCATGCAAAGAAAGATATATATATATATATATATATATATATATATATATATATATATATATATATATATATATATATATATATATATATATATATATTGTCTAGTACGTACAAACATGTGACATGACATGAGTCTCGATAAATATGATGTTCATGTTGTCTATAATTATGTAAGTAGCTAGTAAGCTCCGTCAGTATGCATCACTGATCACACCATGAGTTTAAAAGTCGTGGAAATGTAAATTACAAGAGGATAATCTGATTGTACAATTGGTTGATTCAAGTTTTTCCTCTAAGGCTCTGATTTCAATTTCTTCTCTTCTTATATCTTAAACCTTGCGGATAAGGATATTACTGTTTCATCAGAGCGAGATATATGGGGTATATTAAAGTTTTATATAGTAGCTTTGACGATGTAAATTATTTGAATCCCAAATCTCTGTACTACGATATTTATGTTCATTCTATACTCTGTTCGAGTCTTTTGTCCGATTTCGATCAAGTTCGGCCAGAAAAAAAGTAGCTAGGCTACTGTGACTGACACTGTGAATGTATACTCTTTTTGTTCTTTAGAAAAGTATGTCTCGATTTAGTGGGCGTTTTAAAATTCTAGTAGGCCAGGCCAAGGAAAAAGAGGAAGAGCCCAATAAGAGTAAACTTTAGTTTCCATTATTTATGGTCATAATTGGAGGCTTAACTTAGTTCGAACTGCCACCAGAATTTGGATTCAATAATAAATTCAAGTCGGCTTGAGTTTGTAATGAAATTGACTCAAACTTGACTATTTTGACTACAGCTCGATAATAAGGAGAATACTTTTTATGTAATATACTTGTAAAGGATCGGGCTTCATAATATTGGATTAGAATCTCTATTTTTTTTCCCGTCAGGATTAGAATCTCTATTAAATTCATAAAATATTTTAAAATTTTGAGTAATTTAAACTCAAAAATTCGGTAATAGGCTCGAGCTCGACTTGATTTATACACAGGAAGTTCAAACAGAATTTTCAGGTTCAATAATTTTAATCTGAACTCAATTTAAAATACAACTCGGAACTAAGTTTTCATTATTGTGTTAATTTTATGATGAGCAAAATATTATTCTAGGTAGTAGGAAGGCTAAAGGTATCAAGCTAAATTATACTTTTATTAGTTACGTACACAAGTCATGAGTCCGGCTCGAGTAAGGTTGAACCCAAAAAACATATAACCCAATTAAATAAACAAAATGAGGAAAATTATTTGTGTTGGTGACTTTGTTCATTCAAGCTTTTTTCTTCTGTGCACTCGTGTTAAAAATATTGAGTTGATTTCAGAAAACAAATTTGCGAATATAACATTTAGCTCAAGATTTTTATTTTTATTTGTTAATCGTCGTTAACTATTTGTTCTTGTTTAGCCTCGAAAACTTTTTTTTTTCCAAACACAAGGTTCTAATTCTTGTTCTTTGCTTATCAAAGGTATGCAATGTATACTATACAAATAGCCGAGCTTCCAGCTTCCAGTTTCTTTTCCTAAAACATATACATGAAGAGAAAAATATGACCTTAAATCAGCTTTTAACAGAATGTTTTATAACAGATTTAATCTAAAAACTATGTATAAAAACATTAACTGTAATAAGTGGTTTAAAGTTGGAACATGAGATTAGTAGTAAAAAGTTGAGGACTGTAGACAGTAGATAATTTGTCTGTTATGGAACTTTGTGCCTCGCGGTATACTATGAATAATTAGCAATGTAACATATGAGATTTTTGCAGTAGACATGATCCCCTTCTTAGCAAAACCGCAGAATTAAGCTGATCACTACTGATAATTATAGTCATCCTACGATAGAAATTAGCAGTTAACAATACTTGATTACTTATTTAAGTTTCTCCTGGGCCTTGCACTTAAATGATGCTTCACATTCAAGGGGTCCATGTAGGTTCCCTGGGGCTAAAGAAGCGAGCCTTCACATTCGAGTCCAGTAATTTGAGTGCAGCGTTGGATTTTATGCATCTTGGTGTTTTGTACTGATTAATGGATCCTCCTTGGCTGATAAACAAATCCATCAAGGACTCGAAAGTCCCTGGTTTCACCACACGGATCTCAAGAGGTCCAATAGACTTATCATTGGCACGACAGCGCCTGTAGTTGTAGTCCAGTTCTTCCTCCACTGCAATACAACAATCTTCAAGGACATTTAAATCGAGCTGGTTAGCTGAAAAATCATTCATAGTATTATTATTTACTAGAGACGATGACAATGCTGATGAGCACTGTATAATTTCCCAGTAGATAACATAGTGACCGGGGACAGAGGAGGTCTCTGCATAGCTAGTGTACTCCACCAGCAAAGCATTGTAGGGTTCTAGAAGCTTTTTGGCCACAGTAATGCTCTTGTGAAGGTCTTCTTCATTAGTTTTGTCATTGTCTATGCTCAGAACAACATTTCTCCTGCAGATGAACCGAAATTGCGGGGCTTTGTTGTGGAATCCAGTCACTTGAAGCACATCCCCAATTCTATATCGATTTAGTCCTGAATCAACCAAAAGTGTGTCAATACACAGATTACATGTGAAATTTAGTCGGAGACACTGTTTGTAAACAAAAAAATACTAAGCATCCCTAGCATTGTTGATAACCCTCTTCTCTTTTTAACAAGAGGTTGAGGGTTCGGATCTCAGGGGAGTCATGTGTAAGTATCATGGTGTAGGCCTCTGTCAAAACTCTGCTCGTCTTTTAGAAAAAAAAAGGAAGGGCAGGGGACTTCATGTTTCATGACATATACCAACTTGATGTACATGCATAGCTTAAAAGAATGAATAGCATTTAAGTTCAAAATTGGTTGAACACTTGAACTGTCTATCTAAAATGTATGCAAGTATGTCACAGTGTGGGGAATCCATCTATGTATATTATTTAAATTTAAATTCATATAAGTTAGACCAAATATATAAAAGTAGAGATGTTATGACATACCAGAAAATGTGGTAACCACCAGTTCATAGTAACAATCAAGTTTAACATCCACCAAGCCCACTAGCTTATTCTGTGGCACCTCTTCATCTTCATCCACATCCAGAAGTAATGTCCCATTCACTCCCAGAGGTATGAATTCAAAATAGCACATGTTAGGCAATAGAGTGAAAGAAACCTTATCCGGTGAACACAAAGGCTTCAAATTCACACCAAAATAACATTCAGAGGAAGCATACATGGTACAAATCAATGGCAATTTCTCATCACTATAATACTGCAAAGCTGGTATATATTGCGCCATGGAACCCGTGACAACAGCTTCAATGTACTTAGCCTTAGGCCAAAGTTGACAAATTATTCCCTTCCATGAATCCCTGCTACATATGGCCTCAATTTCGTCCGCCAAACGTGGGTCTGGCAACGACAGGATTGCTGACATAGCAGTCCTGCATTTGGAGTCAGTGACCTCTGCGAGGTTCACTTGACCATCCCTAATGTCATTGCATATATTCATCCATTTTCGTTCGAGAAAAGAGATGGATCGAAGTAAGGCTGATGCAAAAACTGCTCCAAGGCGAAGGACTTGGTTACGATGAACTAGACCAGCTAACAATTGACAGTACATGCTTTGGTTGCTGTCATTGCAAAGAATGGCTTCATCAGGGCTAGTAAAATCAGTGTAAGGATCACGTGACCGAAATTTGAAGTGCATGCTTTTGTAGTAGCTGGTTAGGACTGTCCTAGCCGGCAAGCCACAAGGAGTGGACATCTCAGCCTTCACAAAATAGAGGAACATGGCCTTTCCTTCATCGAGCCCTGGAATGTACCTGAATTGGAACCATATATAAGATTATTTCGCATACTATTATTATAAAATTAAAACATATGTGCAACAGTTGATATGGCCGAGTTGGTCTAAGGCGCCAGATTAAGGTTCTGGTCCGAAAGGGCGTGGGTTCGAATCCCACTGTCAACATATGTTTTGTTTTTATTATATTATTTTGAGTCCAAAGGGAGTCTAGACTACTAGTTTGGTTTTTCACTTTCTCCTTCTTGTAAAAAACTTTGGTTTTTAATCCAAAAGTATACATGCTAGTATTAGCTTTGTTTTTAAATATCGTAAAATAAAAAAGACGGAGATAAAATAAATGTATTCTTAACTGGTTCATAATAGGCATAATGAGATTATAAAGAAAAGTTCTGCGATCGAGATCTTCTTCAATAGACGGCATCAGCTTTGGCTCTCCAGCAGACGTGCCCGAACTGCAAAGGTAGAAAAATCAAGTTTAGCCTATAGAACTTAAAAATATAGAACATGCATGACCATGAGGATTTCGTTCCTAGGCAAAGACGAACAAAACACGCGTTTAGGGCCCCAACATTTTGGTCGAGGTCCCAAAATATTAAAAGACGTATATATATACACACACATATAGGTAGGAAGAGTGAGAGACCTGCACAGCATCTCAGTGATGGGGTGAGAAGTAATAAGAGAAGAGGCTTCACCATTGGCAATCCTTTGAATGTAAGGACGGATGGCCTTGTACGTAATAACAGGCACGCTCCTTTTAAACTCCAACACATCTTTTGATCCAAACAAGTACTTTTTCAAGTACTCAGTCTCACCATTTCTTGTTAGAATCTCTTTCAATAAGTTTTCTTGAACTTGATCAGCGTTTTGTGTTAGCTTCTCAAGCTCCTTCAGTGCCTTCTCACCTTTGTACTCTAACTTTTTCCCATCCATCTCTGTATTATATATGTTTAGATGAGAAAGAAGCTAATGACTAAAGAATTGGTTGCATAGTTTTTGAACCCATGTGGTCTATATATAGAGTTTTTTAGGGCTGTGTTTTGTCCCAACATCTCTAATTAAAATATCTTTTGTCCATGTATTTGAAATCTGTACAACAATTGCACTATGCTGTGCATAAACATATAATTATATATGATAATTAAAAAAAAAAGTTTCCCGAAAATATATTTTAGTTAACAAACAAATCATTGATCTGATATGTAACTGATAATGTACTTTAGATTATTCATTACTACAGCTCATGTTGTATTTAGTGGGAGAGAGAGAATGAATAATATTACTCGTAACCTAGTTCACATTTTATTATATTTTCTTCAATTTTATTCATTTCAAGCAACCAAATACATGCAATATCATCGATCTGTAAATTAGTTAAATAGAACATGTGCGGTATATATAGCTAGCTTACAGAGAGCGCAACAAAGTGGCTACTTTTATCCACTATATATATTAATTTATTGGTTTGCCATGGGACATATTTTAGTGATCATGTGAATCAAATGTTACACCGCCAACTTTTGGTAGCATCGCTAAAGCCAGTTAAACCAATCGAGTTAAACGCACTTAAGACACGACCCTTATGCGTGTGTGCATATATGCCAACCGACTATAGCTAGGGTGTAATCTTTTCAAAAGGAATTCACTCGAATGCTTTTCGCTTAAGTGATCAAATTCGTTCAGAAATATTAAGTTCGAGTTCGAATTTGATCCAATTATTAATTCTTAACTCAAAATTTTCTAATATTTTGAAATATTGCAAGAGTTCGCAGTGAAGCTATACATAGGACATGATGATGTCTTGCCCGATTTTGTGTACTCTAGCAGATAGAAGTATAGGGTTTTGTTCAGTACTTTTAAATGGAATAAAAATTGAAAACATATATGTATGCGGTAATAGTTTTATAATATAGATAAAATTGCAGCTTACATAGTTGAAGTTTTATAATTACTTTTGCACTTTATTAGTCGGAATAAAAAAGTATCCATTTACAGAGCTAAATATAATTTGTTTAAGCACTTTAAGGCCTTCAAAACATGGACGTTAGAAAAGTAACGGACCGTTACGTTTTTGAAGGGATAAAATGGTCAATTCAAACTTATAACGACTGTATTGTATATATTCCCAACTTTAAATCCTAATTTTAAAATATCCCAGTGATTATAAATTCAAATTTTATTAAACTCAGATACGACAAGAGTACATATTACCCATTAAATCTGAGTTTATAATCACTGAGTTGTTTTAAACTACGGTTTAAAGTTGTGATATATGTATAATATATATATATTATATATATAGAGAGAGAGAGAGAGAGAGATCGGTTAGTATTGGGTTGGACATGATCATGGATGATTGTGAGTACTGTAATCGTAGTGGCAAGTACATATTTTCTTTACGGAAAGCAAAGTTTACAAGAAGTGTCCCCGTCATTCATTGCTCGATCTCGTCAAGTGAAAGAAAGAAAATGCTTGTGACGTGTAAAACATATTGCTCAGATAGCAACCCTAGTGGTTAACAATTTTTCCTTTGAAAAAATCTATCAACGAAGCATCCATGTGAAGTTGTAGGATTATAAATTTCGTGTAAACGTACTTAACTTAATTAATCAAGCTCTAATGACTTTACATCAAATCTATAGATATGTGAATCAGTTACAGTACAGAATTTAGAAAACTACGACGACATGATTACAGTTTTGACATCTACTTAATTTAATTACGTGCATACAGTGTATATACAAGTGTACGGCGTAAATCACAGAAAAGTCACTTCAATTTCACCAGAAGCATGCATGGTAGTTACAATTATAGGACACCTACGTATAATATATATATATATATATATATATATATATATATATATATATATATATATATATATATATATATATATTGTTGCAATCCGGTATGACCGGATAAGACACAGAGGGAATATATGAATATTTACTAGGGAGATCGAATAAATAATAAGGTAGCTATAGGGTAGCTAGGTCCTATTAAGCCGTTAAAGAGTGATGAGAATATTGGAGCTTATAAATAACGAATTAAACGGGTAATAATCACAGCCATACAAGAAATTCGACACATACATATACGTGGACAGTGGATGAGGGTGAGGGGGTCGTTTAGTGTCGACTGATTTTCGAAAATTAGTGTAAAAATTATATCCTAAAAACTAATGTACTGTTATTAATATTAGTCGGGATATATTATTTTATAATTTTGGTTCCGTAAATTTTTAAAAGGCTAGGGTATAGTTTTATTTGTGATAAAACCCTCGCGTGCGCGTGCGTATTAAGTTTTATTGATGATTGATATATATATAGACTGAGTGTGACAACCCGGGTCAAATCCCGAGTCTTTTTTGAAAATCGGGTCAAGTCCCGACTTCCGAATCCGAAATAAGCACAAAGTAAACTCGTTCAAATACAACAACTTGGGTAATCCACAAGCCCCCAAAAGATCATAATTTGTTGGTGCACTTAGTAGTAGTACTTTTTACTTATATACTGAACAAATTATCTCAATTTACTCGATGTTGGACTGGGGTATTACAAACCCCCCACTTAAATTCCTGACGTCCTCGTTAGGCCACAAATAGCTCATAGGCCCATATCGTACCTCTCTAGCCATTGTGGGATAGTACCGACTAGTTTCGTGTCCCCACCTCCGGACCTCTGTCCATTGTGGGATAATACCACCAGCCTTCGTGTCCCCACCTCCGGCAACTTGACGAATCAAGCTTTCGAGAGTTGACTTTGATACTATATGTGATAACCCGGGTCAAATCCCGAGTCTTTTTCGAAAATCGGGTCAAGTTCCGACTTCCGAATCCGAAATAAGCGCAAAGTAAACTGGCCAAAATACAACAACTTGGGTAATCCACAAGCCCATCACAGACCCCCAAAAGATCATGATTTGTTGGTGCACTTAGTAGTATTACTTTTTACTTATATGCTGAACAAATTATCTCAATCTACTCGATGTGGGACTGAGGTATTAGACTGAGGCTCGCATTTAATTTTTACTTATAACATGAATTTTCTAATGAAATTCCAGGATGGTTTTGTCAAGTAATTAAGCTACTATATATGTACGTATGTGAAATGTGAGTGTAGTAGTGTAGTAAAATGCCAGCAGATTCTGTTATGGTCGTTATTCACATCTTTAAAATCAAGTAAAACTATCCATGATGATGTTGATGTATGATCAATACTCATCCATATATATCCCATCCCATCAGGTTGGTGCTCGCCGCATCCTTCTTCACTCACTCGTCATCTTCTTTCTCCTTGCTTTTTCCTAGAATCCTAGCTAGCTTTTCCTTTACAAAAGCAGACACACGCAGATGTCTCATGTCTGCATATATATATCATACATTGTTGCGAATTCGGAATTAAAATATTTAGTGATAAATTTCTTGTTGATTATTTAGTGATAAATATTTTGTTCCGGTTCAACTTTGATTAGGGCATATATATATATATTTATGCTGCGTAGATGGTAGATATCATCTTCTTCCCGTCCATCAGAAAGCAGTGAAAATGGTAGAAGAGAGAGAGTCGGATTTTTGGGACATGTTTCTCAATATTTGGCATTTGCATTATCACACCAAGGCCCTAGCTAGCCTAGCTCCCCTAGCTAGGTAGAACAGAATTCAAATATAGCGTGCGTCACCCGAATCATACTGTCTACCATTATATATACCTACACTGATATATTCTTGAATTTAATCTCTTCATATATATATATAATATATATATGTCTGTGATCGAGAGAGAACCACAACTAGATGAGAGAACCAGGGAACCACTCTTAGAGCCATTGATTTTGTGATGATCCAACAGTTGACATTTTTTTGATTCATTAAAATCTATTTAAATAATTTCCATATATACAAGAAGGGGTAGACTTGGAACTGTGTAATATTTTTATACGCATAGTAATAAATACATATCTCAGCAGTTTATTTGATTGTATTTATTACCATATTTGTTTTTGGACGTTATATCTTCCTCCATGTATTTTGATATCATATCTTTGACGGGTGAATTAACTGAATGGATAATTATGTTAATTCATATAGACTATTTGTATAACACAACTGCATTTTTTTTCATTGTGTTTATTCATTATTATTACGAAGAGAAGCATCTAACAACAATGGAAGGAACAACGGAGAGTGAATCTCGTATTCTATCTCATACACTTTTAAAATAAACACATATGCACTGTACTATATATGTTTTTTTGTTTTAACTATTTCATTTTCCTTGTTTTGTAGGCATGGCCAGCAACACCTTTTCCGACATTGAAGTTGAACAAGATTTTGATGAAAAATACTCGAATGATTTTAAGGAACTTGGCAACGACTGGGTTCCTGTTTGTGCAAAGGAGAAAAAGCCTTATATAAGGCAGTTTTCCCCCGACCTGGATTCTGCTTTTAATTTCTATAAGGAATACGGTCGTGTATGTGGATTTGATGTTCGTCGGTCAACTAAAAAACATAATCGCAGAGGTGACACTATACTGAAATATTTTGTCAGTTCCAAAGTTGGTTCTCCTAAACCGAACAGTTCAGAATCCACAATTGAATCTGGTATTGATGATAATAAAAGGAAGACCGTTTCAGCTAAGTGTGAGTGTTTCAGTTGGTGTTTGGGAGGAGGATGGTTTCATTGTTAAAAGATTCGATGAGAACCATAATCATCAATTTGCGAGGAAGGGTTGTCTGCAATTCTTGCGATGTAGCCGCTACCTAACTGACTTTCACAAGCGCTTCATTGTTGATGCTGCAAAATCTAAAATTGGTCATACCCGTGCTCACAGCATTTTTAAGGCATTGGTTAGTTCTTATGAAAATGTGGGGGTTACTGCGATGGATTTCAAGAACTTTTCAATAGATATAAAGGATTATATTGGTATTCACAACGCTGACATGATCATACAGAAATTTAATGATATTAAGTCAACATCCGATGGTTCTTTCATGTTCGAGTATAAGAATGATTCAAATAACCACCTCACTCAACTCTTCTAGGCTGATGGTATTGGAAGAAGGAGTTATGATGTTTTTGGAGATGTTGTGTCTTTTGATGCAACATATCGAACAAACAAGTAGATAAATATTAATTGCAAAATAATTAATATACATATTAATAATATATGATATTAATATGTAATTATTAGATAGGGGTTAAATTATCATTTCATATAATTAAATTATAATATATACTTATTAGAGAGGGGTTAAATTGTCATTTAACACCATTAAATTTGTTCATATTGTCATATTATATATATATATATATAATAGATGTATTTTAGTGGGTTTAGGAGAAACCCTGATCGTAGTAATTTTGGTGATTAAAGCATAAATGATCAACAAATTGTTGATCATTTGCTTATACCTTATAAGAAAACAAATCTCATAATGAGCTTTGTCATAATTAACAATTCGAATATTAAGCTAAATTTTTGGCCAGTGACGGGTTGAAAACGTACTACGACCACACTGATTCCGATCTTTTATGCGACGAAAACAAGAACCTGAAGTTAACATTAGACCCTACACACTGACTGTATAGGGTGTGAATACTTTCTTTCCCGAGCTCTCTTTGGTTAAGTTCCACCAAACCACAGCACTAGAAAACGTGCATTGCGTTGCTTTCTCCAATATTACTATACATCTCGCAGTGTGATGTGTGAATGGCTCTGCTTGCATAATAATGGACTGACTAGCTAGGAATCCTTTTGGCGTGGATCTGCATGTAAATATGTTACATACATGTATGAACTTAATTGACCGGGTTGGCCCCTCTTCTTTTGTTCTTTCATTATAGTTAAAGCATCCTCCTTTCTGTCACATACATTTGTCCCTAGCCATGTCATATGTTTGTTCCAACTACTACATTATTCATTGGACTTTAGAGACGTAGCCATAGCCCCAAAGCCTCGCGACAAAATTAATAAACCGCATCGCACATGTCACCTAATTCTACTTATATACGATACGAGTATGTCACAACAACGGAAAGTATAATAACAATATGTGTACAATATTAATTTTGTATGAACTAAATGTAGCATACCCAATCGACCTGTAACAGCTTAACCAACAATCTTTACGCCATTGATATATCAAATCTAGGAGTAAATTTATTTCGCCGCGATTTAAGTCCTAGAAAGTAAAATTCCTTAAGGTAACCTCAATTGGTTGTCAACTTAAAAAAAATTCCAGTACAAATTAATGGCACAGTGATACCCCTGTATTTACAAAGTTAATCTCCTGTATTTATATATTTTATATATATAAATAAAATAAATCGAAGATGACGTCAGGACCATGATTTCAACGTAACATATACTGCACACTTATGCCCGAGACTTTAACCTTGATTTATTGTTAGTTACCGAACGAAGAAGGAAATGAACTACTGTATAACACTAGTAATGTGAATATGGACTGTTTCTTTCGGCAGATGATTCATCTCTATATATCTTCTCTTCTCATGTTTTCAAATTTGTCAGGACATTGAAGAGCATGACGGAAGTAGGGGGATTAGAGTGAGCCCCGCCCCGCCAACTTTTTAATACGTAGAAATTTTAATATAAAATAATTCGTATATATCGTTTTCCCATAAATATTATAATTTTTAATTTAATAATAATAATTAGTTTAAAATTGAGATTCTGAAATCTTCGACTATGAAAATTATGAAAATAAATCTCCATAATCGAATAAAAGATAAGATAAATATTTTAAAATTTTCAATTATTAGTATATATTAATTAAAAAAGAGATTGTAAAGTAAATCACATGATATTGATGATTATTTTTTATTAAATCTCCCTATATCATAATTTTAATTCCGTCCCTGTTCAAGAGTATACCTATTGTCAAGGTTCTATTTAGCAGGCACTCAATTTTAAATGGAGTTAAAATATTAAATAATGAATTCTATTATTATGGATGTAAAAGACCACTTTTAATGTGTAAATATTGCGTTAATTCACTTGGGGGGTTAAATGGCATATTAGTCATTAAACTGACTGAAAACTTGCAAGTAGATCACTCTACTCAAAAAACTTGCAGTCAAATAACTGCACTACACAAATATTTCAAACAAGTCATTATACGTTATGGACGTTAAAAAACGAACGGAAGTATGAGTGTGCAGACTGACGTGGCTGATGTAATGTACAACTCACTTTAAAAAGGTATCCGACCCATTTGTAAAACTCAAACATTAAATAATAACTCACTTTAAAAAGGTATCCGAGCCATTTTATTTATGATGAATTAGCTTGTGTTAATGCTATGAATTATTTAAATTAGTGCATCTGTTAGTAAGGGTTCTAAAATTTTAATTGAAACAAAAAAAAAATACAAATCATAAGCACGTGGTAATTAAATAGAAGAGAAAGAGTGACATAATATTGTAGATGTTCTCTGTTTGAATAATCAAACAGGCCCTTCCAAACCAATCTCAAGTTTTGAGACTTAATATGCATACTTAAGCATACAGATTCCAAAAGCACATGGTCCAAAAATACATGTCCAAAATAGCATTCATACCAAAGACTTTTAATACAGTAAATAGTTCCAAAAACACATGACTATTTCTTGGGCCTTGGGGGTGCAAAAGCTTTTACAGGCTTTGATGAAGTTTCCCCTTTTTCTGTTGCTGTGAGCTTCTTAGATCTTGTGTTTACAGCTGGGGGGGTTGATGCAAGTAGGGTACATCCAGGTGTTGATGCAGGTGGAGTGCATCCAGTTCCTGTATGCTGCCTCAAACTTGGTGTTGGCATCTAAGTTGTAAAAGAAAATACAAGTTAGCATGTGCAAAACAGTAATTATAAAATAAACAAATAAATGAATGACTTACAAATTTCATCCTTTTGTTAGATTTTTCTCTTGCCTGTACTTGATGTTCTCTCTGAATTGACTGATCAACATCATCAAGTGTTTGCTCCTCAACCTCTCTCATTGCCTCATCCATCAAATCAGCCTCACCAGTTGAGTGTTCAATCCCTTGCCTTTGCAGTTCATCTACTATTTCTGTGTCTGGATTCTGATTTTGTGTTTCCTCTGGATCAACTGGTTTATCTGGACATGCATTCTTCCTGTGTCCTACCTTCCTGCATATACTACAGTGCATCTTTCTTCCAGTGTATGTCACCCTTGATTTATTTCCCTTAGAGACAGTGCCCTCCCAACCTTCTCTTCTTCTTTGTGTTTTTGGTCTCCCCCTTAGCTTCTTCACAAGCAATGGGGGAAAGACTGTATCCCCCTCTACATCCTCCCAAAACTCCTCACCTCTAAGTACTTCTAAACAATTTGAGTATGTTCTTATATATGTCTCTTTTGTGTACCACTTAGCCACAAAATCTAAGGGATTTTGTCTTGACTCTTGTATGGCAGTAACAGCATGACAACAAGGCACCCCAGTCAAGTCCCATACTCTACATGCACATGTCCTGTTTTTTAAATTCACAGAGACAGACCCACCATGACCCTTTACAACATATGTTTCTCTACCATCCCACAAGACTTTGTAACCTACAGACTCTTTGATGGCTTCATCTATTATTTTTTTAACTCTCGGAACTATAACACAGTCCTTTCTAGCCATCCTATCTCTATTTTGATGAATGCGTGTCATAATCATATCATGGATCTCAACAAGCATATCAATAAGGGGCATGTACCTGGCTTTTACAATCCAAGAATTGAAGCACTCACTGATGTTGTTTTCTGTACTATCAGTGTTGGAGTGAGTGCCAAAATATGCCTTTGACCATGCTCCGGGTGGAAGCTCTTTCATTTTTTCCCATGCTCCTTTTGAAGCCCTCTCAAGCTCCTTGAATGCTGTCTTGAATGCTTGAGGGTGTGTAGCCAGAGATGCCTTCCAAAATGCATTGCTTACTAGATTAGATGGGTATACTTTCTTCAAGTTGGAGCTTAGATGTCTGGTACAGAATCTGTGCTCCACTTGAGGTAGTAATTCTCTAATGGCCTTGTCCAGACCCTGCAATAATTGAGACAAGTAATTATGTAATGAAAACCAAGTAATTAGGAAATAAAACAAGTAATAAAGACAAGACTTAGTGTTACCTTCTGCTGATCTGAAATTAAAGTTTGCCCAAATCCATCACCAAGATTCAAATCATCTATGAGAAGCTCCAAAAACCATTTCCAGGAGTCATAATTCTCCCTCTCTACTACAGCCATTGCAATAGGAAAAATAGCATTCATACCATCTCTTCCCACTGCAGACAGAAGTTGTCCTCCACAAACAGATTTTAAAGCTTTTACTATTTACAGTGTTATTCTTGTTACTATTTAAGATCTCCCCAGCAAATCTTCTCAGTTTTTCATAGTGTTCTTTCATTCTGTCTTCCACACCACTTAAAGCTTTCTGCCTAACTCTACAACACTTAGCCTCACACACATCAACCTTAAGCACTCTCTTAATTTCATCTTGCATTTCTACTAATTTCCAGTTAGGATTTCTCCTAATCCTATCTCCATATTGCTCAACAAGATATTTGACAGAGACATGTTTATTTTTATAGTTCCATACACAGTTATGCTCATTTACTATAGTCTTTATCTGCCAACATTGAGTATCTTTAATGTAGCTGGCCCACATTTTAAATGGACATCCACTAGCACACACAACTTGGATTCTTTTCTTATCATTATGCAAATACTTGTAGGGCCTACCACTGTCCATAGAACTCCTCCTCAATGCATCTTTTAATTCTTTTTGGGTAGAAAACATAAGTCCAGCTTTGAATTTTATATCCTTTGCAGCAGTGTTAACATTAAAAACTTCATTCACATATTTAACTTTACCTATATCAACAGGGGGGGTAGCATAACACACTTCCTCATCACTCTCTTCACTACTAAATGCATAATTATACTCACTCTCACAACTATAGTCACTGTCACTTTCTTCCCCACTCCACTCATTCTCTTTTTCATATGCATCTATTCTTGATTTCTCAGCCCTACAATTTTTTCTAATCTCCATGAATTCTTCATCACTAAAGTCCCTCTCACTCTCAGAATTATTTTCTACATAGTCACCTTCTACAAATTCGTCATTATGATTTTCATCTTCATTTTCATTAGAACCATCACACCTACATACAGACGCTGGTAAATGATACACATATAGTTGCACACACTTATTATCCCCATCTGCCATTTCAACCATTTCATTTTTTGATTCTTTACACAAAAGCTTCATTGACCCGTTAAACATATTCTTATAGTATAATGAATCAAATTCCCCAACAATATCACCCAAATAGTTCTTCAAATCATTTACACTCATATTTTGCAAGTCCACACCCTTATATAATTTCGAAGCAGTAGAATCGTAAGTTCTAGTAGGAGTGTGAACAAAACTACCAGAATAATACACTATGAGATTATATAAATTACTCCTGCACAATCACAAAAGAAGATTTCATTCAAACATTTTACTCACATAATTTCTATCAAGAGTATATAAACCTAATGCACAATAAGATTCGTATGGGTTGAAAAAGAAGATGGCTTACATGATGATGATGGCTGACAATCGAACACTACACTCGCTCTTCTTCGCAGCAAACTCGATTTAGCTCAACACGCAAACTCGATCTCCATCTCCATCCAGGGGTTAATATCTTCGCTAGGTTATATTGGGGGTGGGTGTACTTTAATTAACGGGTTATATTATTACTGGGTTTGTAACGGGTGGGTTTGTAACGGGTGGGTTATTAACGGGTGGGTTAGTCTACGTGGCAGCATACTCGCTCAATTTAAACGGCTCTCCGTTAAAAGTCAATGCTATTTAACGGCGTTGAAAGTTTTATTAGGTTTAGTCACCTTTCAGCAATGACTATGTAGTGCAGTTATTTGACTGCAAGTTTTTTGAGTGGAGTGATCTACTTGCAAGTTTTCAGTCAGTTTAATGACTGATATGCCATTTAACCCTTCACTTGGGTGAGAATTTTCATAATTTGATACGGAGTATTAATTTGAAGTGGGCCACTGGGTCTTTTGATGCGGATAATTGCCCTATTGCGAAGTTTTCCCCATATAAAAGCCCAAATAGAGTTCTCAAGTAACAGTGGCTCAAGGTTTTTGCACAATAATTAATGAACTCATTTTAATAGTCAAAGAGAAATATAAATAAATAAAACAATATTTATTGCATTTTATAGATGAAAAGTCAATAAAACATTTTTGACTAAAAAATTTAAAAAAATGCAAATATGTGTTTGGCAACTTGGGTAGGTAATTAAGAAGTCATATGCGAGCCGTGACCTAATCATCATGCCATTATTTAAACTAATAGAATTAGGCCAAAAAAAGATGTTGAATAAACTACCTATGTATAAAAAATGGATTTTCAGAGCTGGCTTGCTAGTATATGAAGGTTATTTGACCTTCCTTTATATTTTAATTTTTGCTAATTGCAACGGCCAATAACATAAACATATTATTAAGTATGCAATTAACAAAAAAAAAAGGTATGCAATTAACAAATAGTTGGACAACTAAAATGCTTTAAGGTAGTTGCCTGCATATTGAAATAGTCTGAATGTCAACTCTGTGTCTCTATCTTGTCTACCAAATTGTCAAACTGAATATAAATTCGGGTGCGCTTCGTGTTGCTATACAGTATGGGGATGGTTTGAATGTGCGTCGAAAATGGAAATGAAGGTGATGAAAATAGGAGTAAATTAGAATGTATATACTTGGCAATTCTAGTAAATAAGGAATGATGTATCCGATTAATGCAAATGATGTTCACATTCCAATCATTCAAAATTTTCATTTTTTTTAATAATTTGACTTATTGTCTTACAAATGAGTATTTATTTTAATAAATTATTAGAAATCGCGTTCATAATTCATTTATTATGAAGCGCCCTATATTATACCTGAATCCTGATTTAAAGATAAATAAATATGCAGATCGGAGCTTGTTATTCATTGTCAATTTGACCCCTACAGTGAATTTGTTTTTCTAATCTACCTGATAGCTACGCTTTAGACTATTTTGTGTAATTATTTGGGAATACACTTGAGGAATTTTGAAATTTGAATTAGTAAATGAGAAGCAAACACTTGAACAATTAAAATTTAAATCATTATGTATCAAGTTTTTAGTAATCAAATTAGGGTATCTGTTTTTAAATCCTGTGGTCGAATCCATGATTATAACAGAAAATCTACTACAGCATTTGCACATACCAAAACACATCAACTTGTAATTAACTATAAAGAGTTCCATTTGGTGAATATCACCACCAACAAACCCAATTTCTTAATACTAAAAACTTGTTAAATATTTGAACAGGCTTGCAGCTGCCCTTCATTAGACAGAGACATTACCATTGAATAAAAAAGAAGGAAACTGTAGTAAAATATAAGATTAAAAGCAGAAGAGGAAACAAACAGCTTGGTAGAAGAAAAAAATGGCAGCTTGTTCTGTCTTCCATTTCACCATCTTGTCCTCTTTAATTCTTACAACAATCCTCATATCGTCCTCGGCCACGGTTGCTGGTGGTGGCGACAGCTGGATACCTATTAAGGTAGCTTGCACAGGGTCCATTGGGGAGTGCATGATGGGCGAAGAATTGGACATGATGGATTCAGAGAGCAACAGGCGCATACTAGCAACTACCAAGTATATAAGTTATAACGCTCTGCAGAAGAACAATGTTCCTTGCTCTCAGAGGGGTGCTTCCTACTATAATTGTAAACAAGGTGCTCAAGCTAACCCCTACAAACGTGGATGCAGCGCCATCACTAAATGCCGGAGTTGAGATTTTCTTCATTTAATTGCCTAATTACATATACATACATGTAATATGAAAATATTCAAGAATAAATTGCGTACATGCATCGTTTTATATATCTGTGTACTAGACTAGCAGGTTTTGTGATTTGATGATACACATATTAATATACATAAGAATTTCATGAAAATTAAGTCCAGAACAAGAACATAAATTTACCAATTTTAGAATCAGAAATGGACAAGAAATTAAATATCACAGATACAATTCTTTTTGGTAATGAAGGCACAGCCACTTCAAATAGTAGCACCATCCATGCACCTACGGTAACTCAACAGATGAAACCGAGTGGTTCTTCTTAGTACAACATATACAACAACATTTGCAGTATTCAAATTTATAGTGAACAAGATTAAAACTTCCAGGACAATGATTTCGAATAAGGAGGGCGATCCTGACCACAGTTGAGACTAATGCCTACAAAATAATAAGCTCTTTCCTCACAAGTTCACTCCAAGGGAAGGAGTATTCAACTCCCCTTAACCGTGTTCTTTAGCAAATCAAGCCCTAGATTTATTAATTTGTTAAATACTCTACGACTTAAAATTTTTATATATATTAATGCTAGAACATGATACTCAATATTAATATGTACATGTGTACATGCCTTTGTTTTGAAATTGATTAAGATATATGGTTATTTCAATTAAGAAGAAAATCCCTTGTCTTTATATTTCAATAACAACTTTATTTCTTCTTCTTGATTGCAATAAAAAAGAAACGGCTGTTCTCTAAATTTTTTCTTTGTCATGGCTCCTGGGCTGGAAGTTTCTCCCTTGCTGATAGATTTAATTTGGAGCCTCATTGGTGAATCCCAGAACATTGCAAAGCTGAATACAATAATGGTTGATCGTGAATGGCATCTTCCTCCTTCGAATTCCACTTCAGTGAATGAATTTAGGCACCTTATCTCAGTCATTCATATACATCCTGTCGATACTGTTAGTTGGGATGATCAAGAGGATGTATGTGTTTCTTTAATTTGGAGAACGATACGGGGTAGGGTGGCTGGCTGGCTCCAAGGATCATATTTACAAATACCAAAATAATGGATTTCATTAATGCTGGTTAGTCAGGAAGGATAGAATGTCGATGTGCAAATATTGTCACCTACTTGGTCTTATGCCATGCGGATAACTAACTGCTCCACCAGCAGGCAGAATATATCCCTCTTGATTGGAATCAAAATGCCTTGTATTGGTCTTCTCTTGCTTCCAATGGATTGGAAAATCACCTCAGTTGTACATTTCCTCAGCAATAGTTTATGTTTGGAATGAACGTAACAGAAGTATTCACTCCTCAAAAGTCCGTTCAGTGATCGAGTTGGTGCAGAATATTAAGTAAAGTGTTAGAGAAAGGGCCTTTACATTCAAATTTTTTAGAAATTCGACCAGGACTGATTTTTCGTTGTTAGTATTATCTATGTACTAATCAAGTCAATTGGTCCTTTTGTGTGCTAGTACTCTAGTGCAGTTTGTACTTGTTATATTGTTCATTATGAATGAGCAGTGCTCACCATTCTCTTGAGTCAATTTCTCTCTCTTTTTTTGCTAGTTAAACTAATAGAATCTGTAAATATCAGGTAATGTTCCTAAGAAATTTTGTAATTTGAATTGGTAAACAGAAAGTGGACACTTGATGATGGTATCGACAATATAAACTTAAATCATTAGGTATTACAATTTATAACTACAACACAAAATTAAGTTTTCGGAAATCAAAAGGCGTGTGATGTTAAATCCCGTGCTCCAATCGATGATTATAACAGAAAATCTATTATTGCACAGACATATCCAAAAGCATCAACTTGCAATCAATACTGTATAAAGAAGTTCCATAAGGTGAATACCACATTAAAACTGCTTATATATTTGAACTGGCCATTGGCTCATTTCTTCTTAGACAAAGACGTTACCATAAATTAATGATTTTGTACTAATAGAGAAGCCTTGTGAACTACTAGAAGAAACAAACAACTTGGTAGAACAAAACAATGGCACCTTCTTCTGTCTTCCATTTCACCATCTTCTCCACTCTACTTCTTTCAGCAATCCTCGTCTCATCCTTGGTCACGGTTACGGTAGCTGGTGGTGGCAACAGCTGAATACCTATGAAGCCAGCTTGCACAGGGTCCTTAGGGGAGTGCATGATAAGTGAAGAATTCGACATGGATTCAGAGAGCAACAGGCGAGTACTAGCAACTACCAAGTATATAACTTATGACGCTCTGCAAAAGAACAATGCTCATTGCTCTCAGAGAGGTTCTTCATACACTAATTGTAAACAAGGTGCTGAAGCTCACCCATACGACCGTGGCTGCAGCTCCTTTAATGGCTGCCGGAAATAATTTTCTCCACTTCCCTATTTATAATTTACTTGCATGTAATATGAAAATAATTCAAGAATAAATTGAGGACATGCATCTTTCTTTTCTATGAAGTCGAGTACCAAACTGTTTTCTCGTTTATTGTTGTTATGTAAAGGCATGCCATTGCCGCCAGGTTTATGATTACATAATATATATTTATACTTACGAATTTTCATGAATAGTTCAAAAACTGTTTATCTTTAGCCGTTTGAACAAATATTCTTCATCAGGGAGCGTCTGTAACCAATATTATTCAATTTTTGGCTGGAAAAATAAACTGACGCAACTAGTTTTATAGAAGATTGACATTATTTAGATGCACTCTTCAAAAAAACATCCAATTAAAATATGAGAATCGGAGTACTACAACACTGATATACTCCGAGTCTCCGACTGACACTTGTGTAGTTGTGTGATATAAAACTTTTTTAGGTTACACGTTTACCCTTGGTAAAATAATTCATTGGACCTGAAAGGACTAGAAAAGTATGACCGACATTATATTTGCTGGAGATGCTGAGTTGAGGATAGTTCTTGAAGAAAAGGAAGTTTACACAGGCCAAATATGGAAAAGAACATAAAGTTACCAATTCCAGAATTAGAATTGGACAGGGAATATCACAGATACAATTCTTTAGGTAATGAAGGCACAGCCACTTCAAACAGTAGCCCCCTTCATCAATGGTAACTGACAGGAAAAAATCAAGTTGTTCTGAGTACAGCATAAACAAAAACATTCAACATTATAGTTCTCCGGTGCCCCTACGTGACTGGCAACTGTTGTCAATTGTCATAGGCACAAAATTAAAACTTCCAGGAGAGACATTTCGAATTGGGAGGTTGATCCTATCTGGTGTCAATTCATGTAGGATCCTACATGGTTGAGACTTGAGACTAATCGCTACAGAAAATACACTCTTTTCTAACAAGGTCACTCAAATCCCAGGAATATCAAACTCCGTTTAGGCGTGTTATTTAGAAAACTCAAGTCCTTGCTTTAAACAGTGTACCCAGAGAAGAACATGGGGGATCATCTCAAAAGACAAACATATCTAACCATGGATGAACTCTAAATTTTTTATAAAAATCTAATATTAGTGTAATAGAAACCCTGTGCTAACAACAAAAATACACATAGAACATTATTAGAAGCTTTAAATATAAACTGAATAAAGTGAGAAACTTGTGATGTGCATGAAATAAAACTTAAACTCCAATATAATTCGCTGATTTTTACGTATATCAAAACAAATATACGTAATATATAGAAGAATTTTAGCAACATAAAATCCGAGAAGTAGCAAGAATCTTGACAAAATAACATCCGAGAAGTAGCATCAGTTCTACTAGCAACAATATAACACAAAAGGGAAACAGACAACAATTCCTTGCACATATTTAAACTTGTCTGAATCGCTGAACGACATTCACCTAAAGAAAATTCTATGCAGAGCCTTCCTCAGTCTTTACATCTTCTGTCTTTGGGGGTGGCACTGGAGATGGAGATCCCTCGGCTCCCATTTCTGTTTTCAATTCATTAATGCTCTGCTCCAGATCATTTATCCGACCTCCCATTTCATCGAGTACATTACAATTAAGGAAACATTGATATAACTTTAACTCTCAATAAGACAACAACCATATAAAGGTTATAAATATTTCCTATGAGAACAGCAAACAAATTCGTATAAAATATAATAATCCAGCACCCGGGTCTAAAGTGAATGGCACAGAATAATTGTATTGCATAAAATCTAGGCAAGTTAGTAGAACCTATTTTTTATGGAATAGCAAGTTTTAAAAGTAGTGTAAAAGGATATTTTTTGAAACAATGGACTCAGACATTGTCTGAAACCTGGCTTGCTGCAATAAAGTATGTTACTTAGTAAAAGTCATACCACTAGTAAAAACACAATTCTGCAAACCAAAGTTATGGGAGAAAGAGATTGCAATACAACTCACCATTTGTTGAAGAAGATTCTGTACCTGGAAACAAAATGAAGTGTAAATGAATACGAAGCTTAAAGGATACAAGGTTTCATAAATCATTAAATCTAATGATAAGAATTCCGTACGCCCATGGAAACACTCTCTTAAACCATGCAATAATGATTAAATATAGCATAAAACTTATTAAACAGCAAGTCCTAGCCGCTCTTCATCTGATATGTGCATTCAAATTGCATTTTATTCAAACAGACATGATTACAATTTGAAAACACAACGATAAGACAACAAAAAAACTGATGCACTATATAGGAATACCATTACAGCAGAGCTAAGAAAGATAATATAGATTTTGTCAAACTTCTTTGGAACTAAAGTTAGGCACAAGTCAACAAACTCACAAAAACAGTCATATCAGCACTGCTTTGCTTCATATCTTCCGAATCTTGCCCATCCTGTTGAGAGATAAGCGGTCAAAAGTCAAGACTCTGATTAACAACATATAAATGTCACAGAATGAAGCAAGGGATAATTAGGTAATTTACTATCAACATAGAAACAATAGGTGTATCCTTGTTACTTCCACAGTTGTGCAAAAGAATATAGTTTCTAAGAACAAAGAAATTCCACTACAACTCTATAAGACTAAAATAACATATACATATATCTAAAGTTAGAGATAAACAAATGCTACACAAATTGCATCCTATTATATAAAGTTCAGAAAATTTCAAGGTCAAACTAAACAAAGAGCATGAAGTTTTATTGAGGCAATGACATGGTAAATTGGTTGTTTTAAATTCAAATTAAAATGAACATTCATATTGTTTTAACGCAATGTGTGAATCTCCTCAGTCCTCCCCTTCTCTTATAATTGTATACATATTACCATACTATTTCCTCTCTCTCACACTCTCCCTCTCTCTCTCCCTCCCTCTCCCTCTCTCTCTCCCTCTCTCTCTCTCCCTCTCTCTCTCCCTCTCTCTCTCTTTCTCCCCCCAAAAAATATATAACATTCTCAATATTCTAAAATCCAAAATGTGCAACAAGGCAACACCACAAAGAGAGATTTAGACCAGAATAACAGTCCATCGAACCCCAATCACAAAATGCCCGAGGAACTAAAAACAAAACTCCCCCACAAATAAACCCATTTCAAATCCCCCAAATCAATTAGGGCTCCGCATATTTTGTTTATTTTTTATTCACCGAGCTTCATCGGTAAAACACTAATCCCCACTAGTCTAAGTAAATAGAATCATCAACCATAAATAAAAATCAAAACCACCTCAATATCAAATTGTTACAAGCCCTAACAAGACATATACAAAAATTAATCGTAACCCTAGAAAACATAATAGATACAAATAATTATCAATGTAAAAAAAATAAAAAACAAATAGATCGATTAGAGTAAATTACAATTGTATATAAAAGGTATGATTGGGGCGTACCATTTTCTCGTGGCGTTTGAATCACTTGAGGCCTCCGATTAGATGTATGTATGTATGTATATATGTATGTGATTCACAGTGAAACCAAATGAAAATGAAACCAGCTGTGTATAATGTGAGGGTATGTTTTGTTTATTTTACCAATGTGCCCCCTGCTTTATTTAAGTTACGGATAAATTTGAATTGTACTCGCAAATCGTATCTCCCATTCATTCACTACTCCTTTCTTTTTTTAGTTCATCTATTTCTTAATGGTTTTGAAATAATATTTTTTTTACTACTTTAAACAATTATTTTATTATTTCACATATATTTTTTCCTTTTTTTTAATCATTTTTTAAATATTTATACAGCAATTGAGTTGGACGAATAAATTAGTACTTTGATTAATCTTATCAGTTTTATTTAAAATACAAATAATATAGTTATTAAAATAAATTATTTTTTTATAATCTAATAAATGTAGAAAACCTTCATGTTGGCACTACAAAATTGAAATTCTCCAACTCTAATAGAAAGTCCTTCCAACACATGCTCTATAATGAAAAAGTTGAGACTTGATGGCGCTCTTGGAATTCAAATTTTAACCATCTTTACTTTAACCAATCACTAGAGTAAGGTTGAAAATGGTAACAGATTTACTTAACATCAAACAGTTCCAAATTCACCAACTAATTACTTGTAGTTTATATGCATTATAAAGAGAAAACTCAAAGTTCTCAATGTCAAAACATTGTGGTATAAAATTAGATTTATCAGACTACAACCAGAATGTGCAAACTTACGACCATATTGCTCGGGGTCGATAACCAATCACAATGGACTTGGTGATGTATGAGCCGAAAACTAGAATACAAAATTCAAGCACTGGTGTACAAACTAGTTTGTAAAAATTTGATCATACATGAGCAATTCATTTCTGCTTTTCTGCAGCTAACCGTTTATCATCCGCATAGGGATATTCTGGTGAAGCACTCCACACACCCCACAATAGTAGTAAGTGGATACAAAGAAGCAAAAACGATGAATAAGTATTTGAGGGATAGACATTCCAGCAGAATTCCACCCCCACAAACAAGATTATGCTGCACAAATAACGAACTAGAAGTTGTGAGCGAGTAATTACATATCAACGATGCAAAAATCAGCAATAATTTAGGCAAAAAACATGTACGTGTAAAAACTAGTACAAAGTAACCGACCGTAGGAATGTCGGAAAAGGGGCTTTCCACAATAGATATGGTAAGGTATAGAAATACCTGCATATGAAAGTGCACAATAATATTAATGGCACTTCACTGAAAGTAAAAAATGTGTGTAGAAAAATAGAAGGCATTTCGATCAAGCTACAAGGAAATTATGATATAAAATAAATTTCATATATACATAGTATCACGTTATTGGTTACGACCCTCAACATCTGACTATTAATGAGTAATATTTTGCACAAACATGTCGATCATATCATATAGCATACTGAAGTTGAGGCAAAGCAGGATTCTACAAGTCCAGAAACTATCACAGGACTACATACTTGTACCATTTCATAATTACTTAGTCGGCAAGAGTAACAATCCTAAAATTTATGACCTTTACCGGAGTTGGTAACAGATCATAATAAGACTTAAGTAAATTAAACACATATCAAAGAGTATTATACTATTTAGAATATTAAAATATTCTAAAGAACCTGTCTACTTCCTACAGTAAGCAACTGCTACCGCAAGCCAGCCTAGAGATGAGATGTACTTGCACACTAAGTCTGATTTAGTTAGTGCTCTATCTTAAAAGGAAGATCAGGGGAAGAAGAGAGTAAAAAGGAAGGACTGAGGCATATATTATTGAACTACACAGCACACAGCCACAGATTGTCAATAACATGCTCACACTATCCAGCAAAGCATTTCAATTCACTATAAGCTGATTACGGAATCTGAATATGCATGGATGAGTTTATACCAGCTCTAAGAATCTCAATCAAACACAAGCTGATGCAGAACGGAAAATAAAAATATTAGTTCGTATTTATTTTATGTTATTATTTAGGAATATATTTAATTGTAACTCATTATAAAGTTTAATTATATATATGTATTATATTAGGAATATACTAGAATATGATAGAGAATAAAAAAAAGATTTGTTTCCTTTATTATGAAGATTTTACTTGGTGCCTAAGTTTAGGGATTTACTCCTCTATATAAGGAGATGTAATATTTTATTATTGGAAGACTTTGATATTGAAATTGAGATTTTTCTCTTTTGTTATGCCTATCGGTTGCGATCCATGCATGTTCTCTTCTGTGGTTGTGGTTGAGAAATATTCTGTGTTTGAGAAATCCTAGGGGTAGTTGTTCTTCTTCGATTGGATCACCTTGGGGCTCGTGGGTTTTCTGCGGTTAATCCACTATTATCTATCATTTTTCTTGTTTTAATTCCTGTCCTGCATCAAAGTGGTATCAGAGCCAGGTTTCGACATCAAATTCTTGAAATCTAGGTTGCAGCAAAAACAAAAGTGTTCATCGGTCAGCACTATTCACAGTCAGTGTTCATCAGTACTATTCACTGTATATCCAGAAAATTTCGGTCACTCTTCATAAAAAAAAGGAAAAAATAGCTTCCAAGAGATGTTTGATGATATGATGGTAAACAACCGCCTTGATGTTTTTATAGAGCAAAACAATATGAGATTACGGAATTTAGAAAATAAAGTTGAAGATGTGCATGCAACAGTGAGAATGATTATGGATAAACTTGGTATTCAACATAATCCTCTACCTGCAAGAACTCCATACCCGCCTCGATATCAATCTAATGGTGAAAATGATATTACAACTGAAGGTTCTGAAGTTCATCGAGAAAAAGTGTCAAGAGATCCTATACGACATCGCAAAGAAAGTAAATCATACGAGATAATAAAGGAGTCTCACATCAAAAAACTGTAAAAAAGGAAAGCAATATTATCATGTAGATCATATTAATTTTCTGGGAGAAGACAAGATATTAGGAACTACTGCCATATCAAAATATCTTATTCTTTCCATGTTACTTCCAAAGATCTCACTTATGGAGTTGGAAGTGGATGTCTTCAAGTGCTACCAGTCTACCACAAATCATCTCTTTACTCGTTGATTCTTAAATTTTATAAAACTCGTGGACGAGGTTTTTTCAAAGGCGAGGAGAATGATGCAGAACGGAAAATAAAAATATTAGTTTGTATTTATTTTATGTTATTATTTAGGAATATATTTAATTGTAATTCATTATAAAGTTTAATTATATATATGTATTATATTAGGAATATACTAGAATATGATAGAGAATAAAAAAAAGATTTGTTTCCTTTATTATGAAGATTTTACTTGGTGCCTAAGTTTAGGGATTTACTCCTCTATATAAGGAGATGTAATATTTTATTATTGGAAGACTTTGATTGATATTGAAATTGAGATTTTTCTCTTTTGTTATGGGTTGCAATCCATACATGTTCACTTGTGTGGTTGAGAAATCCTAGGGGTAGTAGTTATTCTTCGGTAGGATCACCTTGGGGCTCGTGGATTTTCTGCGGTTAATCCCCTATTATCTATCCTTTTTCTTGTTTTAATTCCTGTCCTCCATCACGAGCGCAGTAGAAAAGTACTTTCTGTTCAATTTAATACGAGTACAACTTAGCGCACATCATATGATATTGAAATATGTAATTACTATTTAGGAGTCCACATAGCAGCAAGTTACAAGTACTACACAGGCTCTCTATCTCTTAAAAATATCCCAGCATCATATTTAGTGGAAGAAAACAAAAGATCCCAAGAAAACGTACCAAGAGTAAAACTGATAATGCAGAGATCGTGCGCATACAATACCAATGAAATTACCCACAAACATAGTAGTTACAATATCTGAAGGGAAACTATAGTCAGCCAACAATCCAATAAAACAATGACAATCACTGATAATGTAAAAATAATGCAGAAAGAGTGAATTAGTTGGTTACGTTCATTGCGAAGAACCTTAAAGGCTAAGCTCTCCCTGTTTGCTTCTTTTAACGGGTAGGAACCAGAAACAGCATACTTAAGCTTCATTTGAACGATCCGAGTATGTATGAAAGAAAGTATCCCTCCTTCATACCTACATCACAAATAAATAAATAGCTCAAGATTCCAGAATCTCAAAAAAATATAGGAGGGGAACAGTCTCATCGGCCATAGCTAAACAAAGTCCCACTATGATCAGTAAACTCCTAATTGAAATGCACAAATATGAAGTATCAATATGTTCAAATTTTAAACTTAAATTAAAATATTCATAAACTGTCTTGTGAATTCACTGTTTAAAAATACATTGGAATCAAAAGATATTGTACTCACTTGGACCACTTATAATTCGCAAACACTGCAAGCAGAATGAGATGAGCAACTAGCAATAACATGGCGAACATCTTTGAAACAAAAATCTGTTCAGGTACAAATTTGAAGTTCACGGACCTGATGTGATAAATATGAGTTAAAAATCCACTTGTCTTGTAATGAACAAATACTTCAAAGAAAGTTCAACACGGCAAAGTGCAGAAAGAAAAATATAAAGTTAAAGTTTTTGAATCAACAGGAAGTCCTAGAAGGCTCCAGTCCCGATATAAACATATCACAACCAGCAATACTGAAGCTTTAAAAATCAATTATGTAAAATGCAATATTAGCTGGTTTATGGGAGTACCAAAAGTGGATGAAGACACGCCCAAGATTGAAGGCTCTTGACATATACGAAATGGGATTTGATACGATAAAAGGAAGCCCTAAAAGTATCTGCAGAGACATTCACCAGAAGGTGGTGGAAACAGATGAGCATTACGACCAGTCAATGCCTCCATTGCATATTTGTTGTAGTTGCACTCACCTAATTTTTTTGAATACATGAATTATGGGTTAAACTTCATACAAAGAAAATCTGATTTAAAAGATCAGGTATGGAGGTAACATGACTTTTTTGCATCAAGTAGACAAGTACTCCTTAAATTATGTTCATAAAAAATTTGGTTTCAACAATTCGAGGTATCGCCGAGTAACTAGAGAGAAAAACAGAAGTATGGATGATGAGCACCTGCACAATTGCCGCACCAGCTAAAGCAGATATTACCCCAAATATATTCATAGCCTGAATTCAAGATTGTTTCGGAGAAAGAGATCAAATTTGCAGGCATGTAAGAAGCCTTAATACAATTATAAAGATATTTTTTGAATTTTTACCTTAAACATGAGTAGTAGCAGAGGTGGAGCATAAAGAAGAACATTCATCTTCACTGAAACAGCTCCACTGTACTAATACAAAAGATAAAATCAAATGCAATGTATTGCGCATTCTAGGTTTAGAGTATATTCCATGATGAACTAAATTTGAAATGAAAATTAAAGCACCTGAAAATAATCAAACCCAGATACCACTTTTGATAAAGTAATGAAAGCAATGACGCATTGAACAGAATCATGGCAATGCAGTCATTGAACAAACGTAGTATGAAGATAGAATGCACCCTTTTAGATAAACAGAGCAAAGATAGTGCCCACCATGGAACCTGTAGTGCAATTAACAATTGTGTGAGGTATGGGAGATGAAGTGATACTATACAAGGAGGTACAAATGAGCACACATGAGATGGTGGCGGAGGAAGCACAAAGGTTTAATCTATGGAGAGATATTTCTAAGAAGGAAATTTTATTCTTGCACATTTTGTATAGAGTCCAGTTCGGTATGTAGTGGTAGATTCATGATCCTAATAGCGCTCAGTGGAACATTGAACTTATATAATGCACCAAAAGAACCATCAAACAAGGACCTTACAGTTTTAGCAAACCCAACCCTTCAGATTCAAAACTGCCTGTATAATCGGAATTATATGAATCCACCTTAATAAAATTATTCTGGACTATTTTTCTTTCTCATTGTGGAGATGATCGTAGAATTTTGTTAAAATACTTTGATCCTAACCGGTAAGTCATGCAATCCCTACAAGAAAAGCAAGTTCAAAACAAGGTTTGAACATATCGTATTATGTGTGGATAACAAAGATAGAAAAAAGAATAAAATGGACGGAGAAGGTAGTCCTCAACCCGGTTCCAGTCTGTGAAATTCATATTGCAGAATAAACTATGTACATTAAATCCTAAAGTAAAAGCAGACTGCAACATCCATCCATAGTTCATTCTTACTTTCTAAACAATTCTGCATCTACTTCACTCGAATTTGATAATTTGATAGACATGCCGAATTCATTATTATATGGCCTCTAAGGAACCCATACTTGGTTCATTATTGATTTCTATGAGCATCACCAAATATTTCTAGCTATCAGGATATCTTATATCAGTATGTTCACCTGACACACAAGCAGGTGCAATTTAGTGGAGTACTAATGACCGATGAAAGAAGTTTATAAGTGAATAACTGAACACTTAAACTTATATTAGAATATATAAAAACACACACACATATAAATTATAAACATAGCAAACCAAATCTGTCCAGCAGGAACAAAGTTCTGCTCAGTAATGTCAAGCAAAAAGATAGTAAGTGGTGATATGCAAAACAGCAAAAGAAGGGGAACTTCCATACCACCTCAGTCTTCAGATAAACTAGTAAGATGATTCCTAAATTTGCAATGTAGAGAAACCCGAACAGAACCTGCCTCAGCAATTATCAAGAAAGAGGATGAGTAATATACTTTTATATTACCAAAGCACGAGGAAAGCAAAGTGAAGTATCATATATTCATATGCGCAAAGTATTGCTATCATGTATACAGACACAGCAGAATATACCATTTCAAAACAGCAATAACTTACTAAAATGAAATACAAAAATACACTAATATTCATTTTATATCAATTGCAATATCTTGTTAGACAGTCACATTGATAAAAAGCACAGTATTTAGATAGTAAATATTTAGCAACTACGGACAACCATCAGCGGAAAATAATATTACTATATGTACTGCCCTAGTTTAAAACTCTACTCACTAAACAATGTATACAACTACAATATTATACATACAAAGTATACACTAACTTCTAAAGATATAGCAAACTGTAAATGTATACAGTGTTTAATGAGTGGGGATTTAAATAAGGGATGTGGTTGCCCGTAATTGCCAAATATTTGCCTGTCTAAAAATTGTGATTTCTAACAAGCTACTGCAATTGATGTACAATGAATACTAATGTATCTTGGTATTTCGCTGTAACACATATACACAGAAATGGTATCTTTTGTCATGGAACACATACACACATCAGAAACAATATAAATAAAAAGAGGAATGTTACCTGAGCAGGGTAAACTTGAGCACCAGTAAGAAACTGAATAGCAGAATAAATATAAAGAAAACCAGCAGGATAAACAAGCGGGCCAGTGTCTCCTTCCAATTTACTGTAATCTCTTTCACCTCCAAGATACCCACTAACCTGTTTACAAAAATCCCAACTTTATCCCTGCTAAAATCATTCATAAAAATCCCAACTTTATGCTACTAGAAAGAATAAATCAATCATAAAAATCCCATTTTTATTATATTATTTTAATTAATTTTGATCACCACCTGTGACATATAAGCATCCCAATCGATCTTTGTATCTGAAAAAGCACACAAATCAAACCCATTACACAAAGATTTAAATACAGAGAAAAGGGAGTAAAGGGTGGAGCTTACAGGGAACGTAGGTGATTATAAGTGCTACAAGAATTGAATCAGCAAGAATTAGAAAAAGAGAGAAGGGTATTTTTGGGTTTTTGAAAAGTGAGCTTTTACGCTTGCCCGTGGATTTGTTAGCCATGGCTTCTTCGTTCTTGGATCGCTCCACACACCCCAAAAAAGGACCTTCTTTTTTACTCCATCAAAACGCTGCGTTTTATGTCAATCCAATCCACCGTTATTTTATTTTTATTTTTATTTTTATTCAGGAGTACTATTCTTCTTTTCTCAATGAAATCTACATATATGCATAAAATATGTCATTTGGAACCGAAATTTTTAATTGCTTTTTTGGCATTTAATTAATAGTGATTTTATTTGTTAATTTGAATGTAAGGGGGATAAATTTAATTATTCTTTTCAGGTCTGTTTTAATCAGATTTTTAATTTTGAAGCGGAGGATGAAACTAATTTTACAAATTTTGTTCTTTGCTAAAAATAAATTTGCTTTTGAATTTTCTTAACAATTGTGTAAAAGATGAATATAAGTTGAATCCCAAAATATTTATGCCAAGTATTTCTTTCTATTTATAAAATAATAATAATAATAATAATCAGATTTGTCACATATTTTTAAATTTATTCATTGATAAAAAGATATATTTTTAAATTTAGAAATCAAAATTTTCCATTTTCTTCTAATTAATTAACGTGCAGTATCAGTTTGTTAACACCTCAGCTTATTTGATAGTTCTTTCAACAAGGGAAAAAGTCGATTTAAAGTACTAAAAAAGTGATCAACATTTGCTTATCGACAATGCAAAAGTTGACGACAGAGCCTGAAAGAATTCAACGGTAGAAATGATCAAAACGTTTTTTTTAGTGATATCTCTTGTTTCTGAGTTGCAAAACATTGCAGAGCATAAGCATTTACACACTCTCTTTCTCAAGTTGAGACTATATGAACATTCAAAGAACACTACAGCAAATCAGCAATACATTTACGCGGTGGGAAACAAAAGACTATATTACTGAGAGTAAGTTTGTATTTGTATTTTTGAAAATTATCTCCAAGCCAAATGACTCTTTCTTTAAAAGCTTAAGTTGTGCTTAATGAGGTACCAAAAATCAATGCAGCATGTCAGCATTACAGCAATATATTGGCAGCTCTCTGTGGTAAAACCTCTTCAGTTTTCTCGACATCTCTATGCTTACTGACTAAATACGTCAGATGATGACTAAATCTTGTCCATGAAGACGACAATGTCAGAAATGCAAAATTATCATTCAGACATTGTAGTGAATTCATACCTCAGTCTCAGTAAACTGAAAACAACAAAATGGTATATGAAGTATAGATTACGGAAGAATTAGAGTAACATGATGTTGATAAATGAAGCAGTTTCAGTATGGATAGAAATATATAGTACTCAGATTAATTGTTAATATCTACTACGTAGTGTTCTAGAAAATGAACCAGTATTGTTTACCCTAGATGTCCAAAATCATCTAATATGGTAAGAACTTTTTATCTGCCCCAGGATAGAATTTCTTGCATATAGAAATTACTGCATATATAATACTAGCAAGCATAAAGGGAGATTCGGAGCTGCTTGTTCGTACAGATATCTGGCCCCTGAGATCGCGGTTTATAGCAGCTCTAATAACCACCTTGGAATTCCGTCCAAAAGAGAAATGCGCAGAACTGTCCAACATCAAGCACAATTTGTCTCTCAACCATGCCATTGAAAGACAAAGGATGGATTGAATCTGTCCAATTGGATAATCACGTTCCCTCCGTTGGATACTGATATTGGCTCCATATGTTATGTCCTGTTGAGATCGGACCATGCCTGCACTAGCAGCCAAAGAGTACTGCCTTCCAAAAGTAATCTGATCCTCAAGCTTCAAACCAGTGAAAACTTTTTCACTTGTATGTGTGATAGTTATGCCAGCTGTTGTCTTGTTTTTCTTGAAATTTTTTAGCTTAGTTTCACCTCTGATGGTATAAGCAGGCTGGCCATCTATATTTCTAATGTCAAAACCTGCCATACTTGATCCTTTCTCCCCATGTTTTGTTGCAATGGAGGATACCAAGTCAATGGTGAACTCTTTCTTATCCTTAGTGAGCTGAATGTGAATTTCGGCAGGAAATTTACTGGAAGTAGCTATTCTCTTTAAAAGATTGATCCCGCAATATCCACAGTCATGATCCCAACCGGGGATATCCAGAGTGGGCCATGCTAGAAACTTGCAAGTTGGTTCCAGAAACTTATTCCCGTTTACTTGTTCATCACTGTCGAAAGATGGTGGGGGTAATGGGAAAGATCCTTGATCAATTGGATCTTCGTCGATGTAACCATGATCAATGGTAGAATCTATGTCTTTCATCTTCACCTCTTTCATTCTTTTTAACTCCTCTTTCCATTGCTTCTTTTGAAGAGCCTTCACACGGTAATCGTACTCCTCAAAATAAGCTTTTCTCTGTTCCTTGCTCAACATAGAAAGTTGAGATTTCTTGAGAGGCTTGAATGGTGGAAGCTGATCATACTCATATTCATCATCTTCATATTCATCTTTGTCAGAATCTGATAACTCTTCCAAGTCAATATCAGCATCAAAATTATAACGACCCTGTTCAGAGCACAGTAGTTTTTGGTGCACTTGGGACTGCAGAGTCGAAGACAACAAGAATGGAATTGAGCGGCTAAGATACTCAAAGAGCCTATAAAAGTTAAATGATTCTGGTGGCTCTAAGATAGAGTTTGCTTCAGTTAAAATTTTAATGGAGTAGCACAGTATAATTAACTGTTGCTTCCAGATTTGACCATTAGGGAGCACCTTCTGTCCTTCTCTATTTTTTCGACATTGGGGGTGATTCTCAACAAGACAAACCTGATTCATCAAATTTGGGCTCATGTTTTGACCACCGATAGCTTTTCTAATAGATGTTTGCAGGGCACTGGATCGTTGAGTAATAAATGCATCATAACTTCTAGGAAAACCAGAAGGTCCTTCTGGAGGCACAGAAGCTGCATGAGTAAGAGTTATTATGGCATTTCGCAATACACAGGATCCAAGAGAAACATCAATTGTTTGCAGTAAAGGTAAGTCATCAAGATCACGGGTTTGGGCATCCAGGCGATCCACGTACAAGACAGCATCAAGGGGAATTTTTTTAGTGAACTTTTTTACTGAAGACAAAACACTGCGGTTGAAAGACTGTTCCATAGCAGAAGACTTGAGTCCAGGTGTGTCAAAGACCCGGATTTTAACTCCATCCACCACACCTGTAATTTCATTCACAGTAGTCGTTGCAGGTTTAAATGCATCAATTTGTGCTCTCTCTTCCCCAAATATTGAATTTATAGTTGCACTCTTACCAACTCCTGATTTTCCAAGGACGAGAATATTCAAGGAGAAGTCAGTGTCCTCTTTCCTATCTTCTTCAAGCTGCAGAGCTGTTCGTTTTGCAACGTCAAGACCAAAAAGTGGACCACTTTTCCAACCCGCAACAAGTCCTAGATGGTTCAAAACCCGGGCTACTAGGGGTTCATCTCCAGATAAGCCTAATCTCTTAACAATCCTTAAGAATTTCACCCTAATTGATTGTAACTTCTCCAACTTCCTCTTTTCCTCCTTGTTCAAGTTTTCTACGGAATCTTCAGCACCAGCAAAACTGGAAGGCCTAAAAAAATTAGAGCTACTAGGTCTGGCAACAGGTCGAAAAGACTGCACTGAGGATCCGAAACTAGCAGACCACTCTGAGATAAACCTAGATAAATCTTGCGAAGTGATTGTCATATTGCCTCCTGACCCAACACCTGCTGCCGCTCTCAATACAGCTGTTAGAAGTGATGAATTAAACAATAATTTACCCTCTTCTTCTTCATCATCAGTGTCAGCTCCGTCCGAGTCCATCACATTTTGACCGTCAATTACCTGTGTATAATCGGGAGAACTCTTTGCATCTAATTGTGAATTTCCACTTGATTCTGGCTTCAGCTCATTAATAAACTGTTTTGCAGCTACAAATCTTCCAAAGATCATACCATCTATCACCCGTTCTGAACCCAAACCTTCTGTATGACTTACTCCATCCATGACAACTTTCATTCCATTTCCCCCTTCAATTGGTTTCTTTTCACTTATAATTAGTTCTGAAAATTTATGTGAAAGTAACTTCCCAGAGATACTATTTTCAACTATGTCATTCTGAACAGTTAAATTGGCATCATAAGTTTCTTTGGGCTGTAAATAGGCATCACCAGTTTCTTTGTCTTCCACCTTATATGGACTAATTGCTACAGTATTTGTTTGATCAACCAAAGCATGAAATCTATTTGCATTATAGCTTATTGAGTTGCAAGTCAAAACAACTTCTTGGTCAACATTATTTTTCAATATAGCCTCTGCACCAATTTCTCCTCCCTCAACCTTTACATCCTCCAAAGCAACTTTACACTTTAAAGTAATGTCGGTGTCCTCACCAATAGAACTCTCTTGTAACACCGAATTCAAATCCTCCATTAATTCGGAATGATCAGACTCATTCTCTTTCATCTCCCCACTAGCCTCCACTCCAGGACCCAACAAATCAACCTGTACAGCTTCCACTACAGAGTCTCCCTTACATGCAACTTCAAAGCAACCCTCTGTTCCTTGCACAATGTCAGCACTTAATTGCCCAACCACATGTTTTTCTACCATCTCTCTGTCAGAAGTCTTACTGTTCAAAGTCTCAATTTTGTCATCCTCCAAAACATCATCACTCTTTAGCATAATATCCATCCCCTTGCGAACAAAGCCCTCTTTTGGCACCAAACTATCACTACATTCACTCGATACACAACAAGAATCCCCCTTATATTCCATCACATAATTATCATGTCTCATACCATTGACACTTCCATATATACTCAAACTCATATCCTCACCCTCACAAGTATCTACTAATTTCTCTTCAGCCTCACCACCATCCAAGACTCCGACTTTATTAGTTTTTCCAACATCATCACTAACCTCCCCTACTTCATTCTTAATCGACTTCGAAACCTGTGAAATCCCAATAAAAGCTCCACTAAAATCCTCCCTAGAAAAGGCCTCACAACTACCTACTATTTTTTCATCAACCTCACCACCTTCCAAGACTCCAACTTTATCATTGTTTCCAACACCATCAACACCAAACTCCACAAAAACATCCTTAGTCAACATCGAAAACTGCGAAAACCCAACCAAAGTTTCACAAGAATCCCCACCAACTATACTAATGTCAGTAATTCCATGACCCTGGTAATCAAGAACTGGCTTCTCAGAAGCAGTTTCAAAGCCCTCCTCACTGCTCACAAAACTAGAACCATCACTAGTACTACCGCTACTAGCATTAGTATCCAAACACAAAGATTTTTCCACAGGAAACGAACCTGGTGATTTCTCACAAGAAAGTGATGATCGTTTTGAAGCTTGCTCTGACTCCATTGATTCAGAATGACCCTTCTGCTCAAAAGTTGACAAAATATGTAAGTACCATGTACGTATATAAATATGGTTTATTGATTGAATTATGGGTTTAAGAGGTGAAGAGAATATATAGGGTTTTATCAGACAGTGGAGGGGGGTTTGGACTCTGGTGTTAGTTTATTGTACGGATACGTTTATTATTTTATTAAAAACCTTATTATAATCTTTTTTTAACAGAAACCAAATTGCATTAACTCTCAAAAGATTCATACATAATTGTCTCCAACACACGGAGGAGTCTCGAAACTATTGGAGCTATTAATCTTAATCCAATAATGAAAACTATATGATTAATTTTTTATGATTAAAATATAAATTTACTTTTTAATAATCTGAAATAAATTATATCAAATTCAATATTTGGGTAAATTAGAAATCTAATTTAGCATAATTATCCATAAAATCTAAATTCACATTATTATGACAATTTATTTAACATCATTCTCAATTTCTTAGCTTGGCAAATATTTTTGGAAGTGTACATATTCCGTTTTCTTATAATTTATAATTTTTATATTAAAATTATATTTTAATGCATAATTGCATATACAAGTTTAAGGGTAGCGGAATGTATTATAAATTTTTTGAGTAATTCTATTATATCTATTCAATATAGTTTTTCTTGAAAATGTCGATATAATACAAGTACATATATATAGATTTATTTAAAATTATACAAAGTAGCATTATACAAATACAAATTTTAGGCACAAAAGAAGATTAAAAAAAAAAAATCAAAGTCTTTCTTATAACTCTAGGCTATTCCTAATATTCGACTGGTGAATCAAAGCAATTACTAGTCAGGTCAGGTAAGGGGTGACATTAATCCCCAGAGACAAGACCTCATGCACCAACCAGCTCATTTGGTTGTAGAAAACGCAGCAAGCAGAAGTAACTGCTGGCCTCAAATATTTGTTCATTCAATTACCTCTCTGTTAATTTCTATGGCTCAAACCTTGATATTCAGATGTGACAATAGGAAATAATAAATATGGAACAGGTGATGAACAGAAAAATGCTTCATTACCGAGCATATGATATGGATTACCTGGGTGAACCCAATGCAATTGTGGGTAGCCAGAATGGCCCTGTTTGATTCAAAAGAATCAAACTGTAGTTGAGATTATGCATATCTGCAAGATAACATATATTTTCTCAAAAGTCAGGTTATTCAGGGAAACAGTACCCGGGGACTCGGGGAGGGAGTGATTAAGTTTGTATAATCTCATCCTCAGACATAGAGATTCTACATCACATATTACAACCATAAATATTAAATATATCAAGGGGAAAGAAGAAGGATAATAAACACCAGCCATGAAAAAAGTGGACAATTTAGAGCAGATGAATAGATCCGAATAACAAAAAAAATGACCTATGAAAATGCAGGCCTCGGTTTCATCTGCTGATTGTGGTGAGACATATTTTTCCACACCTTTATGGTCCACCATCTTTGGTGATCAGAATCTTCCCAAATATATCCGGGACTGCGAATGTCGCATATGAATTGTCATTGTGCTTAGATACAGACCAGTATATATTCAGTTAGATAACAAGGAAATAGAAATAAATTGAAGAATTGCAGACTGCAGCTTCAAATATTATGAAATTAATACAGTCGAGTTTCAAGATAATTCACGTGATCAAGAAATTAGTACAACTTCTGTTCATTAAAAAAAAAGTACACAGCCCGATCAATTTATTTAACGAGGCGCCTTTTTCTTCCCAGCAATTGCAACCTTCTTTCCTTTCAATGTCCGGCAATTGTTCTTCGTCTGTTGCCCTCTGCAAGGCAACCCCTGAATATGACGTATACCTCGGTAGCATTGAATCTCTTTCAACCTCCTAATATTTAGTGCATTGAATCTCCTCTACAAACAAGAGTAAAACCAAATCATAGGTGTATATACTGAATTTATATTATAGTTAACAGCCCGTTTGGCTAAACTTAAATTTGTGACATATGACTTAAAGTGACTTAAAGTGATAAGTCGGGAACTTAAAATGTATGTTTGGGTAATTTTGACTTATAAGTGATTTATGAGTTTTAAAAAATATAAAAATAAAAATAAAAGTGACTTGTGAGTAATTTATAACATATAGATAACTTTTATCAAAATAGAAAAATAAAATAAAAATAAGTCACTGAAAAAATTACCTAATACGTACTTTTGGCTGTAAGTCAGTTTCTCGCTTATTTCTGACTTTAAGTCAGTTTCTGACTTATTACACAAACAAACATTTTTCGGCTTAAAGCCAAAATAAGCTATAAGCTGATTTAGGCAAACAGGCTCTAAGAGCTGTGCAGAATAAATGGCATTAATTTTGTTTCATAGAAATTAATTAACAATTAGCAGTTAAATGTGATGAACATAGTCACGAAACTACACTTGCAAGAAAAATCAGAACTCCTACAACGATCCCTCCCTTCCTCCCCCCCCCCCAAAAAAAAAAAAAAAAAAAAACTCATTTGTAGACGAGGGCCCTTTGCTTCTAAATGCGCAGCATGAAATGTCATTTGTACAGTAGCATATCAAGGTATGCAACAAGCATACATCATGATAATCTGCTCCTGGAAGGTAAGAAGCTGCGCGCTATTCGAACAAGTCTGGTAAACTACTTTTTTGTGCGTGATGTAACTCCTATGCCCCATGGTGGCTGTAGACATCTTAAAAAAAAGTGCGACAAAAGGATAAATGACCAGAATTAGACGGAAATATACAGATCGGAGACAGAGAATGGAAATTTGTTTATCTGGATCAAGCTCTAGAGTGACTCAATCAAGACTTACTATTCAACAGAGATAAGAGCCTTAGTTTCATCTCATCAGATAAGACATCTGTTGATCACTCAAATAAACACAGTGATTAATGAAATAGGGGTATCCTATATTTCTATTAGATTGATACATGTTTATACATGATCTATTTTACCACAAAAGAGTCTAGTCTATTACTATTAGGAAGACATGAATACATGATGTAATCAATTATTACATAAATAATTGTTAATATAACATTATACTGTCTAAGTTTTACAAGCAAAGTCTCAATTCTAATTATGATACCATATGAAAGCATGAATGCAATTATATTATCATGTTCCAAGCAATGTGCCTCTCATTATTTTCAATAAAAAAAAACTATGAAATGAGTGTTTGTGTTTGTGTTTAATTTGGAACCAATCTATATACCTCCTATACACCTTCCAAATGCAACCCATAAGTGAAAGACACATTAGTCAAGATTTTCACAAAGACATCCTCCTCTTGGAGGAGGCCAATGTCTGTGCACATCTAACTCTCTTGTACCCTACTTTCGAGGAGAACATATGCTCTATGTTTGGTACGGTCGTTGATTTATTAAACGTACTCTAATTATGATCAAGAAAACAAATCCAGACATATATACATAATATAAGACATATATGCACAATATAATATAATACAGAGAAAAATATTACAAGGTCTCCTTCAATCATGTACTTAGAAACTTCATCACGGATAATAATGAGCTCTTCTTCAGATAAGTCTTTAGTGATTTTATTCTCCATTTTCAAGTCATTAAGAATTTGCAAAGCCCTGGTGCGCCCAATTCCATGAATATACTGCAAAGAATATTGAACCCTTTTGGCATTTGGAATTTCAACTCCTCCGACACGAGCACATCTAATGATCAACCCGCCAATCTGCGTCACAAAAAACAACAATCAATTACAATTTACAAAGCCACCTCATAAAAATGTGTTGAGTCCCAATTCAGGGACAAACCGTGACACAACGGACTAACACCTGTTGAGAAACTTTTATGTCTAGAACTTCAACTGAGTTTTACCACCACAAGTTATAAGCTTCAACACAAACAATAAACAAAGTAATAAATAAAACAAGAAACACAAAAAAGTATTTTGTTGGCCAAGTGAAAGAGCCTTTTTCTGTGTATATTGATACGTATATATTTTGTATGTATACAATATATCACACCCTAGGTTTTAAAACCTAGCTAATTCTCTCCCGTTTACGTATCATAGAAACCATGGGCCTAGTCTAAGAATTAACCCAAAAAATACATTTGGGCCAAAAATACCCGGTCCAAGTCAACCCTTGACCGAAGGATAAAACAAATCACTACGGTGAACATAACCCGTCACCACGGTGATAAACGTTATCCAGCCACCTAATAAACTGACCTTCTGGACCTCCAAATCTGATCTCCATCGTTCAGAATATAGATATCGGAGTAAGAAACATGTTATCCAAAATTCAGGACGATCCGACCGTTGAAACTCCAGGGATCGCAAAAACAAGGCATCTGACTCAACCAGAAAAATTCCTACGAATTTTTCACTTTATCACCAAAAACTAGCCCAACCTTTCTACCTCACAATTCTCCACCTCATACATCATTTGATAAACCTCAAATTATGGATGAACTTCAAGAGAAATTATGAACACCTTGATATGTAAACCCCCAACTGGCTGCACCATTATACCATAGTTGCCTACGTACCCTCAACTGGGATCAAGCCACCGTAGTTCTCATCATGGGGTGAAATCTCCACCTCACCCCAACACCGCCCTGAAGGGCAATTAACAACGGATGATATTGAGCAAGTCCAAATAATCTTGGAACTTACTCTTCGTCACTACCTTGGTTAACACCTTCTTGCAACCAATAGGACTTCTACCTGCAGGCAAAGGGACTAAATCCCAAGTTTGGTTCTTTTCCAAAGACTCCATCTCTTCTTCCATCGATGCCACCCAACTCTCACTATTACTATTCTGAATAGCTTCTTTGGAGGAAATAGGCTCATCATCCTCCACCAAGAGTGCATGCTTTACTGCATTAACCTGCCCGTAGTGCTTTAAAGGCTTATCTGACCCAAGCTTTTGAACTCTTTTGTATGCTCGTTTTGGCCTAGTGGAACCCAAACTATCCTTGAACTATTGTTGTTCGCATGCATGCACATTTTCTTGTTCAATAGTTTCATGATCAAACTCATCATCCTCGTCATCATAAGTGTCTTCATGATCATCATGTTGAATACGACTAGATTCTATCTTAACCACCTGAGACTTAGATGCTTCAATGTCATTACCAGCAACCACTTTAGATTTCGGCGATGCTATCATAGAGTCTTCATCGAACGTTACATCTCTACTGATTATGTACTTAGAATCATCAACAGACCAAAGACGATAACCTTGCACACCTTTTGCATACCCTAAGAACATAGCCTTGTTGGCCTTCGCATCAAGATTTCATTCGTCAACATGATAATAGATTGTGCACCCAAAAATTCTAAGTCTTCCATAATCTGCATGTTTTTCTGACCATACCTTATATGGTACATCTCCATCTAAAGATGCATGAGGTAATCGATTGACAATATCGCGAGCCGTAGCAATTGACTCTGCCCGTCATTCTCTCCCCAAACCAGCATAGGATTGCATACATATTTATTTTTCTCTCAATGTGCGATTCAACCTTTCCGCAACCCCATTCTGTTGTGGTGTTTTCCTGACTGTCAAGTGTCTAACAATGCCTTCTTGGTCACAATATTCCTTGAAAACACCATATGTATACTCTGTACCGTTATCAGATCGCAGTGTTTTCAATTTCTTACCGGTTCTTTTCTCAACCATTGTTTTCCACTTCTTGAATGCGTTGAAAACCTCATTCTTATGTTTCATAAAGTAAACCCAAACATACCTAGAATAATCATCAACAAAGGTGACAAAATACCCCCCTTAGAAGTGACTGTAGCTGGACCCCAAACATCTGTATGCACATAGTTTAATATACCGTTGCTTCTATGTTTGCTCGACTTGAACTAAACTCGGTGTGCTTTACCGTACACGCAATGCTCGCAAAAGTCCATGCAAGCCTTTTTCAAGTTCTTCAACAAGCCCTCATCACCAAGATAATTTAGCCCTTTCTCCGACATATGCCCAAACCGCCTATGCCATAACCGAGTGCATTCACATGGGTCTCCACCACTACCAGTTGTTGCAATAGCTGCACTTTCAGTCACCGTTGTACCCAAAAGAGCATAGAGATTCCCGTGACGAATACCTTTCATCACTACCAAAGAACCACGAACTTCCATTTCGCCATTCCATGTAACAATCTTACACCCACCAGAATCCAAAGCACCTACAGAAATTAGGTTCTTCTTCAATTCAGGGACATGCCTCACATCTATTAATATTCTTACCACCCCATCATGCATCATAATCCTTATAGAACGAAGTCCCACCGTTTTGCAAGAATAATTATTCCCCATCAATACGGTTCCACCTTCAACGCTTCTGTAAGTAGTAAATCACTTTCTGTTCAAACACATGATAAGAGCAACCAGAATCAAGAATCCACCTATTAGTGATTTCTCCTTCACAAGTGACAGAATAACAATCATCACTGCCCCCCTCTTCTGAAGCATAACCAGCCTCTTGTTTCTCTTGTACTTTTCCGGTATTTTTGTTGTTGTTGTTGTTCTTCTTCCATGCTACCCTTTTGTTAGGACAATTTACTCTAAAATGCTCAGGCTCACCACATTTGTAACACTTCCTCTTCGTAGAAGGTCTAGAATTTGACCTAGACTTTCATCCCTTGCCTTTTCCTCGTTCATTACTTCTACCTCTTACAAACAACCCTTGTGCCTGCTCCTTGTCACCACTAGTAGCCATACTACCAGTTGCAATCTTCCGAAGATCATCCGCTAGAAGTGATGTTCTAGTCTCATCCATCGTAAGAGTGTCACCCACAAGCATCAATGTTTGTACAAGATTTTCATATGACTTCGGCAACGACAGAAGTAATAGAAGTGTTTGATCTTCATCACCTACCTCCACATCAATGTCCTTCAAATCTGATATGCACCTATCAAACTTGTTGATGTACTCTTGGATAGATGAACCTTCCTCCATCTTGCAAGTATATAATCTCAACTTCAAATAGATCCGATTTGTTAGAGTCTTCGTCATGAAATTAGACTCCAACTTTGTCCAAACAGCAGCAGCTGTCTTCTCGCCATCAACCAAGAATGCAACATCTCTCTCAAGGCATAACATGATTGAAGCCCGTGCTTCGGGATCTAATTCTTCCCAGTCTTCATCCGACATGTCCTTACTCTTCTTTGCCTTACCAGACAAAGCTTTGTGAAATTTATGAGATATTAACAAATTTTTCATTTGCATCCTCCAATATGAAAAATCATTCTTCCCATTTAATTTCTCAATTTCATACTTTCCAACTTTAACCATACTGTTTGTAGAAGCCATCCCTAACATGTTTCACACTCAGTCTCTCTCAGGAATTTCAGCGAACATCTTATGTGCACTACACAAGACACAACCCAGAATCACCACAACCACCTCAAATTGGAGCTTTACAACCCAAATGTGAACTCTAGCTCTGATGTCAATTGTTGAGTCCCAAGCCAGGGACAAACCGTGATGCAGCGGACTAACACCTGTTGAGAAACTTTTATATCTAGAACTCCAACCGAGTTCTACCACCACAAGTTACAAACTTCAACACAAACAATAAACAAAGTAATAAGTAAAACGAGAAACATAAAAAAATATTTTGTTGGCTTAGTGACAGAGTCTTTTTCCGTGTATATTGATACGTATATATTTTGTATGTATACAATATATCATACATTAGGTTTTAAAACCTAGCTAATTCACTCCCGTTTACATATCATAGAAACCATGGCCTAGTCTAAGAATTAAGCCAAAAAATACATCTTGGCCAAAAATACCCGGTCCAAGTCAACCATTGACCGAAGGATAAAACAAATCACCACGATGAACATAACCCGTCACCGCGGTGACAAACTGTTGTCCAGCCACCTAATAAACTGGCCTTCTGGACCTCCAAATCCGATCTCCGCCATTTAGAATTTAGATATCAGAGTAAGGAACATGCTATCCAAAATTCAGGATGATCCGACCGTTGAAACTCCGGGGATCGCAAAAACAAGACAGCTACTCAACCAGAAAAATTCCTACGAATTTTTCACTTTATCACCGAAAACTAGCCCAACCTTTCTACCTCACAAAATGTAATCTTGGAAATTCTTTAAAATGGTTAAAACAACAATGAAATGTAATAATAAAAACCCATCAAATGGAAACACCATAAAAATTATAAAAGTGGATTCTTGGGCATTCTTGAAAATGCTCAAAAAAACAATGTAGTACAATCACAAAATAAATTACCAATTTGAAATGAATATATGTGCATACATGTATAGGGAATTCTTGAAATTGGTAAAGAACAACAATTTAATACATTTACATAGTAACCCTTGAAAAGAAAATGTTGAAATAGTTAGAATAAAGAGATTACCTTAGGTGGGGTTGAAATTGGGAAAGATGTACAAGTGGGGTTGTGATTTTTGAAGAGGGAAGTATTGGAGATGAGAGATAGTGACGATGTAAGTGGCGTTGCCATGGCTTGAGTCATTCAATTTGTAACACTGTGCGAGTGAAGCAGCCGGAGATTATTACACAAACTAAGATAATGTTTATATACAAAGTGTCCAAGTAAAAAATTCCAGCTATTAATGTGGTAGAGTATATATATTGTCGGCTAAAAACAAGGGCTATCAATTTGTGGGTCTGGCTTGGGTTCGTGTCTGGTCTGTCTAGTCACTAATTGTTGTTATTTCGGGTTAATTTTTTTTAACCCTAACCCGTACCAGTCGGGTTCGTGTCGGATTTCGGGTCATTTTAATTTCATCGCCTCTATTTTTTTAGATTGATTGAAAATATATTCATATATTATATACTCCCTCTCTCCCGATTTATATGAACTCCCGTTTTTGCACGAATTTTAAGAAAAAATAGTTCATTCCTCTTTCATTGCACGTGAAAGTTACATTTCAAATGTATAATATGTATTGTACCCAATTTGTTAGATGTAAAATAGGAAGGACATGTGTAAAATATTGTTATTATTATTAAATAATTATGAACCAACTAGCGAGTATCTATTATTGCACGTGAAAGTTACTTTATTGTAATTAAATTTAGTTATTTTAAATAAAAAGTATTTCAACAATAGGATTATAAATATAGAGTTCATTAGTTTTCGGGTTATTTTCGGATTTTGGGTTCGTGTCTGATTGTACCTGGTTGTTGCGGGTTGAATATTTATTAATCTTAATACGTATTTTTTCGGGTTGGGTTCGTGTCAGTTTCGGATTGGGTCCAAAATTGTCACTCCCGCTAAAAACCAAACTGAAAATCAAGTGTCAAGTAAAAATTCTATAAATTTATAATTATTTATAGAGATTAGGGAGTCTAAATACATATTAGGTAAGTTATCTAAAATAAATAGAGTTTTATATGCAAACATAGGAAATATATTTTAATAAATTCATGATTCATGTAAAATTTTATTAATATATTATTATTTTATACTAAAATATTAGGAAATTATTTAACTTCCTTTTCCTCCGATTTATATACAAATATATCTTGTAGACTATATATCTTCGGGACAAGTCCCAGACAAACAATTATTATATATTCATTATTATTTTTGGTGAATAGATTTAATACGAAATTTAAAATTTAAGACGAAAAATTTTTATAAATTCAAGAAGTCACATCAAACATATACGCTTTTTACTGTTGTTTTAAAAAAAATTCGACAATCGCTTGTCGAGATCCGCTTCCATATCTTTGAAACTACCCCCAGTTTCCAACTATTAATGTTTCAGGGATGCAAAGGACTGCTTTTATTTAACATACTGAATTTAGTGGATAGAATGATTTTACTGGAATGTAAGTTAAAGGCATACTATTGCTGCTGTATATTTGTTGTCAAGATCTTTTATGTGGTTGTAACTTCTTCTTCTTTTTTTAACTGTCATCAGTAGGCATTATAGTTATTGCCTGTTGATAGTTGATACTATGGTAAGACGGAATATTTACAAACAAGCCTATGTTTACCACAATTCAAATTTTGGTAGTCTGGTACTATCAAGGCAAGCCTAAAGTTTTTACCGAGTTTTGGAGCTTTCAAATTTTGATATCATGTAAGATTGGTTTTGATGCATTCATTAGATTATTATTAATTTTAAAATTGAAACCGTACCGATCATAATTAGGAAAATCAAATCGCATCAGTAATATTTGGTTAAATGGTGATTAGTTTATTTGAAAAAGTTTAAATTGCGATTGTTTGAAAATTGCAGCAAATTCAAAGGGACCAAATTATTTGTGTGCATGAATAATGCAAGTCGATTAACTTGAGAGACATTGATATATATAATACAATTATATCCTTGACTCAATCTCATTCCACAATCCACGTACATTGCTGGCACTCCAATTCTACCACGTGTATAGTCATAAGCCACTCCTCACCACCTCCTTAGGCCACGTATCACTCTTTTTTCCCCTTGCTCCACCATACATATCCTCATTTCACATTTTATTATCAATTCAAACTCAAAAACATACACTACTACTTTCATCATATCATGGATCCATCTCAAGAGCTCAAGCACAGAACACCACAAACCAATCAAGAACAAGAAGATGCCACTAGTAATGTCAAAAGCCAAAAGAAAAAGGCCATGGCCAAACGAGGCCTTCGCTCACTTGTCATTGCCATAGCCTTACCACTTTCTATGACACTAGCTAATATCTTCATGTTTGGACGTCCTGTTGGCGATCAAACCTACCGCAACGTATCGAAACCCGTCTGGTTTCCTCCCTTGTGGCTCCTTCATTTGATGTGTGTTGTTTATTCTCTTCTCATGGGCTTGTCTGCGTGGCTTGTGTGGGCTGAAGGTGGGTTTCATAAGAAACCTAGGGCTGCTGCCATGTATATGACTCAACTTGGTCTTAGTTTGGCGTGGGATCCCATTATGTTTCGGATGGGAGCGAGTCGAGTCGGGTTGTTCGTGTGTTTGGCGCTGCTAGTGTCGGTTTTTCAGTGTTTTCGGGTGTTCAAGAATATAAATCCTATAGCTGGGGGTCTAGTTAAACCTTGCCTGGCCTGGGTTGGATTTCTTTCTGCTGTAAATCTTAAACTTGTGTACCTCTGAAGATATATATGAATAAATTACGTCCGCTTTTGTTTCTTTATTTGTTCATTAATCAGTATCATAGCTTCTAAATCTGAGTTCACCTAGTATTCATATGCTTTACTTTATAGTTTTGGCATAGGTTGTTTTCAAATTTTCCTTGCAGTTTTGTGATATAAACCACTCGTCTTCTTGAGGTTTGAGTTAAGAGTGTAGGTGAATCTGGGCAGGGCTCTGTTAATCAGTTTTATTTCAGTAGTTTATCAGAACTAGAAAATTGTACGGCAAATAATGCAAAATAAATGCAACTGCGGTAATAAATATGTTAAAGATAGAATCATGTACAAGTAAAAAATTGCATGTTGCTTAAGCATCTATTACCTCAATCAGTAAAAACTCGAATCAGAACCCCCATTCCAAATAAAGGGGTAAATTTACGAAATCAGTTCAAATTGTCTTCCAGGTACAGCATATGCAGGACAGCAAAAATAAGCTCCCCAAAGATAACAGAACTCGACCTGCCAGTCTAGTAACTATTTGCATATATTGATGAACAGGGCAGTACGCTAATCAGTGTTGCAGAGCTTTCTCAGAGTAATGGAAGTTCTCCTCTTTTGGTCAATGTTCTTCCCTTCCCATGTCTGAATCCCGGGGTTTCTATTGATCTCATGCTTCCAAAGGTAGCGTGCTTCTCCCCACATCAGGACGAGTGATCCCGGGGTCAGATACACGGGCACTTTTTGCAGGTTGTTTGTTGCTTCACTTTCAACTAGGGTGAAATGCATGACACAAGAGGACTCAAGAGACACTATAGCAATTCCATCTTCAAAACGCATAAGATCGACATGAGCACAAATTCCCTACACCACAACCACAAGAGCCCCGTTAAGGATCAGCGTATACATGTGTGCAAGTTGGGAATCCATAAACCTGGCACACATATTTATATGTGCGCGCAAGGAACATGTTATCAATGCAGGTGATTGGTTTGATCTTATCAAGATGACAAGAACGTTCTTATCAAATGGTTCTCATGATGACAGAGACCCAAGATCATAACAGCAAAACAGAACATAATGTTACCCGTTACTGTTCTCCAATACGAATAATATGCAGCAATGCATGAGAATTTGCGGAGGATAAAGGATGCGTGAGCATGGAGTTAGGAGGCTATAATTATATTGATCCCCAAATGCCTTAAAGAAATTGATTCAATACTGTGTTGTTCTCGCAACCTACCATTTCCTATCAGCATAACAAACACCAACACATGTACACATGATGTTGTATTAAACTATTTCAATCTAATTATTCACTTAACATCAAGAGAACTTCAGAAATATGACAAATGTGTATAATGGAAGTTATAAAACAAACTCTAAAACTGTAATGCATCTCACCTCACCTGGTTGATATATGTTCACAATAAGTTGATCGAAAAAGGGTTCCCTGCATAATAAATTTGGAGGGAAAAGACATGTTTCCAAGTCCCTATGACAGTCTGCACCTGTCAGGGGATCAGAAACGTAATCTGTAAACTGAATAGTTTCTTTAATAGATGTAGAAATCTCAGTTGCCCATGCTGGGAGATCTCCAAACCTCATAGCCTGCAGCAAAAGATATGCAATACATGAGACTGTACAAGTAACATAATTCATTAAATACAGTTGTATCTCATTTGTTCTACATTTCTTAATAAATGACCACATTTATTATCAACTAAGGCAATTCAAAAACATAATTAGCTGAAATCAAAACTGCATAGAATTGCTTAGCAAAAAAAAACCTGCATAGAGTTCCCATCAAATGCCGAATTACTCTTTAAATCCAAAGACACCACTAATGATGTTTACACTCGTGGCAAGAAGAGAGTAAACTCTAGCCTAATTCAAATCATCACGTGCAAAAAGTGAAAGAAAGCTGTATTGTTTAAACTGTGCATATGAAATAAATGTCATCTGGAGTCATCATAGAATGAAGGCATCATGATATCTTTCATTCAAATTTCTAACATCATACTGATGACGGAAATTTCAATCGAAAATGAAAAACAGACAACCAGTGCGTATTTAGAGTAGTTACTTGGCAGTACCAATTCATCTAATATCGAACCTGATTGTGAGCAGATTCGCAAAACCACCCTTCTGCATCCACAAGTATTACATTAACACAAGTAAGAACCTAGCACGATAAGAATTTACCTCATTCGAAGTATACGAACAAGACCTAATTGAACAACTTATGTAGAAGGAACTAAATTTTAAAATACAAGTAGACGTATTTTCAGCATCAAGACATATTCAAACCAAAGCATCCTTCTCAAATAATAGGTATTACATTATATCTCTACCTGGATTTTACTAAATTAACACTCTGCATAATGACTTCATACAAAGCACTAACAGTTCTTGCTCGTATATTCAAGGACTATCACAGAATCAAGTACAACTCACATTCAAAAACCTCAAACAGCCATAAAAAAAACTAATTGGGGGTTTGGTATGTCAAAAATACAAGTAGGGGACTATTGACTAGGGGTGACAATGTCCACAAAACCTGAAAACGAAAAAACTGTAATCTAAAATGACCCGTTTATTAGAATTTTATTCCTTCAAATTTATATATTCTTTTTTTTATCAAATTTAATAACAACATGAAATGAAAAATGTTCATGAACTTAAACAAAGTGAACTAAACCCAATATTGACACCCTAAAATCTAAATACAAGCCACAAGGTCAAACTTTCAACTGTCAAGCATGTAAAATTCCAATATGAACTTCACATGATGTATCAAAACACAGTTCAAATAATAAAAATCAACCACCCCATGAAATCATATACCTTTTCAACTTAAATGATATCCATAAAATTATACACACACATATTATAATAATAATAATAAACATGGGGTTTAAAGATTGAACCTTTATGGATATTTGAGAGAAGTAAAGACTGTTGATAATCATCAAGAAAGTCTTTACACAACCACAACCCATTTACACAACTGATTGCTTCCCATTTTGGGATTACTCCAAACAACAACTCAAAATCATATTTGTTTTTGCTTCTTGTTTCTTGGGTTTCACATTCACTATCTGATGATTCCCCAAACACGTCCTTAAGAATTGATTGCTGTGAATCCTCCATTACTGTTCTTCTTGATTCTTGCCACTATTTTTTTTTCCTTTTCTAGTTTTATTAGCATGGGCTTTTTAAGTGTCCCAGCGACATCGAGTAGAGCCCAATAAATTTTGAGAAATTCAATAAATAAAAATTGTAGTGTAGAATTTTAGAAAAATGCTACTGTATTTGATTCTTGGGTGAAACTTAAAAGGTAATACTAGTAATTTTCATTGCATTTTAAAAGTTGGCTTTTCATCATATTCTTTTTATTTTTAGGATAAGATTAGTTAAAATATATTTAAATATCGGTTTTTCTAATGTGTGTCTATGGTTATACATGTGGACACACATTAAAAGCTTGATCGTCAAATTTTGATGGACTTTTTAATCATTAATAATGATGGACCCCATATATATACAAAAAACCTCACCAATAAAAATGAAAGAAATTTATATAATATGTCCTAATTAATAGAGTCATTTATAAATATGTCCCTTTTTATATTTGTTATATAAATATGCCCTATTAACTTATTAACCCACTTAAATATAAATATTAAGACTAATATATCCTTAGATTTACTTAACGTACTTTATATGACTTGGAACTAATAATTAATGAATTGATATATAATTATTTTATTTTCACAAGACTTATTATAGTAATTCTGTTTTTTTGAAGATGAGTGTTGTAATTCATGTTTTTTATTATCTTGTTATTTGAATAATGATATGATTAAGTTCTTGAATCTTATTATATGTATATATAAAATATGGGTTGGTTAGATTTTAACAATATTTATTTTATTTATTTATAATTTTTTGTGAAACCAAAATTGTAAGGAGAATTTTTATTTTAAATTTTATATGTTTAATGTATATTAGAATTATGCAATAAAATAATTTGGTCTGAAATTTAGATTTAGAGGATTGAATTTATAAATATTATTTACATATTATATTTATATTATATTTATTTTAAAATTTAAATTATTTTAAGTTAAAAGGATAAAAATGTCTTTCTGAAATTATTAATATGAAAAAAAATATGTATGGGACATATGAAAATACAACTAAAAATAGGATATATTTATAAACAACTTTTAAATTTGGGACATATCAGAAAAATACCCAAAAATGAACCAACTCAAAAGTGATATAAAAAAATAGTGCGAAAGGCCCTTTAAATATTTACACACACATTTAGTATGCTCAATCTTTGATTACAATAAATAAGGAGGGGAGTAATTATTTATTTATAAAAATAAAATAAATATATATTCCGCAAAAATGCGATGAATATCTTTATTTTTTAAAATTATTAGAATGCTATTAGAGAATTATTTTGTATTAAATTTATTTAACTAAATCGTTAAACTTGGTCCAAGAGTGATATCATCATAAGTTGTATTATATATACTAACATACGTGACTTATTTTAACATGGAAGCGATTTAATTTTAAAATTTCTGAGGCAAATTCATAAACCAAAAAAAATGGAGGATATGATGTCGAGAGCTGGTGAAACGGGGCATTGTGATTAACATCCACCCGCAGACTCAGTTTAGTTTCTTCACCTTCTCTACTTATAAAAAGGAGGTTTGTTTTGTTTTCACTCTCCATTGTACACATTTATCTCTCCCAAAACCCTCGTAACAGTCTACAATATTCACATCGATCATATATGGCGGAAACAGAATCACCACCACCACCAACACAATCGGTAAAATAAATATATTCACGTGATCAAATTTTTTTAATAAAATTAATGTTTTAATAGTTTCATGCATGCTTGATTTTGTGTCTGTTTTGTTACATTATTATTATTATTATTGTAGGTTAAAGTTGATGACGATCAGAAGAAACTAAAGTATCTAGATTTCGTACAAGTGGCAGCTATATATGTCTTGGTGTTATTTGCATCCTTGTATGAGTACGCTAAAGGTAACTCCGGTATTCACAGGGTAGAAGGCATCATTAAGTCTGTTATCGGACCTGTCTACCACAAATTTCATCATGTTCCATTTAAAGTCCTCGTGTTCGTTGATCGCAAGGTATATATGTAGGGATTATTTGATATTTGTCGACTCGTTGTCTGTACCATTTATAAATGAATAGATCATGTTTCCATAATCAGCCCCTCCCTCTCTCTCTCTCTCGGCTGGATGTTGGTCCAGCCTACGAGTCAAACTTAAAATCAAATTAAGTGTAATTTTGATATTGTAATTAATGTATATTAAAAAGGTTTACGAAAATTATATATATATATATATATATAAATAAATAAAAAAAGTTCAGCTAGTTTGATAAAGCTCTCAACTTTCAAGGAGCTAAGTTTGAGCACCCCAAATCTCTGCTCAATTTCGACTACGAAAACTCATGTTTTCGTAGTCGAAATTGATTTTATTTTTTTTTATAGGAAACAAGCTGGGGCAACCTAAAAGTTCATTAAGAAGCGTATGTTTGATTTACTATTTTATACACAAGCTTAATTTAAGCTCAACTTGATGACTTGATTAGAGTTCTATTTAATGGCGAGTATTAGCAATTGCACTTTACTTTTCGTAGACTTATCTAGATAGGTATATACAGGTTGATAAGCTGATGTCTGAGATGGATCAGCACATGCCATCGCGGATCAAAGAGGCCTCAAACCAAGCTTGAGCCATTGCCCTGGATGTCAAGCGAGCTGGTGTGGTGGAAACGGCTACAAACGTGGCTAAAACAGTGTATGTTAAGTACGAGCCGGTAGCTGAAGAGTATTACTTCAAGTACGAGCCAATAGCTGAGAAGTATATCGTGGTGGCTTGGAGTTCACTGAACCGGCTTCCTCTGTTTCCTCAACTGGCTCATGTTTTGGTCCCTACAACGGCATATTGCGCCAAGAGATACAATCAAACTGTCGATTATTTCGCATCAAGAGGCTATAGGGTGTTGTATTATGTGCCATTGATTCCTATTGACAGAATTGCCAAGATATTTAAGACTACTGAGAACGGGCATGCTGCTAGTTTAAGTAATGGAGATGCTGCTGGTGTGAAGACCCAATGAGAATCGGCGTAGGGAAATCAGGTTTCGGCTTAGAAATGCTGTTTTAATGTTTGTAATACAGCAAGATGTGTTCTTAATCTCTAGCTAGGTGTTTCAATATGTAGCTTTCCTGCTTTGTAATTTTGATTTTAGGTTCTGTTAAACATATTTCTATGGAGAATTCTTTTTACCGCCTGCTGGTAAGCTTTTCTTTGATGTTCAGTAACTTTCTTGCGATCTATAAGATTAATTGTTTGCTAATTTGGAAATTTGAAGAAATATATACACATACAAACTAGTGTACAGAAAGTACAACTATACTAATTTGATTTAAGTTTAAATTTTTTTACAGTTCTCTGTTACATTTTGATAGTGTGTTCTTGAGTTCTTCTGCGAGAGAGTGGAGGGGATATTGGAAAAAACAGTAAAATAAAGATAGCCCAAGTGGCAAAAGGTTTATCCTCTGTCATTTTTGGCCCACTCCGAAATTTCTTAGAACAGATATAAACCTACTTATTCAAAAAAAAAATTAAAGAACTTAGAACTCGCAAAAATGGCCTAGATGTCTGTCCTTGATCACCTACCCTTCTGTCTACCATCAAAACCAACCCAACAGAAAATTTAAGCTACACAAAAGAATGGACTAAAAAGATATTATAGATAGACTAAGGATTTTGTTACTGTGATTATGACTTTAAATTTTGTGGTTTTCCTAGAAAAGTTATCATCTGATTCCAAATTGATCAGTTTTGGCTATCAAACAGGTTGATTTCATATCGGATCCGATTATAGATCTATTCCGTTAAAGTTTTAATTTTCAAGTCCAATTTAGTACGTAACACTACAATCTAGCTAAAGTTCGCTATTTCTGGGTACAATTCCTGAAGATTTTTTTTAAAAAAATATTCATATATGGATGTAGTTCCAGCTTATAAACTCCCTCTTTCAGGTTCAAACCACATATTCGTAAAGAAGTTCAGTTTAACTCCCTCTTTCAGTAAACTTGGTTGCAAAGTATCAGAAATGACAGGAGAAAAATCCTACCACAAAACTTGCCCTTTGTCAAAGTTAAAGCCCTTAAAAAACCTCCACCATGCAACTTCATGCAAATGGAATTCGATGAACAGAATACATACTCTTTTAATCTTTTTGTACAAGTAACATTGAAGGAGATCAAAAGACAGCAGACACCAGATAGCATTCAGTTGCCCAAGAACAAATATAAACACAAAAATATACAAGTAATCTTGAGATCAATCACCTGGGCAGTGGGTGAGCCGGAGCAAATAAAGGTGAAAGTACATGGTTAACACTGTTTTCAGGTTTTTCCCCTGGACTGGTGAAATTATAGAACAGCATTCCAAAAAGATGAATACTTCTACAATCTTAAAGTACAGAACTATGGAAAAATACAACTATATAAACCACAAATGGTCAAAGATTAATAAACAACAATGAAATCATGGTTATAACTAAGCATTTAAGATTGAATTGGATTAACTTGAAGAAAACTCTTCGCTTGATGTAAATAAACCTTGAAGCTCACACGACTGAAGCAGTTAACACTACCATTAAAGCATATAGAACAGGCCAATTAAATACACGAGTATGCCATCTTTAATTTTCTTTACTAATTTTAGAGCAATGCTAAATTAATTATTATATCCCACCTGGATTAATCTCAATCTCAAGAAACGATTAAATAACATAATCTTCATACAAGAAGCAGTTCTGAATTGGACAAAAATACACAATACTAAGTAAAATGCTAACTTCTATTTTCCGGTGCATTCTCCAAGAGTTGCTAAACAGCACAAAACAAGATTAATAGATCGAGTACTTCTCACCAACACCAGGATAAAGTTTCTTGTAGATAGTAATTGCAGCTGGAAGAATACTTGCAAGAGCAAGAGACAGATGCTCAGAGCTACTTGTCCGTACAGAGATCTGACCCCTGAGCTTGTTGTTTATTCCAGCTCGGACAGCCACCTTGGAATTGCGTCCGATGGAGAATTGCGCTAGACTGTTGAACCCCAATGTTAGGTCCCCTCTCCACTTAACTAAGGACAAACCAAATGAGGACTGTACCTGTCCAATTGGATATTCAAGTTCCCTGCGCTGCATTTCAATATTAGCTCCATATGCTACATCCTGTTGAGATCGGACTGTACCTGCACTGGCAACCAAAGAATACTGCTTTCCAAAAGAAATCTGATCCTCGACTTTGAGCCCGGTGACTACATTTTCCCCTAAGAAAGTAACTGACACCCCGGCAGCTGTTTTATTCTTCCTGAAATTCTTGAACTTGGTTTCACCTCTGATGATGTAGGCAAGTTGCTTACCCATATTCTGAATGTCAAAGCCTGCCATACTTGATCCATTCTCCCCATGTTTTGCAGCAATGGAAGAGTCCAAATTGATGCTGAACTCTTTCTTATCCTTGGTAAGCTGAACAGATATTACAGCCGGAAATTGACTGAGAACGGCTAGACTCTGTTCAAGATTGACCCCTTCATATCCACAGTCATGATCCCAACCATGGGTGTCCGGAACCGGCCTTGCCAGAAATTGTGAAGTAGGTTCCAGAAACCGATACCTGTGTGCTGGATTATCACTATCAAAAGAAGGTGGCAGGGCCATGTCCGGTAATGGAACAGACACTGGAGCTGCAGAAGCCGCATCAGGATCTTCATCAGTGTAACCATCATTCACAGATTCCTTACCTTTTCTCTTCATCTCTTTCATTCTTTTCAGCTCCTCCCTCCACTGCTTCTTCTGCAGAAGCTTCACACGGTAATCATACTCCTCAAAATAGGCTTTTCTTTGATCCTTTCTCAATTTAGCAAGCTGAGATTTCTTGAGAGGCTTGAATGGTGGAAGCTGATCATACTCATCTTCATCCTCTTGGTCTGAATCTGACAAATCTGCCAAGTCAATATCAGAATCACCATTGTCCCCACCTTGTTCAGTGGAGAGTTTTGGGTGCGCACGTGACTGCAACATGGAGGACAACATGTACGGAAGAGGAGGTGAGCGAGTACGCAACCCAAAGAACTTACGCTGGTCGAAAAAATCTTGAGGTTTTGAGAGAATTTGCTTCTGATAATATTTTCATTGAGTAGCACAACATCAGCAACTCTGGCCTCCAAGTATGCCCATTAGGAAGAACCTTCTGTCCTCCTCTAGTCTTTCGGCATGATGCATGGTTCTCAGCCAGACAGACCATATTATCCATGCTTGGGCTCATCATGCGTATATCACCAACAGCTTGTCCTATAGACTGCTGCAGTACATGTGATCGTTGGGTTACAAACACATCATAACTTAAAGGAGAACCGGATGGTCCTTCTGGAGGTGCAGAAGCAGCATGTGTAAGAGTTACTATGACACTACGCCATATAGGAGATCCAAGAGAACTCGTAATCGTACGCATTAATGGCAGATCATTAAGATCTCGAGATTGGGCATCCAGACGATCCACATACAAGACAATGTCAACTGGGTTCTTCTTTATGAACTTCTTAACAGAAGACAAGATGCTGCGATTGAAAGACTGCTCCATTACTGAAGTCTTGAGGCCAGGTGTGTCAAGGACCCGAATCTTAACCCCATCAACCACACCTATAATCTCTTTGACAGTGGTGGTAGCTGGCAGAAATGCATCTATCCGAGATTTCTCTTCCCCAAAAATTGCATTTATTGTTGCACTCTTTCCAACTCCCGATTTCCCAAGAACGAGTATACTCACAGAGAAGTCTAAATTCTCTTTCCCATCTTCAAGCTGCCTAGCTGTCTGCTTTGCAGTATCAAGGTCAAAAAGCTGACCAGTTTGCCTTCCTGCAATAAGTGCCAGCCTGTACAAAACCTGGGCTGGAATCGATTCATCCGGAGAAGCCCCCAATCTCTGAACAATTCTCAAGAATTTCACCCTGATAGACTGCAACTTCTCCAGCTTCCTCTTCTCCTCGTCACTCAGGTTGTTCTCTGATTCTTCACGACCAGCAAAAAATGAGGCAGTAAGAAAATTAGACCGATTTGCTCGTGGAGCAGACCTTGAGGACTGCATTGAGGATCCTAAACCCGCAGGACGCTCAACTGCGATAAGCCTAGAACCATCTTGAGAGGAGGTTATAGTTATATTGCTTCCATCTGAACCTGCACCCGTTGCTGCTTTCAAGAGAGCTGTTAATGCTGCTGAATCAAACATCTCCTTGCCCTCTCCTTCATCAGTGTCCTCTTCTTCAGAGTCTATCGCAATTTGCCCATCAATTCTCTGGGCATTATTATGAGGACTCTCTTCACCAGAGTTGAAACCTCCTGATCCACGTTCCAACTCCTCAATAAATTGCTTTGCAGCTTCAGAACTTCCGAACAGCATACCATCAGACTCCCCATCAGAACCTGAGCCTTCTACGTCATCCTCACTTGCTTCATTCTTTTCCAAGTTCAATTCATTTGTAATTTCAATTTCTTTATTTTGAAGTGGATTTGGTTCAGTGGAATCCTTGACGGAGACTTTTTCAGGGACACCATTTTCTATCGTCACGTCCTCAACACTTGCACTGGTGTTATCTGTTTGTTTATGTTCTTCCGCATTGTCTGATGTACTAGTTATGGCATCTGTAGCACCAACCACGGCTTCAGCATCAGCACAGACTAAATTAGGGGTAGAAACAACTCCTAGTTCATCAACATAATTCTCTAATTTATCATTGCATTTAGCATCTCCCTCGGCTTGTGTCACTGAATTTTTTTCATTTTCTTGAATATTTCCAACATAGCATCACTCATCAGCTTGACCATTTTCTTTCACTTCACCAATAACAGCCACCCCAGGTTTTAACACATCCACCTGTATATTTTCTACAACAAAGTCTCCTTCAGGGTTTGTTTTAACAGCTGTCGAACTAGTTGATTCGACAGTATCAATTCCGAGTAGCTCAATGTTACCATCTTGAACAGCACTGACATTATCACCAAATTCTTGCTCAGGCTCATTATTAGAGCCCAAATCCTTATCAACTTCTTTCTCTTCTTCCCCAACAACTGTCACTCCTGGTACAGCCAGCTTAACTTGTATATCTTCCATAACAGAGTCTCCATCAGGGGTAATTTTTACACCATTCAATTCATCTAACTCGAAAATTGTGGGTGCAATGCCATGTTGAACCGAATTCTCCTCAACAGTCCCAGTACTCGCCTCATCAGATTTATTGCTCAAGCTCAAACTTTCAGAATCTGTAGGGACCACAATATTTTGCACTGTAAACTCCTCAACAGTCCCAGAACTCACCTTATCAGATTCCTCTTTCAAGCTCAAACTTTCAGAAACCATAGGAACAACAATATTTTGAACTGAACCCTCCTCAACAATCCCAGCACTTACGTGATCAGACTCATCATTCAAACTTCTACTTCCATTAGCAGTCCCATTCCCTTCCAATTCCCCAACAACAGCCACTCCAGGCTCCAACAAATCAACATTTATAGTCTCCACAACAGCATCCCCTTCACATGTAACCTCAACACCCTCTATCGATTCCACAACCCCCACACTAACATCCTCACTCTCGCCACTTTCAACAACATGCTTCTCAACCACTTCCTCAACACCCTCCTCGCCACTCAAACCCTCAATCTTCTTCTCCTCCAACAACACTTCCTCACCCTCCAACATAATCTCCTCCGCACCCGAAACCTCAATCACCTTATCTTCCCTCAACCCCTCTTCGGGCACCAAACCATCAACATTTCCACCCACAACTTCACTCAAACCGACCCCAAAACTCCCACCCTCCAAGACTACATCTTTATAACTCCTTTCCTCCCCACCCGCAATCGGGGTTGCGAAATCAGGAGAACCAACAAAAGGGTCACCAGAATCAACAACACCAACAGTTTTAATTTCCTTAATTTCAACCAATTTATCACTTAAAACAGGCTTCTTTCTCAATCTCAAAATCCTCATCACCACTCACAAAACCACCATCACTAATAGTACTAATACTATCATTATCATAAACTTTCAAAACATCTGAATCAATAATAACATTTTTATCTAAATACAAAGAAGAAGAAGATTTTAAAGAACCTGGATTAGAATCAGAAGAACCCAATGAATTTGCAGCAGCTTCACTTGAATCCATTGATTGAAATTGAAGCAAAATAATATGTATATATGTATATATTTTAGGGTTTGTGGATTGAATTTTTGAAGTGTTTGGGTAGAGAGAAAATGATAAGGTTTTGCCAGCGGCAAGGCAACAAAGGTAGAACTTTTGGGCTCTGGGGTTTTATTTTTTTTTATTTTTGTTTTAATATTAAGGGAGGATAATGCGAATGCAAGTGATAATAATAATAATATTTCGAATCTAGATTTTTATGTACTAATTTTATTTTATTTTTGTATGTAGTGTTTTCTTGAATTTACTTCCTCTTGTTTCTCATCCACAATCTTTGCACGCAGCACGTTATCTTATTCTTAGTTTTCAATATTGGGAAAAAAGAAAAAAAAAAAGTTACGTAGTGCCTCGTATAGTTTAAAAAAATGAGAATTTTAATACTTTATAATAACAAATTATGAAAAAATATAATTATATAAATTTTCGAAAAATGAATAAGGAGGTATTATATACGAGTGTTATTAATAGATACATGTTATACTGTGTTATAAAATTTGGGAATCGGAATTAGTGGATGAAGGCACGGATTAATCGGATAATCGGGATTAATTAGAATGTTAATCGAATCATTAATTGGGATTAATTTAAGATTATTTTTTACATAATATAGATTTAAGTAATTATATAATAAAATTTTAATATAAGATAGAACAAACATACAAGTTAAATATTTAAATTTATTATAAAATAATATATATATATATATATATATATATATATTCAAAATTTTGACCCGATTAATTCCGATTTTTGACCAATTAATCTAATTTTTGACATATTTATTCGATTTTTGACTAATTTTTATAAAAAAAAACGTTTTAAACCCGATTAGTGTAAAATCAGTTTGAAAAATCACTGAACAGTTATTAATCCCGATTAGTCGTCCTCTTTTACAACGAAGGATACATGCAAAAAATAATAATTTAGTGCGAAGTATTGTAAATCATCATTTATATTAGAATTATTTTTCAGAATTGTGCATCATAAATTATCGGTCGTATCAATAAATTTGTTTAATTCATATCACATTATCATATACTTTATTATTAGGAAAAAAGATTTCAAAAAGAATTAAGTTCATAATTGTTGCAAAAGAAATTTGATACTACACTTTAGAGGTATTTTGCTGAAAAATTAGGAGAAGAATGAAATTTTTTATTATTTAAAATAAATTGACTAGATTATGGGTCCGTTTGCTTTACTTTATTTTCCAGAAATAAGTGTTTATTTTCAGGAAAAAAAGTAGACAACTTTGTATTTCTTTCAAAAAATAAGCATTTATTTCACGAAAATAAGGAAAGCCAAACATGCACCATATTTGCAGCGATCCCGAGAATATGAACATGAGCATGTACTAACTCTCTATTACACGAACAAAGTAACTCAAAATTATAATACATGATAGTCCATAACTAACTAAATGGGTCATTTGTTAAATCTGAATCATTATTTCTGAATGATTATTATTTTTGAATGAATAATAATCTGAATGCATAATTAATAAGATTATTTGATAAATAATTTTATGAAATACCTGAATGAGAGTATTTATTAATTTTGAAAACAAAATTTCAAGAATAGCTAGATTATATATAATCATGATCATATATTATTAATATTTAGTTATTTTGTAGTTTTAAAAACAGTAATGGTGTTAAATTAATATACATAAATAACATATTTATGAAAGATATTGCATTTTTACATGATATTAATAATAAATTCATTTTTTTTAATACATGATGTACCAAACTACCGATGAGGGTGAAATAATAATAATAATAATATAAATATTTTTATGTGTTTAATTTTATTATATATTTTTTTATTTTAAATAGAAAACTATACTTAATTATCTATACTATCTATACACTATATTATTAAAGCTGAAAGATTAAAAGTTTTGGTCGTCGGTTGGTTTGGTACTGGGTGAACCATAGAAAAGATCTTGACCGTCCAATTTTATTAAACCATATAAACAATCTTGACCGTCCAATTTTAATAAAATATAATTTTAAAAAAGTATAGTCATACATACAATTCTAACACCAGTAGTCCTCCTTTTATGCAAACAATTCATAAACATTATAATTCTAAAGAATATAAACATTACTTTTATATAAGAATATAATTTCGTTGATATGATAATATTATATTATATTTAAATTATATTTTTTATTTTTTATTTTACGAATCCCACTTATCCTATAATTTTTATTTAATATATCATTAAATTCTATCCTATAATTTTAATTTAATATATCATTAAAATTTATGATAACATTGAAAGTTTGGTAGTCGGTCGATATTTGGGCCGGATAATTGATTAATTATTGGGCCTAATTTTAAAATATTAATCTTCTAACTAAAATACAATCTCATATTAATATTCTAACTAAAATATCTCACATTAATCTCCTAAGTAAAATATATCTCTATACAAAACAAACAAAAATTATTCTATGAAAATATAAATACAAATAAATTATATAAAAACATATGCATATAATATTAAATAAAATTTAAATTATTATTATACAAATACAAATAAATTCAAATCATTAAAAAATATTAAAATAAAAATATTAAAAAACTAAACAAATTCATCCGTGCATCGCACGGGATACAAGCTAGTATTATTAAAGTCGAAAGATTAAAAAAATTGGTCGTCGATATGGTACTGGGTGAACCATAGAAAAGATCTTGACCGTCCAATTTTAAATGAACCATAGAAACAATCTTAACCGTTGAATTTTAATAAAATATAATTTTAAAAGAATATAATCATACATACAATTTTAACACCAGTAGTCCTCTTTTTATGCAAACAACTCATAAATATTATAATTCTAAAAAATATAAACATTACTTTTATGTAATAATATAATTCTGTTGGTATGATAATATTATATTATATTTAAATTATATTCTATATTTTTTATTTTACGAATCTCACTTATCCTATAATTTTTATTTAATATATTATTAAAGTTTATCCTATAATTTTAATTTAATATATCATTAAAATTTATGATAATATTGAAAGTTTGGTAGTCGGTCGATATTTGGGCCGGATAATTGATTAATTATTGGGCCTAATTTTAAAATATTAATCTTCTAACTAAAATACAGTCTCATATTAATCTTCTAACTAAAATATTTCACATTAATCTTCTAAGTAAAATACATCTCTATACAAAACAAACAAAATTATCCTATTAAAATATAAATATAAATAAATTATATAAAAACATATACATATAATATTAAATAAAATTTAAATTATTATTATAAAAATATAAATAAATTCAAATCATTAAAAAATATTAAAATAAAAATATTAAAAAACTAAAAAAATTCATCCGTGCATCGCACGAGATATAAGCTAGTATAAATTATAAACAAATAATATAATAATTAAAATGTGAACCGATATATGTATATGAAATGAGCTAATGCAATTACAAGGAATATAGCAGGTGATAATATCACGTTGAATCATTCGGGCGGAGTTTTGAATCTGAATGATTAGGCCATTTTTGAATCGTTCATATGAGTTATAATTGTTAACAAACAATCTTATTCAAAAGAATCGGCCAGATAGGGTCATTCAGGTGTATTGAGGGGAAAACAAATGGCCCCTAAGCCCAACCCATATCGGGTTAGTGGTCTCGAGCCCGGTCAATACCGTATCTACGTGGCTCCGGCTATCTTAATTGTCAAAGACTAAATATAAAAGTTTGAAGGCTAACGCATGGAAAAGTGTATCGAGACCGTATCAACTGCGTGCTTAGGATAAAAGTATAAGAACGATCTAGATCTACACGTCGCGGTAATTTGTACTTAAATGACTAAAATCTTACGTACAAATCTCTAAACCCTAATTTCCAAATTCAGGGGCGGAGGGGTTTAGGGGTTATCCATTCATACATTACACACACTTTTTCATTCTGATTGTTTAGCCGCCAATTTTGTCATTTCCTTCCCATAAACAAACTCTTATTCTCACGTTGGAAGTGACGCGAAGCAACCGTCCTCTTCGACATTATTTTGCAGAGTTTCAACTTACAGTTACACCACACTCAGATCCCGATCCAGCCCAAGAAAGGGGAAGAAAAGGCCCAGACGCGCGGAGATTTATCAGCCACCATGTTCATTTCATTTTTTGGGATAAACAACAACATATCTCTCTTAAAAAAATCATCAGATATATAATGTACAGTCATTATGAACCCAAAATTTACATAAATTTCCAAAACTACATTATCCAACAAAATAATATCTTCATGAAAAATCATAAAATTAAAGATAAGTGCAGGTTTAACAAATGTAAGAGAACTTACATTTAGTTTTGAAAACCACCAACGACTTTATTTTGAGTTTTCACCGACCTCCTTCCATTCATCATTAAAATTTGAGATTTCAAGTCTAATAGCATGCCTCAACAGATCTTGGAGAGTTCGAACACATTAAGAGATAATCGTATCAATTTCAGCCACAATTTTGAGTAATTAAAACTTCATACTTAATGTTTTTTTTAGTAATCAAGGTTTTATGATCGTACTTTTGAGCAGTCCGGGTCCTTAATTCAAATCATTTTTGAAGTATGCAATTTTTGTCTAATCTCAGGAGTAATTCGCCTAATCTGAATAAGAGTAATCAAGACTACCAAATCTCACGAGTAATTAAGGCTGCCCAATCTTAATGAGTAATCAAGGTTTCACCCAATCTCAATAAGTAAATAAGGATTCACCCATTCTCAATGAGTAAACAAGATTTCACCCAATCTCGATCGATGCAATTTTTGGAAGTTTAGTTGATCTTAAATGAATCAACTATTTACAATATTAATTCTCTTCTTTCTCAATTTAGATTCTATAATTGCGGCTCTGATACCATAATCACTTTTACAGATTTATGCAATTGAGTGCGAGTGAAAGAGGGAATAGAAAGAAAATATGTATTATTCATTCAAGATATTTATTTATATATATTACAGAATAACTAAACATATATTTTTGACATATTACTATAATACCCTTAAAAATATAATTAACTTTATTCTCCAATAATATGATAATATTTCAAATAAAATAAATACATTATAATACTGCTCAATGTATCGCAGGCTTACAGCCCGAACTCCGAAGCCCAATTAACGAATCCAAACTATGCGAACCAAAAAAGATGTTATAAAAGAAAGAAGTAAAGTGAGTGGTAGTTAATCTATAATTTTTTTTATTACTACAATCTTAAAAAACATAAAACCCCCTTGTTGTACAAATCGAACGTAGCCGATCTGATTATTATATATATATATACAGAGAAAGAGGCCTCCTCTGTTAATTATTCACTCTCTGTTTGTGATTGTTGGAGCCCTAGAAACCATGGTATGCAATTCTACCCTCTATGCTTTTCCTTCTTATATGTTATGTTTATTTGGGGCTAGTTTTACATAATCGATACATACATACATACATGTTTATATAGATGATGATTGTATTCGTTGTTACTGTTTTTGCAGCTTCCTCTTTCTCTGCTAAAGACCGCGCAAGGTCACCCCATGGTACCATACAACCCCCCTCCTCTTGCTTACTGTTTCATATAGAATTATATATATATGTATATATATATATATATGTATGTATTGCTGAATCATCTTGACTTGACTAATGTATCTTGGTTGATTTGTGTCACCTCGTTTTATGTTATGTTATTAGGGGTGGCAATTTTTAAGTAGTATTCGTGTTTAATTTTATGAAAGGGAAAGTGGGAATTGGTTAAGATGTAAGGCCTGTTTCCCGATTAAGTTTGAAATTTTTGCTGAAAACTGAATTTGGTAACGATTTTTGACTTGCAAGTTGGATGGGCTCGTGGTCTAGTTTCATGTATTATCTTTATAACAGTACTTTGACATACTGCTAATTGCAGTATTAAATCGTCTTTACTATTTTTATTAGCGTAAAGTTGTGATATTTCTTGACATTAAATGCTTTTGAAGTGTTTCTAATAGATTTATACTGCAAAATATATGTGATGATCGTTTATGGATTTAAATTATATGTAATTTCACTTTGCTCAAGTCATATCAATATGCCTTTGTCTTGTAGTTGGTGGAACTTAAGAATGGAGAAACCTACAATGGACATTTGGTCAACTGTGATACTTGGATGAACATCCATCTGCGAGAAGTTATATGTACCTCCAAGGTGTGCATATACTTTTGTTTACTCATCTGCATATCTTGACTGTAGAATTTTTCTTTAATTTATCATTTAATACTTCTGTATATGCTGTATTACTTGTTACTTTTGCCTTCTTTTCATACCCATTTTTGGTCTGATTGGTTCAACTGTTTATAATATAGGATGGAGATAAATTTTGGAGAATGCCTGAGTGCTACATCAGAGGCAATACAATAAAGTATCTTAGAGTTCCAGACGAGGTATGTCATTAGGCCCCACTTTGCGAAATATAACCCCCCCCCCCCCAAAAAAAAGGAAAAAACTCTGTGAACTATTACCAATCAGTTATATGCAACGTTTTTTTTCCTCTTATTAATGTGTGTTAGAATTTTCCATCAGAAGATTTGTGTCATTTATCTATTCGTTTATAGAATGGATGCAATCGTTTGTTTCTATTCAGCAAGAGTTGCTCTTGTATTAGTTATATAGTTATAATCTATTGATTGGAATGCTGAAAGGCCATTGTATTCATGTATTTGTATTACTGTCCCTTCACATCTACTGAGCCCTGAATTTTAGTATGATACAACTGATTAGTTTGTTGATTTACAAGTGTAATGAGTTATATTGTTAATTTATGTATATTAATTCTCTGATTAATTCGCTATACTTTTCTATAATGTCTTTTTCAAGTAAAAGGGTTGTTTTGCTTCTTTTTGTAAGATTCATGATTGTTCTCATTTCCCCCTTGCATACTTTGTTACCGAATTTTGTCCATCATCCCTGATATCACTGTCACTTACCGTTGCCATGTTTTTTGCTTCTTGATTTCCAGGTGATTGATAAGGTTCAGGAAGAGAAAAGCCGTGCGGGTATGTTTCACTGTTCAATCCTATTAAAAAAATAGTTTACGCATTTCAATGCACTCATCATGATGGACCTTTTTGAGTAGATTAGGTTTCCAAATTCCCAGACATTTAAAATCTTTAGATTTTTTTACTGTATTATTGGCAACGTACTTTACAACTTTTGAACTCTCTATCTTTTTCGCTCCTTGAATAGTTGATGCAATTTAACAAAGTTTTTACTGTGAAAATGTGGTTAGTGATGCCGATACATATAAACTAGTCATTGAACTTTTGGTTAACCTACATGGAAGTCAAATTGAGACGGAAGAAGCATATTAAGTACGTTAAAGGACTCCTCGAACCTGCTAGCCTGCTTGTGTTCATATTTTCATTTTTTTTATGTATGCTATTAATACTGATGCACAATACAATATTGGTTTTACTTTAAATAAATATATAGCCAAACAACTGCCTGAAAAATGATATGCGAAATATATACTCCCTGTGTTCCACTTCATTTGGTTCAAATGAATCCAATTAAAGATCCGGACTAGGTTTTATTAATTAATTAAGAGTTTTGCCAATTAAAATCTAAGTAAATAACTCATTCTGCAGAAGAAAATAACATCCATCTAATATTTCATTAGTTGATAAAATAATATATTTACACTTTACAATTTATTTCTGATCAAGAAGTGTATAGGTTATTCTAGTTATTACTAGATTAGTTTCCCGCTCGGATGCCCTGTTATATTATATTTATTTTATTAAAAAATTATTTTAATATAACTAAACTTAAATATATATATATATATAATTATATATTAATAATATGTGTATTATATAAAAGGATGTATCACTATAACATAAAAGGATAATTCTGATGTTTACAAAGTGAAAGTTAATCATTATGGATTGGCTTTTGTAATTTCTACAGTAATTGGATTGGCATAACCTACGAAATTTGAACATTATTCTGTTGGGTTTTTAGGACACTCCTTTTGTCCATATTTCTTGTATTGCATTAGGTTCTACTAAATTTTTTTAATACAATTCCCTGAATACTTGCGTGGGCCATTTGGCATCTCCTTTTGTACATATTTCTTGTATTGCATTAGGTTTTACTATTTTTTTTAAATACAATTCCCTGAAATTACTTGTGTGGGCCATTTGGCATCTGCAGACAGGAAGCCACCTGGTGCTGGAGGACGTGGAAGAGGAAGAGGTAGAGAGGATGGTACTGGTGGGCGTGGAGCCAAAGGCATGGGCCGTGGCATGGATGATGGACTTGCAAGAGGTTCAAGTGGAGGTAGAGGCAGAGGAGGTCCTGGTGGAAGAACAGGTGGAAGCAGAGGTACTAACTCTTCTTACATCCTTACAACCAATATCATTAGCATGGTTGTCACGGCGCTCGACTAGTTGACGACTAGTCGAGCTGGGGGAGTCGACTAGACTTGTCGACTTGAAAAAAAGGATATTTCGGGCGACTGGTCGACTAGTCCGTCGACTAGTCGTTTGGGTCATCGACTGGTTCAAAAAACCTGGTCATACAAATAATATTTTAACCCAAAAAACAATAGATTCAACCTGATTTAGCAGCAATAATCAACTCGAGAGGAAAAAGCAACAAGTTTAAACTTTGTTTTAATCATTTCATAATCTGCCCAGGTTGCTGCAGATTTAGACTTTTAGCATTCTTATTTGACAATTTCTGATTTTATGGATCATGCATTATGTAGATTTAAAAATCTGCATTCTGCAGGTTTATATTTCTGCAATCTCCAGTTTAATTGCTTTCTAGTTTTGGCTTTTCTGTCTCTGTTTTTTATTCCAGAAAAACATGTACATTATTGCATTATATAACATATATAGTTTAATAGATATAATATATATAAATGTATATAAATTTACTAATTAAATTATATATATATATATATAATTTGTCGACTAGTCGAGACTAGATTAGTCGACTAGCTAGACCTCTGTCGACTTGACTCGACTGACCGTCGTGACAACCATGATCATTAGGATGTATGCTTTGATTGTTTGACACCGAAGTCACCTATTGAATGTTAGAATATCAAAATAATATACATGTAAAGACATGTAATTGTAGTATTGTACTAGGTAGAATGCCAAAATAACTGTTTTATGCATTACAATATACACAGATTACTTAAGCTAGTTGTAATGATTTAAAAAACAGTTAGTAGCTGGCAAGATGTGGAAATTCGTTGGGATGGGAACTACTGTTTGTTTTCTCCGGGTTTTTGGGCATTATGTGTATCTAATTAAAATTTTAATGTAATAAATGTATCATAATTTTGTGAAGCATATACTGTACACTAATAAATTTATGAACTGGTGGCTGTGACAGGTGGAGGACGCGGTCGGTAGATTCGAGTTGAGAAGCTGGAAAGGATTGGGTACTGGTGGCTGATTTTAATGGTACTTGCTACCCGTTCATGTTCGTTACACATGATGTAAACCGGTCTATTTTATGTTGGATTCTGTACTTTCAGGGTAAAATTTTAATGTGTTTTTCTAATTCTATCCTATTACTAGGATAGAAATGTAAGATAATGCAGATGAGAATTTCTGTACATCATTTTGTTGTGATCTGTTTTGTGTTGTATTTTTTATTCTCTCAAAGTATGCATTTGTTGTCCAGGTGATCCTGTATTGAGCTAAAGTCAGTTCAGTGAATGTGTTGTCTTTGGTAGCCGAATTTACAAAATACAAATTGGTAGCTGGGTTCGGATGTGCTTTTTTAAATAGTAGCTGTTCTCAGGTTTTCATCAACTATTCAGCAGACGGTAGTGACAACCTTCTTTCTCCTAGATATTAGTGTTATTTACCCGACTAGTGCTCCTATTAGGTACGAGTATTAAAGATATCATTACTGTGGACAGGATAATATCCATCATCCATCAGATGGTTGACACGTCATTTCACAGGCATCCACAATATTTAATTATTTATACTTGAATATACATGAATAAATTTATAAATTTCAATCAACATTAATTATTTCAAATAATGCGGATTTGATCTTCATTGAAAAATTTATTTAAAAAAATGCTGCCAAGAAGGTGGGGGGGGGGGGGGGGGGGGGGCGTATCTTACTTGCATAAATACCTAATTCCGTTTGATATGCGTAGTTTCTATAATCTCAATCTTTGGGGACCAGTATTAGTATATAGAAGAAGTATAATGGTAATAAACTCACGTGCTGCTTAATTGTGTATCTTCGGGGATCCTACCATATTAAGAAAAACACACGTCTGTACCAACCACTGCCAAAGTTTCTACTTACATGTCTGTGATGACGTCATGCGTGACGATTTTTGTATGGAGACATCTGGTCAACACTGCAGTGTGGGACCTTCTTGGCAAGGCTGTTTCTGAATTGAAGACTCGATCTGTTTTGAGGCCGGAACTGTCTTCTGGTGGGACCTAATTTGCTAGGAATTAAACCCTCCCCCTTGTGTCTTCTTCCTCATGCTTCTAACTTCAATCATGTCTCTTGAAACATCTCCCATACAAGATGCTCTTACAAATTACTAGTACTATTTTCATTTGACCATGGTTGTGAAGAGAGCATTGAATTCATATAATAAATTATTAGTTTTTTTTCCACACTCATATCCCACTTGGTAATATTTGTTAGAAAATTTTCTAATATTTGGTAATTTTAAAAGTTTTCAGTATAATCTTTTATATTAATTTTTTATATTTTTATTCAGCAAAAAATTTAAAAATGAGCAAGTAGTAGTTTAATAATTTATTAATATTATTAACAAATATATGTATTATATAATTTTTTTAATTATTTGCATTATCATTCAGATATAAGCAATATATTATTATAATTTATAATAATGCCTTTATTTTAATAGGTAAAAATGACGATTAATAATGGAACTAAAATTATAAAATAATCTCGAGTATATATAATTATCGATAACTTTTAAAAGACTGCTAAGATTTAAGATAAATTCTCAAAAAAAAATATTAAACCAAATTATAACTCTGGTTAAATTCTTATTTTGTGTCCATTTGAAAATAATAAAATGAGAATGAAATTGAATAAAAAAAATTAAAACAAAATATTATAAGAAAATGGTAATAAAAAAAATAAGAAGTAAGAGTTTTCAAATAAATATGAATGAAGAAAAGTAGAATGATGCAATTTTTCTAAAATTAGTAAATTAAAATTTTACTTTAGTTATAGAGAAATAAATAAGCAACTAATATAAATTAAAAATATTTCTTAAGAAGATCCTCCAAATAAAACTATAAATTTTATTTAATTCTTTCGGGTTGCATTTTATATTATCAATACAGCTTATTCCTAAGATTGTATCAATTTGTAGATAAAAACTGCCTTGGAAAATTAAGAACAAAATTAATATATGGAAAACAGAAAATAAGTATAATAAAAAAATAAGTGACTGAAATTTTATTATGACAAATATTGCAAAGAAGATGAAAAAATTATATACAGTAAATTAATAAAAAAATATATACATTTCTCTCCAATCCCGTAAACCTCCTTATATTATTATTTCTCCATTTCATCTCATCAAATCAATAAATACACTGCATCAGCTACCCGCGTCACAAAGCTTTCATTATTATAAATCACAGTAGAGTACAAGCAATAAATCTTTATACCAACTCCCCAAGTCAAACATGACAATTACTACATGATCAGTTGCCAAATATTTATTATTATTTGTCCTATTATAGGGCGGGAGATTTTTATTATTTTCGTCTTATTTTACACCAAAGTGCATCAATATATATATATATATATATATATATATATATATATATATATATATATATATATATCTGTGTATGCACTTATATATAATAATTTATTTTAATTTATGATTTGTCGAAAATTTGACTAACATATTAAAATATTTTTTCATTATTATATAAAAATACATTTTCACTTTGCCGCTCAGCAAGAGGCTGTTTTATTTATGTGATATTGATAAAATTTAATATAATATCGTTCACACATTTATCCATATCTTAGATTCTTATCCTGGCATGTGAGAGATATTTAATATATATATATATATAAAGATAATAAAGTTTCTAATATTATTTCAGTAAATTTACTTCACATGTAATTGTGTTTTAGTATAAAATAGTATTAACATTTTTATAATTGCACATGATCTTTTGTAATTATAATACAGTAACACTTCATATATTTATATATATATATATATAATTTATATTTTAAGGAAAATTATATGAGATAATCTTAAGAACATTAATCTCACATATAAATTAATAATTATTAACTACAAAATTTTACTTTCTACTTATTTCATAGAATTTCTTTATTTTACATTTTAGCATGATCAGCCCGTTAGATAATAACTCTTTTAAATGAAAGAAATTTTTTACTCCGATTATTATATTTTGATACAATTCATGTAATCTTGTATCTCTTATTAAAAAATATTATATATTTTACGTGCCGCGAGGATAACCATTTTTTAAGGGGATAATCATTGTTTAATATACGAGAACAACATGAATCTATGAGGTGTATTCAATCCGGATTATGCAGTATTTTTTATATTTTAAAAATATGGGAATATTCAATCAAGATTTTAAACCGTACTTTAAAATTCGAGGGTATTCAATCAGGATTTTAATTAATGATTTAAAATACTGGGGTATTTAATATGAATTATTATTAATCAATTAAAATCTATGGGTATTCAAGAACTTATCAATAACGATGAATTTTAAAAATCTATGTATTATTTTGGATTTTCCTCTATATTTTTTATGTCTCAAAATCTTACCCTGGTACGAGAGATTCTACCGGATTCAACGCGGATTTTATGAATTATTATCTATACATTCTTTTAACCCTACGTGAAATCTTGAATCAAATACAATCCATAAAAATCAATGGATTATAAATAATATTTTAAAATCTGTATTGAATACACCGAATTCCTCATCAACTTTTTTTAATTATGTATGTTTAACAAAAAAAGAAAAACAAGAAATCTTACTCATACAGCTTGTTCCGCATTTATGGTGCGGGGTTTGTTTTAATAGATGATGATAAGCAAGAAAATATTTATTGATCAATTTGGTCATCTAATTTTGAATAATTTATAATGGGTCTAATGTTGACGATCAATTGAATCGTTTATCTACAATTTTTTATAATAATAAAAAAAAATTAACCAGTTTTGATTTACAGTTTATGATACTCACCTCTTAAAATAATTGTCCTCTTTTAATTTTGGTTAGTCAAATTAACCAGTTTTTTATTAAATATTGTGTATATTATATAATTAAAAAAAATTAACAATTATATTATTAGAAAATATATCTAATAAATTTTAATTTTTTTTTTTGATTTTTAGAAAATATAAAAAATTAATTTTAATTTACAGTGAAAATTAGGTTAATTTGATTACACAAAAAATAAATAAAATACTTATTATTGTTACGGGACGGAATGAGTAATTTTTTTTAAAGAGACATACTATAGTTGCAACTAGCATGATGCATTTGAATTCGGATTGAACAAAGTTTCTAACTTTTTTCGACGGATAGATGACCCTCCGAGTTTAGTGGGGACACCGCTATATAAATTATGATATAATATAATTAATTAATATAATATTATTAAAATTATAATAAATTATACGTGTATATTTTTATTGATGTTTTCTTTTTCTAAATATTATTTCATTTTTATTAATAATATTGATATGTGTTTCTTTTTTTCCTTCTATTATTAGTTATTTTCATTTTTTTCTTATTTTGATAAATTTTGTGGGGTCATTTATAATTTTTGAATGGGGGCATTATAACCATGATATCATAATTTAATTAGTAACCTCAAAATTGAGGGGACCCTCTCCCCCACTACCTTACATGTACGTCCGCCCCTGACTATGAGCCAATTTAGTTTAAGTTTAAAATTATGACTTATGATTTAAAGTGATTTAAAGTGATAAGTCGGGAACTTAAAATGTATATTTGGATAATTTTGACTTATAAGTGACTTATGAGTTTTAAAAAATATAAAAATAAAAGTGACTTATGAGTATTTTATAACATATAAATAACTTTTATGAAAATAAAAAAATTAAAAAAACAAGTCACTTAAACAAGTACCTAATAAATACTTCTGGCTTTAAGTCAATTTATGGCTTATTTCTGACTTTAAGTCAGCTTCTAATTTATTTCACAAACAGACATTTTTCGGGATCCGGGTGCGAAAATTTTAAATGGGTCTCCTAAATTTTTTTCATCGCCATAACTATAAAAAATATTTAAAAAATCATATTATATAACAAAAGGGTACGGTAATTTTTTTTTCAAATTTTCACTTATTTCTATCAAAATATTATCAAATTTGTTTGAAAATCTATTTTTTCGATAACAAATTTAGTCATAATTCATTTGTGACTCTTCTCACTTATCAACTTTTTTTTTTCTCTTTCACATACAGATGCTTTTTAAGTAATATCATATAAATCTCAATAAAATTCTCAATAAAATTAACATCATAATAACACCTCAAATAGATAGTTCAAATTCAAAATTCTCTCTAAAAGTTTGAAAGAAATAAATCTTTATATCAAAATAAAGACAAAATATATATTTATATGAGTTTTAAGACAAAATTTTACGAAACTAGATTATATTGTTTTGATATAAAATATATATAACTGAATACCAATGCAACTTTATTTTTATTTTTTAATAATGAATTATCTAGTTTTTCTGAATATATATATATATATATATATATATATATATTATACATATGTAATTAGTACTTATTTTTAGTTTTATAGGCCAATTATTAATTTATATTTTGTTGAATTTGTAATTTTTTTAACTAAGATATATATATATATATACTATTTTTTTTGAAAAATGTGTCCCAATTTTTTTTGGACCCGGGACGGTCGCCCCTACCCCCATCAGGGCCGGGTCTGACGATCAGTGACTCCAAAAATTTTAGAGGTGGAGGCTAAAATAAAATAAATATATATAAACCAATATATTTCTATAATATTTTTGTATAGGTGGGTACTAAATTTTTTTGATATAAAAATTTTATATGTAAGTTATTTCAGTATAGCGGGGGTTTTAGAATTAATCAAGATTGCGTGCAGTAGGACAAAGAACTTTACCAGATGACCCCATCATCTGAAGCTCCAACATCAACTATACTCATCATGGAGGCCATCAATATTGAGGATGCAATGACCAGTAATACCATTTCTCCTATCTCTCCGACGAACAAAATAATGTTTATATTCATTACATATAAAAGTTCTTAAAAAAAACTTCAAATCATCGTGGAAGGTACCTGTAACATCAGTATACGTTTTTTATAACCGTCGTCCCAATCTCGAGAGAGAAAGAGAGATATCAGGGTTTTCAATTTTATAAAGTTAGTGTTTTCAATTTCGATAAAGTTAGTGTTTGTAATAGAAAAAGAGACAGGTTCCGTTTTTCGGTAATAATTATATGTTCTCTCCCTTCCTAAACTCGTTTCTGCTCTCTCTCACAAACCCTCTGTCAAGGTATTTTCATTTACTGCTAATTTTATTCTATTACGGTGGTTAAGCAGATAATTTTATTCCTTTTTCAAACTTATTTGTACATAGTTTCTCATTGCACCACTACTCAAAACCTTAATCACTTAGAATATGTCTTATTTAAATCACTCTGGCGTGTATCATGGAGGATGACTCTCTCCATGATCGTTTATGTTCCTTTTCTTCTTAATATGTTTTGCTTTCATCTTCCTATTCGATAATGATTTCTCCGTGTCTCTGATTTCAATAACTTATAGTCATTGATTTATGTTTGAATATTCACTTTCAATATATCACGGTTTTACATCTATTTCGTTTGTTAATTATTAATACATTTATACCGCCGTCTCTCCCGATATCAAAGTCATTAAATCAAATTTCAATTCAAACAATGAATTGATCCGGTTCATGCCACCACCACTCATTCCTACCATCAACCGTTTCTATGATTACCATTTATGCATTAGTTGTATTTTGGGTAATGAATGAGCAAGTAAATGCGGTTATTTTCATGGACAAAGATTGGAAGGAGCAAATGATGATTTAATTAATGTATACAAAATAGATACAATAATATGACTATTAATATGTTTCTACGTGAATCTCCAAACACAAATTAAACACCATAACGCTATTTCTTGGAATCTTCAAAGTTAAGTCTCATGTGAAGAAAATCATGGGTTCAGTTATGGTTTCAATTAATTTATAAATTATGTAATTAATTATATGTTTATGTAATTTTTTTTAAAGTCCTTGCATATGTATGTGTATATATACATATATATATATATATATATATATATATATATATATATTTGATGAATAACGTGTATGAGTACTATTTGTGTGTATTTGCCTGTATATACATGTTTTTGTTGTTTCAGATGCTTATGATTTGTAGTGTTTAAATTCATTTTGGCAGGTTGGTAGGTGAATTTCATGAGTAAAGAGTAAGATGTCACAAGATTGGAAAGTACGGAAAAATACAAATGACTTACGACAATAATTATTGACATTATTCTATCATATTTCCTATTCAAAGTATTATTTCACATATGTTGCATATATTCACACACAAATTGAGGGTTTTTGTGTTCATTGAATAAGGGTAAAGATGCAGGATATACCGGGTAGGTTTGGTTTACGTATTTTTTTTCTAATCTTAACGTACACACACAAACATATACAGTATTTAACAGACCGCTAGCTTGGCTCACATTTTTTAATATTATAGTAATTTTGATCGTTGCATGAAATCGACCCCTCGCTCAATGTATCGTCAATCGTCACGATTGTAATTCTTTCCGGTAATGATATGTTAGAACGTTTTTGTGAACACATATTTTTTAAAATCAAAATAAAAGACGGTGTTTAATATTATTTTTTATGAAATAACAATCTCATGTTTTCAGTTTTCAGTTTTCCACCTTTTAAAAGTATTTTTCAATTATTTATTTTCTATAAATTCTTTATAAAATTAATATCAAACTAGTCTTTTAATAGTAAAAAGTAATTTTTATCTTTTAAAAATAAAAAATAAATTTTAGTTATGTAGCTGAGACATATTTGTTAAACTATTTCTCCATCTGCACGTTTGATTCGAGTAATGTTAGAGATTAAAAAATATTTTTAAAATATTTTCTCTAATAATGTGGCACTTTAACATGATAAAATTGAAAATTTTAATTGATACGATTAATGTGAATGTAAGGAGACTCCATCATATTTATTATTTTTACAACTAATTAAAAATTTCGATTATGCTATACCAACACACATCAGTTAATAAAATATTTTAAGAATATTTTTGGTATCTCAAATAACAGTCATTTGATATTTTATTTATTTATTTTTAGTATAAGATCCATTTGACACCTTACTCTAACACTTTAAGGTTTTAGATGAACCGGTTACTCAACATAGTATCAAAACTCAAACTGACAATTTAATGGGCGGATATGAAGGTAAAAAATGCCCTAAAGATGGGTGCCCATGATCCTTGAGGTTTTAAATGAGTTTATTACTCAACAAATGCCCTAAAGATGGGCACGTAACACGAGACGTTTTGGCTCACATGCCTATGATTTTTCAACGTTTTCTCGGTACATATATATCACCCCCGGCCCCTACACACTAACTAGGCCATTAGAGCACCTACAATGAGGGTGTCCATTTATCACATTGGGACACATAAATTGACACAGGCAAGATATCCATTAACATTTTGCATTGTATACTTTGTATAAAAGTGGTCGGTGGCCATCAGGGTTGGCCACGCTCATCCATTCTTTAAACAATTTAATAATATTCAATTCATATGTACATGTTATTCTATCTTTACTATCTTATCTTAATTTAGTTTACATAATGTCCGTTTTTATAACCGTTAAATTGTTAACGTTAAATTAGTAAAAGTTATATTTTTATTTATAAATACACAATTCTCACATATTATTATTCATAATTTGCACATCTCAAAATAATTTAATTTTTTTCTATTAAAAGATGAATCCAAATAATCCTACCTCTGTAAATTCTCAAAATTCAAACCCTCAATTTCCATATCCGTATCCAAATTCCTATTTTCCAAACACACAAAATTTTAATTTTAATTCTCAAATTCTGAATTCTCAATACCAATTTTCACATTCTCAGAATTCTCAATTTCCATTTTCATATCCTCCATTTTCAAATCCACAATTCGCAGTTCTACAATAATTGTTAATTTTTTTATATTGTAATGTTTTAAATTTAACGCAATCTTGTGTGATGCTTTTCATGTAATATTTTTCCTTGGAATTGTTTTTTTAATAATATGATATATATTAATTAAGGGACATGTCTTTCATTTTAATAATATTTTTAATCATTTTAATTTGATTATTAAAATTTTAAATTTATTTTATTAAACTAAAATTAAATTATAAAATATCATTTTAATACAAATATAATATAATAAGAATAAAAAGGGTTCTACAAAATGTGAAAAGTGAGCTTAACGCTGTATGAAATTGACCGCTTTTTTCATTTACCGCAGGGGATTCGGTGGGTCCGAAAAAAAGTGGAAACCGGCTGCAGGAGGTGCTCTTACCGCCATTTCTTGACTTGCTGCCGTGGCCACTCCGCTACCTGGTAATATTCATCAACCAATATATTCACTGCATTATTAACTCTCTTTATATTCAATCATATGCATTCATTTTATTGTTTCTGCTGCAACTTACAGGTTTCTAACATGTACTTATATTTACTATTATCTCTTATATTGTTCTTGTAGGTAGCTGCAATTGTGGTCATTGCTAGCTAGCAAAGAACCTCTGTGTGTGTGTGTGTGTGTGTGTGTGTCTTTATATAGTATAACTTAAGTTTTATGGTTTTATAAGACAGAATTTTGAACATCAAGATGTCTTCAGATGCTTCTTGGATCACATCTTTGTCATGTTCAAGTTCTGATGTAATAATCTCAAGTGATAAATCCGTATCACCCATTTTTCAATGGTTAAGATTCATATTTCTATCACCATGTCCTCAAAGAGCTCTGTTGTCTTCAGTTGACATCTTGTTATTGTTTGTTTTTCTTGTGTTTGCAATCCACAAACTCTACTCTAGATATACATCCAATAAGCACGCCAGTTCTGAATTTAACAGACCTCTAATTATTACAAACAATAGACCTGTGGTTAAAACCACTTCATGGTTTATGTTATCTATAGCGGTGACAATTGTTTTAGTAGTTTCTTTCACTGTTTTATGTGTTGTGGCCTTTTATAGAAATACTACTCAATATTCTTGGAAGTTGATAGATGGCTGTTTCTGGTTAACTCAAGCAATAACTCATCTAGTTATTGCGGTTTTAATTTTACACGAGAAGAGATTTCAAGCTGTTAGGCATCCTTTATCGCTTCGAATTTTCTGGGTTGTTGACTTTCTAGTTGTTACTTTGTTTGTTGCTTCTGGGATCATTCGTCTAGCCTTTGTTGAAGAAAGTGTTCTTGATTTGAGATTGGATGATGTAGTTTCGATCGTGATTCTACCATTATTAGTTTTTTTTCTTATCGTGTCCATTAAAGGGTCTACTGGGATCATTTTAGAAGCTGAATCAGTAATGAGTGAAGAACCTGAATTGAATGAATCCCTTTTGGACAAGTCCCATGTTAGCAGATACGCTTCAGCCTCGTTCTTGTCAAAAGCATTCTGGTTTTGGATGAATCCTCTACTGAAAAGTGGTTACAATTCACCTTTACAGATAGATGACGTCCCATCACTTTCACCAGAACACAGAGCTGAAAGAATGTCCAAGATATTTGAAATGAATTGGCCTAAACCTTCTGAGAATTCAAAGCATCCAGTTCGCACCACGTTGCTTCGTTGTTTCTGGAAGGACCTTCTTCTCACTGCTATCCTTGCCGTTGTGAGGCTGTGTGTCATGTATGTTGGTCCTAGTCTCATTCAGAAATTTGTTGACTTCACTTCTGGCAAAAGCAGCTCTCCTTATGAAGGATACTACCTTGTATTAACTTTACTCATTGCCAAATTTGTGGAAGTTTTGACTGGTCACCACTTCAACTTCTATTCAAAGAATATTGGAATGCTTATTAGATCTACACTTTTGACTTCTTTATACAAGAAAGGTCTAAGGCTATCGTGCTCGGCTAGACAAGCTCATGGGGTTGGGCCAATTGTGAACTACATGGCTGTGGATGCTCAACAGCTTTCTGATATGATGCTGCAGCTCCATGCCATATGGCTTATGCCACTACAAGTATCTGTAGCCTTAGCTATACTCTATTTTCACCTTGGTTCGGCAGTGATTGTAACTCTACTTGGACTCATATCAGTTATGGTGTTCGTAGTGTTTGGCACTAAGAGAAACAATAGATTTCAATTTAGTATAATGAATGAGCGTGATTCAAGAATGAAGTCCACAAATGAGATGCTTAATTACATGCGTGTAATCAAGTTTCAAGCTTGGGAAGAACATTTCAACAAGAGAATTCAGTCATTTCGTGAGTCAGAATATGGATGGCTAGCCAAGTTCATGTTCTCAATCTCCGGCAATGTGATTGTGCTTTGGAGCACTCCACTGTTTATATCCACTCTCACATTTGGTGCTGCACTTTTGATGGGCGTGAAGCTCGATGCAGGTGTAGTGTTCACAGCAACTTCACTCCTTAAGATCTTACAGGAACCCATTAGGACATTTCCACAGTCTATGATCTCTCTTTCACAAGCTATGATATCTTTGGGGAGGTTGGACAAATATATGCTTAGTAAGGAATTGGAGGACGACTCGGTGGACAGGCAAGAAGGTTTCGGAGGTCAGATCGCTGTAGAGGTGAAAGATGGGGTGTTTAGGTGGGACGATGAAGCTGTCGAAGCAGTGGTAAAAGACTTGAATTTTGAGATAAAAAAGGGACAGCTTGCAGCAATTGTCGGAACTGTCGGATCAGGAAAGTCTTCTCTTCTGGCATCAGTTCTTGGTGAAATGCATAAAATGTCAGGGAGGGTATGAATTTCGTTAACAATATTTCCTCTTCCTCATAAGAACCTTTAATGATTCTGAAATATATCTTCGTCTGGTCACCAAATTATGGAAATGACATTTTTGTCATCAAGCTTTCCTTCCAAATTCCAACAAATTATGAGATTAATTCATGAAAGGAATTATAGTTAGTATTTCATTCCTATTGCATATTGCTTATTTCTAATAGCCAGCTGTTGCTTGAGTAAAAAAAATTTGGTGATTTTCTCAACCGTTGTAGATTTCAATCTTTGGCCTGTTACTTAGTGGCAGTGCTTCCTCCTTTCTTGTCCCGTAAACAGGTTAAAGTTTGTGGCAGCACGGCTTATGTGGCTCAGACATCGTGGATTCAAAATGAGACTATTCAAGAGAACATTTTGTTTGGTTTGCCAATGAACAGAGAGAAATACAAGGAAGTTATCAGGGTATGCTGCTTAGGAAAAGACCTGGAAATGATGGAATATGGAGATCAGACAGAAATAGGAGAGCGCGGGATTAACCTCAGTGGTGGTCAGAAGCAGCGGATCCAGCTAGCAAGAGCTGTATACCAGAATTCTGATATCTATCTTCTTGATGATGTATTCAGTGCTGTTGATGCTCACACTGGCTCCGAAATTTTTAAGGTAAAATCAATGTTCAGGACACTATGGTTATTGTCTACTGATGTTTCAGTTTCACTGTTTTTCCTTGTCATGTCATTATGCACAATCTTCCTTCCATCAGCAATCAAACTTTATAGAGTTATCCACAGCCACAAGACATACTTTTTGATTTTCTTAATGATAGATTTTGGGTAAACTACATCATTCATATCAGAAACGTTGTCCTCCTAATGGATCAACATTTGGATGATATTTTATGATCAACCTTATAAGAGAGACTTGCCAACTAATTTGGAGTATGTCTTATTTTTATGAACAGGAGTGTGTCAGGGGAGCCCTCAAAGACAAGACTGTTTTACTTGTTACTCACCAAGTAGACTTTTTGCATAATGTTGATCTCATCTTAGTAAGTATTATCTTGTACTTCCTAAATCCATCTCAAATTTTGACGTCGGTGGAAGGACGCATTATCATTATTTTCCTCAACTAAAAGGTTATATTATGAACCAGGTTATGCGAGATGGAATGGTAGTGCAGTCAGGAAAGTATGATGACTTACTTAACTCTGGCTTAGATTTTACAGCTCTGGTATCTGCCCATGAATCCTCCATGGAACTTATCGATGTTGAGACATCAAAACCAAGCATAACTTCTCCAAAACTGACAAAATCTCCCCGAGCTTCATTTGAACACAGGGAAGCAAATGGGGAGGGTAAATCCTTGGAACGATCTGAGTCTAGTAAAGGAACTTCAAAGCTAATAAAAGAAGAAGAAAGAGAAACTGGAAAAGTAAGCTTAAATGTTTACAAAATATATTGCACTGAAGCTTTTGGGTGGTGGGGTGTTGTGTTGGTTTTGCTAGTATCTGTATTGTGGCAAGCAACTCAAATGTCAAGTGATTACTGGTTGGCATATGAAACTTCAGAAGAGCGGGCCAGTTCATTCCGTCCGTCCTTGTTCATTGAAGTCTATGGCATTATTGCTGTGGTTGCATTGCTGATTGTAATATTGCGAATGTTTTTTATTACCACGATCGGGCTGAAGACTGCCCAAATCTTCTTTAAGCAAATTTTAAACAGCCTCTTGCATGCTCCTATGTCATTCTTTGATACAACACCTTCAGGAAGAATTCTAAGTCGGGTAAGATTTTCGTTAGAGATGTCATTTTTTCAACCACGTGGTTCTTTTATTCCAGGACCTTTAATTCATGTTGTTTGTGTAAGCTGTATTGTGACTGTTTAGTGCAAATGATTTAACAAAAAATATTTTACTTGTAGGCATCAAATGATCAGACGAACATCGATGTCTTTATTCCTTTCATGATGGGAATGACCCTCTCTATGTACATAAGCCTGCTTGGAATTATCATCATCACTTGTCAATATGCCTGGCCAACTGTATTCTTTCTTTTTCCTCTCGGTTGGCTAAATTTCTGGTATCGGGTATGAAAAATACTATAAAGTAGACCATTTCTACCGATTAATTACTGTTGAAACTACAACTAAGTTTTATAATACTTCCGGTCTTTTAATTGCAGGGATACTTTCTCGCAACATCTCGTGAATTAACACGCCTTGATTCCATTACAAAAGCACCGGTCATTCATCATTTCTCTGAAAGTATTTCAGGAGTTATGACCATCCGCGGTTTTAGGAAGCAGCAGTATTTTTTCCTAGAAAATGTGAACAGAGTAAATGCAAATTTGCGGATGGATTTTCACAATAATGGATCCAATGAATGGCTTGGTTTCCGTTTGGAATTATTAGGAAGCCTCATCCTATGCATCTCCACGATGTTCATGATTTTGTTGCCCAGCACCATCATAAAGCCAGGTACACTACATCACTGCATGTGTCCTAGCGTATTTTCATGTCATTATCACCATTAATATGCTACCAATCTTGGGAATCGACATATTAAAGAAATAAGCATACTAAATTTAAGACACTTGTGTAAAGAAACTTACAAGTTTAGAAGGAAATTACATGAAGTAAATAGTATTCCAAATACATTCCGTTTCAGCTCTTCACGAACTTCTTCATATAAACTAATTTGATCTGTATTCTTCAGAAAATGTTGGGTTGTCTCTCTCGTATGGCCTGTCTCTGAATGGTGTATTGTTCTGGGCTATATATATGAGTTGCTTTGTTGAAAACAAAATGGTTTCTGTTGAGAGGGTTAGACAGTTCACAAATATACCTGCAGAAGCAGAATGGGAAAAGAAAGATTACCTTCCTTCTCCAAATTGGCCCTTTCATGGCGATGTAGAGCTCAAAGACGTTCAGGTACTCGCGGTAGATTTATTCTGACTGTAATTTAAATAACAGGGTACATTTTCAGGCAAAAGAATAAAATTTGGGAGCATTACTTTACAAGATATTGGGGCTGTTTGACAACAGCTTTTTTCCGGAAATAAGCCCTTATTTCCGGAAAAAAGTAGGGATGTATGTACTTTTTCTGAAAATAAGTAACTTATTTTTTATTTTGAAAATAATATTTGGTTTTAAAATTCTAAAATAAATATTTATCTTTAAAAAAAATATGAAAATATGTAAAAAAAATAAAAATAAAATAAGTAACTTATTTTAAGTTTAAGGAACCCCAAACGGCCACCCGTCAGAGGCAACTTCTGGCATGAGCATAAAATTTGTGTAGCATGTTCTTCGCTTTGGCCTAGATTGGCATTCCCTTCTCCAGTATTGTTTTGTCTGAAAACCTATATTAAGTTATTAACACGAGTGCTTGATCACATGGTAAACAGGTAAGATATCGTCCAAACACCCCTCTAGTTCTCAAAGGCATTACCCTCAATATCGAAGGGGGTGAGAAGATTGGCGTCGTTGGTCGAACAGGAGGCGGGAAGTCAACATTGATTCAAGTTTTCTTTAGGTTGGTGGAGCCCTCTGGAGGAAAAATCATCATAGATGGGATTGACATTTCCAGACTGGGACTTCATGATCTTAGGTCTCGTTTTGGAATCATTCCTCAGGAGCCTGTCCTTTTTGAAGGGACGGTGAGAAGCAACATTGATCCTATTGGACAGCATTCAGATGAAGATATATGGAAGGTAATGTGGAACTACTTTTTCATTATATTTTAAGTTGAAGCAAAAAAACCTGCTAGGTGCATTGTTTTGGTTTATTAGCTAATCCAAAATTTCCCTCTTATAGAGTCTTGAACGATGCCAACTTAAAGATGTGGTCACTGCGAAACCAGGGAAACTTGATTCGTTAGGTATTTACCTCTTTACTCAATTTAAATGCAAATTTGCAACCTGCTGTTTTTTTTCTTTATATAATTTTTTTCCAGTTTATATTTCTGTCAAAGTGAATCGAGGGTCATTGACATATTGTCACCTTGTTAATAAACCTCTTTAGTTGTTGATAATGGGGATAACTGGAGTGTTGGACAAAGGCAGCTTCTTTGCTTGGGTCGTGTCATGCTAAAACATAGCCGTCTATTGTTTATGGATGAGGCAACTGCCTCTGTTGATTCACAGACCGATGCTGTAATTCAAAGAATCATCCGCGTGGACTTTAAAGCATGCACAATCATTAGCATTGCTCATAGAATACCAACAGTCATGGATTGTGATAGGGTTATGGTTATGGACGCAGGTGTGTGTTTCATACTTCTGCTCTTTACTCCTTATCTCTATGTTTATGTTTATGTGTATGTCGTCCAAAGAGCTAACTTAGAATAAAGTTTTGTTTTATAGTGTTGACATGGAAACTTTGCTGATTGTTGTAACAGCTCTGTTCTCTAGCTAACTTCCTGTTGTTTTGTCTTCAATAGGATTGGTTAAAGAATTCGACAAACCATCTCGCTTGCTTGAGAGGCATTCACTTTTCGGAGCACTGGTTCAGGAGTACGCGAGTCGTTCAGTTGGATTATAAATTTATACTCCGCTAGCAATCTTTTTTTGCCAAGCTTGCTTGGAGCTTACTGCTGCTTCATGCTGTCAATATGCAGAAGCAAAATAAGCACTGGTTAACATGTGGAATGCAACCACTTCTCTATGAAACTGCATATTAACTCTGTATTGTAGAAAATAATATTTGTAAGTAGACAATAATATTATGTACCACCAGTAATGAAAGTTTAGGATAGTTTCTTGAATAACTTTTCTCAGGATACTATCGTTTCTATGCATATAAAATAATGGACCATAATCATAACTGAAAACCACAACCACAGTCCACAAGGTCTCATAAAGTGGCATACAACTATTTCATGTGTAATACTTAAAGTGCAGTAAAGCATAATATACAATGGTCTCTTGCCCTGTACTATCAATATTCATGTGGCGCACACTTGAAAGTTGAAACTGGTTAAAATTATCAACAAATACGAAAATAAATTTTGAACAATCTATATGCACTTTGTTTCTTTAAAAAAAATTCAGATTTTTGTCAATGTAAAAAGTAAACAGCTATACAATAATTTTAAAAATAATTGTTTTCTAATTTTTTTTAAAATAAAATAACCCTTTAAACTACTCCATCTTCCCAATCATTTCTTTATACTTTCCTTTTCTAATTTTCTCATTATATTATACAATTTCCTTAAATTTCATGTCTCACCTAAATATAAATAAATGGTGGGACAGAGGGAGTAAGCCCAATTGTTAGGCGTTGTATATTTTCCAAAATAATATATATATATATATATTTAATTTTTCATTCTATATCTATGATTCTGTCTTCTTAAATATGCAATTCAGATTTAAAAAAAAAAGTCTATGTGTTTATTTAGTTTTGGTTTAATACCTTTTTATATCGTGCATATATGTGATTTCTGAAAAATATAAAATTAATTATCAGGTAGATAGTAATTTTATTTTTGTTTTTTTAATTCAGGATTTTATACAAAAGAAATTAATAATTTTTTTTAAAAAATAACCAAAATATTTTAATATAAACTTTTTAAGGTATATACTAATGTCTAAGAAGATGATCCTATAACTTTTCAATTTTTTTTAAAAAGTAAATTTATACTGTATCTAACAAAGGAAAGGTTGGTTGGGGACAAAATGCAGTTAACAGATCTCAGCCGTTGCTGGTTAGATCCAACGGCCGGAAGCAAACCCACCAAGTTGATCACTTTTTTCAACAGTTATTTATGGTGTGCATTGGCTCAGCTGGGTCTTTATCCCTATCCCTATCCGACCTGGGTCGGGTATCAGGACCCTCTAATACACATATTAAACGTACTATATTTTAAACTCAAACACAAACAGGCCCTGTAGAACCCTAAAACCCTAATTAAACCCGTGTGCATCGAGCTCAATACATGGCGGGTTCAAGAAGAAGGCTCAAGAGATCACGAGCCAAAGTGAAAGTTGGGTTACCCAAGAAAAACCCCAATGTATTCAAACCGGCTTTTAATATGCCACCTAAGCTTGTTAAGCTCCTAGGTTTGTCTGATACTCAATGGGATGACCAAGCCAGCGTTATCGAGAATTACAAGACCTTTGGTGTTCTTTCAAACCCTAATTTGCTAGGTGTTAGGTCTAGGTATCGCGAATTTTCTGAGAGTGATTCTCTTCAGGCTCCTCCTCCTAAGATTGATGCCCCTCTTTCCGAGTTTGACATTATTGATTCCGGTAGCGATGTCGAGGAAGATGGTTTGTTTTCGATACATTTTTCTTCCTTTCCTAGCTTATTATTGATATATGATACCATTTTAATTTATTCTGTTACTATTGTTATATCTGTAGTCGTTGGTTATTGTTGTCAATTTATTGGATTAAATTCTCATGTGATGAAATGTGTTATTTTTATTATAGCTGATTTCATTCGCTTACTATTTGGATTAATTAAACCAAGTGTCTTGAGTCGTCAGTGCTGTTCCTGTTTTTTCTTCTTCACTCATTGTAAATAATATAGTATGGGAAGAAGCGGTTTACAAAGACATATAATTTCTTTACTTAAGATGACCACTCTTTTGTAAAAATACTGAAATGGGTGTTTTCTATGATATACTTAATGTCAGAAGTTAATTTTTGACGAGTCAAGGAATTATAGATAGTCTAGTGCCAGAGGTTTATCCTTCCCTCGTGATAAGATTCGTTTTTAATTATCACTCCTCCACTTGAACTTAAAATCTGTGCAACTATCGAAGAGAAACAATTGATTTTTTGGAATTCTCTGTCCTTGAATATTATTTTGTTAAGTTTGACTTTCTACCGTAGTTATCAAGTTGCAAAATTTTCACTTTGCTCTTTCAAAGCAAAGTGCCATCATGTCATGATGCTCAAAAAGGCACTCCTTTAAGGAAATAAACAGTTCTGAAAACTATGGCTTGAATATCTTTCATCAGATAAGATCATTGTCAAATTTTCTTGATTAGTGGATTCAAATGGATTTAATGATGTCATCTTGCAATTGAGAATTTTCTGCTGCACATCTTCGAACATTTTTTTCATCAAATAGGAAGCTCTCCAGTTATTCCTCAATGAATGTTCGATTGATCATTGTTTCCCAATCAGGTTCATGTTTTAAATTCTTTCTCATTCACTAGTTGGCCACAACTTCTCTTCCCTTATTTGAATTTGTAACTACAGCACTGCTCTCCTCTGTGGTTACACTTTGTTGTATTGGCTGCTTGGCAGCCTTGACTACCTTTATAATAAAAGCTATTAATATAGAAGTAATAATTGACTGTTGGCAGCCTTGGCTAATTTGTTCACAGTAGTTTACAATTTTGATAGTCCCCTTGCTCATTTCACTTTACTCTCTTCCTCTTTCTTTCACATAAACACACACACACACAGTCACGCACAAATTTACAAGTTCCTTCTGTTACATACATGTCGCAAAAGCGAAATTCTCTCTATGATAAACCTACACCATTTCGGCATTTCTCATGTCACACCAGCACACACTATTTTATACGAACTGTATGAATCTGAAGATGATCAGATCATAATCTTTTAGTGAAGAAACATTTTCTTGAAATCAATTAGATAATATCTTTTATTACTATCTAGTACTAGGGGTTATTTCCTTGTTATTGAGAGATGTCTCATAATTCAGTAGTAAATTAGCTTAATTTATTTTATGATATCATCTTGTGTTTATGTAATTGCTTGCCCTTTAATTTAGAATAGAAATTACTTTAAAAAGCTACGAGATGATAAAATATTAAGAGTCATTTTTTATTTTATTTTTGTTCAAGGAGATTATATTAGCTTTTATGATAAGAGTGAATTGCTTGTACAATCTACATGTTTTATATAATGATATTAAATATATGAATAATGCTATAACTAACCATCACAGAGTTCGTAAATTTTCAAGTTCATATAAAAGCATAAGCACATATATATTTATTTATTTTTTATATGGAGTCCGCTTCTATTCGATGAAGCTCGTGCTTCGCTGTCTGTTTTAGCTTAGAAAGGTCCTTTGCACTATATTGCTTTTCACATCTAAAAATATGATTTCAACAACAGTTTTCGTGATATTGAACCTTTTGCTACTTAAGCAAATACCTGATCGTTTGTTTCAGGAGCAATCAAACTACCACAAATATTAGTTTTGGTACTTTCTTATGATGTCATTGCTTAGCACGTGCTCATTTTTTGAGGTGGTATGACTGTTCAATCATACACATTATTGAGATGGTATGCTGACAGAAACTTTATGTTTTTAGGTTAAATATTTGAGTGTTTATATGATAGAATTTGCAGAATTGGGATAAGAAATGCAGAGACTCGTAGAGACAGAATACGAGAGAAACTAGCAGAGATAGAAATAGCTTGTAAAGGAAGATATCTTTGAGAGATTCTGACATATGAATAGTATATGATCAGAAAACATATTTGGGTATAATAGCTTTGCCATCAATATTGTCATGTTAACTTAGTTCTAGTGAATTGTCTATTTAAGGTATCATTTAAACCGTTGTTTTTATCAATACAATTTTACGAATTCTTTGCTGGTTTCTGTAGAATTAGCACATAACCTTTTAAGTTGGTCTCTGAGATGTTATAATTTAAGTCACAGAGTTTTTCCTTGAGTCGTTCTTTTTGTAAATTTATGCCTTGGCTAAAAGCATAATCAATCCATGTTCGTGAACCATGACATCTTATTGCGATAGGAATTGATAGATTGAGATGGCGTAAACTGATTGGTTACCCAATATTCATCACGGGACAAATTTAACACTCATAGCTGGATGGAAGGTTTTTCTTATGTGACCGTTTAACCTGGTCTGTGACTCTGTGTCAGTCCATGACATTATTGTAAAACATGTTTTTCTAATTGGTAATAACACTAAAAATACATGAGAAAATCATATCGTGAATTGCATATATAGTAGCACTTGTTTCTGTTCATCCCACCCCCACCCCTACCCCTCAGGTTGCTGGGTTTTCTTATATATTTATTAATTATGTATGCATTTATAATCCTACAATTTGCTACAACTTCTCAGATCTGAAGTCAGCCCTAGGAAAGAAGCGGAGAGATGGAAAAAGCATGCCACTGCTACCATTGACAAGAATGCAACGTGTTCACATTGGTCCACTGGTGGAGAAATATGGAGATGACTACCAGGTAAGAAGAGTTTATAAATTGTTTAAGTGTTGGCAATTCTTTTGTTTGTTGCTCCCCTTTCATAACAAACATATTGGTTTGCAGAGTATGTTCAGAGACACAAAATTAAACAAAATGCAGCATTCAGTAGCAACTCTTGAGAAACTATGCTCAAGATATGTGATGTGGAAAGATCAGAATCCATTGCTTGTTGGAGGAGCATAACTTTGCAACATCCCTGAATGTACGAGATTTTAATGTCATATGTAAACTTGATCATTTCGGCCTTTCATTTTCGAGACAATCTTTATCAAACTCCAATCACATGTTTAATTTTGTACTCTGTTTATTATCTGGACAAGTAAACATGGTAGAATTATTTTACATCATAATTGTACTAGTTTTCATCTTTTCGATATAGAACAACACGGGTAGGGCTGTAATTCGAGCCGAGCTTTTTTGAGCTCGGCTCGTGTTCGACTCGATTAACTCGGCTCGGCTCGGCTCGGCTCGAATTCGTTATCGAGCTCGAGCTCGAGCTCGAACAGACTTTTGGGCTTGATTAAATACTCGAGTCGAGCCGAGTTTTTACGGGCTTGACTCGATAAGGCTCGAACTCGGTTTGGCTCGGGCTTGGCTTGAATATATTTTTAATTTTTTAATTTTTTTATTATGTTATCATTTATAGCCTTGTGTATTTATAAGTTCCATTTACTAGGTTCTAAGTTCCATTTACTAGGTTCTAAGTTCCATTTTCTTATATATAATTAAAATTCATTTAAATACTTTAATTGTAATTTATTTCTAAATATTTTTAACATATGATACTTTAATTGCAATTCATTTCTAAATAATTTTAATATATTATACTTTATTTATTAAAATTTTAATAATTTTAAGTTTAATAAATTTTTTGTTGATATTGGAATATATATATATATATATATATATATATATATATATATATATATATATATATATATATATATATATATATATATATATATATATATATATATATATATTATATTTAGTTTTGGAATTTTTATTATATAACTTTTTAATATAAAAAATTTATAACATAAATATTTGCGGTATATTCCTTCATCTTACAAACACAATTATATGCATGTTAGCATGTACCATGTTCGACAAATAAAAAATAACTATGTAAATTAGAAAAGAGATTAATGTTCCTGAGTTTAGTTCACGTAATTTTCCTGAGGTTAAAAAAAAATCTAATATAAACACACGAGAGTGTTATTGTAATTATAGAGAATTATATACAATTATAAAAATAGCCACATTAAAAAACACTAGCACCTTAGGTAATTTTTATGAGGTAATCAGGAACTTTATTCTCTTAAAAAAATGATCACTATAAATTGTTCTTTAAGAGTGTATTGTACAACAAATATATGTACAACTAATATAATTTAATAATTTATATTATTAAAAAATATATTAATTTTTTTTATTAATACTTTATACTTATCACTTGTGAATTTGTGATTAATTGTTAATGGATACCCTTCCAATTTTACAATAATATAATTTATTTAAGGAAATGGTGCCCCTTTGCACCCTTTCCATTAAAATACTATGGGTAGTTTAGAAAATTAAAAATATTTAATTATAATCAGACCTTTATTTGAGGTTTTTGACCATTTAAATGATATTTTTTGGAAAAATTTAAACAACGAAAGTTGGAGAGGGCGAAAAGATCTTTTTAAAATAATAAGGCTCAAATTTTTCGTCATTATAAAGAAATTGGAATTAAGTAAAACATACGTTTAATAAATTTGTAATTTTTTTCACCCTCTAAATGATATTTTCTTGAAAAATTTAAAAAACGAAAGTTGTAGAGAACGAAAAGATTTTTTCAAAATAATAAGGTTCAAAATTTCCGGGGGAATTAAATAAAACAACGCTTAATAAATTTATAAATTAAAAAATTATTTTTAATTAATTTTGTTATTTTGAGAATAGTTCAAAATATAATAAGAGGAAATATCATGAACGAAAGTTCTAAACAATTAAAAATGATTTCCGAATCATCAAAATTCATCGAAATCAGAACTGAATTGAATTTATTATGAATTTTACAAGATTACTAAATTTGCAATTTATTAAAAAATATAAAAAAAATATTTCAAAATTTTTGAAACTTATTGTTTTGAAAAGATATTTTCGTCCTCTACAACTTTCGTTCTTTAAATTTTTCTTAAAAAATATCGTTTAGAGAGTCAAAAACCTCAAATAAAGATCTGATTATAATTAAATATTTTTAATTTCCTAAACTACCCCTAGCATTTTAACGGAAAGCGTACAAAGTGTGGCGCCCAAAATAGTTGTAAGATGCATTGTGCAATTATCTTAAATATAAGTATTAAAGTGTCATTAGTCCAAACCATTAGGATGCAAAATGCAATTAACTCTTTACATTATTTGAAAAGTTAACTATCAAAATATTATTGACATTACTAAAAAAAAACCAAATTATATTTGAATATATGTTATTTCACGTAATATAAGTGTATTATTTTAAAATTTTATTTATCATTTTTAATAGATGGGATTTTTTTTTAGATTTAAGTTGAAAAAAATAATTGGATAATTTTTATGAATATTGAGCTAAAACTCGACAAACTCGATAAGAACCCAAAAACTCGAAACCATGTTAAAAGCTCGATAAACTTGAAAACTCGTGAAAAACTCGATAAACTCGACTCGTATAATAATCGAGCCGAATTCGAACACACATTTTAGGCTCGATTATTTTTTAGGCTCGACTCGGCTCGATAAAAAAAAAACTTGAACTCAATTAAGCTCGGCTTGAACTCGTCTCCGCTCGGCTCGAATTACAGCCCTCAACACCAGAATTAAAAGCGTGATAATAACAACAAACTGTTGTTAATTGGCTACTTAATCCTATTTCCGGAAAGCGTGTATAATTCTCAAGTACACGTTTAAACCTGAATAGTGATTTCTGCTGACCTTTCTATACTGACTTGAATTTTTCTTTCAAAATCTTTACTGACTTGGATTTAGCTTGGTTTTATTGGTGTGAAGTGGTATACTGGTTTGTGCATATATAATATACAACAAAATGCGTGTGTAAGCATATGGAAGGCGAGGCAACCTTACTTTGACCCGACTTTCTTCAAAGTCCAAACTCCAAATGCCATTGCATGCATGTTCCACACACCTTTCAACTACATACACAACAATACAAAACAAACTAGGCACTCAATGGTTGACCTAGCATGTTATTTTTTATACACAAGCTCTCTTAATATATTATATTTACTTTCATCAATTACTTTCAATAATATCATATGATTAGTTGGATCCAGATATCATTTCACTTTGTTAATTACAAAGTATTTTCAAACACGTATTATATTGTTGAAAATTCTGAGGGGTGGTTTGATTCACCGTAATTCATACAGGTATTTGAAATACTTAAGAAATAAAATATAGTAGAATTGTTTGGTGGTCTAAAATCATGGATAATATATTTAGCTGGGAACTATAAATATATACATAAGGTAGGAAATCAATCAAATAATATAAGAGAAATAATTATCCTGAAAGTACAAAATTATCGTGCAAACAAATTTATTACACTTCTAATGTTTTCTTTATAAAAATGAAAATTTTAATTTACTTTCTGTATTTAACCCAACAAGCACTGAAATTTAAAACTCATTTATTTTTGAATTATTAAAAATATAATAATAACAATCATATTACTCCCTCCGTTCCAAAATAATAGTCGCTTTGACTTTTGACACGTATGTTAAGGTGTAAAAAAAATTAGACTTGTTATAAAATTTAAATTTGTATATCAAATAAAAGTTTAGAATCTATATTTTCATTTGATATAAAATTTTAAATTTAATACTGAGTTTAGTTATATTTTTTCTCACATTAACATACGTGCCAAAAGTCAAAACGACTATTATTTTGGAACTCGTGGAGTTAGGGGTAAGCATAAATATTCGAAAATCCGGATCCAAATTTCTGGTCCGTTATTCGATTTTAAAAATTCAAAAATTTGATATCCGATCCGATTTTTTGGACGGGATATCTGGTCCGGATTTTTTATATAAATTTGGATCTGGATCCGGATCACAACTTTCGTAAAAACCGGATATCCGGATCCGATCCGATTTTATTTTTTTCTTAAAAAATTATTTTTATAACTAATAATAAATGATTATATTATTGAAAAATAGTGAAATCTTATCTACAAAAATAGTTTAAAAATAATCACTAATAAAAATAATTATTTTAAAATATTATAAAATATCATGTTACATTATTAAGTGGGAAAAAAATTAAAAATATTGTAAACAAAGGTGTAATTTTAATATATATTATTTTTATACTTTAATTTATGAATTCGAGAGGTAGTTCAACGTTATAACTTGTAAAAATTTATTTAGAAGTACTATTAAAATCTAATATTCTGGTGTTTAAAAATAGTATAATTAATTTATATTTCATAAATTAAATAAAATTGATCAAAATATGATAATATAAATTAATTATTTATAAATTAAACTAAAATCTAAATTATTAATTCAGATCCGGATAAATCCGGTTTCCGATCCGATTTAACCGGATCTGGAACCAGATCATAATTTTAGTGATCCGAAAAACCGAATATCCGATCCGATTTTCATAGACCGGACTGGATATCCGGTTTTCCTCACCCTACATGGAGTATATACTTTCCTTTAAAAAAAACAATCATATACTATTATATACAGTACTAAATCTAATCCAGACAAATATTGATAATCAAGTTTAAAGTGCTCAGTGTTTAAGTTCATGGTTTATTTCTCATTTACTACCATAATTAATTATGATTGTAGGATACAGTAAAATTTTCACGTGATTGTTATCCTAAATTATAAATGACATTTGTATGACTATATCGTGACACGAGTGGTTACAGTTTAACCCTGAATTAGAGGCGTACATGCTGTAAACGTTATGAATTTTGGTTGATTATATTGGAAAAAAACATATACAGTAATTGTTAAAATACAGCAGAGTATATACAACAAACAATCAATATCAATATTATATAAATTCCTTTATTCAAAAGATATTATATAAATTCCTTTTTCAAAGCAAGCAAGACGATTTCATTTTGACCAGGACCCGAACCTTAAAATTTCATTTATATAATATCAATATTATATAAATTCCTAATATTTAAAATTACAATTTTAAAAATTATTTATGTATAATATGAAAAATGCTAAAATATACCGTGTATAAATATACATTAGATTGTTTAAACTAATGTTGACAACATATAATTTTTACAAAATTTCAATTATATTGTGCCAAAACAATTTTTTTTCCAATTTGCGTATTGATATTCGTTTTCATTATTTTATCAGATACCAATAAACAGAATCAGAATATTAGATCATTATGCTTTTCTAACTACCTAATAACAAATATTTTGATATTATTTTTAGTATATAATATTCCCTCCGAACCCAAATAATAATCAATTTTACAATTAACTTGAGGTGAAAAAAATATAATTATATACATTAAATTTTATAATAAGTTAATTATAATTTTTTAACCGTCCATTAAACCAGATCATAAGTAATCGACGAATATTGAATTGAATACAATTAAAGAAAACAATATTATGTATATTTCAAACCACGTAATCCAACAGATAGATACAGAGTAAAAAAACATAGATAGAGGAGAGAGAATGAGAGGGTAATGAAATTAAAATAAATAAAAAAGTTATTATTATTATTATTATTATAATAAATAAATTCATGCCCTTTTCTTCTTATTATGCTTTCCTCTTGTCTGAAATATCACCAAACTATATATCTATTATCTGCATCTATATCATATCATCATCACAATAGTAATTCATATATCTCTTTTTTGTGGCCAATTAATTGAATTCTCTGCATGTTTTGTGTTATAATTTAAATAAAAACTCTTTTAATGTGTGAAAATTGATGCTATGGATGATTCAAATTCGTTGAATTCTTGTTCGATTTGCCTCGATTTGGTCGCCGATTCCAGGGAACGATCTGTTGCTAAGCTCCAATGCGGCCACGAGTTTCATCTCGGTGACTTTTTTTAATTAATTGTTGAAATGTGGTGTTTTCAATGTTGATTATGACTTTATTCTGTTCTTTGTTTGGAATTGCTTGATATGTTAGATTTAATTATGGAGCTTGAATTCGATGTTTTGTTGTTAGTGATATGTGTAATTCAAGTGTTGGGACTAGTAAATGTTTTACTAGAATTGAGTTGTTTGATTGAATTCTAGGGTTTTATTGATTAGATTACAGAGGAATGCTGATCATTTTTACGAGGAATTTAATATCTGTGCTTTCTGCTACGAGGATCAATTCTATAATCTGGTTCGTGTAGAATAATTTATTGTGTTAAGGAATATTTTAATTGCCCTAAGTGACCACCATCCTTTTCTTTCTTTAATCAGGCTGTGTGAAAGTGAAACAACCATATAACGCTTCTTATCTAGGAATTTCCGTAGATCCTAGTGCTGTCTGCCATAAAACATTTCTTATCTAGGAATTTTGTTAGATGATTTATGCTGAGAAAAGATTTTTACTCTGTTTTAGTTAGCTGGTCTGCTGGGGCCAAGATTGAAGTAATCAATTTAACAATTTACTTTCTTTACCTATATATTTAGGGTTTTATTTGTGCAAGGGATTGTTTAGCGATGTGGCTATAGAGCTTATTTATTGATTCTCTTGTATGAATCTATAAAATGCCATTAATTGATATTATCTTGTTGAGTTGGTGGTAATTTGCTTGTCAGAATGACTCGATCCTTGGGTATGTCCACTTCAGGAATGTATTTTATGTTTTTCCATTGCGGGAGTAATAGTATTTGACAGTAGTATTTACTTTTGGATAATTGTGTATTTCTGTCTGCATATTCTCATGATTCTGTTCCACTACGTATATAGATTGCATTGGTTCGGCATTCAATATGAAGGGAGCAATGCAGTGCCCTAATTGCCGTAAGATCGAGGGTGGAAGATGGCTATATGCAAATGGCTCTTCCCGTTCAGTGCCTGACTTTGGCATTGATGACTTGACTTTTAGCGAGGAGCCTTATGAGTATAGTTTTCCTGAAATGGTTAGCACTTTTACCTCTCTCAGAGCTGTAAGACTGCAATTAATTGTATATTTGAAGTTGAATTAGAGATTTCTCTACCATGAGGCATGATGTATTAAGATTTTATTGTTGCTTTTGAACCTCTCAGCCATTTGGAATTCACTGGTGCCCATTTAGTGGATTAACAGGAGTCCATTCATCATTTGAGTAAGCACAATCATAAGCCTTTGTGTTTTTTTTGTATCATATTGTGCTTCATTTACCTCTAGATTCCAACGAACATTTGTTGAAAATATTATTTTTTCAAACACTTTTTCTCTGCCACAGATTGAGCTTCTTTTTGTGGGTGTGTTCCAATTTGTATGCAACTGTTTTTCTGTCCAGCGTATGTCGATGGCACTTACATCTCATTTATTTGGGTCAGAAGTCAGAAATATAGAATTCACTTTCAATGTTAGTGTAGATTTGTCATATAGGTGTAATGTGCGGCCCCCTATAAGTCTATAACTTCTTAAGTTCATAGTTCATCCCTTAATTTATATGTGACTACTAACAGCTCTTTCGGGCTGAATAAGGTTGTACTGATGATATCTAATAGTGTGTTAAAAGGTAAGATATAATCAAGTAAAATTCTTCTCGGCAGTAAGATATAATCAATTTTATCCTTACAATAACTCTATATTCTAGAGGTTGTTATTTTGTATAATAAGGGTAAGTTGTGATAAATTTCTTCTTGTGGTTTTATTTCAATAATTAAGATTTTTTTAAGGGGATCATGGGTAGGTTATCCAAGTTTTTATAAGGTCTTTCCGGTGCACAACATTTTGGGTATTGGGGAGCTAGGAGGCCACGGATCATCTTATGTGAGATTATCAAGGCTACACGATAATATTTTAGTAAGGAAGCGTATCGGTAGATATTAATATATGGATTGTGGGACTTCGATCGTTTACTCACTAGTTTGCTAGGAATAGAGGTTGTGATTAGCCTTTGAAGACCAAAACCCTACTATTATGTTTTATTTTAAATTTGGACTAATTAAGTTGTCTAATAAAGAGTCCAATAACATCTTATTTGGTATGGGTTATGTAATGTGTAATACCCAATGATAAACCTTATTAGGGTTGATGGGATCTAAGACCATCTCCAATGTATAATACTAAAATAGTGTAAATATTACACTATTTTGGTATAAAAATTATATTATTCATGTAATCAACTCCAATCATGTTACACTATATATTACACGAAAAGAAATCTTTTGTCTATAATAATACACATTTTTCCAACTATTTTAGAAGTAGTTGTTTTGTTCGTATATAAAAGGGAAAAATGGGACATGGAAGGAGTAAATTTGTTTTGTTAACAAATATGAAAGTATATTGGGCATTTTTAAAAGACACCAAATTTGGTGTCAACTTACCCCAAATGAACATTTGACACCAAATTTGGTGCAATACTATTCATTTGGTGTAATTTTTACACTATTATAGTGTGGAGCATTTTACACCAAAGTACTCTGAAAGTAGCGTCTCATTGGAGATGCTCTAATTGGGCTAATATACAAAAAATAATATAAGGGTTTTGATCCTTAAGACCCCATTAACCCTAATAAGATTTGCTATTGAGTATTACACGTTACATAGCTCATACCAAAGATGTTATTGGACTCTTTATTAAACAACTTAATTAGTCTAAATTTAGAATAAAACATAATATTAGGGTTTTGGTCCTTAGAGGCTAATCACAACCTCTACTCCTCTATTCCTATCGGTTACGGCTAGGCAAATTAGTCTGTGAAAGATTGAAGTCTTGCAATCTGTAAGTACGATTTTGCACTAAAATATTATCATGTAGCCTTGATAATCTCACATAAAATGATCCGTGGTTATGTAGTTAGTAGTGAGTGAATGAGATATTCTTATAGAAACTTGATGTTATAACACCTAATGTTCGGTGCGTAGCCAGTTCAGGGGCGTAGCCAGATATTGATGATAGTGTGGTAAAAAATTATTACCGTTCAAGTATTTTGTCAAGTAGGGTCACACTTGTTTGGGGGTATATAGTAGGGTCAAACTTCTTATTATATGGAATCACAATTTTTATTACCTTGGGTCAGAACATAAGTTTTCAGTTTAAAATTTTAATGTAAGTATACTTGATATGATAAATATTTAATATATAATTTCAAGTTCTGTTGGGGTCAGACCCCACTGCCACAAAAGTGGCTAGCCCCTTGCAGATGGCCAGATGGGACTCTTTTGTGGAGTCGATTGCATTTCGGTGGTTAAACATAACAAGTTGCAATCTTTTCATAATTCATTTGATATTCATTGGTTAAAATCTTTTCCAAGTTATAAACAGAATTTCAATAATAAGAACTAATTATTAATGCATAAAGGGAATCTAACGAGTGAAAAGAGCAACTGCTGCCTGCTGGTCCTAAAATTGCTTCTGACTGTGACTAACTACATTTTGTAATTCTGGAAGAACTAGGGTTGTTTGAATGTGGGTTGACTTGCAGGGTTTTCTTCAGTGGACATGCTTAGTGTGGAATCAAAAGCTGTGGGGCTGTATCAATCCACATGAACTAGGACGCTGTCCCCCTTTTGGCATATGTTTTGTATAATCTGTTTTGCCTATACTTTTTATTGTATCATTTTGAGGACTAACGATAACGAAAATGGAAAGTTTCAAGGACTTTGAACTTTTAGTATCAGAGTAAATATTTTGGTTACTTCAAATCAGGTCAAGCTTCAGTCATATCTTTCAGTGTTCCTTGTGGCAATATCCTGTTTTGCATCAGAATATCTTAGAACTTCTGTTTAACCTGTATTTTTTGTAAAATCTTACAGGGAAGTGGATCCACCATCAACCACATGTAAGTAAATTTTCATGTGATAATTTTTAGAATTTCAGTATACAAGTGATGTTAAAGTGGATTCTGCATTCAGATCATGAGTTACAAGGAAACCATGCTATACTTGCTGAACATATCGCTGCATCAACTCTGGCCCATTCCCATGTTGCCTATGTCCGACCTGTTCCCCATGCTATATCTAATGTCAGTGAGAATGTGGATGAACCCATCTTCAGTCATCGCAGAAATGGGCAATCTGGGCATAACGAGACCTATAGTCCTAATGCCTTCCCTGCTATGAATGTTCAATATCAAAGTTGGGTTCATCATTCATCTCCAATATCTGGTAATAGGAACCATCTTAATGGTGTCGATCAAACTTCGGTTCCTCCAACACTGAGATCGACTAGGGTTGAGGCTGATGCTATATCAAGACCTGGACCTTTTGCGCATCCCTTCCTTCATAGCCATGGGTAAGCCCATCGAAAACCTTCAAGCACCCCTTTTATATTCTTTCAGAAGTTTCGAGTAAATAATTGTTTCGTTTTTCCATTTAATCTTCAATCGCAGTTCTTTTCCAAGAGCTAGAAGTCCGTTTATCTCTTCACTTAATCATTCCGTCAGTAATACTCGGCCCCATGAAAGGATCCAGGTCTCCCATGTCAACCACCATCCACAAGGCAATCCTACGAGTCTAATATCGCCTATCATGCCTGGTGTCAGAAGATTTAGTGGTCCACGGGGATTGCCTCTCATGATGCCAGCTCTTCCTCATGCAGACCATCAAGGCAGTTTCTATATTTTTCCTCCGGGCTCGTCTGGTCAAAACCTACATGAAGCGGAAAACAGGGACCATTTATCTCGTTTCCCAGTTGTCTTGTTTGATAGGAACCCAGGTTGGGGATCCTTGCAACATGCTTCTGGTGGTATAGATTCCAGCAACAGGTCTGGCAACTTTTGGCGGCAATGGTCATAGAAGGCTTAGCCCCACTTGGTTGCAAGACTTCTTATAGCCATTTACAGTGCTTGAAACTTGATTACAAACTGTGAAAAGTTCACATTAAAATCAGCGAGCATGTCTATATGTTTTCAAACAGTACATTGTTTTACGCACCACGTGATCCCAAAACTGAAACCCTATCTTGCCATTCACGTGGTCTGCATAATATTGACACCTATTTATAGCACTGTGGCTCCTATATAAATTGTTGCTTGGGTTGCAAGGACTAATTTATTGGCAACAACATTTTTTGCTATGGAATTTGGCTGTTTGCAGAATGAAGTAATTTGTACGATTTGCGTGTTACAACTTTGTAGTTCATGAAGGGTTAATATTTCCATGGAGTATGATTTAAAATAGGTTTACTTAAATGAGGTAAAAAGTGAAAGTTAATGCTCCATAAATGTATTTGTTTTCCTAAAGGTTTTTAAGAATTAAGTAGTATCTGATTATATGGTTTGTTGTAATTTGAAATTACAACAAAATTACACGAAGGTTATATGATGGCTTCTTTGGGTGATGATATGATGGTAATATGCGAGACAAACATATCATGTGTTTAGTTCTGTGTATGAATTCATGTGTTTGAGTGCTCGCATATCTAACATCTGTGTGTATCACATATACTTGTCACGGACTTTGTTTTAGGACCAAATGTTTTCTTATGCGTATATATGTTGCAAGGAAAATCTATATATAGAGATGGGGAATATCCAAAGTCTCATATTACCATTAGTCCATGATACTTTCCAAACTAAGGTTTATGAAGCCATCAGATTAAAGCTTTTCCAAAAAGTCGAAATCTGGTGTTTGTTTTTGTAAAATCTTTGATTAATTAGGGATGACTACCCCCAATAAATGCATCATGAGAAGTCCATAGAAAATGTTCGCCATGTTACTTTCTTTGGCAAGTATACTACATGCTTCGGGACGGAATTAGAAATTTTTTCCCGGCCAAAATTTTAAATAACAATTTTTCAAATCGAAATATATAAGATATCAGACATTATAGAGGGTCAAATAATACATATTATGAATAAATAATATTTATTGATAAAAAGTTAATATTTTTTGAAATATTGGTAATAATTTGAGGTACTAAAAAATATTTTAAATTTTGGGGACTAAATACGCCATATTATGAATTTTAAACATAAAAATTGAAGATATGTAACATATTATGGGGACTAAATCACCATATTATAAATTCTAAACGAAAAAATTGAATATATATAAAATATTGAGAGCCTAATTACACTATATTATATATTTTAAATATAAAAATGGAACATATATAACATCTTAGGGAGGTTTTAGGGGGCGTCGCCCCCACATGCCCCCTTCAGTTCTATCCCTGACCTGCTTTCTTTTATTAGGCTCGTAACCCTTTATTTCTTTGTATTTTTTTTAAAAAAAAATAAAATTTAATGTAAAAGGAGCCTATGTTCTACACTTCTACTCATCAAGTAAAGCAGTCGGTCTATTTTTGCTCCTATTACTCTCTACAAGTATTATTCATGAGTGAGCATCCATTTTCTTCCGAACTTTTCACTTGTCGAGAGTGAGCACTTTTTCCCTCTCTTTCGGATCTTTCCACTTGTCGAGTGAGCACCCTGTTCTACTCATAAGTACTCAAGAAGTCAATTTGTTCTTATTCCGATCACTCGAAATAATCATTCACTAGTAATCACTCATTTCCTTCTGACGTTTTCACTCGTAGAGTGAGCACTCTTTTCCTCTCTCTTCTCTCTCTTGACAAGCACTCATTTCCTTCTGACATTTTCACTCGTAGAGTGAACACTCTTTTCCTCTCTTCTCTCTCTTGACAAGCACTCATTTCCTTCTGACGTTTTCACTCGTAGAGTGAGCACTCTTTTCTCTCTTGATAAGCACTCATTTCCTTGTGACATTTACATTAGTTCGCCCCGCCCGTCCTATTTGGAAGTTAGAGATTTGGGAGAAAATAGAGGTTTGACTAAATGAATCCTTTAGTATTAGTGTTTGCTAGTTAGTGGATTGAAATAGCGGTTTAGACTCAATAAACTAATTTTGAAAAAACTATTTTAAGTATCTTTTTCAATTAGATGATTCATGTATCTACTTAAATACAAATAACTATTTACCAAACTGTTTTAATTCAAGACAGCTAATTCAATCCATTAATCAAAACAGTCAATTCAATCTGCTAGTCAAAATAGTTAATTTGATCCGTTATAGTTAACCAAAGTTAACTACTAACCACTAAACAAGGCCAATGTATTCAGACCTTTCCACTCATCGAGAGGTCGTTCTCTCTCTATACTCTTAACTACTGGGCAACTACTTGCCAACTGGAACATAGTAATTTTTTTTTTCTTGATGCACTTGCTATTTGGCAAATAGACAACAAAATTTGTGCTAAGAATGTCACATGCATGTGTATACCTCAACCTCACTCATTAGTTTTCTTCTTCCTCTGAGCCTGAGGTAGCTATAGCACCAAACTGTTCAGAATTCTGGTAGTGATAAAGGACTGTATGAAAGTGGGATGCATACATCTAAATTTAGTTCTTCGAATTTATACCAGATAATATGGCAGATGCGTGCTATGCATATTCTACTTTAATAAAGTTGAACCTATGAACTCTACTTCAAAACTTCAATAATATGGCAAATGCAACTTATGCTATGAATAATCATAGTCTCCATTGAAGCACTCATACCTTTGTTTCAAATCACTTAGTTGAAGGAAAAAGACAGCAGAGAATATTGAAGATAAGAGAGTCATACTTTCTGCGTGGTCCATCAAGAATTTACTAATATTGTATAGCCATTTTTCTATAACCATCAGTACATACCGTCTACAGAATTGAAATCAGCTTAACCAGCAGAACATAGAATCTAGTGGTGGCCCACTAACTCAAATGTTTTTATAAAGAAAGAGAGCTGAGAATCAATAATGCTAGATAGGCCAAAATGAACAAGAACAAGAATATAAAGAAGTTGGAGCAACAATATTGTGTGGATACCTCAAAAACTGCAAACTTCAAATTAAAAGATAGTATGATAATATGGGCAACAAATTATACTGCATAATAAGTTCAGATGAATGTGCAGCCATGTATTCACTTTGAATATGGAAATATTTGCACCTCTCAAGTGATTAACATGACAGCATAATTGTTATACTTCTAAATGGTTTAGCAACTGTTCACACCCTGTAAATTACTCATAAATTGATAGAGAAACAATGTTGTGATTGAAATTTTCATGTGTGTTTCTCTATGAACTACAACATTAGGTTGCATTGCAATTCCAAACCTTGTATCAAATACGCCAGTCGGATGAATAATCATAATACTTGCACAATTGCGAGCTGAAATCATGCATCGTTAGTAATCCGAATGCAACATTAATAATACTTGCACAATTGCGAACAGCTGAAATCATATATTGTTAGTAATCCGAATACAACATCAATACAATAGATTATTAACTAGATACGGAGGAGAACGGGACAAGTTTGAATACATAGTTCTTCTGCCTACCACAACTACACCTTTATTTAGATTAGATGGAAAGACGTATATAAAACTGTGGACGAAGAATGTTAAGTGTACAAAGGCCAGTCAGTCCAAGCACCTGAAACATGTCCATTCTCACAAACATAAGCTCTAACAACAGGTTCTCCATCATCGTGGTATCCGAAAACCCTTTTCAAACAAAATGCAGAATGCAAATCCCACATCTGCTTACACGAACAAAACTCACAATTCAAATCAATCTTACTCCGATCGCCATCGTTAATCGTCCTCCAAACCCTTGTTCTCTTAAAATTCTTGAACACTCCCCTAAACAACATATAAGCTCTCTTCTCCTCCTTGTGTACACAACCAGGCCAATCACTTATATACAAACAATCCCCTCTAAATCTACTAGCCAACAACTTATTACCTTGTTCCCTGCTCAAACTCCATACCCCAGAAGCTAAATGTGGTTTCAATGATCTACAAAACTTTCTTTTTTTACTGGCAGTAAAATCACTAGCAGTCTCAACAAAAAGATCACCATCTGTTTCAGAGGGCACTTGACTAATCTCAAGATTAATTTTATTACCATCATTATCAATATCATTAACAATTATATCTTGAGATTCGGAAGTATCATATACTGTATCATAATATAAATCATCATATAAAGACCAACCACAATCAGAAGCAATAACAACAGTAGAGCAAGTATCTGAGATTTGGGCCTGGCCCACTTGATAAAGATTACAACTTTGATAATTTTCATCAGGGCCCAGTTCACGTTCAAGCCCAAAATCAGAGTTTTCAAGCAGCACACCAGTGTGAAGAAGGCCTGGACAACACACTGTCAGCTTGTGAAGAGCTGCCCAGCCGCCTGGTGGCGCGTCACCGGCGCGTGATTCGGCAAGAAGATCAGAAACAACAAGTGGGATTCTTTCAGAGCATTTGGTTTTCCAACACACACTGCGCATTAAAGAAGAGAATTTAGTGCAAACACAAGCAAGAATTGCCCAGTGTGTTGGATCATCCTCGAGATTGATGAATATCTTCAGTATAACATCATCTGATAGCTTTGAGAATCCATTTTCAGACATATTTTCTGATGCCATTTTGATATTATACATATGTTTGTTGTTTCTATATATTGAGAGAGAGAGAGAGAGATGCAGGAGTTCAAACACTTTATGGTGAAACTTGTTATCTAGTTGAATAAAAGGTGGAGTTTAAGTAGAAGATGGAACGAGATTACATCAATAATAATTTAATCTAGTACAGTGCATCCGATTATATGGCTATGGCCCCGTTTGGCGTAGCTTATAAGCTGTTTATAAGCCGAAAAAGTTGATATATATGTACTTTTTTTAATATAAGTAACTTATTTTTAAATTTGAAAATAAGATTTGGTCTTAAAAATTTAAAATAAATATTAATTTTCAAAAAAAATAAAAATACTTTTTTAAAAAAACAACTTATTACTTATAAGCTAAGCCAAACACCCCCGTATCTTTGGAACTAATAGTATATTTTTGGCAAACGATGGGATCATTCAACTAATTAAATTATGTAAAGTTAGGTTTAAGTGGCTATTTTTAGTTAAATCAAATCAAAAACCATTAAATTAAGTCATCAGAGTATTACGGATTAGTAATATAGTAGTACTATACAACTAATGAACTGTTGCTCCTGCAAAAGTGCTCCTTGATCCCAACAAAAATCTTTATGATTCTGTTTTAACATGCTGCCTACCGTTTTCAATACCCGCGATTTTAAAATAAATTTCATCAACCGTTTATAAATACAAAATATTCACAGAAAAATACGAGTTGTAACTTAAAAATTATCGAATTCGAATACAAGTTGCATTAAATGTAGATTATTTAGAGAAAGATGGAGTCATGGAACTAACTAATTTGTCTGTAAAAATAATCTTGGAAGCGTCATTCCAAGTTGGGGTGTATTACTAATAATTAGAGGTGTACACGGGTCATCGGATTAGGTGCATTTTTGCAATTTAATCCAATTAAATTTGTCTGAAATTTTTTAACACAATCCATGAAAAATAAATTCACAACACAGCTCTATTTATTATACATCAGTTCAAGTTGGTTTGAACGGGTTTTTAAATATATGTTTAAAATATAAAAAACTTATATCAAGAGAAACCAATCAAATTAAAACAAATACAATATAATCTGTTCGAAATATTACGATTATTCGTCTGAAATAAATCTTTTATATTTATACTAAGTATGAATGCCTTGTCTAGATTTTTTCTCAATTTTCTTCTAAAATATATATATATATATATATACATGATAGATATATTAGTATATTTACTAAATGAGTACTTTATTAAACTAGTGCATCTACTAAATTATAATCGAATTGGGTTGGATTTAAAAAATTAAAACCGGCGCTCCACTTATAAAAAACAGGTTAAAATTCTTTTAATTCAAATATAAATCGGGTTCTATTATTTTGGATAGTCCCTCGGTTGTTCCATTTTTTTTTACCATGTACGCCACTCGCTACTTACTAATAATAGTAAAGCAGTGGTTGTGTGGCAGATACTTTCCCATTTCATAGAAGGTAGGTCCCCTATTGTTTTGGGACAGCAAGCACCGTATACATAATACTGGGGTGATCAAGTCTAGGACATGTGAGAACAATTGTGTCCACATATCTCATATCATGGAAATCCACAATTCCATACAAGCATCTCATATGTTTATTTTCACCTATTAATTTTAAATATATATATATTACTTGAAAAATTATTGTCCACGAGTTCAAAATACTACTGGTGACAACTTTTGGTCACCAGAGAGACACGGGGTACTAAAATAGGCCTTGTGATATCCTCCGTCACGCCCTTTTAGTTGTCTTTTCATGTCAAACTAATTCATCTATAATTTAAATATAATATATAATTAAAAAAATTATGTTATTAAAAGAATATATAATCTATTTTAAAATGTATTTTTTAGTTTTTTAAAATTTTAAAAGAACAGTTTTTAATTGTTACTCAAAAACTAGTCAATTTCATCACGAAAAGTCAAAAAAATACTACCAATTAGGGACGGATGAAGTACTATATTCTAAAACTTTATTATATTCCGTACGTTTCATATTAACAATTCACTTTCAAAAAATAGCTATTAAGAAAATTTATTATTTATAAATTGTACTCGTATTATTGCATTGACTGAATATAATATATGACATGTAATTGATTTTGAAAATATAAATTGAAGATATGTGGATTAGAGTTTATTTTGGAATATAAACTAGATTATATTTTACATTGGAAGTTGAAGTGGACTATTATTTTGAAACAATTTTTTTTTGAAGGTAGACTATTAATATGAAACGGAGGGAGTAGTAATTAATTAACTATTTATTAAACATTGTTTTTTAAAATATTTAGTAATTTATTTATTAAATATTAATAAATAAATGTGATATAAATTTAATAGTAGATTATATGAATATAAAAGTTTATAGATCGTCTATTAGTTTTCTACTCTTTATTTATTATAATTAATTTTTTAAATATTATAATTCTTATAACAATTCAAAAAAATTTGATTTATATTTCATATATTAGGACTACATATATTTATTAAATATTTATTATAAATATTTATTTATAATATTTATTACTCACTTAAAAAGTTCTACCTAAACGGCTACACCACATCAAACTGTATTTCTGTCATGCAGTTTGTGTGGCTTAAGATTTAAATGGTATAGATGTGATTTGAGAATTTAATAATATACTTATTTTGTTATTTTAGTCAAAAAAAATTATTGTTTACGCTGCAAACATCTTTAATTTTAATAATTTATGGATGAAATATCTCAATTATACATAAAACATATAATGAAAAAGTAATTAATAATAAAACTAACCTAAATTAACCCTTAACGTTCTTTATATAATAACTCCTACAACGTTTTTAAAAAAATATGAAACATGGTGATCCGCTGCAAACAAATGTAACACCTACTCTTTATAGCATTTCTAACAAACACTAAAACATCAAAATAATATCAGAATGATATTATTTTAGTGTAAAATTATTTTTAATGGAATATTATATAATATCAAGATAATGTTAAATGAATAGAATGACATCAAATTTGTTGTCAGACATCAAATTCAATATCTTTTAAAATTATAACTATATCCTCATATTTTTTAACAAAAATAAATTTATGTTTTTTAAGTCTCAAAACTCAATTCTTTTTTATTTAAATTTTTGTTAATTTACAAAAAAATTAATATTTTTTTAGTCTAAATTTTTATCTTTTTCATAATTTTTTTGTCAAAACTTTATAATATCTTTTTTCTAATTTTTACAACTCTAATTATGTTTTTAAATCTTTTGACTAAATTTTTATCCAAGCAAAATTTATTTAATATTATTTATGCTAAATTATAATTATAGACTCGTGTCTTTTGATTAAATTTGTGTTTGATAAAACTCAAAAATTGTTATCTGAAAAATTGATTTTGATTTAAAAAAATTTGTTAGAGAAAACACGTATCCTCATATTTTTGAAAAAAACTGTTTCTCATTTTTAGCGGGAAATAATTACCAATTTCACTATTAAACCTCTGCCAAAATAACATTATTTTACTGTCATCCACAAAAGATTGTCTTATAAATGACGGTACAACAACATGCTACACAACACTTCATAATAAAATTAAATAATAAATCTACTGAATCACGGTGTTTATGAGCTGTGAAAACTGATCAAATCATCCCAGTTCTTATTTTGGCCTATTTAATAAAAATTCAACCCAATTTAATTGAATTGGTTAAAGGTTGAAAATTATTTTCATCAATTCAACACAACATGACCTGTATATAATATATAATTATATCATATAATTTATATTTTTATGATAATTTATATGTTATACATTAATATAATATATAATGATATAATAACGGTTTTGAATATTTATTGAATTAATTATAAGTTTTGTAATCTATGAACATAATTTCTTTACATTGTTTTATTTTCTTATAATTTGTGTTGAGGTAATTAATTTTATAATTGGAACTTATGCTGAAATATGTGAAAATATAAAATTTTATATTAATTATAAATCGATTAAACCGAACCAACTTGACACAACCTGATTTAAATTGGGTACAGTTAGGTCACATAATATTTTTTAATATAACAGATTAAAATTTTTAAACTCAACTAACTAGATTGGGAGAAAAAACGCTTTCAACCCGGTCAACCGTACAAATATCTGACTATTTAGAAATTTAGTTATTTTAATTTTCGGTTTGATTTTAAAATTTAAATATTCGATTTGAATTTTTAATATAAATTCGTATTTAGATCCGGATTCGGGTAACAAATATTTTAAAATGTGAATATTCGAATTCGATTGGTTTTTTTTAAAACATTATTTTTATAAATAATAATCGATAAACATATTAATGACAAATAGTAAAATATAACATATAAAATTAATTAATAAGTAATCACTAATAAAAATTTTATTTTAAAAATCTTAGAATGTAATGATTATATTATTAAGTGAAATTTTTTTAACGTAAATAAAAGAGTACTTTTAATATATATTAATTTTGTACTTTAACTGTGCATTTGAGAGCTAGTATGAAATTAAATATTTTTAAAATTATTTATTATAGACTATAAAAATATTAAAATTTGGTGTTTCAAAATGATATAATCAATTTATGATTCATAAATTTAAATATAATTAATCAAAATATTCTAAAATTAATTAATTAATTACAAATTAAACTAAATATTAACCTATTAATTCATATCAGGATAAATTCGGTTTCTAATCCGATTTAAACGGAATCTGAATATCGAATATCTGGCTACACTGAACAAGAATAAAATTTTAATAATCCAAAAAACTGAATATCCGATTTTGCTCACGTATCAGAAAAATACAATAAATTACATACAAAATTTTAACAATAAAATAAATTTGTAAAAACACATTCTTACAATTATTTCCAAACTTATTTATATAATTATAAAATGTAAAAACACATTTTAAAATAAAACTGGTTCTAATCTTATCTCACTGTTACACTTAACATTATTAAATTCATTAATATTGAAAAAAATAAAAAATAAAAGAAAATTATATTTAGCTTTTAAAACTAATTATAGTTGATAAAAACTAAAATATATTTAAACAAATATAAAAATATTTAACTACACGTTCCTGCAAATAAGGTGGAATTGGATTTTAAATTTAATAGAAAATATAAAATCTCTTAAAATTATATACAAATGCTCTGTATTTCTCACAAGACTATTATAACTGCATAAAAATAGTGGATAAAATTTATGCACCAAATACTGAAATTTTGTCTTGGCAAAAGTGAAAAACCAAAACTGTGTACATGATCTTTTAGTAAATAAAAAAGATTATAATAAATTTATATAACCAAAATTTGTTGTTTATAGAAATAGGGATGGATATACATGCATATTTTCAGCCGCATATTGATAAATAAAAAATAAATCCTCTAGTTTTATATAAATTTTATAATAAATAATAATGTATTTATTTAAATACTCCATATTAATTATTGCCGGCATATAAGCTCTTAAGGTTAGTACCGTAGTACGTCTACATGAGTCACCTCCTTTGTTTTTAAGAATAATTGAAGCTCTTATCAAGTGGACCATATATCCATATGGACTTGCTTTAAATGCAAGGCCTCTAGAGTCCGGGAAGTGCTTATCAAAGGACCCGCATTTCTTTCAATTCAGTTTGTTTCCGGTTTTGGAGATATAAGAGTTCGGGGTGCTATAGGTTGGGTTGTTCGGGTTAGGAGTCGATTTTTCTACCCGATTCAATTAATTTGGTTTGAAAAATTTTAATTTATTATATTAAAAAATATTATATAACTCAATTCTACCCAATTTAAATCGATTTCGGTTATGTTGGTTCGGTTTTATCAGTTTATAACTAATATTAAAATGTTATATTTCACATGTTTAGACATAAATTGCGATAATAAAATTTAATATCTCAACATAAATGATAAAATCATCAGAAATGATTTTTCATGAGTTGGGTTCAATAGAGACCTATTATTAATTGGAGATTCAGAGATCAAATAGTAACCATTGAATTAATATAATGTAAATAATTTAGATTGTACCAGACTTTCATATCTACATTAATTACAATTATATAAATACTTATGAATGTTTATATATACATAATTCTACTATATAATATTGTACGTCAAATTTAATCATGAATATATTTTCTTTATACCATCGTTCTAATTAATTAAACGTCGTGGTGTGTGAGTGATGATAAGAGGTAATGTAAAAAAAAAATTTATTTTACAGTTAAACTATACTTGTTCTGCAGTTCTTCACTAATTTGTTTTAAAAATTTGCACGCTCTGCATCACGAAAATACTTTGTTTTGCTTGCAAAACGGTGCATAACATAATCTTATAAAATAAGTCGTTGAACTGTAAAATAAGTTCATGTTATGTATTGTTCTATTGTTCTGCAAGTAAAATAAAGTACTTTTATGACGCAGAAGGTGCAAAATTGTTAATGAAATTAGTGCAGAACAAGGCGTTGAACTATAAATTAAGATTATGATACGTATTGTTGTGCAAAGTGAACAGGGTATTTTTAAGATGAAGAATGTGTAGAAAAAAATATTTTTCAAATGAAAAATGTGCAGAATTGTTAAACAAATTAGTGTGGGACTGCATAATAAGTAGTGTCCAGTTGCATAATAAAATATATTTTTTTCAACATTGACCTCCGATCATCACTCACACACCAATATTATTAAATAATTATAAATTTTGATTGTATTAGAAAAATATAATCATGATTAAAATTGACATATAATATTATGTATAGTACGATTGTATATATAAATATTCATGAGTATTTATATGATTGTAATTAATGTCTGTGTTAAATTGAGATGAACATGTAATTAATGTGTATATAATAAGTAAGAGAGATAAAAGATTGGTACAATCTGAACCATCTATATTATATTATATTAATCCGTTAGTATTTAGTCTCCGAATCTCCAATTAAAAACTGGTCTTCAATGAACTTTTTCCTAAGGTTCTACGGGGAAAAACTATTAAACGGGGAACTCTAGGAACCACTTAATAATTAATATTTTTTTTAATTTAAACATGTTGTACGCTGTGTTTTGTACTATATTATTAACATATGTTCTATCATTTATATTTTATTATATTCTTAAACATGTATTTTATAATATGTTATATATTGTGTTCTTACTATTATAATTTTACAGAACATATTTATAATATTTTTATAAAATTATTAACATGTATCAGCATTCAATTAAACATCTAATATAGAATTTTCAACCTTAATAATTAATTGGGTCGGGTCAAAATTTGAAAATTAGGTTTTTTTATTTGTGGTTCCCCGAATTTTCCGACTAATAATGAGTTTCTATTTGAACCTTAGCATATATATATATATATTGAGTTTGTTATATATTTAAAATGTATTATGTAGATATATACTCACATAATAAAAGTTATATTCGAAATATATATATATTTCTTGAAATCTGTACAAGTGATTTTGTTTCTGCTGGATTTCGTAACGACATACTGTTTTATCATATCATAACAACTTAGCTATTATGATGTTATAATATGAATCCTGCAAAATATGTTAGCACAATACAAAATAACAGGCTATAATACAACATACGTAACATATCAATGTATAACAATTAAGCAGCTTACTGTGTGTTGTCGTCAAGCTTACTGCGTGTTATCATCAAAATCCAGAGTTTACGGTACTTATTTTTCAAAAATAAGTTTGGTTATTAATTTATTTTAAAAAATAAATATATTCAGAAAAAAACAGGTAAATATGTATTTTATTTTTAAAAACAAATATTTATTTTCAGAAAACAAATTTAGGCAACGGCGGCATTTCAACCCGTTTAAAAGTATCCAAACTCATCTACTCGTAGCGTGCTATATAAACTCGATCGGAAACTGAACCCCAAAGTCAACAAAGCCCATCTTATTTCGCGGTAACAACACATGTCATCAGCCGACGTAATATTGGGTCGGGTGAAAGCAACAACAGTCAATAGAGTAGCCCTTAAGTCTTGACCCCAACCAACATTCCCTAACTTGTTTTTCTATAAAACCACATCCCGAGGCACCACACTAGCAGTAGTCAGTCACATGCGCACACTGAGCTAGGGTTTGATAATGTTGTTGCGTACGTCCTCATCCTCGTCATCGTCCCCGTCCCCGTCGTCGGACGATGATACTCAATTCGGATTCAGTCGACTTCCCATCCACTCACTCAAGTCCAAAATCGTTGAGAAGATTCTCGAGAATCGCGTCACTCTCATCATCGGCGAAACTGGTTGCGGTAACTATTCCCATTCCCATTCTCCATTCATGTATTATCGTCCTAGCTTGTTGCTCGTTTATCTCGTGTTTCGTGCGTTGATTATGTTTTGTATGTGGAAATGAGTTGATTTTTTTATATATAGATGAAATGTAGCTTTAAGCATTGGGATCGTAACAGTGACCTCTGTAAGTGAATTGTTTAGTAATTTTAAGTGGCGGAAAAGGAATTTTTTTAATTACTGTATTGCTTATTATATGTGACCCAGAAAGGAGTACATTGTAAGCTTGGATGGTAATTGGGGAAAAACAAGGAAATGTGAGATACAAGTACAGGATCAAACCGAGTTAAGTTAAATATTTCAAGACCTACTTCATCGATTCTGATTGTGATACTACTAGTTTTTAATCACATACCGGTTTTCTAATTTGAACTAGGTTTCGAAGCTTGTTTTGGTTTATAACTGGATTTATGAACTACTTAAGGCATTTTCATTAAAACTGTCTATTTATTTGGTAAATTTACTGTATGAAAGATAGATTCCGATTTACTAATTAATTTAGTTCTTGATTATTGGACAACACAGTTTGTGCGTGCTGCAAAAGGAATCCACCTTGCTTCTTTTTCTTTTTTCCTCTGCATAATTCTTTGGAGAGATCAATGTTAAATCTGAGATGAGAATTTGCTTCGATTTTCGTTTCAGTGTGTTGTAATGATTGAAGCAAGTAAATGGCTGTAATGTATTGTAACATTTATAATGTGAAATGGTTGGCATGCTATGGTAGTCTTATTTCACTATTTATGCTTTCATGTTTGGATTCCTGCATTATTAAGTGCTTCTGACTTTTAAAATTCCTTCAGCTTTGGAATTTGGTTCATATATATAATGAAAACCGCTAACCTTATTTTCAACTGATATCTGCATTCGGAACCAAGTTTGTTTCCCAGAGTTAAGGGGATGGGTGTTATCTGCTGCTTTTATGAAGTATTTAGTTTATGCAGGGGTCAAAATATGCCATTTTATGTTGTTACCTTCATTTTAATGTATTCACTTTTGTTAGCATTAAATGTATTAAAAAAATTGCTATATACTCATGTTTTGATATGTGCATGGCCTTGAAATACCTAACGTATTTGTTAATTTATTACTGATTATTTTTGGTATATACTTTTCTTCAATAATCAAGGGAAGAGCTCCCAAGTTCCCCAATTCTTACTGGAAGAGAATATGGAACCCATACTTTGTACTCAACCAAGGAGGTTTGCTGTGGTAGCGGTTGCCAGAATGGTAGCAGCAGCTCGAGGTTGTGAAGTAGGGGGAGAAGTGGGGTACCACATAGGTCACTCCAAGGTCTTATCATCAAGGTGTAATTGCTATTTCCCATATAAAACTTCTTCGCTAATAAGCCTTACTATTTTACTTGCCAAATGTGTGCAGTTATTTTGTATCTATCTATCAAATTTTTTGTTAGCCCAAATATAACTATGTTTTTTTGAAATGCTTATCCTCTCTTAATATCATATTTTACAATGGATCCAAATGTTCTGAAACTGTTACCTTCAATATGACCTTTTTTTTCCAGGTAATAGTTAGTACTTTGTAGGCACTTGTGTCTCCGGTTTGTATGGCAGATAAAATATTATGATACTAAATTTATGTATTTAAGGGTTTTATTTTGACATTCAAGAGTGTCTTTTCATAATGGTTGCAAAGATTACAGGAATGTTTTTGTCCACAACATAATAAATTGTTTGTTTCTTTATATGTTTGGATGATTGGAGCGAGGACTGTAAGATAGTTTGACATCATGAAAATACATTCTCTATCTCTTGATTGATCTGATAGCCACACTTTACTGATATTCTCTATATAAGAAGAATTAAACGAGGAGAAAATGAAATAACATCCATTCATTGCCGAAGTAACTTTTCAAAGCAAACCTAACTATGATTATGAAAACTCTCTTGCTAAATGCTAACCTATTGGTGTGGAGTTTGTCACATGAAACATTTTTGCTTGACATTTCACTTTCCTTTGTTGTATTTATTCTTCCGTTCTACTATGAATCTTTATGGTGCTTCTTTAGTTTTACCCACATGCATACACCTACCCTTCATTTTGTAAGTTTCAATCTCAGCTCAAAGATTGTCTTTAAAACTGCTGGAGTATTGTTGGATGAAATGCGAGATAAGGGACTAAAAGCTCTAAAATACAAGGTCATCGTCCTTGATGAAGTGCATGAAAGATCTGTAGAGTCAGATCTTGTTCTGGTCTGTGTGAAGCAGTATTTGCTGAAACAAAATGACATGAGGTACTTGAGGAACACCTATGCTATATAAAATTCTTATTATCTACAAATAACATGTTTATTGTAACAAAAATTCCAAATTTGCTGTGTTACAGGGTGGTGCTAATGTCTGCTACAGCTGATATTGCAAGATACCGTGAATACTTTAAAGACCTTGGTAAGGATGAAAGGGTAGAAGTCTTGGCAATCCCCAATTCTCCCCAGCACACTTTATATCAGCAACAAGTTTCATATCTCGAACAGGTAGCTTAATTTTATATTTCACATTGAGGAAGTGATTATTTTCTTATTACAAAGTGCTAAATGTCTGTACTGTAATGAGGTTTTCATTATTATTACTATGTTCTTCGCAATTGCCATATGTTTAGTGATTGTGCTAGAATAGTAATATAATACAGGTGTAATCTAGTACAGTAGAGAAAGTTATCTTATTTCCATAGTTGTTAAGGCGTCGCCTAGGCGTCCAGGCGGTAGAAAATTGCTATGCGTCCACCCCGCCTAGGTTTCTGATGAACAGTGGTCGCCTAGATCCGCCTAGGCGTCGCCTAGTTCCGCATAGTACACATAGTTTCGCCTAGTAAAAATCGTAACCTTCGTAGTAAAAATCGTGATCGAGGTGGGGAAACGGAAACCAACCCAACGGAGATTTTAAGATATACTCGATACGGTAATGGTGCAGGTTCAGGCAGCTCGTGTTCTTTCGTCTCGTACTTTTCATTTGCACGACTCTGAAAGTGAAGAAGAAAATGGTGACACATTTATATTTTTCCAAATAATGAAGATGATGAAGATATTGACGATGATTACGGAACAAGAACAGGAATAGGAGATGAAGACATAACTAATCTTGATGGCTTTGATGATTTGTATTAGACTATTAGTTGCTTAATTTGTATGCTCATGTTGAATTTTAATTTATCTACTAGATTTTCTTTTGAAATATAAGTAGAATGTTATAATTTTTATTTTGGTATAACATATAATTGTATGTATATATTATATATATAATAAATAAATAATATATATAACTAAACGTATAATCCGCCTAATGGACGACTAGGCGGGCGCTTAATCGCCTAGGCGGCTAGGCGGTACGCTGCGCCTAGTTTCGCCTTGGCGCCTTGACAACTATGCTTATTTCCATGATCATTAAGTATTCCGCTAACTCTTCAATGATGGATTTGCTTAGCTTTTGGTCATTAAAATACCTGCCTTCATTTTTAAGATGGCATTGTATTATCAATTACTGGGGAATATTTCGATTCACCACAAAGAGGAGTAAATATGATAAACAACAGAGTGCGTATTAGATCGAAGGTGGAAAGAGACAGTTCGCAGAAACAGTTCAAAACTCCAATGAATTGGCAGTGTAGATCGCAAATCCAATTTAGATCTAGTGGGGCCTCTGGCCATGTAATATGTTTAAGCGGTTCTCTGATAATGCATAGAATCTTTCTATTGTAAATGACTAAATGCTTAATCAAGGGACTATATAGAATGCTAACCTGCACAACATAAGTATCACTAGAATTGTACTTTGAAGGATGATACTAGTACACTACATGTTGGACTTGTTGGTAGCAAATTTTGTTCAAAAGTAGTTTAGATCTTACTTCATTTATTTGGCCTTCACTTTCTTTCCTCAACAGTCTTTTCTTAAAATCGAACCTTATATGAGCTATAGTGCAATTAACCTTATATATCGTGGATCCAAATTTAGGTAACTTTAAAGAATCTTTCATTATTTAACAATTATGTAAAAGTCGCCTTACTAGTAAGTAACAAGTTGCGGGTCTCTATGATCCTTTCCGGACTTAATTTTCCATATAAACCAAAACAGAGATTACGAGCCTCAAAACTTTTTTAGTTTTTATTTAATTATGAGTTGTCGTGCATATTCAATCTCTGTATTGCAATGAGTATATTATCAGTGATTTCTTACCCATTCTCTGCTGCACTTTGCATTGCAGGTTACTGAACTTCTTGGGATTAAACCAGAGTCGTTTGGTGTAAACTCTGCTCAATATCCTCTGATTGCTGATGCTAGTATTAAGCATGAAGTGCACATGCTTATACATGATTTGGTTATACACATTCATAAAAATGAACCAGACATGGAAAAGAGCATATTGGTTTTCCTTCCAACCTACCATGACCTGGAGCAGTTATGGTTTCTTCTGAAGAGCTTTACAACAGCTTTCAAAATTCACATTCTGCATAGTAGCATAGACACTGAACAAGCTCTTAGGGCCATGAAAATATGGCAGTCACATCGCAAGGTAAACCGAAATTATCTTTACTTCGAATGATTGTGTGGTGGTGGTTGGTGTAGAAGGAAGAAAACTTAGTTATCAGTTGTTATTTTGATGCATGAATAGATTAGTTTCAGTTCAGTTAACCACAACCGACCAACATTTGAAGTCTAAATTTCCAGGTCTGACTATTCCATTAGGTCTCTTGTAGTTACAGGTTACAACTTGCTCCCTCCCAAATGTGTGCATCCCAGTATTTATGAGTTGTTACTTATGATATCATGAAATGGTTGATTTCGTTCTACATAGGACTTATTCTTAGTACATTCATCCTGGTGCAGGTAATATTGGCTACAAATATAGCGGAGTCTTCAGTTACTATTCCAAAAGTGGCTTATGTCATAGATTCATGTCGTTCTTTACAAGTTTGTTGGGACAATAATAGGAAAAAGGAAGTTCCAGTTCTTGGTTGGGTTTCTAAATCTCAGGTAACATATTTTTTATAATGACATATTTTTCTCTGTAATATATGTTACCTTATATTGATGTCCAACAGGCCAATCAACGTAAGGGGAGAACAGGTAGGACCTGTGATGGTCATGTATACCGACTTGTTACGGGATCATTCTACAACCTACTAGAGGACTATGAATCTCCGGCTATATTGAAGATGTCATTGAGGCAGCAAGTACTTCTTTTGTGCTGTGCGGACTCTAAAGCAATCAGCGACCCGAAAGGTAAATAATTTACCCTTTGGAATTGTTTCCTTCAGGAGGCTTAAAATTATCTGTATCTTCTTCATTCACTAGTTACTTCAGAAGATGCAATATTTGGAAAGAAACTAACACATGCATTTTTTAGGAGGTTGATTCGAAAATAATCAAGTAGATGGTTACACTGATTTTGTAGTGAGCGTAACCTGACAGCTTCATGGATAATAGTTATGGGCAGGAAATTCGGCATATAAAGAAATTTTTTGTGCCCATACCTTTTTCCTGGCTAAGTCTTTGAAACATTTGGGGTGTAATCTTTAATGGCAAGGCACCCTTCTGGCTGCTGATTAGTAATGCAAGCCCATTAATTAGGAGATCTGGACTTCTAATTCCATATAACTAGGTACACAGTCCCTTAAAAACTGTAGGGGTATTCTCAATGGTACCATTGTGGTATTGGCTTTTCCCGGTGGTAGCAAAGTAAGAAAGTGGTTAATTACCATTGAATATTTAAAATTAAAGATTGGGAAAATTTTCCTTTGATATTCTTCATCTCTTGAAGCAACAATCAATATGCTATATTCATATTCAGTTGTCTTATCTTCATAGTATTCTCTGTAATTGCCTTTTTCACTTTTTTTTTTTCACTCGTGTTAATCTTCAATCAGGGTATTCTATATGGTACCGCTGTACCATCTGAAAAAACTAATACTATTGGAAAATGTTATCATTGGAAAAAGTTAAAACCACAATGGTACCATTAAAAATATCCCAAAACTTTATGCTCACCCTGCAAAATATGAAGAAGTTAATTCAATCCAAAAGTTAGGGAACTGTTTGAACTTGAAGTATTCTGTGATTCAAAGTTACGTAACCTGTTTAAACAAAAACCTACTGCCCATTGCATTTGCATATTTAACAAGAATACATTATTAAGAAAATTACTGAAGTTATGCACAGATTGCTAGAAGTTATCAATCTGCAAATAAAACTTTTGGCCATACCAAAACTTTGAAATTTTGTGGTGAATCATATTGATCCCTTCTGTATTCAGAAAATCCAGAGATTGGCCACTTTTCCAAATTTGTATCTTTATACTGTGCAGCAAATAAAGTGAACAAATGTTCGGGTTTTGTTTTCAGTCTTATTGCAGAAGGCTTTGGATCCTCCAGATCCAGAAGTAGTCAAAGATGCATTGGATTTGCTAGTGAGCATTCGTGCGTTGGAAAAAACACCTCCACGAGGTCGTTATGAACCTACATTTCATGGACGATTGCTGGCCAGTTTTTCTTTGTCTTTTGATGCGTCTGTTATTATACTTAAGTTTGGAGGGATAGGAATGCTGCGGGAGGGTATTTTGCTTGGTGTTTTGATGGATACACAGCCTTTGCCGATTATCCGTCCTTTCGGACAGAATGATCTGGTATATGTTTTATGGTGTTACAAAAATTCTTGTATATTGGATTTTACGATCAATAATAACCTCGTTGTCAACTGCCAACTTTTATTAGTCTACCAAGTACACTGCTAGCTATTACTCTGGAGATAGTACGGAAACAGGCTTAAGTGGTAAGAAGGAAGAAGCACTAGTGGGAAATTTTGCTGCGTATCAGTTTTGGCAACATGTTTATAAGGTATGTATTATATCTTGATTAACTGAAAAGTACTGTACTAATCTTTAATGCAATTTGTAGATATTATGTTACGGCTTAAGTAGCAAGGATCCCCCTAACAATCTGTTTCCATCTTTGAAGGATAAGCATCGTTTTGAACGGTTGCAAGAGCTTTTCTTAAATGATGAGACGGAGAAAGAAAAATTTTTGCACCCGAAGAAGGAAGAAAACTGGTGTTTGTTCCACCATCTTGTCTTGTCATCACTTCACCATGTTGCTGAAATATGTATGGTCGCCTTAGCTCCTCTATCTTGTTGGCAATTAAAAGAAAAATTCATATTCACGCTGACTATATTTTTGCGCAGATGATGATATTTTGAATACTTTGCATCGTTTTCGACCTAAATTTCTTGTCAAATCCAGTGGCTTGCCATCTTACTACGATCCTTATGAATTTCAACATGCATGTTGTCTCAAGGGTGATAACATTGATGAAGATGGTAATGTACTTGATATGGACAAACACCATGACACCGTTAACAAAGTACAAATATGCACCAGTGAGCCATTTGCTGCTGCAAATTCCTTTCAGTTGGATGATGTGGCTGTAAAATTGGCCAATATAATTAAAGAGGTATAGAACTTAGTTGCTATATTGTGACTTGGTTGTTGCATCAAAGTTTCTCTCTCATTTTTTTTGCATGTTTATAGATAAGAAGCATTCAATTCATGGAAGAAATATCCAGTGATCAGCTGAATTTGGACAAATATGATGGTCCCCTGGAAGTTGGGGAGGCTGCTCTTTGTAGATACTTCCTCAGTGGGAAGTGCAACAGAGGCGACCATTGTATATTTTCTCATTCACTACAAGCTAAAAAGGCAACTTGCAAATTTTTCTTCTCTCTACAGGTATTTTTGCTTGAATTTTATGTGCGGCACTCTCGATTTTTTGGATTCTTCACTTTCTCGATGTTTACCGTAGCACTGTAACATATTTAAATTGCAGTCGTATACCAGGTTAGTGCAGTCTCCTTGTTTCTAATGCATCAGATTGTATTTGCAGGGATGTCGGAATGGTGCATCGTGTTACTTTTCCCATGATATGGGGATAATTCCTACATCACGTAGTGGTTTGAGCTTATGCCTACCAGAAGAGGAGGTTGCAGATTTGTCATCTCTTCTGCATTTGTTTCCCACATCTTCCGATGGATACATCCTTATATTGGACGACGTTGATTTAAAGTTCTCTCCAAATATTGCTCGATACTATAATCCAACCTCCATTATCTGCACAACATCGTCGGCAGGTGGTTCGATAAGTGACCCGTCATTGACGGGTATCAAAATTCTGTCCAGCTTCTCTCATCCGCACCAGACACTTATCAGCAGGGAAGGAGAAACCTGCATTCCATGGAATCAAGTTAAATGTGTGTTATGGTTTCCTGTTTTTGATGGCTGTGGTGGAGACGTGGAAGTAGAGAAGAGTCTTCTGCAGACTTTCTTCGAGTATTTAGCTATTCGAATATTAGCTGATGCTCTATTTGAAGTGCAAGTTATCCTAACTATGAACAACATCCATTTTTCTCAGCTACAGGTATTAATAATTTCAATTTTTTTCAGGTGTGACAGTTAACTTATATGGAGTTAGGGTTGAATGTTAATATTCTATTGAATAACCAAATGAAACCCAACGTAACCACACGTAATTAATTTCCTTAATGAAGTAAACATATGAGTTTCTAGAAATCGTGGATACTGTAAATATGACTGTAGGGTAGTGCTGTAGTGGTTATAACTTTGTCGCTAACTCCAACTTTCAAAAAACCACTGTTATTTTTGGCTACTTATCTTGGATCATTTTGTATTTGATATTATAGCCTCATACTGAAAATAACTGCTTTTGTAGTCAGTTTAGCTATATTAAGATTCTATGGATGTAATTTTGTTGTCAATGTTGTTCCAGACGGAAAAGTTAGGCAGGGAAAGCTTCTTCTTCCTTAAAGAATCATTTTCGTACGATGAATCAAGTTTCGGGGCACTGTCTGATACTGTCACTGTTAAAAGGCCAATGTTGGTGTCAAAGGCTGTATCGTATGTTTTCTATCTTCAGCCTCCTAGCAGCATCGAGTTCGACAGTTCCACAACAGTTCTTTCCCAACCTCTAAATATCATCCTTTAAAACTTTAATAGAAGTTTTATGTACAAAGTTGGGTAGTTTTTGGGTTGAATAAACGTCATTAACTTGTGGAATTCCTTATTTTAAGCTACATGGGCCAATTTTTGCTTTGATTACACTGGATGCCATGATATGGAGGTACATATTTATACTTTCATCATTTTTCCTAGTATTTTCTGTTGACTTCATCATTTTCAGGTCGTTTAATAGAGATATTAAAGTAACAAATTTACGAATTAACGGGTGTTTGGCACCCTTTTTAAAAAATAATCTTTAAAAAAGAAAGTACATCATTTTCCTTGATATGATCTAAAATACGATAAAGCTATATAATTGAATCATGGTCATAGTTGTAACAGTGAGTAGGAAGGTTAGGAGGGCTATGCCGAGAGAGTTTTCTAAGTTTAGTAGAAAATAATTTTATTTTTCCACAAATTAAGGTGGAGGTGTTTTTCGTTTCTATAAAAAGAAATATTCAAAAGATAAAAATGGTGTTTGGTTTTGCTTTAAAATGAATTTCACATTTTGTAATACCAAATATTCATATTTTATTTTCGTTTTCTAACTTTTAAAAATTATTTTTAATAATAAGATCAAAAATCACATTTATTTTTATACTTAAAAGTAAAAAAAATAATTTTTTAGATGTTTAGGCAAACACCACCTACGAATAATTTTAATTATCATATATAAATATTTATTCAAATTAGGATCTTAATTTATTCAAGAATTTGGAACATACCATAATGATAAATACTAGAGTTCTAATTTAATATTTAAAAATTCTGATTTGAAAAATAAAATCATTTATTTGATTTACAATTTCATAATTAGACATGATATATAAAAATTAAAAATGAAAATTTTATTTTATTATATACACACACACACACACACTATATTATTAAAATTAAAAAATTAAATATTTAATTAGTTAGTATAATTAGTTATATTATAACTGTATGATCTTTTAAAGCAAATATAATGATATAAATTAAGGTTTTAAATCTAATCAATAATATATCAAAATTTAATATATAATTAATTTTAAGAAAACTAACAATGATTAAGGATTTGAATCATTACATAATATATATATATATATATATATATATATATTGCCAATTATATAATATATATTAATTTAATATCATATGATTAAAATATATTTATATTAATTTAATAATATATTAAAATTTAATATTTTTATTATAAATTCTAAAAATATTTAATTTATTAACTATAAGAATACTAACAAACTTAAAATATTATAAATTAAACACTTAAAAGAATAGTTACAATATATATAAATATAACAAAAATATTTTGTATAGCAAAAATTTAAAATAATAAGAAAATGTATATTAATATTAAATTAATAAATATATATAAATATTTCCGATATTCAGGTCATTTTCTCATCAAATACAGTATATATTTAATCATATATTCATATCAATCAATTTAATAAAGAGGCAAGAGGTTTTAGGATTCTCAATGCGACGGAGTAATCCGTTTCGAATGGGTCAACGCCGCCCCAATTACATGGAGAATGAGACAGTGACAAGCATTAATTGTTTGTCTCGTTAGTATATGAGGCGGATATGGTATTTATTAAATTTTCGTCGCCCCGAATATATATATATATATTAAATGAAAAGTTTTTATATAATTTAAATATAATACATTTATGTTTAATTAATGCTACTTATGAAGAAGAAAAATTAATGAATAATAATGACTAAATAAGAGTATATTTTGTATAATATTTGTTATTGATTAAATTTATATATTTTTAAAATTATTAAAAACATATATTATAAAATGAGACGGGATTACGCCGGTCAGGAAAATAAAATACATGGGATTACGCGTGTCATAAAAATAAAATACATGTGAACTAAAATAATTCCAAGTGTAGTGCTGTATGTATCATGTATGTATCTTCTTCTTCTCTATTGTTGCTCCAATTGAATAAAAATCCAATCTTTACAACACCCCCAAGAAAAAAAGAGAGTGAAAAATGTCACCAAGATTCGCAAGCTTAGATTCAAGAAACACCATTGAATCTTGCACATTTCAGCTCCATTCTTGGCGCCCATTTCACCTCCCAAACACACTCAAAACCCTAGACTCCTCTGATCATTCCCCTAAAAAACCCTCTTTTTATTCTTCATCCTCTAAGCGTCCTTGTCTCTCTGATCGCTCCACTTGTGTTGATTTTATTGATACTAATATGTCGAAACTGGCCTTGTTTGAGCACGATAGTAATCCCACCAAGCTGGAGGGGTTTAGGTGGATTGCTAGGAAGAGGAGGAGGCGTGGGTCTAAATCAGTTTCTGGGAGGAGTAGTGATCGGAGTGGGACTAGGAGGAGGTGTTGTTCTGTTGGTGCTTCTGCTGCTTATGCTACTTGTTCTGATTTTATGGTTGCGAATGGCACGGATTCGAGTGGGGAGTTGTTTCTCAATGTTGGGATGGATGTTAATTGGGGTTCGGATGTTAGTGAGGTTAAAGGGAGTGTTGTGAGGAAGGAGAGGGAGGGAAATTGTAATGGTAATAATGGTGAGAGGGAGAATTTGATTGCGCAAATTGGGAGTTTTGATGGGCAAGGGAATGAATCGGGGTATGGAAGTGAACCCGGGTATAGAGGTGATGCCGAGTTGGGGTATGGGGATGAGTTTGATGAGGAAGAAGATGATCCTAGGTTGATGTTCTGGGGACATAACTTTGGAGGTATTTTCTCTCTTTACGCATACAATTAGGATATATTTATATTGTTTTTTGGAAAAGTTTTTATCTTTTTATCTTTTTTCCTTTTGAGTTTTGGTTTTATGATCTTATTGATCAACTATATTCTATAAAGTAGTATATGATATGGTGTAAAGTTGCTGGCTTTTTTGGAGTGAATATGTTGATGGAATATACGAGAGTTTATAAGGTGGTTCAAGTAAAATTTAGCTGGTTTTTGAATTAAAGTGGGTATGGAGTATCCGCATCCCAGCATGGTCACATCAATGAGAGCAAGTGTTGGATGGATAGTGTCCTTGTGGTTTCAGTGGGGGTGCTTTGTTATGCTTTTAATTTATCAGTAGGTCTGAAAGAATATTGTGCTATTTTTTTGTGAAATTACTGTGATTAAGTGGTCATAGTTGCTGCAGAAGCATAGATACTCTAGATAGTAGTGTCATGGTTGTCATTATAACTGTGTTGCATCAATTTTCTTATGTACACCAATGCTCTGAATGATTTAGAATGACTAGGAACTTGGAAGCTCTTATACACATATATAAAATGTGTGTATTATTTTAGAGGAGGAAGTGGAAGTTGCAGAGATCAATATTTCATTATAGTCAAAACAAAACTAAGTTGGAAGGTGATCTGATTCTCTAGACATTATACAGCAAATTTGCATCTCACCTGGAATATTAAGTTTTGTATGTACTGTGTGGTCCTTCGTGGTTGGCTTTTTGCAATTCAAGGCTTTTAGACAACTTTTGATAATGTAAAACATTTTGAATCAAGTGAACATGTAATATTCTCTTTGATTTGAAATTGTAGATTTGGAAGGTTGAGTTTTGTGTGTGCATATCACATTTTTCTTGTTTCAAAATATCAAAACTGATGATGAGATAAGGAAGAAACGACTTATAAAGAAGCAACGAATATTTCTTCGACTCAACACTATTATCTCAGGTGTTGGGGTTGAGTTGGTATGCAAGATATTTTCTTTTTTGAGCATAATAAGACGTAAGCAGAGCGGGGATGGGACCTAAATGCAGTTGTCAAGGAGCTTAGATAGGCTAGAGATTCTTTTCTTGTATTCAAATAGGGTATAAAGAAGATTATACTCGAAGAAGTGAAGATAAAAAAGTTACCAGTGAAAATGGGATGCAGGAAATTTAAGCTACTGTCAGTCATCCCATTGATGCTGCATCAACCAATCAATGGATTCACAAATAGTAGCTTTCATCATAAGCATCCCAATTTTATGGGAACCTTTTTAATTCTGAATCACTTCCAGGATAATCTTCTTCGTAGCTTCTTTGAATACGATCAAAGAGTGTCTGGCCTCTCTGAACTACTTGAATCTTGCATCTACTTCGTGTGCACTCTCAGCTTCAATCTTATTGTGCTATAAAAAGAAAACACTTCATACAAATCCAACCCCTAACCGATAATAGTGTTTACTGTTTAGTCAAAGATATGTATACATATACTGTTATATACATTGTTTGTGCCGGAGTCTTTTCTTCTTTAACTTTGGGTTTGATCATAAATTATTGTGGTACATCCTAAGTAAGACTGATTTTACTATTCATTACAATAATTCTCGTTTTCTATAATTCATTCTACTTGAACAAATTGTTATATTTTCCCGATCTGCAATAGTTTCTGGTTGGTAAGATACGAGAATGTTACTAAATAGTGTGAGAATGGAACCTCCAAATCTGTCAGTTGCCGTGTTAATGTAAAAGTTCTCAAGACATAAGACCAAAGACCGAAAGTTGTTGAATAACGAATAATACAACTCCAAAATGAGAAAAAGCATAAACTGATCTTGTGATGACACTTGGATTATAAAGGTTTCTTCAGGAAAGTAACCATGAGAAAAGCAAGATTATGGGTAGTTGGAATCTGTTTTTGGGGAGGTAACAGAGGGATGAATGGCCAGAAATCGTTTAGGTGGTAAAAGGTTTAACAGTCAACACGGAAAGCTAATTAGCCTCCGAGTTCTTTTGTTGTATATACCTTAAATTAATGGCTGGAACTTGGAACAAATGCCTATAACTTACCATTTCTGGCACTCTGGACAAATTAAGAACATGTGTTTTCTTACCCAGTAGGATAGTCTATTACTATCACTGTCCAGGTGTTTGTGTCAAGTGTAGTAGGTGATGACACACACACACACATGTGATATCTGTTTATAAATTTGTAAAATGTCAAGATTGGTCCCCTTGGTCAAGAAAGGAAGTTTAGCCAAGTACATATGCATATTTAAATGTGCACCCCTGGGACTAGAAATGCAGTTTCTAAAAGAGAAACTTTATCTTTTGGTCTGCTCTCGTGATTTCATCTTAACCTTTCTCTACATTTTTTTACTTGTTCCTATAGATGCACAGACTTAACTTGAGAATGCATGTGCATCTCTGTTGCCATATGGAGTGACTTAAATTTTCTTTTCCAGCTGGTGTTCAGTTACTTTAAAAACAGATTACTTTCTGCTCTTATATTTTCTTTTCCAGCTGGTGTCCAGTTACTTTAAAAACAGATTATTTTCTGCTAGGCAAAATGTTTATAGTATATATTTGCATGTGAATGTTCATTAGAACTTATTATTTTAGTTGAACTTGCTCTGATTATCTGTTTTTCCCTTCCTATTCCAAAAACAGATTCTAATATGGAGATAGTAGGCGAGACTACGCTGCAAAAGACCCATCACAGATGCCGACGCAAGAAACAAGACCTTAAAATGGTTGATTTGTATCATTAGCCGGCACGGTCAGTCTATGATTATTATAAAAACTATGTAACTTTTTGGTTAATGTATCTTATTGCGAGGTGTGTTATGTTATCAAAGACCCCTCCAGAATTTTGTGCATGCATTGTTTATGAGGTCGGTTAGCATTCGAGCTTTGTTAGTATGCTAGTGAGCAGTTTCAGTTTCCTATTGGATAGTAAATGTACATAAAATAATTATACAATTTGACATTTATATGTCAAGATGTCCTGGGTGTGATGAAATGCTGGAAATTTTGTTTGACTCTGACATTGTTATCCCATCGATGCAACATATTTTAAGATAATGTGTATTATAAAGATTGTGATGGAGATGATCTGATGTTTTATGCAGAGTAAAAATGTATGCGCAAATTAATGTAATGTTCAGTTAGAAAAAGCTAATCGACATACATATTGTGCAGTGATTGAACTAGAATCCTTATAATATTAAAACTTTTACTGTTATTATAGAGTTTGTATAACTCTGACGTTATATGTTAATATCCTTATTATCCTTTGTATGTTATGTTTTTGATGTAGGATGGTCCTGTTTTATTGATGTTATTTATGATAATGAACTTTGGTATTTTGATAGCTATTAGCATCATCCCACTTCACAAATGGGAGATGTAATCAAGATTCAAGGAGGCATTGAGAGATAGACATGAAACGTGAAATGGTAGAAAATTAACACAGAGACACAATGGCACATTGTAGTTCATTAAGTGTGGACGACTGGACGTTTACATATGTTGCAAATCTGATAAAAATATGCACTAGCAATTGTGGGCTAATTCACTGGCATTTGTGGAGATTGAAATGGGTAGTAGAAGCTAGAAACCCAATGTTAGAGGCATGCGATCCCGAGTACGTTTGGTGGTTATTTTTGAGTTCGGACTCTCTTGCAGGTATATGTAACTTACAAATATATTTGTTTGAACATGGAAGTTTGGGTGTCAAAATAAAAAAAAAAATCTCAATTATAAAATTTGTTTTGTTTTGCGAAAATGATAAACGTTTCATTGATAATAATTCGAAATAAAATTGAGAATTGTGAGAGTTTCTTTCATCCATAAAAGTTTATCATCTAATCGAAAAGTATGTTTAACCAATTTCATGAGTCGTAACTTAAATTACGAGTACCACAAGAAAGAGATTCCTCCGGAGATTCAGAGAATACAACCTTCATATAAAAAAAGATAGTACCTTTACATAATAAGTTACATAAACGCAACAAGTACACCAAAATCCGGGTGAAAATCCGGGTGAAGGACCAAATTACCGAGTTTTTATATTAGTGGTTACAAAAATACCGGATTCTGGAAGTGTGGCCAAAAATACCGAATCAAATATGCATTTAATATTAGGCTATTGATAATACACATTTTTAATAGGAGTGTTGGATAAAAATTAGAACTGGATTCACATTTGTAATTGAGGTATTGAAATTAACACGCATTTGTGAAATGGGAGACCAATTTTTTATTTTATTTTTATTAATATTAGATACGCATGTCATGATGGGCCTTTTCGGGGGATGCACATTTTTCAAAGGTGTGATTGAGCTTTTCATTTTAATCAGCCCCGGCAATCCGTTCGTGTCGTGTAATTTCGTGTTACTCAAAGACCAAACACAAAACCAATCCATCTAAAATTCGTGTATTTTCGTGTTCGTATACTTTTGTGTCGTGTTGTTTTCTTGTAAAATTAAATAAAAATAAAAATAAAAGATTTTAAGGTAATCTTTTTATAAAATATATTAAATATATATTTAAATCATATTTGCATACACTATTATAAAATCATGTTTTATTTTAATAATAAATATACATATATTCATTATAAATATTAAAATTTAAATATAAATTTATTTATATCATGTACTTAAAGGGTAAACACAAGTCAACACTAAATCTCGATCGTGTACATTTGTACTATCATATCTCAAAAGGTAAATACAAATATTAAATTTTCGTATCGTGGGATAAATTGTGAGGTCAAATTTTAATACATTTTATATAATTAAACTGTTCAGCTTGTTTGTCATATTAATACAACACGTGGGCTAAACTTCAAAACTATATATTCAATTTTATATCATTCACACGTAATAACACTCAATATTAACTTACTAAATAAACATTATAGAATACGCATTTGCCAATGCTGCATTAGAATGGCTACAAATGGCCCGCTATTTCGAAAGTGTTATTTTTATTAAACTTCATTAAAAAAGAGTTATTTTTGTCATTATTTTCCAAAATCCTCTTTCCGTTATCTTCCATCGGCAACTAATTTTCTGTCCATGTGAATATGAAGAGTAATAAAACAAATAAAAAAAGACAAATAAATGGATGAAAATAACAATAATATAAGACTAAATAAGATATATAATTATAGGGTTGAATTCAATGGAGTACTCTTAAATGTAATACAAATTGGAGGCATATATGTCCTCCATTTAAATAGCACAATATGTATCCCAAATAAGGTTTTTCATAAATTTTTTGCCTATAATTATAATATAAAATTATCAATTTATGATAAAAAGTCATCTAAATATAAAATCACATATTTCACTAAAATCTTTCAAAATCTTAAATCTGAAAGATATGAAAATAGATCTAGATAAATATAAGACATATCTAAAATATATGAAAACAGATCTAGATATTTAAAAGGGCTAAAAATTCAAAAAGTATAGACAATAGCTATTTGGATGGAATGATATGTTTTTTTTGTATAATTTAAGTTAAAAACACTAAAATGGATGTATTTGGAATTAGGGTTTACAGAAGAATAGAAAAATATATAATTTGTTTTGAATGACATAATTTATATCAATTTGATTATAATTATGTGAATATTCATCTTATATAAATGTGATATAATCAATTAAAACGTGTTTCATGACATTTAGATAAAGCTGAACCTTCGATTGGTTGGGTCCAGAACTGGACCGAACCGAATGGATCGAAAACCAAAATTTTATTTTTTTTACGAATCGAACCGGACCGAAATTCTGCTATGTACCGAACCAGAATCGAATTGTCCTGAAAGAACCCGAATTGTCCTGAAAGAACTGAATTTTTCATAATAAACAAAAATAAAACAAGTCTGCACACCTTGCAATAGGCACCCTGACAAATAATAAAGCACAAAACCAAAAGTTCACTGTTATCAAGATCATGAAAGAGGGTTATAAGCTTTTCTCCGTACATGATTCTCTCTGTCCCATCCAATTTTTTACACTTTCCTTTTTTGGATGTCTCATCCAATTATTTATATTTTAAAACTTTCTAAAAATAGTAAACTTTTATATTATAAAATTTACTCTCGCCCCTTACTTTCTTCCACATTTTCAAATTTATCAATTAAATATCAATTGACCTAAATGGATCTTATACTATTCTTTAATATTCTCCCTCACTCGAAATCCCATTTTTTTGGGTTGAAAACAGACACCCATTTTTTGGCATAGTTTTTGTCTTCGTATTGGGGGTGACAGAGAGTCAAACTTGTGAACCCTGCCAACCTGAGCTCTGATACCATATTTAGTAACCAGCTCATCTAAAACCTTAAGGTGTTAGAGAGAGGTTCAAATGAATCTTATACAATTCTTTAACAAGAAGCAGCATATGGCGATTGATCGATTTGTTAAAAATAACGATCTATACTTTGTTTCCGACTGCTCAGGCAACACCACTACTATGTGTCTGCAGTTTAGTTTTGTTTTTCATTAATTTTTTTTAGCTCTTATAATAAAATCTAGGTACTAACTATGTATATACGTGCATAGTGTTTACTACAATACCTTTTATTAATGTAATCTCAGCCTTTTAGGAAATGTATATAATTGTGGTTCTAAATATTATTCTAGCTTAGTTTTTGGTTTGCGGGGCACATGCAGATGCTTTTGACAACTTCATTAACATGAAGAGGAAGCTAGAGACAAGGGGCGAAAGTAATGAGGCGTTGATGAGCTTATATGAAGCGTCGCAGCTAAGAATGGAAGGAGAAGACGTTCTTGATGAAGCAGAATTCCTCAGCCGCCAACTTCTGGAGGAAAGAATGAAGTTTCTCATTCATGACCAGGCTATTACCATAAGGAATACCTTAGCTCATCCTCACTACAGAAGCTTTGCAAGGATTACTGAAAAGCATCTTATCAGCAATGTAATTAATGGTAAAGAAGGATATGGAAAAGCCTTGCAGCAACTAGCAATTTCGGATTTAGCTGTTACACGAACTATGCATGAGAGAGAATTAAGTGCAGTCTCGAGGTACAATTCTATATAATAGTATCTCTTATATGAGTTGAAAGTAAACATTTCTTTTATTTTCATTTAAATATCACCAATGTCATCTAGGTGGTGGAATGATTTAGGATTAGCACAAGAGTTGAAATTGGTTAGAGACCAGCCCCTGAAATATGGTATATGTGCACTACGGCTTTGCTGACAGAACTATGTTTTTCCAAGGAAAGAATCGAGCTAGCAAAACCTCTTTCACTTATCTCCACAACAGATGATATTTTTGATGTTTATGGGACAATCGATGAACTCAATCTTTTTACTGAAGCTGTCAATAGGTTTGCCTCAATGAAACAACTTGTTCAATTACTTCTACTTATATGTGCACCTTGTTACAAATATATGATTGGTAATGATGAGGGAAGGAAAAATCATATATACTGTATACAGATGGGATATTGCGGCTACTGAGCAACTTCCAGATTACATGCAGAAAAGTTTCAGCTCTCTACATAAAATCACTGAAGAGATTGGATACAAGATTTCTAAGAAATACGGACTGAACCCCATAGACTACTTAAAACTATCGGTATGTGAATTAATATACTTTAAATGTAAAGAAAACAGGGACTCGAACATACTAACGAAGTTAATTAAACTTCACTAATTGCACATTTCTATCTGTTGCTGTAGTGGGCTGAATTGTGCAATGCATTTTTAGAAGAATCAAAATGGTTCTTTTCGGGGCAATTGCCAAAAGCAGAAGAGTACTTGAATAATGGGATTATTAGTTCAGGGGTACACGTCGCCCTAGTCCACTTGTTCTTTCTCATAGGAGATGGTTCGACAGAAGAACAAGCTGAAATTATAATTAGCAATACGAGTATTTTATCATATTTAGGCGCCATTCTTAGACTTTGGGACGATTTGGGCAGTGCCAAGGTAACAAACAATCCTGATTCTTCCAAGTTAATTAACTAAATATATAGCTGTAATGTTGCATGCATTAATATTGTTGTTGAGTAACTAACTCATCTAAAACCTTAAAGTGTTAGAGAGATGCTCAAATAAATCTTATCTTATACTCCCTCCGTCCCACACAATTGTTATCCTTTCGAAGAGAAGGTCCGACACGCAATTTAATGTGCATATAAAGTATAGTTCTATAACTTATTTTTAATTTTTTTTTCTGAATAAAAATTTAATGTTTAAATTTTTATTCAGAAAAAAAATTAAAAATAAGTTACGGAACTATACTTTATATGCACCTTAAAATGCGTACCAGACATTCTCTCTGAAAGGATAATAATTGGGTGGGACGGAGGTAGTATTATTCTTTAACATTCCCCTCACTCGAAATCCCATTTTTTGGGTTGAAGAGTGGATCACGGGCATCCATTTTTTGGCATAGTTTTTGTCTTCGTGTCCCTCATAAGACTCTCATGTGACCCCTGCCAACCTGAATACCATGTTGAGTAATCAGCTCATCCGAAACCTTAAGGTGCTAGAGAGATACTCAAATGAATCTTATCTTATACTATTCTTTAATATTCCCCTCACTTGAAATCCCATTTTTTGGGTTGAAGAGTGGATCGCGAACACCCATTTTTTGGCATAGTTTTTGCCTTCGTGTCCCTCATAAGACTCCCATGTAACCCCCACCAACCTGAACTCTGATATTATGTTGAGTAACCAACTCATCTGAAACTTTAAGGTGTTAGAGAGATGCCCAAATGAATCTTATCTTATACTATTTTTTAACAACGGCTTGTGTAAACTTATTGATAAGATGAGAATCAAAACGGCCATGATGGGTCATACGTAACTTGCTACATGAAAGAACATCAAGAAGTTTCGGTTGAAAATGCCCGAAAACATGTTCAAAACATGATTTCTGATACTTGGAAATGTCTGAACAAGGAGAGCCCTTCTCCAAATCCACATTCAAAGACTTTTATCAAAGGGTGCCTAAATCTTGCAAGGATGGTGCCACTCATGTACAATTATGATGACAATCAAAGCCTTCCACTGCTTGAGGAGTATACTAAATTAATTCTCCACATTGAACAAAATGCTAAGTGTTTGAAATGGGCCCTGTTTGAAAGTTAAAGTTTTGACAAAAATTTAGAGGATTGAGCTAGATTAGAGGTTTGACTAGATAAATTTTCTAATATTAGTGTTTGGTAGTTAGATAATTGAAACAGCGGTTTGGATTCAATAAACTAATTAAAAAAAAACTACTTTGACGAATTTTTTCAATTAGATGATTGTCATGTATCTACTTAAAATACAAACAACTAATTCAATAGTTATTTTACTAAACAATTTTATTCAAAACAACTAATTCAATTCGTTAATCAAAATAATTAATTCAATGAGTTAGTCAAAACAACGAATCCGCTAACCGCGTAATAACATTACGAGAATAAGGAATATGAGTTTATCTCATGAATAAAATGGCAGCGTGTTGTTTGTATCGTAGTATCAGTGGCCAACAATCATTACAGGATTGGACATGTATTTTGTAGAAATGGTATCAATGATACCCAATTTTCGTTCATATAGAAAATTTGATAAGAATATCAAAATATTTGTTTTTCTTTATTCTAAAATAATTTTATAAAAAAATGCAAAAAATACTCTTATATTACTATTTTCAATATTTGACTAATTCAAATATTTAAATAATTTAATACAATTAGAAAAGTAATGAAAAAAATAAATTATTTAACTAACATTTTTTTAAAAAATAACTAAAAAAAGAATCAACTAATTTAAAAGTATACATATGAAGATGATCTAACTTGCACAAGTTTTTTTTACACCAAGTTTTGGGCCTAAAATTTCAATACCTGTTGGGCTAGGATCCTTAGCGGTTTTACACAAACTTATAAACAAAGAAATTTAAAACAAGAAACTGAGTTCAAAAACGAGTCAAGAATCAGCGCAACCGAGTCAGCGATTCCAGATCAGAAATGGGAGGGGAGGCGTTGAGTGCATACAGAGCGATTCTTCGAGCGACTCGTAAAGCGTTCCAAGGCGACGAGTTGATGCTGAGTGGATCAGCTAAAGAGGTTCGTAAAAAATTTGAAGAGAATCGTTTTGTTAACTCAGCGCCGGAGATTCAAAGACTTTTAGACGAAGCTCGCGAGGTTGCTCAATTCATTGCTAACAATATTGTCCAGGCCAAGCCCAATGATCGTGGCACTTATGGTAATCTTATTTATAATTTTACATATTGATGTGTGTTTATGTGGGGATTATGTTTGCACTCCATGTGTTTGATGTTTTGTCTGTGAGAAAATCATTGTAGTTTTGAGAAAATATATGTTAGGATCAATTGTCGAGAATCTTAGGGCTAGGCTAATAAGATGAAGTCCTTAAAGATGCGATTTTGCAATTGTGAAATTAGTTTAGCTACGTGCGGGAACTATGGTTTTGGTTCGTGATTTGAATGTTTACTTTATGAGTGATGAGCATGTTAATTATTACTTTAAATGGGTTGTTTTTAATGACGTATATATTGTGATGGAGCACTTTCTTGAATGTATAACGGTTCAAGTTGTTGGAGAAATTTGTTTACTTACCTGGAAGTAATTGGAATTATTAAATGTCGGGTTGAAAATATGAACTTAAACATAGGGTGTGTTAATAAAGTTACATTCTCTCAGAAAGTGTAGTTGTTTATTCATCCTACTTGGGGATATGGCAATTGTGATCAGCTCCGCGGATACCGAACCGTAGCCGCATCAGTCAACGCGGATACTTAACTGAATTGACGGGTAACGGAATGGAACGGATAATATTTTAATAAAAATTGTGAATACGGGGAGGATAAGGATATTATATCCTCCTACCCGTACTCTACCCGCACCCTATTCAATATTTATATTTAAATTTATAAAATTCAAATATATATTATTTTATATATTAAAATTTATTCAATTAATATTAATTATACAAAATATATAAGAATTTCAAATAATAACTATAAATATATATAGATTATATTAAGAAATAATATTTTTATATAGATAAAATATATTTTTATATAAAATAAAATTGTAATAAATATTTAAAAATTAAAAATAAATATCCAGCGGATAATACCGCTCTCACCCGTATTCGTAGGATTGGATATGGATACACTATATCAATACCCGCTAGTATAATGGATGTGAGGCGGATAATTTTATTAAGTGCGGGACGGATGATGGATACTATAACCCCCCCCCCCCCCCCCGAACCCTACCCATTACCATCCCTAGTCTGATGGAATTTGGTACATATATCAATTGTGTATCAATGTACGTACATTGATTATATTGCATCCTATTTAGTGAGAGGCCATGGTAGTTCAAAGTGGTAAGTGTTTGTACTAGTATAACCGTAACTACTTATGTTAGAAATACTAAAGTTTTAATGTTGGTACCTGTTCTTTGTTGAAATCGGATTGCTGAAATTAAACAAGGAACATGTCAGTCTCATATTTTTACGCATGCACTAAGAAATAATCCATTTACTTACTGACGTTGTAAAATTAAAGTTGTAGGCTTCACTTCCAAGGTTGATCACTATTTGCATAAGGGTTCATTTTTCACTAAGATTATGTCCTTATTAATTTAAGAGTAGACAAATTCTACTACATAACTAATCAATCTCTGCTTGATTGAACAATATATGAATACTCTGTCATTTTGTCTTATTGAATTTCTTTCGGCTGAGAGAGGGTTGTATAATGCAAACATTCTTAAAGCGAAACATCAATTTTGAGGCGCAACCCATGAGGCACAATTAAACTCGCTCTTTTAAAAAATAGTACTCGACATAGTCTTAGTTTTCAAACAAAATTTATTGTTAACATAGTAGTAATATCAATAAATAAGTATCCCTCACTTTTAACAATTCAAAAGCTTCAAATCATTTAGCTTGATCTTATGAAAGACCGCAAAAACTGAAAAGATATAGGGGCATATTTGTCTTTAAAGCACATGTGCACTTTTTTTGCACTTACGAATGCTTTGGCATCGCTTTTTTGCCAATTTTGAAATTACATAATTCAGCTCGCAGATCTTGCGCCTAAGCAGGAAGCGCATGTAACCTTTAACTACTCCGTGCTGAGATATGTCCTAGGTTGCAGATATAGTTGTTCACTCAGGAATATCTTTTAGTGGACAAATCGTTTATGTAGATGTAAGAATTCACAGTTTTAATGATTTATATAAACAAGGCAAAGTCCTGTTGTGATTTTTTTCAATGTCGTAATTACATAATCGTGTAACTACTACTCAACTAGCTATTCATTATGTATTAAATCATGGATTTTGAAGATATTATAGCATTGTAAGTTATAATTTGCAGTAATTCGAGTTATAGTATCTGCGGGTTTTTTTACTTGTTTGATGTGTTAATTGCAATAATCTTGTTGATTATAATTGCAAATGTGCTCTTGCTCTATATTACGGCATGGTTATGCAAGGGTGGCTGATGTTCACGTGTCAAAATGTTTGTCACAGAAGTGAAGCCAAGCACAGAGCATGCAGGGGCTACTCTTGAAGTTGTTTCTGAAGAGCTCCTTAATAAGTCTGTATGATGTAGAAGATGTATAAAAATAACAATGCTGGAGGTCAGGGGGTGCCTGACCCAGAGAATGAAGACAACTTTGTGGGGTTCTTTTATCTTTGCATTCAAGAGTTTAGTTTTTCCGCATTTATGGAATCTATATTTTTCTTTAAAGTGGTGTTCCGACAAATTTCAAGTGTACTGGAGTTGAAATTATTTATACCTGGTTATCCTCGGTGAGTTGTGTTTGAGTTATCATATATGCTTAGGTTTCTCCAACAATGAGGTAGCGATTAGCCAAGTTACAGTAGTAAGATATGCTTCTGACATGTGACTTGTGTTTTCTTTCCCCAATTCAATATACTTTAATTTTTCTCATTATGTAATGATCTTCATGTTCAGGTAGTAGTCTGTAAGATGGGTTCATGCTTTGTACCAAACGAGGTTAGAAGAATCCTTTAATCATTACCATTATATTTACACGGGTGTAAGAGTGATTTCCACTTTAAAGTTTTTTAAAAATTATTCTACGCACCATCAAATATTACATTACACTCCTAATGCTGTGAATCTGTAATGCATGTACGTAAGTTTTAAACTAGGCCGTTACTCAAATTTTATTGTATTTAAGAACAAGGGTACAATATCTACAAGTTGTGACAGATGCATCTGAATCCTGAAATGGCTTAGTGGTGCCACTGAGAGTAGATCAAAAGGGAATTCTAATTGATCTTGTACTTGGTTCATGAGAGGCTCGCCTAGTAAGTCACATGAATGATATTATTCTCACCTATTTCTGCTTTCCGTCTCACGACCTTGGATTATTAAATGCACTCATACCCTTCTTGTTTATCCAACGAACAACTCCTTGGTGAAAAGTTTCCTATAATTTCTAGCACATTCAGTTGCTTTTCAATCCTATAAAAAGTTATCTCTTTTAGTGTTCTGCAATATACTTCTTAGATCTCCTGCCCCTCTCTGTAGGAGCCTAATATACAAAAAAATGTCCCGTGTTATGACTATTCTTTTGTCACTAACCATCCTGGCACTGCTCACGTATTCGGCTTCATCCGAGAACGGCGATGATTACGTTCAAGATGCTTGCAGTGTTACACGATATCACAATATCTGCATCCGCTCTCTATCACCATTTTCTACGGTGGCCAAGCGTAACCCTACTACATGGGCCCGAGCTGGGGTGTCGGTAACCATTAGCGAAGCCAAGACAGTCGCTTATCACTTGATGAAATTGAAGTCTACTAGAGAAAGAAATAAAGGTGCCATTCTGGACTGCATCGAGTGCATTCAAGATTCAATTGACAATCTTCATAAATCACTTTTTGTACTGAGAGAACTCAATGGCGAAACATTTAACTCACAAATGAGTGATGTTACGACATGGATGAGTGCTGCTCTTACAGATGAAGATACTTGCTTGGATGGATTGAACGGCCACACGGGAAGACAAATCAAGTCATTGCAAAATCGGATTAGAAATGTCACTTATATTACTAGCAATGCTTTAGCTCTTGTTAATAAACTCGCAACAACAGGTATATCATATCCTTAAATGATATAATTTTTAGTATAGTGCATAAATTAATTAGAATCTGTTTGTGGAATAAATAGGATTGATAAACATTCGTGTACACTAATCCTCGGGTGTTGTTCAAGTTTGGTGTTACATACATATCTATTATATCAGTGTACGTAATTTTCGTTTGTTGTTTTCATGAACTGATAGTTTAATGCTATGGCCTTCTGTTTGGTGGTTAACAACATGCATGGCTCTTAAGAAGGGTTTTTCTATATAACAAAAAATAGATTATTTAAAATAATTTTTATTTTAATAATTTTTATACAATTTGAATTTAATTTTTATAATAATAATTTAAACTTTATTTAATGATATATATATATATATATATATATATGTGTATAAATTTTCATATATTTTTGTATTTGTATTTTAATAAGATAATATTTATGTGTTTTATTTAGAGATGTGTATTAATTAAGAGATTAATATGAGATGTGTTTTAGTTGAGAGATTATTCAATAAGATAATATTTGTATGTTTTGTTTAGAGATATGTATTAGTTAAGAAGATTAATTTGAGCTATGTTTTAGTTGGGAAATTAATTTTTAAAAACTAAGCACAATAATAATTATTTGACCAACTACCGACCAATTACCGACTATTAAATTTTAAATGTTTCGGCTTTAATAAGTATAGATATGTCATTATTCCATAAAAACACTCTTATATAAAGAAATGGCACAATAGAATCTTACATAAAAACTCATTTAAATTCTAATTTTAACATCGATTATGCATTTTTATAAATAATAACATATTCTAACATGAAGTTAACAACAAATTAGGATTAAACATAACATGATTATATGTAAATTTCATTGTTACAAAAATGTATATTCCTTCCTTCCCATTTTATGCGAGCCACTTTTTTTTGATATCCTAGAAAGAATGAACTTACCTTTTATAGTACTAATTTAAGAATGTTACAACCACAATTTTATTACTTTTACTTATCCTCCTTCTCATTTGTGTGGTTATAAATGAGTCAAATGTAAATTTCTTAAACACCGTACAATTTTGGCGTCTCACTTAATTTGGGACAGAGGGAGTATAAGATTCTATTGTGAATTCTATGTTAGATTCTGTAACATTTGATTTTTAAAATTTAGATAAGATTTGGTGTTATATTTGATATGTTAAGCTTAATTATTGTTCAATTTTATGATTCTAATCTTAACAATTGAATTTTTATATAAAGAAAAAGTTTTATGATGGTGTTTTTCCGTATTTTTTATATAAGATTTTTTATGTAGTGCAATCATATATATATATACAATGAGAGTTTGATTGATTCAAATTAAATTTATAATTTTATATTAATTATTTGTGTCTTATTAAATTTTAATGAATTTATGAATGAAAAATAAATATAGACATTTGAATTAGAATAATAATATAACATAAATTTTTTAAAAAACCGAACCGACAAATTGAAATTTCCGAGTTTGATTTAAGTTTGTAAAATGTTAGAAATTAAATTTTCGTTTTCAGCTATGTTGTGAGGCTCGAATTCATGGACTCGTGATGGAGTAAAAAAAGGAACGGTGAACTATAAATTCGATACAGTACTCTATTATCCTGTATCGAAGTGAATGTTGGCGGCATGTCATGCTTTCTTGCAACTTTCGCCTCGTAAAAAGTGTCCAGAAAATGAGTTTAAAGCTCCCTCAAGCATCAACCATCACGTGTCGGGTAAAGTGAAAGGACTGGATTGTCGCTTCAAATGCACAACATATGAACATACGGGACTCGAATTTTTCTTTACTATTATTACTCCTAAAAAATAAAAATTTATTAATGTGCTTGGAATATATTTAAATATACCTTGTCAATATACTTTTTAGCTCAAAATAATTTTTTTAATTTTAATTTTTAACAGGTAAAATTGACGATATATGATAAAAAATTAAAAGTTTTATTATAATAAAATATATTTGGTATGTTATAATAATATTTATTTTAATTAAAATTAATCAATTTAACTAATCAAAAATCAAAACAAAATAAATATTCTAAAACAGAGGAAGGATTTTTTTAAACTGAACAGCTCAAATCTAGCTCATATTAAATTTTGGATACAACAATCGGTCAATCACATAAATTTACACATAAATTTCTTAAAGCCTGTAATTTTTAAAATGATTATAAAAATTAAAATGATTTTTTTTTGAAATGGAATAAATAATTTATATGTTGGATTAGAGAATATTTTAAATATTAGATCCAACACTCGGTTTAAAATTTAGTGGTTCTTATTCAATATATCTGAACAAAAAAATTGAATATAAAAATCAACAAATACATTCAAACATATGCACAAATGATGACATAAAATAATGCATACCTGGTATCTTAAGATAGAAAAAGATTTGATTTATTTATTTTCTGCATCTTAATAAATTATCCAACGAACCTACCGCCCTTTGCCATTTTTGGTCGTTATTAAAATTAGTTGGTGGTAATATAATTATAGATACATTACACAACATGCTTACAAACACTCCGGAAGCCAGCAAGGGTTTGTTTTATTATATATATATATATATATATATATATATATATATATATATATATATATGTTCGATGGTATGCTACGTAAAGAGGTGATGACTTTGAAGATATAATGATTACCTATTCGATATATTAATCTAAAATTTAGGTAATGTAATAAAAAACGACACTCGACAATGCTGGGGTGGTTATCTAAAATACTAATACATGCATTTTATTACCTAACACTGATCATTATCTATTTCATTTTTTAAAATTAAATAATCTTTTTCCTCAATTTTTCTATCTCTTTTCTTTTCCCTTCTTTTTAGATTCAAATTTATTATAATAATAATAATAAATAATAAATATAGAAATTATTATTGGAGTTCACATGTCTTAATAATTATCTAAATCACTAAAACACATTATTTTATACTAATATTTATAGATAACCAACCGGACTTGCTCATCATATATTAATATATAATATAATGACTCTATATAATTAAGAAGAAAATAATTAATTAATAGTACTCGTTCGCTGAGTAGTAGTATTATCGTGTAATGATGATCATGTTGTTGTCTTGTTGATAGTCAAATACAGTACATATAGATGGCTGATATAGATCTTGACTTTTCTAAGTAAATGAGCAATCAACTTGTAATTTACTCTTTAGTTTTCAATTAAGTTAGCAGCAGTAGGTTTCGTTGGCCCCGACCCTATAGTTCGGTCAAATAGTCACTGTATATACCTATACTTACTCTGTTTTTTTATATTTATTGTTTGATTTTTTTTTACGTAATTTAAATTACTTTGATCGTATAGTTAAAATAATTATTTTAAAATTTTATTTATATAAATTTTAGTATAAATTATATATTTTTATTCAGATTTTTTTTTAAAAATAATTATTTTAACTATATAATAAAAATATTTTGAGATATGTACATAAAAATCAAACGTCAAATATAAAAAAACAGTGTGAAGTATCTGGCTTAATTTTAACTAAAAGTAATAGTACTTGTCTATAAAGTTGAAGGTTCCTTTTTTCTAATTTTTTAATATAGTTTTTAAAATGTAGGCAACAAATTGTAGGAATAAGAATATTATATTCTCGCTCAAGAAATGAAGGTAGTAAAAGTATTTCAGATTCAATTTAAAGTAAAGGATATAGTATTAATAAATTTGGGGAGTTAAACAAATACAATAGTAAATAAAATGTGAATAAAGTTAGTGTGACGTGAGAAGCGTAAACTAGGGGGGGGGGGGGGGGGGGGAAAGAGAGAGAAAATGTAGGGCAGGGGGACAAAGCACGCGCAGGCAGGATAAAAGAGAGAGTCCTCTCTCCCACCATTTCCCGGCGATATTTACTCTCTTGCCGACCAGTTCGCCCTACCATTTAATTTAATATATTCTTCTTTAAATAAAAATAAAAATAAAACACCAAAAATAATAAAATAAAAACAAATATTATATATATAAACATTAAATGCAGTATTAATTATAGATAATATATATGTTCTTATAATATATTGCAAACTATTACAAAATATAAATAAGAATATATAGGACTTCAATTTATATTACATTTAACAATACTTTACTAAACAAATATTTATTTAAAAATTGATAATTCAAATATAATTCAAGTGCAAAATCATAATTCATCACCATACAAATTAATACTTCATCCGTTTCAATTTATCTGTCATATTTGACTTTTTGTAGTCAAATTGACTAGATTTTGACTAAAAATTATATATATATTATATAAATTTAAAAAAATATATTGTTAGAAAATGTATGTAATTTACTTTAAAATGTAATTTTTAATTTTTAAAAATTATTGACTACTAATTTTTACAATTAAAGTTTGATCAATTTAACGAATAAAAAACAAACAAGACAATAAATTGGGACGGAGAGAGTACTAATTTTTACAACAAACCTTGATGCAACAAATATATGTCATTCATAATTATTAAAAGTCTAGCGTTTAAATATTAACGAAATAAAATAATATAATACTGTACTCCGTAGTAAATATTCAAAAGAAATAAATAGTAAGCATGCTGACGATTTAAAATATTTTATTATGAAGCAAAAACAGTATTTTCAAAAAAAAAAAAAAATTGTTTTAAAAAATATTCATTCATGCCTCCCCTGCATACATACGCCCCCTCCTCTTTAAAATCAAACTCCTCTTGTTTCGCGTTTCTTTCTCTCCTCCGACCCCAAAAAGAGTCCACTTCTCTTCCACCTTATATATCATATACATACACCCCTCAAAACCTATACATACATCAGAAAATGGCATCGGAATTAATCTTCCGGGGACACGAGTCCCAACACACCCCAGACGCCTACTCCCCCAAACCAAACAAGCCCTGGCTCTCCATCATCCGTCCCCTCCGTTACATCCTCCGTGAACAACGCCTCACGTTCACACTCCTCGGCATTCTCATCGCCACCCTCTTCTTCTCCCTCCTCCCCACCCACCCCGGCCCCACCATGTACCCTGGTCCCACCACCACCCACCTCTCCACCACCTCCTTCTCCTCCCCCCGCCGTGACTTTTTCGCAGATAAATTTGTGAATTCTGGCGGGAAGATACCGTTGGGTTTGAAGAAGAGGGGGTTGAGGATAGTGGTGACAGGGGGTGCTGGGTTTGTGGGGAGTCATCTGGTGGACAGGTTGATGGCCAGAGGGGATAGTGTGATTGTTGTTGATAATTTTTTCACGGGGAGGAAGGAGAATGTGATGCATCATTTTGGAAACCCTAGGTTTGAGATGATTCGACATGATGTTGTGGAGCCTTTGTTGTTGGAAGTTGATCAGATCTATCATCTTGCTTGCCCTGCTTCTCCTGTTCATTACAAGTTTAATCCTGTCAAGACTATCATATCCTCTTTCATTTTATTATGTCAATGTCGAATTTGTGATTTGTATAGTTGATTTAAATGCGAATTACCGTCTTAGCAGTAATTCGCATTTAAATCATATCAGCGGTTCAAATCATATTCGCATTTTTAATTTATTTTTTGATCTAATTAGTTTGGTTTTGGAATCCTTAATTTTTGTTTGTTTACAAGACAAATGTAGTGGGTACTCTTAATATGCTTGGATTAGCCAAGAGAATCGGTGCGCGATTCTTGCTAACGAGCACCAGTGAGGTGTATGGTGATCCTCTGCAACACCCACAAGTTGAGACTTACTGGGGCAATGTCAATCCCATTGGTATGTCTTCAAAATCCAATCTTTTTTTCAATTTCGTTTAGTTCTTGTTCTTCAGGGGTTTATTTTATTTATTTATTTGGAAGGGGTGGGGCTAAATGGCTAATGTGAGCTAAGTCTGTCTTTTGTAACAGAAGACTAGTAGTAGAGTAGTACTTTTCTTTGTTTGGTGTGTAATGCCACGTGTTGAATGGTGGTTGAGGATTGTAACTTTGTGCAAGTAGATCTGGTCGGGGTCTATCTGGTCAAATCAAACCCCTCGTTTGTTAGTTAAATGGACGGCCCTGATTGTGTCCTTTTTTTGTGTGAGTTGATTTGATGGTACCATGGTACATTGGATGTGCCTGATGAATTGTCATGACTAACAGAATTTGACATGTACTAGTAAAATGTAATGGGCTGTGAAATATTTTTAATGATAGGACAAAGGTGCAATCTTTTTTTTGTTTGTTTTTCTTACTCTTTTTAAATAAAATTAATACTGTATTAATATTTAGAAGATGATTAAAAAACAGGTGTGCGAAGTTGTTATGATGAGGGTAAAAGGACAGCTGAAACGTTGACAATGGACTACCATAGAGGTGCTGGAGTTGAGGTATGCATTTTTTATTAGCCACTCTATGTGCTTTTGTGTGATTTAGCTAAACTTTCTTGGTTGTGCATTTTTACATGTATAGGTGAGAATAGCCAGGATATTTAACACATATGGGCCTAGGATGTGCATAGATGATGGTCGGGTGGTCAGCAATTTTGTTGCGCAGGTAATCATGTTGGTCTCAATGTCATTCTTCTTAATTTGTTGTATTAACATTTTGTAGCAGTGGTAATAACATTTTGGTGAAAGTACAGGCATTGAGGAAGGAGCCTTTGACAGTTTATGGTGATGGAAAGCAAACAAGAAGTTTCCAATATGTTTCTGATTTGGTATGTAATTTGATGGATTTATACCTAGCTGTCTTCTTTATAATTTCTTTAGCTGATTATATATAGTTTAGCAATGTGATATTTTAGACAAGTAGGTGGGAGTGTTGGACGGATTTGCATTCAGAATTAGTCTGCTTGGACTTTTCTTTTTTATAATTATTTGTGGTGTAGATGAGATGTTTTAGACTGTGACATACTTGCTGCCATATTAGGAGATAATAAAACTTTCCCCTAATATCTTTTGGATGTTTATGCATGATATTAGCCTACACCAAATATACTTTAAACTGGTTTAGGTAATGAATAGTCATCAGTTTTTCATGAATCGGAAGACTAAAATTACCTAATGAAAGGGCCCAATATTTTGATGATCCACACAGGAAAGCAAACATTATAAAGCCTTGTCCGTTACTCAGTTGAAGATATCCCATTTACAAACATTAATTATTAGCTAAATTTACATAAATATTGGGTCTTTCCCTTTGACGTCGTGGTATTTGTGCCTGATAACTGAGAATGGGAAGTTACTATTGTGTTACTGGTGACTGGTCTGAATTCTGAACTAAAGAAAGAAGAGTTCACATAAGTGCTTCTTATTTCTTAAAATAAACATAGAATTGTAAAAAATAAAACCAATTGAAATCAACCCTAACACAATGCATCCCAACTCCCAGGTTACTACGAGAACGACACATTGAGGTTCTAATATGTGGCGATGAACATTTTTAATGCTCTGTTATTTAATTAGGAGTTGGTACATTGATTTGTGAAGCACAGGAGATTTTTGTAAAAAGTCCCTTGGCGGTAGCATTGGTATTGAATAAGTAACCAAGGCCGCCTCTTTTAGGATAAATCAACCTTTTTTCGATAAAAAACTTTTTCCAGAGGATTAAAAATGTAAACCTAATGCTTGACTTTCAAGGTTTAGTATAAGCAGGTCGATCTTTTAATATAAATCAGCCAGCTACTTTATACATGAGATTTATTTTTTATCTGGTAGGTGGAGGGTCTGATGCGACTAATGGAAGGAGAACATGTGGGACCTTTCAATCTTGGAAACCCCGGAGAATTTACCATGCTTGAACTTGCTCAGGTATCAGCTGTAACTGATTTGTATTTTTAATTAGCTTCTTTGTGGTATGGTTATTGAATAATTAATCCCTCAAGATAAAATAAACATTTGAGGCATGCTAATATTTTTGAATACTGTATTATAAGGCAAATAATAATATTGTTTCAGTATAGTAAACACCATGTCATGTGTATACCAATGCAGGTGGTCCAGGAAACAATAGACCCAAATGCAAAGATCGAGTTCAGGCCAAACACAGAGGATGACCCTCACAAGAGGAAACCCGATATCACAAAGGCAAAAGATCTTCTTGGTTGGGAGCCCAAGGTACCCCTTCGCAAGGGTCTGCCTCTAATGGTATCTGACTTTAGGCAACGTGTCTTCGGTGATCAAAAGGAGGATGGTGCCACTACAGCCTAAACACGGAACATATATACCTTTATACTGCAAGGGAAGGCAAATTTGTTCAATAGAACTATCTTTTTTCCTTCCCACCCACTAGCAGCAGACAGCCACCAAAGAACGAGCCTATATTGCATTCTTGTTTACATCTACGTAGTAATAGTTTTGGGTCTTCAGATATATCAATCTTTTAATAGTTGAAGACTTCTGTACTATACTAGAAGCCGTGCTTATTGAAATAACTACTCTATCTTGTAGAATTTAATATCAGCTTTCTGCACTCTTTTCTAGTATTTTTGTACTGCATTTTACCTTTTTCAATTATGTCTCCGTTGGTAATATGTGTTTTGTTATGTTACTTGTATTTCTGAAAAGAGTATGAAAGAAATAAGGTAAGAGTCGCAATAACCAAGCAAAGATCAATAGTTCAGGACTGAACATACAAAGTTCTCATTAATTTGAATGGCCGGAGGAGTTTTCGATAAAGAAGAAAGATATTGGAGAGTAAGCAAGACACAAGGAGAATAGAGATTGTAAAGGAACTTGCCAAGATGTACCATGTAAAATCCCACATCGAATGAGTATATTTGGGTCCTTTTCAATAAGTAATGTATACTAATTTGCTAGTTCTTTTGGCCTGATCTGTGGTAGTGTGGTGGGTTGTTGAACCTTGGGTTCCGGATTTCGTAAATTTATCTATAAGCTCGACGAGGACGTTGATCTAATAAGATGAGGCATTTGTAAAATCCCACATTGAATAGAATGAGTATATTTTGATATTTTATAAGGACAAGTTAAAAACTAATGTATATTAATTTACTAGCTCTTTTAGGCTGACCTGTGATGGGTTGTTAAGCCCGACATGCGAAGATGTACCATATCCCAAAGAAAATGTAGATTAGTCCCGTAACATATTCAGTGAGGTGGAAGTTATTCAATGAAAATTTGGAACCAGCTAAGCCGGCCTGGTGTAGAATTCACTTTGTTTAAAGATTCTAACACAAGCAAAAATAGCTTGTGATTCAATAATCACGGGAGTTCGGGGTTTTTTTCGGGGAACGGGGGAGATATCATAAAAATTTCGGGGATCGGGGCATGGACGGGTATTGGTGTCTTCCCGGTCCGATCCCCGATCTTTATATTTAATAAAAATAATATATATATATATATATAATAAATAACAATAATATTTACAATAGGTATGTATTATTATATTTTTAAATTTCTAATTCATTTTATTAATCTAAATTTTTAAAATTATAATATCATTTTATTATAGTAATTTTATTTTTGTCCTTTATTTATATTATACATTAATATTAATTAAAATTAATGTTTAAAATATGATATAAAATTAGAAAAAAATATTATATATGATAAAATTTAAACTATTTTAATTTAAAAATGTAAGTTGAAATATAAATATTTTTTTAGGAAAAAAAAAAAGAATTCCTCGATTCTCGCGAGGATCCTCGTTCTCCGTTCGGGGCGGGGATCGGGTAACAAATTAATCTCCGTTCAGGGATCGGGATAGGTTCAGGAATTGGGTCAGTGTTCCCGAACTGGCCGGATGGCCATCCCTATTGACGTGGAGGAAGTTTATAAGGAATTGAACTTTGCTGAAACTAATTCAGAAAGTGTTTACCACATTCATTCAGCCATGCATGAGACTATAAGATGCAAAGGTGGAACTACCGGCCTTAAAGCTCTTTAAGTGCCTGCAGCAGGTTTTTCTGGAGAGTGGCTTTATTTGTAGAGCAAGGAAAGTGTTTTTCTGATTAGATTCTGAAACAGATCTTGAACAGCCTGTTTTGATCTAACTTTAACATTACCTTAAAATCACACCTTAAAATCACACGCACAATAGCAATGGTAATTCAATTTGTATATCAAAATTTTAATGATGCATTGCTTAATTACATCCTAGAGAACAGTTCAAAAGCCTCTTGCATCTTTTTGTTAATCTATATGCCACATTATTTTATTCCGTTTTTACAAACCCAGGTACTTGGAGATTGGGGGAAAAAAACCAGCTTGGCAATCAAAAAGTAGAACATAAGAGGTGTAGCACTTTAATAGAATAAAACTTTCAATCAACGTACAACTCCCAGACCTAGATACAAAAATGCTTTAAAACTATTCAGCTGGTTTAAGGGCCATATTGAAGTTAAACACTAACTTGCAGATAAGTAGATAATCAAGTACAACTCTTCTCCGCCTATAAGCAGCTCCAAATTTGTTTTTCACAATCTGTGCATCAATGAAGAAATTTCTTGTTAATATAAGATAAGACGGCAAACAGAAATAGAACCTAAAAAGATATAATGTTCACACTGTGGGCCTAAAAAAAATAATAGACATCACAGAGAAATGAAATGTTCAATCAGCCAAAATGAAAAGGACACGTACCTCACTTAGGGTTCCTGAGGACAATGATCACTGAATCTCCTCGCAGGAACATCTTGCTTATAAACCTCTCTTTGTTAATTGGAAGAGATTTCTTCTTGCCTTTACCAGCCTTTGGAAGCTGAGTGTAATATTTGGGTAAACATTAATGGCATTTAATCTTAGATTTAATAAAGAGAAAAATAATGAAATATATATAATTATAATATGGAAACAAACCTCTGTCCACATCTCCCTAACATTTTCCAGCACCATGTTGCAGTGCCGGTCAAAAGCTCTCACACGGCCCAGAAGTTTTTTGTTGTTACGGCAGTTAATAAGCACCTGGATTGGGCACAATGGAAGACACAATTAATCAATGCATAATCGGTGTATATATTACTAAATTGAGTGATACGGAATCGTTGCAATATAAGTAAGAAGTTTGAAATTGTAGCCATAGATGGATATCAATACCTGTGTGTTATTTTTTACACTCATCATGAGCACAGACAGTGGTCCCGTGTTGAAGTCTTCCTCCTCGGTCTTTGCCTACAAGAACAAGCAGGCAAGTTATATATAATTAAATAAAGACAAAGAGAGAGCAGATTAATGAATACTAAGAAACCAATGCGTCTCATGAATCACAAAAGATCTAAACTTAAAGTGTACAAAATAGAAAGTAAATGCAATATACTCGTGTCTCTCAGTCTGTGCGTGTGTTTGTGTAAGATATGGTCGTGTGATAGAAACTGAAGTTTCATTGTTACACCTTATTTCGGGAAGATTGATATTTCCACCTTGAAACGGATTATCTACAAGTTCTTTTTACTTTGTGAGACAGCATGTACTTACAGAGTTACAGATAAAGGAGAACAGAAAAACAGCAAAAAAAAATTTGTGATATACCAAACTCCAGTCTAGGTAAACAAGTCGATATAACTAAATGCTACAAGTCTGATTATTTAAAAATAGTCACGCACCTCTGTAAAAACTATTGACCTTGTGTCCCCATGATTCATGTGTGATCTTTTAATCCTCTCTATTTATAATACTAGTACTTGACTAGGACATCAAAAAATAATTTGATATGTTTAAAAAATATAAGACATGAATGAATATTTTAAAATATTTCTTAGCGTAAGAAACTTGACATTTATCCTTAGACCACGCAGGCTTAGTTGCAGGTGCCAAAACAATATAGAAACAAGGCAACAGTAACATACTGCACACATACATCCTGCTCTAAACACAAACTAACAACTTTTATGCACATTTTAAAACCTAACAGAACAGAAATAGCAAACATAACATAACATAACGAAACAAAGTGAGCAAACTTACCAGAACATCTTCATCCATTGGTCGACTGCAAAGGAAAAAACACAATGAAAACAGTTAGTAAGTGTCACAAATAAGCAGATATAACTTGAAACTTGAAAGTAGTCTTTAATTTATTTTATACATATAAAACTTTTATCTCTAATTCTCTAAGCAAATTACTGAACTGTGACAAAACGGTGAAACTGCATTTGTAAATACCGAAATACGAGTTCGTGCGAGTCACTAACACGCTAAGCTAATTGACTTACAAAATAAGCAGAGGTACAAAAACAAAAGGGATAAATCTATCTACCCATAATTACAAACCTAAACATAACATAACATATTATTATAAATACCAGAAATTAACATGAATAATAGCAGTAAAAAAGAAGCAGGCGATATAAACATATAGCAGAATGAACACACCTCATCTTTAATCGAAGAAAAAAATCTGAGAAAATCGGCCTGTCGAAACCCTAGAAAAAACAAAAAGAGAGTGTATCCTGTATAGAAGTGAAAGACAGAGTAATAAGAAACAACTAAACAGTATATATATATAGTGAGAGTGGGATGGGGAGAGAGAGAGAGAGCGAGAGCGAGCGAGAGAGAGAGAGGGTTTGGAACCTTTTGACAGCACCAGATCTCAAATCGTTCAAATTAACTTCGACACTTCTTCCTCCCGAATATTAGAGACGATATATATAGTTGGCATTGGCATAATCTACTTTTAAAATTAAATATATATATATATATATATATATATATATATATATATATATATATTAGTAATAAAAAAATAGTCTAACTAAAAGATATTTAATAATATTATAAAATTTTCGATAAATTAAGATTTTTAAAATTAACCAAAAAATATTTAAATAACGATATTATAATGTTTTTATAAAGAATTTGTTCGCCTGAAGGTGACCTATGTTATTAATAAAAACAATTTTTTACAGTTACAAATTTGTATATATATATTAATATTTATTTATTTATTAGAAAATTTTGAAATTATTTAAATAAAATTATCTTTCTTTTATTTTTATTTTATCTTAATATAAATATATTAGCTATTAATATACATACATTATTTATATATGTGGAAGCTCAATATATTACTTGTATTTGTGTGAAGCTAAATAATTTAGCTGGGGTTTGAAAATTTTGATTTAGAGCAGGATAAATAGGAAAAATATATGTACTTATCAACTTATCACAGTAAGGGGATGCACATGGGATTGCTATCCACGATTTGCCCAAATAATATGCATACATGACCTAAAAAACATGTTGTAATCTATATAATTGAGAAAAAATCCAACCTTTAAAGACAAATATATGATTTTTCTTCAAGAGTAATTTTTAAAAATATGCAAGTGGCATCGTTCTTATATGTGCCAAGACATTTGAGATAATTGATAATAGAGCTTAGTAGTTTACCACCATTAAAGTAGTGATCATGTCACCTGAGCATGTTCAATCAACAGCATCTCATGCTATGTGTGGATATTAACAATTGGTTGGAATAATTAAAGTAATAATCCGTACTAAGCAAAAACAACAAAGGATACTACAAACTGGAAATCAACCATAATATCCTACCCAATTATCTTGACCATTCCGAAAAATTTCCTCATTCAGAGAGCAGGGTCTCACGGTTTATTACAATATAGAAGGGTGAGCCAAGGACTCAAACGGCTTGATTGTGCCCAAAGTACTAATCCACTAGCTGCTGATCCTTTAATTACTTTCTTTTTCCCCCTTCCTTGAACCACAAATAACCAAGATTCACGTAACATCAAATTCAATGTACCTGATGTAGCAGAATATTGATTTTAACTTTTAACGATTGATAGGTGTATGCATCCTCTCAACTATCTTATTAACAGCATCACGTGACATAACTAAAGTATCGTGCAACAAGATGCTATAGACATTCAAACCCTGCATAGACATTAAAATCAACGATTAAGCATAAGCACAGGGGTAGGCAAATGCACATAGAGAATGAATAGAAAAACAAATCTCATGCTAATAGTACTTGCAAAATATACTGTAATCTAAACAAACAAATCACCAGAATTGCTGCAAGTTTAGGTATGAGCATTATGTAAATGATGAGATGGGCACCAAGAGATATAACAAACCGAGGATTTTATTTATTCTATTGTACAAGATAAAAAATAATAAAATATGACTTACAATTGAAGGCAGAACATTGACATAATGCAGATTTTGAGTAGACAGCTTTAATTTTTCATCGATGGGACCTCCATCCACCAAAAGAAGTTTCTTAGTGTTTTCCATATGCTTCAAATAGTTCACAATGTTCTTAGTTTTATGTGTAGGAACATCCAAATCATCAAAGATTGCTAGCTGTATATTAGGCAAACATTTCTAGTTAGCTTGCAAGTCCGTTCACAGGAATATCAAAATTTATCATTTACTTTGAGAAATAATTAGGATTAAAAACAAAAGGGAAGTCGAAAACAGAAACAACCATGTTATATATAATACAGAATATTAGAAGCAGTGATGGAAAATGCAACCCTCACTATCAAACTTTATACCACAAAAAGTGAACTCCTGAATGCCCGTTTTTTTTCTTTTCTGGAATCCTTGTTTCTTGGAGAATAAGAGAGCAATACACATGCATACATGATTACTAATAGATAAAGGCAAACATTGAGGAAGTATCTAAAATGAAAACAAGTAACAAAATTATCTGATAAACAGAAACGATTTCACAACACACTAAAAACTAAGACAAAGTAAAAGAACAAACAGTAGGTGGCACTATAATTAACTACAAACTGGGTTCACACTTACTGAAACAAACCTTTACGATCTTCGTCTGTGTCATTCCAAGTACAATACAAGAACAGATTCCAAAATGAATAAAAAAGGAATACTCAACATTCTACAATTATATCACATGTGAATATGTGGACTGATATTCAATCATCTTTATTTTTCTGAAAGTGGCCAACACATTGTTGCATAAAGGGGTATTGGACAATTCTACATTTATAGCTGAGATAATCTACACCATGTAACAAAGATACTTCATTGATTTCAGCTACTCACTGAGAAAAGGTAAAGAATCCAATTTAATTGTGATAGTTTACTACCTGTGCGTCTATGACATCTAAATGCAATTCCAAAACTGCAAGGGGACGTTTGGTTAAGGGTAATTAGTAAAGGGAAAGGGAAACAATAAGACTCATTCTCTTTGTTGTTGTTTGTTTTACAAAAATAATCATTCCCTCTGACCCTTTTCAGTTTTGGGTATACCCAAAAATCTTCCACTCTCATTCTCCACCTCTCCCAAGGTATTTCATTTCCCTTTCCCTTATCACTTTTTCTCTCTCATACACCCACCCACTTCCAACCCCCATGTAATTATATTTTATATCAATCCCGAAAATAATAATTTGCTTAAAATAATTTATTAAAAAAAATTATTTATTTTATTTCCGGATTAAAACCAAACAAGGAAAGGAATTGAAGGACATTCTTTTCCTTTATCTTTAATTCCCTTTCTAAACCCCATTCCGTTTCCCCAATATAAACCAAACTGCCCCTAAGGTCTTTTCCATGTTTGTGTCATACCCATATCGTGTCAACCCTCAAATGGGACAATGGTGGGTATGGGATCTAAGTGAGAACCTTAATACTGATACTGCACACTTCACTCTCTAGCAGTCCAAGTACGATAGATGTTATGCCAACTTTCTTTATATATTATCCTTTCAATCTTTAATGTTATGAAGTGCATGCAAATTATAGATATAGGCACTATTTTAGAAGTGTTCAAAATAATTAAGAACATATCAAATCTTGAGCAATAAACTATAGTGCCGAGTCTCTCACCCATGTCTAGTTTTGAATTATATCCAAGAATCCTGATAATTTAAGGAATGAGAATCCGACACTTTGAATGACACATGTCGTCTCCTGCGCCCGGACTCGGATAACATAAATTCCAAGTAAACTTGGATGCAAGACACCAGAATCCCATTTACATGCTCCAAGAATCACAGCCTTTACAAGACAGTAGAGGTTGCCAGGTACAGATAGCAAGGGAAATTACCTTTCCTTCCGCTGCACGAGCTGTTAATGCAATCTTAAGTCCTAGCCGACGAACTTTCTTGTTAAGCTTAATAGCATGACTTCGTGGCTTTGGACCATGCATAGTAGCACCATGTCTCCACTGTTACCCGTCAAACAAATCTATCAATATATGTTCAAGTATTCTTACCCAAATTAATGAAAAGCTAAATGGTAATACAATTACCTGAGGTCCACGCTTTGATCCAAACCTTGCTTGACCTGTGCCCTTCTGTGGCCATGGCTTTCTCCCAGTCCCACTGACCTCACTAATAGTTTTTGTGGAATGAGTTCCCTGCAGGATATTAGCCAACATAATTCCGAATTCCTTAGCTACAACTCAAAATTGGAAAATCTAATTATGTGATGAGGAAAGATTATGCCTTTATTGCACAATCAAAGACATTAAACTCCTACGTGATAATCAAAAATTAAGTGAAGATCAAAGCAAGCGACTCCAATAATTTTAGCATAAGACACTATTTATGTTTGCCTGGCCAACATATATAAGTCTCAAGCTAAGTTCCCATAATACAAGTTGCAAAAACTTGTATGCTTGTACCTGTTGTCGTTTTGCAAGCTGCCATCTTACAACCCGGTGAATAATATCCTTTCTAATAGGAACGTCAAAGACATCACCAGCCAAAACCATAAAGCCCTTATCTTCATTATTAAAATTTGTAACGGGGATTACCAAATCCTGATAGAGTCCTGTCATATAATGAATAAATTAAATCAAAGAGAAGCTGACAAGTCTATGAGACTTTGTAGAAGTATATTGCCAGGTTTCGTAAATTTAACAGAAACAGCTCCAAAATGATACTAACTAAAACAACTTCATGTCCATCCGACGGAAGTTACCCCATTATACAGTGAGAGCTCAACAACTGTTCTTCTCATGACCTTTTAGATAGAAGTCCAATGTGGAGTATTTAAATCAAATAACATTCCGTTTTTCAGCACCATTATTGAGTAAAGATGTGATTTCACTGCCAGATGACAGTTCTTGATTTGGGGCTACAATGTGAACTAATGTCTACTTCACGTTTTCCTGATGGATCTACCATGTAAATCAGAAAAGAAAATCGGTGCTGGTAAAAATATAATAACTGTTTTAAGGATAAGAATATAAATCTTTTACCCCCAATGTGTTAGCCTGTGCTGCCCAATGTTTGGACACAGTACTATCCCACCACATACAAAACTACTCCATCTCACAATACTAGTCACTTTGACTTTTTGCACATATTTTAATGTGAATAAAAAAGATAGCTTCACACATTTTTTTAGATTTCTTTTTCTACATAAAATTTAATATTTATATTTTATGGAAAAAGAAAATTTTAAATAATGTGTGTAGTGTAGTCTCTTTTATTCATCTTAAAACACATGCAAAAAGTCAAAGTGACTAACATTATGAGATGGAGGGAGTAATATTTTGATAAATTCACAATAGCATCCTAAATCTGTAGGCCGATCTAAACTGAAGTACTAGGTAGCAAAGGGAGGACCTAGGAAAACTCCAAGTCAAATCTTATTAATTTTACTCTTGCTGCATTCGGATATATTTGTATATGATATATAGCTTCAATATGTAAGAGTTCCACATAAACACATAGATGAGAAAAAGGACTTTCACCAAGTCAAATATGCACCGGAGTCTCTACTGGATGATGGTTTATGTACATTTTTAAGCACCACACGTGCGCCCACACACACACACACACATTACATGCAAAGAATCTTTCATCTTGGTCACACACATACACACGCACACAACAATCACCTTTAAACAACAAAAAAAATGCAAAATCTATTAACATTTCTAGCCTTCCACATACCTATCTTACGTTCTGGAGTTAGAACTTGCCCTGTGGATAACAAATCAGAGGGAAATGTTCCTTCACTTGATTCAGGAGTTAGGATTGAAGTTGACAGATTCCGAAAAGCAAGGAAAGGTGATCCGTTCTGCATCAAAAAAACAATTACATGAATTTGATGACTGCAAGGCCAATTTGCACTAATATTGTATCAATAGTTGATGCAGAGCAAGGAATTGAAATAATTTATTATGACTTTAATTATATAAATAGAGAGTCTGTGAGGAAAATTCTGGGTTATGGTAGTACAATAATAAAAAAGGTTTTGTTTCCTTGTTTTACTTGTAGGGTTTTACTCCTATATAAGAACTGCAATCTCTTGCCATTGAAAGACTTTGATTACTGCAATTAAGATTGTTCATGTGTTATGGATTGGGAACCATACAAATTCCTCTATTCAGAGATTGAGATATCCTAGGGATATGTGGTTTTATCACCTTGCTGCTAGTAGTTTTTCTGCGGTTTCTCCATCCAAACCTATCTTGTTATGATTTTCAATTTTTTGTCCTGCTACATTGATAGTTGCACAACATTGAAAACACATACCAAAAATGTGAAAAAGGCAAGATCACCTATAGGCTATAGCAAAACCAAAAGGTACAAGGTACAGAGTAAGAAAAAGTAATAAGCAGAGCATATAATGCTATAATTGTCAGTTGCAAAGCAACAACGGTTCAGGCAACTCATCACATATGCTTTGGGGTAGTTCTAGCATGAATGGTTTGGCCAAGGTGATACATTAGAGGGACCAAATGATAGCATATGTAAGTTAACAAGTAGCTGGAGGTCGGGGATGATTTCACATAAGTGTAACGAAAATGAAATTTTGGTAGAGTAAATGATACTTTTTGGAGTGAAGTATTGCAAGTGGTCTAACACCTTAACTGCAAGTACACGAAGAGCACTTCACTATTTCTTACAAAATCAAAACAAAAGACAAAATCACAAAAATGACAAAAAGAATATGACTAACTAGCCAAAATTATGGGTGGGCAAAATTATAGTGTGATCGTCCAACCCCTTTGGCGGTTCCACCCCTGCATCGATCCCACCTTGTTGATCGAGAAGCTTGACGAAGAAAATGATAAAGATAAGGATGATTATGTGTTTTCCAAAACAAATGGATTACCCTACAAGGATTTTGCTATTGCTTCCGAAGTCCGAGCGTCTCATTACTCTATTTTAGAACTTAAAACTTTAAAGATTACATCTTAAATAGTTACAAAGTTAAAATTTAAAATAAATTCAGTATTGTAATATTGTTCGTTATTATAGGTTGCGTGCCTCGAAGGAATCCTCACAAGTCAAATGAAAACATGCTTCTTCGGAATCATCATCGTTTTATTCATGAAATCATTAAGAACGAGGACTAAGTTGAAGCTGAATTCGATAGGGATCAGAATCATAAATAGTGAAGAAGATGATTTTGTGAATCATGATGAACATGAAACTGAAGAATAGTGAATTTCTTTGTTACTTTGACTTTATTATTCTATACTTTAAATCTATGTGATGAATTTGGTTGTTTTATCATTTACAACAATTTAGTTTGCTTATAAATGTCTTCTTATCTATAAATTTATAATGTTTTACATTATATACCATGTATATATGCATATTTACGTGTCTTTGATGAATATGCACATTGCATCGTTTACACTCCAGGAGGCCTTTGCGGTTTGGCACGTTTAACAGCATGGTTTAGTGCTCATTTACAGCTCTGAGCCCCGAAGTATACTTGAACAGTTTTTAGAATCAACTTACAAGAAACTCAGTACATATAAAGAAGAATTTTGTGGGAAAAACTGCACCTAGAACATAGCGCAGCAGAAAGAAACCACTTGAAAAATGTACCTGTGAGAAGCTGTTTGGGGAACAATATTGAATTCAAACAAGCCAAATTGCCAACACCGTGAACAAAAAGATAACATTTTTAAGTAGGAAAAATGAAATGTGAGTAGTAGGAGCACTAGTAGCTGTAAAACCTAATGATAAACCCGAATAATTCAGGTAACTAATTGCACGGAAGTAATCAAAAGTTACTTGGAAATAGACATGCTGACATGGCCACACTAGCACTAAAATAAGCGAAAAATGAATAGACCAAATTGAAATATTGCAACATATTTATACAAAAAGCTATGATTTTGATACAGAGGCAGTAACCCATTTGTACCAAAGTTTCTATAGCCCCTTTCAGAAACAACTCATACACATAATAAAATTACATATAAAATAAAAATGAGTAAAAATCCAAACTTTCACACATACATACACCCAATGAATTATATATGCAATGAAGATAACTAAAAATCTAAACTTTCACACATATATACAGTATTATACATATAATAAATCATATATATGATAAAGATGAGTAAAAATCTAAACTTTAACAAAAATTACACATCGAACAACAAAACAGAAAGGGGGAAGTATAAATTACGGCGATTGGGGGAGAATCGAGGAGTGATCTGGAATGGAGAGACTGACGAGAGAGCAATCGGAGAAGCTTGACGCCATTTGAAAAAGCCATTTTTGAAGCACAAAATTTTATAAACCCTAACAAAACCCTAATTTTATTCGATTCGGAGGACCCGATACAGCTTTGGTGTCTCTATATTTCTTTTTACTGCTTTTTTTGTTGTTGAAGCAATATTTCTTTTTAAAATGACTCCCTATTTCGTTGGAAAGGCCCCTAGTAACAACTGCCAAGGTTTGCTACTTTGCTTACTTCTACCTTGTTTTTCTATTTTTGTGTCTTGTTAATTTAAAAATGAGAATTTTCATGTAATTATTATTCCATAAAAAAAAGAATCTTTATGTAATTATTAGAAACTAAATAAAATATTAAAATGATCATATATCAATTTTATTTTAGTTATTCCCATCTCAAAAGTGTTGGTTCTCTGTAGATTTGGGTGATCTAAATGAATTTTCGAAATGATACTCTTTATTTTAAGGTTTTAAAAAAATTATGCATATTAAAATCCGAATATTCATGCAAATAGAAAAAATACATTTATATTTATATGTACATTCAAATGCAATTATATATATATATATATATTTATTAATTTATATGATATATTATATATATAATTTTTTTAATGCCCCGTTATAGGGTCACCATACCCCAGTTTAATACAGTGATTTTGATGATTATATATGTAAATTTAGTAATTTACTTGCTTAATTTGAATATACTTGAAGTAAAAAAATGCTACAAAGGAAAAAATTGATTGAGATTTGTATTAACATTAAAAAAAATAACTTCATTTAAACAATAAATTATCCCATGCATTCATAGAATGTGTATAAGTGTATTATTATTATCTTTTCTTTGAAAGAATAATTTTTTATACAAATTTGGATACCCTCATGCCAATGTGCATCTCGTTTTTCCTATTCTCTTGTGTTCAATTTCTTTCTTATTTACCATTTTATCAATTTCAATTTTTCCCTTTCATTTTTATATACTATTGTTTTGTTAAATATCATTCTTAGTGGCCCACCTTTTGATTCCAAAGTGATGCACTGATTAGCAAAGCAAGTAAAATTACTTTAACATAACCAAGAACAATCCCAGGAGTTTCACATTACAGTTTCCGATTACATATTAAGATGTTCTACATAACTTTCTTACGATTCAACAAAAATAAGAAGCAAAGAAAAATAGCTTGCTAAGCCTGCATTTCGTAGTTATGGTGCATTTGACTTCCCTTCCACCCACACAAATATCTTCCACCCAGACGTTTTTTCTGTTGTTTCTGTCCAGTTATACTTCTCCACCATTTAGCAGCTCTTACTTTCTCAGTTGCAACAGGACTAGAATTGTGCGAATAATTCTCGGGCAGCAGTACTGTACCATCACCTTCAGACCTCTTGTCCAGCCACACGGTGATGTCTTTAAATACAGCCTCAATGTTGTTATCGGGTTCTCCTGATGTCAAACCGTGCCACATTCCTGGGTACAATTTCATGGTCTTGTCGACACTACTGGCTAGCTCATATAATGCCCGACTTACATCCGGATCAGTTACTGTATCTGCCTCCCCGTGCAGTACAAAAAATGGCAATGTCACCTGCCAAAAATCCATTTAACCAGTATTCAGAATTAACAAATAGTGGTGTTCATTTGCAGTTGACATTTTCATATTGTTATATTATATCCCTACTTGTCCTAATTTTAAACTTAACACTATGTAAGAGGTCCCTCATTGCACAAGGCTTGTATATAAATACTGTGTGATTATGTGTACTGAAAGTAGTTGTCGATTTACATACATAATATGCAAATTGCAGAAATTGCTCAATGAAAGTTCATATAATTTTGGTAGAGTTTGATTAGTAGGTAGGATCAGTAAATTAGTAAGCTCAAACTAGACATCTACCATTTTGAACTGTAAGGAAGGACATAAATTTAAGCCATGGCAAGACTGATAACCCGAAGCAAGTCCCATGCTTGACAGTGTAGGCAGATAAACATATCTTCACAATTATTACTAGTAGAAATTAGACTCTAGCAAAGTACTTGGTTTTTAGTGGTGGTCACATTCACCTTTATAAGTGAAATCTTCCAGCTACTTCTAGAGAATATGGTTGTAACATTCAATGAACAAATAATCACATGGTTACCATTGTCGAATATCGTCTTTCTAAATGCTTTTTTTTACCTGGTTTCTGGCTTCACTGTGCATATTTTACTTGCACTCTGTAAACTAATATACACTAGTACATCTAAGTATATATAAATGACGTTAACAGAGAATTGAGTAAGCAAGGACCTGACTTAAGCTATCCTCAAGGTTCATGCTAGTTCGGAGCATTTCTAGAGCTGTTTTCAGTCGGGGTTTGTCTTGGTAAATAAGTCTATTACCACGTATCTGCACATTTAAAAAAGAGAGATCAAAGGCCTGTTTGTACAAACTACCAAGTTACTCTTTAGATACTGCATTTCACTAATTCAGCAAGTTGGTAATCAATAGTAAAAATCATTACCTCTTCTCGCTTAACAGGGTCCTTGAAAGCTGCGTCAATAACGTCCTTTGTGGGAACTATTTTCCACCTGGGTATAATATCTTCGACGGTAGTTAACATGCTTATAACTACTGGATGTGGTTTCACATTCTCAGATATCTGGGGGAAAATGATACTTTAAATGCTAATCAACTAATACCAACAATGTCATTGGCAATTTGGTATCTACGAATATTAATTGTATTGTTAGACAACCTTAACAAGTAAAATGTAGTGCAACTCCCACCTTACACATTGGAGCCACAAGGATTGCTCCGTGCCAGTAAGCAGGGTCCCTCTTGTGAATAAGTAGAGCCACGGCCCCACCCATTGACTCTCCATATAAGAACCTTCTCTTATCTTTGTACTCCTCCTTCCCTGATGCCATGCAAACAGTTTCCACCATTAATATTATACTCCTCTAGTCGACAGATAAGGTCTTGGTTTTCTAGTTAGGGACGTAACAGTATGTATAAGATGGGTGACTTTCAGATTCTAGTTAATAACAAGCGTAGTATTTTTACCATTATTATCTAAACATCAAGCTTCCCAGTTCCCACTATTGAAGATAACAATCCTTGTCTACTTCGAGATATATTTGTTATATAAAAATGGTTGCAGAACCGGAAGGTAATAAACTACTCAAGTATAATCATGTTAAACTCCTCGAAAAACTATCTGCTGGGACTGAGTGTTTGTTAGACATATAAAGAGTGAGTTTTTATTTGATGGACAATGCTTTTTGTATTGTATATCATTGATCTACAATGTATTTTAATTGACAATAGGAAGCTGGTTATAGCTGGAACAGTATTTTGATTACTCCTCGACTGTCATTATATATGTTCAGATAATGGGTTCAAAGTTTTTTTTTAGAACTTGGATGGTGCACTTTCAACTACACCAGACACCTTCCATTGTTTAAAAAAGACAGGTGAACAATATATACATTAACTTATTGCTTGACCCGTGTTATTAGAAACTTATAACTAGCCTAAGTGTTTGTTGGGCAGCTTACCACAAATAGATTTAAAGAAGTCCCTGCAGTCATTGACAATGTTTTCAAACTTCTTGATGTAACAACGAGCTCCCATGGATCGTCCATGTCCTTCATAATCAATCCCCACAACAGCATACCCATAGTTGGCCAACCTTGTCCCACATCCTAAATTTTCAAGCATCAAAATGTGATTAGTTGAGCCATAAACAAAATTTATTTCTTAACTGGCAATTGTCAACTAATGATAGTGTTAGCTAACCAACATCTATCACCACCTAGCTTGCTTAGGCTATAACTATTGGTATAATATACACAATAACACACAACAGTGTTTATGTATACTAATTAAAATAACAATACCAATATATTAAGATTCAAATCTGGTTAACAATATAAGGAATAGTTCAATGTATATTATTTACACTGATATTAAAATATTACAAGGAATTGCACATTGGATGGAAACATGGATGTGAATGAAAAAGATGATAGACTCACTCTTATGGGTAAGAAATAAAGGCCTCACACCAACTAGAGCATCAATATCAATGGTGAAATAAATGACATAGGGTTGGTATTTACTAGGTCGGTGAGTTGGTTATAAACATTGGAGTATATATGATTTGATCATAGAATGAGATACAGTAATAAAGAACAGAGAGTTAAATGGCACAACCAATTTACAATTTCAGACCAACAAGAACCAAACTTGGTTGAAACATGGAAATTATTGGTGGGACTAATAATATTGTACTGCATTGCTTAAACAAGTACACTTAAATGTGGTTTCTTTTATTAGGTTAATTTAATCCTCATTAAGAAGATGCTTTAGGAATTTGAGCAAAACATATGGTAAATGCAACTTGGAATGGAAAGGCAAGTTAGGAATCAAGTGAAACAAAAACACCAAATAACAAGAAGAAATTTATTTACCTTTCATGAAGTCACTGCACTCCATGCCATATCCTGCAGTCTCGTCATACAAAAATCAGATATAAATTAACAAGTAGAACTTAAAAGGTGTATGTGTGTGTTTTATATACTCATCATACTTTTTTTGGTTAATTTACTGAGAGGAAAGAAAGTGCAGACCATGGCAAAGGAAAACAAGGGCCTTTGGAGAAGACACAGGCAGCCATCTGCAAGTAAAAAGCTTAACTCCTCTGGAATTCCTTACATACTCCTAACAAACACAAACTCAGAATTACACACACATATACATTCATCATAATCTATGAGTAATCACCATTATCAAAAGATTAGCAATTAAAAATGAATAAACAAAGGGAAATCTTGAAAGAGTGAAATAAATAAATTAATTAAAGACCCACCTCATAGTATTCCACATCCATTTTTTTTTTATCAAAAACAACAAAGAATCAGCTAAGGAAGATGGCAGAATTAAAGAAGAAGAGGCAGGGTTGAGGATGTGTGAATGAAAGAACCTTACTTATTGTTTCTCCCTTTGAGAGCTACGTAGCTACTGAGAATATAAATTTAATGAAAAAATTGTGACTATGTACAAAAATTAATGCTGATATCGATTGAGATTTGGACTTTAGGATTTGTTGGTTGACAATTGGGCAGTTACAATATTCATAACGTAACGTTATGTGTATAATATATACAGTAATATATATAAACTGTCTATTTAATTTAATGAAAATGTTCAAGAAAATGAAAGGGTGATTTAAAGGCTAAAGCAGAGTGTGTGTAAATGATGGATACGTGCATGCAGCATTGATCAAGACACCGGATCCATTCTCTTTTTGTATGCAGTATGGCAAGTACTTCACTACATATGCAAAAACGTGTACTAATGTACATGTGTGTGTGTGTATCGCCATTCACCACAAAAGACATCATTATTCCTACGTATTGCTTGTAGTATTTTCTTCCTAAACATGGGGATGCGTGTCAGGATGAGGTTATGAGAGTGAACTTGTTTTACGTCCAATGAAAGAAGAAAGTAGTGGTTGGGAAGATGAGTCGTATTTGCATCATTATTGACTACAGTATCACATTCAAATCAGTAACAGACTAATTTGGATTTTTGCAAGTATTTAAAAATAATTTCATATTTATTTTTTATATGTTAAGTTTTTATTTTATAAAATAAAATTTAAAATTAATTTGTGGCAAGCTAGTAGTAATAAATTATTTATCTATAGACTATAGTACTTTCTTATAGCAGTAAGAATTCTTATTACTGTGCGAATTGAATTACTGCCTTGAATTTATCCTTAGTATGACGGGGTCTGAGGACTGGAATTGATACCATACGACTTGGTTGTTTTACTTGTTAGTAGTTCTGTAATTGTCTTCTCTCACTTCCATCATTTGGTCTCTGTCTATTTAAAAACTGGTTTATAAGATTCATCGTGGGTAGAACGCTACTTTGTTTTTATTTTTAGTACAGTCAAATTTATTCATCTTTGATTTTAATTTAAAAATAATCTATAATTGAAAATTAATATTTTATATTATTGAAAAGTATATATAATATACTTTAAAATGTATATTTTAATTTTTTAATTATAAAAGAACAATTTTAAATTTTTAATCAAACATTAGTCAATATAAATATGTATAAAGTGAATGGCTTAATTACCCTTTTTTGGAAAAGAAGTAACCAAAATACGTGTATGCGAAACCTGTGACCCAAAATGCTCGTCGAACACGCATTTTAATTATGCTTGTATGGAACACGCATACTAAATATGCGTATAAATCTAAATACGCATTAGCCGTTTGCGTGATACAAACAAAATTAATTCATACACAATATATATTATATATTGCATATATATTATATATATATATGCAAGGTATGTATGCGTACAGCTTTGAGAACGCATAACAGTGATGCGTATGGGTCATCTATACACAATTAACAGTAAAATTAAAACATATTCAATACTCTTTTTAACCTAATGCCTACAACTTCCTCAACAAACACAAATTTTTATGTCTAGCAGAACAATATACTTCACGTCAGGCCCTTGTAATTATAGGCACAGTACTTTTGATTTTGTAAAGTAAATCAAAAATCTCCATAAAAAACAAAACCTAATCACCCAAATCATCAATTAAATTAAAATCTAAGTTAAATATATAAAGTTAAGAATTGATACATATAATTAGATATATACAACAGAGAACGGAGGCAGTCTCTGTGTCGCCCCTCTCAATACTTCTCTTATTTGAGATATATATTCTCTAAAATTTAAGGCACGCTTGCTTTTGATTTGGTAGACAAACTTAAACGAAAGCAGTAAATGGTATAAACTTATTAGGGCAAGAAATTAATAATAAAAAATTAGTACTATACATAAATCTCTACAAAGAAACAAACCCCAAATCACCAAAATCATCAACTATCGCTCACCCAAAAGGTGGCTTTATATTAAAACCTAAATCAAATATATAAAGTTAGGAATCTATACATATAAGATATATATAACAGTGAGCGTAAGTAGTCTCCATGTCGCCCATTTACTGTATTTCTTTTCTTGAGTTTTTGCTTAGTTACCGTGTACAAGTGAGTTGTAGCTTGGTGGAATAAAATTTAAAGAACACTCATGTCGTGTATGCGTATTCAACAGGTAAAAAGGGCCACCTACCCTGCTTATATGTGTTTTAGGCCATTTATATTAGAAATGATGTATTTTGGTTATTTTCTCATATGTATGTAGTTAGACCTTTGTTATAATAAATAAAATTATATCCAATACATGTATATTTTTTAGGCCCGTGGCTCAGTACCGTAACGACCGATCAAAATTTTTAATCTTTCGGTTATAATAATATAGTATAAATGATGTTAAATTGTTTATAAATAAAAAGGTGCAATAATTTAATAAATTAATTCTAGAAGATTCAATTTGCATATTAAAAATATTATTATCTATACTATATTAATAAAGATGAAATATTAAAAGTTTGGTAGTCGGTAATCTGTCGGTATTTGGGTCTGATAGTTATTATTGGGTCTAACTTTTTTAAGATTAATATCTTAACTAAAATATATCTCATATTAATATTTTAACTAAAACACACAAACATTATTATATTAAAATACAAATACTCTTAACTAAAATATATCTCACATTAATCACCTAACTAAAACAAATTTCTAAATAAAATACATAAATATTATCTTATTAAAATACAAACAAAGTATATGAAAAATTATATAAAATACATATGTATAACATTAATTAAAATTCAAATTATTATTAAAAATATTAAAATACTAAAAGAATTCGATCCTTCATATAAGTTAGTATAATTTATATATTATTTTTAAGATTAATATAAATTGTTCACATGCGTAAAATATGTAATGGAGGTATTTTTCTTACCTTATATCTCAAAAACAAGTATTTATCCTCACACAAAAAGTATACAATTTTTTATAGTGATAAATATTTAATTTTTTGAAATAAAGTAAGACAGATGAGTTCAATATAAATTGTTCGTATCAGTAAAATATATAAATCCAAGGTTAATGTCAGTTATATAAAAATATTTTATTTAGTTTTAAATAAAAAAAATTATAATTCATTTTTATCATATATTATTTTAATTATATTTAATGAAAATGTTAATTTTATAAAAACACGTGTGCACAAGATAAAATAAATAGATTAAAGTAAAACAGCTGGGCTTGAGCCAAGTATCACTTGTAAAGTTGTAAATAGCAACTACAGTAATTAGTTTCATATATGCCCAAATCGAATTACTAGTCCAACCCGGCCCAGTTCAGTAATCCTCAGCAAAACCCTAGAAATAATATTCAACCATCTCTCTTCTTATAACCTACTTGTATCGAGTTGCAGACGGCCGCTTCACATTTCCAACAGGTAAACTCTCCACACACACACACACAATCTGTACGTATTTAATATGCAATTGAACTATTTTACATATCTAACAATGAAAATGTGTTAATTAATTGAACAATCAGAGAAGCAAAGATGAGTAAAGTCGCCGGAAAGGGGAAGAAGAAGACATCGACGTTCGTGATTGACTGTGGAAAGCCGGTGGAAGATAAGATCATGGACATCGCTTCACTCGAGAAGTTTCTCCAGGAGAGAATTAAGGTCGGCGGCAAGGCCGGTGCTCTCGGAGACTCCGTCACCGTCGTTCGTGAAAAGAGTAAGATCACCGTCACCTCCGACAGTAACTTCTCCAAGAGGTTGTTTATTCCTGCTCTTTTCGTGTCGATATTTATGTGTTTTCTGTTTCGATGTTTTGTTTTCGGTGTTTAGACCGTGTTGTTTGTGATTAAATGTAGCGGTGGTTTAATTTTGAGTTGTATGTAGAGTTTGCGTGATGTTTGGTGATAATTACTAGTTTGCTGGACTATATACACAATATTGAATTCCTTTGATATGTTTTGTTATGCTGATGGATGTTGTCGGAGTTGTATTATTAGTTTAGCTCTTTGCGATTGGATGCTATTATTTTGTGCTATTTAAGAATTTTTACTCCCGCTTAGATGTTAATCATTTCCTAGCATAATTTAGGCAATGTAGTTCTATAATATAATGGGTCGGAAAGGACATATATTCCTGTTTTTGTAACTATGTAAAGGATGGATTAAAAAGATTGCAGAAAAGTTCCTAGTCTTTAGTTTTGTATGTAGGTTCTATTGTTTGCTGTGATATTTTTTTTATAGCAAGTGTCTTCTGTTCAAGAGATGCAGAAAGCCCTAGTATGTTGTCATGTGTTGAAACCTGAAACTGTTTTTAAGGGTAGTCATGTTTCCTCTACTAGTATATATATCTAGGAACTAGGCTAACATTTTGTGTTACAATTTGCAAATTAGTTATTGTTGATTAATTGCTATTGCTTGCTGATAGTTATGCAATTTTTTCCCATGAGCTTTGTTTTTGTAGCTGAAGTTCTGGCTGTGTTTGTGATTACGAGTCTTAAAGCTAATCTGTGACATTTTACTTACATTTTCCTTTTGTGCTCAATAGGTATCTAAAATACTTGACCAAGAAGTACTTGAAGAAGAACAATGTGAGGGATTGGTTGAGGGTTATTGCCTCCAACAAAGACCGAAATGTTTATGAGTTGCGATACTTCAACATTGCTGAGAACGAGGGAGAGGAGGAGGATTAAATTATCTGATTTAGTTCTGTTGTCTCTTTTGTTTTAATGCTAGAAGCCTCATTTCTGGATTTCACTTTGAATTATTAGTAAACGGAGTTTTTATAGGTTTCTTGGACATCTTGCAACTTTGTTTACTAATGCAGGGCTATTTTGTTTTGTTATTACTTGTGTTGAATTTTTGGAAGATTGCAGGTGTTATCTTGCTTGATTGTCTGCAACAGGTGTTAGATGTATGATAATTATGTTTTGAATGCTTGCATGTTGTTCGTAAAGCCTGTCTCCCATTGCCTGTTTATTCAAATTTCAAACGGTAGATAACCTGTGTTTTTCTTCCACACCCCTATTTGTGTAAAAAGATTACGTACTTATCATGAGAGGCTAGAATATTGACCCCTGGAAGATTACTGATTCGGCAAGCAAGTACTTGAATTGTGGGTTTTTAACATACAATCAGTAACTTGTGAGGTACTTGTGTCGTGTTTGGTAAAACAAGTCAAATATGAGTTCTCTTTTTATTCAATATGCCTACTTTAGTACTTCTGGTCATATCATATATATGTTAAATCTTAGATTACTTATATTTTTCTTGCCTGTAGCGAGGCCGGAAATACCATACGAACATGATCAGTGGCTCTGTTAACCGTTTAATTTTTTATGCCTCTGCATTTAGAAATTATGTTTATAAATAGGACCTTGTGCATCCCCCGCATGACACACATTTAAATACCATGAATGGTATCAGATTATAGCCAAACATGCGGAGCATCCTCGAAATTAAATATTTCGATCATTTTTTTAATAAAAAAATTACATAAAATCTTTACCGGCTTAAAAAATTATTTTTCTGAAATATATTTTTAAGCATTAAATTAGTTGAAAAGTATAACTAAAGAAAGTAAAGTCATGTAGAATAAATATTTGAAGGTAAATCTCACAAGCATAAAGTCATGTCACAATAATAAAAAATAATTTTATTGATAATATTTTCGGCCCCTGATGGGGTGAAATCGAGTTGAATAAATGTGAATTGCAATACGATCAAATCCGGGTCGAATTTATAATTATTCGTTTAGATTCGATCCAAATTCGAATTTAAATTTTAATATTTTGTTCAGATTCGACTCAAGTTCGAATATCAATATTCGTATTTGTTTCGTCTCGACTCGAATAGATACCGAACTACTCATTTTAATGTAATTGAATTAGAATTTATATATAGTAATTTTATAAAATTAAGAATACTCAAATAAAATTTACTAAAAATTAAAATATAATCACTTAGTAGAATATTATTTTAATATAAATATTATATATTATATATATGTAACTTACGAATTCGAGTCGAATACATATAATAAATATGTATTATATAAATATGTATTCGAGTATTTTAAAATTATTCGACTCGGTATTTATTCAAATTATAAAATAAGATTCAATTTTTTTATATATACAAATTAACAGCTGACACCTCTCCCCAGTCCCCAGTCCCCGCTTCTCTTTTCGCTACTCGTCAAAACCCCAATATCATCATTTTATTTATTTATATATCGGGTCGCGTGTTTTTAGGACACTCTCTCACTCGTTTCTCTGTTCTGCATTCAAAACCCTAATTCTGTCTGTTGTGGGTTAGTGTTTTCCTGAATCACATTTTATTTTTTGCTAATTCTTACAGAATCACATTTTAATTCATTTGTTTTCCTGAATGAGTATTGTTTAATTATTTTAATTATTTGTTTATATGAATCGTATTGGTTAGGTTGTAATTCATTTGTTTAATTGGTTTTTTGTTGCGCGAAAACTCAAAGTATGTGCATCATTTTTATACTTTAGTTGATCTTACAATCAACTGTGAATATGTTCTACAGAATTATATTGTCCATCTGTTCTAGGCTGACTGTGTATTTCTTTATTTTAATGTTGTTCTATATGTCTACGCATTCTTTATCTCCATTATTAGTGCCTCCGCCACCCATTTTCCCTTTCTGCAGTCTTTTAGGGTTTACTCGAGCACAACTGTTTACTTAAACATTTTTTATGGTGCGTATTGGATGAGACAAATACATTGGATTGTGTTTGGAAACTTATAATTTGTTTCAAATGATGGGTTTTAAATGACATAGATTAAGTTGTCAGTTCAAATTCTTAAAGTTGAACTTATACTTGAATGTCATGGAATTGAACCAAATACAAATTTAAGCTCTTTGAAGATCCGAACATGTCATGGACCAAATCCATTATTTCAAATGAAATTCTAGTATCCAAATTCCAAACATAAAATTATTGCGTTTCTCCATATTATGGTGGTTTGCTGTTAAGTACATATATTTATCAGTGCCACAAACATAATATTCAATATTTATGCATATATGTTAGTATGCTACTATCTTACTAAACAATGTCCTGTCAGGCTGTCACCTATATTTATGTACTGCTCTCTTTTGTGATTTTTCTTCACCCTCCGTTCTCACAGTGGCTTTGCTTCTTTCAATCTACATGTTCTCAGGTTACATTTTTGGTGAAAATATAGTTCTATAAGGATGGCTTGCTTTTACTTTGATGATATTATCAAGGTCGACCGCTTGGATGCTGATGCTAAAAAGTATGATAAAGGTATATTTTTTACTCTTGATCATCTGATTTTGATCTCTATTAATGTGTCTTGCTAAGTGTATATATACCAAGTTCTGTCTGCTCTAAAAAGTGAGATATTTACTATAATACCTAGCATCTCCTTTCTTGTGTACTGCTGAGCTTATCATCTATGCTGGTTCAAGGATAATAATGTCTTGTGTTGTATTACCTTTTAATTTCAGTTATATTTGATTGATCGAGTCTTGTACTACTTTCGTAATAAGTCATCTTACTTTAGTTCCAGCCAGTACACATGTCCTGGACACTGCACTTATTTCGTGTATGATTCCTCAATTGGAAATCAGACACTTTGATGAGTTGAAAAGATTTACACAGTAGATGAACAATATAATGGGAAAAAGTGCTGAAACAGCAGATCTCGACACACAGTGCTCAAAATATCTTACTATATTGTTGGCCCAAGATAGCAGATTGATTATGCAAGATCCAAATGCTTATCCTTTTTCAAAGCTTAACACATACCTGGTAATAGTGGCACTATGTTATTTTGACATGTCACCTTGTGGAAAAGGTAGTTTGAATTATGTTAAACTATCATGTTATGTTTAGGGTTGCATATAGTTTAGCGGAAGTTTGAGATTGGCACTTGGTGTAAATAATTTGCAGTATTTACTGGGATACATTCAGATTTGCACAATAGGGTTTTAAATCCTATGTTACAGTGCAATATCTATAACCATTTTTTGTATGTTACATTAACCAGAAGAATTTTGACATTATCCTTTCAGTGCCATAAAAGGAGTTGAGGTTTATGAGTTTTCTTTTATACTAAGCAGTTTGATGTGTAGGCACTTATTTAGGTGCTTTTGTCCCCTTATAAGAGGATTAAAATGAAATTCAAACACCCCCTAAATCAAACTTTCTTGTCTCTGCTACTGAGCAAGGTAGAGGAGAGGATGTGTATTATTCTTTGTTGTGAGTTGTGACTGACCATTTTCTTTTTCTTTCCTACTTTTTTCTTGTGTACATTATATTCATGCTGTCCTTGTAGAGTAAGGTTGGTTCATTATGTAGCTCTGAACATGGTGATTACTAGTGAAGTAATGATTCTTTGCATATACTCTGCCTTTTATTAATTTATCATGCCAGCTCCATTGTGAATGCTTCAAATGTTACTAAATTGCAATTTATCACATATTTAATCTGTTTTTTCATATATATTGGTCCAGGCTCTAGTATTGTGCTAAAATTTAGTCCAATATTCTTTTTTACATGTTCTTTAGTTTCTCGCATCGAAGGAAGAAGTGAGCGATTGAACATGCAGCTGCAGCTAGATGTGAACTCAGAATTATATCATGTTCGTGTCGGGGATAAGTTTAGGATGGTGTTGGCTGATACTCTAAACGAAGATGGTTCAGCTGTTACAAACCTTTTACTTAAGGTAATCGGCGGCACTTAAAATCACCTGGATATAGATCACTGTAGAACCTTGACCGCTTACTTCTTGGATGCCAGTCACTTACATGTATTCTTTTGTCTTGAGAAACTCGTTTGTCTATAGTTACCAGGTCTGATTTCTAGAAGTCAAGCTGAGCACTTTGGGTTACAAATACATTCCAAAGTGGATGTCCCTATCATATAGTTGGTAGTTGCTTATACTTGAGCTTGCTTTTAATGGCTTTCACTATATGTTTTCCCAAAAATAAGTCCTAGGATGCTGGATGCTGCTAGATGGGGATTTCTATATGTGTTAATGTCCTGAATTTGATGATGATTGTTTACGTACCTTCAGAATTAGGGTCTTTTTTTACATTCTAGCCCCAAATGGCCAAATGTATCAATATGTTTATGGCTTTATTCACATAAACCCTTAAGTTATAATAAATGTATATTCCTGCCCTCAATGTTTGTTAACTATACACATTGACCCCTGAATTTGATGATGATTGTTTACGTAACTTCAGAATTAGTGTTCTTTGAGATTTATAGATTATCAAAACCAGAAGATCTATTGTTCGAGGGGATACAATAGATAATATATAAGTAATTCATGGTGAGAAATATGGATTTTCGTCAGTGAGTTTGGCCAAAAAAAGCAAAGAAATCGAGGCCAAAGTTATTAAGTGGGAAAAATCGATCGATAGGATTTAGGTATTTTTAGTATATAGTCTTGATTTTTTTAGCGAGTTTTATTTAGGTATTTAACTTGGTATGGGTGGTTGGTTTTATTCACAGGTTAGTAATTATATGCATATTACCTAATGAAAGTCTATTTTGCACCTGTAATCATCTTGTTAGTAGTTGCTTTTTTGCACTAGATATAATTTAAGTAACTTGTAGCTGAAATGGTAACATGCCTAAAATTTCAGGGCAAACAGAAGTCACTTGTGGATGAATTTGAGTATGTCATGCATGGGCTGCTGTATAAGATATCAGATGACGAATCTAGCACTAATCTTGAAAAGTATGTATACATTTATAGTTTATTACATCTTAAATTTTGTAAATTGTAGTCACTGAAAGCAAGACATTGTGTTTGTTGCAGTGGCCTTGTTAGTTATATGTAACTAGAATACTAGATTGGATTGTTCTGCTCACAGATGTCTGTAATCAGGGCCATGAGGCTCTGAGTGTATCATATTGTGGCTAGCCATGCCCAATATGTGGCCTCACTGCCAATGTCAAAATACAATTTTGCTTTTATTACCAGTTATGATGAGATATGGTAAATAAATTTCTCTGGTAAAATTGTAGAATGATTTGTTGTGTACCATTTCCTTTTTCCTTTTGGCATTAGGGTGGCACAGATATCATTTGGAGGACTTCAATTGGTGCTGAGGGGAGATGCTACCAAAATGGAAAGATTCAAGGTTCATGAGAAATATTTTCTCCTTATGAGGAAAGTTTGAAGTATGATAGGGGGTCTTTATCTGCATAAATTTTAGCCTGCCTTGAATGAAGTTAATGTGTTATATATAAGAACTTATGAATATTTTAAATGTGGAAATATTTTAGGTCTTGGTTTCATCAGATGTAACATTATTATCTAACACCGGGCATAATTTTGAATTATGCTTTGTTTTTGCAAATGAACACTAACCGCAAGCAGATTTCCCTTGGACAATCGGGGATATTTTCTACATTAATTGAATTGTGCTATGTTGATGATGAAACTAGTTAATTCATTTAACACACTTTAACTTTGTTTAATTCACTACAAGGTTTCTCAAGTATTCCCCGTATCATCATTACAAGGCTTGGTCATAGTAAATTTATAACCAATTTTTCTGTAAATTTATATAACGAACATCATGGTAAATTTACTCCTTTTGTCTTTACTCTATCCACTTGTAACCAACCTTTATTTCCCAACAAAAAAGAGTGGAAATTACACGGTGAATTAGTTTATTAATAAGGTTTCTTAATCATAGTTTATTGACTAAATTGCAGTTTGATGGCTTATAGTTTAAATTTTTTACACATTAATGGCTAAAATAAGTAATTAGCCAAATTGATGGCTAAATTTAATTTTTCTTGCATAGTAGGGGTTCCGGTTAGCTTCCGTTAAATTAACCGTTACATACTAACGTGGAGGAGGGTAAAATAGTAAAAAATGCAATTTTTTAAAAATTCTTTTATAAGCCCAGATACATTACATACATACAGACATGTACTGGTTTCATATATCAACTTTCATTGCTTTTAGTCCTGTTTTAACAAATTGTATATTGATAATATGATATTCATATATTCATATGGGTATTCTTCTTTATTATATTATCGAATAGAAACTTGGTTACCTCACGTCTGTATGCGGATTTGTTAATAAGGAATTTCTTTGTACTCATAGTTGCTACTCCCTCCGTCTCTTATTACTTTTCCTATTAATCATGTGCATGCTTGCCAACACACACTTTTTGATCGTTAATATCTTTAATTTCGTATTAGTATTAAATATAAAAAATTTATTGTATTAAAGTACTCACAAATACGAATCAAACAAAATCACTCATGACTATATTTTGTCTTACAAATTATGTGTAAATTAGTAGTCAATCGCTTACAATGAACAGTACAAAAAGTCAAAACAGGAAAAATATTTTGAGACGGAGGGAGTACCTCTTATCGATAATATGGGCACCTGCCAAATATTGTTTTTTTTTATTTAGGTTTTTAATCAAACTTCTATAGCATTTATCTAAAGTTTCGATTTTTGAATATGACCTTTGGAATAATTTCTAGTACTCATCACATATATATCAATAAATAAATTGCAAAAGTTTTCTTGCTCCATAGACGTTGCTGTCCAGCATCTGGTATCCAAGGTTCATAGTGTAGAACAAGCACATGATGCTATCCGGATGCCAAATTGTTGGAGAATGCAAAAGTAGTTATGGAAACGATGAGAAACTTGCGCTATGCTGAAACACAGTCTTGTAATATCATGTTAATTAAAATTATATTCTTATTAGATGTTAGAATGTTTTATGAATTGATAAAAGCACCATTAGTTGTGCCATTCTTAAAACTAATGGTGAATATATGTTTTACTCTGTAATGTTGTTTGTGGAGAGAGTGTATATACGGCCATTGTTAAGATTCGCATCATATCATTGCATGAAAACCCGGAGAGAATTATAAATGGGAGGTAGCGGTCATTCAAAGCTGAAGAACTTAAACAGTGAAAATCTGTTTATCCGATGGTGTTATCTGTTTGGTGCAAATACCAATATAGAACTCAGTACATGTATATCTATGTATGTATATGTAACTTTTTTATAAAAAAGAATTAGAAAAATTATGTTTTGACAATTTTATCTTTTTCCATGTTAGTTTTTAACGGGGGATTTAACGGCAGCCACCCAGAGCCCCTAACATGCATCAAAAAAATAAGTCTAGCCATCACTTTGGCTATTTATTTATTTTAGCCACCAACTTGCAAAAAAATTAAATTATAATCCATCAAACTGCAATTTACTCTAGTTTATTTTAAGTACATTTTATTTTATATATGAGAAAAAGGAACATAAAATATTTTTGGTAATTTCTTAAGATTTTAGTACAAAATAATAATATATTAGTAAAATTTTAAATGAATAATGATTTTACAAAAAGATTCATCCCATGTTTGTATATAGAAGTCTATGTATGTTGAGTAACTTGCTTAAGATATATCTCATTTGAGCACGATTGGATAATCTAAGTGTAATGGGTTTATCCTTTGTCCAGATTCTGGACTCGACTCCGAGATTTGTTAAAACAGATATACTCATGCTATAAGTCAAATTATTCAAAAAAAGAGGTAGATTTATCTTAGGTTCCCTAATCTCTTTATATATTTACACTAAAACAATGTCATAATAATAAATATTTAGAATTTAGTTTATCTTAAATTATTGAATGTGAATGAAGTTTTTAGAACAAATAAAATAAAAAAATAGATCAAAACAAGCAAACGATAAATAATGTTATACATTCATGACCTATGTTTAAAAATATATATAAGAAGAAATTTAATATTATAATTAAAATCTCAATAAATAAAATATTTGAAAAATAAATAATTATAACTAATTAATATATTTTTTCTCATCCTAACATTAAAATATATGTTTTTAATTTCACAAAATAAATAATTTTAAAAAATAAATAAAATTCCCAACCTCAAAATACATTTATAACTATAATACACATTTGAATGTGAAGATATGAAGTAAGAGTTCCCGCCATTATATTTGTATAGCAACAGGATCAATGGCGAAGGTGATTCAAACGAGGCACCCAATTTTAAATTTGTGGCACCCAACACTCGAATCTTTCATCTGGAACACTCTCATTCGAACTCAATCCCAGCACAATGCCCTTGCTTCCCCACTCTCTATCTATCTTCGTATGCGATTTCACAATGTCTCGCCTGATTTTTACACCTACCCTTTCCTCCTCACCTCCTTCATTTCCCCTTCTCACTTCTTCTCTGCCCAGAACATTCACTCCCAGGTTCTCCGTTTCGGGACCCATTTGTTCAAACTTCTCTCATCAATATGTACACTTGTTGTAATCATTTGGGTTTTGCTCACCAGGTGTTTGATGAAATTGATGAACCAGATTTGCCATCTTGGAATTCGATGGTGAATGCCAATGTGAAGATGGGTTTGATTTATGTGGCGCACAACTTGTTTGATGCAATGCCGGTTAATGGGTATGTTAAGTATGAGAAGTATAAAAAATGTTTGGGGTTGTTTAGGGAAATGCAGAAGGTGGGATTGGATTGTGTTCGGCCTAATGAATATACGATTTCTGTTGTGTTGTCTGCGTGTGGGAAACTAGGTGCTCTTGAACATGGGAATTGGGCGCATGCTTATATTGAGAGATGTGGAATGAAGATTAATGATGTATTAGTGACTTGTTTGGTTGATATGTATGCCAAATGTGGGAGGCTTGATGGGGCGAGATGGGTTTTCGATAATTTGGGTCCGAGTAAGGATGTGACCGCGTGCAGTGCGATGATATCTGGCTTTGCTATGCATGGGCACTCTGCTGAGTCTCTTGCCTGTTTCTCAAAGATGATATCTAGTGGGATTAGACCCAATGATGTTACGTTCTTAGGTGTTTTTTGTGCATATGTACATGGTGGATTGGTGAATGAAGGGGAGACATATTTTCAGAGAATGACTGGGGATTTTGGTATTGTCCCTTCGATCAAACACTATGGATGTATGGTTGATCTTCACGGGAGAGCTGGTCTTATTGACAAAGCATGGAATGAGGAATGTTGTAAATTCAATGCCAATGGAACCTGATGTTCTTATATGGGGTACTCTTCTAAGTGGATCTAGAATAGCTGGGGACATTGAAACATGTGAGATTGCGGTCAAAAAATTGATTGAACTGGAACCTACCAATAGCGGAGCTTATGTACTCCTATCAAATGTGTATGCAAAGTTGGGTAATTGGAAGGATGTCCGGAATGTACGAGATCTCATGGAGACAAAAGGAGTTAAGAAAGTTCCTGGCTGCAGTTTGGTTGAGCTGGATGGGGTACTACATGAGTTTTTTGTAGGAGATGAGTCTCATCCACAAACGAGGGAAATATGTATGATGCTTGAGGAGATAATGAGCAGATTAAAACTAGAAGGATATGTTAGCAACACCGGAGAAGTATTACTCGACTTGGATGAAGAAGCAAAAGAGGAGTCACTCTGGCTTCACAGTGAAAAATTGGCAATTGCATTTGCCATATTAAAGACAAATGCAAGCACACCTATTCGCATAGTGAAAAACCTAAGGATATGTAGAGATTGTCACGTTGCCATAAAGATGATATCTAATATATATGGTCGAGAGATTGTTGTAAGAGATTGTAACCGCTTTCACCATTTTACTGGAGGGATATGCTCCTGTGGTGATTACTGGTAAAATTTGGATAAGAAGGGAAGATATTATTAACTCTTTTTCTTCTTCTGTCATATAACCTATGTATTCTTTCTAGTTCTTAAAGTTATATTATAATGTTACTAAAACTTACGCCCCAAGAAATCTTCCTAGAAAACGTTTTCTTGTATTCATTTTAGGTATATTGGCATATATTTTATGTTTTCAAGTTACAAAGACAAATGGGTTGGACTTTAAATGTTTTTGTACCAAAATTATCATATATACTTTTTATGACGAGTTTAGTATGCATATATCTAACCATCACAAAACCATATCCGCATACTGTATGTAATTGGATCTGAACAAAAAACGCTTGCAGCTGACTTTGTTGAACACTATAAACTTTATAGTTGTGATCCATGAGTAGGTGTTATCTAGTCTATTCTAGTCCTTTAAATGATCACTCATTTGAATGTGTATGTGTGTGGGTATTTTCTATTTTCCTCAGCTCTTCCTCGGTATTTGCTATTTTTCCTGGCTCTTCCTAGCTCTTTACTCTGGTTTTACTGTCCTTAATGTAGCCGCTGGTCATTGGTATATAATAGTATGCTGCTTATGCATGGACCTCTTCTTCAGCTTGTTTCTTTGTATACACTATTATCCGATAGTCTAAGGTGAATAAAGTCTGTATCTATAGTGATCTTATCTGTATTTCCACTGATTCGTATATTTGTGAATTGTGTATCAAAAACTAATAGTTACTTTTGGTTTCTACTGTAAATCTAATTTGTATTATTAGTTAATTTATTATACTTGTTAGTATATTTGTAGTTCAAATGACTTGTAGAAGAATTTGACCCTATTTATTTAAAGTAATGCTAGAGACCCCAAATTTGTTCCCAAAATATTTTCCCAAATGATGTGGCAGTGCTGACATGGCAGAATGGAAAGTTTTAATTGGTTGCAAGAGGGGTCCATCTCATTTATTATTTTCACAACCAATTAAAACTTTCCATTCTGCCATGTCAGCACTGCCACATCATTTGAAAAAATATTTTGGGAACAAATTTGGGGTCTGTAGCATTACTCATTTATTTATATACTAGTGTTGCTTTTGATACATTGAGATAGACAGAGCAAATTGTATAGGCTGTCTAAGAAAACCAAAATTGTGCTATTGGTTGTTGCTACTTTCTTTTGTTCCAAGCACTAAATTTTAGGAGATTCAACCTCTTCTATATAAAAATATTGTTAAGCCAAAACAGAAAATGTGAGATATGAATAGGTTTGGAATCACACAATTGCTGGTATTAGCCTGCTGGCATTTGGGACTAGTTTGTCTCAAAATCTCTCTAGCTAATATCGATTCAATATGTAATCCTGTGAACTTTTATGCTAGAGGTTGGCTTAATAGTTAATATTTGTTGTACCCTCTCTACATTGTATCTGAATATACTAGATGGAATGATGGATATAATTTATTTAGTTTTGTTATAATAATGAATTAAGTAAGAAGCGACTGCTTAGCTTATCTAAATACTCATAACTCTTTTTTAATATCTTTGTTGAATATTGAGGCATGCTAAAAATGCATGAATAATATTTAGTTTCCATTATAATTTCAACCAAGATAATGAATGGTTTATACAGGGGAATGCAGTACATCATGTACATTTTGAATTTTATAAAACATCTGATGTAGTTCTGGGCCCTGGGACACTTGTTGGTTTTTCTGCATTTGACTTGTTTAAAATAGGTAACCGGGGGTTCCCGACTTTATCTGGTTTCCGCAACCATCACCATATGTCATTCCGATTACTTCATCCATAAACCTTATCTTATTTAAAAATAATAGCGACACGCTCTAAAAAAGTAAAGGATAAGCTTGCATTATCCAACCGTCTATGTTGTGGTTTTGCAAGCTGGAGAACTGAAAAAGATATCAGATTTACGAGCTTGGCTCTTAAAGCTGTTTTGGTCTTCTGGGTTTATGTTGGGCTAATACATTATCTTAGAGGCACATGATACTCTCTCTCTCTCTCTCTCTCTCTCTCTCTCTCTCTCTCTCGTTCTTATTTGTTTGAGATTTTACTCTCAATTGTAGAATATTTGATATGGAAAGGTATAAACAACAAGTATGCAAGTAAATAATGTTTGTTTGCTATTCCCTAATTTTTTACTTTAGAAATATATAAACTGAACATTGTCATTAATTTCCTCTGTCATATAGAGTAAATATGATCATATTTCTCTTCTTGTTATTGCGCTTTGTTATAACTTATACAAGTAATTACTATTAAAACCCGTATTTGGTATCTGCTTTATGTAATTGGAGTTAAGTTTTATAACTCGTTGTTAACAAAGTCTGTTATACAGAGTATTCATAGTAGTTAAAAAATTTCCCCGGTGTCGACTGTTATTAATGGCAATCAAGCTCCAGTATTATGACTTATACATAACCGTAGGAGAAGTTAATATCTTTGTAGAATAAAGCATATCGATCAAATGATTACAATTGCTTTTTTGTGAATAAAATTGTGCCTCTTTAGGAGTTAACATTGTATTCTCCTGCGTTATTGTTTCGAAGCTTAAAAATTGACGACTTCTTAACTCAAATATTCAGTTGCCTAATCAATTGATTCTGGTGGGATGTACCACAAGCTTCATAATGCAAGAGTTCTATTGAATTTGTAGTCATGGAGGCTGCCTTAACAGTACTGCAGCCTGCAGATGGTTGATTAGTAATTACTGCTGCATGATGCTCATCAAGACCTCTGCGCCTGTAGGTTTATTCGTACTTTATTGTTCTTTCACATATGTTTCTGAATTTTCAGTATGAATTTTTTTTATAGTTGACAGCTTTATAAATAACTTTCATGATGTTGAATTCCTCAGAGAAAGAGCAGAAAGGCCAGAGGAGTGGGTGCCTCCAGATATGATCTGTCCTCTCCATGAGTGGGACAGGTGATCTGCTGCTATTTCAAAAGTACTGTAGCGAGATCTGTAGGAATAATATTGTAGGAAAATTTGCAAGGGAACTGAACAGAAGAGGTAGAATTTATATTGAATGATGGAGGATGACTCCTCCAAAGTCCTATATATCTAAATATATCAAAGGTAGATAAGGAAGCATAGTGAGTTATTGTGACTGTTGTGATTTAATAAATTAAACCTATACTATCCCTCATTTTTTTTCTAATCGCTCCTATAAAAGTACAAGCTTATAACCCGTGCAATGCACGAGTTAGCTAGGAATTGAATAAATATATTTTTTACATTATATTTCTGTTGGTATTTGATTTGATATGAGTATTTTGTATTAAGCTTTTGTAGGGTTGAGAGATTATGTTAATGTGTATGATGTTTTTTTATGTAAATTTGTTAAAAATTTAGGTGATAATGAATTAATTAAAATAGCTACTTTGGTAATAATAAAAACTAAGATATAATAAGTGAAATTCTATCTAATATAGATATAGATATGTACATAGTTCAGGCCTGTGAGATATAATAAATAAAATTATATTACATGAATATATTCATAGTTTAGCATTTAATTAGAAGGGTACAAAAGATTATTTACACTGGTTCATGAGCTCAGTTTTTTCCATGTCCTCTGTTCCAAAGAGATTGTCCACTTTTCAGTTGTTTTTTATAATTGGTGGACAATAATTTTGGGGGGAGTGGGAGTATATCATATACATAAAAGTTCTCATCAAGTAAACTTCTGCGCACGATTTGTGGACAGAGGGCTAGTATCCCAGAAGTCAAGATGTGAAGAAAATGTTGTAGATCTTTCTGGATACAAACTTCAATGATAATGTAGTAGATTATGAACACCCAGTACCATCTTAGAACCTATTGCGAACCTTAATGTTTGAAGTCAGAGTTGATCCTCTGCAAGTCACTCTGTCTTAATGCTGCCCAAATCTTTACATTTGATTGTTGCATATTCTGCTGAATACACACACATAAAGTCACAAACAAACTGGGAACATAATATGGGGTTGGTGTGAGGGTTTATCTTAACAGCATCAATTTGGAACTTAGCCCGAAGCTTTTTTGTTACTGACCAGAGCCTACGCTGATAACCAGCTACATCTACCTCAGCTGACTCATTTTCGAGATTTAGTTTGGTTCTAATGGAACTTTGATCCACATTTCCTTCTTGGACAATTCTCTAAAATGCCTATATATGTATTAGTGTATTACTTGAACTAGAATGTGCTGGCAGCAATCAGGAGCTGCCAGTGTGTTACTCCTTTATGACTGATTAAGGAACTTCTCTTGGGTCCCGTAGTTCTGATTGAATGAAAACTATCTCTTTAATGATCGATAAATTTGATGCTTATCACTGAAGATTTTGTTTCTAATAATATATTAATATGCCTGTCCGCATAGAAGGAACGTTCAAAGTGAGGCAGAATTCAAGAACTGATGTAGCCATTTATTTTACTCAACATTAATAAAATAAAACTGACCTGTTTTAGGTGTAGTTCATGAACACGTCATCCAATTTGTGATGCAGTAATTGATTAAAAAAATGTTGCTGCTACTGTGCAGCTCTGGACTAATTATTTGTGTTAATACTATATGTTTATCTCAAAATACAAATGACTAGTGAAATCCTTATGATAATCTTTGCCCTGCCTTCTCAAATAGCAGTCAAATATGTTGTTACCAGCCTGTTTTTCATGAAACAGTTGGAAAGCATACAATCAGGAGATTCAAACGGCATCTGCTGTGTCCTAGCTCAGTGATCTAATAAGCTATGTCCTAGCTTCTATTCTTTGCTGAATAAATCGTAGTTTATTTTATCTATATATATCGAAACTTTGGCTAGTGTCATTATAGTATTATACCATTACTTGATCTGTCTACTGCAGGAATAAATGCTTGTCATAGCTTTCACTGCACCAGCAAGTGAAACTTCGGTCAAATCCCATGGCAAGCAAGACTGCTGAACATCAACTAACAGCAGACTTGGCCATAGAAAATATTACTTGCAGGTTCTACCCAGCAACCTGAATAAATATGGTATGCATTACATACTAACAGCTTGTTTGTTTTGTGAATGATGGTAAAGTTATTTTGTAGCTTACCTTATTAAAAAGCATCATATGCTTAAACCAAGTGTAAATTGTGCAATTTGTTCTGCCCGGTGGATATATAATATCAGGAGAAATTGAAGTGCAAGTCAAGAGTATAGTTTACAAGGAAAACCACGCTTAGAACAAATAATTCTGGTTGGAACCAATCCATATGTTGTTATCCAGTCATTTATTGTGAGACCAAATCCTGTCCAAAGCAACAATTATATGAATGAAATAAAGAACGCTGAGCTAATAACAAATTTAGGTTGCCTTGGGTCATTAGAGTTTCGTGATTTCATCTTGATGAAACCTGGTAGTTCATAAAAATTTGAGGGGGAAAAGTTCTACTAAGATTATTTTATCAGGTAAAGCTGAGTGATCTGCAACGCCAAAGCAAATATCCTCTCCATTTCGTCATTCAATTATTGAAGTCAATGTTTTTAACCAAGAAACCGAATTTATGGACTTTGCACTTGGTATTCTTATACTTAAAGAGTTGCGTTCACCAACAATAGTTATTGTGAAGTATGGAATTCATAATACTCTGTCTAAAAAGTTCATTAAAATCTATTGGTTGTTCTTGTATTTTTTGTTTGTTTCTGCAGCAATTCCGTGAACATATATGTAGGCATTGGTGTTCCATGGCTTATTGACACATTGTACAACTTTATATAGCATACGGGAAGTTGTTGCGAATCCGTCCGTAAGGGTTGACTCAGTTGATTAAAGAGAGGAATATCATGCTCTTGGTCACATGTTCGAATCCCACGGGAGGAGAATGTGTTCGAATCCCACGGGAGGAGAATGTGTGATTATGCCATCTTGGGCCAGAGCCTGTCGCACTTGTGCGGTTTACCTGGTTCACGTGATTTACAGACTATTGCGTGAGCCCGTGGGTGCGCATCCAAAAAATGGCAACGGCTGCGGGTTCCCACAGTGGTTTGTAGGTTATTGTGTGAGCCCGTGGGTTTACCCAGTGCGCACCCAAAAAATGGTAACGACTGACTGCGGGTTCCCACAGTAAAAATAAAAAGTTGTTGCGAATCCAGAATGCAAATAGACTTTGTTTCTCTTTGATCATCTTTTTCTCTTGTGCTTTTGCTTGTATTGTTCTGGTTTTAAGGTGTCAGAGGACCTACATTTTGGAAGTGGTTTACATGTAAATATTACATTTTGGTGTCCGAGGACCTACATTTCGGAAGTAGGTTACATGTGTTTATAAATCATTAGCCGAGACGCATAGTATAATGGATATTAGTAATTTCTTGTAACTTGCGATTTCAAGGGTAAATGATTATCCCTCTGAAGCTCTCTGATTCGGACCGGTGTTCCACTCCACTCCAAATGATAACTTTCTATTCTATAAATATTTACAATTCTAAAATATTACAAGTATTTGGCATCATATGTATTATTTTAAATGATTTCATATAATTTTCTTGACAGGGATGTGATGAATGCTTTATAATACAAATAAAAGAAATAATTATAAAAACTGGATACTTGAAATATGATATTTAGCAACTTAAGTTTCCATAATCTTGGCCTATTTCACCTAGGGCCTCCCAAGGAAATTGCACTTCACTAACAGTTTTAAGCAAAGTTACATATCCGGAGAATTTAGAACAAAAGAATGATAACCACACATTCTACACTTGTCCTGCCAGTGACGATACATATATTAAAGCAGCTCAATTATGATATCTCCAAAAAATTTAGGATCCCCAAATAAAAGAGTTAATTAACTACAGTTTAGATAAAAACACAAAGAGAAGCAATATGCTCCTCGAGTATTTTCACTTCTTGCGCAATACCCTTCCTCATGCAACAGCACCTGTACAAGCTGTGACTGGTGCCGCATTCTTTTGTTTAGCGGAACTATATTTTTTGGTAATGAACCTGAAAGAAAGAGACAATTAGTAGATCGTTAATATGATATATGGCAAATTTTTAGACTACTAATAAAATTTAAATAGGAACTACAAACATCCTCAGCTGTCAATGGAAAATCAACAACTATACGGCAAATTTTTAGACTACTGATAGAATTTAAATAATAATAACAAACATCCTCAGCTGTCGATGGAAAATCAATAACTATATGAGTAAAACTCTTCCTGGAATGTGTATGTTTCATCTTACCTGAAAAAATCCCTCCACAGCAGCTCATACAATAACCAATTCATGCCAGTATCAGACGAGCCACTGCCACCGTCTTTCTTGGTTGAAGCAGCAGAAATTGATCTGTAGATGACATAATGAAACCCAATATCAAGTTGGATTGTCTTATTATTAGTCCAAGACACAAAGAAGCCAACTTTAAACCTAAGGATACCTGGAAGCAGAATTCTTCAGCTCATCGAACATGGACCGTGGAGAAAGGCAACCCATAGCTAGCCATGGTGAGATTCTACAGGAGAAGTTTGCACCATATATGCTATCACTACTACCATCCTTGCTTGGCTTGTGAGGTTGCGCTTGGCATTCGGCAGCAAATTTTTTAAGCCTCTGCATTGCTTCAGTCTCACCTCCCACTAGAGAAGCACTAGCAGCTGGTTTCCCATCCTGCATATCAGCAAACAGCTATGATATAATGTTGATCAAAGCGGCAAAAAAAAAGGAATCTTCTACTCTTTAACAGATATGATAATAAACTCATAATTACCAGCCTATACCAATCCTTTTTAATGATTTTCAACTTGTTTAGTTGAACTATATAATGCAATAATTCTTAATCAAGTAGGCAGATAAGACATATAAACGAAAAATAAAAGATTGAACATATGATGTAATAGCTATCAAAGACAGGAAGACAGAAAGATAGTCCTTAAGTAACTTGTTAAGTTTAGCTGTCATAGATGATATATGCAAGTCTTTCAATTTGTTATCAACTGATCAAAGTCGAGATTGACAAATATCATCAAGGTGTCATGATAAGTATATATGATGTAACATCTCATGTCTGCTCATATAAGTATATAATCAAAGTTGTCTGCTTTGCTTTGCTAAACTTTCAGCCAAACTTTTCAAGTATAATGAACATAATTATATAGTGATCGACACTAATAGCACATAAACCTCGAGATTAACTCATACATTATTCAACAAACAACATTTTACCTGAGCCACTGTTGCAGCAGAATTAAGACCCAAATCAGACAAAGACGGAATCTCCCCGGGTTCTACATCCCCTGCACTAGGCAACCCCTTCAACTGATCCAACGCAGCAATCGTCTTCCTAACATCCAGACCTTGCACTTTCTCCCTAAACCCACCATAATTAGTCGGCATTTCCTCCAACTTAAACGGCAAATCCTCAACATGATACAATGTACTTCCCCAAAAGTACTTAACATCCAATCCCTCCTCTTTCATCACATTCTCAATTTTCCCCTCAGCCTTAACCTCATCATGAGAAACCTCCCTATGCGAATACACAGCTTCCGCCCCAACCGCCTTTGCCAACTCCACCAAAACCGACTCGGGCTTCCCAATCCTGACCACCAAATCCGACCCTTTTGCCTGCAAATTCTTCCTCAAATCGGAAACAGATTCAATCAAAAATGTAGCCCGATACGGGCCCGTCTTATCAAACCCACTAGTCGATTTCCCATAATCAGTGGGATCAAAACAATACACAGGAAGAACAGACATAGACTCATTATTAGCAGCAGTGAGACACTCATTGTCATTAACCCTGAGATCATTTCGAAACCAAACAATAGAAGCTCTGCGTAGACCAGCAGCATTGGAAGGCTCAGAAGGGCGTTTAGGGTTCAAGAAAAGAGTGGTCTGGAGTGGGGTCGGAGAGACAGTGGACTTAAAGAAAGGGTGTTGGGGAGAGAGAGTTGAACAAGAAGAGGAGAGAGAAACATTGTAAAGAGCAGAGATTTGACAAGGGATTTTGACTCTGGAAGGAGTGGAGGAGAAAAGGGAAGTGATTTTAGGTGGGAGGAAGAAATGGGTAGGGAGAATTGAGGAGAGAGATAGTGTAATTGAAGCTGTTGGGAGAGATTTAGGGAGAGAGATTTCTTGTTTTTGTTCTTCTGATTGGGTTTCTTGTGGTTTTGAATCCATTTTTTCTAAGGAAGAATTGAGGGGGAGGTGAAGATGAAGATAAGCTGAAATGTATTAGTATGTGAATGGAGAGAGATAGATGGATATGTCAAATATGAATGGATGCTGCTGCGTTTGTATGTACGTTTGATTATAATGGGCTGCTGGACTCGCCACCTAACTCTGCTTCACCAACTTTTTATTTCTATCATTTACTAATAGTACTAGTACCATTGTTTGGGTTGGTGAATGGTCTCCACACTCAAGTTAAATTAAGGTTGATAATCAAGTACTATCTTATCAAAATATATTACATGTAATTTTCAATTTCAAGTTTTTCTTAAGTTTTACAAATTTAAAGTCAAAAATGAAGGTTAGCTGGAGATTTTTTTTAAAATTCAATATTGGTCCAGACTTGTTTTGGGCTTTGGTGGGTAAGCCATAAGCATATACATATGCGATTTTCAAAGTCCTATCTTCAGTTTTGGGGTTGTAAGCTCGCCCGACTCGAACTCGTTTAAATGGGCTTGACTCCGCTTCTTTAGTTAAACGCATCGAGTTTGGACTGAGGTTTCTGCTCGTTTAAATTAATCGAGCGAGCTGAGTATACTCGAAACTCAATTACGCCCGACTCAAAATTTGTGAGTTCGTCTCGACTTGACTCAAACTCGAAACTCGAGAGCTCGTTTATAAAAATAATTAAAAAATAAATTAATTTATATATATTCAATCAAATTAATTTTTTATTTTTTAAAAATTTGGGAATATCACTAAATTAAATATATCTTGACATCTATACAGTTGGATCTTCGAGAAATATTTTTAAAAACATAGAAACATCAATCTAGGAAAAAAAACTAGTTACGAGTATTAGTTAATATAATAGTGATCTGTTAAGATCTCCGACCAAATTTTTTTTTTTAATTTTTTTTGTTGAGAATATCATTATATTAGATATATCTTGACATCCATACAGTGGATCGTTGAGAAATATTAAAAAAAAAAATAGAAACATCATTATGGAACAAAACACTAATTACGATTATTAGTTAATGTAATAGTGATCTACTAAGATCTCCAATCAAATTAATTTTTTATTTTTTAAAAATTTGGAAATATCATTAAATTTGATATATCTTGACATCTGTACCGTTGGATCGTCAAGAAATATTTTTAAAAAAACAGATACATAAATATGGGACAAATAACTAATTACGAGCGGTAGTGAATATAAAAGTGATATACTAAGATCTCCAGTCAAATTAATTTATTTTTTAAAATTTTTAGAATACCATTAAATTAGATATATCTTAACATCCGTATGATTGGATCGTTGAGAAATAATTTTTAAATCTCGTTTGACAAAAATAAATAAATAAATAAATAAAAGTCCAAAACTCACGAATTATCCGACTCGGCTCGTTAAAGTCCGACTCGTATAACTCGCGAGTATACTCGACTCGGCTCGTGAAATAACCGAGTCGAGTTTGGTTAGAAAATCTAGCCCGACTCGATTAACTCTACCTCGAATTATGCACGACTCGAAACTCGACTCGCTCGACCCGAATTACGACCCTACTTTAGTTGAATACTTGAACTCATCTGTCGTCCCAGGTCTGAGTCGACTCTAACTTGCTTCTAAAATTTCTAAGAATAGATATTTATTTATAAAATTATAAATCTAAATATTAAAAAAAACATATGTATATACTTATATAATTCGGGTTGTGTTAAGTGTAAATTGATTTTATTCTATAAATTAAAATTACTTTACTTTTGATGAATTAGTTTTTTTATAGAATATTTTAATCAATTTGACTTATATTTTTAATGTATTTGAATTGAATTTTGTAAGATTTATAAAACAAGTTTGTAGCGGGAGTACCCTATTTACATTCAATAAATTAGTATGTAGAATATTATTTAATAATAAACACTTATAATTTTCTTGATTTTTCAAAACAAGTGTTAAAGTAAACTATAAAAAGCAACCAATTTGCATTGTGTGCGCAAAATGGAATGTTTGGCGGGTATAGCCCCAACTAATCTTCTTCTTGTACGCCCATCACGCTTTTGCACTTGCAACACTCCCAAAGTTTTGACATTGAATGCCAAATTCAACCCGACCCGACCCGAAGAAGACGACCCATTATTCCGCTTCGCTATTACCCGTGCTTCACTTCGTTTCAAAGAAACTATTTCTCCAGGCAAGTTCATTAGTCATTTCATTCTTATTGTATGCTTTTATTTGTTGGAAATACTTTTCGTTCAGGCATTTCCACAAACAATTGTAACTGTATATGAATAAAGTGTTAAAATTGATTGAGTAGCGGAATCATTTCCTATTATTTTATTATGTTATGATTTTTCTGTTGATAACTATACCAAAATGAAGATCAATACAATGTGACTACTCGGGAGTGTTAATCGAAATTGAGTCAAATCCTGAATTCGAATTCGAATTACACCAAGCCTCGATCGAAATCGGGTCAAATCTTTCTAATAAGGCTGTAAACTGGCCCAAATGCAATAATTTGAGGAATGCACAAGCTAAGTACGGGCTTCCAAAATTTCATGATTTGTTAGTGCAATTAATAATAGTATTTGACCTTGTAAACTGAACTAGTTATCCCCACATGCCTCGATGTGGGACTGGGATCTTGTAAGTACTATACATTTTTCAGTATGTATTAGAAATTAGAACGTGGTTATTGACAAGTAAAGAATTCATGTACAAAACTTATCCTGCAGAGCCACTTTTTATTGACCCATATTCCTCCTGTTTTGGTCCTACTGCTGAATTGGATGCGGAACATCATCACAATCACTACTGTCTGGCAACCAAGTTCATTGATGATAGATTGCTTGCCGTAGTAAAGAATACAGATGGAGTTAAACAGGTATAGAGTGCCCGTGTTTTCATAAAGTGACCGATGTTAATAATATAGATTATTATTTTTTTAATTTGCACAATGCAGGTTGTTCTGTTAACAGATGGCATGGATACACGTCCATATCGTCTCAACTGGCCTAAGTCAACCATAGTATTTGATATATCTCCGGACAATGTATTCAAGCGAGCAGCTCAAATGCTTGAAGGTCTGTACTGTTTCGCAGTTTTTTTTTATATTCTTGATTGTTGAAGCAAAAGCGGGTGATGCTTGTCAATTCTTGACAAACTTCTCATGATTTTAAATGTTTTCTCACTGCACGTTTTAGGCATTGACACTTTGACAGTGTTTTCTTGAGAAACTATTAGATGTCGGGGCAAAGATTTCAAAGAACTGTTTATTACTTCATGTGCCAGAGCAGTCTTCTAACATGGAACAGATATGCACTAAAGGATTCACTGGTGATAAACCAAGTTTATGGGTGTACCAGGTAGCAAAAGCTTTTTTACTGATTATCCTTATATCCTTGCTGCTCTTTTCACTGAGAAATAATTTATGCTTGCGATTCTTTATTGTAGGGGTTCCCTGTTATGAATTTGGCACACTTCAAAGAGACCCTATCTTTAGTGAGTAGTTTAGCCATGAAGGGATGCCTTTTTATGGGAGAACTGCCTGTCTGGTTGGCAGAAACTGAAATCGGGGTGAAGGTCAGTTGATTTCACAATATTGTGTATGCTGTCTCCATGAGTAGCTCTGCTATAATAATGACTTCCGATTTCTCTCTTCATAGTGCACCAGAAATGAATGGTTAGACAAACTCTTCATGACCTACGGTTTCAGAGTGAATATTATTGCTTATGATGAAGTTGCAAGAACCTACAGCAAGCACTTGATTCCAGGAGAGTACAAAAACATACTTTTTGTAGCAGAACACTTGCGGTTTTCTGATGATCAGGTTAGGTTATCAGTATGAGTTCTGTAGTTTGTAATGATTTGGACGTTCTCATGCCTGACATATTTCTTTGCATAAGTGATCAAGTTGGACTGTCTCGTGCTCAATATTCTAGTATCAGGCTACTAAATAGTGACAGCCTTTCTCAATTCAAACTAAATTAACTAATTCTAGCTTCTTTAATTGCTAGCAACTACCCTCGTGGCCTCGTGATTACAATAAGGTCATTGTAATTGCAGATTTGCAGGTGGTTTACAATATAACTTTTTACCCTTAGTAAGAGAGGACCTTGTACGTCATGCACTTCATGATTATAAGTACTAAGATTTCTTTCCCAATTATCTGCATACATGCTGACTATTTACATGTACACTTCTAACTTTTAGTTGGTCGGATATGTGCATTTCATAGATGGAAACGTGGAGAAGGGAATATCAGAAGTTAGAGGAAGAAGCAGACGAAGAAGGTTTTGAGGAACTATAAACTTAAATCGTAAGACGTTAATTATATTTTTTTGAGTGCTTTGTTGTATGTACCTATTAAAGCATGCTAAATTTTTTTTCCTTAAGTTGTAACCATGTTACACTTCTGCCATTGAAATATTTCAGGGACATCTGTGTGTAGATAGTTGTCTGCATGTGAAAGATGGGTGTCTACCATTCAAGTACAGTACTCCTGCGAGATTATGGAATTATAGAAGCAGCACTTTATATAATGTTTAATAGGTACCATGAAGCTTTAATTATCTGAGAGTATAAATGGGAAACGCTTATATAGCTTGACAAACCTGTTACTGCAAACTTGTTTTTGACGATAAAAAATTTCATCGACTTGTTTGCTTCTTATAACCAAAATATAATGACATTCAGTTATGTCATGTCTTAGCCTTACCAGCATCTTAAAATGTGTTTTGGGTATGACATCGATCCCAGATAAATTATTGTTCTGTTTAAACCCCAGAAAAGTATTGATTTGGTTTGCAGCCATTCAAGAAAACATAGGTTAGTAATAATAAACAGTAATTTTGTTGCTGTGGCAATTAGTAGGCCCAGAGCCGGTCCTCAACCCTCGTGATGAGGGTACCAAAAAAACAAAAAAATTAGGGACACAATTTTTTTTATAAAAGAGTGAAAAAAATTAAAAAATATATGTAGAGACAAAAAAAATTAGGGGCACAATATTTTTATAAAAGAAAACCAAATTTTTTTAAGATATAAGAACCAAATTTTAGTGACTTGAGCACAAAATTTTAATTCGCTTGAGGTTTTGAATTTGTCAGGATCAGCACTGAGTAGGCCATTGATACGAGTAGGTTAATTGTGGCGATTGATACAAGGATGGTTTAGATTTGCAGGTAGGTAGAAGATTTAGAGATTTAATGTACTAGAATAGTCTATGTTGGAAACATTACAAGTTTTTTTAGAACAGTTTCTTTTTACCCATTTGCAGATTTGAGAGAAAACTTCAGATGATTACTAGTATGTGACTGTATTTAGATTTTGGCGATTAATTATATTCTAATATATATTAGAGTATAAGTTTGAAAGGTTACAAATCTAAGAATTTTTTTTGCATGTATAGACATTAAATTCATCACCACACCTTTAGGCTTTACCAATGCGGTCCTATAGAAATAGTACTATTGTCTAATAAATATTCCAAAGCAAGGCTGCGAGAGGAAGCTAATGTCACTATAAAGTCACACACACTATGAACATGTCATATATCTTTGTCTCTCGTGTAGAATAAGAAGTTGTATAGATTTGGATGAAGTCACAACCCACACTAGATCGAGATATTGCGTGTAAGGTATTGCAAATATGTATCATGTATGATTGCTTACATACATAGACAAAAAGATATCACATGGCGCTGGCGTTCTTGGAGTACTTAGCTTTATACATTTGGTCACCTACATAATCCCATTTCTTCAAATGTTCTCAAACTCAAATCATTCCTCTGTGTACTCATATTCTACCCCGATATTCTACCATATTTATGCTCATATTGACTTTAGAATAGCTTAATTCCAACAGCTTGGAAACAAAATTTATGATCAATGATGATTCTAGCTCCAATTTCTCTTGTTCTGTACATGTATCTCAGTGGATTGCTTGTCAATGTGGAAAAGAAAAATTAAATTACAGTGTCTATGGAGAAAATTTTGAATATAACATATTGCTTTTTGATCAATGTAAAGATTGATAATAATTTTTTATTCTAACATATAAATATATAATACAAGCTTATAACCGTGCTTCATAACTTCGCACGGGATAACTAATATTTAAGGAAATTGATTTTTTATTTATATTTTTATTGATATTTAATATATAATTTTATAATATTAAGAATTTATGTTAATATCATATGTTCTCTTTTTATATATAAATCTATTTTATTTAATATAACTATGTTATAATATAGACCCGTGTTAAAAATAAAATTTTAGTTAATATGTATATGTATATAGTTATGACTCACATTATAATAAATAAAATTATATATATATATATATATATATATATATATATATATATATATATTAGGCCCGTGGCTCAGTACCTACGACCGACCAACTAAACAAATTTTTTAATTTTTCGGCTATAATAATATAGTATAGATTAGATCGTCTTGGAAGTTAAAGAATGTAGTTTTTTTAGCTTTTAAGAAATGCAATTTTCTCAAAATACATAGAAAGTAATAATAATGTTTTAAATGTTATTTTTAACTCTATCTTTAATTTTCTGAACTAACAAGGTTTTTGTGTGAAAAGCCTGATTTAAAAGTTTAAGAAATTAATGGTAAATGGACACCTAATTCACTTCCATGTAATCATACTAAATTTAATATACAAATACTTTTTTTTTGAATTATAATATACAAATACTTAAATTTAACTAAAACAATAACATTTTTGAATTTTTTTAAAATTTGTGCATTTTTATTGTTGGTTAAATTTATGCATAATGTTGTATTTGTCATCGGACACTACAATAGAGCCATTTACGACAGATTTTTTATAGTAGTCGTAAATAAACCATTTACAACAAAAAAAATTCATGGTAAATGCTAGAGTAACAAGTTCATTTTGGTCAGAAATTCTAAATTAGTCACAAATTTAATATTAGTCGTAACTTAAATTTGGTCGTAAGTATAATATGGTCGTAAGTATGATTTTGGTCGTCAATAGTAAATTCAAAATTCTGTCACAAAATTTTATGTGGAACTCACAATTGAGTAAAAGCAAAATCAAAATATTATGTCAAAAACAACATGGTTTTAAATATAGACATGACTTGGTAATGAATATATTGTACAATGACCTGGTTTCAAATTTCTCACCCCTTCAGGTGAAGTTAGATTAACTCTTAGAGTAGCTGATGTATTGGTTTTGAGGAAAACGTACTTGGGTTGATCTCATTAGAGTTTCTCCTTTGAGTGGATTTGGTAATGAGATTTTTATAATTGGTGAGGCGGCGACTAAAACGATAGAGTTAAATGTGCGTAAACATGATCAGACATGTAGAGATAACTAACATAGGTTTATGTTGTTCGTTTTTGATACATTTGAGTTTTTCGTTTGTGACGCCGTTGAGTTTCTTGGGTTCAAAATGTTATGAACAAGGATGTTGTCATGACGGCAGGTTCGACAAAATATGTATTTAAAAAAATTGAATTAGCTATTCAACGGGGACTTACGGTGTAGTTTGTTGTTGATATATCTCGTACACTTGTATAAGTTTTACACTTTAAAAAAAAATATTAAATTAAAAAACTGATGCAACTTACGACGGAACATGAATGAAGAACATCCGCCGTATGTGGCCTTATTTGTCGTAGGAGTCTGTCCTAAACTAACTGTTAAGTAACATTTAAAAATTTATACACTACTTAAAGCAAATACGGTGTTACCATTAAAAAAAAGGACTACTTTTCTGATCTGATCGTTAACAAATTTATATGCAATGGTTATCTAACAAGTGCAGGTAGCCACGTAGGATACTTAAACAGTTAAACTGCGTTATTATGAGTAAGATCAACGATTCCAAGGTGCAAACATCAAGTATATTTTTGTTGCAAGAGTTGCAACTTGCAACTACTTAAAATTTGCAATCATAGATCATGATACAACTTCTGTACATTATTTTTGTTAATTACTGTAGTCAGTTTTTTATTAAAAAAATCTTTAGAAAACGAGATTAACAAAAATCAATTTAACAAATTTTGATCAAAAATTTAACTAATTTAATTAACAAAAAACAAATCTAAATTATTTTGAGGCGGAGGAAATATTAATTAGTTCACCGTCAAGAGTCAAGACCATGCATTAATCCAGGCCTCCATATATATATATATATATGCATGCAGGTTTCAGGGACAAAATAAAATAAGATAGTGTAGCGATGAATTGATTATAACTTACAAGTGACAAAATTGTATTCCATTTGCCCTTTGGTAATGCTTATTTACTTGGAAAAACAAAGGAAAAATGCATGTAAAATTGCATGCATTAGGGGCCTAGCTTTAAAGAAAACATGCATGGCTTCTCCTCTTAATATAATTAGGAGCCGTGATGGGCGTGAAGGTGATGAGAAATCTTAGTTGGAGAAGGAGAGCACGTGCAAATTAAGGGATTGATGGAGGAAGCTTAAGGAAGCCGTCCCACTCCCAAGTCCCACCATATATATATATATATATATATATATATATATATATATATATATATATATATATATATATATATATATATAGGAATTGCACGTGCCCTGCTTCTCCAACAAGGACTTGCTCATCCATGCATAATGTATTGCAAAAAGGAGGAGCCGATCAATTTATCAGACTATATATTATATATATAGAAATGAAGAAGAAGGGAAGAAAGAAGGTGATGTATTTATAGGCGGCAAAAGTGAACAAAGGGTGGAGTAGGGAGTGACATCATAACCAGATTACGTTTGTAATCCAAACTAATCAATTAATATACACATGCATGGAATTAATTATACTTTCTACCTCTCCTCGATTTCCCATATATATGCCATTAATTATAACGTACTGTACTATATATATATATGGAGTATTTCACAAATCACAGTATATACGGCCATACATACATATGAGTGTTGTGTTTGTGTGTGATCGAGCTAGCGCCAAACTAGCTAAACTTAAATTGGATCCATGTTGCTAGCTAGGCTAGCTAGTTGCCACTTTATGTAGCTTACGTATAGAAACAAGTTTTCAGTGCTTTGGGTAAACTAAGACAAACACAACCAAGAACAACATACGTATACTTGTATCATGTATGTGTAATCCCGTGCACCGCCGGGAATTGATTTTTTCATCAACTTATTCATTTTACTTTAGTAATATATAGATAGGCAGATAGCAAGCTAAAGTGTTGCATCTACTCTCTCTTTTTTCTTTCTTTTTTGCTATGCGTAGATCTACTTTTTTAATTGAACTTGAAATTGAAATCAAACTCTGATATCATGTTAAGTTAAATATGTTAAATAGTTAAGGTCCCGGCCTAACAGGATATTATATATATTTTAACAAAACCATGCTAGCTAATAATCTTGTGTTCAAAAGTTGTAGACATTTTGTATGTATAGATTATGCAGATTCCTTCTTTACATAATAATATACATACATGTATGATCAGTATAAGAGTTACACCTGTACATGCATACATGTTTGTGATGAATTTGAGATTCTAGCTAGCTTTGGATAATGTGTGTGGGCATGTAGCATGCATAACAGTTTGTAAATACAAGCTAAGTGAGATTAAAGGGTTGATAGATAGATAGATGGGGTCTGTGCGTGAGAATAAAGTAAGGGATGTTTTTTCTTTATCCATCCGTCATCGCTTTGCGTGTTATTGCCACCTAGTTTTGCATTACTAGATTCTACTTCCCGTACATTTCCACACTTCCCGTTCCTTCCTAACTTTCTTTTATTCATACATATATTATATTTAAAGGTTTAATCATAATGTAATTTTGTCCAATATTTTTTGCATTATATTTTACCAGTTACAAGGATATTTTCAAAAAAAAAGGTATTATTATTGGTTGATTATTTAGATTTAATTTAAAATATTATTTATAAATATATAGTTACCCAATATTAAATAAGTATATATATATAGATATCAATTATGTGAGTGTGTGATGATATAAGCTAAAAATAACTTTATGAACATAATTAATATTAATTTGGTCTAATTAAATAGTTTAATTAATAAGGTTATAAATTCTAATTAAATAATAAATTTATAAGTACTGCAATAAACATGCTAACTGTACTGTGTGTTTATTTTCTACTTGTTGGTTTTAAATTAAAATAACAATAACAATTATATTTTATATTGGACTTATTGAACACATGTTAGGCTCATATTATACTTAGAAAAACATATTTTAGAATGTTATATCAAAATTCAAGAGGCAACCGTTTAAAAGAAAATTGAAAGGATTATTTTAAAATGGGAAAAGAATATTTACGGTCTTACATACATATTAGCATTCTAAAATTCAAATGACTAATTTGTAAATTAAAAAAATTAAAATCTATATTAGAGTTTATAAAATTTTAAAAATATGTTTAAGTCTATGCTCCTTATTTGACAATTAGGGCATAGCATTGAATTACTACCTGATTTGAATAACTATTTTAGCTAATGGATTAGATGAACTGTTTTAAAAAAAATTGTTACAAACCTCTAATACAAAAAATTCTTAGAAGTAGTTTTTTTAAAATTAATTTTTTCAATTCAATGAGCTAACTGACAAACACACATTAGAGAATTCACTTGGCTAAATTTCTAATTTACCTCAATCCTCTAATTTTTACTTAAAACTCTAATTTTCAAACACAACATATATAAAAGTTTTATTTAAAAACATATTATTAATGAGAATTAAGTTTTTAAAAATATATTAAGGATATATATATATATATATTGAATTTTAAAATTAATCATTTTAAGTGATTATTTTGGCTCTATTAATTTTTTAAAAAAATCTTATCATAAATCTTCCTAATTTTTTTATCACAACATATATTATAAAACAATAATGTCAATAAGTACATAGATCTAATCTTTAATTAAACAGTTAAAACTTAATACTAGTTTTCTTTTATTAATATTATTTCTAATAGAGAATTTCTTTTTCTTTTTTAAAAAAGAAGATAATTCTAACATTATTATATTAAAAAAATAAAAAATGTCAATTATTATGAAATATATTGTGCCTAAATTTTTAGATTCGTATAGACACAACATAAATTTTTTTGTCTCTGTCCCAAATTAACTATCTATTTTATTTGAATTTTATATGATCAAATTGACTCAAATTTGACTAAAAATTATATATAGTATATAATTAAAAAAAGTTATAAAAATTATATCAATGTAGAATATATCCAATTTATTTTAAAATGTATTTTAAGATTATAAAAAAATAATTTTAATTCTTAATTAAAATTGAGTTAAATTGAAGACAAAAAAAGTCAAATAAGACGGAGTACGTTGTATTCGCCTCCTCAATCAGTTTCGCTTCATCAGATCGGCCCTGTATCGGTAATATTCGCCGCCTCAATCAGTTTCCCTTGTATATGTATATATATATACATTCTTCTGAACTCTTCTGTTGTATTGTATATTTGTATGTATGTGTTGAATTTAACATTAGGTACACAATTGAGCATAGATTTTGAGCTAATATACACTGACCCATTTGGTTTTAATGCTGTTTCAAGATGAATTAGTTGCATTAGGCTGGGTAATTTGTGGCCTTGGTGCTATAAGCTTCGATACTGTTAGGGCAATTTCAAGAATGGGGATTATATGTAGTTTGAATGTGTATTAAACTCGTTTTTGCTTCTTTTGGTTATAATTATGTCCTTGATGTTGATTGAATAGTGTATTGTGTTTGTCAAGTTTAAAAACGAGGGATTTTTATGATAATAAAGTTATTCTTCGTATATTTTTCTATGCAATTGTGAATTATTAAGTTGTGCTAAAGCTAGTTGTATGTGTAATGCATATGAATTTTATTTTATTTTTTGTATAGCAGATACCGTAAGTTTTGGACTCCTCGCGTTGTTTTGTTAAGTTTACTAGTTATTAGAAAGCCCGAAGAATGGCTGAACGACAGCAATTGGATCAACAGCCTCCTGCTGATGCACAGTTGCAGTCTCCTCTTCCAGGGGAGGATATGATTGCTTGCGTGATGGCTCTTGAGGCGGCTTTGCTTCCATGCTTGCCAGCAAGAGAGCTCCAAGCCATTGACCGTTCTCCTCACCCTTCGCATCAGAGTGAGCATCAATCTGTTATAGATATTTTGCATATAAATTATGTCTTATTGGTGCTTCCATGGAGACTTAAGGCACAGTACTATAAGTTCTTTTTGCTTCTCAATGTTTGATGTCTTTACTTTCGTTCTTGCATCTTGTTTCTACATTGTATCACCTTTCCAGTTTCCACTTTATGTGCACACATTTTATTGACACATGGAGCCATTTCAAAAATGACACCATGTTTAAATTTTCTCTGATTCAAGATTCCAATTCTGATTCTAAGAGGAAAAAAAATTAATAACCATGCATTAAGAAAATGATAAAATTCATAAAATTTATTAGTCTGGATCTGTTTTCTTAGAATCCCAAAACTATTTTCTTCGCCAACTATGCTGGCAATTGGCAGACAGCCCTAGTAGTTATCATTTTTGGTAGAGGTCATATAAACCACTAAATCAAGCACATAAACAGACAGCCTAAATTAGTGATTTCTATGGCTATAATAGTAAGGATGTTCTAATTGCTTTTACTAGTAGGATAGAGGACTTTCAAAGCAGTTTATATTTTTGTAGCTCTATGCTCTCAATATTTCATTTAGAACTCTAGATTTTGTGTGAGAATTCCAGGCTCCAACTACGATAATGAATTGTGCAAGGGAATAGGGAGTGGCCGAGGGTGTTTTAGTCAATCGTTAATTGGTTCTAGGTAGCTTACTAGCTTGTTTCCAAGTCCAAACACTAGAAGCCAACTCGCTAACAATGAGAGATAGACCAAACATAACACTATCTGTAGTATATATCACTGTCTACTGTACTCTTATAGTTAATAAGAATTGGCTAAACCAATATCTTATGTATCCCTCTTATGTTTCTTTGTACACTGTACCCCACTTTCCGTATGAAACAGACAAAAATTGGTATCGAGTTACAAGTCCTTCATTAATAATGCTAGTACCTGTTTCGACAAGCGAATTCTAGCAGCCAAGAAGTGCAGATTATAGTCTACTAGTACTGTATAGCCAAGAAGTGCAGATTGTCCACTGCTAGTAATGTATAATTAGTTATAAATGTTTATATTAAAAAATAATTTATATAATATTATTTTTTATATATAATAAATATTATATATTATAAATATTATTGCGGTTCGGTTCGTAAAATTTTAAAAACCAAACCTAGAAGGCCTAAACTTGAAGTTCTTGGTCAAATTCTGGACCTGTCAAAAATATGCCAAAATTAAAAATTACGGGGATGCTTTGTATTGTGATTTAAAAGATTGTTAATCTGCATGCTGCAGCAAGCTGGTGCTGTTTCTTAATTATTTGTTATTACATATGTATCGGGATGATTTTTTCTGGTTTAATCATAATGTCGATATTTTTTTACTTCTACCCTAGAAAAACCCACTTCTAATGTTATCTAGACGAACTTACATTTTTTATTTTTGATTTTCGATGTTTTTGTAGTTGATGTGGAGAGACATGCCAGAGACTTTATGGAGGCTGCAAAGAAGCTTCAGCTCTATTTTATAGGTCTGCAACGAGAGGATCAACCAACCAACACCGAACTTCTCAGGAAGGTATCTATGCTCAAATCCTGATGTATATATTAATGCCCTTTCTAGATATGTTTTGTGAAACCAGAGTTTGATTTATTGTTTGTTGGCGTTTTGAAGGATATTGCTGTGATGGAAGAGGAGTTAAAGACAAAAAATGAGCTTATCAAGAAGCAAGAAAAACTGATTCAAGGATGGAGGAAGGAATTACAAGACCAATTAGAAAAGCACAAAATTGAGTTAGAGAGGGTATAATTTATATTGGTTTCCAAGAGACAGAAATATGTAGTTGAACACACACCTTGTATTGTATAAACAATTCTTTCTTTAGATATCCTGGAGAGTTGCAAATTAGTAGAGGGAATTATAACCATGTCCTATAATTTTGCAGTAAGATCTGGTTATATATAAAGGAAAATCTTATCCTTGCAAGTCCCATGAACTACTCGTCAAGCATGAAAGTAATTGTATGAATGAAAGTATAAAACTACTATTTGTAAGGAGGTGGTATTTATAATTTATGATTATTATATTATTTTTTAAACAAGGTTGCTGAACTATGGAATAGGAGTACTCAACATGCTTTGTAGCAGAGAAGAAAACTTGCCATATTACTCTTTACAAATTTTAAGGATCTATTTATATAAATTCACCTTTTTGAAGATTTTCATTGTAGAGTATTACCACAATTTTCCTGTCAAGGGACCTTTATCTTATTAGCAACCGTACCAAGGTCTTCAAAAACAGACAATTATCAATAATACTTATGTCCTCATAGAGTTTAATTATTATATATATTTGAATAAAACTGTCTAGAAACTTTATTGATAGGTTTTTAGGCATCACTTGTAAGCTATCTATCTATTCAACAAATTAACTAACCGCAACATCTGATTGAATTTGTAGTTGAAAGTCATCTCTGCCATTTTGATGTAAATTAGCGAAGGTAGGAGATGACAGTTTATGAACTACAATATCAACTCAGCTAAATCCAGTGTTATAATTACAGTAATTCTGCAGAACTAACAATATTAAAGAAAGTAACAGAACATTACAATATCTCCTTAGATTGATAAAAAGACCATTTAAATGCCCCATAGCTCAAGCAAATACTCCTCTTCCCCGGGCACCCCCACAGACTACAACAATAAATAAAATCGCAGCTGAAAAACACCACCTATTTCTTTGCATAGGTAATTGACATTGGGTTCTCGGGCATTATCTTGAATCCTTGGAGTCCCATCATAGCTTGAGTTGACTGCGCCTCATTTTCGTACTCAACAAAGGCTATCCCTGGTTTGGCTTCGACCATTCTGACTTCCTTAAACCCAGGGTACTGGCAGAAGAGCATTTGAAGCATCATTGGAGTTGTCTGTTGGGGAAGATTTTGGATAAACAAGATGCTATTTGGTGGAGCAGGCGCCTCAGGGACAGCAGACTTAGCCATGTAGGGTATCTGTGACAGCTGCAACATTAACATAAAAGAGAATTAATGACTGCATAGAAAAAATAGGATGATTTTTCACATATTTATTAGTAATTATATATGTATACTATTTCATTGATATACTTGATACGATACGTACAAGTAATTAAACACATGTGAAATGAGAGTATTGTGTCACGATCAAGGTACATATGCTATTTTATTGAGATACACTTTGCTATAAAATTAAATAATAAGATCAAATATAGAAAAGCTAAAAAAGGTAAATGGAAACACTTTCTTCTCTAAAATAGTGACATTCAAGGGGACTGCTGGTTGAAATGTGGGCAGCATCATCTGAAAGTTATTTGTAATGTCTTATACTCAAAATTAAAAATATTTAATAAATGAATTATACCAGAGTAAAATAAATAATTAAGTAGGGTCAAAGTCTATATTTTATTTTTAATATATATAACTACAAGTTTAGTGGACAATGAAGAGGGGGGGGGGGGTCTCTAGCCGAAGCCAAGGTATTATACTCTCATTTACCAAGTCCGTGTCCGGTTTTGGATATGATTTTTTACCAAAAGCATTCTACAACACATTTCAAAGACATATATGCGGTATACCAGGCCGATCCATGCTACGATTTCGGCGGGAGGATCCATAAATCAATGCTTCCCACATAAATCTAAAGAAAGTAGTAATAGAACTAAAATATATTCTCACCTGAGGAGTTGCACCATAAGCACCATTGTAAGCAGGATTCATTCCCATTGCAGCTTGATTAGCATCATGTAGTTCTTTTCGCTTCTTTCCTATAGAAACAGCGAGAATATTACAATCCCAAAAGAATGCGAAACCAACCATTAAAAATAGACAGAGTTGGATCCACAAACAAGTACTGTAATTAGCAACAAAAAAAAAAGTACTGCTACAAATCTTCTTATACCGACTATCATTCTACATGTCAAAAGCTACCACTTGTAAATTGTCGCAACTTTGTGTCTTGATTATAGAAACAGAAATGGTAAGTTTAAAGGTAAGTTTAAAACAATTTCACGAGGTTCCTCAGCATCTAAGTGAAAGTTTTACTTTGAACGGGACTTTATGGAATTATATTCTTAAAAAAAACTATCATGATCATCTTCATTAATCAAGTACATTTATATTATAATGCCAGAAAGGCCAAGATTTTTCTAACAGATTCACCAAAACTAGTTATCAGCTATTACTACTCATATACCTTTAGAATCTTTCACCAGGTACAGAAAAATACAAACACTCCTCTTAATCTAAAGGCTGAAGATATGCTACATCCATAAAAAAAAACCTTTGATGGCTTAATTTGACAAGAGACAACTAGAAATAGAAAAAAAATAATGGATTTTGTTACTCGAGTTTATGATTGTGTTATATGTACTTCCAGAGACAACTATCTTCAAATCATTCACACACAAAAAATGCATTCAAATGCTAAAAGATAGTGTTGAAAAATCTTTCAAAACCCCAAACCATAATTTATTTGTTTTCAAGAATATTAACTATTGTTTCATTCTCGTAGAGTGCTATATTATCCATAAGAATACCTTTGACTGCTTAATTTGTTAAGAAACAACTGGGTATCAAAATAAAATTAATGAATTTTGTTACTCGAGTTTATCATTTGAGTTAAATGTACTTCCAGAGACAACTGTATTCAAATCATTAACAAAAAAAAGTGCATTCAAATGCTAAAAGATAGTGCTGAAAACTCTGTCAAAACTCAAAATCCCAAACCATGATTATTTGTTTTCACGAATATTAACAAGTATTTTATTCTCATAGAGTGATTCATCAAAAAGGGGAAACCTTGATACCTATACCACACAAATTCTAGGGAACAATATAAAGACCAAGAATGATCCATGTGACAAGAGTTTTTAAATATGTAAGCTCAACATTGTCTACATGCAAAGGCAATATTGAGATGATTCGGAGCCATTATATGACCTTGTCTTTGCAAGGGGCAATCAACAGACTTATTTTGGATGTCGAACCTTATTTTTCCTAGTTTCAGTAAGATTTATCTAGGTTCTAGATAACAGCTACAATGTCTAACAGAAATAGATATCCACAGGAAAAGATATTACCTTTCTCCTCGTGCCTCTTCTTTTTTTCACGTGGCACAAAAGTCCCATCCTTCTTAGCTATGATATCAGATTTTGTCCTTGCATATTGTATCCTCTGCAAGTTGATATAGTGATGATTAGCAAAAGTGTAAATGCTTTTTCACTACTCCCTCCGTTTCAAAATACTTGTCCTTTTGACTTTTTGAACATATTTTAAGGTGCATAAAAAAACATAGCTCTATAATTTATTTTAAAATTTTTCTTTTTCTAAATCAAAATTTAATATTAAAATATTTATTCGGAAAAATAAAAAATTTAAAATAATATATAAAACTATATTTTTTATGCATCTTAAGATACGTGCAAAAAGTCAAAAGTACATGTATTTTGAAACCGAGGGAGTAATATATCTATCATAAACTCTAAAACAGAAAGGGAACATAATTTCATGCAAGTGCCTTGTAGGGTTATAGATTGCATCTTAATATATTATCTTAGTAGTAGACTATATCCCTGGTTGGTTGAAAGGAATATAATGAAACTATACTAATTTAGTATTTTAACAAATACCACAAGAATAATCATAGAAATAATAAAACAGTTAAACCGCACTCTTGCAAACAAGTACTAATGTAAAAATCAAATCCACAAAATTAAACACAAGAATTTTATATTCGCAAACATAAATACATATCATACCATGGGCTTATCGTGGAACGGGAAATTCTGCATCTTCTGAATGGCTCGAGAAGCAGACGAACCGTCTTCGAAAACAACCCAAGCTTGGCCCTTGTGTTTTAGGGTTTTGAAAGCAAGAATCTCCAATATATTCCCGAATTGACTGAACATAGCGTGCAGTGTTTTCTTCAACTCTGTAAAAAACGCATCAAGATTCAATTTTTCAAACCCTAATATAGATAAATAATTCATGGGAATATATATATACATACAAAATTAAACATAAAATTGAAAGTGAGACAAGGGTATAATAGTGAAAAGTACCGTCAAGTTTGATTTTTTCGTTGATATTGTTGATGTAAATTGTGTTATTCACAGGAACTTCGCTGCTTACATTCATCTCCGCCATTGTTTCACAAGCTTTCTTTTTCTTCTTCTTTTTCTTTTTCTTTTTCCCACAAAAATTAATTAATACACCTGGTGGGTGAGTTTATATTGTTCTGGGCTGATTTGGGCTTCTTTTATGGGCTAGGATTTGGATGCAAGACACTTGAAATAAACCCATATTTGTGAAAGTTGTCTTAACCCAGTCTAAATTCCATTTTGACAGCCCAATTGGTAATTGGTAATGACCACACGTCCATATGAAAATAAAAAAGTTTGTATTTACTGCAAATTTTACTACAATTTTTGTGATTTTTCATTATATTTTTTTATTTTTCTCAGTAGGGTAAATTTAAATTTTTTATGAATTGATATTGTTTAAGTACAAATATAGAAAATAAAATGTATATAGTAAATTATTCAATATATATTTTCTTTATGAATAATTTTGTTTGTGGGTGCCTTGGATACATTGAGTTTTTTTAAAAATAAGTAGACTAATAAATTATAATCCTGGGATGAGATGGCTGAACCATAGTATAAGCACTTACCGGTTACCACTAACCTCAAATAAATATATTTTTTTTAAAACCATATTTTTATTTAAAAAAATAAAAAAAAATTGTGGTTTTGCAGAAGGGTTTTAAGAGGTCTGCTCTGTTCGAGTAATGCGTGTTTTTCATACTCAGTTTGTAGTTTGTTTTTTTGGGCGAGGTAAAAAAATTTGCGCAAGTGTTGAAGCAGATTTCGACAAACTTTACTAGTTCCCTGATCTTTGTTAAATTTCTTGTTTTGATCAACTTCAAACACATACACATATATTAAGATAATCCAACATTATCAACTATACACCATTAAAAAAAACATTATTAACTATACGCATATATAAAGATCAGTTTGTATACACATAAACCTAAATCTTGATCCATATAGCTCTTAAACATCAAGACTATCTTTTGTTGATTCAGGACTAGAGTTCCAAAACATAATAATCTTAGAACAATCCATCTCCCTCAATTTGAGCAACAAAAACAGGACAATCCCGCATCCAAATCCCAATGCAGCGCTAGATCCTGTCATTGACACTGCAGCACAAACCAACATCACAAAAGACTCTTCTTTTGTATTCATATCTCTAGATGCCATTGCTAACTCTATCCCAGCAAACAACAATAACACTCCTAATATCCCAATTGGGAACTCTCCTAATATCCTTACAAATGAATTCCCAAAAACCAATCCCAGCACCAATTTTCCAAGACCTAAAAACACGACAGACGCGCCACTACGAGCACCAAACCGATACTGACCAGCTAATCCTCCTGCCCCATGGCACACTGGCATTGCACCGAACCAGCAGCCAACTAAATTCATAATTCCAACACTCACTGAAACTTTCGCCACTGAAGCTTCTCGGTCAGGGAACATATCACCGGACAATTTACAAACAGCAATCACAGAGTTCAATATAGATAACGGAATTTGAGGAATTGCAGCTTTAATGAATCCAGTTTTCCAATCATCCCATGTAATTGTCAAAACATGAAACTTAGAGGGACCAAACTGTAAATCCTTAATAATCGAAGGATCTCTGACAAAACACAAAAACAACCCAACTAAAAAGACAATCAGAGCAGCTGGAATAGCGGATAATAATTTCAGTCTACGTCTCCGAAAACGATCCGATGAAGTCACAGTTTCTTCTGTATGGGCCGGGTGAGCGGTCGCGCCTAACTCACCCGATCCAGTTGATAATACAAGAAAGCACAGGCATGAGATGGCTAAAATGAGACCATCGAGACCCAACCAAGAACGAGGACCTCCAGATTTATTAGCAGCAAAGTCTTGATCATAACGGATATATTTGACAGCAGAAAATGCAAAATTGAGTCCTTGCGAAAGCTGAACACCACGGACGACAGGGAGAGGGATGTAACGGTAGAGTACAGACATAAGTCCAGTGGAGCCAAGGAAAAGGAGAGTAACAGCTGTGCAAATACCTCCAGTGGCAATTTGTGGGAGAGTGAGATTGTCCGAGAGCGCGACAGATGCAATGGACTTCATGGGCTGGACAGGCATCGGGATAGAAAAGAGGAGGCCAGTCGAAATGTTGTAGAGAGCTGTGAATATGAGAGTGGTTGAGAGGTCAAGGTGGGAAACTAGAGTGAGAGCTAGTACGATCGGGATGTACGTGCCTAAGTCGCCTACAGAGCCACTGACTTCCGAGGACAGGCTTGTTTTGAGGCTCAGGGGATTGGTAAGGTGGTGGTACCATCGCTGGGGATGGTGGTTGTTAGCAAGCAGAGGAGTGGTGGATCTTTGGGATGCTTCTTCCATGGTTTAACTGTGTGTCAGTGTGTGAGAATCTGATAATTATATACTACAGTATATGTCTATACAGAAAGATTGGATCGCAGATTTGAGTGACTCCTGAGTTGCGTGAGTCAGAATTAGTATTCTTTTTTTAGAAAAGGTAGATTAACGTGGTCCATTAGATAGAAAAATATCATAGACCTACAATGAACTGATACGTATGTATTAATTTGTATCTATATATAAATATATAATTTATTATTGTTATGAGAGGAAATTTGTAAATGCTCCGGTGTCATCACTGCATATAAGTGAAATGTCTATGATATGATACCTAATACAGTATTATATTACATAGTGAATTTATAGTTGACAATAGTGTTATGAATTTATAATTTACTGACTTGTACACCCATATCCTAAACATAAACACTTGGGAATAAAGCATATTTTCAGCATATACCGAGTACTGCACTTCGCTATGCATCAAAAAGGATAAAAGAATGATTATTCCATACTAGTTTGGCATTTGCTCTACATTTCACAGATACCTCCTGTACTGAAAGAACCTTTTTTCGTGATTGTTTGCACTTGGCAACCAGGTGACCTCCAAACTCCTTTCCTCCTAACTTCACAGCCGACCCCCTATCCACTCCTAAACAAACTTCCACAACAATAGTCTCATACTCAGGTCTGCACACTATTTTGCGTGAAGATACTGAGATGTATGTCATTTTACCCCTAACTTTCATAAAACAAAACTGTTTTGAGGTTGCAAGACCTAGCGGATTGCATATTAACACTTGCCCTTCACTGCAAGCACGATCTTCACTAATCTACCATAATAGCTTCAGCATAATCTTTATGCTATCAGTGATACTCCATTTTGCAGTGGTGACCGTTCTATACTCCTCTAATTCATCACAAGGAGACGTCCTGCATTACTTGGCCCACTTACAAGACCTTTAATAAGATTACACTTGAAAAAAGTACATCTGCCCACCTTGGCTAATTACCACAAAATTTCGAAACTAGAGTCTGCTTCTTTGCATAACAGGAAACAACTCATTACAAGATTTTACCCTATGATAATTAGGGAGCCTAAATTTTCACCAGATTCCACCAGTTAACTATGATCGTCCACTCCAAAGAAAAAAAACTATGGTCGTCCACAAAGCAAATACTGAAACGACCTGCAGCAACTATGCTACAAGGTAAGTTCCTACTTACAAAATTTACTTGAGGATATATTAGTTAACAAAAGAATAGAAAATAAATTACGTACTATAACCTAAACTTTCCTTGTATTCGAAAAAACAAGTAGATTAGAAGACTGTTTTCTTCATAATTAAGCTAACAAACATGACAGAGAAAATTGTAACCTGCCAACTAGACTTCTATACTGTTGGCCCTTACAAATTATCTCATCTTTTCCACCTCTCCAGGCTCACCTTGGCAATACAAAAAATTACGGAAATGAACATATAATTGATATAGATCGTATCTCATAGCTACATCCTAGCTTTGTAGATCTTGACTCTGCAAGCTTTAGTATTCTAACTCATAACTGCTAACACAAGTAATAACCTTTCCAACATTACCATCAGTCTCTCAAGATCTATTACAATAAGAATAGATTAAGATTATAAATTGTGTCCCAATCAATAATATGAACTGATCACTTATAAAATAATTGCAGGTTGCAGCTGAATCAGATAACCTGCCACTGATCCAGCTTCAGCAAGCACTGACAATCAACACCTTGTTCAGAATTAGAATTGATTGTTTTGTGTTCTTCCGCAACTCTGGCCCCTACGGCTTTATGAAGTCTTCGGATTTCCATGAAACACCTGGTTTAGAGCAGATTCTGACTTGAATGGTTAAGCAAATGGAAGATCAAAATCTAATTTTGTAGGTAGATATAAATTAAAAAAAGAAAGTATAAGGGTAGAAGGAGAGATGATATGTGAGATACCTTTTTTGTGATTAACCTTCTCCAACAGATTCATTTACTATGTATAGCTCAGGGAGTGAATGCCAAACAGTCGTGGGAACCAAGCGGTGTAGCCAAGTGCCTTAATTAGAAATTAGTGGAACAATGACTCTTGTAGCGGTAGCAGGACGTGGTGAAATTAGGGGGGCGAAGGGGGCTTAACTAACGGCTAAGCAGTTGGTTGACTGATTATATGTCCAAGAGGATATGTGAGATACCTTTTTTGTGATTAACCTTCTGCAACAGATTCATTTACTATGTATAGCTCAGGGAGTGAAAATTAGGGGGAGTGAAGGGGATTTAACTAACGACTAAGAAGTTGGTTGACTGATTATATGTCCGAGAGGTAATTACTGGGTGGGAGCTTCTTCGTTAACCCCGCATGTAGCGGCATTTCATTGGGAGAGTAAGAGGTGCTCTAAACCGCAGGGTTACAATTGTGGAAGAACTTTATTGGTGAAGCCTACAGGCTTCTGTAGGGTTTCCTGCGGAGATTGGGGATTGCAACAGAAGACTTCTAGTGTTAAGAGTCCTTAGCTTAGCTCAAGATTTATAGTTTATAGAATACGAGCCATCATTTTGTTAGTATGACCTGAGGTAAGGGTGTTCTGTAGGAATGGTTCTTGAGGAAGCATCATCCATAGGGATTAGGGATGATTTTTGGCTACCCATCAAGTGTATATAGCACTAGATTGTTACACCATGGTAACACATTACAAAAATTTGTCCTCTAAAAATCCTTGTTCCCCGGATCCTACTCAACATATCATGTAATTTCCACTAAAAAGAAACTAAACCTTTCCACAAATATCAATCATAGATAAATTAAAAAGCTTTATTAACTTGTAAGCATAATACAATATCATTGATGTCAAAAGCGCATACATTAGATCTTATCTGTGCATAACAATCAAAATGAATACAAGACGAACATAAAAAAGATCATTTTCATCAATTTCCTCAAATTTGTCGTAATTCTTACTTGATAGCAAGATACAACCATAACAATGTACTAAAACACAGTGTAAACCAAACAAAGTTCCTAACTTGATTCCACAAAAGAATTCAATTTGATTTTCCTCACTAGCCCATTATTCCTCACTAGCCCATTATTCCTCACATAATCGCAATTCAACCCACACCCACATTGCGGACATTCATCGAAATTACTCACCGGAAAAACAGCAGAAGCAAACCCAACAGAAAGCTCAATATCATCACCATTCCTATCGACCTCAACAATATTAAGCCACACAAACAGTATCTTTACACTAATCCCACTTAAATTAGTGAGCTTATTTTTGGCAATGTGTCCGCTTATCGTAGACTTATATTTAAGCTGATAAGATCCTTCAGCTGAGAAACTACAAGTACCATTTAAGTAAAGACTGAATTTACCGGTGGATTGATCAAGATCGTAGCTTTGTACGCCTACTGGGAGAAGACCCGCCGGAAAGTTGTAGGATTGGAGGAGGTCGTAGGCGGTGGAGGATTCTCCGGCGAGCGACGGCGGAGGGAGAGAGAGAAGAGAGAAAGAGAGGAGGGAGAGAGTGAAGATGGTGATTAGAGACATTGAGTTGTGGTTTCTGATTAGTGATTCTTGAGAAGTGTTTCATTCATATCCTATTAATTTTAATTGTGTGTTTAATATTATGTAAATCTACCTGGCACCATTCAGATAATATCTAAAATTTGAACACTCCAATCATGATTTTGCTTAACAAAAAATATAAATAATCATATTTGATTTTTTATATTTGTTGTACATGTAAAACTATTAATCATAATTTTACATAACTACAATTATAAACGATTTCATTGAAGTACATACTACTTATTAGCTAAAATTTTATATACATGTCATAACTAATCATTTTAGCTACTATCTATTATAAATTTCACCTTAGAGATGCTCTTAAAGCATCTAACGCTAACACCGAACAACGGTTAATAATAAAGTTTACGTGACAATACATTATACCTCATTATACCTAATATGTAAAATATGAGTAGGTAACTCCAAGACTAGCTCCTATTAACTATAATTTTAGATTTCATGGTTTTGTCTTCTATATATGTTGAGTTTATACATATTATTTAAAGTATCCACGTCAGCTTTTACACGTATATATTATATGTTTATAAAATTTATTTATGTTCAATATTTTTCATTTTATATAATATTAAATGTAAAAATATTTTTTTATTATCAACCAAATTTATTAATTACTTATATAATTATTTAAAATATATATGGCACTTTTTAAATATTTATTTATTTATTTGATGTATTATAATTTTTAATTTTATATAATATTAAATATTAAAATAGTGTTTTATTGTTAAACAAATTTATTAACTATTAATATCAATATTTTAATAGATATGAAATATTTATAAAAAATTGATATACTAATATAATAAAATATATTTTTAGTATATGTTCTATGATGTATGAAATTAATTTTTATTAATTGTTTTTTCTTATATTTAAATATCTTATTGTATTTCCAATTGTACTAATTATTTATTTTTATTTTAAAATTCATAAATATATCTATAAAAATGTTATAGTATTATCAATAAATATTTTTACATTAATTATAATTTATATTTTTAATTTGTATTGGATAAAAAAATTAACTAACTTTAATTTAATTTATAATATTTCCTTTTATGTATATATATATATATAATTAATTACTATATAACTGATAGAATATAATTGTTATAATATAATTATTGAATTTTAAAATAATAATAATAAACTATTTTTTGAATATAGTTATTTATATTTTAATAAGATAATGTTTGTGTGTTTTGTATAGAGATATATTTTAGTTAGGATATTAATATGAGTTATTTTAGTTTAGAGATTAATGTGAGATATATTTTAGTTAGAAGATTAATAATTTAGATTTTATTAATATTGAATGGTTAGGATCGTTTCTATGGTTCACCTAAAATTGGACAGTTAATATATTTTCTATGATTCACCTGAGTGTTTCAAAAAAAAATTATTAAGATAAGATAACATTGAAAATAGGGTTGAATGAAAATCTTGATGAAATGAATGTGTATAATTTTTTTTTGTTTTGATAAAGAAATACTCTCTTAGTCCCATTTTACATGTCACTTTTGAAAAAATTATGCATATTAAGAAATTCTAACATAAAAATTATTTTTCATTTGTATCCATATTAATTACATTGATTGCAATAGTTTTAATGCATAATTTGAATGAGAAGTATATTACAATAATTATCAATACTGGTACCAATACTTTAGTGAAAGAATTATTTTAGAAATTTATCTATAAAATTTCATTGAAAAGAGATAGTGGATATGAGACAAAAAAAATTCTCAAAAATAACTATTAATTTAGGACGATGAAATGTTAAAATATCTTTATATCATTGACCTTGAAGAGTTCTTAAACTATAAACTCGGTGTCTCGGTTGAGTGTGTGATGGATAAATCTGAGATCAACTTTAATACACGTAATAATCTAACTTGCACGTCTTTGATTGGATTTTTATTTAATTTTAATTTGGATATTATTCTTAAGATATTTTAAGCAAAATTTGACAACAATATATCATTTTTATATGTAAAGAGTGTTCGATTCTTATGTTGAGCGGGGTTATGAAGTACTCGTATGATTTATGAACCATCGTTATGGGATAAATCTCATATTTATTCATCCAAATGTAATTTATTTAGCCTAAAAACATTAATGTACAAGTTAATTTCAGATGTAAACAATGCTTCAAGTTGGTTAGGTACAGCGTACAGGCGTACAACTACAAAAAGTGTGCGAATTAAAATGGATTCGATTAAATTCGGCAGGCTACACAACGTAAAAAGTGATCGGAAAAATAGTAGTCTAGTTCCCATCCCCCAAAACTAAGAAGAGTACAAGAACCGATTCAAATACCACTCCCCATCCCTCTCAACAACACTCTTATTAATATTATTACAATCAAATCCACACCCACACTGCGGGCTCTCCACAAAATTATCAATATAAAACTCCGCCGACAAAACCCCCACCGAGAACTCCAGATCATCCCCGTCACGGCTCACTTCACCTATATTGAGCCACAGAAACAGTATCTTCACGCTTATCCCACTCAAGTTCTTGAGCTTCCCTTTTGATATTGTCCCTGATATGGTTGACTTGTATCTTAGCCTGTAGTCTTGCACATTAAACTCGCATGACTTGTCTAAATATACTTTGAATTTGCCTGTGTTCCTGTCTAGCTCGTACTTTGTTATGCCTACTGGGAGCATCCCTACCGGGAAGTCGTATTCTTCGAGGACTTCGTACACTGTCGGAGTCTCATCTCCGGTGGTTGATGATGAGAATAGGGTTAGTGAAACGAGGATTAAGGAGAGGAGTTGTAGAGAAGACATGGCGTTTGGTCAAGGGAATGCGAGAAATGAGTTTCTGGACAGGGTTGTTGTATTAGGTTTATCTGTATATATAAATAGACATGTGCCAGAAAAGTTTCTGTAATAAAGATTAATAAGTTTATGTTTTTATTAAATTAAATCAAAATATTCGGTATATTCTTTTTTCTAAAATAAGTTCGGAAAAGTAACAGATCGACTTTTTATCCCTTACCAAGGATTACTATTGTAACGTCCCATATCAAATAGATAAAATGTATTTGAGTCTTTTATAAGGACAAGTTAATAACTAATGTATACTTAAAATTGTTAGTTTTTTATGGGCTGACCTATAGTGGGTTGTTGAGTCTGGTATTCATTCAGTTATGGGCTTGGGTTGTTATAAATGGTATCAGAGTTTTGCCCGGCCGGAAGTGCTAAGGCACTGCACAGGTTCCGTAAGTTTGTCAATGGGCTCGACGAGGACGTCGACCCAATAAGGTGAAGTGTTTATAACATCTCACATCGAATAGATAAAGTGTATTTGAGTCATTTATAAGGACAAATTAATAACTAATGTATACCTAAAATTGTTAACTTTTTATGGGCTGGCATGTGGTGGGTTATTGGGCCTAGTATGCATTCAATTATGAACTTGGGTTGTTATAACTACACACTACACTACTTGGTGTGTCTTTGATTCCAAAACAATTGAATCAATGTTATCCATCGTTAAAAACTAGCATAATAGCCCTGGCAAGGCACCTGTCTGGATATAGACGCATCGATATATGTTGTAATGATCTCCGTGCAATTTTTTTCAAGAAACGTGTATGTCTTCCATGTTCCCATCATCATTTTCGTATTAAAAGTGGTACGAGTGATATCTATATAGCATTAATAACTATGTCAGAAGAGCTCATAAAAATTGAAAATACGATAAAATATTTATACATCACTTATTGGTACCAAACCAAGAATAACTTATAGATTTGCTGAAATTCTAGTCAATGTGGGATAATATTGATTTTTTTCACATCCTTACACCCGAACCTCTGATTATTGTATGATAATACCAACTGTCTTTCCATCCCCGCTTCTAATAACTTAACGTATCAAGTTTTTGAGAGCCGATTATGATATTATATGTAATAACTCGGATCAAATATCAAGTTTATTTTGAAATCAGATCAAATTCTGAATATGTATCACACACATGGTCAAAGGTAATTCACAAACCAATTACATGGCCTCAGAAGATCATGATTTATTGATATACTTGATAATAGTAATTTATCTTTTATCTGAAATAAAATTTACATATGTATCGATATGGGATTGAGACTGTAGTACATGTTACAATCACTAATTTTAAATTTTTACATAAATGTATTTTAATATTTAAAATGAAATTTTCTTAATATTATTTATATGACGTAATAATATATTATTATTTTTAGATTATCTATATAATCTATATTAAATTAAATTTATATGATTTTGCTTAAAAATTTTAATTTACGTACACAAATCAAAATATTATTTATTTAAAACACAAAATTTATATTTTAAATTTGCATTTATAGATATACAATAATCATTTATATGATTTATAGTATAAATTTACTTATTTTGATTATGAATTTTTTATACAAAATATGAAAAATTATTTTATTAATTTGAATATCGAATATACTCACCCATGTTCTGTCATTATATATATATATATATATATATATATATATATATATATATATATATATATATATATGAGAAGAGATAAGAGATTATTTTATCTTAACGACACAACTCATGCACATGGATACTTTTTTCGCATCATTACACTAGAACATCTGATTATTGTGTGATAATATAAACTGTCTTTCCGTCCCCACTTTTGATAACTTAACATGTCAAGTTTTTGAGAGCCGGTTCTAATACCATATGTGATAACTCGGGTCAAATATCAAGTCCATTTTGAAATTAGGTCAAATTCTGAATATGTATCACACATAGGGTCGAGTTCATGACCCAAATATAACAACTTGTGTGATTCAAAAACCAATCACATGACCCCAAAAGATCATGATTTATTGATATACTTGATAATAGTACTTTATCTTTTATCTGAAATAAAAAATTTACACATGTATCGATGTATGATTAAAGGCTGTAGTACGTGTTACAATTACTAATTTTAATTTTTTATATAAATATATTTTAATATTTAAAATGTAATTTTCTTAATATTATTTATATGACGTAATTATACACTATTATTTTTAGATCATCTATAGATTCGATATTAAATTAAATTTATAGTATTTTGCTTTAAAAATTTAATTTACGTACACAAATTAAAATATTATTTATTTAAAACACAAAAATTATATTTTAAATTTGCATTTATAGATACACAATAATCATTTATATAATTTATAGTTTAAAATTTACTTATTTTGATTATTAATTTATTATACAAAATATGAAATATTATTTTATGAATTTGAATATCAAATATACTCAACCATGTTCTGTCATCGTACATATATATAAGAGAAGAAATAAGAGATAAAAGATTGTTTTATCATCATGACACGATTCATGCACACGGATACACATATTATGGGTATGATACATTGTACATGTGACAGAGTGGTATAGTGGTAATTTTTTTTTTGAATTTGTTGGTAGACTCAAGTTCAACTCCCTTTAATAACATTTTTTTAAAATAAATAATAAAGTAGGCAAATTAGACATTTCAATTCATGAATAAAATGACTCATGATTAAAATGTCTCACCACAAACCTATGTTCTCCCATTATATATACTAGCTTATAACCCGACGAGATTAATAAATTATATATTATTCATGAGATTTAATTAATAAATTGTAATTTTAAGTAGAAATGTAGTGAGATATGTTATTAGATTGTTGTACAAAAAATAACTCATCGATGATAGAGTTATATGTAAAACATATATGTTTTAAAATTAAATTATAATTATATCATGATTGCATAAAAAAGTCATATAAAAAGAAAACTTACGAATGATAAAAAGAGTTGTATAAAAAGAGGACTTACCGGATGGACGACCAACTGACCAAATTTTTTATTTTTTATAAATTTAATTAGAAATTTTTTATTAATAAAAAGAGTTACAAATATATTAGAAATATTTTAATTAAAATTTAAATAAAAGAGTATATTTTAATGTAGGTAAAATATAATATAATTTTAATATTCAAAAATTTTAATTATAAAATTTTAATTTTAAATAAATTAAAGTATTTGAGCGATGAGGACAATTGAAACATATTAGTAGATTATGAGTACAACTATATATTCTAATTAAAAGAGAAGTTTGTTTAAAATAATATAATATAAAAGTATAGATAATATAGATATAAGTATATAACATAGTGATAAAATTTATTTAAAACGGATTTATTACAAGTTAAATCAAACAACATTTGATTTTTTTTTCTTTTTAAGTTTGTGATTTGATCAGTTGAAAATTAATACTTCGATCTTCAATTTTGTTAACATGCAAGTCATACATAATTTATTGCTTTATTTAAAAACATAAATGATATATAAATTAATATACAATAATTGCAAATAAAAGAAAAACAGCCAATCGCAGTAGCACTGGAATAGCAAAAAGGGAGGTCATTAACTTCTTTAACTGTCAAAGAGCCCACCTAAACTTTTTGGTGATCTATCTACTAGTCTCACACTCTCTCGTGTCAAAAAGAATGATTGCAGTCCCTGCTTAATCATTCTCTTTCTGTTCTCAACAATATAATGCTATAGAAGCCTACAAACTAGAACATTAAACCAAAGTCTCATGCACATTTACAATTGTCAATATACTCAGCTCTAATACACAGCTGTAACTAAATGAATAATAATAGCACATACAGAAAATAAAGATTAATGAATAATATTAATAGCACAAATAGAAAAAAAGATAAATAAATGTTATAATAGCACAAAAAGAAAATAAAGGTGACTTATCCTCGCCACATCATCAGCTGTTCTAATCACCACCTTGCTGTTTTAGAAAAGTCACAAAACAAGCTCAGACTGTAGCTATCTTTAGCATATAGACTATTTGGAAAGAAAAAAAAGGTGATGATATGAAGTTCTAGACATGGATCAAACTATCAAAGCATTAAAATGTATACAAGGATAGTACTAGTACCCAGTTCAGAGCCAACTCTTTGACAAAAGATTTCAGACAATACAAGATGGCTTCATTCTCCACAGCTTTAAATGGGCAACGAAAAGAGTTGCAAATGACCGAGCTATAATTTTGTCCAAGATTTCAAGGACATTTGATTGAAGGCAATTTCAATTAGACTAAAGTCTAAGCAGACAACACTACAACAATTTTCCGTCAACAAGTTTGTCAGCAAGAGTCACTTTTGATGCAAGATCACTGCAAATCTTCAGTAGTGCCTCATGTTCATGTGAATTCAAGATAATCTTATAGCAACTTCGCATGCTGAGAGTCTTTGAGACCTACAATGTACTACCCAAGTAATAAAGAGACGGGTTTATACTTGGCAAAAAAAAAAAAAAAAAAAAAAAGAGACGGGTTTATATCTACTGTACTAGACAGGATGACATATCACCCTCATATTTACTAAAACATGGGTTTGTCAGGTGACCACAAGTACACAAAAAGAGGGTAGCTAGAAAGTTCAGCAGCTCCCAACAACCTAATATGCAGAGCTCACATATACACAAGGCAATGACTTTACTTTCATGCCCTTAAGGTATTATATCGATTCAAACCAAACTGGGTAGGACTGTTTAGTGTTTAGTTTATATATACTTAACTATTCAAGGCCTCATTGGGCACAAAGTAAAGTCCTTGCACTAGAAACAATCCATCTCCCTCGGGCACAAATTCAGTAAATTATCTAATGATGGCATACCGGAATTTATGACTCCCAACAAGCATGTAGTTTAACAAGCCTTAACCTAAAGCATATACAATATTGCTTACACATCCTACATAAAAGGCTAAGCAGAGAATGAAACGAAACCTGCACTATGAGTGCGTATTAGTAACAAACATATATTTAAGTTTGCCCAGTCATTTAGGAAGTTAAATTTCGCATTCATATTAGCACCGGGAAGTAAAAACCAATAAACGAATTATACATAACATAATTTGAAAGAATTGGATTCAACTAATATTGTATGATTGTGAAATAAATACACACAAAATGAATTTGCATCTCATGATGCAAATGAACTGCAAGAACTTGCAACAAACATGAAGAAAAGATTGTGAAGCAATTAAATTACCCCAAATCAGTTGACGAAAATATATGGAGGAGAAGATACCGGGTACTTCAGGAGGCATGTACATTCTATATGAAATCAGTTAACATCCTTGAGTCTTTTTATTAACGAATCAAGAGACTTTTTCTTTGGATTTTGTTTGTAATTCCTTGATCCAAATGTTCCAAACAGCCGCTCTGTAGGTTCTCTTAACTTCTCAGAGATGGTCACTACCTTCCTGTAGTCCAAAGCATTATAACTCCTCTCTCTAATTACCGGATTCAAAAAGTTCTCTGGGTGGTTGCTCAAAAGCAAGTTAACCATCTGCCTTGCCCCAGCAAGCGCATTCTTTAACTGATTTGTGTCTGCTTCGGGTAGAAGAGAAGCTTGATTCTCTGCAAATGTCTCCAGTGACTTTATATCAATATCTAAACCCATAATGGCATTCAAAGTAAACCTTTTAACTGTTTCTCCATATAAAGCCCCGATAATGAGCTCTGATATGTGTGAAAGAACATCTTGTAAAACTCTTCTGAGAACCTGACCAGGTAATATCTGTTGCGCGGTTGAAAGCAGAGTTTCAAGAAAAATGCTGACCTCATTCACATATTCGTTCTCAGTCTGTGGAGGTTCGTCAGCTAACCAGTTCACATTCTCCATTAATGTCATAAATCCATCTACCTTCTTCTTAAGCAACCCCGAGAGCATCTCTTCAGCAGCATCACGGGCTTTGTTTAATGGAAACTTTCTCCTGCTCCTTTCAGCCATTCTAAGTGGAATTCCTGAAAGCTGAGCTGCATGTCTGAAAAAGAAATCACAAGCACGCTCCAAGACAGACATATTAGCTGCTACTATCATCGCTTGGTTGACACCATGGATAGATGTGCTGATCAGCTTTAAAAGAGAACCATCCAAGACATCACTTAAAAGCCGGTCCAAGTACTTCTTCACAACATCATAGAAATCAAGCTGGCCACCGTAAGACATGAAACTCACAGAATCCTCAATAAATGACCGTACAATTCGACAGCAATCGGGAACAGTGGAAGAAAATGGGGCAACATACGGAAATGCTGGCATAATATCCGATGTTTGTATTTGAAACGAAAGCACATTCATCGAATACTCATACTCTTTCCTCATATACATATTCTCAAATCCATCAGCCTGGAGAACTTCAGAAATTTGTTTACGACAATCAGATAGCAATAACTCATGATACTTATCCCTATGTTTACTCAACACATCAAGCAACTGAGCAACAGGATAACCATATCCACGCAAAGTAACACCCAATAAACTCACATAATCCTTGATAAGCAACAAATGATTCGCAGTTTGCATCCTAGAAAACTGATCTTCTAATACGGAACACATTTTACTAACAGCAGTATCCCATAAACTCTCTACTTCCATTTTCGATATCAATTGTCCACCAGTTCTCAAAACACGATCTTCCACAATAAAAAAGCCAGCAATTTGTGCAAAAAAAGTTTGATGAGATTCCAAAAAAGGTGTCATCGAAGATACCTGAAAGTCGGAAGTAAGTTGAAGCTTCCGATTCTCAAAATAATACTGCTTGAACCGATCTTCAAGTCCGAGCGTTTGGTGAATATGATAAGCTCTATACAATGGAGTCAAATCAAATTCCTCACCAATTTCCGCAAATCCTTCATCATCTTCCTCCTCCAATGCATAAATACAATCTCGTAAACTTAATCGACTCTGCTCCTCAGCTTGCCTCTGCTTCATCCGCATCTCCTCTTCTCTCTGCCTCGAAGCAGAAGCCTGTCCAATCGCCATCTGACCTAAATTCCTACTAACTAATCGAATATCGACAAGCCAATCACCGAACTCCTTATTAATCAACCTCTCGATATGCGATCTGATAGCAGGAATCTTCGTCTCCAGCATTCGCCTAATTGTGGACGAAGGCGTTTCGCTAAAATACTCCGACTCAATCATCTCCAAACACTTCAACGCCATATAAAAGTTCTGCTCTTTGATATGCACATTCGCTCGCGAGCAAAGCTCCATTAGCTCCACACAGATTTTCGACGAATTAATGGCTAAAATAATATTCTGACACTTGTTCTTCGCTTCAATAAACGAGTCAAGCGAAGTCAAAAGCGGACCAGCAACAGACTGTAACTGCGAATTCGAGTTGGAAAGCGACGATTTAAGCGAATCGACATCGGAGAGAAGCGATCGGAGATCATCGACGGCCAAGATGAAGTCTTGATAATGAGCTTTACAGACATCTTCAATCTCCGATTCTTTAGATCGAGAGAAGTGACGGAGATGATGAACTAGGGTTTCAGGTTTGCCGGAAGCGAAAGCTTTGCGGATAAACGGACCTAAATCTTCGCCGTTAGCGACGGCGGCGGAGAGGAGGATCTGATCGAGCTTGTCGCCGGAATCTCCGTTCTCTGCCGTGGCAGGAGCGACTTTCCGGCGCGACTTTGTCGTTTGCATTAGTTGGTAACGGTAGATTGACGGTGCCGTTAGAAACTGACGGAGGAGATATAGGGAGAAGAGCAATTATGTTGAAGGGATAAAGAATTGTTGGGTGTTTTTAGACAGTGTAATGTAGGGGATAAGTTCAGTGAAATGACGTTGTTGTCCCTGAAATGAAATCATGAATACGATGGTGGGAGGGTAGTATTGTAAAGTTACCAGTAGGGGGTTTTAATAATCTTGCGCTACTGCGTAGAAGAAAGAAGCGGCGTTGACGAATCGTGGTCACGACGCGCTTCTTAAGCCAACCAATACACACAACTAATCCACGTACTTAAGGTGGCTTTTTATACCAGTAATAATAATAACAAAACAGATAATTACCTAAATTCCATTTTTAATACATGATATTTTTATTTTTGTAGTGTTGGATAAATAGGGATATATTCACACCTCTAAATGGGTAATTGAGTCAAATTATTCATAAGTTATTCAAATTCAACTCCTAAAATATTTAAATTCGATTCGATAATAATTAAACTGAATTCGAATTATTCAAATATTTTATCGAGCTGAGCTTGGGTTTCTCCTAAGACTATAGGCTCTCTTATATTTATTTATTCTTATATAAATATAAAATATTTATATATATTTAATCGAGTTGAACTCAAACTGGTTTATGAAATTAAAGTTTTTATCAATATTTTATGAAATTGATTTAAACTTTTAAACCGAACTCGAATATATTAAAATATTATCAAGTCGAATTTTGAATTTAAAAATTATTTAATCTAGTTTGAAATCCAACAACGTTCGACTAAGCTCGTTTATAACCCTATGTGTGTGACTCGTATCTTACATTGCAGAAACATTCTGAAAGGAACACTTGGTGACATGTTCATAGAATTAAATCTAAGTTAATAATTTAATATAATGATAATTGGTCAAGCAAATGGCCTGAATGAATTATTTATGAATAACATAAACAAAGTGTTACATAGTTTATTTGTCAAAAATAGTTATAGTCTTAATATAAAAAATCAACAAGTGTATTTAGTAGTTATATATGCGCCGCAATAAAAAAAACTCCTGATTTGAATAATTGATTGCGGTTCTTAACCAGTTTCTGATGACTTGCAAAAACTTTTTTGGACTATTTTAGTAGTAGTAGATAACATAAAGTCTAGCTAATACCGCAGTTTAGCCAACTAGAGACTTGGCACATGTATGGCTGGTGAGCTGGTCAGCTAGCTAACATTATACATAATCACTTTGCAAATCTTTTAGCATAAGATGCATCATGCATACAGTTAGACAATGGCTATCTGTTTGTATATATACACACAGATTTAAACATGATATATAATAGTGTATGATAAGATGCATGAGCAGTCAAAATGCTAGATTTGCATCACTTTTGCATAAACTACACTTAAAACAACTCCTAACACCTTGCTTAAATAGGTTCTTTAGCTACAATTTAAGAAAATTTAAGAAAAATAGTGCCAACAGTGTGCTAGTGCTCCCCTAAAAAGTTAAAAATCACTTTTCACTCCTTATTTTTAAGAACGATACAACAATTCCTAGTCTTATTTTTATTAATTAAATATTCACTTCCCTCTCTTTTTTCCCACTTCTTTTCCCTCTCCTTTTTCTCTCCCTCATTTTTTCTCATTCTTTTCCCTAATTTATTATTATAATAATAATAGGGAATAGGTATAAAGATTGTTGTTGGAGTTATCTTACAATATAATGTCTTAAATCACTACAATTCTATTTAATAATATTATTTTTAGGGAACCTATTAGGATACTGTTTGAGTTGCTCTTACAAATTTCAGTCTAGAATTCCTGATTCATGTTGAATATTATTATATGAAATAGGTTTTAAAAAGATCTTTTAATGGACATAGCTGATAGAACTGGAACAGGCAGAGGGAGTTTTCATGGTCAATATTCTTCTGGAGGCCACTCGTATTAATTCCATCATTCTCCCGAAGCAGATGAAACTTATAGTCGAGGAGCATGCTTAGTTTCCATCCCCTGCAGTAGATGAAAAGCATCTTTGCATCAGAGAAACTGAGCTAGACGTATGTAGTTTTGTGGCAATTCATAAATGGTTATTGTGACGCTAAACATAATTTCAGGAAGATGAGTAGGAGGAACATTACACACACACACACACATTATAAGTCTCACTGCTGCTAATTTACTGGTGAGGAACCAACTTAAGCTAAGATCTGAGAACTAGTGATTTATGTCGGTGCAAGTGGTGATTTGTACTCAAATTCTGTTTATTGATTTGCACCAAAATACCAGTTTCAAGTGTATAAATCACCGGTCCTGACGGTTCTCAATTTTAAGAGCTCTCATGTGTATGCATGTAATTACTAGAAGATCTAATAATGATTTTAGAAAAATTCAAAACATGAGTTATATTTAAAATTGAAGAAACTTTTGTTTATTTTAGGAGCCAGGCAGGATGATCTTGGAACTTAAAAGGAAAAATTGCAGGTAAATATAAAGTATGAACACTAACCTACATAATTACAAGAATTTGCCAGACTGACCCCAACAGGATAGCAAGAAGTAGAAAACAATGATTAAGTGATAAAGTTTACATATCTACAAAAAGGAACCAGTAAAACATGTGTTAACACATGCTTCACAAGTACGCATGGAAGTTTGCACTAACTATATTTTCCACACATAAAGGCCAGTCAATATCCATATAATGGCAATGAAGAGGTGTAAGCATCACCGATACTCGAGATACCAGAAATTGCAGAATTTAGCCAGTATTACATGTAAGTTACTACTATAATCTGTGCACAGTAGAATAGTATATTACTCACCAGAGGAATCTGGTTCATAGCATGTTCCACTAAATAAGGACAGGGCTCGAAGAACTTGCCATAAACCTTTGACCAATCCTCCAATCTTGAGCAGATGTACCTAGACCCAATAAAATTGGCCCAGAAAATGATCCCTCCCCTGATAAGACAATTGGTTTGTAAGCATTTGCTCAAAACATAGCTGTAAAGTGTACCCAGATTAAAGGGAAACAAACCTATATGCAGGGAAACCCCTTCCCAAAACAGAAGCAATATCAAGATCTGATGTTCTGATTGCAACTCCTTCTGCGAGGATACGGCAGGCCTCATTCACGACAGGAAAGAACAGCATTTCTACTATTTCTCCGGCAGACAGCCTTGACAACTGCGGATACGCGTGAGAGAGAGGGGAGGGGGAGAGAGTTGAGCACTAATTTGAATAATCAAAAACTGGATTTGGATGTAGACAGAAAAAAGCAAAAGGAGAGAGTTGTTTGGTTGATGGTAGAAATTAACTTCCATGGGAAGTTATATTTACTAGATAGTTAATTCCTTAATGAATTTCCTAGGAAGTGCAAATTCTTGTTTGGTTAGTATACAGGAAGTTACATTTCATGGGAAGTGCAGTCACCAAGGGGAGGGGAGGTAAGCAACTTCCCATGTTATGTGGGAAGTCACACTTCCATGGCATTTTCACTTCCTACATAAATGACAACCAAACAACCTTACTTATCCTCACTTCCTGAGAAATTAAAGTTCCTGGGAAATTAAATGTATACCAAACAACCACTAAAAAAGACACACACTTTGTTTAAAGAAAAAAGCTTTTGTTTATTAAGAAGGATGATATACTGGTTTAGTGAGCCACTTGAAACACATACAGGCATCATGGGCAGCAGTATGGCTCATGAGTCATGACTGTGAACATGATTCTTGATTACATACCATTGTAATATAAGCACTGGCAAACTAATGAGTAAATGACTAATTCTGAGAAACACCTCCAAAATTGAGTTTTGAATAGAAAAATTATAACATGTAATAAACTGAAACTAGAGAAGGGAAGCGAGACCTTGGGATCAACAGTAACTTGAGATGCTCTTCTTGCTTTCTCGACAAACTTTACTATTTCTGGATCTGGGCTAGCCTTACGCTTCTCATCATAAAGATAAAAGCCTTTACGAGTGGATTGACCTGAATCATGCTCAACAACAACAAAAATCAACGAGTGAAAGGTAAATTTATATTTTTCCAAGTGAGGAAAACCGATAAAGATAAGTAAGTAAATAACTACCAAGAATTGCTAGCCCTTGATACTCAAAATAAAGTCATTTGTTGTATGCAATATGCCCTATTAGATTTTACCTTCACGTTTATCCTCAAGCATGAAGCGAATCAGGTCCGATTTATAGACTCTTTCTGGGAATTTTTCAATGTATTGGGAACCAGAGGCAATAGCAACTCGAAAGCCAACTAGATCGGCTAATCTGTATTAATGAGGATTCAACAGAAAAGGTAATCAAGATTGACTAATTCAAAAGGTTAGAATCCAGAACCGTATATAACATGTAAACTTATATAGCAAAAAAAACACATTGTTGCAGGAGTTGCTATGTCTACCTCTTTAAACCTCTAGATATAATCCTAAAATAATAGACTTTTGACTTTTTGCATGCATACTGAGGTGTAAAAACAATATTTACACTTAATAATGAAATTCTAATTTTTCTATCCAATAACTTTTGAGAAACTAAACTTTTATTTGACATGCAAATGAAAAATTAATATTAAGTAGAGCTATTTACTATTTACACTTCAATGTACTGTCAAACTCAAAAGTCAGTGACTATCACTTGGGAACGGAGGAGGGTATTAACTTTAACTTGTGGATTTCAAAGTTAAGTAATTTTGGGGGTGGAATTCAAATTCATTGGTGTGGATAAATGATCGGAACACATTAAATATATAACTGTATTCACAACATGCAGCATTCACCTAAACGGGCCCATTGGCATTCCAAAACTTGTGATAGCCTGATCAATCTGGTAGATATCTGCACCACGTTCTATGAGGAGTGTGGCTGCTTGGGAGAAAGGAAAGAACATGCGATTTACTGCAAATCCAGAACAGTTACCAACAACCACAGCTGTTTTCTTTATCTTCTTTGAAACATCCAGCAAGTCCACAAGCACTTGCAGGGATGTCCTTTCTGTACGTATTATCTCTAGGAGAGGCATGAACTGAGCAGGACTGAAACAGAATGTCATATCAGCAATGGATCAAAAATATTAATATTAGCCAGGTAGAAGTATTACCTAAAAAAGTGGGCCCCAAGGATCCGATTTTGGGATTTGGTGTTTTCTCCAATTCTATCTAAGTTAATAGAAGAGGTATTGCTGGCAAAGATGCAATGCTGAGGGCAATACTTTTCAAGATCAGCAAAAACTCGTTGTTTTAAAGAGACATCTTCAAGGACAGCCTGCCGTCGAATAAACAAGTTATAAATATTTTCTGGTTCAATAAACAATACCAAAGATAACATCAGCATACTATAATGTCCAGTCATAAGTAGCCGAGGATAGCATAAACTCAGACATGTACATATAGAAATTTGGGCCGATGGATGTTACTTTAATTAGCTTATTAGATGTTAAAAGCAATATAACTTCTCTCATGATGATATTCATAAAATATATGGCAAAGACCGTAACGATCTTCAAATATCAACTGATACTCATATAACAAACTATACATTCTTTGTATTTAAATTTCTTAATTCAAGAAATATATTAAAAGACATTTTTTGCTGAAACGTACCTCAATGACTAGATCCACATCTTTGAAGCTATCATAATTAAGAACACCCTTTAAAAGAGATAAAATTGTCTCCAATTTCTCTTTAGTCATTTTTCCTTTCTTAGCATGACTTTGGAGATTGGCTGGAATAAGAAAACATTTAATCATGAGCATATTATTTCTGTATAATCTACCCAAAATAATTTTTACTAACTCTACTCCAGAAAATATTTAATAACTAACCTTTAACTCTGCCAATCCCAGCTGATAGTAAATTGTGATCAACTTCTTTAAGAATTACATGGTAATTACCCAGAAGAAATGCTGTCGCTATTCCAGAGCCCATCAAACCCCCGCCTAAAATAGCAACCTTATTTATTTTCCGCGGTGACAGTAGCATATCAGTGACGCCAGGAATCTGCAATCAATACTATCGTAAAGAACTGGACAATCAAGAAAAAAGAGATATCTTTTAGAGTAACGCAACAGTTTCAGAACTAGCAATGTGGCGCTTCTATCCTGATTTAAAACTTTGGATCACTGATGCACTTACAGCTTTGATTACCTTATACATCAAGGATTCAAGTCAACATCAAACAAGCATGTAAATGAAATAAATAGTACGTTACAATAGCTAAAAACTATTCCATAACCAAGTGCTTGGTTGGGCATCCAAAACTTGCTTCCTTCTACAGCTCTTTTTTGACTTACTTATAGCAGATAGCTTATACAAGAATTGTTTGTGTTGAACTTGTAATACGATTTAGAATTGATTTAAAGCAATAAAATCTAAGGAGGTTCTGTTTGATTTAAGACATTAATGTGTCTAACAACATAGTTGGGGATGTTCCCTATAGAATTTAAGTAAATACATTTTAGGAAAGATTATCCTACATCTTACCAATGATATAATATGGCATAATTGTTTGAGGGACATTTTAAAATGTCATAAAGATCAAGATGATATCCATTTATATAAAATTCCTATGCCTGAGGAACCACGGTGCTGTAAAATGTGACATTGACACTACTTTATACCTTCGACGTTGCTCGCTGAGCAAAGAAAAAGTGGACTAAAGCCTTGCAAGTGTCCGATTGTCGAAGTTGTAGCAAAGCCTCTGCCTCCTGCCAAGATTAGGAATTAGCATAGTTTTATTTGACCTCGCATTTGAGCAGTAAAAGGAAAAGTAAATAGAACTTATACACACCTTCCACAGTCCAGAACGAGGGCCAGCAACTATACCCTCTTCAATGACATCTATGCAAACCAGCGGGTGTGTCAAATTTGGAGTTTGTTCCCGTGCTTGAGATCTGGCTAAATTAAGTATTGTCCTAGCTTCTGCCAAGGGCACTAATCTGTCATTTTTGTAAAGGCTAACAACCCATGGTTTCTTGTAATCGAATATATCCAAGGCCCAGTGTCTCGCTGTACTAAGCAATTTATCCCTTGGAGTTATGGCATCCACCAGACCCAACTTCGAAGCATCCTTCCCACTTAATCTCTTTGACATCTTTTAGAGGATGGAGAGAGTAATGAAACTATGTTTTAACATACTAGCTGTATTGAAGAAGAGGAATTAATAGAATACAAAATTGATTGCATACCATAATCATCTCAAGGGCCTTAGGAAGACCCACTAGCCGTGGAAGACGTTGTGTTCCTGAGGCAAGACAAATCGTGAGATTGTACGACAGCCAAAGACCTCAAAGTGTTTTCAATTTGGTCTCTACGAAAATAATATAAAGTATTAAACTAGAGAATCTTCATTCCCTGGGCCTGATGTGTGTGTCAATAAAGAATATACACATTTTTGTAGCATACCACTTATAGATTCTTTTATTTGAACAAATTCATAAACATAAAATGAATTCAAGTCTATTTAGACACAATTACATCACAAAATGCAGAAAGAGTTGTACATGCATATAACTGTACATACATTCCAACATCTGCTATGCTCTCAAGCCCCCATTAAGTCTGAAAGTAAAATGCGAAGGTCATGTCAATCTAGACACTTGTATGCTTAAAAATGATTGCTTCTCGGTGAGGTATTGTAACCATATATTTCAAGGTATAAAATGATAATTAAGTCGCTACGTTTTTTTTACAGAAATTCGTCCATGTATCAAGAAAAAGAGTAATTGCATTCTATTGATAGAACCCATGACGACATAAACATGAAGTACACGAGACACCACCTCCAAGTCCCGGAATTATTCCGTACTGAAGTTCAGTCAAGCCTAGTTGTGCTGAAGAGGTTGATATACGGGCGTGGCATGCCTGAGGGGATAAACAAAGATGTGTCACAGTGTCCACTCATAGAGGAATAACAAGTTAACATATTCGTACAAAATGCATTGTAGCACATACCAGAGCAATTTCCAATCCACCACCAAATGCAGGTCCATCAATAGCAGCTACGATAGGTTTTCCAGCAGCTAAAACAAGGTGAACCTATTTAAAATGGTAATTGCAGATGCAGTCATTTTAAGAAGACTATAATTGATATACCTTCCAATGTGTCAGTTAAAAAGTCAATGGGCAGAAAACCAAGTTGAGTGTACGCTGTTGTGATTTCGAATTTCACATGTTAGAGAAAACAAATTGTATTTATTTCTTTATTTAAACATAATATAAAATAATGATTACCCTTTTCTCCTTGGCTTTTTCCGAAAGTTGTCACGTCGGCTCCTGCTGAGAACTTGTTTTGTGAACCTGCTCAATCAACTCAAATATCAGCCATCTTTAGAACTATGACTGCCTCCAAAGGCAGAATGAATGAAGCATCACTGATTACCAATTATAACGAGTGCTTTGATGTCATCATGTTGTACTGCTTCCTCGATGCTCTTCTTTAAGCTAAGAAGTACTGAAATTTGTGAATGACATTGTTAATTCCTTATAAAGTGTAAAAGAATCCTATTATCTTAAATACTCTTATTAACCACCCTTACAGAACTTATCCGGTGTCGAAAATTAAATACTTAATGCAGTTAGTTTTGGGCGTATACAGTAAATAAAGTAATGGTTCATATTTCACTTGGTTAAAAGGAAATAAATTAGTAGAGAATGGATTGAAATTTGTACTATTTTGTGGGGGGGGGATATCATAGTTTCCATTCCATTTAAATCACGGCAAAATCACACATATTAGGGATGAATGCTAGTCCTACTTCCAACTCATTTTCTCCACAAACCTTATCAAGAACATTTGCACTCATTTTTCCCACTCTTCCCTCTTACATCCTTTATTCAGCACCTGTAATTCCTGTTATGTTTTTGTTAAATTTAGTATATGATCCAATTAAAACCTGCTTCTAACACCTTAAACTTTTTTTGTTCAGGGGAGTTGCTTATTTAACATAGTATCATAGCTCAGTTTAGCGAAGGTTCTGGGGTTCGAGTTCTCCTGCCCCCAATTGTTTAAATTTAATTGTTTGTTTGTCTAATATGTTTGTCCACTCGTGCCAATTGTTTAAATTTAATTGTTTGTTTGTCCACTCATATGAGTGAGGGGACTGTTGATTATAGTATACGATCTAATTAGGGCCTCCTAGTATTATTGAGAGAGTTCCAAAACAACCGTGAAAAGTGGCACTCAAACTCTTTTAACTTAAATATACTTGCACAAAATAATGGCAAATCAAAGAATTATTAAGTTCTTTTAAAATTAAGAAAATTACAGCTAATGTAATTCAACATAAATTGCTATTTAAAATGTATAACTACTCCTCTATACACATTTCTACTAATCAATTCAATGATTCATAGTTCAAGTATAATGCATAGCTATGCAAGTGCTTTTGTCCAATATAATGATAATGAATTTTTAAACGAATAGCGTATAATAAAGTTGGAGGAGCAAGAGAAGTGGTATAAATATATACACATATGATTGTACATAAAGAAATAAACAGGTATAAAAATAGATACCGTCAACAGAGACCAAATTAAGAGGAGGATTGACGATGGTGATGGTGGCAATTCCGTCAGCTCCGACATCCAAAACGGTCAGTTTGATCGTCGTTTTATCCATCCTGGCTAACTGAATTTTAGATGTTATCAGTGTTTAAAGCTGCTTCACTTGATCATTTGTACCAGATTCCGTTGGGTTGCTGACTATATGTACATAAAGATTCTGTTGACAGAATGACAGGTGAGACAAAGTGCTCGAGTACGGATAAGTTTTTAGTTCGGCCTAGTTTTATTATATGTCATTTACAATATTTTTTATATGTAAATTCATTTTTAATTTATTTATACTTATATTTGATGAATAACAAAAAAAAAAATCTATTTTATATGTATATAAGATGGTTTTCTACAAAACTCTATATAAGGTGTTCATCTTTAGAGTAACTATATATTTTATTATACTGCAACTTTTATAATTTGTTGATAATCGATTTATAAACATAAAAATGTATATTTTTTTTTACTAAGTTACTATACGATAAATGAATAGGAGCATAATAAGGAGTCGTTGAGACAAACTGTTTATAATAAAACGATGTGTAATTTTTTACTACGTAAAAACGCTATAAATATATTTGAGTATAGTAAGAAATCGATAAGATAAAATATTACGATAAAACTATAATTATACCTTTCAAATTATAAAATAACATTTAACCCATCATAAATTAAGAAAATATTTATTTTAAAATAACAACTACAACATTTAAATTTTAAAATGATATTCCAACTAAATCTTAAATTAACATTTTCTTAGTTACATATTTATATATAATCTTTAAAATAATATATATTTAGTTATTTTGTAACTAATACTTTTAAGATATTTTAATTATACTTTTAAATGAAAAGATTTATTATTAATATTTTAATTATACTTTTATAAGTAAATATTTATTAATTATATATTATTTAAATATGTATATTGTTATTTATTATTTTTAGGTATCTAACTAAAATCCATTTAATTAGATAATTATTTGTTAATGCATGGTATTGTTTTAAAAATTATTGGACAATATTTATTGATATTGTTTTCTTTTATTTGCTACTCTCATGATTTTCAGATACACACGAAAAAGAAGTGAGGTGGAACACACAATTAGACGTATTAAGAAAGTTGGAAACATTTTGACTATCTTATCTGTAATTAAAATTTGTTCTTCAAAGACTTTAAGTTTTTATTGTTTAAACGTTCAAAAAGACATCTTATGTATTTATTACGATTAAATGTTGATTTTTATTGAATGAAATAAACTCTTTTAATCAAAATTATGTTTTGATACACTTTATTTATGAAATTATTTTCTTTTGACAACAAAAAATAATACAAATAACTCATTTACATTTAATGCGATTATTAGAAATAGTCAAAGAAACAAAGTGTTTACCTAACTTTTTTCTTAAACTGCGTATTTTTTTTGAAAATGACATGTAAAATTTAACGGATGGAGTAATATATTATCCCACATTTATTTAAAATAGTGTTATCAAAACTATATATTAACTCATAAATGACCACAACTTAATCAGCAAACATACGTGTAAATCTGTGAAATCGTGAACAAGTATATTAGAATGTTGATGCACATATGATACTTTTTTGAAATATTTTATATATACTATAACTTTAATAAAAATAAATTAATATGAAATATATGCAAATAAATATTTCCCATAACAATTTTTTTTTAAAAATTAAAATATAGAACAATCCGTGCCTCACACGGGTTTAGAATTAGTTCCGATAACAGGACTCCCTTTTTTTACAAGTCATCTTTGACTTTTGACACTTTTTTGTTAGAAAGATTTTCACGCAAGTGAGTTGCACCGAAATACAATCCCGAATAAACGGAGTTCGTTCATTCATTTAAAAAAGTTTATCATCTAACCAAAAAATATGCATTAATAATGTTCATGAAACTTTAGATAATAAAATTTTAATGTCTGAAAATAGAACACCTGCAAGAAAAACTAATAAAATAATTAATACTGTTCGAGACTAAGTGTGTGTTTGACTAAACTTATAATAGGCTTATAAATCAAATAAGCCCGTACTGCTTATCATATACTATTTGGCAACCGAGGACAACCCAACTTATATGAAGCTTATTTATGGCATGCCTTAAAATAAGTCCTTTTGGACTTATTTTCGGATAAAAATTTCATATTTTGATAAATGTTTTTTATACAAGTATTTAATGTATATTTGAGATTCTATAAGTTGCAAAAAAAAGTTAATTTTTTTTAGAAAAAAGTCAGGAATCTTTAACTTTGTCTTAAAATAAGTTAATTTATTCTGGGAAAAAATTCCCCCAAACACCCCCTTAGTATAAGTGATAAGTAACAACCACCCTACTTTTTTACATATCTCTTCTTTACTTCTGCTAATTTCTCGTTCATTAATATCTATATTTTTAAATTTTGTATTTAATTAAAAAACCCCATAAGTAAATAATTTAATTAAAAAAATTTATTCAAAACCTTCTATAATTAAACAATTTAATTATAAAAAAAATTCTCACCAACTTATAAGTTAAATTTACTAAACACTTCATTAACTTATAAGAAAAATTATCCAAACACCTAAATAATTTATAAATAATAATTTAATTATCACTTATATGACACTTATTTATTTTAAGTCATAAGTAACCTTTTTTAAGATAAGCCAAACGGACCCTAAATAAGAACCTAAAAATAAGCAAAAATAAAATTCGAAAACAACACAATATTATTTGAAAAACAACAAGAAGGTAAATTACAAAATAAGAGGATCCCTACCAGTAAAGCAGAAAATGATATACTTATATATTCAAACTAGTTATTATAATTCACCATCTAGCTTTAATACAAGCTTATCAAGATAAGCTACTATTTGAATTTTTTTGAATTGACGGAGATTGACTCTTAAATAAAAACTGTACCAGACTCCCTCAATTGCAATTCCCTTCCCTCAATTTCCTCACTTGTTTCGGGATAATTTTCTTTTACCCTTAAAGCCCTAAATAATTTGCCTCTGCAGTCAATGCAATTCTGAAAACATCAAACGAACAACAGTATTCACAGAATAAGTTACATTATAATCATTTATGTCATATCCCAGCTGGTTTAAAACTCGAAATCAATTTTCACAAAACTTCATATGAAAAAGAAAACAACTAGTCCACTGACCTTTCAGCCCGAAGATAACATTCATAACAGATCTTCGTCATTAAATATCACAGAATAGAATTGAGCGCATGAAATAACTTTCAAAAGTAAACTTACCGTGGCGTAAAAATTATGATTTTTAATTTTTTTTGAATTAAAATATAATTTTATTATCCGGTTAAAATACTTAAAAGTGGGTGTTAAAAGTCAAAACTACCTATAAAAAACGGAGGGAGTAGTTTTGAAAGAAAATTATACCCTACCCTCTTCAAACTAGTCGTCTATTGTAATTTTTACACGTAATTTAAAATATATTGACTAGCATATTTTTATTAAATATTATTTAAATTTATTTTTATAAATAAAAATTTAATATATAAATTTTATTTATAAAAAATATTTAATAAAAATATATGATCAATGCATCTTATATATGCATAAAAATTAAAATAAATAAATAATATGGAAATTACGAGATATTTTATAAACCTTCTTCTAAAAAATGATAAATTTATGAGAATTATTATCCCCTCGTATCTTATTTTATCGAATCAGAATTATTCCATTCAAGGCGGATAATTAACTTGCCCCGTCCGATTGTATGCAACGGAATGGGTGATCAATAAGACTGGACTGGACTGGACTGGCCTGTCATTTCAAGTCTACCCAAATGGATTTTCCCGAGCCCATCAAAGTGGGTCTTTAAATCGCAAAGCCTACAGGTCCATATATCTAAGACTAGGGTCCATAGTCCATACCCGACCGTAACCCCAAATAAAATAAAAGGCTCAACCCTACAAAACCCTAACCCCTCTCGCCTTGCCCATTTCACAAGTAGCAGCGGCGCCACACAGAAGACGAAGAAGACGACGCCATGGTGACTTCACACAACAAAACTCAACAATATATCATATATACACACACCTCATGTATCTATTTCAATTCAGATGTTATTTCATTTTCACTAATTATATAATATGAATTTAATTGTTGTTGAATTAGGGTATTGATTTGATCGCTGGAGGTAAGAGCAAGAGGACTAAGAGGACTGCTCCTAGATCTGATGATATCTACCTCAAGCTCATTGTCAAGGTTATGTTTTTTTTTGTGTGTGTGTTTTTATGTAGGTTAGTGTATTTAAAATCTGAAAGTTGAATATGTTTGTGTTCAGCTTTATCGATTTTTGGTAAGGAGGACTGGTAGTAAGTTCAATGCTGTGATATTGAAGAGGCTTTTTATGAGCAAAACTAATAAGCCTCCCATGTCTCTGTCCCGCTTGATTCGTTTCATGACCGGAAAGGTATAATTCTCTACATGCTTGTATTTTTAATTCTGTCCAGTTTACAGTGTATGTGTTATTGTTGTTGATAGGAAATGTGTAGGATCTTTTTATATTTTTGTTTTTGTTATGCATCTCATTTGATGTCTGGTTTAAGCATTATAAGAATACAATTAAGCATTTATTACAATTATATATCTCTAACGTGGTTATGTAAGTTCTATTATTATGATGTTCAAGTAGATGGAGGTGGCCTTTTAGCATTTTTCTCATATTGATTTGAAAACTATGTCATTTGATATTTCCGTAGTGAAATTGGTTCTTTTCGTTAAAAATAAAAAGCTGGGCTATAATTGTGATTGCTTGTGTGTAGAAAGAATTATTTACTTTTTCAGGAGTTTAATGGTCAAAGTTAATAATGAGGTATTATTATTTGGATTCTGAGTCTAGGGTATTTTCTTGGATGTTACAAAGGGAGGAAATCAGCTCAACTTTAGGATAGAAATTGTAATTGCTCGTATACTGATATGTTTTCTGATTGTTATATGTAGGAAGACAAGATTGCTGTTATTGTTGGTACTATTACTGATGATGTCCGGGTACATGAAATTCCCTGCATGAAAGTCACAGCTTTGAGGTTCACGGAAACTGCAAGAGCAAGAATTGAGAAGGCAGGCGGTGAATGCTTGACGTTTGACCAGCTCGCTCTGAGGGCTCCTCTTGGGCAGAACACGGTATGTACTTTACCGGTTAATATTTATTGTGAGTTCAATCCATACAATAGTACGAGGTGAATGAAGTCTATCATCTAGTAACAAGGTGAATGTCACAAATTTTAAATGTGCTCGTGTTCTGTAATATATGATGCACCTATTAGAGCTTTGAGGAATCCTTTCCGACCCCAGTGATTCTTTGTGAGATGATTTGCCAATATTATCGGAGTAACCAATTTGCTGTATCATTAAAACATAAAGTGTTCTTCAAATATTTATAATCAGAAATAAAATCAGAATGGCTACAATCTGTGCCTTAATTGAGTATGTTGACCATTAATATGCTACCCCTCACTTTTTGATTAGTTAAATCAGTGAACTATATGTATGTAGAGTATAAAATCTTTTCTTTCTATGTTTCAGATATATATTATGTAACTAGGATCTGCTTGACTGTCCATGTTGGTTTGCAGGTACTTCTTAGAGGCCCTAAGAATTCCCGTGAAGCAGTTAAGCACTTTGGTAAAGCTCCTGGTGTGCCACACAGTCACAGTAAGCCATATGTTCGTTCAAAGGGAAGGAAATTTGAGAAGGCTAGAGGAAAAAGAAACAGCAGGGGTTTTAGGGTTTGATTTTTACATTATGGATCAGTCTATCAATGCAAAAAATTATCGGGTCTACTTTACTTTAGTGTGTTTTTCATTCTGTTTCACAACTAATACTGTTTTGACATTGATTCTATCAGTAGCAGTCTGTTATTTGAATCATTCTTGGTCCCGACTGGATAATTTTGTTGATGGTTTGTTGGATTACAAGTTTATCTGAGTATAATTGCTAAAGTTTTGGTTATTGAAACTATTTAGTAGAATATTGGCATTGTTAGTCTCATGCTTGGGGTCAAGGGGTTACCTTTGTAGAAAAACTAGAAGGTATACCGGTCTTATATGTATGACAACGAATTATATAGTGAAAAAACAATGAATTCCATGGGTGCTATGAGCCCGTTTGCCTACGCTTTAAGTGGTGAGTGAGCTGTTTGTCTATGCTTAAAATTTGATTTTGAGATCAAGGGTGGGTGTGTTTGGGATTGCTATTGATCCGGAAAAGTGTTTTTGGTTCCTTTGTTGTTTTTCAACTCTTGCATGAAGTAATTATAATTTTCACTGTTAAACAATCTCAAAAACATTATTAATTAAAAAAATTTGAGACATATTTGAGACATTCTTTAGTTCATTTTTTATTTCTTGTGTACATATTTGAGAATTGAGACATTCTTTTATTTATTTTTAAATAATATAAATTTTATTTATTTAGTCTATTTTTTCTAAATAAATTATTTCTAGTAAAATTACCTAAGCAGATACATTTAATTTTAAGGTAATCCAAAGCGGCTCAATATCAAGAAAACCTACATCTGATAAGTGATAACAGTGTATAAGCTGATAAGTGATAACAGTGTATAAGTCGGGTTAACTTATCTTATAAGTAACTTTTTCAGTTTATTTTTGAAAGGAAACTTGGTTAGAAAACGGATAACCTAAAGTGCAGGTCCTTCACAATATAATGAATGATTTTTTCATATGAACTGGTTTTGTAAGAAATGATATTATACCCGAGATTTGTTTTCTTCTGCTGTCTTGTAACCGTTCAGAGCACCATGAAACTATGGATATTGTACATAAGTGCAGTATTTTGTGGTTCATGCTAGATGGCACCCGTTAAAAGCAAAACATTGCAAGTTAATGTATTTTGTTGCATGAAATTGGGCGGAATTAAGAAAGTGAAAGTTTCGATCTTCTCAACAAATGATAGGAAAATCTCAAAAAATGATTGGCATAATCTCATGGTTTAGTTGCTACTCTTAATATATGATGGTCGATGGAGGCCTAGTAACATCCATCTCCGCCCACCCCGCAAATTATATAGGCAAAAAATCGTGATATTTTTGTAGACAATATGATCATTTTGGATTCGACATACGTTACATTCTTGTACACAATATGTTCATATTGGATCCTTTCATTCTTGAAACATATAGCTTTTGAATTGTATATGTCTATGGATGGATGCATATATAAGCTTAAAAAAAATCAAGACATTTATCACAAATGTTTAATTTTGCTTCCCAGCTTGAAAAACTGCCATAGCATTGTTCAACAAGTCTAAAAGTTTTTGATTCATGCCGGTAAGCTGCTCTCCTTTTGGACCCTTCCCTGTAGCACTCTTCTGGCATGTCTCAACTGCAACAATGGAATCCTTTAACCAAGTTTCAATCTGTCCATCTGTTGCTTTACTAGCCACAGCGCTGACCGCATCATCAATCTCATCATTCATGCTTTCATATTGTTGTTGGCAATCATGAAAGCTTTGCATCACTGCAGCGGCTTCAGGTTCATCTGATCCCTCAACATCGAGAAGTGTTTGTGAAACAAATTCAGCATTTGAGGCCGAGGTATTGGAGGCCGCTTCGAGGGCTATAAAAGCAAGATCATTGAGGTCTTTTTTCGGTTTATCGCTTGCTGAATTGATTGTCTCTTGGCATAGATCCTTCTTGGGTGCAAGAGAACAAGCTCTTGCGAGTAGTTCATTTTGCGAGGCTGAGGCTGAGGCTGAGGCTGAGGCTGGGAATGAGGCTGAGGCTGAGGCTGAGGCTGAGGCTGGGTCTGGGGCTGAGGCTGGGGCTGAGACTGAGAGGTCTGCCTGAGCAGATACAATGGGACAGGGGAGAAGGGTTAAGCAGAAAGTGAGAGATAAGATAATAAAGATACTTGACATTGATGGATTCATTTGTTTTCCTTTGTTTTATTGATGATTTTCTTGGCTTTTGTTTCTTGTTTTTTTATTGGACTGTAATCTTGAACTTTGTGGTTATATATTCCAGAAAATTGTCTATTATATTTAAGGGCGTAAAAGATGTTTTAAATGAGAGATCTGCTGTCAGACTAATTAAAAGGGAGACAAAACAGGAGACAGGAAATATGACCCCAGCAAGATACGGTAAACCACACGAACAACTACCGATTTACTAATTACTATTCTTAGTTAATAATCCCATGCAAAGCACGGTACCTAACTTTAATTTACATCTTTATTGATATATTTTTTTAACTTTTTATATCAGTGCAAAGCTGTAATAATAGATCCTTTTCACTTATTTTCAAAATTTTAATATTTTATGGTTCTCAGTAAATATTTTTTTAATTGGATAAATGTTTATTTCTATATAAGTGCACACACCTTGAACGAAATTTTTTAAATTGTCACCGGCCAACACAGTGTTTAAGGTTGTATCAAAAAGCAAAGATTGGTAGCTTAGATAAGAACAAGTTGGGATTTAATATTAGTCTAGGATTATTAATAACCTCCAGGCAGCACCTGAACTCCTAAATTAGTAAATCACATTGATCATATCTGTTTCTCCTCCAGCGAACTATGACTTTGATTGTTACTACTCTTTTCTTTGCGATTTTTCCCATCTTTTTTATCCTGTTTATAAGGAGAAGAAGGGAAAAATCATCGCAGCTTCCACCAGGGTCACTTGGAATACCTTTTATCGGACAAAGCCTTACTCTTCTGAGGAAAATGAGGTCGAACACAGCTGACAAATGGGTTCAACAAAGAGTCGAAAAATATGGTCCAGTATCAAAACTAAGCCTGTTTGGCTCCCCAGTCCCCAACTGTGTTTATACATGGACAGGCTGCTAACAAGTTTATTTTTACTACTGATACCAACATTATCAGTAACCAGCAGACTGCATCAATAAGGATGATTTTGGGCGAGTGTAATCTTTTCGAACTCAGTAGCGAGGATCATAGATGTGTCAGATCTGCTCTCGTCCCCTTCCTGAAGCCAGAATCTTTAAAGCCATATATTGGAAAGATGAATACTGAATTCAGAAATCACCTTCAAATGTACTGGGAGGGCAAGGACCAGGTCACGGTATGTTGTTTTACATTCAAACTGTGGCATAACCAGGGGACGCTAGACTAGGCTTGATCCCCAATTGGGCTTCGAATATCAATAGATTTCTATTCTAGGGACCTGACTGGTCTTTAAAAATTAGCATAAAAATTATATTCAAGTTTAACACCTTATTTTATATTCTGGTAGGTTTTGCCTTTGATGAAGACGCTTACATTCAACATAATATGCTCTTTACTATTTGGACTTGAGTGCGGACCAAGAAAACAAAAACTGATCAAGCTTTTCCAAGAAATGATCGAGGGAATGTGGTCAATCCCAATTAATTTACCATTTACCAACTACAACAGGAGCTTAAGGGCTAGTACAGAGGTCAGAAACATGGTGAAACAACTTGTATGTGAAAAGAGGATTGATCTTGAGTTGAAGGGTGCTTCATCCAAGCAAGACCTTATCACTAGCTTGCTTAGCGTTCGCGATGAAAACAACAAAGAAATGATATCAGAAAATGAGATTGTTCACAATGTCATGCTTGTCATGGTCGCAGGACATGACACTTCCTCTGTTGTGATTACTTTTATCATGCGACTTCTGGTCACTAATAATACAGTGTATAAAGCCGTTCTTCAAGGTAAACTCTTATTGAATTTACTTCACCAAATCTTGGCATCTTCTCATATGATCTTTGATTTGTAATAATTTGAGTTTGCAGAACAAGAAGATATAACAAAGGACAAGCCTTTAGGAGAGCATCTGACCTGGGATGACCTTGCCAAGATGTACACATGGAGAGTAGCTATGGAACCACTTAGAATGATTCCTCCAGTATTTGGAGGCTTTAGAAGGGCACTAAAGGATATTGAATATGGTGGTTATCTTATTCCCAAAGGATGGCATGTAAGAGAAAAAACCTTTTATAACATTAGCTTTGTGGTCCATCTGTTTATAACCTACTGGCTATTGTGTAGCAACTTTAACATGCAAAACGTCAATTGAATTAAGTTACTCATTTTTATTTTCATTGACTGATCACCAGATATTCTGGGCTACGAATATGACTCACATGGACAGTAACATATTCAAGGAACCAACAAAGTTTGAGCCCTCGCGATTTGAGAATCAATCATCTATTCCTCCATACTGCTATATTCCATTTGGAGGAGGAGCTCATGTATGTCCAGGTTATGAATTTGCAAGGATTGAAATACTAGTGGCTATTCATTATTAGGTCACTAGATTTACATGGGAATTATGCTGCAGTGACAACTCTTACAGAAGAGATCCAATGCCAATTCCTGCTCAGGGTCTTCCTGTCAAACTTATTCCAAAGAAAGTATAGTAGCATTTCTTTACTGTGCATGACGTGCTTAAACTGGTGGACCAGAGTATCTATAGTTATAATTTTTGATTATATATTTCTAGCAAAGTAAAAAAACATACAAATGTACTTCTACAGATTAATATGCAGTATTTGCCTTTCTGGATCACACACCCTTAGTTTTTTGGGGACACAATTTGAGACATAATTTTATTTTATTTATTTTTATAAAAAAACATCTGAAGAAAAGGTATATACCGGGTGAGAGATGTGGGGGGGGGGGGGGGATTTGCTGATAAAAAATGAAAGAGAAAAAAACGGGAAACAAAATTTAAAACAGCCATTGGAAAAGAGGGGTTCAAGGCCATACTCGTCAATAAATAGTCCAAGAATTTTGTTCCTCTTTCTAGGTAAATCATAATTTTAAGAGTATATTCCAAGTTTCTGCGGAAATTATAGTGAGGAGTTTGATTTGGTTGTTATGGTCAGAAATATCGTGATGAAAGTACTGAAGGATTCTTAAAGTATCAAAAGCTTCAATATTAATATACCTCCACCAGTATTTACAAGTGATCCCAGCCACTCGAGTATAGACTTGCATAATTTTACATGCTTATTTCTCATATACAACATTTCCTTAAAAGAACCATGAACACAAAAGGCAAGCTAGTTACAAGTTCTTCTCGATTATAAGCCACTTGTGTATGGCACTCCGGTTTGAGGTAACCAGCTATCTCCAGATATAAAGTTGGAAACCGTAAAATTAGCAGCTTCTGTAGCATTTATAATGTGATATCCAGGCCATGTAATTCTACTGCTAGTGTCTGATCCAGGTCCCGTGTTGCTAAACTCAGCATAATACAATGTACTTAGTGCAAAAGTTCCTGACCATTCATGCCAACCAGCAGAATTAATCAAACTATCCATAAAAGATTGCATATAAATTGTCCTTGAATACTCTTTCCAAGGCCTCCCGAGATATGTCTGTGTGCCTCCACTGCTCAAGGCTAAATCATCAGCACCTCTAACATTACAATTTTGTATTGAAATGCCTGTGTTCTGGTTTATATCGGTCCTTCCTTGTGCAGTTATAGCGTTAAATTGATTAGACAGTGGTAAACGTGGATAAATGTTACAATCTTGTAACACAACAGCCCCGTTACCAAATATGAAGTCAACTGTGCCATATATATCACATTCTGTGTAGAATTGCCTATTGGAGTGTGTGTATAGGGTATCTTGATACCCTTCAAAACTGCAGCTATAGAATGTTGACATATCTGCCCCACTTCGCATTGCTACCGCCTGGTGATTTGCTCCTCCTGCTGTGTTTCGAAATGTTATGTTTACTGCCACAAATCCTTGTCCCACTACAGCTGATAAACAACACAGAGTCACAAAATATTAATATCTTCATACTTTTTCAAACTGTAATCATTTGAAATAAATGTTGAATTCAAGTTAATCAGAAAATTGAAAATGTCTTACCAAATGTTGCAGAGTTGAAAGTTGTAAAGCCACCATCATTACTACGGTTGCCAGTGATCACTGTCTGATTAATTCCGTCGCCAATCATCATCACATATTTGTTGTTCTTTGGAATGGACACATATTCTTCGTAGACTCCAGCAGTGACATATATCACAAAGTAGCCGTCAGTAGCTACACTTTTGTTGGGAGCGAAAGTTAAGGCCTCGTTAATGGTAAGGAAGTCCCCAGTTCCATCTTGACTCACGATAACAATGTCACTCACCACTATATATTCACTATCACCCTCTTGAAGAAGCTTTCGTCCACCTATCTTCTCAAGAATAGCTTTGTTTTTGCCAGACTTTTTAAATGGGAATCTACTGTTTACAAATGCTCCTCTACTCCTAGGAGTATAAGATACTACTGGAACACTGTTTGTTTTCGGAATCCATCCAGTTCTAAAAAGAGCTAAAGAAACACTAAAATCTTTCGTAGCATTAACAAGAGGAATGGATATTCCATCTTTTAAACTCCAAGATGAAGCAGCTTGATCGAGTCCATCTAAACAAGTTTGTGTGTTTGTTAAGATGGAACTCATTAATGTATGAACATTGTCGATCTCTAAAGTTGATAAAGTTTGAGTCTGGCTGATTACTTTAGAAGATTCTATAATAAAATCGACATTAAGCTCAGCTAGTAAACGACAATCTTCAAGAGCAGCAATAGCTCCTGTTGTCAGACCAGAGCTTCTTTGAAGAAAATTGTGTGTCAATGACAAGAAAGTACGGGCTGTCGATAGGGAGTTGGTGAAGGAAGAGCGGCCATAGTCATACACATTGTTGTTATTTGGAAGAGAAGATCTACATAAGGATGGATAGGGTGTTGAATCACAAACATCGACAGCCTTAGCTGTCAGAGAAAACATTAATAATGGTAGTAGAAAGATGAGAAGAGTTGAGCTGAAAGAAGAAGAAAAACAGGGTTTGAAGGCCATGCTTATATATATGTTACAAGTTTTAACTAGAGATAGTGCTTGCAGTAATGGTTATGAGAGTAAGTTGATAGGTTATTTATAGTACCCACGTCAGGGACAAAAGAATGTCTCTCAGAATATTGTTGGTAGTGAAGTCAACTTGAATATATGGCTTCATAACAAACAAAAACCGCGTTTATAGGAATTGTAGATTGACTTTTCATTTTGAGTGTTAGGAATGGGACAAGTTGTCTTTTTTGATCTATTTATATAAGGCTGGCATTGCCAAAACTATGTCTCGTTTCATGTTACATGCAGCATCTCCAACCGATGAAATCCCTTATCTAAAAAGTTCATGTGACAGTTGAATAGTACAATTTATACATAATATCTTAAAACGGGAGTTCTCCAACATACATAAGCCCTTAGGTGAAATTTTAGCCACGCCCAAATGGTTGACTATATTTATCAAACCACTACATAATCAATTCAATCCCCCGATTGAATCGGGGGCAAACGTCTACGAAAAGATGCTTGAATTTAAGAAAAGGTCGCTTGGATTTATCCATGGTTTGTTTAGTTTATTCTATTTTGGGCCGTTTGTTGAAGATAGAAGTACATCAAAACCATATGAAGTTTTAGAATGAGCGGATTGTATCCATTGAGCAAATATTTGTTCGTTGCGATTACGGGTTGGATATCTAATTAGGCCAAAAATTAGGATACATTCCGGGAAAATCAAACTTCCATCGAAAAGAAGCAAATGATATCACCGTTTTTGTTTAATAAGATACCAAAGTGGATGTTTGACTCATTCCATACTAGAAATAATCGTAGGAAATCCTTTGGTAACACGGATTCCTATTTCTCAACGATATTTCATGATGATCTGTAGCCAAAGCCACATCATCTCTCTAGCTTCTCTCCTGCTAATTTCTTTCTCTCTCGCCACTCTATTGCAAAGGTATGTATCTTGTATCTATATCTTTTTTAACTTTTTCCCCATCAAATTAGGGTTTTTGTTTTTGATATATTACAATTTGGAGTTTGTGATTTGTTGGTTTCATCTCATAATTAGTGTAGAAATTGCATAAATTAGGGTTTATATGATTTTTTTTGCACAAATTAATGATTATTAGTTTATGATAAGTTGGGGAAGTTGGGGGGAAATCTGAAGCAATAAAACTGAGATGGGTTCCTCTTTGTTGTATTCTTAAGCAACAATACGTGTTTCTTTGAAATAAAATTACAAGTATATAACATATGGTGCAACTGCTTCTTCAATTCGTAAAAATAGTGATCTATGCATTCGAAATCTTCGACGAAATTGTGTGTCCGTGTATGTAGGTTTATCAGAAAAATAGTCATGATACAATCTAGCATGACCTTCTTCTCTATTGCAATTAATTACACGGTGATTCACTATAGAACCACCATGATGTGAGACTGAATTCGCTCTCTAGTGATGAAGGTAAACAACAACCATTTTCATTCTTGCTTCATGTTCTTCTTCTTCTTCTGCCTGCATAATATTGAGAATCATTCGTGTAATGTTATCCATTGAAATTGAATAATTTTGAAACTGATTTTGAATTTATCACGAGTTTGTATTTTATTCGGTTAATAATTTTATCATTTATTTATAGAATGTTAAAATATAACCGTTGGAATATAGTTATTGGAATAGAGCCGTTGAAATATAGCCGTTAAAATATAAGCGTTTGAATTTGAAAATAGTAATAAAATACACTTTTCAAAATATAGTCAACCATTATAATCAATCTCATTGGAGAACAACACCTTACAGATTCAACAAATTTTAACCAACCATTATGTTATATTATTTTAGTCAACCATTACAGGTAACCCAGTTGGAGATGCTCTATCTGATCTATATTGATTTGAAAAATTATACGAAAACTTGTACGGTAGCTCTTGAAATCGAAAAGCTGTTTTTGTATTAGCAATCGAAGATTTTACATACACACTACTCACTAGACAGACACAATTAATCACATATGCATATACTTGAAATCTCCGATAAATGACTATGCAGTCCTTTCCATTGCTTCATGTTTAATTTTTTTTTGGCCATTTTTAGGCCTACACGGAGCCTACAGACCTATACACAATTAAGTAACTTCTTAGTTTACTTGAGGTTGTTAATTAACGTACAGTACTAATGTTTAATTAGTTGAATATCGAGATAATCAGAAGAGAATTTATACGCGCACAGAAGAGTGCAAGGAAAAAGTTGCTTTTGTAGAAAACTAAACTGATATAGTGATATACTTATATATGTATGAACATGAGATTCATGCAACTGGTGAGACAAGCTGGTTTTTATATATATTGAAAGAACTTGTTAACTAGAGAACAGATACTCAGAGTATATATAGTGAGCATATACAAACTACATGACACGACGTTAACCACTTTTGTTCCTAAAAGTACTCCATGACTCCAACTAATCTATGACTCTCCTACAAAAACTGAAACAACCTACGACTACTTCAAACAGTTACAAACTCAACTGCCAGCTTGGTTATTCAAATAAAACTAAATATAAATAAAACAAATATATCTAACTCATAAGTTTAAGATTAATTTCCAACAATCACCCCCATAATCTTAAACTTATGAAACACTTCTCTTCATCTCGTTGTTGATACATATATTTTTTTATGAAACATTTATCTTCTTCATTTTTGTGTGATGCACTTTTCATCAACATATCCTTAATTTTGGAGCACTTCTCTCCACAATCTTTTAGGTGCACTTCTCACCATGTTGTGATGCACATCTCACCACCATCTTCTTTGATTTTGGAGCACTTCTCTCCACAATCTTTTAGGTGCACTTCTCACCATGTTGTGATGCACTTCTCACCACCATCTTCTTGGTCTACCACTGTTCTTGCAGCAGCACTGTCCACCTGGTAATTATTATTTTTTCATCACCTTTGATGGTATAGGCACATGCATATATATATATATATACACACACACTTCTCATCTTCTTCGACCCCTGCCTGCAGTAGCTTTCTTCCCTGCAGTACAACCACTGTAGAAAACACCATATGCATCCCATACTACACATGATGATTTCTCCCATCTTTTGAAATACACCCGATAGTAGCACCTTCATTTTCGCAGCCACCGTCGCTTCATGCCACTGCCTGCGACTACCTTCTTCTTATGCCTCAAGGATAAGAGGGAAAGCTGTTAAGCCTTGAACCCCCTTCCCCGGGCTTTGATACCGAATGTAGAAAACTAAACTGATATAGTGATATACTTATATATGTATGAACATGAGATTCATGCAACTGGTGAGACAAGCTGGTTTTTATATATATTGAAAGAACTTGTTAACTAGAGAACAGATACTTAGAGTATATATAGTGAGCATATACAAACTACATGACACGACGTTAACCACTTTTGTTCCTAAAAGTACTCCATGACTCCAACTAATCTATGACTCTCCTACAAAAACTGAAACAACCTACGACTACTTCAAACAGTTACAAACTCAACTGCCAGCTTGGTTATTCAAATAAAACTAAATATAAATAAAACAAATATATCTAACTCATAAGTTTAAGATTAATTTCCAACAGCTTTAATAGGAGTTGGCCACGCTCAGCTTAATGATAATTAAGTGGCATGCCGCACGCCTCGATCGAGGCTGGGATGGTCGATCTACGTTTTGTTAAAAAGATACAGATCGAGAGGAGTGTATATATATGTATATCATTAGTGTTCTTTCTCATATTAGTTAGGGGTTTGAACTCAGAATGAAATGAATAAAAATATTTTGTCAGTAACATAATATATGTCACTCTTTCGCATTATTTATTATATGTTGAGCATATTCTGCATAGTTTATACATAACATTTTGAATCCATTAGTATACCATCTTCATAAAGAAACCAAGACTGCACAGTAACTTACTAACTTGTCATAAACCACCTGAATATGGGGCTCCAGTCTGCGGTAACCAATCATCCCCTAATAAATAGTTAGATACCGTAAAATTACTAGCATCTGAAGCATTAATCTGGTGAACTCCTAGCCATGTAACTCTACCATCAGTCTGTGATCCTGGTCCCCTGTTATCAAACTCTGCATAATATGAGGTATTTAATGCAAAATCTCCTGACCACTCGCGCCATCCAGCAGGATTTATTAACTTGTCCATAAAAGATTGCATATAAATAGTCCTCGAATACGCTTTCCATGGCCTTCCAAGATAAGTCTCTGTAGCCCTATTGCTAGAAGCCAAATCATCAGCAGCTCTAATATTACAACTCTGTATTGAAATGCCGGTGTTCTGGTTCGGATCATCTCTTCCCTGAGCAGTGATTGCATTGAACTGGTTGTCTAGTGGCAGCCGCGGATAGATATGGCAGTTTTGAAATATAGCAGCTGCGTTACCGAATATGAAGTCCACTGTGCCATAGATGTCACATTCTCTATAAAATTGTCTTAGGGAATGTACATATAATGTGTCTTGGTACCCTTCAAAGCTGCAGCTATAGAAAGTTGATGAATCTGCGCCATTTCTCAATGCAACAGCTTGGTGCTTGATTGCTCCTGCCGTATTTCTAAAACTCATATTTACTGCCACAAATCCTTGTCCTAGAACAGCTGCATGGCATGAGAATATCGGTTTAATTAAAGAACATGAAACACAAAAAAGATTAAAGAGCTTAAAATTAAGGACACTTGAAAAAAATGGACGTGTAGAAGTATATAATTAATTAAAAGAGACTAATTTGTTGATTAGTACGTATCTTACCAAATGTTGAAGAATTGAAAGTGGTCCAACCATCAACAACACTACGGTTGCCCGTTATGATGGTTTGGTTGATGCCGTCTCCCATGAACATCAAGTACTTCATTTGCTTGCTGATGGTCACATATTCTTCATACACCCCGGCCGTCACATATATCAACAAGTAGCCATCACTAGCCACTGAATTATTAGGAGCCACCGATAATGCATCGCTTATAGTGGTGAAGTTCCCGGTGCCATCTTGACTTACCACCACCATTTCGCTCACCGGAATTTGATAAACATCACTATCTTGAAAAAGCTTTCTCCTGCCAACGGTCTCAAAAATGACTTTATTTTTCTTAGACATTTTCAAGGAAAAATGTCCATTTTTTAATGCTCCCTGCTGGTTGCTAGTACTAGACGGTCCTTTCGTCTTTTCACGAACCCACCCTTTTTTAAACAGAGCTAAAGAAACACTATAAAGTTTAGTGTCATAATTAGATAAAGGGGTGGATATTCCATTCTTTAAGCTCCAAGATGAAGCAGTTTCTTGAAGGCTATCTAAGCAAGTTTGTGTGTTGGTTAAAATAGCACTTAGTAAGGTTTGAACATCATCAGCCTGTAATGTTGATAGTGTTTGAGTCTTGTCTACAATTTGAGATGAACTCGAAAGAAAATCAATATTAAGATCAGCTAGTAGATGACAATCTTCGAGTGCTCGGATTGCACCAGTTGTCAGTGTGGGGGACTCATGGAGATACTTTTCAATTAGTCTCAAGAATTTACGAGCAGCCGATAAGGATTTACGCACCGAAAATCGACCATAGTCATAGACATTGGCAGTACTGGTATTGTTAGTTTGAAGAGAAGATGAGCACAAGTTAGGATAAGGGGTGGAATTGCAAACGGAGATGGAAGGAGGAGTACTACTATCATTGGCTAAGGTTGTTGAATAGACAAGTGCAAGTAGAAATATGATAAAAATTATGTTCAACAAGGAAGAAAAGATACAGAACTTAGACGCCATTAATTAGTTGGGGCTGTATGGGAGCGAAAAATGTAGTGCAAATGTGGAGTCATAATGCATGGCTACCGAATGCTTATATATTTGAAAACTTGGAGCTCAAGTCAGCTTGCATGGCTCCAAAGACACTAAAAACAAAACATTTGGTAATATTGTTGTTGTTGTCCATATGTGCGTCATTAATTTAAGATTCTTGTAACTACAAGTCTAGTGATATTATAAATAGTTTCTATGTGCTGAATAAATATATATATATATATATATATATATATGCTGTCTGTTGGTTCTCATACGCAGATTATGTCAACGGATCGAGTAGAAAATCTTCACTAGGATGCATTCTTATAGTGCTCTAATTTCATAGTTGTATAGGAGTATTAGTATATTTCATCTAGGGTGTGAATCAATACAGAATAATCGTATCGGTGGTTGGAACATAAAAATTAGGAGCCGAAACCACCAAGTATAGGAGCCGAACATTTTGGTCAGAACTGGTAGTAAAAATTATAGCGGCTAGATACTTGCATTTTATTTTGGTTATTCTAAATATCTATTTTTCAATAAATGTTATTTTTCAAAATTTATCTAAAAATATGATTTTGTAATTAAGTGCAAATTAATTAACCAAAACAAAAAATTGTAATTTGAATCAATTTCAATTATATAACACACTAGAATTATATGAATCAACAAAATGCAACTTTTTAACAAATTAAAATCGGGGATTGAGGTTACCTCTATATGAATATTATATTTTGCAATAAAATTAAGGTATAGATCAGTTAAATATTTTTGTAATAAATTTTATAGATCTTGAAATAATTAATAAATACATATGACATGATCAATTCTTCATTTTTTGATAATTTACTTTTCTTTTTATAATTTTGTGAACTGGTATTCCACATTACTTTTGGAAAAATAAAAGTTTTTTTATAGAACACTTCTTGATTCTCAAAAAGTAACTCCTAAAAAAATATTTACTACTACACTAAAAAACATCTTATAAAACTTTTATATATTTTAATTTTTTAGGGATTAAGAATTCACTTTAAAAAGGTATAAAAACATTTTATATTATCTTAAAAAAGTTATGATGATTAAAAAAAACCAAAATTATATTTACAAATCTCAAAGCCTTACTACAAAGTAAAAATTACAGTAAAGGATTACTTTCACTAGCTAAAACACAAATTTAATTGCTGAGTTTCAGAGTTTAAATCCTGTGAAAGACAAAATGAAGATTTAGAGTTTAAATTTTGTGAAATACAAAATATATGGAAGTATGTGTTAAATTATATTAAAGAAATGATTAAGATACATGAGAAATATTTTATGAGAATCATTTTTTAATTAGAAATTAGAAAATTATATAGCTCGTAAAACATGAATATGCATAATATATTTTAATTACAATACTTTCCGTTAATTCAAAATTGCATGGACTGTTACTTGTCTATTTTTATAAAGATTTTACTTATAATTAATTTCATGACAACCGCCTATATGAATTTGAAAATGCATATATCACGGGTCAAGCTAAGATCTACAAGATAATAGTCAATTACTAAATGGTTGGATAACAATATAGCTGGTGGATAACCATGAAGGTTTGAAGGAATAATAATATGATTCAATAATTTCCATGGTTCTAAATTTGCAAGGAGAGCTAGATCTTTCAATTACCATGATGGTTAGCGACTTAGCGGTACGTGTGTGTGTATGTATATATGTATGTATGTATGTATGTATGGGGGGCAGGTGCAGCCTGCAAATCTACGAAATTAGATAGGTTTGGATGACAAAAAATTAGTAGTAATTAATAAAGTAATTAGTCAGTTCAATTATGAGGTTTAGACGTGCCTAATTAACTTCTCTGTTTGGTAAGGATTGGTTTCATTTTCAACATTTTTTTTAATAAACTCGTATTTCGCGGAATAAATCGGATGAGATGTTACTATCTATATTAATATATTGGAATTTTTTAAATGAAGCAAGCTCAAGAGACAAACCATATATATAATTATGTTTTGTGCCAATATTATATAATTAGTTCTAAAATCAGTGTCTAGGAAATTTAGTTAATATATGAATATCTAGGAAGTTTAAGTTCCTGGGAACTACAGTAATTTTAATTAAATTATTTGATTAAATAAAATAAGGGAAGTGTAACTTCTTTCAGACTCAATTTTAAATAACCATAATATGTGGGAAGATTTTTACCCATCCCATCCTTAACTATTTGAATTTCTCATGAATTTAAATTCTCACACGAAACACCAATCACCAAAAAAATTTCTCACTTTCTATTAATTTTAAATATTAAGGAACTCATATTTTCGTGAATACCCCGATTTAACGCACAATAATATGGTAAGTGCTGTATATATAGATATATTAATACCACGTAGATACCCGTCAACAATTCATACACACTATATGAATATATACAAAAAAACATAGATCACATCTACCTTCAATCAATCACTTACCTTCAATCAATCACTTGAATGCGTCGTTTTCAACCAACCCTATCTAAGGTGTCATGTCACCTGTGAGATTTAATGCCTCTGTATCCAAATTTAACTGATCTGACCACGTCCTTTTTGATCTACCTCGCTTTCTCTTCAAAATCCTCTCAACTCTTTTAACCGCAGCTGATGTCCGTCTATGACGAACCTGTCCAAACCGGCACAATCGTCCCTCCCTAATTATTTTTTTAAAAAAATATAAAATTATTTTTTAGAAAAGGAAAAACAAATAATTACAACCAATTTTTTTCTTCAAAAAAGACAATAAAAGGAACGAAGGGAATAATAAATGAACTGAAAAGATATTTTGAAGGAATTATGATATATACATATATATACAGGGCAGAGCCACCGTAGGGCCAGCATACGTGGTGGGCCTGCTGAGATTTCAGATGCTACTAATTTTTTTTCGTTTTTTAAGTTTCAAAGTTAGGCTACAGAATAATAGATGCAATTAAAATGGAACCAAATATCTGTATATTTAAGATAATATAAATGATTATTTATCTTTAATTATTTTGTATTATTTTTATTTAAATAGGAAAAGTTTTAATAAAATTTATTATTTGAATAAAAATAAAAATGATAACAACTATGTATAATAATTGTATATACTATTATATCAAACATGATTGATAGATATTATGAATCTTTATTGATGAGTTTTTTTTAATTCAATTGGATCTCTTTTAAAAATATAAAATATAATTTTATTATAATTGTAATATATTTTCTAAACTTGTTATAATATCATTGTAAAATAATAAACTACATAAGTTATAAACTAATATTTTCGGTAGCCATATCAATTTATTTTATTATTTTATATTATATTTTAATTATAATTTTATTTATATTTTCAAACAAACAATAAAAATATTATTTAAAAAAATGTTCAGTTTAGTGCTAGAAATTTAACCAAATTTCTGGCTCCGCCACCGCATATCTATATTATATTATTATAACCAAATTAGAGAATATTTTTTTTAAAACTCTTGGGTGAACCATAAAAAAGATCCTAACCGTCCAATTTTAGGTGAACCATAAAAACAATCCTAATCATCCAATTTTAATAAAATATAATTTTAGAAAAGATTTATATCATACATACAACTCTATCCCCGATGGTCCTCCTTTTATACAACTCATGGATAATATTATATTATATTTAAATTATATTTTATATTTTAAGAATCCTACTTATTATATAATTTTTATTTAATATATCATTTTAAATTTTATGAATACTAATATATAAATATCATTGTATAAAAAATGTAAAAAAATTAATAATTACAATCTAAAAGTTATTATATTTATTAAAAATATAATAATTAACCACAATTATTTCTTTTCTAAAGGCGAGGCTAAAGGCGCGGATTACCTCTTCTTTTGTTTCAGTTTTAATTGATGAGAAATAAGGATTCTCAAGTTGACCACATGATTTGTTCACGAAATTATTATTGGACCCTAATTTTTAAAAATTAATCTTCTAACTAAAAAAATCACAAATTATTCTCCTAAATAATACACATCTTCTAAATAAAACACACAAATATTACCTTATTGAACATTAATCTTCTAACTAAAAGACATCTTAAATTAATCTCCTAACTAAATATAAGTCTAAACAAATATTATCTTATTGAACATTAATCTCCTAAGAAAACACACAAAAATTATTTTATTAAAATACACATACAAATACAAAAGTATATGAAATTTTTTATAAAAATATATACATATAATATTAAATAAAGTTTAAATTATTATTATAAAAAATTAAATTCAAATCATATAAAGAAAATATTAAAATAAAAATTATTTGAACTATTAAAACAATTCGATCCGGGATATAAGCTAGTCACGTATATTATTTTTATGCCACGATTATTCGAAATAAATGATAAGTTAATTGGAAAAGATTAGCATAAAATAATACTGATATAAAACCGTGAACCAAATTCCTGGCTCCGCTGATATAAAAGTAGTGGAGTGGTTTATATAAATTTTCAAAAAGGATGTATCCAAATTGTTTATGAGGAATTATTTTTCTAAAAAAAATTTCAAAGGCAGTAAACCCCGTGAAATTGTATTCAGCATTTACAGACCTTGTTCTCCTTTAGTATGCGAGGCATTGTAAAGTTTAGAGATCAATAGTAAAGAAATTAAGAGATCATTTGATATTCTTGTAATACAACATCAATGCAACTAATATGAGGAAAGTACAACGGTTCCTACATGTACTAGCTACAGTAAATTTTGATTCAATTCAGAATGAATTTCAAAGAATGATAAGAATATAAGACAAAGATACAATGGGCATCACTCATAATTACAAGCTACTTGAATATGGAGCTCCAGTCTGCGGTAACCAATCATCCCCAAGTAAAAAACTTGACACTGTGAAATTTCCAGCATCGGTAGCATTGATCACACGATATCCAGGCCATGTAACTCTGCTTGCAGTGTTCGATCCAGGCCCCGTGTTACTATATTCAGCATAATACAATGTACTTAGCGCGAAATCTCCAGACCACTCGCGCCATCCAGCTGAATCAATCAATGTATCCATGTAAGATTGCATATAAACGGTCCTTGAATACAATTTCCAAGGCCTGCCAAGATATGTCTTTGTACTACCATTGTCAGAAGCCAAGTCATCAGCAGCTCTAATATTACAGTTCTGTATCGAAATGCCCGTGTTCTGGTTTGGATCAGTTCTGCCTTGAGCAGTAATGGCATTAAACTGGCCGGACATTGGAAGGCGCGAATAAATGTTACAATTTTGAAACACGACAGCTGCATTTCCAAATATGAAGTCAACTGTGCCATAAATGTCGCATTCTGTGTAGAATTGCCTTAGGGAATGTACATATAATGTATCTTGGTATCCTTCGAAACTGCAGCTATAGAATGTAGACAAATCTGCGCCATTGCGTAGTGCTACAGCTTGATGCTTGATTGCTCCTGCTGTGTTCCTAATGGTCAAGTTCACCGCAACAAATCCTTGTCCCACTACAGCTGCATTATTGATTGGTGACATAAACAATGATTAATATTGCACTCATATTTCCTTTATCAAGAAGTAGATTGTTTTTTAATTCTTTTTTAGCTCAGCACTTCTATTTCTTTTGTTTGTTACTCAACTAAGTTAGGATTGTTCTCTGTTTGTTTATAGTTGTCTCTCTGCAACAAGTTTGGAAATTGGAAACCGTAAATTTTTAAATGTTTGATATGTTTCTTAAATTTATTTCTCATTAACTAGTCATAGTTGCTAGTTAGTAAAGAAGATACTAGACTTCTCTAAAGTTCCTGGTGCGATCAAACAAATTCAAGTTTACTATTCAGAAATTGCCCAGTTTTCGAAAGTCATTCGGTGCAGGTCAATTTAATACTTCAACATTCAATATACGTAAATACTTTAACCTTTTTCATAGGACAGCAATGGCATTTTACTAACGTCTAATATGGCAGTGCAGATATACTTGTATATTTTTTATCTCTAGAAATTAAACTGTAAAAAGTTAATGATTGAGGTGAAATATTAAGCTAGATATTAAAATGACTTACCAAATGTTGAAGAATTGAATGTAGTGGAACCATCAACAACATTATTGTTGCCGGTGATCACCGTCTGATTAATGCCGTCACCGATCATCATCAAATACTTTTTATTCTTGGCAATGGACACATACTCTTCATAGACTCCTGCCGTGACATATATCAAATAGTAGCCATTACTGGCTACAGATTTATTTGGAGCGGCTGCGATAGCATCGTTTATGGTGGTGTAATTGCCGGTTCCATCTTGACTCACAATCACTATATTATTCACCACAACTTGATCAGTATCAGTTTGGAGAAGCTTTCTTCGTCCCACGGTCTCGAAAATTGCTCTGTTTTTCTCGGACATTTTCAATGGTAACTTGCCATCTTTAAATGCACTATGTTTCTTATGAGGCTTAGATGGACCCCTGTTCTTGTTATGCACCCACCCTTTTCTAAATAGAGCTAAAGAAACTCTATAAAGTCTAGTGTCATTAGCAAGAGGAATAGAAACGCCATTCTTTGATCTCCAAGATGAAGCTGTTTCATCAAGTCCATCAAGACAAGTTTGTGTGTTGGTTAAAAGTGCACTAAGTAGGGTTTGAACATCATCAGCACGCAATGTCGAAAGAGTTTGAGTTTTATTCACAACTTGGAAAGAATTTGTTAGAAAATCAATGTTAGATTCAGCTAGTAAACGACAATCTTGTAGCGCACCAATTGCTCCCTTTGTCAGAGTGGAAGGCCGGCTAAGAAATTTTTCGATCAGTGACAAGAATTTTCGAGCAGCTGATAAGGATTTTTTGACCGAAAATCTGCCGTAATCATAGACATTGGCTGTGGCATTGCTGTTTGGAAGAGAAGATCTACATAATGAAGGATAGGGAGTGGAATTACAAATGGGGATGGAAGTAGAAACATTAGCTGAGGAAGAGATTGAGAATAATAGCGAAAGCACAAAAATAGTGAGAGATACAGTGACAGAACAAGACATTTTGAGAGTTAAGGCCATGGAGTTTAAATGAATGACAATGTTAGAGATGAATGAATGTGGAGAAATGTATAGTATTAAAGTTCATATATATAGAGTAGAGGGAGAGACTAGGTAACGTCTAATTGTCATGTTAATTTTTTTAAAAGAAGTTTCATAGTCTTGAAATCGAAGAAGTCCACTTGCATGGCTATCAAAAATCAATTCAAAACCGCGTCCATCTCTAACTTAGGTTTCAGTTAACTATTAGGCGACCAAGTAACTTTCGGGTGGAGGTGCTAGCTTGTTTAAATTGATTATACTATTATTGTATGTTTGGAGTACTTAATTCAAGAATTTAACTAAACCGTTTCTAATTAACTTCTGATTGGATTTTGCTACATGGATTATGGCAAATCCCAAGTGGGGTCCTTGTACCTATATGTAACATTGCCTCATTATATTATATGCTGGCACTAAAAATGTGTAAATTGTAATGCAGCTTCTAAGTGCATGCAATTCCTTTTAGTGACCATTTTTGAGTAAAACATGGTGTTGGTGTATCTATCGAGGGACGGAACTGGTGCATGTGGGGCCGTCGCCCCCCAAAACTCCCCAAGATGTTATATATATTCAATTTTTATATTTAAAATATATATATGTTTTAGTGCATTTAGCCTCCCAATAATTTTTATATATTTAAATTTTATGTTTAAAATTCATAATATAATGTATTTAGTCCCCATAATTTATTAAATATCTTTAATTTTTATGTTTAAAATTCATAATATGGTGTATTTAATCCCCAAAATTTAAAATATCTTTTTAATACCTCAAATTTTATCAATATTTTAAAAAATATTAATTTTTTATCAATAAATATTCATAATATATATTATTTAACCCTTTATAATGTACGATATCTTGTGTATTTCGTTTTTAAAAATTGTTGTTTAAAATTTCCCCCCCTAAAAAAATTTCTGGTTCGTCTCTGTATCTATCTATCTATCTATCTATCTAATTAACATCTGATTTATATATTAATGATTCTCGCTAAATTTGGTTTTTAACTGCCAAATTATTTGTCTAATTTTCTCATTAACTAGTTTCGACTAGAGCAGTAGTAGATTAAAAAATATAATCACTACGATTAACTTTCACATGAGATAAGATAATGAAACATAAACTAATAGGAATGATTTGATTGGATGTAGTTCCTTGTAAACAAAAAGGTGAAATTGGTGGATGAGACAAGTTGTTGCTACCCGATAAGTGGTTGAATATAATGGTGAATAAATAATTTACATGCCGCCAGATTTATGGGTGCTCTTCACTGTTTTTACCTAATGTACAACCACAACATCTCATGCATGATACATGGGAGTACTATGTAAATGTCTTTGATTGGAAAGAATATAATTTACTGAATGTAATAATCTCCACCCGATTCCTTTTGTCACGACACGTTTTTAATAATTTATTATAAAAATATTTTATCTTGTATAATAGCTTTCAAATTATTAAGTTACTAAAGACTTACACCATTTTGACTAAACTTAAAATTATGATTTGCGATTTAAAATAACTTAATTTGATAAGCCGAGAGTTTAAAATGCATGCATGTTTTGGTAATTTTGTATTATGAGTGACTTATGAGTTTTTAAAAATATAATAATAAAAATAAAAGTGACATATGAGTAATTTATAACATATGGATAACTTTTATCAAAATAGAAAAAAAATAAAACAAGTCACTGAAAAAAGTACATAATACTTACTTCTGATTTTAAGTCAGTTTTTAACTTATTTCTGACTTTATGTAAATTCCTGGCTTATTACACAAATAGACATTTTTCAGCTTAAAATCAGAAAGCCACGACTTAAAGCCTAGCCCTCTTAATAGGATTCTTTTAATGTTTTTAAGAAAAATGGGAAGATTCCATTGATTTGCTCCAAGGAGGAATATTTAAAATAATCTTATATAATCTTTAATATAATATCATATTTATAAAATTTAACATATTTAATTTTAATTTATCTTGGTTATTGAATATTAATATATATTTTGTGACGAATAAAATTAGGGAATTAGCTCAAAATAATTGGAATGGAAATAGTAAGTTCTTTGCTTGAGAGTGAATGATTATTTACATTTTTCTTACCTTAGTTGTAATATTTTTTTATTTCCTTAATTTTATTTATATATATATATATTTTTAAATTCATGTCTCAATTTGCCGAACTAAGCTGAGTATATATAGGGTGTGCTTATTTTATCTCTAAATTAACTTATAAATTATAGAATGTATATATATATTTTTTAATTTCTAATATTTCTTAGATAAATTAAATAAAGTTATAATATTAAATTAAATCGTGCATAACCGACTTGTTGATTCACTAAAACCATAAAACTGATATTCAAGAAAGAACAAAGGATTAGTCCCACCCACTACAAAGTAAATCATACACATCAACTAACTAATTAAGCATAATTTTATTTAATCAATTGCAGGGGAAAAACTAAAATATATTATAAAAATCTATATATGTGATAGTGATGTCCATTTCAATTGGAAATATCGAGACTTGAGACGACTGTATTATATGTGACTTTTGGGGTTTTTGTTTTTGGTAGGGCAAAAAAAAATACAAATAAATCTCTTTATTTATTTGCGATAGTGATTAGGTGATGTCAATTTGAATTCTATTTCAACATACATATCGAATTGCCTAACATTACCTTGATGGCTTGATGCACGTACGTTATCCTGAACGAATAAAGCCTGAATCGAGTAATGTAGGGTTTGTTTGATTTTGACCATCGCTACCTCACAAGTCACGAATACGATTAAATTGATTTCAGTAACTAGCTAAAAAAATTAAATTGATCCAGTCAACACGCTCAATTATGCTGACACGCACATGTCAACTTGGCACATAAATATCTTGATTATTTAACATTCTATTCTTTTTCCGGACGAATTTTTTAACTGATCCATCATCAGTGATTAAAATATGCAATGATATATATTTCTTCAACACATATCTGCAAAATTTTATTTTTATGTATAATCATCGAAAAATGGATTACGTGCTTAGTTGTTAGGTTAAATTAATTATATTATTAAGTATTTTTATCAAGAAAATTGATTAATTTTTGTATTAAAGCTCATTTCCTACAAATACAAATATTAATTTGTATTATTGTTAGAAACAAATAACATAAACTTAATTATTCAAATTAAATAAATATCAATTTTTCGTCAAAAATAAAAAATAAATATCAATTTATAAAAAAAATTAAATAAATTTAAAAATAATATATGACAATAAAATACAAGAATCATAAGCTAATTATAAATCCTATATATAATTAATAAATGTAAGATTGAATTTTGGTCAAAATTCGGTTGTCATCGATTTTGGCCGACAGTACCACATATTAAATAAAAAATGGTATATTTTAAATTAAATATAGAGAATTGTTGAATTTAATATTAAAAAATTATATTAATATTTAAATTACTACTGAAACTTTAAGTGTTAAATGTTATCAAAAATATATTAAAAGTAAATATTTGTATTAAACATATTTATATTAATATGAATGAAAAGTTTTAATTGGTTGTGAAATAATAAATCAAATGGATTCCATTCCATTCACGTTAATCACACTTATTAAAAAAATTCATTCTACCATGCACGGTCACATTATTTGTGAAAAGAAATATTTTTTTATTAAAATCTCTAGCATTACTCGTAACAAAGTAAAATGATAAGCGAAATATACGCATTTCCCCATTTGTGTCATGTTTATTGTTTTTTAAGCTAATTTATCATGTTTATTGTTGATCGGCCAAATTTAACCATTTTTCCATTATTTTAATAAGTTTATAATTATTAAAAAATATGTATTATTTGCTAAATAAAATAAAAAGAACTATTATAATTAATATTAAATTTATCATATTTATTGGAACTCAATTTTTTTGGGTTTAATATGTTTTTTTTGCTAGTTAATCTTCTCCAAAACTAGAAACTAGCTTATTAGCTAAATTATCTATGCGGCATTTAGGTGACATCCAAGTGTTTGTTTGTTTAACCTTCATTTATCCAGAAACTTTAAATACCTCGGAAGTTCCATTTGCAATATTTTGCAATGATATTTAGTTAACGCTTGTATATGAAATTTAATTGCAACTTTCCACAAAATGTGGGAATTAGTTGTTTACGCTACACTTGGTGACTTTTAAGTGTAAATACATAATCGAACAAAAATTTACACTTCCAAAGAATTTGATATAGGAAATAAATATCCATGAATTATAATTTCTATAAGAAATGAATTCTCATGATCAACCAAACACAACCTCTAAGTGGCACTTTTTAGAGGATATGTAAAAATTGAAGCACGGCAACATTCTTTCCCATTAGCAAAAAAAATATAGATAACCATATTTGTTTGGTTATATTAGTTGAACCAATAAATCTTTTAAGTATAATTTTATATTATTATAATTATAAATAACATCATGGAAGTACATGTTTTTCCCTTTAACTAAAATTTTACCTTATCATTATATATAAACATTTTAATTAATTATTTTACATATTACTATGGAAGATGCTCTTACGTCCATTAAAAGATTTGCGTTTGAGTATGATAATTTTATTTGTCTTAAGATGATGTTATTCATAAATGAGCAAAAAGCACTTAAGATTGATCTTAGAAAAATTATTTCAGATTAGAATGTTTTCTAGTGTAAAAAGATTGTAGCATTTTTGTAAATATATAAAATTTTCTGTAATTACAATAAAGTCATAGTATATTTATATATGAAATTCTTTTAATCTTATATAATTACCCAATATCATCCTCAGGAGTATGATAATCTTCATGAATTTATCTGGACCGGTGTATATAAACAACTGCAGGAGATCTTATTTGAGCTCCCGTAACAGGCCCTCATGCTTTCATGATTTATAAATTAAAAATTGGATACAATTTCTAATTTATGAATTATATAAACCAAACGGACCTTAAATAATCAAACAATAAAAAGGAACAGAGAGAATAAAAAAAACGACGGGCTACCAAACCTGAAGTATTAAACTCGATCCATACGTTAACTTTCTGCAACTTGGATCCAACAATTATTTGTTTAATTGGCTACATATCTCACACATTAATGAAGCTTCATAATGAGATTTACATAGATACTGACAATAATCCTGATCCAGTTGGTTTTATATTTTTATAAAATATTGTTATATTGATATTTGTCAATGTAAAATAGTCTTCTACAGTAAGTATACAGTACTTGCTTCATTACAAAAAGTCAAAGTAGTACATGGTAATTAAAGTTAAACTATAGCAGAATGTTTGTTTAACATAATTTCTAAATGGCCCTTTAACTATGCCCCGTTTGTGTAAACTTATAAGCGGTTTATAAATTAAAAAGGTTAGTATAGATGTACTTTTTCTGAAAATAAGTAACTTATTTTCAAATTTGGAAATAAGATTTGGTCTTAAAATTTTAAAATAAATATTAATTTTAAAAAACAAATATGAAAATACTTTTTTTTAAAAAATAATTTATTATTTATAAACTAAGCCAAACACCCCTGTATAAAAGAGTACTTATTGTTGCATGCTCAACGTGAGAACACAGAAAAGAGTTAAAGGTGAGTGTCAACAATTCGAAATCTAAGTCATTCATTCACAGCCTGTCCCCTAACAGCTTAAGATCCTTACGCTGCTCGATCCTTCTCTACATCTTTCTTTATGCCGACACGTCACCGACTTTTACGGGGTCAAATAATGTGTCGATTTCATTTAAATAACATCGATCCATCTAAAATTCACTATTTCCACAACTAAATTATAAACATGTACGGTTTGACATTTATACTATCTATACTGTATTATAAAGTAGTGAACTTTTTTTTAAAATATTTTAAATACTGAGGTGCACCATAGAAATGATCTTAATTATTCAATTTTAATAAAATTTAATTTAAGAAAAAATATATATCATACATACAACTCTATCCCCGATAGTACTCAGATAATATTATATTATATTTAAATTCTATTCTAAATTTTTTATTGTAAAAATCTATATTACCTAAAATTTACAACTTTAGAGAATGATCGAAATGACATCTAGATGAAAGAATGGAAATGACATCAATCTACAACTTGAGAGATACAATCTTTCAGATTGATGATTCAAGTGATCGGATGAAGGAGTTGAAGGAGAAGCTGGTGGAATTGTTGAAGGTAGCAGAGAAGAAGCTGCTGGATAAGTTTTTGACTGAAAACTTTTCTTACAGAAGAGTTTAAGGAAAGGTAGAAAATTCAATCTCTAATACATTTGTCTATGAGGTTTCTGACATCATAAGTTAAATTTATGTTTTACTGAATAAAGCATAAATTGGGGTATATTGTTAGATATTCAAACACTGATGCTGTCAGAGATTAATACAGTCGGAGTTTACTGAAGACAATCAGAGTTTAAGCTGACGTCATCAGAGTTTGGAAGCTGTCAATCAGAGTTTACTCAACCGACAGAGTTTATGAAATCAGAGTTTGACAGCTGGTGTTCGATAAATCAGGGATTGATGTGAGATAAAGATGAAAGTGTTTTAATGCAATTATATTACCTTTCTGAAAACTATCTTTTAGGAAGATAGTGATGGCAATAATATTTCTGTATTTAATGATCATTATCTTTTCCATAATAAGACACTATATAAACACAGAATTAGGTTTACATTGTAATAGTTTTAAGTGATTATCATTCTCATAACCTAGCAGCTCTTAAAAACTTTGTTTTTTTTAGAGAGTTTTGTATTCAGTCAAACAAAGTTAATACAAAACAGAAATTCTTTTACATACTTGTGTCCATAATCGATTGTTTGATATTATATTCAACCTCTCTTCTATAATAGTGTATTATCTGGGTAACAATACTATTATATCATATATATATATATATATAATAAAAGTAAGAGACATCTTATTTAAATACTACCAAATGTCAAAAGATCAATTCTTAATAATTACATAATATTATATACTAATTATTTAAAATATATTTCATATTAATCTTTTAAATAAAACACACAAATATTATCTTATTAAAATACAAATAAAATATATCAAAAATTATATAAAATATATACATATAACATTAAATAAAAATTAAATTATTATTATAAAAATAAAAATATATTCAAATTATATAAAAAACTATTAAAACAATTCGATTCGTGCATCGTACGGGATATAAGCTAGTATCCGTAAATTGTAATGTAATATAAATATATTGTCTAATCTTAGTAATTTATTCATATTTAATTGATTTTTATCTAAGGTATTGAATTTTATGTTATATACAACGTATTTTATCGTGTGTATTGTTGATGTTTACCATATTTTTAATGTTACTTTTTCTTATTTTATACATGACACTGCATATAATTTTAGTTGTTAATTGAAGAGTTTTATACTTAAATTATTTTAATAATTCTATTTTTAAATAAAATATTTTTAAAATATTGAATAAAACCTTTTTATTAAAAAATTTAATTGCGTCAAAAGAATCAAATAAAAGAAACTTTTAAAATATTTTTTCATCCGAGACTACAATAATTTTTAGTTTGGAACTCGAAGTCTTGAACCATGCGAGTAGACGTGATATATGTATATTGTACAACTATAAGCAACACCAATGTCGAAATTTCCTCATGCTAATGCTTTCATCTGTTTCAGATTAATTATTATTTAAAAAATTTATATATATTGAAAATTTCAAATATTATATTCTTTTTTATTTTTATCTATAATTATTGTATTAATTAAATATGTTTTAGGAAAAAAGTTAATATTATAAATAGTACTTAATAAATAAGAATATCATTGAAAAATTGTACAAATTTTTTTGTTAAGTGAAGAGGTTAACAATAATTGTAAGATAAATTGTTTAAATGCAAAGTCATTATTAATTTGGAAGAGGCGGAGTAATAATTGTATTGTTGAAAAATAAGTATAAGGGCATGGAACACTGGGAGAATAAAATAGCAGCATGTAGAACGACTTTGATATATGAGTTTGCATAAACTAACCAGCCATGCATGACTTGCTGAGTTGCTGTATGCCTCACTAATAATGCCTGTACGTACTAAAAAGTCAAAATCAAGAACTAAAACAAGTAAATTGACTTCCAAGAATTCTAGCTTGCATGATAACGGTATATCAAAATATAATACAAAGCAGAAACATCCAATTTTTATTCAACTTGTGGGAATAATGACTTTGGTGATGTCGGGGTGTTTGTTTTTTTTAAGCATTTGCGCGTTGCATTAAATATTTTATAGACTATTTTAGAAAAGGTTAGATAGTATTGGACTAGTAGTATATAAATTTCGTCAGGTGTAGTAGTCTTTTAGATGAAATACTGCCAAGACAATTCAAATTAGTTGGACCTTGAGTATATATCTCCTGTACGCTCGCTCGCTCGCCTGGTAAGAAGTTAAAACGTACACATCTCGCTTTGCTCCAAATTTGACCACGACTTGGTTTCGATCCTCCCCATCAGGCCATCACCGCGAGTTTGGTACTCCTACAATGTTCTGTTCATCATGATATATTTAAATTCTATAATTTGAGTGGCCATATAATACTTAAAAATAATAAATATTTATTACTCTTTCCTTTCCGTTTGGTATATAGTTCCCGCTAGTTTTTTTTGATTAATTTGACTTATAACTTTAAGTATTTTATAGCCTTATAGTTCCCGTTATTTAAAGTTGCTAAAAACTTATATTTAGATAAGGAAAACTACAATAGATATATATAAGTATATAACTGATGAATATTCAAAAATTAATCTCAAATTTTTTCTCAATTGATGTAGTATGGTATTATAATAATAATAATAATTTATAATAGATATAAATATTTTAAATTATAACTTTTGATTTTTAAGTTTTCATTTAATATTTCTATAAAAGTTTATAATTAATTTCATATATATATATTTATATTAATAAAATTAATAATATAATTATTATTAAAAATGAATTTTTTTAAAAGTATATAAATAATTTAATTAAAAACAACCATGTAATTTGAAGTTACAATGATAAACCAAACACAAACTTTTAGACCTCGTTTGTTTTGCAAGTTTTATAATTACGTAATAATTCAAATCTCCAAGGAACTAGGTTACTATGTGCATGGATAAATGAAAAACACGTGTTTGGTTTATAAGTATGTAACTTATCTATTTTATTGTTTAGTTATAATAATAAAATAAATTTACTTATACAAATAAATAAATATATAAAATTGTAAAATATTTAATTAGAAACTTTTATTTGATTTATGAAAATTATATAATTAATTGTTCATGTATAATAATAAAATAATTTATTTATACAAATAAACATATAAAATATCTATTATATAATAATTCAGCAAAAAAAATAAAATATATAATATTCAATTGCTAGTTCCAATATATATATGTGTGTGTATAATCTTATTCTATTTCAAATAAAAATAATATAAATAGAATTAAATAATACGTTTATAATAAAATTATATACATACATATACATGTACGTTTTTATAATTTTGTGATTATTTTTTGTTATATAAATATACAAAAAATTGCATTATATATTTGTCACGTAAAAAATGAATTATAATTTTTATATATAATTTTGGAATTATTTTTATTTATATTTTGATATATATTTTATAATCTTAGCAAACAAATAATTCAATATATGATATTATATTATTTAATTAAAAACAAAACACACGCATGACCGTGACCTAGGTAACTGAGTTATCGTGTCTTGCAGTAACTCCATATACTATGAAAGTGTGAGGTACTTAGATTTTATACAACTAAGCACAATTTTTATGGAGGTTACAAGGAACTAGGAGTTACAAGGAACTAAGCACAATTTCCGGTAACTCCATATACTATCAAATTTCCAGTAACCTATGGAGTTACCTTGGTTTAAAGCATATATCATCGAAGAAACAAGGTGGCTACTTACTTAAAGTTCCTAGAAAATAGGTTAATGTTCTAAAATTCTTAGGTTTATTGGATCTGGTTTGGTTTGATCTAACAAAATTATATTAAACCAAAATAGTAGTATTAAATTTATAAATATTATAAAATCAAATAATAATTTCAATATATATATATATATGTATTATAATTCACAACTTACTAATTTGTTATGATTCTAAAATCTCTTTTTTTTCTCATCCGCCGCTAACAATATCAATGCCACCAATGTAGGTCAAACAACTCATGACATCTAGATAAGTATTAGTAACATTATGTAAATATTTAAGAATATAATTTAAAATTATATATGTGTATGTGTGTGACTTATAATATCTTATTTTAGCAAAATACCTCACAATATATTAGTGACATTAACACGTGCTTCAATTATGTTGGGACATATGAACTCAAATTCATGAAACATTATGTTGATGATTCCTTCTACCAAATTTTTTGGGACCGTTGTATGTATAAACATCACTTTAAACTCACATGATAGTGGTCTATATCGGCCGGTACTTGCACCTATTTTTAAGTTTTTAATGCTATATAAAGACCCATCTTCCAAAATATCTTTGAATCGAAAAAGTATATGCTTTTAAATCGTTGTATGGATAAGATTTTTCTATCATAAATTAAAGTAACAAAAAGAGAGTGTAATTCATGTTGTATTATACATTGAATGTAAATAGTTTTGTGATAAATTTGTTCTGATTTATTTTTTGATGTTTGATCTTTGAATTATATAAGCGATGGTCTGTTATTTTTAGATGAAAACACATTCAATTTAGGTAAAAGAATAAATTAATTTTTTTTATTATAGATAGTGTCTTTTTGAAAAATCAAAATAGTCTTTTCTAATTACCTTACGTATAATAATGTCTTTTCTAAAATTTTGAAACTTATCTTATGGATAATAATAATTTACTTGATTTGAGGAGAAAATTTAGGAGAATATAATGAAACTTAGATTTTTCATAATTTGGAAAAAATTTAGGAGAATATAAAGTAACTTAGATTTTTTTATAATTTTTAAAATTTACTAATTCAAAATTTTCAAGAAAATTAGAAAAATACATTGGGACGATTTGTGAGCGTCACCAAACAGTCTCCGTCTTCTTCTTTATATATATATATATATATATATATATATATATATATATATATATATATATATATATATATATATATATAGGTAAGGTTCAAGGGAAATCCCTCCTTAACGAGAGAACCAGAGACCTCAATCGTGACCGTAGATTCTTTTAATCGTGACCATAGATTCTTTTAAAGTAAGATTCTCTTAATTTTTAAATGAAGATTATGTTAGATTGTGAGTAAATCAACGGTGGATATATAGGGTGTTTGGTTCTCTCGATAAGGAGGATCTCTCTTGAACATTACTCATATATATATATATATATATATATATTGATAACATTGGAACACAACCCCTTGTATAATTCAAATTATAGATAATTTTTATTTTATATCGTTATTGCCGATCAATGTAGCTAATATTGTTGGAGACGTTGTTATATACTTTAGACAATATTGACGAGAATAGATACAATGACACATCAGGTGGGCACTATTTATAGACCATAGAAGGAGCTGCGCGGATTGTTTTAAAAACGACTTCTTCTTTTTTGTCGTGGAACCCCAGCGGCTATCTTTTTGATAAACCTATTTTTTTGATTTATTTATTATCTGATTATCTTTTTTTAAGTAAAATTTAAAATTTATTTAAAAAGTATATTTTAAACATAATCTATATAATTAATTTTTTATATATCTTAAAATATGTGTTTAAAATTAAAATAATATCTTTTTAGTAAGATTTTAAAATTATACAATAATTTTCAGAGAATCAAATCTTGAAGACAGAGAATAATAAGTACACTAAAAAATCACGCTAAAAAATCATAGTAATTTTTAAGTGAAAATGAAGGACTAAAATTTTAACTATTTGAACAATTATGACGTAGTATTACAAAAGTGCACTGCTGGAAGCGAGCATGAGAGGGTCAAATATTTATGAATATTTTTAATTTTATTTAAACGTTGGGCCTTCTCTATTGGGGTACCTTCTAATATTATTAAAGTTATAAATGCAAATTTCTGTGAACCCAATAAGTAACACGCAAAGGGCCTGTCTCGTTACGAACATTTTGTATAACCATTATCAAATTGTTCAACTGTTCTTTGAATTATGGGACAGGATGTAATCACGGGTTTACTAGCTTCTATTTTATCTTTCACATATCTATGGTAGTGTCAAAATTTTAATTTTATTCAATGTTAAAGTTTAATTATCAAATGTATAAATTCTAAATTTTTTCATGTTTACTTTTTTTAAAAAAAAATTGACAAATTTTCATGTTTATGTTTAACATTGAACATGATATTATTTTTTGCATTTCAATAAACATGGTAAAGAAATTAAATTGTTTTTATTTAATAACATATGAAATAACTGTAATATAATTATATGATTGATTAGTTAAAGATGCGACCGTTTTTAAAAAAATGACACAATATATACATTTATGTGGGAAATATTAATTTTTAATCAGAATTTTATTTTTTGAGGGCACGAGAATCCTTCAACAAATAATTTGAAAGTAAATTTTTTATATAACTAATTATTTTTTGTTACCAGTCATTCAACAATAACTAAAAAAATTAATTTTTTTCCTGAATGATACTCTACTAAATATTAATTTAACTATATTACAAATAAATAATTGATATTGATTAATTTATTAAAGTTGATGTGTTTGGAAACTAATGAAGTTTGAGGTCATATGCAAGAAGTGATTACTCACGTTTAAAGAGTAATTAGCCTAAGTTTTATTGTTAACTTGGCTTAAAAATCGTTTATAAACATTATTTTAAATTAGTACCTTTTCTAAATTCATGAATATTAATTTAATAAATATAAAATGATTTTTAAAATTACATCAAATATTTAAAAATACGTCAAAAAAGGTTATGTATAATTTTTAATAAATTAAAAGCAACAAACATTATACTAGGAATTATGTTTAGAAGATATAATATTTAGTTTAATGAGATGATGTGTTAAGCACCAATAATTGATTGAAATAAGTATATTCTACTACATGATCACCAACAACAACTGATTTTCCTTCTTGGTACAAATAATTATTCTACCTCACCAGTTGAGCATCAGCTTTTAATCACAGCTTTTATTATATATATGTTGAGGTTGATATACAAATAATACACACATAAACTCGGGCGTGTGGATCACTGCGGGCCTATGCATTCAGAGAAGCACATGAGATAACATGCTTCTCTATGGTCTATAACTACTGACATAAAAAAAGTTCATCACTCATCAGTATCTCATGTTTCATTATTAAACCATCCAGACATTCATAAGCTTCCCCTGATTTCTTCATTCTTGAGCCCCCTCGTATCCTGCTTTGTGTCAGTGCTTATATTCAATGTGAAAAGCACCAATCTCCTCGTGCCGTTACAACACCCAAGCCCCACTTGCATTCCCTACAAAAAATTTGTGTACATTTGCACGAAATTACTGTATTTCGGATCACTCCCTTTAATTTTTGTTTTTATGTCTACTAACCTTGTAGCAATTCCGCATTATGACAAAAAGAATGTCCCGTCATAATCGTCGAAAAATTTTTCCAAAATAACGAAAACATATATATTATACTTTGAAGAAGCTTGATCGAGGATATCGCGAAAAATGTGATCAATCTCACCACTTTTAAACACACATTTTCAAAATGCGGATCAAGAAGAAAAAAGAAAGATAAATGTCAAGATTAAATAACGTACTATTAACACAGATAAGGTTGCAATTCGCAAGTAGTGTTTGTTTTATCCTCCAGAGGCAGAGTGTAGGCAACTTTAAAATGTGAACCAGTGGATATATGGTATAAACAATGGTCTTGATGTTAGCAGTTGATGTATTATTTATATCCAACAAGTCCCCTGTATCTTGACCAGTGGATGTATCTATAGCATTGAGTTGGTTGTATTATCCATGAGTAAAATAGAATTATTGTCAAATTTCGAGTAATCTGTTAAAACAATGGGTGCGGTAATTGCAGAGTTTGAATTAACAATTTGCTGGTTTTTACTGGTGGAACTAGGAGTTTGAAAGTTGAAATAACTGATTTTATTGATAATCTAAATATAACCAGGACTTGAAAAAAAATTGTACTGATTTTTTCATAGCTCGTTCGGGACTTCAATTCAGTCCGAGTTAGCCTCTTCCTAGTTCCGTCGATGCTTGTGTAACATGGTAGTGTAGTAGTGTTACACATGAGCAGAAGCTTCCATTTCTTGCATAAACAAAAGTTTTGTTTGTGAACTTGTACAAATTAACTAGAAGGTAGATGTAAACGTGAAGCATGGGAAATGGATAGAGTTGGGGAATGGGGTTCTCTTGGTATTATTACGCAGAAGAAGTGGGGGGGTGGGTTGTATTGTGTGATCTAACTTCCTTGATACCTAATAAACTTGATGATTGACTCGAGCCTTCCACGTGACATGCAGGGAATTGAAGCACGTAGTATATGACATGGTCCCTTTTTCATGATTTTGCGAGCTGCTCATTCAACTCGACAATAAAGATATATAACTCCATATATGCTTTTGTCCATGATATATATTCTAGGTCCACCCACACCCACACACACAAACACCCCATCATCTCCATTTTGTATAGAGGGAGGAATCTTGGTTTGTATTTTAAGGTAAGTACATACAAATTCACCTTGAGTCTTTTCCTGTTCCAAACAAATAGGAGGGCTGAGGGCGATTCCTTAACTAATTACACGGGTCGATTGTGATTCAATGTTGATGATTATTGCACCATTCCTAAGGGTATCAGTGTCCCCATCCATTGATGGCCTCCAATATATCAAATTATTGGATGTAGCTAGTTTCTTACTATTATCACGGAATTCACTTTTTTGCTGAATCCATGGATTCCAATTGATTCATCAGCTAAATCAACAAAATATATATCGGACTTTTACCTAGGTATTTATTGGTTCGTCAATGAAATTGATATTCATTAATCCATTATCAACCTCCATTAATTTTTGATAAAGTTTGTAATGGATCGACGCCCGACCTTCAGTTAAAGATGAATCATATATAAAAAACTATTGTGTTGTTAAATTTTATCAATGCGTTGATTCATTTACCGAATTAACTATTACTGTAATCTTCATCGGTGCCTATGTTCTTTAAAATCTTTGAATCAAACTAAAGGCTCCACTACTTATGTTGGCCCTATAAATTATGTCCTAACTTGTAAGAAGAAAGTGACTTGCATGCCATGCAGAGGCGGATCTGGGGGGTCTAGGTCCCTGCCCGAGAGAAAATTCGGACTAGTATTATTATATATGATTATTTATTTATTCGGGTACAGGTAAATTATGTGTAAATTAAAAATTTTATAAATAAAATATCAAAAAATATATAAATTATATAAAAATGTGTATAAATATTGGTTTCAAGTCATAATTTTTAGTTAAAAATTAGTAAAATTTTAGTTTTGTATCCAGGTTAACCACCAAAATTTAATAATTTATTATTTTACTCCCGACTATTTGAAATTTCTGGTTCCGCCGGTGCTCCAAATAATATAATTCTATTATAATAGTATGAAAACTACAATATTTATCTTACTACACATGAGTCGTGCATTTTGCTGGCCCATTATGGTTTCGGAAGTTGGCTATTGATGTTTTTCATTTGTTAGTATAAATCTCCTTTTCTCAAGCTGCATTGTAGTTATGGGTCTCTGAGTTTAGCTTCTGTTGCTCAGTTCCTATTTCTTGTCATCGCTACATACAGCCATACAGAGCAAGTTTGTTAACTGACTTGCAAGAACATCTACACCCATATACATATCTAATCTGCAGTGTGGAGATATATATGTTGTATGCATACAACTACACCTATTAGAGTATCTCCAAAACACTCCTAGTACACTCCTAAATATATTATAAAATATTAAGTTCTTAGCAAGTTAACACATTTTTAAGAGTATCAATTCTAACAATGTTCTTCATATTAACTCTCTATTTATATTTTATTCATATTTTAAATTCAAAGATGTGTCATATAGTGGGAACCTATTGAAAAAATTGGAGATAATAAATATTTTAATGATATAAAAAAGTTAAGAGTCATGTAGTAGCTCGTAAAATAGAGGAGAAAGAAAACTTTTAAGAAATTTAAGAATCATTAAGAATCTCTTAAAATTCTATTTTCCATCATATTTTCATTTAGGAACTTATTTAGAGAGAGCCTATTGGAAATGTTATTACTCATTTACTTGGTAATTCTAATTTCTCAGGAGAGTGAAAACGGATAACATGAAAATTGTAAGGTTAAAGGGCGAGAAATTTGACATAATTTTATTCAATTATAATACCCAGGTCACCGGGTGAAGGCCAAACAAGTGACAAATAATTAAATTATTTAACAAAAGCAAAGTAATAAAACAAGACAGCTAATTCTTTACAAGCGATTAACAAACATTTATTTACGTGTTTTTCTCTACGAATAAAAAAAAATCTTTACAAGCGATTAACAAACATTTATTTACGTGTTTTTCTCTACGAATAAAAAAAATCTTAGAAAATTTCCAGAAACGTGAGTAAGGTGATATAATTCCTGAATTTACATTAAAAACTCAATATTAATCCTATTCAGAAAAAACGTGAAAACGCAAATTAATTGATATATCATCCCTTATCGGGATCAAAACAAATCATGTACTCCATTGTTTTTTGTGAATTGTGCGATGTGCACATTGCAATTAAAGCGCCGTTAGCCCGTTACCCCTTTAATTCCGGTGTCAAAAGTCTAAAGTTGAAAAGTTACAAATTATAAGGTCCCTCCAAATCTATTTTCTTTTTTATGGAAAACTAAAAATTCATTAAAATATTGGAATCCAGAAGGGACAAACATCCGAACTATTAATTACAACCTGATTGTACCGTCTCAGATTCGATACGAGTCTTAGATATCTCTCAAAATACCATATAAATCATTTTCAGAAAAAACTGAAACCCGTAACAAAACACATAAAAATATCAAAAAATAACACATTAAACATCCCAAAAAGATGGGTACGATTAACAACTTTGATAACAAGTTACTCAATAAGATCTCATCCAAAATGGATTAGATCTCGATTTTATTAAAAAAACTGGTAAATAGAAGAGAGGATGAGTAAGTAAAAGAGGCTTAATCAATTAAGGGGATGAAAGTTTGAAAAATTGAGAAGTGACGGTTAGAACCCTAGATATAAGAGTCGACTATCAAAATAGCCTTATATATCTAGTAATTTAAATTGATATTTCCAAATCTATTTTCTTAATCATTGGTAGCAATCATTAGTAGCAAACAACGTAGAAACGACAGATTAATTTTGTACTGTAGTACATTATTAATAGGCTACATTTTTAATTATATCTTTATTATATATTTACAGGGTGGAGCCCGTGGATCGTCATAAATTATATATGTTGAGATATAAAATTGTGCTAATTTAAAGACAAAGAAATTAAAAAATAAATATAAATAAAGGATGTAGAAAAAGAATGTGAACGAACATGAGGAGATATATTTTTTTATAATAAAGTTCATGGTGAAAACGAGAACAAAGAACATAGCATTTCCAAATTGGTGCATTTAAATTTTTACAAAAACATTTAAGAAGTAGTAAAAATCATAAACATTTCTTCATAAGAAGATATAAATTCTACTAGCTTATAACTGTGCGATGCACGGATCGAATTATTTTAATATTTTTTCGTATAATTTGAATATATTTTTATTTTTATAATAATAATTTAAATTTTATTTAATATTATATGTATATATTTTATATAATTTTTCATATACTTTATTTGTATTTTAATAGGATAATATTTGTGTGTTTTGTTTAAAGATATATTTTATTTAGGAGATTAATGTGAACTGTATATTAATTAGGATATTAGTGTTTAAAAATTAGGTCCAATGTGTTACATATATTTCAATTAGAAGATTAGTGTTTAAAAATTAAGCTCAATAATAAAGGAGTATGATTTACATTTTTTGACGAATTTCTCTTAAGTTTGACGGTTAATGTTAGTCAACCTGGGGATGTCTCGGCCACTCGGCCATTACATAGAATGATAATTTTAAACCAAAAAATTAAATTTTTAAATTTTCCATTCCTTTGGTTTTATATAAAATTTTTAATTTTATAATATTAGATTATCCAAATCACTTATTATAATTTTATGATTTACCAAAATTGTATTTATAATTTCAAATTTTCCAAATGAATTATAATATATATTGCTAATTTTTTTGTAAAGTATTGTTTAATTTATAAATTATTATTATTATTATTTTAAAAGTACACTGTCTAAATTATATATTATAAATAATTTTTTAATTATGCTTCATTTTTTTTGTTCATTTAAAAAAAACAATTTCTAAAATATGTTATCTTTTTTGGTTCTTATTTTAAGATAATGACTATAATATTATCATATTGACCAACAATAACGGTCAAATTTAACGGAAACATGTCAAAAATGTGCAAATTGTGATGAAACTCAAATACGTGGGATGCAAAATGTATAAATTAAAACAAACGAACCTTAAATGCAATAAGGTTAAACCAATAAAATGTAAAGAACTCTTCTTTTTATTCACATGAACACAAACTAAATATTTTAAGAAGTAATATCATTAATATATTGATACAAAAACTAAACTAGGTGCTTATTTGATTGCATATGAGTATTTAGTTCCATAAAAAGTTGCAATATCATTTAGCAAAAAAAAAGTTACAATATCTTGATATTTAATTCCTATATAAAATTTATGGAAAGTTAAAAAAATTGTTTAGTTTCTACGTAGGAACTTCCATTATCTAAGTATTGCAAGTCACCAAGTTAGGGGTGGGTAAACGACTTCCCCCATTATATAATAATTTAAATTTATTAGGAAGTTCAACTTCCCATGTATTTGTCAACCAAACGACTTTATAAATTATTAATTCTTAGAAAGTTGTACTTTCCAGATAAATAAATGTCAACCAAACGAACTCTAGATTAGATGCATATATTTAGGCGTGATTTTAAAAACTGAGCTCAAATTATAACCTATTTTTTTCCAAAGGTAAATTATAAATTTGTAAATATAGACATTTTTTCAAAGGGTTATACTCTCTCCGTCCCACTTCAAGTGACTGATTTTACTTTTCAATGGTCAAAATTTTTAAAATTTGACCAAATATTACATATATTTTATAATTAAAAAAATTATAAAGTATATATCATTGAAAAGTTTATATAATTTTCTTTAAAATATACTTTTCAGATTTTGAAAATTATAAAAAAATATATATTTTTAATTTTCGGTCAAAGTTAATTAAATTTGACTGTTGAAAAGTCAAATGAGACACTTGAAGTGGGACGGAAAGAGTATGATATAACAGTGTTTCGAATGGAATTAGAATATCAGGTATAGTGTCGGTAGAATTTACGGGTAACCTCACTTTTATCTAAATATCTAAAATATTTTATCATAAATAAAAATGATGTCAATGTCGCGAGTTGTTATATCAGATAAATTGGATGCTGATATCACACCACATTCATCTTTGGAAGCTTGTTAAAAAAATACTATTGTAATTTTGTACTCCCTCCGTTCCAACTAATTGTTTACATTTGAGTTGGGCACGGAGGATAAGAAAATTATATAAAATAGTATGAAAGATAATGAAAAGTGGATGAAAGAGAAGTAAAAGTGGGTAAAGTGATGAAGTCGATTGATATTTAATTAATAGATTTGAAATGTGGAGAAAAGTAGTGGATGAGAGTAAATTTTATAATATAAAAATTTATTATTTTTAGAAAATTTTGAAATGTAAAGAATTGGGTGGAAATCCAAAAAATAAAAGCGTAAAGAATTTGTTGTGACATAGGGAGTATCGAGAGCATCTTCCAGAGATTATTTAAACAAATCCATAAATCAAAATATAAAGATTAAAGATCATAATAAAAAATAGAGTTTTAAGAAACTTCTATGTGACTTTTAAAATCTTTAGAAGTTTTTTCGCTCTCCTATGATTTTACATGACTCTTAACATTTTTATATTAATAAAATATTCATTTTATTCGTAACATTAATTACTTTTCTCTCTAATTTATTTCATTTTCTCTCTTTTTATCATAGTGGGGTTTATATATAAATAAAAAATAAAATAAAGAAGAGATATAAAAGGTTGACACTCTAGTGCATTTTGTATGTAGCATTCTTTAGATCTAAATTGATTTCATCTTGAATCCGAATAAGTGGGGTTCAAGAAATCTCAAAATAATTAAAAGGGAGTCAAGCTAGGCCGTCTAAATATTTGATGAAAATGAAGTTGTTTTTTATAAATTCAATTATCTACTAACTTAATTTGCAAATCAAACAAAAACTAAAACTGCACGCAAAGCTAGTATAACTATATATTGAATTTTTCATTTTCCTTCGTGCTACTGAGGGCTCGTTTGTTTACTTTTTAATCAAACTGAATAGGGCTAAACTAATCGATTCTTTTCATTGAGTTTACTTAGTTGAACGAATCTTAAATCCACTGAATAAACCTTCCTAAAAAATCTTTCCGAATCATATTGATACATGTTATTGTGTTTGTATGTATTATGATTTAATATTAAAATGTGACTAGTTACTAAAAAAATATAAATGTTCAAGTAAGTAAATTTTAAAACTAAAATATAAACTAATGTGTAAATGTTTAAAAATTATGAATTAATAGGTAACTAACAAAATTTACATGTTATATATATGTATTTTAATACTGATATGACAATTTAACAACTTATCTATTATTTATAGCATTATTTAATAAAATTCAATTATACAAAAAATATATTAATTATAAATAATAATGTCATTAATAAAAAATTAATAATTAATAATATACTATATATATGTATGTGTGTGTATATATATATATATATTAATATAATTAGATATTTAATAATATTTCTAACTATAATTGAGAAAAAATTAACTAGAAGAGTTATATTGATCTAACAATTTAAATTTTAAAAATTTAAATAAGCATTTTTAAATCACACGGTTTTATCCGCTCTTACACCTAAATCACAAAATATTTTCGCTCTTTAACACTGTCTTACCGGCCATATAGTAAGAGCACCATCTAATATTATAGTTTGCTTATAAAAAAAAAGGAAGAGCAACCACTACAAAAATGGAAGAGCAATCACTCCTGATAAATTCTATGCGCCATAAAATTTTACAGTAATTTTTAAGATATTTATTATGTATTTAGTTAACTCTTTGTGTTTTTGTTTAAAATTTAATTCATATTATATCTTATATATAATAAGAGTAAAAATTTTTTTATCCATATACTACCAAAGGTCAAGTGTTCCATATTGTTTAATAACATATCTAAATATAATATTTATATTCCTAAAAGGTACTGATACAAATTTAAACTTTAAATTTTATTAATATTATATTAAACACATATATATTATTTCTAAGTAGATTAATAAAATTTTAAAGTTTAAATCGCATTATTAATTATATATTAAATTTATTAAAAGAATTTAACGTCTTGAACAATATAACCTTTGCCTTCTCGATTATCAAACTATATCTATATCCAGAACTGTTATGCTATGTGATATTTAAAGGTTTATGCTAGAATTTATTTATTTTGCTAATTACCTGTGTAATTTATTTATTTTTGGACAAAGAATTACCCGTGTAAGTTGTCACTGGCAATTTGCGCATGGATCAGAAAACACATGAATTGGGAAGTAAATGATAAGTTGTCAAAAAGAAGCGGTTAGAATTAGAACTTACATTTAAAATAAAATATAAAAAATAGTTGTAAGTTTGATAATAAATCAAAATCCAATCCTCATAAAATTTATTAAAATTTAAGGTATTTATCAAAAATATTACTTTTATTATTATTTTTTTTGCAATTTTAATATCTTTTAATTTTTTTAATAAAAATAAGGTTTGCAACTAAAAGTAATCGAATGTAATTTTTTTTATATACAATTTATAGCTAAATGTAACTTTTTTTTAAAAAAAAATTAAAGTTGCTCGTGGTTGGATTTGAGGTTGATTTTAGTTGAATAAGGTTGCATTGGTTGCAAAATCGTATTTTTATAGATATCATATTTTTATAAATTGTAAAAAAAGAGAGGATATAATAAGGCCGCAGCCTGTGAGTAGAGGTGACCACTTGTGTGGGCTGGGTCTGCACAACCGGACCCGACTCCTCAAATTATTCGATAAATTTGAATAGAATCGGGCTGGTTAAAAACCCGCACAACATGTTTAATTTTTTATGCCGGTTACAAGTTTAAAAACTAGGAACCGTAGCCCGAACCGGACCGGCTCATTAGAAAAACCGGACCAGCTCGAGCCCGCACGGACGGCACAAGGCGCTACAGTCCACAGCTTACAGTATACCAACTCCAAGTCAAAATTTTATATAATCAAAATATATTTAAAAAGTCAAACAATTATGTAGTGTGATATCCAATGGATACAGTAGGTGGCACTTGGCAGTGTTGTAAATATAATCAAAACCAGTGTCCAATGCTAAAACGAGCATCCCAGAACCCTGTCAAATATAAAGAAAAAAAAATCCAAACCCGCTCAACCTGCGGATTTCGTGAACCGCGAACCCGGTACGCACGCACGACCCATGAAATGTCCCGTGGCCGTCCTGTGTTCTGTTTCTACGGTTCAAACCCGGGCTCAACACAACTCGTTTCTACTTAGTGCCGGTTCTGTACTCAATTTTTTTGTACCTTCAACTCGGTCCGACCCGCATAATTGACCACCTCAATGTACCCTGCCTCGGAAAAATGAGAAAAGATATTGTTGATTTAGTATATTTATATTCTTTGTATATATTCTTTTTTATATAAAGGTTAAATTCAAATTATTAATTGTTTGCTCTTTCGATATTATATATATAATAAAAATATTTAAATATTATATATATCTTATTAAAAGTTAAGAATAAAATATTTAAATTTTAATATTTTATAACTTTAAAAATATTTATATAAATTTAGTATTCAAATCTAATTTAATTATTATTTTAATAGATGTTTGAATTATCACACGTGTTTATTTTAAATATTTTATAATTTTTTATTTATATTTAATTCATTTAATGTATAAATACATAATTTAAAAATATACTAATATAATAATTTTGTTTAATATTATAAAGATTTTAATAATTTAAAAATTAAAAATTAAATAAATAAATGGCCGTGCATCGCACAGTTAAAATCTAAGTATATACTTAATATATATAAACATTCAAAATTGTACTGATTATAATATAAAACTATTAAACTTTGTATTTTATTAAAACATTTTTTATTAAATGATAATTAGATTAAATGATTTGATTTTTTTTTTGTGTGTTTTATTTGTTACAAAATATCAATAAGATATTATGGGAAAAAATTTGTCAAACAATAATTTTTTTTTTTAATAATTAGGCTCAAGCCTTATACCTGTTCTAACAAATTTCGGGTGAGTTAGAGTCGGAACTAGATCCTGGGATTAAGGAGGATAAAATTAGGGGGGGGACTCATTCAGATATTATTAGAAGAAATTGCCAAATAATATTATTTATTCAGAATTCAAGTTTCTGATTTCAGATTATTCAGAAATATTAATCATTACCTGACAAAAAAAAAAGAAAAAAAATATTAATCATTCAAATATAAATTAATCAAATTTGTCAAATCACCCCCCATCAGTTTGCGCATCTTATCTTAACTAATTTTAATGAGTGGTTAATTTTCGTGAGGGACTAACAGTTAGTATCACTACACAGTCTACACTCATTTAAATCGAACTCGAAACCTGACCTCTAAACATTTATTGAATTGATATTTTGTAAACTTGAGAATAATAGCTACTTTTTCCGTTTTTTATTTGTCGTTTTAATTTTTTACTATCATTTTTATGTATTTTGATTGTATAATAAAAAAATTATTTTTTTAAATGAAAATATTGATTATATATTTTAATTCAAAAAAAAAGTTTAAAAATAATAATTTTTATTATACAATCAAAACAATTAAAAATATATGTCAAAAATCAAATTGAAATATAAAAAATGAAAAGAGTGAGATATAGAGTTAACACGTATAGGTCTGCAGTGGATTCGATGTTTTTGTAAATTTAATTCGATATTATAATTCATAAGTATAATAATGGGGTGTTAATTTCTTTCTTTAGTGTGCCGGAATATACTGAGTCTACTGACACACCTTACTACAAACAGCATAATTTCATGCACGCCAAGATTAATTATAGACATAAATACCAAATTTCGGATATTCACCGAATGAATTAAGCACTCCAAAAGCCGCAGTTAGCGGCTCAAGATTACACGTTCACATCCCTTTTCTTCATTAGAACGAGGACGAACTTAAATTTAATATCACATTCACCTCGAAATGTTACATTTTCACTAGTAAAAAAAACATTAAACTAAAGCACCTAACATGGTGGGAAGCTGGGCTCATTTTTGTAAATATTAATAGTATTAGCAGTAATATAGTAATATTAATACTCTAGATGAGCGGAAAATGAAAAATAATACAGTAATATAATATTAGCAGTTCAGCTTTATAAATACAGAGCTTTCTATTGGTGATTCTGCAGCTTGGAGCAGTTGGTTAAAATTTAGTTGCTTCTGGTTACTGCAGCCTGCAGGCCTTTCCTTTTTTTAAGAAAAATAAAATTATGGGGTCCTCTGTTTTTCTTATTGCTCTGTTTCTGTTCACTACATCTCACATTCTCAACAATGCCTTTGCGTTTCCTACAAATCTTCAGCACCATCGTCACCGTCGCTTTGCATCTCATAATTATAGAGATGCCCTCACTAAATCTATTCTCTTTTTTGAAGGACAGAGGTCTGGAAAGCTCCCTGCTAACCAAAGGGTTACTTGGAGAAGAGACTCTGGCCTTTCTGATGGCTCAGATATGCATGTATGTACTAGAATTATATATCTACACACACATGTTTGTATGCATGTTTTTAGTTAAGGGAACACTTTTTTGGTACATAATATGAAAGATTTGAAGTGGGGTTTTATAATCTTGGTGAAATTTTGACAATGCAGGTTGATTTAGTGGGAGGATACTATGATGCAGGGGATAATGTGAAGTTTGGGTACCCAATGGCATTTACTACCACTATGCTCTCATGGGGTGTCATTGAGTTTGGTGGGATCATGAAAAGTGAGCTTCCAAATGCAAAAGAAGCTGTTCGTTGGGCTACTGATTATCTTCTCAAAGCTACTGCTCAACCAGACACTATTTTTGTCCAGGTTAAATTTATCTCCACTGTTGTTTAGGTCTCTGTTTTTTCCATGATTTATATGTGTTTTTTCAGCAAAATATGGTTACCTTTTAAGTGACACAGGGCTTGTGAATGTGTTTAGGTGGGTGATGCAAACAAGGACCATGCTTGCTGGGAGAGACCTGAGGACATGGACACTGCAAGAACTGTGTTAAAAATAGACAAAAATAACCCTGGTTCTGAAGTAGCTGCTGAAACTGCAGCTGCTCTTGCTGCTGCTTCTTTAGTCTTTAGAAATACTGACCGTGCTTACTCCAAACTCCTTTTATCTAGGGCTAAGAGGGTACTTTCACTTTCTATTTTTTTTAAAAAGAGATGTCTTGATAACAAAAAACAATACAGTATGTTTTATCAGTTTTTAAAGAATGAAAATACTAAACAAAAACATATTATAGGTATTTGACTTTGCCGACAAATATAGAGGTGCCTACAGCAATGGATTGAAAAGTTATGTCTGCCCTTTTTACTGTGATTATTCTGGATATCAGGTAATATATGGTAAAATTTCCCCCTTTTTTTGTTTATTGATTATGGATTACTTACGATTTTTTTTCATGTATGAAGGATGACTTGTTGTGGGGTGCAGCTTGGTTGCATAAAGCTACCAAGGACCCAAGATACCTGAGTTACATTCAAGTAAATGGACAGACCCTTGGTGCTAGTGTAGGTGACACTACATTTAGCTGGGATAACAAGCATGTTGGAGCCAGGATTCTTCTTACTAAGGTCATAAACAAACCCTCTAAATTACTCTTCTAGTCTCAGTAACAGTCTGCTAATTTCAGTGTTGTAATATAATTTTTTGTTTACATTTTTAGGCATTTCTTGTGGGAAAGGTTCAGTCCCTCCATGAATACAAAGGCCATGCTGATAATTTCATCTGTTCTCTCATACCTCAGTCCCAGTACACCCCAGGTCTCTCTCTCCCTCTTCCTAAGATGTGTAGACTAGTATCTAAAAAGGTTTCTATGTTAATGCAGGGTCGTTTACCAGACCCAACTGAATAAGAATCACCAGTAAAATTGCCTAGGCACCTGATCTGTACATTCAAAATACATGTGAAATTTTTCTTTTTAATGACAAGGTTGTGGTACAGGTGGGCTTTTTTTCAAAATGGATGGCAGTAACATGCAGTATGTTACATCAACTTCTTTCCTTCTGGTTACATATTCCAAGTACTTGACTTCTTCACACAAACTGGTCAATTGTGGTGGAACCATTGTCACACCCAGTAAACTCAGAACCCTAGCCAAGCAACAAGTACATTTTTAGCTTTACATGCAAATTAATTCTTTCATGTTTTCTTAAACCTTTGTTCATTTATTACATGGTACATATTTTAAAGAAATGTCACAAAACAGGTAGACTATATCCTCGGTGACAATCCATTGAAAATGTCTTACATGGTGGGCTATGGTCCAAGATACCCCCGGAGGATACACCACAGGGCAGCATCCTTGCCATCCGTTTCATCGCACCCGGCAAAGATCCAATGCTCCCAAGGGTTTGATTCCATGAGATCAGAGTCACCTGATCCTAACATCTTGGTTGGTGCTGTTGTTGGTGGACCTAATGAGCATGATCAGTTCCCTGATGAACGTTCTGATTATGAACACTCAGAACCGTCTACATACACTAACGCACCCCTTGTTGGCACATTGGCTTATCTTGCTCACTCTTTTGGCCAACTTTAAGGCCAAAATTCTAGACTCTACCTCTACATATTATATTATTATGTATCCAGTTTGCATCATGTGCAGGTCGTAGTAGCAATGGTAGTATGCATGATGTGTTGGGGGCAAGAGATCAAATGGACTTGAGCCCTGAACCTTGTGCGAAAATGTCGAGGTGAAGAACACAGTAGATATAGAATTATAATTAAGTTGTTGTCTTCATGTTTATCAAGAAGTTACCATGTTATTGACACTTCTTCCGCTAAGCTTGTATGGATTGTGAAGATGTGCAAGTGTAACTTCCTTGTAAAACGGTGTGGTTTCTATGTATGAATTTCTAGTTGTGTGTGTATTAACTTGTTTTGCAGATAGATTTTTAGCCACCATACTATGATTTCAGCATGACTTATTTATGAACAAGAATTTTAAAAAATAGTTGTTTTACAAAGAAAAAATTAAAAAGAAACGTGACTACAACCAAAAGGAGGAGATAACATAAATTCTAACAAAAAAAACTTCAAACATTCTACATGAACTTTGAAAGAGGATTGGCTGAATTTTGACTATTGAGACAAAGTGTAAATGAAAAGGAGTATGAGATGTACATGTGTCATGTGCGTATTCAAGGGGAGATGCTAGAGTATGGTGTGGATCTTTTAGTCCAAAAAGTTGTACAACTGCTGTGCCAGACAAGCAGCTAGCTGCATGCAGCCAGAAAAGCTGCAATAATTCAGACTTTAAGCCTATATTACCGAGTCTAGTTGTCACATTATATAATCTATCTATATGATTCTATTAAGATGAAAGATATCATTTGACACCCATCGGTTGTAAATCTTTTTATCCACACTCACACCTTTTTCTGTCTCCAGATTTTGGAGCCATACTCACAAGCTAACAACCCCAGTCAATAAGATTCCTCAACTTCAAAAAAATATTGGTGATTGCTTCTCAAGAGTCTGATTTAAAAAGTAGTCACTTCCCGTCATCTCTGAACTATAAAATAAAGCATCCAGTGAATCTTTTAACTGAACCCAGAGGCCAGAGGAAACAATTTACTCCATCTCCATGCACCATTTACCCAAAAGAAACAAGTGAAAAAGGTAAATTTAATTGGCAAAAAGAAAAATGTAACTAGAAAATGTCAATCCATGCATTCAAGTGTTAGCAGCTTGACCCCGCAATTTACGACATGAAAATTTAATGTTTGTGTTTACATTTTTAGTATATGAAACAAAAGGACATGACTTGGATTTAATGTTGATTTTGTGTTTAATAAAATAAATAAATAAATATTATATATATATATTTATTATTTTTCTTATAAATAAATGCATATTTATTTATATAATTATACTTAATTTTATAATCGCGTATGTAAATATGATGCAAATATATATTTAATATATATTTGTAAAAATATACTTAATAATATAATATTCTTATATATTTATCTATTTATTTATGAGAAACAAATTTACTACAAGAGTGTACTATTGGTTACCTAAATAAATCACTAAATCTAAATGAGAGCTAAATGAGAGGGGAATGAAATGAAATTTGAATTATTATTTGAGTGAGTTTAAGGAAAATGTTTAAAATTTTCATTCTTTCTTTCATTCCATTCAAAACTATTTGAACTAAATTTCTAACCCCACATGTTTTGGATGGAATTCTCGTTCCATTTCTACATCAATTTTGACTATCTCATATTCATTCATTATTTCACTCATACTTCACTCATAGATTCTTCTTTTTTCATAAAATTTGTATATAATTTTTCATTACATTCCTTTCTCATTTAATTCTCACCAAGTGAACACAACCTAAAACATTCATCTCATTACCTAAAAGTAGTAACCAATAACCATTACCTATTTCATTTTTTTGAATAAAAAATTCTTCCCCCCTCTTTTCTTCATCTTTTCTCTCTCTTTTTTCTCTTTTACACTTTTTTAAAGTAGTTAGATTCAAATTTATTATTATTATAACAATAGGTAATAAATATAGGAATTATTGTCGGGGTTGATATATCCTAGTAACTAAAATTCATTATTTTATAATATTTATACGTAACAAACTAGGACACTTCAGATATCAACAAAAATAATGGAAAAGAAGCCATCTGATATCTCAGCCATGGCAACTACAACGCAAACCAAGTGACTGTAAACAGACAACACTAAGAGGTATACCAAAGTCATACAACACAACACTGAGGATTTCACCCTGCGTTCAGGATGATCTGGACCTCTCAAATTCAATGTTTTATTTCTTAAACACATACTGTAGAAAACATATTCTATGGTCGTGTATCACATGAACTTTATTCTATATAGTACCACAGAACCCGCCGCTTGATAATATAGACTGATATTACTTCAGCACCAGTATATTAATGTTTACCATCAATAGCCTTCTCATCAATTGCCAATGGAACAGACTTCACCTAACAGAGTCAAGTGCAGCAATAATTAGATTGGTCTCCAAAACATCTCAAATTTTACTACATTTTGGATTATCAACTGTTGACGGGTTGGGTAAATATTACTTACATTTTAACCTTAATTTTTAAAACACTACTACAATATCAAAAGCATTTGAAACTTGAAAGTGGCTAGAATAGATGAAGATCTCACCAATTCACGGAATTTCAGAATGTAAAACATCTCAAGATATCGTCTTGTTTCACGCCTCTCAAGTTTAGAAACATACTTCCAGAAACTGTAAACTCCAGCCAGTGTCATGAGCCTTTCAGAGTAGATCTTCCATGTATACCTGTACTGATATGTAAGTACATTGATTGCCATTATTGTAAATTTAATGACTCCATTATAAACACAAACCTCTCATATATTCTCTCAAGGCCCCCTTGAGATATTTTTTCCCAGTAGGCAGGTTCCTCTGCACACCTTTGAAAAAATCCGGCCATAAGATCAGCAGCCCTTTCAGGGTGATATGGATCTATATGGAATCCGGAAACACCATCCTCAATGATCTCCCTGGGACCACCATGACAAGTAGCAAATGTTGGCAGGCCACAAGTCATGGCTTCTACTACGGTTAGTCCAAAGGCTTCATAAAATGCAGGCTGAAATAAAACATAGGAAGAAAGTAGAAAATTCAAATAGCAATTTAATTCAAGTCTGATGAAAGCTTAGCGCATTTAGAAAATAGAAAAAGAATTCTTAGCGCAAACAATATATACCTGTACAAAGATACCCCTCTTGTCAGCTATATATCGATAGAGCTCGCCATTGCGTGCTCTGTTTGTTTGGCTTGATATCCACCGCACCTGGCCATCCAAGCTGTATTGCTTAATTAGATCATGCATCTTCTGAATCTCTACAACTTCTTCTCGGTCATTGGATTTCTTAACATCATTGTAACCAGCAACAAGAACAAGGTTTGCCTGTTCCCTCAACTTTGTATTTTTCGCGTAGCACTCAACTAGCCCTGTAATGTTTTTAACCCTATCAAGCCTAGCCATTGAAAAGATCATAGGTTTCGAGTGGTCACTCAGCGAACCTCTGCAATGAAAATATATCGTAATAATTATAAATCCTCATAATTTCACGTCAAAGAAATTGTGTTTTTATTCATGTTGCTATATCTATATATCTTCCAACCACTAAATTAGAAAATAGAATTGAGAGTCGAGACTTAAGCTCACACAATGTCACAATAATAGATTTAAATGAAAGAATTATTGCCATAAAGTTCTATTTACAGTGCAAATACTTTTGAAATAGGTTGAAATAAATATAAAGTAACTCACACATGCTCCTCATTTTGCTCTGGATCATATAGCAACTTCTCAATCGAACCATGTAGAGACGTTAGTCTTCTCTCCTTCTCGGAGTATGGGAAGTATATGCCCATATCTGCCCCAGGGGAAACAATATTGAACTTGGGATCAAAAACATCTATGCCATGGGCAACTCGATACAGGCCTGGAAGAGTGAAAGATGAATGGCTTTCATACTGACCAACAGTATTCTTCCTGAAAATATCAGATTGAAAAATGTGATCTCTGCTAACAACCATGCAAGACAACAGAAATATGCAAGCAAACTAATAAAATGTGTTGCAAGAATGAGAGAGCAAAAAAGAAGCAAGGCAAGTCTTTAGTCTTGAACAGAAACAAACATTTTTCTAGCTAAATACAACAGGTCTGAAAATGCAACGATCTGAATCCAGATCAAAATAAAACAATTTGGAATAAATGTTACTGACATATTACTGACACACCTGCTTGGATGTAATTTAAGGAAGAAAAGATAGGTTGTAATCCTTCATACTGGCAACACTATGCAAGTATATGTTTATCTGAGGAAAAATAGTTATGATATCATTATTGTAGGTCAGCCTGATAAAAATAATATACTGTGTGTACCCCTGTTTCAGATGTCGGGAACAACATCTGAGGATATTAAAAGGTAATAGCCAAGGAGTTAGCCTTTCCATCCATCACTAATAGTTTGTACCTCTAGTCATTTCTATTTCATATTTGTCATGAATTTATTTATCAATCCTTTTAACTTGTGTTCAAAATACCATGCAAAAATTCATCGTTTTACTTTCAATATTTAAACTATACTTGAACTTCTGACAGCTGCACAGATCTCACAATTCAAGTAATTTGATCAGTAAGCACATCAGTGACTAATATTAATATGCTCAATATCTGACATACTAGCACCGTATATCTTACACATGACATATCCACTAGATATCAATTAAAGTGGATGATGAATACTTACGTTCCTGCAATCTCCTGATATGTACTAGTGATGATGAAATCGGCATTATTCATTGCTATTAGATCAGCAGTAAATTGACATGAAAAATGATATTTTTCTTCATACTTTTTCCAATATATGTCTGAATCAGGATATTTTGTCTTTTCCAGTGCATGAGCAATGGTACACTGCAACATTCGAAACAACGAAATAATATGCACCAGTATATTGGAAATTACTGAATTTGTAAGATGAAGGTCTCCTGATAACATTATACCTGTGTAACTCCCATCTTATAAGATAACAGAGATGCAACGAGATTGCCATCACTGTAGTTGCCAATAATGAGATCTGGACTGCCTTGTAATTCGGCACAAATTTCACCTGCCGCATCCTGATACATAACCAAGAGGACCATACATGTATGATTAAGTAGCCAATACAGAATTTAGCAGAAATCGAGTGGAACCGTGGCACAAAAAGGACTTTGCATCACAATGCAGCCTATTCTTGTGCAAATGGGCCTAATGTTTGGATAGTTTATACTTGCAGATGCAAATGCAATGGCAAATCTGTCGAAAATGGGTAGTTCTTGAAAGGTTGTCTGAACAAAGCTATTGCAACATCAAACAACTGCATCTACATTTTGATTTTAAAGGTTTGGTAAGCAACAAATTATATTAGTTGCCCTCCTATAGTCCTACATATTGTAGTGGGTTTAATACATTTCACTTTTTTTTAAAACCAAAGTTTGCTTACAGCCCATTATTATTAATTATTAGCGTTATCGGGGGGGCAGAATTACCACTTTTTATGTGCTATTTTGGTCATTTTCTTACTCTATTCAGCTATAGCATCTCTTTACTTAAGAGAGTAGAACATGTCCAATCTCTATATGGTATCTTATTATTTTTTCACTAGTTATGCTACAAGTAATTTTACCCATTTTAGAAGCAAAAATGTTTAAATGCAAGCACAACTTGTAGAGTTAACATTCACGGGTTATTTAGGCATGTGGAAATTTGTTTCCTATGCATATTCCAACTTCATTTCAAATTAAACAGAAAAACTGGTTAAGATGAGAATTTCTAATATTTACCTCAGTGAAATTCTCCAAATAGGGCCACACATCAAATCTTGAGATCCACTTACGAAGAACTCCATGCTCAGTTCTGAATGGAACACGCAAAATATATGTGTGTTCAGTTCCACTAACTCTTTCAAGCCGCTGGTTGCATGTGGTGCCCTTTGCATCTGGTATAAGTCGGGTGACCTTAAAAAATGATTCAAATATATGTTAGAAACATAAATGTAATGCTACAAAGCAAATTTTTTTCTCATAAATGTAATGCTAGTTTATATATACATAGACAAAAGTTTAATGGAGTATGTACTCTTAAATGGAGTACTTGGAGACTGCATCACATTCTGCTTATACTATATAGCAGAACTATTGCAGAACATGAGGTATTCAATTAATACTCCATTTAAGAGTACTCCATATATATATAAACAGCCGGTTAAATGAAAAGAATGCGAAAATGTAAGTTATACTGTTAATTTAGAAACCTTTTGATCTATTAATGCTACACGTTTACTAAGAGCATCTCCAACAGAGACACCTTCAAGGGGTGCCAAAAATTGTCAAACTCACTAAAAATAATAATATTTTATTTTATCTTTCATCCACTTCAAATGTGTCAACTTTTTACTCCAATAGTTGGCACCCCATATAAATTTCTCAAATGGTCCTCACATTAACTACTTGCCAATTAATATCATAGAAGAGGTAATGTATATATATATACATTTCATGTATCATTTGTCTTTTATATATTTTGAGGAGGTGCCAAGGGGTGCCAAAAATTGGCAACCTTTCTTGGCACCCTCATAGCACCCTTGAAGCTCCAATAGGGTGGCAACCAAGAGTGCCATGGAACATAGACTTGGCACCCCTCTTGGCACCCCCTATTGGAGATGCTATAAGCAACAGGTTGCTAGATCTACTAGATTGCCTGTGAATTAACAGTTTCCCTTAATTTTTCTTTATTGTATATTTTTGATACCCAAGTATCTTATTTATTGTATTTAATTATTTTGCTGCTTCTACGGGTTTTGTATATATTGCTCTGCACTTATCAAAGCAAAACAATTGTCCTCACATTAAAAATGTTCTCTTCCGAGCACAAGCCTATGTATATGTGTAACAGAACGAGATTATAGCACTTACAATTAGAATTTTAGGAGTAACATTCAGTCCTTGCTGCTTTAACTTGATAAGCATTTCATTCTCCAAAGCACGTACTTGATCAAGTATGTAAACAATCTGAACATCAGACAATTTAGTTAACACTGTTACTACAAGCATCATTCACCTCTCCGCTGAGCCCACAGAAACCCATCTGGAGAAAATAACACATAAAACACTTTTAATTTGAAATTTGCAGATAGGAATAATAAACACTACCTGTCCACCAGTGTCGGGCAAACCCAGAACATTTGCTTGGCCAAAGTATCCATGTACAGATAAAATGACAACATTAAATACCATAGGAATTCTTCCCAGGAATGTCTCTAAGGTTGCAGGATCAGGAGCTTGAAGAATGTCAGAAAGAAGATGCATCATTTCCAAAACACGTTCTGCAGTATCACCCCAGCCTTTCTCAAACCCCATTCCTTGCAAACTACAAATCAAGGATTATTAATACCATATAGCAAGTGTAAGAACACTATGAGCATAAGAGACAGAAGCTTACTCATATTCAAACTGAGAAAAGGGTGCATCTGGAAGTTGCTTAGAAAGATAATCTTCTGCCTTTGTCAAAGCAGAATCAAGTCTCGATATGGAGCGTATCCGATCATTGATCATCATCACCTACACAGGATTAGCTAATAATTAGTTTTTTTATCCAGTATTAATCCAATAAAAAAGTACACATTAATTGGAAATTGATAACTCGATATCAAAGAGCTAAAATGGCTACTAACCAAAAAAACAACATTATTGATATAAACATAAAAAATGAACTGCAGTATCAATATGTTGTGAATTGAAAGAAGCCACGTGCTATAAGAATAAGAGTATAAGACACACGGCTAGCATTGTGATCACACAAGTAAAAGTGGGTTATAGAAACAAACTTACATGACCTTTATAATTGTGTGCCTGGAGAAAATTAAGTAATGGCTCCAAACAATCTTTGTTGCGGAACATAATTGAAGAGAGGTGACGGTTGAGGAACTGAACCCCATTGCCAATGGATGAGGACCGGGAGGGGCGTGGGACGGTAGCATTAAATGGCTCAAAATCAAGCTCAAGCATATACTTATCATGGATCCTGGCACGTGTTTAGAGGCCAACAGTATCAGTATTTGTGAAAAGTCTTTCCTTTAGAACTTAAGTTTCAGGACTAACAAGTATATAGATACATAGCAAGAGGGAGTAGAAGCAAAGAGTTTCTTAGTGCTTACTGCCCATTAACAAGTTCTTCCTTGAAGTGAAGATATTCAGATACGTCTAACTGCTCCACACTTAGCTCATATACATTTACGCGCACGTATTCCCAAACACCAGGCCTTGGCCGAACTGCTATTGCTACAAACGGAGGAAGAATTATCGCTTCCTGTAACCATAAAGTAAAAAAAGGAGTAAGAACAAAGTTAAGAAAGAGGAGAAGCAGATTGGTGCAGAATTCAAAATTAACCTGTTACCTATATGTATTTTCTTCTCCTTCTCTATATCAGGCACTAGGACTCTAAAAGGTGGAACTTATAATAGAATAGGAGATTCAATTTGTATGTGCATGTTAGGAAGCTGGAATTTTTTTAAATAGCTTAATACGTTAATATTTAAAAATATCAGGGGTTTATGTAACGAGACAAAGGACTACTTATCTTGAACTGCGGTCCCAAAGATACTATCCAACCATGATTGTCAAGTTGATACATTCAAAAATCAATTACAATAACCAAAGAAATCATTTGACTGGTATTTTTCTTCCTCCTTTCTTCTTTGTCCCTTATACCGAAGTTGAAGATAGTTAAGTATAAAAACAATAAACTCAACATTCTGACCTTCAAATGCTTATTAAGAATTCGGGGCACAAAATAAACAGAGTCTGTTAATTCCACTTAATAGACCCCAGCTTCGTAGATGTAATAATAGAATCTCCTTAGATAATCAAGTCATATGCATGTATATTAATATTCTGGTAAACTACTGTGCAGTGAGTAGATAGGCAGGGTTGGTATTGCATGCTGCGATTAATCAAATCTAGAAAAAATAAACCTGAGTGGATTGAAGGATTTGGCCAAAAAGACCATCTCTTAGATGTTGTTTTCCAGAATCATCATCACCTATACTGCTTTCCAACTCATCTATTAAATGATGGGGTTGTAGTATCCCCTTCCCTTGTGCCACATATCTTCATTTCATAACACACACAGTAGTTACTAAATCAACTCATCTCAAAACACACACACACACACACACACACACACTCAAAGAGAGAGTAAAACACATAAAACTCAAATATGAAAATGATACCTGGAGAGAAGAGAAACAAGTTCATTGCGGTGAGCAGAGAGGGTGTCTTCAACCCTATCTCTAATACTTGGTAACTTTTTTAGTTCACGAACTGCCATTTACTATTACTTGTTCACTTGCCTTTCTCTCAATTATATCTACCTTTATTTCTTGGTGCTTCTAGTGAATTTGTATATAAATGGATATATAAATAAATTATCAAGTTGCAGTGTTGTATAAACCAGCGGCGAGTGTCCAAGAAAACAATAATTATGGAGATGAAGATGGTGACAGAGAGACTTATCTTGTTGTTTTAAAACGTCAAATACAAATGAAAAAGCTTTACTTATTTTCTGCTCTCTCTCTCTCTATCGCTCTGTCCATGCAGTTTGTATACGTGTTACTCTTTCCTTCTCCTCGTGACTTGTTTTTTTTCATATTGGTCCCACTTCTTATCAACTGTGTCTCAGAAAAAGAAATAAAGTTTTCTTGAAAATGGTCTGAAACTGTGGGTATATTATTTATCCGATTCATATATGTTTTCCCCACAGAAGAAGAAGAAATAAATTAAATCAAAGGTATAGGAGTTAAAAAACTTAACTATGATCATACATCAATTAAAACGGGAAAAAAGGGTAAATACAAAGTAGTGTTTAATACACATCACCTACTGTCATGCAATTTATATGCTCTCAATCTGTTTCTTGCTACCAGGGACGGAACCACCAGAAAGTTTTTTGAGGTGGAAAATTTAAACAACAATTTTTAAAAACGAAATATACAAGGTATTATAGAGGGTTAAATAATATATATTATGAATATTTATTGATAAAAAATTAATATTTTTTTAAATATTGATAAATTTTGAGGTACTAAAGAGATATTTTAAATTTTGGGAATTAAATACACCATGTTATGAATTTTAAATATAAAAATTAAAGATATTTAACAAATTATGGGAACTAAATACATCATATTATGAATTTTAAACATAAAATTTAAATATATATAAATTATTGGGAGGCTAAATGCACTATATCATATATTTTAAACATAAAAATTGAACATATATAACATCTTGGGGAGCTTTTGGGGGCGACAGCCCACATGCCCCCCTCAGTTCCGTCCCTGCTTGCTACTAACATTTATTCTAAACATATTGATTTAACTCTGTTTAAATTAATCACATATGGTAAACAAAACAAAAAAAAGTTTCTCCAGCTCTGGCAATGCTAACCGTCAGTTGACAGAGGAACGGACTTCACCTGATTCATTGAGGTGTAACAAGCCTTGGAAATGGTTTGGAAGATATATAGTACTGTAACAACCTTTTTGCCTATTGTGTTTGGTTATATATAGTAACATCCTTTTTGCATATTGTGTGTGTGTGTGTGACCAAGTTTCATAGCATTTAACTGAAATATTTGATGAGCTCACCAGATCACAAAACTTGAGAATGTAGAACATTTCGAGATATCGTCTTGTTTCACGCCGTTCTAGTTTAGAAACATACTTCCAGAAGCTGTAAACTCCAGCTAGTGTCATTAGCCTTTCCGAGTATATCTTCCATGTATACCTACAAAGTAGTCATAAGCATTTTAACGAGACAAATTACTTAATTATGTTTTAACTTCCACCCAAAACGTCAGAAAGTCTTACTTTTCGTATATCCTTTGCAGCCCTCCATCTGAAATTTTTCGCCAGTAATTTGAATCCTCTTTGGACCGCTGAAAAAAATCTACCATTATATCAGCAGCCCTTTCAGGGTGATATGGATCAATATGGAATCCTGAAACACCATCTTCGATTATTTCCATTGGGCCACCATGACAAGTGGCAAATGTTGGGAGTCCAAAATATTAAATAATATTATTTAATATTAAATAACATCAAAATAATATGATACACTTCACAGCAGTGTAATAATTACAAACAAGCATATTCATACCCAAGGACTGAAATCTTTTACTGGAAAATATTAATATGTAACCTTATTTGCAGAGCAGAATTATTTGCAGAGCAGAAGAGGGAAACATACTTGTATTCGGCAAAATACTTTCAGTTTGAAATTTGTGGTTAAAAATACTAAATGATCAATACCTGGCCACCAGTGTCAGGCATGCCTAAAACATTTGCTTGACCAAAGTATCCATGCGGTGATAAAATGACAACGTTGAATACCATTGGAATTCTACCAAGAAATGTCTCCAGGCTTGAGGGATCAGGAGCTTGTAGGATTTCAGATAGAAGTTGCATCATCTCCAGAACACGTTCTGCAGTATCCCCCCAACCTTTTTCAAATCCCATTCCTTGCAAACTGCATATCCGAGGATATATAATATACAAGAAAAAGAATATATATTATTTTTTTCTGAAGCTCGAGGTTAAAAGCTTACTCGTATTCAAACTCAGAAAAGGGTGCATCTGACAGTAGCTTGGAAAGATAATCTTCAGCTTTCGCTAAGACGGACTCAAGTCTGGATACAGTTTGTATCCGATCATTCAACATCATAACCTACATTATATTGCAGATTAATTACTCTTTCTTTAGAATCAAGCTAGCTAAAAATAAATACTAGGATTGCTCACTTTCATATGAATTGGGATGATCTATCTAGATATCAAAGCATACCATGGGGAGTGGACAATACTTTTCAAGCCAAATCGGGTTCAGAATAAATTTAAAGTAAACATTTATTATATCAAACATAACCAAATATAGCCGAAATTATGCTTTGATTTTTAAATAAATGGTCACTGGCAAAATCTTTAGGAGTATTCATTTAGGATTGGTTTTTAAATTAGTTTTTGAATAATTCTGAATTCTAGTAGCTTTTAGAAAGATAGGATATTTCAGTTAGGGATTTGACTCTATATAAAGCATACCCGTGTGATTAGAATAATATATTCAAGTTCACGTTGTATTTCTGTTCTTATATAACCACATATATAAAGATAAACTCACATGGCCTCTATATTTGTGTCGTCGGAGGAAATCAAGTAATGGCTCTAATGAATCTTTGTTGCGGAACATGATTGAAGAAAGGTGACGGTTGAGAAATTGAACCCCACAACAAATGAATGAGGATCTGGGTTGCACGCGGTAACGAAGCATTGAATGGCTCAAGATCAAGCTCAAGCATGTAACGAGTGTCATCCCTAAGAAATCAATTAACAGCCAATAAAAATCAGTATAGACAAAATAAAAATTTATCTTAACCTTTAATTCTTCAACACTTTTAGCAAGTTACATACTCCCCACTAGCGAGTTCTTCCTTGAAACGAAGATATTAAGCAACATTTAACTGTTCGACACATAGTTCTGATACATTAACCCGAATGTATTCCCAAATGCCAGGCCTTGGACGAACTGCCATTGCTACAAATGGAGGCAGAACTATAGCTTCCTAAGACCAAATGAAAAGGAAAAAAAGTTGCGCATTTATAATAAGATTAGAGGAGTAGGGTTTGTTAGAATATAATATAAAATCCTGCTAAGTCCTCCAAACACCGTAAATTTTTAGAAGAACGGGTAACTTAACATGGTTGACGGAGGTCTCAAAGTTCTGAGTTCGATTTTCTGGAAACTTCACAGAGTTATCATACACATGCAAACAAACATCTAAAGTTTTGATAAATATAAAGAAATGAAGAAAACAAAAATTAAAGAAAGTACCTGTGTGGATTTTATGACGTGGCCAAAGGGTCCATCTCTGAGCTTATGACATCCATTTTCATCACAAACACCACCCTCTAATTCGCCTATCAACTTATGGGGTTGCAAAATTCTATTCCCTCGCGCCACATACCTTTAAACACATTGACATACATAAATTTCACTATAACACTACCAATTTTTTACTTTTTTACGTTGTTTATGCAAATTTTGTTGTGAAAAAACAATTCTCACGGTTATCCCATTCTCATTTGAACCTAATATTATACATGTGATCATTTATAACGAACGTTACCCTTAAAAATTAATTTATATAGATAATAAATATTAGAAAGAATGATTGGGCATAGGATGTTAGACCTGGAGAGGAGAGAGACGAGTTGATTGCGATGAGCAGCAAGGGTTTCTTCCACCCTTTCACGAACACTGGGAATTCTTTCATTCGACATTGATTAATATATAAATACAAATTGGTGCATGTATTTTGTTGTAAAATTTGAAGAAAGCTTGGTATAATTATGTAAAAGAAACCAAGAAAATTATGCATTAGTGGAGTAAAAAGAGATCCACTCTATGTATTCGTGCCGTGTTCTCCTCGCTTGTCGACACTCATGTGACTGTTTTGTCTGGGCCCCACAACCAACACATGGCTTCTTTTCTTTTCTTTTCTTTCTAAATCGTTTTAGCTTAGTCTTGACTAAATATATATTTTAATTACTACTCCCTCCGTTCCATAAAAAGTGACGGTTTATAAAAATTAAAAATCAAGTTAATTCAACTTTGACAATTTATTAATAATTATTGTTAGAAATAAAAATTATGAAAAATATATCATTAAAAAATATATTACATTAACTATTACAGTTAATTTTTATTTTTGTAAAAATATAAATCAGTAATATTTAATAAATGGTCAAAGTTAAATCAGTTTGACTTTTATTTTTTATAAAGCGCCACTTTTTGCGGAACGGAGGGAGTATTAAACTATCGGTTTTTGTAATGTGTATCCAAGGGCACATAATAAAAGAGGTGCTCAAGGGCGAAGATGAGTTCTCAAATTTTGAATGACTCCTATTTATTAATGATAATAGACTCCATGTATCCAAAAAACGCTCCACCAATGGAAAGAAGACACCTCATAAAAATGTCATTAAATTAAGTAACTATTGTGTGATCAGGGGAACACACCAGAAAGACCTTAAACTATGTGCGTGTTTATGAATCATTAAACTTATCAGTATATAATCTGAATTGAGATTTTGTTAATGTTCGAAATTTGTAATACTTGTTTAAAAAAATTAATATTTTCGAGATTATTTTTGAAATTAATGAATGTAGCTCCATGCAAACTTGAGGTTCTATTTATCACAGAATTAAATTTTTATTTAAACATTATAATTAAAAAAAATTACAGATAAAAGGAAAGGTAGGACGTAGTTAATATATTCCTAGTGATTTTTAGAACATTCTGTGAGTAGTAAAAAAAGTTGAATAAATAAAAGTTAATATGGAAATGAAACATCAAATTACTCGATCCACTAACGGAATAATAAAGAAGAATAGAACATAAAACAAATTTCAAATTATTACATCTTCCAAAAGAAAGTAAAAAAACTGCATGCATATAATGAATGAATATTTTGTGAATTAAAAAAGTGCAGGCTATCTAGTAGCCACGCGGAGCAGATGGCATAGCAGCAGCAGCAGCAGCTGGAGCCTCATCAGGAGTGTAAACGAAAGCTGGAATAGAGTACAAGTTCATCGTCTTAAGTAGCCTTGGAGAAGAAAGAGTGGCACCAGTTTTGCCTTTGTTCACATCAGTTGGTACATTACAGCTCTTCACTGGCGATTTTTCGAGAAAAACCTTGCATTGCGTCAGCCTCCATCCTTTTTCGAGCTCTGCAGGTGACAATGTTGCAAAGTAATAACCCTTTGCATCAGCTGGATTGCTCAGTATAGAGAATGGAGCTGTTTCATATCCTTTTTTGTCGACTGCTAGACATGTTATTCTCGCTATGGCACCTGCAATGTCATAATTAGATAAATTTAAACATTATTTTTAATATATTAACGTTAAAAATATATACCTAAAAAGATATTTGGTAACAACGATTTGTGACTTGTAAGTAATAAGTCAGATTGTTTTTTTAGCCGAACAGAGTCTAGTAAGAGAATTTTATCTACAAAAAATCGATCTCGACAAAATCTGGAAGTCATATCTAGCTACTAGGAAGAATGCGAGGTATACAGAAACATTACCTTTAATTGGCATGAGATGAGAGCCTGTTTTACAATAAATAGTCCCCTGAATGCCTATAACCTTTGTTAACATCTTTTCTGAGCTTGATTTTAGGGAATTATACCCATAATCAGTAGCCGAAACAGCAGCCAGTGACACCAGGAACACAGAAAATGCAAGTGACAAACTCCTGCTCGTTGCAGCCATTCTGTATTTGTTAGATTTTATGTAGGTAAATGTGTTTATGTTTTGAGGTAAGTTGTGAATTTTAAACATGTTCAAGGACCTATTTATAAGGATATTATAATACCAAATACTGATACTGTATGTCTGTAGTGTTGTTCGTCTCTGATAAATGATAATGGTTTGCCACTAATTAAGCATTGGAAATTATTGTAGTAGTGCACTACTTGTTTCCACGATGTGTATAGCTAGCTGCTGCAGTGCTGCTAATAGTTTTGTAATTTGATTGGGTTTGCAGTTGGTGAAACTTAATTTAGAACCAATTTAACAAGCTTCGTTCATTTTTCTTTGTGTTTATAAATATAAAATATGATTATGAAATCTTATCAACTTTATATTAACAAAGAAAGTACAACTCACCCGACATCGTCAGTCCTATTTACTATTTTTTCGTACAGCCTTTCATGCAATCTCAATTCTCAACGATGTCACTTTTGACCTATACTGTACTTTCACCGCACGGTTCATTTCTAAACCAAAATTTTAAACCTTTATATACCCTTGTTCAGTTGTTCTAATAGTATAAAGTAAATGTTAGAACTAAAATATTATATAAGATTTTGGTACATATTCCGTTTATTATTATTTATTATGCTTAAACTTATTGGGTAGTTTTGTATATTTAAGCTCTGTTCATTGTGAACACACTTCTTGAAACTACAATTTGGATGACTAATCTAATCTTACTAATAATATGGTGATACCGGTGATGATATCGATCATGACCTTGCTACAGAGCTGGAATTATTAACTAAGGATATGATGTTGGAAAATGATCGATTTTATATATATCAACCTTCTCTTTGCATGATATAAATTCCAAACATTCATGATCTGGATGTGAATGAGTTGAATTATTTCTCGAACCATCTCTTCGGTGGAAATATTTTTGTTACTATTTCGACTCATATTCCTCAAAATTGATCCCGATATAGCTCTGAATAAATTAAATACCTATATTAAAATTACAAAAGGCTTCTTATTCTACAACAATGGAAACACTTTTTCACCTTTTCATGTATTAGAGAATTTTGCTTTGAAAAGAAAATATTTCATATTAATGGATTCGGATCCATAACCATGGGTAATGGATTCAATGCACGAGATCTTGTACTACTTACCAATGAAAAGAAGTGAGGTTAAATGGTGCTCTCCGGAGCCTGTTCAAATTAAAATTAAAGTTGATGCAGGCCTTGGTAAATTAAAATTAATGTTGATGCAAGCCTTAATTAGTTCAAGTGGAGGCCGGTTATCTTGGAGGTGAAATGGTTGCACGTGATTATTATGGTGGGAGCATGAGCAAATTTTGTTAACAAATCTACAAGTGCATTTGAAGCTGAGTTGCAAGCTATAAAACATGAGCTCCTCAAGAGTTGGAGCTTTATAATTTTATATGGGATCAAATCGTTTGAATACTGTCAAAATTCTTTAGTAAGGTGATTTTGGGTGTTGGATCACAGACACCCATTTTTGGTATAATTTTTGTTATCGTGTCCCTTATAAATTATGAGAATATTGGGAAAGGCAGGGAGTCAAACTTGTGACCCCTACCAACCTGGCTATGATACCATGTTGAGTAATCAGCTCATCTAAAACCTTTAGATTTTACGGAGAGACCCAAATGAATCTTATCCTATTTTTTAACATTTTGTCTATTAAAGCTAATGCTAGATGGAAGATAATATTCCGCAGGTTGCGCATAATATGTGGCAATTAGTGGATAAATAAACCTTCTCTGATGTAATTCTTGCTTGGTTTATAGAAATTAATGCTTCAACAAAGGGGTAGCCAATGTAGTATGAGTATAACAATGGACCAAAAAACAGTCTCGATCAGGATAAAAGCCGGTGTTACAATGATGTTAACAACATAACCCATTGGCATAATGGAATCAACCAGAAATAAGCTCAAAACAAATGAAACCAAAACAAAAAGAAAATGCTCGTGATCAGCTGAACATAACTAATAATAACCATTAATGGGCTGATTTGATTTTGCGGTATAAAAGAATGGGGCAACGGAATATAAGTTGATGTTTTTAAGGAGCCTCGGAGCACGTAGAATAGCGCCACTTGTTCCATTATTGATGTTAGTAGGGACTTTGCATGTCTCCATTGGAGATTTTTCAAGAAATGCCTTGCACTCTTTTATCCTCCTTCCGTCCTTAACCAGCTGTGACAATGTAATGAAAAAATAACCCTTTGCATCTGCCGGACTACTTGAAATGGATATTGGAGCTGATTCGTATCCATTTGGTCTGGTTGTTAGACATGTAACTCTAGCCACAGCCCCTGCATTCAAAGATGCATATATAATTAATTATAAGTTGTAAATGTTAATGTGGCCCTGATTAGTGATTATAGTAAGCTGTCAATATATGCCCCTAAAATTCCACATTTAAAAAGCCCCATATTTTTCGAATATTTTATATTCTTGAGAGCTCCGTAAACTGATTTTGACCGAGGTCATGTAATTTTCAAAACTGTCCATGATTAATGTACATGTGCATGTGTGTGGGCACTGGGCATCATATAAATTCGAGCAATGTACTTGTGAAGTTAAGTACGAGTGATACAACTATTAATTCGAATTTCCATGAAAAAAGTATTATATATAACTAAATTAAAAGATGCTAAACATTTACAAAAAAGAGCAAAAAAATTAGAGGAAGAAGATGATGAAAGTAATCAATACCTTTGAGTGGAATGAGTTTAGAGCTGCCTGATTTACAATAAACAATACCTTGAACGGCTACAAACCCTGGGATAAACTTGCGAGTGAAATGGTTTTGTGGCATAGGTTTAAGGCCATTATTTTCATAACCAGAAGTAGCTGTAACAGCAATAGTAGTAGATATTGACAAAACAAACACTGCTAGTGCAAACTTGATATAAAAAGCCATGGTGTGTTATCAGCTAGCTAGCTAGGAGATGGTGATCGAGTGTGAAATATTGTCTTGAATGTGTATGAAGTGCTACAATCTTGAATCTATTTATAAGGACATATTCTAAATTTTATGTGTTGTATTATTCTTTCTTGTGCATGATCGAGTTGTCTCCATTACTAGATACATTTAGAAGTTGAGTGCGTATCAAATTTATTTGATAGACCAAAATAATGTCAACTCTTTGTCGGTTCACTGTGAATACTTGTTTGCACGATTTTTTGTGATTAAAAATACTTGAAGCGATTACACAGGTGTAAATGATCAGGAATCACTTAAAACTATGATAACATGAGTTGTTTATATGCGTAATTGTGTTTTAACTTCAGTGTACCCCATATTAAAATTTGTTTGATACGGGGATCGTTTGAATTATATATCTCATTTTTAATACTAATTTTGAAATCCTGAGTATCTCAATTAATAAAGTCGAGTGAGAGATTGTATGATTAGGTAACAATTCAAATTTAAGTGGTTAGTCTCGGCAACTAGTAATCTACCTAGTACCGACATTAGATAGAGATTTTTTTCACAAAAGTTGTAATTGTGTTTAGCTGATCAACATAAAATTTGAGGCATGAGGTGCTAGCAGTGCGGGGTGAGTAAAAATAGAGCCTTGTATATATTTATAGATATTTATAACAAAAATATTATATCAGAGCTCAGATATATTATTTAAACTTATTTTATTATAAAAAAACATTTTCATGCTTTATAGGGATTTGTTGTTTATCTTAAATTTTATCCTTTAACAAACCCTATCTATATATATTCAAACTTATATTATCTATATATATTCAAACTTATATTAAGGCTATTTTTCAAATGTTTTATTCTTCGAGTGTTCCTCAATATTCAAATAAGCTTTATTCGAATTATCCAAACTAATTTGAACATTGTGGTACATGAACGTTGCAGATTACTTGAGTTAATTTGAATAGTGGTTATTCGTGTGTGTGTATATATATATATTAGTGTGTATATTCTTTTATCTTCATCGAGTGAAGAACATACTAATTTGCTAAATCTATACACACATTTTCTCAACTCAAAACTTTATTATTAGAAAATATGTATTCGAGCTCTAGTATCATGTATATATACACACACACACACATACGTGAAGGGTTCTTAGATTGAGTTGTAATCAATTTATTCGCTTGTATTATTGAGTTGTAATTGATTTGTGGCTGGATAACTAGGCTTGTGAAACAGAGTTCAAGGAATGTGTGGTAGAGAAGTCTGTACTAGGGTAGTATAGAGTTTAAAGGGCACATGGGGAATAGGGGTTTCAGCAAGCTATTATTTGTTGCAAGGGAAAAGGGAGAAATATTATTGTAATCTGTAATCGTGGTTTATATTGATTACTAATATTCTCTCTTATCAGTTGATAGGGGACCAAGTGGTAGACCAATAAGAATGGGGGTCGAACCTGCCTAAAGATATAATATTATTTATTTTTTCTGTACTGCATTCCAAATCTTAGCTAGCTGACAGTGTATCTAAATTGAACTTAGCTAGCTGATATGTTAGTAACTTGATAATAATTAAAATTGATCATTTTTAGCCATAACACCTATTCACCCCTTCTAGGTGTGCATTTTCATAATTCAAATCCTTATATTTGTTAGTAATGTTAAAAATAATTATATAAATATTAAATTTTAATATTTTATTAATAAAATTTGAACCAAAAACTTGTATTAATATATTTAAAGTTATAAATATCAAATTTAAATATTTTATTAATAGATATCAAATCTAAAGTCATGCTAAGTTTATATATGATATAATATGATATCCTTCAAATATTTTGATCACATAATTATATTAATTATTTTTAAAATTTTCTTTATAAAAATATATATTTAATATTAAAATAATTTAGATGAATCTCAAAGATAAAATAAGACCGAGAAAAAAATTAGTAGTTTTGTTACTCATTCCTTACCAAGGAAAAAACCATGCATCATGCAACGCAAGTACAAGTAGAGCTGGCCAAACGGCGGGTAGCATGACTCAGCACGTCCCGACTCGCCTAAATTACTCGTGGCATGCGGCTTTAACTGTGCCGATTCATGAATCGCCCTAAACTGCGAGAAAGAACGTGCCGTATACGAATTGACTTGAATTGAACCGAAACCGACACGGCACGGCTCGTCAACCTGTGAGAACTCGCCTCAGCTCCGCATAACAGAAAGTTTAGTTTGTATTGATTAACAATGTATTGATGCTACCCAATTTTATTTATTTAATACCTTGAGTTTAGTTTGTAATTTTACTTTTGCATGTTTTGGTCTTTATTTAATGACTTTAATCCTTATTATCATATTATTTGTAATATTTATAAATCGTCATTATTTTTTTAATATGTTTATGATGTACAAACATTTTGTTCCGTTTTTTTCAGATAGGAGTCCTCTCAAATTATTTATAAAATATTTTTTAATTAATAAAATTTATAGAAGTACCATCCTCTTTTATTCCAAAAATATTCGTATGAAATAAATATTTATTCTTTTTAAAAAAATGAAATAAAATCCGACCTTAAATTTTTATTTATTTTCAAAAAAATAATGTACATATGAAATAAAAGATTTAAAAATAAGTTAATTATTACTTATTTTAAAGAATCCCAAATAAGACCATAATTTGAAACATACTATTTTTTGTTTAAATTAATAATAGTGCTAAATTATATCTTATTTTTCTTATAAGTAAGAAAATGTTATAATTGAACATATTCCTTTTTAGAAAAGAAAAATGTAAAAATAAAATAATACATATTAAAATGCCAGGTAGTTATATTTCACTCACAGTCACGGACTCGCCAAACCCGCCCGGTGGGCACGGCACGACACACAACGCAACAGACTGTTGGACTATAATATTAAATAGAATAAAAATTAAAAAATAAATAAATAAACGAAACCCGCTTAACCCGCTAACCCGCCAAGTTGTACACTAGCCAGATTTTTCCCGAACCGACCCGACACGGCTCACTTATAGCCGTGTGCCGTGCCCGAGTCACGACCTGGCCAAACTGACTCATCGACGAACCCGCCCGTTTGAGTACCTGTAAGTACATGTATACAACACTCGTCTCTATCCCACTAGTAGTCGCCAGTCGGTACTCGATCAGCTATATACCGTGGATTATGAAACCCACAGGTTTGTGAAAACAATGTGCTTAAGACGACGCTACACATTTTTCATTTATACAAAATTACTATGTATTATAATCGTCTATTGATACGTTATACGCGCGTATGATATTTACTACAGTACTATTGTATTTTTGTTTCCTTTTCTTGAAAGAAACTACTAGTATTACTGTATTACGAGTACTGTGACTGTCGATGACTGTTTTAGGTGATGTCAGGTTCTCAAAATTATTACAGATGGTGACTGGATTTTATTTTTAATATTTCTCTGGATTTTAACTCTCGATGTCGAATACTTCCTAAGTCCCACTCAATTGTTAACGTTTCGGAGAGAAGGTCCGGCACACATTTTTTAAAATGCATATAAAATATAATTTCATAACTTATTTTTTTTCTGAATAAAAATTTAAATATTAAATTTTTATTTAGAAAAAAATTAAAAAATAAGTTATAGAACTATACTTTATATACACCCGAACATTTTCTCCGAAACGTTAACAATGGGGTGGAACAGAAGTAGTATATATTAATCTTTTCTTATGATTAAGAAAGATATCCACTTAATTTTGCATTAAAAGGTATATATTTTCAGGTGTTAACCCACCCACCCATAATATTACTCCGTATTATTTACGTTAAAAAAATACACGAGAAAAAAGAAGGAAATTATGTACTAATAATAATATTAGATATACTGTAATTAAATAGCATAAAGTATGTAGTACGAGTAGTATATTTTCAGGTGTTAACCCACCCACCCACAATATTGATTTGTTTACTAGTAAAACAAAGGTCTATAAAATCCCCTTGATATATATTACCACATCCACAATTCATAAACAAAACAAGAAGTATCTGCTTTCTTTACAAGCAAGTGTAGTAGTAGTGGTAATTTTGTAATCAAAATGTGCGGAGGTTCAATACTGAGTGACATTACCCCCCCTCGAGCTTGCACCACAAATGTCCCTGCTCCTCATCCTCATCCTCCTCCTTGGCCTTTCTCTCCATTTACCCAAAATCTCACCACTAACAACTTCAATCACATCACCCAACAACAACAACACACTCCTCACTCCCTCAAAACACCTCACCCCGCCAACAATGTTTCGGGTACCAAATTTTCATTTCAAAATAAAAAAATATATATATGTATTGTTGTTTTTAAATATATTTTCGATATTTTTTTATATTTTATTTATTTTTACGAACAGGTGATGAGCAAGTGAAGCAGGGTGTGAAGAGACAGCGAAAGAATGTATACAGGGGAATAAGGCAGCGTCCATGGGGAAAATGGGCAGCTGAAATAAGGGACCCGCGTAAAGGAGTGCGTGTTTGGCTTGGTACTTTCGACACTGCTGAACAAGCTGCTAGAGCTTATGACAAAGAAGCTCGCAAGATCAGAGGTGCCAAAGCTAAAGTCAACTTTCCAAACGAGGAGCCCTTTGACCCTCCCTGCCAACTCAACACTGTCAAACTATTCGGGTCGGATCCTCCATCCGGGTTTGATGTCGATGATTCGGGTCTCAATTCGTACGAGTCGTGCATGAAATATTGTGACACTTCGCATCTCGGTGGCCCGGTGGAGGGTCTGGCTGCTGCTCAACCGGGGAACGTTGTGGATGGACCGAATGGGCTGTGGAACTTCGACGATGTCGTTTAATAAACTTGTTTTAGATTATTACTTTTGCATTTTCTTAATTTAAAGCACATGTATGTATAATCTAGTATTTTCTACCATTGTCTTTTTTCAATAACAAAAACATGTGATGGTATTATGGTTATGGTTTAATATATGTTCAAGATTTCTTACTTTAATTTTATTTTGTTTTGCTAAATTACTTTAATCCTATATAGTTTAATAAATGTTCAAGATTTCTTGTATAATGTATCTTTTAATTAAAATTATTTCTTAATATATTTCCAACAATATTTTAAAAATAACAGACAAATTAGAATAGCAAGGCATCAAAGAAATAAGAATCTTGTAAACTGGTAATTTTTTACTACATTTTTACCATCGATTGATTTAGAAGTTAATATTTTTTACTTGTACAAGTCATAAAGATAAGCATTTCTTTTGCACAGATACTAATGAAATGAGTATCCTAATTCCTAAAGAATTAATTAAAAAAAAGAAAAAATTAAATTTAGTAACAAAAAAACTTGTGGTATGGTATTTATATTTAAAAAATTGAGAAGATAATGTTTTATCAAAGAATTGTTAAACTGAATTTATTAAATTGTAGAATATTAATTACTATTTAAATATTAATTTCAAGTGTAGACATCTGGGCCAGTGTGTTCTTTTTTTCAAGAAATAACTGGGCTAGAGTTTTTTTGGAATGGCTTGAAGTGGTAACCCTTTACCCAGCTTAGTTATACCTGATCCATAAGTCTTAGGCGTTGGGCCTTTTTTTTTTTTTGGGGGGGGGGGGGGGGGGGGGAGTTGTACAATGATCTCCTCCACAAAAAATTGTACTCATAGTCAATTATATGTTTATGCAAAAGCTAAACCTTTGGAGTATTAATTGAAAAATATACCAGGTTTTATATGGAAAAATTCTATTTGAAGTATTAGTTGAAAAATATATATAATTGGAAAATATATATATTCTATATCATATTATGATTATTATATATTACAGAATCTAATACACAACATATAAGTATACTCGGATCTATTTGATTTACTTGGCTTTCATTTTCAAGTACTCGGTCGAGTTACTTTTATAATACTACAAGTAAATAAATATTATTGTAATTAAATCGAAGTGCTCGGTCGAGTTACTTTCAAAATCCCCAAGTAAATAAATACTATTCTAGTTATGATTTTTTTTTTGAAATAATCCCAAAATATTTATATTGCCTGCGTAATTTAGAAAAACAATTATTATGCAGAATTTAATATTTTATAATAAAAAAATAATCCCTTCGTTCCATAATCTTTATTTTATTTCACTTTTAATTTTCAAACAATCAAATTTTGACTAAAGAATACACATTATTATTTTACAATTTAAAAATCTGAAAATTTATATATTAAACCAATATACTTTGCATAATTTTTTGAACATGTAATATATACAATTTTTGGTCAAAATTTGATAAATTTAATCATAAAAAGTTACAAAGAAATATGGGTTACATATATATTTCTGGACTAGGCTTTTGTAGAAGTAATCAACAAGAGTCAAGACCAAGTCTAGATAACGTGAATCCATATCTATACAAACATTGAATGCAGTAACGGATACTAATGACGAAACTGCAACAAAAATCCAAGAATTAAACAGCAGAGGCAATCTAAAAATAGGATGCATGCCATGATCCTCCAAGAAGCCAACTCAACTACGACTGTACACAACTGCTATTACATATGTAATTCTGTCTTCTCTTTTCCGAATAACTCCAATACCCCAGTTTTAAGGTCACACATATTCACAGTTTCACACCCACAAAGTGTGTTACTACCTACCTAAGCCATTACTAAAGTAGCCTCCTTTGGCCCAGAAATTCCGAAGAAAACGGCAACCATGGTGAAATCATCACCATGAAATCTACACACCTCCACGACATATACAGAGAGATATAAGGAAAATGTATATTATATAGATCATGTGATGCATACACAATCAAAGTTGAATCCGAAACTGATTTCAGCCTACTCATTTTACACCTTTAATTTGTGGTATTAACATGCAAGATTAGAACCCTTCCATAAGAAAATCTAGCGAAAGCAACTTATCTTCAACTAAAAATAATGAGTGGAAGAAGAATTTATCTTTCAATAAAGTTTCTAGCCTATAAACAAAAGATCAATAATCACATCCAATGATATCAGTCACAAGTTAACAATATAAGATGAACACACTAAAACCTGTATTTAAGATATTATACTTATTATATATTTTAGTCATCTAAGACATACATTGTTTGATCTCTGCTCATTACCCCACCTATTAAAGTTAAAATCTAATGATCTGTTAGGGATTAATGACATTTAATGTATGGCATACAAATACAATAGCCTCCAATTTTTACCATTCGGTCATGCACATATAAGCCTCTTTACTTTTGCTCTTCTTGTATAGCTGTGTACTCTCTGCGTACTTGTCTTGCAATTTCGTCTTTTTGTTACAAGATTCACCACACAGTCCATTATAAATCTTCTAGCCTTCTCTGTTCTAAACACTAACATCAGAAACACATAAAATGGGTTATTTCTTTTGGGCTCTTCTCTTACTTTTCCTCCAACTCCCATCCATATTAGCTCAATCTCAAACTTACATAATTAGAGTCCAAAATGACTTGAAACCCTCTGTTTTTTCTAATGTTGAAAACTGGTATAAATCCACCCTTCAAACACTTGATTCTTCTCAACTAATGAAAGACTCTGAAGATTATTTCAATAATCAAGATTTTCTCCACATATATAAAACAGTGTTCCATGGCTTTTCTACTACCCTTACCACCCAACAAGCTCAGCAGCTCAAAACCCAACCCGGAATTCTCGCTGTCATACCCGACCAACTCCGCCAAATCCAAACCACTCGTTCCCCCATATTCCTCGGACTCGAAGGAAAAAACCCCTCAAGTTTAATCGCTGAATCTGACTCCGGTTCAGATGTCATAATAGGAATATTTGACACCGGTATCTGGCCAGAACGCCAAAGTTTTCATGATGAAGGCCTTCCTCCTATTCCCACACGTTGGAAGGGCGGGTGTGTTGAAGGTGAAAAATTCAAGAAAAACAACTGCAACAAAAAATTAATTGGAGCAAAATATTTCAGAGCAGCTTATGAAGCTAGTATGAGAATGAAAGAAGTGAACATTAGTGACGAACTTAAATCGCCTAGAGACACACACGGTCATGGTACCCATACGGCCTCCACTGCTGCTGGCCGCAAAGTTGGTAATGCCTCTCTCCTCACTCTTGCAGCGGGTGTCGCAGTCGGTGTTGCTCCGAAAGCTAGAATAGCAGCATACAAAATATGCTGGAAAAAAGGGTGTTCTGATGCGGATATTCTTGCTGCGTTTGATGCAGCTGTTGAAGACGGTGTTGATGTAATTTCATTGTCAGTTGGCGGTGGTACACTCCCATACCATCTCGACCCAATTGCAGTCGGATCGTACGGAGCGATGGAGAAAGGAATTATTATATCCGCTTCTGCTGGTAATGAAGGACCTGTTTCTCAATCAGTTGCAAACGTAGCTCCATGGATCACGACTGTTGGTGCTAGCACAATCGATAGAAAATTTCCAGCTGACTTGAAGCTTGAAAATGGTGATACTATCACCGGCGCTGCAATTTATTCCGGCAAGGATTTACCATATACGCCAATTATTTATGCGGGACATGCTTTTATTCGTAAAGAAGGGTTCAGTAATTTTTCTGGAGGAGTCTGTATGCCAAAGTCTTTGGATAGTGATTTGGTTCGTGGGAAAATTGTGATTTGTGATCGAGGGGGAACGTCACGCGCCATGAAAGGTGAAACTGTGAAAAGCGCTGGTGGAATTGGAGTCGTAGTTGCCAACTTGGCAACAACTGGAGAAGGACTAGTCGCTGATGCTCATATAATTCCAGGTTTATCAGTTACCGCGTCGGCTGGTGCCAAGCTCCGATCATATGTTAGATTGAATCAAAATCCAAGAGCTGGTATTGTTTTCCATGGAACTGAAGTAGGAGTTAAACCGGCACCTGTTGTGGCATCATTTTCAGCTAGGGGACCCAATGCTGAATCGATTTATGTTTTGAAACCTGATATAATCGCGCCAGGTGTCAACATCCTTGCTGCATGGCCTGAAAACACCCCACCGACAGAACTAGCTACCGACACGCGTCGAACAGATTTTAACATATTATCCGGGACGTCAATGTCGTGCCCGCACGTGTCAGGTCTTGTTGCATTACTTAAAGGAGCCCATCCTGATTGGTCACCAGCAATGGTCAAATCAGCACTCATGACAACAGCGTACATAATGGACGCCAACGGAAAGCCTATACGAGATGAGAAAGCGTATAATGAGTCAACAATATGGGACATGGGTGCTGGACACGTTGACCCTGACAAAGCCACTGATCCAGGATTAGTTTATGATCTAAATAGCACCGACTACTTGAATTTCTTATGTTCGTCGAATTACAGTCGCCAAGATATACGATTAATCGCTCGACGATCATTAAGGTGTAACAGCACGAAACAGAAGCCTTGGGATTTGAATTACCCGGCAATTGTTGTTGCTTTCGAAGAATCTAAAACGTCGACGTTTGAAGTTGTTGTGAGAAGAACAGTTACACATGTTAGTGAGAATGCCTCTAGTTACACAGCAGAAATTATTAATCCAAAACATGTGATTGTGACTGTTGATCCACCGAGGATGGTATTTACAAAGAAAGGTGAGAAACAAAGTTATACAGTTCGAATTTCGAGTAAGAAGATGGGAGTGTCAGCGGGGAGTATGTTGTCAGAAGAGGGTAAATTGATATGGAGAGACGGACTTCATGTGGTGAATACACCTCTTGTCGTAGTTTATCAGAAGCCTTTGTTTTAGAGTCTAGTTTAGTGTTTGGTCAAAGATATGTAGAAATTTATATAACCTACTTAAGACTAACTATGTTGAAGTTAATGGTATAATATCAGTTCCTGTCTGCATGAAATAATTACTACTATAGTACTATATTATAAACTGATAATAATGAGTAGTTTGCTGCAAGGCAGTATTCAGTAAAATCGAGTTGAAATTTGTGTTATCATTACTCAATTCGAGTTTTTTCTTATCAAGCTAAACGAAGCTCGAGTGATTTATTAACAAAAAAATTAAGAAAATTGAGGCATATGGAGCAATAGATATGTTCAAACTGATCTTCATTGGAGTACTACAACAAACAACTGGTGATCAAGACATACTGATACTGTACTGCCCACTGACTCTAGTCTCTAGTCATCACAAGACAAGCATATATAGCAAATAGCATACAAACACACACACTTCTGAGTTCTGAGTTGTATTGAGGTACTATAAGCATAAGTACTGCATAACACAGGTTCTGAAGTAAAGTGAATATAAATAAATGACGAAAATACATATATATATATATATATATAAAATAGTTTCAAGTGAGCTGAAACATTACATACCTGGAATCACCGTAATTGATGACTGCATGCTGTCAGCAAAAGAAGATAACCTGGGTAAAATGAACATAATAACCGAATTGAATTCAAGGGTAAGACCATCTTCAAACCATTGTAACCCTCGTCTAAAAATGATGTGTCAAGTTAATTTAGATAATTGGAGCAAAAATGCATAATTCAAGGGAAGTAACCCATTATCTATAATTATACAATTCTATTCAAATTTATTAATTTATCTCATTCTCTGAAATTATTTTTCACCACATTTTCAAAGGTATTGAAAAACTTCTACTCACAAAAAATATTAATTTTAAATTATAAATAATCATCGTAAAGAATATCACCGGAACAAAACATTTTTTGATTATCTCATTTACAAAATCAATATTATATATTATTATAGATAAGCATTATAGAGAGAAGTGTGGGAGATACTCTAAAAAAAAGTGATGGTTAATTAACGAGTATGTTGTATTGATTTTAAAATTAAATTTTGTCCTTAAATATGTGTTTATTTTTATTTTTAAAATGATTTTTATATTTATCATTTTCAAAATTTAATTTTTTTAAAATTAGTTAAACTTCTACTTTTCAAAATAACAACTAATATGTTTATTTAAAAAATTATTTAACTAATATTTTTTAAATATACATAATATTTTCAGAATAAACATATAAAAAGGGAAATAAATTAATATCCAAATAACAATATGATAAATGTACGGTTTAAAGCTTCTTTACTTTGTTTAAACTAAATAATAAAAAAACTAAACTCATTAGTTCAAATTGTTTTCATTCGTTTGTTGGTAAAATAAAAATCTTTGATTCCTAATGAATTTTTATTTCTCAATTTGAGATATTTTATTATTTATGTGAATACATTATTTCTTTTAATAAAACTGAGAACTTTCATTAACTTAAAGAGTCCAACAAAGTAGGGGAAGAAGGCATAAAAACATTTAAGATATTTAACGAACAAGGAATGCGGGCCATTTGATGGGCTGCCTTATTCACTTACTTTTTAACAAATCTAACAGAAACATTACTCATAGAGCCAATTAGATCACGACAGTTATTCAGAATGTTTCCTACCTCAAGCAGGTTGTCTATCTGTTTATCCAAAGCATGAACCGTTAACAGTGAATTTGTCTCTATAACAACTGATTGATGCACTTCTGTCACAATCTATTTCAGAGCTTCATACACGCCATAGGTTTCAGCTTCAAACACGGAGACCTTATCATCTACTCGAATTGTTCTTCCTTGGACAAAACATTCATTCTCGTCCCCGGTGATCAACCCCAATGAGAATGACGCTGCTCCATTGAAAACTTAAGCATCTACATTCAACTTTAGTGTTCCTGCACTAGGTTTTACCCACTTCTGACTGATCTTATAAATATTCTCTATTGGAGTTCTGCTTACAACATTGTATTTCTGTTTTGCTTCCCTTCACTCGGCAACTTGTCTCGAGCCCCATTCCATAGCTATAGTCATAGTCAGAGTGAGGATTTTGTTATCCCAAACTTTCTTGTTCCGGGCAAACCAAATACCTTATATAACTTCTGCAATTGTGATGACCGACTCATTAGTCTCATTGCTCAACTTTTCCAACAGCCAATTCAGACAAGATTCCACTAAATTCATATTATATTGAACCCCTCTTAAATGCCATCATTGTGAGACAAATCTACAGTCGAAAAAAATGTGAAAAAGGTGCTCCACATCACCATTGCACATAGGACAAATGATGGGTGTAGACACTCATTTTCCTCGTAATAAATTCTGAACTGGTAAGTTATTTCTACACAGCCTTCATAACAAAATTTTGAGCTTGTGAAGAATATTGAGTCTCAAAATCTTACTACATCCAGCCGAAAATGTTGCATTGTTGTTACTCATGTTATAGGTACACCAGAATTGATAACCAGACTTTGCACTGTACTTACCATTAGTAGAATATGTCCATGTCATTTTATCCCTCCCCTGATTCTGAGGTATATGAATTTATAATATAGCTCGTGCATCGTCAGTGTTAAAAATAGACCTGACCTTACTGACATCCCATTCTTTAGTGCCTTCGATGAAAAAGTCACTAACTTTCACACTTCCCGTTAGACTATTGTACTCAAGATCCACTCTGTAGTTTGGTTTGTCTCTTACCCATTTGTCTTTAAACACTTCTATATATTGACCATAACTGATAACCCAACGAAATCCCTCATTGAGTGCCTCTTTGGCTGACCATACTCCAGACTAGATGAAACTAGCTCATCCTTATATGGTAGCATGGAGAAAATGTTTGTCCGGAAAGTATTTGGCTTTGTACACTCTTGCAGCCAGCGAGCTCGGATTATTCATAAAGTTCAAACATTGTTTCCCCAGAAGTGACAAATTAAAATCATATAGATTGCGAAAACCCAGACCACCCTTACATTTAGCCTCACTCACATTCTCCCAGGATATCCATTTAATACCTTTACTGTTGTTAGAGTTCGAACTCCACCAATATCCATTCATCATCCTTTCGATTTCTTGACAAAGCGATTTAGGAAGTAGTAAACATGACATACAGTAAGAAGGTATTGCTTGAGCCACAGTTTTGAGTAGAACAGCCTTCCCCGCTCGAGAGAGAAGTTAAAAATTTCAGCCTTGAATTCTTTTCCACACCTTTTCTTTCACAGAACTAAACACACGTTTTTTAGACTTGCCAATTAACGAAGATAACCCAAGATATTTTGTATTAATCAGATCATTCATCACCATCAAAATATTTTTCAGCTCCTGCTGCTTATCACAACGGACATTTGCACTAAAGAAGATACTTGATTTCTGATAATTAATAGCATGTCCTGAGCATTTTGCATACAAGTCTAGCACAGATTTAATAGTAGTTGCTTCTGCTGTCGTTGCTCTGAAGAAAAGAAAGTTGTCACCGGCAAACAGTAAATGAGTTACAGCCGGAGCAGAAAGGCTAACTTTACTTCTTTGAATACCTCCTGTACTAGCAGCTTTGGTAATTGAGCTCGACAATCCCTCCACGCAAAGAAGGAACAGATAAGGAGATAAGGGATCGCCTTGGCGCAACCCCCTTCTTGGAACAACATGCCCCGCATTAGAACCATTAAAACAAAATGAATATGATAATGTGGTAACACACAACATCACCCACTTAATCCATGTATCTGCGAACCCCATTTGCTTCATTCTATCTTTTAAATACCCCCATTCCACTCGGTCATAGGCTTTACTATCATTCAATTTGAGTGTCACCTCACCTTTAGTACCATAGTTCTTCCTCTTCATGGGATGTACAACTTCAAAAGCAATCAATACATTGTCCGTTATACTGCGTCCGGGTACAAAAACTGATTGGTTTTTAAAAATCGTCACTGGAAGAATCACTTTTAGCCGGTTAGTAAAGAAATTTCGCCATAATTTTATAGAGTTCGTTACACAGAGCAATAGGGCTAATTCCTGTATACAATCTGTATTTTCTTTTTTGGGAATAAGAACAACATTAGTGTCATTCAAATCAGCTGGAAAAGAATAATCTTGTAACCATATTTTGCAGCAATGAAAAATCTCTCTATCCATTAATGACCAGAAGTGTTCAAAGAAAGCCGGATTCAGACCGTCCGACCCATATACCTTATCTGGGTGCATTTGTTTGACTGCTAACGAAAACTCTAGGAATGTAAGCTCTGCTATCTAGTCATTATTTTGCCTATCTGTTATTAACACATTGTCGGCATACTCTATCGATTCAGTGATGTTATCTGTGAATGCACTGTTAATCGGTGGGGAAAAAATTAATTATATAAAATATGATGCTGGAGTTTTCTGTTTGGAGAAACTGAAAATTGCATTGCATGAAAGGATTGTATTGCAATTGGGCCCTTTGGGGGTACTGAGAGCCTCACATTTGGAGTGAAGGGACAATTTGATTTATTTTGTTAGAAACAACAAGTAAAAGCCCAAAAGGAAAAACAAAACCCTAGGCCCAGTAAACAATAAGGCGAAATATAAAAGTTGAAACCCTAGCATCTCTATCTTGATATTCATTTAGCGCAGCTGCGGAGAGGAAGAAACAACCAAGGGAAGATGGTGTCGCTCAAACTGCAGAAGCGTCTGGCCTCCAGCGTCCTCAAGTGTGGAAAGGGAAAGGTTTGGCTCGATCCAAATGAAAGCAATGAGATCTCCATGGCCAATTCTCGTATGCACCTCTCTCTCTCTGTATCTCTCTCCCTCTCCCTCTCTCTCCCTCTCTCTCTCTCTCATCTCTCCCTCCCTCTCTCTCTCATATATCTCACTATTTAATATGATTTTGGTTGTGAGATTGTTATGTATGTTATGCTTGTTGATTTGATTAGTTGTTAGTGTCATGAATCTTTTATGTTATATGCTACTGATAGTATGTAACTGTTTGTTAATTCAGGTTTCGTATCTGCTTTTCATCGTATCATTTTGTGTTGTGATTGTATTTGAAAATAGAAAATGAAGCATATTCCAAGTTTGATTTTGAAAGCAGTGTTATCGTATTACACTTTCTGTTTTATGGTAGAAACTGAAGAGATACTTGTGATGATTTTGTATGACAATCTATTTCGGTAGTTGATTATTCTTTTAAAAGTATTATGGATAAAGCTGGTCGTGTAGTTATGGTTTTGGGTTATTTTGCTGCATCAATATTGTTTCGGTCTCAACTGTGTCATGTGATATCTAGAATGCTGTAGTTAGCAATATGTTGATTTCGAAACTCAGTTGATACCATGGTTTTTATTTCTTTTTGTTTGTTTCTGGCGAGCAGGTCAGAACATCCGAAAGCTGGTGAAGGATGGGTTTATCATCAGGAAGCCGACCAAGATTCACTCTCGTTCCCGTGCACGTAGGATGAAGGAAGCAAAGAGGAAGGGTCGTCATGCTGGATATGGTACGCTTCCATGAGACTTCTTTGAAACTTTATATACACCATTAAATAGTAAATTAAATTACAGTAAGCATTTATGCGAGTAGGTAATAAAGTAGAGTCATTTTAGTCAATCAATTTGGCACAATTGGAATTTACATATTATCAAATTTATGTGAGCCATCAGGTAACAACAAATTACTCAAGGTAAAGAGCCACTAATCTTATTTTTTTTAAATGTCATCTATCTATTGCAAATTGAATTCGTTTAAGTTTTAAATGCTTATTGTATTGGATTTTAGATAAATTTTCAGGACTGGTCCATCAAGAAAATAATAGACCTTTTAAACTACAACCTCAGTTTTAGGATCATCATCATTCTGAATCAGTCTCTTTTTTTTGTCAGTGCATGTCAAAGTTTTCTATAGGCATGAGAACTTGTTGGGATTTTAAGATTTATTTTGTATAACTTTTGCATGACTATCAAAGTTGATGTCTTACCACCAATAGCTGGATGCTTATGTACTGACTATAGGTAAGCGAAGGGGAACCAGGGAGGCTAGGTTGCCCACAAAAGTCTTGTGGATGCGCAGGATGAGAGTGCTCAGGCGCCTTCTCCGCAAGTACCGTGAAGCAAAGAAGATTGATAAGCACATGTACCATGATATGTACATGAAAGTGAAAGGTAATGTCTACAAGAATAAGAGAGTACTGATGGAGAGTATCCACAAGTCCAAGGCTGAGAAGGCTCGTGAAAAGACCCTGTCTGACCAGTTTGAGGCTAAGAGAGCAAAGAACAAGGCAAGTAGGGAAAGGAAGCATGCAAGGAGGGAGGAACGCCTTGCCCAGGTATTGAAAATGATGCTATAACTTCTTATTTGAACAATTAAATGCAGTATCCACTCAATTTTTTTATGTATAGATTTTAGGTAAAGTCTGCAAATAGAGAAAGCACCACAAGAGCTTGATCAAGTTCATTTCTTTTTTTAATATGTACAGGGGCCTGGAGAGAAAGCACCACAAGAGCCTCAAGCAGCAGCTGCTCCAGCTCAAACTCAGTAAGTGTTTCATTGTACTTTATGCTGTTGAAAGGGTATCAATTTGGTGAATTTCCGAAGATTTCAAAGATTTAAAAATATTTATCTAAACCAACTTCTGTTCTTCTTCAGGCCATCAAAGAAATCAAAGAAGTGAGAAACTTCCTGTAGTAGGTGAAGGGGAATTCAGTATCGGTACTTGTTTAGCACTAGTGTTTTTGACCAGCATGGTTTTATGTTTTTGTCTTTTCCTGTTTAAAATGTTGGTTATATTGAATCTGAATTATAATCTTGTTACTTTGTTTGAGACTGTTTTAATAGACTGTTTTACTTGCTAATATTGCTCATCTAATTATGCTAGCTGTGAATTGTTATTAGACCATCTCCAACCAAACTTCAAAAATGTACTTTTACACCATTTTGGTGTAAAAATTCTCTCCAACCGAACTCTAAAAGTTGCACCAAAATGGTGCGACATCAAAAATTACACCAAAATTTAGATCACACCAAAATTTGGCGTAACTTTTAGAATTTTTATAAATACCAACATTACCTTTACATTACTTTAACTAAAACAAATCTATTCCTTTTGAATTCCAACAACTTTATTGTTTTGTATTTTAGTAATAAAATAACTTTTATAGTATAAAAAATATTCTTTTTGGTGTGAAATTTAGTGTTAATGGGTTGGAGTGAATTTTGAAGATGGTGTAATGGGTTAGAGATGCTTTTATACTGTTAAAAACTGCTTACTCATTCCAAAGAAGCTAATCTTGTGCCTAGTTATGCTGGCTGTGATTATACTTTTAAAAAATGGAAACTCATATCAAAGATAGAAGACCTGTTTGCATTTGTTGGTGGTAGTAAGCTCAATTTTACTGGTGTTCTGGTTTGGGATATGAATTTTTGCTCTAACTGGATCCTGTTCCACTTGGGTTTTCCAGGAAATTGACCTTGGTTTGTATTTGGTTTTTAGTGCAGATATATACAATTAATTCTTGGCATAAAAAAATGGGGATAACTGTTTTGATTTTACTTGTTCTAGATAAGCCTTGTTTTTCTACAATACGCTGCAAGATACAGATTTAAAAAAAAGGGTGGTATGAGATTTGGAATCATATAAAAAATGTAAAACTTAAGAATTGATAAAGCAATTTTTTGTGTTGGATGGTATGAAAGAACTTGCTCAGAAAGCAAAAAAGGAATGCACTGTGAAACTCTAATATACATGAGAGTGAGGAAGATGCTGATATTCTGGTACATCTATGTGAGCTTGGAGCTGAACAAGTAATTGTTACTCCCTCCATCTCATAATACTAATCTTTTTTGGAGAATTTTTTTATTCCATAATAATTGTTCATTTTTACTTTTTATGTAAAAAAATTTAAACTTACTCCCTCCGTTCATTTGTATTAGACATTTTTTGACTTTATTTGATTTCCTTCTTTTTATTAGTCATTTTAGGTTTTCAAGATGTATGTCTTTTTTATTCACCAGCAATATAGCATACTCCTGTTTCTTTTTATCTGTCGCTTGACTTTTTGACATGTATTTTTAGGAGTTTTGACATGATAATTAGAATAAATTTTTTTATTTTCTTTTTCTGAATAAAAATATTTAATAAATATTATAATTTACAAAAAGAAAAATTAAAAAATAATAATTTTAACTATGCAGTCAAAACTCATTAAAATACGTGTCAAAAAATCAAACTAACTATTAAAATGAAACCAGAGTACATATATTGTGGAGTATATATATTGTGATAACCGGGAAGGTGTATGACGGGGTCGGAGATAACGAAGTATTTAATTTATTTGTTGATATTGTTTATGTACATTTTTGGTGCTCTAGCTCCGTGCAAATCACCAAGCCGTTTCCAGACATTGCAGAGTCTTTTCTTGACCCTTTTTGAGCCCAGAACCAATGTTGTAATTTACTTCGTGCAGAGTATGATATATTTCGAAGTTAGATGAGGGTTGACAATATTGCTTTGCAACTGTGAAAATGCAATGAAGCAAATCCAAACTAATCAATTTAAAGTCAAAACCAGTGGAAGTGTTTTGGCAGGGAGTATATTACACTGCATATTATTGTGCAAGTTAGTCAGGGATGTGAAGTTGTAATAATCTGTAGAACAACAGCATGGCTGCTAAATCCATTAATAATCATCACTTAATAGTCAAAAGTGGGCCTGAAAACTTAAACTTGCATAATCTGTTTCCTCAGAGCACCAGTTGTGACCTAAAAACTTCTTTGATTACGTGGAATGTAAGTAGCTATATAATCATCTCTTGTAAAAAGTCTGTGTCCAATGAGATCGCCGCTACCTCTGTGGGCTCTACCTTTCATCACTGCTTGTTGAATTGTTGGTTCACTTGTGTTTTTACATAGTCCAAGTTTCACAATAAATGCAACTTTGCTACCTTTGCCAAGGCCCTCACTCTCAATCCATATGTGACCTCCCATGAGATTCACAAACCTATATACCATGGCATAATGAGAATGGTCAGACAGCTATCGAAGCCATTGTGTATTACAAGACGTTGGGTCATAGCAATGTATTGTTTTAAAAGATAAATTATAAATCTTTGTTTTATACAAATCTTTTTGAGAATGTAGTCCAAGGATTAGAAAGTAAACAAAAAAATAACTTGTTAGAGGGGGTTAAATAATACCTTCTTGACAAGTATTAGAGGGGATTAAAAAGTCTTATCCCATGTAGTGAACAGAACAAACATGGGATTGGCATTTTTTAAGGACTGTTGATCCAAGGATTTAGTGATAGGACTACAATGAATGGATTATAATTCTTGGACTATAGTCTACAAACATAGCCTAAATCTTACCTTCTGCAAATGGCAAGTCCAAGTCCAGTGCCAGTATTGCTTCTAGCTGACGCATTTTCAGACTCTAAAAATTTGGTGAAAAGGAGTGGAAGATCTTGAGGAGTGATTCCACAACCGGAATCCTTCACCTGTTTGATAGATATAGAATGGATAGTCAAATAATATGAAGCATCCAAGAGGGAAAAATAAACCTGATCACATGAAATACCCCAAGGGAACTGAAAAGTTGAAAATAGCTACACCTATTATTTTTTGGCTTCTCCTGATTATTGCTGCTCCTTTTTTTACCAGGGTGAGGTGAAGAGGGCATTTCTCATTGCATAAACATATTAGTCTACGAAAATTCTCAAAATTTAAAAATACTAAAGAAATTATAATCCCTGACCTGCACTAGTAAGTAGAAGTGATTATCACTTGATACAGGACAGAATTCTGGATTCCCCGAGTATTTATAGTACTCCGGCTTTGCAACTGAAGCTTCCACTGAAATATAACCTTCCTTTGTGAACTTCACAGCATTTCCCACAATATTTAAAATAGTCTGCATAAGCCATTTATCATCACCAACAGCGTGGGCAGGCAAATCCATACCCAATGTCAAGTTCGTAGACAAGTTCTTTACAGAAGCAACAGGGTTTATAAGGTTCATGCTCTGCACACAAATGAAATATAATAATCGTATCGTGAAGGCATATAGTAGTAATATATATTCAGTTAAAAATAACGGTTTTTAGTTTTACCTCTCTAAATACATCATGAAGGTTGAAAATCTTATTATCTAGTTCTAGGCAACCATCTTCGAGCCTAGAAAGATCCAGAACATCATTTATTAGTGCTGCTAGCAGATTGCCACTCTTAAGTATGGTCTCTATCATCATTCTTTGATCTGGGGTTAATTCTGTTTCTAGGAGAAGTGTAGACAAGGTGATAACTGCATGCATAGGTGTCCCCATCTCATGGTTCATCACAGCTAGAAAATCATTTCGAGCACGAATAGCCATCTCTGCCTCTTGGCGAGCTAAATCCAGAACAACATTCTGCTCCATGAGCTGATCACGTGCCCGCATAGATTCTTCCAGAATTGCAGCATGTGAAAGAGCGACGGCGACCTGTAACAAAAGTATGGCAAATTGAGCATAAATAGTTACATAGAATCACGGTTGTTTTCTGTGGACTCCTTTTTTCTTTGTTTGCTGAACTATTTAGATCACCTTGTAGGGAGGGGAGGGGAGGGGGGGGGGGGGAGCGAAAGACAGCTTAACCTAGCCATCACAAGTTCTATGGGCTACTTACACGATAAAAACCAGATAATCGTCAATGTATATCCAAGTCAGAAAGAATCACGGCAAGGATTGGTTTGAAACAAAAATTACGAAAAAAGTTGCTTAATTCATATGTGTTTGTGTGGATCTAACTTAAGATATTTGATAGGATCTATATTCTAATCTATATTCTATAACCATGGTCTTCTATACTTGTGAAACAGGTTTGAGTTGATGAATCTCATGCATTATTCCAGACTTTGTACAGTATCTATCCAGCCTTCGCTTTAGAAACGGAAAAAAAACTAAACAGGCTTCAAAATGCAAATCACCCGACTTATCTCCTTTGGAACAGACATGTACAATTAATATCAGTGGAGTTTTTATGCTTTCCAGGTTTGGATCCTTTACCACTACAATAGAGCTACGGTTATGTATATAACTCTAAAAAAGACAGGCGAAATGATTGGAGCTGAATTACTACAAAAAAGAAATGTTCGAATAAGGAAAAACAATTTGAACTCGTAAAATTGAGTTCAGCTACTTGCCTCGGAAAGATAGCTCTCCGATAATGCTATTATTACACCACCCAAAACTAGCCTCACATTCCAATATTTAATTTATTTAGCACTATTAGTTGATTCAAGTCCTTAGTAGAATTGTTCTTTATTTATTCTTTTCTCCTTTGCTACTACACCACCCAAAACTTTCCTACTTCCCTGCGAAAGCACTCAACAGAAAAATATAAAATACCTTCTGACATCTTGAAAAGCTAGATTAATTCTTTTGAAAAGAATATATATCGAGTACTATGATTATATTATATATTGAGTTATTGACCTTATTTTCAGTTCAGCATTTCTTATTATTTTGAAATATATATAATCAAGACAACAGTTTTATTTTTGAATATTTTTAATTAATATATATATTCTTTAGTTTATTTCCAATCACTCTTGGTCAAAAAAATATGATTCTCCTGAATGAGTAGCTATAATATTCAATATATATAGTCTTAAGTTCATATACAAACTAATTTAGCCTATAAACTACAAGCCGGTGGATCGCTTATTTGTGAATTAATAACCATATTTAATGTTCACATTCTATGGTGAAAATTATCTGTATATTTATTTAGTGAATCATCGAGGTTTTGTAGAGTGTATAATTTAAGATGGTATATTAACCCTATATATATATTTACATATTGGGTTTTAAGACTATCCCAACTTCTCTTGAAAAATTGGTAGGATTCATTCAAACAATTCTGTGAAAAGACTAGATTATCAATTTGGGTAATTTTAACAATAAATAACTTATAAGACACAAAATATCATAAAATAACAACAAAACACTAGAAGTTACATTCGAAAGGGGTGTACATATTTCACATTTTTATCTGAGACAAGTACTTTTCACATGTTTATCTGAGATAAGTACTTATTTCCTACTTACAATTCAAACTTTTACTTTTTCCACAACCAGACACATAAGTTACTTTTCGACTTATTTTAAGTAAGAAATCAATTATTAGACTGAACAAACTTATTAAGCATGTATCAATTAACAACTTATGACTTGCACTGACTTGAATTTATATAAGTAAGAAAGAGGTGCTTATTATGACTACCAGAAATATACTTTTGGTGACAAGTAGCTTTTTTAAGGTAGGCCAACCAGACCTGTAAAGGAGTATGATAAAAACCTTAGACCCCTGCCAATTGGAACTCTGATACCATGTTAAGTTACCAGTTCTCCTAAAACCTCAAGGTGTTAGGAGACTGACTTACTAGGATCTTATATTATTCTAACAAGTTCATCTAAAGGAATAATCTTGCAACATAGTTGATTTATACATTAAAGACATGTACATCTAGCTGCAGTAAACAGAAGACAATAGACAACACATACCTGATCAGCAACCACTTCTACAAGTTCCAATTCATGGTCGCGCCACTTTCTTACTCCGTTCAGAGGAAGAATCAAGACCATCACAGCATAACGTTTTGCAGGCATTTCAGGCCAATCATTAACTTCAAAATCTGAAAGATGTAAAAGAGGCACACGAACAGCAACGACCTCAGGTGGAACGTAAGTTCCGACATGTGTTTTGATCCCTACCAATGGGCATGTATGTGGGATTCGTATAGCATCGGCACTATTAAAGACTTCATTTACTATAGGAAGATTGATTGGTACAGGTGACCCAAAGGGAATCAGATTGTTTAGAGAATAAGAAAGCTGTAAACTGGAACCCCTTTGTGATGGCATCCACAGTGCACATTCCTCAAGATCTAGAGTCCTACCTAGCTCAACGAGGGTAGTTTTTAGTATAGTGTTCCTGTCAAGAGTGTTCCTAATCTCATGAGTTAGCATTCTGACATGCCTTCCTGTTTCTTCTTCCTTGATGATTAAGCCCCTCTCCCAGTCAAGCGCTTCAGCCTTCTTCCTCAAAAACATTTCACGCTTTTTGACACTTAGCAAATCGGGAATAATGTGCACAAGCGTCAATGCTGTTACGCATGACACGAAAGCAGTAGACATTTTTGCCACAGTCATCACTATTACTACAGTTCTAGAATGCATTGAATATGTCCACAAACTTATAAAGTGGGTTGCTCCACACAAAACAATGAATGCACCAAATAGCACTAGAACCCATCTATATGGAAAGAATGCTTCTTTCTGGACAAAATAAATAAGCTCCAAGGGGATAGAAAAATACGCAAAGGAAATAAAGAAGTCTGAAATATACTGATATTTTACTAGGTCGTCATCTGCAGGCCACTGAGTCTCAAAGCAGTCGCAAGACTCCATTTCCCAGCAACAGCCAAATGAAGCTGCGTAAAACGAATGTCAGTTGTGTAGTATACTATTTTTCCAATTCATAAAGAAGATATTAATTTTCTTTGTTCAATGAAGTAAATGCATTTGATCTGACTATTCATTTATTCTTATTGGGGGACGGGATACTAGTTAAAGAAAGTGATTGATTAAGATATCAGTAGCTAGTATGAAGCATGTAGCAAGTAGCAACAAGCAAGAACGTAAGATCACAACAGCACACATTTTGGAAGAGACAGTGTCCTACGTTTCATGGAGCCCTTAAAAATTTGTCAAAATGACTCTTCGAAGCCATACATTAAATGCTTGTAGACATTGCTCCTAGGATTGAATGTGTAGGATCTACATGGGAATTAGGTTGTGCTTACTCATGCTGATGGATTAGCACTACAAGTCTACAATGCATACCATCTTTATGACATATTTGAAATCTTCTAAAACTAAATCATAAGGATTTTTGTTAGATTGTGGGATTAAATACATGTTCAGATGAGCAATTTGGCACCCAACCAAGCAATCCAATTTTATGAGGAAACAACACTCATGGAGAATCACTTAAGCATATAAAGTTACTCGGACCAAAAAAGAACAAAGATAGCAATCACCCAACCTAGATCATTTTATTCTTTTCAACATGAACGAAAACGCACATACGAATTTGATCTCAAGGCATTTTCTTTCCCATTTACTAAAATAACAATCTCATTGTTATTTTAAAAACAATCACAATGAGAGATTTCGCATGCCATAACTTAAAAATATAGGTCAGAGTCATAGACTCATAGGAATGGCCACCCACGACAGCATTATAAGCAGAATGACAAAACATGATGCAGCTTGTTTAAACTTGTAGAGTAGAAGCAATAATTTTTGACTTAACTTGTCTCACATATACTGGAGCTAATAATATTCAACAAAGCAACAAACCCCTCAAATTGCAGCAAAAAGTCAAGATGCATGTTACTAAATTTTCATGATTCTGATATCTTTAAATTAAAATCTCGACATTTTGTCAAGATAAAGATCAAAGATTTCATCCAACAAAAGAGATTAATTAACTTCTTTAAAAAAAAGTGTGTGTGGTGTGTGTGTGTGTGTGTGTGTTATCCAGCTTACCTTAACTAATCGCATATTCACATTACTCCCCTTTAATTAATTAATTTATCCCCATACAGTTCACAATAGCATCACTGAATCTTCTCACACATACTAGAGATATCATATTCTCAAACCACCGTTTCTTCAAAAATGGCTATCAGCGAATCATAGTAAAACTCTATTAGATTGCAAAGAAAACTTTGAACAACAAAAAAGTTTAAAATCTTGCAACTTACAGCTCGAAAAAGAAACAACAAGAAGCATTCAATTTGATTTTCTGGTAATTTATTAGCTACAATTTTGGTGGGGGGGTTTGGTAATTAAGTGAGAAGATGATTAAAATAATAGAAATACTACATATTTGAACAAATAAAGACAAAAAAGAGAAGGATTTGCACTTGCCTCAATAAGAAATGATGTTTAGTATAATCTGATTTTTTGCATTTGTTTAAGCATCTATCTCTCTCTCTCTCTCTCTCTGGAACTGTGTGTGTATTATCTCTTGTTAGTTCTAGAGAGATTTAAAAGGAGAGAGATAAGGAGGGAAGTGGAGGGAAGCAAAGTGAAGAGAAAGTATTAAAGTAAAAGAAAGGGGAAGTGGAGGCTCACGGATAATAAAGAGAAAACTCGCACGTGTGATGTAAGATGAGTCTCTCTCGGATCTACTAACGGATCTTGTGCTCTCCTTATTACTCCTATGTTTTAATCTTTTATATTACACCTCCATCTCATTTACTATATTATACAAAAAAGAATTATTTATGTTTTATTTGATTGCATTGCAAAGCTGATAATTATTTTAAAAAAATGTATTGTTTTTTTATGGATTAATAAATTTATTATTTAATATATCATATTACTTGGATGTTAACTTCATTTTCATTTTGGATTATAATTCGAGTCAAATTATTCGCGAGAATTTTAGAACAAATAAATTAAAATATATGATCATTGAACAAAACAAAAGGAGTGTTACTGTTTTGAAAAAAAACAATTAGTATATAACTATTATATCACATTATTATTTAATTTAATATTAAATTGAGTTTAATGTTCCTAAGGTTACCTCACGTAACTTTCCTAAGATTAAAAATAATCTCATATAAATACACGATAATGTTATTGTAATTACAGATAATCATGTACAATTACAAAAATACTCATACTAAAAAATAATAGTACCTTAGTTAATCTTCCCAAGATAATCTCAAAAACTTTATTCTCTATTTTTTTTTGACAGAAAACTTTATTCTTTATTAAATTATAAGACAACTAATATAAAACTAAAGTCGATTAATCTAACAACTAAATTTTTGAGTAAAACATCAAACAGATATTATAATATCCCTTATTTTTTTAGAATAATCAAATATATTAATAATAATAATAAAGGATTAAAATTATATAAGAATAATTTGACACCGAATATGGGTCAGATTTGAATTATAATAATTTTAAGTGTAAGGTTTTAAAACATTATATATATTGAGATATCCTCGTTGTTCCTTATTCTTTTCGAGCCAACAAGACTAAACACTAAACAGTTGTAAATCTCTCTCTATAAATCTTTATTCTTTTTCTTCGTCTTTGTTATTAAAATTCGTAGGAATTTTTACACACAACTCAGCTATCTTGTAAAATTCGTAATAAATTTATCGTAAGTCGGAATTAAGTGATTCTAGACATTTTGGAAAGTTCTTTTCGTTTTCTACGACTTTCATAGTTTAAGTTTTTCGAGAAAATATTATTTCGAGGGTCAAAACAGTTAAATATGGATTTGGGCAGATTCGGAATCATAGAGACATTCGAAATTTGAGATGTGATGCGTTTGGGTGGGTGATAAGGATTAAATATATGTTCGAGGATGTTGTCAATTCTTGATTTTCGGGGTTGAGGTAAGTTTTCTAATCGATCTTTCTGGTATTTTTAAAATTGTGTTTATATTTGATTATATAAATTTTGGGCTAACTGATTATATTTTGAAATGACGTGGATTATCCTATATGTGTTGTGTGTAAACAATAATTTTGGAACTCTAATTTATGTCATGGTTTGCAAAAATTTAGGACCGAGATCACTGGGTTGTAGTGACAATTTTCTAAAAATTTAGGATTGTTATCACTGGGTTGTAGTGGTCGTGGTATAAATTATGCGTAACAAGTTATTGTTCTTTGTGCGGTCGTCGTGTCGAATAAGAATATGAAAGTATATTGAAGTTATGTGTATAGTTATCTTATCCAAAATTATATTTTATTATGTGTATAATGTTACTTGGCCCGACTAATTGAATTGATTGGTTACTTGCTGGGCTGTATAACTCATTACTTACAATTTTCAAGTTTGGTACAAGGGAAAGATGGAGTGTATTGGATTTCGAGTATCTTAAATTCAGAATAAATTGATTGTTAACTTGTCATTGTTAACTGCGTTTTTGTATTGTTATTTTTGTAATAGAATTTTGTATTAATAAATTGTATTATTAATTTTAGATTTTGTAAGTTTAATAGCTCGAAAACGGTGGTGTCCTGTTACGGACATAGAAGTGTAAAATCAACGATTTCATTTCTCTTAATTCTAACAAATTCATAGAGTTGGATCATTATGACAAGTATATATAAAAATGTGCGTGATTTGCATATTTACAAGATGTTTGATGTGCCGGTAAAAATATTTTGACGGGAAATATAATTTTCAAAATGTGTCTGGTTTCTAGTTTCTACTAACCTCGTAATTTTTAATATTTTATTATTAACGTTAATTTTGTTAAATCTATATTATGGCACCTTTAGTACCGTCAAAAAGTTAGTAATAATATTAGAATGACCTATTCAAAAATTTGAATTTCATTTAAAGTTTTAAATTTAATTAAATGATATGTTTGGATAATTAAAAATTTTGGATTTAAATTTTAAAATATTTAAATATTAATATAAATTTGAAAATTTAAAATAACAATTTAAGTTATGTCATTTAAAATTAATAATTTAAAATGAAATAAATATTTTCAAACAAAATTTAAGGTTAATGTATATTTGGAATAGTTGTGAAGAGTAGGGGTGATAAAAATGTACTCCCTCCGTCCCATAATACATGTCACTTTTATAAAAAAAATTGTTTCAAAATACTTGTCACTACTCTTTTTCCAAACAATTTTTTAAAGATTTTTTCACAAATTATCCTTGTATTATTATTTCCAATGTTTTACTAATTTAAATATACAAGTAACCCATCTACAATTAATACAATTATTAGGGGCATACAAGTAAATAAATTATTCACCTAATTTTTTCTTAACATGTGTAATTTTTTGAAAAATGACATGTAAAATGAAACGAAAAGGGCCGAGTAGTGGAGGATTTTGCTGGTGAGTTCGGTGGCCAACAGTTTTTGCTGTACAACAAATTAACAGTTGTGTGTGCTGTTTAGGGTAAGAAATGTGATTCGGCTTATCTCTTCGAATAGATATATTGTACTCCTATTCCTATGTACAAAGAACTAAAGAAGAGTAAGCACTACAGTACGTAGTAGCCAAAGATTAATCAACTCCTGATATAGGAGTACAATACAAATGTTGCACCTTTATGTTTCTCAAACTTTCTTACGGTGTTCACTTCATCTGCCCCCAACATGTCACTGTCTCGAAGACACTAACATGAGTAACATCAACCACCAAGGCTGCTTCTTTAACCTAACCACTCAATTAGTGTGGTTTGTGTTACTTTCATTGGTTCACTACGCCATAAACGGCCTAATGCAATACTTTTAGAATGCAACACTCATTTTCCGTTACATTAGCCTACTTTTTTTGAGCAACTGCAACACTACAAACAAAGCGTTGCATTATATTAAAAAGTTGTGTTGCAGTTCAATTGTAATGTTGCACCTTGCAACAGTAGGGGAAAAAGCGTTGCATTTGGTGAGCAATTAGGACAAAAAATGATGATGTGGCATGTGGGACCCACGTGTGGGACCCACATTTGCTGACGTGTCACTGCTGACGTGGTAGGTGGACCCACCTGTGCTGACGTGTCATGTGTGCTGACGTGGTAGAAATACTTATTTTTTAAAATTTTGGGAATATCACTATATTAGATATATATTCACATCCGTACGGTCGGATCGTCGATAAGTATTTCTAAAAAAATAGAGACAACAATCTGGGATAAAGTACTAGTTAGTAGTACAAGTCAAATCAATAGTTGACTATAAATTTTACAATCTAAATTAATTTTTTATTTTTTAAAATTTTGGGAATATCACTATATTAGATATAGATTCACATCCGTACGGTTGGATCGTCGATAAGTATTTCTAAAAAAATAGAGACAACAATCTGGGATAAAGTACTAGTTAGTAGTACAAGTCAAATCAATAGTTGACTATAAATTTTACAATCTAAATTAATTTTTTATTTTTTAAAATTTGGGGAATATCGCTATATTAGATATATATTCACATCCGTACGGTTGGATCGTCGATAAGTATTTCTAAAAAAATAGAGACAACAATCTGGGATAAAGTACTAGTTAGTAGTACAAGTCAAATCAATAGTTGACTATAAATTTTACAATCTAAATTAATTTTTTATTTTTTAAAATTTGGGGAATATCACTATATTAGATATATATTCACATCCGTACGGTTGGATCGTCGATAAGTATTTCTAAAAAAATAGAGACAACAATCTGGGATAAAGTACTAGTTAGTAGTACAAGTCAAATCAATAGTTGACTATAAATTTTACAATCTAAATTAATTTTTTATTTTTTAAAATTTTGGGAATATATCTATATTAGATATATATTCACATCCGTACGGTTGGATCGTCGATAAGTATTTCTGAAAAAATAGAGACAAAAATATGGGATAAAATACTAGTTAATAGTACAAGTCAAATATATAGTTGACTATATATTGATCTGAAAGATTTTTTAAAAAATAAAAAAGATTAAATTAATTTTGTAACTTTAATTTATAATAAAATAAAAAATTACAAAATAATAAACATAAATAAGGAAAAAATACATTTCCCTCTTTCATTACTTACCCAAATTTCAATTCCCTCTTCAATCCCCAAATTTACAAATACCCACAAACCCTAACTTCTCTGTAAATCGAAACCGTAAGTTTTTACTTATGTGATGTTAAGCATTTGAATCTCGATTTTCACTTTCACCGACGAGACTACTGGTCAGAAGAAGCTGAAGGTGGACGCGTGGTTTGGATCTCGCAAGACAACGGCTGCTATTCGAACTGCACTTGTATCATCTGTCAATGTCTGTTGCATCTTCTGCTCCCTTTTATAACTTCTTTTTTTCCCCTTGAGTACTCTTTTCAAGAACCCAACTTTTAGTTTTTATATTTTTTGTTTGGTGTCATTCACATTTTGTTTGTGAAACAGCACACAGTGAAGTTTTCATGGAGATTGATCTGAACCAAGCGGTGGGTGAGGTAGAAATAGCTGCAGATTGTAATGGAAATTGTAACAGTGAAGCTTTTTCTCCAACTTATAAGGAGCTTTGGCATGCTTGTGCTGGTCCTCTTGTTACTCTTCCCAAGAAAGGGAATGTAGTTGTCTATTTCCCACAAGGTCACTTGGAAACTTCTCCTTTTCCACACACTCAAATGCCCAATTTTGTTCTTAGACCTCAGACCTTTTGTAGAGTTATAGATGTTAAACTACTGGTATGCTAGATTATTTGTGCTTTTTTGAAAATTTAGATTCTTTTATATTTGGGTTGTTTAAATTTTGTAACTTTGCTTGTCTATTGCTTGCCATCTTTGTACACCAGTTTACTTATGTGCTTTTGGGAATGCTTGTTACTGCATATTTTTACCCTTATTTGGAAGGAATTTAATTCTCTATTTTAGAGTGAAGGGTTTTATGTATTTTTTAAATTTCCATGCTCCTTTTTGTTTAAGTTATATAGATGCTTGGATTTTACATCAATCCTGTGGATAAACTGTACCAATGCATCTCTTAAAGTTGTCACCTTTGGGTAATTTGTAGTTGTTACTGCATATGTTTTGCAAAACGTTGACTGCATCTGATACCAGTACACATGGTGGATTTTCAGTTCCTCGCAGAGCTGCGGAAGACTGTTTTGCACCTCTGGTATGTTACTCTTTATTCAAAATTTCCCTATAAGTACGTTGATAGCTCCTTACTGAAGACTTCTGTGATCTTTGATGTTTATTTTCTTTTTGCAGGATTATAGAGAGCAAAGACCCTCTCAGGAACTCGTTGCCAAGGATTTGCATGGAGTAGAATGGAACCTTTTTGAGGGTGATAATACATTTCAGGCCAACCAAGGCGACATTTGCTTACCACTGGGTGGAGTATTTTTGTTAGCCAAAAGAATCTTGTTGCAGGAGATGCAGTCCTCTTCTTAAGGTATACATATATTTGATGCTATTATGTTTTGACTAAAGTAGATGTTGTGTCTTATAGATTTGTTGTCGTTTGAGGAAAGTTTTGATCAGCGTGATTGCTAGAATCAGTGAGACATAATGAAAAAGTAAAATGGTGGATTTTAAGCCTAAGAATGTGACTGGATAATGAAGACCAGGAGATTAGTCATTTGAAATTATATTCACCTGGAGAATAGTAATATATTGTTATAGGTGTAATGTTAGATGGGAGGTTGTCATCTTGTTTGTAGAGATGTTTTATGTCCAATTTTGAATTTTCTAGTAATCAAAGTGTCCTAAACTGAATCAGTGCCTCAGGGTGCATTATCAGTATTATTTCAGATAACTCAGTGTTAGATAAAGACAAAAAAAATCTAGTTAGTAGATATATGTCAAGATAATTACTTGTAGAGGTAGAGGTGGAGAGCTGAGACTGGGGATCAGAAGAGCTGCCCGACCTAAAAATGGGCTTCCTGATCGAGTTAATGGGAACCAGAGCTCTAACCACAATATCCTTGCCTCAGTCGTTAATGCAGTATCCACCAAGAATGTGTTTCAGGTTTTCTACAGCCCAAGGTACTGTTTCTATAAACATTTATTCTGTAATGGAGGTTGTAGGATTATTAATACTTCTTCCTAGTTGAAGACTAGTCATCTTTGTGATAACAATAATTTAGACACTTGATATGTTAGAAAACGTACTGGATGCTGCTTGTCCATTCTTTATGAGCCCTAGAATGACGTACTGTTAACAGAACAATTATTTGAATATATTTACTATATTAATTTCCTAAATGACAAGAACAGTGGAGTGTGTAAAAACAATGGCTACTTACTATGAATATATAAAAAAACTTCAACAGGGACGAATGTTGTTATTGGTGTTATATGCTTTAAATGACATGTTATTTATTACTTTTGCTGAAATCTTTGCACGTCTGCTTTTATAAATTCAAGAAAATTAAAATTAAATAATTAAATCTTCAGGGCTACTCATGCAGAATTTGTTCTGCCCCAGCAAAAATATTTGAGAGGCATCAGGAGTCAGGTTCTGGTAGGTACACGATTCAAGATGAAGTGTGACGTGGATGATACCCCCCAGAAAGAAGGTATGTCGACACATATGTTCTCATTAAGTCACTACTGTGCAGTACATAAAAATGCAAGTTAAGTAGTACACTAATATTCTGCAGGTTCAGTGGTTTGGTTACTGGCATAGGCGATCTGGATCCCTACAGATGGCCCAACTCTAAATGGAGATGTTTAATGGTACAATTTGCATAGTGTATTGGTCAATCCCTTCAGATTGCTATATATGTAGAGACATGAGATTGTTATGTATGTAATTTTTACATAAAAATGGTAGATCAATTATAAATTTTTGTATTGATAAATATATTGATTCATTATTTGATTGGAGGCATTATTTAAAACCATTTTTTGGTGATGTACATTTCTGAATTGGTTTTGGGATTTTGAATGGTTTGTTAGCAGGTTCAATTTAATGGGAATAACATATTTACAAATATTATATTGCAATTTTTTTTTACTACTGTTACATTTGCTTCTAATATTAATGTTGCAAAATTCACACATTGTGTTGCATTATTCAAAAGGTCTACTGTTACATTATAAGATAAAAGTGTTACATTTGACTATAAAAAGTGTTACTTTAAAGAAAAAAGACAGTGTTGCAATAGAGGAAATAGTGTTACATTAGAGTCAAGTATTGTGTTGCATTTGATAGGTGGGTCCCACAATGCCACCTCATCAGTGGGCCCCACTCAGCAGTGACACATCAGAATTGCCACGTCAGCAATAGGCCCCACAAAAGTGGGGCCCATTGCTGACGTGGCAATTCTGATGTGTCACTGCTGAGTGGGGCCCACTGATGACGTGCACTGCTGACATGGATGTTGGGGCCCAGTTACTGACATGGCAGTTGTGGGTCCCACCTTTTGACCCCATTTAATCAGTTTTTTTGAAAACTAATGCAACGCAATCTACTGTTACATTTGGCCAATAAAGCGTTGCATTAGGGCCTTAATGCAACACTTTTCCTACTGTTACATTTTAAAACTAAAGCGTTGCATTAGATAGCAAATACAGCGCTCGCAGATGCAATGGCAAAATCGCGTTGCATTAGGCCTAATGCAACGTAAAATGGGTCAAATGTAACAGAATGACAGTGTTGCATCAGGCCATCTATGGCGTAGTGGTTTCAGCTACTTGTGAACGGTTAAGCATATTTGTGTTTATTTGGAACAAGTGTATCTTAATCTTTAGATGAATTCGTAAAACAACTGTAGCAAGATTGTAAGAGTTTTACTGTGATTGAAAATTATAATTGGTTGATGATAATAAAAATAATACAGATGAAAGAGGTGAATGTTCGATTTTCATCCTTTTATAGTTTAAAAAATTGAGTACAGTATATATTTATGTGTTTTAGGGTGTGATGCCCTAAGAAATCATGCCTAGTCGTTAATTATCAAAGGTTGTGAATATAAATGTGTGCATATATAATTATTTAAACGAAGAAGGGATGGGTAAGAAATAGTATGAATAAAATTGTTAGTATATGCGTCTGGAAAGTTCAAAGTCGATGTCTGCTAATATAAGAATGTGATTCGTGGAATCAAAGGATAGCATGCCAACCAAAAGACATTGAACAACAGAAGACAGGTGCACTGAATGAGTACAAGTGTACAACCCGACTATATATAACAACGTTCTTAACCTTTCTTATTGTCCCTACTTGTTTTTTCATTCATCACCCCTACTCCCCTATCGTATTTATTCCTCTCTGGCTCTATAGTCTATAACCTCTATAGTTATTCAGTTCCTTTCACTTTGATGTTATCACTAACCCAAAATTGTTTTGTCGTGGGAGACGAACGACTATTCAATTTCTCACGTAAGTCAGCGATTTATAGACTTTACAATCATGCGAATGTTAGTTATTTTAAATTTTAAATTAATAAATAAAATCTGTGAATTCTCATTTAAAATTCAACTCTACTTCTCATATTTAGTTCACTAAACAAAGTAATCATTGAAATATTATAAGTTTCACGATATTTTGTAAACAAAACCCATTATAGAATATATAATAATTTAATTATTGCTTTAGTGAGTTTTTACTCTTAAATGGTGGAGTAATTTGATTATCACATTCGCAAGTCGAATCAATGGAAGTGCAGCTCATCAGCATTGACCTTATATATCATAACTAAAGTTCAAAATTCTCATATGTATCTCTTTTCTCCTTTAATATACATGCATGCATATACGTTATATATAGACTATACATACATCTTTATAGCAAGAATAAAAATGAGAAGAAATTTTGAGCTTACACACTGTCAACCCGACTAGTCAAGCGACCATAATCCTAGTCGGAACTAGGCATGAGCATGGTGCGGTTTGGTGCGGTTTGGTGCGGTTTGAGTCTCAAACCGCACCGTAACCACTTATGTGCGGTTTTAAAAAATAGAAACCAAAAATAATCGATTCGGTTCGGTTTTAAAAAGTGTGATTCGGTTTTTAATTGGTTCGGTTTCGGTTTTAAAACCATTACTATTTTATTATACTCGTCGTCTTGCATAAATTAAAATTTTAAAAAATAATTAGATTGGCAGTTTATCAATTATATTATGTATTGATGTGTTGTAATATTATATGTTTAGTATTTACATTGTATAATTACAGTAGAACCTCGATAAATGAATAACTTCGACAATTGAATAAATTCTTTCGGTCCCAATTTGGGCAAATGAGTTTAATGAATAAACTCACTAAATGCATAAATGAATAAATAAAAATGTAGTATTTATAGGCCCTATGTAAATATAAATAAATAATCACTCTATTTCAAATAATATATTTTTATTTATATAATATATGAGTAAATTTTATCCAATAATAATTTCTAAACATATTAATAAGTCATATCTTTTCAAAACATGTCTCTAAAATGTACATAAAAGTTATAACTGCGGTGAATTCTAGGTACATTTAAACATAATATATATAAAATAATATAATTAAGAAAAAAGTCTAAAAATATTATTTAAGTGAATTAATATTCATTTATTGATAAATAAATATTATATTAATTTATCTATAAATAAATAATCTCGTTAAATGAATATATATTTATGGTCCCAAATGTATTCATTTATCGAGATTCTACTATAGTTAAAAATATTTAAATTCAAATATAATGATATTATATTATTATATATATATAATAATATGTATTATAAATATTAGTGCGGTTCGGTTCGGTTTCTATTCGGTTCGTAAAAATTTAAAAACCGAACCAAAACCAAAATATCGGTTCGGTTTTTATTCGGTTCGGTTTTTAATCAGTTTCATTTTTTTCGGTTCGGTTTTATGCGGTTTCATGCGGTTTTCGGTTCGGTTTCGATTTTCGATTCGGTTTTGCTCATCCCTAGTCGGAACCATGATAATAATGATGTTAATATAGTTTAATAACATTTAAATATATAATTAACAAATAAATGCACATCACCATCGTTCTAAAGGACGGAAATCGGAGTTAGACGGTGAATGTACCGTCTAATAATTAATCGGGTATAGGTGATTAACCGGATTAATTTAATTTAATAAATAATAATATATAATTATATTTAAACATTTTCAAATTAATATAAAATTATAATGAAAAAAATATTATATATCAACAATCCATACATATTTGAATGTTAAGATTTACGAAAAGATCACTTATCATTAACATTTAAGTGGTTTATGCTTAATAATCATTATTTAAAATCTTAATAGTTATTACATAATATATATATATATATATATATATATATATATATATATATATATATATATATATATATATATATAAAGAATTTGAGAGAGTATTTGAAATTTATTAAAAATTTAGGGTCATACAACCCATATTTATTGTAAATTTATAATAAAATATATTAATTATTAATTTTTTTAAAATTTTAACTTTTAAAAAAATTTAATTTTTACCGTTTCAACCGATTTTTGACCGATTTTTTAAAAAAATGTTCTTTGACCCGATTTCCGATTAATCGAGACAGAACCGTCCGTCTGCCGATTAATCGGAAAAAACGCCATTTGCACATCACTTACAATAGTAATATTTTAATAAAATTTTAAATGAATTGTGATTTCATAAAAATATATTTGGATATAAAATCCTATATATCTCGTATAACTTACCTAAGATACATCTCAGATTCCCTAATATCATTAGAAATTCAATATAATAAAGTTAAGTGTTTTGTTCCAATCGATTTACTGCGCGTAAACATAAATTATCTGTAACTTCCACATTTCTACTGGACAAGCAAAATTTACTAAAGAAATTGAAGAGAGTTTATTGGCTTAGAGAGTTAGAGTCAATCATCAATGAAAGATGGATTAAGCAACGTATTCAAATTAGAGATGCTATCTTGCTATTACTGTTTCAGTGTGGAAGTCGCACATCACAAAGGGAATCTCATCTTGCCAAATATTAACATTACATAATTACAATTCAGTGACATAACTTGTCTAAGTGCAGATAAATCAGATGACAGCATGATTCCATGATGGTAGCTGAACTCAAATAGATGCATCCGTATATCTAATTATGAGACACGGAGTAATGGATTATCTATTTAACAAAGTAGACTGAATTCATTTGTTTATAAAACAGACATCTATATGTAACAAAGTTTCGTACACATATATCAGTTATCTAACGCATAATTATACTTGTTATTATTAAAACTTTCTTTTTGTGAATAAAGATACATAACCAATATTATAATTCACAAAAAGAGAAGTTTAAAAACAAATAATTCAACTATGCGGTCAAAACGCAATAAAATGTGTGAAAAAAATCAAATGACAAATATTAAGGAGCTGGTACTTATATAGGGCCTAGAGGGGTCAAATTGGATTTTTACCACAACCACAAACCATCCACCTTGGTAAATCAACATGCTCTATTTTTTTTTCAGAGTTCACAGTTCGATGATGAGCTGTCGGAGACATTTGGCTTGGTGAACAATCAAAACTTTTCAGGATATAATATAAAACAAAAATTTGCGTAGTTGCATGGCATCATACATGTAAATAAGACCAGCTGTAACTAAGAGTAAAATTTGCATAAAAATATGATTGCTCATCCATGAATCATTTTCTCTATGATTCGCGTTAATCTGTAAACCGTTCCGTTGCATAAAGCAAAAAAATGTGGAGGTTCCCTCGTTTCGAGTGTCAGGTCTGGAATCTCCAGAAAGAACAATATTGAATTCTACACCAGAGAAAGCCTCAAGAATAATATTCTTCCGGAAAAGGAAAATTCACATTTCCGATTTATTGCTATGCTGTGTCGTGAGTGCAAATTCTTTAAACATTTACACTCACTGTTAGTCAGAGGGACCGATCATTTTCTCTGGTACTACAAGCTCATCAAACTCCTCGCTGGTGAGCACTTTTAAGTTTAGAGCAGCTTCCTGCAGTAGATTTTTCCAAATTAGATGCCCAAACATCTTCGTTTTAAGATTATATTGTTGCTGAAAGCCTTAAACCCGTGTATGTAACTAATCGCAATCAAATTTAACAATATTATATACAAACACATTTCATAAATGAATATAAATGTGACCTTTAGAGTAGTTCCCTCCTTGTGAGCTTTCTTTGCAACTGCTGCAGCATTGTCATAGCCGATTTTCTAAAATAAGATGGCTTACACACATTAGCAAAATAGAAAAGCAAGCATGGATTTTGAATATATTGATTTGACCGCAAAAACTTACGGGGTTCAAGGAAGTGACGAGCATGAGCGACTGCAAGAATAAGAAAATTTGTTCATATAGAATAATAAAGAAGCAGAAGTCATACCAAGCTATAACAAATTATGCAACACACAATATATCGTAACATATAAAGGTTTTGTTTTCCATGTCAATCTACCTCATGTAGCAATTTTGAGATCCTTTCCCTGTTGGCTTCAATTCCCCTTACACAATTCTTTTCAAAAGAAGCAGATGCATCGGCTAGCAATCTCAAGGACTGAACAATGTTTCAAAACCATAAGATAAGTTAAAATCAACATTTTCTATGAAGGTCAAATGAAAATTCCATATCCTCTGGAAAAAAATTCATTCGAATACAGGATATTTGAAGAACTCTATAACATGGTTAATATAAATGGCTTCAATGACAAAGTGCCTGCTAGGCAACACTTCAGGTTTGAAAGAACACTAATACAACACGAAATTATGCAAGAGGATTACCATATTAACAAAATAGAAGCTATATGTGTGCAATATCAAGATATTATGAGATATTACTGAAAAATCAGCTACTTATTCTTCTTGTACTATTATTCCATGCATCTACGATGCGGCAAAACTGTGATTATTAAGCTCAACACACCCCTATGTGATAGTTGTGTAATAAGTAATAACAAAAACTAGCTCAAAAACCTATAGGATAAGGCAACCCTGATAGTTACCCTTGGGGCTTATGGATGGTTCCAGTTTGATCTGGCAGGTATTCAAGGCAAGAGAAGAAAGCAGATGATAAACTACAAGAAAAGTTTATATGACGCATCAAGCACCTACCTGTAATTTCAGAGGTTCAAGTGTGGTTTCGAGGTGATCCGGTGAAGGTCTGCATATCATAACTAGTGTCCTAAAATCGCTAGGTGTGTCTAGGAAGCTAAGGTACTTTCTAGAGATTAATTGGGCAATCAAAGAATTAATCATAAATATTAATCGTATGCATATCAATATATTTTAGTTTAGAAATTATATTATTGCCGACTCAGCCAAGACCAGTTTTTTTACCAAATAAGCCAATTTTCAACCGGTCTTTTCCTTGCATTCCAATTTTTCCTGATTCCTAGAAAAAAGGCCTAATGTTCATTTTTCACATAATCGGGGAATTTAGTCCTCTCCCTCCTAGCACCTAGGCCCTCCTGACTAAATGACTATATTGGCTTTAAGCATAAAGGTATTCTCATTCATAGCTCTCCTGGATACGTACACAATTAGACATACATATAGAGAAAGGCAAATAGCTCTTTTACATGAAGATCCAGCAACTCACATGTAGGAGACTACTAGCAATCATTGGCTTGTAAACATTCAGCTCAAAATGTCCATTTGCACCACCCACGGTAATCCCCACATGATTTCCCATGACCTGCCAAGTCAAAATATATAATAAAATACGCTGCCAAGTAAATAACTTCAAAAAAAAGCCAATTATTGAGCTGAAATTAGTTACATGAAATGGACTGAATCTTACCTGAGCACAGACCATCGTAAGAGCCTCGCATTGAGTGGGATTCACCTTCCCCTGAAATGGAGCAAGCTCTTGAGAACAAGATTTTAACTGAAAGAACACAACTACTTCTGGCAATTTAAGGAATCGAAATAAGAGCAAGAATTTACAGGCATAATACTGCTGCCTGGTTCATTCTCAGGGAGTATAAGTTCACCAAGACCGCACCGTGGCCCACTGGAAATGGAAGAACATTAGCATCTAGAACAAAGGAGAGTACAAAACAACTAAACAAGATCGCAACAGCAAATTGTTCAACATGTACCTTCCTAATAGCCGTATGTCATTTCCGATCTTCATAAGAGAAGAAGCAACTGTATTTAGAGCACCGCTAGTTTCAACAAAAGCATCATGTGCAGCCTAAAATACAAAATAGACACAAATAAAGAATTGCGCAATAAACAGAACATTTAAGTGTCAAAGCAAGCAAATATCTCTTCTAAAGTCCTACAAATAAAACAAAACCAAATTATATGTATATAAAAAATATTACCAGTGCTTCAAACTTGTTTTCAGCTGTTATGAATGGCAGCTTAGTTTCCTCGGCTACTGCTGCAGCAATCTTAACATCAAACCTAAACAAGAAAATTATTAAATAAATAAGACCAAAGAAATATAAAATAAGACAATAAAGTTTTATAGACACAATTCATGCTGACAGATTAAAAATTATAAGTGAAACTTTGGTAGAAGAGCACAGTACTGTACAGTTATTGACTAAGCAATTCACTTAATTTTAGGAAAATAGACCGGTGTACCCTTTCTTTGTGTTCAATCCAGTCCCCACAGCAGTGCCACCCTGTGCAAGCTGCAAGCAGGATTCAACCAGTTAGACCTATACAAATAGGGACAAACGATTCGGCAAAGAGGGGGACTCTTGGGAATATATTGGCTTCAAACATACCTGATACATGCGAGGGAGGGTGCACATCACTCTATCTATTCCATACTTCACCTGTAGGCATAAAGAATATATTCACATGCTCATCCAGCATAGTTGAGCACAAAAAATTATTTTTTAAAAGGTATTAACTGAAAACAACTTATCATGATGATAGTAGTAAGATAAGCTTACTTGGGTTGTATAACCACTAAACTCTTGCCCCAGTGTCAAAGGTGTTGCATCTTGAGTGTGAGTCCGTCCTATCTTAACAATATCTTTAAACTCAACCGACTGATAAACAACATAAGCAGCATATAAAGTAGTATCAGAAACTCCTTATTGTTGATAGAGTGTTAAAAACATGTCAAAGACTAATTGTTTAAAAAAAACAATTAAAAATCAACTTTAAATATAACAGTGGAGTAACTGTTATGTCTTCATGCAATAAAGCACTAAGGTATCATTTGTTAAATCTGAATAACATTTTCTGGATGATTAGAATTTCTGTATGAATAGGTAGTCTGAATACTGAATCAATAGTATTGTTTGGTAAATAAAATTATTTAATTTTCTGAATAGCACTTCTATGTTTTTAATAAAAATATTGATTAATATTATGTGATAAATAATATAAAATAATGATTCTGTATGTTAATATTGGAATGTAGAGTAATTTAATTCTTTACATAACTAGTATGCTCGATGACAATAAAAATATTATTTATTACATAATTGAAAAATATAAACAATATTTATATTTTTAAAATCTAAGAATGGTTATAATTGAATGAATTACTGGTCATTTTAATTTATAATAAATTATGTAGTTCAATTTTTATTAACAGAAATGGGAAATGGGTGTGGTACACGAGTGAATAAAGTTCTTCTCAACCAGTGACGTACAAAATTAGGTACGAATCGTCCAGTGAAATTGCTGTGTCGTTCAGTAAATAAAGCAGTCATACAAACAATCTTTACGGTTCAATATTTTTTCATTCAGCACTCACTCACTCGTTAACAAATGAACCCTGAGCTGCTAAGCATGATGAAGAGAACACAATCTGTCAACATATATTTTATGCTTTATAGATCACTGGAAGTCTAAAAGCTAGCCACAACAAAACTTCAAAGCAATCATCTCAACTTGTAGCAAATGGAAAAATCAAAAGCTATACCAGGCTAAAGTAATTCAGTTTCACCTCTCAAAAAAACAGCCCCTGAATGGTAATTCAAGAACACTTAGATCTTTGAAACGATTAGGGCTTTCAGTAAGCAATATAATAGTCACCAGACCAGGATTGGCACTGCTCTAGACATTCTAAGCATGAAACTGAACAGCAAAGCATAGTTTAGAGGACTACTTCTGAATTTTAAAACCTGAACTGGTATCCATATTATGGATTGACCGCCTGACTCGAGAGCAAACTATCATTGTAATATAATGTAGGGCAGTGTTCTCATGCTCTATTCCTGTATTGTATGATTAAACCTATAATTTTAGATATATTATAATATTCTTTGTATATGGAATTTATCCACGCACAGTCGCACACACAATAAAAAAACTAAACAGCGTTCGTGTATAATAGCATATAAAATCAAAAAGTATAATGAATTTTTCTTTAACAGTAGAGTGGAAAGTGTTAAAATAAGTTTTCATAGAACTGAGTAACTGCATGAAGCTTAGCCATTAGTGGCAATTAATAACTCCAGTAAACATGAGCTAGAGGCACTACACCAAACCTTCGAGTGTAGAGTAGTATGCAACTGTTTCAACTTTGGTATGAATCGTGAATTGATTTCCATTGCGGCTGCAATATGCATTACCTAATAAAGGATGAGAGAACCATGATAAGTCAAAACTCAAAACTGACAGGAAGTTAATAATCAAGATTTCAAAATGATGAACTAATTTAGTTGGAAGTCTTACAGTTGGGAAAGTATCATTAGAAGACTGTGATCTGTTCACATGATCATTAGGATGCACAAACTTTTCCCCTCTTTGATGACCAAGTATTTCAGCAGCTCTGTTTGCAATTACCTGGGAAGTTTCATGAATACAACTTAAAACATACTAAAGGGTTCATAAATACGCACAGCACACAAAAGTAGAATGTACTGATATGCCTAAGACGGCCAGCACTAGCTTTCGCCATCAGTGCCTACAGATCTTTGAAGCATATTCTAATGACAGAACTCTGCACATGCAATTTGAAACAATCTAAAATAGTAAAATACTGCAAAAGTCTACTTGGTAAACGAGTTAAAGCCTCTCTAAATCCTAAAGTTTCTAAAGTGAATGGGCAATAAACTGAATTATAAAAAACAAAGAACCCAGGAAGTTGAAGACAGCAAGATTGCAGAGAATGTAAATATTTTGAGAGTTCTAACAAGAAAATACAAAGGGGATTTACAAACTGATAGTCTTAAACTTATTACACAAGTAACTTCTAAGTCACCTCATTGGCATTCATGTTACTTTGAGTTCCACTGCCAGTCTGCCATACCACCAGGGGGAAGTGATCATTCAATTTCCCTTCAGCCACTTCTTGAGCAGCTTGCATTATTGCTTTACCTATGGATGGGTCGAGCCCATACTCCATGTTAACCTACAATATAAGCATGTCTCATATGAGCCAATAACACACATCAGCTGAAAGACTTAAAAACATTCTGTGATTTTTATGATTTTAATATACATCCACGCGTTTTCATGTATCGATGTTAAGATGTACCACATACATCTAGGACAGTAACTTAAGTGATGAAGTAGTTATCCTTATCAAGTTTAGTAGGAAGGTAAAGTTTAGCATATAAAAATATGACAGCTCCAGAAAAAGGTTAAACCAATCCTCTTTCACAATCAAACTTGGTTCTAAGCTAATTACAAAAGAAGGAACACAGTAAAAACAATAATATTATGTACCCGTGACTAAGGGTTTACTATTAAGATTAACAAAATTGTGTGGTCAATTATAGTATTAGTGTATTACTATTACAAAATTTTATATGAACATATGCGCTTGACCAATGATCTACAATTCTCTAGTATAAAGCGACTTAAACTCTACATTATTCAGGCTAGGCAGCCTAGAAGAGAGACAATACTACAACAAAATGAGTATGCATAGGAATATGGATTTACAAGCAAGGCACCTTGGCAGCACATTTTTTAAGGATCCCAAAAGCACGAACAATTGGTTCGGGCATTCTTTCACGCTCACCACCGATTTCAAAATTCTGTAGTGATCTTTGGGTTTGGGCACCCCATAACCTGAAAGATTCCAGTAACAGCATTAGAGGAAGTCATGCATCAAGCGAACATAAATATCACCACACTGATGTAAAATAATAACAAAAACATTCAACTCCAAGTTTTGCCGTATCCCCGTAACTTTACTCATGTAGAAATAATAATAATAATAATAATAATAATAATAATATGAGTCCACATAAATTGAGAGAGAGCGAGAGAGGGAGGGAGGGGGAGAGGGAGAGAGAGAGAGAGAGAGTACTTGTCAGAAGGAACTTGAATGGGACCAAAAGTATCACGTTCTTCTCTAAAAGAAGAGAAAAATCTGAGAGTAGTAGCGTTTGCATAGCGAGACGACGTCGTTGTTAATCGCCGGGATGCGACGAACATCGCCATTTCTGAAAGCTTCAATGTAAACTATTAATGTTTGATTGAATCAAAAGTGACAAGGAACAAAAATGAAAGATCTACAAGGCCGCCACGGGAGGGAAGACGGCCTCCAATTTTGTTGGGCTGTCCAACAACATTTACAAGTCAGCCCGTACTGTTGCTGTTGCCTACTTTATATCTCTAGCACACTACTCGATGTTTGTTCTGTATACTTGCCGAGTAAATATTCGAACCAACTTTTAATTTAATCAAAAATAAACTATTCCGAACAAAAACCAAAACCTAATTGTCAAGATGTTGCAACTTGCAAATTTCATATATTCGAATCTGAAATTGAATCCGAAATTTTTGATCGCTTAGGTTCAATTTACTTTAAATTGAATTTTGACAAATTTTAATTATACAAATTGAGGGATTGTTAGAATCGCCGATCGGGTATTTTATTTATTTAAAATTAAAAATGTACTAATAATTTAAATATTTTTTGTAATATAAAAAAAATATTATTTATGTTAAATAATAAATTTCTTATGATGGTAACCTTCCGAGTTTAAGTTGTATCTATTTAATTAAGAGAAATATTTATAATATTTATTTTTTCATTTCTTAAATTTAAATTAAAAGTCTAAAACCTACCAACAACTAACAACAATGTTCATAGTTTAGTATTTAATTAACAATTATAACAATTCTCATATTGATTTTTAAATGCATTAGAATGCAGTTGTGTTTTTAATACATATAAATTATATTTTTTTTTAAATATTGTTGAGGATATTAAACATGTGGAGCCATTGAAAATATTTTAGGGTCATAATATTGAAATTGCAATACTTCATTTTATGGTTACTAATGGATGGTAACATTTAACCTTTATATTATACTGCATTGATATACATTTCATCAACATTTATTTGTACAAGATTTATTTTAACATACACTCATTTGTTTAGAATTTGTGTGTTTGGAAAACAAGCGAAACACATGAGTGTACAGTTTAGAATAAATTTGAACCAGTTATTGTTGTGATAACGAGTGTTAGGTGACATATTTTTCGTGATTGGATACTAATTTATTTTCATTTGTTCAATTTTTATATAATTGGTTATTAGTGAATAATTTCAAAATAACATATTTCATTTACGATATAGGGATATTTTATTTAAGAAATTTATCGCATTTAAGGGCATGTGTTAATTTTCTAGTTAATAAAGTTAATGCTATTAATCAACTATAAGTTAATGAATTGAGTCCTCTACATGTCCATGAGAAAGAATTGTAATTTTCATGAGTTGATGAATTAATTTACAGGTTTTAATTACCGAATTTTAAATCGATTTACTTTTATAAGACCAAAATCGCATGCTACTAAGAGCATCTCTAACAGAGGTTGTCAAACTTATTCACATGTCAACCTCGGTTACCTGAGTTGTGAGGTTGTCAAAAAGTTCCCTATCAAAATTGTCGAAAGTTGGCAAATTTCTAAACTAATAAAAAATCATATAAAGTATCTAAAAATATATATTGTTCTACTTACTTTTATATTAAATTAAATATAAAAATAATATTGATGGATCACATGGGCGGTGTTTGAAATTACTAACATTGGAATAAAATTTTAACAAATGTTGTCAACAATGGATGTGAAAGAAAATTTTAAAAAAATAATAAATTCATGATTTGTCATAATTTTGACAACTCTTCTAATAAGCCCTGTTGGAGATGTTCTAGGCAGTTGCACGACATTGTACTTTTTTTTGAGATGTTTTTAAGTTAATATTTTTACTATTTAATTCTTGAAATTTAGTAGCTTGCGATTTTTAATTTGATAATTTGTTTAGGATTATTAAGCTCGTTGATACAAATTTTTATTTATGATGATTTGGGAATTAATATTTCAATCAATATTATGTTAAGAATTGTGATTTGGTTATTATTTTTTTCTTTGTCCTATAAATCTACATAATTATAATTTCATAATTTTTTTATTAATTTAATATTTCAAATAACCGTTTTTTTATATAAACTAATTGTTACTAAATTGGTTTATATAAAAAGCTTATATAGGTTATTTGAAAATGATTATTTAAAATATTAAATTAGCAAACAAAAGAATACTAGTTTATTTAAAAATGTACTAATAATTTCAGTTATTTATATGAGAAAACTTTTCCTAAGGATGACTTAGGGAGTCCCCTTAAGTTAAGTTCAATTTTAGTACAAAACTAAGATGACAATTTTGTAAATATTATCTCAACCCATTTATTCACATAAATACCTTTTTGTTATAATTCAATTTTATTTTAATCTCAGGTAATCTCTCCGGGGTCACCTCAGGAGCAGTTATATTTGATTCATCTTATATTTTACAATTTACTCAATGTAAAACAAAGGAGTAAAATAAAGTGACATGGGGGATTATTAGAGGTGGAACTTGGAAGGCTAGAAACTCTGGTCAAGAAGACATGAGAAGTATATAGAAAAATACAATGAGCAAAAAGGTTATAAAATAAAACATGGTAAAACGAAAAAAAAAAATCGTTAAGCTTGGAAAGAAAAAAGTGGGTCCGAAATGACGGCCCGGGGGGCCCAAGATGATCTGGCAAGTGAAGGGTCCAGGCTGGCAATTCTAATGTATCATTGGAGTATGGGTCCCACATGCTGTGCTGAGCCACATGCGACTCTTCGCTGTCCATGCATACACATGATTCCAAAATTCCATTGTCTCCTTACCCAACCTTAATTAACTTTCCTAATTAATCCTTAATCCCCTGATTAATTACTTTCTTGTGTCGGCAATAGCCGTTTTAAATTAGCGAGTGATTAATGGGGTAATTTAAGATTTTCAAAATCATTTATTACTACCATTTATAAATGATTTATTTCACATATATAAACAATTTATAAGCTTCTTGTACATCAGGAGTGAAAGAAGAGCTGTTTTTTCTTTATTTTCTGAGCTGTCCCTTTCTCTTACCATCCGTTATTTTTGCTCTTTAATTCCATCATCACTTGACCATCTTCTCTCCCTTTCTTCATCCTCCTCCTCAGGCTCAGCTGCAAATGGTGAGAGGAGATAAGAGAATCATGAAGAGGCTAGTAAGTACGTTTCTTTAAATTCATAAAGTTTGCATTTTTATCTACATTTCATGTCTTTTTCTTGATCCCCATTTCGTTTTTTCATAATGGGTGTTTGTTAAAATGCTTAATTGATGATGGGTTTTGTTCATTTCGTTTGATCGTTTCTTAATGGTAATTATGTGATTTTCTGATGACGTTTTTCATTGAAAATGCCTGTGATTCCTTGATTTGAAGTGGGGGTGTGTGTTTGAATCATTTGGGTATGATTTTGTTATTTGTGATTTGTGATTTGATCTTAATTGTTCTTCTAGTGTTTGTTTACTTGTCTACATTGTCTATAATTTAAACAACTTGAATGGACTGGTATATAAATCTATGGTTTTGTCCTGTAACTTTAATGCTGGTTTGCCAAGAATGGTATCAAATCAAATTTAATTTCTCTACTCTCGGGTCTAATTATGTGGCCTTGGATCAGATCCCCTAGGATCCCTGTTTGGGCTGGTACTATCTGCAGTCAATCTAAAACTAGCTTGCCCATATATTTCTCACACACACACACATGAGTAGTCTATTGTCTATATTTTAATTTTGGCTTTTATCCATCTTTTAGGATACAATGTTTCTTTTTTCTAAACTTTTGGTTTCAAAATGATTATCTGTCCTTTTTCCAGTTGTATTCAATCATGACAGCAAATTTAGTTCTTGCAGATTTGTACTACTTGGTTAATTATTATATTTAAGTATCAGCAGGTTAAATTTTGTATTCAATGTTTGGCTGTTTAGGCAACTTGTCCTTCTCTAGGATTTTCACTGAATACTAGTTTATATACTTTAAAAAGCTTTATTTCAATATGTTGGTCACATGGTTGAGGATTCCCAGTTACCATATTAGTATTGTTGTTTTGTCACACTTGTTAGCCACTAATTACTGACCTTGACAACATTGTTGCTGATATATAGGACTTGGTATATGTGGTGCATTTCTAATATTTAATTGCACTCTTGTACTAGCCAGGTTCAAATAACAGAATAAATATTTCAGAGAGTAATTGTAGGTGTTGAACAATGTTTTACATTTCTATTTACCTTTTCCCTTTGATTATCTGGTCTTTTCAGGTGACTTTGCTTGTACTTCTTGCATTGAGTCATATTCAACACTGTGCGGCTCATAATATTGGACAATGCAAATCTAACGGGCCTCTCAAACCCAGGCCTCACAGTGTATCTATCTTGGAATTTGGGGCAGTTGGGGATGGGAAAGCAGTAAACACGATTGCCTTCCAAAATGCGATTTTCTACCTCAAGTCCTTTGCAGATAAAGGTGGTGCCCAGCTCTATGTCCCATCCGGTAAGTGGCTTACCGGAAGTTTTAACCTTACCAGCCACCTCACTCTCTTTCTGGAAAAAGAAGCAATTATTATTGGATCGCAGGTGAAAATTCTACTCAGTTATTGTGAAATATGCATAATATATATATATATACACACACACACTTAGTTACATGCTCATTTGGGCATACTGGGATTGCTATGCTGTATTTACTACATATCTGTTCACACTCTTTTCTTTCTTCTGTTCTTGTTTGTACTAGTTGCAACATGACATAGAATGTCTGTGCAGTATCATACAGAAATAAACCATATGAATGTATAACAATGAGGTGCAAACCTAACAGGCCTTGAATATTCGAATTGTTTTACCTCCTGCTCTACAGTTTTTTGTTGTTGCACGTTTCCAGAATAATATGTTTATATTCTGCTGCAGTTATAATTAGAACTCTTGTCACTAAAATCGTATAACGACAAACCTTTTCTTTCCCCTACTCCCCCCTCATCCTCCTATAGAGGTAGCATCTGAATTGCTACCTATATTTCATGTGTCCTATTCATTATTTGCTTCTGCTTACCCTAAGAGCACATAATATAAGAAAACCACTCTGCTGAAATATCTGTTAATATAAATTCTTTGCTGACATAATTTCCTTTTGTAGGATATTGCTCATTGGGAGGTTGTTGATGCCTTACCATCATACGGACGTGGTATTGAACTTCCAGGTGGTAGATATCGAAGCTTAATTACCGGAAATAATTTAGTTGACGTTGTAATTACAGGTAGGATCATCCTTTCTTGTTCACAATCTGTTGTATATTTCTTTTGAGCATTGTTATTTTCTATATGTTCTCATAGATTTACACGTTAAATTCACTACACAGGTGACAATGGGACTATAGATGGTCAGGGTTCTGTGTGGTGGGAACACTTCAGTTCTCATTCTTTAAACTATAGCCGACCACACTTGGTGGAATTTATAAGCTCCAAGGATGTGGTTGTTTCAAATCTCACATTCTTAAACTCCCCATCTTACAACATTCATCCTGTATATTGCAGGTAATTAACTCACCTCTGTCAGATGCATGTTTCTCTTATGAATTCACATCTTAAATTTTTTGTTGTATGACATGTAATCTGTGTTGCAGTAATGTCTTAGTTCAAAATGTAACAGCTTATGCTTCACCAGAATCACCTTACACTAGTGGAATAGTACCAGGTATGCATGTTCAGTTTATTTTCTTGAAAAAATGTATGGAAGTATATTATTGTAAATTGTGTTACCAATAATGCAAGTGAAATCTCAGCCGGGTCATATGTGAATTTGCAGATTCCTCGGAGTATGTGTGCATTGAGAAGAGCAATATTAGTGTGAGTTATGATGCTATTGTGCTAAAGAGTGGCTGGGATGAATATGGAATTTCCCTTGGGAAACCGACCTCAGACGTCCATATCCGTGAGGTTCGCCTTCAATCTACTGCTGGCGCGGGATTGGCTTTTGGCAGTGAGATGTCTGGTGGCATCTCCAATGTTCTGGTAGAAAAAATAGAACTACACGACTCGTTCATTGGAATTGAATTGAAGACATCAATTGGTAGAGGCGGCTATATAGAAGACATATACATATCAAATGCAATAATTAAAAATGTTAAGACAGCGATCCTGGCAACAGGTCAGTCCAAGACACACCCAGATGATAATTATGATCCTCATGCACTTCCCGTTGTCAAAGACATCACCTTTAAAGACATAGTTGGCACAAATGTCACTATTGCAGGCAATTTTTCCGGGATATCTGAATCTCCTTTCACTTCAATTTGTCTATCAAATATTTCCTTCACCACTACTGACGCATCTGCTTCATGGCTATGTTCGGATGTGTCAGGTGCTTCAGAAAATGTGCATCCCGATCCATGTCCCGCCCTCCAGAACTTGTATTCGTCTCCTTCCTCTGTGTGTTCTCTCCTCTTCCACCCAAGCAGTCGTGCTGCTGTCTTATGATGCCTATATCTGAAATCAATTTATTTATCACAATCAACTCTGTACATTATGAAATTCCCATCACCATGTCAGTCCATTTTAGCTCATAATCTCCAATAAGAAGCAACATAGAATGCTTCATACCATCCCCTCCACTTAAACATACGGTCTTGTTCGTTATGTTGCTACATATATCTTCTTCAAATCAAAGCGTCATTTGGCAGTCAGTTGCATGTGTACAGCCTTGCTTTCTTCATTCTGTGAGAAAAATTTTGGTAGTGCAGTATGATTCAGATCGAAGTGTAATTCATTTTATATTAATTAATTTCCACGTTCTTTCATTTTCTTTCCAGTGTAAATTTCTGTATTGGGTGCCAAATTCATTGGTGATAAATTTATGAATAGTACATTTTCGCTGGAATAAATATTTTTACGGTCTCGTCAAAAAGTAAATTAGAATTACTGCAATTCGTATTTTCTTATAATAGTTTGGCTGGCTGTTGGAATTGTTGGCAACAATTGTTGCCATGCATTCTGCTTTCCGTAATTGTAAGCTAGGAACCACATAATACTCTATAATGGCTTGAATGTATATGTTCTTATAATGGAAACCAAATCATTACTCTCTCCCGCATGTTTGTACAATGAGAGGTTTGATTCTTAGTGTACACAATGAGAGGCTTGATCTTTTAAATTTTGAAACTTGGTTTGGTGCAAAGCATGATTTGAACAAATTCTGTTGAAACAGAAAGTAGCCTAATCATGTGCTTCAATGTACCCTTTGTTCTCACAATACAGATGTCAGAATCTATAATGTACTGATAATCGGGCACCAACTGCCAAGCTACGTTTGAACACAAACAGCTAAACAAGGACATTTGAGCTGTCTCTGTTCTATTTATTTAATGTCTTTCTGTATCTACACACCATGCGATCTAAACATTAAAGTATAGAGGCTACCATCATAATTATCCCACTGTTGCAGTCGATTGAATAGGAAGTTGCACCTAAGCAAATTCATCTTTGTAGCCCATGCTTCACATGTGTAAATGACTATGGTTGCTCAAACAAGAAAATTCAAGCAGCTGCGGCAAAATCTGTTACCAAAATGTACAAACAAACCATATGCGAATCAAATATCGTATTTTTGAGAGATTAATTCCAACTGAGAAAGATAGAATTAAGATAACTATCCGTACCTGGAGCTCAAAACAGCAAGGTCCACCACAGCAATTGTGCATGTAGGAATGACAGTGTTTGATGGCCGGAAACTTGACATGGGCCATAAGGGTCTGGCCTTAGCACCCCTACAATAGCTTATATGTTTATTTAGACAAAAATCAATAATACACTGACAGCTTATAGGTGTGTCAATTATAATTGTAATAGTAGATGATATCGACTTCAAATGGAGACTTGAGCAACCCCAACCACAATAATATTTAATATTAAAAACTTCGTTTAGCAAAAGATAATAATAGAAACACTAATGAACTAAATAATGCATGCATGACTTGGCAAAAAATAAATAATGCATGGTGCATGGTGCATGGTGCATGGTGCATGGTGCATGGTGCATGGTGCTAAGCCAATTTGCGTAGGAGTTGAACCGTTCTTTATAACATTCGTAAAACGTAGTTTTCACTGAATACTGACTTAAAGTTTTTATTAGTTCTGTATAGCTCAGAGCAAGACGACAACCAAATGTCACTCAGTCAATCACATCTCTTGGCACAATTCATTGATAATTTGACACAATATCTATTGGAAAATGTGGGTAGAAGCCCCACATTGTCAAGTCATTTTGAGCCTAAGTTTGAATGCTTCTTGGGTGCGTGCGCGCAACAAGTTATGATTGGAGGACGTTCTTCTTCGAGAGATCTTTTCAACGCATATTTAAGTATTCAAAATGATCAAGGAAAGGATGAGATATGATTATCCAAAGTTGGTACCTTGAAAGTGGAAATCTAAAAATAAGAACTTGAATCCCACATTGAATTGGAAAAGAGTTTTCCATGATTTTATATAATAGAACACTTATGTAGTGTTTAAGATGTGTTAATATGATATTGCTCCACCACCGACGTGCGTGTGGGGTGCAAATCATGGGATTTACAATTTACAAGCTAGGCATGCAAGAATGGAACTCCTCTTATCATAAAGATTATCAGCAAAACATCGTAAAGTCATACTACCGAACGCAAAACCATTGAAAGACAACTATATATTATGTTAACTGCAACTATTATGCTATTTTCATAGACTATCACAAAACATACGAATTATGACCACCAGTATATCTTATGATTCATAACTCTATGATTAAAGTTCTCTATCATAATATATTGCTTCAGCGTTGCGATGGAAGGAAAAGTTCCTTAATTTTCAGGCAAATCAGTCACCTTAAAATTTGCTCAGGAACTCTGGAAATTACCTCCTGAAAAGTGGCCCAACTTTTCTTGTTTGCACCTCACAGTTTTCAACCATAAAACAATTTATCAAAATCCGGTCATATTCATTTACTTTGAAAAAAAATTGGGAACACAATCCGGACATCAAAACTATCGAGCAGTGAAATGATTCCTTTATCCACATGGCTTACTGATGCCATTTCAGCAGCACATCCATCGGTTCAAATACCTGTGACTCAACTTCAGATTCAACAATATTAAATTGTGGGCAGAGAGTGTCTTGACTGATGCTGACACCAGTATCACCATAGTAGGGTAACCTCGATAAAGTAGTAATCTCTAAAAAAATCTTCGTACCAACATAATAGAAGACAATGTATTTTTAGTCTAAAAAAAGTAATAAAATTCTCTGATCTCAAAAAAATTACGTATCCTATAGAGGTTTAACTTGTAGATTACTCAGTAGACCTATACGAGATTACGAGGCAACAATGACCATTCGTACCTTGATTTTTCAACAACCCCTAGTGTTACAAGCGCTTCATCTTCGGATGTACAAGTATCACAATAATTGTTGTTACTAAGTGCAGATTTGTCGTCACAGTTTTCTTTTTGTCCTTCAGTCCAGAAAGCTCTTTTAAATTGTTTTCAGGGCTTAAAGTTTATCTACATTTTTTACTCAGCCGATGCAAACCTACTAGTTACTACTACGAAATGTCTCTAGTTATCAAGAAATAAATTAAAGCAAGAAGATATGTTTTTTCTATAATTTATAGCTCAACAAGTCACTGTCACCCTAGTGTAGTACGTATCATGACCTTGTTTGGAATATCTGTTTTACCGTTTGCTTGCACAAAATCCATTTTTGTTTCCAGGCATCTGCTTAGTAATGCTCTCTGGCTCACTTTGTTTGATGTTCAATCGCATAATTTGTTCATGTTCATATCAATTTGGCAATAAAATGATGCAGGTTATTTAGAAAGGATGTGAAAGAAATATAATACGGATTATGCATCGTATATATCAGTTATATATGATATCATTCTGATGTAGAAGAAGTTATATCTCAGAAGTTAATATCAGATTTAGCAACAAAAAAAAAAAAAGAAGAAGAAGAAGAAGTTAATATCAGTACTTCACTATTAGTTGAGTTTTAAAAAATGGGGTTCCAAAAGTACTGCAACACTAAAAACTTACAAGCAACTGGAATTATTGCCGTATTTGTCATATACATCAGAAAATAATAAAAGAAAAAAGCCTGGAAAAAACTATATCTAAAAATCTCACTCACTTTCCAAATAAAATAATAAAAAAATGTAAAAAATCTTTGCATTGACAGTCCCTACATATTCTCAGCCTTTCGTTTAGCTTCTGAAGCAATTGCTTGCCTCCCAGCTCGCAGGGGAGTGTTTTTATTCACATTTCCCATTTTTCGTGAAGGTGGTGAGGGCCTGACTTTAGGAATCATGCTCTTGCTGCAAGAATTCAGAACAAAATAGGTTAACATATTAATGCTGCACGTTTACTAAAGCAAATAGGAGAATGCAAACATCAGTTCATTTACCTTAATTCTGGGCTTTTTCCCAGATTCAGGTTAGGCTTTTGAATCTTTGACCCAATCCCACTTGCTAAATTGGATAGTTTGGAATGGTTGTATTGCCAAAGCAAATCTGGTTCAGATGAATCACTGGTAGCAGCATCAAGCTCATCTAAATCGTCAGTTGCAATATCAAACTGGTTTGAAGGGAACATGTTATATGACTGCTCCGGGTATGTTTTTGAGGAATCTGACAAATATTTGTTGTAAAATACGTCACCCATGTTGCCATCTGCTTCCCAGCATCCCAAAGGATTTTCAACTCTTCTTGCAGCACCTTGCTTGTTCACCATTACTTTGTCTACCCAGTCACCTGTTCCAGTGTCTCTATCTTCCTCCCCGTAATGTTGACCAGGACTACTGACTGGAGGCCAGGGTGGGGAATTTCCTAATAGCTCGTCCAGATCAAAGCTTTGACTCTTTTGTCTAGTTGAAGGGTTATTGCGGATCTATACCAGAAAAAATTAAGATTTAGATGGCAATGTCTTCTAGATAACATAGAGAACCGTTTTGTAACATGTAATTTACAAAAATGCGGCACATATTGATAAGATGAATAAAACTTAATAAAAAAATAGAAGAAATGAACAGAGGTTTGATCTAACAGATCAATACAGCTGCAATAGTAGTATAGTACACCAAGATTTGCCATTAATTAGATATTTGAGTGTCGATCAGAAATATTTGGGAAATTTTTGGTCTTTGCAATGTATGTCTACCTGTGTACAAACATCACATGATACAATCTAACAAAAATTGATGTAATGACAATATATGTTAAACATTTCTGTTGTTCAAACATAACCGCTCACAATAGTTAAAATTGATATTATGACAATATATGTGAAGCATTTCTGTTGTTTAAACATAACCACTCATAATCGTTAAAATTGATATTTTACAAGCGTGAATTATTCGACACTCCCCAGTAGTTAGCCTCACTTTGAAATGACAACGCAAGTGAACATAAAAGCTAGAAACATAAAAACATTATTTCGATAGCTATCTTAAAACTTGTCACATAAAAGAAAAAACGATGATTGAATTAATTATACAAACACGCAAACGCACACACACATTCTTCTGGCATTCCAAAAGCTGAGAACAGTTCAGATTTTAATTCTCACATGTATATATATATACAAATGCATATGCAATCGAAATGAGGATATGATCATATGCATTTGTTTTAATACAAATGTAAGGTAAGGAAGATGGCAAATATTTCAACTATGCACTCTTGACTGCCACAGATTTCTTTACTCTTATTAGAATGAGCACTCAACAGAGATTATGATTATCAACATGTTGCAAGTAACCGAACTCAATATGATCAGTAAAAGCGACAACTATTAATATTGAGATTTACCTCTATATTGCCTACTTCCTCCATTGGTTTTCTTCGGTTGTTTGAATTAGAAAAAACATCCCCCCGCTTGTTGGATTGGAAAGGTGATGACATGCTACATGGGCTTCCCGACATCATACTTTGAACAGGCTCTGGTTCTCTTTCTTTCCTTGCCAGGGCTGCTTTAAGACTGGCAATCTGTCACAATATTACAATTCTTTCTTTAGCTTGATGCATGACATTGGCAATGTAATCTATACCCCCCCCCCCCCCCCAAAAAAAAAAAAAGTAGTTCCAGAAGTAAAGGTAATCCAAATACTGTAATACCTGTTCTTTTAGTTCTTTAACATCTGAAATATCTTTGTTCACTCGTGCAGCACCAAGTTCTACTGTGGCAACCCGCTCCGCAAATTTTAGAGTACTGATTGTTTCTCCAACAGCATCTGGCTCAGGGCTTATGTGAACAAACATCAGTGTCTTAGCTTGCCCACCTAAAATAAATTTACAGCAGTAAGAAATGTGTAGAAAATATAGTTAAGAACAATTAGGCTACATTGCAGACTTCCCCACGTCAATAAATGTATTTCCTTACCAAGTGAATCTTGAAGCAATTGGGTTAGTTTGCTGTTCCTGTAAGGCACATGTGAATTCTTCTGAGCAAGGGAAGATATTACATCGCCTAACGCAGAAAGAGATCTATTTATATGTTGTGCCTCTTTCAATCTGTCTCCAGTCACTTCAGATTTGTCCACCCTCTCACTTCCTGCAAGATCAACCAGATGCATACATCCACGCAGAACAGCTCCAGATGTCAAATCTTTTCCTTGGACATGGACAGTTAAGCAACTGCATCATGACGATAAATATCAGCATATGCAGACGATGTTGCTCGACAGACTATTTAAATACCATCATACCTATGAGAGCGACTGCTGCGGTCATTGAGGGCTGTTGCACCAACTGCCCTATTTCTTTGTCCTACATTCATTAGATCAATCACATCGGAAGGTGTCGTGACATGAAGCAGGCTTGCATCTGGGACATTAAGACCAGTCTGGGAGCTATTGCGAATTTCTAATGTGTTAAATAGTTAAGGAACTGGATTTTATGAAAATTATAAAAGAAATAGTTTCTGTAAATTCACAAAATATCCTTAAATTGAATAATTTATGTAGTAAAGGATATCTTTTACTAAATCCATCTGCGACTAGGAGGTCTCTAACTTGCTCATTATAAATTTCAATCATCTGAACAGAAACATCATATTGGAATGTGTCCCTTCTTTGCTCAGCAAGAAGAAACAGATCGCTCAATGCCCTGTAATTAACTCCTAGAGTATCCTCTGTTAAATCCTTAGGTCCAGTCTGGAACAAGAAACAAGAAAAGAGAAACCCCAACAATTTCCATTTAATTAAGCATATCCTATGATAAATACATTTCCGCAAGTAAAGAAATCATCACAATATCTCACCATTGTGTAGGTTTTTCCCGAACCAGTTTGACCATAGGCAAATATACAAACATTGTAACCATCAAGAACTGAACGTATTAGTGGCCTAGTATCTGAAAATACCTCTCCTGCCATTTTAAAAATAAAGAAAGAAGATCAAAATTAAAAGTTAAAACTGGATATAGATTATAATGCATACCTCGAACACAAAAGTTTAGAAGCCTAAATGGAAAATAGAGGAAATTGCAAATTGGTGGCCGGACTTTATCTAGTGTAATATTTTGGCGTCTATACATTGCTTTTGGTGCTACCCACTTTTTTAAAAGACATATCAGACCATCAAATGTGCGACACCAATAAAGTTTAGTGACCAGTTTGCAATTTACTTCTAAAATATAACCAACCTTGTGTTGCAGAGGGTCCATATACTTTGTTGAAGTTGAAGGATCGATGCCCTTTTCCATGTCTTGACGGCGCACTGATGGTTATTATTCCTTCTTCAATCTTATCCACCACCGTACTCGTGCAGTTTGCTTTCCCTCCCAAGAATGGTCTCACTCGACAGTATACCCTAATATTTCCTAATTGAGCATGAGCAAAATAATATACATTATTTTAGATGCTAAATAATAGGATATTTGCATGACACTGGTGAAAAGTTAGAAGTTAGCACCTTTAAGGTCCTGGACTTGATTATAAAGTTTGCGGTTTTCCAAAAGCACTTTATGATATCCAGAAGCAGCATGAGCTAGGCCATGAATGTGCAGACCTTCAAGATAAGATAACAAAGATAACGTAAATAATTCAGTATAAGGTAGACAATTTCTATCATCCCTACCCCGAAACCTAGATTCAGAGGAATTTATATCCTTGCAAAAAAAGTTCGCACAATAATCAGTGTACTTACCAAAATTCTGCATCTCTTCATGAAACTTTATTTGCATAAACTGCATACCAGCTTTTGTAGTAGAAAGAGTTTTCTTAAGTTCCTAAAAGATTATTGATCAGCTTAGTAAGTTGCAGAAACATAGAATATATATACCAGCTTTTGTAGTAGAAAGAGTTTGTTTCAGCTTCTACAAGAATATTAACATAGAAAGAGTTTGTTTAAGCTCCTAAAAGATTATTAACATAGAAAGGGTTTGTATATGCTCCTACAAGATTATTAATCAGCTTATTGATTTGCAAAAACATAGAACACATCTCACCTTTATATCTCTATGCTGTCCATCAATGATCATCAGTTGTTTCATAGATCTTCTTTTTGATTCCTCATCTGAGAGAGAATTGTTTGGAAAACAATGCTCTTTCTTTGTCTGTGCAGCAATTTTGTCTTCGATCTTAATATTAAAGAGAAACAGAAAGAAACATCAAATTACTGTCTTATATATATTCTTATGATACTTTAATAAATTTGGTGCCACGAAAATTGTTTACCTTTAGCTTTGTGTCCCCGGAATTCTGTTTTTGAAGAACCTTGTTTCCATGCACAAAATTGGTATCTTTTGATGATGTTTTGTTCTGTCGATAGATAAGATAAAAGTTTCAGTTAGTTAAAGAAACCCCGCCTTAGATGGCAAAAAAAGGCTAATCTTTTACTGATGTTAGGTATTTTGTCTCTATTGTCTTCTGAAAGAAGCACCTAACAAGATGGAAATACAGAAGATAACAAAGCATACCACTTTAACTTGGTTGGCAATCCGATGCTCAAATTCCTCCATAACCTTAGTCAGCACAGATTCTACGAGCTGTTGCAAGCACCCAAAAAAAAGTTTGGTGAAAGGAAGACTCAGGCAATAGAGAAGTTCAAATGCTTGAAAATTTGGAGCAAATAGCGTCCCTCCCCCCATAAAATTAGGATTTATATTTAATATATTAAATTAACATGTATTTATATGTTCGAGAAACAAGTTTATCTCTTTCGTACAGCCTAACCAGAACCCCAAAAGTGGTAAAATGTTTCACTAAGATTGACGAGGGAGTTCTTTGAAATATGAATAGGACCAGGCACATTTCTACTTACACTGGGAACTTCTTCAGCCTTTTTATCCAATAGAACCGCTCGAACAAGCATACTTAAGGGAGAAGAGGACTGCATATGAAATTACAAACAAGAAATTACTGTGTGCATTGAGTTAATAAAATGCCAAACTAGATGTGTGAAATATAGCCGGCTCACGTACCATTTTACTAGAGTCACTGTCGGGACAGAGGTTACTCAGGGTCTTTTCATTCATCGACATATTCCTTGACAAAGAGTTGGTAAACGGCTCTGAATTTTTGCGCACATGATGTCTCATAGGTGTAGTTAGTTTTAGATTTCCACCAAATTTCCACACTCCATTGCCACCAGCTTGTTTCCACTCACTGAATGATTTGAGTGCCAATACGGAATTAACAATCCTTGCAGATTTCCCTCCCTGAAAAATAGTAAGCGATTATATAGTGGCATTATTGTTTGAAAGATGAGTGTAGGACCAAATTTCAAATATACTCTTAGCAATTAAAATCCATAAATCAGAAATCAAAATTCAGTTCAATTTTGTATTAAGTTCTTGTGACTGCGATAGTTACCTGTTCCAAATCAGATGCTTCAAAGGTAGGAAGCCCCATATCTTGCACAGATACGAGAAAGTTCCTCACATTTTCAAAGTACTGATAGGCAGATAAAGCTGCTCCATCAGCTACTTGAGTAGAATCGCATAGGCTCTCAACAACCTGAAAAGTGATTGCGTCCAGTCGATATTATTTATTAATTTTATTGCATTTCTGGTCCGATAAATTGAAAAAAAAATTGTACCTTTGGTACAGCTCCTGGTTGAATCTTGTTTAGAACATTGCACAGAATCAGCCCGCTTCTCAAGCCAAGCCTAAACTCTTCCTCGGAAGGTTCTGCAGGCAAATCTCTGGCGCCAACAACTCCAACCATCTTTCTCAACCAAGCAGCTGCTTCATACCTTCTCATTGCTACAAAAAAAAAAGGGAAACAAAATATCACCAACATCGCATTTGATGCCTTTAACTTGTATTAAATTATCAGCTATAACATTTGACAGAGCTTATCGCTTGTTAAACACAAATCTTTTATAAATTTTTGTCAAACAAATTTCGGAACATAAGAAAGTTGCACAAGTAACCCATAAGGCAAGAAGGACGAAATTTGATCAAACACTATATTGGAACACCATTATATAAAGTCACACGAATCAAAGATTTAGTACCACCAAAACTAAAAATACAAACTTTTTTACAATTAACTTGATCTAAAATCATACTGTTCCTTTAATTTTCAAATTTAGCCTACGAAATTAACTAATAAAAATACATAATAAAATTTATCAATGAAATCAAATTTAACATAATACATTATAACACACAAACAAAAATGAATTAGGAGAGTGAGGATACCAGCTTCTTCAGCTCTCCGAGAATCTAGATCGAGATCTCGAGAACGCACACCGTGTTGTTGAAGAACATTCTCAACCACTGAAGCCATCGAAAACGATAATCCTCCTTCACTCGCCATTACTTAGAAATTCCAATAATGATTGTGTCTATAAACAATTAACCTTATTCACAAACTCAATTTCAAAATACCAGAAGCGGGATATACCGGGTACGTTTGGTTTGATTACAAACACAATTCGGCACCCTTGAGCATCAATTTAGTTGTGATCAGAACAAGATAATTAGATTTAGAGAGAGAAATTGTAGATAGAGAAAGCTTGAAAAAAGAGGGATAACAAGATTTTACAGGCTGCTAGTACATGATGATGATGATGATTATACATACATTACACACACAGTCTCCATGCCTTTGCTTTGCTTTTCTCTCTCTCTGATGCTTTATACTTATAGTGACTAGTAGTATTAGCTTTTTTTGAATATTACTAGTTGCTACTCTTATTAGCCGTTCTCTCTCTCTCTAACTCCGAGCCTCAACGTTTCATTTTTCAGAACCCTCTGTTTGTTTTAACAACTACTACCATGTCCTACGTTAATTTAAATTTAGTGGGGTGTTATTTAGCGCGTGTCCGGACGTGTGATATTTGTAGTACAGTATTGTAAGGAAATTACTTGTCCCAATCAATTCTTTATACTTTTGGGATGTACTTCCCAATTATTTATATTATTAAAAATAGTAATTTTTAATAATAAAATACATTATTACATCCATTACTTCACTCCACTTTTTCAAAAACTTTACACTATTACACTCACTACTTCACTTATTTTAACAATAAAATCACTATTACACCCACTACTTCATTTATTTTAACAATATTACACCTACTATTCTTGATCTCCGTGCCCAAACCAAATATAAATATTTGGTCGGATGGAGGGAGTACCACTTTATTTGGTTTATAAGTTTATTCAATAATTTATTACTCCGACAAATTAACAAATTAGTAAGAGTTGGAGGGAGAGCAAGAGCCAGTTGAGCTCGTTTTTTAGGTAAAACCGGAACCAGAATCATATATTTTCGGTTTTAAAAATTGAAAACCGTAACCGTAATCGAATCATTAGTTTCGGTTTCGGTTTTAAAAGACCTGTTCGATTTTTATCGGTTTGATTCCGGTTATAAAATCAGATAAAATAAAACGAGAAAGAAAATGCAATTTAGATAAATAAAATAAAAAAATATTTTTATATTCAAATTTTACAAAAATCAAAAGTTCTGATATAAATAACAACATTACACAGTTCAACAAGATACAGACATGATAAGATTCAAAACCACCTGATAAATAATACCATCTGAAACTACCTGCGCAAAGTATTAAAAATCCGAAATCAATTAACATAACAACAGGATGAGAAATTTAATTCCCTAACTACAAACTATAAATTACAAATTAGAGCATTATTTTTACGGAAGAAATTTTCGATAATTTTAATTAGTGCCGGTCCAAGTTATATTAAGCCCAAATTATATATATATATATATATAATTAGTTATTTACTCTTATATATATGTATATTAATTTATAAATTATACATAAAATATATATAATAAATTTATTTATTTTAATAATCGGTTCGGTTCGGTTTGAACCTATAACCGAAACCGAAACCAATCAAACGGTTATGTTTTTTAATTTTTCAGTTCGGTTTCAGTTTTATACGGATCGGTTTCTAAATTCAAAATTTCGAGATTAAATTCAGATATTGTATTCAACCTCACTTCTACAATATCATGGATCAACATTTTTTTAGCTAATTTGGTTATATATTTATATTGTTAAAGAGAATAACAAAGAAGTCACCTCGACTCCGTAAGAGTAGCGTCACAAGAGAAAGTGGAACTAACCCACGACACGATTAGAACTTAAGCAAAACTACTTAAATAGCCTAATCAAAAGTTCAAGAGAAATTAAAATCCCTCACAACCACAAGCAACAAAGCTTGCAGATTAGAACAAATAGTTTGTAAACTAAACAAAGAGGAGAGAGCTGCCATCAAGACACCCCTCCCAAGACACCCCTCCCAGACTTCTATAGGCAGCATCACCATGAACAGGGCCATCAACTACAGCTCCATTAGCAACACCAGTGTTATCAGCACCACTGGTTTTAACGGCAGCACCAGCACCGGACTCGGTCTCCGTCTGAAAGTCATATCTTCCAAGTCCGCATAATAACTTGCAATATTGTTGAGCCCATCGCCTAAAAGTACAATATTGATGTTGCAATCACCCTGAAGAGTGAAGAACTTGTTGAGCCTGAGTTTCTGCACCTGCATGATCAGCCTCTAAATTATTTTGCATAACAATCACATTGGCATTTTATTGGCTAGTAAGCTCATCAGAGTCACTAGACGGCACATCCATGTAGCCACTGGAGATAGACTCATCGGGTAAAGGATCATTGAAGATAGATCCTAAGAACATATGAGGAGCCTCATAAGGGAATTGACTGACAAACTGGGGGCAGACGCAAGCAATATGTTTCACATAGAAACATAAGTCATAGTACGAGAAAGGGTGGTAGAAAACTCGGACAAGGGCATTATTCTCAGCATGGTGTGCATACATTACAAGTTTGAGGGTGCTAGGCTTAGGGTCCATAACCCCTGAGTTGAGCAGCATTTTTACCTCCGGAAGAGGCTCACGATGAGTAACAGCTTGGTAAGTAGCAAGAGACATGGTTAAAGGCTGGCCAATAGCAAGGCAGATATGGAAAAGACCCGAGATTGTCTAGTAAAGGAAATGCACATTGACAAATATAACCTAAATACAAACTTTTTCATTGACACTATTCTCTGGGACGTATTCAAACCAACTCTTTAAACAGTACATGTGACCATTGATTTCAAGGGGACTATACTTGAGGGCTCGATTAACACATTTAGAATCCTTAAATCAAAACACTAAGTAGCCAGCATAATGCTTAAAAACATTAACAAGACCAACAGACTCGTACAATTGAAGGGCATCAATTTTAACAGCATTAAAGTCAAAACACATATCCTTAGTAATTCCAAAACAACAATTCATCCAAGACAACGAAGAGGAACGCAAGAAATCAACAGAGGGTTTAACATAGATCCCACTTCCAGTTGTAAATAGAGCGGCATGGTCGACATTTATCTCTTGTGAACAAAAAAAGTGAGATGAAGGTAAAACCTGATTGTGACCAAATTTGGGTTCGTCACGAGAAAAGGAGCGGTGCTGAGAATCCAATAGAGCGGTGCCTGAGCCATCAAATGTTCTCCGATCAACGGTACTGAGTCCAGCTGCAAGGGATGGAAGCTTTGTGTGAATGGCGCGATGAGCAGGAACAGCCATAGAAGCAGGAAGCGGCAGTGGGAAGATAAGGGAAGAGTACAAGGAATCGCAGAGCGCCGAAGGAGAAATACGAAAAATAGAGTAGAATGGGCAAGAGTAAACCTTGAGAATAAAAGAAGGTTTGTGAATAAAAAGAGATGCCATCGAGGCGGAAGAAGGAAAGGCAAGCGGGCGGGGAAAGCTAAGAGTCGGAGGAGAAGAGTGAGAAAAAGAGCAAAGTAAGAGAGAGAAATGAGAAAAAAGGGAGTCGGCTCTCATTAAAGTTGTTTTTTTCAATTTTGCACACATGTAATAAAGTTTGGAATATAAATTACTTGTACAGTTTTTTCTTAATTTTATTAATAAAATTATAGTCGTTAAAATAATGAATTATTTTAATAAAATTATTATTATAATTTTTGATAGGGTCCTGATTTATTATTTTTTTAGGATCCCGAAAAGGTGCGGACCTGGCCTGATAAAATCTACTCATATTAAGAAACGACGTTACCAAGTACATGAAGTATTCAGGGTAGTTGTTTTTTTTAATATAAAGTTTTTAAGAAGTACTAGTATTTGTTAAAATTTTAAGACAGAGAGATATTTATTGTTATTTGTACAACATCACTGTAGTAGAACTCAACGAAGTGGTTGGCAACTGTATTTGTTTTCCTTGTGTCCGCAACGTTATGAAGAATAAAAGGTTGAGAATCCTATAAAGTGTTTTTAGACAAAAATATGATTTTACGACCAATACAAACATAAATTGCAATATTATAGTTCTCCCCTATTATGTATTATAAATTATAATTCAACTGTAGATATAAACAGATATAAACACATACGAACACCCAAGAATTATGCCGGAATCTCTTCTACACAAGTTGAATTTAAATTCGAAAATTGAAATTTGTAGTGGATGTTGGTGACTTTGTCCTCTTTCATTTACTTTGTGAAATGTAGTTATCTTAATCCTACCAACCATCTATATCATCTATGAACTTTGAGTATTTTCATGTCTTATCGTCAAGTTGATTTTAAGCATTACTTTTAAATTTAGCAGGTGAGATTTGTTGAATATTCAACTCATCTAAAATTTTAAATTATTAGGGGAAGACTCCAAATGAATTTTATATTATACTTTAACATTTTCCTTCACTCAAAATTTCATTTTTTAAATCTTAAGCTATTAGAAAAATGTTTCAAATGGATCTTTTATCATACTTTAACATGGTCCTTTCTGTATTGGCTAAAATAGGTGCTGCACGTTTTATTTTCATGTTTCTAACAAAAAATGTATAATTTTATTTCAAGTGCTTCTAAAATACATATTTATTTTATACACTCGATAGGATTGGAGGAGAAACTATGCTTCTAAAAGAATATGTATTTTTTTAATTTATAAATTATTTATAAGATAAATCGAACCGACTATAACCGATAGAGAGGATGAAAATGTTACTCCACCTTGGGTCCAAAGTTTTTTACAGGAGTCGGCTAAAAAGGGGAAATTTTGATCTTAAAGCAACAAAAAGAGAAGTTAATTAATGTAGAATGGAGTAACAGTATTATAATATTTATTGTGTTGGCGTAAGTATGAGGTGCAGGCAAAGTGTCATTATCGGTTAATATTATGGTAGTTGAAAACAGTTAGAGGCCCAGGCAGTGGAGTAATAATGGGTTAATATTAACCAAACAACACCTGTAAAAAGCTTGCCATTGTTCCTGGACTTTGGATACTCTCTTTCGACCAAAGCATCCAAGTGATGTACTAGTATATAACGTTGTTATTAGTGGGAGAACTTTGTTAATAAACAACTTAAGTCGGTAGTCTACATGATTATAATTTGTATTAAGAGTGATTATCACTTGTATATAATAGCAGAATAAGGGTTTTGATGAGTGAGTCATTTTATTCATTAATTGAAATGTCTAATTTGTCTTCTTTGCTATTTATTTAAAAAAATCTAATTTGTCCTCTTTATTATTTATTTTAAAAAAAATGTTGTTTAAAGGAGTTGAACTTGGGTCTACCAACAAATTTAAAATTCTTTTTATCACTGTATCAATCTATAACATGTGTTTTATATCATACTCATATGTATGAATCGTGTCGGGAAAAAGAATCTCTTATTTATTCTCTTATATATATATGTAATGGTAGAACATTGGTGGGTATATTCAATATTCAAATTCATAAAATAATCATTCATATTTTGTATAATAAATTCATAATCAAAATAAGTAAATTTTAAACTATAAATCATATAAATGATTATTGTATATCTATAAATGCAAATTTAAAATATAAATTTTGTGTTTTAAATAAATAATATTTTAATTTGTGTACGTAAATAATTTTTTTTAAGTAAAATACTATAAATTTAATTTAATATAGAGCATATAGATGATCTATAAATAATAATGTATAATTACGTCATATAAATAATATTAAGAAAATTACATTTTAAATATTAAAATATATTATGTAAAAATTTAAAATTAGTGATTGTAACATGTACTATAGCCTTAATCCCACATTGATACATGTGTAAATTTTATTTCAGTATAAAAGATAAAGTACTACTATATATCAAGTATACCATTAAATCATGATCTTCTGGGGTCTTGTGATTGATTTGTGAATTACTCAAGTTGTTATATTTGGTCATGAACTATGACCCTCCTATGTGTGATACATATTTAGAATTTGACATGATTTCAAAATTGACTTGAGATTTGATCAAAGTTATCATATATGGTATCAGAACTGGCTCTCGAAAATTTAAATAAACTTGACTGAGATACTAATGCTGTATATGCATCACTTGTACCATTGTTACTGGGAAACAACTACGGAAGCATGGAAGACAGACACATTTCTTGAAAAAATTTGCACGAAACTCTTTATAACATATATCAATGCATATATGTACAGGCTCGTGCCTTGCACGAACTATTACGTTAGTTTGAATATTATAGTTCAATTTTTTTCTGCATAATCTTGCTATATTTAAAATAATTTTTCATAATTAGAGCAAAATTATATTTATCCGAGCCCACCGAGGGAAAATTTAAAAGTCTTGTCTTAATTTCAATATTTATTAAAAATATTAGTTTAACTAGTAAAAATTAATAAACTTTAATTTTAGCTCTGAATGAATGCTTAAAATCCCTAGAATTTTTAATCCGGCCAGTAAACATAAGTGATTAAGTAAGGTTTTAATGGAAATAAAAAAATTGGCCAAGTAAGAAAATGATGATAAACCAAAGGGGTTGATTGGTCTATTAATTCAAAACGTTCTCTATATTACTGTGACTTCTAACGTTCGAAAAATTCAAACTGTTGGTCCGGAACCAAGTCTAATTAGGTTTGGAGATGAATGGTCCCCACAAGAGCGTACCCGCTGAAGGCCACTAACTTCTTGGAAGCGTGGCTGAAATGACAATATTAACCTCCCTTACTATGCTGTCAGAGTGTCAGTCTGCCACGTGCCCACGTATATAGGTATACCTGGACTAATTACGTCATTTCAATACAACTTCAGTTTCTTTTAATTTTATTTTAAGATAAATAGATTTTCTTTGATATAGGCATTTATAAATAATTAAATTTAAAAAATACTCCCTCCGTACCACCCATTTGCTTACATTTGGATTGGGCACATAGGTTAAGAAAAATGTATAAAATAGTAAAAAAGTGTAAGAAAAATGGGTAAAGTGGTGAGACACATGAATAATTAATTGATAGATTTGAACAAGTGAATGAAAGTAGTGAGTGAGATTAATTTTCACATATAATAAAACTTACTACTTTTAGAAAGTTTTGGAAAGAATTGGTTGGGACAGAGAGATGGAGTATATAGTAAAATAATACTCCGTAGTTTCGATGCTTTATTGTCCCTTGATTTTTCAAATTATGTCGAAACTAATTCATGTTCTAATTCCGATTTAAATGTTTTCAAACTTTTTTTTTTGCTTCCCGTCCAAATATAAATAATGAGTTCGCCGGTGATTTAAAAAGTGATGTAAAGTTTGCTTGTTAATTTTTTCTGATATATTAATAGTAAATACCTAAAATTATAAAGGCTTTTAACTGAAATATATTTGGAAAAATAGGATGCCATGTGTCACTTTCTTACGAGGCGCCTAGATTGTCCGTTAACCACTCGCCCATCGAGCGCCTCAGGAAACTAACCAGATTAAAACGACAAAACAATTTCATAATTTTACCCCCTTTAGAAAAAATAATAATTTATCCATTGCTTTTGACAAAATAGCCGAACGAGAATCTATCATATGTTGTCAAAATGATTATCACTCTCCGGCCGGTGGACCATAAACTTTTTCTAAAGTAAAATAAACCTATACTTTTGTTTCTAATCAAGTTATAATTTCTCGTATTTGTAGATTATTGTTACAATGTAAAGCATTATTTTTTTATTATAAAAATGTCGTTACTTAATTGAAAATATTTAATTAATTACGGAGGCAATAAACTTGTAGCTTTATTATAGGTACATTCGTCTAGGACTGTAATACATTCATAAATTCATGCACTACGTCCTAATTACGACAACTAATTTGATTATCAATGCCTAATCAAGAACGGGAAGGAAGATTATATGTCATTGTTGTCTATATATAATGATTCAAAACTATAACTCGTCATGATTTTTGGTAAACTAATAGATTAAAGATAAGTGTAATCAATCTCCTGTTTGTTCATATAATCTGACCATCTCAAGGTCCTAATCAAATGAATCTCTTTTAATTATACATGCTTCATTGTTTTATTCACAATAATTAATAATTACTAATTTAATATGACAACATTCAGGAACTTGATTAGAAGAGAAGAAATGGACAATAAAAGTAAAACATCCACAGAGCCTAAACTAGGGGACACTAAAGTCATTTTAACATAGCCGATTAGCAAGTCTGCAAGTGGGATATTGAATAAAAGTAAATAGTTAAACTTCATTTCTAACAACAAATCTTAACTCGAAAATATGTATTCTTAGTTAAGCTTCTTAATACAACACATGAAAACGAAAATCAAAGAGCATAACACATACTTAAAAAATTTTAATCGCTTACCTACATACATCGATAATGTACCTATATCAGGTCTGGTTACTTTATTGAAAATTAGTGTAATATTATACATTTGGTGCTTATTATCTGTGAAAAATAATGTGTTATCGTAGGTATATAACATATAGGAAGATGCACAAGTTTTTTTTAGTTAAGTAGAAAGATGCACAACTTCTTTATGTGATTTAAACGAAAAAATATTTTTACCTTAAATAATAAGTGCAGAATGTATGTATGCTGTAACATACATTTGTCATGGAGCTGACTTCATATATATAATACACACTACTTTTCTTTCTTCTTTTTTAAAATTTTCATATACTGACGAGTCATGACATGATTCCATTGAAGAAACGGAAGGTGTTGATTCCATTACATAAGAAATTGTTAGCAAGATCATTTGCTTGGATTGCCATTTTGTTCATCACCTTCTACACAGCAATGGTGCCCACAATACAAGTACAGTTATACCCTTTAGCTTTTTTAATGGGGAAAGACATCATTGTTTTGATAGTAATTCACATGGTACAACATTTCTATTCTTATTTATTATGATTGCTCAATTTAATTAGTTCCTGCTAGTGTCTAGTAATTACTCATAGCAATTGTGAAGTTTGGTCAACTAAAAAGCCAACTAAATTTTAATGCTTAAATTTATTCAGATATAAAATATAATAAAATTTTAAGAAAGCAAATAGTTGAGAGATTACAACAATCTTATTAAAAAAAACATGGTCTTGGTGCTTGCTGTTAAAGTCTCCAATTAATTAGAGCTGTGATTTTAGTAAGAAATATTGAAAAAGATAACTTTTAATATCATCATATGTTGTTCACTTTTTATTTAGTAAAATAATAATTATTTATTATGACATATGAGGGCCATATGGGCAACTGACCATTCATATTGAATCATGAAAGTACAGCACTCCTCTAATATATTTTTTTTGGTTGCTTTAGACTTTTTTTTTAAGACCGACCTAACAATGGTGAAGGATGAGAGACAAACCTCCTTGCTCCTCCCATTCTCCTCGCCCAATGAACTTATTAAAGGAATGAAATTGTAGTAAACGAATCATTGTTTGGAAGAGTTTTTTCCAATCAGATAATTGTTATGTATCTACTTAATATACTTAATATACAAACAACTAATTTAACAGTTATTTACCAAATAATTTTATTCAAAATAATTAATTCAATCGGTTAGTCAAAACAATTAATTCAATTCACTAATTACAACTAACTATTAATTGCCAAAATCTTAAAAATCACGAGTTTACAAGCGTTGAATTCCGGTAACTTGCACATTTTATTATTTTCAAAAAATGGAAATTAATTGTTGGAAGGGGTAAAATGACAAAAAATTGAGCATCGAACAATCGTCACTATGTTCCATATCTTCTCAACACATTGCAAGTTTTACTTTCCATCAAGGGTACTAAGTACTAACAATGTTGATAAGTCTTCCCAAGGGCAGCTCGATTTATTGCTAGATTGGTACGAGGGCCTAGTGAGTTAAAGGGTCTCCAAGTTGTCTAAGTTAAAGCAAGACATTGCATCCTTTGGTTATCAGAGATCATGAGTTAAATTGTTATGTTATACAATGGGGTCGTATGTCCTCTGTCAGTTCACTTAATACTTGGCATTAGGATGTAAAGCTAGCTATAACTATTTATTAATATGAACTAACCCCACCCCAACAGCTTTAAAGTTATGGACTCCTCGTTAAGGGGTATATTATTTTGATTGATCCTTATCTCCTATGCTCCTCCTCTAAAAAGTATCTACTATAGATGGGCTTAATTGACACATATAAATTATAATATATTGGTTGGACCAAGCTGGACCATAATTTTATTCTGTCATGAAAGCCCAGAAAACGAGCCGAAGGATAGCTATAGAGTGAAGAAAGCTCTCACATACGCACATGCACCAAAAGGAAAAAGTAGGTCCTTCATCTTAACAATTTCAACTCCAAGATATTTATACCAACTTGAGAGAGTGGTGGCCTGTGATTTTATATGGTAATGGTAAAGGTGCGCACAAATGAAACATCAGGAACCGCTGGGAACTTGGTGCTTATATTACACGGGAACTGAGCAGCCGTATGACATGGTCATGGCAAAAGCTCATACAGGCGATTAACCTGTTACAAGACGATATGGAATAAACATGCAGACCAGTTGTATTTGTCAAAATGAACAGAGTGAACTGCATAACTTAAAGATTAGTGATGTCAATCCAAAAACAATTAACCGTTAAACAACACTATGTATCAGGCCTGAATGGCAAGGGGAACAAAAACAGAAACCCACAAAACAGAGCCACTTTAAGTCACTGTTCACAGAAACTAGTTTTAGTTTAAAAAGCCTAGACTGACAAATTAAATCCACAAGAGCAACTTCAAGGCAATCCCTATTTTAGTTACCTAAAATATTTTAAAATAATTGTTACCTAAAATATAGGGGACCAAAAAGTTATTTTGCTCCAATGATATTCCCTATATATTAAAAAGTAATATTTAATTAATGTGGAGAGTTGAAAAGTAAACAAAAAATGAGAAAGAAAATTGGTGGGAGAAGTAAATTAAGTGTGAGAGATGAGTGGGAAGATATAAGGGATAATTTTTCTCTCCTAAAGAGGGGGATGAGTTTTGTGTCACCTAAAATATATGAGGGATATGGGAGATGGTTGGTGTAATCTTTTAATATTAAAACCCCTATATTTGTCCACCTGAACTAAGTATATTTCTCAACCATTGGAGGTTCTAACAACCAAAGGATTTGGTATCACTACTAGATATTTTTAGCAAAAATAATGTTATAAACCATGAAGTGCAAGTGTGCAGCAGACAAGCTGACCATTGAAAGTTCTGACTAGCTTGAACACTTGTTCATTCTTATCGTGTTATTATAACATAGTCGTTATCTAACCATCTTTAAGGGTTCACTCAATCCTACTGAAGGCAATGTAGGGATGACACTGCTTTTTCGTGTTAACCGACAAAGGAACTTAATTTACTGCGAGTCCGGACAAGCTGACAACATTAGCTTGCCTGTTGGAAGAATGTGCAGTAGTAACATAAACTAGGTTATCCACACTTTGCATCTCGATTAGGATTCACAATGTTTGAGGATATGAATCAGGTGGGTATGTAGTAACTGTGAAGGGTAGTCCTGAATAATACGGGTTGGTAGCACAATTGCACAACCACGATAAAAATCAGAATCGTATTCTATCAGGGCATACTGCGCCGATAATAATTATTGCAAATTATGGACCAAGATACATGGGAATAAAATGCATGAAGCAGGAACGAGGATTAAATGCATCTGTACGAATGAGACCAGATCTAATTAATCCATCTGAAATTGAATGACTATTAAATCAATATTTAGGTTATATTCGTGAATATATTCAATTTGGATTCTAAAAAATTCATTAAAAACTAACGGTATTTAATTTGAAATTTAAAATACTATCTATCAAAATCGGATGATTTTTAGAATTTAAAGATTTTTTTTAATTTTATAGAACAATAAATTTTGATGGACTTCATTTTATTTTTATCGTTTTTGAAACTCACTGAGATTCTGAAAATTTTTATATATATCATCGACGCTGTAAAAATCAGTGTAGAATTAAAATCATTTAAAATTTACGAATTATTATGATTTATACAATTTTATATTTGACCAATATTTCAAATATATAATTGTATTTTGTTTTATATAGTTTGTCTTTCTGAGCTTTCAACATACGAATATGTCTGGTCAAAAGAAAAAATATATACAGTACATGGTTTAAATTTTGAATAAATTCTGATATCTATACTATATTATTATACGTGAGAGATTAAAAGTTTTGATCCAAGGTGAACCATATAAAAGATCTTAACTATTCAATTTTAGATGAACCAGAAACAATCTTAACAATTCCATTTTAATAAAATCTAATTTAAAAAAAATATATCATACATACAAATCTAACCCCCAATAGTACTCCTTTTATACAACTCCTCCCGGATACTATTATACTAGCTTATAACCCGTGCAAAGCAAGAATGATATTAATAAATTATATATTAATTATTTTATATAACTAAAATATTTAATTTAATATTGTAATTTATTTTATTATTAATTTATTTTTATATTTTTCTATACAATATTATTTATATATTAATATTCATAAAATTTAATTATAAGTCATAATTTTAAATAAATAAAAGAGTCTGAAAGGTGATGAAATTGAGTTGAAAAAAAGTTTTCTTGTTTGGTTATAATAATATAATATTAAATAAAAATTATAGAATAAGTAGAAATCTTAAAATATAATTTAGATATAATATAATATTATCTGTGAGCAATTGTATAAAAAAAGGACTATCGGTGATAGAGTTGTATGTATGATATATCTTTTTTTAATAAGATTTTTTTTTTAAATTTAGATTATTAAGATCTTTTCTATGAATCACCTAAAATTGGACAGTTAGTATTTTTTATATGTTCACCTGGGAATGATATTTATATATTAATATTTATAAAATTTAATGATATATTAAATAAAAATTATAGGATAAGTAGGATTCTTAAAATAGAAAATATAAAATATAATTTAAATATAATATAATATTATCCGCGAGGAGTTGTATAAAAGAAGGACTATCGGGATAGAGTTATATGTATGATATATATCCTTTTGAAAATTAGATTTTATTAAAATTGGATGGTTAAGATTATTTCTATGGTTCACCTAAAATTGGACGGTTAAGATCTTTTTTATGGTTCACTCAATACCATACAACCAAAACTTTTAATCTTTCTATTATAATAATATAGTATAGATAGATTATATTTAAATTATATTTTATATTTTCTAAAAACGATCTTAACCATTCAATTTTAATAAAATCTAATTTTAAAAAGAATATATATCATACATACAACTCTAACCTCTGATAATCCTCCTTTTATACAACTCCTCACGGGTAATATTATATTATATTTAAATTATATTCTATATTTTCTATTGTAAGAATGTTACTTATCCTATAATTTTTATTTAATATATCATTAAAGTTTATAAATATTAATATATAAATATAATTGTATAATAACATACAACTCTAACCCCCGATAGTCCTCCTTTTATACAACTCTTCACTTATAATATTATATTATATTAACATAAATTCTCAACGTTATAAAATTTCATAACAAATATCAATAAAATATAATATAAAAAATAAATTTATCTAAATATTAGTCATTCATTCTGTGTTTCGCACGGATTATAAGATTATATAATTATATAGAGGATCCTATAAAATAAAACAATAATGAACAACGTAGAAAAATTAAAACCAAAACCCCAAATATTGTGGGATGAGATTTAGCTTAGCACACAAAAAAAACCGAAAAAAATATAGATGACTAGACCCATTATGTCGGAGGCCCATAATTGAATATACCCGGGCTAATAACTAAACGAGGATAGAGTATTGTTATGGTTGAGGTTAGTTGAACATTCTAAACAAGGTTGCTACCTTATCCCTAATTTTGCAGAAACTAAACCCCCGCTACTCTCTTCAGTCTTCAATCCCTCGAGGTCCGTTTTTCAATTGTCCATTTACCTATAATCTATTATTGTTATTTACATTTTTGATGTTAGGTTTCACATCATAGAGTATTATTTTTATAAAAAAATGAGAATGAAATGATGTGCTCAATCAATGCATTTGTTATATGTAATTGCTTCTGTCATATAAACTTATTAATTAGACCCCTTTTCACATCGATTAGTGTGTGATTAATTGTGTAGTATTCCAACATAGTGACACTAACCACGACATCTAGGATTCAACTGCACTTGTGACAATATTGATGTATGTAGATAAGCATATTGATGATCATATAGTTATTTTTTCTAGCTTGGCATATATGTTTTGATTGATTTTAGCACCACTTCACCTGTCGAGCTGTAATTATATCGCGACGTTCTGTAATTCACGAAAATTTGAACTGGCCAGAGGACAAATGTTAACCAAATGTGCTTTGGTAGTGGATGTTTTGGTGTCCATCTGATATTTGACTTGGTTTATTGTTATGTTGCTTAGAATGGGTGTTCAAGGCCATAGTGGTAGTGAGCGCTCGAGGACAATCTGGACTCCAGAAATGGACCGATATTTTATTGATCTAATGCTTGAGCAGGTCCGGAGAGGGAATAAATTGGACGATCACCTATTTAGCAAACGTGCATGGAAGCACATGACTTCATTGTTCAATACAAAATTCAAATTTCAGTACAAAAAAGATGTCCTAAAAAATCGCCATAAAACATTGAGAAATTTGTACAAGGCTATAAAAAATCTCCTTCAACAGAAAGGGTTTAGCTGGGATGAATCTCGGCAGATGGTTACGGCAGATAATAGAATTTGGGATGATTATATTAAGGTTTGCTTTTTAAACATTTAACCTGTAAAATATTTGTAGTATTTATTTTTATATATCATGTATGCAGGTTCATCCGGATGCTAGATCATACAGAATTAAAACGGTCCCATATTATAATGATCTATGTGAGATATATAAGAATGCTATCACAGAAGGGGAAGGCAACTGTTCTAGCTAACATGGCGGAGTTAATAATAATAGTAGGGGATCTGAAATGGATGGCTTACGGGAAGGTCTGGGATATTCATCTTCAACTTTTGGTGTGGTGACCAATGATGGGACAATAGAATCATCTTCACATTTAGGTATTGCAACTCTACCAGATGGGTACATTAATGAGACTGCTCTGGAGGTCCTTCATGAAATTGAGATTAACGAAGATTATGCAGTCTCACTATTAAAAGACAGTACGAGTGACCTACCTCAACCTGCATATGAAATGGGAGAAAGGATTGGAACTTGTTTGCGGACATATTAGCAACCACCAATGGACCATTATTTCATCGACCTTATGTTGGACCATGTGCAGAAAGGGAACCAGGTTGATGGGCTGTTTCACAAGCACGCATGGATGGAGATGCTTGCATCTTTTAATGCTAAGTTTGGTTTTAAGTATGATGTTGAGATTCTGAAAAATTGATATAAAACATTGAGAAGGCAGTATAATATTATAAAAAATCTTCTGGAGCTGGATGGCTTTATCTGGGATGATATGCGAAAAATGGTAACCGCTGATGATTGTGTCTGGCAAGATTATATCAAGGTGAGCATTACACAAGTGTTGAAATCACACTCAAATAGTTTGAAGTTACATTTTTAAATGATATACTGAAATTATATATAGGTTTCATCCTGTTTCTTGGTTTCTTGTTCTGTGACCTGTTAAAGATATATTTACTTCTATAATAGAGCTGGGGAGCTGGGGAATTATGTAAACTTGAATGTCATTGTTTTGTGTTACATAATACAGATGTCATATTTAAATTTGTATAAATTCCTTCCATCTTTCTTTGTTGGGTACACAGGCACATACTGTTGCGAGGCAATACATGACGAGACCAGTGCCTTGCTACAAAGACTTGTGCTTGATCTGCCGAGATATAAATGTAGATGAAAAAGAGAACCTTTCAGGTCATGAAATACACGAACATAAGGAATTTCAAGGAGTCAGATATGTCAAACTATTGAAGGGCTCAGAATCTCCCGAGACATCATTTTCCTGTGACGATCTAATTGGTGAGGTACTGGAGTCTTCACATGTAGCAAACAAGCATCGATTAGACAACCCGTCAAGTTCTTCACAGTCAAAAAAAGCAAGGAACAAAGATGAGGGAATGGTAAGCGCTCTTCGTGAGATGGCAACTGCAGTATCTTATTTAGCAGATAAGAGAAGAAAAGAGGAAGACTCAGTCCCAATAGAGATCGTGATTGAAGCAATCCAGGCCTTACCTGACATGGATGAAGAACTTGTGTTGGATGCCTGTGATTTTCTGGAAAGATGATAAGAAGGCCAAGACATTCTTAGCTTTGGATATTAAATTACGGAAGAAGTGGCTGACCAGGAAGATTCGCCCACAGCAGCAGTGTGATGCCACTCGTGTTGGTTGGTCAGCCAAACTAATTTAAATAACTAGTAAAGCTTTTTAGTGTTTTAAGTCTTCTGGTTATCAGTTTTTCTTGTTAAATTCTATGTACTTCTTTATTAAAAATAAATAAATTTTCAATGTAAAAGGAGTGGGAATAGGGATTCGGATCCATAAATTTGTCACGAGAGCAGCGATGAAATTTTGCACAAGGTTATAGCTGCTGTCCAGGAGAGTGAGGATGAGATTCTGTACTAGGCAATGGCTGACTGAATGCTGTATAGTTAACACTTCACAAATAAGTTGCTTAGTTATTTGGCATGGTAGTCTATTTTAGATAGAAAACATTCGGTAAATACCGATAGCCTGCAAACCAGGTAAATCGTACAAGTACGACAGACTCTGGCTCAGGATGATATAATCACACATTCTCCTCTCGTGAAATTCGAATATGTGACCAAGAGAATGATATTCCGATTTTAAACCTAATCTCATGAAATTTCTTTAACTAACAACATGGGGACAAGTTTTCTCTATAAATTTATATAATAATTTGCTTATTACTTGAATGTATGGATCTCTAGCACGTTAAAGTATTTACCTAGTACTAGGGGAAGTCGCTAAAGTAGCAGAATAATTATTACAGTACATGATAACGCTTATGTGCATGCAGTCCCGTCCAATGTGACATATTACCAAACCTTTTTCTATTTCACTATAGAAATCCAAAAGATGCCCGCTTTAATTATCTTGCTAAATGTGGATTTCAGTTGCCGAATTTAAAGATTTTTCGGATAATAAACAAAGAATATACGTAAAAAATTTAATAAAATTTTTTAGAATCCCACCCCCAAAGTAACTCAATTACCATCCTTCTAAACATTTTTTAGCTTATGCATCGAAACAGTATTAAAGTGTACTTTCATTCTTCCTACTATAAAAAATGATTATCTTGCTAAATCTGGTTTTTCAGTTTCTCTTCTAAACATCTTTAACCTTAATCATGATATATCACACCACTGTAAAAGTGTATTTCTCTTCTCCTAATATAAAAATAATGTTCTATTCTCACTGGTATAAAATTATAAATATATAATAACTGTTTATGTAAAATGATCGTTTTCAGTGTTTGGGATCGAAAAAATATTATTTTTACTAATTAAAAGTGACTATTTACGTAGGTTTCATATTCTTTATGTTTAAAGAGTCAGTCTACACCATTTTCGGTTTAGGTTACAACTCGTAAGATACGCGATTAATTAGTTTACTAACTAATGTCAACTAGAGCTGGCCACGCGGGCGTGCCGAGCGAGCCGGGCCGGTTCGCCCGCGAGCCGGTTTGGCCAGCACCTGGCTCGTAGACGGCACGCGAAAATTTTTGGGCCGTGCCGAGTCGTGCCGGTTCGCGGAAAGACTGACTCGTGTACGGCTCGCGGGTTAGACGGGTTGGCGGGTTTATTATTTTATTATTTTTTTAATTTAAATTTTATTTTTTAAATATTTATTTCATACGAATATTTTTTATTTCATTAAAAAAAATACTTATTTCATCTGAATATTTTTGGAATAAAAGAGAATGGTACCTTTATAAATTTTATTAATTAAAAAATATTTTACAAATAATTTCTCCTCTATAAAAAAAACGGAACAAACCGCTTGTACATAATAAACATATTAAAAATATACGAAGTAAATCAAATTTAAAAATACAAAATAAAAATATTTTATCCACTATTTAATTTTAACTTAATTTTTTTTCTTTATACTAATATTAGTTATGATTATTAAATGATTTATATAATTATTTTTAATACATAACTTGACTAATATTTATGAGTATTCGGTGGTAGGTGGAAAAATATCTTAAAAATATTTTTAAAAGTAAGACCATGAGAGAAAATGTAAGACCAGGAGAGAAAATGTGTCATGCGATTCATACGAGCTGCCGAGCTACGCGTGCCGTGCGGGCCAGTGCCGTGGCGAGCCGTGCCGGGCCGCGTGCTTGTCACGGCTCGGCGGTTAGGCAGGTTTATTTATTTATTATTATTTTCATAAAAAAATATTTTCATTTAATATGTTAAAAGGATTAAAAAATTATACGAATATTTTTGGAATAAAAGAGAATGGTTCCTTTGTAAATTTTATTAATTAAAAAATATTTTACAAATAATTTGAGAGGACTCATCCCTAAAAAAACGGAACAAACCGCTTGTACATAATAACATATTAAAAATATACGAAGCAAATCAAATTTAAAAATACAAAATAAAAATATAATATTGATATTGATAGTTTTCAGGATCTAAAAAAAATTAAATATTTAAATCTTATTAATAATATAATAAAATATAATATTTATATAATTAAAATTAAAAATATCAATAAAAGTTAACGAGTTGCACGTGCCGGGCCGTGCCGGGCCGTGCCGGTTTGCTCATCGCGATTCGCGCGGGTTAGACGTGCCGTGCCAGTTCCGGTTCACTAAAAATCAACTCGTGCCCGGCTCATTTTTTTAACGGTCCGTGCCGATTTTTGAACCGGCCCGCCCGTTTGGCAGGCTCTAATGTCAACTATGTTTCATATCGTCACAAGTTTTCCAAAGATTTTCCAAATATAATAATAATAATTATATTTATTATTAACATAAAGACAAAAAACATATACTTAAATAATTATGAAAATGTTAATTCGATTACACAATAAATTAGTTGACTAGCTAGTTACCGTCGAAGAACGATCTCGGATCCAAACCGGGTTGCATCCCGTTGAACCAACCCATTCTGAGCCATTAAAATCGACTTGTACAACTCAACTATCATTTTCTCATCATACTCTTTAATAGGTCGGGTTGCAAAACATGCTTGACCTCCTAACCCGGCACCATACCCGTTTACTCCCACAGCTCTCGAATTAGCAAACCGCATCATCATCCTTACGTACCCGTCACGTAACCCAGTAAAAAACTTTTTAGGTGCCACAAATAAGCACTTGATCTTTATTTTTCGGTTGATCTTCACCTTCCAAAACCTTTTTCTCCGGGTTGACCCGCCGGAACCTAGCTCAACTGCCGGAATATTCCTCCGCCGTCCTGACCCACTAATTCTTTCGTAACCCCTCCTTCTCCAATAGCCTTTTAGTCCCTTGTACACTTTTGTCGACACACCTTCCATCTTTCAATATATATATAAATTCTCTCTCTCTCTCTCTCTCTCTGTGTTGCTAGTAGTTAGTTATTGCATGTATGCATTACGTAGAGAGATGAGAGTGAGGAAAGTTGTGTGATGTATATATAGAAAATATAGAATGTGTGTGACAAATGGCAATTAATATACTACTAGATGTAGAGATACTATAAAATATAAATTGAAAAGTATATAGAGATGAAGCTGTGATGAACCATAAATGAGAAAGTTGGTTTTGGTTGTTTGGGTGATTGCAGTTCGTACCTAAATATAGATAGGAGAAGGTGTTAGTATATTATTTTCACGGGCGATCGATATGGTAAGGGGGTGGGCTTGTATGTATCGATGATCAAATGCATGTGCACCATCTTGATTTATTAAATCTTTACGTCTGATTATATATGTGACGAGGAATGCGAGAAAAATTATCTCAATTTATTTTACTAAATGACGTGATATAACATAGAGATTGTTTTAATTCGTGGGGGTCTTATATTATTATTAGTTTTTTTAATTTGTCCCCATTGACACACATTAAGAATTAAGAGTTTAGGTATCAAATTTTAATTAATTTTCTAGTTATTAATAATGATGGGTCCTTATATGCACAAAAATCTCAACTAATAAAAATGAACTAACTCAACAAAAATGTTAAAAAATTAGTGTTTAGAATGTGTTCATGTACACACACCAGAAAAACCCTATTATTATTATAGAAAAATTAGCCGATGACAACGGGACAAATTTTGAATAATTTGTGGGGTGTCTAGCATTTTTCATATATTATTGTTTTAACGTGGATTACTCATCGTCCCTCCACTCTCTTTTCCTGCGCTTGACGCCATTTATACTTTTTTTCTAGTGACTTGCAAGGATGAAAAATTAATATTTTTACATTTCGGGAAGTATGTGGGTGTGAATTATAGTAGGTTTAATATATGCGATAATAAAGTGTTTATGTTTTATGATTATAGAATAATTGATGGTGGTATTAAATTTAGATTTAGCAAAAATTAGTGCATGCACGTTATCTGTAACAATTTGACTTTGTTATTATTTTGATATAAAATATGTGCATTTTGATTTTATTCTTCTGACCTGATCAATACTCTTATGTTAGGAGTATATGTAACGATTTGATTAATTTGTTAATAATGATAAGAAGTATATTTAAATTTTTTTTTGTTTTTTTTTTTAAACATAGATTGATATATAGATTGATTTAACTGAAGTTTTAAAAGGTTTTGAAACATAAATTTTTGATTAAAAGGTTAAAATCTTCGCCATTTGAAAATCAGACTTCTAGTTGGGAATAAAAATATCTACCATTAAAAAGGCACGTATTAAATTTAATTCAGATAATATTATTTTTGATCCGGAATTTTGAAATTTTATCAACGATTATGATGTTATTATTAGAAATCATGTTCTACATTGTTAAGGGGCCTTATCAATTATTTTATTACAATTTTTCAGAAAAACAATTCAACAAAGTTAAGAGAAATTTTCATAAAAATTGATTTACAGAGTATGATTATATATTTTAAATTCTTCATTCCGCCATAACTGTGAATCATTCACTATGTACCTTGTTATATTTGGTTGAAATGAATAAAATTGGAAAAAATGAAATTTAATTTAAAATATTAATAAATATTTAAATTATTACTTTTGTTCCATTCCTAACAACAAAAATATAATTCAAACGACTCTCAATTTGAGAAACAATACGTCATTTCCTATTATATTCATTTTTCACATTTTTTAACCTATCAAATTTATAATTTCTCACCTTTTTTTTTAATATTTTTGTAAATTTCCACTATTTCTGTATATAGTTATTTCATTTTGTTCCTCCTCCAACCAAACATATATACATTGGCCATTGGGTTTAAGACACTCAGGTATATATTATTCCTTTTTATTTATGTAAATACACGCAGATATAAATGCAATGGTTTCTTGGTTTCTGTTGCCAGTTTCTCGGATGAGATTTAGACATTTAGTCAACACCGTAGAATTTAATTTTCTCAATTTTCTATGCGTGTTGACTAAAAATCTGGGTTTTTAATTTGTTTCTCACTTAGCTGTGGTGGCAGGCTCGTAGCTACGGTAGTAGTTTAAATAATTAAAAATTGATGATAAAATCAAAAAGTAAAAATAATAATAATATAATATTAAATACAAATAATTATGAATGTTTTTATTTTCTTTTAGAAAAAACTATCACTAAAAAAAGTTAAACCAAGTTTGTAATTTTCTTAATATTATATTATTCACATTTATTATGTACAAAATGAATAAATAAAATGTGGTGCCGATTACATAAGCACAAAACCTCATTTGGTATATATATAATGAATTTTGTTCTACAAAGAACTTAAATGAACTACTAATTAAAAAATATATATGTCTTGCTTGCAGAGATTTTGCAATATATTATAAATATAATGTATATAAAAAATACAATTAGTTTTATATTTAAAGTTCTACATAAAATATATTATAAACAGAATATGATAATGACATATATGTTCTCCAATTAGTAATTTATTTAAAATTTTCATAGAACTTTTATCTATATATATAATTTATTTATGAAAATTAAAATATATCTGGACAAGAAATAATAAAAACTTGGATGTCAGGAAAAGAGAGGTAATAACAGCCAATAACAGCCAAGATGATTGCGGACTTGCGGTATCTATACAAAATCTTTATAAATGTTTATTTTATAAAATCGCATGTATATTTTATCAACTACAAATCCTCCAAATCCTGGAGTCATTTGTATGGCAGCTATTAGCTAGCTAGCGTCCTTATAGATGATTAGAATAATATACGATTTTACACACTTATTTAGGAACAAGAATCATATTCTAACGTGCAAAATGAATTTTTTTATGAGCTTCAACTCATATATAATTACCCTTCCAAAAAAAAACTCATATTTAAATGTTTGATTCCCCATTATTTGATTACATTATAGTCCTTTCTTCTTGGCTTCATGTATCTGCAATAATTAAAAAAAAATTATGTTGTTAAGAACGAGAAGATACATGATACCAGTCTCTAAAGATATACAAACATATATATATATATATATATATATATATATATATATATATATATATATATATATATATATATATATATATTCGGTCATAACTTACTCACAAACGAGCCGTATAAATACAAAGAGAACGACAAATACAACACATGCACATCCATACAACTTGAAAGTTGAATCCCTTCAGATTGTAGAAGTTCCCACAAGTTAAAAAAATCAACCACAGATGATCGGAAACCTATTTTTTTTTGACAGGCAGATGATCAGAAACTTACATCTCAACATTAATTACTAGTTTTTTTACTGGTTTCGAATCCCTGCCCAACCGTATATTACTGCATATTATTTCGTCAATTTTATATTTACTGAATTATAACTTTCATGAAATTTAATTATATTATACTCCCTACTTCATTTTTTACATGTATATTTTTAAAATAAATTTTATTACTAAATACATGTTAATTTCTATTTTCAAATCAAATTTAAGGATAATGTTTCAATACTATTCACATATTTATTATTTACAAAATTTGACACTTGAATTTTCATTTTTTAAAATAATTATTAGGGGTATTCATAAAAAAAATTATTCAACTAACATTTTTTCAATATTCAACATGCACATATTAAAGGGAAGGGACGGGATGGAGGGAGTAAAGATAAATTAAATATTTATATTTGATTCATTAATGATTAATGTATATGAAAAACACATAATTAATTTTATCTAGTTCAGATTATATTATAATTAATGAACTATCTAACCTGCGGTAATCGTGGATATGATAAATAATGGCACATTGAGTTCTATTTTTTCCGTTTCGTTGCTAAATCTTATCCTTCATACAACCATAAAATGCATGTTACATTTTATATATGAGATATATAAATATCTAGAATAAATGTCATAATTAGCTTATAAGACATATTAGAAAAATATTTTATAGTGTTTTGACCATATATGATGATTTTCGTATGTTGTTGATTGAAGATTCTGTGTTTGATTTTTCTTCATATATTAGGATATATATATATAATAATTTTATAATAGACATATTTTAGTTACTTATTATTTTATTCTTTTTATAATTTCAGGTGTTTTTTGTAACGTTTTGTGTATTTGGATTGAAAAACACTTAACAAACATATTTTTTGATTGGAGTACGACTTCTCTTCTCGACTTTATTGTCTAAATTTCCGGGAACATTTTTATGTTTTTTGGATAGATTATAAATTTTTTGAATGAAAAAAATTGAATATTGTATCTTGATACAATTTATCTACGAGTAAGTATATACAGTAAAAAAAAGAAGAAGAATAAATATCATAATTAAGCTTCTTTTTTTTTTTTAAGTATATCCGTCAGTCCGTACTACTTGGCAAACGCACAGAACTGATTTGGGCCTAACGCCATATCTCATGTGCCTAAATAGAGTTAATGTAAGGTTTGGCCCTAACGTGGTAGCTCATTTGGGCCAAACTTCGTGTCCTCGCGTCTATATAGAAAGCTATGTAAAAAATGGCGAGTTGCAAATTTGATGCAATTGGTAATTTTTGTGTATCATTCGGTGACTTGGTAATAAATTGTGCGTGCAAAACTAGCTTGTAAATATTTCTACAAAGAAACAACCATTCTCCAAGATTTCGAACTATTTTCATACTGTGTTGGATCTTTTTAAATAAAACCACGTAGTAAATTAAAAGAGTGCAGTTAGTATATATATTTTGATGTTCATTGCAATATGTTTGTTGCAAAAGAGAAGTACAAGCTTAATACACAACAGTACTACATTACCCATTTACCCAGCAGCTTGACTTGCGTAAATTAGTACATATACATAAAAAGTTCCAATGAAAAATACAAAAAAAATCTACAAAAAGCAAAGACTGGATGATCACCAATCTTCACCACGAAGAGTCCTCAAAACCCTACCACGAGGTGACATGGGATCCCCTCTAGCCGCCGCCTCCCGCCACATCTCCGTAGCTCTCCTCATCGTTTCCTCCGCGGCAACACGCTGCTCCTCCCTGAACATGACAACACCGCCCCCACCAGCATCATATATACCCAATATCACTCCCACCACTAGTGGCTCCAGATGATCATGGCTGTTGTTGAGTTATTGCGCTTCTGTTGTGTGTAGGGCTCTACGGGCTGATGAGCAACACTGGATTTGAGCTGCGGGGATGATGAGAAAGGTGCTTTGGAGGATACAAAAGGGTCTTTATCTTTAACAGGCCGGGTTGGATCTCTTTCACCCAACTTGTCTTCCATATCTTTGTATGCTTCTTCTTCTTCAGGTGAATGATTAATGACCGAGTTTGGGCCCATGGGATCATCAGTCGAGTGTACGGATGGGTCGGCTGTGCGGCCCGTGGATGAACCAAGTAATCTACTCAACATTCGACCACCGTATCGAGACGGGGTAGTGTTGGTTATCGCTGGAGGCTTGAGTTTTGAGAACAAAACTCTTGTTTGCATTGTGTTTTATTTGTGCTTAATTTGCTTGTGTTCTTTCTTCTTGTATTACTTCTCTAACCGTAACTGTGCGCGCTATATTTGTACACTACTCCATTTGTTTATAGATAGATGTACGTACGTGTGTGCGTACATTTTAGGAGGCGTTGCTTCGAAGGACACGTGTCAAGTTTTCGTAAAACGTGGCAGATGCTTCTAGACTAGTCGGGTTATTACGTGATAACACGTGCCAGATACTCATAGGCTATGTTTGTTTATTAAATAGGAGATAGGATTATAATCCATTAATTTTTTTAATCGTAGGTTTATTTTGTAAAAATTTATTTGGACTAGATCAAAGATTATAATTCTAAGAAATATTAATCTCTAATTTGTTTTCATCGGATAAGGAATATGATTATAATTCTCTCTAATACTTGGTTGCAGGAGGTATTATTTAATTCTCTCTAACAATTCATTTTTTTAAAGAATTATAATCCCTTCATTATAATCCAATGTCAAACAAACAAAATATTAGAAAATTTTAAGGATAATAGTCCAATCCATATGTTAATCCCTCAAAACAAACATATAATTATAATTTAAAATATTATAATCCAATTCTCAACTTAATCTTTCGGAACAAACATAGTATTGGATAATTTAAAAGATTATAAAACTTATGGATAATAGTGAAAGATTATAATGAATGGATACTAATTCCGAGATTATAATCACATGAAACAAACATGACCCTGGAGTGTTTCTGGATCTTTATAACTTTACAATATATATTTATCCTTTGATTAAGAGCAATTAAATTTGAGTTATATATTTAAAATAATTTGAATATGAAATATTTCGTCCCTCCGATTTTTGACGTATCATGAAATTTAAAAGTCAAACTAATTATTAATGATTTTTATTAAACTTAAAAATTATAAAAAAGAATATTTATTAGAAAAGATATTTAATCTACTATTAAATTTAATTTTAAATTTTGTAAAATTATAATTTAGTAATATATATTTTATAATTAAATCTTATTATGTTTGACTTTTAAAAAATATAAACCATCAATTTTTATAAGCCGGCGGGAGTATCACATAATAATTAGATATGTGATTATATTTTTCCTACATATTTTGTTATTTTATATGATATTAAATTTATTTTTGTCTTATATATATGCTTTCTTTTAAAATAGAGAAAATATTTATAATAAAAAAGTTGGAGCTACAATAACATGATTTGTTTTAACTTTTTGCAAAATTTAATTTTATCTTTCACAACTTAATTGTGTAATATCCACTCTTTTGAGAACTCTGGATTTGCGTTTGAAGGGATTCATGCATAAAAGACATTTAATTCAAATATAATCTTGATCTGAATTTTATTACTCCGTGACGTTCTTATTAATAACCTAGAAAAAGTTAGGAAACATATCTCAGAAGTATTTACTCGTGAACACGGCCGTCTCAATTGTCGGTCAAATACAAAAATGGGACCCCTTTATATGAAAAAAAAATGCATACTTACAGTTTTCATAAAACTAATAAAAAAGATGTAAATCAGATTAACCTAACTCAAGTTATTGTCTTAAATCAAGTTAAACGACACATTTTATAAAACCCCACATTATCTACCGAACTTAATAACTGCTCCCATATTATCTCATTTTTTCACATCAATTTCTTTTTTATAGTATTTTATTGAAGTTTAAATAAAATTAAAAGTTCTCCAATATGATTATATTTTGCTAGGTATTTAAAATTATAATTATGAGTTTTGTAAGTAAGTGGTGGTAGACAGCTAGTTAATTAAAGTGTATAAAATGATTAATATTATAATAGAGATAAATATGTTATTAACCTGATTTAAAGCTAAACATTTAGCTCTCCTGTATGCTCAAACTAATAATGGTAGTTATATTATAACACGAATGATTGTCAAAGGTTTTTAGACATTTGCGAAGGCCAATACATTATACATGTGAGATGCACAGTTATTTATGCACTTACATGAAAAAAATAGTATTACACGTATCTATACATGAACAACAATCAATATTAGCTTGACTCACAAATAGGGATTTAGTGAATACTTATTTAATGTTGGATATATTAATAATCAAATGTGTCTATGTGTGCTTATTAAAAGGTCACAAACTGGTTTTGTTATTATTGTCGTATATGTAGATGATTTGAATCATGTTGGTGCTTCTGAAGATATTACTAACGCTGCCAATTATTTAAAAAATGCTCTTGAAATGAAAGATATTGGAAAGACAAAAATTTGTTTAGGTATACAGGTGAAGTACTTATCTTTGAGAATATTTATTTACCAGTTCACTTATACAGAAAAGGTTATCATCCACTAACTACACCAATGGTTGTCTCGTAACATGAAGTTGAAAAAGATCCATTTCGTCCTAGAAAACCAGATGAAGATGTTCTTGGACCTGAATTTCCATATCTCAGTGTTATTGGTGCTCTAATGTATATTGCAAGCAACACTCGACCTGATATTGCATTTACTGTAAATCTATTGGCGAGGTTCAGCTCTAATCCAACTAAAAGGAATTGGGATGGAGTCAAACATATATTGAGATATTTTCGTGGTACGATTGATCTTGGGTTATTCTCTTCAAATAATACAAAATCACAAATGATTGGATATGCATATATTAGGTACATGTCAGATACTCATTTTGGACGTTCACATATAGGTTCTTTATTCACATATTATGAAATTGCAATTTCTTGGAAAATCTATAAAGCAGACTATGACAACAATTTCATCGAATCATGCAGAGTTATTGACAATTCACGAAATAAGGAAAGAGTTATTGACAATTCACGAAGTAAGGAATGTATCTAGTTGCGATCTATTATTCAACATATCCGGGAATCATGTGGATTATCAACCATCTCGAACACTCCTACAGTTATATTTGAAGATAATTCAGTCTGCATTAAACAACTCAACGAAGGATACGTTAAAAGTGATTGAACAAAACACATATTGCCAACATTCTTCTATAGTCACGAGATCCAACAAAATGGTGACATTGATGTATAATAAGTTCGCTTAAGTGAAAATCTGGCAGATTACTTACAAAGTCAGTACCCACATTAATATTTGAAAATAGGGCTGTAATTCGAGCCGAGTCGAGCCGAGTTCGAGCTTTTTTTTGTCGAGCTCGAGCTTTTTTTTGTCGAGTCGAGTCGAGCCGAAAATTATTCGAGCCTAGAATATGTGTTCGAGCTCGACTCGGGTAGTATTCGAGTCGAGTTCGAGCCGCTCGCGAGTTTTCGAGCTTTTTACGAGTTTTCGAGTTTAACGAGCTTTTAACGAGTTTTCGAGTTTAACGGACTTTTAACGAGTTTTCGAGTTTTCGAGCTTTAATCGAGCTTCGAGCCTATCGAGCTTTTTTTTTTTTTTTTTTAGAAAAAATAGCTTTATCCAAGTTAAGTGGATTATTTGATTTTTATTGTAAAATTGACTAAACTTTAACCGAATATTATATAATTAGACAAAATTAAAAAGTTATACTAATATATTACTAAAAAGTATATATAATTTACTTTAAAATTTTAATTTTCAAAATTGTAAAAAAATTTGTTAATTATTAGTCAATTTGGTTAATTTGAACATTAAATGTGAAATAATAATATGAAATTACATTAGATATTTAGGTGTCTTGGCTATACTTATATGTTACTTATAACTTGCATAATTTTTTCAATTTTAAGTCATTTTATGATTTATTACACAAACAGACATTTTTTAACTCAAAATAAAAATTGACTTTAAACTGGGCTCTTAGTGTATATTATTTTTTTTTAAAATAAATAACTTATTTTTTATTTTAAAAATAAGATCTGTTCTCAAATCTATACTATATTATTAGATCACTACTATATTGACTAGTACTCGTAACTAGTGCTTTGTCACGGATTGTTGTTTCTATTTTTTAAAACATATTTCTCGACGATCCAACCGTACGGATGTCAAGATATATATAATATAATGATATTCCCAAATTTTCAAAAAATAAAAAATTAATTTGATTGGAAATCTTAGTAGATCACTATTTTATTGACTAGTACTCGTAACTAGTGCTTTGTCACAAATTTTTGTTTCTATTTTTTAAAAAATATTTCTCGACGATCCAACCGTACGGATGTCAAGATATATCTAATATAATGATATTCTCAACTTTTCAAAAAATAAAAAATTAATTTAGTTGGAGATTTTAGTAGATCACTATTATATTAACTAGTACTCGTAACTAGTGCTTTGTCATGAATTATTGTTTCTATTTTTAAAAAAATATTTATCGACGATCCAACCGTACGGATGTCAAGATATATATAATATAACGAAATTCCCAATTTTTCAAAAAATAAAAAATTAATTTGGTTAGAGATCTTAGTAGATCACTACTATATTGACTAATACTCGTAACTAGTGCTTTGTCACGGATTGTTATTTCTGTTTTTAAAAAAATATTTCTAGACGATCCAACCGTACGAATGTCAAGATATATTTTTATCCAATATTTCATTACATACCTTTTTAAAAAATAAATAAAATTTTAAATATATTTCTAATTTTATATGAATTTTAAAAAAAAAATCGGATAAAATCCGGATCGGATCGGGCCAGACCATGCTAAAACCGGGCCGGATCAGATTTTTATCCGGATCGGGCCTAAATCCGGATTTTTTTCGGATCGGGCCTAAATCCGGATTTTTGCCGGATCGGATCGGGCTCTTAGTGTATATTAATATTTTTAAAAATAAATAACTTACTTTTTATTTTAAAAATAAGATTTGGTCTCAAATTTCTAAATTAAATTTTAATATTTAAAAAAGGTATAAAATTACATATTTTTTAATTTTAAGTCATTTTATGATTTATTACACAAAAAGACATTTTTTTAACTCAAAATGAAAAATGACTTTAAAAATAAGATTTGGTCTCAAATTTCTAAATTAAATTTTTAAAAAATAAATAACTTATAACTTATAAATTCAAGAACACTACAAATTTTAATATATTATATATTTAGAAATCAACTAATTAAAATATTTAAATAAATTAAATTATATATTATAAAATAAATTAATCGAGTTCGAGCTCGAGCCGAGTCGAGTTCGAGCTCGAGCCTTATCGAGTCGAGCCCGAGTCGAGCCTAAAAATACTCGACTCGACTCGAGTTTTTAATCGAGCCCGGAAATCTGTTCGAGCTCGAGCTCGATAACGAGCTCGAGCCGAGTCGAGCCGAGTTAATCCAGTCGAGCTCGAGTCGAGCTTAAAAAAACCCGACTTGAATTACAGCCCTATTTGAAAAGCTACGGAATAATATTGGCATACGGAGATTGAGAAACTTGGTACAACAAAATGTTAAAGTGTGAGACGTTTTATTCAGGGAGATGTTGTACACTTTTTCTTTCGTCAAGGTTTTTATCATACTGGATTTTTCCTTACAAGATTTTAACAAGACAATCGATATTTGTAATAACTCACATTTGACAATTAAGGGAGAGTGTTATATTACGAATGATTGTCAAAGGTTTCTAGACATTTGCGAAGGCCAATACACGGGATAATAAATTAATACACAGTTGTTTATGTGCTTACATGAAGAAAAATAGCATTATATATATACATATATCTATACACAAACAACAATTAATATTAGTTTAACTCATAAAATAACAGCTATGCGTTCACATTTATTCGAAACTCTACTTTGTCCAATAAATAGTACTCCCTCCGTCCCACCCAATTGTTTACGTTTCGGAGAGAAGATCCGGCACGAATTTTAAGTTGCATATAAAGTATAGTTCCGTAACTTATTTTTTTTTTAAATTCTAAATAAAAATTTAATGTTTAAATTTTTATTCAGAAAAAAAATTTAAAAATAAGTTTGGGAACTATACTTTGTATGCACATTAAAATGCGTGTCAGATCTTCTCTCCGAAACGTAAACAATTGGGTGGGACGGAAGTAGTACTAAATAGTACTGCATTCCATTGTTGTAGACTTGTAGTTAGATGTAGTAACAAGCTAGGGGTGAATAAAAAATTGAAATCGAACCGAAATCGGTAAAAACCGATCCGCATGAAACCGAAACTGAACCGAAAAATTAAAAACCAAACTGATAGATCGGTTTCGGTTCCGGTTATAGGTTAAAACCGTACCGCAAAAAACTTAACCGATTATTAAAATAAATAAATAATTTATATAAATTTTAAAAATAATAAATATATATATATATATATATAATAAATTAATATAAGTATATAGTATTACAAATTTTCGAAATATAGATACATCAAAATGATAGTGAAATAATTTCATTTCTTTTGAATTTGTACTCATATTAAGAATTTCAAATCCTAATTTTAGGATAGAGAAGATTGAGACATGAAAACAGTAAGATTGATTAATTATTAATTAATGAAGTTAATATTTATTTTATTATTTAATCGAGATGTATCCACAGCTGATGCAATTTCGTACCAACTCATTACTCCCTCCATTTCATATTAATAGTCCATTTTCAACAAAAAAATTTGTTTCCAAATAATCGTGCAATTCAACTTTCAATATAAATCTAATTTATATTTTCAAAATCAACTATATTCCGCATATCTCCGGTTTATATTTTAAATATCAATTTCATACCATATATTATATTCAGTCAGTACAATAAATATGAGTACAATATATAAATAATAAATTTTCTTAATATGAGTTATTTTTTAAAATGGAATATTAATATGAAACGGAGGGAGTAATATACAATTTTAGTCAAGTTTAATATAAAACTAACTAATAAAAAAGTAAATTATAAATTTTTCTCTCCAAAAGTCGAGAACATTACTATTTTTAATTTAAACTTTTAAACTTTTTTATGATTTTTTCGTTCAGTTTTATAACCGAAACCGAATCGTTAAAAATTGAACTGAGCTTTTTAAAACCGAAACGGACAGTTCAATTGCAGTTACGATTTTTAAATTTTAAAACTGAAGACATGCGGTTTCGAGTTCTATTTCGGGACAAAACCGTCATGAACCAAACCATGCTTTCCCCTATAACAAGCAATAGAAACATTATTACCCTATTCTCCCTCTATTTGTTATATATCATATATCTCTCTCTCTCTGTTATACACATGATACTTAATAATGCTCCCTACATGACATTCAATTCTTTACACTTTCCTTTTTTTGGATGTCTCATCCAATTCTATACATTTCAAAACTTTCTAAAAATAGTAAATGTTTATATTATAAAATTTATTCTCACTCACTGCTTTCCTCCACCTCTTCAAATTTATCAATTGACCCCACCACTTTACCCACGTTTCATATCTTTCATCCATTTTTCCTTCTCTTTCGTAATATTTTATATAATTTTCTTAACCTCCGTACCTAACCTAAATGTAAACAATTGAATGGGACCAAGAGAGTAATATTTATTGTTATTACTATAAATTTTATAACAAGTTAGATATACTTTCCCCGCCCGTCATCCATTTTGAATTTTTATGATTAAATTAATTAATTTTTAATTGAAAATTAAAATTTTTTTTTATAATTTTAAAAAACCAAAAAAATAAAATTTATAATATATTATATATAACTTTTAAAAATATAAAATTTTTAATTTTTAGTTATATGTTATTTTTAAATTGAAATCAAATATGAATCAATTATATCACACAAAAAACAAAGTGAACAACTAATTAAGGAAAAAACAAAATAAACAAATAATTAAGAAAGGACGGAGGATTATATATAGTTAATAGTTATAAACTATGTGGGGCTCTGTATAATATAGTAAGTTTTTTTGCAAACTCTGTGGCCCGCTTACACGACATTTAATTCAAGTATAATCTTGATCTCAACTTTTATTAACATTCCTAATTGCCTAGCAAAAGTTGAGGAACATTTCTTGTACAATCCTATTCTATTTAGAAAATTTCCTTATAATATTGTTAATATTTAAAAAAAAAAAAAGAAGGAACAAATATCAGATTTTGTGACAGAAAAGAATCATGGGGATCGATAGATTGCAACATTTTAGAATTGATCAAATTTATAGAAATCTGATGGCACTCAAGTCAACATCATATCGCAGGAACTACTATACGGCTATACCTCTGTAATAACATCAGAATTTATGTAACAAAAACTGATAATAGGGACAATTCCAGGCCCAGCTAGCAAAGATAATAGTTTATCCCAACAAAAACTGATCCACTTCACGACAAGGACAATATGAGTATATGAATACCTGTCAACCACAGAAACACACTAGCATCAACAATACTTCAAGAAATCCGGACTATAATCTCATCAGACACTAATTCAAAGGCATAGGTTCAATAATACATCATACATGCATATCTGAAACAATAATTATATTTAAACATAAACAAGTTATAATCTACATTTCAATTGAGTTTTAAAACAACTAGTTAATTATGCAGTTTCAAGCACTCCAAAACTCTACTCCACACTATCCCTCAAAAAAAAAACCTCTACTCCACACTATGTTCTTCACTATAAATGCCTGTTTACGAAGAGTAAAAGGTACCATAGGAATAATTTATTGGACTACAGGAGTAAGCTCTACTTCACACTCTCTTCTTCATAATTGCACTTTTATGACCGAAATCCTAAAAAAACATACATTCGGATCTATACCATTAGAGGAAAAAAATATGTATCTAATGGAGTGTAAATCCTACGTGCGGCGTGCCTAAGATTTTTGGGGTCAGTTCAGTTCAACTTCACCATGAGGACCCCCGCTCCCTCCCTCCCTCCCTCCTCTCTTCTCTCTCATCAGAGAGAGTAATCCTCATTTGACATTTCAAAGCTTTTGAATACTTTTAAAAATCCCAAACAACATTTTTAGAACCTAATGAGTAATTTCGTAAATAAAAAGACATTGAAGACAAATCAGAACTTGTCTTGAATTCAAAGCTATGCATGTAATAATCAATTAAAAATCCAAACTGACTTTAAAAATAGATCTTCACCCAACAATTCACTATACCTGTGAGTGGTCAAAAGTCTTTTAACTCGTGTACGAAAACCAATTATAGAAACTTTTTGCACAGAGTTACCAACGATAGCCATAGGATATAAAAGTAACTATACAGCATCGAGTGAGCAAGCTATGGATATAAAGTCTACTCCGCAAGTCAGGAAATAGTCAAATGGAAGTATATACCTTCAGCTGAAACTGAACCCACCAGATGGAACTGCAGGTGCATTTCCTGCAAAATCCAATCCAGATTGCGAAGTATGGCCCATTGGTAACTGCTCATCATTTTCCTCCAACCAATATGTTTCAAGAATCTTCACTGCTTTCTCATATATCTCAGTGTTGTCGTGACTCTGAAGATTTTCAATCTTCTCTAGGCCCTCAGCTTCATCAATCAACTGGGCATATAGATTTACATCACCTGTGATGCCAACGTTCTTCTCAGCTTCTCCGACCTTTAAAATGTTTTCAAGACCTTCCAAACAGACAGTGATAATTCTTGCATCAGGACAAACGAATAGATCGCATAACGGCTTTATACACCCTTGGCTCACCAAGAATCTAACCAGTAAATTATTATGTTAGGTGTCAACTATGCTGTCGTAGGAGGACATTATGGAAGAGTAAACTATTAAAATTGTGGCAAGATGTTTTACTTGATTTGCTCATTTGTTCCACCAGATGTTGCATTTGACACTGCCCAGGCTGCCTCTTTCTTTATTTCAAACTCAGCATTCTCAAGCAATTGGATAAGAGGAGCAGTTATACCAGACTCGATAACAGCCTGTATATGTTGGAATTTCTTGTGTTAAAATCGAGATATACATGTACTGACTTTGCAATTTATAAGAAATGAAACACCGGGTACTTATTAAGCCACAAAATCAGTAACAACAATTGGCCAGGAGACATTAAAACAAGAATATAAACACAAAACAATATGAAGTTGCATAAATTTATTACATTACGCAAGTGCAACTGATGGGCCATATTAATGCGAGTTCATTTGCTTAGTACAAAAACATATAACTCGCACCTGTATCTGCTCTTTATTACCAGCTGTGATGTTTGAGATGGTCCAACAAGCTTCCTTCTTGATACTCTTTTTATGACTGTTTGTTAATAAATTCAGAAGACATAGAAGAGCTTGGTGCTGTATGATAACCTGAAAGGATATTGAAAGTTGAAACAATAAACTAACAGTTTAACAATCAAAAAATGCTAGTAGTATGTTCAAATGAATTCGACGTAAATATGAGTAAAAAAAACAATAATCATAATCATGAAACAGACTAAAACAATAATTCCGCATCCTTTTCCATGTATACATTCGACATCATTTCAACTGTGATGACTATGCATTAATGACTACATATACATATGAAAAAGATCTCGACTTAAAAGGCCAATAAAGCTGCATAATATCACAACGTAATATGATGTCAATACCTGGGTCTGCATATCATCTCCTGTAACAATATTACCAACTGTTCGCAAGGCAGGAATGAGAACAGAAGCTGACGGATGCCTAGTAATACGAAAAAATAAACGTCATGCTTTCCCATCCAATCTGAGAGACAAATAAAACCACTATAAAATGTTAACAAAGATACTCACAGTAAAAGCTCAACCAGTCGTGCGCAAACACCAGCATCAATAACAGCTTGGATTTTATCATTTGTGCCATCTGAAAGATATGATAGCGCCCAGCAGGCATCAGTGAGAACTTCTTCGTCATTTGAATGTATAAGTCGAGCTAGAGCAGGCAGGGCAGGCTTTGTCTGGTCAATAATATAAAGTTGAAATATATAATGCAGCAAAGGCACACATATTAATCAATAATAATAAAACCTAACAATTATAATAATAATGTACCGATAATATAAATTATTAGCTGTGACAAGAAGGTGAGTATCTACTAGATGCTAATTTTTAAATTGCAAACAGTCTTTCAAGAGTATTACTTATCCCTATTAACAATATAAATTTCAATCCTGAGGAGTATTCATAAGGACTTGGTACATACCAACTCCCTCGCCTCCTCTATTTGTTAGATTAACAAATGTGATAGCCACAAGTCTGTTGTGTGTGTGCGTGCGTACGGGCGTGCTAACCTGATCAAAGTTAGGTTGCGGCTTGCCCCTACAGAAATTTGACAAAGTCCATGTTGCATTCCTTAACATAGAAAGCTTTGCATTTTCGTTGAACTGAGCTAGCAAAGGTATTAAAGCTCCATTACTTAGAACAAGATCCCGACATTTGGGCGAGTCACCAGCCACATTTCCAAGCGCCCAGACAGCCTAACCGAATTGAACCATGCAAAGAATTAAAAAGCATTCTCCACCAAAATTCTATACATAACAGCAGTAAATATGCACATATATATTTTGATTAGTGGTACTGAAAACAACCTAATATGTAAATAAAATATCGAATCAAATGAATTATTTATAACTTATAGAAGTATAAAGCCTACACGACTTTTCAAATTATACCTGCTCCCGGACATCGTCACTTGAAGAAGCAAGAAGTTGAATGAAAATGGGAATAGCACCATGTTCAATCACAACTTTAGTATGTTCAGATGTACCAGATGCAATATTTGTGAGAGCCCAGGCAGCCTCAAACTGAAGAAATCCCCGCAATGGATATCGAAATAGCAAACAAATAACCACATAAGAAAATGTGCAGGGAATTCATACTCGTCAAGGTTTGAGCTTCAGATTCAAACCTGTAGTTGTGGGAATTCAGCTCCACCAAGAAACTCAATAAAACGAGGAACAACGCCAGAGTCAATAACTTCCTGAATTGGAGGATTGCGCTCTATAATAAAACAACTAGATCAGGAAGAATTCAAGCCACATTCAAAAACACATATCAGATATAAGCAAATCAAACCTATTGAAAGTAGTTTGCGGAATTGAGTAGTGGCTTCAAGTCGCAAATTTCCATCATCTGACCAAACACCAGTTACCATTGCCGGAAGACTTTCCAACTGCAAGCACATCTATACATCAGAACCTACTACCTCCAGTATAAACATCACCCCAATTCTTCTATAACCTTTGGCAAACTCAAACTTTTCCTTCCTTGCATAATAAAACACGTCAACACATAATATGCACATTTTCCAAACACATAAAAATACTACCAACACACAGATATTTTGTAGTACAACAGAACTAACAAACTAGTGCAAATACGTGACACACTAAACTGATTTGCTCTACCAGTGCGGTAGGGTTTCAACTTTTGAGTCACCTTCTACAATTACCAATCCTTCTAATGCAAATTTAATACCACATAGTGACTAATAACAATAATGAAAAGTCCACCTAAACGGCTAAACCTACCATAAAATCAATATCCGTTAAAATAAACAAAACTCCTCAGAAACTGAAACCGGCATGCTTGCTTAAAATAGTTCCGAGATTCTCAACAAAACTATCAAATATACGAGAATTAAGCGTAATTCATCATACTTTTCGAATACAACACCTAGAGTTTTGCTACTAGAATAAACTAATTTACGCGATAATAATCATCAACACAAATACAAAACACACACACACACACATAATAGTAACAATAACATCGATGAAAAATTGACCTTGTGTTCAAGTTGAGCAGCAGTAGCAGTCAATTGGTGAGCTTGAAGGCCTTCACGGCGCTTCTTAAGCAAATTCTCTTCTCTTTTATTCTTCCTGATCTCCACCATATTATCTTCTCGCCGGCGTCGGCCTTCTTCGGCATCGACGGTGACCTTGTACCTTATCCGGCGAACCTCGGTTCTCTCATTCGGTCTCAAAGACATGATTGATCACTAGATCAAATATAGATACAAATATGTGTATGTATAGTTCTGGTTTTTAAATTGTTGAAGGAGATGCTAAGAAGCACCTGATGAAACCTAGAGAGGAAGTGACCTGGAAGAGTAGTGGGGGGGTTTAAATTAATTGTTTTATGAGTAACCGGCTGGAAATGCTATTGGGCCCGATCCAGATGAGTTTTTGGTCCAGGTTTAGTGTTGATTGCTCACGGTGAGCCCAGGTCCCGTCATGAAATTAGTGGTGAAAAAATTGTTACATGGATTCGATTTTTTAAATATAAATGCTATCTAATACCCCAGGTCCCGTATCAAGAAATCATGATTTCTTGCTGAAATTTGATCCAAATTGTCGTAAGATACAAAAATATTAATAAATTCCTTAAAGTTCGAATAATATATATTAACATACGGATAGGATTCATAAGATCGTTAATTTGTAGAAACTTGTGTTAGTTTATACTTTAACAAGAATTTTAAAAAAAAAAAATCAATTGTCAGGCTCATAATTAGAACCAGACTTAAAAAAATCCAACTCTAACTAATTTATTACGAGTATGATTTTTGAATAAGTAGACTTATGGACTTATAAATTACCTATTTAGTAAATGTGTCTTTATAGTGTCTGGGCATACATTTTTTACTTACTTTAATGATATTTTTATGAGTTGTCTTTTTTTTATTAGTAGAGTTTTTTGTGCACGGTTTATTATCATTAATAAATGGAAGTCAATTAAAATTTGATAACTTATCTTTTATTGTGTGCGATTGGTTACTTATGAAAAAACAAAACCGTTAATAAATTTACATAGGCCCCGTTTGCCTCAACTTATAAGCAGCTTATAAGCTGAAAAAGTTGGTATATATGTACTTTTTCTGAAAATAAGTAATTTATTTTCAAATTTAGAAATAAGATTTGGTCTTAAATTTCTAAAAAATATATTAATTTTCAAAAAAAAACATGAAAATTCTTTTTAAAAAAAATAACTTATTACTTATAAGCTAAGTCAAACACTCTCATAACTACATTCCAAAATTGGTTAGGCAGTAGGCACATGTGTTACGATGAGTTCGAGAAAATAGGCTGAACCAAATGGTTTGTACAGTTGTACTTATGTTTTTATGTTTTGAAAGCTAAATTATAAAAAATTAAAGTGTTCAAATTTATCTTGTAAAAGAAGATTATATACAGAAACAGCCTGGGCAAATGGCTTGTGTTTTTGTATATACGAGTATTTTGAAAACCAAATTACAAAAATTTAGGAGTTCAAATTTATTTTGTAAAAAGAAAGATTACATGCATAAATTTCACAGTACTACGTTTGTCGGTACAAGTGTACAACAGGGTGTTTTTTTTGGTACAAAGTGTACAAGTACAACAGAAGTGCTTTTATCATGTTCCGTTGCGTCACTATTCAGCTACGAGTATTTTATATGTTCTGTGCAATAGTACTTGAATAAACCATCTCCGATTTATACATTTCAATTCTGTGTATTTTAATATGAAATTCACACTATTCATAAAATTAACTACAATTTAGTATACTATATATTATCGTAAAATTCTTTTTATCTATAACCAAAACCAAATATATTAATATAAATGAGAAATTAAGGCGATGTTTAGTATTATTTTCTATATTTTATTTTTCAGAAAATAATTTTATCATGTTTTTTATTTTTAAAAATTATTTGTCATGTACTTTAATCACATATTAGGTACAAAAATCACATCCTTACAACGAGATATCCACCTCGCACTGTCAACCTACTCATGAAATTAACATGAGGAGAGCTAGGTAATTAATTAATAAGAACCAAAAAGTGAGGTAGCAGCTTAGAGAAAGGAAGCACAGTCACCGTCAAAACAGTTTCAGGTGCATTATTTTTCGATGTATTATAAACATTAATATGCCTATTAGCAAGATTGAGAATTGCAAGAATCTAATGATTCTCCTTAGCCAAAAACATACTCTACCAATGACCATGGATTATAATAAGGCAGTGAACATCCATTAATAACATCTAAAACATCCATCATTGACCTGATTTTAGACTCATCAATATTGTCACAATCAGGCATATCCGTATACAATGACATGATCATTTTCTGGAAATTAGAGTCTGTAATAGTAAATCTCTTTGTAAAATTTGCATTGCCCTTCGATTTCTTCCTCAAGTAGTAGAAAAAGACATCAATATGTTACAAATTATAACATTACAACAATTCTTAAATTAAATATATTATGACAGTGCAGACTAAAAAAAAATAGGGTAACACTTATAGAGTTTGCAAGATTAAAACTATAATACTCAATGGCATGAAACCAAATCATCTGACTTATATACTTTCTTCCCAACTCCAAAGGAGGACTAATCTCATTATCTTGTTCAGAATAAAAAAAAATCCTTAAAACCCAAAAAAAAAACATGAGTACTTAATAGATTAAAAAGTTGCAAACATAAATATAAAAACATTGTATACCTATTCTTCGCGAGAAGTCCAGTGTCTAGCCACTCGTAGTATACTGCGCTCAAATTCCAAACCTAGTAGCTCCCCAATATTGTCATCCAATGGACAAATTCCATCAATTTTATAATTTTAGGAGCATCGTCACTTTGAAGTGAGTTAGAACCATAATGTTGCAAAAATGGAGATTTCAAATAAGCTAGAAGCTTGATGGCTCTTCTTGGCACTAAAGTGGTAAAACCAGGATTCCGTAACAAAACAACTTTAGAAGTATGCTACAAAAAAATAATATAAATAACAACATTAAAATAGTTAAATCATTAAAAGAATGAAAAATCATACCATAAGAAGGAGAAAAATATATAATTTAAAAACATCAAAGTAAAATTACGAAAAAGTTACCACTATGACATCTTTCATATCATCATCACTTCTTTTCTGAAAAATAGTAGTCAAATCATCCATTATCTCATTGCAAATGACATTATTCGAAACCTCTTGTCCAACTTCAAGAATTACATTTTCTACGTTCTCAACATCAACCGAAGAATCTTCTCTAGCCAAATCTGCAACAGGTAAACCGACTTCATTTGCAACCTCATTAAATGTACTTCTGGATGCAGCAACATTCTCTACAACATTATTTGCAACTTCCCCTGCATCATTCTTCTGAAATTCTTGCATAACTTGTTCGACAAGTGTTGCTTCCTCAACATCTTCTCCACTCTTTTTGTTTGATTCTACAAGCACTGCATCCTCTGCCACTTTTTTGCACCACCTGACCTATTATCAAACTTTTCCATCATCGTATTTGGGGACAAATTATCAGGAAAAATAGACCCTCCACCATCGCCTCTAGCGGGCAACATAAAAACCCTAATTAAAACCTATCTTATTTCAATTAACAATATATGACATATGCATACATTCAATAAACGCACAAATATAAATGATGCATAGATGACTTGAATCGTATGTTAAAGAACAAAATCAACACATTATGAATTAGTAATGTACGAAACATGCAACTAAGTGTATTTACAACAACAAAAATTTAAAAATACGTAATGAGATTACCTATATACGAGTGAATAACTATAAACACAACTTAAGCAACTCTCAAACAACAAAAGTAGATCGGAAAAAGAAGATAAACGAGAGAGAAAGAGAGTTTTTGTATTACAATGAGGAGAGTGAGAGAGAGTAGAAGAGGGCGAGGCAGAAATGGAGAGGGGTGGAGAGGAGAGGAGATGAGTAAAATTTGGGCTGAGTACTGACAATGTATATATATAAATTAAATGCTTTACTTTCTTAAATAAGTGTATATTTGCAAGAAGTAAGATATGTCCGTATATTTGCAAATAGATATCCCAAATCTTGTATTCTTGACAAATTCCCTAAATTTAAATCGTGGTTTGGAATCCAACCAATCTGTTTAACTATGGATTGTTTTATTTTGTTTTAGTCTTTTAGACATGTAAATTGCTCTGATTTGATCTTCATTTTTTTTAAAAAAAATATACTAATTTGATTCAAAAAACTAATTACATCCATAAACAGCCCTAATTGTTACATAATAAAATTATTATTACTCGGCATTATTTATCACAAGGAAACAAATAAAAATCAATGGTCAGAATTGATAAATTAATTAAAACACCTTTCAGGCCGGAAAAAGAGTTTATAATATGTTGGATCGTAATTAAAAACTACACACAACAATGGGGCAGTTATATAAATAATTTAACAAGAACAGGCAGATTAAACCAATTAACAAAAAAAAGCACGAAGGCAGAAACAATATATATAAATCAATAACTGTAATGACAAGGGAAAAGATAGAAGTTTTAGCTCTAACAAAAGCTTTTTCCGCATACACTGATAGAACCAAAAAGAACTACTGAGTCGCCAAACCTTGCTAGAAGTCTTGACTGTTCTTGAAGAGATTATTGCCCCACTACGCTATGTTGGGTTGCGGCAATATCACTTCCAGGATAAAACAACACAGAGCACTTCGTCCACAGATACGTAGCACTCAACAGCGACCTTCACCTCAGTTCGCCCAGAAAACCTTATGCAAAAACTGTATGAATATGTTTGTAGATGATACAGAGTATGACTGCTAGGGTTTTCTCAAACTCGTGTTTCAAAATCTCTCTTCTATCTCCAACGTTTTTATGTATATATAATACAATAAAATGTAACAGCAGATAAAACATTAATTAAAATAATTATTCTGACTTAAAAAATATTTAATAGAATATTCAGAATCAGTTACAGTCTTCAGAGTTTACTGTCAAAAATTCTGTGACAACATCTTTTATAAAACTGTGACAGCATCTTTTATAATTCTGTGACAACAACTTTTATAAAATTTGTTGACAGCAACTTTATAAAATCTGTTGACAGCACCTTTTATAAATCTGTTGACAGCACCTTTTATAAAATCCTGACAGCAACTTTGTATAGTTCCTGACATCACCTTTTATACTGACAGTAACTTTGTACACTTATGCTGACAGTAAGTTTTCTCTGACAGTAACTTTGATTCAATATTCATATTAAAATAATATTTAAAGTCATAATTAAATTAATTAATCATGTAATAAAATTCCTCGCCAAGGTCGCCTCGCGTACGCGAAACGCCGAGACATTCGCCCAAATCGCCCTTCGACCCGACCCGAGGCGAGGCGGCGGCGGTGCGCGTGTGTGTGCGCGAGGGCACACTATTACACCGTGCATACTCACATGCCTTAGTAGTTGACACTACCCTTGCACATATATACATATAAAGCACCCACACTCATATTACATATTTAATGTGGTACAAACCCATTTAACCCATTTCAAACTAGCAACTTCTACTCAATTTATATATGGATTACACTAAGAAAATGTCTTAGATCCAAACATGAAAGTTTAAGTCCTCATGTCAAGGAACAATTTCCAATCGTTAGTTTTCGGAAATTACATCAAGAACATATATAAAATATGTCTTAAACTTTCCATTTTCTAACATAATCGACGGATGGCCTTTGTCAGTAAACTTTGAGTGGCTGTGCCACTTTAATTGTACTCTGTTGCCCAAGTTGGTAGGTTATTAATTAATGTGGTTGTAATTTTTTGTAATGATTAAAATATATATACATAAAATAAATAACTATATATTTTAGATATTTATTTAATTTAAAATTTATTTAAAATGTAATATATTGAGTCACATAGAATTTTTATTAAAGTTATTAACTATTAGAATGTTTATTTTTTGAATAAATATCGTTAAATTGATATGAAATTAAAATAAAAAACTAATATATATATATATATATATATATATATATATATAATTTGATAAGAATGGTCAACTATTGAATTCCTATTTGGAGATGTTGTCATCCGAGACACATTCGCAAGATTCAGGGAATGGCCCAGCATTTGCAGAAAATAAGGAACAAGAAGTTGACCGTTGACTAAAAGCTTGAAAATATACATAGAATTTCTATGATAGAAATCTTTTGGTTACAGGCTCGCACGTCTGATCGTTGTAAAAAGTTCATTTGAGAAAAATCCTGTAAAAAAACTCTCCGCATCTTAAATTATTTATTTATTTTAAACTTTATACATTATATATATTAAAATAGTAAAAGAAAGTGCCCTTTAAAATACATGTATAAATGAAAGTGCGCAAATAATTTGGGACATATCCTCCCTCTTGTTCGTTTTTTTTTTTAAATTTTAGCGTTTCAAGATGCTTTTAACCCAACTAAATTTAATTTTTCACTTTTTTTCTTTTTAAAAATTAAATAATATATATATATGTCATTATACCAAAAAAAAATAAAAACAACAATTAAAAAAAAGCAAATACCTTATAAAAAGGGAGATGTAGTAGTAAATTTTTGTATATTTTATTAATAAATATAATCATAATATAATAGTGTTCCACGTGAAAATCTTTACTGAGTCGTTTGGTTCAGGAGGTGGTATGTGTTTTGTATCAGAAATCGGGTTAAAGTGGTATTTGGATGAAATTTTATTATTGATATCATGTGTTTGGTTTAGTTTTGTAATGAAATTATTTAATATAAAGTATTATTGAATTAATAGTTAGATAAATTTATTTTATTGCATAAATAACTTTTTTTATTATTAGTAATGTTTGATTGTATATATTATTATTTTTTGATTATTAATAACGTTAATTATTAATAACAATATAATAATATTAAAATTGATAACCGAATGAGTTTGAAATATAAAATACAAAAAAATAAGTACCGTTTTATTCCTTCTGAACTCATACATAAACCGCCGAATCATGTTGCAAAGTTGGTCCGAGGTAATGACAGTAATAAAGAGAAATACTAGTAGCAGTAGTAGTATATGAAATGAGAACTTCGAGGTTGTTGCCATCAACCTCTACACATCTGAATTGAATATTTATATTTGCTCTTTCTCCCGAGAATAATGAAGACAAATACTGTATGAATAAAAAACTATTATATATTATTATTTCTCATCAAGTACGGAGACCCCATACAAATTCCAATAAAAAGATTTACAGCTAGCTAAATCTGTTCATTATTTTTCTCATCTTGGATCCCTCTTCATCGACCTTCTCTTTCCTCCTCAGTCCTCAAAACACACACACACACACACAAGTAGTCAAGTACTGATGGAGGAGTGCAGGCCAAGTTTTCGAAGTTCAGCAGGAGAAAGAAGGGCGGAGATAGTGAGTGGGAAAGTGGTTACACGGAACCTGCAGACGTATTCATCGCCTGATATGAGTAGGAGCACCACATCCACCAGGGTGAATAGGCTGAGTCAGGTGGCTTCTTCATGGCCTGCACAGCCCAGGGGGTTTAATGATCCTGAGATGAAAAGGAAAAAGAGGATAGCTAAGTATAAAGTTTACACCATTGAAGGCAGATTCAAAGCTTCTTTCAGAAATGGATTTCGTTGGATCAAGAACAAGTGCTCTGAGTTCATCCATGGCTATTGACTTTTATTTTCTCATCTTTTTATATATATATTGTTTTTGCCATTTTTTTACTACTTGAGATATGTGGTGAAAAAACAATTAACCCTGATGATTAAGATGAAGAGGGTTCTTAATTTGTGGGTGTTAATAAGGGATTATCTCAAAACAATAGGGATGGATGATGTCTCTGTCCTACCCGACTTGGATTCATTTTTGTATCCAATTAACACGTTAAAATTTAGAGATTTTATTAGCTTTGGGGAAAGAAACGTGAACATTTTTATATAAATTTACACATATCATCGAGGAACCATCCTGAGTGATCCTAAATTAAAGTATATTTTCCCCACATCAATTTTCAATATCTAATAAAATTATCAAGACTCAATGACTCAATATCAATTTTCATAGCATGTATATGTATATTCTCAATTTGTATTCTAACTCCCCCCCCCTCCCCCCGGGAACAGACTCATTGACTCGACGTTGATCCTCATCATGGTCAACACACAAAAAACTTGCAACAGATAAGAACTTGCTCCGTATTTATCTTAATACATGCAGATGAATAACCATCTCATATTTGTTCTTCTAGCTATTAAATTTATTTACAACTTTTCTGCATTTGTTGTACACAACTAACTACATTGAAGTAGTTATTAATTAGGAACTAGGAATATATGTTTAATAGTAGAGTATCTAGCTAGTCATTTGTAATTGTGTCGACGCCTACGGTTTCTTTTGCGTTGGCTGTTGATTTGTTGGTAAAATTGCTTAATAAACCGATCGGCTTTGGCATCAATCATTATATCCGCCACACAATTCTCAAGCAATCTATCATCACTATCGTCCTCGGCATCAATCTCTTCGTTCATGTCCAGATCATGAAGATTGAGAGCTGATTTATATCGCCTCATTTTTCTTAAACTCATATCTCGGAGGTTACTAGTTGACTTGCTAGAACTCATCATCTTGCCTTTTCTCCCAAGTTTATGAAGATTACCAGATGATACACTGTGTTTTCTCCCGCAGCTCTCTCTAGCAAGATCACCGAGATCACTAGTCGACACACTGGGGCTCATGGTTGCAGCTGTCTTCGATAGTTCTTGGAGATTATTAGGCGATGAAATGTGGCTCATGGTTCCTTCAACTTGTTGGAGATTATCAGTCAATGCCCTGGGGCTCATGGTGTCAGTCGATACACTAGGGCTCATGGTGCCCAATGAGCCCGTATTCTCTAAATCTTGGAGATTATTAGCCGAGGCATATCTGCTCATTGTGCTACATGAAGTAGTACTGGATAACGGGGAACTTTGAGCCGAATCACTATTGGCATGATGAGGAGGAGGCGATGGAGATGGAGATTGACTGGCCTGCATATGCAAAGGCCGCATTGATCCCACAAGTTTCTTCCAATCCTCTGTATTGTTCCCATTACTGTTCTTGTCATCATCTTTGCCTTTAACCGATTTTTCGTTGTGTTTCTTTGCTTTCTCATTTGGGGTGCTACTTAGCATACCCAATGCTGCATTAAACAGGGTGAATCGTTGCTTCCTTTTAGCATGTTTTCGATCATCTATAAAACAGGAGGGTCCGACGGTGAGACCAGAGACATATTGGTTTTTGTCGTCCATATATGAGGAAGATCTGTGTTAATGATGCGACTTAAATTTTGGTATAATATCCTAATTAAACCTAGGCCTAGGCCCGCCCTGCAAGAATGCAGGGTGAGAAGATTAAATTTGCTTCTGGGAATTTTTGTTTTTTGACTGTACAACTATTTATACAATGTATTTGAGGGGCAAAATGGGCAACTGAAACACTTGATAATGGACCAATATTCTAACTGGTGATGAGGCGAACATGTAGGAAATTTTTAATGGTATAGTTAGTTGCTGCATGCTATATATTTCATATACGATCACGATTGACGACTAGCTCCGAGACTCCGAGTCCATTTCATGCCATGCAATTTTCAATTATAAAATAAATTAATCTATTCATTTAAGAACCGCTAAGGCTAGGAATAATTTAAGGAAGTTGCTCATTTATTGTGTTTCGTAATTTTTTTTTGATGAAAAACTTTTGCTAGAAACAGTTTAGGTAAATAATTGTTTTAAATTATTCACTTTTAATCATCTTATCACTAACATATTTAAGGTAATTTGATACAATAAATTCTTCACAATTTAGCGTGTAGACTCACCGGCCTTCCCGTGACTTGTAACTCTAGGCCAACTCGATAAAATTATGATCAAAATTTGAAAGGTATCAACAAAACAAGATCATTTCGTTCCATTTTAAGTTGAATTCAAATATTTATGTTTGGAAATTTAAATAAGGAATAAATAATTTAACACGATACTTTATTGTTTCAATATATACACTAATAATAATATCATTTAAATTTGAGAATTTATTTTGCATGCAAGAACAAGTCGAAGAAAATTTATTTTTCGTAATCCAATTTGTTTGGAAAAAAACCGATTTTAATCTGTTAATTAATGACCACTGTGTATAAAAAATTAAAAATCTAATAAAAATGCATAAAATGTTTGGCTTAAAAAATGGCCCGGTCTAAAAAAAATCCAGACAGAGGCCGGATCAAATTTAGTGGTTTTAATATTAATGTCTGACCCAAACATTTTTATAGCCAGTTTGTGTGAAGCCCAATGTAATATATTGGGCCTGCACCCAGTTAGTGTCCACTGGCAGCAACTACTTTCCCAAACCAACACTTTTGAGTTTGCAAATATCATCTTGTTATTAAGCTTCAGATGCAGCTTTGCCTCCCATTTCTCCTCTTGAAATCTACTAGTATATAATCATAATAAATTTATCAATTCTCGAATTTTAATGAACAAAACTGAAATAAAAGTCACACCTTTACCATTATATAAAGAATCTTGAAATGGGTTTAGAAGCTAATTCATCATCATCATCTGCATCGATTTCATGTTCTTTATCTTCATCTTCATCTTCATCAACATTGGCGCAGGCCCCAGTTGCGTGTAGCAGTGGAAAAAGAAGTAGAGATCCAGAAGATGAGGTTTATATAGACAATCTTAACTCTCACAAGCGTTACCTTAGTGAGGTTACTCTCCCTTTCACCTTCTATTTCCTTATAATCTTATATATGTATGTGTGTGTATATATAAAGATTGAGTCTTGTCATTAGTTATTGAAGTTGTGTGACATTTTTGGTGGTGTTATGGTTACTTTAGGTTCTATTTAGTATGCTGTAGAATTATTTTTCTGTTCAAGGCATTGGGCTTTTTGTACCACATTTTTCTTGTTCTCTATATATTTGTATTACTTGAAATTGTCCTAATCGGGTTTTTTCGTTTCTTTCGAATATTGAGATATAATGTACTACTCTGTTTGTTCCAACAAAATGATATATTTGTGTATAAAGTTCAAGTCTTTTGATTTGTTAGGGAAGTTACGTGACATTTTTTGTGCAGTATGAATGATTTAGGTTCTATTGAGTACACTGTGTAGATAATTTTCTGATTAGGGCATTGCGGTTTTGGTACTCTGTTGGATTTTTTGTTCCAATTCATTAATATTGCTTGGAATTGTTCTTATGGGGTTTTCATTTCTTTTGAATGTTGAATTTATTGTACTCTATTTGTTCAAACAAAAAGATTTCATTTTTGAGTTAACATTTAAAGCGTCAAACTTGGCTCCATAGTTGTTGCACTTGAAAAGCGCAATAAAGGTCAAGAGGCTTCAAAGAGCATGCGTGATGCAAAACACGTGCTTCATCAAAGAGAAGCTCATTTGATTAAAATAAATCAATAAATAATACTCCTTCTGTCCCATCCAATTCTTTACACTTTTCTTTTTTGGATGTTCCACCCAATTCTTTACATTTCAAAACTTTCTAAAAATAGTAAACTTTTATATTATAAAATTTACTCTCACCCACTACTTTCCTCCACCTTTTCAAATCTATCAATTGACCCCACCACTTTACACATTTTCCCTTCTCTTTCATCCACTTTTCCTTCTCTTTCATACTACTTTATACAATTTTCTTAACCTCCGTGTCTAACCCATATGTAAACAAATGGATGAGATGGAGGGAGTATATGTTAACACAAGTCAAAGTAAATAATATCGTGAAAACAAATTCAAGTACTGTGTAGACGATAAATTTGTATTGATAATGAAGATAATTCAAATTTTATTGATATATATTTGTCTTTATTCATCAATCATTTTCATCTTCTTGATGATTCAGAAATTCTCTCTCATAGTTGTTACGTCTTGCTTTTTGTTAAATAATGAAAGTCAGAATTTGTTAAATAATATGTCTTACTTTCTGAGTTATGTTCTTGATTGCCTTGTATTATTTGGTACAAATATTGTGATTTAATTATTTAGTATTACTGCCACCAAGTACATGAATGCTTTTGCTAAAATTATATAGTTCACATCAATTTCATAGCTTGTGGGGTCTAACCGGCTTTCAACTATGGGTAGAGATGGGATGAGATTCAATAGATAAATCAACACCCCCAGACGTTGAAAGAATTATCGTACACCCCAAAAGATAGATTGTTACAACCCATACCTACGTTTGTTATGGGAATAGAACTTTTGGGTGGAGTAGAGGGAACTTATCTTTTATATACATCACAAAGTGCGTGGTGATGGCTTCATACATGATTACATAGTGCATATCATGCAGTGCTATAGTCTTTATACTAATAAAATAGAAGTCCTTGGTGAACAATGGCTTCTCTTTCTGCAGATGACTCTTTTTTTGAATTTGTACTTTATCAGGCCTAATCCAATTGTTGAGGTTAATAAGTTGTACAAATTTTGGACGAGGTGATGCTGAGTATCCTTGGTTCTATTTTATTACATTATGAATATGAAACTCTGTTTGTGACTTGGGTTTCTCATTTTCTTAATTCATTTATGTTGCAGATAATGGCTTCAAGCTTGAATGGGCTGACGGTTGGAGACTCCCTACCAGACACTCTCATGGATTCTCCTGCAAGGTCTGAGAACATGTTCTACCTTAGATGATTAATTATGTATATGATTTGATTTGCCTAATGAATTAAGTTTTGTTTAAAGGTTTATTTATAATTTTTTTATATGCTGTATCCACTAGACCCTAATCCTCATAAAATATTTTTTCCGAATCCGTGTGCCCGCACTTCTGCACCCATATCCTAACTTCTTAAAGGGACGCAATGTGATGGATCGCAACCTATAAAAAAGAGAAAATTCTTAAGTTTATATGTCAATACAATAAATTCTGAAAACCAGATAGGTAGTCCTAATTAATAAATGTTTCTTATATTAATCAACTACCATGCTTAATTATATATATCGTCCTCCGTACCTTTTTAAATGTCATATTGGACAAAAATTCAGTCAAATTGAATAACCTTTGTCCAATTGTCCGCAATTGTACATTTGTCTATTAATGTTTTGATATTCTTAAATCTTGTAAATGATAATGTACGAGATATAATTTCACATTTATAAAATTATCACTTAATACTTGCAAAATACAAGAAAATTTTAGGGTCAGAATTTGGTCAATTTAAACAAATATTTGTCAAAAAGGACACTTAGATAGGGAGGAAGTAGAAATAAACTCCTTTGTTACTTTACTACAATACCTAATTTTTTTTTATAATATACTTGTCTAGATTGAAATTTTTAACAAATTACATTTAACTTTATTCTCAAGTGATAACATAAATACAAATTAATCTTATAATTCCTTGCTTCGCATCACATAGATGTTCTAAGGGCAGAAAAACCTAAGAAACAACCACAAATGGGGTTTGCAAGACAAGTCTTTATGCATCTTTAGTCATGTATGAATCAATTACTTAACAAATGCAAGAGGCAAAGGTCAAGTTTTCATATACTTACGTTTGCAGCTAGAAATACAGGACTATATCAATACAAAAGTTAAAATTCTTTTAGTTTCTTTGCTGACTTGTAAGGTTGTAGCTGATGCGATTGCAGTTAGAATTTTCTAGTCTCCTTCTTGACCTGTGCCTTTTCAATAATTGATTTTGGGATCTGTGCGGTAACCTACCTAGGCCATTTGGCAAATCTGAATCATATAATTATATTTGCTGAATGGTTAATAATTTCTAAAGAAGTTAGATTTCTGAATTGTTAATATAAATGTGAGAGTTATTTTGCAAATCTAAATCATATGTTCCAAATATATGGAAGGTTTGACCGTTTAAGAAATAATATATATAAAATATTTAAATTTAATATAATTTGACAAATTTTTTATTCAACTTGTCCAATATAAAAATATTTTATTATTACATAACTGAAAAGTTATAGAAAATAATCATGCAAGCTATCTTTTAATATAATGTACAAGAAAAAGCAATTTGAAAACTCCTTTATATGTATTAAAACAAAAATTACATAAATAAAAGGACATTAATGATAATATCGAAGAACATAAATTTCACTCCCTACATTACTACTAAACATGTAACAATAAGACTAATAATAAATGGGACTCCATAAAATATTGTTACTCCCTCCGTTTCATATTAGGAGTCCACTTTCAAAAAATAAATTGTTTCAAAATAATTGTCCACTTCAACTTTCAATGTAAAATTTAATCTAGTTTATATTTCCAAAATCAACTCTATTCCACATATCTCTAATTTATATTTCCAAGATCAACTCCATATCATATATTATATTCATTCAATGCAATAAATATGAGTACTAACAATCAACAATAAATTTTCTTAATATGCGTTATTTTTTGAAAGTGGACTACTAATATGAAACGGAGGAAGTATATAAATTGTAATAATGTAATTCCGTAAATTCAACAAAACCATATTGATGTAGATGTAATTATAGGATTGACAATTTAAATGATCAGAAATAAGAAGAAAAGAACATGTAGTGGTATAAAAACAACAAAACTTATATATAGATTATGTAGTATAAAAAACAACAAAACTTATATAGATGGTAATGTCTATGCTTATCAATGGTTTATCCAATTTTTTGTATTTGAATGGTCCAGTTGATTCTGACTTCATTGACAAAATAAAAATATCAAACACACAATCTTAATCATCGCATTCGCTTCCATTCAACTCATTCGCTTGTTAACATATGGTCCTTTTTTTTATTAGTTGTCACTGATCCTGAATGTAACAAAACGGTTGTGGTTTTTAAATGAGTTGGCAGCTGGGTAATACACAATTGCATATTAGGATAAAGTGGAAGAAGGTGGTTGGTTTGTGTGTGTTTTTTGTTTAATTTTCTAAGCGTTGTACAATGAACAGATATGTTGCTGATAAGATAACTACTCTATGTAGAGTTATGTCCCATTGAATCACTATTTTAGCAAGGTGGGAAAAAAATCTTGTCATTAATCATTATTTGAATAAACAATGAAACTTAGTACAGCTATGCTTTAATTGGGGTAGCAAGAGGAAGATATCAGTTTCTTTTAAAATTCATTGGTCTTAGTTCCATTTATCTATCTTAGTTTAGTTTTTTGATGTTATTCAAGGATAATGTTGTAACTAGTTACTAGTTAGGCTAGCTTAATGTCATAAGATGTGACACTGTTAGAATCTCCTTTTTTCCTTCATGTTAATTGTGGTTGAATTGTCGCTTATATCTACTCATATTAATCTATTTGAAAACTTCTATGGTTTCAGAGATGAGATGCCTTTACAGTATTCACCAATGTCAGAAGACTCGGATGACTGCCGGTATTATGAGAGTCCAGTTAACACATGTTCATCCCAACCAGACAGTGTACCCACTAGTCCAGTTTCTCCTTACAGGTACCAAAGATTTCCAGGTGGGTTATCCTCGGGTCCGACTACCACTTCCTACCCTTTGCACAATTGTAATCTCCCTGTAACATGTCCCCAACCTCGTCAACGGGGCTCAGACTCTGAAGGTAGATTCCCCTCGTCACCAAGTGACATATGCCACTCAGCTGACCTTAGGAGGGCTGCACTTATGCGGTCTGTGCAGATAAGGACACAGTCTCCAGGCCCGTCTCTTTTAGAAATGTCATTCAGTCCAGGTCAAGAACCTGGGCATAATATAGAAGCCCAGGAGCGGCCATGTTCCTATATCAAGTCACTAGTTGATGGGAGGGAAGATCATATTGTAGAAGGATGCCCTACATCACCTATATCAGAGCTTGAAACTCGGGAAAAGCCTTGCAGGGTCCTAAATATGAATTTGAAAGGCGATGAAGCTGCAGATCGATAAATTCAAGGAAATAGGTTCGCTGGTCTATGTTCCAGTTGGAAGATCTTTCATTGTGGAATTTAATTTCCTTGAGAAGGTTTCCCAACATGTAGCTCTTCCTGTATGTGTATAGCGAAATAGATAGACAGCCAATATCTTTACAAGGAGTATTGATTTCTATGTAAAATGTAGGCATGCATTTGGAATACAATATAGAAGAATTTTCTAGCTATCCGGGTCTTCCAATTTTCGATGCAAAGTTCATAGAAAGATTATAAAATATATTAATGCATGTATGATCATAAATTTTATTATAAATTTGTTTAGATAAATAGGTAATACTTTCGGATATGTTTAAGCATGAATAAGGTAGAAAAGCTAAGCAACTGGCTCCATAATCTAACGTTCGCGGTGGCTTGTAGAATCCAGATCCAAGTGGGAGTCGAGTTGAATGCGAGATACTCAAGTCTGAAGATGGGTTAGACTTCTTTTTTATCCCAAATGAGTAAATGAGTACATTACTTTGTTAATTGTATGGTGCTGGTTGAAACAAGTTTCAGGTCTTCCACTTGTTTGGCATTATGTGAGCAGCTTGATGGTATTGAGATCTGGTATAGGCAGTCCTTGTCAGCTTCTGTCACTAATCAAACAGGACCCTTCTTGTTTTCCTTAAAGGCGGGGTGACAAATGACAAGTGAATGATAATTGCTGTGTACTTGCTCGCCCCTGTTCTTGGAATTATTTATTTATAAAAACATTGTGGTTTCTCAATCAAATACTCCATATAATTGAGTAAACCAAAAATGTTAATTTTTGTATCTTGCCGTGGAACTCCAAGTCGGCATTGACAAACTTGAAGAAACTTCAGGTTGAGTTAACAACAGTGTTACGTGATGTCATCATGGGCGGATCCAGAGTTCGTATATGTAATATCCTGTATTCTTTTTAAAATAATAAAATAAATTAATAATAATAATAAAGATTAAAATTGGATAAAATTAGGAATTAAAATTTAATTAAAATAATGAATTTTGTGAATATGGATTAGATTTGAATAATGAATTCTAGTAAATTTTGAATTTAGGATTTTGAAACTCTATATATTTCTTAAGATATAATCCTGCTTCATATTCGAGGTTTCGAGTCACCAAAATTACATAGCTCTCTTGATATAAATCTTTATTTTTTTTCTTGATTTTTGTTATTAAGATTCGTAAAATTTTTCATACATAAATCAATTATCTTTTTTATTTTTGTTTTACAGTCTAGAGCTAAATGGTTGTGGTTTTCACATCTGTAACACTTCTTTCTAGGAACATTAAGATCTTTTTGATAATTGTTGGCCTTGTTAATGCCTTCTTTACCATTCATGTTCCTCCTAGTCTTGATAGACTCTAATAATTTTTCTAGCCTCTCTTTTAGCTTAGACATTGGACAACTACCATATGTTTATGTTTTTCTTAGGCTTATTTATTCCTGTTTCATCTCTCTTTTTGTCCACAACAGGGGGACTATTGACAGATAAGTTTGTGGTTTCAGTCTTTTCTTTAGGGGTCACAAACTTAACAGGAACAAATGTACTTTTATCATTTGTCTTTCTAACTTGACTAGCTTCATTTTTACCATTCTCAACAATAAGTTTTTTTTCCTTGACTCATGTCATAGCCTAGACCAGCAGTTTGACATCTATTTTGATTGTTGAGAATTTCTTGAAATTTTCTACCAGAGTCTGTCCAAACTTTAAACTTAAGTCTTTCTTCTTCTAGTTCTTTCCTAACATAGTCATATGCTTTCAAGACTTCAGTGTAATTGTGACTATATTTTTCAGAATCCTTTTTGTAGTGTTCCATTGACTTTAACTCAGACTCTAGATGATTATTCCTATGTGTCAAAGTTAAATTTTCTTCTCTTAACCTTTCACTTTCACTGGTGAGAGACCTACAGTTTGCCAGTACATTATTAATCTCTCTTTTTACTATTAGTAAATCATTAGAATCTAAATTAAGTAATGATTCAGGAGTGAAGATTGATACCTGAGTTTTAGGAGATGAAGGTTCTTTGGGAGATTGTGATTTTCTTGAGGAAGATGCCATCAATGCTAGATTTTCATAATCAATTTCATCCTCTGAGCTTGAATTTGCCTAATCCTTTCCAGTTGATAGAAGTGTTTTCCCTTTTCCTTGACTCTTCTGCTTTCTGCATTCACTAGCAAAGTGTCCCGGTATTCCATAGTTGAAACACTTGACTTTTTCTTTATCAAGTTTAATTATTGTGCTCTTGCTCTTCTCAACCTTTTCATCATCCTTCTTGAATGATGGCCTCTTGCTAAATTTGCCCGTTCTTTTGTTAAACTTCATTCTCTTGAATTTTTTTGCAAACATAGTCATCATTTGACTTAGGTCAATCTCTTCATCAGAATCAGAGTCCGTGTCAGTAGATTCTGACTCCTCAACAGCTTTACCCTTTCTCCTTGAATCCTTGCTTCTTGCTTCTTTGGGTTCTCCATGTTGTTCTTTGTCAGACTCTATTAAGAGTGCCACATATTTTATCTTCACAGATTTCTTATCCTTCCTTTGTTGCATTTCTAAATCATATGTCTTTAGTCTGCCATACAGTTCTTCTAGAGTTAGTTCATCCAAATCTCTAGCTTCCCTTATGACTGTAGTTTTATTGTCCCACTCTTCAAGAAGTGCTCTCAGAAACTTGGTATTTGTATCTTCAGAATCATAAACCTTACCAAGCATGTCTATCTCATTCAGAAGTTTTGTGAACCTATCATACAACTCAGTAATAGATTCTCCAGGTTTTGCTTCAAAGTACTCATACTCCTGAATTAACAGAGACCTTGCATTCTTCTTGACATCTTTAGTCCCTTGACAGTGTACTTCAAGTTTGGTTCACATCTCCTTGGCAGTTTTGCATGATATGACACAGTTTGTAAGAACAGAATCCAAACTGTTAAAGAGAATGCTTTTTTACTTTTGCCTCATTAAGGACATTTTCCTTGTCCTCTTTTGTCCATTCAGCCTTTGGTTTCTCAATGAGGTGTTCTTCAGTTATTTTGCCTTCCTCATTGATTTGAGGCATAATTTTTAAGGGCACAAAGGGTCCTTCACTAATCCTATCAAGATAGTCAGGGTCTGTAGCTTCCAGATGGTGCAACATCTTGACCTTCCAGTGGGTGTACTCGTTTCTCTTAAGCATATGAATCTTAGAATTGTCATCTTTGTTTCCAGACATATTTGATCGATTTTAAACATTAGTCTCTGATATCAATTGTTTTCCCAGTTGCACAAGTATAAGGGGTGGTTGAATACTTGTGTGTTTTTTCTGCCTGATTAAAATCAACTCAATAAGTAATAAAAGTTTGAATTAAGAACAAAGATGAAAACACAAAGATATGAATAGCAACTGTTTGTTTTATTGATGTATAAAAGCAAATTCTCCTAAGGTGTACACAAACCCTAGCAGCTTCTCTGTGTATTTCACAGCAACTCTCTCTTTCTCTATGCTCTCTCAAAAATTCGACATTTAAATTAGGTTACATAGAGTTTTTATATAGAGAGCTACCTATCAACTAATAAAAGAAAATCAAATTACAATAGGAATAAAATTCCTAATTATTAGTTAACAGTTTCCTTCTGCAATTCTCCTTCCTTCCCATAGCATATCTGCAATATCTTTGGCTTTATCTTCAAAGACTTTCCTTATCTGTGATCATCTTCAAAATTCAGCTTTGACTTCATAGACTCTGAAATCTCCAGACTCTGATGGACTATAGACTCTGATCATTTGTAGACTCTGACAGATTGTAGACTCCGATAGTCTATAGACTCTGATCACCTCCTAGACTATGATCTTCATCTAGACTCTGGTTTCACTTTCTACAGAAAATCTTTTAAATACAGAAATATTGACTAACTAGACTCTGATTATAAAATTTCAAAGACTAGAAAGACTTATTATAAATAAGCTATGTTAAATCCTATTATAGCATTTTGTATATCATCAAATGAATAAATTCCTAACATTCAGGCACAACATGAGTCAAGCAAGACTTTGACAGTAACATTCTATAACTGAAACCTACGACAGCACATTCAAGTGACAGCACAATTGGAACAAACGACAACAACTATTCTATTGATAGTAAACTTGGCGGAGAATGAAGATTTGAAGACAACAAGTATTACTGACATCAACTATTTCACTGACAGTAAACTTAGCGGAGAATGAAGATTTGAAGAAAACAAGTTTTACTGACAACAACTTTGGCGGGGATAGTTGACAACAACATTAACAGAGATAGTTGACAGCGGCTTTGGAAGCATCATGTTTTAGAAGACTATCAAACTTGACAGCAAAGTATGCGGAGCCGAATATATTGTCACCAAAGAGAAGCTAAAAGTTGACAGTAACCTTTTAGTGAAACTGGCAATCTGTTTCAGGTAGCAGACTAGATAGTGAAAATACAAGGAATAATTTTGACATTACTATCTAGTCTGTCAAGTCTACTACTGCAACTTGAGAGAAGACAAGTAAAAAGATAAAACGTGCTCAAGGAGTCAAAGATATCTGTACATCTCAGAACAACTTTATCTACAAATGGAATGAAGATAAGATTGAACAAGAAAAATAAAATTTTTATTTCAAGCTTTATTCTAGGACAAAAAAAAAGTGCACATGTAAGTGAAATGTGTATTTCAGTATAAATACACATAACCCACAAGCATTTTTCTTTACTTATGCAACTGAGATAGGTCTTCTCTCAAGCAAGAATCATTAACAAATCTTTTGTTCTTGTTTCTTTGTAGCTGAAATTATTTTCGAGTCAGTTGTAACAAAAAAAATATTTTTTGAAGTTAAAACACATGTCTTCATATGTTTGCTTAAGTTTGTTTGCATTTCATACTTATTAGTATTACTGTCTTGTTTGTTGTCAGCAAGACAAGTAATTATTTTGTAAGTTGCATTCAACCCCCTTCTGCAATACTCATATTGTTTAACACAATTCCCCAATTTCACCCGACTTCTTCCTAGAACAACTACATTCTTTGCTTGAATTGTTTAATTTATTGTATAAAATTCGAGCTGGGGCTACAAAAAATTATTAATTAATTTAGATTATCAATTATCGAGTATTAAATTATTGAAATATTTATTAAATTGAATTATACATTCAAATATTGTAATCAATTAATGATACAAACAATATTTATTTGATTATAATTTATTTATTTATTTTAGTTATTATACACTTATAATATTTATCCCACTACAATGATAATTTTTTTATCATTACTTTATTTCTTTTCAAGATATTAAGAATAAAATAATTTAATTTAAAATCTTAGTATTTTAAATAATGAGAAATATTTATTTATTTTAATTTTAAACTGCTTCCCACAACTGTTAACACACACATATAAGGTTTTGAGTCCCATCAAACATATATCGTTATAATTTGTTCAATCTTATGAGACTTATAATATTTATATTAATAATAAATAATTTTAAATCGGGTAAAATTTTTTATTGTATAAACTAATCAATATAACTAATAATATAATAATATTTTTTCATATAAATATTATTATAATTAGTTTCTCTTTTATAGTTTGAATTGTATGCTAATGTGTTAATTACTGAAAAACTAATTATAAAAATATAAATATTTATTAATATATATATATATATATATATATATTAAATTAATTTTAAAACTATGCAACCTTTTTATATTCAAGTTGATAATACATGACCTAAAAAACACTATTTTACCAAAATCAAACACCAAAATATATCAACATTAGCATAAAGATACACATTTAGTCACATACAAAGAAAAATAAAGTTACGAATTTTTAAAAAAGATCATAAATATACCCAATATCGAAATATACAACAACCAACCAGAAGTTAATCTTTACTACCATTAAAACATGCACCCGACTCGATTTCTTAAAAACGTTGTTCGACATGTATAGAATTGACCACAAGCTCAAGATAAAGTTCTTAACACGGGTCAAATGAATTATCTCAACCATCAAAATCACTGGAACATATCAAAAATAAGAATACAAACGTCAAATCTAATTCAAACTAAAAATCAAATATAAAAGTCTAGAAAACACATACATATTTGAAAACTTATAAACAATATAAACAAAGATAAATTATAATTTCAAAAAATGCACATACGGTTGAAATGAAATCAAGAAAACTAGAACTCACAATTAAAAAAATGATTAAAATTTAATCAATAATGATGACGGAAAATCGAGTCGAATAGTTTAACCATTTATTCAAAACTGTAAAATACATATCTACCTCGTTCATAGCTTGTTTGTATATGTTGATCTCATGGATTTTTTTAAATATTAATATTATTGAGATAGTGTATTTGTGTTGATCGAAAGAGGGAGGGAGAGGGAGAGGGAGAGGGAGAGGGAGAGGGAGAGAGAGGAAGAGACAGAGAGGCTTGTGGCTGCTGTTGTGTGGGCGGTAATTCTAATCATGCGAATGATCATTCATTCAAACTTTTTTCTCCTTAATACACAAGATAATTTTACTTCAAGAACCCCGTAAAACTAGAACCCCTAATTACAACTTTATAATCATATCTTCACATACACGAACCTAATGCGGGAAGCCTAGCAGCTGGTTCCACTTATTACATTAATATAACAATATCAGGGACATGAACAAGATGCCATGGCCCTGCAGACACAGACTTGCAACTACTAATATTAATAATATATAACATGATTAAGAGAACAGCCATTCAACTAATGCATTTTGTTTGTCACCGTCATCACCTTTATCAGAAGTATTCTCCCACAGCCGAGAGAACAACCTGTCGTTGTCACTATCCCATAATTTCTGATCTTCAATACCGTCATCCCAATTCATGTTACCGCAGTCCCATCCCAGAACATCTGATTCATCATTCGGATTTAAATTTGTCGAAGAACAATGGTAAATTTGATCACACTTTTCAGCTTCCTGCAGTATTAAACTCGGATTACCACTTGGCATAACTGTATTGCTGTCATCCATGAGCCAATTTTCCACCTCATTATTACTAAATAACATTTCACCTTTCGGATCTCCATGCAGCTGGCTTAAGGTGTGTAAATTAGGGTCTCCAGTGGGATCCGCGTCGAAACCATGATCATTTACTATGTCATCAAGAAAAGAGCTCAATAGAATATCATCCACAGTTTCCTTATCTTCATGAATATCCAAAATCATGCTACTCATAACATCTTCCTGCAAGGCCGGGGTCGCGGGCATAAGTACTATGCTTGCACCATTTTCAACTTGTCCACTCCAAGTAGTTGATTCTTTTAATTTATCCACCACTTGCTGAGGAGGAGGTGAGTGTGATTTGTTCTTCTTCTTCTTCGTGATTAATTTACGTGTTCGTTTAACGGGAGCAATAATATAGGCGGTCGCAGACTTGGGTTGTTGGTCCACAAGAACCGGTTCTTGGTTGAGTTGTTGTATGATTTTACGAAATTTATAAATTTGTCTGCTCAAATGTGAGTTCCAGTAATTTTTAATCTCGTTGTCTGTTCTACCGGGTAGGTGACTGGCAATCAAGCACCACCTAGCAACAAATATCACAGACATTAATTAGACGTCTATCATATTTTTCGGGGAAAAGTAACGTGATGGGTTGACGTTGTACGCTGTACAAGCTAATAATGTTGGTCCCTCCATAGGTAAAGAGTACAAATTATTTATTGCCAACTAAAATTTTCTTCTAACAGTACAATCAATTGTTCAACGGACAGACTGTGACTATGACATACTCGTATATATAGTATTTACGTGGAGTCTGGAGAGGAAAAAGTATATACATTTGCTGTTTAAACAGAGGAAAAAAAAATCTATACAGTGCATGTTTTTACTCTTTAAAACCATACTAGTTCGCTAATCGATTTTAAGTTGCAATAAGTAATTATTTGACAAAGACTAAATACAATAATTTGAATTTGAAGTTAACTTAATTAGAATCATAAGTGATGTTGACAGTCAGACCCTAAATACTAGTAGTGTTCTTTAATTTGCTAGGTAAATATAGAAGTGGTAGTTAAAAAGTTGTTTAGTTATAACTTATCTAAGAAACAAATGGACTTAATTGGTAAAATGATACTAAAAAAGAACTGATAACAAATTGACTTGCTAATTATAGGAGTGATGAGAACTGACCTATTTCCCAAAGATGAATGCAGCTTGATAATTGTTTCATCTTCGTCAGAAGAGAATTTGCCTCTCTTCAAATCTGATTTTAAGTAATTAACCCATCTCAGTCTGCAACTCTTCCCGCACCTCAGTAATCCTTCATAAAATCAACACACACACTCATTAGTATCGATGATCAAAGTTAATTAGTTGATCGATCTAGTTAATATTAATCACCAGCATTCTTGGGTAACGATCTCCAACAGCCTTCACCATTAGCTCGAATATACTTTGTCAAAATGTCATCTTCTTCGGCTGTCCATCGCCCTCTCTTCAATCCGATCTTGTCACAGCACGGTGCTCTCCCCATTTTTTATCTAGTTCGGAAAAGTGTGTGTAACACATGCAAGCACGAAGATTATAAATAACAACGACTATACATATACATAGATATATTAATGTTCTAGTATAAGGAGAGCAGCTAGCAATATATTCATGAGTAGCCGCTACCTCATTATACTGAGCATGTTTAGTTATTGACAACAAATGTATGTACACACATCTATATATATATACGTATAATACAGGAATAGAAATGCACATACGTATGTATGTATGTGTAAATAAATGTGTAGAAGGTACGTAGCAAGAGAAGCGGTGAAATAAAGCTAGAGTAGTGTCGTCACCGAGGGAGTAGTAAGGTTGGTGAAATGAAGTAAAAGCGAGGAGAGTGACACGGGTACTATAAAAGCAAGGCCATTGTCGTGGCTTCTCCACCGTCGAGAGCTATAGACGGGGCATCCATCTCCACGTTTATATATCACATTGATTTTTCCCTAACTTAATTTGTATCTTTTTGTACGTACATTCATACAGAAGTCTCCATACATCAGCTAGCTGCCTCGTCACTGGTTACATGTCTGTGTCTTGTATAATCAAAGTTTAGATTAATTGATTGATAAAATATCTGACATATGCAATTTTTACCTATATACTCACCACGACAAAGGTTGTATGTAATATTTTAGATGGAGTACTCATCGTAAATTTATATGTTTTGCATCACATTTTATTTATAACATTATATTATATTATATCATCATATCCTAAATATAAGAAAAAAGGTATGTATTGGACTTCCTATTACGGACGATTTCTGGGCATGTATTGTAATTGATTTCCTAATCGATTCGGGTCATATAAGAAAAAAAGGTTTACAAGACAGTTTAGATCTTTAGAGTTGAGTGCGGAAAGTGAAATAGGTCAAATACACTGAAATATACTCTCTCTGTCTCATCCAATTATTTATATTTGGGTTGGGTAAGTAGGTTAAAAAAATTATATAAAGTATTATGAAAGAGAAGAAAAAGTGGGTAAAGTGGTGGAGTCAATTAATATTTAATTGATAAATTTGAAAAGGTAGAGTAAAATAGTGGGTGAGAGTAAATTTTATAATATAAAAGTTATTATTATTTTAAAAAAAATTTGAAATGTAAAGAATTTGATGGAATATACAAAAAAAAAGTGTAAAGAATTGAATGAGACAAATGCAACAGTAATATACACATACGTGTGTATACATATCCTGTAAAGATAATACTATCTTGTTTGACTACCCGTCTAAAATGTCTATTTTACATTAGAAAATAGGGGAAGGAAAAGTAGTTTAGAAAAAGAATTAAAGAGAAACGAAAAGAATAATCTTGAATTGTTTTTCTTATTTAGTTTTGATCCGGAAATGAAATAAATAAATATTTTTTTAATAAATTATTTTGAGCATATTATTATGTTTGGGATTGATATAAAATATAATTATGTAAAAATTAGAAGTGAGTGGGTGTATGAGAAAGAAAAAGAGATTAAAAAAATGGAAAATAAATATCTTGAGACAATGAATGTGGTGTTTCCCCTTCACTTTATTCATTACCCCTAAGGGCTCCTTACTGTGTATATTATTATATGTTATTATTAGATATCTAATAAAAAAGATTATATGGGATTGATTAGATTTTTTCATCTTGATATTTAATTTATTTATTTTTAATAATATTATATTATATTTTTTGTAATATATTTTTAATTATATTTTTCTTGTTTGATGCGGTATTAATTATTATTATTTTGAATTTTGATGCGGTATTATTGTATTAATTTTTTTTAAAATTTTCATTGCAGGTATTATATATTCAGATATTAAAATTTTATTGTCTAAATTTCTAAAGACATTTTGTATCTATTTTGATTAGATAATAAATTTTCTTGAATAAAAGAATTCCATTTTTACAGGATTGTGTCCTGGTACAATTACAAATCATTTGGGTGAAAGTTTCCCTTGAGAGGAAAAAAAAACCTTTACTATGATCTCGATAAGGGTGTAATATCACTCCCAATATTTAATTTAATAATATTAATTGGAATATACAGTTGGAACATTGTTTAGGTTATTAACATAATAAAGCGTTTTTATGATACTTGCAAGTTTTGAACATTATCATACGGCCAAAAGTGCGCTTGTGTAGAGCCTTTTAGCTAGGGGTGAGCAAAATCGGATATCCGGTCCGGTTTATGAAAATTGAATCGGATATTCAGTTTTTCAGATTGTTAAAATTATGATTTGGTTCCAGATTCGGTTTAACCGGGTATCCGGTATTCGGATATCTGATTAAACCGGATCGGAAATCGGATTTATCCATATTCGAATTAATAATTTAGAATTTAGTTTAATTTACCAATAATTAATTTATATTATCATAATTTGATCAATTTTATTTAAATTTATGAAATATAAATTAATTATACTATTTTTAAACACCAAAGTATTAGATTTTAATAGAACTTCTAAATAAATTTATTTATAATTTTTAACATTACACTACTCCTCGAATTCATAAATAAAGTATAAAAATAATACTATGTATTAAAATTACACCTCCATTTATTATATTTTTAATTTTTTTCCCACTTAATAACGTAACATGATATTTTATAATAATTACTTTTATTAGTGATTATTTTTAAACTAATTTTGTATGTAAGATTTCACTATTTTTCATTAATATAATAATTTATTATTAGTTATATAATTAATTTTTTAAGAAAAAATTAAAACATGATCAGATCGGATATCCGATTTTTACTAAAGTTGTGATCCGAATCCGAATTTATATAAAAAAATCCGGATCGGATATCCGATCCGGAAAATCGAATCAAATATCCAAATTTTTGAATTTTTAAAATCGGATACCAGATCGAAAATGAGAATAGCCGGATTTCTGGACATTTATGCTCACTCCTACTTTTAGCCATATGTGGCACACGGCCTGCCAAATATAATTTAATGGTTTTAAATCCCGAAACGTATAGCACCCAAATACAGTACATAATAACGTATTTATGGTGCTGTGTATTTTATTTTTTGATATATTTATCTAGGTTTATTTGGACTTTTGTATGACCTTTGATGTCAATATGTCGTTGTTATATATGCTAGAGTAATTATTTGACATTTCAGGGCCCGGAGTGTTCCGCTCAACTTAGTATATATTTCCAACACAAGTCTGCTCGACAAATTCAACAAAAAATGAGTATTTTGTGAATAGTAACGATCACCGAATATTATGCTAGTGTTTGACCCTCATTATAAATAGTTTATACATTAATATATATATAGACAAAAGTTTTATCAAGAATCTTATATGTAGTACAAATAACATATATATTATGCATTATATTTTACTTATTATATATTGCAGAATATAATTCAAGACATATATATTTTTCATTTAGTATTTTATATAAGGTTTTTTTTAATTCAATCATATATAAATTAATTATAAGATAAATTAAACAGATAAATTGAATATTTATTTTGAGCATGCCTAGCGTCCACGAGTTGCTAAATCACATTCCACGGTTCAAGATTAGGCCTTCTGTTTCTAAATCACAAACACCGGTTGAACGAAAAATTGAGAAAAGGCGGATACAAAATTTAGGTGTACATATATGGGACCGGTCTCTAATAAGCAATTGTCAGACAACCATTTATCCAATATAAAAAAAACATGGACAATAAAAATCTTAAAACTTTATCAAAAAGTGCGGATAAGCGACGTGTCTTATAGAAGATTCATAAAAAAGTGACAAAGTCACTGAATGGGTAAATCGCCAACGTGGCCCATAAAAAAATTAAGTGTTATTGTTATCCGTTATAAAAAAACGCGGATAAATGATTAGGACAAACAATTGTCAGGACCGAGACTCTATATGTATATACGTGTGTATTTTTTTGTATTCATAAAAAAGTATTTCAGTCATGAAGGATAATAAAATTGGAATTTTGGCTGAATATTGAAAAATTATATAAAAATTATTGTTATTTTAACAGAAGTAGTTAAATAAAACTCGTCTAATATTTGAGAAATAAAAAATACTTTTTAAACGCCGAGTATTTTAAACTGGATCTGACAGAATATTTGAGAAGTTTGTTCACTTTACTAATAATCAAATTGGGCTGCCGCATCTGGTCTCATATAGACGCGGTGGTATGGAGAAACAAATTAGTTTTAGATTATTTACCACAAGTCCAGAAGCCGAAACCATTCATTATCCAAAGTGAAGAACCCCATTTATATCGGGCCTATACAGATATATCGTGTAGCACTACTAACTAGTTCTGCAAAGCTCCATAAAATTGGGCTTTCAAGTAAAGGCCCAATAGTTTGCGTAATTTAGGCGTTAGATTGGTAGACGTAGATCGCAGTATCTAACTTGGCAAAACTCAAGAAAGAGCAGGAGGCAGAGAAGTGAAGCATACGTGTCACTCAACGATTGGCTAAAACCTGTTGTAGTCTTCTCTGATTGGTCACTTCTCACACAGAACACGTTGCGAAGAAAAATAGAAATCACAAGTCAGTGCGTGTAGAATACCAGTGAAGTCTTCCCATTCAACTATACATACAAAAAGTTATATAATATATAAATCTCAATTCTAATTCATAGTTTCTATTGATCTCATTCAAAACCCTAGCTTTTGCACTGATCTCTCTCCCTCTCTCTCTCTCTCTGTCTCTCTCTCATACAAAGACATATATCAGTATTCGATAGTGATCTTAGTGCCGAATTATTATAATGCCGCAACGAAGATCGAAGCTGATTTATCTGTTATGTGTGTTTTTATATGCTGTCAGCGCCATTGCTGCGTAAGTTTTGATTCAATCCTATCTATATGCGTGTTTTTGTATGTATGTGTGCGTGAGTGATTGGATGTAAATTGTAATGTAGGAAGAGTTATTATGATATACTACAAGTTCCGAAAGGCGCGCCAGACGATCAGATTAAAAGAGCGTACAGGAAGCTAGCATTGAAGTATCATCCTGATAAGAATCAAGGCAATGAGGAAGCTAATAAGAAATTCGCGGAGATTAATAATGGTAGTGCAATTATGCTATGTTTTAGATTTTGATTAGTGATGTGGATTTTAGGTTTTGCGGTGGACGATTGTGAATTGTTGTGTTTATTGTTTGTTGTGGTGAATGATCAGCTTACGAGGTGTTATCGGATAGTGAGAAGAGGGGAATTTATGATCGGTATGGAGAGGAGGGACTTAAACAGCATGCTGCTAGTGGTGGAAGAGGAGGCGGTGGTGGTATGAACATTCAAGACATATTTAGCCAGTAAGTTACTACATTTAGTTGATGCATTGCGTTGCTTATACCATGAAGTGAATGCAAATAATGTAATGCACTTGTCAATTTGATAAATGATGATGAAAAGTAATATACTTGAAATTAGAAAGTGTTCATCGATTTACCAACTTGGATGTTGGAGTATAGATTCGCAAAACTTGACAGTTTAAAGAGCCTGAGGATTCGTTCTAAACTTTTCTGCTTTAACTAGAGGTTCAAATGTGATTCATGTTTGAAACATTAAGTGATACATTTTTTGGATATTTTGTAACTTAACGTCAAAATGATGTCTACATCATATACGACTTCAACTCTGCTATAGCTTATCTTATGCATATATATTGTGTAGCTCAATTTTTAGATTATCTTTACATTAATTATTGGATAAAAGAATTTTAACATTGGGCATGCTATATTACATTTAGGCTTACGATTTGTATACCTATAACAAGAACTATGTTCCTGTTGTGCGTTCTTTCTTTAATATGGACTCTAGAGAGGGTTCTTCTAGAATATTGTGATATACTATGTTCCTGTTGTCATTATTTGTATGTTTTGTGTCTTCGTTCCTTATATAGATCTTTCTTGTTAAGGTTAAACAATTGAAATTGGGGATATATTAGTGGTTTTAGAAGTAAGTGTCTTAACTTGTACTTGAGTGCATAATTTGTGTGTGTTCGTAAAATCCAAAAATGCGAAGAGTTGAGTACAATTTAAGAAGTTTTCAAATGTAATTCTTCCTAGTAATTATGCAAGCTTAAATTAAGCATGCGGCTACATGTATAGAATGATGTCTATCACCACTTCTCTCCCAGTATTAACAAGCTGAAACCTTTACAGGTTCTTTGGCGGTGGAGGTTCGACGGACGAGGAGGAGAAAATTGTGAAAGGTGATGATGTAATTGTTGAACTAGAGGCAAGTCTGGAGGATTTATACATGGGTGGAACAATGAAGGTAAGCTCCTTTTTAGGATATATTTCCATATTTTCTTTCTAATCATTTGCGCTGAATCTGCATGATTAGGGTAAAGGTAAGATATGTGCATAACATCTCTTTGGCATCAGAAATTATGCTTAATTTGGACTTGGTATTCCATTACTTTTGATTAATATTGTAAAATTAATGTGTTCAGTTATATTATATATAATCCCAGTAGTTTTATCTACATGAACAATTTGTCGACTTTTTTCAACTGGTTCAGTGACTTATCGACTAGTCTTCTCGTAGGTACTCGGGCATTAAGGACTCATGGTATAAATTAATTAGATGTCTAGATTTTAAACATCATGAGCCTGTTATCATATAGGATGCTTAATATCTTCTTATTCAATGTGAATATCATTATGACACGTCTGCATAAAATCAGGTTTGGAGAGAGAAAAATGTTTTGAAGCCTGCTCCAGGTAAGAGGTCTTGTAACTGCCGAAACGAGGTTTATCACAAGCAAATTGGTCCAGGAATGTTCCAGCAAATGACAGAGCAGGTATTTTGTGTTGACCGTCATGCTTTTGCAACCATTGCTCTGAAATTTAGCCCATTCATTCAGATATAGGTTATCAAATTCCACTTGCATATTTCTGATTCTCATATTAATCGAACAATAAATAATGATTACCGCACAAAAATTATTGTAAATGGTGCGATTGCAGTAAGATTCCTAAGATCTCACTACAACTATAAAAGTCCATACAATAAATTCTTTGTCTCATTTTACATATTTGAGTTGCGTACAACCCAAAAGTTATCAAGCCACCCAAGGGAATATAGCAAACAAGGCTTTACCAACTTTACTCAACTTCTGACTAGATAGAAACTGAAATAAATTTCAGAATGCAAAATTTTAAAATTTAAATAGCCAGGAAAGTAACAGTGTGAAAATCCTGTTTCCTGTTGCCAAATTTGGGTAAGTTTAATAAACTTGAAATTTCTTGACTCTTGTCTTCTACTACTATTCATCTTCAAGGAACAATTTGAAAACTTTGAAGGTAGACGATAAAGTTCACCTGACTTTAGTGTGGGTTCTAATGACTACTCCCTCTGTCCCATTTTGGCCATGTTTGGAAGTTAGAGGTTTGAGTAGAAATTAGAGGATTGAGGTAAGTTAGAGGTTTGACCAAGTAAATCCTCTAATATGTGTATTTGGCAGTTAAGCTGATTGAAATAGCTTATTGAGGTGAAAAACTAATTTGAAAAAGCTACTTTTAGGAGCCTTTTCCATTAGAGGTTTGTCATATACCTAGTTTAAATACAAACAGCTAATTCAAACAGTTTTATTACTAAATAATTTTTTTTTAAACAGCTGAACCAATCCATTAGTCAAAACAGCTATTAAAATCAGTTAGTCAAAACAGCTAATTCAATCCACTATTCCACTCCAGCTAACAGCTAACCCCGCTAATTGCCGCAAACAGTGCCTTTATTTGACCGAGTTACCATATTAGTTTGTCCCCAAAACTTGTTTTCTTTCCTTTAATATAGATTTAAGCTCCACTCCCCTATTAGTTATTCATTGGTAATTTACTATTTGTACTATTCAATGCAACAACTCTTCCTTTACACCTATACATTATACATTAATGCAATAATAAGGGTATTATAGTTAAAGTAAAGATACAATTTATTTTTTCTTAATATGTGTGCAAAAGTCAAATCAGCCAACTAAAATGGGACGGAGGGAGTAACTACTAAAGATAAGTATTTAACTCATCAATTCGATACATCATATTCTCCATCCCGATGAATTAGCAAAACCCTACTTTTCTCCGCAATTATCTATTGACTAATGTATTCTCTCAATAACTTCAGAAGTATCTAGATCTTCCTTCAAGCATGTTAATAGAATTTATATATTGTACACACACACTCTCATGGATTTGAGTACCAAACTTACCGAGGTGCCTTCTCTGCAAACTACATTTACACAAGCACATTTTTTCACATATGGAATAAGTAGCAGAAAATCAGAAATATTCTTGCCTCTTCCTACGAATAAGTAAACGTGATGGAATTGAAATATAAGAATAAAATAGTTTATACATTATTAAACTCCCCGCATAAGCACACGCCACTTGATGGAATTGAACAATATATATCCATAAAAACTGAATATATGTTGGGTAAAGTAAATGGTAAGAATTTGCACTTTATTTTCCTCATGTGAAACCGAATTGTTCCATACGTTTTCTGTTATTAGTTATATCTCAAATAGACAATAATATAAAATATATATGAATTTCAAGATTAGAATTAATAAATTAAAATGTATTATCAATTATTAGGGTTGTTACTGACTGCCCTTTGAAAGCGTCATACATGCTGCTATCATTATTGTATTTATGATTTGCATATAGCGTCTTACAACTTAGCCATATGTTCCATGGACATCCTACATAAATACTGTTTGTTTTCAGGTTTGTGAGAAATGCCCAAATGTCAAATATGTGAGAGAGGGGTACGAAGTTACTGTTGATATCGAGAAAGGAATGCGAGATGGGGAAGTAAGTTTCTTGTTTCTTTCCTTTTCTTTGTCCTATTATATATTGATGTAGAAGGTGTATGAACATTATATTTAAAATGAATTTGTTCAAGCATTAGGTTTTAAGATGTGTGCCAATAATGGGTTAATTATGTATTTTGCATGTCTGTAAATATGTTGAGGTGAGAGTTGTCTAAATGATGCTTTTCACATTTAGGTTTCAAGTATTGGGAATTGTTAAACAAAAATTTAGGTTACATCTGAAGTATGTGATATATTATAATTTCTTTATTTGTTGTTTATGTTTGGAAGTAGTGTGTAAGTAGTATAATTACGGAATCTTATTATTAGCTATCACTACCAGTGAGTATTGTGACTTATTATTAGCTATTAAGATTTTTATTATCCTGGGGACACCTCTTTCCCTTCTGAGATAGGTTCAACTATTGTTTTTCTTCCCTGCAGCCCACATTATATTGTGGTTATCAATGAACAATTTTGGAAACACATAGCTCACTGTAACTTAATAATTTGCTAATAAAACTGTAATATATGGACATGCATTTCACTCTGAAGAGTATAAACACACCCATTTTCCGGGAGCACAATACCCTTACGCATTGAATTGCTGTCGCAATTTTTTACTTCATCCTGTTCTGTCTGTGCATGTGTATTTACTCTCTTATTTTTCTAATCTGTGTACTCAACTCAATCCAACATAATGGGAACACATTATGTACATGTATATATATTGCAGAAAGCCACTTATTGTTTTCTTTGTATAGGAGGTGGTCTTTTATGAAGATGGTGAACCTATCATAGATGGTGAACCAGGAGATCTTAAGGTTAGATATTTTCCCTCGACTTTGTGGTAGTCCTGCTCTGTTAAAAATAGTCACTGACAGTTATCAATTTTGTCTGCAGTTCCGAGTTCGTACAGCACCCCATGATGTTTTCAGAAGGGAAGGAGATGACTTGCACGCAACCGTTACGATTACTCTGGTAAATAAATGATGGACCTGATAATTGATATTCTTTTGTTTACTACCTCACTGAAATATGCATGTATAAAGTTGTTGATATCCCCCCCCCCCCCCCCCCCCGCCCCAAAATCCCCTGCTTTTTAGACACGCACAAACACGTTAGATTAAATTTTGGCGGGTCATTAGATACACTAATTGGATAACTGAATAATGAGTATAGTTTGGAATTTTTGTACCCTTCTGTGTATCCTTTCTTGTAACCCTAAAGCTTACAACAGGGGGACCAAAACAACATCAAAGAATCTGCTGTCTAGATTAAATTTCTGATTGATCTGTGGTGCAGATATTATATTTCCTGATATGTTGGCAATGTAAACTTCTGTATCACAATTTCTTCTAGATGCTATACAGTTTCGGATTTCGACCCAAACCAATGTCACTTATGTTTAGACTATCTGCTAGCCTACTACTGTGATTCTGCTATTTTTACTTTTTTTCTTGTTATGTGATATATATTTTTTCTGCTGTTTTTTTTCTTCATATATTTTCACTTTAAAATTGATTTTCATGATTATATTTGCTGGCTTAAGGTGCAAGCTCTTGTCGGTTTTGAGAAGACAATAAAACATTTGGACAATCATCCAGTTGAAATTGGATCGAAGGTGATTCTAATTTACTTACAGATTTTAGAGTTTTTCTGGTTGAATTTGAAGTTGATTTGTTTTTCCTATTCTTTGCTTTCTGTAAAGAATAGTTTGTGTAAATTTGTACTAACTTGTGTTCGGCAATCAGGGAATCATAAAACCCAAACAGGTGAGAAAATTCAAAGGTGAAGGGATGCCATTACATTTTAGCAACAAGAAAGGTGATTTATACATCACATATGAGGTTCTTTTCCCTACCTCACTAACAGAGGAGCAGAAGACAAAAGTGAAGGCTATACTTGGTTAGATATAGAAATATATATTTTGTATGGGTCAATTGTCCCTTGTAACATGTTGTCAGTAGTATTAAGATTTTTGGCACCACGAGTATTGCTCCCAGCTACTGCATATGAAGATATCTGTGCTGTAATCCTCTGAAATCCTTGTAGGTCAATTTTTTAGATAGAATTTTCTACATTTGAAGGTATAGATTTACCCTTGTCATGGAATTTGAATAGGAGTGGCATCGAGCAGATGATACTCTGATAGTAGATCGAATGACGCTACAGTTTTGTAGCCTAGCCCAGTTGTAATTGCAGATATTGAATTTTCACATGGCATGTAAACTTTTGGTTTTCCAAATTCACTTAGTTTCTGCAATAGCTCATCCATTATGGTGCTCATTCATGTCGTGTGAATGGACCTGGAAAGAGGACGATTCATCATTTATGTTTCTTCATATTGGAACTATACTGAAAGGGCAAAGTCGTACTGTTAATTATTTCTCCTAATCAACAAATAATTTTTAGCAGATTAGTCGTCTTGTTGGACCCGATTGAAGGACTGACAGATTATCAAAGTCGTATCATGATTTTGATCAGTTTTATATATATATATTTTTTGAGACGAGATCAGTTATGAAACATGACACACGATGCTAGTGACTTTAGGGTTGAATTGCTGGGAAAGTAGCAACACAATATTGACAATTTAAATTGGACCTACTTGAAAATTCAAAAGTTACAGTAAATATTTTTGAACTTGCGGAGAGTAGATGAGTATAGAGGGTACGTGTCGGGAGAAGAAGTGATGTAGGTACTAGTTAAAAGAAAATGATACAGCAGGATAGACAGAGACAGTTAGTGGATAGCGATCAAACGATGTATTTTAAGGGTTCCCTGACATCACGGGTTCATACATACAATCCACGCAGCATTCCATTAGCGTACTTGGAAATTCCAACACAAACACACTTCCTAAACGAAACGATATGCGCACACGCTTCTCCCACACAAAACTAGTTACAACGATATTATTCTCATCAACTCCCTCTAAAGTCTAAATATTACTACATCTTAGAGTATATATGCAAATTATATGATAATTAAAATACTAATCGTTAATTAAGGATTTAAGAGGGTGAAAATTAGGTGATAGAAAAGATCGAGCATACCGGCCATTTTTATTATATTATAAACCCATCACACAAGTACACAACCATTACATTATTCATCATTAACCAGTCTTGATCATATATATAAAAATGGACGGGGTTTGTGTGAATGCAAGGCTAGTGACATCATCCATCACAGTCTCTGAAGTCCGTACCAATGCCACCAACGTAGCAGGGCCGCCGTGGGGTTTTTCATTCAAGTACCCGCTCAGATCTTTATGGCCTAGAGTGTACGGGAACAGGTTCAGCGCTATGGCCACTGATGATGACGATGATGATGATGCAGTTTTAGTGGAAGATGACAAGAAACTTGTTGATCAAGAAACTGGGAATTGGGTTTTCAAGATTCTTCGTTCCAGGTCTTTCCGGAAAGATGGAGATCAAACTATAAGCGAGAATATTAATGATGAATCGGATGATCCCACGAGTAAGTCTTCTTGTGAAGAAGAGGAGTGTAATGTTTGTGATGATGATGAAAACAAATTAGAGATAGATAAGAAATCGTTTTCGGAAATGCTTAGAAGGGTTACATTGGCAGAGGCCAGATTGTATGCTCAGATGTCTTACTTGGGTAGCTTGGCCTATTCCATTCCCAAGATCAAGGTACACTACCCCCCCCCCCCCCCCTTCCTCTCTCCATTTTTTTTTTAGGTTTTTGATATATGTGTTTTTAATTTGAAAATCGATTCTACTATTGTGATCGGTGATCAAGTGTAATTCATTTATAAATTATTATGCTATTTGTCAATGAAATGATTTTTTTTTAAGTTTTGGATTTTTAAGTAATACTATACTGACTGTAATCTGAGAGGTTAATTTAATTACTTTATACCAGTTTAAATGTCTTGCAATTTTTTATTGAAACGTATATGCGTGTGACAAGATTCAGTTTCATTCATGTGGTGGTGCAGCCAGGTAAACTTCTGAAAAGTCACGGACTTCGATTTGTGACTTCATCATTTGACAAGAAAGAGCAGGTGTTGAATGCAGAACAAGAGAGAGTTTTAGCTCAAGAAATGGAGAATGCTTCAGCTCAGATTCAAGACAAAGAGAGATGTTCAGCCGAGGTTCAAGAAGCAAAAGTAAACCTAGAGGATACATCGGAAGTCACTGAAGAGAAGAGTGATGTGAATCATCCAAGTGGATCTTCTGCTTACAGGATTGCTGCATCTGCTGCTTCTTATTTGCATTCCCGCACTACTAAATTACTTAACTTCAAATCTTCAAAAGCCGAAGTGAGTGAAGACTCAATCAAAGGAGGCAGAGGAAGTATTGGCACTGTTGACATGCTGAACAATATTGATATGATGAATGGAGACATGGCCTCTTTTATTGCAACCACTGATTCAGCGACATCAGTTGTTGCAGCAAAGGAGGAAGTAAAGCAGGCTGTTGCTGATGATCTGAACTCGACAAGTTCTTCACCTTGTGGGTGGTTCATATGTGATGATGATCAATCTGCCACAAGATTCTTCGTTATTCAGGTAGCTTGAAAATCTAATAAGTGAAGAATTTTCTGTCCTGTAAGATGTTTTTGAACTCACCGCATCCACTCGAGATGTTGAGAGACCGTTCATCATATGGTTCAGAAGGAACCATTCTACGGGATCATCACATGAGATCATATTTGAAATCTGTTGGGGATGTTATCCGTCAAGAGCTCAAACAAGTAAGGAAAGCCCGGAGAGTACCCAGGCACAAGGTCTGGTGGCCCCTTGTTGCAACACGTGGCTCCAATACCAGCATTACCATGGGTAAGCCTGTGGCATCGACGAACATGGAGCAAAGCCAGTTCAAGTTCGCTGGTGTGTTACAGAGTGGAAGGGAATCAATCAAACGGTTCAGTAGGCTTGTTGCATCACAGCACATGCATTTGCTGGTGGTGTTTCTGCTTCCGGCACAAACACTAATCTTAGGGGCGTACAGCATTATTAGTTTCCATTAATACATCTAGATTGCCATCCTATCTGGCGATGCTGGAAAACAGTGTATGTTTCAAAGTGCACTTGTTTAATGCATGCATATACACTTATATAGCCATGTCTATTAGATGGGGAATTTTGAAGTAGTGTCAAAATAAGATAAAGTTATAGGGGTCGTGTACTCCAAATTCACTTGTTAACTTGTCATCTCACCTCTTACATTTCCGGATCGATTGTACCATATGTGTGAGACTGAAAACTGGCTTAAATTGGAATTGTGAAACTACTGGTTTTTTTCCCGTAAGAATTTTGAAACTACTTTGAATATAGATGAAGGATGTATGTGATCTTGCGAATTTGGAAATACAATATATACAAAATTTGGTGCCATCGTCAAGTTATGTCACTAGCTGGAGCCTTGAAACAGTTTCTTCATGACAAATAAATATAAATGTTTAACTAGTTCAAACTCTTAAATCAGTGAATTTATGAAAAATAAGATAGATATATAGATAAGCTTGTGTATTTCAAAAGAGAAAACTTCTCATAAGAATGACCTTTGGGAAGTTCCCTAAGGTTATAATGATTTTATATGTAAAAATTGAGTGACATTTTTGTAATAATAGAGTACATTCCTTTTTATTCAAAAAATACATCCGATGTGTTATTCATTTTTGTGTTAATCTTAGGTAGTTGCCTAAGGTCATCTTAGAGTATTAATCTCATTTCAAAACTCTCTCCGACTTCCTTTGTGCAATGGTGTGTACAGTACTAGAAAGAAGGTTTATATGATACAATAGCAAAACTGCTTGTGCTTGGCTGGCTGGTTAGCTGCAATCCAGTTGAATCTTCAACTCTCACAATTGATTCTCTCTATTATTCAAACTTTTAATGGGTATGTTCATCACCATTTTGCTGTTTCTTCAGATTCAATAATCCAACCCCCTGAGGATTTTTCTTGCGTACACGAGTACACGAGACAATCATCGCATGGTTATTACGGCGCCAAGTCGAGCTTGACGTCCAACTACCTTCGTAAAGACTAGTCGACAAGTCGCTCGACTAGTCGTAAAAGGTTGATAACTTGTTCATATACATATATTTACCGGATGTAATAAATAGCATTGCTAAACACATAAATTTCACAATTTAAATCAAAAGTAATAGAGTAATAAATTTAAATTAAGCATATTTACTACATAATAACATGCAAATACCAAATATTAAACATTTCCAAGCAAATAAAAACATAAGTGATGATGAAAATTAAACAAAGTAATCCATCTCAATATTAAGTTCATCTCTATCCCTTTATTGTGAATTGTCATTGATCAAATAATGTGATTGTACACCATAATCATCGTTATCACGGCGCCAAGTCGGGCTTCAAAAAATCTCGACACCCGAATACCTTCGTGTCGACTAGTCGTTTTCGTGATAACAATGAATCATTGCATAATGAAATAGTGGACTACATGCCCAAAAACTATGAATACTAGTAGAAACAAATCAATTTTCAGCCTGTCAGGTGACCCGTCACATGGTCCATCAGATTTAACAAGGGCAAACCCACGTTCATTGACCCCTTAATTTGTTGTAACTCGTGACATCGTATTATTGTTCAACTATTTTATAGCAATACAAGTCCTTATCATCAAACTATATTAATGAATTATTAAAAGCCTATAATTTATATCTCCCTAGGTGTAAATAATAAAAGGAGGTAAATTCACCTTCTGGTGTTCTTCTGCTAAGCTGCCTATCAATGTTAGAATCATCTAACTTCGAATATTCTACTATGATATAATCCACAGGCAACAACACCAATTTACCCGTTATCTTTTCAAATGCAAGTACAAACCTAAATTTGTCAATTTATAACACCTTAATTCACTGCTAATTAACTACCTATGCCAAATTGCTATTGAAAAAAAACCCTTTGTCAGTAAGACTCAACTCGAAGCGGAATCATGGTTAAGGCAGTAAGTCAGGTCTAGTAGACATGGTTCAGCTTGGCAACTAATCATCGACTAAAGTAAATAACAATAACAAATTATATATATATATATATATATATATATATATGCAAATGCTCAAATAGAAACAAGTCAAATCTAGAAACTAATCTAAGCCACATATTTAATCTAATCTAATGGCCCCCTAGAGGGTACCATATACAATTAAAATACACCCTCCCATACACAATCCCATCTAATCCTCTCCGTTTTTAATTTGATTTTTCCCACTAATTGGTGAACATTTTTACAAATCTAACTTATATATATATAGATTATATGTTTAATTGAGGATTATATGTGTTAATAATTATTGAAAAATTTGAAGTATGTTATGTAAATTTATAATAATACAGAAAATAACATAATCAAAAACACATTAAAGAACATATGTTGAATGATATAGTAGATAATATATTGTATAACATACTAGCATTATAAAAAATATTAATAACTACATTGTTCCTGGTGTAGAAATATAAAAGTGAACATGCAAGCTCGGTAGCTGAGAAATGAAATCCATATTATGTTATTTTTGTGAAACAAATTAATAAAGTAACAAACATTAGGTTCAGTATTTAGCAAGTCAGTAGTAACAATTAATTAAATAACAAAGTGAGCATATAGGCTCAGTAGTCAAAATTCGGGGTTCTAACCAGAAATGAACCTGGTTTGCCATTAGTCACTCACCAGTCAAACTGATTAGTCGCCCAGTTGACCTCCTAGTCGACAAGTCGAGTGACATTGCTACAAAACAGCAAGTCGACAATCCCAGTCATCCCGACTACTCGACTAGTTGAGCACCGTGACAACCATGAATGGAAGGATTATATTCAGTCATATTGCACATAAGCTCTCAAGCTTTTAAATAAATTGCGGGACTGAGCTTACAGACATCAAGATAGATTTAACTCTCTGAATATTTAAAGTCTGTTAACCTTGTCTGAAAAATTGCCTCAACAGCTAAGTATTTAAATTAACTAATGCATGGAAACATAACATGCACATAAATGATGCATCTAATTTGTAAAAGCAGTTCACCAAAATAAAATCTCATGAAACACAACATGTTCCAAATGCTTTACGGTTACCTAACAAAGTATAGGGAGGAACAGGGAATTTTTTTTACCCCTATTTCTCACTTCAGTAAGACCATTGGACTAGTTTAAAGCCAATATACTGCTAACATTATTTTATAATTGAAAAATTGATCTCGACGCTTATTAAAGAAATTCAGTGCAACTATGGATTATAAGATTTTTTTTTTCAAGTTCAAGTAGGTACCAGCAAAAATGTCACCAACAAAAAGACGTGGTTTTGTCGACGACTGTGATTTGACCAAAGACTTGGTCAATCCAAATGATTTAAGTCACAGCTGGGTTTGAGGTCTGGGCTTGTTTCAATTGACTTAATCCGACATCTGAAGCAGCAGCCCAATACAACTTGTTCCTGATCTTGATTGTCCAATCCTTTGGTTTAAAATCAGGTATTATTATGTCATGCCTCACATTATGATGAATGAAGTCCCATTCACATTTCACACCTACCGTAGCCTCTATAACCAGATCAAGAGGGGCAGGGGAAAAGGGGGTGGGATTATCTCATCTGAGAATAATTTCTGAACAGTGGTTGCATGAATACTGCTGTAACCAACAGCAGAAGCTAGTTATTCTTTTCTTTTTGTAAGAAATTGTATCTCAACTTCTATTGGCCTAACTACATCTGATCGGTTTCTGGTAGATATTGATGTTGAAATTCTGTAAAACTTTAAAATATAACATCAAGAACATGTAATGAAACTACTGAATTGTCATTCAATATGTATTTTATTGTACAGAAATCTGTCTGGTAAACTGGTATCGAGTGAATAAGTTGGAATAACTAGACCATTTAGTTCCAACATTCAACATAACTAGGTACATCTGCACGGATACATGTTGATGAGCTTCAATCTTAAAGATCAATTTTACCTGCCAAGTACCATGAGTGCATAGCGAGACTGCCAAAAGCCATTATATTAGCAAGAGAGGATAGTCCATGAATCATCCCAAATTTTTTGTTCATTGCAGCAAGTTTTGGATTCTTCTTTGCTACTTCTTGGTTTTTAGTCCACCCGACTTCCTCTCCAATGTTTGATTCTCTCTCCACCTTGTGCCTTTGCTTCATCATCTAAACCACGTAATAAATCAGATCATTTAGCTAAACACCAGATAAAGGATGTAAGACACAACAGGAACTGAAATGAAGAAGAAATAAATAGTAATTTTAAGTTAGCGAGAATAATAATTGCCATTTCCTTATGAATACTGGAACTGGATAAATCGCATATCCATATGGATACACATCTTGTAGTACAAGTAGAACAAATAAAGAATAATCCATTTAAAATAACTAGAAACCGAGCTCATACATGAAACTCATATTTGAGTTGACAGTTGACACAACCCACCTATTATCCGTAACTACTAAGATAGGGTCTAAATTTCATATAAGATTTAACAAAACTTTTAAACAATTTCAAGTCATCATACTAGGGGTAATAGGATCCAAGTAGAAAACCAAATTTCTGATACATCAAGTCAATTAAAGTCCAATAAATATAGAAAAGGTAGAAGAGGCGAAGCTCCAGATAGTCAAGAATCAATGCACATTGGATTGCTGATAGCTCACAGGCATAACATAGTCTTTTTATCTCCTTATAAAATTGTAACCAATCCTAGCAAGATATCACCATATCATAATTTTAAGGTGGTACTGGCCTTCTGGCGTACGTTAACCCACTGAAGACTGGAGTAGTTTTAGTATTCAGATTCTAAAATTTATGCCAAGACATACGAAAGTTTAAAACCAACATTATAGGTCATAAGACTTCAAGACGCTAAAAAAACATTATAAATTCAGTAAATGGTCACTAAAAAATATATACACGTACCTCAATGGTCATAGGAGTAAAAATCAAGAGATTGCTTAGATTGAAACCGAAAGCAGAGAGCAAGAACCCCAACTGATACTTGTGAGAAGTAGAAGAAGACTTCCATGGATGTGTATATCCAAAACAAGCCACTGAAGCTGCACAACAAACACCCACCATCGAAAAATACGCAGGAAACATCTTACTCTGTAAATTCCCAAACTGATGTCTAGGAAGGTTCCTGAAAAAAAAATAAAAAATCAACATCCAATCACAAAATCAAAACAAACTCCAAAAATAGGTTTCACAATATCAAGAAAATGAACAAAACCCCAATCTCAAAATCAAAACAAAATCCAAAAAAGGGTTCCACAATATCAAGAAAATTAACAAACCCAATTACAAAATCAAAGCAAAAAAATAATTACTTGAACATGATGATACCACCAATGAAAGTGACCCAAAGAGCAGCACCCCAAGCAGTGGAAAAGCAAAGAAGATGAGTTAGTTTAACGAAAGTTGTGATCTTTGATGAGTTTGATTCAAATGTTTCGGGTGAAAACAAAACCCCGATTGCTAGAAATGTTACTGCTCCGAGGAATCGGGTCATCCAAGCCATGGTTGGTGTGTTTTGGATTGATTGAATTTTAAGAAATGGGTTGGTGGGGGAGTGTAAATGAAGCAGCAGCAACGAGATAAATATTTTACTGTAGCACACGGCTAATTATACTAGTAGCATCAGCAGCTGTTTTGACTAGATTGTTTATTAATTTTTAGTCAAATTTCGATCGATGAATGAAAAATGAAAAAAGCTCGGTTTTGTGATAATGATAAAATACATTAAAAACAATTATCACATTTTTTTCTTCAAATTCACGGTAATTGACTGATTGCATATTTATATATGATATTTTTTTTATCACTTCTATTGTAAATTTGTAAGAGTAAATAAAATATAATGATAAATGAGGTGGTATTTCTATGATATAATATACTGATACTCTAATACAATGGTGAAAAATGTGTTAAAATAGAAAAATGATATACTTATTCCTGTATTTATTATTTAGAATGTGTAACTATAATTGTTACATGTGTATGTAAGTGGAAAATTAGAGGAAAATTTTATATAAAAATAAATTTTGTATTAGAAAAATATTATATTTGATTTTATATTTAATTAATTTTACATCTACTTGGTTATATTTTAAAATGGTTTTATATCAACTTCCCCATCCATTTCATAAAAAAATATCAAATAGCTACCTAATCTCCACGACAACTCATTTAAGCCACTAAAGTGTCAAAATATATCACTTTATTAATTTTTTAAATAATTCAACGATTAACGTTAAAACTGCGGAAATGTCAATTATTTATATCAAACTTGTATTTATAGTTATATATTAGGGTTCATGTTTATGTTTTTTTATTTTTTTTTCATTTGCACATAACTCTTTAATTACTGTTGTATATATCACCATATTCGTCTATAAGTATGCAATTACGGTATGTGTTAATGTTCGTTTGCGGATATAAGTATGCAATTACAGTATGTGTTAATGTGTTAAAATAAAAAAATAATATACTCGAATAACCCGGTTGGTTTGTAGTGCATGTGTTTTGTCATTATAACGCATTTTTTTAATTATTTAATCAATGGCGTGTTATTTAATTATTTTTTCTTTTTTTCCACATATCCTTTCCCATCATCATATTAAAAGTCAATACATGATCTTAATATTGACCGTCAATTTTTTAAATAGAATGATATATTTTAACACTTTGGTGGTTTGAATGAGTTGTTGTAGAGATTTGGTACCTATTTGATATTTTTTTATGAGATGGGTGGATAGTTTGATATAAAACCCTATTTTAAAATTATATATTGGAGTATGAAATCTATTTTAACAAAAAAACATTAAACTGTATTTTTTTAATTTTATATTATAACAATAATTACATTTATTTAAATATTAGCATTTGGATTTACTCTAAATAATATGTACATTTAAACTTCTTTTTTAAAAAATTACATTGAAACTTGTAATTGTCATCTGTTTAATCAAATGCCTGAAGAAAAATGTTGTTTCTTGGAACACCATGTTAAGAGTATATTATTATATCAGCTTCACCCACGGCTGAAAACTCAGAAAAAGGCTATCTATCTGTGACTCTGTCTTTCTTAGAAATGGTAAGGGTTGGCATTAGACCGAATGAATTCACCTTGCCTACGATAATTACGTCCTTAACGGATACAAAATTAAGTACTTATTATCTGGAATAGCTTATGGTCTTGTGATTTAGTGAGGTTGAATTTGAGTGTTTCGACTTTGGAGGCTTGATGAAGCTGGTGGATCTATTTGGGAAAGTAGGGCGGGCAGGCAGAAACATATAGCAGAGAAACTAATCAAGCCTTATCAACCTGATCGATATATGTGGGGTCGTATGGGGTGCATTGGTTGCAGCAGGGTCGTATGGGGTGCATTGGTTGCAGCATGTGGAACTAGCTTGGGGAGTTTGCAGCAAAATTACTTGGCAGTTCAGAACAAGATCATCCTGTTTGTTGTTTATTCAATGCTTTCAAAGATGCCAGGAGATCATAATGCTGTCAGGGATGGTATTAAGCGCTCTAGAATGCAAAAGACAGTAAGCCGGATAGAGTTGTCTTGTGTGGTATGATGAGACTCTCCATTCAAGCAATCAAACATCTCTCGTTTAAAACCGTGCAGGAGACTTTCATCTCACACGCCTCCTAACTCCTAAGAGCAGCTACAACGCTGGCCAAGTCGTTGTCACCACGAGAAATTATATCTTATCCGAAACTATCAAAAATCAAGAGTTCGATACTCATTAATAATATATTTAAATTATATTTTATCTATAATATCTTTAAATATTATATTATATATTATATCTATTATATCATAACATTAAATATTTAGCATCAATTGTATCAATTACTTAATTAAATACTTCACAAAAACTTTAGTCATTATATATAAATAACTTAATTAGAAAATTAAATTAAACTTTATCGAAAATAGGTACCATATTCATACAAACACAATGAACAACACTCTATATATTAACAAGAAAGTTAATGTGCAACTAATCAAATATTTGCATTTTTCCTTTCATGATACACTTTCTATTTTTTTTATTTCTCACTTTTATTTTTGACACACATATTGAGTTATTTCGATTATATAATAAAAATATTATTTTTAGTTAAATTTTTTTATAAATTAAAGTTTTGATAAGTAATCAAAACTTTTCCGAATAGTGCTTAAGAAAATATTTTTATAAATATTAATATTTTTTAATTAATAAAAAATCAAATAAAAACATTGGAAATATTATATTGTATTATTTTCAATAAAATTACTATATAATTATATTATATTATATATATAATAACCATAAAAAAATTAATAAACACATACTTCTTAGGTATAATTCTAAGTTCTGTTTACAATCAAAGCGAGGAGTGGAGGACACTATCGATACAGTGTTTGTTGTCCATGTGCAGCGACTTTCTTTTTAAATTTATAACCAAATTCCAATATGCACCAAATACAGAGATATCATAAAAATAAAATAATTCTTTTTGCAAAAGGTTAAAAAATAGTAACTATATAATATTATACAATTAATTACAAATTATATCATATATACCGGTTTTATAATAAGAGTAAAAAGGATTTTATCCAAATACTCTAAAGTTGTAGAAATCGATTACTAACAACTAAATCATATTATATAAGTTATAATTAATAATTAATATTTATATAATATTATACTATATAATTATTTATAAATTACAATTAATAGCATAACAAAAAAATTTAGTACTCTTAAAAATTTAGAATTTATTGACTTATGTGGTAAAATATGAGATAAAGATTTGTGTCATTTGGGTAGCAAAAGTGCGAGCAGCATTAGTGGGGACAACTTGACCCATATTGTAAATCCATTTTAGAATTATTGTTCCTGATATGAGTAACAGTTTATTTCTGAAAAATAAGTATAAAAGTGTTTGTAAATTGTAAAAAATGTTTTTAGTTTAAAAGTTGTTTTTACAAAAAAGGAAAGAGATTGTTATTGAGTTTTGAATTGTATTAGTAACATATTAAAAATTATTATTTATATTATTAGTTTTAAAATATAAACAAAAATAAGTAATATACATTAAAATATCAAAAAAATTAAAAAAAAATTAATATTAATATTGATATTAATGTTAATATTAAATTATTAAATAAAATATAATAAACGAATCTGTGCATCGCACGGGTTTAAATCTAATAAAAAAAAAGAGACTTACCCACCAAAATGGGCATTGTTGGCCAACTAACACAGACGAATATTAAATTGTTATATTTCAGTGAATGATGAGCTGTTGTTACTACATTTCTGAAAACAACGGACATTTGTGCAACGTTTATATTGTGATATTTTAAATTTAATTATTTCTCGTGTGATGTTTTTAATTAGTTGAATGTATTTTAATTATGGGACATGTCTTTTATGTTAATATTATCTTTTTAATAATTAATCACTTTAATTTGAATTATTACAATTTAAATATTATTGAATTAAATTAAAATTACATTATAAGATATTATTTAACTTAAAATATAATATAATATAAGTAAAAAGGGTCCTACAAAAGTGGCAAGTGAACATTTGGGTCGGAGAAGGTTGACCACTTTATTTTCAAGCCTAATTTCTTCCACGAAAATAAAGAAAGTGGTTATGTAACCTGGAGGTGCTCTAAGTGATAAAAAAGAAAGAAGACCTCATCTTCTTTCTTTTTTGTTTACCTTCCCTCCCATATGTATAAAATCGAATCCATTCAATTTCTAAAAAAGATTATTAATCCTTAATTTTTCGAAAGATCCTTTATCAGTGGTTGTGAGTGACTTATTTTTCAATTTTTTAGGTCTTAGTTCCGTAAGAGTAAATAAGAAAGATTGAGAAATAGAACCATTTAATTTAATTTTTCTCAATACCCATGAGATGATCATCTTAGGCTCATACAAATCCAACTTGAAAAGAAGCCGATGCTAACCCTCAAATTCCTCAATGCACACCCATTTTGACCAAACTACTCTTATTGTCAAATCAACTTATATCCTTCTTTACTTGAGAGAACTTTTTTAATGACTTGAAATAAATTGAATTTTATTAAATAAATTATTGAATTACAAAAGTTCTTATAATATTTCCAGAAAACTTTAACTATATTTTCATCAAATGTTAAACAATCAAATTTAAATTTGTGTGTCCATATTAAGTGTGAAATTATGTATTTAAAATAAATCATTTATTAAGTAATATTTAATTTATAAAAAAATACTGTAAAAGTGACCTTTGGTCATGAAAATGACAGTAATTTATTTGAAAATTAGTCGGGTCAAGATATTCACTGCTATATACTTAGATATGATATTATGCATACTTGCTAGGGTATATTATATATTAAAAATAATAAATCTATTTCTTTTTTTTTATTATCAAAAAATGACTTATTAATTATAATAATCAATAAATATTTAATAACTCTAAATTAAAATTGTCTATTAGTATTAATATTTATTGGAGGTCAATAACAATACGGTTTACAGCAAGCCAATAACTTGGATTACAGCTGCATAGCCTGACAACTCAATGCAAGAACTGAGACTACTAATTTACATATTAAATCAATCATGAATTTTAACAAGATCTACAAAAAAAAAGATCTACGAACATAAAAACTCAAACCAAACAAGTTTATTAATCTATATTATATTATTAAAACCGAAACATTAAAAGTTTGATATTCGGTCGATATTTGGGCTGGATACTTATTGTTGGACCTAACTTTTTTAACATTAATCTCTTAACTAAAACACTTCTCACATCAGTTTTCTAACTAAAACATACCCATAAACAAAACACAAAAACACTATCCTATTAAAATACAAATACTCTTATCTAAAATATAACCAAAACACGTAAATATTATCTTATTAAAATTGAAATACAAATAAAGTATATGAAAATTATATAAAATATATATGTGCAAACATTAAATAAAATTTAAATTATTATTAACGAAAATATTAAAATTAAAATAATAAAATACTAAAAAAACTCGACCCGTGGACGGGACATAAGCAAGTATAAATTAAAAGTATAGACAAGATAGATGCAACCCTGACCATTGATACTAAGGGAGCAGTAAAGAGAATACAATACATGTAATATTGCTTGCCGCCACATTATTTATATAGTACATTGGAAAGTATGCAAGTTTTCCACATTTCTTCATTAAGGTCCTAGCAGTGGCGAGCTGACTAGTTAAACCATACACCTCCAACAAAATACATGCTCTGGACAACAACCATATCAATAGACGCTAATAGCCAACAAAATGGCGAAGTTGAGGCTATTGATACTTTCTACTTTTTGATCTAGCTATCCTCCTGCCCTTTTCTTGTATATTTTATCAAGAACACGCCTTGCTTCACATTGGGGAAAGATTTCAAGATCATAATAATGGGGAGCAATATCAATCAACCTGTTTCATCCAAGTGCAAAAGCAACAAAAGAAAGCAGCTAGAGAAAATCAATATGCAGCAGAGAAAATTAATATGCACAACTGTCAGGTGAGCAACAGATTTATGAAGAAACAGATGCTCACTCCATTTCAAAATACATGTCCCTTCGATTTTTTTGAACATACTTTAATGTGCATAAAAAAGATAGTTCCACATATTATTTTTAAAATTTTCTTTTTCTAAATAAATATTTCAATATTAAATTTTCATTTAGAAAAAGAAAATTCTTAAAATAAAGTATAGAACTATCTTTTTTATGCACATTAAAGTTCGTGCAAAAAATCAAAGAAACGTGTATTTTTAAAACGGACGGAGTACTATTCTTGATCATAACGACAAGAATAAACACACATATTATATAATTAAATAATAGCCACAGTCTAAAAAAATTATTTCCTTCTACTTCCTCTTAATCAACAGTCCTCTTAATCAAACTCATTTATGTGCATCTCTCTTGTTAAACTATTTTATCATGCATTATAATTATACTTTCAAATATATATACACACACACGGCACACACTATTATACCCATATATAATAAGCATAAGAGAATCTAATCCAAATACTACGAAAGGTGTAAGGATATATTCTTAACAATTAACACCTACATAATATTATAGACTTATTTATAAGTTATAATTAATAACAATGTCTAGACTTAATTTTTAACAATTATATAATATTATATAAATATTTATAAACCGATCCTCCACTCGTGTATGATTTTGTTACTTATCGATCTTCATATTAGACTTAGAGGTTGACCTATAGATGTTAAGGGAAATAAATTTATTATTCACTAAATTAATTATTTAAATTTTCTGATTTTAGTCTTTGAATATTAAAATTCAACTTTTTATGTTTTTTAATTTTCTTATATTTCATCCTTCCATTAATGTATAAAGTTTGGCATGACAAATGTAAATGCGTAATATTTGACACGAGTGTCGAGAGATTTAAAACCTAATGACAATATTGTATAGTCCAATTACTATATACTTTTTTTTTCTTTTTTTTACAATCAATTACTATATTCTTATATGCACATAGTTCTAGGAAAAAGAGAAAAGTTTGGGTTGTGAATGGAAATTGAATTCGATCAATGAAATAGAATTATAATCTTATTCAACTATTATTAAAGATCTAGGATCGATTCTTAAAACCTACATAATATTATATAATTATTTATAATTAATAATTAATAATAAAGTCTAGAATTGATTTTTAACAATTAGATAATATTACATAAACATTTATAAATTATAATTAATACAATACTAATAAAGATTAATAATGTAAAAGGATCTTATCCGAGTACTCGCAAAAGTTTAGTTCCAATTCCTAACAACTACGTATTATTATATTATTATTTATAAATTACAACTAATACTATACTAATAACAATCTAATATTCTATACCACATTCATAACATATTTAAAATTCTAAAGATGCCAATAAAATTTTTACTTTTGAATATAGTCTAAGAACCTACTAAAATTTAATAATTTATATTATCATCTCTAATTATATATATATATATATATATTAATATGAATCAATATATAAAATATCCCGTGTCAAGCACGGGATATAAATTTAGTATTATTAAAACTTAAACATTAAAATTTTGGTAGTCGATTTGGTCTGTATTTGGTCCAATTTATGGGGTTACATATAAAAAAAACCGTTTTGACGGGCCTAATCATTTTAAACCATTATAATTAAAAACACATAGGATAATTCTAATTTGAACACTCTAGGGTCTATTACTTTTAAAAACTTATTATAACGGGTCTAATTAATTTAAAAACCTATTCTAATTAAAACATATTACTATTTTAATTAAAACACATCTCGAAGGCATAATTATTTTAAAATCCCCATTTTAACAAAATAAAATTAATACCAACAATTTAATTACAATAATTCCGCAAAATTTAGTATCAGGTTTAGTATTTTATAGACTTAGGGACTTAAAAATAAATGCGAATAATTTAATAGTATCATTAATATCAAAACTTAGAATGTCAAAAATTAGTTCATTAAAAATATTGTTGAAATAAACAAAAGCATATATAAATAAAATATTAAAATATAAATAGTAAGATAACAAATATCAAAAAGTAACTCATGCAATGCATATGATATAAGCTAAGTATATTTATATCCTCCTACAATAACCCCTCGGACAAGCCCTTGGATGACTTTGCATCTAAGGGTCTTATGACTTTAGCATAAATAGTAATTTATTGTCGATTATAGAGAACAAAGAGAACAAAAACAATGTTGAAAGTCTACAATAACCTTCCACCAACCACATAGCAACACAAAAAACTTGTTGATGAATAAAAACAAAATATATAATCTTTTAATAATAATGTATGCAAGCAAAAAAAATGTTGTGGTTATTAAAAGCTATTGCATCTATCAGAAAGAAAACTAACCATTCACCACGAACATCTGTTACTGTGCAGATAAAATTTCTGCTTGTTAAGACACTCTCGTTATAAATTACCCACTCTGGCTTGTGATCAAGACAATTTGACGAGTGCATATGAACCGCCTAAATGAGGCATACATTAGTATTTCTTAAACACCGTATAAATAATTCCAAAACCATTAACAACATAAGGGAACGTCTTCCATACTTGATTATCTTTGACAGTTAAATAGTACCCAGTACGTTCCAAGTGAGCCACCTGCATGAAATATCCTGATAACATGGCCTTTCTAATGTTGATGCAATAGTCACAACTGTTGATGTCAGTGCTGCAGAGTCGTAATTTAAACCTAGACATGATGCGAGCTAGCTGTTGCCTCACATTATCTGCAGATTTAAGGGCCCTGTGATTGACAAAATTCTCATAACACCATGACTGGTCATCACCTGAAAACATTAACAAGAAGTTTAAGGCCAGATCTTACTATTTTAAAAGGATACACAGGCATAGTGAAATTCAGAACTTATGTTTTGTTTGTAAGTATGGTATACATTCAAGAGTGTGAGATGATCCCCATCAATATGCCCGAACCGAGCTTTAGCTTCATCTGCAGCATTTTGAGCCTCCCTAGGGTTGACAAAGCAATTGGGTACTAGAGAAAAAAATTGTTATCACAGAGGAGGTCCACAGTAGGTCAGCAGATGCATAAAGGCGAGACAAAACCATTTGCTTCAAGTGAAAAAACTGGGAAACTGCAACTATATGCATCATATGCATCAGCACTTGGTACAAATTCTATGGCACATGCCAACAGGGGGCATGGAATCAAGACCAAACGGTTGCTGAGGACAAATCATTGAGATGCATCCTACTGGTTGCAAGCAGCCAAGCACGTATACTTAAGCAGACATGTATGCATTGGAAAACGTACACAATATGCATGTGCCAAATGTAAATTCTAAAACTGATTGACAAAATGCATTTGAGGCTGCTAAGGACTCCTCAAATCTAACAAGATCAACTGACGCACAAAGTGTAAAACGAGACATTACAGAAAAAAGAAATATATAAGCAAAGTACAGACCTGAAAGCATAGCAGCTATAGACAAAATTACATTTGAACATTTAAATTCAGGGCTGACAACAAGCATTTTCCCCATTTGTGGATCTAGGGGAAATTCACTCATGATCTCACCTAGCCTGGTCAGATTTTCATCATCATCCAAAGCTCCTAAGTAAATGAATCCCTCTAGTGCACGCATCAGTGTATTAGGGGCAGGAGGGTCCATAAAATTAAAATGGATCAGATCATCTATACCCAATTTTTTCAAAGTGAGAACTGTATTTGCAAGATTTGATCTTAAAATCTCAGGGTATGTCCGAGGCTGAAAATCATTATGAAAACTTCTTTCAGTATATAGTCTAAAACATTTTCCTGGTTGTGTTCTACCTGCACACCATGACCTCTGGTGAGCACTTGCCTTCGATATCGGTGAAACCAACAAAGATTCAACACGCACACATGGGTGGTATAATTTTTGTTTAGCAAAGCCAGGATCTATGACATAAACTATGCCATCTGTATTTAAAGACGTTTCTGCGATGTTTGTAGAGACAACAATCTTCCTTCTGGCTGGACCATTTTCCATCAAAGGAGTAGGAGCAGTATCAAATATTTTCTGCTGCATAGATAGAAGAAGGGTAGAGTATAAAGGCACTACTAATGCAGGCCCAGAAGAATCTCCCAAATTACCGATTTCCTTGGTTATCTCGCGACATGCATCTTCGATTTCCTCCTCCTCGGTAAGAAAGACTAGAATATCACCCGGGGGTTCACATGTATGTATTTGGATAACAGTACGGATAGCTGCTTCCATGTAATCCCTTTCAGGTTCCTTTGTATAAAAGATCTCAACTGGGTGAAGTTTTCCTGGAACTTTTATCAGAGGTTCACCAAAGAAGTAACCCTGAAACTTTTCAGCCTCAAGAGTAGCAGCACTGATCACAACTAGTTTTAGATCAGGTCTATTTTTCAGCACTTCCTTCAAAAGCCCAAATAGAACATCTGTTGCCAAAGTTCTTTCATGAGCTTCATCAAGAATTATCACTTTATATCTTTCGAGAAGTGGATCTGTCATGGCTTCTCTAAGAAGCATACCATCTGTCAAGTACCTGCCAAACAAAATATATGTGTGTATTAATTTCAAGCATGCAAGTTGAATATACTGGTGTTAATTTCAAGTAAACTACTACAAAAAGTGTTTGATTTTGAATGGATTATTGCAGGGAATGAGTTTTACTTCAAAACAGTTCACGAACTACTGTAGTCTTCGAAACGGATGCTATAACCTACTTCTTCTCCGATGGTTACGTCCGTCTCTTCAGCAACTCTACGAGAAACAGATATTGCCGCAACCCTCCAATGCTGGGTGCAGCCAATCATGTACTCCTTACATTTATCGTGGCTTTCCAATTCAACAGCTTCCAGAACAAACTGAGGAATCTATTTAACAAAAGAGGAGACGTTGTCATGAGTTCAACCAGCAGACAACCAAAAAAGGTCAATAAAATACAAATATAGCTATATTCTTATATAACAAGCGTAAGAGGGATTTTATCCGAAATTCAGTCATCACTATTTTTGGTTAAGTACCACAAAAAAGTATAGAGACCGTTAGATCTATAAGTAAATAAATAACAACTGTTAGATCTAGTAAAGAATATTCCTTATATTATGCTAAAAGAAGACTTGGGTTCAAAGCTTAACACCTACAATAATATTTATATTCATATTTACTGTTTTATGCTAAAAAATGGTCTATGTTGCAGATCTTGACAACTTGATTGGTATCAAATATTAGAAGTATATTATATTTTATTTAACATTATGTATTTATAAACTTGCCTTGAAACAAAAAAGGAGGCCTATGTTGTAAATCTTGCCAACTAAATTATTATAAATAGTAATAAAACATCATATATTCATAAATATTTATAAAACATCAGATAAAATTTAATTATTATCAAAATTTGATAGAGTTAATCGCACTTTGCACCTTGAAACTATGTTTAAAAAACACTTTGGTACTGAAACTTTATATGTAAACATTTTGACCCCTTAGTTTAAAGTTTTGTTTCAATTTGCACCCATCAAAAACAACAAAATAAACGTTAAAAATAATATATGAAATATTATTCTTACCTGATTTAACCTTCATTTTGTTAATTTTGATGGATAACTTTGAGAGAAGGGTGCAAATTAAAGTAAAACTTTAAATTAAGGAGTGCAAAATATTTTCATATAAATTTTCGGTACCTAAATGTTTTTGAAACACAATTGGGGGTCGTTTGGTTCATAACACGGTATGAGTTTGATATCATGAATCGGGTTAGGGTGTTATGGGGATGAAATTTCATTATTGATATCATGTGTTTGGTTTAGTTCTGGAATGAAATTATTTAATTTAAATTAATATTGAATTAATAGTTAGTATTATTATATAAAAAATATAAATATATTTTTTTATTATTAATAATGCTTGATTGTAGATATTATTATTATTGAGGTAAGACAGACATACATTCTCGATCTTTTTTGTAGGCTAATTACAAGAAATTTAATAAATACTCACACCCACATTTGCCTCCACCAAGACTCGCTGCATCTCTCCCCCAAAAATCATGTTTTAACCCTTATAAAAAAAATTATTGCCCCTCCTCCCTCAAGCTCAGGCCTCACGTCACTCGACCTTCGGCTAGGCTAATCCTTGCGGATGCATTATCAATTTTATACTCCGCTATCATATCATTATTAAACAGCAAGTCTAAATTCAGTTCTCCAATCCAAACAACATAAAAAACTTGAAAATTTAACACTAAATTTACAAATTAACAATGAGAACAATATTTTCAAATGAAAAAATGGATAAAACAACGAAAAGAGAAAACTTTATGACTAACCTGAGTAGTCTTACCACCACCAGGTTCTCCAAGAAGAATGAGAGTCTGATTAGCTTTCAAAGCCTTAAAAAAACTCATATTTTTTATCCCAAACAGGCGGAGTCTTTCTCTTTTGCAATATAGTACTAATATCTGTGTGTGTGTGTGTAAGGACGTTCATTCCACCGATTAATTGACAGCATTGGTTACACCCGAAACGGTGCCGTTTGATTTCTCGGAGATTACATTATCATAGAATAGGCTCAGTTGTCGGTTGCGCTGTGTTCCCATTATAAGCCCTAATTAGGGTTCTGAGTTGAAACCCTAGAAATCAATTGTTAACATCCGTAAATAAGAAAAAAGACATGAAGAAACAGAGGAAAGAGAACTTGGAAAGTTGAGAGAGAGACTAGTGCAGGTGTTGTGGGAGATTTGCAGATGAAGCCCTAAGGTCGCATGAATGAGTCTGGAATTGGAATGCATGCAAGAATGGAAAAGGAATGGAACGGTGGAAGAAAGGATTAAAGATTTCATTCTTTCGTTCACTTGTTCAACATTTCTTTTTGGAAAGAATGAAATGGTTCATTCCATTCCGTCGTTTGTTTAATTATTAATTTTATTTGAAATGGAATGAATGAATAATATTGATATTTTAATAATATTAAAATAATTTTATTTATTTTTTATCAACTTATTTAGGTATTTTACACCACTACATATAATTAAAAATATATTATAATAAGTATTCTTTTTTATAATATAAATATAAATGAAGTTAATAAATATTAAAAAATTAATGTCATTTTCATATTCTTATTATAATTTATTTTTTTATGAAAAAAATAAACAGTACATCATAAATTGGACTCTAATCACTGTAAAAATTAAAAACTAAAGAAATAAAATATTGAACTCATCAACTCATGGAGTTCACAGAGATGGCAACCACCCAATTAATCTCTTTATGGTGCAACTCTCCTCTTTAATAATATTAAAATGGTTGCAAAGCACAAGTAAACACAAAGGTTTAGATACAGTACATATAAGAGGTAAAAGACCCTGATAAACACCATCCCAAAATGTGAAATAGAATCAACAAGTACAAGAAGAGAGAGATCAACACCAGCACACTTTATTTATCAGATTGCAAGAGCCACAACCTAGGAGGCTAGGATCACTACTCACTTTACGACATCTTCGATAATTCCCATCACTCATGATTCATGAAGCCTTGTTCAAATCTGAAACAGTTATTTAAATTTTATTAAAAGCGGAGAACCACAAGGGCATTAGAAAATAATAGACAAGCGTGTCACACACTGTCCCGAGGTGATAACTACTGGTAGTTAGAACATGGATATACATATAACCTTAACAACCTAAATTAAATCGAAACTAATAAAGCATAGATTCATATGCAATAAAGCTCGTAAGCTTAACATGATCATAATAGGCATTACTGAGATATTGAGACATACCAGTAATATGATTATATTTCATCGGCAACTATAGCATCAACAAGCTGCTGCTTCTCTTCATCTGATGTTCCGAAAAATTATATCATTAAATTTTCACTATCCGCTATCTTTTTTGCAGCCTTGAACTTTTCTATAAAATCTATGCTAGAGAGTTTTGATAGCTCCTCCATAAGTTTTTCCTTCTTCTCCAACCTATCCGTCTCTGCAGCAATCAACAACTTGGTTGAACTCGCAAACTCAGCTGCCATCATCTTGGTTGAATTTACAAACTCAGCTGCTATCATTTTAGAAGCATTATACATCACTTCAACCATTTGATCAACATCAACTTTTTTCTTCTTCGAGCTCCTTTTAGAAGTAGATTCATCGGAAGTTTGCATACTCGATTCGTCATTTGGCAAGTCATAATGTCCAACTTCTTCTATATTAATATTTTCTTCCACCTCCACTGCAGATTCAGCATTATGACCAGTTGCCCTGTCTTTGCCGAAGATGGTTGAAAGATCATCAAAGTATGGAAATGGAGTGTTTCTCCATTTTAAAGCCCCAACATGAGCCTGCAATGAAACCAATAATTTTCATTTTTAATTGGAACTGGACAGAAACAAGTACACTTAATAAACTAGTATTAATAAGAATGACAGAGGTTAACCCACGCAAAGTGGAATGTCAAAAGCACATGTTACATACAATATAACTACACATAATTTAAACTAGGCACATGATATTCTTTTAATTTCTCAAGTTATCGGCTGGTCTTTTAGGCTCAGTTAAGTTTTAGCAATCACATATCATATAAAGATAACTTAGAGTTAATTTTAAATAAACTAGAAGAATACAGATAACAAAGTGGATGTACTAAAACTACCAGTGATCATGATGTTATTTGTACTTTAACGATCTAACACACATAACTGCACGTATTAAAACTACCAGGTTCACCAACAATGTTTATGACAACTGATGAAATCAAGAATCAGACAAGTTGATTACCTTGGCATATTCAGTCCATACATTTTTTGATGCAGTGACAAGTTGATTTTCAGAATTCCATCCAAAACCTGATGTGTTCCCATACCTAAAGCCGTAGACCATGGTAAAATCCTTCTTAAGAGTTTTCATTCGAGACTCAATATATGGCTTCCCCTTCAGGCCTGAATTGGGCAGTTTGATGTTCAAAGAGTTCTCAAGAAATACCAAATATCCTGACTTAAAACCATTGTCAGCTTTGTATGTGTCATTGTTCACAAGTTCTAAAAGAGATTCAACCAATTTTTCATCTTCTAGTTCAGTCCACTTCCTTTTATTTTTTCATGCACCTCGTTCCATAGTATTATCAGCGTTCGACTCCATACTTGCACTGAGGAAGAGGACAGCTAAGAAATAGGAAAGCCTGGAGCCTGGAGCCTGGAGGTGAATGAAACATATTAAGTTTTCTTTTTATACACCATGTAGTAAATTTGGACGCAAAATTACTTCTCATGTTTTTCTAGTACTAAAAAATAGGAAAAGTTTTATAAAAACCTGGGCTAAAAAACCTCCTAAAGCAGGGCCAATTATCAATCTTGTACCCCAAGCTGTACTAACATGTTATAAAAGAAAAGAAAAAAATGATAGTGCTAAAGCCTGGTATTCGTCCTGGACAAGCTCAGATGCATATGCCTGATCATGGGGGATAAAATGAGTGCACAAAAAAATTACAGAAACAGGCGCAACATACTCTGCCTTCAACTAGAAATTTGCATGTATGATATATTTTGCATATTTGAGTATACAAAATATGCATTAATATAAACAAGAAAGACATACAATAAGCAATGGAGAGGGGACTGAAACATACAATAACACGTAAACAAGATATACATAATAACCTCTTAACCGTGAATATATTATATCTTATTCTACCACTTTTACATCTTGAGATCTAATAGAAAGATTCAGCTAAGTGGCAATAGCAACTTACATTTTGGAGATTATATTATAATCATCACCAAATCAATCTAATTTAAAACTTAACACAATCAACTTAATTGACTTAAATAATCTAATCTAATGATTCCACTCATGAAACATCAAATTAGCAAGGTTGTCCCTAAATCCCGTCCACTCATTTGAAGCACCGATGCTTGTGATATGATCCCCAACCGCCTCATGTTCATTCACCTCATTTTGATCCTTAAGTCCTTCATTATCAAAATCAATCTCGGCTTGATCGAATGACATTTCAGTCCGTATGTAATTATGAAGAATGCAACATGCTAAAACAATTCGATTTTGTGTCTTTACGGGATAAAATGACGGACTTTTTAGAATTGCCCATCTCTTTTTTAGAATGCCAAAACACTTCTCAATTACATTCCTAGCCGACGAGTGTACCATGTTAAAGTATTCACGAGCGGATGTGGGTGGATTCCCGTCATCCCAATCATTTAAATGATACATTTGCCCTCTATAAGGTGCCAAAAAAACCTTCTCCATTAATATATCCCGCATTAACTAGATAGTAAGTACTTTCATAATAAGACAAATAAAGGATACATTAAGTAAAGTTGTATTCTTTGGTGTCTAATGAATAACAAGGAAAATTTAGATAATTACTGGTTGGGACAATCAATCCATGTTTATATATAGTATCCCTAAGGACTCTACCATCTGCAGCCGATCCTTCCCATCCGGTCAACACATATTGAAATTCTAAATTTGGTGAACAAGCTCCAAGTACATTTGTTGTAATTTCACCTCTTCTATTTCGATACTTTGGCATATCTTCTATAGGGATAGTCATCTTAATGTGTGTCCCATCCAAAGCTCCTAAACAATTCTATAAGTAAATTTTTTATATATATGAATTTACATATCAACATATATGTCATGTAAATAAAATACAACTTATTATATATTAATTATACCTTGAAATGCTTCCACTTTTTATCGGTTGAGTCATTTTGTATTGGTTCTGGTTTCTTAAAATAATTTCCTTGCAACCTTAAAACCCCATTTAGTACCTCATGAAAACACCTACTAATTGATTGTGTTGATCTTTGAAAGTGTGCATGAATACCTCTCATTTTTGTGTGGTTTCCTAATATATATAAAAACATATCAACTTTTTCAACCACATTAACATGTCTACTCTCTTGCACATAACCCTTATTTTCCAACACAAAACGCAATTTATAAAATGCTCTCTTATCCATTCTTAAATTTTCAACACAACTTGCAGGTCCCTCGTGAATCAACCTATGTATATATTGGATTTTCTCCAACTTAAGAATCGTGTATCGCTCCCTCAAATTCTTTCTTCTCCTCAATAGACATAGATACATAAGTTGGAAAATGAAATTAAAAGACAAAATCATTCGCATCCATGTTGTATACATTAAAATATCTTTCTTCTTTCGAATTTGTTGAACCGTAGTTAACGGAAGTCGGGCCACTGCTGCATTGCCATTCAAATTAGCAATAGTCAACACATAATAATACATACAAAACACTGATCACTAATTAACTCATATAAGAAAAATTCCCCAAATAATTAAATTGTGCCACTAAACAGATCAGAATGAATTATCAACAAGACATATATAATAAAAATCTACAATCCAATCATATTTTACCATGATTTACTAATATAAACACAATTAATAACTAGAAGATGCATAACTATCCTTGCCTAACAGAGAGAGATACAGAGATGGTGAAGGAGAGAGAGATAGAGAGATAGCGGAAGAGAGAGGGAGAGAGAGCGAAGGATGGAGAGAGAGAAAAAAAAAGCGAGAAAGATAGAGGGAGAGGGAGAGAGAGCGCGAGAGATAACCTGGACAGATCAAGAAGAAACACTCTAGATCGATTTGTTTTGCTTCGTCTCTTTAGCCTCAAATATTTTAAGATCGGAAAGGAAAGGAATGAGTCTGTACTCTGTACCATGTGTTTTGAAAGGAATGGATTTTAAATAAATTAGCCCAAATGGAATGGACCAGGATAAGTGATTCCATTCTGTTGGCCCAACCAAACAGATACATTTTTCATTCAGCCCAGAATGACCATTCCATTCAGCCCAAAAACCATTCCATTCAGCCCAGTGAACAGAACCTAAGCTCATTGATCATTACTTGAGAAAGCAATTACGATTCTCAGGATTTCAATTTTCAAGCTCACAGACTCCCATGCAAATAGGAACAGCCTTTTTCTATTCTATTTTTCACCACTCTAACCGCCCGAGAATGGAGCGGTAAAAATTTATGCCCATTATTGTTTGAATTTGAAGGATTTTTTAATATTTGATTTGTATTTTTATTTTTATTTTAAATTTATATGTTATAATTTATATTTATAATATACGGAATCTTTATATATATATATTAATTTTAAAATTTTATATAAACTATTGATTATTATAATTTTCAAAAAAAATATTACGTGCAATCTAATCATATTATTTAGTCTCAACAATAAAATTGATTATGAAATATTTTTTATTTTATAATGTTTAAGAACATTTTTAATGATATTATATATATTAGTTGATTAAAATAATATATAATAATAATTTTTCAAATTATAAAAAAGGAAATATGAGTTGTTTCTATTTGACGTTTATATGCTCAAATATAAATAATGAAGTTGATTAATAAATAAAAGAAATGCATGTAAAAATTTGTAAAAATTTATATAAAAATATTTCCAATAATACTTACACCTTAGAATAATGATAATGTGACAACTTTTTATATAACATTAATAACTTTTCTTCTCTTATCTTTTTTTGTTAGTTTAATTTTTACATAATTACTTCTCTATATTTATATTTAAACAAGATACTCATATCCATTCATATTGTGACGCATAGTCAAATCTCACGTGTTTTTATGTATATTTATTAATTAAAGTAATTATAAAAAATTATTTTTAAAAATATAATGTTTCAAAAAAATAATATAGCCATTTTATATAATTTAATTAGAAAATAAAATTTATATAGTCTTGCTAAATTTAGAATTATATAAATATATTCATGTATAATAAATTATCAAAATTATAAAATTAGACCCCGGTTATAAACTTGTATCATATAATTCTTTATAAGTTTTACTCTCTTCATCTCAAATTAGATGGTCATTTTACATATTTCACACATATTAAGAATTATTAAATGATTGTAAGTTTTTTCATATCTACCCACATTTATTATATTAAATTCTTATAGTATTTGAATAATATTACATTGGAAATGATAAATAACAAGGGATGGTTTTGAAAAATTGTTGATAAATACACACATAAACACTAATTTGAGATAAATTTTTCTTGCAAAAGGGTCATATGGGATGGATGGAGTAATACCTGCATTTCACGATAATTATATCACACACATCTCCACCAAATTATTCTGCATTTCACAAGAGATGATACCGTGACAGACTTACAACCTTCGACAGAATGCAAGTACATACGAATAAACCCTTCTCCTAATTAAACAGCCAACACTTGAAAAGAAAAAAAATGCATCCTGTCATGATCCATGCTCTTTGTAACACATATTGAAAATATTACATTCACATTCAACTATCTCTTTCAAGCAGAAACGATACCTTCATTACCAGCCAAGCTCATGTACTTATCCTTCCTTGTAAGCATAGTGCACTCAAACCCAAGTGCCTTCCCAAGCTCACTTTGTACAAAATTTGCAACTTCAAATCTTGATTTATTACCCTCCCTGCACAATGAGGCACCGGGAACTCTATTGAGAAATCGGACTGTGTAGCTCGGGTACGGATTCATCATGAAGAAAAACGGGTCTAACCACTTTGAACCGCCAGCAGTTGTACCATGAAACATTGTCACATGAGAGTCTATTCCCACAGGCACAATATTATCACTCAATTCTGTAAACAAAGGACTTAACCTAAGTAAATAAGGTTCTCTACAAGTTGTTCCTTCAGGGCAAACAACCAAGTCCCCGTGACTTAACAACTCTCCCATCATCTTGCTGTCTTGATCTCGGTCTCGTGTTAACCGGACGGTTCTGATTGGTGATATTAACTCAGACAGTCTACTTAGGCTGTATGTGACTGCAGCGACAGGTTTCTTGAGACCAAAAGAAAGAAACAAGGGGTCTAGTAGTGTCCTATGATTACATACAAATAGAAGTCCTTTGGGGCTAATATTATTATCAGCATTAAATAAGTTGTCGGAATTCAGAAACCTGAGTTTAATTCCAGAGAAAAATAGAATTGGAAGGGATAGGTTGAATGGTAAAAATATGGCAATTGTTATTCTAAAAATACAAAGAAATAAACTAAAAGGAAACCACATGAACATGGCTAACATGGCTAAGGGGGTTGGTCTAAAAGCCAATCTACCATCATGGAATATAAGTGGCTTTGGATATCTGTCTCTTGGAAGGATACTCCAGTTGAGCTTCTGTCCTTCACTCACCATGTAAATCTCCTGTCACATGAACAGAAAAAAGTTCATATCTGTGCATTTCCGCCAGCGATTCAAAAATACTTCACCATCGAGGAATATTTATGCATGCATAATATATATAAGAATAATCTACCTTGCAAAACGAGAACAACTGATTTTGAGTTGAACTGTTTAGATTACTTAATCCAATTACATTACCGGAGAGTTTTGCAACATCTTCATACAATTTCTCCTCTGGATGATGACCATAATTTTCACTCGTCTTTTTGTCTTCAAAAAACCCAACAAAATAGCCACAAACCACTCTTAGCTCTCTTCCCACAACAACATCAACCTCCATATAATCTCTTAAAAAACTTTCAACCATCACTCGAGGCAATTCACTCACACCAACTTTCTCCTTAGCCATTCTCAGAGCCTCAAAACTTTCAGCACTAACATCCTCCATAAAGAACTTTGGCAAAACCGAGCTTCCAATTCTAAAACTTTCTTTCTTTAGTCCTAAGAAACAAACAAAAACCATAATTTTTAACGACAATTCCTCGCTAATCAAACGAAGAAAAGGGTATAACGACAACAGAAATAAAGCTCTAATGATGCTGCCGGCTTCAAAAGCCACTAACATGAAGTATGGGAAGTACGAAGAAGATTTCAACAAAGTTCCTTCTACATTGAAGATCAAAGTAGTTTCAGAAGCGTTGGAACATCGAAGCTTAAATTTGGAAAAAGATTCAACGTGTGCATCACTAGTGTTATTAATTTGAAGGCCCTTTTGTATGTTGTAATGTTTGGGAAGAACTCGAAAGAGAATAAGAACAACTTTTATGAAAGAGAATGATTTAAAAAAAACCATGTTTGAGGAGTTCTAGTCTTCTAGATTGATAATTATATTTTGGAAAAAATACGATTAGCAATGCTCTATATATACAGCATAGGTGCAATTTGAAGTCCCACTGACCACAAGTCATGTACTGATGATGTACATATTTGAATAGTATTTGCAGACCAACCAACAAAGATTAATGTGAGGGATATAAACACGAATTAGTAGTAAATTAACTACATTCTACTTGTATCAATAAAGTTTTTAACATTAAAAAAAAAAAAAGGCGACTGCTCTACTTACCGACTCTATTAAGTTTCTAATTGATATTTAAGAAAGGGTTAATAACAACGCAAATGTGAAATGTTTACTGATACGCTGAATTTTTTTTAACCATTCACTTATTTTTTTAAACGTGCTAAAAACCAGGAGAGTGACCACCCTGACTCAATAACTCGTTCATCTAACTTTTATGATCTAGAGTAAATAGGAGAGAGACGCAGGGAATACTCCCAAGTGGCCTTATTTGAGTTTTTGCTGTAATTTAACTAAACTTTGATCTAAGATTAAAATTTGTTTTTTTATAATTTTTGAAAATTAAAAGTTATATTTTAAAATAGTTTAAATATATTTTCTAATGATATATTTTTTAAATTTTCTATATTTATATAATATATGTAATTTTCGGTCAAAACTTAATCATCTCAAACAATACACTTGAATTGGAACGGAGGAACGGAGCGAGTATTAATTTTCAAGCAAAATAACTATTTTCAAGCAGATGGACAAACAAATTGAGATTGAAATGTGGAGCCAATCAAACTTAAGACCCTTAAAAAACAGAGGAAACCGGCTGCAAATTAACCCTTTTGAGCATGGCACAGCTAGAGTCGCGAGACAAACACAGAGCATCCTCATTCAAACACCACCTACAAAATTGATTCCGAGCACTGTTTTCTCTCGTCGAAAAGTAATCATCTCCTCTACCAAAACATGCCACATGAAAGGTCATTGCTCATATTTATTACAGTAACAAAACTATCACTATTGCTAGCTCCTACTTTACAGCTACTATCCGATATATCTATAGGTTGATCAAGGTCCTCAAAATAGTTGTTGCATCATATTTGACACGTTGTAAAAATCTTAAAATCTTATCTTGTAATACGTTAAGAATGAATGAACCTCCGTATTCACATAAAAAAAATTGCTAATTCCCTATCGCATATAATAAACGCGGTAAAATACTGCAACAGATCTATTAAACACCCGACCGTACATAGTACTCATATACGTTTGGTAATATTTGACGTAATCAAAACTCCTAAAGAAGTGTGTCAAAAAATCAAACGTTAAATAAAACCAATCGGAGGGAGTAACATCATAGCATAAATTTTAGTGTTGGACTGAATTCATTGATTAGGATAAGACAGCCTTCACGGGATTCAGGAGTAAGGCAAAGGATTACAGAGTACATAGTCAACAACAGCTAAAAATATTCATTGTTCCATCTTGTAGGCAGTCATGTAGAGCGGTTATAATAATAGAAATATCAACGTCCGTGCTTGTGATTTCCTTGCTATTTGCCATTTATGGCACATAGCAAGTGTACAACTTTTTATTTACATTATCTACTCAAACTACCAGCATTAGGGACTTTTTGGGGAAAAAATTGTGCTTTTCGAAATAAATTGTGCTGATAATTTAATGTTCACGGGAAGGAATCACTAGATCTCAGTCTGTGAAGTTTAACTCTAAAAGGGTGAAGACATACGAGAGTCACCAACATCCTGTAATCAATTTAAATACATGCTCATCTGTACATCTACATAAAGTTATACACACATTATAGATTTGATGGAATGATTTTTACCCTCTGGATTTAGCTGCACTGGGATAGTAAGAAATACTGGAATATTGATGGAAGCATGCAACTAAGCAGATTCAGCACAGACACCGGGAAAACCGTAAAACTACTTGTGAATATTATTCAGACATGAACAACTTGCAATCTTGCATGGTTAATGGTTTTTCACATTTTTGTGTTTGCGGTGAACATCATTCAAGTTTTGGTAAAAAGATATGAAGTTGAATGCAGATCATGGTTGTAGGTGGTCCATATTACATGTGCTGCTGCAGTAAGAATTTATCACGGGACATAAATCGATAGTCCTTGCTACATAGCAAGGGTATCAAAACTAACATATAATAAAGCTTGTGAAGGACAAATAGACAATGAATTGAATGAAGAAACAAGTGTCCTAGTGTAATCCAGAAATAAAGAATTCTATCTTAAATTTTGTACAAAAATGGATGGAAGAAGGTATTATAATTCTTCATAAATGATAACAATATAGTTTAAATTTCAGTTGTTCTCACTTAATCCATCTCCTTGCAGCCAAACAGAGGGTTAGCTACACAATTGTACTATCCAATGGATCAATACATATGAAGAAAACGCTTCAGTAAGCTAGTGCCCAGTAGATCTGTAAATAAGCACCAAGCAGAGTGATATACAAAGATCCACATTCAAAATTTGACCAAAACAAAGCAGACTTACTAATATATTTGATGTGGTTCGAACCGATTAATAGAAAACAGATCTGGATTTGTGATTATTCTATGAACTAATTGTACTAATATTGTAAACTCATAGTTGTTTCTTTAAAGCGCAAGCAGTTTTATACATGTGACATACAATGCGAAGCATGTCATTGAAAAATCTAGATTGAACTCACAGTTGAAGCACATTACTAGTGTATGTGTCTCACTAATTTTATCACTTCACATATGACAAACTATCCAGAAGCTCAACCAGCTTTATCGTATGGTCTGAGATCCAAATCAGTAACATTTTTCAGAACTTGCTTAGATATTGATATCTCGAGGCCCCAAGGGGAAGGCGGGTTACCCAAATATACAAAAAAAATCCATTTAGGATATTGCTACCTAAGCATATTTATAAAAATACTATTCATTCATAATGCAAATCTTCTCTACCTGTTTATGTAGTACTTAATTTGTTACAGATTTGTGACTTTAAATAATGTGTATGTGTAAACAGTTTAATTGTAGTATTTACCTCAAAGTACTTTGACAGCAAAATTTTGTTATTTTTAAAAACACAATGAATTCGCCAATTTTAGATTTCAGGGATTTGTTAATTGATTTAAGAGTAAAATGAGTCTATTTGTGCGGAAAGGAGTTAAAGGATGGAGTTTAATACATAACTATATATGATGGACTAATAGTAACAATTAGAATATCATAATGTCCTACGAAGAGGTTTTGGCCTTTGTCATTGTACGAATCAAATGTCCAAATGGCTATTTTGTCACAGTTGGCAGGAAGTCAGATCCTTTACAAATTAATGTAGTGTAAAAAAGCAAAGAAAAAACAAGGGAATAAGACTGACTTGGGGAATATGGAACTCGGTGCATTTTCCCCAGTAACAGGGGTGCTGTTGAAAAAGTGAACTGAAATCAAGTCATGTGCTTCTGTAGCTGGCTCAGGCGATTCCTTAAAACTTGCACTTGAACTGTGCTTTGATAAAATGCCTGGAACACAAACATAGACATTTTGGTGTCTATCTATCTATTTCTAAAAGGAAAAAGAAGGAAAAAAAATAAGCAGCTCTAGTAACTTTAGGACCTAATACCACAGGACGTACAATAGCATTTCTTGACTCTCCTAATGAGAAGTACATTTTGGCAACTGGATAGTAATCACACTGCTTTGCCAATAATATTAGGTTTTTGAAAGGTACAGATGTTCATGTAGACTTCATGGTCAATAGTAGTCTATAATATATCCAAATATATTCAATTATGACTGGAAAAGATGCAGACAACTTCAAAATTAAATCACATAATCCTTATGTCAAATACTTTACCAAAAAGGGCAATTTGACAAATTCATCCGTCCTGGTTATCTATGACAGCTAGCTTTTCACATTTAGGTAATTTTATTGACATCAATACTGATGCGGTGATGCCAAAAATGTCTAACAAAATGATTGGTAGAAATTTGAGTGTACCACATTTATATTTATAGGCATATACATGCGAAAGGGACAACATATTTATCTATTGCTTTAAGAACAGTAATTTGGTGAAAATTAGATAAAACTTTCCTGGTTAAGAAATGTGGCAGATAGTTATGACTTCTCAAATTGTTCTTCTTCCCGGCAAATTGAAATGGATATAGGATATATGCTTAGCATAGATTCAAGATTACAAAAACAATGTAAGAAACCAGAGCTATTTACTCCCTTAACAGAGGAAGTCATTCCTTCAACATTTACACACTCTAAAGTTTATCTAATTCCTGTAAAATATTCAATTATATTTAGTTGTAACATTGAGAATTAAAACATCGAGTGACAACAGAAATATACACAGTAACACAAACGCATACTGATAAGCTTCAGATAATACCTACATAATCTATAAAGGAACGTAGACTACAAGTTCAGCTTGAGCATCTAGATAGAGAAACTTTTGCTACCATGCTTCAATATAAAAACAAAATTCAAACAGACTAGGGGATTCAGATAGCTTACTAAAACTAAAACCCATATGTGAATTACTAGCACTATGCACATGCTAGCAGGAGTTCATAACTAAGCAGTTCATATAGAAGAAAAGATAAAAATTAGCTGAACTCAAGAAGTAACATTTATACCTGGAAAGAGTAAGACAAAAAAAAGAATAAGCGCAGCCACCAGGCCCACCACGGAAGCTAGACTGCCAGTTAACGATGATGATGAAGAAGATGATGACGATGCTGTCGTGGCTTTCATTTTCCTAAGTGCTTTGATGTGTTTCATCCTCGCACGCCTCTTCATAGCAAGATCAGAAATTTCGGAAACCAACTTCAAATCTAAGACATCCAGTGTTGGACCTTTAGGAGGTCGAGGGGGTTTGGAGGCCTTCCGAATAGGATTTTTCCTTTTCTCTTTCATGTGCTTCTTCTCCAAAAGAGGCAACCGCTCTATGCCTTGTTCTGGATCTTTGTCTATCAGAAAATCTTTATTTCCATACAAAACCACACAAGAATTTCCTGACTTGTTACAGGTGCTCGAACTACACTCATCCTTGCCATATCCCTCACAACCCAAAAAGTCACTCTTAAGTCTACCAAACACATTCCTTGTTGGCTTGTTGGATGAAATGCCTTCGCTACTTAGCTCATCTTCGCTCTCTGTTCCTCCACTCTCAAGATCTCTTTCTTCCGAGGCACTATGGTCCATTTAATTTCCTCTAGTTTCTCCTTCCCCAGTTCAATAATGATAAAACACCAAGGACTTTTACAATGTAAACAGGATAAGTCTATCTTATAATTACCAACAAACCTTCAATAAATAAACCTCACCAGAGTGCACCAAGAAAAAAAACTTAAAAAACTTCTTGTACACGCCTATAGCTCCAAATGCTTATTTCCTGAGAAAGCCCGCACAATTCCGAAAGTAGTTATTAATACAGATGCTATAGAAACATTGCCCCATACGAGATATTTATCCATTTCACTGAAAGGAGGATTAAAAGCACACTAAAAAATGCAAATAGTTGCTTTTACATAAGTACTACTATGCTCTTGAAATCATAACACAGAACATGCCTGAAAACTGAGAGTTGTCAACATGATACTTCTATTGCAGAATCATACTGTAAATTGTAGTGACTTGCTGAAAATAAGCTTATTCTTATATAAAACCCCGGGCTAATTATTCGCAACATACTATATATGGGCATAGAATATCAAATTATATAAAAATCTAACACCAAAATTCCTCCAGCTAAGAAGGAAGAACTGATAAGCCACAACAAGTTCGAATAAACCTGAAGAATAATCCCATGAAACAATTTATTGTAAATTTTGTTAAGAACTAAAAGTGAAATAAAACTGAAAGCATAGATGAAAGGCAAGAAAAATTTACAACAAACCAACCAATATACAAAATGAAGGATCGTGATTGAAAATGGCACTTGCAAAAATTTAACTGAAAAAAAAAAAAAAAGTAAAGCTCTTACATATTTGTTAAGAAAAACTCAGCCCGATTTTGTAAGGTGATCGTTGAGAACGGGAGAATTGAGGAAAGCCCAGATAAGGCAGCAGAGAAATTTTGTCTGAAGCAACACGGGTGGGTGATTAAATTTGGTTATATTATACAAATTGCAACTAGAGTAATACATCAACATGGTAGAAATGGCGTTTCAAACCAGATGACACGCTGGTTTTTGTTTAGTGGCCACGTGTTACTCTACTATAATTTGTCTCTTCTTGTCTTTTTTTCCGTACAAGGATATTTTTTAAAATATTTCTCTATTGGTATTTTTTTTTCTTAAATAAATTGTGTTCGATTTTGCCCTCAAATACTTGATTCTTATTTATTTATGATGCATTTTTACTGAAATTCGAATTTTAATTTTCGTACTAACAACAGAGCGTGATGATCAAACTCTCCCGTTTCATTTTGTATAAAAAAAACACAAATCATCATTTACTCATTATTTCGGGGACATCCGATAAAATTGAAACGATACAGAGATTATATAATTAATAAAGTATAGTTTATTGTTACAAATATTTTAGAAAATAATTAAATATATACACTTGTATAGACATCACTTATCGACAGATAAATGGAGACTCTGCGAGTGTGTAACAATTTATTTATTGTTTACTTGGGAATTTTAAATTTATATTAAATATTATTAAATAACATATTTGGATAAATAAAATTTTTTAATTTTATTAGAAATTTAAAATACTGAAATATTAATATAAATTTAAATTTTAAAATGACAATTTAATTTATAATATTTATTTTTTGAATAAATTGACTTATAACCTTAGTCGGATCCGAAACCGGGAAGCATAATCCTTACCATTTTTGCTTATTCAATTTATAATATTTAATATAAAATACATATTACTGTACATAATCTTAAGAACAAGTCCAATACTAATATTAAAATATTAAAATAGATGTAATTATTCCTATAATATAAAATCAAAAAGTATATTTTGATGTTAAAATAGAATTCATGCTCCAATTCATGATTTTAAAATAGTACCAAATAGATATAAAATGAAACTTTTAAAATAGATTTTACACTCCAATACATGATTTTAAAATACAACCAACAATAAAACATATTTTTATATTCATTTCCCTCAAATTTTCCAATTGTATACCCATATGATAATTATAACTACATCTAAACTTGATTAATTTTATACTTGGTTTAAATATAGAACCAAATATAACATTTTTTTTATTTTAACACCTTTTTGATATTGTATTGGAGTGTTATATTCTATAATTGATGCTATATTATAAAAATAGCATCTCATAACATACATAATCCTCTCAGCACCATTTATAAATGAGTAGGTACTTGTCATAAAATAATTATTAGCTTGCTTCCGTATTTTTTTTTTGGTTCGGGGTGGTATAAACTTCGGTCCTGTTTGGAAACCATATAAGTGACTTACAAGTTAGAATTAAAATACACTTTTCAATTCAACTTATAAATAACTTATAAAAAAATCCCAAACGAGGTCTTAAAAGGCAGAGCAATTTTTTAAAAGAGGTACCAATCATAAGACGGCTGTCTGTTTCATATATAATTTTATTGCATTACCAGTTTACCACTACAAGCTACTTTACTTTTCCAATAATTATATATATAATTATGATAGGACCATTTGCTATTTTTTTTCCCTAAATTATTATTTTCAGTAAACCGGCGTCAGCTACGACTACTGTACCACACATCTTTATCCACTTCACACGTAGGAAGCCACTTGATAATTTTGGGGTGGTTCGTTTTCTTTATCTGTAAGAAATAAGTCAAGCCAAACGGACCCTAATTTTCGGGTACTATCCATAACAACATATAATTCGTAGTACACTCACATTTTAAATATCATTTTTCAATAAAACTATAAATAAAAAAAATATTAATAATGTTAAATTCCCACAACACTTTATCCTAAAAGTGATCAATGTTTTAATGCAACCCTTTCACTGAAAGTCACCGAAGGCAGCATGGCCTTTATATATTGCTGTGGAGAAATTGTCCATAAGATGATTCAACTACGACTTCATAGATCCAGACCGAGTATAAGCAGAACTGTTGTCAACTTACAATTCAAAGAAAATCTAAGTCTCCCAGTTCAGTATGTAATGAAAAGATATATCACATAAACAGGAAAAAATGACATGTCCAAGGCAAGCATAAACCATCTGTAGTTCAAAACAATCAAGTTCTAAAGGAAAAATAAATAACACAAAGTTCAGAAGGCACACTGGCCTAAACGTAGCATCCAACATCTATCCATCATCAGCTTCTTAAGCTGAAAAGCATTTTTACTATTTGACATACTTACCTAAGATTAGGGCACTCCTATAACATGACTCGTATCCGACCAAGAGTTGAACCCTGAAAATTTTTGGAGTAAATTTTTAACAAAGTTTATATAAATGAAATCTGCAAAACCCACAAAATAATCCCTGCTAATTACCACTAAACAAATAAAATAGAGCCTGCTTAATTTAAAGCAAAGCACTGTTATGACTATGATACAATGCATCTTAACATTGCATATGGCATTCTGAAATTTCCCAACGCATTTTTTGACCTCTTCCTTATCACTACTCTCAAGAACCATATTTTGGAGCACTAATGTTACCAAATGACTGGGATAATTTTTTACTCCAGAATACCTACTGCTTAAGGTGAACAAATACCAAAATAATTCATGCAGCATAGCTTGAAATACCAGACAACTCACCTAATTTAACTCCAATGTACTGATTTCAGTACCGATTATATGCTTTTCCAAACTCTTCATGCCTGTGTCGCTGGAAGTCACCATAAGCATCATGAGTCCTTGAAGGAGGGAAAGGTTCTGCAGAGTTCTGGTACCTGTTGCCTCTTGATTCTGGTGCTAAATTCCCTCCATAATGAGAGCTTGCCTCATAACCATCAAAATCAGAATAACCAGGCTGTCTGTAACCACTATACCTTGAATTCGACAACTGCTCGTGTGCTCTTTCTTGCTTCCTTTGGGTGTTGAGGTGGAGAAACTCTTCCCACTGTTTACCATGCATTTCCCTCAAATCAGCCATCCTCTTTGTGTAACTTTCCCTCATCTCCCTAACAGCCTAGATTTATAGACACGAGGCAGACAGTACAACAATACATTTAGCCAAACAAAAAGAAATTACAGAATCAAAATCTTATATGCATCTGGCTGTGTGCATCCCATGAATAATTATTAAAATTTTGGTTGGTTTCATGATGCTCGGATGTCTGAGTAGAGAAATATTTGAATATGATGTTGTGGTGCATATAATCTGTCAATCAAAGTTTTAAGGCATGTCAAATCACTGATTATGAGTTATTAGTTAGACATTTCTACCTCACGATGCTTGTATTTTTCTTCATCTTCTTCCTTGTACCGAATTCTACAAAGATCCATGGCATGCCTATCATATTCCAATTCTAATTCTTCTAACGTCCGGGGAAATGAAGGATAATCCATCTTATTGCTAGATTTTATGTCAGATCCACGTCTCTCTGTATCCCACCCATCTGTCTGGTATCCTCCCCTGTTCTGACTAGGACCATCAAATGATTTATATGAAGCCCCCTTGTATGGAGGATATCCTGGAGACTTTGAATGGCTTGAACGACCTCTCGCTCCATCAATAACATAAGCTTCACCAAAGGAAGAGTGTGTTAAGCACGTCTAATCATAGTGTCCAACTGTGATGCCGGCTTTAACTAGGTATGCTATCTTATGTTTTTATACTAAGCCCGTCAGAAGCAAAACAGGTCCAAATTTGCTTTCAGTAAAATATTGTCTTTGCAGGAAACCCGTTGAAATCAAACATACCCAATATAGTTACTTCCAAATCGAACACATAATGCTTGAAGTTAAGAACTTACCTCTCGCTGCAAACAAAATGATAAGCAACAACCAAATCATTACAATAATGAATACAATTTAAGAGAAAAAGAAAGAAGTGTGTCCCGCACAGAACGGTTGAAGACGGTAGGAATCTTATACTACAAGCATGGGATCACCATGTCTACATGGATGTTGTACATATATCCTGCATAGTCCCTACCTTTTGGAGAAGACCTTGATAACTTTTTCAAATCCTCACGGACATCGTCTTCCACTACCTTCTCTTGTTTGCCGAACCTCTGCTGGAACAGAGATGCAGCTTGTGGACTGTTATTAGACCTTTGCGAACCTGAGCATGTAAAACGAGTTGCAACAGGACTCCTCTCTGGCGACTTTGATCTGGTCACGTGAGAACTAGAACCATCTTTTTTGTTACCCTCGTCTTTAACTTTATGCACAGCATCCACACCTTTGGCTAAGATCAACCTATCTTTGCCGCTCACAATAATAAATTTCTCTTCAACTTTAATTTTACAGCCAGTATCCTTTTCTATCCCATTAATCACCTTCTGTGAAAATAGGGCTTTTACATGTTGTTCTCTTGCAGGTACTCTTTCAAAGAAATCTTGAGACTTGCGATTAGCTCCAAGAGTAGATGGACAACCCTGAAAAAATATCAGGATACAAAAATATCAAGATACTAATATTATACATACGAACTTAAAATTAAGAGCAACGTACAGTGTAAATCATGCCAACCAAAATCTATAATGTGTTTGCAACAACACTAAAACATCACTAGGTGGAAAAAAGGCTCACTATATATTATAACTAAATATTGCAATGACAACCTCAAACAATAAATGACCTGTGCCAAGCGACAACATATTTGTGCAGGAATTTAAAGCATTCATCCATATGAAGCATTGAAGCCCCATATTCAAATGTCACACTCAATAAGTTTTTTATAACCTTTTTTTTTAATTGACACTTTTAGCTTTAAATTCTGCAGTTAAAATGTTAAATATCATCTTCAATAACAACATTGATTCAAATACACTTAGCCCATAAATACCTGAGTGAAGTGGCCTGATTCTCCACATATCTTACAAATCATTTCTTCTTCTTTCCTTTTCTTCCAGTTCCGTTCAGTAGCTTTAGACTTGGCCTCCCAAACCTTAGCCTCTCGGCTGGTAAAATCAGTTGGGACAGCATTGGGATCTCGAGGCTCCTCCTCCTCATCGGAACCAGCATGAGATCTTTTATTTCCTTTTGGAACGTCCAGTGCACGAGCATTATTAAGTACTGGAGGTCCTGTGTACTCCTTATAAAGTTCACTAAAGTCATCATCAATGTCCGAACCTTCTCTATTATCCATCACTGAATATTGAGGAACTTTACCTGCTGCGAACAAATGATAATTAATGCCTTGCCACTATAGGCGAATGACAACCCATATAATAAGCTACAGTGTTCTAAAATTCGGCCTAGGCAGTGAATAAATGCTTAGATTTTTATAAACAAGTTGGGGTTAAGGCTGAAACTATATATCTTATATAAAAAACATAAAATATGTCTAGTTAGAGCTTCAATTAATCCCTTTCTGGCCGCTAGAAGATACCTTAACCACCTAGCATTTGTACAACACTGATAACTATCTTATAAAGAAACAAGAAGTTAACAGTGAAATTTGCAGACAATACAAAACATAACTCAATTAAACAATGCGCCATAACCTACAAAAATAAAAAACAAAGTGCCATATATACTCTCTCTTTTTTTGGCTAAATTGTGCCACATATACTTGCTTGAGTTGTGTATATACTCATTCAAATGATTAGGAAAAGACCAATCCAATGGCACGCACGTTAATTAACATACTTAATTAATTTATCTATGAACGCATACGTGGAACCATTGTTAGCACACAAACACCAGCTAATAAGGTAACTAACAACGAGAATCCCTAATTGTACCGCCCGCATAAATATCAAACTCACATCCTACGAAACATCGAACAAAGTTGACAAAGTCATCACCGCCACTACTACTCAACGTAATTACGTAACAATATCAATTATATTGTAAACATAAAACAAAAACGTGTCAATAAAATTCCGATAAATATCGATATCGAAACCACTATCAAGCATCTACTCTAAAAACACTATTAGCACTAGTTTGTTATTGAAAATGAAACACAAATCTACAGTAATGAAGGTGAAATCGAGTGTAACCCTAGGTTAATTTCAGAGTTGTTAATATATAATTGAAAAGTATTAATAAATAAATTAATTAATTAATAAGTAAAAATCAGAAGAATATGAATTAGCGAAGGGGGTGGGTACCTTAAACTGAGGGGGAGAGCGGCGAGAGTGACAAACTTGTTGCTAGGGCTTCTCATTCATTCTGGATTTCAACTCTTCTCTTCCTTTTTATTTTATGTATATAATCCACCTGTGTGTATATTTATGATTTTATATTTATCACTCAATTTTTGTGTTGTAAACAAAAAAAAAATTGAAAAAATATCAAACTTTTTACTATTTTTTGTAAAAATACATTTTTTTATTTTTTATTTTATAAAAATATAATTTTTAAATTTTTTTTGCAAAAGTACGGTTTTACAACCTTATGCAACTAAAATTAACATCAAATATAACTACGCACAACTTCAATATTTTTCAAGCATTTAGTTGTATTTAAGGTTTATTTTACTTGTATTAAGTTGTTTTGATTGCAAAATCGTATTTATATATATATATATATAAAAAGGACACCTCACTTCTCAATTTTGAGGTTTGGCCTTGGTGTAATTGTTTTACTTTTTATTTATTTTCTGAAATAAATATTTGTTTTTAAATAAAATATAAAAATGGGTAATTTTTTCTGAAAATATACGTTATTTTACAAAAAAAAACTTATCTAAATATCCACGTTATATCATATTATCATACCACTCGCACAAATTTTAGTAATACATAAAACAAAATTTTGTGGTTCGTTAATTTTATGTATGATTTTGTCCATTCCAAATTCATGGTATTTGATTGAAAATTTTTAATTTTGAAACTCATACCTCAAACTAGTAAGATATGGGTTTCCCATACTGAGGGAGGGTATGAGATGGCTTTATGAGAAATCAAATCAAAATTTTATTATTTTTATCTTTATTTATAAAATTACATGTTAATTTTTAAAATAATAAATTTATAATAATATTGTTTACTATTTAATAAATAATAGTGATTTATTTTTCATATTAACTGTATATATTTTTTTATTTATTAAAAATATATTAAATTAACAAATGCATTTCATCATTCAACCAAACACATATGAGGAATGATACTTCATCCGCATATCACCTTAACCTAATTCCTGATTTTAACCACATACCACTCCATAAACCAAACAACCCCGTTATATATCATATCTTGCACAATTCTTGTTAATACATAAGCAAAATTTTGCTTGTGTATTTATTTCAAATCATAAAATTTATTAATGAATTAAAAATAATTTATGAATTTTAAAAAATTATAATTAGTTTGTTAAAATAAAATCTTATTACTTGACTGATTTAGTGAAGATTTCACATGGATTCTTTGAAATTTTACAAATTTATATGAGATTTCCAAACATAAAAAAAATACTACGAAATTTACTAAAAATCATCATCTTATATAATTCAATAAAAATCATTAATATTCAAATACCACTATATTTTAAAAATATTTTATAAAATATTAAATGGATACTTCCCCATTTTTAAGGATGATTTAAAAATTTTATTGAATACCATAAGATATGATTAGATTTTTTAAAATGTTTATTGACTATCATAGTATTTTTAATAATTTTTTTAAATTTCATATTAAATACATCAATATTTCATTTAATCATTTTTTAAAATCTAAATCGATATATTGAATTTTTAAAATTCAAAAAAAATCCCTTAAATCTACTTTGTTTGCGCCATCTAAGAATTAGCGTATGTTATGAACTGACAGTCTTTTCCCCCTCCTTTTTCAATCGGTTAAAAGTTGGAGAATCTAAAGCGAAACTTCATGGTTAATATTTTTACTAAAATCTTGAAAATTCGTATTTCTGCCTGATCTGGACCTTTTATTAAGATTTGAAATTTGAAGTTTATATAACTAGTCATTGAAGTTTGACATTTAAGTTTCGAAATTCACCATGCTGCCAGTAAGATATTGGACAGAGGCTAACTCGATTTTTCTTGAAAAAATATGGATAATCGATTAATTGACGACAAGGTAAGATATATATTTATTTATTTTGACGTAAGGTTGCTCGAAGAAATATGAATAATCGATTAATTGACGAAGAAATATGGAGGCCAGCCTGATTTTTCTGGAAGAAATATGAATCGATTTATGGACGACGAACAATAAGATATTGTCAATGCCTTCTTTTGTGGCCCTGGTTAAGGCATTGTGGCCCTGGTTTGTGACGCAAACTGGTTAGATTATTTCTTTTGTGACGCTGTAAACCTCAGACTTGGTATTTGTACTTTTCAACCATGGTCGTCGGATAGGTTAGAAATATTTAGATTTTAAAAAAATTAACTGCACCACATTCGAAGTCTTGGCAACATTTAAAATGAATGCAATCACAAGAGAGGGTGTGTTCTAACATCCCTGCAATTACACAATAATTAAAAAAATACAAGCGTTAAAAAGTAATATAAGATCCATTTGGACATCTCCGTAACACCTTAAAATTTTAGATGAGGTAGTTACTCAATATGGTAGAGCTCACGTTGGCAGGGGTCACAAGTTCGATTCGCAGCCACCAAAAGCTATGACAAAACAGACAGGGTAGCCTCATTTTTACAAGCTGAAAGGAGCTATCAATCGTCCTATGAACTAATATTACAAAATCTTAATGGTGAAGATGACAAATAGTAGTTGTCATCTGCAATATTTGAACAACATGAATGGACATGATTATGACCAGCAACTCTAGCCGTCCTCGACCATAGCCTATAAGCTAAGTATACACCTAACTGATGAAAACAATTTACAAATATTATTGCAAAGCACACTCTTTGCGTGCAAGAACTGCATCATGGCAAAGCCTCCAATACTCCTTGTAAGGGATGGACATCCAGGGCAATCTCATAGGTAAGCGAGTCAGCAAGGCAGATGGAAGATTGTTCAGTGTCGAAGGCAAACTGAGAATAAGTAGCAGTTTTAGAAATGGAAGTGATTAAGCAAGTACAACCGGGTGTATACACCAAGACTAGTAGTACTCACCTTCGTCCAATTAAAATTCCATACATTGATGTAGCAAAAGACAATCTTGAAACAGCAGAGAATAGGAATTTATAATGAGGAAAGACTACTTGTCCTGGATAAAAATTTCCAAAAGTTAGAACAGAAAGAAGCACCCAACAGTCTCAGTGCTGATAGCTTTTGTTTATGTAATATAATTATAGGAAGTTAAAAGCATAATTACTTCCTGCTACAGGGGAATATGCAATATTGACATGCATACCAAAGCATCTTCTAACAAACCAAAATTGTTCATATCAATATCCATATGCACTGAAGTTAAGACAAGTTTACATTAAGACTGTTACTACAATTTACTTTGGCAGAATCAATAAAAGATTATATTTGTGAGGGAAATATCTCAAATGAACATGGCCGTATATGGGCTGTAATGCTTTATTGGCAATGAAGAATTCATGTAGCAGGCTCTAACTAGTTTAGCAGAGCTATAAAAGATGAATTGCTCTAAGTAGTTAATCTTTTATTTTTTGCTAAATTTTAAGCAGTTAATCTTCCGTCATATATGGAAACAAATCTTAAACAGCTCAACTAAAAAAATTTAAAAATAAACTGGATACAATTTCAAGTTTCATCATCATCTTCACGTATAATCTTTTTGACATAGAAGATCTCTCTACCTTCGAACTACAGCTGAACATTTCGAAGTTGAAAATGGAAATATGAAAAATAAAATTTACAACTGCAGAAAGATCCTAAACTATTATAAAAATAATACGTTGATTTCTAAAATGTTGGGTAAGATCGTGACGGATACACATATAGAGCAAACATTAGGAACCACTGTGATCAGGTATTATAATGTTACTTAGCTAGATGATGTATAAACATAAATTTTAAAAAAAAAAGCTAAAACAAATTAATTCAAGAGCTTACGTAAATTCAAGCAGCTGCTGCGAAGAAATAATACTAAATTGCTAACTGCTCCCGTCTCCGAATCATCAACAGCATCACTTTGACAACGTACAATTTCAACCCATAATCCGAAAGGAAATCTTCTTGGCATCACCATCCATAGGAACAATTTTGTATAGGGTGTGGCATGGATGACAGATATAGCAAGCTCGATGAATATGCAAATAAAACTGACAGTTGTGCCCATCAAGGCAAAGAAAATATAAAAAGCAGAGCTAGTGGGCAGCAGAAGTAACACCGGTGTAAATAGCAGAGAGCCAACAACATGCTGATCCACTGTATAATCATAACTATCCAACCTCTGACGAAGAGGATTCAACTTCTGATCCCTGCATTAAATGAATTACTTTTTCAGAGATGCAAAGAATTAGATACCTAAGTACCTAACTGACAGTTATATCCATTTAAATTATTTTCAACTCAACCATCCAATTTACAGGGGGGAAAAAATTCCTTCTAAGAAGACAGTTGATAATTATAACATAAATCAGGAAGCTATGATATAAAAAATAAAGCAAAAGGAGCCTATCCTGTACAAAGAAAATTGGATCAATTCCATCCAAGAGGTCAGTCTAGTACATGGGCAAATGGCTTTATTTGACTATGAAAATTCAAGATAGACAACTTAAATGCATCAACTAACACTTTGTTTGCAAAATAATATTAACCCTCGGTCCATGCACAAACACAAGGAAGCCACTTTTAACCCAATTGCAGACAATCAGATCTCCGTGTGGACAATAAATTATGCTGAAACTAATCAAAATCCAGTCTGAATGTTCTTCCAAGCTTTTTCTGGTACACTGGGAAGCTATATATTGGCTTTTTGAAGAAAAAATTCATAACACTCTGGTTGAGTTATATTATATATCCTTTTGAGTGATGATAATTTTTGTATAATAATGTTCATCAAAATAGTTAAAACTTTTACTATCTATGTATTAAGATTGAGCTTCAGTTGGAAAGTTGATATAACTACATAATTTGATTATATAGAATATACAGCCACAAAAGGTGGCGCGATAGTCTATTTGGTACTTCAGATGTTTTCTTCTTTTGTAGGAAGGCCCAAAGAGGCATCTTATATGAGCCAAGCATGAGAAGCCCGTATTAGTTAGATCAGCTCATGAGGACTGTTTTACGTTAAAATAAAAATTATAAGCTGATCTGTCCGGGGCTGATTTGAGGACCTTAGCTGAAATTGATAATAGATTTTTAAATCCATGGATGTTCATATCCGATTTAAGTACTTGGATAAAAATCAATCTAATCTTACATTAGCAAGCATTTGTTGTAGATTTGGTTGTAGTAATTACCTATTTGCTTTATTATTCTACTGGTTTCTGAAAACAAAGATTGATTAAAAAAGAATGCAGTGATTCACTATTGGAAAGGAAACTGTACAAAAATTAGTTTCTTTTGTCAGTAAAGCAAAATACCTGAAGAGGCGCCACAAAGCCGCTACTGCTTGTAGCTGATGTGAAAAAATAAGCGAGATCGACATATGAAGACACCGCACATGCATTGTTGCAAGTGAAATAAAGTCTACGATTAGTGCAGCAGATGTGGTTATACCAAAAAGAATTCCACATATTGCAACCCCTTTAATAAAATATAGGAAGTAGGAACTCAGGAAAAAGCATATTGTAGACCAGATCTGTATTGCATTTAGAGAAAGCATGCCTAGAACAACAGCTAGCTCATTGTTTAACTTGAAACCGGCAGGGTTTCCCATCAATGACACGCAACCCATTCGCAACACATAATTAGTAATGTTAGTGAACAGTTTTAAAGTCCAACTGGTGACAAATTCTGCATGATTCAGCATTAAAACGCCAAAAATGTTTCCAAAAAGAACATCAACCGCAACATTTGACCACACTGAATGTTTCCGTAGTGCAGCTTTTTCTGCATACTCCACACATGATGTAGACCTTAAAAATCAGTGAAAATAATTATAAAGAGAAATTAGAAACTTCGCTTGGGGTGAGAGAGAAGACGACAAAATACAGGCCAACAAATATGCAATAAGACACTAAGACAACAAAATACATAACTTTGTCGCTACCACCATGGTAAACATAATAGAGACAAAATGGTCGGCAAATCATTTCTCCAAAAATAAAAAGCACATTTTTTTGTCTAATTTCTCCTCCATTGAGTATAAAGATGAGACGTGATCTTCCACATAAATTAATAACACAAATTCATCAAGCATATACATGGAGTGACAAAGGCCATAATACCTGTGAGCACTATTTTGAAGGAAGATGGGCCAGTACAAGATTTGACAACAGCGGAACTGAACATTCTTATACGTACGGATGAATAACTTTGTTGATATGATGTATATACATGAATCTGATCCGCAACTAAACAAAACCCGGAGAAATTGAAGAATGACGTAGATTAAAGTGGACAATGAAGCGATAGAAATAGCAAAAATTCTCCATGTCAAGGCAAGAAACCTGAAGAACAGAAAACATACCATTATAACTTTCAACAGAGAAGAAAAAGCTGGTGAAGGAAAAAAATTGAAGCAGAAGTCATTTACATGTGCCGGCTGCACCATTGAGCTGTCGATACACTAGGAAGCACAAGTTCTTCAAATAATAATTTGGCAGCAGCAGCGCTATTAATTGCCACGATTATCGTATCCTAAATTCCAAAAACATGACAATAATTTAACATCTTGGAAAACAACAAATACCATAATCAACCAAGATACATTACCAAGTCAGGAAGTGTCTGCTTTTCATGAAGATCTTCAACCCACATGGGTTTTTTAATAGTGCTCTTTTTATGCTCAGAAGTACTGTAAGAACCCAACGAAAAATGGTGACCACCATATTTAGGAGTTTCATAAACTATCACCTACGATCGTGGAAACAAATAAAAACATATCACGCAAAGGGGTATAAAAATACCAGCCCGTATAACTGAAACTTAAGCGTGCACTAAAGTTATTCAAGACTTACATACGTGGAGGTGAAGATCAGGTACTGTCATACAGTCCCATTTTATGTGCTGCAATTTGGGAATCCAATATATTCGTTTACCAACATATTCTGAAAAGCCATATACAAGCTGGATCCAGTTTTTCTTTTCAATAGACACCCGTCTATTAAGTTCCAACATATTTTTTTTCTTCTTCTTCATCTTCAAACTCTTTTGACCTTTCTTTGAATGTACAATGCCATAAACAGAGTCGGTGCCGTTATCTGTTTTGGCTACAGGAGCTACCGATTTCCCGTCACCCTGGAGATTTGCTTGACAACAACCGATCATAGTAAGCTTGCATTCATCTTGTAGTCCCGTTGGCATCTTTTGATTTATCTGATGAACGATTTCCTGGTTTGGAAAACCACTTAATTTGAGAACAAAATTACTAAAACCTTAATCCTAAGTTAGTAACTATTTCTAATTTTATCAAGCAAACTAGTGTAATTCAATAAAAATCATATACAATAATTCGATATATCTGAGGCTAACACTAGGAAATCGTAATCAACAACACGTCATATCATTCAATTAATTGACTTGACTAAAATAATCATTAGGCCATCGTTTAACATTTATAAGCTACAAACCAATTATCATCAACCATGAATTAATTAGGACACAACTTTCATAACAGATCATCCAATCTATAATTAATCTCAAACATATTATAAGTGAGATCTTTAATTTACATAAAGGAGGATTCTTATCAGTTTTAAATTCCAAAACTTCTCGCATTGTAGTACTAAACAAAAAAAATCATAAATTTTCCGAAATGTAACACACACATACATACACATATTCAAGAAGAAAACCTAAAAAAAATGTAAGAAATCAAAAGGGGGTATAAATTAAAGGGGTTATACCTCAAGTGGAGAAGAGTGAAGATTAGTATGAGTACATCCAAAAGCAACAACAACATCTAACAAATCCGAGGATGGGGATTCAACAAACCAACCAAACAAAAGTGTTGAAGAGTGTGTTGGGTCAGTTGAAAGATGGGTGGGCCACCAGATTCTACACTTTCTTACCATAACTACACCGCCAACACTAGTAAAACCTCACTTTCATATCATTCCAGCTCCAATAGTATACGTATCTCACGAACTGAGTCAATTTGTATCCATTTCAATGTTTGATGACTTAATGAAAAATTAAAATGTGCGTATAGCCCAGATTTTGTTGTTAGATTGGGCTAGTATAGGCGGCGAATACTAGGCCTGGGAATTAATGGTTTTAATGACAACTTTTTTATGAATAATTATCGAATGTTGTCCGGAAATTACCTTTTTAATGTAAATATATTGTGAATTTTTTATAAATATATAAAACAATTTGTAATCTATACTATTAAACCGCAAACTTAAATAATTGGTCCTGATCCGTCGTCCAGTGCGCTCAGGTCATTTCGTATTTCACTTAAATTGAAATACATGTGTCTCTCTTTTATTAAAGTTCAAACATACTCTTTTAAATAAAATATAGAATTGTATTTATAATATACTAACATGTTTCAATTTCCTTATTCTTCGACCTCTTTCATTTATTTAAAATCTTAACTTATTAATTAAATTTTATGAATATTGAAATAATAATATTATTTTATTTATATTTATTAAATTTTATTACTATGTTATATATATATGTATATATTATTTATGCTTTTATATTATACTACCTCCGTCCCACCCAATTGTTATCCTTTCGGAGAGAAGGTCCGGCACGCATTTTAAGGTGCATGTAAAGTATAGTTCCATAACTTATTTTTAAATTATTATTTTTTCGGAATAAAATTTTAATGTAAATTTTTTAAAAAAAATTCAGAATAAAAATTTAATAATTTAATTTTTTAAATTTAATTTAAAAATAAGTTATGGAACTATACTTTATATGCACCTTAAAATGCGTGCCGGATCTTCTCTCCGAAAGGATAACAATTGGGTGGGACGGATGGAGTATTATTCTAAACGAACTTCTCTCATATAAAGTTGTACTCACAATCTACTAACATATTTCAATTTACTCAACGCTCAAACATTTTGATTTATTTAAAATTACAATTTTATAAATAATATTTTTGAATATTAAAATTATATTAATATTTAATCTATATTAAAACATACTCTTTTCTTTAAATTTTAATTAAAATATTTTTAATATATTTGAATTCTTTTATTAATAAAAAATTCCTAAACTATACTATATTATTAATGTCGTAGTGACAAATGTTTGGTTGCCCGATTATCCGTCTCCTATAGTCTGTTTGTCTCTCACTCAACTTCAAATACACTATTTTAATTAAAATATAGAGTTGTACTTGTGATTTACTAATTAACATGTTTTAATTTCATCATCGTTCAAACACTTTAATTTATTTAAAATTATAATTTTATAATTAACTTTTTTGAATATTAAAATAATATTTATACTATATTTCTTCTACACAACTTGAAACACACTTTTTAAATTTTTAATTAGAATATACTATATCAAACAAATATATTATACCTACAACTTAATTTAGAACATATATATTATACATACAACTTTATCATCAGTGGAGTTCTCTTTCTTAATAATAAAATGAAATAAATTATCATATTAAATTAAATATTTAAACCATATAATATAATTATTTTATACTGTATATATTATACATACAACTCTTGTTAGGAATGCAAACACTGATGATTGTCAGAGAATACCAAACAAAGTTTATGCTGACGTCATCAGAGATTAAGGAAGCTGTCGGTCAGAGTTTACTCTAACAGAGAATGCTCAAATCAGAGAATGACAAACCGACAAAGATTAGCTTCAGAGTTTACCGGAAAAGGGAACAGACAAATCATAGTCTGATTTGGATAGTAAGAAGGAATTCGAGTGCAAGTCTAAATTGCCTTATTAAAGCTATTCTATTTCCATTCTGATTTGTAATTGTATTTGTAGCTGTGTCTATATAAACACAAAGATAGGTTATAATTCAATGATCGAATTTATTCAAGCAATATTCTTATAACCTAGCAGCTCTTGAGAACAAAGAACTTCTTGAGAAAGTTTTGTAATACATTCATTATGTTTAATACAAAACAACGTTCATCTTTTACATACTTGTGATCATAATTCGATTTATTAGTACTATTACATTCAACCCCCATGAGAATCATGTTGTCGAAGTCATTGCTGTTAGAAAACTTTTCTACATCTTGGACGTTATTATAGCAGGCTTATAACCAGTGCAAAGTACGAGCTACATTAATAAATTTTATATTAATTAATTTAATATAGTGATTTATTTTATTACTAATTTTTTATATATTATTATGTTATATTGATTTTTTATTTTAATATTCGTGAGATATGATTAATATGTTGTGATTTAAAATAAATTAAAAAGCGGTGATGAAATTGAGTTAAATGTTAATACAATTATATTGGATAAAAATTATATTATAATATTAATCCTAAAATAGAAATTATATTCTATAATTTAAATATGAAATAATATTACCCATGAATAGTTGTATAAAAAAACACTATACCGATGCTAGAGTTGTTTCCCAGATAATCAATCTATTACAGAGGTATTAATTTAACTCATTTCACTTTAAACAAATTAGTTACTAATTAATCATGAGTTATTTAATTTGTAAGATGGTACGGTTTAAATAAAAGGTGTTCAATTAAAAGAAATGAGAGCTGTTAAATTAAAATTTTATTTTTGATATAGTGTATATGTTAGCAATGGAATAAATGTATTATCTTTATTATATAATTTAAAATATTTTGAAATAATGAAAATTTTAATTATATATATATATAATCATTTCAAATGTAATATTTATATTACTAATAACATTTATATTTAGTTAAAAATAATTATGTATTAAAATATTTTATCAATTATAAAATACAACTCATTTTTTATACTAAATAAACATAAATAAAAATATTAATAAGAATAAATTTATTTATTAAAAAAATTAAATATATATAATTTTTAAAATAAAACAAAACTTAAATTTAATCATAATCAATTATAAGCCCACTACTAACCTTCTTTCTTGTATATTTTCTAAACTTGTGAGTTTAAAATGTAAATTTAAAATTTAAAACTTCCAAATAAATATCAATATTCGTTTCAATCTTATATTCGATAATAAAAATTAATCAAATAAACATCTCAAAATTTTTATATTATTTTTATCAGCAGTGTAGATATCGAACATTTTTGTTAGCTATTTTCACTTTACAAAAATTGTAATTTATCTATTTTGAAAGAATTAAATAAATTTAAATGAATACAAATTTATTAATCTATTAAAAGTCACGGTCATAAAGAAATTCAAAGGGACAATATATGAAATAAATTATTGAAAAATATTACGTGCGATAAAAACAAAATTTATATTTTGGTGCTAAAAGCGATAAAACAGAAAAGCAAGTTTACTGGGTCGAGCATCGGGTCATATTCCCCCAAGCCTAAGAAAAACTAGGGTTTCAAAATTGTCGAAATTAAGATGGATGATTACAACGGCAATGATGACTTTGACTTCAATCGCAACCCCAATTGTACGACGTCGTCTTGGCCCTCTGACAATACTCGTACTCACCACTATCATCATAACCAAAACATGAACCATTATTCCGACCATAACGACTCTTTTGGCGGCGCCGGTGGTCTCAATTTCCCTCCCCATGGCCGTAAAAGACCACATTTCACTTCCGGTTCGTCTCCTCTCTTTACGATAACAGTTTTGCACTCTTCATATACATTGTTTTGCACAATTTTAGAATTGTTTTTCTCACGCGAGAGTTGCCGATTCTTATATATGATGTTTGTAATGTTGATGAATTTTATTTTTTATTTTAAAGGTTGTGTTGAAGGGGCCTCTGTTGCAAAACTTTACGTAGGAGGGATACCAAGAAATGTTACCCAACACGATGTAAATTAACTGACTACCTTCACCAATTTTATTTGTTACTTTGTTAGCCTTTAGTATTATAATGTCTGCAATATTTCTATAGACTTTCGTCCGCAGCTGCTGTTTGTGTATGAATGATAAGCAAATATGAAATAGTTAGTAATACCGTAATGTCGAAAGAGTCAAACAAGGATATTTAGTGTGCAGTCGTGATTTGGACATTGATTTTTTAAATTACCTGCACCTGACTCTTCCCTGTGTATATTTTGTATATATATGTACTACTAATATCAATGTTTTTTTTCTATGTCAGATGCGTTCGTTGTTTGGAGAACATGGAAATATTACTGAGGTTATTTTTCTGAGGGATAAAAGAACTGGCATGCAACACGGTTAGTGAATGTCTTGTGTCATTTTTTATTAGACTCTATCAACGTCATGTTGCAAGTCATGGTAAGGGATATAACTCAAAAGGGTTGTACAATGCACGAAACCTTGTTTAGCTTGTAAAGTAGTTGGACGTGGTTCAGGCCACAATTCCCACATACTAGTAGAGTAGGCACTTTAAGTTTATACATCGAACCTATTAATTATCATGTACATTAGTTGTACATATTTATGTGTGTGTGTTTAGGTGATTGTCAACCTGCCTTTCTTTAATCTAGTTTTCTCACTTGTTCTTTTTTACATTGTATTTTTTCATGTTGTAGAAAGACTCGTTCTTTTTCTCATTTAAATACTGCTGCTCTAAAAGTTCATATTTGACTGGAAGTCGTGATTTCATAGATGTCATGCTGATTATTGATTGGTACGGATTGATGCATTTTTGGCTAGAGGGATTAGCTCCACCAAATGTTGAACAAATTTCACGTGGATCATGTGTCCACATCTTCCGGAAGCCATTCACATAGGCACGCATAGTATACTACTATACTACAAGAGTACTAGTGTACCAGGATTCAGGTTTTATAGACGGTCTACCTAATTTTGATTAACACAATAAGGATAGTGGATCTAAGTTCCACGTTCAAAATAAATGTACAATAATATCAATAATTTTCATATAGATAAAGCGGCACATAATGAGTTGCGATGACTTGCCGGAAACATTTTTTTAGAGCATGTCCTTATTCCAGTGCAACATATCTATTTAATGCTTGATCTTCAGTTTTAAAGCCTACTTATGTCAATGATGTGATGTCTGGTTGTTTTAATCTGCAAATGTAAATCTATTAAGGCATGTTCTGATATATAGTTGGCTCCAAATATATTTGTTTCTCGGTGTATCATTAATATTTTTGTGCTCCTTTTATGTGCTGCTGAACTATGTGTATTTAGATTAAGGCTAGTAGCTCATAGTTTATGTCTTTTTACCGTAATAGTCAACCTTACATTTCTGCTGGAATCAGTCATGTGTATGACTTAAAAATTAAGATTACGGTAATAAACTACATGACTACTGATTAGTATACTTAATTTTCTATTTGATCAGCCTATCCTATGGAATTTTACAAGTGATTTGCTGCCAGATATCTATAAACCAGTCCAAATTAGTATGTGACATGTTTTATCTTTCAGAATATTGTTTTATAAAATTTTCAAAGTTTGAGGATGCTGATCGAGCGATAGAAGTTTTAGACAACCAATACATGTTTTCAGGGGTAAGTTTGATTGGAAGGTTAAAAAAGTGTGGTTGCCTCTGATTATGTCGGATTGTGCTCACTGTCTATATATTTGTCTTGTCCAGGAAATGGCCCCTATCAGAGTTAGATATGCAGATGATAAAGAAAGGAGACGTCCAGGTAATTTGTCTCCTTGGTGATTATAAATGATTGTATAGATTTATGATATCTCTATTTCAATCTGGGTGGGGTCCAATCTGTTCAGCATGGATGAGTAGAATTGCTGTAAAGTCAACACCTTGTCCCCATCTTCATGTGCATAGACCATTAATTGGATTATAGTTCGAATGAAGCTACTTGCGAGCCTCTCAATCTCAAACTCATTTATCTGGGCCTAACTTGGTGTGAACTAGTTAACCAAATTCGAATAAGATTGTTTGTTTGAATATATTTTGGTCGATTCTTTTAAACTCTGCTCCCTTGATGATTTTAATACACATTAAAATCGAAAAATCAAATTTGACTTGATCTGAATTCAATCTGGACTTGTTAATTAGGAATTGAGCTCAATCTTGAACAATAAAAGATTGTTTGTTTAGTAATGCACCTTGACTCGGCTCATTTAGGAAACTTTGAGCTCGAACTCATTAAGTGCTCAGCATGACTGAAACACAGTCTCACCTTTGTGTGTGCTGGTCTGAAATACGTTCTTACCTTTGTGTGTGCTGGTCCTTCTGGAAACCTCTTGATGATATCTATATCAAGTGCTTAAAACTGAGTTTATACATTGAATATCTATTATGCACATATGGGGTGGATCATTGTTGTCAAGACCGCCGAGGCGCAGCGAGGCACACCTAAGTTGTCTCGAGTACCATGAGGTGCATCCCCTTCAATGAGGCCCACTACTCATCTATAGTATTTCCTCTGTTACTTATATTGCTTTCAATGGGAGACCAACTTATTGTGTGTAATATAATTGTTGTACTTTGAAACTTTCAACTGAAAGTGTTCTTGTTTAATGGGCGATGACTATTTATTTATGCTCTATGTGTTTTTCCCCTGCTATATATCTGATTTTTTTACATTGTGCGCCTCACTTCGGTGAGGTTCGCACCTCCCGCCTTAGACAACACTCGGGTGGATCAAAAGGGGCACATTGTGGATGTCGTACAAATGTTTTATATCTATTTACATGATGCTGTAGCTGTAGTTTTTGGCATGAATTCATTTGGCAAATCTTACTACAAAAACTAGAATTTGTGATTCTTCTGTCCTGTTTGATCAATAAAATTAATTGTTTAGTTCCATTGTAACAAGAGTAAAGGATTGAGTCAGTATCTCTAGTACAACTTTGTCAAGAACTACAAGTCCCTAAGTTGTGTTTTTGTATATTTTTGGTATTTTCTGTGTTTTATGAAAGTAAATACAGCAGATAATAGAAAGATTAGAACAGATTAGATATAGAGATAAGAGACAATCAGCTGAGAGAGAAAGAGAGATAGCAGAGAAAGACAGAGATAGATAGATAGAAAGATAGCTTCCTGAGGAAAAAATATATAGAGAGAAATAGATTCAATTAGAGAGAAAAGAGAGAAAGAGTTTGGTGGAACCAAGTTCCATTTTCATATCAAACCATAATTCATAATCTGAAAAGTACAACCATGACATCTATTTATAGACTTGTAACTAACTAATTCTGTAATGACACAAATACCTTTACTACTTCTATTACTCAATACTAATGTACTGTAGTTCCTAACAAACTTCAATAGTATGAGTGTATGACTATTAAAACACTTGCATGTGAGAGAGTGACCTTGAAGTTCTGTCTGAAGATATAATATATAAATCTACTAGAAATCAATAAATGTGAAAGTAACTCGTATACGTTACTTGCTTTGGCATGCATATAATGGGATCATGCTTTGGCAGGGTAAAACACTTTCATCTGACATATTATGAAATTGTAGCTTGCAATTTTGGGGGAAACATGAACTTCATGCATGGATATTAATGATATTATATGTTACTGGAAATATATGCTTTATTAATTTGACCGAGCTTTAATTTTTATTTTTCTTATTTATTTCTAATAAGTCTCTCTTTTACAGCCACCAGCTTTGGGACATATACATTTAAACTTTATGTTGGTGGTTTGAACAAGCAAGCTTGCAGAAGGGAAATTGAAGAAGTATGCTCTCCACTGTGTTCACTATTAATCTTATGGACACTGTATATATTATTAGTTCTTTCTTGTCATATTTTGTTTTAGATGTGCCTAAAGGTGTACTTGCTTTATGCTTACGCCTCCTTTGCTGCTTTTCCTGCACAACATGCTGGTCTAAGTGCGCTTGTTTATAGATGCTTACTAGAATAGTTCGAAGTTTAAATTCTCGTGCTTAGTTTCATTACCGGCATTTGAACTGGTCTATCACAGATTGCAGTATCCAAAAAGAAAGGGAAAATTATGTGATTTAAGTACAAATCCATCTCTACAGATAACTATTTATTTTACTGTAAAAAGAATCGTGATATATATAAATCTATGCTGAAGATTTTTTTTACATCTGCTTATTGTTATTGTCGCTAGGGTATTTCAAGCCTTAAACTCTAACATGATGTTGTATAATATTTCCACAATACTATCAGATATTTTCCCCTTACGGTCTTGTTGAAGATGTCTTCATAGCTCTCGATGAATTCAAGCAAAGTCGTGGTGAGTTCATGTATTTTCCCCTTACGGTCTTGGTCTTGTTCATGTATTTTGAACTTAGCATTTCAAAATAGCTCCATTCATGTATTTTATTTTTAAATTAGACCTGCATTTATGATATTTTGACCAATTTACTTCTGGTCTGCTTTTAGGATATGCGTTTGTTCAGTTCTCACATAGAGATATGGCAGTTGCTGCGATCAATGCATTACATGGAGTATACATAATGAGAGTAAGACACTTCGAGTGTTATCACTCCCATTGATATTCTTCCAAAAATCATGTTGGATGATAGTATGATACCATAATACCAAAACAACAAAACATTGAAGAATACTGTTCTCGTAAAATTTATTTGTTTGTCATGCAGGGTTGCAACCAGCCATTAATTGTTCGATTTGCAGATCCTAAGAAGCCCAGAACTGAAGACTCAAGGTTCAAGCCAGCACCTCCTAACTAAAATAAATTAATTGTTCTACCTAATTTCATTGCACTAAGATTCATGATAGAGAAGATTTTGATTCATAATCTGTTAACTGTCTCGCTGATCTCTTTAAGCAAATGCCCCTTAACCCACCAGCCTCGAAGCTAAACTCATGAAAAGAAGCAGCATAATTTTTTATCTTGTGCTTCTTAAGAAAGTGTGTTGGCGTGTTTCATGCTTAAATGTCGATTGATCTCAGATGATGCCCTTCCAACGTCAAATAATGTTATAATATGAATAGATTTTTGTTTTTTACTTAACTTGATCGCTAAGTACAAGTGGTGACTCCTGCTATCAATAGTAATTAAAATTTTAGCACTTTGTAGTTTCATATAATATTATGAAGCTCACTTCCTTTCACTCTATTTGATATTTGTATCAGGTGAATGTTCTTAATGGTTTTTGCTTGCTGCAGGCCGTTACCATATTTTAACGATCTTCCAAATCGGTACAGAATGCCCAATACATCACATCAGGTTAGTTTATATTGGTATTTTGTGCCAAAAATAATAAAGTGCAGAAGTCAAAGGGCTGTTTATTTATTTTATTATGCTGTATCACACTCTTAATTTTTGGGGGATTTTCAAAAGGTATAAGTGTAAAAGTTATTGACTTAATGCTAGTATTCGTAGTCTTTTCGAACTGGAAGGTTGCATGTGATAGGTTATAGCATTGTACAGGTCTCAACTTCAATGGGGCATTGTGCTTCTCCCGAGCCTTTTAGCGATGACCCAGCAGATTCTAAAGATTGTGATTGGAGTGAGCATGTTTGTCCAGATGGATACTTGTACTATTACAATTGTGCAACTTGTGAGAGCCGGGTCAGTTCCTGACAGAATTATGTTTGAACTGTTTCTTATCCTGGTTTATACTCACAGAATTGCTAAATTATATACTGGTTTGATGATTAGTGGGAGAAACCGGAGGAATATTTGTTTTATGAACAACAATTACAAAAGAACCTGGAGCAAGGAAATCCTCAGCGTAAACAGCCATACATGTCATGTTCTCAGAATCATTCAACTGATCAAGGTTTTCAAATGCAACAGGTTTAGCTTCAGATGTAGCTTCCACACTGAAAAATTAAGATCACATCTCTTAGCTGTACTGGTCAGTTTACTTTTTCGTTTCTTTTTTTGTACTGCATTTTAGTTGTGAAATTAATTTGTGCATCACTTACAGTTGCCATCATATGTTCTATTTTTCGCTGAACAGCAGTATCAGAGTTGGTTCTGATAGACTACGTTATTTTTTTTTTGTTTTCATTAGAAAGAATGCTTCTGTAATACAATTTTAAACCTTTTTTTATGTAAATAGTATATTAGAGGAATCAGGAGGAAATAGTTTAATTCTGCTGTCTGTTTGTACTTTTTTGCATTGTTAATCTAACATATGATTGAGCTTACGTCTACTAGGTTTTCATATAAACTGTGTTTACCAGCAGTAGTTATATTTCCAGTACACTTAGCCTTGCACTTGTGTAATATTTTCTTAAATAAAAAAGAAAAAACTTTTGAAGTACATAGAAGAGCTTCTATTGTATATGGCTAGGAAAAATCAAACATTTACGATGATTGTATCATCTGTTAGCGGTCTCTTCTACGGCTTTATTCTACCTGAATCCTTATATATGTACCCTGTAATACATATGCTTCTCTTGATGTGTAAAAAGGATAGCAGGGGTCAGTTTCGGTGCATATTACACTGGTTGATATTTAAATAAACATTGTGGATATAGTCATCTCAGTTATAGGAAATTTGCTAAGAAAAGGTGAAGGACAAAAATAATCCTGAAGCTGAGAAATACAGGAATATTATAGTAATGTACTATTACATGTAGAAATTGATTGATTTACTTATAATGAATTGGATTCTTATTTGTTCCCTGACAGAAATAGAATTGGAGATACACCCATCCAGTATTTATCAATGATATCATAGAAGGCACTACATGTTTAAATGCATGAAGTGAAATTTCACATTGAGCTAGGGCTAGCTCTATTTACATGAAATGTCTTTAAATCTAAGCATTAGTTTGAGAATAACATGTAGCTTAGTTAACAACAGATAAGGTCCGAAACTACATCCCCCCCCCCCCAAAAAAAAAGGGTTCGTCGGTGTGTAAAAACACTGAAACCTCGAGCGGAGATGCGAGGCTGTGGAATGGTGGAAGGGAGGTAGTGGTTGAGGGTGCAGTAATTTACTAAAGGATAAAATTATGTCAGTGTTCAGTAGTCGTTGAAATCCTTTTTTTATACGTTTTGCCAAATCTCTGTGCATTTATTGCTCTCACATTTATTTCTCCCACATATTCTTCTCATCCTCTCTTACTTAAAATGGGTTCTCTACTTCCTACCTTAATCTCTGCTGCTCCCCGTTATATATATATATATATATATATATATATATATATATATATAATATAGAGTATAATAATTCTCGGTCCACCGTACAGTTCTAATCACAAACATACTGTTTGACAGACATTAAAATAGTTAGTTGATTGCATTTTTGCAGTATCATACATATAATTCTATTGTTCGATTACAGAAATTAAAAGTGACTTTTCATTAACAATATAGCTGGAGAGAAGTATTAACTGAAAATTTATTTTACAATTTTGATTATTTTAGACACCTCTGTTATTGTTTGATTTTTTACCAGGAGAAAGAGTAGAAAGTAAATTCTTGTGAAGGATTCCTAGTAAATTTATCGTGGAGAAGAAAAATCACTTGTTGCTGTTCATCTCGTCATTAGATTATTATATGGAACAAGAAGATAAAATAATAATCACGTTTTGATGCAGTTTAAGTAGAGGCCTAATCCGTTTGCTAAAGTTCGTAAAGAATAATATAGTGGCCATTTGGGGTCCTTAAATTTAAAATAAGTAACTTATTTTATTTTCATTTTTTATATATTTTCATATTTTTTTCAAAGATAAATATTTATTTTAAAATTTTAAAACCAAATATTATTTTCAAAATAAAAAATAAGTTACTTATTTTAAAAAAAATACATACATCCTTATTTTTTTCCGGAAATAAAGGCTTATTTCCGGAAATAAGCCGCAGCCAAACAGCCCCATAATTTGATCAAGTAATTATACCGTTATATGGTGGGGTGACTCGCACAGTCACCATCTTTAATATTTAATTTATACATAAAATAAGATTACGTACCTGAATTTGGTCCAATTATCTGCACAAAATAATGCTAAACCCCACCTTATCGCTCTCTCGCCGCTTTTGATAGTCAAAGGTAAAATTCTTTCACAAAAACAACTGCTTACTGCTGTTATACGAACATGATTTATAAGTGTGTCTATTACTGTGATCTGATAAATGAATTCCTGTGAATAATTTTATTTAATTATTTTAACATATAAATATATAATTGAAATAATGTATTATCAATATCGATAAATGAATAAAAAAATTTGATTAGAGCTTTTCTAGCCATGAAGGTTTAACATCTAACTAGGTTTAGGTCGTTGCTCGTTAGACGATCGCATAGCACAAGTAGTAATTGATTTATCCTCCCAAATTCGATTATGCCTCACCCGAGATTATTCAAAAAATATATTTAATTATAGTATATTACAAAGGCAATTAAATAGAACTGGCAAAATTAAGAAGCTTGAACTTGTATGTACGGAATATATATGAAGAAATATACAACATATGAAGAACGTAAGAAACCAGTATCTTGATTGGATCAAAGACCCACCATGTCAGACTGCGAGCCATCAGGGTTTGCAAGAAGCTACTAAAACAAAGAAATAAAGGGAATTGCATCAGTTACAAAGGACCGTCTACAATTAAGCTACAAGATCTAGACAGAGTTACCGAATACATATTTATATTAGTCGTATATATGAAAGCTGATGTTATGCATCTACTGATGATCTTCTGTTGTTACAATGGAAGGCACAATATCTTGTAGAAGACCATTGTCTCTTAAGAAGGCCATGGCTGAAGGAGATCCGAATCCGAATCCGAAACCGAAACCTCCACCGTCCATATTAGCAAGAGCATTAGGATAATTATTCACCATCATATTAAGACTACAATTTGAAGGCAATGCTAAATTGTTCAAGTGTTGCTGGTGCGGCATCATTAGGTTATTCATATGAATATTAGCAGGGAAATTCAAGGTAGACATATTAGAAACCGGGGAAATTCCAGTACGAATACCTCGAGGCATCACTGGACTTTGATGTGTATGTTGGCCTTCGTATGTTGTCACAACTACGCCCGGATCATTATAAGAACGTTCTACTCTTTTCTTCACATTACATGAGGTACTAGTACAGCGATAATAACTCCTGCAAATCCCAGCATTTAAATTAATATATATATATATATATATATAAACTGTAGCTTTTTATGTTAATAAAGATGAGCATGCAATTCAGTTTTAAACGAAAAGGCAAACATTTACAGTAATTTTTAACATTCGAGAATAAATTGAGAAAAGGAAGTAGTAGTAGTAGTAGACGACTAGTAGTACCTAGGAAAAGGGCTGTTTTTCACAGCTTTTTGGCCGTACTTTCTCCATCTGTACCCATCTTCCAGATGATCAACTTCACTCTTTGTCATGAATGCAAATCTTGGCTCTGTCTGCTTTTTCTTCTTCTGGCTTCCACTCTTCTTCTTGGCTTTTAACCTAAATCCCCCCCAAAACAAAACCAAATCAACAAACTAACTAAATTTCACTTTTCCACAAATACCATTTACTTTCTTTTCTACCCAATAAATTATTAATAGTAGTGGTAAATAAATAACTTACTGTGGTTTAGTGAGTTTGTGTTGCTGTTCCTCTTCCTGCTCATCAACCACAACTTTACTCTTTTCTTCCCCACAAGAAACAGATGAAAGTGAAGAAGAGTTGGGAGTTGCAGGATTATTCAAAACTTGTGATGAATCTTGAAGAGGATTCACTGAACCCACTTGAGTTTGATTATCAAGTGGGCCCCTTCCCACTACAAGTTGTTCTGATGTCAAAATATCAAAGATTGAACTAGTAGTACAAGTAGTGTTAAAATCTTCAAGGCCCAGCAACTCCATGAACCCTACAGAGCTCTTCTGATCACCAAACCCTAACATATCAGATAACATTAATGGGTAGTTGTTATGATTAGCAGCATCTTCCAGTACAGAACTCTTCTGAACCTCTTCTAGTTTCACTGTCTGCTTCATCTCCATGTTGCAAGTATAGAGAGAGAGAGAGAGAGAGAGAGAGAGATGGGGTAATGAATGCAAATAGAGAGGATGAGGTGAATTTAGACAGTGTTGACTGACAGGTGTCGGTGAAGGATTTGTACGAAATATACCAAACAAACAAAAAGAGGGGGGCTGGTGAGAGTGCATTAAATGCAGCAAGCAGAGTGGTAGTGGTCTACGCTTTCATACCATGGGTTTGACCGGTAATCTGGTTACTGTGTGAACCCGGTCTTTGTGTACGTGATTTATTACGGCATATACAAAGTTTGAGTTTGGCTCTAGTAATCTAGTACAGTAGTACGTATGTGCATGTCAACTAGAGCATTTCCTCATATATATATTGAATAATTATTGGACCCTTTATTATCGATTCCACCTCAAATCACGCCCCAATTGCACGGGTTTGTATATAAAATTACTATTCCAAATTAATCTCTTGTGGATTCACTACATAATGAATACGAGTACTATGCTTGGTATAGAGTCAAAAAAAAAATAGAAGATAAGTAATTCTTTTATATCGAAATTACTATTGACGATGCCACACGTGTTAGCTTGGAAGCTTGTAGACTACTGCGTTGCATATAGTGCTTCTTGACCTGGTCACTAGTATTTTATGCACCTTAATTAAATTTATTTATTCATTTTATACGTAAAGGAAAATGTAACACTGGACTGGACTCCCACGTAGAAATATTTGGAGTTTTAGTTTAGTATATATAAAATAAATATTATTTTCAAGTGTATTAATAAATTTGTGAATTATTCAAATTATTATATTTGGGTCAATTTTCTCTACACTTATTCGTGATACGGTTTAGGACTTGACCCGAATTGTCACAAAGAATCTAAAATAACTTCAGATAATGTTTAGAAATATGAAATTTCTTAAATATTCAAATATTAGTATAATTTTACTAATTATTTGTCTAATTTGACTTTTCTATGTATTTTAAAATATATTAAATACATAGATTTGTTAAACTTTTTTTATAAATAATTGTATAGCTCTGTGTTCAATACACCAAAATAAGCAAGTAATTTACTCTCTACATTTTAAAATAATAATTATTTTGACTTTTGATATGTATATTAGAGTGTAAAAAAAATTAGTTAAATTTATTATAAAATTTAATTTTTTAAATTTAATAAAAAATTTGATTATATTTTTAATCCAACATATTTGTCAAATATTAAAATAATTATTATTTTGTAACTGAGAAAATGGAACGCACAGAGTCGTTTGAGAAGTATTTGAAAGTAGTTTAGTGCAATAATACAGCGAGACGAGAATTGATTGGCAATTTGGCATTGCGACTATCGGACATATATCAGATAGTAACACTCTTTTGTTTCGTACGGGTAGATTTTTCGTACAACAAATTATATGGGTTGAATACAATGAAATAGAATACAAATTAGAGAGTTATATGTCTTGTATTAAATTTAATAATATATAATATGAAAAAAGTAATGTAGAATATTCTCCATATAGTACTCCATATAAAATTCTTCGTATAACTTTTGCCTATATATATATATATATACACGTATAAATACTATATACACATGTATCCATAGTCAAATACATACACATTTTAATAGCAATTTTAAATAAACACACATTTAAACTAAACCCACATCCAGCTCGCATCGCTCAAAAGATGACAAAATATTCTAAGGCCATCGGCCTAGCGTGAGGTCGCATCGCTAGCTCACCAGTCTTAGACTCATTCAGCTTCAAGAAGGAAGAGAGAGGAGAACCGACCCCCAATCCGGTTCACTTCTCATCACCTCTCAGGTTGCATCGACTTGACAGAGAGGCCGTCAACCCGGCTCAATGCATCCTGGTCGCTTCGCTAACACGAAGTACTTATCACATATTTCTTATAACTAGCGGAAAAGCTCCTAGTTTCATGGGCTGACCTCACTTGATATTATTTGTTAATCTGAAGACTGTAGAAGGTCCTCACGAGGTAATATCTCAACATACTTATTTATTTGAAAACAGCTAGCCCCACGTGCTCTCATCTCATCAAGGGATCCGATCAGGATCACTTATACATACTGCTCCCGCGAGACCACATCGCGTACAACTCCCTACGATGACCTCTTGCTCTACAATTTCATGACAGCCCCCGGAGCTTAACGGACTTGGGTCATGACATTTACAGACATCTGGGAAAGCATGCCCTCTACATCCGCACAGACTTGGGTCAGAGCCCTTCATGTTGAGGATTTGGGCCTGATAGACCGGACCAATACCTAGCCAATATAGGTAACTTATCCTCCGAGAACTATGTGTAGCTTGAACCCCTATAAATAGGATTCGTAGGCCTCTTATTTCAGTTGAATCTACAGTTGGCAGCAAGAGAACAAACATGTTCTCTGCCCTTCTAAAGAATCAACAGTAAGATCAACAACCAAAATCCATCACTTTCCTCCCGTGTTTTTCGCGTTCTTCATCAAGTTCATCAGCAAAATCATCATATTTTGTTTCGTGATTCCAACAAACTTCCAAATTACTGTTATATCAGTTTCTCCCTATAACACGGATAATGATAATAGTTTTTTTACATGAAAATAAATAAATAAATGTTTGGAAAAAATTAAAAACAACTTTTTAGAAAAAAAATTTGGTTTAAAAATTGCTTTTGGAAAAATCAGGTCCCCAATATTTTTAGAAAAACTGATTTTTAACTTTTGTAGGAAATTGTTATGCCAAAATTTCAACAAGTGTATTTTATGAGCCAATATTTATTGGGCTGAATTTATAGTTGTTTGGGTGGATTATTGTTGCTATTATTGAAGGCCCTCCGGGATTAATCATTAATGAAGGTCCTCTGTGGTTAATTATTGAAGACCCTTACTATGTACTCCACGAGTTATCCTTGGCAGGGACCTATAGGATACTACTTGCCTCAATTTGAAAGATCATTTCTCTGTATTCAGGCGGGTTGTACTCATCTGTGAGCTTATGATGCGTCCAATATTCGGGGTGGATCTAGTGCTAGCCTTCAGTCAAGGTATCCGAGAAATAACTGTAGTGGACTGACTAGAGCTCATGATTTCCGGGTCAACGTCGGATTCATGAAGTCCTTGGGTCTTATACTGGGTTTTGAACTATCCAAACAAGCCTCAATGCAGAGATATCTTCCAACTAGGTTTCGATTATCGAATCAAGGTGGAATAATGGGTTGAATAATGGGTGATAAGATGGTCTTTTCCTAACAGGCTTCTACTTCAGCAACAACTACGTGGGCTTGATCCTCTATAAATAAGGGTACGTAGACACATTTTTAGGTGTTGGACGTTGAGAGCCCCCACCAACTAAAAAACCCTAACAATCTCAGTCCCAATATTCATCAACCATCACACTCCGATGACTTTTCGGGTAAAAAACATCACTTTACATCTTGATTATGGCGATGGATCTCAAATTTTGTTGTTACCAAATTTCTCCATCAACAGAAATAATAATAAATTTTAATATTAAACATCCCAAAATATACTCAAATCAAAAACTAATATCAACCAGTCATTTAATTTTTCTAAATGGGACTTTTTTCAATATTTTGTAATTTTGAACATTTTTGGGAATGATTTATTGACTTGGATTTCGAAAATATAATAAAGTTGGGATTTTTATAAATAGATTAAATGCCCATTTTTATTAATAATAGATTTTGGGTATTTAAATTCTATTTGGATTAATAGTTTTGGAAATATAGAGTTTTCAAATTAAATATCAGTATTTAAAGTTTACTATTAGGAATCCGGAAATTAGTCGAATAAAAAGGAAATTTATTTTAATTTCCTGTTATTTCGAGGATTAAATTTTATTCTCTATTTGTGTAGAGAATGTTGTTGGGACCCGATAAAGTTTGAGATAAAGCTGAAGCCTAAATATGTATTTTGATAAATTATTAGTTGTTGCTTGCCTCCTGTTTAAGGCAAGTGACTTCCATCTCTTACTTTTATATTTCGAATTGATTATCGAATCTTGTTTAGGTGGAAGTCGGTATTTGATTGTGTGGATGTTGATCATATCTGTTGATTAAATTGTCGATATGAGCTATTTAATTTACGAGGAAGTTGCTTATTTTGGCATGTTTATGAGTTCATATCTGTATACTCCCTGTTATTTTCAAGAATCTCAAATGTTTCAAGATTTGAGCTTCGATTTTTGCAACATTGGTTATTTTATTTACTTGAGGTTATTCTCATTTTAATTCGAGAATAAAAAGATTTTTTTTAATTCTTGAGAGAGTCAAGTTGTTTCAAAAGATCTCATTTTTATAAATTATTTCTCTCAAATATTTTTATTAAAACTTTAAGTTTTAGTCTTCGATCCTTCTACTCTCAAAATTTAGATTTCTTCAGTATTTTTATATACATAATTTTTTTATAAACTATCTTAATTATATTCTTATATTTTTATAGGAGGAACATAAAGTCTTATTATTTTTCAAACTAATTTTTTTTTAATTAAGCCCTGAGTTTAAAGTATCCTTATTGAAAGGAAAGTTTTTCTCAAATTATATTATAAATTGTTTTACTTTAAATTTCTATATTCTAGATTTAAATTCAGAGATTTCTCGGCTTCCTATTGTGATAAGTTGACGATTATGAAGTCAACTAATATTTTTACATCAAGAGACTATTTTTGAAAAATGTTGAGATACATGGAAGTACATGGTTATGATTTTGAGTAAAGGATGTTTTAAAATTTTATGATATTATTATATTTGAAAACTCTGGTCAACCTTCGGGCAACTGATTTATTTTGAGGTACTTAACTATACATGGTTGTAAGGCTTGGGATGAAAGATTTCCCGTGGGGTGAAAAAGTCCCCAAAGCTAGTTATAATTATGTTAATGGTAAATGTAGTTCTGATCAAACTATAGGTATCATAGGTAGCGATGCTTAGTCGGGTTGATCTCTCTGTTGAGTATCGTGAGTAAGAGAATGACCAGTTGATTTTGAAAAGAGATATTATTGCTACTTTGAAATGCTCTAAAACATGTTTTGAACAATGACTTTTACTTCTAATATTTCTTATTACTGAAGTTCTATTATATATATTTAGTCACTGTTTCTTTATTAAATGTTGAGTATCTTGAAGATACATGGTTATTGATTTTCAGAGGTAAGTTATTACCTATTATGAGTATTAAAGTATGTTATTTTTCAGAACAATGTCAATATTTGTAGAAAGAGAGTTGAATACAAATATCAAATTTTTTTGTTTATTTTAATATGTGTTCTTGATGTTTGAGAGTTCGAGAGAATATGTTTAAACAAAATAAAACTGAAAATAAATTCAACAAAGAGATTTTAAAATTACTGATGGATTGGTTTTTCCATCAATGTATATTTTTGCTCAATGTTCCTAAGTTAAATAAAAACCTAGCTTCGTTTTTACAAGGTTAGAAAATAAATCAACTGTTCTTACAAAGTGCTCTAAGGCTGAACAGTTGATTCAAGAAATATTGTCTAATTTGTTCTTTCTAATAATACTACCACACTTGTTTATATACTACAAGTGTGTTTTTACAATTCATATTCTAGGATTGTTTCTACCTATCTTCCCTTTTACCTTTTTCCATTTTAGAAAAAAGTTTGAAAGACAGCTTCAGATTGAGTCATCACAGTCATCATAAACTGTCTTCCATATGTGTGCTTTTGTCCTTTGGATCTTCAACAGATAGCCTTTCTATGTTGTCTCGATCAATTGATAATTTGTTGTTAAGCATATCAATTGATCCTTCCTCTTATCCATCAACTGATTTTCTTCTTCGATTGATCTTTATATCCATCGACTGATAAATAGTGACTTATCAATTGATAGATGTTATCAATTGATATATCAATCGATGGATCTTCACATTAGTTGATGGTCTTCAATACTTGACTTGTTTTCTTCGACTGATCTTCTATCCATCGATGTTTAAATATCAACTGATCATCCTTCACTTGTATAATTTTCTGTCTTCAAATAATTACAATTTGACAGTCTAAGTTATACATCTGTTGATGATCTATATCAATCGACTCTAACATCAATTGATGGAAATAATATCAATTGACTTACACCTTATCGATTGAAATAGACTAAGTACACCTATGCTACAATCCAAATTATCAGTTGATTCACATAAACACTTCAACTGATAAATGGTTTCCTGATCAATTGATATTTATAACTTTCATATCAATTGATCAGTTACATCAATTAAAATTTCTATGATTCTAAGATTAAAGTTATCATCAAAATTACATGTAGATTCCAAACAAAGTATGATTCATATCTTTGAAATATTTCTTATTGTTAAAGTTCCATCTCAGCTAGTTTCACTGTCTGCTTATACTTGTTGAGGTATTTCTTGCTGTTAAAATTCCTAATCATTTATAGTCTGTGCCCTAGTTACATTATTGAGTTTGTCATTTATTGTTTCGTCGTGGGACTTGTGTCTGCTCCTGGATTTATATTTGCTGATCATTGTTTCGCTCACCCCCTATGTTTACATCCCTACAAAGAAGTGCGAGAACCCTAAGGGCAAGGGCAAGCTTTAGTGCTGCTGGGAATAGTATTTCTATTTTCTGTTGTTCTGGCTTACCTTGATAGAATAGCCCGGTTAAGACTTTGTTATGTATTCTGAGATTGTATTCAGGATTTAAGTGCGAGTTGTATTATGATTATTTTGTATTTGTGGCAATGTATTGGCTTGAAAACCAGTATGTTGAGATATTGTGGTTTACAATTCTGTAGTGGAACCGAATCCGCTAACCCCCAGATTTCGGGTCATCACATCAAGAATATTTATTTCAGTATGTTAAGCGATCCAGTAACAAAAAGACTAATTGTTAACTCGTGTATTTATTTTAATCCTGATTATATAGCTAGCTGGGGAATTGTTTCGGCTGAACTCTTTTCAAGTTAACTGATATTGTTAAACTATTTGTCAACAAAAATAACATCAACACATTTAAGTATAGGCAAAAAGAACTTGTATTAAAGTTTTAGAAGTTAAACGATCCATATATTCAGCACTTAAATTTATATATTGTAATTTATTAGTACATCATTTTAATAACATAAAAATTTAATTTAATTTCAATAAAGAAAATAAAAATATGTATACATAGCCGTTGTTCAAAAATATTATTATAACCAAGTCAACTTTAAAAAAACTATGGTCAATCATCTTGTAAAAATAAATTTGTATCATGTATGTACTATATACTATTAATATAATCTTTAGCTTAACATTTTTATTTGTGAATTTTAATAAAGATATTTAAAAAATAAGAAGTACGAGGTGTTTTATTTCATTTTGTTGATATGGATACATGATGCATCTTATTTATTATTTTTATAGTAAGTAATAAAATATGTCACATCTGAGATTTTTTGAAAATTAATTTAGAACTTTAATAATTTTTAAATAAAAATCTACAAAAAATAGCAATGTAATATAAATTTCTATCTAAAAGCAATTGTTATATCACATATGATATGCAAATTGATCGTTGGAAGATGGAGAAAAATGCGGTGAAGTTAGATTAAAAAAAAAGTTCGTCAATTATCGGAAAAAATCAAATAAAAAATGGAAATAAGATTGGTTTCTAATTTCTAGTTAAAGTTGATTTCTATTTGAGTAACACTCTATATATACATATATATAAATAATACTTTAAAATATGTAAAAAAATTAAAACACAGATCATTTTTCTAGATCTTTATATCTATACTCTATTATTATATAACCAAGCAAGAGAATTTTTTTATCATCAGTTATGTGAACTTTTTTTTATTCAACCTCCTTTAATTAATTAAAATTAAATATAATATATAATATATTATTATAATATTTAAAAGAGATATATCATACTTACAGCTCTATCACCGGTGGTTCTTTTTTTATACAACTGTTCACAGATAATATTATGTTATATCTAAATTATATTATATATTTTCTATTTTAAGAAACATACTTACCTATAATTTTATTTAATATAGTTGTACTCACATTCAATTCAATTTTATTATCATTCAAAATCTTTTATTTATTTAAAATTATTACTTATAATTAAATTTTATGAATATTAATATATAAACAATATTGTATAGAAAAATGTAGAAATATTAATATATAAACAATATTGTATAGAAAAATGTAGAAATTTTATGAATATTAATATATAAAATTAATTATTACATTAAATTGAATATTTAAATTATATAAAATAATTAATATATAATTTATTAATTTTGCATGAGTTATAAGCTAGTATACTTAATTTAACTGTACCGTGGTTCAAGATAAGATAATCAGACTAAAATCCAAATCACAAAAATTAGTATCCTATTTAAAAGTACTAAAAATAATCTTAATTTTTTTCTCAAATAAGTTGACATTATATATGACACGTTTTGATTCGTGGATGCATGTGTATGTACGCGGGGTCTTATATTATTATTAGTAAAGTTACTAATTATACATATACGAGAATTGAAACAAATTTTGGATACCGAATATTTCTGTAATTAAAAAAAGGATTAATAGCCTATCACATGATTTTAATCACATCCTAATCATTTTTCTATAATTTAAACTAGTAATAATAATAATAATAATATACAGCATATTACTGTATATAAAAATCACGATTATCAATGAAACAGATTTGACCACGATATGCGGACCCTGTGCCATCATTCCACAATCCTATGCGCGACCGTTCGGGTCTACCACTATTGGACCCACATGAGATTTTAAATATGTGCTAATCAGCGTGCATTCTCGATGATCGGACGGCTGTAATTCATGTTCAAGATATTACGCGGTTTGGGAATATTCTGGAGGAATGGTTTGCTTGTTGCATACGTTCCTTAGATCTTATTACGTGCCAACCCTGCGATGTACGGGCTAATTATTATATTTAATTTATATTTTTTAAATTTTATGTATATGATTATTATTGATTTATATTTTATTTGTAATTGAACATTATTTTATTTGATATTTGTTATAAAAGTTTTAAATTGGGCTAAAATTTTTGTTTAAAATTGGTCTAAAAATTTTGCTTATAATTTATATAAGAGATTAAGGAACCTAAAATTCATTTTAGATAATTTACTAAGATAATGAATAAAACAATTGCGTTTTGATAATTATGATATTTTTAAATGCACAATCAAAATAATATCTACAAAGATTATGTATATCAAAATACCATAATTATTAAACACAACTATTTCATTCAATATCTTAAGAAAAATTATTTAAGATAAATCTTAGGTTTCTGGTTATATAATTTGAGTTTATATGTTTTAATATTTTTTTGTTTCGTTTTATAACAAATAATAATTTATAATTTAAATAGTATTTAAAGAGGTTGAGTGGTAATTGAGCTGATATAGTTGTGTTAGATATATAATACTATACTAAATTATAAATAATATTTAAATAGGTTGAGTGGTAATAAAACTGACATAGTTGTGTTAGATATATAATACTATAATGTATTTAGATTATTTTTGGAAGATGTTTAAATTTTTGGAAGGCGTTGAACCATACTAAACAAACTCATGTTCGCTTATAATAATATAATATAGATAGATACTATTGTGAGCTGTTAAATAAATAAATAAACAATTAATATAAAATTTAATAATAAACGAGATGGTGTGACGTGAGTAAATTTAAATACTATACTAACTAGTGGTGGGATTGCTTATTGAATACGTTTGAGGAGCTCAATACAAATGTACAAAAAGTATAAAACAAATTAAAATATTACATGTGTCTTTTTGTTTGTTTCTCAAAGTCATATTCTTATCTACAAACTCTCCATGTTGCTGAATCCCATTTATATACAAAATGATGGATGCTTTACAATTATGCTCCTTATCTCTCATTTATTTATTTTTTTATATTTTAAAAAAATTATAAAATATTAATTAAATAAAATTTTCATAAATGTAACTTTAATTATACGTTGAAAATTGAGAATATATTTAAATTTAAATTTAAAATTAATCAAAACTTAAAATAATACATAATAATATAAATTTAAAATTACATTTATCTTTATAATGAACGAAGAGATAAACATATATTTAAAGATAAATATACAAAACTAATACAACAAGTTAAGGACAAAAATTTTATATATACTAGGATTTTTGGTGGGATTGACTATATTCAAATATGGGTAAGTTTGACGTATTTTGATAATATTATTTTTATCATGTATATTTTGATTTAAATTCATAAATAATTGATTTAGTTGAAATCGAGTTAATTTTAATACTTTTTTCACTTGGTTTTTGGATGAATAAAATTTAAATTATTCAAAAATTGTATTTCTCTCTTCATTTCATTTATAAAATATATACTAAAGTTTAAATCCTTTAATTTAAGAAAAAAATTAATTTTGTTTAATTCCAATAATTTCTATTAAAAGTTTTTTTTTACTTCTGACTTGGAATTTCTCCCCGGAAGCTTTACATAATGTCGCATAGGCCATAGCTCTATTTCTAACCTACCACATTCAACAGGTATGGGCCTTACATATGTTGGCCCATTATCCAACATTACCACATTTTCTCAATAGTTTTGTTAACAAGATCAAATTTCACATTTCGTTGGAGTTTTTAATATTAGGAACACAGTGCAACTGTGCAAGTATTAATTAATGACCAGAATAGATATTAAAATATATCCAACACATATTTTGTGAATTAACCAAAAATTTACATAATTCTATAATGAATAATTATTTATAGTTTGACACTTAAAACACATGAAATTTAAATCATTTCTGGTTATAATACACTAGAACATTGATAAATATTTTTTTTGTTAAATAGATAAATTCATCAAATTAATAACTTTTTATGGTCCTTATATGATAAAAATAATATATTTTTAAATTTATAAATGTATAAAAAAATTAGTTACAAGAATATTCATTTATCTGAGTAATTGCTTTTACTATTCATGTCGAGAGTAGTTTAAGGTTATGACCAAATTTTAAATATGGAAAAATACATATTTTACTTAATATTTTATACTGGTTTTCTCAAAGAAGATTACAATATTATACTCTGTTATTCTACTTTCAACCTAGTTTTTGTGTTATTTTTTTGAGAAAACTTCTCATAAGGATGTTTTTACGTAGCTGAGTGTCATTTTTACGAGTGTACCCCTGTATTCACAAAAATATCCCTGATATGCTATTATTTTTTCTTTTAATCTTTAGAAGTACGGCAGAATAATCTTTTCTTTAAACCTAAATTTTGTTTTTTATAATCTTTTATTTCCTTAAAACATGTCCAAGAGTCTCCTTATTCATTTTTAAATATAATATAAAACATTACTAAAAGTCTATCTAAACATTACTAAAACTTCGCTGCAAATTTTTTAGCGTGAGAATCGTGAAAACTTTTACTAAATTCAGCAGAATCATAATAAAAAATGAAAAAAATAGTGCAGTAGCATAATTTTATTTGAAAAACTATAATAAAAAGTCTATCTAAACGCTTTTTTACATTTTTTTTATTATGATTCTGTAAAATTTAATAAAAATTTTCACAGTTCTCACATTAAATTTTTGTTACATGATTGTTACCATACGTTAGTAAATGTGCCAATTTGAATAATATTTTTTATTTATATTTTATTCATATTTGAATTTCATTATGATAGATTTAAATTCCAAATAGAAAAAAATAGAGAGAATAAATATTTATTTATAAAAATAAACTAATAGCCATTTAGATCGAGGCTCTTAAAATTTAAAAAAGATAAAAAAACACTTTCAATTTTTTTTATAAAATCTCTAAGAGCAAGTCCAATATTAGACGCTAAATATTTATTATTATTGCTAGCATCAAAAAGTGTTTCTAATTTGGTGCTAAAATAAAAGTTGCACTCGAAACCTAGTTTCATAACTATTTTCAAATTTAGCTAACTTTTTTAACTTTTACCCATTTCAATATACTTTTGATATTTGGTGATGTACAATACAATAATTGTTTAACTCTTACCCTCCATTCCTAATTATTGATAATATTGCAAGGATGGATGAATTTGGTTTCAAATATAGAATCAAGTATGCATGAGCAATTCCAATGCAATGATATACTTGGTTCTATTGCTATATTATAACACCAAATTCAAAAAAATCCAACTTCAAAAGAGTTTCATATTTGGATGCATCCATGCATAAATGCATCATTGGTTCTATATTTATCGATGATGGATTTATCTATTCTTGTCACATAATCAATAATTACAAATCAGGTAAAAGTTAAACAATTATTGTATTGTACATCACCAAATACCAAAACCATATTGAAATGTGTAAAAGTTAAAAAAGTTGGTTAAATTTGAAACTAGTTATGAAACTAGTATTAGAGTGCAACTTTTATTTTATCATCAAAAAATATTTTTTGATGCTATATTATAGCAATAGAAATAAATATTTAGCATCTAATATTGGACTTGCTCTTAGAGCAAGTCCAATGAAATGCTATACTTGGTTTTATTGCTATATTATAACATCAAATGCAAAAAAATCCAACTCAAAAGCGGTTTCATATTTGGATGCATCCATGCATAAATGCATCCATGGATCCATCTATCATTGTCACATCATCAATAACTACAAATAAGAGTAAAAGTTAAATACTTATTTTATTGTATATCACCAAATATTAAAATGGGTAAAAGTTAAAAAAGTTAACTAAATTTGAAACTAGTTATGAAATTAGTATTGGAGTGCAATTTTTATTTTAGTACCAAAAAACACTTTTTGATGCTAAATTATAATAATAGCAATAGATATTTAACATCTAGTATTAGGACTTGCTCTTATGCATGGATACATCCAAATATAAAATCACTTTGAAGTTATTTTATTTTTATTTTTTTTTGCATTTGGTGCTATAATATTACAATAGAAGTATAGATTGCATTGGACTTGCTTAAATATTTTCTTGAAACTCTAATTTAAATAATTCTTTATTTTTCTAACTTAAAAACTTTGGCACAACTGACATGCAAAATAGATCAAAATAGTCAAATTTCCTCAAGTAATCCTCAGTTTCATGATCAACATAAGATAAAACGTACAGGCCAGATCACTCCTCTTGCAAATGGAGTTGTAACTTTTGCACCAGTATTCTATACCAGAAACACAAGGATATTGAGCAGAATAGTTGAAATCAATTCATCCAGAGATTTCTTAGAATTGATATTCATTTGTAAGGTTATAAGTTAATTTATTAAAAAAAAGAAAAAAAAGAAATTAACACAATGACGTTCTTACTAAACCTTTAAATTCCATTAAAATTAATATTAGCAGAACTTCCAAATTCATTTGCTATCATATATAACACAAAAATGCAGAAGATCAATATGTAATTAAATAGAATCTAGCTAATTAATCCATTATTTGTTGTAATCGCCATCATCATCAGATGCAGTTGACAAAGCCTTAACCATTATCTGCATAACTTTTACCCTCATTTCCAAAGCCAATATGTAATGAGCTGTGTCTCTAAACAGCCCATCTAAACCCATGTTGTTACTACTGCTTGGGATTAGCTTCTTCAGAACTTTCACCCTTCTTCCCACTTCATTTCTTGGCCTTCTACAACCTTCTAAACAACCAACCATTCTGCTTCTTCTCTTCATCGCGATTGATCTACTGGTTCTTTTATTGATCTTGATGTGCCTTCTTTTAATCCCTGCTGCATAATTTACCCCTTGTGATCTCCTCCTATTCTTATTTTCAAGTAAACTGAGTGAAACAAGAATAGGTTGTGGAGAGCCACCCATTGTTCAAAAACTTCTCAAACTCTTTTTCAAACTTTGTTTGTGGAAGACAATTAACTAGATGGGGTTTTTATACTAGAAATATATGAACATTGTCTGGTGATAATTTATATTTTTATTTTAGGATAATGTTTAATTAATTATAGCAAAGTGCAGGGTCTGGAAAAAATATTATATTTTTTTGTACAATTGCATGCATACAAAGGGATGGTGATAAATGTGGGACTGCTTAATGCATGTTAGCTTGTTGCTTTGTGCGCATGTTCTCAACCCTAATGCACATGCAACCATGATCATAGCTCTTCATAACACTCAACCTCTCAACTCTCGAGTATACCTAAAACACCCACCTCTTTTAAATTAACTCCTATATATGTAATCAAAACACCCTGGATTATTTCATCAATTTTTACTTTTCCGTATTCAATGCATATCCATAATACATTATATTTAAGATTTAAATAGAGTATAGTACTCTAAATCAAGTACTAATTAGACCAACTCTGCTATATTAATTATATGAAAGTTTTAGGTAAATTAAGAAATTTATTATAAAATAAATAATACTCCATACTCTATAGTTTTCAAAAAATGTTTGGGCTTTTAGGTTGGTTGGTCGGTTTTTTATCTAAGTCTTAACTTTATCCGAAATCTTATATACATCAAGTAAAATATACCTCATCCACTAACATAAATATTATTTATCAATTAATTTGATGCTTTAAAAAAAATTAATTACTTATATATTTATTCTTATATGATAAGTATAAATATAAGTTAATTGTTAATTTGTTATTAGTCATAAATATATATGTAAATATATATATGTGCAAGTTATTTTTAATTTATACCAAATATATATATATATATATATATATATATATATCTATAATCTATACTATAATATTAAAGCCGAAAGATTAAAAGTTTTGGTCGTCGGTTGGTTTGGTACTGGGTGAACCATAGAAAAGATCTTGACCGTCCAATTTTAAGTGAACCATAGAAACAATCTTAACCGTTGAATTTTAATAAAATATAATTTTAAAAGAATATAGTCGTACATACAACTCTAACACCAGTAATCCTCTTTTTATACAACTCATCAGAGATAGAATAATATTATATTATATTTAAAAAGAATATAGTCGTACATACAACTCTAACACCAGTAGTCCTCTTTTTATACAACTCATCAGAGATAGAATAATATTATATTATATTTAAATTATATTCTATATTTTTATTTTACAAATCCTACTTATCCTATAATTTTTATTTAATATATCATTAAAATTTATCCTATAATTTTAATTTAATATATCATTGAAATTTATGATAACATTAAAAATTTGGTAGTCGGTCAATATTTGGGCTGAATAGTTGATTAATTGTTAGGCCTAATTTTAAAATATTAATCTTCTAACTAAAAAACAATCTCATATTAATCTTCTAACTAAAATATCTCACATTAATCTCCTAATTAAAATACATCTCTATACAAAACAAACAAAAATTATCATATTAAAATATAAATACAAATAAATTATATAAAAATATATACATATAATATTAAATAAAATTTAAATTATTATTATACAAATACAAATAAATTCAAATCATTATAAAATACTAAAAAATTAAAAAAATTCATCCGTGCATCGCACGGGATAAAAGCTAGTATATATTATAGGGAGTATTATATTCTTTTCAAATTAAGTCCGGATCAAATTTCATCTAAAAATATAAGAACTAAAAATATAAGAACTACCGTTGAAGGACTTGAGCCCCGTTCAAATTACTGAATTAGACCCAACTTTTCAGGCTTTATTTAAAAAAAAAAATTCAGATGACATTGAGTCGAATTTTCAGATTCAAATTTTTGGTGCGCGCATCTCGAGCTCTAGGGGTGGTCCTTTTGAATTTTGATAGTACTACACTACTGAAAATTTGAAAACACGATAAAAATATCCATTTTTAACTATAAAATGGTAATAATAACAATTTTCAGATGTATGGTTATTTTTAGCGGATGGATACCAAACTCGTAATTGGATATCTTATTTTGTATAAGTTGGCAAATAAGTATCCAAAAAAATAAAAAAAATTGAGATACCAATTCATAGATACGTATTTTATATAAAACGAGATACCCAATTATCAGCCGGACATCCATCCGTTATAAATCACCCGTCACTTTTAAAATTGATATTTTTATAATAGAATTTTAAAAAATGGATATTTTCTCTCGGTGTCTCTCTTCTTACAACTAACTTTGAACTTCATCACCCTATTTTTCCTAATTTTAAGTAGTTCTGGTTGTACTTACTTATGTCCATCAGTCCACGCTTGTTCCCTAACAGGAAGCTTATTTAATACTCCTTCCGTCCCACCCAATTGTTTACATTTGGGTTGGGCACGGAGGTTAAAAAAATTATATAAAGTATTATGAAATATAAGAAAAAATGAATGAAAGAGAAGGAAAAGTTTTAAAGTGGTGAAGTCAATTGATAAATTTAAAAATGTGAAGGAAAGTAGTGAGTGGGAGTAAATTTTATAATATAAAAATTTACTATTTTAAAAAAAATTTGAAATATAAAAAATAGAATGAGACATTCAAAAGAGAAAAATATAAAAAATTGGATGAGAAAGGGAATAAACGAAAACCGGAATAACATCTCAATGTTACTCTTAACAAAAGGGTAGCGCGAAGATCTTCATGTTCGGATCTGCAAGACTGCAAGCATATAATTTTCTGACATTCAAGTACCCCGTCAATATTTAAATCAAATATCCATAATATTAATCATCAAGTTATAATACTAACACTTTTTTTAAACGTTCAATTCCTTGCATTTGCATGCTAGAATTTTATAACACTTCATAACTCGTTTGACATTTTTACACATAATTTTAAATATTTAAAACATTAATGTTTTAATTGCTTAACTAAAATTAATATTTTTAATCTTTTTCTAAAATGAAACATATTACATGTCCATGTGAGTATGTGACCATAACGAGTATAATTGAACCCAAGTGAATATATTACACATGATACATTATACGTTCCGAACTTTTATATATATATATATATATATATATATATATATATATATATGATCTTTAATATTTATCCTCCCCTCTGTCCCGATTTAAGTGCTACATTCTTACAAGTTACATGTCCATGTTCTGAGCATTTCATGATTTTATCAAAGTTGAACATGCAACTCAGATGCATTTTGTATTAGATAATAATAATTATCAATAGAGTTAAGGAGCGAAAAAACCTTGTGATTTAAGCATATGAGCGAATAAGTTCATGTGATTTAATAAGGCTCAAATAAACCCTTTAAATTAAAACTAATGGTTCAATTTAATATTAAAGTATCACTCATATTTAGTTAATTATTAAAAAAAAATATTCATCGAGTAAGTAGAATTTAAAAGTAAAATACAAACTAACATGTAAATGTTTAAAGGTTAAAAATTAATAGTTAAGTAATAAAAAAAAGTATATACATACATTAATATTGGTTAACAACTTATTTATTATTTTATAGAATTATTTAATAAAAATCAATTATATAAAAAACATATTAATTTATAAATAATAATATTATTAATAAAAAATTATTAATATAAGATATATATGTATATATATTTATATTTATATTAATGTAATTAGATATTTAATAATATTTCTAACCATAGTTAAGAAAACCTAACTAAATGAGTTATATTGAACCATTACTTTTAATTTAAAGAGCTTATTTGAGCGTTATTAAACCACATGAATTTATCCGCTCCTACCCCTAAATCACAAAGATTTTTTCGCTCCTTAACCCTTATCAATAATCCATTTAGCTAAAGGTGCTTAAACATGTTGGTAATGGTGACTAGAAAGCACCCGTTGGACGGTCCCGTTATATGGGTCCTGATTACAGCTAATTGATTTAATTAGTTAGTGGTTTGGTGTGGCATATGATTAACAGAACAGATATGATTAATTAAAATTTTAAATTCAAGTAATGTGGTTAGTGTGATTTCATTTTCGTGTCAATTAAAATGATTATATATAGAGAGAGAAAAATGGGTCTCGTGATGATCTCAGGTGAATTATTATAAAAAAATTTCATGTAAATTTAATGACATTTTTATAAATATTAAAAATTTATTTTAAATTTATAAATCTACCCTTATATATTTATATAGAAAATTGTTACTATATAAACTTAGGTAGTAATATCCTAAGACTATTCTCAAGTAGTTTATACTGTAAGGATGGTATCGAGCAACCGATGGAGTCATGGAGTATATATCTAGTGACGGCGGCTGCATGCAGCACATGGATCAATCTAGCTCTGGCCACAATTAAGATAAGTAGGGTTGTTTTAAACAAACCACGTACACCTGTCTCAGAATATGCAGATATTAATTCAAAAAAAGAAGAAGAAGTTAATCAGAATAAAATATTTCACGCAAAACAATTACTAGTTTTTTTGTGATTACTCCTCCCGTCCTTATTATAGGTAGTTTAACTTATAGTTTCTAACTTATTATAGTTTTTTTGTGATTATTTTGTAGTTTCTAATATGATCAAAGTTAATTCTTTTTCTTATATGCTGTTGAACATTTGTGATGATCTCCTCTATCACATGATCTTCTGGGTCACATATGCATAGTACTGTATAATTTGTATACATAAAGCACACATTGAGGTTCGAATCTCAGGCCATTGTCATATCCATTTATATCATATATAAAATTAATATTTTATGTGAATTAATTACGTTACTTATTCGCCTTTAAAATATATTTTTTAGAACTTTTATCTCTCTGTTATAAAAATGCGTAGGGTGATGGGGATCTCGACTTTTGCATTAATGATTAATTAATTTGTATAATCTTTGGGGGAGTGATGAAAGAAAATGAATACTCTGCTGTTAGCCTGTGAAGTTTAAAAAGTTATATGATAACTTAATTTGCTAACTAGTGATTTTTTTTAATATATCGAGATATGTAATTATTAAAAGAGGAATATCTAGTCACATGCATTTAAAATTTCCATCGTTTAAAAAATGAGGAGAATAATATAAGAGAATGGTTCCAACTTCAAGTAGTCTACAATTTTTATAGCGAGAGAGTGATGGATATCTATGCTTTTCTCATTTACTCTAATGCCTCTGTAGCACTTGATAAACTTGTTATACTTCCCATACACTAACGTATGCAAGTCAGTGTCAAGATTTTTTTGATATAGTTTTACAAACAAACACATACTGTTTCAGAGATTGATTTGTTCTAGTAAAATTTTAGGCGTGCTTAAATGGAAATTAGCAGTGACCTTGTATCATAATCACAAAAGAATATTGAGCAAGTCATTTTGTGAACAAGAATATTAAACCTTTGAGTGTCAACTTTCATTGTTCAATTTCAACTGCTTTCTTATAGATGTTATAGTCAATGTTTCTACTATTTGCCAGTTTTAGTAATCGATAGAAATAAAAACAGAATGATAAGTTTGTAATAAAATCCAAGTACAAGGGCATCTAAATAGTTATGATGAGATGGACCTAAAGTGTTAACTATATTTAGTAAGAAAAACAATGACATGAAAGAAACATTCTTGTTGAGTTTTCAGGCAATGTGGGTTGGCCTATCTCCATCTCCATGGCCAACCAGAGATAGATTAGCATAGCACGACCCCTTTGTCCCAAAAACAAAGTCTCCATCTTTGTTTCTCAGGCGTACAGGAAAACTTTCAACATTTGATCTCGTGTTACATTCGAGTTTTTTTTGTTTGTTTTTGTTTTCCTGTACGCCAATAAGAGCCATGCATTCCAATTCCCTTTATGTTCTTTTTCTTGTGTATTTATGTATTATCTTCAATGTCATTCATGCACAACCTGGTCCTGGACCAACTAAGATTCTTCTCAGCTGTGGAGATCAGAAGGGTGGCAATGATGCCGATGGCAGAAAATGGGAGCCTGATTCAAAGTATCTCGTAAATTCTGATAAATCGGTGGAATCCAAAGCTGAAATGCAAGATTCTTCACTCCCTTCTGACATTCCATATATGACCGCCAGGATTTTTAATGCTGAGACTTCTTATAAATTTCCGGTAAATGGAAGCAGTAGGATTTTCCTCAGGCTACATTTCTATCCATCTTCGTATCCAAATGTTAATATTTCCAACTCTTATTTCTCGGTTAAAGCTGGTGGAGTTACCCTCTTGAACAATTTCAGTGTTGCAACAACAGCTCTGGCTTTATCACAGGCTTATATAATTAAAGAATATACATTGGCACCTTCGAATTCAAATGACTTGAGTCTAACCTTCAAGCCTTCAGATAAGTATAGTGGGACTTTTTCTTTTGTTAATGGAATTGAGGTAATCGAAACACCGGAGATGTTTGATGATAATACAGAAATGGTGGGATTTTCTGGCGGTGATTCGGGGGTGACACTGGAGGCCGCGACAGCCAGCATGGAGACAATGTACAGATTGAATGTTGGTGGACAATTTGTTCCACCAACAAATGATTCAGCTGGTTTAATGAGGAGCTGGTATGATGATTCGGCTTATATATTTGGTGCCTCTAGTGGTGTCACCAATAAGGCCAATACTACAATCAAAGTAGGAGGCCTGGCAAATATTGTAGCCCCTCTTGACGTGTACAGCACTGCAAGAACTATGGGTCCGGATCCGAATATTAATAAGAATTATAACTTGACATGGGTTTTTGAGGTTGATGCCAATTTTACCTATCTTGTGAGGCTTCATTTTTGTGACTATATATATCAAAAGGTGAATCAGAGGGTATTTGAGATTTATATCAATAACCAAACTGCATCAGATACCTGGGATATCATTGCATTGGCAGGCGGAGTGAACCAGCCTATGAAAAAGGATTTTGCTGTGCATGTGAACGGTAAACAGGACAATAATGAGATTTGGGTGGCACTTCATCCTAATGTGGGTGTTAAGCCTGAGTATTATGATGCAATGTTGAATGGGTTGGAGATATTTAAGCTTGGTGATGCCAAGTCAAACTTGGCAGGACCCAACCCCGAGTTATCAGATTTAATGCTTAAACAACAGGAGCACAATAACAAGAAATTTGCTCCAAAGAAAAGCTACACAAGTGCAATAATTGGTGGAGCTGCAGGTGGTGCTGCTGCTTTCGGCATTGCAGCTGCCATAATATTTGTTGTCAATAATAGGAGGAGACAACCAGGGGATTCATTTTCTACTTGGTTGCCACTTTACGGACACTCTCATACTCCAGCTACTACTGTCTCTGGCAAGAGCCATGGTAGTACAAACATTTCATCTGATGCAGCCGCCAATTGCAGGTATTTCTCTTTGGCTGAAATCTTGCAGGCAACCAAGAACTTCGATGAATCTCATGTTATCGGGGTTGGTGGATTTGGAAAGGTCTATAAAGGTGTTATTGATGGAGATATGAAGGTGGCTATTAAACGATCAAATCCCTCTTCAGAACAAGGAGTTAATGAATTTCAGACAGAAATTGAGATGCTTTCGAAGCTGAGGCATAGGCACTTGGTGTCCCTTATTGGGTTTTGTGAAGAGGGTAATGAGATGGCACTAGTTTATGACTACATGGGAAAAGGAACTCTGAGGGAGCATCTTTATAATAAAAATAAAGTTACTCTTTCTTGGAAGCAAAGGCTGGAAATTTGCATTGGTGCAGCAAAGGGATTGCATTATCTTCACACTGGGGCTAAGTACACAATTATTCATAGGGATGTCAAGACCACCAACATTCTTCTGGATGATAAATGGGTTGCAAAAGTATCTGATTTCGGGTTATCTAAAACAGGTCCCAACATGAATCAACACCATGTTAGCACTGTTGTAAAGGGTAGCTTTGGGTACTTGGATCCCGAGTATTTCAGGAGACAACAATTGACAGAAAAATCTGATGTGTATTCATTTGGGGTTGTTCTTTTTGAGATTTTATGCGCTAGACCCGCTCTCAGTCCTAGCCTTCCCAAGGAACAGGTAAGCCTTGCTGATTATGCTATGCATTGCCAGAGGAAAGGGACATTGGATGAGATAATTGATCCCCACCTCAAAGGAAAAGTAAATCCTGAGTGTATAAAGAAATTTGCTGAATTGGCTGGGAAGTGTTTAGCTGATCATGGAACAGATCGCCCCTCAATGGGAGATGTCCTATGGAACCTTGAATTTGTGTTGCAACTGGAGTCAAATCCCACCAGCGTGAATCATTCTCCAGCACCAAGTGGAAGCATTGACTACGACAATGTTGAACAGATTGATCACAACAAATTATTGGCTATGCATAGGAACACTTTAAGCCTTGGAAGTGAACACGATGAAAAAGAACAATCAGACGATAACCCTGATGAGATTTTCTCACAAATTGTCAACCAGAAAGGGAGGTGAGCAGGAGAAAATATTAATGGATTCTTCTTGATCAGACAAGTGGAAAGGGCTAGTGCTGCAAGCTATGAAATCAATTCATGGAATGTGAACTAATCATAGATGCTATCTTTTAAATATATAATTATGTGTTTCAAGGCCTCTGTTATTTATTTTCTATTCAGTCTCTATTTACTGGAAATTTTGCATAATAAAACTAATAGCACCTCCCAGTCTTCCAAAGTTGGCATGTATATTTATATATTTAATGAATTATTAAAACAAATCGAAGCAATATTCCTCTCTTTGCTATAATTTCATTTAAAATTTAGTGACTAAAACAAAGTTATTTAGAATATCGTTACTGCTGAATCTATCTTTGTAGAATTGTTCTAGGGGTGCTATCTGATTTTGTGGCTTGTGACCTTGTTTGTGTCCGGAACCGTTACTCTTTTTAATGAGGTCAACATTCTTTTTCACCTTCTCCTTGATGTCCTTGATTAATCAGTTGCATAAGATTGATTTTGCCTGTAATTGATAGTGATACTATGTCTTTTTCTTGATCTACATCAATTGCATTTAGATATTCACTTTCAGAGAGTAGAAAAATTCAGGCAACTATTTTAACAAATTGAAAATAAACAAAAGTTAAGGATTAGACTGTGCGGAGACATCAGAAATGTGTATGTATGCGAGTGGCTATAGACCATTTAAAAAGAGTATCTAAAAATGAGCCTAAACAACAAAAGATAGCATCATGACAAATTCATCACTCAATTGAGACTCAACTTTCAATCAGGTCATCGAAGTCAAAAAACTTACAATAAAATCATTTAAATAATTAAAATTTTCATTGAGGTCCTCACCGTTAGTAATGTTAAATTTTAGATGAAAAGTTGAGTGGAACAACTGACATGACTAACACAAATCAAGAGTGGCATGACAAGTCACCTGACCCATTTTAAACTACTAACCATTTAACCCACCCATTACCCATGTTTCTTTCCCCTCCTTTCACTTGTCTTGTCTTACAGCCTCTTGTTCAAAAATTTCTTTGTCAGTACATACTATCCTTTTCTTTCCTGCAATACCCATAGTGCATGGTTCTTTCTTTATAGCTCATTATTGACCTTTTACCTGAACTCACAGACCATACCCAATCTTCCCTTCTTCTTTGTTTCTTTGGTTGTCCTTTCAATTTCTTTTATTATCAATAGAGGTAAAATTAAGTACCCCGTAAGTTCATAACATCTTCCCAATACTCATCACCCTTAATCACTTCCAAAGTAAGAGTAGATCTTTAAATAACATTCTTTGGCATACCAATATTTCACAAAAAAAAACAAGGATGTTATGTTTTGATTCTTGAATTGCTGTCACAACATGAGAACAAGGTAATATTCTTTAAACTAAATTTATCATGAAATACCTAAACCGAGAGATGCATAAATGGTTCTTAATAAGAACCCTAATTTTGAGTGAAGATCACATACAATTTTGTCGCCTCTAATTAGGATTGCTATGTATAATATGTGGGGTTGATTACGTCTGAATAAATGTAAGTTTTTTTTTTTACTGTGGGAACCCGTAACCGCTACTTTTTTTGGGTGCGCACTGGATAAACTCATGGGCTCACACAATAGTTGAGTTTGAGTTATTTGGGTCTCGTGGTATGAGTATATAAATCGGGTCAAAAAATCAACGAGAATTAACAATCGTGAAAGGTTTTTTAAGTGGATGATCGAAAAGAAAGGTTTTTGTAATTTAATGACTTGTTTGTAAGGTTTTTGACTTCGATGACCCAATTGCAAGTTGAGATATAGTGGAGTGATGAATTTGTCATTTCACCCTAGCATCATGCTACTAGATTGTCAATCACATTTGAAATGGAAAAGAATGGAAAAAAGGAGAGAAATAAATATTTTATTAATAAAATAATATAAGAAGTAAATTTATATTATTTATTATAAATTAAAAACAAAATAAGAATTTTAAAATTTTAAAATAATTACCAATAAACTATTAGAGTATCATCCAAATGATTTATTTTCACGACCAGCATGGTCATAAAATATATTTTATTTTTCTTGTGATTAATAAATTTCTAAAAAAATTCTAAAAAGTTTCTCACAAAGTTAAATAACATTATAAACACATTCAATCTGTTTTTTTCCCTTTTCAAAACAACTTGTATTTCGTCTGGAAGTTTTGTAAGAGAAAATTCAAATTATTATCACATTTATTAATTAATATTCTTTGTTGAAACAAAAGTTTGAGAGAGAAAAGCGTGCAAGGCCAAATCAACGCACAGGATATATCTATTCTTGTAAGTGAACTCAATTTCTTGATCTCGAATTTTCATTACAGTTTTTTTTATATAATTTTGATTGTAACTTCTTTTTGTGTGATTGTTCATGTACTAATTGTCTTTTGATCAGTAAAGATGTGATCTTTATTGTTTAGAATATGCTAAAGATCTGTTTATTTAAATTCTTTAGAGTTTTCTTGAATGTTTACTGAAGGCTATTAATCAGCTGTATACTTATGTACTAATCTACATGCACATAGATATACAGATATCATAAGATTGTAATTGTATGTATACAAGTGTTTGTGTGTGTGTGAGAGAGAGAGAGAGAGAGGGAGAGAGGTAACAATTGAAAAAAGTGGAAAATGCTGCTAATGAAGAAACATGAGAGAGAGAGAGAGAGATGCTGACAATGAAGAAACATGAGAGAGAGAGAGAGAGAGGTAACAATCGAAAAAAAGTGGAAAATGCTGCTAATGAAGAAACATTAAATATACATATATAAGCTCTTTCTCATGTGAGAAGAATTGTACTGCAAATTTAAATATTTGCAGAACAATGTATGCGGGAAGTGTTGAATATGCGCCGAACAATTGTTTACATGCTCAAAATGTAGTATTATGCCTAGCATTCTTAAAAAACTCGGGCTTGTGTTTCTACAACTGTATATGAGTGATCAATATAGTTATGATGTTCATGTTCTGGATTTGCTAAAATTTGGATTTTAGATATTGATAATCTTGAAGATTAACTTGTGGGCAGGCTTTATTTGACTACGTATAACCTTTTTAGAACTAAAGTTGTACAAGCTTCATGGCTAAAATTAAACCTCAAGCTCTACTACAGCAAAGCAAGAAGAAGAAGGGGCCTAGTCAAATTAGTGCCAGTACAATTGCCTTGTATGGGGTTATTGTCATTCTATTGGTGTTCTTCATGTTCGCCTCGTACAGACATTGGACTCAAAGGTTTGTAACTTCATATTTTGGTTTCATTACTATTTTATTTGATGAAATTGGATAAACAACATGTTTTGATCTTTGCCTTGCCCGTTTGAACTTTTTGAAATGAATACTACATTGGCACGGTCTGTAGGATGGTCTTGGGATAAATTCATAATGTTTGACTAGCTGACATACCAATAATAGTAAAAATCATTTCTTGTTTATCTACAACAGAACATAAATCAATGCCCCACCTTTTGGAGATTTATCTAAGAACTTTAGAACAATATGCCGATCAACAACTATTTGTAAGTAATGAAGAATATAAGCAATTTTGTCATGAAAACCTTGGGAGTCAAAAATTAGAACCATGTAAGCATTGTCTTTATTATCTGTTGGACACCTTAGTTTGCAATCTAATTGGACAGTGAAAACATGCCACTGGAAGACTTTACTAAAACAAAGTTGGGCTGTCAAGTAATGCTGGCTATGAATAAGCCCCCTATAAGTATATACTCTCACTGTTTCCACAATTCGATCATTCGGTTCATTTCGTGGAGATCCCTGTTTTTAAGATTCTTGTTATGGATTGCAATACATTAGATCTTGTCGTGCTAGTTTTCCAACACATTATGAGGACGCTACAAGTTCAGTAGTCATTGCCAAATGCTTTAAAAGCTAATTCGTATGTAAATTCTGTGTGCTCATCATATAAATTGTTCAAAAAATCATATAGAAATAATAAGTTACAATTATCGTAGTGTCAGTGAGTTAAGACCCATGGTTCTACATTTTGTTGTATATTGCTTTCCTTGTTCTCGTTCAAGCACTGTACCATTCTACCATCCAAGTAACATTGTGTACTCAGTTTCTTAATATATAGTTATATACACATACTAGTTAGTATACATTTAAATGTGCTAATTCATTAATGTGCCATATGGTATTTAGATGATAAACCTTAAATAGGATGACTGTTACTCGAACCACCAGGCCATAGTCCTGATTATTGTACTTGAATAATATAATACTGTAAATCTGAATTTTGTATTGGCTTTAAAGAATTCCCATAATCACTTGCACAGATCAAGGCTTCAGACAAATGAAGGGTTACCAATACGTAAGGTAAACATATTTTTATTTTCTACCTGATTTGTGCTCTGAATTTATTATCAATTCAATTGCCTCTGGCCATCTGCTCATACTTTTTCTTGTGCTGAAGAAATTAGGTGCATATGATGGTTCCAAAAGATCGGATGTGCCCAGATATGCTGTAAGAATAAATAAATATTATTTAATTGGTACTAGATATACTTAATTACCTTCAAAATTGAACCTTATCTGTAAGGTGATCCTTATCTTGTGCATGTTCATTGTATTTTGTAATGCATACTACTTAGCACTTAGAAACCAATCTACTGTTTTTTTATCTGAGATTGCTATGTCCTTAGACATTATATCATTGATAAGCAATTTCTTTTGTATAAATTCTTTTCCCCAGTTCTGTGCTTCTAGTTTTTTTGGCATATGATTTGGTCTGAGCTTTCTAACTCACTTTTCTTCTTTCGAAGTTCTTTACTGTGATTTTCTCACTGGTGTATCTTAACGTATAGCAGATCTTCAATACTTCCAAGGGCATGATAACTGTGGAACTTCACAAGGACGGTGCTCCTGACATTGTTAATGAATTTATTGATGCTTGGTAAGTATGTTCAGATCTTTCGTCCCTACTAGTCTTTTATTATGTATCCAGTAACCTTAGATAAAACATACATGCAGTGCCCTATCTATATGTTTCACTGTAGTCTACTTTTCTTTAATTTGATAAGTTGTTGTAATTCACATTTTTAGAAGGTTATCATTTTTAAACAAAAATGTAATTGCGGGTACCCGTTCACTGGGATTGCTTTTGTAATCTGAATGTTGTAACTATTCATGCCTTCATGACTTTAATTTCTACATACGAACATTGCTTGTTCACTAGTCTGAACATAACATATGCCTATATGGTCTTACATGTGTTATTTGGCGTTGTTCGATATAGTTGAGTTGATTAATTACTTAAAAACTATTTGGCTGTTTTTTTCAAATTTCTCGTAGCATTATATTACAGAGCAGTTTTTTCTGTAATTTTCGTAGTTGGAATTTTTTAACAAAACCATATGAAAATGTAGACCTTGTTCCTATTGTCTAAAATAATAATTCAACTGATGGACGAGTATTACCAGATAATATACTATGCTACAGACACACACACACACTGACATATAATGTGATTGTTTAATGTTGACATGATTTTTTTTCCTTCTAAATTCTTCAACCTCTTTCAATTAGAAGCTGATCGTGTTTTTTTCATGCAATTATTGTTTGTATATTAAATATTTAAATGTTAACTCATGGGGTCACTCAAGCCTTGTTACTGTAACTTTACACAATATAAGTTATTTTTTACAGTCAAAATGGACAGTTTAAAGGGATGCAATTTCATCATGTGATTAAAAATTTTGTAATACAAGGGGGTAATTCTGAAAGAAATGGCGTTACAGAAGATTGGACATCTAGAGGCAAACATTACAACCAACTGGATACAAGGTTCTTCCTGTTTTCCTTGTACGCGTTTCTTCAATTACAAAACCCCGTCCTGATAAAGTTATGATTTTTTTCATTGTTACCCCCAACCCTCAATTTTTCCATTGCCGTCCAGCGTGAAGCATGAGGCATTTATGATTGGTACTTCTACGGGAAAACATGACAAGGAAGGTTTTGAGCTAGTTATAACAACTGCCCCAATTCCAGATCTAAATGAGAAGCTGACTGTGTTTGGTCGAGTTATCAGGGGTGAAGATGTTGTTCAGGTGATATTTACTTAGTACACCACGTCCTTAATAATATTCTCTCTTCCTTTGTTGATAATTTTCTTGAATCTGATCTTTAAAAAGGTTATTGCATATGAGAAGCTAGAATTGTACTTTTGAGCTTCCACTCTTCTTGCAATTTGATGTTTAACTCTCATTGCAGGCTGTTTTTGGTCGAAAGATGTTATATGAGTAGAAAACTTAGTTGTTTGTTGGACTCGCAAGCACCATGAGAGTGCCTAGGAGCATTAAGATCGTAAGATTGTAGTGACGCGCCGTTGGTGGCTTGTTGCTTCAGACTAAAGAGATTCATTAAGATTGTAGTAAGCACCATATTCCATCACAGAGAATATAACATGAACTTTGCAACGACTTTGTGAGAATGACATGGGAGTTTGAGTGGTGAAAAATGGGTTGGTTTGGGATTTAGACCATGATGGCATGTCTAAATTTAGGAGGGATGAGGTTGAGTTGTGCTGAAGGTTTGATTGTGGCCGGGTCGGAATGATTGGGTCGAAGTAGTTGGATAAAGGGTCAAACATGGCGGACAATTGTAAGAAAAGTAATGGGTTGGCGGTGGTGGAAGAAAAGTAATGTATTTATGAGAATTAGATACCAAAGCTATATATATTAATGAGAGAGAGAGATCTGGGGTTGTAGAAGTGAGTTCTTAAAAAATAACTAAGAAATGCCAAGCTTATATATATTAATCAGAGAGAGAGAGAGAGATCCGGGGTTGTAGAAGTGAGTTCTTAAAAAATAACTAAGAAATGCCAAGCTGCTTCGATGATCTGCAAACAGAGGATAATTTTCTTTGCCTTTTTTATGTTGGAGCTCTTTGCCTTTTTTATGTTGGAGCTCTTTGCCTTTTTTTATGTTGGAGCTGCCATTTTATTTCTTCATCTGATTCAAGCTTTTGGTCCGAAATGCCTGAACTTAGAATTAGGAAAAGACTGAATTACCCTAAACAAATTAACGGAGTTAAAGAGAGTTGGCAGTGATACACATTTAAAAAAAATATATTAGAATATCAGTATAGTAAGTGGTAGTTTTGAAAAGTCAGTAGCCCAAGTGGTCTGACACACAAAGTGCGAGTACACAAAATGCACTTTACTCTTATTATAGTTTTCTTGGGTGAATATTAATATACCTTGATACCATTTCAATTAGGATACACGGCCACTCCACACTAAGATATAGCTGTAATGGTTGGAAAACAGCTTCCCTGGTTTTTATATATATATAATTTTGCTAATTTATAGTGCATCCTCCTTCAAAGATGAAACTAATAATTTTTTGGTTATATGTTACATTGTTATTCTTCAAGTTGGTGTTTATGCTAATGCTAGTGCATTTCCCTGCAATGTGCTTTCAGGAAATAGAAGAGGTGGACACGGATGAACATTATCGACCCAAATCTTCAATAGGAATCATTGATGTGACACTAGAGATGAAAATTTAAATCTCTATCGTAATTTGTTGTTCATTTGCATGTCTCCGTGGCGTCGAAGTTAATATTAAACAGGCAATTTGTAGGATTTTTTTCTTATTATTTTTTTGTTCCTTGAAACTTGCGGTGTACACTGCCCGACTCCTTGTATTATTGGAAAAACCTTTCTGAACAAGAGATTGAGAGAGAAATAAGAGCAGAGAATAGATTTGCTTGGGATATCCATTTCATTAGGAGAGCATGCTATTTATATTAGAGCAAAATGGACAAAGTAATAAATGCTTGATAACAATTTCTATGCCTAATACTAGGGGTGTTCATGGGTTATAAAACCCGATTAAACCGACCCTTATTTCGGTCGATTTAACCGAAAATAAAAAACTCGATATTAAGTTGGGTTAAAAAGAGTTCAACCCGAATTAATTGGGTTGGGTGTGAGTTAAAAATATTTTAACCAACCCAACCCGATATGTATATATTATATGCTATATAATATATAATTACATGCGATATTTTATACTTTCATGATAATTTATATATTAGATATTAATATAATAATAATTATATATTTAAAATTTTAAATATTTATTAGATTAGTTATAAATTTTACTATTTATGAACATATTTCGTTAATGTTGTTTTAGTTTCATTATCATTTATGTTGAGATGGTAAATTTTATTATCGCAATTTATGTTAAGATACGTGAAAATATAAAATTTTAATATTAATTATAAACTGATCAAATCGAACCAACTCGACCCAAACCGATTTATATTGGGTAGAGTTAGGTTGTATAATATTTTTTAACATAACATGTTAAAAATTTTCAAATCGAACTAATTGGATTGGATAGAAAACCGGCTCAAATCCGGTCATCCCGACCCATAAACACCCTGCCTAATACTAACCACGCTATTTGATGCTTGACTAAATGCGCAATCAATTTATAACATTCTCATAGTTGTCCCTTCTCCATCGCAACTGCAAAAGTAAATCTAGTTCCTTTGTTCAGCTCTCATTCAGTCATTTATAACCTCGCTGGCAAGGAAAACTTTGTTTTATGCTATTTATATCTATTTCTAACTTGTATTAACAATTCTTTTTACTGATTAAGATTAAGCTCCCATATGTGTTTGCTGACTAAATTGTAGTATACATTATATTCATGATGCATCAATGTACATTAGAATCCTACAATACAAGTTGATTCCAAATCTTAAAGCCTTTTATAGCTAGTAGGGTAAATCAGATTTCAAAAGTATTTTTTTTATAAAATTAATGTGGATTAATGATAATTGCATTCACGAGCGGACTGCTCTTAATTGTTGCACGAACGAGCATTACAAACAGGGGCATGATTAAAGTATTTTAAAATGCATGTCAAAAAACTCAAATGTTTTATCTTTAATAATTAAAAACTAATGCACGATATTTATAAATAAAAAATATATAGACTAAATTACACTTTGTGTGGCTAAAGATTAATTTATTTGCAGAGTGATGACAAAATTAAAAAATTAGTCAGAATAGTGGCCATATATATTTTAATTGAACACAATAGGCACTCTGCCTAAATGCCGTAGATTACTCCTTAACATCATTAGATTTTTTTTTTGTAATTATTGAGTAGCAGCGTGTAAATCAATAATTTTATATAAAATTGATATATACTATATATGTCTATTGTCACTTATTTTCCCTCCAAAACCCTAGAGCAAAATTCTTGATTGCAGGCTAACAGCAGAAATCATGACATGGTATATAAGACTTAAAGAAGATGTAGATGTTGATAAACCATAAAACTGTCCTGATTATAGAGGTACGAGTGCTAGTCATAAAAATATGTAGTAAGATTTATAGTTTTTTCATATTATCTTATTCTTGTAGAGATGCATGCTCTATATTGCATTTGTTTGTCTTTTTAATATTATGTATCTATCGGTTTTATGTATTTTTAGTTGTTGTTTGCTAAGAATTAGGGTTTTTAAATCAATTGATTTTCCTGATGGCTTAGTTAACATGATAATATAGTTTTGTAATATTGCATTTTGTCTAATTATTTGTGTGGAAAAGTTTTGATAATGTTACTAAGAAACAACACATTTTATGTGATATACTGATATGTAAAGATTAACTAACACATGCATATGTGATATACTAGGAATGCTACTACTATTTTGACCGGAGAATGGTACTAAATATTTAGTTTATTTAGTTATTTTATTATGAAAATGTTTCAGAGTTATATATAGGATTTTATATTTATTTTAATATATTTGTCATTTATAACTAAATTTTTGTTAAGAATTAACGAGTAATTAACACGAACACCTATGGTGTTCGTCTAATTTTTTAATTTAACCACCGGTCTAAAAAAAAATTAATCCCGACCCACACAAAGTGCAATTTGTAATTGCATGCTATTGTGATTTGTAGTTGTGGGTATTATATATTTGGCGGGGCCGGTAATATTTTATATACTTGCAAGTTGCATCACAGTACATAAGATTAGGCCCCGTTTGTCTTACCTTATAAACAGCTTATAAGCTGTAAAAATTGGTATATATGTACTTTTTCTGAAAATAAGTAACTTATTTTCAAATTTGGAAATAAGATTTAGTCTTAAATTTCTAAAATAAATATTAATTTTCAAAAAAAAATATGAAAATACTTTTTTTTAAAAAATAACTTATTACTTATAAGTTAAGCCAAACACCCCCTAAAATGAGTTAAAAGTGTAGTGTAATGAAACTTATTAGTGTACTAGTATATTATTCATATATATATATGGCTCTGCTTCATTCTCCTCTTGTTTCTTGTTCAATTAATCTTGTTTACCCAAAACTTGAGCTGCTACACAATCAAAACCATAGCTTTCGCGTTTCATGTCTCATCTCAATCACATCCAACTGTAAGCTTCTTCCCCTTTATTCATGCTTTTATTTTACTTGTCTTCAAATCAGCTGTTAACTTAAATTTTATTTAATTATTGACAATTTGCAGATTAAATCAAAAACAGTCGAAAGATTAAACACAAAGTACAAACCCAATCTCTTGGACAATTTGTTTCTCAATTCATTTCGAAATAAGATGGTCCTGGTCAGTTCACTTCATTCTTCTTTTTTTGTATATAAGTTTCAAGAAAGTGGTGTGTGTGTGTGTGTGTATATATGTATTGGTTTCTGTTTGACTGTGATGGGATGTTGTGATTTTTTAGTTAGTGATAAGTGGAAAACTGAATATTGGGTCTTCATGATGTTCTTTTTTAAGCTAGAGATTGCATGTTTGGATCATATGGTTGTGAAACTTTAAGGGAATGTTATTGACAGGAGGCTGGATGGGATTCCGAGAAGTCTGGATATGATGGACTAATTGAAGTAGCAAACCGTCTTATGATTGGTCGAAGCAACTCTGAAACAACTGAAGCAGCGGTACTTTGGACTTTTTTTGTTTTTGTCTATGGATGTCATAGTTCATTCAAGTAAAAGGACAACCTTTGGAAATTAAACTAGTGGATACTGGAATTCATGCAAATGATATAAGATTGTGTTTGCGAACATGTATCTCATTTCAAATGATGGATTTGAAATGACATGAATTGAGTTGTCGTTTTAAATTCTCAAATTTATACTAGCATTTGAATGTTTTGGATTTCAAATGAAATCCAAATTCAAATTCTTTTGGTTATCCAAACATGTCGTTTGAACCAATTCAGATTTTCAAATGAAATCCAAGTTCCCAAACGGGCCATTAAAGAAATTAATTGCATTTCTGAATCTTTGTTTCTATGCATCTGCATAAATAGTTGGTTCACACTTATGCGTGATCACTTTTTTTCTCCAATTACATATGCCATTGAGCACCAATATAAATATTAAGATCGTTGTTTCCTCCATTACTGTTGGAGCTTTACAAATTGCTAATTGCCCCTATTGCTGGAGGGAAAGTAGCAGCCGTGATGGTTGGTAAGTTCATTTTTATCAAGGTGCTTTTAGACAAATAAATTTGTGGTTCCTCGTACTCTGTGGTTCTTTTGCTTTGATTAGTTGTGCTCTTTTATTTTAATAGACTGCTAAAAATTTGTACTTTCTATTCTTTGAAGCTAGGGTGACTGCATTATCTTGTCAATGGCTCATGGGCCCATGCACGGTTAATTCTGTTGAACTTCCTGATGGATCCTCATTGATGACCGGGGTGATGCTTTTTGCCTTTTGAAGCCTTTTCCCTTGCCCTGTTGATCATTTCTTGTATAATCCCGTAGTCATCATCTTCATTTTGGCGTACAATATTGTTGTAGGTATTTGTTGAAAGATGCAAGTATTTAGAGGAGAGCAAATGGGTAGGCATATGCATTAACACATGTAAGCTGCCTACACAGGTTGGTAGATCCTAAACTTCTACCTTTAGTATTTATATGTGTTTCGCCATCGCCATATTATATATTTCAAAGAATATACCTAGGTAAACCTAATAGTTCGTGTGTAAGAAAGATCTACTAATCCTTGTATCAACACCAATCTCATTCTAACCACAAGGGGGTAATAACAGTGATGCAGCCAGCATGGATGTTTCCTATGGTCCAAACATCAAGCGTAATTATGTGTTTGTGTGGAATATCAAATCAAATATCTATTTTAATGATAATATTGTCTAAAATCAATCTCAGACAATTATAGTGACCTTCTGGCTTTATGCATTGAGTTTTTCTTCAATTGCTTAATTTTAAAGACTCGGTAGTATTAAAAATATATATCTTCTTTCTGTACATATTTTGAGCAATGGGCATTTAATTAGCCATTTATCTCATTCTTATTATGACAGGTCATTGCGGTTCACTAATGTGTGTAGAACTATTTTATATAATTGTATATGGGAACTGAATGAGATAATATTTGTTACCAAGGGATTCGAGTGCTGGCCAACAATGTTCTTTGTTGTATGGTTTTAGATATTATTAAGTAGGAAATGGATTAGAAGAAATTACTACTGCATTGGAACAGTTTCTTTCTACGTCATAATATTGTATCTAATAAGATCTTTCTTTGATCTTTTGATTTTTGAGGGCAGTTTAAATTTGGTGTTCTGCCACCCCTACCGGAAGATGATATCACTCTGAAAGAACCTTGCTTGGAGATATGCCCAAATTCCATTAGAAGAAAACAAGTCACTAATAACACTGAAGCATTTAAATGTCTCAAGGCATAGACTTTGACTCCACCTCTTTCGTCAGTACTAGACATCGAAGATCTGTGCCTTCTGGATATTAGTGTAGCTTCTGCAGTTAAACTTTTAATAAACATTCTCTTGTCTCTAAGCCTTCAACTAATCAGAATCTAAATATATCATTTTCTTGTACAGTTATTGAGACTGACTAGATTAAAACTTTTGTCTCTAGCGCTACTGTTTTAGTGAGGCTGCAGTCGTGGTTAATGCATACAAGGAGAGCTGAGTTTCAAGTCCATTAGCTTGCCTGAAGAAGAGATGGCCTGTACTCGAGGAATAAAGTAGCTCTTAAGGTGTAGTTTATAATTATATAATTGTTTTCTTGTATGTAATATGCGTGGTATGTGAATTAATACTTTATAGAGTAAATTACACAGTGGTGGCAACACTTTACACCGATTTCCGAAAAAATGGCTTGATTTTCAAATTTGCAAAAAAAAAAAAGACCTGAAATTCCTTCCGCCTTTCAAATAAAGAGCTGCCGGTGAATCATCACCAACGGAGAAAATATCCTGTTAACCTCCATTGACTCCTTCCTAACTCTATTTCCACCACAACCATTCAAACCCTGATTCATGGAACTCTCTCTTTCCTTAAATCCCAACTTCAAATTCTTACATAGATCCTAAAAGTACCCTTCTTTCCTTTCCCACTATCCAATAACGTATTCTTATCACTATCCTTACAATTGTTTTTCTTCTGCTCCATTCTCGCTAATTCAACGGGTAATCTCCTTCTGGATTAAAAGTCCCCTTTTATTTTCTTATTTAATTATTTACTGTTATTACTAAGTTGTGGACTTGCTACTTCATATCCACGAGACTACAACTATAAAATCAAGCATATTTCTCCTCAGATACTGACAAGGAAGGCACTACTAAAGCTTGGGAATTTCTACCACTTCTGTTGCCAAAATTTGTGCTTTATACTACACTAGGAGGAGTCCATGACACTTCAAGCTCCAAATAAAACAAATATCACCCCATCACAAAAGGGACATAATCCAAAATATTTACGGTATAGCCTTATCTCCTCAAACTCAACAATAAAAGAATTTCAAAATTTTACCAAGACCTCGCACCATGAGGATGAGGTTTTGTTAATAGATGGGTAATCAAGAAACATACGACCTTCTGTGCAGTGCAAAGTATAGATTTAGATATATAAAGATATGTTAAGAGTGAGGTAATAATGAAAGAGATTTAGAGAAAGAGGGAGGGAGAATGAAGCAAAATATATAGGAAAATGTATATAATATAATTATTAAAAATTATAATTTTACCCTTTTCTCCACCGGTCCTAATGGTGGTATTTGACGGTAGACATTTATTTAAAAGGTGGAAACAAACTTAGGCCATATTTTTGTGAATTTGAATATCAAGTCAATTTTTTGAAAATTGGTGTAAAGTATGACCAGAGCCATGCAATTTACTCATACTCTATACTGGATAGTAATTCTACTTAATTAAAATAGATATTCTTAAATACATTAATTTGTTTTTACCCTTGTAGAGGTCCATAATTCCATTGTCTAGTTTTTCCCTACAGGATGGTTGCTCGCTCTGTCTCTGTATGTTGCAATAATTGTATTTAGTATGTACATAAAGTTTTGCTCAATTTGTTTTATATCTACTGCCTTTAAGAGGAAGCCTATTTCTAAATATCCCAAATAAAGTTCATGAAAATCCTAATTTCATGCTTGGCCACTCTTAATTTCTTGATAACTGGGTATAAAATCCAACCACCCTTGCCACATCTCAATCCTTTCGAGATTCAGGTCATTGTCATTTCACCAGGCTCTCTTCCAATCCCTCCCTCTGTTGTTGGTTAGCCTGCTCTCTTCTACCACAACAGAAGAGACCATGGCTTCCAACATTTACCAGGCGGTCCTCATTGTTTCCATCGCCTCGTTCCTCCTTGCCTTTTTTCCTCAGGCAGAGTCGACCCTCTTCTCTAAGGCACCCGTTGATGCCAAGAACCAGATGAACCGTTTCATTAAGTCTGCCATGATTCGTGGAATGCAAAAAACTAGAGAACACATCCAGGCTATTGAGATGCAGGTGAAGGATCCAGCTACCTTGGAACCAACGCTTGATTGCTTACATGAATGTAAAGATGAGTACGAAGCAGCCTTTGATGGCATGAAGAAAACCATTGAAGACATGGAATCAGAGAACTATTACAAGGTCACTATGGATATTAGTTCAGTTTCCGCAAATGTTGATACCTGCGGTGAATGTTACAGGGAGAATGGAGGAGAAGATCGTGAAGTCAAAAAGTTTAATGACTGGGTCATGGGGATCACTGATGATTGCCTTGACAAGCTTGAGACTATCACCTCTTAATTTATTGAATCCATTCAATAATGATTAATTAATGATTATACATATTATGGATATAGCAATTAAGTTTAAGGTTAACTTTATATTCTCTCACCTCTACTTCTGAAGGTGAATTCCGTAGGATTGTAGATATGCATATGCCAAATATGTAATTGTTAAAGATTTTTTATTCAATTAAAGCCCTTTTGTGTCATATCTTAACAGACAAACCCTATTCTCGGAATAAAAAGCAAAGCAGGCAACTAGAATAGTCTTCTGATGAGAAAAAAAATAATGGAATTATAATTAAGCTGTACATAATACACTACATATTGGTGTGATCATTAATCACGAACATCACCAATGCTTTTGATCAACTTGTCTCTAACCTGCTCCAAATCATCCTTAACTGAAAGAAGATGATCCACATTATGATAACCATCCAAATCCATCCTCTCTAACCATGTCTTCAACACTTTAATCTCTTGAAAATCTTCGTCTTGATCATTATAATCAGCACCATAAGTACTAGTATTACTACTGCTACATATATGATGATCATTATCATCAGCAGCAGTATAGTAGTACTTGTCAACAATGTCATTGAAACAAGGGTCGCCGCAAACATATGGTTTTCCTGCCGGAGAGAAAACAAGAACAGCAATGTTAGCTCCGGAAAGAACATGAAGTTGATGAGCTTTCTTGAAAAGACCTTTGCGTCTCTTTGAGAAAGCAACCATTCTATCTTTGTTCCTTCTCTTTTCTCTTTATCTCTATCTTCTTCTTTCCTGTACCCATTTTTTCTATTTTCTCTTCGCTATATGCTTCTGTGTGTGTGTATAAATACAGAATATGATCTGATGCACGAGATCGAGTTAAGCATGGATCCTCTTCACCTAATTAATTCTTCAAGACCCTATAACTGATCATGTATGATTTAGAACATATCTATCTACACACTGCATGCATGTATATGGGGTGTTTGACTCCCCATAAAATAAGTCCTTATTTCCAGAAAAAGCAGGTATTTATGTACTTTTTCTGAAAATAAATAACTTATTTTTTATTTTAAAAATAATATTTGATTTTAAAATTTTAAAATAAATATTCATCTTTAAATATATATAAAAATATGTAAAAAATAATATGAAATAAATAATTTATTTTAAATTTAAGAAACTTCAATTCAAACGGCCACTATATATACAAGCTAACTTATAGTACATCTTTTAGAGATGTTTGGAAATTAAATACTATTCCTAATATGAATCTTCTTCTCAAACAAGCAAAGAGAGAGTTTCCTGACAGACTTCGACTTGTATCACTTCAATTATTATCCAATTAAAAAATCGACTCTTTTTCTATAACAATTAGGAGTATAAGGAATCTCTAAACCGATTAATAATTCGATCTTGCTGATACAATTTTCAATCAGAAATTTGATTAAATTAAAATTTAATTTGAAATTTTAATGGATCAGAATACTCGATCCAAATCTGACCCGAATTACTCGTAACTCAAACTCGACTTGGAATAATAATTTATTAATAAAAAAATATTTTAATCATATAAATTAATTAAAAATATTTAAATACAATATATATTAATTTTAAATATAAATAATATATACAGAGATTAATGATCCTAAAATTACATTTAGATAACTATCTAAATTTAACATCTATTATAATACAATATCAAGTTTATTTTTATAAATACAAGGGAGTATATTCTATTATTACAAAACTGTCATCTACTTTTTATACTCAAAATGCTAGTAACTTTAGGTAAGTTATCTAAAGTTAACTTTAGATACCTTTTTACCATATATAAATATTTTTATAATATATATATATATATATATATATATATATATATATATATATATGATTCTGGGTAATTAATAATTTATGAAAAGAACAAAAAATAATAAATATTTTATCTTTTAAAAGAAAAAAGGTCTTAAATAGACTTAGTTTTTATTTTTTAAAAATTATGAAAAATATTATATATATTATTTTGCGATTTAATATATTTTGAAAATATTTACAAAATATAGTTTGCAATCAAATGCAAATTTTTATATATGATTTGAAAAAATTAAAGTTATTCCTGGTTATATTTGAAGTTGATTTCAGCTTATTTGATCGCAAATTCATATTTTCGTAACAAAATTTAAAAAAATCGTATTTTTATAAAAAAAGTAAAGAAAAACGTATTTTTAAAAAATATATAAAAGATCGTTTTTTTAAAAAAAAAACCCTCATACCTTTGTGCATGCAAAAAAAGAGAGCACGCAAGAAAACTCATGAGGGGTGACCTTTTCCATTCGAGTCGACTCGTTGAGTTGAGTGAGTAGGCCCATATAAACCCTCTCTCAAATTTACAGGGGACATACATGTATTTATGAAAAAGAAATAAAAATACAAATGGAGGAGATTACTACTACGAGTCTTCAGCCTTACCATCATATACATACACAACACTATCATATATTATATCTCTATTATCTCTTCTTCACACCTCTAACCCTAATCCCATTTTCTCAACGCCCCCTTTTCTCTCTTCTATCTTTCTTCACTTTTCTCTCAATTCAATTCATGCAATCACCAAGAACTAGGTAAATTTTCAATCTTTGATGTATAAATTATGTATTTCTGCAGTTTATAACTTTGTATTTTTGTGGGGTTCTTTAACTTGAGCTCTTTGTTGTGTTTGATTTTTTATGGGGATCTGTGATTTTTGATTTGTGGGGTGCTTGAAAATCTTTCAAAGATTGGGTTTTGATGGCATTTTGATATTGTTTGTGTGGATTTACATCTGGGTATGCTGAAATAGTAGTGTGTTCTTGGTTATTTTGGGGTTACATGTGTGTATCGTGTTTCTTGTTACTAATCTGTTTGAATTTTTTAAAGATTGGGTTTTGTTGGCATTTGATTTTGGGTGTGTTATTTTCATCTGGGTTTGCTATATTGTCGTGTTTCTTTGGTTATCACAGTGTTAAAAGTGTGTATGGTGTTAGTTGTTACTAATCTGTGTAATTTTTTTCTTTAAAGATTAGGTTTTCTAGGCATTTTGATGTGTTGTGTGTGGATTCTCAACTGGGTTTTATTAAATTGTAATGTTTTTTTGGTTATTTTTCGTGTTGGATGCGTGTATGTTATGAGCTGTTACTTGTTGCTAATAATCTGTTTGGTGTATTAATCTTTCTTTTTGTGTATAGTTATTGTACACATGGTCTGACAATAGTTTTTGATTGTATTAGCTAGGTGATTTAGAGAAAATCTTATGTTATAATAGTAGAAAGTTTATCTACATTGCTGCTGGATCCTGGACTGTGAAGTGGTCTGGATGTCGGGATGTTGTTTTAACGTGTACCAATATTTTATTTTTCGTGGATTGCTACTTATATGCTATTAGCTATACAGGAATGTAGTGTTTATGTTATATATTCTTAATCTTCTTATGTTGATATGCTTCGGCTTTTTATACATTGTTATGACTTCTGAGTTATGAGTAGTTGAAGCATCATCGTCACTAACAATGTAAGAAATTATATTTGATATGCAGCATTTTCCTCGGCAGCTGATTACTATTTACTATAGGGAATAGCCGGCAGAGTGATTTGTCCGTATTAATCTGTACCTCATGGATGAATATGGTGGTACACGAATTGAAGGTATTGCAAACACAGTTAGAAGAAAGAGAAGCCAAACTTCTCGTCGACCTAAACCAGAATCACTATCATCCTTATCTTCTACACCTCCCTCAGAAGATATAGCCAAGGTCTCCAGTGATGAGAATACTGGTTATGACGGCAGTTCTAAGAGAAAGACTTTCAACCTTAATCAGTGTATCTCTAGGTCCTCAGCTTCAAAAATAGATGATAATGTTATAGGGCATGGACAGAATGAAGGTGTTATTTCTTCAAGTAAGCAGTCAGATGTTATTGGAAATGGGGTTGTACATGAAACCAAGTTTAAAAAGGTTAAGCTTAAGGTTGGTGGCGTCACACGTACCATTCAGACCTCTCAAGCTACATCAGAAAGTGGATCTTCTACAAAGAGTGTACGACTTTCAGAAGCCCCTCAGCCACTGCAGAAACAGAGTCTTCAGGTTTATTTCTATCTTATATATGAATTATATAGTTGGTGGTTGGACTTGTAATATTTATTTGACAAATGGCAACTGACCAAATGCATGTGACAGCTGTTTGTGATAATGAAATAAAATCTTGAAACCTGTATGTGGTTATTCGTTCAATGTGTGGGAAGATAAATGTCTTGAAAGTTGAACTAATTGTAAGAATAATAAAAATGCGGAAAGAAAGATATAGAAGTATAGGAGTAACTGTAAGCAGCTATAAGTCGCTTAAGTCTGACATGATACTTCTATAATTAAGAATAAAAAAAATTCATGATCACTTCATGACTTTCTTTCTGGTATCAGTCTGTATATAAACTACATATCATAGAAATGGTATGATCACTTCATGACCTTCTTTCTGGTATCAGTCTGTATATAAACTACATATCATAGAAATAAAAATTCTGAAATTGCAACCACTATTTATTTTCCAGTTATTTGCTTCCATTTTCTTGGTTTGCAAATATGATTAAGTATATCTGTATTTGATGGAATTCTTTTTAATATATTGAATGTAATGCGATTCCCTAGAGCTACTTTTATAACAAAAGGATTTTTTGATTGGTCTTTAACTCATATGCTTTGTTGTAGCTTTTGCGATATGTAGTATCTTCTGATGTCTATTATCTGGTGAATTACAGGATGATCTGGATGACGACAGTTTTCCTGCTTCAGGTAAAAAGTCTGGCTTGCGGGGAATCCCATGGAAGGATTTCTTAAGAGTCGGGTTTACTCTTAAAAAGGATGAACGTTCTACAGGTAAGATTCCAGAGAATTTTTTTTTTAGTAAGCAAGGAGAGAAGTCTGATCTACAAAAGAGCAAGAGAGAGACTAAGAAACGTGATTTAAGTGGAATGTATGATGACGATGATGATGATGATGAGATCCGATACTTGGAGAAACTTAAAACTTCTAGAGTTTCGGGGGGACTGAAAGATGTGGGGAAAGAATCTAGCATAAAGCATAGAAGTCTATCAAGGGTTTCAAAGGGTGCGAGGTACGACAGTTTGAATGATTTTGGTCCTTCAAAATCAGGTAAAGATGGCAAGAAGTATAGATCAGAGGGAGTGTCAGATGACACAGATTATGAGGAAGAACCATTATCTGATAGTGAGCTTGAAGGTAGGGAGCTTGAAGGTAGGAAGAAGAAAATCCCAAGGAAAGATTCCCCTGATTCACCAACAGAAAGTAAGAGGGGATTTGCTCTTACAACACGTCAACGAGCCCGTCTCTATGTCAAGGATGCATCTTCTCTTTCTTCATCAAATACAATTGAGTTCCCAAATGGTTTACCTCCGCCGCCACCCCGAAGTGAGTTTCTAGTAAAGTAACTTTTCCAGATTGTTTGGATTAACATTAGTTGTTTTTATACTTTTGGTGGTTCTGGTTAATGCAAATTGAATCGTCTAGTTTATTAATCTAGTTCAAATGTCATTTGGATCTTAGAACATTATTAAAATCATAAAACCCTATTTCCAGTGTGGAACCTTGTCAAGCATGATAGCCGAGGTAAATACCCCTCGCAGGAAGTTATTGATATGTCCACTGAATTATTGCAATTATTGTTTTACCATATTTAGAACAAAAAGAGAAGCTCACAGAAGTGGAGCAGCAATTGAAGAAAGCAGAAGCTGCCGAGAGGCGTAGAATGCATAATGAGAAGGCTGCTCGGGAATCAGAGGTCTGTTGGGTGGTTTTGCTTTTTGACTCGTCGTAAATTATTTTATATAATTTCTATTTCTTTTAACATCTTAAAATGTGACTATTTTATCATACTACTTAATATTAGGCTGAGGCGATCAGAAAAATACTTGGTCAAGATTCTAGTCGAAAGAAGCGAGAGGATAAGATAAAGAAGCGCCAGGAAGAGTTGGCTCAGGTAATTTCTCGTCTAGTGTGTAATGTATTCTTAATATGAATAATTCGCTTCTCCTATCAACATTTTACAATCTGTTTGTTGGTCCCTTACTTTTTGTGATGGTTGGACTTTGTAGGTAAGGGCTGCAAATGCACAGACCCTCCCTCCAAACACTGTTAGATGTGTCATTGGTCCAACTGGGACGAGAGTTATATTCTCAGAGGATATTGGTTTACCTTGTATATTTGACCCTAAACCTTGCAGGTCTGGTTTCTTTTTTCTATTCCTTTAGTGTAAAATATCATCATTTTTGGAATATTTATAACATGACTACCTTTTCACTTGCTCAATTGCAAAATTCTGAACATTTTTAGTTGTTTCGAGAAATCTCTGTTTTGGGTTCATTCTTTCTGCACTGTTTTTTTATACCTTATAGGCTTATATTCCTTGTTTGAGTCGAGTTAGAACTGACATTTCCCAGTTGTTTCCTTGTTTTTGAATTTTCAGTTATCCTCCTCCGCGGGAAAAATGTGCTGGCCCATCTTGTGACAAGCCATACAAGTATCGAGATTCCAAGTCGCGGGTTCCTCTCTGCAGCCTCCAGTGCTACAAGGCAGTACAAGATAATTTGCAAGCTGGAACTGCTTGCTAATGCATTACTGCATCTTCAGTGGATGTAGATATTCCGTCACATTTGGCTTAAAATATTGGATGTGATGAATATCAATATCACCTGTAATGTTGTTTGTCATCACAGAACTGTAATGTCTATGAAGATTGACAAGGACTGCCGGGTGTTTGTGTTTATTCTCCATTAATACATCGCTGCATTTTGGAGTTTATAGCTCTACATGTCAAATAATTCTACATTTTGCACTAAAATGTGTTTGGGATGTAAAAGATAGCAAGTGATATAGAGATTTATTTTTTCCAAAACACTAGCAAATTCACACGAACGTACAAGCAACACTTGAATAAACATGCACACACTAGCCGGGGGGCGTTTAGTTTAGGAAAAAGTTTAGATGGGAGAACTTTGGATCAAAAATATTTTGCAAGATGAACATGTTTACAAAATATATTATTTTATAATAATAAAAAATATATTTCCGGTGAACATTATGATTTTTAAAAAATTATATATTTACGATACTCCCTCTAGTATACAATACAAGTCATTTGATTTTTTTTCCAGGTAACTTTAGATGTTTTGATTATATTATTAAAAATGGTATTTTTAATCTTTTTTTTGAATAAAAATAAAAATATTAAATTTTTATTCAGAAAACAAATTTGAAAATATTATTTCGAACTATGCACATTATCGGTCAAAGCGAAAGCAAGTATTATGTGAGCAAAATATATATGTTCTCTAAAAATTTTAATCAAATAATATCCTCTATAAAAGTCAACCCGCTTAATTTAACACATATTTTAAAAAATTACAAATAAATATTCGAAAAAATGAATATATTCATCTACCAAATTTTTTTTGAAACATGCCCAGTACCAACAAATTTTTGATCCGAGATTTGAAACAAAATCGAAAAGTTTGGACTTTGAAATTCAGTGGATCGGGTAATAGTGTTGGGGTCGGGTCACTATCCTAATCTCTATTTCCACAGTACAGTAGTCAGATTACACACACTACCTGTAAAAAAAAATCTAAAAGGGAAGGGAAGAGAAGAGTATAATCTCTACGTTACCCACAGAGTTTACTTATAACGACTTCTGGATTTATCTCACTCACTCACTCACTCAATCCACCCCTAAACGCCGCCGTATCGATAAGATAAGCCCCTCTTCACCGGCAGCAATGGCACATTCAACCACTTGCTTATTAAATAACTCTCTGCTCTTCACTTCCCCAAACCCAAAAAACCCTAGCTCCACTTCTCTACCCCAATTCAACCCTCTTCGTCTTTGGTAATTCTTTTTTGTTTTTTATCATCAAGTTTCAATCTTTCTTATTTTTTAAGCTTTTATTCATTATTTTCATTTTATTTCAAGTTAAAAGATCCCGACTTTTTGCATATTATGTTATACTGTATATAGGTTTGTGTATGTTTATGTTTGTGTAGCTGCTTACAGTACATTTTAGTTTTTTGAGGTATTTTTAAATTAATTAACATTCTTGATATGGGAAATTATCCCCCTTTTTATCATTTTGTGTATTTTAAAAATTATATAGGAAAAGTGATAAAAAGAATCTTGGAGTGTCTACTGTGAGAGCTGTGTACTCTGGTGGGTTTAGGGCACCTGAGAGGAGTTCATTACCAGGGGTTTGGTCCATCAGGTGTGGTTTTGTATATGTAATTTCAATTATTGGTGTTTTTGCTGTACGGTTTTTGTATAATTTAGGTTTACGAATGTTTTTAGGGATGATTTGCAAGTTCCATCGTCACCGTATTTCCCAGCTTATGCACAAGCACAAGGCCCCCCTCCTATGATGCAAGAGCGTTTCCAGAGTGTCATTAGTCAGCTTTTTCAACATGTAAAGACCATATATTGTTTTTTCCTATATGCTAGTTAATTGTTGGATGAGTTATGAGAAGTATTTATTATACTTTTGATTGAATTCTTAGAGAATTATACGTTGTGGTGGAGCTGTTGATGATGATATGGCAAACATCATAGTTGCCCAGCTTCTGTATCTTGATGCTGTTGATCCTAATAAGGTTTGTCATTATTATTACATTTTTCTTTTAGATTCTAGTCACTACCCCATAACTTCATTTATAAAAGGAATTTTTAATATCTATATGTTTCATGGTACATTACACTTATTTTTGCTGTTAGAAATCTCTATGAAGATGGGTAGGCTTGACATATATACTCTGTACAAGAAATTTGTGTTGTGAGCTCTGCATCATTTCTGTTGTTTCCATAAAAGTGAAACAAAATTATTCCATGATTATACTACTAGTTCATGTTAGCTTCAAGTTACCATGTTGGAGGGTTCTTGTTGTGACGTGTCATTATCAGTAATGCATAGAGCTCACTTTTGTTTTCTGTATATCTTATTATTTTTAATTTAATATTTCATGGAAGCTACTTCCTTCTTATTAATCTGTTTAGAAGAGCATTTGACCATGTAATTACATAAATTGTAATATTTCATAAAAGCAATGTTTCTTATGTTACTTCTTTCTATCTTCATTTGCTACCTTTTTGCGGCCAAACATTTTTAATATTGTTTATCCGTAAACAATAATAAAAACCTCTTTACTAACTTATCACTGTTTCTATTAATCTAAAAATAACTGTACTGGCAGTATATGATTAGCTAGAAATTGTTGTGAAGTGATCAAAACATTGTTGCTAACTAGGCGTTTTTAAGCAGGATATTGTCATGTACGTGAACTCCCCAGGAGGGTCAGTGACAGCTGGTAACATTTTGCTCTTTTGTGGAAATATTTTAAATTGTATGTTGTGGGCTATTGTATATGTTTTTTCATTGGTTTATTATGACCCTAGGTATGGCCATATTCGACACTATGAGACATATTCGACCTGATGTTTCCACTGTGTGTGTTGGTTTGGCAGCTAGGTAAATAAATCTCAAGGTTTTTCTTTCTTAGTTTAGTTCCGTGCTTACTGATATTTCTTAACCCTACTCATGCTGATGCTTCTAGATTTATCTGACAACAGTTGCCACCATTTTTATCTAGTGCTAGTGTTCCATGAGCATGTCTTTCTGCCTTATTAGTATGTGTTGAGGCTGAGTAACATTCTATTGTTGCATCATGAAAATGTGGTGGTTGCTGCAAAATTAGTATGTGTTATGCTGTTTCTAAGATTGTGGTAGCTCTTTTTTTAAGAGAAGAATCTTAATTGTCATTCTTTTGAAAAAGCTTCTAATTGCTTCCACTTCTTTGTCGTTTTTTAATTTCTTAAACCTGTGATATTGATCACACTTTCAGCAGTTGATACCGCATCTGTAAATTTGTAAAATATCAATAATTTCTTTATTGAGGAATACTTTAACTTAATTATTTGACAGTATGGGAGCTTTCCTGCTCAGCGCTGGAACCAAAGGTAAGGAGTCAGGGTGTAAATTTACTTGATCCGAGTATCTCTCTGAGTTCTGCAGTACCTGATATTTTCCTGTCTAAATGATTTCTAAAGGTAAAAGATACAGCTTGCCAAACTCAAGGATTATGATTCATCAACCTCTTGGTGGAGCACAAGGTGGACAAACTGATATAGATATTCAGGTGCGTCCTACTCTACTACAGTTTTCAGTTACCCCTAGTATGTTTTAATAAATGCATTAAATTCTTCTTGACGCATTGGAAGGTAGATTGTGTTTTATGTTTAGGGCATCAATATTTATCATCAGATAATGCGGGCTCTGAGCTACTATCTGAAGTATATTACCATTATGAAGGTCACGCCTAATATGTCCCGATAGTTGACCAGCCCGAGGATCTCATTGGATGACAGTGACTAGTCGTTACTTAGCTGGTCATCCAGTGCATAACGCACCCAACTTAAAAGGAACAAATAAAAAAGAGAGAAGAAAAAATTTCCGTAATAAAAAATATTCAATGAAGAGAAAGATAACACGAAAGACGTCAAGTTAAAACATCTGAGAAGTGAGCAAAAAAATAGCGAGGTAATCCGAATATAATTGTTGTTGATATTAGCTCACCATCTTGGTATTGTTTTGAGATGCCTTGGTAGGCTTTACATATTGCATTTGCCTTTAAAGTTGATTCTTTAATTCTATAAATCATAATTAAGCCCCCACACACACTTGCATAATTAATATAATACATTATGCCCGAGTTATCGACAGATAGACGGCCAGGCAACTAGTTTAGTCCATCGAACTCTTGCCGACTTTGTGCAACCATAAATTTTCATATTTAAATTGGTCTTACTGTTTTGTTAATTTGTTCCCATTTCAAAGACCATTTCGAATTATTTATTCTTTGAAATCAATTTTGGTGTTGATAGTCAATATAATATTAATACAATACATCTTTAAATTAGTTATTTTAATCTGTACAGTATTATTTTAATCAAATAGTGAGACAAATGATTTGTTTGAGCTCTTTCTTTGCGTTGATCTGTAATTATTAAGCTAGGACAATTTGTTATGAATTTAGGTAATGTACTAATGTTTTTTTTTTGAATAAGCATTTATATTTCAAATTATTTATTCTTTGAAATCAATTTTGGTGTTTATAGTCAATATAGAAGTAATAAAATACATTTTTAAATTCGTTATTTTAACCTGTACGGTATTATTTTAATCAAATAGTGAGACAAATGACTTATTTTAGCTCTTTCTTTGCATTTATCTGTAATTATGAATTTAGATAACTTATGGTTTTTTTTAATAAGCATTCATATAGATAAAGGCTTGTTAACTATTAGGTTTTTATTGTTGATTGCATAACTGAAGTCTTGATTACTAGTGATTGTATCTTATGCTTAGGCCAATGAAATGTTGCATCACAAGGCAAATCTCAATGGTTATCTGTCCTACCACACTGGCCAAAGCCTAGAGAAGATAAACCAGGATACGGACCGTGACTTCTTTATGAGTGCCAAAGAAGCCAAAGAATATGGTCTTATAGACGGTGTTATTATGAATCCACTTAAAGCTCTTCAGCCCCTGGCAGCTACTGCAAGTCCCTAATTATATTGGTGAATAAAACTTGCGCATTGATAGAATGTGGCCCTGTAATACCTGTGGAGTGCAATTTGATGCTGTATTAAATTTTTTAGATATCTTAACGAGGGCCAAATATGTACCACATGATGACATTGTTCAGAAATTTTTTTAAGCAGCACATCTCATTTACAGTTGACAAGCAGTTGAAGATATATAGTGTAATTTGGTGTAAGCATTAGTGATTTCAACTTCCATAAATGACAATTACTTTGTCTCTATTCTGTTTAAGTTTAATTGCCTTCAAATGATTTATGAATTGTGGTACGTCAAGGCCCTTCAGGCCAGGGCAGTACTATTACTTACAATTAGCTACTATCTATCCTTGGAGAAACTGCTCCTCACAAATCTTGTTGAAGAAGATTTCACCAGTTCTCCAAGCTCATCATAGAAGTCATTTTCTTCTGTTGTGGGTGTTGATAATGTCATGAATTGAGGATGATAACAAAGAGGCTTCTATAGCAGAGCTTTCCGCATTAGTTTCCTCTCTGTTCTTTTGCTTAAATGCTACAGTAATACTTTATGTTATCTTCCTAAATTTTTCATTCATACAACACTTATACATGGAACTTGCAGAAAGTCACTGTCAGATCAAAAAATTGGCAAACTCACAAGTTGCTCTCACTCTTATGTTATATTAATCCTATCAACGTTCAGCACGCATGCTCAACAATCAATATGTAAGAAGATCTATTTTTTATTATATCAAAAATCTGTTGCACACCGAAGGAAAATGATATGTTTTTTATTACAAGCAGACTAGGACGCAGACGCTAATACATTATACACACAGACTAGGATGCTAAGTAGAATACCAGACGAAGATTATGATGCATTATCCATCCTTTATGACCTCTCATAACTCGTTTTTAACGTTTAATTACAGTAGATTTTAGTTTAGTTTCACGTCAAGCTCGTTCTGAAACTATAACAGTGACGTGATTCATCAAAGTTTTTTTTTTTTTGCTAGTTTTTCATCAAAGTATTTGAATATGCATATATTTTAATTTTCATTGGGCTTGTTTTTCAAATCGGCATCGTTGGGTAGTCTTGGATTTTCTCAAACCATTGAACATAAATCAGTGTAGTAGTAGCCTAAACCTACGGGCCGAACAAGTATTTGTTCATTTGTTCGTATATTTAATTTAATAATTTTTTTTTGTCAGAGTTCGAATATTTAATTTATTTATTTACTTAATTGTTTAATTGTTTGCATGTTTTTTACAAACGAGTACGTTAGTACGGAGTACTATTTTCACCGAATGAATATTTCGAGTAATTTTGGTTCACTTGTTGTGACTACTGAATACTGAATTACTGATTGCTGGTAGGGATGAAAAAAAATCCGAAATCCGAAATTTTGGATTTACCAAATCCGATTTTTTTGATTTGGATTTGAGGCATACCGATTCAAATCTAATCCGAACTCGAAACCCCAGAAAAAATCCGACTAATATATATATATATATATATATATATATATATATATATATATATATATATATATATATATATATATATATATATATATTACATATATAATTAACTTGCTTGCTATTTTTTTAGAAAGATTTTTATTATATTTTCTTTTAAAATTTATTCAAGATAAAATTATTTTAATATTTATCTATTTGTTAATATATATATATATATATATATATGTGTGTGTGTGTGTGTGTGTGTGTTATTTAAATATTCAAAATATGTAACGATTGTGATTCGATTTAAATAAAAAAGATTAACAAAGTAATAAACACATTTTTAATTAAATTTTTATTATATTTTATATTAAGGTATTAATCGATGAAAGATACAAATAAACTATTGTATAAATATAATGAATATTGAACAAATTTTCTATGTGCACTATTAATATTTAAATTAATTAAATTATTTTTCAATTTTTGAATATCCAAAAAAACTTTATCCAAAACCCGATAGATTTTGATTTAAATATTGATTTTTAAATTTGAATTTAATTTTAAAATTTAAAAATATTTAAATTTGAATTTCATAAAACCCTTCCAAACCCTATCCATTGACATCCCGGCCTCAAGTCCCTTCGCTCATCATATTTATATTATTATTATTTTTGTCGGCTCATCATATTTATATTTAAACATTGTATACTTTATATATTTAAAAAATTTGTAGTCCGTCACTGACAGACTGTCAGCCTGCAGTTTTAAAAAGTTGATAATGGCAAAGATAAAAATTTATTTATAACTTATTCTAGGTATCAATCATCAATCAATATATCAATATATAAAGGAGAAGACGGAGACGGTCATGTGACGCTCCCAAATCGTTTTAATGTATTTTTCTAATTTTCTCGAATTTTTGAATTAGTAAATATTAAAAATTATAAAAAAAATTAAGTTACTTTATATTCTCCTAAACTTTTTCCCAATTATGAAAAATCTAAGTTACGTTATATTTTTCTAAACTTTCTCCTCAAGTCAAGTAAATTATTATTATCCATAACATAAGTTTCGAAATTTTAGAAAAAAACATTATTATACGTAAGGTAATTAGAAATTTTAGAAAATGCATTAAATTATTAAAAATCGAAACTATTTTGATTTTTCAAAAAGACACTATCTATAATAAAAAAGTTAATTTATTTTTTTACCTAAATTGAATGTGTCACTTATATAAATTAAAGATCAAACATCAAAAAATAAAACATAACAAATTTATCACGGAACTATTTACATTCAACGTCTAATACATAATGGATTACACTCTCGTGAATGTTTTGAATAATAATAGAGACGATTGGATGATAAGAGTGAGAGTATGCACGACGTGGAATGCAATCAATACACAAATAGGTGATTAATTTAGTCTTGACATGATTTTAATTGACGAGAGAGTTAATAATTTTCAGTGACATATATAAAGGATCGGAACGAGTATTTGATAGCGGGGGGAGAAAGACTATTGAATGGGAATGCTATGATAAATAAGTTATTACTCTATACTGTACATTGTGCATCCAACCTTAAGAATTGTCCTGTAGAGGGACATGATCCTTTCTGTAGTATTTCTGTATTACAAATTGTGTTTGATATTATCGTTCTAACGTCATCCCCCCCCCCCCGGTTTTTAACAAAAATAAATAAATTAAATCGACTATGGAATTACATTACAGCCATATACAATTTTCTATGAGCTACTACTTGTAGGCTGTGGCAGGTCTGCCATGTCATGTAGCTCTCACGAAGTCGGCACATTATCAACGCCAATGTACTACAGTAATATTAATCACTTCCTCTCCTACATTATCTGTGAATTTAACTTTGAATGTACTTTAAGATATATAAAAATATATATATAGTTATTTTTTTAAAAGATTTTAATATTTATTTAAAAAGATTTGTAAATTTATTTTTTATGTATTAAAATGTATGTAAAAAAATTAAAATAACGAATATTTTAAGGACATAATATTATTTTTATCATTTTTAGTATTAGTATTGTTAATTTTTAACAAAATGCTGTGGATAAACGTGGTTTAGACCTAATTATATTAGGCCTGCCAATGATACTACGCGCTTGCTAGTCAATGGACAGGGCTCCGTGCCTCTGCAAACATTTGTGATGCATATAGTCAATCAAGATTTTCTGATTGCTATTGGTTGTGCATTATGTTTTCATTCTCATCTCACCAAACTTGTGCCTAATATATAATATAATAACATGGAATATTGAGAATTTGTAAGGTGAAATGAATTATAATTATGTAAGTTGAAATATGTTTCTTCACCACCAACAAAGAGCCAAAACCAGTCCTTGACTTTTTAACAACTTGTATAGATTTACAATATGCATGTATATGTACAACATGTACTTAAAAAATATGAATGTTAAAGTATTGCAGCTTCTTGAAGAGTTGCATATGTGCAAGTCAAAATAAACGTTGTCCCTGACCAAATGCTTAGAATGTGACCATGCCCCATGTCAACTTCTGTACAAGTCGTGGAAACCACCTTAACTAGTTATATATAAGTACTTGTATTGTCTATACATTGCCTCATCACATTAATTTCTAAGCAAAACATTCTCTTACACTTGTTTTGTTTTCTTTGCTTTTTAAATTTTTTGATAAAATGGAGTTGGAAAAATGTGAACAAGCTGAGAAGAATGTATCTGTTTCTGGTACATTCAAGGAGGCCTTTCAAATTCTCACAACCACTCTTCTTAGCCTCCTCCTCCCACTCTCATTTCTCCTTCTAGCTAGGCTAACTGCGGCACAATATCTTCTTGATTCAACCTTGTATCTTAATGATCAACCTTTCTCTGCATTGTTCTCTATCTTTTTATACACTAATCCAATTCTTCTCCATGTACTTGTTTCTACTGTAAGTGTTTCAGCTTTTCTGCATGGATTGAGTAATGGTAGGATTGTTATTACTTCGACCGAGTGTCACGACCCTGTTGTACGTCCGCACATCTATACTGCTTGGATTTTTATTTGCACATTACAAATTCTTGTAGGTTTGGGTATTGAAGGGAGCATAGGGACAGGAGTTACTGGTTCAAACTTTGGATACGAAAGAAGTTTGTTCAGTCGAATTCTGTTCTTCCTTGGGCTACATGAGACAATGCTTCACTGGTCCAGGACAGTAGTGAAGCCAGTAGTTGATGACACAGTTTTTGGTTCTAGTAGAGAGGAAAGGTGGGCAGGGAGGGTGCTCCTAACAGCTAGTTTCAGTATTTTGTGGTGGTGGAGATTGAAGGACGAGGTGGAAGCCCTTGTTGTTGTCGCAGAGGTTAAGCGACACTTGTTGACTGGTGTTGGTGTGTCAGATGTTGTGGGGTGGTGGTTGTATTACCTAATAGTTACAGTTGGGATGATTAGGGTGGTCAAAGGTGCTTTACTGGTTATGCTGCTACTGGTTCCAAGGAAGGCAGAATGGAATGCCACAGTCTCCTGTGCAAATGATGAAAGAGTATGAAATTTGGTTCCATTCTTGGTGACATAAATGTCGCCTATGGTTTACCTCATTCTTCAAGCTAGTACGGTTTGAGAGACAAAGATTGTCTCTGTTCTCATACTTACCCAGTATCTGGTAAAATGGAAAAGAAGTGAGCATATTCCTGCAAGCAGCACAAAAATGACTGTGTCTGCGGGTCAATTGTACATAGTCTTGCACACTTACCTCTATTTAGATTAGAGAGATTGTTTCAGGAAAAACCCTTATGTTCATCCCCCTACTATAAGATAATTGCTTTCAGTGTAATGTTCCTTCATCAAGATGTGGTATGGAACACTGTTTCATCAAAGCGAAAAATCACAAGTATACACAATATATATGTGACATGAAGTCAAAATATTGCCAATTCATTTCTGCAATAAGTGGATATAGAAAATAAAAAATCGAAGTTGAACCAATATACTTGGACTTGGATAGATAATCATACCAACCAACAATTTGTTTAAATGGAAGATAAGAATACGTACATGAGTGTTTTAGCCAAATTTTGTAAGATTATTAGCTAAGTCTATATAATTTTATGTTTGAAGGACAAGTGACAAAGTAGTAAAACAAGTCAGTAAAACAAGTGCATAAGTAAATCAAAGAACAAGAACACAAGCCATTTTGGTTACGCGGAAAACCCATCGAACAAGGTTAAAAACCGTGGGTGGGAGTGACCCAGCCAAAATTATCCACTATAATTGTAATTGAGATGAAGTACAAGTGATTTGAATAAGAAAACAAGTATAAAAAGTCTTCTCGTCCACTGCAGTTTGTACTCGTCTGTGTGTATATATATATATATGTATCGTGTGGTGATAGAAGTGCTAGCTGTCTCAAATGAGATGTAGGGTAATGTAGTGGGTGTATGGTGGTAGTGTATAATTGTTGATGTAGGAGGGTATATTTTTATAGATAAGTGAGTGGTGTAGAGTTGTATATATTATGGGTGTAATGAATATGTGTTTTTGTAGAGAATGAAAATAGTTATCAAGAAAAAGAATTAGATTTAGCCCTATCGTATGTAATGTATATGTTGTAACTGATGTAGGTTGTAGAAGTGTGTGTCCCTTGTGTTTATCCTCCATGTACATTGTATATATAGCCACTAATCCTCTTCTGTCGTTGCTATCTTTTAGGTGGTGGATATCTTCACCTTGCTAGTAGGGATGGTGGCTGGTTTATCTTCCATGATCCTATCAATTTGGGATAGTTACTGACCTTATCTCCTATTTTTTTAGGGTGGTTATATGACTTGGTCCAGCTGCTATAACGTTTCCGTCCACAAGCTCTGCTTCTGTCGTGTCTTCCCGTTTGTTTTCTTCATGTCAGTAACAACTCTATGTCGTCCTGTCTAGATGTCTACATGTCCTGACGGGTGAAAATATGGTACAAACAATTAGGTTCACACGTCTGACATGCAGCATACCGTTTTATGTTAGATGTACTTATTACTTATCAAGTGCCTTCAAAAATCTACCTCAAGCCCCAGCAATGTTACATTAAGTTATAAAATTAATATGCATATACTTAACAAGGTACTGGTATTAATATTGCACACCTAGGCTTATGCAACCATAACTGCTGTAGTGCTATGCCAAACAGCACCCTCAGTTCTGCTGACTGATTGCAGGTGAAGAATCAGGGACCCGTGGATATAGGGAGTATTTTGGATCATAAAATTGTATCTGCAAGCTTTTAAGACTCCAAGGAATCTAAAATTGTCAAACTAAAACAACATGATCACTCAAATGTCAACACTATATGAAATATCTCTGAAATGAATGCAACCTCATGATCTAAGGTTTGGTCAGAGGTATCTGTAATGAACAAATCGAACTGAGTATTACATAATTATTCTGATCACCAATCACCATGGACTAACTTGCATCCTTAGAGCAGTCCGACTCCAGAGCACCATCTCTTTGGACAGATCCCAGCTGCCCAGGTACTATCAAGGATAATAAACACAACGTAAAGTATGGTTACAGTTTCCTGCGCACAGAATCCTCTTCTTAATTCTACTCAAATATAACGGAGAAGAATCAAACAAAACAATGAGAACGTGGATGATTTTCTATTACAAACTTGTGTATTACATGTCTTTAGCATCAAATCAAACAGCTAGCTTGTCTTTCCGTTTTTGCTAGACTCCATGACATATACCAGCTAATAGTTTTCACAATGTTTTTTAGATCCATTCACATTTGACAAAGAATACAAGAGATAAGACAAAAAATATTTAGTAACTGGAGTTCATATTCAAATTGTACTGTCTTTTAGAGATGTCCAAAGTCAGACAAAATCTTTGGAAAATTATTGCCCTTATAATCACCAACTTTAATTTGAGATCTCTTTTGGGAGAACTAGACCAACTTTGTTTGATATTAAAAGATATAGTAGCACTCCCTTGTTTGTTTACTTTCAGTTGCTAATGGCAACAAAGCATACTAAATCCTAAAAAAACATATTTACCGAGTGTAGGCATTCAATTAAGAAAACAGTTCTTGATGCATTGAGATAGCAGATTCAGTTTTAAGATGGTGGTAGGCCTTATTTGTGGTCTAACTGTGGGGAGCGAGTGACTTGTACCAACCAAATGGAATACCGCTACAGCACTACCAGTTCAGCCTTTCAGAGAATCGAAAAGCATGCTCTAATTCCAAACCCAAGTTTGGAGCCAATAAAGTTCAATCAATATCCAAGTGGATAAGGATTCTCTTTAATAGTGCAACTTTTGATTGCCTGGTCAGCGATAGTTCCCATATAAGATTAGTCCACGACAATTTTCCTGCGCAAGTTCCTACAGACTGCAGTAGTAATAGAAATGGGAAATGTATATTTGTTAGATCACAGATGGAAGGGAACCCTGAGTCATTCTATTTCTCCTTTCAAGTTCAATTAAGATTCCTACCCTAAAATCAAAACTGATTCTGCATATATAATGAGCGATCGAATGAATAAACTAACCCCCAACAAGAAATAAAATAAAGAAAAGTCTTTCCTCGGCAAGTGGACACGCATGATTATAATACATACAACTAATCTGTTAGCTGGAAACTTAATTAAAATTCAGCACCTGTGATACTTGATATCAGTACCTAACTAAAGTTTTAAACTGGACACATCTTGTGATACATATTACTATCATGTAGCGGATCAGAACAACTGAACAAGGTTTTCCTACTCAAATAAAACTTAAACAAACACTGAAACACTCCAGTAAACCTAATTGTTAATGTGCTGTCAGTTTTGTTATTCTCATTAGCATTAGCAATCAAAATGTGACCAGAAGGGTAAATATCTTAACTACATAGCAGCGGATTGCTCGAATGTTTCAAGTACATAATTTTATTTGAGTAATTTATATACCAACTATGTATGCATAGAGAATGACTATTGAGATGAGTATCCAGTCATATGATTCTTGAATGTAGCAAGTAATAATAAGTTACTCTACAAGTGCTGTGCAAATGTATTAAAAAATACAAGATTAATTGTGCAATGTATATGTAATTACAATAATAAACAGGGTTAAGGAGGAAAAAACTCTTGTGGTTTAGGTGTAGTAGTGGATAAGCCCATGTGATTTTATAAGGCTCAAACTCTTCAAATTAAAACTAATGATCTAATATAGGCCCTCTAGTTAGTTTTTCTTCATTATGGTTAAAAATATTATTAAATATCTAATTACATTAATATAAATACATATAGATACATATCTTATATTATTATTTTTTTATTAATAACATTATTATTTATAAATTAATATGTTTTTTATATAATTGATTTTTATTAAATAATTCTATAAAATAATAAATAAGTTGTTAACCAGTATTAATGTATGTATATACTTTTTTTATTACTTAACTATTATTTTTTAACCTTTAAACATTTACACGTTAGTTTGTATTTTACTTTTAAATTCTATTTACTCGACGAATATTTATATTTTTTTAATAATTAACTAAATATGACTGACATTTTAATATTAAATTATAATACATACAAACACACACACTTACTTACATATATATATATATATATATATATATATATATACAAATATGCATAATTTCTTACATTTCGTATAATGTACGAATTTGTTTTTAATATTTATTATTTTTACTTTAATATTGTATTTATATGATTAGAATTTATTTTTATTTTTATATCTATTATTTTAATTTATTTATAATCTTGTGTAGAAATACTTTTATATAATTTTTCACATATTTTATATGTGTTCGTGTTTAAAAGAGATAAAATTTATATATTTTATTTAAAGATAAGTTTTAATTAGAATATAAATTTTTTTGATATACTTTTTCATGTAACAATATTGTTACGATATACATGAATACTAACGTCATAATATTAAAATTAGAATATTTTGATATATTTTTAAAATATTAATATCACAATATACATGAATATAGTAATTTTCTAATCATAATTAAGAAAAACTAACTAGAGGGTTATATTGAACCATTAATTTTAATTTGAAGGACTTATTTGAGTCTTATTAAACCAAAGGAGTTTATCAACTCCTACGCTAAACCAGAAAAGGTTTTTCACTCCTTAACCCTAATAAATATTAAAAATGTGAATTAGAATTTGTTGTTTACATAGATGCATGTTGCCGTCAGAACTTTGCTTCAAACTTCCTCGATAACAAAACAATACTGCATATTATTAAATTTATGGGCACAAAATGATCATAAATGTATATACAGATTACTACCTAAAATAACCTCTTCACTGCACACTGACACACACACACGCATGTATAATGTATCATATATATGTGTGGCCAGAAATAATTGATTCATGTGGAGCCCTGAGTACTCCATTTTTACATTTTCTTGGGATTTTTGCAGGCAACAGGATACTGGTGTCTCCCGTCAAAGCCTCAAACTTTTACTCTCTCTTTTCTTAAAAAAATAAATTCTTTCACTCCATCCTCCCCAGTCCCCGTTGCGTTATACTATCTCCGTATCACTCAATTGTTTACATTTCGAAGAGAAAATCTGACACGCATTTTAAGATGCATATAAAATATAGTTTCATAACTTATTTTCAAAAAAAAAAATTGAATAAAAATTTAAAAATAAGTTATGGAACTATATTTTATATACACTTTAAAATGCGTGTCGGACCTTCTCTATAAAACGTAAACAATTGGGTGGGACGGAGAGAGCAGTATTTTTCTTCCCGATTCTCTCACATAATTATTGGTTTTGGTTTTCTGACATTTGAGCAGAGGAAGGTGAGTTTGCTTTGAGGGAGTAATTTGTGAAACTTTAGCCCAGAGCAAGTCCCCTAAAATATAACAACCCACCGCCACAACTAGCACCGAAAGCATTTAGTTGGTCGGGTCCATAACTGGATTGACCGAACCGAATAGATTGAATTTTTAATATTTTTTAAATCGAATTGAATCGAAATTTTATTATAAACCGGACCGAACCGAATTGCATTATTTTGGTCCATTTGATTTGGTCCACATTTTTCTTAAAAAAAGATTGAAAATTAAATAAAGTGAATTTTTATAAGAACATAAATACAAATATATAAAAAATAAATCAATAATACAACAATTAATGCAAAATTACATTTATCGAACATATATTATATAAATATATATTAATAAAAATATATTATATATATAATAAAATTAAATAATATATAATTCAGTATATTTGGTCCGGACCGAATATTTTTATTAAGGACCAGATCGAATCAAACTTTAATTCGGTCCGGACCGAAACGCTGAATAGACCGAAATTTCAGAAAAAATAGAACCGAACTGAAATTACATTATTCGGTTCGGTTTTACGGTTCCTATTCAGTTTTGCTCACCCCTACATTTAGTTAGGATTGAGCAAAAAACCGAAATAAAATTGAAACTGAACCGAAACCGGTAAAAACCGATAAAAACTAATTCGCATAAAACCGAAACCAAAACTGAAAAATTAAAAACTGTATCGGTTCTGGTTCCGGTTATAGGTTAAAGCTGAACCGTAAAAAACCAAACCGATTATTAAAATAAATAAATAATTTATATAAATTTTAAAAAATAATAAATAAATATATATATATATATATATATATATATATTAATGTATAGTATTACAACTTTTCGAAATATAGATACACCAAAATGATAGTGAAATAATTTCATTTCTTTTGAATTTCTACTCATATTAAAAATTTCAAATAGTAATTTTATGAGAGAGAAGATTGAGACATGAAAATAGTAGGATTGATTGATTATTAATTAATGAAATTAGTATTTATTTTATTATTCAATCGAGATAATTAGAAACAATTATATAACTCATTACAGTAATATACAATTTCAGTCAATTTTAATATAAAACTAACTAATAAAGAAGTAAGTTACAAATTTTTTCCCAAAAAGTGGAGAATGTTACTATTTATAAATTTAAAGGCTTATAATATTTTTATGATATTTTCGTTCGATTTTATAACCGAAACCGAACCGTTAAAAACCGAACCGAGCTTTTTAAAATCGAAACCAACGGTTCGATTACAGTTTTCAATTTTTAAAATCAAAGACACGCGGTTTTGGGCCAAAACCGCCCTGAACCGTGCTCTCCCCTACATTTAGTATATATTAATTGTTCGGCTCAAACATACTAATTTTATTCTATATGCAATGTTACATTAAATATAAAATTTTAGTGTTAAAACATACATTTTACCCACCTCCCAAAACCCTAATTCTGTGTGTTCTCTCTGGAGCAGCTTCCCCTTCTTCTTTTTCAAATATAGTCGTCGGGGCTTCCACCGGTTTTCTCCGGTGGAAAGCCCCAATCATTTAGTTCTCTTTCATCATTCAATAAAACTTTTTAGATCAAAAACCATCGGAGCATCCAGATTTTCTGTCTTCCGATCAAACGGGTGATTTTTCGATTTCGAGGGATCTGGTTTCTCTTGTTTTTGTGGTTTTGTTTTTTAGATCTAAAACTTGCTGTTATTTTGTAATTTTAGTTTTAATTTGCAATTTCAATTTGGTTGTAGTCTCTCCTTGGTGAGAGTTTTGATGTTTCTCTCCTTTGTTTGTGAGAGTATGATTTTTGATTTAGTGATAAAAGTTTTTAGGGTATTGCAAATATGGTCGATAGCTCAAACTGGATTAGCTCCAACTGGATATGGTGAAGCGGGTACGTGTAAATATATCATCTTCAACAAATGGCGTGATTGTATCTCCAAAAAGAATGCATTAATCAGCCATTGTTTCCGATTTATGTTTGTTCGACGCGACTATTTTTGTAGATGCCGTATGATTTTTTATTATTGAATTAATACTTACTCAAAAAAAAATATTACATCTTGTTATCAAATAATTTTACATTTAAGTGACTTTTTATATACTGTACATTTTAAGGTATATAAATTTTTTTTATTCTCCCGATTTTTATTTAAAATACATCAATTTGTATTTTATAATCATTGATAATGTTGCATTTTAAGTTTGTAGCTAATTTAAAACGATAAATTTTTTCTGACAAAAAATAAAACGATAATTTTTTACATTTAGTTCTAAATCTAATCAATGCAATCAAATATAGTATTGTATTGAATTTGTTTTTAGAATAATACTAGAGGTCTCGAATTGGTTCCCAATTTTTTTTCCAAATCATGAGGTGTCAATTTCTTAATATGTGCCCCATCAATAAAAAAATATAATGTGTAATAGTTTGGAGATTTTTTTCTCATAATTGTTGTCCAATTCTATTTTTCATATAAAAATATTTAAATTTATCTTTTGTTTTATCATTTTCAATATAAAATTTAATTCAAATCTACCTTTTATTATATAAAATTACTATAATAAATATGACAAATACGGAAAATTGTTATACAATAATTTTTTTTAATATATAATATTTTTTCAAAAATACTATTAAAATGAGATGGTGGGAATATATTATTTGCGATAACGATGTGCAGATAAACAGTGATTTGGTGAGATATTGTTGAATAATCCATGCAGATTCATTACTTTTAGAGATAAGTATCTTTCTATATAAAGTATTATTATCATTAAATTTATATTAAGCTAATTCTCTCATTTGCAATATACTACTTTTGTAAAAAGAATACGAAAAAAAGAAAATACTCATTAAAAAAAAATACACAACCGTTTTGACCTGAGCAGAATATAATATCTGACAATATAATATTATTACAGTGACTAGGAGAACTCTGTAACTGATGCCAACAAATGTATGTATACATGTACTATGCCCAACAATAAATAGAAACACAACACAACACACTACACTAGTGACTAGTATGCGTTAACGTTACGACGTCCCCATGTCTTTCCTTCCGTATAATAATCTGTAATCACTCTCGTTTCTTGTTCAAATCTCTTTATCAGATTAGCAGCAACAGTTGATCAATCACCAAGCCATGGTCTCTAAATCAACTACTGATTCTTCTACAAAAACTAAAGTTTGTACCTTTCTTCCTCTGTTTTTTTATCACCGTTTGCATATATGTTTGATTGTATTGTTGCTTTTGCTTTTTTGGGTTATTGGGTATGATTCATTTTATTGACCCCCCACGTTTGATTTTGGAAATTTATTTACAATTCTGTTACCATCTTTGTTTTTTTAGTGATAAAGATAAAGATGCTACCTTTTCTTGATTCTTGATTATCCTTGTTTCATAGATTATGTTGAGATTTTTATGATGATTCTTGGTTATATCGTTGTTGGTTTCTTGATTTAGAATGTCGTGAAAAGAAATTGGAATTTTATTACTTGTATAAGCTGGAATTCAATTGTGTTCTTGATTTCAAGATTGTTTTTTTTAATTGTATTTTGATGGTGATTAGGGGTTTTCGCTTTGTTGGTTATCGTGAAGTACACTTGTTTTTGGCCTCCCTAAGGAAGAATGTTAGTAAATAACAGTCGTATATGTTGTTCAAACAATGAAATTTTCCTATTACGTGGACGCAATGTGCATCCCCGTTTCAAGAATCATGTTGTCAAATTTGAACTTTTTCTTATAGAAGATGTATAACAAATATTGGGCATTCCAGAATATTCATTCACAATTGTAAAGGCCGAAATTTGGTTTTGAATCATTAGCACAATTCATATATTAAGAATCAAGAGATTTTCAATATAGTTCAATAGTAGAATAATAGATGTGTATCTTGTTATAGATTCACAGCCAATAATGGAGCTTTGTCAATTTGGATTTCGAATATATCACAGAAGGAAAAGGAATAAAATGTAGGATGAACATCCAACACCCTTAATGAATGCAATTACGCAAATGTATTTATGGATTGGAAGTTTAGTAGTTACCTTTTTTTATTAAATTCAGCATCCTCTATTACGACTCATAATTTTGGATATCCATTCGATTCCAGAAAAATAGGTCGCCTTGTAATTATATCAGCAATAACTATGGTATTCTTATTTTTGAAACAGGTTAGTGATGTAATAGCATCCGTAAAACACAAAATACATAAATTGGAGAAGCAGATACAAGTAGACAGGGTTCTATATGTCAAAGTAAGCTGATTTGTTGTTTTTATGTTTTATGGCCTAGTAGACAATGCTTGGAGAGTCATGCATTCTTGTTTGTATCACAGGAAAAAATTCAAACAATCAGACAAAAGCTCGACAGTCATGTATCTCTTGTGTCAGCAGACAGATCCAACTCTGATATTTTATCGGCAGAAAAAAGTGATTTAGGCAACATGCTTATTGCAAGAATCGCAAACCCTCTCCATAAATATGGTGGAATTGCTCAGGGACTGGGAGACAAAGACGTTTTCAACTGTCAAGATGCTACATATTCGACAAGCGCCAGGTTTTCACATGTTGAAAAAATACCATCTTATACTACATGGATATTTTTGGACAGGTACGTGACTGAAATTCAAATTATTTTTTTTGCTGATATTTTTTAGAAGAATTATGTGTTTGGTTTTCCATGTCTTTGGTCAAAAACACACCAATACACAATCCGTACTCAATGACATGATAGCTTGCTCCAAATGTCTATTCTTATTTCAAATTGCATTATCCAATTACATTTCACCCAAATTTTCTCCAGAGTGACCCATATGGCTAGTTCATGTCCTAATTACTTGGGTAATATCAAAATTCAAGATGAACATCTCAGTTAACCTACAGGCTACAGCTACAACACAAGTGATACGTCTGCTAAATTAATATGGAAATATGTAAGCACGTGCAAATCAGAACGGCCTCACTAAGAGCACTCAAAAAGCATATCTATACCTAAGTATTAAGCTACTACATTATAAACCAATATAATTTCAAATCAACTGAACATAGATAAAGAGAGAAATGTTCAACAAAAAATTTTACTACTGGAAATACCTTATTTTTTTAATTTCCTTACAGAGTATACTGGTTAGGAATCTAAGTTCTTAAATAGTAGTATATATTGCTCCATAATCACATGTGGTTTTATCAAGGATTATTCTATCTTTCGTTCTTGCCTCAAACTAATATAACTATCTATTATACATTTATTAACACATATGGGTAATTGTCCAGTTCCTCTTCTTTGAGATAATATTCTTTTTTGCTTTTGGCCATGTGATCTGATGTTACTCTGTGCACCTTTATTTTTCTGTTATGCACCTTAAATTTTCTGTTAAGCATGCATATATCCTACTTGTTTTCTTTGTTTTGTTTTTTGGCATCTTAGATGCTGCTACGAAGAATGGTTTTGGATCTAAATTATAAATTAATGAGTGTTCAGTCTGAATTTCCTGAAGCATCTGTACTGATTTATCTGATTGTTTGATGGAAGATTTATGTGATATGTGGTCAAAGGATATAGATAAAAGTATAACAAGAGAAAGAGAATAAATGAATATATTAGGTTTGTTGTGTGAAGATTTTACCCCCTTAATTCCTAAAAATCCATTTCATATGATTTTGAAATAGTTTTCAAGAGCATGCTTCACAAAATCAACTCGGAGTAGAGATAGTACGGTCTGGTTAAAACCATAAATTTTAGAGTCCACAGACCCTGCTCTATTAGTGGGATACGTTTGATCTTTGTTATCTAAGAGTGTGCATTAATATAATAAGAAATTATTAAATGCCAACCATTACATCTATGAAATCAATGTGCCACTATGTTTCAGCCTGGCACCTTGCAAATGATGCTTATTATATTTATATATCCAGAATAATTCTTCCTCTCCTTTCCGTTAATATTGTTTCCATAGCGCAGGAATCAGAGGATGGCTGAAGACCAATCAGTTGTTGGGAGGAGACGTATTTACTACGAACAAAATGGAAGTGAAGCACTGGTGTGTAGTGACAGCGAGGAAGAGATAACTGAACCTGATGAAGAGAAACAAGAATTTTCTCAGGAAGAAGATCATATTTTATGGTAAGGTCATGTAGGAGCTAGTCTGACTTGTATAAAAATAATTATTGATTAGTATATTTGATTTATTTCAACCAACTATTTTGGCATTACCCTGGTCAGTTTGAAAAACTTATAGAGACATTTTTGACATGCAATGTGTAATGTGTTAATAAGATAGACAGAAAAGAAGCTTGTAAGGCTCTGAACTCTGCCTACACATGCTAGAATTGACCACTTGCATTTGCTAGGCCTTCACCTTTACAGTATATCAGAGATCAGTTCCGAAGAAAAAAGAAAGCTGATAGGGAAGGCATATGTCAGTAAAATTCTGGGGAAAGAAAATGAATCTGTAGAAATGGTCTCCCTTTTAGACAACGGATAAAACTAGCAACTGGAACAGAGATCAAGGAAGAAAGTTGCCAAAGTTCCTGCAAGTAAACCCCATCCAAATCCTGAAGGGAGGAAATGGGATGTATAAACAAAATCTCAAGTACTATAATAGAATGAGTGCCAACATTATTATTAGAATTACATCATATTCTTTTATTTATCAGAGATCAGTTCCGAAGGGAACCACCACAACTTAGTACAGGACAGGGAACCAATTTTCAGGAAAATTTGGATTATGTCCGTTGCACTCACTATTTTGTAATAATTTGTGGAGCTTGGACATATTTCGATTTTCACCATACTGTTTATTGTTTAACCTGTGCAACGTGGAAGTGTCGGGTAAGATGACCAGGAAACAGTCCTCTACTGATCTCTGTTTACTTATATACATTTATCTGATCCTAGTAAGCTTTCTAAGCAATTTATCTGTTTTTCTAAAACTTGTAGGATAATTGCCGAAGAACATGGACTAAGTGAGGAAGTGCTGAACGTCTTGACACACTTTATAAGTGGAACCTCTTCTGAAATTTTGGTACGCACAATATGCTCTGTATTATTGATTTTTTTAGTATGTCAAATTATTCTAAATAAAACAAGTAATTGTTGTTAAAACCGATACTGGTATTTAAATTTAATATACCATTTAGCATTTGCAGTTTAAACTTTGGAGTTTTTGTTGATTTAAACATGTTCCCGCTCAGAGACATTATATATGTGATAAGCAGGAACGTTACAGCGTGCTCAAGAGAAGCCACAAGGAAAATCAAAGTCCAGATTTCAGTTCTGAGAAAGCAAGGCCTGACACAAGCATATATCTAGAAAAAAGCCTTGGTGCTAATATGGATTCTCTTGATAATCTTTTCTGTCGTCGTTGTTTGGTACGTGATCTTGATTCTTGACTATCTTCAGTTACATGTTCAACAGATGCACTAAGCATATTGTTTAATATTTTTTAAAAAAATATTTCGTTTTGGATGTCATTTTAACAGGTATTTGATTGTCGACTGCACGGTTGTTCTCAAGGTCTAGTAAATTCTGTAAGTGATATATTCTTTTCTTAATTTCATGTTAACTGTGTATTCATCTGTTAATTTCTAAAAATTTGCTGGACAGAGTGAAAAACAGTCATATACATCTGAATTGGAAGACGATGGTAAACCATGCAGTGACCAGTGTTATCTCCAGGTAGGTCTTTTCCTTTGGATATTTATATGTATGAAATACTTGTGCTAACTTAAATCAGTTTTATAAACACATGCACTACTAACCAAGTAAATTGCATGGGCCTGATACGTTCATATTTGATTCTTTGGGAAAGTTTTCTCCTGCTTTAAAATCACAATCTTCATGTGCATGATCAAAGCATTCAGATATCTTGATCATAGAGTCTTATCTAACCATTAAATTGCTAATATGGTTTGTTATAGAATAGTCTGTTGCCTTCATGATAATAATTTCTGAGGCACGTGACAAGCAGCATATCATAAATTTTGATGCATTTGAATATTTGTATTATAATGTCCATAGAATATCGGTCCAGTAACACACTTCCTTTATAACTCCAGTTGTACATAACTACATATTGTTCTACTTCCATCATAGATTTTTATCACCATCTTGTATGGCTTTTCTGAGTAAAGGTGTGGTGTGCTGTATGGTTATTGTCTTTTGATTATGCAGTTAAGAATTGCCAAAGACTTGCCTGATAGTTCACTTGTCAATTCCTCTGCTAAGATCGAAAGTAAAAAAGAGGAATGCTCGGATCCAGTTTCCCTAAATGTTGGTGAATCAGGTTGCGATTGGACAGACACCCTTAGAATACCTGCCTGTTTGGTCATACTTTAATTCTGTTTTTGGTAATCGAAAAATTCAGTGCTAAGTACTTAAAGTTTGGATACAGGAAAACGTAAGTCCTCACGACAAACATCCGAGTTTCAAGAGAGTTTGCCAAGCTCTTCAAATGATTCTCAAGATTATAGTAAGAAACAAAAAATGTTATCAGATCCTCCTGAAGTTGCTACTGATGCCAAAACTAGTTTAGCTGAGGATGACAGGTCTAGTATCAAAATAGCAGATCTGGACATTATGGAAATCGATAAAGACAATCTCAGTTCATCCACCAAAAATATAGACAGTACATCATCTAGCTATGTTTCAGATAAGGTCAGCTGTTGTCTCGTTAATATTAACTGTCTTCAGAATCAGGATGCAGCAGTATGTAATAGAAGTTGCTCAACACTAATTGTTGTGATGATGCAGGCATCTGAACTTGTAGGTTCTCAGACGAAAGGGGTAGTAAGTAGCTGTGAGTGGAAACCCCTTGAAAAAGAGTTATATTTAAAGGGTATAGAAATTTTTGGAAGAAACAGGTATGTAGATTTTTTTTCTTTAAATATATGTCGCTGTATAATTTCTCTTGAATTTAACAAGTGAGATGTGTTTAAATTAGAATTTGAAGCTCTTGCTGTTGATTTTAGAAAGATTGGACTTATGTTACTATCATCCTTGAAATACTTTCAAACGAATCGAAAACTCAGTTAACAAACACATGAAATATGTCTATGCTTTATAGATATGCATAATTACTCATTTTCCACCCAATACATGATATTACATTATGTTGAATTTACATTTATAAAATTAAAAGTTTATAATTGATTTTCTTTGTTCTGTGTATAATAAGGAATGTTGTACTGTAGCTTATGATGTTGAGGTTTCACATGCTTCGCAGTTGCCTGATAGCAAGGAATTTACTTCCTGACCTAAAGACTTGCTTAGAGGTATCTGCTTACATGAATCATGATGTAGCAGCAATGTCTCAAGGATCCACTGCCGTATCAAATTCTTTCTTTGAAGGCGATGGAAATGTTGATGCAAATAAACTGGTCTGTGTTTCTGGCTTTGAACCCCACTTTCTCCTCTTCATTTGCACATCAAAAACTAATAATAAGAAGAAAGCAATTTGGATGACCACATCAGATTTCCTTTCAAGCTAGAGGAAATCTTTATCGTTTTTCAGTTTCACATTATTGTCCCCCAGTTAAAGTTAACTCGTACATAAAAAAAGTTAAATACAGTTTTCTCTCCGATCTCTGATCAGTATAAATCTGTGATTTTAAAACTGTGGCAATGGTTTATTAGAAGAGAGTGTCTGAGCATATTGTTTTATTAATATTGCAGTATTGCTATACCTATGTTTATTCAAAAAGTATAGCAATTTATGCCAAAAAGAAAAACAATATAGTTAAAATAAGAGTAGACAATGATTATATAATATTTTTTATCCTCTCCGCCTGCACTACAAAAATTTGGGATTTTTTTTTATTAAGAGAAACAGTCAGTAATTATCAACAGAGGGTTACTCATTTATCCAGTGAATGAACTTAATAGCTGTCTCTCAAGCAGTTTTATTAAAAGCGCACATATGTGAGTGCATAAGCGAGAAGCACAAAAAAGTGCAGCTTTGGCGTGTCTCTTTACATATGCGATGCGATGGAAAGAAGCGAGGTGTTTCTTGCGCATAAGCCCAGTGCAGGAAGCGAGGCAGAGCGCGCTTTTTAACCAGCTTTGACTATCCTTTTAACCGGGTTGTTTTAAAAAGAAACGGGTTATATAAAACCCTAAATACAAAACCCAACTGTTAAAACAGAGAGCACAGAGGAACAATACATACATGCATATATTAACTGGGCATCAAATCGGAGTATCGAACAATTTCTTTCTGGGCATCTTCTTTCTCATCTTAACTGATAATTATCTTCTTTCTTTCTCAAATATATACATACACATATATATAGTAGCCAAGAAGAAGATTTTGTGAATCTTCATGATGAAGAAGAAGAAGAAGAAGAAGAATAGCGGATTAACTTTTCATTTCTTAGTTATTTCGAGTCTTTTGGCTTAAAATTATTCTAGACTTTGAATATATGTGACGAATTTGGTTATTTTATTATATATAACAATTTAGGTTTGCTTATAAATGTCTTACTATCTTTAAATTTATAATGTTTTACATTATATACCATGTATATATGTATATTTTACTCGTCTTCGATGAACCAGCGCATTGCGCGTGGCGCTTCACGCATTGCGCATTGCGCTTATGCTCCAGGAGGCCTTTGCGTTTCATGCACATTGCGCGTTGCACTTATGCTCCAGGAGACCTTTGCGCTTCAGTGCGCATATCGCATTTATTAACACTTCTCTCAAGTATAGCTACGTACTTGAGTCTTGAGTTAGATTCAAGAATTCTAAAGTAGTACCTACGCAGCTTGACTGGTTAACAGACAAAAGACAAAAGACAAGTATATTTATGTTTTTATAGGTTCTCTATGCAATAATGCAAAGCGTCAAACTTGGTACCAGTACGAATCAAATACATTCTTGATAAAAGAAAATAAGAAATTGTTCTGCCTATTATATTTTTATACTTGTTTTTTATTATTGTGAACCACAGGAAAAAGGTATTCCAGCAAGGTCGCGTTTATTTCGTAGAAGGGGAAAAACACGGAAGCTCAAGTACTCTTGGAAGTCTGCTGGCCATCCATCATTTTGGAGAAGGATCGCAGATGGAAAAAATCAGTCTTGTAAACAATATATACCATGTGGATGCAACTCTATTTGTGGTAAAGAGTGCCCCTGTCATCAAAATGGAACTTGCTGTGAGAAATATTGTGGGTAAGTCAAGTTTAAGTAGAAAAGCAAATGAGTAATCAACTTTGTTGACCAAGAACATCGTAAGATGGGTGTAGTTTCAGCAAACATAGACAATATCATTTTTGTATGCTTTCGTCTGCTAGCTGTATTTATATTATATATTCTTTTGTATTAGATAATCCAAACAGACTAATTCCTATTGCCTAATATATATCAAAATTACAAATTCATCAGGTGCTCAAAGAGCTGCAAAAATAGGTTCAGAGGATGCCACTGTGCAAAGAGTCAGTGTAGAAGTCGGCAGTGCCCATGCTTTGCTGCTGGACGTGAATGTGACCCTGATGTTTGCCGTAATTGCTGGGTCAGGTAATTAGTCTCCTGTTCATTTACCTTTGGTTTTGGAACCTTTAACCTTCACTTGGTAAATAATTTTGATACATATTGTTCTTGAATAATAGTTTCTTTCATATATGATGTTAAAATGTTAAATAAGGAAAACCATATTTGGAATTCATAGGCAGCCTATCTGATTCTATCTCTGGAATAACCACTTGTCCACTTCACATAAATATATATTTATATATGGATCACCGTTATTGAAGGAATAAACTCTTACATTTTGCAGTTGTGGTGATGGCTCATTAGGTGAGCCACCTCGACAAGGAGATGGCCATTGTGGAAATATGAGACTCCTCCTTAGGCAGCAGCAAAGGGTAACCATTTTATGGAATATTCGACATGAATAAGCATTGGAAAAATCTTGCACCTATTAATATCTTTTTTCCTTTTAGATCCTCTTGGCAAAATCTGATGTTGCTGGATGGGGAGCTTTTCTGAAGGTAGGAAAACATAAATGTCTTGTAGTCTCTCAGTAGTTGGGTCAACTTTTCCTTTTAAAAAAAAATGAATCACTTATCCATTCGGTTACAGAATCCTGTGAACAAGAATGACTATCTTGGAGAATATACCGGTGAATTGATCTCACACCGAGAAGCCGACAAGCGAGGGAAAATCTACGACCGTGCAAACTCGTCATTCCTTTTTGACTTGAATGAACAGGCAAGTGACTACTGCTATATATTGTGAAGCTTGAATAGTAGTTTAATTTAACATAGAAATTAAGTATTTGAACAACGTATATTATGAAATTAACAGAAGTTGTGGTACATAAATCTAGGAGAATGGTTGAACTAATTTTGATGCTGTCTCAAGTGCATCATTTTTCATCCTGATATAGACCCCTATTTGGCAATTAGCGGTTAGCTGAAGCGGATTGAATTAGTTGTTTTGACTAACTGATTTGAATAACTATTTTGACTAATGGATTGGATTAGCTATTTTGAAAAAAAAACTGTTTGGTAATAAGCTGTTTGAATTAGATGTTTGTATTTAAACTAGGCACATGACAAACCTCTAATGCAAAAAGCTCATAAAAGTAGCTTTTTCGAAATTAGTTTTTTCACCTCAATAAGCTATTTTAATCAGCTAACTACCAAACACGCATATTAGAGGATTCACTTGGTCAAACCTCTAACTTACCTCGATCCTTTAATTTCTACTCATACCTCTAACTTCCAAACACCCCCATATTCTTTTTTTCCCCATCTTTCATGCTGCACAGAACATAATAATGCATAAGTAGGGGGAAGACAGTAATAAGATTCCTGTAACCAACTAACTCTATGGCCGCAGTTTTAAATATTTTAGTGAATCCTCTTTTGACTTCCCAAGATCCACTATTTTCCAGAAACTTGCATTAGGAATGTAAAAGACTGCAAACAATGAAAGTGAGGTGTTTGTACTGTGCATTCAAAATCTAAACGCCGCCATTTTGTTTTTTTACAGTATGTCCTTGATGCTTACCGCAAAGGAGACAAACTGAAATTTGCAAACCACTCATCAAATCCCAACTGCTATGCAAAGGTATTAAATTAATGAACATGTCCCAAGTATTTGTGTATCTGTTATAATAAACTAATCAATGAAAGTCCATCTTCAGGTTATGCTCGTGGCAGGTGATCATCGAGTTGGTATTTTTGCCAATGAGCATATTGAAGCAGGCGAAGAGCTATTCTATGATTATCGTTATGGACCTGATCAAGCACCAGAATGGGCTCGTAGACCTGAGGGTTGGAAGGGAGATGATGTTTCAATTCCTCAAGGTCGGGCCAAGAAACACCAGTCTCATTGATTTTTACCAGATTTAGTAGCACACATTTGCGGAAACTGGAGATTCATGTCCCTCTCGGAGTGGACATATATACACAATAAATATACAAACATTTCAAATGTTATGGCTAATTCATTTCAACTGTAATGTAGATTGATATACCCATTTTTCCTTTCCCCCCTTTTTAAGGCTCTTGGGAAGTTCAAATTGTGGTATTTTACAGAATAAAATCTAGAACAGCTGGCTTTTTAATGATGCACATCTATCAGCAATAAGATAGCAAAAGATTGTTTATGTGCTTTTTCTATCTGTACTATGGTTTATAGTATGTAGCTTTCTAGATGCTTAGTTGATCCCACAACCATATTAGTTACTATTACTGTCATTTGAAAAAACAGAATTGATGGGATCAGATTTTTCGAAAGCAAGAATTCAAAATTTCTAATTTCCAAAGTATTAATTGATCTAATCCATCCGAAGATGACAAGTATTGCAAATTATTATTTCCACTTTCACCTCATTGTCATTGTTCTCAATGAGAATATGCGCGTCGTCACAGTATTTAAGTTGAATTTATTTGAATTTCGCATATGCACTACAATTAAGAAAACCATTTAGGAAATGTTAATATTATAACTTTATCAGTAACAAGCAGTATTTGAAACTTAATACTGTACATTCTTTGTTGTTGGACTTGGACCAATTCTTTCTTTCTGTTACATCATGTCCGTAGAAAACGACTCCACCAATATCTTTTCTCTGGTAATATATTCCAACCAACACACACATATATATAAGAATCAGTCAAACACACTTGAGATTACTAATCCATGCAAGTTTAAGCTTCACATTTTCACACATTTTACGAGCAACCTTCTCATTTCTCTATTGTTCTCAGGTAAATCTCTCACCCTCGTGTTAATGCAAAATCATTGCTTCATTATTTGCTAACTCAAAATGTTTCCGATCTTAAAATTTTGTTTTACATTATATTTTCATATACAATGTCATCATCTTTTCTATTTTTTTGCCTCTTTTTTTTTTTTTTTTGATTTCAGTTAACATTTGAGAGAGTATTAATCATTAGTTTTGCATTATTTGAGTAATTGCAGGAGTTTGATTACATTGGCATATAGTCTAGAAGGAAATCGATCGAATTTAAAAAAACGTAGTATGGGGGGAGGCCCAAGGATTGTTCATGAAACATTACGGGGGCCTAATCTGGTGAAGGAGTTAGCAGTAGCAGCTGGCGTGGCCGTGATCCCGGCTACTATCTGGAAGAAGAATCACTGGGAAATGAAAAAGAAAAGACAACAATTCTATGACATGCTCGACAGGGGTGAAGTCGCTGTTGTTGTCGATGAATAAACCTAGCTAATCATCAATACTTGCTCATTGTGCATGTATGCTGATCATATATGATGTATATGAAATAAGATCTGCTGGTTTGGTTTTGGCCTTTTGGTTGATTCATTTGACAAACTCTTGAATAATAAAATTTTGTCGGAGTTGCTGATTAATCTGCATGTCCTCTCATAACATTCAATAAATATTCTACTAACATCTTTACATAATTGATTTCTTCATTTCAGTCAGTATTGTAATCAATGCCTTCGCTATTGGTAATTTATTTTTGTTTATGTAGCACAATTGTTGTGTTCTCAGCATAGCATGCATAAATCCCGAATTTCGATCAGTTTCAGCTACGAACTCTGCCTATCTGCGGATGATCACTCACCCTCAAAAATCACATTTATTAAGCAATTTGAAATTTTCACTGTCATATTTATACATCACACACCCAAGGCACAACTTATTAAACTCCTCTAACACCAGCAAATCTTAAGCTTTAGGAGAACGATTAACTTAACAACAATTAAAGTATTTGCAAAAACTACAATGTATTGAACATTTCCCCAACTTGTACCAGTTCTGGGTACGGTAGCATTTTAGCCTCTCTGTCATTCCGCAAGTATGTATTAATTAAGAGATTAATACAACATCACTATGAATTTTTTTTATTAAATTTAACATAAGAATGAATAAGAAAATACTGATAATTAGATAAAGTATGTGAGCAAGTATGTGTAACTATTTAAGTAATCAAAGTATTCATAATTACAACACATGCTATAATCTCACACAATAGATAATATTTAAGAATATTAACTTTAAAACATCTAGCAGTAATCAAAGTTCATATAAAAAAGTTGACCCGAAAATATTCCAATAAATCAATCCTCATAAGTGCGGCACTCTTTGGTCTCAGGATTATCCTTGCAGTACTCCTCCAAGGGGTCAGTTTCTTTTGCCTTGGCCTTTGCATGGCTAACTGCTGCAGCCAACTCCTCCACCTCGTCCCATGCAGCTGCACACTCTCCGCTCACTGGGTCACCTGCACACGCCTCCTCTGCGCTCTTGATGCTCTCAGCCACCTTCCCTGTGAGGTCTGGTTGGGTTGCCATGGTTCGAACTGCCATTCGACCTGAACTCGACCTGTTGCTCCATGGTTGGCTTAGTTTTAGCCATGAGGACTTGAGGATTGGTGCATCTGAAGTGTTGGACAAGAGTGTTGGAGTTGAAAGGCTAACACCAGATAATGATGCAGCCATTAATGCAACAATATAGTTTGGTTGTGACTTGTGAGTATGTTATGGAATGATTAATGAAGAGTAGTATTATTGGAGATATATAACAAGGTTGTAACGAATTTTGGGCACTTATTTCTTATCATCTATTCATCAATCATGACCGTTCACCTCTTGTAGATATATTGTCATCAAGATATCTACCCTGTATCTGTCTATTCCACTTGCTTAACTCATGTCCTTACGTTTACTTGTATTTCAACTAATTAATAGAGCATGGGAGCAGATTGAATAACTCAAAGTGCTAGGTGTTTATCCTCTGCCCCAGGGGCTCACCTCAGAATTTTTTTAAAAAAAAACTAATAGAGCAGAGAAGAAAATATATCTGTATTATGTTATTATAACATAAAAATTAAAAGTTTTGATTGGTTGTGGATGGGTCGGTAATAGATAGGCCTAAAAAAATATATATATATTAAATATAATTTTACTTATTATAATGCGGACTCTAACTATATACATATCTTAAATCTATATTATAAGTAAAATTTTACTTTTTAGGCTTAATTATATATTTATTATAATATGGGTCCAAATTATAACATATTTATATTAAATATAATAAATTTATATAAAATAAGATAACATATAATATTAACATAAATTCTTAATATTATAAAATTTTATATTAAATATTAATAAAAATATAAATAAAAAATCAATTTATTTAAATATTAGTTATCCCGTGCTTTGCACCGTTATAAGTTTGTATATAATAAATTTAAAGTTACGAAAAAAGAATATGGAAGGAAATAAATATAATAAATCACTGCTACTGAGATGCTTAAAAGTTTATCAAGCACTAAAATAATAATTCAACTAACATATTAACTTAGCATAGATCGAAATTTATATTTACATTTAGTACAAGCATGATACTCAAGTAAATCTTAAAATCAGTTTTAAATGGTTTTGCTCGAATTTTTCATCTACATGACTCGTATAAAAATTTACATGATTTATATGCATACACCTATTTTCTATTATATGTGGTTACTTAAGCTGATTCGAATTGAATATATATCTTTAGGTTTGATCACAAACTCAATTAAAAATTTTGAATTCGACTATGAGTTGAATAGAGCTATAAACTTTAAGTTTAGAATTTGTTTAAACTCGAATTAAATAAGTTACCATAGGAAACTACTTCTTAGAATGTCATCGTTCAAGCCTGACCGATAATTCAATTATATATCAAATAATGATAAAATTTTAAATCTTGTAAGTTTGATTTATAACATAATTTTAAATTTTGGAAAAATATATAAAAGTACATTTCTATACTATATTATTATAGAGAAAAAATTAAAAATTTTGGTTTAAGGTAAACCGTAGAAAATATCATGACCGTCCAATTTTAGATAAACCATTAAAACAATCTTAACCATTTAATTTTAATAAAATCTAATTTTAAAAAGAATATATATCATACATACATCTCTAACACCGGTAGTCTTACTTTTATACAACTTCTCACGGATAATATATAAATATCATTTTATAATAACATACAACTCTAATTCTCATAGTCCTCTTTTTATACAACTCATCATAGATAATATTATATTATATTAACTAAATTCTCAATATTATAAAATTTTATAGTAAATATCAATAAAATATAATATAAAAATAAATTTATCTAAATATTAGTCATTCATCCTGCGCTAACATACGAAATTCCCCTAGTCCTTTTTTTATACAACTGCTCACAGATAATATATTTTTATAAATTACATATAAAAATATAATATTCGTATTCTGCACTCTTAAGATACGAAAATAACCAAAAAGCGTCAGAAATTTTTAACAGTAATAAAAATATACGGAGTACTAAACTATAATAAATTAATATAATAAAAATAATAATAAAATACTAGTGGTTAACAGCTGGAGAACACTAGACCTACTGCCTGCCTGGGTCTATAAAAGTCTACTCCTAACCCTAACATTATCTTCTTTGGTTCCACCTTCGTCTCTATCGCCTGTAAGCTTCTCTCTCCCCTCTTTCATTTCTTAGCCTTGTTTATTTATTTATTCATTTTTGTGTTCTTTTTGTATTCATACATCTAATTTATTACGTTGTGTTTATTTTTTTCAGATCCGACTGTTGATCTCTGTTTACGATCAAAATATATATATATATGTCCGATCTGTAGATCTAATGATCCGATGATTTTCATGCGTCGTATTCGTATTCTTCACTCTTTCTCCGTTGTCTATCTCTACTGGTTCTACGTCTTTTCATGAATTGCCCCCCCTTAATCTAATTGTTTTCCCCCATTTTCTTTTCTTTTTTTTATATTTCTCATTCAAATAACCTAATTTTATTTGTGACCCGACCCGACCCGAGATTATTAATTACTGAAAAAAGAGTTTAGGAGTTGGGAAAGAAATGGCATCTGTGCAAAACCAAGTTAGCTCAGGCTCTGATGGTGATCTGCGATACGCGACGTTTGATGAGAAGAAGAGGAAGCGGATGATTTCCAACAGGGAATCCGCGAGGAGGTCTCGAATGAAGAAGCAGCAGCATGTTGATAAACTCATTGCGGAGATGAGCCAGTTGCAAAGCCAGAACAAGGTGGCTATGCAGAAGATTAATGATGCGACTGATATGTTTGTTGGGGTTGCGTCTGACAACAATGTGTTGAGAGCTCAGCTCTCCGAATTGACTGATAGGCTCTACTCACTTAACTCCGTGCTGCATATTGTCGAGGAGGTGAGTGGCCTTGCTATGGATATTCCTCAGCTGCCTGATACTTTGATGGAGCCGTGGCAGCTTCCTTGTCCTGCACAACCAATCACGACGTCTGCTAATATCTTCAACTTTTGAATGGCCGTGCTGTTGCCATATGGTTGTGTTGCTCACTGATTTATATCTAGTGTTATATAAGTGCAATTAGATGTTTATGTTATCCTGTGTTGGGATGTTATCAATTTCGATTGATTATGTACCAAGGAGATTGGTTTTCTACGTATTTGCTGGTTTAGTTTTGCTTGATATGGGATGCCTTTACTCTTTTTCGTGTTTATCTTATTATGAAATGTTGTTGTCTTGGTAATTTAGTTTGTCTAGCATAATCCTTGGGCAATGACAAAGGTGAAGTAGAGGTTTCCTATTAGATTCTCTACAAGCTCTGTATATGTAATTATCCATGATCCAGCTTCAATTCTACACTGTTACATATATCATTGGTCTTGCAAGCAGGTTCGAAGAAACAACAGCAACGCCGTTTGCTAGAATCTCTCAGTTTTTAACACTTGTTTGCCAAGTGTTAGCATGTACCACTTGATCTTGATTAAATGTTTAAACCACCAGGGTCCCTTAATGCCCGTCACCAACCTCTCTAAGATGTAGTCATTTGGGCCATTAACCATGAACAAAGCTCTGGTATCTAATTGATTGATAGTTATAATTGACGTGAACACATGTACAACATCCAGTAATACTAGATTGAGTTATAAATTTTTTGGAGGTTATTAGAGTTATAATCTCTACATATTTTCCAATTTTTAGAAAAATATATTTCGTAATGTTCTATGATGTCTTTTAAGCAGTGACTTCTCTTAATTTATGATGGTAAAGTTTTCGGGAATATTAACCTCTCGACTTTAATGATAAACATAATTGTATTGTTTTGTACCAGATTGATTCTTATGCCAGTTAATAATCTCTCACACAAATTTGTCCCCAAGTTAATAATAATGTTGACATTGGCAATCATCTCATTTAGAAGTGTACGACTATATAAAATGTGCATCACAACTTTGTTTACATGCCAGACAAGCAATCAGCTGTGAAGAATTGTTATCAACTTCTAGCCAAATTATGGAGGATCATAAAAGTCTGCTACTAGATCTAGTACTTCATGTTGATATAATTTCTGTTAAACGCTTGGAAGATATTGTGGCACGTATGTTGGCTTGTGCTTTATGTTCATCTTGTGTACATGGAAATAAAATTCCATCTGATGTAATGGATCTTATGATCCACCAACATGTGTTCATCTTGTGTAAATGGAAATGACATTCCATCTGATGTAATAGATCTTTTGATCCAGCAACAAGTTGTTTAATGCAATTCTATACAATGGATCTTTTGATCCAGGAACAAATGGTTTAATGTAATTCTCCCTTCTTTACAAATTTGCGAGTTTCCAGACACCTACTTCTCACCCAACTATGAGAATACAAACCAGAAATTTGTCATGCGACAAGACATACACATGTTTTTCTTTGTTTTTTCAATTCTTGAAAAATCAACTGTTTCTTATATAACTTCGTAGTAATTAAAAAAAACTTACTATTGTTGTTGTCCCTCTTCCCCACAAATATATGGGGGGTGTTTGTATAAAAGGGGTCATGCTCTACAACTAATATATAACAATCAACAAATTAATACAATTAACTTGGAATGAAATTCATCTTCATGAGGATAGAGGCATGCATTTCAACTCTATGTTGAAGGCAATGTTCCTTCTCGTTCTCCTTCATGAGGAATGTATTTCGACTCTATGTTCAAGGTGTTCTTCCGCCTCAACCTCTTCTTCTTCTCCGCTTTCAGAAGACGAAGATGATGACTCAACTTCAGGAGCCTAAAAAGTTTATATTATGAATGGGCAAATATTAGTTTCACTTGTGTATTAGAATGCAACAATGTTATTTAAGTGAAAAATGCCTGAACTAACCTCGTACTGATGCCTGCTTCGGAAACTATTGCAGATTGATACTACTATTCGGATCATTACATATATGGGAAGTACTATTCCACTAGTTTTTGCAATGAGCAACTGCAGTGAAAACAAATGAATACAGACTTAATTTAAGATCAAAAGACGATCATTTTAGACTAACTTGAAGCTAGTCTAAAGCAATCATAAGAGCTAAAACAAAGTTTGGTGTGCTCACAGTAAGTAGTGCAATTGGGAAATCTTCTGATCCACCAATAAGCAAGGTGAAAAGATGTCTCAGGAGGAAAAGTATTGTAAACTGCAAAGATGATGTAGATAAAGGATTAGTGAAGTGTAATCAAATTGTCAAATTAAAATAGCGCACATATTTTATTTTAATTATTAAAAATAAAGTACATTTACATAATTAAACTTGACATTAGCAACTAATTATGATGATTTGCAACTTAGCCACGGCCTGAATTATTGTTATTGATATTTTAAACAGTCTTTGTGTGTCGACCTGAAATCGTAATTAGTTGCAAATATTAACAATGTGTTTGAAATATAATCGAGATCTCTAGTGTTTTAAAAGACCTTAAAGCAATAAAAGCATAGTCAAAAAAGTTGTTGTTCATTGTCCACACTACAGGCAGGTATAGTATGGTCCAGTGTCCTTGAACCATTTGATTGCATTTCGTGAACGTCTAGCAACTTATATTCCCTACAATTCACCAAATGGGAAGTTCTTGAATTCAATGGCTAAGAAAAGTTTTCTAAATTATCAGAAATATATAAACTTACGATGAGAGCAACGACTCTAAAGCAAGTCCAACGATTTGATGAGAATTCACTTTCGATTAGCCGTTCTTCCAAATCTGAATTTGGCTGCCCTCTCCTTCTTGGAACTTCTAAACTTACCCTATATGGATCAAAAAACACGTCAGATTAATAATATTAAAAAATAATAATAAAGATTTTTGTTTACTTTATTTAACACATTCTAGGCCTGAAATCAAGTATCTGTATTTGGTAGTGGAGGTTGTTATTTGACTTGGGTAACGTTTAAAAATATAAACATGGGCAACTTAGACAGCACCTTGCTATAAATTTAAGCCTGGAAAATGATAATATTGCAGCAGCCTTGACATAAAACCAACTATAGCAACATATATTTAATCTGAATTATTCTTATAGTCAGTATCTGACATTTATTTAATGCAGAATAAATAGGAACATATAACCAATAATAAAGTAACATGATACTTGTATATAAATTATGGAGGGAAACGTATAAGACCTTATGGTAACAGCTGCACCCACCAGCTGGACTTTCTCGACAGGGGCCGTATACCCAGGTTCGAAATTCTGTAACATTGCAAACATCCTTCTCAATACAATTAATAGACAACCAATTTCCTTGTATCGAAAAATGCTAGAATATAAAATTTAAATACTTACGCATACACAAATTTTCCAGAAAAAGTATCCACCGGATTAAATTCGACAAATAAAACCAGATTTTTCCGTTATGAATTCAAATATAACATAATTTTCATGGAACACTGAGAAGGGGCTAAAATGATGAATCTGTTGTATCTTAAATTCATTGTAGTTGGATAAGAAGAAGAAGAACAGCAGGGTCTCTTTCTCCCTACATAAGATACTTAGTTGGCTAGTTGCTTGCATTCTATGTTTATCTTTATTTCATTTTCAAGAAAATGAGAGGCAAAATGATTTCACCTTAAAAAAAAAATAGCAGAGGTTGATTACAAAAGTGTTTTAAAAGAAGAATCCAATCATCGTTAGAAAACAGAACATGAAGTTTAGAAATCTTAAATAAATAAACCAAAAACACACTGTGTGTGTGGAATTTGAACAAGAAGAGACTCAACAAATTAATAACCCAGATAAAAGGCTAAGTACTCTATTGTATTAACTTTTTATCAATAAGCAAAACTTAGGTTTAGTCTAAAGCAAAACCCAGAACATCCAAACAGAGAAATTTAAACACTAAACAACAAACTGAACCAACTAAATTATTTAAAATATTCAAACCTGTAAGCAAATTTCACAAGTTGTATCACCCTTCTCTTCACACCATCTCTGTATACAATCTCTATGTGCAAACTGTAAACAAACAGAAATTTATCAAGACCAGCTCAAAAGAATCCAACCCAAAAATAATATATACGTATATAAAAATATATAGGCATGTGCTCAAATCAGAACCAGAATTTCCGCAAAACAAAATTTTGGTTCTGAAAACAAAAAAAAAGAAGCAGAACCCGGGAGTTCTCGAGTTTCTGTAGTTCTCCGGTGAATCCGAGTGTATATATTATCTATAGATACATAGATAGAAGAAAGTAGAAAGAAACCTTGACAGTTCCAGAACAAGAACAAGGAGCTTCCAGAGTCTTGCAGCTTTCAAATTCAATTTCATGGCAAATTCTACAGAATGGAATCCCAGAAGCTGCTTCAGATTCTATGTCATCAACAAATAAACCTACTTGTTCTTCTTGTTTTCTTTCTGCCATCTTTTTGTTTCCCCGTGTCTGTTTTTGAAATTTTGTTCCCTCTCTGTGTTTCTCTCTTTTTGTTTTGTTTGCTTTCCTTTTTTTTAATTTTATTTTCTGGGGAGTAATGCATAGGGAACTTTAAATACAAGTAACCTTTTATTCTAATATTCCAAAATTGCCCTTAGAGAATAGGAGTATCAAATTGAAGTTTTTTAATTATTGCAATTATTTATTAGATATGTATCTTTGAATACAAAACAAGAAGATTACATTATCCACTTGCGCAGTTCATGTACCCAGGTCGGTTATGTCTTACTGTATTAGTTTATCTACTTGTTCGTAATAGTTGTTCAACAAATGTGCGTGTAGGGATAGGATTGTGACACGTAAAATTTGTCGATTCGCTATAACTATAACCTGGCAATTGTCATAGGAGTAACTGTTTTTGTCGACTGAGTATATATTTACCGGGTTTTCGCGGGAAAGTTTAAAATGTTTAGCGGGAAACATTAAATGTGATAAACTTGTACTCCAGTAAAATGTAATCCAAGTACAGTATCCTATCCTCGACTGTGTTTGGTTCCGCTTGGTTTATATTTATCACGGTTTGGTTGTAACTTGTGAGTTGTAAGGTGGGTGTTCATGGTTACAAAACCCGATTAAATCGATCTAAATCGATCTTTATCTCAGTCTATTTAACTGAAAATAAAAAAACTCGATATTAAGTTGGGTTAAAAAGAGTTCAACCTAAATTAATTGGGTTGGGTATGGGTTGAAAATTATTTTAGCCAACTCAACCCAACCCGATACGTATATATTATGTGATATATAATGTGTAATTACATCCGATCTTTTATACTTTCGTGATAATTTATATATTAGATATTAATATAATAGTAATTATATATTTAAAATTTTAAATATTTATTAGATTAGTTAAAAGTTTTATTATTTATAAACATATTTCGTTAATATTGTTTTAGTTTTGTTGTCATTTATGTTGAGATAGTAAATATTATTATCGCAATTTATGTTAAGTTATGTGAAAATATAAAATTTTAATATTAATTATAAACCGATCAAACCGAACCAACCACATACAAATTTCTGCGGATCCTTCAAGCAGTACCGCTTCTCGTGATTATGTGTTGAGGGTTGATTCTTCTAATCGAGTTGGAATTTTTCAAATCGAACTAATTGGGTTAGGTAAAAAAACGGTTTAAACCCGGTCAATCCGACCCATGAACACTCCTACTTGCAAGGTTTCATCTATTCGATTTTTAGATTATTAGATATAAAATACTCCATATTTTAATTAATTAATGATAACTATTAAGACTTATGCTACCACGTTAAAAACATATATAAATTAATAAAATAAAAAATGAGAAGAAAATATTTTTCGCTATATACAACTAGAGTTCAAATTAACTATTTCAATAAATTCACGATAATCACTACAATATCGTCGTATCAATGACAGCGATACATACTCATAAAAGTCATAACTCATAAAACTCTTTGAGTAACATAGTACTACCTAACAGAACGATCTTATAGAAAAATAGTCAATTTTATTTTAATATACGTTGCTCCATTATTTTCCCTTCTGATTATCGTACATTATGACGAGCCAACTAATTTGCACTTATATAAATTGAAATCTTGCATACACTTAAAAATTATCACAAACATGTGCAACAATAATGTATGTATATCTGCAGATTCTATGGATAAAACCGAAACTTCTCCAACTGATTTTCATAAATGTGCATACATACAAGTATTCTCGCTGTTATGCCCATATTTTGCCTGAAGTTGGGCTTCGCCTGAAATTGGGCTTCCCCGGAAGTTAGGCTTCGCCCTGGAGTGGGGCTTCTCCTGGAATCGGTCTCCTCCTAGTGTCGGGCTTCTCCTGGAATCGGCCTCTTTCAAGTGTCGGGCTTCTCCTGGAATCGGCCTCCTCCTAGTGTCGGGTTTCTTTTGGAATCGGCCTCCTCCTAGTGTCGGGCTTCTCCTGGAATCGGCCTCCTCCTAGTGTCGGGCTTCTCCTGGAATCGGCCTCCTCCTAATGTCGGGCTTCTCCTCGAATCGGCCTCCCTAGTATGAAGATGAGGAAGAGGGAGATGACGACGACGACTCTCCCTAAAGAAGGCTCTCCCTAGTTAAGGAAGATGGAGATGGGGGCTCTCCCTGAAGAAGAGGGCGCGCCCTTGTATGAAGATAACAAAGAGGGAGATGACGACGACGATTCTCCCTGAAGAAGGCTCTCCCTAGTTAAGAAGAGGGAGATGTGGGCTCTCCTTGAAGAAGAGGACGCGCCCTGATATGAAGATGAGGAAGAAGGAGATTACGACTCTCCCTGAATAAATTGGCTCACCTTGAGGAAGAGGGAGACGACGACTCTCCCTGATGTTGGCTCGCTCTAGTGAGGAAGAAGAGGACGAGGGCTCCCCCTGAAGAGGGCTTTCCCTGAGGAAGAGGGCGCGCCCTGATCTTGCACTGCAGACACTGTTTGGGTCATATCTCAAGTTCCAGAAGTCAGAATTGGACGATCTTACAGTCCACGCGAAGCTTATGATATGCTCTTTAATTTAGGAATGATCCAACAAGGAGGCGCGCCTTGGTTATTGATGGTAGAGGGCGCGCCCTCCTCCGTCCGTTGCTGGGAAAGTCGGCATGTCTCCTTGCATTCACTTAGTTGTAATAATAATCGAAGGACATAGCTCCACATTCCTCGGGTTGCCCTCGTAGGGGAGTTATGGAGGCATATTTGGCCTTATCTTGGAAGATCCTTTCCCTGTACTCAGGCGGGTTGCCCTCGTCTGGGGGCTTAGGACGTGACCTACGATTTGTGGTGGATCTAGTGCTGGCCTCCAGTCAAGGTATCCTTGGAAATAGCTGTAGTGGACCGGTTAGAGCCCACGGTTTCCGGGTCAATGTCGGATCCATGAAGTCCTTGGACCTTATACTGGGCTTTGACCTATCCGAACAAGCCCGAATGCAGAGTCCTCTTCCAGGAAGGTTCCACTTGCCTTTTCTGCATTCGATTCGAACAAGGAAACTCAGGTTTCCTAACGGGCCTCTGCTTTGCCAAGAACTACGTGGGCTTGATCCTCTATTTTGCCTATAAATAGAGGTACGTAGGCACATTGCTGGGGGTGGGGATTATTAGAGCTCACAGCCGCCAGAGAACACAAAGCTCTAGTTATTCTGAAACCTAGCAATCTCAGCCCCCAATCTCATACAAACCACCACGCTCCACCGCATCTCAGACTCGTCAGATCTTTTTCCGGCAAAGAACCTCGATCTTTGTTGATTACCAGATTTCTCCATCAACACTCGCCATAGTATTTTGTTACCAAAAATTTACGTGCTAGGAATAAACCAAATATGTTTAGGATATGCTTGCTTTCATTATAATTATACACTTATAAATTAAAAAACACATATATTATTCAATTTATAAGATAAGTCTTTCTTACGCTATTCTAAATTTCTAATCTGTATTCTAACACCATCTTTGCCATTTTATAGGTCACCAATAACAAGTCTTCTTGAGCTCCAAAAATGAGAATCTTTAAAGAACAACTCTCAACGCGTTTAGCAATAATAGTAATTACTAATTAGTACCGTAATTAAGTCACGTCGAAAGACCGTCTTTTTCTCTCCTCTATCCGAAAATAATTAACATTTGAATTTCTGACATATATTTTTAATAAATTTAATTATATAATTAAAATTATCATTTAAAAAATTTAAAATGAAAATATTACACTAAATTTTTTATTCACAAAAATAATTTTTCAAACTTATAATTATAATTATATACATCTAAATATTAAAATTTTGGATCAAAAAATCAAATATCAATTATTTTTAAATGGAGGGAGTAACTCTGAGCTTCACCTTCATTGCTTGCTTGTGGAACATTTATTTTCGGATAATTCAGATTCATTCCTCTGTGTCCTTTTAGTTGTCCACTTTATTTTTAATGCGATCAAACTAACTCATCTTCGATTGTAATTTAAATATAATATATAATTGGGAAAAAATTAAAATTTTATATTGTTAAAAAATATATATAAAATTATAAAAGAACAATTTTTAATTGTTAGTCAAGAACTAGTCAATTTGACCATGAAAAGTTCAAAAAGAAACTACTCCCTCAGTCCCACCCATTTATTTATATTTAAGAGAGGGTGTCTGACACGTATTTTAAGGTGCATATAAAGTATAGTTTCATAACTTATTTTTTAATTTTTTTTCTCTGAATAAAATTTTAATGTTTAAATATTTTTTAAGAAAAAAAAATAAAATATGTTATGAAACTATAATTTATATGCACTTTACAATACGTGTCGGACATCCTTTCTAAAATATAAATAAATGGATGAGACAGGAGGAATACTAATTAGGGAGTGAGGAAATAGTTTAATAAGTTTCTGAACCGTAGACAGTTACTTGTAGTATGGACCAGCCAGACGGCCTTGGTTGAAAATATATAAGCAACTAACCCGGTAACCCTTATTTGGGGTTCTCATAAAACTCATAAATTAAAAATAAATACACTTTTTAATATATAAGCTATTCCCTTCATTTTTATTTAGATGTTTATTTTTAAATATACGACCTTTTTATTTTTAAAATTATCCTTATATTTATTATTTACAAGATTTGAATCCTTTAAAACTTAATTAAATCATCATTTTTCAAGATAGGAACACTTATTGAAAATGTATATTAAACTATTTTTTATGTGTGTACTTTTTAGAAAATGAACATATATAGTGACGGAAGGAGTTTATGTGCTGTCTTAACACGATTAATTTTTTTTAACTAACTACTATAAAGAGAAAATATATATTCCAACCTTATTAAATATCACAAATAGTAAAATATTTAAAAAGTAATAAATATATAGATGGTTTTGAAAAATTACATCAAAATTTGTATTTAAAAAACATGAATATATATTAAAGGATAAATTTTACTTTTAAAAAAATATGTAAAAAATGTTGGGTGGAGTTCATTAATATGCAAAAGAGATACTGTAAGATGCTACCCTTACCGTACTTATGGAGTGAATGCAAAGACCTTAAAACTCTGTGAAACATTATTGTCAGTTGTCACTTGTCACTGTATCAAGAATAAACCAGAACAAAATTTACAACCCACCCCTCACTGTAGAATGCACAAAATCTTAAATGTCTGAATTACTTTGAGTAATATATATATAGATTAGACTCATAAAACTAATTTTGCCTAAAATCCTACATTCTATCAAACACTTCAACTGAGATTATTGCAAGTACTTGCAATTATGCAGCAGCTGGATTGACCCAAAATATACACACTGACGTCTAGGCTTGTTGAATGGATCCAAAAATATAGTACAACTCATGACCAACTTATTAAATTCGAACTGATTTTTTTTTAAACTCAATTGCATATTTTTATACTTCAACTTGAACGGATGAAAAAAGATCGAATTGGTTTGTTTGCCCACTAAAAATCTGAAAGGTGCAACAACACAACATATAATTAATTGAAAGTGAGCACGGTTGGATAACTCATATGGTTGAGGGCTTATCATCTGTCATTCCGAGTTCTGGGTTCGACCCTAACTCAGCCCGAAAATTTCTTTAGAACAGATACTCATTTCTAATGTTATACGTCCAATTAGTCAAAAAAATAATAATTGAAACTGTCAAATAATTCAATACACATCGTGGGTATTTGTTTCCCCATAAATTATGAAAATAAGTACTTATTTTTAGAATAAAATAAGTAGAAGTCTATTTTTTTATAGATAAATACTTATTTTTCAAAAATAAATTTAATATTTAGTTTAATTTTCAGAAATAAATACTTCTTTCTAGAAAAAATAAGTAAATGTGTACATCTTTTAAAAAATAATTACTTATTTTCAGAAAATAAGTTTAGTCAAACACTGTCCACTTTCGTCGTGTCTGTTGAGGCCAAAACACAGCGATATCCACCAATTTTGTTTCTTCCTAAATTGAAATACATGTTAACTTACAGAAAAATTCAAATGCTTATCACATAAATTAGATAAATACAACCAACCGACTTAATTGATTGGACTAAAAATAACTCATTAGTTCAAAACAAAGACCAATTGGCTCATCCGTCTAAGATAGGATCGATTCGTGGGTCCTGCCGACTTTTTGCACAGTACTATACATGACATCGATATATCAATATCTTTCAGATTTATGATACAAAAATTTATATATACATATCTTTATGCAAGTTTCGGTGATGACGGCGAGTCCACATTTGGCCTGTTTGGCTGGACTTAAAAATAAGTCCTTTTGAACTTATTTTCGGGTAAAAATTTCATATTTTGATAAATATTTTTTATAGAAATATTTAATGTATATTTGAGATTCTATAAGTTGCAAAAAAAAGTTAACTTATTTCAGAAAAAAGTTAGAAATCCTAACTTTGTCTTAAAATAAGTTGACTTATTCTGGAAAAAAAGTTTCCCCAAACACCCCCATTAATCTACTGTTATCAGTGTCTATCCTCTCCGCTATGGTGTCTCTATCTCGTCATCATTTATCGAGATAGCTGGTATTTTCTAACCGATTTTTATGGAATAATGTATCTTGTTAATACATATTTTGTCCAAATTTTCTAAGCAAATTTTATGTAGTGATCGAAAAAAAAAATCCTTATTGCATAAAGGTCATCGTTGAGTGAAAAAAGGGGGGAATGTTGCTCAAATTAGAGAGATTGTCGAGGGTGGAAAGCGGAAACTATCCAGGAAACAGAAGGATGCACAGTGCCGAAATTTTTAGACATGAGAATTAATTAAAAATTATTATTATTTATTGTTTTTTTATATTAATGAGAGCTAAATATTTTATATAATGTTTTTAATTTTAATGATGGTTTTAGATCCGTTAAATCCTATATACCTTCGCTGCTGGATGCATCGAAAAAAAATTAATAAGAGAACATGTCAAGAAAAAATTGCTAATTAATAAGCGGCCTTTGAAAAGGGGACTAGATTTTTTTAAATCTCTCGCTTAATCAGCTGTTCATGCTGCTCGATTTTTATTCCTAATATGAAATGATGACGTAGCGTATGGCGTATAAACGACAAATGACAAGTGCATGGATGCCCTTGACAGTTTGAGAGGATAAGAATGAATGAATAGCATCATAATTCATAGTTGCTATTTAATGTTTACTCTCTTGTGTGTAGTCAAGTTGCATACATATAAGTGAAGAATATCTATTTTTAAGATTAGACGAACCATATATAACAATGTACTATTTAAAATATATATTAAGTTTACAAACTTTTAATATTTATATACTAAAAATATATCAAAAATTATTTAAAAAATTGAATGAAAATGTAACTTTGTCAAGTTAAGCTATTTACGATGGGTTTATATCCTGACAAGCGATTGTTACAATACTTGAAATTTTTATGAATTCATGTGATCACGTCATCTATCATCACTTCTTACCGTACTTTTAAGATTTTTATTTATCTACGGAAAAAAACACAAATAAATAATTATGAAATTGTTCCGGACCATTTGCAAATTGCAAGTACAAGAACATCAAATTTCTTAAATTGACGATCAGAATAATTATAAGAGGCTCTAACAGTCTAACTGATATACTCGTATATGGACTAATTCATTTGCTGCTCGTTCTACATATATATATTATATGCAATCTTGAACAACCATCGCAAAGTTTAACCTTACGGGGGCTGTGAGTTTTGAAGATAATGTTGTGTGGATCTTTTATTTTGATCCACCTCAATGCCCCTGCACACTTTATCATAACTAAACTCCCAATATAACTTCGTTGTGATCTCTAATAACACACTCCCTTAATTAATACTCTGTACACTGGTGTTTTCTTTCTATGTACAAATTTAAATATTAGCTGTTTTCCGTCATTCTTATACAAATAAATATTTTTAATTTACCTTACTATAACTTCTATCATCAAATACAAAAAAACTACAAGTTAGTATTATTTTAATTAAATAATTTATTTTTTCCCCCTGCAGTTGTAAATAAAAAGTGGACAAAAGGCCTTCAAGTCATTTACATTTGCTAACGGATCCGGCCCAAGGCGGCTTTAATGACACCAACATTGAATTTCAAGAGGGCCATTGGAATTTGTAATTGAGCCGTTAGAGCAGCCCATATGTCATAATTTTAAGGCAAATGTTATTCATTATTTATGAATTTTAAAAACATGCATCAAGTGTGCATTGTTACGTTATCTGTTATCAGAAAAACTACTACTCTCCCATCCCAAAATATTAATTTTGGAGTTTTTTTTATCCCATCATCCCTGCATTTTTCCTTCCTATGTATAAATAGATAGATTTTTTAAACTATAAATTAGTTTTTAAATTAATATTACTTTTATAAATTATTTAAATCAATTTTATAATATAAATTAATTAATTAGTCTAGTAATGTAACAATAATTTTATATATATTAAATAAACTCAAAACAACTATTAAAAATATATAAAAACTACTAAAAATATATAAAAACTACTAAAAATATATAAAGGATGTTATTAAAATATTAAAAGATTTCCGTGCATTGCACAAATTATAAAGTAGTATATATTAATATGCGATTAACTGTTAATTTTTAATTTGAAAATTTAAGCACAAACTTAAAGAATTTTATATTAGTATATGCTTTCAAAAAATGTTACATTAATTATGGGGTGTTTAATTCCCCTTTTTCTGAAAATCTATACTATATATTATTAAAGACAAAAGATTAAAAGTTTTGGTCGGTATGGTACTAGGTGAACCATAGAAAAGATCTTGACCGTCCAATTTTAAATGAACCATAGAAATAATCTTAACCGTTGAATTTTAATCAAATATAATTTTAAAAGAATATAATCATACATACAATTCTAACACCAATAATCCTATTTTTATGCAAACAACTCATAAATATTATAATTCTAAAGAATATAAACATTACTACTAAAATACAATCTCATATTAATCTTCTAACTAAAATATCTCACATTAATCTCCTAAGTAAAATACATCTCTATACAAAACAAACAAAAATTATCCTATTAAAATATAAATACAAATAAATTATATAAAAACATATACATATAATATTAAATAAAATTTAAATTATTATTATACAAATACAAATAAATTCAAATCATTAAAAATATTAAAATAAAAATATTAAAAAATTAAAAAAATTCATCCGTGCATCGCACGGGATATAAGCTAGTAATTAATTTATTTCCAGAAAACGTATGTATATATGTACTTTTTTTGAAAATAAATAACTTATTTTTTGTTTTGAAAATAAATTTGGTCTTAATTTTCTAAAATAAATATTAATATTTAAAAAATATAAAAATACATATTTTACCTATATGTGAATTTATATATATTGATGTTCTTATATACGCTCCAAACAACAATTTGTATTTTTAAGAACCGACTAATCGTTCTCCTTTTCCCGAGACTAGTTATGCACGTTAATCCGATTAATTGTACTGTTTTTATGCATATAATAGAAATTTAGTTATCAAATTTTTAATAACTTTTTATTTATTAATAATGATGGATCTCTATACATAAAAATTACGCCAACTAAAATGAGCGTAAAAGTTAGTACTTAATGTTTAGCGTGGTAGAAAATATGTTCATGTCGGTTGTTTACCAAATGGCAATCGTCAACTACCTGTACAGCGAATAATATCTAAGCCACGGTGCAATGCAATCAAAGGGTAAGCTATACGTCATAAAGATAAAGTAACTAATATTTGGCAGGTTTATAAATTAAAAGATCTGCTGAATATGTCAACTGACTCAACTGTCAAAGAACCCAGCTGGGATATTTTCGAAATGAAATCATAGATATTTTAAGTAATTTAACAACATCATGCAGACTATGAATACGGGCATGAATTATGAATAATAGCATACTGCGAAGTTATTACTCCGTCACGCAGGTCAAGAAAATTATATAAAATATTTAAATATATATATATATATATATATATATATATAAAAGAAAAGTGAGTAAAGTAATTTGATTAATTGATAGATTTGAAAAGATAAAAAAAATAGTGAGTAAAAGAAAATTTTATAATATAAAAATTTATTATTTTTAAAAAAATTTAAAATATAAAGAATTAGATAATAACATCCAAAAAAGAAAAGGGTAAAGAATTGGATGGAAGTATTAGTTGCAAGTAGCGAAATGGGTCACACATACAAGCTTCATTTTTATTCCTTTCTTTTTAAAATATCCCAATCCCCATCCCCATCATCTTTAATCTTTATTTGTTAGTTATTCATGTTTGCGTTAAAAAAAAACAAGCTAGAGTTTAACACTGTCAAATTTAGACTAACAGTAATTAGCAATTTAGCATCATAATTGGAGTCAAGTTTAAATTAATATATGAAATGAGTTTAAATTTAAAATAAATAAAAAATTTATATGTTTAGTTGAATATTTTTTAATTTTGATACTCATTTTTCAAAATTTATAAGGTAATTATTTTAAAATTTTAAGAGAAAACGGGTATGAGAAATAAATTTAAATTTTATTATTTAAATTAATATTTAGTTACTAGATAACTTTTGAACAATATATATTTATTAATAAAAAATATATATATGCAAATAAATAGTTTTAATCACAAAAAGTAATACAATTTTTATTAAAAAGTTAATTAATTAATAAATCAATAATATTTTAAATTAAAAAAATAATTCCACAAATATATAAGATCAAAAATAAAATTCCACTGCATATCACTCTAATTTAATCAAATTTTCATTTGAAACTTATACCCGTCGCCCCTCGGCCAATCAAACCAACCTTTAATTATTAATAAAGTGTTGATAATAATTGAGGTGGTCAAACTAGTGTCAGCCAACTGATTCATAATTATAATTATTTCTACACAGATTATATAATTATAATTATTACAACTTTTTAATTTTGCAAATTATAATATTAATTATATAGTTTTATTGTAAAAATAAAAAATATATATAAATATACGATCAAAGAATTTGAGACATATGTAAGCTAGTTAACAAATATTAAAAAACGATAGGAATATTCGATTAAAATAACTCAAATCTGGGTTCTCTAGCTAAACAGGGAAAAATAAAATATAAAATAAAGTTTATTTGAATAATGAATTGAGTAGGAAAAAACAACCTGCCAACGCTGGCAGGCAGTATAGAAAAACAGAATATATAGCGGAGACGTCTTATTTCTTCACTTATAAAAAGACCCCTTGACAGAGCAAATTCATATTATCTAAAATTTCTGAAAGCTAAGCCTCAGAATTATAATCCTCTAGACAACTAGATTAATATATATACATCTGTTGTGTTTTTATACTCTATCTCAAGTAGTAATGGAAGTAGGAAAAATGATGAACGAAAAAAGAATTTTAGTAGCAGTAGATGAAAGTGAAGAGAGCATGCATGCTCTCTCATGGTGCCTCACCAATCTTTTCCCTCAAAGTAACAAAACTATTCTCTTCCTCCTTTATGTTAAACCTCCACCTCCTGTTTACTCTTCCATTGATGCTGCAGGTACTATGATCTACGAAATTTATATGCAATCTTTTCGTCTTTCTTTTCTTGGTTCCTCGTATAATTATTAAGCGGATAATTGTCACAGGGTTCCTTTTTTCCGGAGATGTTGTTGAAGCCTTGGAAAAATATGGCAAGGACTTGGCTACTTCGGTCATGAGCAGAGCTGAAACGGTCTGCAACAACTTCAACAGCAATGTAAGCATGTTTTCTTATGTTACATAGATGCGTACCACATGCAACCAGCTGTGTTTGAACAATTTTTCTGCTAGTAAAAATAAATGAATAGATTTATACTCATGTTTCGTGACTGATAATACTAGTACAAAATCATTCTGTTCTATACCTGACTTGCAACAAAAACAAATTTAATTATGATACAAGAGTATGCTTCTACAAGGCCTAGTTAAATATGCAAACATTCGTCAATTTACAGATCAAGGTGGAGAAGAAAGTAGGAAGTGGAGATGCCAAGGAAGTGATATGTGCTGCTGTGAAAAAACTTCAAGTAGATATGTTAGTCATTGGAAGCCATGACTATGGATTCCTCAAGAGGTATGAATTAATACATTTATGTTTTGTATTTCAATTTCAATCAAACAGTTAGCCTGAAGAGTAATTCATTTGCTATATATGCAGGGCTCTTCTTGGAAGCGCAAGTGATTATTGTTCAAAAAATGTCAAGTGCCCGACAGTAGTTGTGAAGCTGCCAAAGAATGGAAAAAATCTTGAACATGAAAGCTAAGGCCTCTCTGTTGGCCGTGGTTACTTTGTGGAGCTAAAATTATATTAAAGATGATATAAGATCAATGAAGTCCTCATCCTAACACGTCGAGATTTTAGGAGAGAGCTGGATAGCTTTTTTATTTTTGGTAACAGTATCAATTTAGATACTCACACACTCGTAGCTCTACGGAGCCAAGATTAATGAGTATACTTGTGTATATATGATGCAAAAATATCCATATCTGATGTTACATCAAAAGTTTAAGTTTTCATACGTTTGAGGTTCGCGTAATCAGATAAATATTGGTTACAGTTTAGGGCCATGCACTTGTTTTTAGGTCCAATACCGTGGAACCAGGAAATCAAGAGAAAGAGCTTTTGACTCCAGGCAAAAGCTACCTTAACACCGTCAAGAAATAATACATATGAGATAATGACAACTATTAATCAATACCAGAATCTTGTACATAATACTACCATTGTACCAATGCCACCTGAACTGGCTAAAAGAAGATTTCAGTACTAGAAGTTTTCGCTCCTGAACTGTCTTTGCAACATAGCATACTTTATTTTAAAGGGCAGGGCCGGCAGTCTCAATCAAATTTGAGACCCTTAGCAAAATTTGAATTAGAAGGTCTTTAACATCGCACATCGATAAGATATAATCAGTTTAGGTTTTTATAAGGATAAGTCAACAATTAATGTATAATAAAGTTGTTGACTTTTTTGGACCGACATGTGGTGAATCTTTGAGTGCAGTATATATTCGGTTGTGGGCTTGAAGTGCATAGGTACTGTCTCTGTTCCGATGCATTCCTTATGAGATTGGGTTGTTATAAGGTCACCTAGAAAATTAATGTTGACTGAAGACGAGCAAGAATGCAAGATAGGAGGAACTAAAATCTGTATGCAGAAGTCCACCCAAACAAAGCAAATATAAAGCCCGGCTTCAGAATTTTTCAAGGTTAAAAAACAGAGAATGCAAGAATAAAGTAAATGAAGTAGAATAGAACCACTTCACTCATTTGGTACAATTTTTTTTAAAAAAAAGGTTAAATTACTTTAAAGTATTCCTCTAGTCCTGTGTTGAATGCAAAGCATGTATTTAGCTGTTAAGTTATAACCTTGTACATATGTGTCTAAAAAAAAAACATGTACATATGTAACATATCTATCATCAAATTCATGAATATTAAAAATTTATACTTTTTATTAAACTTTTTTTAAAATATAAATATAAGGTAAAGAATTGTTTTCAAATGCTCAAATGTCTTTGTTATTGATTTTAGACCATACTGCAAATATATGTACAAATAATTTAAATGTATCATATGCTATTTGTCAATAATTTCAAATTTTAATTTGAATTCCAACATTATTCAAATAACATTTTTATCAATATTTGTAATTAATTATTAAAGTATATAAACTTTGATCATTTTCAAATGACAAAATTGTATCAAAATGAAATTTAAACCCCTATTAAATATCGGGTCATAATTATAACGTATTTTAATCACAATTATTAATATTCCTCATCCACAATTTAGAATAGAATTGTTAATAATTCAATAGCTCGATTCGGTATTCAATTGATTTTTTTTTTATTGAACTTGTATATAAGGGACATAAATATTATTTATATAAAATTATCTATGAATTAATTTTATTATTCTTTGCATTCTCCGGTTAAACTATCTGTTACTTTTCACTAATACTAATTGAATTATAGATTAACCTAAACTATAGCTTAATTTTATTATACAAAACTTGTTTTGAATTTTCATACATAAAATATATATAAGAAAATTTTGAAAAATGTTCGTTAATTACTCATAAGCAATGTTTATTAGTTTTTTCACATGAATTAGTGAAAAAAACCACACTTCGCGACAGTCTCGTAATAAATTTTAAATTTACTAAATTTTTCCCCATAAAATTACATTACTGATGACTGAACTGCATATGATAAAATTTGATATAACAAAATTATATTAAATTAAAATAGTACTTTTAAATTTATAAATATTATAAAATCAAATAATAATTTCAAAAAATATATCTGTATTATAATTCACAACTTACTAATTTGTTATGATTCTAAGATCTCTTCTTTTTCCATCTGCAGCTAAGTAGGTGAAGCAGTCCACAACATCTAGATAAGTATTAGTAACATTATGTAAATATTAAAGAATATAATTTAAAATTATGTGTGTGTGACTTAAAATATCTTATTTTAGCAAAATACATGATAGTATATTAGTGTCATTAACATGTGCTTCAATTATATCGGAACATATGAACTCAAATCCATGAAATGGTATGTTGATAATTCATTCTTCCAACTTTTTTATGGTCGTTGTACGTAGAAACATCACTTTAAACTCACATGATAGTAGTCTATATCGTCAAGTACTTGCAATTACTTTTAAATTTTTAATGCTATATAAAGACTCTTCTTCCGAAATATGCTTGAATCGAAAAAGTAGATGTTTTTGAATCGTTGCATGGATAAGATTTTCCTATCATATATTAAAGCATCAAAAAGTTAGTACGAATGCATAATTGTAATAAATTTAAATAACAAAAATTTATTAACCTTCTCATCAATTAAAATCATGTTAAAACTAAATTGATCGTCTATCTGTGTATTGATTGTATCCTACATACTCTCACTCTTATCATCCAATCGTCTCTATTGTTATTCAAAATATTTAAGAAAGTGTAATCAATGATGTATTAGACGTTGAATGTAAATAACTCTGTGATAAATTTGTTGTTATTTATTTTTTGATACTTGATATTTAATTTATATAAATGATGGTCTATTATTTTTTAGATGAAAACACATTCAATTTAGGTAAAAGAATAAATTAACTTTTTTTTTTTTTATAGATAGTGTCTTTTTGAAAAAACAAAATAATTTCGATTTTTAATAATATAATGCATTTTTTAAAATTTCGAATTACCTTGCATATAATAATGTATTTTCTAAAATTTCGAAACTTATCTTATAGATAATAATAACTTACTTGACTTGATGAGAAAATTTAGGAGAATATAACGTAACTTAGATTTTTCATAATTTGGAGAAAATTTAGAAGAATATAAAGTAACTTAGATTTTTTTAATATTTACTAATTCAAAAATTTGAGAAAATTAAAAAAATACATTGAGACGATTTGGGAGGGTCACCTAACTGCGTCCGCCTTCTCCTTTATATATATATACTAGTGGAAAAAATCGCGTTTCGCGGTGACCTCATAATAAATTTTAAATTTATTAAAAAATTTCTCACAAAGTTAAATTACTGATGACTGAACTGCATATGATAAATTTTGATATAACAAAATTATATTAAACCAAAATAGTGGTATTAAATTTATAAATATTATAAAATTAAATAATAATTTCAAAATATATATGTGTATTATAATTCAGAACTTACTAATTTGTTATGATTCTAAGATCTCTTTTTTTTTTCCACATCAACAACTAACAATATCAATATCACTCATTAGATCAAGCAGCTCACGACATCTAGATAAATATTAGTAATATTATGTAAATATATTAAATAATATAATTTAAAATTATATATGTGTGGCTTATAATATCTTATTTTTGCAAAATACCTGACAATATATTAGTGTCATTAACACGTGCTTCAATTATATCAGGACATATGAACTCAAATCCATGTAATGGTATGTTGATGATTCCTTCTTCCAACTTTTTTGGGTCATTGTACGTAGAAACATAACCTTAAACTAACATGATAGTGGTCTATATCGGCCCATACTTGCAACTATTTTTAAATTTTTAATGTTATATAAAAACCCTTCTTCCAAAATATGTTTGAATCGAAAAATTAGATGCTTTTGAATCGTTGCATGGATAAGATTTTCATATCATAAATTAAAGCATCAAAAAGTTAGTACGAATACATAATTGCAATAAATTAATAAATAACAAAAAATTATTAACTTTCTTATTAATTAAAATCATGTGAAGACTAAATTACTCACATGTTTGTGTATTGATTGCATCTCACTTCCTGCATATTCACACTCTTATCATCCAATCGTCTCTATTGTTATTCAAAACATTCAAGAAAGAGTAATCCATGAGCGTATTAGACGTTCAATGTAAATAGTTCTGTGATAAATTTGTTGTATTTTATTTTTTAATGCTTGATCTTTAATTTATATAAGTGATGGTCTATTATTTATTATTTTTTAGATGAAAACACATTCAATTTATGTAAAAGAATAAATTAATTTTTTATATAGATAGAGTCTTTTTGAAAAATCGAAATAGTTTTGATTTTTAATAATTTAATGTTTTTTCTAAAATTTCTAATTAACTTATGTATAATAATATTTTCTAAAATTTCGAAACTTATCTTATGGATAATAATAATTTATTTGACTTGATGAGAAAATTTAGGAGAATATAAAGTAACTTGGATGTTTTTCGTAAATTTTAATACTTACTAATTTAAAAAATTCGAGAAAATTAGAAAAATACGTTAGGACGATTTGGTAACTTCACCTAAACGTCATCATCTTCTCCTTTATATATTGATATATATTGACAGATGATGATTTATATATATTGATTTGCTAAAATATTTATGAATTAGTCATGAATATGATTTTGTGAGTACTTAGGAGAAAACATGAAATTTTTAACTCGAATTAACGTTCCTAATTCAGATATAAAGAAATAAGAAAACTTTGTAATTAGAAAATTACAAAAATTGAAAATAAAATAAAATTAACAACTATTATTCATTAATTAAAAAAAAAAAAACAAAGGTTGTCGACCCACCCACCCGACTCTACAGTGAAGAAAGAAAAAAAATTGTCACTCTCTTCCCCCCTAACATTCATTCATTCATTCCAGATCTCTCTCTCTCTCTCTCTCTCTCTCTCTCTCTCTCTCTCTGTGTGTCTCTCTCTGTGCCTGTGTAATAGGTAAGCACAAACTAGAAAATAGCGAGAGAAGGGAATAATTAATAATAATAATATGTTTCTATTCGATTGGTTTTATGGGGTGTTAGCTTCTCTCGGGTTATGGCAAAAAGAGGCCAAGATCTTATTCTTAGGCCTCGATAATGCCGGCAAAACCACCCTTCTTCACATGCTCAAGGACGAGGTATTCTATCTTTATATATATATATATATACACCCCCCCCCTTTCTTGTATTATATGTTTATATATTTGTTATGAATTGTAGAGATTAGTTCAGCATCAGCCGACCCAACACCCCACATCAGAAGAATTGAGTATTGGTAAAATCAAGTTTAAAGCTTTTGATCTGGGTGGTCATCAGATTGCTCGTAGGGTTTGGAAAGATTACTATGCCAAGGTCTCTCTCTCTCTCATATTTGTATATGTAATTTGATTCTTGTGTTTGTTTTTATTGATCCATTTGTTATATTTGAGAATTGGTCATCAGTTTCCTAGATCTGATCAGTTTCACCTGTTACATGATAACATCTGTGTTTTATTGGGATACTGTTTTTTGATGTCGTGCACATAGAGTAGTTATCATTTTGTGATTTACAAGGTCTGTCAACAATGGTTTGATTACAACTGCCTAGGCTTCGTTATTAAGTGTCTGTCTAATTTTGAAATGACAATAAATTAGTAATAGGAAAACCCGAGTCCAATTTTTGTCATCGATTGGTATCAAAATTTTAGAGTTTGGTTAAATAGAGAACTGGAAGAATTTGGAATTTGGATATTGTTTTGCAAAACTTCTGAATTTGTGATAGATACACTGATAGAAGTAAATTTTGCGGAAATAAGAGCAGTACCTGAAGTTTACGGCTCCGACTTATTATTTAGAGTGCATATTCTTGACACCAAACACTTGGAAAGTGTATACTCTTATGAAGCCTTTTCATGTTGTGAAGTAGCTTACTCTTATTGTCCCTCTTAAGGTCTTTTTTGCATGTACAAGTTTAAGAAAAATGCCTTATTCGTGTGGATAACTCCTAAATTTCTAACATACAATTGCTCAAACCAACATATTTGTCCGAGATTGACTAGATTGTCATACTTCTAGGATGTTCAAGAAGTCTAAATACAGACTGTAAGTTTCTTTATTTCGCGGCCTCTGCTAGCACAACTGAAACAATCAATGCTTGTTCTGCCGTTGTGCCCTTTCAGATTTTTGACTGTTTGTGCTAAATATCTTATTTCTTATATTTACAGTATACACCACAACATACAAATAAAAAAACACTCATTGCCCATTGGAACCACACTTGCATACATTCATTTATAATTTTTTGTTTTAAGTGATGCATGTGTATAGATAGGTGAATTTTTTTTGTACAAAACCGGTAATGTTCTCTTCGCAGAGTAAACTAGTGTTTTACACTTTTTCTTTTCTTTTGAATCTGTGCTTGAACTTTATCCTGTTATTTTTTAATTTGACCTTAAGCCTGGTTTCTAATCTATCTACCTTCTTTTTATTACCTCCTGTCGAAGACTTTCATTATGACCTTTAATAAGATCTTCAAAATTAAGTTATTAGCAATTATTTTGACCAAGTGTAGAAATCATATCTATTTTGAAATTGTAAACATTGATACCGAATACCGATTGTAGGAAAAACACTAAAAATACACACTTCTTCATGTTATGTAAGATTGTAATGTTGCAGTGTCTCTTTTCTTTGGGATTGATAGAGTTGCTCTGTCCATCGATAAACCTAAGCAAATCGCACATACCCTCTCCCCTGTATTTCCATTAATGATCAACTTTGATCATTAGAACACATGACTGATGCCTTATTGGTTCTAGTAAGACTGAAATATCAGAATTCAATTATTGCTGGATACAAAGATGTGAAACTGATCATTTGGAATACATCTTACTAGAATGAAATCTATATAGCTGTCCATCGATAAACCTAAGCAAATCGCACATACCCTCTCCCCTGTATTTCCATTAATGATCAACTTTGATCATTAGAACACATGACTGATGCCTTATTGGTTCTAGTAAGACTGAAATATCAGAATTCAATTATTGCTGGATACAAAGATGTGAAACTGATCATTTGGAATACATCTTACTAGAATGAAATCTATATAGATGCTTACCAAATAGATTGCTGGTTTGAGGTTGTACTTTTTGAATCTTTGTCAGTTAGTCTGGGACTCTGGGTTGAGTTAACACTTTATATAGAATGTAAAATACTTCCATTTTTTCATGTTCTTTATCATGATTGTCAAAACAGATGCATGCATTTCTGTATATCTTCATCTCCTTCCACCCGTATTCTTCTTAGTTTTTTTTTGAAGTTCTCTTTGGAGGTGATGCAATTTTGCTTTAATTTTATGCAGGTTGATGCTGTAGTTTATCTCGTGGATGCTTATGACAAGGAGCGCTTTGCAGAATCTAAGAAAGAGTTGGATGCTCTCCTCTCGGATGAGTCCTTGGCCACTGTCCCATTTCTAATTCTGGGAAATAAAATTGATATCCCATATGCTGCCTCTGAGGATGAGTTGCGTTTTCATCTTGGTCTAACTGGCGTCACCACGGGGAAAGGGAAGGTGAATCTTGCAGATTCAAGTGTGCGTCCTTTAGAGGTATTCATGTGCAGCATTGTGCGCAAAATGGGGTATGGTGATGGATTCAAATGGGTTTCTCAGTACATCAAGTAGGATAGAATGTCGGTGTGGAATTTATATGATGTTATTACCCTCTTGAAGAATAGATGAAACATTTTGAAGAAAGATTGAAATTCATATTCGTTCCCCAGCTTGATTTGGTTTGTAAGAGAATTCTCTTGGATGTTTTTTTTATCAGTATGGAAGGCCTTTCATTTCATTGTAGTGTAAAATCTTTACAGCCGCAAAAGAAGTATACCCGTAATTCAGCTCCTTTCTTTAGACCATCTATTTTGCTGGCAGACTATCTTCTTCTATGGTAAGTTGATAATTTCAATTTGTATCCGAAATAATTACAGATTAGGACCCAACTTTGCAGGCATTCTATATTCAATGCCCAAATGTTTTTTTGGTGGAAATTTATAATTTTGATGCTTATATCTTGCTCAAAAATTAGAATTGGTATACAGCCACTCGTTTTAAGATAAGAGATAACAATTACTAGTCCCCAAATTAGAGCTCTAAATGAATAAAGCTATTCGTCAACAAATTGAATTGGGTAAGTTAGTTTTGACTCACTTTGACAAGAAAATGAGTTTGAACTAATTCTTTTGTCTAATAAATTTAACAAGATGTAGTTTTATAAATTGCCAAGAATTTAGTTTCAGTTTAATTTGAAATTTATGCAATCGAATTCGATTTGGCCAAATGCGAGATACATAGGTATAGGTTGCATAATATTTAATAATCGCAACAGTTTTAATATAGTTGTGTGCCCATCAACCAAAACACAATAAGTTGGAACAGTTAAACAAACCCAAACTTCCATGCCAATATATCACCAACGCCCCATAAGGGTCATAGCCATGCTTTCAGTCACCCCACATTTCCCTCTTTCCCAACAACATGGGCAACAATATAACCTCTAACCAACGCTCCCTGCCAGCCACCGGGAAAGTAATTCTCTCCGATGGCAGCGTTCACGTATACGATGCACCACTCACAGTGGCCGAGCTAATGCTAGAATATCCACAACAAGTAGTCGTTGAGTTCAAGTCAGCCACCACAGGGAAAAAGCCATCTCCATTACCAGCCGATGAGAAGTTAGATAAACACAAGCTTTACATTATGTTACCAGTTAAAAAAGGTAAGCCTGCTCTAACATCGTTAGAGTCCCGGCAATTGCTTTTACGGGCCAGCAACGTCCTGAAATCCTCAAATTTCTTCTCATCGACAACGGGTGTTTTGCCATTTTTTGTCAAGATTTGCCCTGCATCGAGCAAATGGATTGCTGACAAAAATGGATGTGCGGCAAAGAGGAGGGAAAAATTGGAGGAAAATAACTCTCTGGAAAAAGAAGTTTATTTCGAGAAGATGCTGGAGATGGAGCCGGTGTTTATGACCAGGCAAGTTTCTGGTAAGGGATGGAAACCTAGTTTGGATACTATTGTAGAAAAGGGAGTTAAGCCTAAGGTTCGCCATTGGTTACCTTAAGAGCTGATCAAACTGCTTACATTATTACTGTAAGATTATTTAAGAACATAATAGTCATGCAATAGTTAATGTATTAGTTGAAACCTTGTGGATCAAGATTTCCATTTCGATTCAATGTATTACTGAAGTTACGGTGTTGTTTCTAATGCTCCTGTTGTATTTCTACTTTGTTTTAACGTCTGGGAATAATCCTCATACTGTGCTGCAGCTCATCCAAATAGTTAAATCAATTGTTCATTTCTGTTCCAACGATTGCAATCTAACAATGGAAAATTAAACTCGTTTATCTGTGACCATGTTTTTATTGGTGGTATTAAACCATGCAGAATCACATGCCCCTTCCAAAGTCAGAATTGGCTGTCAAAGTTCGGTACTCTGTATCTTAAATTTCTAAAATTCCTTTAAAAAACCCGTCTGTGAACATGAATTTAATTTTAAATTCTGGATTTGATCAAATCACATGTTTGGGTAATCATTGAAATTTGGATTTCATTTGAATTCCAAGAAATTCAAATATTATGACAAATATGAGGATTTGAAATGACAACTCAAATCCTGTCATTTGAAATCTATAATTTAAAATGAAATCAAGTTTCCCAAAAACAATTTAAGATTATACTAAAATATCTCATTATAAGTCATGTAAAGTTGCTTATAAAGGCTTTGGTTAAATTATTTAAGTCCCTGGGTGCCAGCCATTTAAGAATTTGTTTTTTTGAGAAAAATGTCAGTGGGAGAAATTATACACTAATCTAAATCGAAAACATGCCAATTTGGAATTTCATGAAAAAACAAGTTGTTCAACCAATCTTTATCGAAGTATATATAATTACTATATCACATTGTGGACTAGATATCGCTGCATGTGCCCAATAATGGAGTAAGTATCTTCTATACGATAATATTATATTATATTATTCAATATATAGTTTATAATTTATTTTTTATTATGTTTTTAAACATATTTTATAATATTTTCTCTCTTATCTTTTACTCGTATATTATTGTAACTTTACAAAATATATTTTCAATATTTTTATAAAATTATTAACATGTAATAATATTCAATTAAAAATCTAATCTTAATAATTGAACTTTAATAATTAGTTAAATCAGATCAAATTAACAAAAAATAAATTATTTTAAAAATAATACCCCGAATTTCCCGACTAATCTATACTATATTATTATAACCAAACTAGAGAAAAAACACTAAGGTGAACCATAGAAAAGATCATAACCGTCCAATTTTTTAGGTGAACTATAGAAACGATTCTAACCATTCAATTTTAATAAAATGTAAAATATTAATTTCCTAACTAAAATACATCTCACATTAATTTCTAAACTAAAATATCTCATATTAATCTCCCAACTAAAATATATATCTATACAAAATACACAAACATTATCTTATTAAAATATAAATAAAAATAAATTATATAAAAATATATACATATAATATAAAATAAAGTTTAAATTATTATTATACAAATAAAAATTAATTTAAATCATAAAACAAATATTAAAAACTAAAAAAATTCATCTCATCGGGACATAAACTTTATATATATTATACATAAAACTTTATCATCAATGAAGTTCTCCTTCTTAATAATAAAATGAAATAAATTATCACATTAAATTAAATATTTAAATCATATAAAATAATTATTTTATACTATATATATATATTATACACCAAATATATCACCGGTATAGTGCTCTTTTTATACAACTGTTTGCGCGTAATATTATATTATATTTAAATTATAGCATATATTTTCCTTATTAAGAATAATGTTACAATCCTCTTTCTTAATAATAAAATAAATAAATTACAACATTAACTTAAATATTTAAATTATATAAAATAATTTACGTATATTATATATATTATACATACAATTCTATCAACGATTTAATCCTCTTTTATACAATTGTTCACGGGTAATATTATTTTATATTTAAATTATAGAATATAATTTATATTTTAGAAATAATATTATAATATAATTTTTATCTAATATAGTTGTATTGACATTTAAGTCAATTTCATCACCGCTTTTTAATTTATTTAAAATTACAAATTATTAATCATATCTCATGAATATTAAAATAAAAAATTAATATATCATAATAATATATAAATAACATATAAATAACAATATAAATTACTATATTAAATTAAATAATCATATAAAATAATTAATATATAATTTATTAATGTAGCCTATGATTTGCATATAATCCAGTAAGAGTCATATTTAAACTTTACTAATGTCTTTTGACCATGTTCTTAGAACAAAGGAAAAGAGACGTGCTCATTATCCCTCCAAACAACTCACCATCCATACAAATGAATAAAGATATTATTTTCATAAACAGATCATTGAAATATTGGATTAAAAAGTTTAACTCGTTATCATTTGACTATTGATATTTTAAATTTCCAGAGTCATGAAATCAAGTTATATGTGATTATGAAATTAAAAAAAAAAGTTATGCGTGATAATAATACAAATTTTATCAATTTACTTTTCAAAAATTTTATTTATAAAATTTAAATTATAAATCAAATATATTTCTTAAACTAAAATTTTAATTTCTTACAAAAATAATACATATGTAATCTTTAACGTACTTATATTCAATATTAGTTACTCATTTATATTTAACATTAGTAACCATTGACACTTTGATGGGCCTTCTCTGATCAAAATAAAATTTTAGACGGGCTCCATCTGCCTTTACCTTGCCCACAAACTAGCAGTTAAGAAGCCCAAAGCCCTCGTGCATTTATGATTTCTGATTTTGTAAAATATCATCCGATGACCTATTTATCTCGTGGTGTGTGACAATGAGCACATATTATTAGACACTAACTTTTAAGAGTATGGTTAATTTTAATTAGTGTAATTTTTATATATGTAGGGGTCTATCATTATTATTAATGAATAGAAAATTAATAAAATTTTAACAATTAAGTTTCTATTGTATGCTCATGGGCACACACCATAAAAACCGTTATCTTATATCTCCTTGTACATTAAACAATGGTTAATTTTTTTTCTGAAATAAATATTACTTCCTAATTTTTTTTATAGACAAAGAGACGAATCCAAATTATAAGAATAAAGATGAAAGTAATTGCATGAAATGAAATTATTATTAGCTTGCATCTCCGAGTTTCAATGGAGGACTGAATAAATGTAGAGGATATGCAATATTTTTTTTTTAAAAGATTGATATGAATGATAAAAAGGTAGGACATTTGAAGTAAAAATGTTTATTATTTAAAACCCTTTTTTTCATTCTACTCTTGAGCAAAAATTTTGAAGTAAAAGTATAATAACTTACCTCGTGGCTGGTGCTATTTAATCTTCTTCTTTTTTTTATATAATTAGTTAGCATTATTATCTGACACAACACTCTGTTTAGATCATATATACTATACACACATACACACAGAACTACATAATGCATATGTTTAAGCTTGGAGCCAAATTTTGAATCCTGCATTATGATAAGCAACTAAATAATTCAATATTAGTTTTCAAAAAAAAAAAAATCAAGATTAATTAAGATTTAAGTTCCCCGAATTTTTGAACCAATAAGATAATTCATATTTTCACTTTAGCCTAATTAATTCAAAGATTTATGTGCTGATTTACTCTTGCCAAAGTCGTGAAAAGAAGTGTCTCGGTATTGTAATTTGTAACTCGATCGATATGTGCACTGTATATTAAGAAATCACCGACTATCGTGAAGAATGATTCTGCACTAGTATCATGTAATGCAGGGCCTGTGTACGAGTGCCGACTCGACGTGCTTTCAAAGTCAAAATCATACGGCATTATGCTACTGTTAGTCAGTGCCAAGAGACTACTTTTGATCACAAAAGTCAAACATACACCCTGTTATACTTTTATCAGATCACATATGTTGACTTTTGCTCATTTTTTCTCAGAAATTAGTTGAACAATTGGTCATCGCCTCGTATATACTACTGGTATAATTCTTCAACTGACTTCTTGTCACCCAAAAGTATGCTCCTTGAAATGATCATGCAATTACTCGTATATATAACAATAACTCCATGTTACAAATATTCACACAACTAGTTAATTTCGGTTCACATAATGATAATATACACATTAAAAGTTAGGGCTAACTCAATCAGCAAAAAATAAATTTCAGGATATAATATATTGTCAAACTTCATCACTACATTTTAATATTTTATATTCAGAAAAACCTGCATGTGTATTACAATAACCCTTGAATCATTTTCTTTTACATAAAAAAAATGAATACTCTCGTTACACTCTAGAGACCCATAAATACTTGAATTAATATATATGCATATAATTTTTACACCAAAAGGAGGAGTATTCACTAGGTTCATAACACTTGAATATATGTGTATACTAAAAGAGCGAGTTTTCGTCGTTTGTTAAACTAATAGTATACATCTTATGTGCGACATTAATCATATATCCAGAATTATATTTTTCTATAGATATGGAAAATGTAGTAGTTTTTTTTAGATTGAGTAATATATATATATATATATATATATAATTAGAGAAGAATCAGAAGAAATGCTGAGTATGATGAACAACTTATTAGTTACATGGAAGATGGAACACTTGTATGAACATGTGGAAATTTGTGACAGACAGACGGCCATTAAGAGATGGATAATTGAAGTGCATGTTGATTATATAAGTAAGTAGTTGAAAATGGTGTCACGCACGCGATCTATAATGTACAATTATTATAATCATATATATAAACAAACTAGCTAGATAGCTTATTTTTCCTTGTCCTGTGCAATTGTATGCTGTAGTACGAAAGTAGCTAAGCAGGGGGAAAAGAGCTTAACCTTTTTGGTGGGAAAGCGCGCAGGAAATTTGAAAGAAAGGAAGGCTGGCTGGCAATGTTAGTTAGGCCATACCTGTACTGCCGTGTTTCTAACTTTGTGTATCAAAAACTGATGGATGAATCATGGATCATGGATCAGAGCCCCAACGCTCTCACATGCAAGCCCACTGTCCATAACCCCACGTGAAATTTTATCCCAAAGTCATGTGCATGCCTCCCACAGATCAGTCATCAGTGGGGATGATTAGTTAAATTTATTCTGCCACAGCACTGGTTAATTAGGAATCATGCATATCCGAATTCTAACCTATCTATCTATCTATGTATCATTGGTTTGGTTCAGAGATCGCATATTAACATGTTTTTTTTGACTTGGCTCCCAAATCCCAATAGCATAGTACTATGGTCTGTGGACTTGTTGTATGTGGTTTTGAATTTCCACATGCTTGCTTTAAGACGGAGGTGGTAGACCAGTAGCTAGCTTAACATTGACTGACATAAAAAAGATTACAGATTAATGCTAAAAAACATTATAATTTTTTTTTATTATTATATGCAGTAGGTGTTAGCTAGATTTAGGAGAAAACGATGATAACTAAGAAATTATGTATTTGCTTATTTAAACCACAAAACTCGTATATTCGTTCATAATATAATAATTACTATGCATTAACAAAATTTTATATGTAAAAACATTCAACTTGAATGAGATTATACTTTTTATGTTCTGTTTTATAGATCCATGATTGCATGATTGTAACTTCTGATTCAGACCTGTCCAAATTAACTAAATATATTCGAGTTTTTAGATGTATCTGAACTCTTTTCCCGTGGTTTTAGTTTTAGTAGGTCTTGTAAAACAACTCACATATACGAGTATCAGTCTGTGTAACCACTAAAAATTATTAAATATGTAGTTGGCTTCTTTAAAGAAAGTATACAGCAAAATAGTTGGAGGCTTGGGGCTAGTTATACTTATAATATTATTGTCCTTTACAAATATTAAACAAAAATTATATATCACCATATATTAACATACACATACCAATAATTTGGTATATAATCATAAATATACTGTATTTCAGTTGATTAGAAGTTTAAATAATACTACCATCATTGCGTAGGAAAATATAATACTCGTAGGATTCAGAAGTACACATCACACGATGCCTCCTTGGATTCCAACATGTCCAGATTTTGGAAGCGTCCGCCCCCCATTAATTAACCACTCCTGTAATCGATCAGCAATTTAATTAATCTGCAGACTGCAGTCCTGCACACACTTAATTACACTATTAAGTACTTTCTACACCTATATTTTAAATCTTCTACACAGCTTATTATTATGAGTAAATTGCAAGTCGTGTATATGTAGTTTCCTACTTGTGCACTTTGTGTACAGAATTTCGTATCTAGCAGAGTGTGTGCATGTACTTGCCAAAAGCTAGCAAATCATGTATTTCCGTCAATTTAAATTAACACTGTTAGTTTTTTTCAGTCCTATTTCTCTTCCTTTTTTTTAGATTTTCACATTACAATTCTAGCGTTATATCATGCTAAGCCCGGAAAAAATCGATAAATTCACATCAGTAGCTGGTATAATATTATAAAACATATTAAAAAATATTGAGATAAATTTTTACGCCAATGATTTGTATTAAATGGAAATCAATTTTTTTGACAAAGAAATTGAAATCAAATAAACACATACAAAATAATTCATCCTTAACTTATGTAAAATAATATATGACTTAAAAGATATTTTAAGATCTTATATATATTTACATACATATGGCTATAAAAATTATTATAATATATATTTTTGGCAGTATGTAGTTTTAAACCATTTCTTTTTGCTAATTAGTTGTGCCATACAAAGAAATTAATATGATTATAAATTTGTTTCTTTCAAAAATTAAATAATTCTCTATTTTTTTGTATAACTTTCATATATTTTGCTTTTATGTTTGAAAAAAATTAAAAAGTAAGTATGGTGAAAATATTTTTTAGTAAGATTACAAATTTATATTATATAAAAAATACATTTTAATAATTTTTGATCGAGTGAAAAAGATATCATAAAATAATATTTTATAGATTTTATATATTAAAACAATAAATTTACTATACATATGTTTATACAGTTTTGTTGAGTTAGTTGTGTTGCGTAGCAGATCGAGTTAATTGTTTATTTGTGTTTCCAATTTTTCATGACGGAATGTATTAAAATAATCTTGAAATATTTAAGGGTGATAACTATATTTCAAGTAAATACGTTAACGGTGTTAACTATATTTCAAGTAAATACAGAGTCCGCTGGTTTTTGGTAAACACAAGTACACACTCCGCTAGATATCAAACTTGGTGTACACAAAATGCAGACGTGTGTAATTAGAGATACACACTTTGCATTTAACTCTATTATTATTTGCTATCTGGTTAGAATATTACTACTTGTCTTGTGTGGTAGTAGTAGTAGTTACATCTATATTGATTACCCCTGAAATAAGGATCTCACTAGTAGCATTAGTTAGTCTACTTACCTCCTCTTCCACATGCTCTTTCGGTTTAATTATATATTTTTCATCCTATGCCTTTCGAGTTTCATTCTCTTAAATCTTATACATGCACATTCCTATACATAGCATATATAATATACTCCCTTTCCGATCGGCTGTCTGTATGTTTCCGGAATATATATATACATATATACCCACATGCACTTTCTTTATAAAAAAAATTACGAGCAGTAAAAGTTTATCTATATATTTATCTCCATAAAAAATACGAATTTGAATCATCATACGGTATATACGTGGGAATTTTCACGAAAAATAAAAGTTACATAATATAATTAGGAAATGTAATATTATTCTTAAACATGGAGTGAGGAAATGTCTTTAGAACTATGAATGACCACAATTATATACTATCATAATTATCACAAAAACCTATTCTAAAGTAGGTACAATATAGTTTAGAAACGAAATAACATAAATGACAACCAGGTGGCTAGCATAAAACCAAATTAGCACTATATCCCCGTCGTAGCAAGCTAGAATATATTTTAAAACTACTATTGTAAATAATAGTACCATAAGAACTGATATGTGACACCTATTATTATTGACACCTCAATATATGAAAGTGATTATATAGAATATAGATTGACATTGAAAAGGCTGCTATGGCTTCCAAGTGGGGACTATACTGCAATAAAATTTGATTCCCTGTAACTAAATGTGGTTCGAATAATTAAAATGAATCTCCCAACAAGCCATGTGTGTTGTGATAAACACAGATAAGTTCTCCATTAATTTGCATGGGACTGTGTGTATATAACTCTATATTTATGCATGGAATTTGTTTAACTGGAAGATATCAGCTTATCATTATCCCTCATATATCTACTCTTTAATTTCTCCCATCCCTATTCAATAACATGTGAACTTGCATGCTAACGCATATGAGCGGGTTGTGGCTAAACTTATTTTGTGAAAATAAGTACTTATTTTTTAAAAAAAGTACACATTTATGTACTTTTTTCTGAAAATAAGTACTTATTTATGAAAGTTAAACCAAATATTAAATTTATTTTTGAAAAATAAGTATTTACCTATAAAAAATCCTAGACTTCTACTTATTTTTTTCTGAAAATAAGTACTTATTTTTATAATTTAAGAGGAAAAAACACCCACATAGTAACACAATTAAATGCACAATAAAAGAAATTTAATACCAGATCATGTGACATTATAAACAATACAGTACTGTATTACTATTATTACTAATAATTATACATTACTAAATTGCATGTTTATTACAACTAGTGAATCACTTAGACCTAAGTGGACCCAGAGGCCCAGATAATAGTAGTAGATGGGCTAACCTTAATTAGTAGTGGGGCCTTTTTGTCCAACCTGGAACCTTAGCTGTAATATGACCGAGTAGCAGTGTATGTATATACATGGCTGCAAAAAGTCTATCATTTTAAAACTTGATTCAATTTTTTTTTTGGACATCACACAAATGTTGAATTAATGACATCAACCACTCATACATAGTACAAATTCTAATTAGCGGATAGCAACAGCAGCAAGCTTGTCAGCTGCACAATAATTCTTCAAGGAAATAATTGCGAGTTAGAAATGTACAATAATTGGTTTATTTCTCTTCTTTTGGATTTTGTTTTCATTTGCAATGATTTTTGAGTACACCCAATTACTGCTACAACTGTTGAAACCCAGCATTTGATTGGTTAGGATGGGGGTGGGAGCCAAAAATTAGATGTACAAATTGACATTGCTAATTAATCATGTACCTGTTGTGTGTATATGACACATTCACTTGTGCATGTATAATTAGTAGACGATAAAATTAGTTATACATGTAATGATTTTATCGAAAATTGAAACTCTTGTCTCTCAAAAAATGAAGTTGGTTGTGATGTTTTGTCGATTTGTTAAGAAAATATTATGTAGTTAATTAGGTATAAATCAAGGATGCTCAAGTAAAGATTATAACTTGTATTATATTCATCAATCAAAAATGGTAATATGTGGACAAAGGAAAGGAATTAAAACAAGGTGAGACCCAAGATGGTGAGTGAAACGTGGAAACAGCGTAAAAGCATTAAGGCAGTGTTTGGTTGGCCATATTAAGTGATGTGGCTTTCAAGGTGGGAGCCATGCACGAGAATGAAGGAAATTTAGCTTTTTAAAGGAGGGTCCTTGTGTGAGCATCAACGTATTATGTATGGCTTGAGACTTGAGATAGAAGAAAAAGGGAGAGAGAGTAACTTTAAGAGAAGCCCATATGGCCATATGGGAGAGTCGTATATATGAATAAAATGTATCTATATATAATTCATGTGCATTCATTAATCAATTGTGCAAGATTTGGACTTTTTGGGTGAAATTAAAAGCAAAGGTAACCTCTAAACTCTCAAAAGGAAAACCTACCATGATTCTTGTGCCTTGAAACACAATTCTCAATTTCTTTTTCTTCTATCTTCCTTGTATATTACATCACTAAATTTACTGTATTCTTGTTTCTCTAGTACCTTATTTACCCCGTTACCTTTATGGATTCCTTTTCCTACTTGAATTTTTCACTTTTTACCATACTTTTCTAACTAATTTCATAATTGCTAATGCTCCTTCTCACTTCGGGTAAAATATCATAGCAATTCACTTGAAGTGTGAACAAATAGTTGCCTGCAATGCATGTTAACTCAATACCCTCATTTAATTTGATCTTTGGCCTCGATCTATAACAACAAAAATTAATCCTAGCGCGCACCTATTCCTTTTGAGATGTAGTACTTTAGATAGTATTTGGGAAGATAAATTATAAAATAGATTTCAAATTATATGAATCGATTTGTTATTTTAAAATTTAAAATTTATATTAAAATTTGAATATTTCTCAAATTTTATTTAAATTTTAAATTCTTTTATTTATATAAACATAAATATGCCATTCGATCAATCATTTTACTCGTATCCTATTTTTAAGTGTAATGTAATTAGTTATATGTGAACATTTCATTGTTGAAACTTGAAAGTACTAATCCAATCATTATTGAGAAACATAGGGCCCTTTGAAAAGCACAGGAAAATTAGTAAACACTTTTAAATTAGTAAGCTTAAGAGCAAATTAAGATAGAGGGATCTCTTATCCTCAAACTAACCAATCACGTATCAAAGTAACTAAGGGCGGATTGCTTTCAAGGCAAGGTTGGCAGTTCGTATAAATTAAAGTCTAATCGTAAAAGAGATTCTCAAAATTTTAACAGCAAGAAAGAACCATAGTTTTAAAACAACCATCTTTAACATTTTAAACTAATTTGTACAGCAATACATCGTTGTGTTTATTTGTAAAGTTGTAAACATTTTTTTTGACAGAAGTTGTAAACAATATTAAATAAACTATGGTCATCAAATTATATTTAACTGTATATTACTCATTTAATTTACACTTGAGATGTGAACAAATCAGTTATGATCAACTAAAGATTGCCTAAATCAACAGGTACATGCCATAATCGAAATCGAGTTTTAAATTAGCACGCTTTTACTTATTATAATATGTAATTCATTAAGAATTAGATTCCGGGTATTAATGAAAGAATCGAGATTCAAATTAAAAAATTACCCCTCGAAGAAAATTGTGAAGTTCTATGTTGTGTATATTGGAATCTTAATCTCAATATTCACCAATCTTATTTTTAATCGAGTAAATAACGTGAATTGAGTTTTCAGCAATTTGGAATTTGTAGTTATCAAGTAAAGTTTGAATAAAAAAATTCTCCATTTTGAAATTTGCATTTGTGTATGACTCGCAAGTTAAACAGGTCAATTTTAATTCAAGATCAAAATTGAGCCTGGATTCATAATACTAGTAATTTTAGACATAATTTTGAAATACAATAATAATATATTTTTCAATCCAAATTATTATATTACATAATTATATTTTCAAATTTTGTTAGAGTTTGAACCAAATAAGCTGAGTTAAAATAATAATTCAAATTTAAATTTAAATTATATATGAATAAATTATTTATTTTTTAAAGAAATTGTAGATTTTGTCTGCACAAATAATTTTAGTCCGTAAAATTGGTATAATTTGTCTGGGTACTCGTTTTCCAAGAGCCAATTGAGTAAAGTTCTAACTAATCGGCTTAAAGACCCATTTTCTATACAATATACTTGAATTTCATATATACATATATATATATATATATATATATATATATATATATATATATATTATAATAAAATTTAATTTTTTTTTGATAAAAGGAGGTAGAGTAGAAAATAAAAATATTAAATGCAAAGGACTAAATTAAAGAAATTCAATCGTAAATACATGTGAATACTAATATTAAATTTTAGTATACAAAAATGAAACAATTTTTTCAAAAGACTACCTACTACCAACTTCCGTTTTTTTTTTATTACACATACATACATTTTTAAATTCAAATTATATTATTATTCACATATATAATTTCTAGATTTTATTTCTATTTGTATATGTTTATCAACTCGTACATAATAGTTAAATATTTCAAATAACATTAATATATAATAAAAAATTTAACCTTTAACTTATTGTAAGTCAAAATTATTTTTTTTCAAATTTTCCCAAACATGTTCTAATAGCCCTCAAATTAATATAGAAAAGTAAAAAATAAAGACGGTAAATATTGCAGATGAATCCAAGAGGACACGTCATAAAAACTAGAGATGGAGTGATGGACCATAGTTTGACACCACATTTAGCTCAATTGATGCCGAATTGCCGACCTATCTTTTTTTACCCAGTAGTTGAACACTTGAACCCAATGACCCGTTAATGGGTGACCGGATAATCCGGTAACATAAGTACTGTTAGGGTTTTAGAGCAAGTCTATGTTATATATATTCTCAAAATTAATATTCCCTTTGTCCATCCAATTATTTTCATTTAAGTTGGGCACGAAAATTAAAAAAATTATATAAAGTATAATGAAAGGAAAAAAAGTTGATAAAAGAGAAAGAAAAGTGGTACAGTGGTGGAGTCAAATGATATTTAATTGATAGATTTAAAAAGGTAGAGAAAAGTAACGTGTGAGAGTAAATTTTATAATATAAAAGTTTACTATTTTTAGAAAGTTTTGAAAGGTAAATAATTGGGTGGGACATCCAAAAAAAAAAAACGTAAAGGATTGGACGGATAAAGGGATCATAGTTTTTGTTACTAACATTTACATTTAGGGTTTTGGTCCTGATATGCGATAGTTGAACAACCATCTTTCCGCAGTTTAGAAGTGTCGCAAAGATGGTTCAAACAATGGCATGTTTAAACCCTTACATTTATATCTTAAAATCTAACAAGTTGTTGCGCTAAAATAACATTTTTATGTTAATATTTATATTATAGTATTATAATTGAATTTGAGATTTTCATAAATAATTTAGTCAAAATTCTAACTATATTAAATTTTACTAAAATTTTATATAATTCTATATTTAGTCAAAATTCTAACTATATTAACTATAGTTTTAACAAATATAAAATATGTAATCAGAAAATGTTTTTATACTTGTAATATAAATATGCACATATATATACACGTATATTAGTTAAATTCATATTTATTATACTTAACTTTTAATTATTACTAATTAATTATTTTAATTAACTTATTATTACTCAACTCTTTAACAAATTTATATAAAACAAAAATTATATATCAAATATTAATAAAAATATATTTATTTAAATATTAGTGTAGTTTTCAAGTTAAACTTAAAATATAACTAATTTTTATGAATTTTAAGTCATGAGTTAACTTTGAACTAAATTAATGTTCTTCAAAAAAAATAATTGTTTATATTATTATATATGCGAATTAATTCCCTCGTTGCAACTTGTAAGCTTGTTTGAGAAACATCCAGCAGTAAATAAGCAAGTGAAATTAATGTGGGAGGGTTGAGGTTAAATGAGGGTACAGTAGGAGTATTAGATACACAACCGTAAATTAAGCATAATTTTAGAATAGACGAATAGTTATAGGCCTTGTAGACTCTTCTGGGACTAGAGAGAGAATCTACAATTGCCAGCTATGAAACAGAAGGATCAAAGCTTTCCTCTCAGGTCAAAGCTGTCACTTTGGGGTTTTTTCTCTTCTTCTATACTATTTTACAATCTCTCTCTCTCTATTTATCTATCAAACCATTACCAGGGATTTTAAATCTCAATCCCCCACAGCACCTCCTCTCTCTTTTATTCTTCTACATCTTCTCTTATCTTCTTCTCTGCTCACATTACACATTTTAATCGTAAATACATACATATACAGAGATAGAGAGGGAGTAAGTGATTTTAATGGTTGATATTTGCATATCAACCATGCCTTCATCTCCATCTTTATCTCTCACTTCTGCAGAAAAGAAGCCCTGGTGGCTTACTAACAAAAAGGTAACTCTCAAACTGTACATCATTTTAACAAATTAAACCCCATTAATTTTCTTGTATAAAGATTGCACCTTTATGTTATAATAATTTTATTATCATCTTTTGTGTTATAATTTCACAACCCCATTGTTTATTATGCATAAAAATTCAATCTTTATATTACATTCTATCATTTCTTGATGACCAATCAATCTAATTTGCATCAAAACTCAATCTTTATGTTAATTTGATGTTATTGATCACATTTCTTGAACACCCATTAATATATACGTGATTGAATGTGCAGATAGTTGATAAATATGTGAAAGATGCAAGATATCTAATTGAGACACAAGAAGAAAGTGAAGTGGCTTCAGCTCTCAATCTTCTTGACTCGGCCTTAACTCTTACTCCAAAATCTGAGTCAGCTCTCGAGTTAAAGGCTCGATCTTTACTCTATCTTAGGCGATATAAAGATGTTGCTGATATATTACAAGACTACATTCCCAGTCTTAAAATGTCATCATCTGATGACAACTCATCATCCTCCTCATCGTCTTCGTCGTCGTCTGACAACTTGTCTCATTCTAGAGAACGAGTTAAGCTTCTGTCATCCGGTGACTCACCCAGTCAAGATGAACCGAGTTTTAAGTGCTTCTCTGTTTCTGATTTGAAGAAGAAAGTTATGGCTGGACTTTGTAAAAGCTCTGAGAAAGAAGGGCAATGGAGGTAATTTGCCAATCTTTTATACTCATTTGTTGCATATTTTTTGTTTAATTTATAATATATTTATTTAATAATTTTAATAGTCAAATTTAGGAGAACATTGGCTTGTTAAATTTGTATACAAGTGACGGCTATAGATGTATTTTCCTGAATGAAATCAGTAAGCATGCTTTGGATTTTTATAGGCCAGAAAGTCAACATCTGTAACTCCTTTGTTTTGATTTATTATAATTTATCAGTAATTAATAATTAATGTTTGATCCAATAGCACAATGGTAAAAACTCACAGGATGAGACTATAATATTTGTGGACTAGAAGATATATGTTTGTATATTTTCTTTATAGCAATTAACAAGTTGTATGTTTTTTTGGATCATTAGGAAATGTTACATACTACTACTGAAATTTAATATGAGCATTTTGACTAATGAAACATTTTGCAATTTCAGGTACTTGGTTTTGGGACAAGCATGTTGTCACCTGGGACTAATGGAAGATGCGATGGTACTTCTTCAGACCGGAAAACGGATGGCTTCTGCTGCATTTCGACGTGAAAGCGTTTGCTGGTCAGATGACAGCTTCTCTTTCTCTAAATTCCCAGTTTCCGGAGAAATAATAATAGATAACCAACCATCAACACAACCAAAAACTGAATTTGAAACCATTACTCAACTCTTGAGCCACATTAAGCTTCTCCTTCGCCGTAAGACTTCAGCAATGGCTGCCCTTGATGCGGGACTCTATGCTGAAGCCATACGACACTTCTCCAAGATTGTAGATGGTCGACGTGGAGCACCACAAGGCTTCTTGGCTGAGTGTTATATGAACAGGGCTTCAGCATATAGATCTGCTGGTAGAATTGCTGAATCGTTGGCGGACTGTAACCGAGCTTTGGCCTTAAATCCATCTTGTATTGATGCTCTTAGTACTAGAGCTGCTCTTTTTGAGACTATTAGGTGTTTCCCTGATTCACTTCACGATCTTGAACACTTGAAGCTCTTGTACAATACTATCTTACGTGATCGAAAACTTCCTGGTCCAGCCTGGAAACGTCAATACGTACATTACAGGGAAATTCCTGGAAGGTTATGTACATTAGCCACAAAGATTCAAGCTTTGAAGCAAAGGGTGGCTTCAGGAGAAACTGGGAACGTGGATTACTATGCATTGATTGGTTTGAGAAAGGGATGTTCGAGATCTGAAATAGAGAGAGCCCATTTGTTGCTGACTCTACGACACAAACCCGATAAATCAAATAGTTTCATCGATAGATGTCAATTTTCGGATGAACAGGATGTCGATTCGATCAGGGACAGAGCAAAGATGTCTTCACTATTATTGTATAGGTTGATTCAGAAGGGTTATACTAATGTTATGTCTATGATCATGGATGATGAATCAATGGAGAAGCAAAGGAAGAAGACCTCTGCTGCATTGCAAGCCACAGCAGCAATGCAGGAGCAAGTTCATCAGGTACAACAAGACCAAGCCGATTTGCTCAATGCAGCTTCTATAAAAATGGTAATTTCAGAGGCATCGAATCTCAATAGGGTCAATAACAAGAACACCCCATCTGCAGCAGCAGCTGCTGCAGCTGCATCATCTGTGTTTCAAGGAGTGTTCTGCCGGGACCTTGCAGCAGTTGGAAATTTGTTATCGCAGACTGGGTTTAATCTTCCAATTGCAGTAAAATATGAGGCATTAAGCTGTTAATTATCATACTTTTATGATCTATCTGATTACGATGAAGATTAATAAGGTCCCGGGGTGGATTAGCCAAAAGTTAATCAGATATTACCAGCAGGGGAGTCTATTAGGATTGTATTGCTGTATAAAATGGTTGTATGTAGTAGTACTCCTGCTGGGGAAAATTTTGTCACTTGTTTCCCTTTTTCTCCATGTCCCTTTTTAATATATATATGCATGTACAGACTTAATTTCAGTAGTACTGGAACTTTATATTTAAATGTTGTTTAACTATATAAAAAAACTTTGTTGGATAATCTTCTATCACTTTCTTTCTTTTCATCTGCCAGCTATTCCAAAAGGACAGGTAAGATAAATGCATTAATTGTAAAAAGTAATGGAAGGTGTAAAAGCAGTAGATGGGAAAAATTACTGTAACAGCATCAAAAAGTGTTGGCATTTACCTTTCTCATGTGTTTATCTGGTGCACTGCAAAAGGCTTATCCATGACAATTCACAAGCCTAGATTTCTGATTCATATGCTAGTTTACCGTTGTCTTATTCTTCAGTTTGTCATGTATATATTAATTGTATTGTATAGTATGTAGGTAGCATTCATCTGTTTGTCACCTACCCTAATGAATAGTACGGATTTGAAAGGCCTAGGAGTAGATATTTGATGTTTCCAGGACAAGTAGTACTGTATATTTTCATTCAAATTTATGTGAAAAACAGAAAATATGATTAGCATTTAAATGTACATCACCATTTTCAGATCAATATATGGCTTATTTATCTATCTTCTTCGGCCAAGTATTTTTGATTGCATCCAGAAGTTGTCCATTTTCTAAACCGACCAAGGAAGAAAAAATTAATTCAGTCAAATTTATTGAGCTTGGTATGTAAATTCTCAAAATTATTAAAAAGATACATAGTAATTTTCTTCATCCAGAACCTGTAGCACCATGTTTAGACTAACACGTGGATTCGTAGTTAAATACATTCATAAAATATGTGTACGGGTGTGTGTTAATTATGTTCATTACTTTGAGCATGCAGTGGTTTGGTGGGGGAAGTGAAATTATGATTTAAAACCTTTAAATACTACTCACTACTACTAGCACCAACCAGAGTCTTTATTTGTAACTTTCTTCTTTAGAGCATGGTCTTTCTGCAACTAAAGGAAAGATCATAAGCTGAAACCCAGAAGAAGCCAAGAAGAAAATGATGAAAACGAATCATCACCATGCTATTGCTAGTGAAATGATGTTACCATGCCATCTGAAATTTAGAATAACAATGTCACACAGTGTTATAAAATAAAATATACAGTATACTGTAACATTTTAATTTGCTACCCCAAGACACTATAAACTTGTCACTTGACATAAACAAACACGATTGCATAAGTAAGAGCCTGTGTTATCAACTCATCATCCTCAATGCCAATGCGAGTACAAATATTCTTTGTTTAGGCTTGTCTTATTGTGGTATAAATGGTTTAATATAGAGATGATGTCTCCATTTCAAGACAGGGAGCTTTCTTGTAGAATGGAGGGGCAAACTTTAATGCATTTGTTCTTGGTTAAACTATTATTATTTAAGTATTTTTATAATTTATGTGATTATATAATTAGTTCTTAAAATTTGGGTTGTTTCACAGAATCGATATATATGATACTAAAAAGTTTACTGAAGGAATATTATTTTATGCAGAAACCTCACTTGCAAGTGATCACTCGATGCCTTTAATTTTCTTCAAATTCTAGCAAGGTGTGCGTGCTCTTTCCTTCTACTCAAATCAACTACACTTTTGATACTCTTACTCCTCGACTTTGAATATATGTATGCTTTTATTATTATTTTAGGAAAATACTTCGTGCAAAGAAAAATTAGAGAAATTGAACTTTAAGTAACTTGTTCAAGAAGTGTGGGTATGTAATGCAACTATGCAATTATTTTAATTAATTAGAAATTTATGAACATGTTTTCGACAGTACGATTTATGGGAATATTTACTACTGTACAAGAATATTGTACTCTACATGTTCCATTTTTTTAAATATAACTTTTATGCTTGTTATGTTGCTTTCATAAAGAGTGAGTGAATATAATCATTCACGTGTACCTAAAAATAAAGGAAAGCTATTTAAATAAAGATGCTTCGAATTTTGGTTCCTTTATAAGTGAAAATTATCTTATTTGCGAGTTTTATTTCAGAACATTGCTATATCAATCCATCAAAATATTTAGAAGCAATTTCATTATGTTTACATTTGGTCATTTGGATATGACTTACGGAGGAGTGTCAGTGGAGCAAAGGTGGAAAAGGAAACATTACTTCAAATCTCGGTATACTATTGTAGTAGTATCTTATTACTCCATCTATTCTTGAGTTCTGAAGATTAAAGTTATACAAGTCATATATTGTCAGCTATATCTTTTAGTAATTCTCAAATATAGACCCGTTTGTTATAAATAATTTATAATTTAAATTAAAAAAATAATATATTTTACGATTTATAAATTATATCCTATATATAATTGGAATAAGAGAGTTATTAATGTGGTTTGGCCGTCATGAGTAAAAGAGAAAATGTCTAAATATTAGTTGTCATTTAATTAATTGTTCAAGGTTCGATTCCTCACAAATACAAAAATAATTTAAAATTATTCTTAAATATTATTTATAAATAAAATGATCAAGATTTGATTATTAATCAATATTAATAACTAATTTAAAAGAAAATATATAATATTTGGATATTAAAATTGAATAAAATATAAATTTTTTAAAAATAAACAATTTAATTATAAAATTATTATAAATTATTTTTTTTTAAAGGAAAAGCACGTGGTCTAAGCTAGTTATTTATAATACACCAAACATACCCCTAATGTCTTGGTAGATACTATTACTGTCGTAACATATACAATACAACTCTTGCAAGCATTTTCTATTTTCTTGTTCTATTCTTGGTTCAATATATTTTCTTGTTCCATTTTCTATTATCCACAAGGAGAGAACCATATCCGAAACAATAATATTGAACAAGAAAAAAAGATTGTACCTTGATAGAATATAAGAATGTGCATCGAATAAAATTAAATAAGGGACAAATTCTGATAGAGTAAAATACATATTTAATAATTAAAACAAGAATTATATTTTAATATAAATTTTTAACATCTCGATTTACGTGTTAAAAAGTCAAAAACGTTTAAAATGAGATAGAGGGGTACACGTTTTTATTCAATGTAAAATACTTCTATTTTTCCGACCTAACTCGAAAAGAATATCTACAGATTCGTGCCAAATTGAAAGAATCGAAAGGCCATGTTTGAGTGTTGAGAGCAAAAGAAAGAGGACAAGTCGTGGCCAGATAATTGGTATGATGATTATGTTAGTGATAGCATGTGATTAAAATCATGTGCTTCCCTTCTCTCTCACCTCATCATTATTGTCCTTCACTTTCTCACCTCATCATTATTGTTAAACTCAGCACTAATACTCAATTTCACAACTGTTTATCACTTTTCTGCTGCATCTGTTTCTAAAACATTTCCTAATCTCATTTTCTGAACGTTTCTTAATACTAATCTCTCCGAAATCAAAATTGAAAAATACATATATACACCTGACACCTCCCTGCCCCCATCCTAATTGTGCTTGTCTCTGTGTTTTTAACAATTATTCTGGAGTGTGGCGGAAATTAACTCCTCATGTGTTTCTAATGGGCTCAAAATCTTAAACCCAAACATTTTAGGATGAAACCATTAGAATCTTCCCAACATATACGAGTATTTGCTATAAGCCCTATAAAATAATACAAAGATCGACCCAAGTCTGATCAGCTAGGAAAATGTAGAATGTACGTACTGCTTCAATGCATATTATAATAAATAGACGGGTCAGTTGCACACACTTCGACTAATTTAAGTGAGTAATTAAATTGAAATTTCAATGTATTTGAAATAACTCATCATTTCACCAGAAATTAAATTTTAAATCGTGATTCTAACAACATAATTTTATTATACTATAGCCTTTTGTACAAAATTAATGATTTCATGCATGAGTTCACTTTAAGTCGGACAGAACAAAAAATGGCAAAGAAATTTATGATTTACTGATTTATTACTGAAATTATTGATTGCTCTATCGAAATCACCAAATTCAAAATATATAGATCAACAGTTTTGGAAGATTAGTAAATGTAAAGGTTAATTGAATGTAATATTGACGTTAATTGCATGGAAACTAGGTAGGGGTGAAATCGAGTCGAATAAATGCGAATAACAGTATGATTATATTCGACTCGAATTTATAATTATTCGTTTAGATTCGGTCCGGATTCGAATTAAATTTTTAATATTTTATTCATATTCGACTTGAGTTCGAATATCAATATTCGTATTTCATTCGGCTCAACTCGAATAGATACCGAACTACTCGTTTTAGTGTATTCGAATTCGAATTCGAATTCAAATTCATATATAATAATTTTATAAAATTAAGAATACTCTAATAAAATTCACTAAAAATTAAAATGTGATCACATATTAGAGTATTATTTTAATATAAATATTATATATTGTATATAATAATATATGCAACTTACGAATTCAAGTTGAATACGTATAATAAATATGTACGAGTACTCTAAAATTATTTGAATTACTCAAAGTAAATATGACCGAATATCATAGTTGTAAGATCCGACTCGATGTTCGTTCAAATTATAAAATAAGATTCGAATTCGCTCATTTTTTATACGAATATGAATTATATTCATTTTTCACGAGTCGAATTCGGGTTCGAATCCAGATTACTCGAATTCGTTTTCAGCCCTAAAACTAGGCTACAGTGTTAATAGTGTTGATTATAAGCGGATTGGAGGTGGTTGTGATGTTTATAAAAAAAAAAAAATTAGGCCTCATTTGTTTATAAGAATTTGTTGTTACACATGAACTTAAAATTCCTAGGAAATATGTTACGGTTCTAAAATTCCAAGGTTTACTAAAATCTTGTGTTTGGTTTATCACTGCAATTCCAAGTTACACATTTATTTTTTTTAAAATTATTTACATACTTTTAAGTAATATTAATATTAATATTAATTTATTAATATATATATATACACATATATAATTATAAACTTTTTTAGAGATATTAAATGAAAACTTAAAAATTAAAACATTCAAAGTTGTTCTTTAAAATATGTATATATATTATAAATTATTATAAAAATAAATAAAATTTAATTATAAACTACTTTAAATATAATTAAAATTTTAATTATAAACCATTACAAAATTGTTTTATAAAACATTTAGAAACATGGAAAATTAAAAATATAAATATTTGAAGTTTCAAACATTTAATTTTATTTTTAGTGGCGATAATAATCATATTGATATAAAATTAACTAAAAGCTAATTAAAATTATTTTAAAAATTGTATATAAAAGATTAGAAACATAAATATTTGACACCATTGTTTATAAAATATGTGTGTATTATAATTTATTTTAAATATAAATAAAATAATAAAAAATAATAAAAGTTTAATTATAAAATACTATTTACAAAATATAATGAATTAACTAGGTAACTGAGTTACGGTATTTTGCACTAACCCTAAATACTTTGAAAGTACAAGTTTCTTAGTTTATTTTAATGCAAGTTAATGCATATGATTTAAAAATGTTCATATAAGCCACTAAACGAAACATATGGTTAATACATATGGTTTAGGCGTAGAAGCAGATAAGCTCCTATGATTTAAAAAAGTTCATATAAGCCCCTAATATTTAAGTAATTGGTTCAATATAACCCCTCTAGTTAGATTTTTTTAACCATAGTTAATGAATAATTTTAAAACATTTAAAATTTTATTATTTAAGTTTATTATTTAAATTTATTATTTATGTTAATATATTGTAAAATACTAAAAATATTATAAAAATTTTAATATTAATGTATACTGTGATATTAATATTCTAAAAATAGATTAAAATTATATATCAAAATATTCTAATTTTAATATTACGACATTAATATTCATATATATATATATATTGTGATAATATTGTTGCACTAAAAAATATATCAAAAAATTATTAATATTCTAATTATAATATATCTTTAAATAAAATTCATAAAATTTATCTCATTTGAACACGAACAATAAATATCTTCTTTCTAACCAACATTTTCGTATCTTCTTATCTAACTATATATACTAGCTAATATATATATATATATATATATATATATATATATATATATATATATATATATATATATATATATATATATATATATATATATATATATATATATATATGCGTGTGTGCGTGTGTGTGTGTTAGTAATTGTGCTCTAGAGACAATACTTTTTATATTTTAAGGAAAATATTTATTATTAAGGATTATGTTTTATTGATTATTATTTATTTATTATGTTTTATTTACTGCGTAATAAATTGAAAGCATAATAAATGTCCTTGGAATTTTGATATGTATTATATATCTTTAAGTATGTGACTTAAAAAATGAGATTATATGAATAGTATCTTATTCCTAAAATTCCCTAGTCGAGTATTATTATTTAAGGACAATAATAATGCACAAAGACTAGTATGTTTCTTGACAGATGACCACATCTCATTGGTCATAGGTATGGGGATACTAAAGTCAAGAACATAAGTGCATGTATCAATGCATGGCACTGGAATGACCCGCCGTGAGATTCTACATGTTAAGTAAGTGTCATAAGTAATTCTCACAGTGATAATGGTGTAATGATCCTTAGACCTGAAATCATTATATTTCTATACGAGAATTAATATACTTTGATTACATTAAAAGTTACCTTTGACCGGGTGATGATAAAAGTGGACATTGGGTATATTATGAATCGTATGAGAAATATGAATGATCTAGATGAGATTTAATCCTCCTAATTTTAGGAGTGATATTATTGGCCTCTTGTTTGAGTGAGACTATGAAATGCACGGCCGTGCTCAAATGTTGATTTGATTTTAATAGTCTACTCATCGATCAAGAAAATAAAGATTAAATTATGAAGAGGATGACACGAGACATGCCTTGAGTTTAATCTATAATATCAAGATTAAAAGGATTATATTACATGAAACATTATTCACGAAAGGCTTAATCGAATCACCGATTTATTATTATTACTTGGGTAGCAATGATGTATTACTAGATGCCGCTCATTGTTTACAATTTTAATTAGATATTAAAATTGTTGCCAACGTAATAATAACCTACAGGGTCACACACAAAGAACGCTTGAAGGAGAAATAATTTAAATTATGAATTTAAATTAAATAAGTAATTTATTTTATTTATGATATTAATTAAGTATGACTTAATTAATTATATAAATAGAATAAATGAATTACTTAAACTAATTCCAAAATTAATAATTAATTAATTAAGTGAGACTTAATTAAATAATTTAGAATTTTGGATTAGTATTAATTATAATTGGATTATAATTAGAAAACTTATTCCTCTCTCTATATAATCTCTTTATGGGCTAATTTAATTGCATAGAGATTTTATAAAAACCCTAGCCGCTCTGAGAGATGAGGAAGATAGAGAGAGAAGAAGTTTTCGGGTGCTAGTACACATCAATCCTTCATGAAAAGTGTTCGTGTGGATACCGTAGAGCGTAGATCGCGAGAGTGGGATACGTGGTGATTAAACAAGCTTTGGACCTCCATTAATCTTCCATTAATGAACTGTTAAAGCTTCTAAAGGTATTTATTCTTTATCTCCGAATTAAATCTTTTGTTTTCGCATGGATCCTGCGGAGGGTTTCGCTATTTTGATTTATTTTTCGCGTTTATTCCGCTGCGTTTGTGTCACGAAACCCTACAATGGCATCAGAGCTACTTGCGAAACGTTTTAATTCGGTTATGTGCTTAACAGTTTTTGATATATAAGCATGTATGCGATCTATCATGATTTTATATTGATATAATATGTATATGTTTATATATATTATGAATATATGATATTTATATGATATATAATCATGTGATGATTATGTGTGTTGATGTATGTATATGATACATGTTTGTTCTTATTATGGGAATCGTATTCGATACGAATTCTGAAACGGCTGCCGTAGATTTTCTGAAATCTGTGTCCGTTGTCCGATTTTCGCAAACGATATGTGTTTTCTGACTGTAATCGGGTCACTGAGCAATACTGACATAGTCAGCTCTGCGTCTGTAAGCCATTAGATGTCGTTACAGCCTCCAAAACGGTGATTTATGATTTTCTGAAAATTATTTGATTTTCTAAAATTTTGAGTATATGTATGTATATATTATGAATATATGATATTCATGTAATGTATAATCATATGATGATTGTATGTATCTCTGTATATGTATATATGATATATGCTTGTTTTTGTTATGAGAATTGTATATGATACGATTTCTGAAACACCGTCAGATTTGGAGAAATCTGACTGCCGTATCCGATTTTCGCAAACGATATGTGTTTTCTGACTGGAATCGGGCCAATGAACAAAACTGATAGCTATGCTATCACCGACGGGTCTGTAAGGCGTTTGACGTCGTTCAAGGCCTCGAAATAGCGATTTATTGTCTTCAGAAATCTGTTTTTAATTTTCTGAAATTTCGAAATTTGTTATATATGATTATATGATATGATTATATAATATGAGATATATTATATGTGTTATATGATAGCATGGTGGATGGTTATGGCCTAAAGACCCATAGGATAGTGGCTTTGATTTATGGTTTTGGTTTCTAAATACGACTTGCATGTCGTTTATTCATTGTAATTTAATTATCTCGAATGTAACTCGAGTTCTTCTTGTAATTTCATTAGAATAGTTTTATTTTTATTATTCAATGTAATTATCAATGAAGACTTGCAAGCAAGGAGGCGATCCAAAAGGGGATGATGGAGCAATGAAGAAAGAAGACATGTAATAGATAGTATTTTTAAAACCACCATAGACTGACCTTGATATTTCCATTAGCTTGGAAATATCATATAGGATGGGGCCATAACCAAACACATTTAATTTACGCACATTACATATATGTATATGATTGCATGTATTAGTATGTATGCGTAGATATAATTGAAATGCATGTTTAATATTGATTAATCATGTATGTATTAGATACGACACCCATGCCATGTTTGCTTAAATAAGATAAAATCTGTAACGATTCAAGATTTTAAAATTAACAAACGATCATGAGATTCTTGTGTTTATGAAATATGGATTTTAAAACACGGAATTAAATATGGATTTTTGATATCTATAATTGGGATTTTCTGACAAAAGCGGATATGCGTATTCGTAAGGCTGATGGGTTTTAAGTGTGACCATTGGTATCCTCCATCTACCTGGGAAATGAACAATTTAAGATGTCGATTTGAAATATTTGGTTCAAGGAAAAATTGAGGATCTCTTTATGATGTGATCATGATCGTTATAAATTTTCTAAAACCCCTTAACAAAATATTAAGTTTTACTCGGATGCTTTCCAATGAATGAACACTCATCGAATCCTAGATCGATAAGGGGAAGGGCTGTCAGTGGCAGGGGACTCCTATCTATCGTGGTGAGATGCGACGAATATAAACGGTTATATTCGGCCGTTGTATCATTGGGTCTAACTTAACTGAGTCGTCATAATAAGTGAAAATAAACGGTTATATTCAACTATTATGAACTTAGAAGCATAGAGTTTGGTTAAAAGTCTATTAGATAGATAAGATCAATCGTTGTTCACCAAACTATCCAAGAATTATATATGATATAATTGACAACTGTTGTCTACCTAAATAATCATTTTCTAAGAACTTCCAGTGGTTGACTTAGGACATGACGAAATATGGATCTTGGCTCACTAGAAAGAATTATGGGATATACTTTCCAAATTAATAGTAAGGGCTATTAGTTTGATAAAAATAGTGGGAGGTATATGATGATATACCATAATCACTTAAACATAATTAATATTAAATTTGCAACCTAGTTTATTTTATGCACTTTAATATTGTAGATATCAAATGATAAACACAAACAACTTCTCTATGCGATCAGTTCTTGAGAAGGACAAGTTGACAACAATATATTTCCTTGACTGACATAGGAGCTTGAGGATCGTCCTCGGGCACCACGATATTAGTCAAATCTCTTCCCCTGCTCTTAAAGTTGAGAATGTAACATGTGCAAATCATAGTGCTTATTGGAAGCAAATTGATGTTGTGACTGATGTTTCATGTCTCATGCTCGCAAATATATGTGCTGAGCTTAAGAAGCAATACAAGCATATAGATGCTTATGAAACGATTGAGCACAAGATATATTTGAAAGGGCACTATACACTTACAAGTAGGGAGAGTGAGACCCGGTTACACCACATGTTCTAAAGATTATAGGGTATAATGAATACCATTGATATTTTGGGTTTCCAGATTGGTCTGGAGACAGTTAGATTTGATCTTACAATCTTCGGACAAATATTATTCTTATTTTGTTATGAACAATAAAGTGAATAAGATTGGTAAAACACCCATTGAGTTGCTAAGCATGTTAAGAACTGCTGAAAGTAATATGATAAATGCATGAACTACTACTATATTGATGGTAAACATAGGGAATGTAAAAGGGAAAGGAAAATGGAAAGGCAAGGAGAAGATTTGATCTAGTTCCGTTGTCAAACCAAAGTCCAATCCCTAAAGCAGACTCTAAAGTCTGAATGAGGTGTTGATAAAGAAGACGATTGTCACTTCTGTGGAAATTTGGGAGACTGGAAATTAAACTGTCATGCTTAATTGGAAGATCGGGAGATGATGATCAATAAGGGTCAAGCTTAAGGTATCGGGTTGGAATTGGAGTAAAGATAGTTGCTCTGGTTCGAGGAACTCGTTACTTAATTTTTGGCCTATAAGGAAAATTTAGAACTTAATAATTGTTATAGCGTGCTTGCAATTGGCAGAAACATTATTTCAGTTTCTTGTTTGGACAAGAAAGGCTTTTTCATTTTATAATAATAGTTGTTTATTCTATTTTGATGATGAGCCTTATAATGTTGCACATCTAATTAATAATTTATATGTTCTAAAGTGACTCAAATCAAATATTACCTTTGGCACTGTTGTTGAGGCCGTATTAATAAGAAACGCATTTTCAGAATACATAAGGATGCATTCATGGATAAATTTGATTATGAATCATACAAAAGGATACGAATCTTGGTTTATTTGGTAAAATGACTAAAGCTCCTTTTACCGGACATGGTGAAGGGATCATTGAATGGGTATGACTTATACATAGTGATGTATGTGGTCATATGTGTACGATGACAAAAGGTAGATTTTATTAACTTCATAAAATTTACTAATTATTTTAGTAGATACGGATATATGTATCTTTTGAAGAACTAATCCGAATCATTTGAAAAGTTCAAAGACTATAAAGATGAAGTATAAAATATCAAAGAAAAGTTTTTTTTTGATAGGAGAGATCACACCTTGTTGGACATGGTGCGATCAATGTTGAGTCAATGAATCTTCCAATTAGTTTCTGGGGTTGCACCCTGGAAACGGCTCCACATACATTTAACTGTGTTCCTAATAAATTGGTTCAAAAGACTCCTTATGAGATATGGACTGAGCAACGTCACAGCATGTCATTTATAAAATTTTGGGGATGTGAAGCGTTTGTGAAACGTCTAATCTCTGACAAGCTAGGACCAAAATCAGATAAATGTAATTTTGTGGAATACCCAACTGAAACAAGGGGTTATTCTTTCTATAATCCTTCCGAGAACAAAGTGTTTGTTGCTCGAACTGCTGAGAGACAGTGGGAGGATAATAGATCTCAATGAAGTTTGAGACCCACATGATAATGTTGAACTAGTGGAGGAACCTGAGTAGAATGTACAAGAAAAATAATACTGCTCAAGAAACACAGGTATTCGTAGGTCTAGTAGGATTCGCCATGAGCTCGAGAGATAATATGGATTTCTCTTGACTCAAGATGGTGATGTGATGCTTATGGATGAAGATGAGCCTCTCACCTACCAAGACGCTATGAACACTCCAGATTCTAAGAGATGGCTGGATGCTATTAAATCTGAGATGGAGTCCATGTATACTAATCAAATATAGACTTTGGTTGATCCACCTGAAGGGGTAAAACCTATAGGGTGCAAGTGGGTTTTCAAGAAGAAGACCGACATGGATGCTAATGTACAGACCTATAAGGCACGATTGGTGGCAAAAGGTTTCAAGAAAATTCATGGTATTGACTATGATGAGACCTTTTCACCAGTTGTTATGGTCATGTCCATCAGGATTTTGCTTGCTATAGCTGCTTACTATGACTATGAAATCTGGCAAATGGATGTCAAAACCGCTTTCTTAAATGAGAGCCTTGAAGAAGATATGGATGTGTACATGACACACCCTAAGGGTTTTGTTGATCTAAAGGATGCTGGAAATGTATGTAAGTTGCGTCGATCCATTTATGGATTAGAGCAGGCCTCGAGGAGATGGAACATTTGTTTTCATGAAACAGTCAAAAAGAGTTTGACTTTATTCAGAATGAAGATGAAACTTGTGTTTACAAGAAGTTTAGTGGGAGCCATGTGGAATTCCTAGTATTATATGTTGATGATATATTACTAATAGGGAATGACATTCCTTCTCTACAGACTGTGAAGACTTGGTTGAGAAATAATTTCTCAATGAAAGACTTAGGCGATGTGACATATATATTAGGGATCGAGATCTATAGAGATAGATCAAGGTGATTGATCGGCCTAATTTAGAGTACATACATTGACAAAGTTTTGCATCGATTTCAAATGCAAAGAGACTAAAATGGATATGTCCCAATGTCTCATGGGATAGTGATCTCAAAATAAAATTTGTTCTAAATCATTGGATGATAGGGACTGCATGAGTAAAATTCCATATGCGTCAGCAATTGGTTTTATAATGTATGCAATGATATGTACTTGTCCTGATGTCTCGTATGCTTTAACCATGATGAGTAGATACCGATCTAATCCAGGTGAAGGTCACTGGACGACAGTCAAGAATATTCTTAAGTACTTAAAGAGGACTAAAGATTCATTCTTGTTATATGGAGGAGATGTGAAGCTAGTTGTAAGAGGTTTCAGTGATACTGGTTTCTAGACAGATAACGATAATTTAATGTTTCTGTCTATCTTTGTGTTTTATCTAATTTTATTGAGATGTTGTATGCTGGAATGGTTCACAGCAGAGACAATAGTTGATTCTACAATAGAGCTTGAGTATATTGATGCTTGCGAAGCAGCCAATGAGGCTGTTTGGGCATGTACTTAGGAGATATCACCTAATTAATGAGATTAATGATCAAGGAGATATACATATATGTAAAGTGCATACTAATAATAATATTGCAGACCCACTGACTAAGGCTTTGTCGCAGCAGAAGCATGAAAGTCACACTAGTTCCATGAGTATTGGATACTTGGGTAATTGGCTCTAGTGCAAGTGGGAGATTGTTAGTAATTGTGCTCTAGAGACAATACTTTTTATATTTTAAGGAAAATATTTATTATTAAGGATTATGTTTTATTGATTATTATTTATTTATTATGTTTTATTTACTGCGTAATAAATTGAAAGCATAATAAATGTCCTTGGAATTTTGATATGTATTATATATCTTTAAGTATGTGACTTAAAAAATGAGATTATATGAATAGTATCTTATTCCTAAAATTCCCTAGTCGAGTATTATTATTTAAGGACAATAATAATGCACAAAGACTAGTATGTTTCTTGACAGATGACCACATCTCATTGGTCATAGGTATGGGGATACTAAAGTCAAGAACATAAGTGCATGTATCAATGCATGACACTGGAATGACCCGCCGTGAGATTCTACATGTTAAGTAAGTGTCATAAGTAATTCTCACAGTGATAATGGTGTAATGATCCTTAGACCTGAAATCATTATATTTCTATACGAGAATTAATATACTTTGATTACATTAAAAGTTACCTTTGACCGGGTGATGATAAAAGTGGACATTGGGTATATTATGAATCGTATGAGAAATATGAATGATCTAGATGGGATTTAATCCTCCTAATTTTAGGAGTGATATTATTGGCCTCTTGTTTGAGTGAGACTATGAAATGCACGGCCGTGCTCAAATGTTGATTTGATTTTAATAGTCTACTCATCGATCAAGAAAATAAAGATTAAATTATGAAGAGGATGACACGAGACATGCCTTGAGTTTAATCTATAATATCAAGATTAAAAGGATTATATTACATGAAACATTATTCACGAAAGGCTTAATCGAATCACCGATTTATTATTATTACTTGGGTAGCAATGATGTATTACTAGATGCCGCTCATTGTTTACAATTTTAATTAGATATTAAAATTGTTGCCAACGTAATAATAACCTACAGGGTCACACACAAAGAACGCTTGAAGGAGAAATAATTTAAATTATGAATTTAAATTAAATAAGTAATTTATTTTATTTATGATATTAATTAAGTATGACTTAATTAATTATATAAATAGAATAAATGAATTACTTAAACTAATTCCAAAATTAATAATTAATTAATTAAGTGAGACTTAATTAAATAATTTAGAATTTTGGATTAGTATTAATTATAATTGGATTATAATTAGAAAACTTATTCCTCTCTCTATATAATCTCTTTATGGGCTAATTTAATTGCATAGAGATTTTATAAAAACCCTAGCCGCTCTGAGAGATGAGGAAGATAGAGAGAGAAGAAGTTTTCGGGTGCTAGTACACATCAATCCTTCATGAAAAGTGTTCGTGTGGATACCGTAGAGCGTAGATCGCGAGAGTGGGATACGTGGTGATTAAACAAGCTTTGGACCTCCATTAATCTTCCATTAATGAACTGTTAAAGCTTCTAAAGGTATTTATTCTTTATCTCCGAATTAAATCTTTTGTTTTCGCATGGATCCTGCGGAGGGTTTCGCTATTTTGATTTATTTTTCGCGTTTATTCCGCTGCGTTTGTGTCACGAAACCCTACAGTGTGTATATTAGCCTATATCCTGTGCCATGCACATATAAAAAAATTTAGTTTTTAAATATTTTTTATATGATTTGAATTTATTTTTATTTGTTAATATATAATTAGTATATTAGTATGAATATATATATATATATATATATATATCAGTATAATTAGATATTTTATAATATTTCTAATCATGATTAAATAAAAATTAACTAGATGGGCTATATTGAACTAATAATTTAAACCATATAAGTTTATTTGAGTCATTTTAAATCACAGAGGGTTATTTGCTCCTACATTTAAAGTACAAGGGGTTTTTCGTTCCTTAATCCTAAAAATTATACAACCAAATATTGTAATTAATGCAAGTTACATGAAGTGTGAGTTGTTAGCTGAGTGAGTTAGTTACAGGCAAACCAAACGAGGGCTTAGTGTTGTGTTGTGATATGTTGGAATGATATGTAGATGTTAATGATGACTAGAATGGGATTAAAAAATGGTGATACGACAAGTGATGATAACGTTTGATGTGTACATTTTATATTTATTTCATCGTCTATCACAAAAATTGACAGTTGGATTAAGCAAATATTTTTGACTTTGACTTTGATTAGTTTTAGTTTTTATTCTATTTTAGTTTGTACTCCGTAGTAGAACAAGTTTATATATATAAACTATAAATATATACAGTATGCGAGTAGAACGGAGGATATAATATCCATTTTCATCCCATATTTATAATTTTTTAAATAAATATTATTCGATTGACTCAATTATTATCCACATTGAGCCTTATAGATATAGTGTGAAACCCGCGCGAGTCGAGATGGATGGAACTCCCATATTCCCATCCCCAAAAGTGAAAGCAGGCCTGTCCCAATAATTTTGGAGGGTCTGTTTAAAATTAAATAATTTATTTTTTATATATTAAAAAATTCATATTCATAATTCATATATTTTTTTGACATTATAAAAATTTCTCATATAAATACATAATTTTTTATTATAATTATATACAATTATATACAATTGCAAAAATGACATTACTTAAAGATTGTCCACATATTCATTTTTGCGATTAACCGGTTAGATAACTTTGTTAAAGAATGTCCAAAATTCTGCGATGGAGCAGTTCTCAGTAGAGAACATATATATATATTATAGTTTTGTATTTAGAGTCTTATAGTGCCATGATGTTAAGTGTTAATGATTGATAACTAAATAATTAGGGAAAACAAGTAGTCAAACAAATTTAACCTATAATTATTGACACTGAATACTCACTCCATGCATGTATTCGAACTTGATAGAACAAAATTGCATCCGAATCTCACATGCATGTAATCAATGCGGCAAGAAACTCTGATACTTTTTAGAAATGCAAATACGTTTTATTCAAAAAAGCAAAGAGGCAAGGATCGTAAAATCATTATCGTGATAATTACTAACTTTTAGTTCGCACTATATTCAAATTTTAATATTAATAATCTATATTCATTATTCATAAATTCATAATAAGGATATACATATATTACTGATACGTCGATCTATCAGAAGGTGATGATGATGGGGAGTTAACTTCAACTGAGTTTGACCCTTTTTCTCTCTCTCCATGTAATTAACTTACTTCACAATAATTAACCTGTTTACACGTTTAAATTTTCTTTCGATATGATTTATTATTCTGCTGCAATATTGGATTAACATTGTGATAGAAAAAAAAGAGAGAATGGACAAGTATAAAAGAAATACAAAAATGGGCGACAGTGAGGGAATTGTATGTGACTAGCATAGCAGCAGCACCATGTATAACCAATATGATACCTGCTGCCCTTTTCTTGCTTTGATCCTGCTCTATTAAGTACCAATTAATTAATGAATCTACGTATGTTTGTTATACATGAATGAAGATGACACAGTATATTAATTACTACTAAAGTACTTGGACAGAAGTCACAGAAAGAATCAAAGAAGTAGAAAGAGGTTAGAGGATACAGAGGATAAAGCATGATCATTTATTTCTCTATTTTTTTTTGCTAAATTTGAATATTTTCATTATCGACTCTGGTAAAATATTTGATCACTTTTAATGTTAATCTCTAGCGAAAATGTGCCCGCAAAAAAAGGAATAAAATCCCGCAAAAACTTAAATATAATTTCGATTGCCGGCTCTAGAAATTTAGATAAATTCGACCGATACACTAAATTCAACTCTCTTAATTGTGACCAACATTTTTTTAGTTGAATGTAACGTAATGTGAACGATTAATTGTGTCCAGATTTTGTCGGTCATGACCAAAGTGCTTAATGAGATGAATATAATCTGACAATAGTATCAAAGTATGCTTTCCTTGTTTTCTGCTACATGCATCAGCAAGCGTTTTGAGTCCGTTTCAAAAAGACAATGGTGCAGGTTTAAAATTTTTGCCTAGTGCCTCTCTCAAACCTAGAGCTTCCGCCTCTCTTGGCCTCCATGCTCCTTCTATACGTCTACACTTAGCTCTTACAAACTTTTCATGTGATTCACGTATGACGATGCCATCTCCTATAAAACCTTCTGAAAAACATCTACATTTATCTTAATCCACCCTGTGCTGGCTTGCTCCACCTCTTTGTGCATACTTGCACTTGCTTACTTTTCTTCATATCATCGCTTCGAGCTTCTTTCCAATCCGTCAACAAATTCAGAGCAGCTGCTTTCACTCCAAATACTGAGCCATTTGCTTTCTCCCAAACCCACTTATTTCTTCGATTCCACATGCTCCAACACAGCATTCCAATCAATACGCTTTGTTCTTTTGATGTTCTACGCTCGTACCAATACATCAAAACATGTATCATTTGGAAGTGGTTGAAACATAAATCAAAACAATGATAATTGATAACAACCTTAAACGTAAATATAGACTATATATAGTACTATATATTATAGTCGTTTATGTAATATGAATCTACATTAATAAAATATAGAATGTTATATATTGTTGATTGGATTACGTACGCTAGAATTTGATTAATAACACGAGCAATGCTACGTACCCTAAAAGTTAAATTACATAAGATAACATATGACTTGTTTTAATTCATAGACACATACATATGCACGAGAGTCTCATATTATTATAGGAAAATTACAACTCTTTGAGATAAATTTTGAAATAATTTTTTGAGTCTCTATCGTTTTTCCTAAAATAGTACTATATTTCATTACTTTAGTGTCTAGTCAGGACTCTAGTTACCTTTTTCAACTAAAAGATAGGCTACCGTAACTGAAAGTTTGAATATTGAAACCTTCCTGTGTAGCAAACAGCATACGTACGCCGTGAATTTAAATCAAAATAACATTACAGGCCTAAAATTTTATCTGCTAAAGCAATTTTCCCGCACTTTGGGATTAATAATTAAAGAGAAAGGTCAACAAAAAAACATAAAAATCGAGACATTCATACAGAGGGTGCTCCTTAGGCCAGTAGCTGCATCTTTCATATCATTTAAGTTTATAAAATTCCATTTAAGTTTGCCTTGTACACGCAAGTCACATAAACTCATGCCCCTTGCCAAGGGGCAGCTACTAAGGCTTCAAACTCAAGGTTCACATTCTTGATGCTACTACTTGTATCATTAAGTGTTTCTACCAAAGAAGCTATACTCGAGTCCTTTTCCTCCTTGGTCAACATAATTGAGGCACGTTCTTCTTGTAATAAACGTATCTGATTATCTATCTCTTCAATTTTTTCATCAATTTTAACCTTGTCATGGTTTTTCTCCTTGATCTGATCTGTAGTTTCCTCTGCGTTGCCCTGAAGCTCTTCCTGCTTATCTTTAATTGATAACAACCTTAACAAACGATCCCGTATTACTTTGACATTAAACCCGTTATTTTCCAATTCAATTAGAGTTTCCAAATTGTCCTCTATGGTGCTTCTAGGATCATCAAATTGCAAGGTGGATGTCTTCTCAACCACACCGTCAAAGTTGACCATTAATGCTATGGCCAATCCTTCACGGGAACTCTCCTTTCTGGAGCCCAAAGACTGAAAATGTGGCCTCTGTGGCAGCTGGCGAAAAACTTCCATAGACTCGATGGTCTTCCAGAGTGCGCTGCTCTTTACAAAAGGTAGACTCTCATCATTAAATTCAGGGGATACCATAACAATATCTTTAGGGCTCCTATTTGCAGTACATGGCTCCATATTCATCCCCTGTGAGGCGCCTGGAAAGACAAAAAAAATGTATCAAAAAACTGCTATTTACATGAACAAGTGCAATTAATATGTACACTAGCTGACATGTGGCATTAGCAGCTTTTGGAGATCCCAGCCACATTGAGAGAGGCTGATCATCAGACAAATTAAAGGTTAATGACGTTTCTGCTTCTTTCACCAAACTATCATTTCCATTAGCTTCTGTTATTTTTCCTACACTTGCGTCTTTGGGATCTGCAGGACGCAAGGAGAAAACAAGTAGTTGAAATAACAATAAGCAAAATATAATGGATGACACAGAGTAACTACATAGTGAACGATCTGTTAAAATATGACTGGTGCATTCAGAAAGTCATGAATCTAATGTTGTATTTTAGTTCAACAGAACGGAATGTAGGAATTGATTGGAAAAATGTGAAAACAGTAAAAATGATGATTCATATTGACAAATTGATAGAATCCAACTATAGTTCTTATTTGTATAATGGAATGGAGGAAAGAATGAACATCATGCATAAATATTCATAAACGTAGTTGAAGTTTTGTTCCATCCAACAAACACAGCATAAATATGCAGAAAAGGGAACTCCATGTTTCCATCTCCAAAATCCAAATTTAAAATATTTCGGAAATATATTCCAAAGGCTCTCTTCAACAGACGAAAAGACCCGACCCGTCGCATATTCTTAGTTCTCAACCTAAGATAATTACGGATTACCCCTCACCCCCTTTTCCTTCTGGAAATAGGCTTTGCAAAATGAAAGATATAAGCTGACCTTGCAAGTTGAGGTCATATACTTATTTATATGGAAGTAACCTGAAACTGTAATTAGGCAAAACAGAAGCCAAATGATGCAAGCATATGATCCCTATCAATGCTACAACAGGGAGTTTGTGTACCTTGATTTGGAGATTCAACGTTTATGCGTGTAGATCGTCTTATTCCTCTTTTTGATGAATCCTTTTCACAATGTTCAACTGAAGCTTGCACAAATTTTCTGCTTTGCAGTTTATCTTTTTCCAGGGGATAAATTTCTATCTTCCTGCTTAATTTGCTTTTTGGATCTGCTGAACCGTTTAAGATCTTTTTATCAAACCCAAGCTTTTCCTTACCAGATACAGAACCATGCAGCTGTGCTGCTTTCAGTCCCACCACTACAGGCAACACAACTTCCAAAGCCATGTCTGCAGCCGCACCATTCCGTAGTCTAATTTCAGGGCTTTTTGCTAACTTCTTGCCTACATTCTGCTGACTGACTTCAGGGCTTTTTGCCAACTTCCTGGATGACCTTCCCCTTTTTCTTTTCCCGGTACTTTCTTCGTGCCCTTGTAGTTGATCAGCCTCCTAAAAGTGTACGAGTCATCAAGGTACTCAAACAAAAATCAACAGAAAATAGACAAAGGTCAAAAGTTCAGAGCACAAGAATGAACAGTGTATTAAACTCTGCATGGGTAAGGGTGACAAATTGAGACAATACAACACTAGTTACGCCTTCCTATGTATAGTCATCACGCTTAAATGATTACGACACACAAGAATAATACCAAGCTTACAAGGCACACAAGAATGAAGCCAAGCTTACAAGGAACACAAGAATGACAATTGTATCCACAACTTCTAATCATCTTACCTTGGTACCATTCACTGCTGGATCATGAAGTTGCTGCTCCCGGTCTCCGGAAGGCTCTACCAATTCTTCAGGGGGGGTCAGAGGAAGTTTGTTAGATTGGCTGCCTTCTATTACTTTACACTCCAAATTATGGGTCACAGGAACTTCTGTAACACACTCTCTCTGAACAAAGTTTTCTTTAGTACATCTAACAGCATCATGTTTTTTATCTGCAGTAATACAAACATCGTCACTTGTCAGTGAAAGAGCAAACCCGGTGTTTGAAAAGTACATGACTTGTACTGATTCAGCTAAATACCTCCTGATGTTTTTCTGCCACTCGATTGAGCTATTGGCAGCATTTCGTTGCACTTCACTAATGGTTCTGGTGCACGATTGTCTAGCTCACCAACTATTTTATCTGCAAAGGTACAGAAATAGCAATATTTTTCATCTGGTAAGAAAATTATACGCATGTGTTATAGAGTACCTGTAAATCACATCAATGAAATACCTCCTGCCAAAGCTTCAGTCTCACTTGTTGGGGATTTTGGTGGTCTTCCCACATTTCTTCTCGGAGAATATGGAGTACTTTTTAGTTCAACAGGTTTGTAACGTTTCACTTTACTCCTCTGCGCAAGATAAATGGAAAATCAAATCAGGAACCAGTAGAAATCATACAATACCATAGCTCTTATACTTGGTGGAAGTATAGAGATGAAAAGAACATGAAATAGTAGAAGAACAAGAGGCTTGTGAACTAATCCCATTCCTTTATGTCAGAATGACCAGGATGGTAAGGTGCGGCATTCGCATAAAAAAAACATTTCAAACAAGCATGTGATTCAGATTAAAAAAAATAATCTAAAATCGATTTCTATCCTACTGCGTGATTACCTACCACAAATAATAGCCTTCTGACTACATAAAGGGTCCACCACACTCATTGGTTGAAACTTTTAGCTAAATACATATATATTCACTAGGAACAACTCCAAATGTAATAAAATATCCAATTCCAAAGCTTGGAATTCTAAGCTATAATGTTCGCCAGTAAAATCTGCTCACTCCAAAACTTTAAGGAGACAAGATATATAATGTGTACTTTTTATATATACTTTCAGATAGAATTTCAGTTCACTATATCGGAACAAGTTCAACAGATATGTCAATGCTTAGACCATGTAGCCTCTATATTCACCAAGACAATTCATAATAAGAATGGCAAACGCTCTGTGTGGTAAAATCATAACTGATAAAGTACGAGATTTTTTGCTAGCAGGGACTGAGAAATTTGAGAGGGAAGAAGAACTAAGCAATATCCCTGTTCCCTAATGAGGTTCCCAATAGGATTATAGGAAGAACCGAAGAAGTAATTGGTTAGTTGGGGCAGACTAAGAAAAAAGAACGAAAATCTTTTCACCCACATCAAATCTTTTCTTCTTTAATCCTCTCACTCTTCCCCTCCCTTCCATCATCAAGATTGAAAATCGCTTCTGTAATGCAACACATCAGCGGCTCAGCGGCCACTCTCCAGACCACTTCTCCAATGTGGTGGTTCAATGATGATTTGTGTTGTTTAATCTCATTTCTCTAAAATCTAATAGATGTTTATGCATCATTTTATGATTTTATTTTGTTTTTGAAAAATTCTGTATCAAATCAAAAATTACAATATTTACGCACGTGTATAGATTGAACTTAGGGTTTTGTGGAAGATTATGTTAACCTCGGTGTGTTCGGGTCGTGTCAGGTCAGATGAATTTTTAATGGGTCATGTTTGGGTTTCACGTTTTAACTCATTTAATTTTTGGGTTTGGTTCCAGTTCACCCAAATTTGTAACCTGAATCTAGATGAAAAGAAATAAAAAAAATTGAAGATACAATATTTCACTTACAGCTTTCTTTCTTTGAGTTGTTCGAGAGAATTTATTCAATAGCTGGTCACCCATGGATTGTGCTGACTCATTGGTTTTTGCACCTCCCTCAGTTAAGGGGGCACAACCAAAATGTATTTCTTCAATGGGAGCACCTACTGGAGATGAATTCAAATAATCTGTTGACAGATGTGGAAGATCAGACAAGTTTGCCTGTTTCATCATTTTAGACTGCTCATCCGTATCAGGACTGAGCAGCTTTGTTTTTTTCCTCTGCAATGTCATAACCATAGATGGTTCAATATTTGAAGGCCACTCATTTCGTATGTCCAGTGAGTTAAAAAAATTAGCTGCTCCATGTGCAGAATTTCCCTTGGGTGTGCCCAGGCCACCTGGTAAAACCATCACAGTCTGATGGGCATTCTTCGCCAGTCCTTGATAATCTGGTGACGTTAAGAGATCCTGAAATAGCATAATGCAAACACCATGGAATTACTAGCAAAGATAAAAAAAAACAAAAAACTGGATTCATTAGATTTTGTAACTTCAAAAAACAAAAATCACCACCACAATGAAAAACAATCAATCACACTCCTAACCGATGAGTAATAATGGAACACCAAACTCATTTCATATATGCTACACCTACTAATTTTAATTGTAAATAAAGTAAGGTGTCTGCAATTTGAAAGAGTTGAAAAAGATAATACCTGGGATGCACTAAACCAGTTCCCCTCTTTCCATTCCATGTGCGGTCTTATTTCCGACTGATTAACTATCCTCTGTTTTTTCGTTTGCTTAAAGAAGATAAGATACTTACTATCAGGAAGCTCTTTAGTTATCACTCCAGTCCACCAGCCAAAATCAATGTAAGCATTCACCTTCTCTAACAGATCATAATTTTTTACAAACTGAGGAGGCGAAGGTCGAATATGAAGAGAATTAACTTTCACTCTTACAGACTCAGGGACGCCATCTTTCCCAAGGCACTGGTACTCTACCAGAAAACAGTCATTTCCTGTATCTTCTTCTACAACTGCCGGGAACCAAACTTCACAATTCTCTTCTTTCTCAAATAATACTTCTACCCTTTTTCCTTTGCTAAATAGCAACCCTGTCATTTTCTTTAAAGAAATTGAACAGAGAAGAATATCATAATCTTAGCCAAAGATCTAATAAATGCACATTGACCGGACCTGATTCGTCTAATAAAAAACAATCAAGAAATATTAAAGGTTGCAGTGTGTGTAGCTACAAAGTACAAACATAAAGCAGATATAAACAAGCTACGATTAGGTCACATTGAATCAGTATCAAAATTTGAAATACAAATCAATTGCACTTCGAAACATAAAAAGATAAAAGTAACATTTACTTATTTAGTGAAGAAACAGCTATCTTATAGAGTGTCGACATATATGTGCCAAAATTCACATTTTATATATACTTAAAAGGGACTTTACATTATTCTCTCTGTTTTTATTACTTCTCTACGTTCTTCTCCTGCAAGAAAACCAGCAATTGAACTAAAACAATGGATCATGTTTCCTAAATAGCAAAAGCAACACAAAAGAAAGAAGCTTCAAACATTAAATAGCAGTTCTTGTACATTACCTATTATGCAAACATTGAAACCATATTCTTAAAAAAAATTGAATTCAATTAAGATCGAGGTTTATATTTTCATTTCTATTGAAATGTATGAGCTCCAACACTTTACTTCCTAACAGTATCCTAAAAACTTCCCAATGCAGTTTATTGACTATTGTCGCATCCCAAAATATAATTAGTTTTACCTAATACAAGTTTATTATAAATTCATATTTGATGTTAAATATTTTACCAAATATTAGAGTTAAACTTGACTAATGAAAAAAGTTAACTAATTACTTTAGCTTGATACTTATGAATACATGATATATAACTGTGTGCTTAAAAACCCCGGGGCCAAAGATAAAAAAACATTCTAAAGAGTATCAACATACAACAATGGTAGGCATTACGATGAGGAATTTTTAATGATTGGGTTAACTTATTTTATGATTCTTTATATTAAAACTTTGCTTGTGGGTCAAATTTCATGGTTTTACTTTTACTCCAACCTCTATAAGGAGAGAGACCCTTTTATTACTTTTTAGGAATAATTAAATTATTTGCGATCATATATTTTTTCTTCCTTCTGCGGTTTAAAACCCTATGGATAGTGGTTGTGCAGTTAAATCACCCTAGTTCTTGTCGCGGAGTATTGATTTTTTTTTTTTGCGATTCATCCACCCATGCTAACCCTTTTTCATATTCTTATTTCTATTTTCAATTTTTGTCCTACATCAATTGCCTAATATGTAAATATAACCACTACGACACTAATTGAATTCTTCACATCACTTTCATCAATTGGATATCTCTATACTGTTTTTGACATTTACTCAAATGCACATTTTGCCTGTAAGGCGCTTGAACACTAAGCCGATTGGGTAAAATTATTTGGTTGTTAATACAATACAATACAATGTTGTCAAAAAAAAGCACCTTGACACGCGCTCCAAGCATCTTGACATAAATGAGGTGCAACAACATCAAACACGCATGCGCCTCTGATAGCAAAGCGTGAGGGGCACAAAGCCATGAAGGGATTAAAAGCGTGCTTTTTTGAAGCATAGAAAATAAAAACAGGATCGCTGCTGGACCAGTATGAGACCCAAAAAATAAATCCCAAAATAAAAATAAAACATTAAGGCCTACACAAAGTAAGACGACACTCTGAACTAAGATATCAAATTGACCCTTCATATAATGATATTGATAAAGAATGAGTTATCGGTAAGAAGACTAAATGGGGAGTCAGATGAAGAAAATGATCATGTCTCCTCTAATTATGATTATGATGGATTAGAATGGACAACTGTTGCAAAATCTTCTGGTTTTGAAGAGCCTTTGTACAACTCTAGGTTGCAATCAAAATTTAATTGGAGTTAAAATCAACCTTATGCTTCACGTAAAAGAGGCATGTTTAATAGACAAGGACGAAGGGGAGGAACAAGATTTTGAATTTGAAGGGTACACTTCAAGATGTGTTAGGATGATTTTTTTTAATGAATAAAATTTTTACCAGTAACAATGTTGGAATTGTTACAAACTAGAACTTATCTACGAAATTTAATTTTTGAATCTTGATGTTGAACTTTAGAACTTTTTTTCTCTAACTGTGATTAAATATATTATCAAGCATAAATTTTCCTATTTTTGCCCTAGAAGTGCGATTTAATATATTATAAAGTATAAACCATGTTATAAACTTGAGTAATTAATATAATATTACATTATTTATTAATATCATATATATGGGAATATTCCAACATGTGCGCCTCCCTTGCTTTTGTACCTCATGCCAAGGAGTTTTGTGCCTTGGTGAGCATAATACTTTCGACAACACTAAAACAACATTAAAGGGTATATACAAGATCAGCCTTCACAACAAACTCTCCCAATCGTATGAATACAAATCACCACGTTGTAGTTTTTAGGATAATTTAATTTGTACTTGAGCAAACGACACATACACATATTTGCTTTACAAAATCTAAGATTGAGTTATCACTAAGACGTCTAAGATAGTAATTTTGTTCATACAGAAAATAATTGTTAATCTTGTAAGGATGGGGATTCTTAAAAAGGTGAAAGTTGTTCATTACATTTATTATCAAGCCTCCTCACATTAAATTATAATGAGTTACTAAATTATATTTTTCCTAACAGTGTGAACGTGAATTTATCATAAAAGAAATATTATTATATCGCTATAAATATTATAGTTTATCTAACCCAGACTCGTGTATGGGTGTGGACGTAAGAGTCGAATTCTTAGTTTTTGAATATTTAGGATTCTTGAATATGGATCACATGGGTGCAAGGAATTGGCATGAAAACTTAACACAAGTAAAACTTTATATACACGATTCATAAAAATAGTGTCTACTACGCATAAATCACATAAACTTAATTATGTACTTTTATTTGTAGAATAATATCAAAAGAATAACATGGAGACAAGTCATTTATTGACCTTGTTCTCAGTAGATAGATTATAGATAAGTTGTGACAAGACCTTTTATTTCATTTTGAAATGGATAATAAGGATCCAACTCAGATTCAATGCTCACATCAATGTCATGCTCGATGGAGGACACGGGTATAAGGGCAAAATTGGAGAGTCCGAATAACAGAGATTATAGTAATTTATTGTTCTCTTTGGCCAAGGATATGTCATGTTATGATATATGTTTATATACCATCACCACATTCAAAAGCCAAACAAAAATTGCAATGAGCATTTTCACCAAAAGCCGTCAAATTCTTCCCTCCCTATACACGGTTTAGAATTTTTAAGGGGTTCCAACCCCGTCATCTAATCTAAACCTAATCCTTAAATCAAGTAATATATATCTTTAACAAATATTAACCACTTATTCCAACTTCAAAATTTAGCTAATTCTAGACATATCAAGTAATAATAAGAACACTAATGTTATTTCTATTTCTATAGGCGTTAAAAAATTCACATTACCATACATATCCACATAAATGAAGCAAACTAAACACATGTAATCATCAACACATTCTAAATTAATACAAAGATACAGTTAAAAATTACCATTGCAAGTGAAAATATCAGCAACCAAGCTTAATAATCAATGCCTACTTCTTGGGTCGAATCCATGTCACTCTGGCCCAATCACAATTAACCCATAACTCAAAACCCAAAAAAATCAATCATAGACGTCGTGGAGCAGAAAAAGATTGAATCTTTTTGAGTTCTTGATGAACAGTGGTGTAAAAAATGTAAATTTCAATGAAAGTTGATGGGGGTGTTTCTTTATGGGAAAAAAGATTAAAGATTTGTATGCAAGAAGACCCTTTGGTGAAGGAGATGAGGGGGTTGTTTCAAGATTTAAACTAAAACCAGAAAGAGTTGTCTGATCTCTCAGTACATGAACAATCCATTCACTTCCCCCCACTTTGCTTTTGCTACCATTCTTCTTTCCAAAAAATCTAAACCCTAGTCCCTATGTGTACTTTTATTCCATATTTTTAGGTAAGTGCACACCCTAAAGTTACGCTTAAAATTATACTTGCACGCCCAAATTACCGCTATTTTATTCTACATTATTTATTATATTTATTCACCTAAATTGAAATATTTTCAATTTTTTTAATTACACTATAATTGTTATTATTTCTTGATTTTCTTATATTATTATTATTTTATTATTTTTTTATATTATTAAATGAATGTATTTTACCGGATATAATCATACATGTATTTTGATTAATAATTATTTGAATTGTTTTGTTCTTAGTAATTATTTCATATATATTTTTTAATTGAATATTTTTATATAAATGGATAAACTTTACTACAATTAAAATATAATTTAAAATTATAATAAGTATTACAAATCTGAAACATGAAAAAATCAAAATATTTTTAAAAAATTATTGTAGAAAAATAGAAGTGACATTGACCATTCTAAAAAATTTAATTAATAAAATAAAATAAAATAAATATAAATTAAGGAGCTAATACATAAAAAAACAGATTTTTATATATAAAAGCCAATAATTTATGTAAATTTTGATATAATTGTCATAGTGTTGATAAAAATTTATCAATATAAATGATAATAATAATAATATAACAATAATATCTTAATTAAAATTTAATTAAAATATTCAATGTATGCTATACTGCTTGTTATTTATCATTATTTTGTAACTAAGAATTAGACTGACAAACTATTTATTAAAAATTTAATTAAAAAATAAAATTATATTGATATAAATTAAGGACATATTACATAAAAAATATATTTCTATATACAAAAACCAATAATTTATATAAATTTTGATAGAGTTATCATATTGTCGATAAAAATTATTTATCAATATAAATGATGATAATAATAATAATATAACAATAATATTTCAATTAAAATTTAATTTAAATATTCAATGTGTGTGTGTATATATATATATATATATATATATATATTATACTACTTGTTATTTATCATTGTTTTTTAACTAAAAATTAGATTCACAAATTATTTATTAAAAATTGGATAAGTACGTGACTAATATGGACCGTTACAATAAAATGGTGCGTAAATATAAGTTTTGGGTGTGCAAATATAACTACCGTATTTTTAATTCGTGTACGTAAAAATGAGCGGACCGTTTTGATTCGAGTTGTTAATCCGTTTCATATTAAGGTGGCGTTTGGTTTTAATCCGCAAATAAAATAAATAATTATTTTTAATAAATTATTTTGAGAAAAATATTAATTTTAGAATTGATATAAAATATTTTTACATGGAGTTGGAAAGTAAGTTGGTATATGAGAGAAAGAAATAGATAAGAGAAAGGGAAACAAATAAAGGTGGAGAATGGTAGTAGATGAGTATTAGGTAAATCACAAATTTAAAATGGTCAAAAGGGAATTATTGTTTTTATAAAACAAACATGAATGGATCCCGTTCTTTCCCTTTTCCTTTCCCTTTACTGATTACCCCTAACTAAACTATCCCTAATATTAATAGCCCACTTAAAAAAAAATTGTTTCAAAATAATTATTCATTTTAAATTTTAATATAAAATTTAATTTAGTTTATATTTTCAAAATCAACTCTATTCCATATATAATTTATATTTCAAAGATCAACTTCATATCATGTATTATATTTATTCAATGTAATAAATATTAGTACAACCAATCAATAATAAATTTTCTTAATATACATTATTTTTTGAAAATGAACTATTAACATAAAACGGAGGGAGTATTAAATTACTTACCTAAAAATTAACCGAATAATAAGTGTCAAATTTTGATTGATTATATACATAATAAAAAAAACAAGCCACTGCATATTTCGTGAATTTGTATTTTTTTTGATAATTCTAGCAATTTCACAAAATTACTAATATTTTTACAAAACTTGTAACAATTGTAAATATTTTTATAATTGATCAGAAAATAAAAAAGCGTACTTTAACAGTTGCAACAACACAAAATTAATCTATACTATATTATTATAACCGAAACATTAAAAGTTTTGGGTATGGTATTGGGTGAACAATAGAAAAGATCTTAACGATACAATTTTAGGTGAATCATATAAACAATCTTAACTATTCAATTTTAATAAAATCTAATTTTGAAAAGGATATATATCATATATACAACTCTATCATCATGATAGTCCTCCTTTTATACAACTTCTCACGAATAATATTATATTTAAACTATATTCTATATTTTCTATTTTAAAAATCATATTTATTCTATAATTTTTATCTAATATATAATTAAATTTTATGAATATTAATATATAAATATCATTCTCAGGTGAACCATGGAAAATATTCTAACCGTCCAATTTTATGTGATTCATAGAAAAAATCCTAATCATTCAGTTTAAAAAAATCTTATCTTAAAAAAGATATATTATACATACAACTCTATCATTAATAGTCTTTTTTTATACAATTGTTCATGGATAATATTATATTATATCTAAATTATATTTTCTATTTTATATTTTAGGAATTCTACTTATTTTATAATTTTTATTTAATACTATCTACACTGTATTATTAAAACTGCAAGGGCAAATGTTTGGTTCGTCGGTCTGGTCCTTTTGTGTCCCACTCAACTTTAAATACACGATTTCAAACACATTATTTTAATCAATAAACAATCATATTTTAATTTATTCATTAGTCAACCTTTTTAATTTATTTAATATCATAATTTATTAATTAAATTTTATGAATATTAAAATAATAATATTATTTTATTTATATTAATTAAACTTTATTATTGTGCTTTATCTGTATTAGATATACTTTTATATTATATTACTCTAAAAAAAACTTCTTTTTAATTAGAATATAGAGTTGTACTCACATCTAATAACATGTTTCAATTTATTTTAAATCAAAATTTCATAATAAAAAATTTTAAATATTAAAATTATATTAATATTTTATATATATTAAAACATACTCTTTTATTTAAATTTTAATTAAAATATTTTCTAATATATGCGAACCTCTTTTTATTAATAAAAATTTATTAACGCTTTACACAGGTTATTAATCTATGTTAATTAATATAAACATATAAAAATATATTAATGAGAATTTAAACACATAATATAAATATAATTCAAAAATAATTTATCCCATGTATAACATTACATAAAAACTATTAATAACATAAATAATCAAATTAAATATTTAATTAATTTAAAATATATAATATATTATTTATTATTCCGTGCTTTGCACGAGTTATAGGCCAGTAAGATATTAATTTTAAATATCTATGTCATTGTTACATATTTTCCATTTATGTAGTATAAATTTATGAATGAAAATCTATTTCTGTATTTCGAGATTACATTTAAACCAAACTATATAAAATTGAATTTTCAACCGAAGTAAAATAAAATCCCACTAAATGGTAAATAGTTCACCAACAATGTCATCAACAAGCGCTGTTTTCTCCCAATTCTCACCTCAATCTTTTACAAAAATTCCAATCAAATCCCAAACCAACCCATCACTTGTGTCCTTGAACCAACCCAAGAACACCATCAAATGGGCCCGGAGACTAAAATCGTCTGCCGGAAATGGGTCATCGGCCGGACTGTACTCAGCCCAAGAACTTGAGCTCAAATCCCAAAACGTTGACACAGTTCTCGAGGAAGTGAGGCCGTACCTTATTGCTGACGGTGGAAATGTGGACGTTGTTTCTGTTGAAGATGGTGTTGTTTCTCTTAAGCTTCAAGGTGATTATCCATTGTTCTGCAATTAGAGTATTTTTTTAATTTAACATGTCTATTATCTAATGGTGTTTTTTTAAATGATAATTGACCCTCAGCATTTACATAAAAACCCTAGTTTTAATTCATTCTGCTATAAGAAACTGCGGAGACAATCCATTATCCTTTTTAAATAATGGTAGCAAAGTATGTGTTGTTGCAGTTATTGCATACATTCCATTTCTCTTTATTTTATTTTTTTAAAGTTTTGTTTGGACTTTGAACCTGTTCAAGACTGTTTACTTGCTGAAATTAGAGATTTAGTCAGCTCTCGTATAGTGAATTTAGTAATTAAAAATGGTGTTATGTAAATGCAGGATTTTTACAACCCTTTTCTCTCTTATGTGGGAAATAGTTATGCAAAGAGTATTATAAATTTATATATCTGTATATGTATTTATGTGATCAGTTTAGAGTGTAGACTATATATAAGCAGTAAGCACAGTCTTGCCGGGATGTATATATGCAGGAATCATAGTTTAGTCAAGATGTACGTATGTAGTAACCACAGTCTGCCCGCTGGGGTATTCCTTTTGCTAAGAATCTTGGGCTATTCTTTTTCTTGTATGATTATTTCATATTCCTAGAATAGGTTATAGATGCTAATGTCCTACCAAGCTCATATGTAAACATTTCTTCGAACCCTTTGCCACTGGGTAAAAGACCTCCTTTGCATTTATTACAATTCTTTCTCCACGAGTAACATTGTTGTAATTATGTGCATACAAATCCATCTTTGATCTTCTCTGTAACCAATCTTCTTATCTATGCTCAATATCTTCTCTAAATCTTTTTTTAGTTTTTTATTTTATACAACTTGTGGAATCCTTCTCGAAAGACTCTATTTCGATAGGAAACTAGAAGGCTTTTCAGGCCAATCTATTCCTGTTAAAGGATCACTTCATTCATTATGTTTGATATCTAAAGGAACTAGTCCTTGCTCCAAAAGTGGCAACCCTTTTAACGAAATATTGGACTTTATTTTTTCATGTTTTGCCTTGCATGTGATCTCAACCAGGAAACTTATGTATGTATCAATTATGCAATTTCAAATGCACAGCCAAACCATTTAATGTCCAAAGTCGAATATGCTAGAAAATGCATTTCAAATTTATAATCCAATTTATAAGTTCGCTACCGTGGTTCCAATTGACCCCTTTGATTTGATCATTAGCTAAGAAGAAATTCCATACGTAATGGGGCATCCTAGTACTAAGGTTGCTTGTACTGATTACTTTTGTATCATTGGCCAATTCAGGTGTTAATTGTTATATGTAGAAATCTTAATACAGTGGATCCTCACTATAAAGCGTTCGTATGGTATAACTGTATAAGTTATATATTTGAACTTTCTTGTGTTAGAAATTTGACCAGTAAACATGAAAGTACTTTAGATACTTTTTTTTTATTTAAAGATTGAGCTTGAAATATTAGAATAGTTCTTTCTGGATAGAGGGAAAATTCTTTATTAGACCTTTCCAAGAGTTTCTTCCACTTCACAGAGCATGTAGAAGGCTTATTGTTACGTATTTTTTTCTTAAACATTTGATAACTAGTGGCCTATTTCACATATTGTCTTGATGTGAAGGAACCTTCACATTTACAATATCCTACCAATACACAGCTAAGGTAGTAGCTGACACCCTCTTATAATAATTTGCATAGTAATGTTTTCCGTGATGGCAAGAATTTCTTGTACAGTCTGATGGCATGGACCTTGCTCTTCGACCACAAAATTCCACTCATATCAACATATGATGGATTATATTTGGAGCTCTTTCAGAATTTTCATCGGTTCACTAGTCTACTTTTGAGATTCGAAGCATGGACTCGGATACGGCGACACGGGATACGGGTACGGGGACGGGGACACGGGGACTCGCCAATTCTCAAAGGGTCCTGGATGCGGGACTCGGCAAATAAATAAATAAATAAATAAAAGTTATATGTATATATATAGGATTTGTATGCGTCAAACACTTAATAGTTTCATTTCATTCAAACTATAGTAATAAAACTTTCGTTCATAATAAGTGGTAATTGATTGACAAACTAATAAAACAACTATTTTAAGTTTCATGATAAGATTTGTATAGACAAACACTAAATCTTCTGTATGTATGTATATATGGATGGATGTGTGTGTGTGTGTATATATATATATATATATATTGAGGAGAGCGATGGGTTTATTGAGGTATATAGAACAACACTTTAAATTAGGTTAAAATAGGTGGGTTGGGCTTTTTTTTTTGTATGGGCCGTGTCCATGGGAGTGTCGAACCCGAGTCGGTACCGAGTCGGGCCGAGTCGACTGCCGTTTGTGCATCAACTCGCTAGGTGGCGAGTCGGACACGTACTCAGCCGAGTCCCTGAGTCGGCTGAGTCCGACTCGCGTACGGAGGCCTTTTAGAAGAGTCTGTGCTTCCTAGCTTTTGAGACAGCTTTATTTAAGCAATAGGTTAAAAGAAAGAAAAAGGTTTCATATTTTTCTTTTCAATTAATGCTCAAGCTCAACGTACATACTTTTAGGCTTTTAGCTATATAAACACAAATATTAATTGTGCATCTACCAATATGAAAGGAGAATGTTTATTTGCAATTGCCAAGATTTGTATTTTAGTTTTTAATACATATTTATCATTATGTTCCTGCTATTCTCTGTTGGACTAGTGTGGAACTGTGGATAGAGGAAAACAAGTTGCTATATAGAGAAGAGAAAACATAAATTATAGGCTGCTCTGTTTTTAAACTACGGAATAAAAGCTCCCCTTCATTTCCCAATATGTGCGGAAAATGTCAAGATGAGCCGTACAGGTCTTTCATTTATATTTTATTTATTTTCATTTGGGGCTGGACACCTAAGATACATATTAGTCCACCACTTAAATGAAAAAAAAAAAGCAAACAAGGACGTCACAAAATAGATATATAAAGGCCGTACAGTGTGAAGTCCAGATGTACACAACCTGGCCCTTTATTATAATATATAAGGAGAAGCCTACTTCTGCTAGAATTATGTTTGTTAGTGTATTACCAGCTGATGGCCGTGCGTGGCTGAAGCTTTTCTTCTTCTTCTAAAGTGTATTTTTAATGAACATGAAGAGTCTATGAACTGCTGAGGACATGGCCATCAATCGGAATAAAAATATTGAGTGTAGGATAGCAATGTGCATAAAATATATGTGAGGTTGCCTGTGAACTGCAGGATTGCAGAAGAAACCGGCTAGACAAGGTTTCTGAGTATGTCAATTTCTTGGAATTATAGTTTCAACCGCACGTTAATTCCTTCTTCATTTAGTAATTACGAATGCCAAACCTCGTAAAAGATAGGACTAATTTAATGAGTGAACATCCTCCATAAAAACCAGTTGGCTGGGAAATGTATTAAGCATCAGCCTGTGTGAGCTATTCCTCGGGGAGTATGAACTAAGATTTGATTCTGTGACCCCATGCTTATCATGGTGAAGTGCATGCAAGGTTCAACACTTCGAATAAATATTGCAGCTTATCTGATTATGTGGAGTTTGAAGTTGAATCTGAAAAGAGTTACAATTCTTTGTATGACAGCAAAAATATTAAGTAATGAAAATTTATTGATCTCGTCTAAGCTCTGTGTTTTGGATTCAGCTTACCCTGTTGAAAGATGGCATGCATGAAACAATGTTTGTTCAGTGGACTATCTTATTTAAATATAAAATTACTTATGTTTTAATCACAAGCTAGTCAAAAAATGAAGCTTCAGAAATAACAAGGATTCACACAACCAGTAGCAGACCTAATTAGTACAGTACTAGCTAGAGTGTGCCGTTGTGTACCCTGAAAATCTCTGTGTACAATAACTTTTTTATGTATAGTACTTGTTATTTTTCAAAACTATTAGATACCTAATTGATGATTTTGATATTTGTTAACAAGATATGAGAAGAAGAGTACTATTGGCTGGATTTAAGTCCAGAGATTGAACTTTTTTCCCGTCAACAAGTACAATTTGGGCACAACCTGGCTCTCCCTCAAAATTCTTATGATTTGCAAGTGTAATCCCCTCAACCCCCTTCCCCCCATTATTGCGGGGTCTGCCACGGCACAGTGACAACAATATCATTTAAGGTTAAAGTGTCGCGTCACCCGTCAATCCTAGTACTGCAGATTATCTTTCTGACATGTGTTAGTGGGTAATGTTCACATTCTTATATCCTTTGAGTCTTTGATTTCTTTGTTATATTAACAGGTGCATGTGGAACTTGTCCCAGCTCAACTACAACTATGAAGATGGGAATTGAAAGAGTATTGAAGGAGAAATTTGGTAACGCTCTCAAGGATATTCACCAAATATATGATGAACAAGCCGGCGAGACAACTGTTGAGGTAAGTTATATACTTGAAAGATATTTGTTAAGGTAATGAAAGATCAATGTCACAGGGGTTAGGAAAGCACAAAATAATTTGAATCATAATTAAATCCGTGAAAACCAAACTAGAAAGTTGCATCAAATGAAAGAAAAATTAATGTGCGGCTCCAGCTGTTTTTTTTTGGTGCATAAGAGGATGAGTGGCTACAAATGTTACCAACTACTAGGCTACAAACTGTTCCAAATCAACCAAATGAACCACACATATAGGGATAATAAATTCATCCGTCCTTAAACTATTTGGGTTTTATGGTTTCCGTCCCTAAACAAAAAACCCGGTATTTTAGGTCATTTAACTTTTAATTTTTCTTAATTAAGTCCTTCCGTTAAAATCCGACTAACAGACGTTAATTTTTGCTAATAAGGCATATTAATAACCCAACCTTAACATATTATTATTCTTATCCCTGTTTTCCTACTTTCTCTATCATATATATACATGCATGTTTAAAAACAAAGGATGCCTTTCTTCCCTCCCTCTAATCATCTCCTCTCTACCTTATCAATTCATTCCCTCCCTTTCATTATCTTCTCTCTATCTTATCACTTCATCCAATCAATATTTATCTTTTACAATTATTCATATCTTCCCCCAAATTACAAATCCTAATTTTATTTACACTTACAAACTAAAGATAATAATATATAAAATTAAAAATCATGATAAACTAAAATAAATAATATATAATTAGATGATGAATAGGTATTGAAATAAGCTCAAACCAGGCGTGTCATATGCCAAGTTGTCAAAAATTGACGTCTCCGTTAGTCGGATTTTAACGGAAGGACCTAATTCAGAATAATTAAAAGTCAAATAACCTAGAATATCGGGTTTTTTGTTTGGGGACTTAAACCAAAAAACCCAAATAGTTGAAGGACAAATGAATTTATTTTCCCCACGCATATATGATAAAGATCTACTACATTACTTATTTTACATTTAAAAATGCACTTCTGATTGAATAATTATATTTATACAGGTTGCTAAACCTTGTAGTTTTGAATTTTTTCGTATGATATCAATGACTTCTACATTTTACTAATGTCATGGATGCACCGGGTATTTGTAGGGTAGTAGTTGCCACTATAAAGTATAATACCTTTTGTTATTACTTTGTAATTCGTTGAAGGGTGTCTACCTGAGAAATATCATATTATTAACTATATAACCGTTATTAAGCGGACTGATTGGTTAAAATTCTTACTAAATTGCAATCTATAGTCTGAAAAGAGATCCCAACGGATGTATTAATAATAAGATATGTATTGCGTTTGCAGGCCGTCAACAATCATCTTGACATATTAAGGCCCGCTATTAAAAATTTTGGCGGGAGTGTGGATGTTTTATCTGTTGCAGGCGGGGATTGCCTTGTTAAGTATGAAGGACCAGAGTCCATTGGATCAGGAGTCAAAGCAGCTATCAAGGAGAAGTTTCCAGACATTGTCAATGTTGTTTTTAGCAGCTAAATTGCTATTGATAGAAGGTTTAGAAACTTTGTTACAGGCAATCTCTTTAATGCGGAGATTTCATATAGTTGAAATTCGAGTTTGAAGAAGCATATGCATGCTTATAGAATTACAACCAGGATCGAAGAAGCATATGTCCCCTTGCATATATATATATATATATATATATATATATATATATATATATATATATATATATATATATATATATATATATATATATATATAAAGGGAGTTCCAAAATCTACGTTAGAATTTTATATCCTTGGTCTATGTTGGAAATAGGTTCTCTACTTCTTCATAACATTATATTAAATCAAAATGAATTCCCTTTACCTACTCTGATAATTTATATTTTCAAGTGAAATGAATAACCGCATCTTCAAAATCTCCCAAACTTCCTCATCATACTTGACATTTGAATAACAGAATTTTTACTATTTTTTTTATAAGCATTTGCTAAATATTATTAATAACATGCAAATTATAACTATGATACATACTAAGCCACATTATTATAGATCTGTCAACGTGATGTTAGAGCTCATATCGTTCTGACTCTTTAATCCAAAAAGTGAGCGTTCAAGTAAAACTAGCATTTAAAAGATATTGTGTCAACTGAAGAGGGAGCCTGGCGCAGGCAAAACAGCAAGTGAAGAGCCCCTCATTCAAAATTTCAGAGCTGTGGCAGGTACGGTGAGAATCTAAATAAAGTTGCGTCTGTATGTTAAAATGGTCATATGCTTTTCCAGAAAGGTTAAATATTACAGTGCGTCACAAAAGTTAGCAACATGTATACTAGTCGCATAAATTTAGAACCAAACATCAATAATCTTATTAGGATAAATAAAATTTTAAATTATACTATATTTTTTCTACGCGTGAACCCCATATGCATGGTTTAGAAGAGTGATTAATTATTTACATACTGAATCCACTATGCATGGTTCCTTCACTAGTTCACTGTATTTAGCTCAAGTTTGTTTTCTTTCCCCCTCCCGTCTCTGACTGATTTATTAGGTGATCGAATCGGAAATCGGATATTAATACATTTCAATTTTGTCCACTACAAAACATGTCATGTTGTGCGGCGGTTTGCGACCATCGTAGTTATAGGATAAAATCTCGTCCTCTATATAAAATTTATGCGTTGAAGATTCCCATCCTAATACCTTCTTCTTCGGGTGTTGTATATATTAAGCGATGATAATGTCCATCTTTTATTATATATGAGCTAGTGGACAACGTACAGTGCTCCTGTTAGGTATTTTTTATAAGTTACTTATAAGATAAATCAAAAGTATATATCGATCCTAGGTGTATAAACAGAAGTTAGCGAGTAAGTTTCGTGCATTTGAGATTCTGCAGGTAGTGGACAAACTACCCACAACACTCGAAAAAAATTCTGGAAGGATATAAATATGAAAGCTAAATAGTAACTTAAACTTTACAAAGCTAGTGAGGTCTCGTCTACTTTTAGAGCATACAAGTGCTTAAAGTTGGATTTGGCGGGTGGGTGATTGAGTGACTCGATATCTTGTCCTCTCCACAAATGATATACCCCCAACCCCAAGTATTTTTGCACCCTAATCCACCTCCACGTTTAGATAGGATATGATTTAGTAGGGATATCTAATCCACATCAAAAGTTTACTAGTTTTGTGTAAACGACAAATCGCTGTAATCTGCCAAAATTAGGCTGCCTGAGGTATATACCCTCCTTCCATTTTAATTGTTTCTTTTAAAAAATATATTTATGATAAATTCTTCATCTTTTTATTTAATACATATTTTAAACAACTTTCCAAGATAAAAATTAACTTTTTTATTGTCATTTTAATATCAATTTTTTATAAATACAAATTGAATTAATATAGTCCTGACAAAAAAAAAGAATTAATATAGTTAATATGGATAGCAATAAAAAGGCATAACATTTATATTTTTTATATAAAATTTCTATTATGTTAATTTTATATAAAATTTAATAGATATTATGATATATGAGATATAATATACATGTATCTGTTAATAATATGATAATATAATCATTTATTTGAATAATTTTTTTATATTATTAGATTTTCAGTAGTATAGTATTAATTGTAATTTATAAATAATTATATAATATATATAATTTAAACCATGCATCAATAAATAATAGATATTATAATATTATTAATAAGATTTAAACATTAAGTTAATGTTAAAAAAATAAAAAAATACATAACAATTACTGTCATAATAATTTTTATATCCCACTTTTTCATACTAATATATGACAGGTTCTTTATTGAACCAAACATATTACTCCATATTAATATTTAATGTGTGTTATGACAATTTAACTTGTGTAATAACATTTTTTAGAAATATAAATGACTTTTACTTATAAATATAGATAACAGTAGTCCTCAGTTATTAAAAATTAATTCAATATAATTTTTTCATATATAAATTGATTTAATTTTAAAAAATATTAATATTTATTAGTTTATATTACTTTTAATTTTAATTTGATTTATTTTGTTTATCAAATATCATAATTCAAAGTATTTCATAACATGTTTTGGATATAGTATTATATATAATATAGTAATAAAAATAGAATATGTATTTAATATCTTAGACTAATGTTGAACTCGTAGCCAGGTAACTCAAATAATTATTTTAAAAAAAATAATTTTTTCAATTCGATCAAAACCAATGAATTAATAAAGTTTATGAGTTCTCAATATAATAATTTATCCGGTAAGTTATCCTAATTTCTTATATAATATATTAAATATTTTTATAAAAAAGATTTGGATAAGAAAAACTTTAATCCTCCATCTCACAAGAAAAATTCATCATCTCCCTACATCTTTCTGTATGTAAAACTTTAATACTATATCTAAAATAATATAATAATATATACTAATATTTGATATATGATATGTCTATATATAAATCTAATATAAAAAATATTTTAATATTTTAAATCAATTATAAAAAGGTTTCCTAAACGAAATATAATTATTTGATAAAAATTTGTAACTGCCTTTTATGTCTAGATTATGGGTTGCTTAAGTTGGATTTTGGTTGTTGGGTCACTTTCGAATTAAAAATAATTTTGTAAGTTTCCTGTGGACCATAAAATCGTTCAATTCTGATTTTTAAAACTCAAAATATGACCCAAACAATGTTTATCGTGTAAGTAGCATAATAATTATGAATTTTCTTTTTAATTTAACTCCAAAATAACTCTTTAAGTTCAAATTTATCTATTACTAAGATATGTAATAGAATTTGAGTTATAATCTGAAACGAGTTAAGAAAAATTATAATTAATAATAATTATAACATATAAATAATTAATATATAATATTATGTAGTTATGAAGAATGGGTCATTTGACCTTTGATAGTATTTGGATAAGATCTCTTTTACTCTTATTATATACTAGCTTATATCCCATGCGATGCACAGATAATTTTTTTTAGTTTTTTAATATTTTTTAATGATTTGAATTTATTTGTATTTATATTATAATAATTTAAATTTTATTTAATATTATATATATATATATATATATTTATATAATTTATTTGTATTTATATTTTAATAGAATAATTTTTGTTTGTTTTGTGTAGAGATGTATTTTAGTTAGAAGATTAATGTGAGATATTTTAGTTAGAAGATTAATATGAGATTGTATTTTAGTTAGAAGATTAATATTTTAAAATTAGGCCCAATAATTAATCAACTATCCGGCCCAAATATCGACCGACTACCAAACTTTCAATGTTATCATAAACTTTAATGATATATTAAATTAAAATTATAGGATAAACTTTAATGATATATTAAATAAAAATTATGGGATAAGTATGATTCGTAAAATAAAAAATATAGAATATAATTTAAATATAATATAATATTATCATATCTGTGATGAGTTGTATAAAAATAATTGCACCTTAGGTAATTTTTCCAAGATAATATCAGGAACTTTATTCTCTTTAAATAATAAATAATAATTTAAATATGTATATTTTTTAAAATATTATAATACCATTTAAAATATGTATATTAAAAATATATATTTAATATATAATTTATTTATAATATATATTGTTGGAATTTAAAAGTAATAATAGATAATATTTAGGTAATAAATTATAAACATAGTTTACTAATAAATATCAAATTTTAACATAAAACTAAAATAGTAATAGAATAAATATTACTTTTGAAAAAAAATATCTTAAAATAAAAAATATATACAGGTAAAAAAAAAAGAACAGACGTCACTAATAATATATAAAAGTAAAGAAAGAACGTCTTAATTGGGTGACAATTATAACCACGTCATTCTGTACACAATTTTGTATATAAGGCTCTGTTTGGTATTTTTGTTTAAAATTGATGTGTCGTAGAAAAAAGTACTAGTAGAAAAATGTTGTCAGAAAAATTAAGTAACTGTTCGGTAATTTTATTGATTTATTTATATTTTAAAATTTTATATAAAAAGTTAATGTTTTTGAAATAGTTTGATAGTGAAAAATATAATTATTTTTTTATAAAAGTTGAAAAGTAGCTTTTAAAAAAAACATATGAGACATGTTTTCTCTAAAAGAAACTTTTAGATCAAAATCACTTTCTTAGAAAGCTATTTTTAAAATTTACCAAATATTTTGTTACTTGTTTTTAATAAATAAACTGATGTTGCCCGCAAGGGTTGGCTTAATTGGTTAAAAAGAGAAATATCATTTGGTCACAGGTTCGAATCGCACGGAGAAGAATGTGTAATTATACCGAGCGGAGCATGTTGCACTCATGCGATTTATCTAGTGATTTGCTGTCGGGAACAACATTCACAAACACACCTAATTATGTATACCTAACACTACTCTTTCTAGAATAAATTCTTGGAATATAATGTGATTATGGTCCCGTTTGTCTGGACTTATAAGCAGCTTATAAGCTGAAAAAGTTGGTATGTATATACTTTTTCTGAAAATAAGTAACTTATTTTCAAATTTGAAAATAAGATTTGGTCTTAAATTTCTAAAAAAAATATTAATTTTCAAAAAAAAATATGAAAATATTTTTTTAAAAAAGTAACTTATTACTTATAAGCTAAGCCAAACACCCCCTATATAAAGTCATGCTTAAATAAGTTAAAAAGAATTTTCACTTTACATTTACATTCATGGAGTTTTTTTAATTTATCATTTTCATATCATAACTTTAAACTTTGACATTACGATTACATAATAGATTTTAAACAATTATTTAGTTTACATCCATACATATTTTTTTGGTAAATTTTGTGAGTAATTTTATCTTTAAAAAGGATATTTTAAATAAAAACAAATATACCGTTCTGATTTAATATATATTTTCTATATTATATTATTATAAGTTATAACAGAATTTCAAATTTTATATTAACTCAATATTTTATTAATATTATATAGTATTCAAATTATAATTTAAATTTTATATAAAAATTCATTTTTCAACCTACAATAAGTTTATCATAATATATATAGAAACTTATATGTTTTTCATCTAAGAAAATTTTATAATATTCAAAAATTTATCCGAGGTTGAAAAAATGAATTTTATATAAAATTTAGATATTATATAATATTAATAAAATATTAAAATTTAAAATCCGATTATAATAATATAATATAGAAAATATATACTAAATCAAAACTGTTATATTTATTTTTTTAATTTAAAATATTCTTTTAAAATTAACATTTTTCACAAAATTTACCAAAAAAATGAATAAATACAAAATGAATAACGTTTTAAACTCTATGATGTAAACTGCCGATATTTAAAGTTGTGATACGAGAGTGATAAGATGAAAAACTTCATGAATGTAAAGTGAAAATTACTCACAAAGTTAATAAAAGTTAACGAGAAACGCCCGTTGCTTTCCCTTTTTAAGGAGGAGAGCACCATCACCTCTCTATTGCCAAACTTGCAAGTAGTAGAATAATTCTTCTCCATCTAGCTGCGGACTAGCTAAAAACACTATTCAGTATTCATAATGGTTGCTCCTTCTCCAACCCATTGTTCCACTAGAAAAACCCAAGCATATAGTATTCCAACAGTTGATATGTTTCTTGACAGGTATATAGTTTGTGATAAAATTGTACAAGCTTGTGAAGAGTATGGTTTCTTTAAGCTAGTAAATCATGGAATTCCTAATCAGATCATTTCAAGCATGGAGGAGGAGAGCTATGATTTCTTCTCGAAGCCGGCTTGCGAGAAGCAAGAAGCAGGGCCACCATCTCCATTTGGATATGGATGCAAATCAATCGGCTCGAAGGGTGATATGGGGGAACTTGAATACATTCTTCTCGAAGCCAACCCTACCTCTATATCCCGAAGATCAACAACGATGTCTATTGACCCCGAAAAATTCAGGTAAAATCTATCAAACTAATTTTTACATGTTCATGTTGATTCGATTTTAAAGTTACACATGTGATGGCATGCAACATTGTGATTGTGAACAAGGTACTCTGTAAACTTCATCTTTCGTATGAACTTCCCCCAAGGCCCCTCGCATTAGATGATCGATTTCCCAAAGGCTTACGGTGTTGATGGATATAATCTAAGAATTTTGGCTGTTACTTGAGTTTAAAGTTGGCCTATGTAATATAATAGACAAATATTGTATATTTGGCGGATGAATCGGTAGCAAGTTGCTATGGATAGTATGATAGACAGTGACATTATATTTTCCTCCAAGAATAATCTCTGAACGGTTACTATGTACTATTTTCATCCTCTTCTCTGTATATCAGTTTTCTTCTTTTAAAAGAAATATCTAGCTCCACTGTTCTATTTGCAACTCTTTTTCTCATATAATAGGTTATTTTGGTAATAACATTGCATGCACTGAACTTCCACTTTTCTTATGTTTGCTAACCAAAAGTCTGAACAACTCTTAGTCGTCCAACTTTTTAAATATATGTATGTTAATCAAATAAGCACTTATGACTTTATGAATGGTATCTTTAATTACGGACCTTAACAATAATCTACTAGACTATCAACCGCAAAAAGATTCAATCTAAAATATGGAATCTACTTTTTCCTGAGCAATGCTACATATCCTAAAAATTATCCCAATTTTTTTCCCTAAATGACGTGACATGACATATGATTTGTTTTAATTCATGAGTACATATTTTTGCGCATGAGATCTCATATTATTATAGAAAAATTATTAATTACACACATGACAACTAAGCATTTGGGACAATTTTTGGATACCTAGCATTTTTCCTTTTTATTTTGACCAAAAACTACTCTTATCTTTTTTACTGGTAAGTCGTCGTCAGTGAACCCACCAGAAGCGGACTATTAGACAAGGACATGATGCACAGTCAGTTGATAATATATATGTGACCCAAAGGTTGTTAATCTAGTGCTTTTATACATATATGTACACTATTAATGTGTATATTTGTTAGGTACAACTAGGCCTAAATTGACAGTTTGCCTTTAAGCAAATAAAGTTATGTGATAGGTCAACCTTTAGCTTCATTCAAACTTTTTAATCCTGCTAATTTGGTATTTGCATTCTGATTCTGTTAAGTTAATTTCCAGTAATGTTGTGAGTGAGTACGTGAAAACTATAAAGTACCTCAGTTGCGAGGTTCTTGATCTTATGGCTCAAGGCTTGCGGATACCTGATAAATCTTTGAGTTGCCTCATAAAAGACAGTGACAATGATTCATGTTTTCGAGTGAATCACTATCCTCCCTTTGAGGGTCATAGCGATGAAAATTTTACCAATTGTCCTCTAGTCGGATTCGGGGAGCATTGTGATCCTCAGATATTAACCATCTTGAGATCCAACAATGTGGGTGGCCTTCAAATATATTCCAAAGATAATCAATGGATTTATGTACCTCCCGATCCAGCCGAATTTTGTGTGTTCGTTGGAGATGCCTTGCAGGCAAGTATTATGCCGTTTAATTACCTTAACTTTTATCCAAATTATCTGTCTTGTTGATTTTTTTACGATCAAATTAACCGTATTTTAACCCAAAAAAGTTAAACAATACAAATAAATTGAGACTGAGAGAGTATTATTCTCGATCTCATTCGATTATTCAATTAACAGGTTCTGACAAATAAAAGATTTCATAGCGTAAGACACAGAGTGCTAGCGAACTCCAACAAGCAGTCCCGAATCTCAATGATGTACTTCAGTGCGCCATCACTCACAGCATCGTTATCTCCATTGCAACAAACTGTTTCTGCTCATTGGCCTAGAATTTACAAGACTTTTACTTGGGGAGATTACAAGAAGGCTGTATATTCTGGACGCTTGGGGGATCGGCGTCTTGAGTTTTTCAAATTAGCATAAATGTATACAGCATGCTATGTTATCACATGGACAAGACTCAATTTTGATCTAGCTAGAGAACAAAAAAAGAACGTGAAAATTAATGTGTTGCGATGAGTTCTAGCTTGAGTTTTCTTGTTTATTATTATGTACATGCACATTAATTCAGCTGAAATTTTATCTGTATTTATAATTTGATTTGATTTCAAATCCAATATATATATATATTCAAATATTTTATTTGGATTCTTAAATTAACTCAGTTTGTCATACATTATTAGAGCTGATTTTTGAAATTTTAGAATCGGGTTTGTATAATCAGGTCTATTTGAAATTGCCGTAGATAGGGTTATGAAAGTCGATAATTGATATCATCTAATAATTAAAAAAATGTGTAAAAATGGGGACAAGAAGGATAGAGGTAATATCGCGTAATGGGGACGTGTAGATAAATCATAGTTGATGATGTTTCCCCGTGTGAGCAGTTCGGCTTTGGTTAATTTACTTTATATGGTAAAATAGTTTCTACTCTCTAGTCCAGCCTAATCAGGCAATGTGTACTTAATGATATAAATCAGACGTCTTGTCGAAATTATATACGAAGCATTCGCTACTCCAACCAGCCACATGCAATTCTCACCTTTATGCCCGAAAGAATCCAGAGACCGGTTTGTCTTATCTTATAAATAATTTATAAATTAAAAAATATATGTATTTTTTAACTTATAAATAGGGCTGAGCAAAACCGAATCATAAAATTTTGGTTCAATTTGGTTTAATTTTTTTGAAATTTCGGTCAGTTTGATTTTTTTGGTGCAAACTGAAATAAACCCGGTCCGGTTCGGTTGTTTAGAAAACTAATTCGGGTAGAACCAAATCAACCGAATTTTACATATATTTAAGTTTTTAATATTTTATATATAATATATACTAGCTTATAACCCGTGCAAAGTACGGGCGTGATTAATAAATTATATATTAATTAATTTATATGATTTAAATTTTTTATTATATCGGCTATGATAATATAATATATAATAAAAATTATATATAGATAAAATAATAATATTATTTTAATATTCATGAGATTTAATTAATAAGTTATAATTTCAAGTATAAGTGAAGTGAGATGTGTTATTAGATTGTTGTACAAAAAATGACTCACTAATGATAGAGTTGTATGTAAAATATATATGTTTTAAATTTAAATTTAAATTATATCATAATTGCATAAAAAAGTCATATAAAAAGAAAATTTACGGATGATAAAAAAAGTTGTATAAAAAGTAGACTTACCGGACGGACGACCGACTGACTAAATTTTTTATTTTTCTTTAAATTTAATTACGAAACTTTTTATTAATTTTTATTAATAATTTGAGTAGAGCTTGAGTTTTGATAAATAATTTGTGTTATGCGATTAAAACAGAGAAATAGATGGAAACTAACAAAATGCATATTGTTTATCATAAACTTTAATGATATATTAAATAAAAATTATAGGATAAGTAGAATTCATAAAAAATATAGAATATAAGTTAAATATAATATAATATTATCATATCTTATTATCCTATCTGGTATAAAAGGAGGACTACCGGAGTTAGAGTTGTACGTATGATTATATTCTTTTTAAAATTATATTTTATTAAAATTCAATAGTTAAGATTGTTTTTATGGTTCGCATAAAATTGAACGGTTAAGATATTTTATATGATTCACCAGTACCATACCGATCACCAAATTTTTTAATTTTTCAGTTATAATAATTTAATATAGATAATATATTAATATACATATCGTAGCTATACTTTAGTCTTAGTCTCTGTTCTCTACTGCTCTTTCCTCTTTGACTCTTAACCTAGATCTAAGCTGTTGAAAACACCCGAATCTACAACTCAAGATAGAGATTCTGACTTCAGAATAAAGAATCTAATTTCAATTAGATATTTACTTTCTTCTTTAGTTCTTCTTTTTCCTAATTAGTTTCATAATTTCGTATGTATCATTGCAGCATGAAGTTAATCAAAGAACAAGCTATATATGGCAGACTGGCAGCATAACCTGCAGTCCTTGAACATTGGAATTTGGCGCAGCAGGAATGCAAGACAGTGAAGTAGTGGCCTTTGACCTGTGAACATGTGTTCACAATTTGATTGTAGTCTTAAAACTTAAAAGCTTAAAATATGTAACCTGATCACTTGTTTTTTTTATTGGGAGAACCAGAAGCCGCTGCCTTTTTTTTGGATTTGCGTTGGGTAAATCCACGAGCTCACGCAATAGCCTGCAACCACGTAAACCGCACGAGTGCGACAGGCTCTGGCCCAGGATGACATAATCACACATTCTCTTCCCGTGAATTCGAACTTGTGATCAAGATAATTATATTTCTCTTTTTAACTAACTGAGTCAACCCTTGCTGGCATCAATTGTTGGCTTGGTGGTGGTGGATTTGTAATTCAAATTTTTTTTAGCTTTTTTGATTTGCTCTGATTTCATATTTAAAAATTTATGTACTGCAATTTATACTTTGTAGTAAATCAGTAAGGTAATCTAGATAATTTAAAATTTCGATTTTCAGACACCTAACCAACCGATAATTTACGGTTCGGTTTTACTTTGATTTTCATGATATTTCGGTTCAGTTTGATTCCCAAAAATTTATTAATTTGTTTTTTGGTTTTTGGATTTTGATTTTTATAATTCGGTTTGGTTCTAAATCGAAGCAAGCAGATCCTCAGCCCTACTTATAAGTAGCTTACCATTTGTCAAAAAAGTAGCTTATATTTGACCAAATTTTCTATTAGATTCTTTATACTTGATCAATATGTTCAATTTTGTTTGTTAATAAAATTATATTGAAAATTCCCTCGTGCATGCATATTTTATCAAACGCTAAAGCATGGAAGATATTATTAAATTAAATTTGAGTATTTGTTTTTGAAAAAATATGAGTGACCCTATTTTAAAAAGATAATTAGTTAACAAATTAATACAAATTCTCGACAAACTCTAGTCAACTAAAATCGAATTGAGTGGGTGGGAAGGTGGGAAGGTGGGAAGGTGGTGGGTGTGGTTGGGTCCTAAATTTGGATATAATACATTAAAACACATAAAATATATGAGTTGAGACACTTATTTTTTTATTTCTTATTTAAAGTATTTTCTCTTTGAGTAGGACTATATTATATATATTAGGCTAACGATCAAATGAGAAATAACTTAAAATGAGAAATAAAAAATTAGATCTTAACCCGCATGTTCAATTTTAATCTAATGGTCCCAAGATGCAACCATATATAAATTAAATGCACCCTTACATACACAATTCATTAAAATCCCCTTCGTTTTAAATTTAATTTCCCATTAGGTGAACTTTTTTTCAAATCTACTTTCACCACATTTTCTCCATCTCTCAACGATTAGTTTCCATACCATATGTGTTATATTTCAGAGAATTTTATTTTTCCCGTAACCTCTATTATTTTAGGTGAACCCGCTGTATATAAGTTAGTGATTACTGTAATATTAAATATTGCTTTCTATAATATAATTTAGTGATTTCTATTATATTAAATATTGATTTCTGTAATATTAAACACTGATTTCTGTAATATTAATTACTGATTTATGTAATATAATTTCCATATTAAAAATATATTCTATTATATTTATTATTTAAAATTAAAAACATAAATTTTAAATAATATAAATATAATATTAAATATTGATTTATGTAATATGAAATACTAATTTCTATAATATTAATTACTAATTTTTATGTAATATAATTACAGATTTTTATAGTATAATTTCTTTAATAAAAATACACTCTATTATATTTATTATTTAAAATTAAAAATATAAATTATTTAGTGTAATAAAATTATAAAACAAATTAATATAACGAGCCTAGCAGCACTTGAAATTGGGGTAAGTGGCACGCGCGGGGGTGTGGGGTGGAGAGGGGTTTTGGTTTTCAACAGGGTTGGATAATTGGATCACGTGGGTGAGACCACGTATGCCCGTGAAGTGTGTACATGTGGCGTATGTTGGTTAGACTGGTTAAATGGGGAGAGTATTTTCTATTTTTCATTTGAAGTTATTTTTCATTCGAGTAAGACTGTGTGTGTGTATATATATATATATATATATATATATCACACTAATCAAATACATCCTCACACATAATCTCATATAATTCTCTCTGTTTTTAATTTATTTATTTTCGCTAATTGTTAAAAAAAAATCCAAATCTAACTTTACCATATTTTTCTCCATCTTTCAACGATCAGTTTCCATACCATATGTGTTATATTCCGATAACTTCCATTTTCAGGTGATCTCCTTATGTATTTATTAAATAAAATTGGCGATTTTGGTGATTATTATAATATAAATTAGTAATTTTTATAGTACAAATTTGTGATTTATCTAATATAAATTAGTGATTGCATTTCTATATTTAATATTACAGAAATCATTAAATTATATATTAATTTTAGGACCCCGATGATGTGGTAGTGGGTCACATGATGATGTGGGCATAATGTATGATTAAAAAATAGAATAAAAACAATATAAAATTTTAAAACTACTTTCTAGTTTATATTCTAAGCTTACTTTCTACTACATCACTAGTATACATACATATATATGTAAGGAATATAATAATTTGATGATGTACAAAATACTAGAACAGGATTTAGCACAGTCTATCTGCAAGAATCAATCAACGGATATCTATCTGCAAGAAACAATCGACTGATAAATATCGATCGATAAGTCATCAACTGATAATAAGCCATCGACTGATAAAGCCAATCGAGAAGTCATCGATCGAGAACTCAAGTCATCAACTGATATTTATCAATCGAGAAGTCAAGTCATCAACTGATATTTATCAATCGAGAACTCGACAACATATATTTCCTGATCGAGAACTCATCAACGGATATATAGTCATCAACGGATATTTATTGATCGAGAAGTCATCAACGGATATTTACCAATCGAGAAGTCTCACAAGTACTCGATTGATTAGCTCACAGCCTGACTTCTCGAAGCTTAAAGGAGATGAGTATTCGGTTGATTCAAACAGCTAGTTTAAAGGAAAGTCTTCGAAGATCAAAACAAATTTATTGCAGATATGCCATGGGAAGGAAAAGGAAAATTAAGGAAGCTGTCGGTCAGAGTTTACTCTATCAGAGAATACTCGATCAGAGTTTACTCTAACAGAGAATGCTCTATCAGAGATTATCAACCGACAGAGTTTATCAGAAAAGGAAACAGACAAATCAGAGTCTGATTTGGATAGTAAGAAGGAATTCAAGTGCAAGTCTAATTACCTTATTAAATCTATTCTTATCATAATCTGTTTTGTAATTATATTTGTAGCTGTGTCTATATAAACACAGAGATAGGTTATAATTCAATGTCGAATTATGTCGAATTCATAAAAGCAATATCTTGTAACCTAGCAGCTCTTAAGAACTTTATATCTTGAGAGAGTTTTGTATTCAAGTTCATTATTAATACAAAACAGTATTCCATTCAACATACTTGTGTTCATAATCGATTTACAGGCACTATTACATTCAACCCCCCTTCTGTAATAGATTGATTATTCTGGGAAACAATTGGTATCAGAGCAGGCAGTAAATTTCAACTCAAAAGATCAAATAATCATGTCTGGAAGCAAGTATGAGAGCATCAGAATTCCAATATTGAAGAAGGCTGAATACCCTACATGGAGGGTGAAGATGATGATGTTCTTAGAAGCAACTGATCCTGATTACTTAGATAGAATCCATACAGGTCAGTACCTACCAACCAAACTGGTGCCTTCTACAATTGTGGAAGGAAGACAAATCCCTGAGTATTACACCCTGAAGGACAAGAAAGAATGGACTAATGAAGAAAAACAGGAAGTCTTGAAAGATGCAAAGGTAAGAAATATTCTGCATAACAGTCTTGACTCTGTAATGTCTAACAGGGTAATAGCTTGCAAAACTGCCAAAGAAATCTGGGATGCACTGGAGGTTTAATGTCAAGGAACCAAGGAGATAAAGAAAAATAGAAGATATGTTCTAATCCAAGAGTATGAATACTTTGAGGCTAAGCAGAATGAGTCCCTCACAGATATCTATGACAGATTTCTAACTCTGTTGAACAACTTGGCTTTGGTGGATAATGTATATGACAATGAAGATTCAAACACCAAATTTCTGAGGGCTCTTCCAGAAGAATGGGATCTGCAGACATCCTTGATTAGAGACAGGGCTGATTTGGATGAGATGTCCTTAGATGAAGTTTATGGCAAATTGAAAACTCATGATCTGGAGTTACAACAAAGAAGAAACAGAAAAAGTAACAAGGCAAGACCTATTGCTTTGAATGTTGAAGCAAAAATTGAAGAACCAAAGGAAAAGGTGCTTAAGGCTTCAACAGGGAAAGGGAAAGAAGTAGTACTCCAAGATAGCAGTGAATCAGAGTTTGAGGCAAACTCTGATGTAAACTCTGATAATTCTTCAGACTCTGACATGATGGAGATGTTTGCTATGTTTGTCAAAAGCTTCAAGAAATACAGAAAATTTAGGAAGCAAGGAAACTATCAGAAGAAGCATAGTGAGTCAGACAAGAAAGACAGATTCAGAAGAAGAGAAGATAGAGATGGAAAATCAAAAACTCTTGATAAATCAAAAGTCAAGTGTTACAAGTGCAACAAGATGGGACATTTTGCTACTGAGTGCAGAAGCAAGGAATCTGGGAAAGCTCTCATCACATCAAAGAAAGATTGGATGGACTCCTCAGACTCTGAAGAAGAAACTAATTATGCTCTCATGGCAAACTCTGATTCTCCCATCTTAAACTCTGACAAGGTACCAAACTCTGTTTTCAATTTTTATACTGAAGATATTCATGAATTAAAGTCTTTTCTTAGAAATTTGCATGTTAGCTTTAAGTCACAGTCTCTTGAGAATGAAAGATTAAAATCTGAAATACAAACTCTGAATGCTAGGAATGACTTTCTTGAAACTGAACTTGTACACATGCTTAGCTTTAAGAAAGACTGTGAGAATGCTATACACATGCAAACTCAGTTGGAAATACAAGTCACATATTTGAAATCTGAGATAGCTAAGGAAAAAGAGACCTTCAGAGTTTGGACAAACTCTGGTAAGAAGGTCCAACAAATGCTTTCTGAAAAGAATTGGACATCTGCCCTAGGTTATGAATCTGATAAAGAAATTCACACTAATTCACACACAAAAGGAACATTGAGTGAACCTGTGAAGTTTGTTAGAGCTAGTGATAATAAGAAAACTCTCCCTGAATGCTCTAAAAACAATAGTGTGCTAGACTCTAAAAAGGTGAATGTAGGGTTACTTTCTCAGAAGCAACTTAAAGAAAAGTTGAAGGCAGTCACTAAGAAATCTAAAAAGGTGAAAAGATATAGGAATGGTAAAGTAGGAATTACTAAGGAGAATAATTACATGAATATCCCTGATGCTCCTAGGAAAACCTGTTTTACTTGTGGTAATTCTAATCACCTTGCTATTGATTGCAAACACAAGAAAAAGAAAGAACCTGAAAGACCTAGGTTTGAGGCTAGAAAACAAACAAGAAACAATCCCTGTTTTCATTGTGGTAGTTTATGGCATACCATTTATACATGCAAAGATTATCATAATTTGTATTACAATTCTTACAAACCACAGCCTCGAATAAGTAATTCTCCAAAACATACTGTCAAGCAAATATATGTGATAAAGTCTGATAAAAGGAGTGTAAACTCTGACAGTACAAAATCTGTGAATGCAAACTCTGATCATGTAAACTCTGTTAACACAAACTCTGACAAAAGAACTTCTGCTGCAAAAGTTAACAAGTTTTCAAAGAAAGGACCCAAACTAGTTTGGGTCCCCATAACTACTAATTAAATTGCATTTACTGATTGCAGGGAAACAGAAAGAACATTCTAGTGATTGATAGTGGATGTTCTGCACATATGACTGGAAATAAATCACTGCTTTCAGCGTTTGAGGAGAAGGCTGGCCCAGCAGTATCTTATGGAGATGGCAACATAGGACGAACACTGGGATATGGCAACATTGTGATTGGAAATGTCATCATTGAAAAAGTAGCTCTGGTTGAAGGACTCAAACATAATCTGCTCAGTGTGAGTCAAATGACAGACAGAGGTTTCTCTGTGGAATTTCATGGAACTCATTGTGAAGTGAAAAGCAAGAAGAATGGAAAAGTAGTTCTTATTGGCCACAGACATAATAACCTATTTGAAGCTAGCTTGGATGTTAATTCTAATGGTCCCTTAACCTGTCTACTTGGAAAGGCATCACCAATGGAAAGCTGGAATTGGCACAAAAAGTTGTGTCACTTGAACTTTGGAAACATTAATGAGTTAGTGAAGAAGGACCTAGTTAGAGGTCTTCCAAAAGTTCAATTTCATCCTGATGGACTCTGTGATTCATGTCAAAAGGCCAAACAAAGGAAGACATCTTTCAAGAGCAAAACTGAAAACTCTATTGATCAACCTTTTCATCTATTGCATCTTGACTTATTTGGTCCAGTTAACATCATGTCCATTGGAAAGAAGAAATACACTCTGGTAATAGTTGATGATTTCACTAGATTTACTTGGGTGTACTTTTTGCACAAGAAGGATGAAACTGCAGAAACAATCATTGATCATATTGCAATGATTGAAAATGGATCAACTCACAAAGTAAAGAATTTAAGGAGTGACAATGGAACATAGTTTAAGAACTCAACAATGGAGGAATTCTGCTCAACAAAAGGTATTACTCAACAATTCTCAGCACCTGGCACACCTCAACAAAATGGTGTAGTTGAAAGAAAGAACAGAACTTTAATAGAAGCTGCCAGAACAATGCTAGAAGGAGCAAAACTACCTACTTATTTTTGGGCAGAAGCTGTGAACACTGCATGCATCACTCAGAATTGTTCTTTAATAAACAAACATGGAATGACTCCATATGAATCTTTGAAAGGAAGAAAGCCAAATGTCAAGTACTTTCACATCTTTGGATGCAAGTGTTTTATTCTCAAAACACATCCTGAACAATTGAAGAAGTTTGAACTTAAAGCAGATGAAGGAATTTTTATTGGATATGCAACAACTTCTAAAACCTCTTCAAGGGCATTCAAAGTATTCAACTTAAGGACAAGGACAGTCATGGAATCAATTAATGTCTCCTTTGATGAAGGGAAGATAGATGGGTTACATGATAAAGATGCACAGGAAACTCTGAGATTTGAGAATGAACTGTAGAAAATAAACTCTAACGAGATAAACACTGATCAACCAAATCCTGGAGAAGCAAACTCTGATTCTTTAAACTCTGATTCAGAAATGATTGAAATAGAAATTGAAGAAACTGCACATGTTGAGGGGGAGCAACATCAATCAAATACTGACATTGGAGATTCAACTATTGAAATATCAGAGTCTGACCAAACTCTGAACAACACAAACTCTGAAACCCTAAACTCTGATCATTTAAACTCTGAGACCACAAACACTGATACCTCAATCTCTGATAATTCAAACTCTGAGTACATAAACTCTGAGACATCAAATACTGATGGAAACACATCTTCAGGGGGAGGATCATCATTTACAGAAGGATCATTCTATGAAGGCACAGATCATGGGGGAGCATCTAGTTCAAGGAACTTTCCACATCCAAGGAAATGGACCAAAGATCACACACCTGATTTAATTATAGGTGATCTGGAAAGTGGAATAAAAACAAGAAAAGCTACTCAAAATGAATGGCTATTTCATAGTTTTCTTTCACAAACAGAACCAAAGAAGGTTGAAGATGCTTTGAAAGATGCAGATTGGATTACTGCAATGCAGGAAGAATTGAATGAGTTTGAAAGGAATGAAGTTTGGACCCTAGTCCCAAGGCCAAAGAACAGATCTATTGTTGGCACAAAATGGGTATTCAGGAACAAGACAGACTCTGATGAAATAATTACAAGAAACAAGGCAAGACTGGTAGCCAAAGGTTATTCTCAACAGGAGGGGATTGATTATGATGAAACCTATGCACCTGTAGCTAGACTTGAGGCAATCAGAATTTTTCTTGCTTATGCTGCTCATAAGAAATTCAAGGTCTACCAGATGGATGTTAAAAGTGCATTTTTAAATGGTGAACTTGAAGAAGAAGTCTATGTTGAACAACCACCTGGCTTTGTCAATACAAAATATCCAAGTCATGTCTACAGACTGGATAAAGCTCTATATGGACTAAAGCAAGCACCAAGGGCCTGGTATGAAACTCTGGCTCTATTCTTACTTGAAAATGGTTTCACTAGAGGAACAATTGATAAAACCTTGTTTTACAGAACTCAAGGTAAGGATTTATTATTGGTTCAAATATATGTTGATGATATTATATTTGGTTCCACTAATGAGAAACTCTGTGAAAGATTTTCAAAGTTAATGCAGTCCAGGTATCAAATGAGCATGATGGGAGAATTGAGTTATTTTCTAGGTTTACAAGTGAAACAGACTGAGGAAGGCATTTTCATTAATCAGTACAAATATACAAAGAATCTACTCACTAAATTTCAAATGCAAGATTCTGCATCTGCTACAACTCCCATGGCTACTGCAACAAAACTTGATCAAGACACTGGAGAACCTGTTAATATTACTGCATACAGAGGAATGATTGGTTCTCTACTTTATTTGACTGCAAGTAGACCAGACATCATGTTTGCCACATGTCTATGTGCTAGATTTCAAGCAAATCCAAGAGCACCTCATTTGATTGCTGTGAAAAGGATTTTCAGATATCTCAAGAGCACTGCTAATCTTGGCTTATGGTATCCTAGAGAATCTGATTTCAAATTAATAGGCTATTCAGATGCTGACTTTGCAGGATGCAAGATTGACAGGAAAAACACAAGTGGCAGTTGTCAATTTTTAGGTGGAAGACTTGTGTCATGGCAAAGCAAGAAACAGAAATCGATTTCAACATCAACAGCAGAGGCTGAATATATTGCTGCTGGAAGCTGCTGTGCACAGATCTTATGGATGAGAAATCAATTGCTAGACTATGGTTTGAAATTTTCAAATATTCCTATTTATTGTGATAACCAAAGTGCTATTGCAATGACAGGAAATCCAGTTCAACATTCTCTAACAAAGCACATCAGTATCAGATATCACTTCATAAGGGAACATGTGGAGGAAGGCACAATTGAATTACATTTTGTTCCTACAGATCAACAATTAGCAGATATATTCACCAAGCCTTTGCCTGAAGCAACATTTAACAGACTGGTTTCTGAATTAGGGATGGTGACAAGTGGCTCAACTTAGCAAGTTTCAGACACTCAGAGTATATGTCAGAGTATGGGGAATACAAACAGCAAAGAAGGATATTCTCTGACATTAAGAGAATTGATGACAAGAAGAAGAGTCTACCTGCCATGACATATCAACAGGTAATTCAGGTAAAACTCTTCACCTACAAACCTTCTATCTACAATGCTTCATTTTTTTTTTTGGTGAAATGGTGCAGGAACAAGTTTTGGAGAATCCCCCTGCACCTACCCAAGTAGCCAAATCACCTTCCACTAAATAATCTAAGAAATCACTATCTAGAAAACCAACCTCTGGTGTCTCTCAAAAGGCACCAGTTGCAAAAAGAAGGAGATTGGTACAAACTAGGCTTATAGATGAGCAAAGTGATGAGAAGCTCAACCCTCTAGAGAGACAGGTTATTGAAGGACTTTCTTTGTTAAAGGAAAGTAATGATGCACCTGAATCTAACTTTCAAGCCAAGTCTGTAGACTCTCAAAAGGCTACAGACTCTGAAAAACCTAGGGAAGCACCTCAGGATTCTCATATTGAGTCTCCTGAGAAATCTTTTGCTAAGAAGTACAGCAGGTTAAGGAAGACTTATTCTGCACACACACACAAGCCTGTTATTATTACTAACCCTGTTTTGCAGGAAACAGATGCTCCCAAAGCTCCTGCAGAGCCAGACTCTGAAATCAAGAAAACACCTGAACCAGAGTCTAATGTTGAGTCAGAGTCTAGACTGCCTTTAGACTCTGATCATGACACATTTCGGGAAGGAATGCCATTGGATGCCGCCTCAAGTCTAATTGATGAGATCATTATTCCAAGTGATGAGGTACTGCTATTCCTATATCCTTTGGTGGAATCAGTTGAAGATCCAGGGCAATATCAGACTAAATCTCAAGTCTTGGATTTTCTTACAACCTATGAAGCCCTAAGGAAGAGAATGGAACAGGAGCTACAAATGTCTGCACAGGATGTGGTCAAAAATCTATACAGCTACCTATTCAACTCTTCATTACAAGTACAAGCAGCTGGGCTCATAGAAGGCAAGACAAATGAAGTTCTCAAAGCACTAGGTGTGCCAGACTCTGAACAGCAAATTTCAAAGAAGCCTAAAAGGCTTAAGGTCCACATAAGGAGGGAATCAGAGTATGTTGCCGAGTTGGAAACTGAGATTGAGCAACCAGTTTTTGACTATGAAGCAATTTGGGATAATGAAATTACCTACAGGACAGCCATTTAATGGATTTCTCATGTTCAACCTCTGTCAAGACAGGTGGTTGACTTTCTAGTCCACATTGTAGGAAAGGTGGCCAACGAATACATCTATACAACCTATGAAGGTAGATTGGATCAACTCAAGGGCTCATATTATTAGAAGATTGCAAGGGAACTGCAGGACTCCTTTAACATGACTCTTTCCCAGGCCATTAATGTCATCCATGCAAGGACTTTTCTAAATAAACACTTGGATGCATTGACTATGGAAGAACCACATGAGGTAGCAGGTAGTGCAAGGTAGTTGGAGGATGGGACTAGTGCACCAGTGGTGACTAGTGATAAAGATGCTCAGTCTGCCTCACCCACACAAGAACCACCTAGTCAGAGGTTGGGTGATAATGGGGCAGGGGAGTATGCTGTTAGGCCCTCCTTGACAACTCACCAAAAAGCTGATGAGAACCCCAATGATATGGGAGGACAAACTCTGATTGATGCTCATGAAGAAATTTCCAAATCTATTCTATCAGAGTCTATCCACCTTGAGGGGGAGTCTCATGCACCAATAGTCAAAGATGGTGACACTCAGACTCTGGTTTCTAATGAAGTCATACTGAAGCAGTCAAAGTCTAGAGTAGACCCTGAGACTGGAATACTGGAGCCAACAGACTCTGAAAAGAAAGAAGATGATTGTAAGGGTTCAGACTCTGTTGCTGCTCACCCCTTGGTGGAAACCCCTAGCCTTCAGACATTTGAAGGGGTTCCCCTCCATCAAGGTGGTTCAGGTATTGAAGCACAACTCTTATCTCTCAAACCCTCTTCTGTAGGATTATTGAGTGCACCCTCCACATTGAGTGAAAAAATAATTGAGAGGCTGGCACTGGTCCAGGCAAAAGGAGAGGTAGATACGGCTGTAGAGAGCCTGAGTGAGAATGAGAGAGTGGGTGCCCAACCCCACTGTGAGGATGAGAGATTAGGGTATCCTGAACCTAGCTTTACTTATTGGGATCAAGATTTTCCACAGAGTTGGTCCAATGAGTTGAAGCAGGGGATGGATGAAAATTCATTTTTGTTGTTTGATAGAATTCACTCCCTTCACTTATTCACAGAAGTAGCTTTCAAGGATGCTATTGCTGATATTACTACCACTCAAGCTTCTCTCCAAACAACAGTCTCTGACTTAACCACAAAGGTTGATTCAGTAGTTGCAGCACAGTTCACTTTCTCCACAGTCTTAGCACAGATTCTTTTGGTTGTCACAGGTGGTGATGATGTCAAAAAGGGGGAGAAGAAAAGTGATTCAAGAAAGGTGATTCCTCCAGGAGAAACAAATAAGAAATGATTATTTTATACTGTTCTAGATTAATTATTTCATTTTTTAGTTTTGACATCATCAAATCTTGATTTATGCTTCATTGTTTATAAAGCATAAATAGGGGGAGATTGTAAGGAATATAATAATTTGATGATGTACAAAATACTAGAACAGGATTTAGCACAGTCTATCTGCAAGAATCAATCAACGGATATCTATCTGCAAGAAACAATCGACTGATAAATATCGATCGATAAGTCATCAACTGATAATAAGCCATCGACTGATAAAGCCAATCGAGAAGTCATCGATCGAGAACTCAAGTCATCAACTGATATTTATCAATCGAGAAGTCAAGTCATCAACTGATATTTATCAATCGAGAACTCGACAACATATATTTCCTGATCGAGAACTCATCAACGGATATATAGTCATCAACGGATATTTATTGATCGAGAAGTCATCAACGGATATTTACCAATCGAGAAGTCTCACAAGTACTATATTGATTAGCTCACAGCCTGACTTCTCGAAGCTTAAAGGAGATGAGTATTCGGTTGATTCAAACAGCTAGTTTAAAGGAAAGTCTTCGAAGATCAAAACAAATTTATTGCAGATATGCCATGGGAAGGAAAGGGAAAATTAAGGAAGCTGTCGGTCAGAGTTTACTCTATCAGAGAATACTCGATCAGAGTTTACTCTAACAGAGAATGCTCTATCAGAGATTATCAACCGACAGAGTTTATCAGAAAAGGAAACAGACAAATCAGAGTCTGATTTGGATAGTAAGAAGGAATTCAAGTGCAAGTCTAATTACCTTATTAAATCTATTCTTATCATAATCTGTTTTGTAATTGTATTTGTAGCTGTGTCTATATAAACACAGAGATATGTTATAATTCAATGTCGAATTATGTCGAATTATGTCGAATTCATAAAAGCAATATCTTGTAACCTAGCAGCTCTTAAGAACTTTATATCTTGAGAGAGTTTTGTATTCAAGTTCATTATTAATACAAAACAGTATTCCATTCAACATACTTGTGTTCATAATCGATTTACAGGCACTATTACATTCAACCCCCCTTCTGTAATAGATTGATTATTCTGGGAAACAATATATATATAGTATTATAAATTTATAATATATATAAAGTAATATTCGTAATAATATATACTTATTATATATATACGTAAAATAATATATACAATATTTAATTTTCTGATTAATTATACGAATATTTATCTATTTGAATTCGTATTTGTATTCATTTATGAGTACAACTAATATTAAATAAATTCAAATACCTAACTATTAATTAAATATTTATTTCGTTAACAACCCAAGAGACAACCATACTTTTGGAGGGAGGTGGATATGAAAGCGAGAGTATCGGAAATCAAATCAATATTTATTATTTTTATTTATAAAATTATATGTTGATTTTTAAAATAAAAAAATTATAATAATGTTATTAAATGTTTGATAAAAAATAAATAATGATTTGTTTTTCATATTAACTACTTATAATTTTTCTATCTTTGAAAAAATATAATAAGGTCTCGTTTGGTTGCTTGTAACCCACCTAAGTAACTTGGTTGTATAATTTTTAAAATGAATGAAGGAGTTTATAGCATTTACATAGTATAAATATACATCATTCATTATATTTTGTAAAAGATATTTTATAATTAAAATTTTATTTATTTTTATAGTAATTGGTATTATTTTATTTATTTTTAAAGTAAATTATAATACATACATATTTTCTAAACAATGGTGTCAAATATTTATGTTTTTAATCTTTTATATACAATTTTTAAAATAGTTTTAATTAATTTTGTGTCAATATGATTATTATCGCCACTAAAAATAAAATCAGATATTTGAAATTTGAAATATATTTTTTTAATTTTCTATGTTTATAAATATTTTATAAAACAATTTTGTAGTAGTTTATAAATAAAATTTTAATTGTATTTATAGTAATTTATAATTAAATTGTATTTGTTTTTATAATAATTTATAATAGATATAAATATTTTAAGTTACAACTTTGAATGCTTTAATTTTTATGTTTTTATTTAAAATCTTTATAAAAGTTTATAATTAATTTCATATATATCTTTATATTAATAAAATTATTATTATTATTAAAACTAGTTTTTTTTTGAAAATGTGTAAATAATTTAAATAAAAAGAACCATGTAACTTGAAGTTACAACGATAAACCAAACACAAACTTTTAGTAAATCTAGAAATTTTAGAGTTGTAACCTATCTCGTAGGAACTTAAAGTTTATGTGTAACTATAAATCCTAATAAACAAACGGAGACCTAAATTAAAAAATTCATTTCACCACTCAACTAAAGACATGATATCATAAATGATATTTTAGACTGATATCAACTTAACTCGATTCCTAATTTAGATCCGATACCGCTTCTTAAACCAAACTATCCCTAAATAACTTACGGTGAAGGCGGAACCGAAACAATTATATTTTTTTGTTTTGTTTTAAAAAAGAAAGATTTTGCTTTTGTAGGTCCAAGACCTTGTTTATATGCAAGCAAGACCGGTATAAGCCTCCTAATATATAAAGGTCCCAATTTTTTGAATTATTTATATATAAATTATAAAAAATATATAGAGTATATATAAATTATACCCCAAAAATTAATATTGTCTAAGGTCCCATGAATCTTAGTACCTGCCGGATGTGATGGGGACATAATTAGAGGAATTATAGTGAGTCCCGGTCCAATAAATTTTCTTATCATACAAAAAAAATTAATATATGATTTTAAGAAAATATAAAATAATTAGTACGAGTCTCCTTAATTTTTATAAAGTTTTTAAGGTAATATTACAATTAATTCAAAATTAAGATTGTGAAAATTTTCGGTCATTAAAATTATGAAAACAAGTATTGAAATCGAATGAAAGATAAATTTTCTAATTTTTTTTTGTCAATATATATTAAAAAATAGATGGCAAAATCAATAATTATTTATTTAAATCCTCTTATTTCATAATCCCTGATGTAACTAGTAAAAAATAATAATTCTGTCTTTTGAATGGTAAATTTTACTTATCTGGGAAGTAAATGAAAGTAACTTTTACTTTCTAGTTCGAGCTATGTTTGGCAAAAAATTTAAAGGCTCATGCCAAAAGTTCCGTACGCTGTCTGATCCGGTGTCTCATCACTTATTACTTATCAGTCAGTAGCCAGCACAAGTTCATGTGAAGAGTGAGATTGTAACTTGATGGTTGAAATTTATATTTGAGTTCTGAAACAGGATTGCAATATGAAATTTGTAAATTAGTTGTTAAATTCTTTTATTATATTTGAGCACTATAAGCCAAATTATTTAAAATAATAATAATAATAATAATAAATTTTTACATTCACATAAATCTCACCAATTAAGACATTCTATAATGATACATCATTAGTACCACAAATAACCTGAATTTGAGAAATAAATTTGTATCTCTAAACCAAATTATTAAATAGATTGAATGTGAGAACGAATTATCTTTCGTTTAATACGATTAAGACAATCAAATTCTAAAATAAATTTTAGTTCGCGGCAAGTTTTTCTACGTTGCCTTGGAGGCTAGAAGCTAGAAGTTCGAATGTAACTATTTAAGGTGTTCGGAATTAGCGCTTGAAATTGGTGCAACAATGGGAGACACATGCAGGAGTGACCGATTGACACTTGAAGAAACGGTGAAAAATGTCAATTCAAAGTGTTTGATATCTGTGAAATAATTGGGAGTACTGAGTATTACTGTGACCTGAAATGTCAGATAGAAGGTAGAAGAAACACCATTAATACTGAAGTGCGAATCAAATCAAGTAAAGCATCCAACACTTGTGTTTCGCCAATATCTAATTTGGAGGGAATATATATCGGGTCTACTTACAGATTTTATATTACCCTTGTGATATATATGAACAACAATATTGTACCCAGACAATGGGACATAAATAAATCTCAGGCCATGCGGTTTCAAAGAAGTTGAATATGAGTTGGTACGTAGGCTCAACGACATGACATTCGAGTCGACAACTTCAATCATCTATCAAGCTAGCATGATTTGTTTATCCTGTTTTTATGTGCATAAAGCTTTTATAAAATAAATTGAAGTCGACATGCATTAGTGTAATGTGTATAATTTTCCAAGTTGCACTGTATAATTTGGTTTCACTTTCCCGTTTACTTGCTTATTACAGTAGTTATTACAAGCATGTATACTGTTTTTGAATTACATTGCCTTGCATATTTTTGGTATAATAACGAATAAAAGAGATATAGGTAGAATTTAGGAAAAAACATAAATTATTATCTATGAATTTAGTACAACTCTGGAAAATATCTATATGTCAGTTGTAATATCAAATTTGATCCAAATATATAACCCTGCAAAATTAACTCAAATAATAATACACTGTAAAATATTTATACAACAATTGGAAAATCAAAACTGATTGCTAAGTTTCTTTTTGTCAAATCAAAATGCGGAATGAGAAACTGACATATCAAATATCTGATTCATAATGTAGTAAGGTAGTGATGATCAATGATAAATTCAGATATCACATTCACATAAGTCAATGGTGCAAGATATATGTGATTTTATTAGTTATAATAGTCATGAAAAAATGTACGTCTTTCTGTTTTTGCTAATTTACATATATTTTATAAATTTGGATTACAAGTAATACAATAATCGGATCTCAAACGCTACAAACGAAGATGTATCTAACTCTAGCAATGCTAAAGTCATAAGAAGCAACCCCTCCAAAGTTCATGTGAAAAGCCTACTACGATTGCTAAAACTTCCCGCCCGCAACTCGTGCTCCCGGCTGCAATTATCTTTCAGTTAGTGGTGGACGTGGCAAAAGCTTGCCTGCAGTCCCACGCATGCGTGTTGGTGCAGAGGAGTTCGCCATCATCCTGCATGACACTCGTACACCAGCATCTCGAGCTCTAGACTCCACAACATTATGATATTTGAATGTGATCCAAGTAAGACCCTATCTCAATTGTTCTTTACCAACAAAGCCACCAGTAGGCCTAGAGTCCTCATCAACAACCCATCCACCTTACTCATTAATCTTTAAAGAAGTGTCACTTGCAAATAGCTCATGGTTAGACATTTCATCGTCTAAATCCACCCACTCGAAACAAAGCTATCAGGGTTTTGATCTTGAAAGGGGAACAAATTAACTAGACGGGGACAAGTACACATTACATGAGGCAAATCAAAAGTCACATTGCAGGATGCACAAGTGCTTGACTTTAACAAGAACACGAATATCATCATGGTGAGCAAACATTGAAAGCATAATGGTGTTTGGTTTAAGATCCTTAACACCAAAAATAAAAAGCAACTCAACTTCAGACAGACGGGTCAAGATTACTAACAGCAGTAAAAGTAGCATGTGACATTGCAAGATGTTGTCCAACAGCAGACCCAACATAAAAAAGACCTTCGACAAGAGTAGAAGACTTGTTGATCCCTCTAGAGTGTCACTGAATTCCAAAATAAAATCCACACATTTCACCAAGTCATGACTAGTTTTACCCAACCTGTCTTCCTTATGCAGTAAGACACAAGTCATTCCTCTATTAGTTTTCACAGAATTCAGAATTTCCAATCCAATTGAAATAATCTTGATAAAATTAACCATTTTCATTCCATGTAAAACAAAAATTTTGCACCAACCATAATTCTAACATAAAGAAGAGGGTAGAGAGGTTACAAAACCCGTGCTAGTTAAAACATGTTTGTCTTAAAAATAAATCGGATTTACCAATATATATATATTCTCATTTTTTGGAAACAAATTAGAGTGGAATCAAGTAGAGGAAAAGTCAGGAACATGCACATTATCATAAACATAGTTTTCACAGACAACATTGATCAAACATGTCATGTGCAAAAGTTGCGACGAGACATCAAACAAACACAAGAGATTTATGGGAGACGTAAATAAGGCATACGCATTTGCCATCAAGACAGTTAATTGAAACAATCATATCCTTACTTGAGCTATATATCAAGGTTATCGTTCAAAGCAAACCCAAATTCAATTTCAAAATCATTGAAATAAAGAGTAAAGTGAGAAGATAAATCTTATTTAACCTTTCCTTTAGAGACCCATCGATCTCTCTGCTCTTGTGTATCCATTTTTTATTTTTTCAAATCATCAACGATTTGCTCCTAAAATATTTGTTGTAGTCTCTCTTCAAGACTGTCATATTCCAAAACATGAATAGTAGAAAATGATTGGAGTAATAATTTATTTAATCCTAATCATAGATTTTATGCGAAATGTGTATATAAAAATTTGATATATATGCGAGGAAAAGATTTATAATATATGGCCTTTGTGGTTTATAACATTTTTAATGACCATGATTTGATACAACTATATATAGATGATAGAGTTCAATTTAGTCGATTCCTTGTGCTCAGCTGTACTATTAAATCTTAATCGATCAGTATTTTAGAATATAATTTTTCTGTTAGTTTTTTCTTGGACTTCTACTACGGACAACCCGTTAAAAGGGTATAGGCCTGATTATATCTTAGTAAGGCTCAACAATAATTTTTTTAAGGAGATAATGCGTCCCAAAATTATCATTAATCATAAATAACAATCACATATAAAATTAAAATGCCATCATATAGATATCGTCCCGTATAGAGATAAAAATCATGAAATTAATATATTAAAAAAAACGTTAAATAAGATTTGGGGTTGTTTAGTCCGTGAAGTGATATAAATTTGGATCTAGAAATTGAATTAAAATGGTATGAATTGAAACTTCATTTTTGATAATTTTAATATTAATTTTTTTAAATATAAATATTATTAAATTATTAGTTAAATCATTACCGTCTCATTGATGTTACACTTGCTTGTACTCGCGATCAATTAAACTGTACCTCTTTCTAGCACCAAATCTATATTATCTATATATCTCTACTGTACTCTATTATTATAATTGAAAAATTAAAAATTTTGATCCAAGATGAACCATAAAAAAGATCATGACCGTCCAATTTTAAATTAACTATAGAAACGTTCTTAACCATTCAGTTTTAATAAAATCTAATTTTAAAAAGAATATATATCATACATACAATTCTAACCCCGGGTAGTCCTCCTTTTATACAACTCCTCACGGATAATATTATATTTAAATTATATTCTATATGAAAGATTAAAAGTTTTGGTCAAAAGTAAACCATAGAAAAAATCATGACCATCCAATTTTAGATGAACCATAGAAACGATCTTAACTATTCAATTTTAATAAAATCTAATTATAAAAAATATATATATCATACATAAAACTCTAATTTTCGGGAATCCTCTGGTGCGGGTCAGATAGAAATAGAAGTACAAGATTCTGTACTCTTTGTCGATGCTTCAATTTCCACTCATACACAAAACATAGGGTTATGTGTCGTTATCACAACAGCTGATGGGAGTGTTCAAGCCGCCCTATTGAAACCATTAGAGGGCACCTTATCGGTGTTACTTGCAGAAGCACTAGCACTATTAGTGGGACTACAGTGGGCACTATCCACTAGTTTATCAATAAAGAGGGTCTTGAGTGACTCTCTTTCATTGGTTCATGCGATAAACAAGAACGAGAAGTATCATAATGAGATGGGGATCTTTATTGTTGATATAAGAATGCTTTTGTCAAATACTCCAAGTACGTCTGTTTCCCATGTCAAGAGAAGTTTCAACATTGTGGCTCATAATAAGGCTAAACAAGCCGAATGAGAAAGCTTCATGGATTTCCAACGCACCTTCATTTTTTGATAAAATTAAGGTGCGTTGGAAATCTATTGTAGTGATCCAAGTCATTAATGAAAAAACATGGCGGATAAGTTCTCCCATCTTGATTATAACAACTTGAATTTAGTTTGTTGTAACTTTAGCAGTTTCATGAGGACATGACTCTACTTTATCTCCCAATGCTATTTACATTTTGTTTCCTTGTCTAATCATGATAGCAATATCACTGATCAATATGCTGTAATGGTGGGGAAAACTGATCTTGACAAAAATGAAGTTTTGATTCTTAAGGTATTGGTTTTATAGTAGGGATTTAGGGGCTATTGGTTTTTGCCTTAGCTTTTTGACTGACAGGCTCGATTCATTATGATGTTCTTTCTGTTTCAGCTGCAGGGACCTGTTAAATCCCACTCTATTAAAGTCATAATCCTTGCAAGTCCAAGGGTGCTTGTTTCCGAATTATGTATGATATAGTACTATAGTTAGTCTTGTATATTCAAAGAGTAAACATGTTCAATCTGTTAAATCTTACTAGTAATGGTTCTCATTTAAGGTTTCTACTATAACCTCACTGTATGTATCTACGCTTTATTTATAAAAATTAAAATTAGCCCACTATTCCATTTCACAATGGTTCTTTGAGTAGGATATCTGTCCAATTAAGTACTGGACGGATTTATAGAAATTTTCTGTTTATAAAATTTTAAGGGAATAATGGCTTGCGGAAATATTTCCTTTGTACTTTTTCCACATTGTAAGTTGTAATATGTGATTTGTTTTACCATGTCAGTGGAATTCAATCTAGATTTATCTTCTATGCCTAAATTCACAGGAGAGCACTGTGCTATCTTTAAGAAGGCCTTGAAGGATGTTGCAATGGAAAAGATGCTGTAGTTGTTGCAAAGGTACACACTCCTCGCCAAATTTTGTTTCTTTGGAGATTTACGCATTCTCTATTTGTTACCAGCAGACCTATATTTTTAAAGTGCAGGAAGATTTCTCCACTCAGCTTCGTACAATGAAAAGCGTCTAAAAGAAGCAGAAGAAGAACAATATCGGGCCGAAGAAGATGCAGCAACAATAAGAGCGAAATTGAATTCGTTACAGCAACAAGCAATAAATGGTTCACTTGGTTCTGTCATTCCAATGGGAAATTCGCAAGATCAGTTGCAAGCTTTGGAAACAGAACTAGTCAATTTGAAATATCAACTAGAGCGAGAGTCACTACTGAGGCAGCAAGACCAACAGCGATTCACAGAAGTGCAAACCCAACTAAATGCTCTCACATATGAGAAACAGGTGTTGGAGGAGAAGTTTGCAGCTGTATCCAAAAGTGCTTCAGGTATGCAAGTCAGCTGTGACAGATCATTTGGTGCATTGTATAGTGCTTGTTCCTCATAATTTTTCCTAGAAAACTAGGTACTTGTTATTCTAAAAGGTAAGGATTATTACTCTAAAAAGTAACTACTTTTCCCCCAAAAATATGGTGGAACATCTTGCAAAACAATGCCACACACTAAAATAATATATAATTTAGATCATGGTATATGTAATAAGTTATAAAAGTTGTAACATAAGTACATAACAAGGGGTAATATTCGTATATTCCAGTTGAGTTATATTAATATGTTGCAAGTATTCCTGTATATATATGCATATAGAAGTTGATAGAGCTTTTTTTGTTATATTGGCTTTTAAAAATATATCAGTGTTGTATATATAATTTATTTATTTATGTGGAATTATTATTTACCATTCAACAGGTGCCTGATGGGTTATATAAGTATTATATAAGTGTGCGGAATGAGACATGACACTCCAAGTTAAGTAAGTAGTATATTATGCAAAGCACCGGTACTCTCAGGATGGATGATCAAATACTATTCCAAAATACTTGGTGTCAAAGCACAAGAATACAAGAAGGGTAGAAACTGTGGTTAAGACAAAACAATATCAACATGATCAATGTCTCTAGCATAACCTTAGAGACTGAGTGTATTTTATGTTTGCAAAATCTTCTTGATTAAAATGAAGGAAGTTGGTTGTCTAAATGAGTGTTATCTCGATCAGTATAAGAGCATATGTACTAGGATAATCATCGAGTTAGTAGAAACCATTCTTTATTTATTGAAGGTTAATTCCGCTACTAAAAAATTAAGGTGGTGTTAATACTAAAATTGTTTTGTGTATCTCCAGAGTGGTGGTGCATTACTCTGTATTTAATTTTTTAGAATGAGGATTTGATGGTAATCCGTGTTGTAAGAATATAGGAAAGGTAGGTACCCTTCAAGAGGCTAGTAGTGAAAATGGTAATTAATCTAGGTACCTAACCAAAGAGTATCATGTGTTTACTTCTAATCTATTCCTAGCATACATATTTATTTTAATAGCTAAAGGATTACATTCTACTGTTTTTAAGGTCTAACCAAAGGGATCCCCTTTGGTTAGCTTACTTGTATACTAAATAGCTTATTTTAATTGTTAAAAATAGTATTTTTATATTTAGTAGGCTAATAACTTATCTTGTTGTATGTATAGGTGTATTATGGGGTTTCGCAGCAGGATTGTGATACGAATTCTACAGGTGTTTCTTATCAGACATTAAAGTTTTATTGTCTAAATATCCGCAGTCATCTGACCAGTCGGTTAGACGATAAATTTTCTTGAATGAAAAGAACTCCTTGTCCCAAATATTGTATTATGATACAATTTAGGTTAGTTTTATGAAATTGATGACCAATTTTTGAATCTGCAAAAAAAATAAAAAACTTGGTGAACAAAAGTTTCAAAATTGACTTGAGAACTTTTATATGCACGTGGATGTTGTAAGTATACCCTTAGAGATTTTTTATTTTACATATTTTCCCAAAGTTAGGCATATTTAAATTACAATATATATTATAGTAAACAACTATATTTATGATACATTTTTAATAAAAATAAAGTAAAATAAACTATACTATCTTACAACCGTGCATTTTACCGTACGAATTAAACACCACCCTAATGTTACGACATTAATTAATTGCTGAATATGTACTTGATCAGTTTGGTACTTTGGTTACGTAAGTGGATATACTAATAGTAGCAGGGCCGGCCCGAGGCGGGCAGCGTCTGGACTCAATAATTTTAGGAGCATATTTTTAAAATAAAAATTAGTATATAGGTATATTATATTATTAAAATTTATAAAATCAATAATTTCACAACATATAAATTAATAATTTTAAAAATATATATTATTATAGGATTTATAAAACTAAAAATAAATAGTAGTTACATATGTGTATATATAATATATATGTAGCCGTATATTTAATGAGAAACTCTCTTATTTTAGTAAGAGAAGAACCAAAAATATATATGTATGTATGCATTCTAAAAAAATAGATAAATCATTATTAAAAAAATAAACAAAGTTGAACTAGTATTCAATTTTATATATATATATATATATATCAACAATGTTAATCTACTAATTTATGATTAGTGGCAATATTGTGCAAAGATTGAAAAATCTAATGAGGTAAAATATTGTCTTTAACTTATATTGTATGACTCAATATTCATATAAACATATATATTTTGTCTTTCTTTTGATGTAAAAATTTATTATTTTTCAAATTTTAAGTGAGAATTTTGAATTCAAGCTATCTATTTCAGGTGTTATTATTTCTTTATAAGTCAATTGTTTGAGTTTTGGTTTATATGATGTTACTTAAAAAACAATTATTTGGATGTGAAAAGCGGAAAAAACAAATTGATCAAGTTAAAAGAGTTATGAATAATTTTAAAAAAGTAAACTTTTCTAGGAAACTTGATAAAAAATTGATGGAAATAAGTGAAAATTTAAAAAAATTTACCGTAAAATTTTATTATATTATATGATTTTCTTATACTTATGTTGAAAAAAAAATTAGGGGTCCGTTTAAATTTTCGTCCCGGGAACTCCGATAACTCAGGAACGGCATTGAACGGTAGTAGTATATAGTAGTAATAAATTGGTTAATTGTTGGGAGTTGTCCCGCATCGGTTGTGGGAGAGGTAGTTTTAGTATGAGTTTTTTTAGAGTGTGCTCAAATACAAATTCGTACGGATTTGACCCAAAATTGACAATATCATACTATTCCACATTTAAGGACCCAACAAGGTAGAGTTGCATGCAGATTCCTAGAGTAGCCTCGATCTAGCTAGAGTCTGTATCAGCTAATGCATGCACAACTCGTGTCCAGGAGTGGGAGTGACACATGTCCATGATATAAGAAACGTGGCACCCTATCTCAACTCCATATATTACGTATACAAAATATTTACTCTTATAAATATATATGTGGGAGTGATTACAGTTGATATAGTAATAACTAGCTAGCAAACGTCAACTCGATCTCATCATATATAGGTTTAGATTATAGAAAAGCTAATCTGAAAGCAGTAGCTTGTGTTAATGGCTCCGACAGAGAACTCAACTAGGGGTGAAAATGAAAGGGGAAAGAACGGCATGAAGAAAGGCGGGGCTTTTGTGACGTTCTTGGCAGGTGCGGGTGACTATGTAAAAGGGGTTATAGGATTGGCCAAAGGTATAAGAAAGGTCAAGTCGGTGTACCCGCTTGTAGTGGCAGTGTCACCTGATGTTCCGGCTGAGCATCGTGCCTTACTGGCAGATCAAGGTTGCATTATCAAAGCTATCGATTGGGTTCATCCACCACAACTCAATCATAATCGAATGGAGTGGGCTCATGAGCACTTTTCTGTCAACTACTCTAAGCTTCGTATTTTCCAGGCAATTAATTAATATATTATTTATTTTCTGGTTAACTTTTAATTACTGATGATATACTCATTGATTATTAATGTACGTTTTGGTCATGTGTATACATGATGCATGTGCAGTTTGAGGAGTACAGTAAGATGATATATCTGGACGGGGACGTACAAATGTACGGCAACTGCGACGAACTATTTGAATTACCCGACGGCTATATCTACGGGGTCATGGACTGTTTCTGTGAATGGTATCATTCCCCTCAGTACAAAATTGGATATTGTCAACAGTGCCCTGAGAGGGTGATGTGGCCGCCTCAGATGGGCCCCCCTCCTTCTTCTTACTTCAACGCTGGCATGTTCGTGTTTGAGCCCAGTCAACCTATTTACGATCACCTTGTGGAAACTATGAAACACACTCCTCCTACCCCTTTTGCTGAACAGGTGTGTGTTGTTAATGTTTTTAATTCAGTTCAGTTATTAGATATATGAGATTTATTTGTGACGTACGTGTAATTTATACTTGCTGCTGCTGCTGCTGCTGCTGCTGCTTAAGTAGGACTTGTTGAACCAAGTTTTCCGTGACGTCTACAAACCTGTTTCTCCCATGTACAATCTAATGCTACCAATGCTTTGGCATCATCCAGATAAAGTAGATGTCACTTGTGCCAAAGTTGTTCACTTTTGTGCTAATGTAAAGTTTTTAACTTAATTTTGCAACTGTATTAATTATGATGATATATATATATATATATATATATGCCACGAAGTTGTTGATCGACTTTTGTACTAGTGCAAGTACATAAATATTTAGTGATCGATGTTTGTGGGGGTGTGTACGTGTAGGGTTCCAAGCCTTGGAGATACACAGGAAAGGAGGATAATATGACAAGGGAAGATGTGAAGATGCTAATGAACAAGTGGTGGGACATCTACAATGATACTTCCTTGGATTTCAAGAAGCCGAATGAATTGCCTCGCTCCTGTTCAGGGGCTCTACAGTCCTAATACCAGTGACGGAGGCAGGGGGGTCCCTGGCCCCTCCTAGAATTTTGATAATTTTTGCTCATATATGTATATTAGGTGGTTTTGAAATGATGAGCAACAATCTATCTGCGTAATGAGCTAAGCTGCTAGCTTCTGCTCGATCTAAAAGGCCTTGCCTATTTAGCATTCGTAATGTCTCAAAATGTAATCTTGTACAAAATGGAATAAAACTTTGCAGCATATATCTAAGCCCAACCATTCGGCATTCTTTTTCTTTAGACGTAATTGTATTTTGCATCTTAATGGTTTGGACTAAAGACACTTTAATACTCATATTTTAGATAATTGCACAATGTATCCCATAACTATTTTGAGTGCCGCACTTTGTACTATTTCCATCAAAATGGGTAGTTTAGGAAATTAAAAATATTTAATTATAATCAGAGTTTTATTTGAGGTTTTTGACCCTCTAAAACATAATGTATCCCATAATAAGGCTCAAATTTTTCGGGATTATAACGAAATTGGAATTAAATAAAACATACGCTTAATGAATTTGTAAAAAAAAAATTATCCTGGAAAATTTTTAAAAATGAAAGTTGTAGAGAACGAAAAGATTTTTTTAAAACAATAAAGTTCAAAAATTTTGGGGGAATCAAATAAAACAACGCTTAATAAATTTGTAAATTAAAAAATTATTTCTAATTTTTTTATTATTATTTTGAGAATAGTTCAAAATATAATATGAGAATAGTTCAAAATATAATATGAGAAAACATCATGAATGAAAGTTATAAACAATTAAAAATAATTTCCGAATCATCAAAATTCATCTAAATCTGAACTGAATTGAATTTATTATGAATTTTACAAGATTACTAAATTTGCAATTTATCAAAAAAATTATAAAAAATTTGAAAATTTTGAAATTTATTGTTTTGAAAAGATATTTTAGTCCTCTACAACTTTCGTTATTTAATTTTTTCTAAAAACTATCGTTTAGAGGGTCAAGAACCTCAAATAAAGGTCTTATTATAATTAAATATTTTTAATTTCCTAAACTATCCCTAACATTTTAACGGAAAGGATGCAAAGTGCATCATCCAAAATAGTTATTGGATGTATTGTGCAACTATGTAATGTATGGTACTAAAATGATATTGGTCCAAATCATTGGAATACAAAATGTAATTAACTCCTTTCTTTACTTAATAATCCTTTTAATTGAATCATCTTTCTCGTACATATGACATTTCACATCTTTGTCATTACACATTTTATTAGGATTGGCCTTTTCTCATTCTACCCAGATCGATATTTTTAGGTACTCTTTCCTCCTTTTTCTCTAATCACCGAAACAGATAACTGTTATTTGTTCCCTACAAATTGAAGTGACCAAATCAACACATGCAATCTCCCATTCGCCCATTAACTTTTTCTACAATTCGAGTTCAATTAAAAGGAAAGGGCCGAGTGACTGGCTATAAATATAAGCCCAGTACTAGTTTTGGGCCATTGCTTAGAACAAGAAAGAAATATTTTATATAGTCCATTGACCTTGTTTTTCATGTAATGACTCATTTTGCACATAATTTAGGTGTTTTAACTCATTCATTTTGTTTGTTTTAATTTAGTTGTTTTAAATCCTTTAATTTGTTTTGTTTGTTTTCATTTTTTTTCAATAATCTTCCTTTTTAGGTAAGGGTTTCTATCCATTTAGTTTGTTTGGTTTGTTTCTTTAGATCTAAATTATTGGAGCTTTAGGTTTTTCTTTCATTTTTTATTCAACCGGAGCTTATTAGATGCGAGAGTGGATCAATTATCTTTTATTGTGATTTAGTTTTCCAAATCTAAGAATTTTGTTTGAAATTTCAGTTTGTTTGCTCTCCTTGGTGAGAGGGTATATGTTCTCGTCTTTATTGTGAGTATTGGTTCTGATTTAGTAATGAAAATTTGTATTGAATTGCATTTATCGTCGATAGTTCAAACGAGTTGTGGCGAAACAGGTACATGTAAATATATCATCTTCAACGTATCGTTTGATTGTCTCCACATGAAAACTGACGATTTGATCCATTTTATGTTTGTTCGACTCAATCATTTTTGTAAATGCCGCATGTTTTTTCATTATTGAATTAAAACCATTTTTCTTAAAAAAAACTCATTCATTTAAGATAGCGTTGTTTTCCTTTCACTTGTCGAGGTCATGAATGTTTATAAATTTCGTAGATCTCAAATGGTAGATATACGTTGGTAGTCCGGTAGCAAGACCGTTCTCTCGATTAATCTTCAGTACGACGGAAAAAACTCGGATTTAGGTTTGGTTCAGATAAAAATCCGGTTTAATCTAGATTAAAAATTATTTCTTCTATAATTAATAATAAGTTTTTTTTAATTATTTCATAATACACATTCAATATTTGTTTCTGATATAATTTTAAAACTTCTTTTTTATTAAAATATTGATATTAATATTAATAATTAATGTAAAAATAATTATCATTCAAGTTATACATTAAAATTTAACTATTACAATTTTTTTAGCTAAGTTAATATATTTTATAGAATAAGATAAGGGTGGAGTCAAGCTCCACCAAGTCTCCAAATGAGGAAGTTCGAGTTACAAGCTTAAAGAGCTACCAAATTTAGAGATGGTGCAGCATCAGCTAACACCAAAAAACATCCACATTACAAGAACCTAAATGGTTGAATCAACACAGTCAACAAACAACAAAGACATGAGTTAGGCATTTGTATACAACATCCTTCGCCTTTTAGCTGCGTTCCAATGGCCAAAACGGTCATATTTGCTTGAAGGCAATCCAAAGACCACCACAAGAGTTGGTGGTTCATCATCATCTTCAGCATTCAAAGGTTTTGGTGCAACTTCTTCTTCTATCACTTGTTGAGCAACGCCCTTGCCTTTGTCCATCCCACGCTTAGTACGTTCATGTCTTCCTTCGAAAGCTGTGTTAGAGTCCACATCTAGAACCACCTCTTTACCTTCGCCTTTACCTGTTACCTTATTCGTTGTTCTAAGTCTTCTCTTGTAAACCATACTAGCCTCAATTTCTCTGTCTTTTTATTCAGGAGACTGGTGCAATGATGGTTCATTATAAGCCTGAAATTCGTCCGTATGAGGGATAACAGGGCAAGGAACATGGCCTCTACTTAGGCAAGGTTTCCTAAATGGTAGGATATCCAGAAAAATAGGGCAAGAGGCACCAAAGTGTTCATTAGAAAAGCACATGGAACACAGATTATCTAGATTAAGATACTTGACAAGAACTCGATTTTAGAAACGACTAGTATGGCCAGACAGAGGGACAAGCACAACTATGAGTTTGGCACTTAATGCATCAATTTCAACCAAAACAAAGGTTTTATGGGTAGGATACATACTTTGTACATTTCTCCAGGTTTGTTCAGAAAACGCTTTTGGCTCTCCAATGGCAGTGCAAATGGCACAAATGTCTTCCACAGACCAATAGGTGAAAGGAACATTGGAGAAGGAAACCCAAACATTATATTTAACCACAGGTGAATGACTATGGACATGTTCATACCAAGGGTTCAAGTACAACTGAAATTCCCATATCTCGAAGTAGTTAAACCTAAGAACTTTCTTGTAAGATTCATAAGTGTCAAACATCAAAACACAGTTACCATTATAATGTTTATGGGCCTTAATGAGACCTAAGTCAACATAGTTCTTGAGGAGGGTATCATGGATAACTTGAAAACTTAAATCATTAGTAGATTCAAAGTAACCTAAACAAAAATTTCTCCAAACTTTCTGAGACATAGCAAATAAATCATTTGAGGGCTTTTAGCTTACTTGTCCACTTGACTTGAAAAGAACTGTCTCCGGGTGTGGTCTGATTGCTTCACAGCTAACCTTGGCTTCGTTCAAACCTTGTAAATCAAAGTGTCTATGAGTTTTGAAGTCCTCGCGAGGGTTTGACTGTCCATCAGGAGGGGAAGAGCCAGCTGCCCGATCGAGTTACAACCAAATTCCGTTAAAGATGGATGATTGTTTAAATATATTTGAGACTAAGTTTGCAGGTTTTTAGATAATAAGAGACTTGTCTCTAGATTCGTGAACATATCGTAAGTTTTGGGTTCCATTTTAATATGAATCATTTTGATGATTATCCAAACACTATTTTTTACATAATTAAATGAATACATATGATGTAAAAACAAATTAACTAAAGATTATTCAAATTTATATTTTAAAGATGAAAAAATAAAAAGAAATTAGGCTATTAGTCATTTATGGTATAACATAATAATAATAATAATAAATAAATAAATAAATAAACTGATCATGTATTATATCACCTACCTTTCTCTTAGAAATACTATATTAAAATAAACATTTTCTAATTTTAACTTATATACGGAATTTAAACATTTTCTAATTTTAACTTATATATGGAATTTAAACTTGTCGGAGTTGCATGAAGAACGGTGAAAATATCTGTTCAAAGTAGGGGAGAGCGTGGGTCGGTTCGGTTCGGTTTTTAGTTAAAACCGGAACCGCATATCTTCGGTTTTAAAAATTGAAAACCGCAACCGAACCATCGGTTTCGGTTTCGGTTTTAAAAATACCGGTTCGGTTTTTATCGGTTCGGTTTCGGTTATAAAACCGGATAAAATAAAAATAAGAAAAAAAATACAATTTAGTTTTGTAATAGTCTAATTCAAATCGGAGCATTATTTATAAGAGGCCTGCTTAGCTCCGTTTTTAATAGTTACAAACCATACACATATTACAATAGTTAAATACATATAATTCAATTTTTCTAACCCAATTTAACAATGTCAGTGACTGAGAATGAATACATATATTACTTTGTTACACCTCCAACATTACCAATCTTGACTATAATGTAGTTTATATTCTATATTATATTATAGATGATTGTGAGTGACTTAAAAATATTATATTATATTATATTAAAAAATTTATATAAATTATATATATTTATTTATTTATTTACTTTAATAATCGGTTCGGTTCGGTTTTAACCTATAACCGAAACCGGAACCGGAAATCTCGGTTTTTAAAAATCAAAAACCGCAACCGCCGGTTCGGTTTCGGTTTCGGTTTTTTCGGTTCGGTTTTTGCCGGTTTCGGTTCGGTTTCGGTTTCAATTCGATTTTTTGCTCACCCCTAGTTCAAAGTGTTCAATACACGTGAAACAAGTGGAAGTACATTTCCAAGTTGAAATGAATAACGGTCAACGGATGCCCCTCCCGATCCGATTAAAATCTATTTGTGCGGAATAGGAATTTAGAATATTTTTTTAAACATAAAATAAAGACCGAGAAGATTATATAAAATTTTTGAAGACCAGGCAGAGACGTGTATTAGTATCTTGCCGCCCTTTTCAATGTTGAATTTAATAATAATAATAATAATAATATATTAAATAAAGTTTTAATATATATATATAATTTATTCGTATTATTATATTTTTAATTTTTTAAGTCATTTAATTATTTTAAAATTTTAAATTATGATATAAATTTATTTTTATCCTTTAAATATTAATTTAAGCTTATACTTAAATTATGGTCCTAAATTAGAAACTAATATTGTATTATAACTTTATTGAAAAATGTATAATAAAATATAATTTTTAATAAAAAAAGAATTCTTTGGGTCTGGGGATATGAAATAAAATAATTCTTATTCAAAAATTGAAGAGAATTTAAAGAATTAAATTGAAATTTGGAGATGGCGGGGATATTATTTGTATTTCCGTTCCCCGCCTGAAACTTAATGTGCATTTTTAAACTGATCGATAAAATATATTTACTCTGTTTTATTTTTCCGTCTCATTTCCTTTTTTTTTTATTCCAGAATGTTCATATTCATTTAAATATAATAAATTAAATATATATTTTTATAAATTTTATGGAAAATAATACCTTTTTTATAAATTTTAGTTTATTTAGTATAACTAAATAAAAGATGAGGTTGAACATAAAAATTTAAATAAATAAAAAATGAAATTTTATTCATAAATAAATAAAATGAAAGAGAAGTGTAGAAGAATATTCCATACAATGTATAAACCAGGCAAAAAAAAATATCTGTGTACACGATTCTCGCGACCCTACGCGATAACCAAATTTAAGGCCAATATTTAATATTCAGAGAATCTGTATCGGGTCTACCAAAAGATTACATTTTTAATTCAGAATATATATGGTTAGAAATATAGCACTAATTTGATTATCGCGACTTGCACATCTATATATATACATTTAGTGATGCAGCACCGGCCATATTGAAACGTAAATGTATCGCCTACCACTCGCACTTTCAAACAAGTGCATAAACAATTAAAAACTCAGTAGGGCTCAACGATATTATGACATCCGTGTCCACTACCTCATTTTTGCATATTTTCCATGTTGATAAGTTTCTTCCTCACAATTTCACGTACGTGAAGCCTCTGTCAAATAAAGAACGCCTAAAAAAAACACTAAATTAAAGAATAAAGATGTAGTCGCATTCATTATGTCAACTTGCATCGAGTATTACTCCCTCTATCTTATTCAATTATTAAATTTTCTTCTTTTGAATATCCTATCCAATTATTTATATTTTAAATTTTTTTAAAAATAATAAACTTTTATATTATAAATTTTATTTTCACCCACTACTTCTTTTTATATTTTCAAATCTATCAATTAAATATCAATTGACTCCACCACTTTACTCACTTTTTCTTCTCTTTCATTCACTTTTACTTCTCTTTTATAATACTTTATATAATTTTCTTAATTTACGTGCTCAACTCAAATGTAAACAATTAGGAGAGACGGAAGGAGTACTATTTATTTATATTTTAATGTTGGATAACGAAATAATATGATAAACGTGAAATATAAAATATAAAATTATTACTCATGTGTCTATATATATATATGTATATATATATATATATATAAAAGGAATCACAGTATTCGAAAAAGTCAAGATACTATCAAGAGGGTCCTTTCTTGAAGGGTGTAAATAATTTACCAATGGATTATCATATCGAAATCCCTATAAACATACTGTATATGGTTAATAATAATATCAATACCATATCAGCATATAATGTTAATTTATATACATACTGTATAATTTTGTTAGCTTTTTAGGAGTTCAGAACAATAAAATAAAATTATTCCATGAATTAACGAACCGACAACTTTCCCCCCTTTTGTTACGTTCCAACTTTGGAGTGTTCACTTTGGAAATGAAAATTCCTTACCTCATTTTTAGTTCTTGTGAAAAATAGGGGTTTTAGAAGTTAGATGAAAATATTATAAATATAATTTTTTATTTTTATTTTTATTTCGATATAAAACTTAAGAGCACGATATAAGTATATGTATAAAATAAATAAATACTTTTTATGTCCTAAATTATTTGACTTTTCTATATATTTTAATTTCAAAAATATGTCCATTAGTTCTATTTTAAAAGATTCTAAAAAACTAATATTTTAATTTTGTTTAAAAAAAAATTGAAAACTAATTTATAAAAATGAATAATTCAAAATGAAGGGAATAACACCATTTACATACACATCAAACTTAATTAACTTACTCCGTCCTCTACATTTTCAAAATAAAAATTTTCATTAAATTTAGAGGTAAATTTTTAAAACTATCCTTATATATCATTTTCAAATATTGACTCTTTTAAACTTTAATTGAAAATTCATTTTTTAAAATAATGATTAAAGGTATTGATATAAAAAATTATTAACTAATATATATATATATATATATATATATATTATTTAATATATGTATTTTTTTGAAAGCAATTAAACATGTAAACAAGAAGCAGGGAATAATTTATTGAGTTGGACCAAAAGTCAATAATCAATAAATTTTGGTAAACACGTAATGAATTGTAATATTGAATTTTAAACAAAAAAAAAAGTTAGCTGAGCCAATTCTAGTGACGTCAGGTTCTTCAAACTACTTTTAAGACTTTGAGTCGCCGTTTACTTGCAGACACCGATTTAGATTTATGTAGATAATTTAGGAGCAGTGTCATAGGAGTTGTGGGATATGATTAAATACATAATTACGGATCATTTTATATGATATTATCAAGGGACGTAAAACTATAATGCGGAAGCATACTAGTTCCATGATAACAAACATGATTAAACGTGAGACTCGATTTTTCACCGACTAGATTCGCCGACCAAAATCCTATTATGTTCTTTATACACAGCCTAAATTAGACCCCATTAACTAATGAGACTTATTATGGACTACTAAAAATTATTTTAAATTTTTTCTCAAATGATGTGTTATGATATATAACAAGTTTTGATATGTATATGCATGCAGGTTCCATTTATGTACGTGAGAGGGAAAAAATTAAGGATGACAACCGACAAGCATGCTAGATGGCGCTAGATTGTTACTAAGGCTACTGTGGAAAAAATTGCGTTTCACGGTGGCCACGTAATGCATTTTAAATTTATTAATTTTTTTCCCACAAAGTTATGATTGAACTGCATATGATAAATTTTGATATAATAAAATTATATTAAACCAAAATAGTAGTATTAAATTTATAAATATTATAAAATCAAATAATAATTTCAAAATATATATATGTGTATTATAATTCAAAACTTACTAATTTGTTATAATTCTAAATTCTCTTTTTTTCCCATTCACCACTAACAATATCAATGTCACCGATGTAGTTCAAGCAACCTACGACATCTATATAAGTATTAGTAATATTATGTAAATATTATAAAATACAATTTAAAATTATATATGTTTGTGTGTGACTTATAATATCTTATTTTAACAAAATACCTAACAGTATATTAGTGTAATTAACACATGCTTTAATTATATCGGGACATATGAACTCAAATCCATGTAGTGGTATATTGATGATTTCTTCTTCCAACTTTTTTGGGTCATTGTACGTAAAAAATTACTTTAAACTCACATTATAGTGGTCTATATCGGCTGCTACTTGCAACTACTTTTAAATTTTTAATGTTATATAATGACATTTCTTCCAAAATATGTTTGAATCGAAAAAGTAGATATTTTTAAATCGTTGCGTAGATAAGATTTTCCTATCATAAATTAAAACTTCAAAAAATTAGTACGAATGTAAATTTGTAATAAGTTAATAAATAACAAAAATTTATTAATCTTCTCATCAATTAAAATCATGTCAAGACTAAATTGATCGTCTGTTTATGTATTGATTGCATCCTACATCCTATATACTCTCACTCTTATCATCCAATCATCTCTATTGTTATATGGTTAATAATAATATCAATACCATATCAGCATATAATGTTAATTTATATACATACTGTATTATTTTGTTAGCTTTTTAGGAGTTCAGAACAATAAAATAAAATTATTCCATGAATCAACGAACCGACAACTTTTCCCCCTTTTGTTACGTTCCAACTTTGGAGTGTTCACTTTGGAAATGAAAATTCCTTACCTCATTTTTAGTTCTTGTGAAAAATAGGGGTTTTAGAAGTTAGATGAAAATATTATAAATATAATTTTTTATTTTTATTTTTCTTTCGATCTAAAACTTAAGAGCACGATATAAGTATATGTATAAAATAAATAAATACTTTTTCTGTGCTAAATTATTTGACTTTTCTATATATTTTAATTTCAAAAATATCTCCATTAGTTATATTTTAAAAGATTCTAAAAAACTAATATTTTAATTTTGTTTAAAAAATAAAATTTGAAAACTAATTTATAAAAATGAATAATTCAAAATGAAGGGAATAACACCATTTACATACACGTCAAACTTAATTAACTTACTCCGTCCTCTACATTTTCAAAATAAAAATTTTCATTAAATTATATGTTCAATTTTATTTTCAAAATAAATTTAGAGATAATTTTTTAAAACTATCCTTATATATCATTTTCAAATATTGACTCTTTTAAACTTTAACTGAATATTCATTTTTTAAAATAATGATTAAAGGTATTGATATAAAAAATTATTAACTAATATATATATATATATTATTTAATATATGTATTTTTTTTAAAGCAATTAAACACGTAAACAAGAAGCAGGGAATAATTTATTGAGTTGGGCCGAAAGTCAATAATCAATAAATTTTGGAAAACACGTAATGAATTGTAATATTGAATTTTAAACAAAAAAAAGTTAGTTGAGCCAATTCTAGTGACGTCAGGTTCTTCAAACTACTTCCGAGACTTTGAGTCGCCGTTACTCGCCGACACCGATTTAGATTTATGTAGATAAGTTAGGAGCAGTGTCATAGGAGTTGTTGGATATAATTAAATACATAATTACGGATCATTTTATATGATATTATTAAGGGTAAGATATAAAACTATAGTGCGGAAGCATACTAGTTCTATCATATTCCTTCTGTCTCATTTAATTATATACACTTTTCTTTTTTGAATGTTCCTCTCATTTGTATACATTCCAAAAATAGTAAAGTTTTAATAATAAAAAACACTATTACACTCATTAACTTTCCTCCACTATCTCAAATTCATAATATAAAAATACTATTACACCCACTACTTTCCTCCACTATCTCAAATTTATTATTAAATATTAATAGATCTCACCACTTTACCCACTTTTCATCTAACCTTACTAATTTTTTAATGGATGCATTGGTCTCCGTGTCCATGAGAAGTGTATACTTCTCAATGGGACGGAGGGAGTAATAAACATGATTAAACGTGGGACTCGATTTTTAACGGACTAAATTCGCCGACCAAAACCCTATTATATTTTGTATACTGTCACCTAAATTACCCCATTCACTAATAAGGCTTAGTATGGATTACTAAAAATTATCCCAAAATTTTTCTCAAATTATGTAGTATGATATATAACAAGTTTTGATATGTATATGCATGCAGGTCCCATTTATGTACGTGAGAGGGAAAAAATTAAGGGTGACAACCGACAAGCATGCTAGATGGCGCTAGATTGTTACTAAGGCTACTGTGGAAAAAATTGCGTTTCACGGTGGCCACGTAATACATTTTAAATTTATTAAGGTTCATCATCTTTCTTGTATAGATTTTGATCAAACGACTGAACAAATTTTCCCCACAAAGTTACATTACTGGTGACTGAACTGCATATGATAAAATTTAATATAACAAAATTATATTAAATCAAAATAGTAGTATTAAATTTATAAATATTATAAAATCAAATAATAATTTCAAAATATATATGTGTTTTAAAATTCACAACTTACTAATTTGTTATGATCCTAAGATCTCTTCTTCTCCGTACATAGCTAACAATATCAATGCTACAAATATAGGTCAAGCAACTCACGACATCTAGATAAATATTATTAATATTATGTAAATATTGAAGAATGTTCCAAGGGACGAGAATGTATGATTATGTAACCATGGGCCAGAGTCTGTCGCACTTGTGCGGTTAACCTGATTCACCTGGGTTTGCAGGCTATTGCGTGAGCCCGTGAGTTTACCTAGTGCGCACCCAAACGGGTTCTTACGGTACAAAAAAATATATTGAAGAATGTAATTTAAAATTATATGTTTGTGTGACTTATAATATATTATTCTAGCAAAATACCTGACAGTATATTAGTGTTATTAACACGTACTTCAATTATATCGGGACATATGAACTCAAATCCATGTAGTTGTATGTTGATGATTCTTTCTTCTAACTTTTTTGGGGTCGTTGTACGTAAAAACATAACTTTAAACTCACATGATACTGGTCTATATCGGCCGATACTTGCAACTACTTTTAAGTTTTTAATGCTATATAAAGACATTTCTTCCAAAATATGTTTGAATCCAAAAAGTAGATGTTTTTGAATCGTTGCATAAATAAGACTTCTATCATAAATTAAAGTATAAAAAAAATTGTACGAATGCATAATTGTAATAAATTAATAAATAACAAAAATTTATTAATCTTCTCATCAATTAAAATCATGTCAAGACTAAATTGATCGTCTGTTTGTCTATTGATTGTCTCCCACATCGTGCATACTCTCACTCTTATCATGCAATTGTCTCTATTGTTATTCAAAATATTCGAAATAGTGCAATTCATGATGTATTAGACGTTGAATGTAAATAATTTTGTGATAAATTTATTATAATTTATTTTTTGATACTTGATCTTTAATTTATTAATTTATATAAGTGATAGTCTATTATTTTTTAGATGGAAACACATTCAATTTAGGTAAAAGAATAAAATTGACTTTTTTTTATTATAGATACTGTATTTTTTAAAAATCAAAATAATTTTGATTTTTAACAATTTAGTGTCTTTTCTAAAATTTCTAATTATCTTATGTATAATAATCACTTTTATAAAATTTCGAAATTTATCTTATGAATATTAATAATTTACTTGATATTGATATTGATGTTGATTCTAGAATGGACATGTACAAAAATGGGATCTTTCTGATTTGGGTAATCTTTTAGCAAGTTCAGGATCTTTCTGGCTATGGTTGAATCAATTTTTTTATTTAAATATTAATATTTTAGGTTTTATAAATAATAATTAATCTTTTTGGAATGTGTTTTAAAATAATTTTATTTCTATCTAATATTTTTAAATATTTTAAAAATTAGAAAAAATACAATATAATTGAAATTTTATCCTATTTTTCTGAAAAATGACAATAAATTTAAATTGAACAAATTTAATTCGGATCGGACTTTATTAAAACAAGATTTTATGTGAAATTAGATCAAATTTAAATTCGAAATTTTTTCATGACATGTTTAAGTTTAAAATCTTTTTTTTTAATTTGAACCATATATTTTTAAAAATATATATAGTTGATTAGTTCTTGGCCCATGTGCTAGATTGAACCTGAAATAGACCCTTTTGAATCAATTTTTTCCTCCATTTTTCAGATTGAATCGGATTTAGCCTAAACTATAATTTGTTTTAAGTTTTAACTAAACTCCTCATTTAGGTAATAAAAATTCTATATATGTTATCTGTTTTACCCATCATCTATGTAATTATATTATTCAAATTAAATCTTATTGTAATATCCCATATTTTTTTAGAATAATAAAATATATTAATAATAATAATAAAAGAATTAAAATCGGACAGAGATTATGAATTAAAATTGGATTAGAATAACAAATTTTTGAATATTGGTAGGATTTGAATCGTAGTATGTTTTGTTGTAAGGTTTTAAAACTCTATATATAGATTGAGATCTCTTCGTTCTTTTATATTTTTTTCAAGCCACCAAGAGTAAACAGTTATAAATTTCTCTCGACACAAATTTTGATTATTTTTGTTCGTCTTTGTTATTAAAATTCGTAGGATTTCTCATACGCAACTCAGCAATCTTGTAAAATTCGTAGTAAATTCATCGTAAGTCAGAATTTGTTGATTCTAGACTTTTTGGAAATATCTTTTCGTTCTCTACGATTTTCATGTTTTAAGTTTTTCCAGAAAACATCGTTTAGAGGGTCAAAAAGGTGAAATACTGATCTGGGCAGAGTTGGAGTTATGAAGAAATTCGACGTTTGAGATGTGATATTTTCGATTAGGTGTTAAGGATTCAATATATGTTCTAGGATGTTGTTAATTCTTGGTTTACAAGGTTGAAGTAAGTAAACTTTCGAAGCATCAGTTTATTTCGTAAATTTTATATTTATATGTATATAATTTTGTTATTAAATTGGATCATATATGCTAATTTATTGGATTAAATTATGAAGAAAAAAGTTATTTGAACTTCGAATTTTGAATTATGAAAGAGTATTTTAGAACCCTTCGCTTCGTATTGAACCGTTAGTAAATTGCGTATAATTCCGGAACTAGACTTTGGACCTTACTAGTGAGCACTTCTTTTGGGCCCTTCGGGAATGGTGCATTATTTTGGGCCTTAGTAAGGGTAGTGCGTTTATAAGCATTTGAACTTTTGGGTCGTGTCACCGGCTAATGTGTCCAAGCGTAAGGTGATAATTTGTCTAAAGAGTATGATTTAATTATTTTGAATTTGAAATTCGTTCTATCTGTTTGAATATGATTATGAAATATATATATGTTATACAAAACCTACTTGATCCTGCTAGTGTGTAGTTAGTTTTATTACTGGGCTGTGTAGCTCATTACATACAATTTCCAGGTTTGGTGTAAGAGAAGGATGGAGTACATCGGATTTCGAGGATCTTAGATTTTGAGTAGATAGGTTGTTGACTCGTCATTATTAGCTCTGATTTTGTAATAATAGTTTTTTAATAGAGATTTGGATTAATAATTGTATAATTTTGCTCGAATTAAGGGTCCGAAAAGGGCGGGCTTTTACACTTATACTGTACAAATATTAATATTTTTGAAAGTTTTATTAATTTTAGTTAGAGTCGATTATAATTTGCTGTGATTATGTTGATCAAAATAATAATAATAAATATAATTATTATGTATTAATGAATAAAGTAAATTATATAATAACCAAAATAAAGATAATACTATGAGTTCAAATTTTAAGTTTGTTTCATGCATATTTAGAAAATAGCATATTTAAAGTTTTATAAACCTCCAAAAGAAAAATTAGCAAAAAAAGTTTTATAAACAAATTTTGATTCTTAGCTTTTTGTGGAGTGAAAAACATTTTTGACAACATACTATTAATTGATTTACAAAGGGAAAATAAATTCATTCGTCCCTAAACTATTGGTGTTTTATTGTTTTAGTCCTTGAACTAAATATTCCAATATGCGGGTCCTTCAACTTTTGATTTTTCTGATTGAAGTCCTTCCGTCCAAATTTGACTTAACGGACGTTAGTCAACGCTGACGTGACAGTTACGTGAAAATCAAAAATTCACCGATTGAATTCAAATTTTGATATGTTAATCTACGAGTGATTACAAGAACACAGGTGGTAAAAGTTTTCGATTTCGAGTTCACTAACGTATAGAAATCTGTATGGAAAAAACTTATTATTTCGTGTTCTTGAAATTAAAGTGCAAACTTCTATACGTTAGTGAACTCGAAATCGAAAATTTTTACCACCTGTGTTCTTGTAATCACTCGTAGATTAACATATCAAAATTTGAATTCAATCGGTGAATTTTTGATTTTCACGTAACTGCCACGTCAGCGTTGACTAACGTCCGTTAAGTCAAATTTGGACGGAAGGACTTCAATGAGAAAAATCAAAAGTTGAAGGACCCGCATATTGGAATATTTAGTTCAAGGACTAAAACAATAAAACACCAATAGTTTAGGGACGAATGAATTTATTTTCCCATTTACAAAGTAATTTATAGAAAAGCTTTATTTTTTGTATAGGAGAGAAACTCAAAACCTATCGTTAATATTGTTACAGTAGTAAGTTACGAATAACCTGTAGACTGTAGTGTCTTTTCATACTAAATGTTGAAACAAAATGATAATATTACGGACATTTGTGTTGGGCCACAAGCAAGTTATAAATTTAGTCGGGGATGAGCAAAACCGGATATCCGGTCCGGTTTATGAAAATTGGACTGGATATGCGGTTTTTCGAATTGTTAAAATTATGATCCGATTCTGGATCCGGTTTAATCGGATATTCGGATATCCGATTAAATTGGATCGGAAATCAGATTTATCCGGATTCGAATTAATAATTTAAAATTTAGTTTAATTTATAAACAATTAATTTATATTATCATATTTTGATCAATTTTATTTAAATTTATAAAATATAAATTGATTATACTATTTTTAAAAACCAAAATATTATATTTTAATAGAAATTCTAAATAAATTTTTATAAGTTTTAACATTACACTACCTCTCGAATTCATAAATAAAGTATAAAAATAATATATATTAAAATTACACCTCCGTTTATTATATTTTTAATTGTTTTCTCACTTAATAATGTAACATAATAATTTATAATATTTTAAAATGGTTATTTTATTATTTATTATTTTTAAACTAATTTTGTATGTAAGTTTTCACTAATATAATCATATATTATTAGTTATAAAAATATATTTTTTTTAAAAAAAATAAAATCGGATCGGATCCGGATATCCGATTTTTACGAAAGTTGTGATCCAGATCCGAATCTATATGAAAAATCCGGATCAAATATCTGAATTTTCGAATTTTTAAAATCGAATACCGGACCAAAAATTAGAATATCCGGATTTCTGGACATATTTATGCTCACCCCTAATTATAGTACTCCTTCCGTCCCACCCATTTGTTTACATTTGGGTTGGGTACGGAGGATAAGAAAATTGTATAAAGTAGTATGAAATAAAAGGAAAAATGGATGAAAGAGAAGGAAAAGTGGGTAAAGTGGTGGAGTCAATTGATATTTAATTGATAGATTTGAAAAGGTGGTGTAAAGTAGTGGGTGATAGTAAATTTTATAATATAAAAGTTTACTATTTTTAGAAAGTTTTGAAATGTGAAGAATTGGATGAGACATCCAAAAAAGGAAAGGGTAAAGAATTGGATGAAATAGAGATGGAGTATGATATTGTTTATTTTGGCCAAGTTTTGTATTTAATCACACTTCAAAAAAATCTCATATTAATGAAATTAACTCCTTATATACAACATAATTATCACTTTTTTTTTGATAGAGCATAATTATCTCTTACTTCGATATAGGACTTTGTATTGACACTACTTAACAATTCTCTCTTAAAATAATAATTATAAATCTCGTGATCATTGTATCGTCACCATCATTCATGAGACACGTCGTCTGACCACATCACCGTATCAAGAAGACTTTCTGTATAAGACTCCACATATTGTTTTTCCCTATATTCATCGAAAACCATCTGCATCCAATAACAACATCCCGTTAGCGAAGGTCATGATCCAAACCTTTCAAATTTAAGATCTAATATTTTATAAAAAAATAAAACCTTTAAAATATAATATGCTTTGTTGTAAAAGACAACTACTAATCTCTCTTCAGTGACTTTCCAAACTAATTTTACACTAATTGGGTTAAAAACGTTTTTTTTATAAAAACCAATCAAAAATCAAATAAATCGGTCGAAAATCGGATTAATCGGTCAAAAAACGGGATTAATCAGTCAAAATTTTAAATATATATATATATATAATTTTATAATAAATTCAATTATTTAACTTGTAAGTTGGTTATCTCTTATTTTAAAATTTTTATTATATAATTATTTAAATCTATATTATATATAAAAAATTAATATTAAATTAATCAAATTAATTATTCCAATTGATCCCCGATTATCCAATTAATCTATGTTGGGTTCCCCAACCAACTAATTCCGATTCCCATTTTGTGTAACACTCATAATACGCAAATATTAGTCATTAATCTGTGTTGGGTTCCCCAACCAACTAATTCCGATTCCCATTTTGTGTAACACTCATAATACGCAAATATTATTGACTAATGGGCCGGGACTGGGGTAACCAATTAGAGATGATAACTTTGTACAGAGTCTGGATAAATGGGAGTAATATATTATTCCCCGGTCCTATTTACACGATTATTTTAATTTTTTATAGTAAAATTAATTAATTTTTAATTAAAAATTAAAAATTGTTCTTTTATAATTTAAAAAAAAATAAAAATTTTAAAGTAGATTATATATATATATATATATATATGAAATAATATAAAATATATTAATTTTTTTAATTATATATATTTTTAAATTATAATAAAAAATTAATTAATTTGAATGTGTTAAAAACAAAGTGTACATATTAATCTCGTCAATAGGGACGAGAGAGTATTAAATGTATCAAGTTTCACCGAAACATAAAATTAATACTCATATACCATGTCAAAGGTAAGAACACTAGATTAATGAAGTACTCCCAGCAAAGATAAGTCAAGGAAGACACGTGTAGAAAAAAGGGATAATATTAGTGTCGATGCTTTCGTATTTCCACAAGATAAAAGAAAACTGTTAATTTTCTCCAGAAGGTTGGAGTAGTAGTTAACAATTAATTAATACATTTATTATTATTATATTTGTAACTGGGCCAACATTTTCGTTATAAATAAAGGTGATCTTACCACCTTCCCTAACCAAGAAAAAGTACTCAGAATTAAAGGCAAATAGGTTTCAATATCCGGCTCTTCATTTGAAAGATACATATATATACATATATAAATATAACAAAATCAATGGCACCAGTACCGAGTCATCCAAATGGTAGCTATAGAATGTCCAAGGTTGCTGAAAAAGGCCAAAAGAAAGCTTTTGTGACGTTCTTGGGAGGTGGTGGTGATTATGTGAAAGGTGTGGTTGGACTAGCTAAGGGCCTAAGAAAAGTTAACTCAGCATACCCTCTCGTGGTGGCAGTTCTGCCTGATGTTCCCCAGGAGCACCGCCTTTTGATGGTCCAGAATGGTTGCATTCTTAAAGATATTGATTGGGTTCAACCACCAATATTAGACAAAACAATAGCCTGGGCTCATGAACATTTTGCCATCAACTACTCCAAGCTTCGTATTTTCGAGGTAAGCTTAACTTGTGGTATCAGTAATATTTGTCCCCACAGAGTCTATTGGTGAAATAAGTTATTATATTGGTTTTTACCTCAACAAAGTTCTAAAATTTTATTATGTACCTGAAAACTTATCAACTATACATGTACAGTGATTTTTTATATAAATGTTTTGTTAACTTTATATAAATAAAAACAAAAAAAAATAGTAAAACATTTTTCCCTTTCTGTTTTTATTTGGAAATATATAAAAAGTTGTTTTCAAAACTTAATTTATGAATAAAATTAAATATTAAGTTTTTGTTTCCCCGCATGCGGTAAAAAATTTATTTGAACATTTAGATGTTTGACCAACATATAGAAAAGCTACAACTAATGGACTAATGGGACCATCTATGCTACCACGCGGAACCACCCAAACCATTTATCCAACTAGCTAGTGTGGAAAATCCAAGGGTTGACATTCAAATATTCATTCAAGTTATTGATTAGCAAAATTATTTAGGGAAGGGGATAAGATAAGCAACAAGCCAACAATACTCAAGTATATATTATATTAATAATAATGATCATTAATTCTTGCTTTATCTAGACCTAATGCAATAATATACTGGTGCAGTTCGAGGAGTACAGCAGGATGGTATACTTTGATGGGGATATTCAAGTATACGACAACGTGGACGAACTGTTTGAATTACCAAATGGCCATCTGCATGGTGTTTTGGATTGTTTCTGTGAATGGCATCATTCCCCACAGTACAAGATTGGCTACTGCCAACAATGCCCTGATAGGGTTAAGTGGCCAGCCGAAATGGGACAGCCTCCATCCTCTTACTTCAATGCTGGAATGTTCGTTTTCGAGCCGAGCCGAGCTACTTACGATGATCTAATCAATACCATCAAGGCCACTCCTCCTTCGTCGTTTGCTGAACAGGTAGATTAATTCATTGATGAGAATATGAGATCAAGATATATACTACAGTACTACGAGTATTAGACTTGTCTATAATCTGTTTAGGTTTCATATATAACTTAATTAACTGAATGCTGTCGAAAAAAATATGTGCAGGACTTGTTGAACTTGTATTTTAGGGGCATTTTCAAGCCAATTCCTCCTGTTTACAATCTTTTAGTTCCAATGTTGTGGACTCATCCTGAAAATGTGGAGCTTGACAAAGTAAAAGTTGTTCATTTTTGTGCAAATGTAAGATACCTATGTTCCTGTAATTCTGTTCTTCTAATAATTGGAGTATTACTGTATATCGGACATAATTACTTGTACTTATTTGTGCTTTCCTAATGGCAGGGTTCTAAGCCGTGGAGATATACCGGAGAGGATAAAAATATGGACAGGGAAGATGTTAAAATGCTAGTGAAAAAATGGTGGGACATTTACAATGATGATTCATTCAGCTACAAGAAGCCATTGGCAGCGAATGTTGGAGGCAAGGGTGCTGCTTATCTAAATTTGGTACCTAATTAAGGACCTTTCAGAGAAGGAAAAGAGCGGCTTACGCCCTATGGCCCCTGGTGTAGTGAAAGTTCCTGTTTAATTCATAATGTTGTAACTTTTAGCATTGTAATAAGGCTAGTAGTTTTCTGCTTGCGGTGTATTTCAATTAATCCGTTGTATATGTTTATCTGTATATTTGTTCCATGTGTTCAATAATATTCGGAATTTATACATTTTATAGCAAGTAATTTTAATTTCATTTCAAATGATATGATTTGAGTTGTCATTTCAAATTCTCATATTTGTACAAATATTTAAATTCATTGTATTTCAAATCAATTCTAAATCCAAATTCTTATGATTATCCAAATAAGTCATTTGATCAAATTCAAAATTTCAAATGAACTCCTTATTCCCAAATATGCCATTAAAAAATCAAACTTAAAAATAAATAATCATTAGAAAAAGGAAAAGTAATGAGGCCGACAGTCATGGACTCATTTCAAGTCCTAGAAGCTTTATAATGATTTTATGTTGGGACGACAGAAATTGTAAAAATATTACACCAAAATTTTGATTTTGATTTGGTTCTCGGATCCTACTGATAATCGCTGATTTTCTTTTGAATAACCGAAAGTTGTAAACAAATTACACCAGAATTTAGATTTTGAGTTGGTTCCCGGATCATACTGAAAATGGCTGATTTTTTTTACAATAGATACAATATCACAAGAATTGTATCGAAATATAATAGTTGGAGTAAGAAGTTCATTTCATTCAAAAACGTTATTATCTAACCGTCGGACATGTAAAGATTATCGGAGAAAAATTTAAATAATAGATGTTTAATGTCTGAGAAGAAAACACTCATATCGAATATCCTATCCAAGCATCCTGAAAATAAATAAACAACTAAGGTTCCGAGCGTGTAGCTGAGTTGGTGATATTATTGGTTATTGACCAAAACAACCAAGGTTCGATTCACGGGTCTGGCATGATACCGATATCCTTTCGTCTTATATACGAGAAAGCGTTGTTATAAAAGGCTTTGTGTGGGATTGTTATACATAATTGTGGTAAAAAAAAGAGTTGTTTACTGAAATTAGATAAATGTTTGATAGTATAGTTAAACCTTGATAAATGAATATGCTCGAGATCAAATATATTAGCGACCATCTCGTCCGTCGTTAAAACCTAACATCAACGATGGTTTTCCGCGACAAAAAGAATTTATTGCAAACAAAGTTTAGCGACCACCACGGTTGCTGATCGGTCGTGAATTTGAATTTTTTATCCGGGAAAAATTAGCCCTCGTTTTTTAGTGACCAACATATATCTGCGACTGAAGTCGGTAGCGAATAAGCCACATCAGCTACTTATCAACAACCGCCGTCTCTAACCAGTCGCCACCGAATTTTTAAAAAAAATTTTGGCACGAAATTTTGCGCATTATTTTCCGTGACTATTTTCCGACGCCAAAAATTCCCCATCATTAATTTTATCGATCGAAGTCAGTCACTGCTGAACTCAAATATTTTAATTTCTTTTATCTATAGATTAAAGTAATAACTTATCTGGATAATTGGTAATTAATTGAAATTAATTGGTGAAGATATTTTGTAACTAATTGGAGTAATTTAATTTAATAAATAATATTTTATTATCTTATTTCACCATAAGTTATACTGTCACAAAATTAAAAAAATACCACACATCATTAGAAAATGTGATTTGGTAATTAGGTGATAAAATATCAATTTATATCGAAGGATTCAAGGCGATTTTCATATATAATATATTGCTTATATATTAAATTTGTTTAGTTTATTAATTAATTTTGACCGATTTAATTGATTAATTTAGTGTCTCATCCGATATTTGACCGTTTGAAAAACCAAACCTTCTTCGGTCTCCATTTGTACTTAATCGAGATTTAGAGCACGTCCGATTGCCGATTAATAACCAATTACTCTTTAGTCTTGTATAAGAAATTGATTAATCATATTTATATACACTATTATTTAAGTAAATATATTTTTATTAATATTTGATATAGAATTTTTATATTAATTTTTCTTAGACTTTGAAACTTATATTAACACATATATACTCCCTCCGTCCCAAATTAAACTGTCTTGTTTGATTTTTTATGGTCAATTTAACTCAACTTTGACTGAGAATTAAAAATTATTCTTTTGTAATGTTAAAAAATTGAAAAATACATTTTAAAATAAATTAGATATATTTTTCGATGAAATATTTTTATAATTTTTCCAATTATATATTATATGTAATTTTCAGTCAAAATTATGTTAATTTGACCACAGAAAAATCAAACAAAACAGTTAATTTGGGACGGAGGGAGTATAATATATATTTTACGATTATAGTTCTTTGTATTATTAACTAAAAATATATATACGGGAAGAAAAATTATGTTTACGCCAATAACATTGAAGCATATAATATGATATAACTAAAAATTATGTTAACTAAAATACAAAAAGATTTATGTTTTTGTTATAATATTGATTATTAATGTTTAGAATTTAATTCACCTTAACGAGGATGCAAAGACTTAATTTGATAAGTTAAAGCTATAAGAATAATCGTCAATGAGATAATTATTACTAAGTCGGTTCTAGATTATCCATTATCTTAGGCCCCCGTTTGGGAGTGCTGTTGAAAACTGATGTGCTGTGAGAAAAAGTGCTGGTGGAAAAAATGCTGTCAGAAAAATCAGATGACTGTTTGGTAATTTTTTTATTTATGCATATTTTGAGATATAATATATAAAAATAATATTTTTGAGAATGTTTGATGATGAAACTGATAACTACTTCTTGCAAAAACTGAAAACAGCTTTTTCCAAAAGCATGGGGGGACATGCTTTTGTTAACATCAACTTTTAGACTAAAAACGCTTTTCCAGACAACAGTTTTTAGAATTTACCAAACACCATTCTGACAGTTTTTCAACAAAAAGCTGTTGTAACAGTCTGTAATAGCAATACCAAACGGGGACTTAGTTGGTTGACAAACTCTCTATAAACAGAGCCCCAGCCTCGTAACAAAAAGGTAACATGTACTTCATTAATACACATAAGTTTAAATTTCCCTCACTCTCTTTTCCTTTTATACGATCTTAATAATAGTAATCAAATATTTTATAATATGTTATCAGTACGAGTCTCTATCTAACTTAAACTTGTTTAAAGAAGCATGTATGATCTAACTTTAATTATTTTATTTTATTTCATTGTTTATAAATTTATTTATATTATCTATCATTATAAAAATGGCCATGTCGTCAAGTATTACTATAAAAATGGTTCTGCCGTCAACTATTACTATAAAGACGACTCTCCCGTCAACTATTATTCAAAAGTTCAATGGTCGGCTATGCCGCCGTAACTTTTGTACTAAACTATTTCAAAATTTCAACGGTCGGCTATGCCGTCGTAACTTTTGCACTAAATTATATTATATATATTAATATATATGCTTTATTAATTATTTAAAATTTGATGTGTTATATTATATTATATTATATTTTAAATATTTACCTGAATGACAAATCTTGCAAAATTAGAGTTTGTTACACTGAATGTTTCTGAGAATAATTATCTGTCATGGATGCTCGATGCAGAATTACATCTTAGTGCAAACGTGTTAAAAATATATTAATGAGCCCGGAAAAACCCCAATTATCGAATAAAATACAAAAACTATTATATTTCTTAGACATCATACCCACGAAAATTTAAAATCAGAATATCTAACAATTAAAAATCTGTTCACTCTTTGGAATAATCTCAAAGATAGATTTAATCATTCAACTTCTGAATAAACTCACATTAATAATCAAGGGGGAGTGTTATAATATTGATTATTAATGTTTAGAAGTCAATTCACCTTAACAAGGAAACAAAAACTTAGTTTGATAAGTTAAAGCTATAAGAATAATTGTCGATGAGATAATTATTACTAAGTCGATTCTAGATTATCCATCATCTTAGTGAGTTGACAAGCTCCATAAATAGAGCCCCGGCCTTGTAACAAAGATGTAACATGTACTATCATTAATACACACAAACAAACAAGACAGTTTATATATATATATATATATATATATATATATATATATATATATATATATATATATATATATATATATATATATATATATCAAGGTAAATTGCCCTCACTCTCTTTTCCTTTTATACGATCTTATTAATAGTAACTAACTATTTTATAACAGTTTTATTATTATATAATAGTATAGATATTTCAAAAAGTCCAAAAATATTTGGACTCAGAATAAGAGCTAACTCATAATCATTTGGACAAACTCATTGTTGTCCACTTGGTTAAGGATTTGTTTGATGATGCTGAGCCGAAAGAATTTTTTTTATATTTTCTTGAAGATAGAAGGGTGATGAAATTAGCTGAAGAAGACTCAGCTCACAAATCTTCTAAAGAATTGGAGTATGTGCTTTATTTGTTGAATGAAGAAGATGAAGTTACCACAAGGTGTATAGGATCTATTAAAGGAGTGATCATGGGAGTAAAGAAGAATGAAAGGATGTTAATGATAAACTCTGATGGACAGTACATACCAAGATATATGCTTAAAGTTGGAACTGAGAAGGAAATGAGTAAAATAAAGATGGTATTAGCAACTCCGACTTTAATGCTCAATCCTGATGGTCAGAGGGTTTGATGTATTGCTCTAAATGAAAGTTTTGACAGAACTTCAACATACAACTTAAGAGCTGCAATATTTTAGATGGATGGTTCAAATGATGAGATGAAGGGGTTAAAGGAAAATATGATAGAATTGTTAAGGACAGCTGAACAGAAACTACTTAAAGAGTTTCTGTCTGACAACTTTTCTTATCAAAAGATATGAAACAAGGTAAATAGTTAACACTTGATGCATTTGTCTACTAGTTTCTGACATCATCATTAGAATTTATGCTTTATTCTACAAAATATAAACTGGGGAAGATTGTTGAAGATAAAAAAATGACGCTGTTAGAGTTTATCACAATCAGAATCTATGTACATACACAGTTTTAGGATTACATTGATGTATCTTTCACATATTATTTTTCTCATAACCTAGCAGCTCTTAAGAACATCTGGTTTCTTGAGAGAGTTTTGTATTAAGTTTGTCAAAGTTAATACAAAAAGTAATTATTTTATTTACTTGTGTTCTAGTTTTTGATTGTTTGGTACTATTATATTCAACCCCCTATCTACAATAGTTTATTTACTGGGTAATATTACTTTTGTTAAATAAATACATATAGAGGTCGCCATAAAAATGAAAGTCGCCGGAATATAACACATATGGTATGAAAACTGATCGTTGGGAAATTGAGAAAAATGTGGTGAAGTTAGATTTGAAAAAGGTTTGCCAATTGACTGGAAAAATTAAATTAAAAAAGAAAAGGATTAAGTGGAATTGTGTGTGTGTGGGTGTATTTGATTTGTGTATTAAGAAAAGGTTCACTTTCTATTTTCTATTCTAATTTTATTTTTATTGGAGTATGACTTATATATATGTCATTATTTTATAGAGTGTCTTCTTATATAAAGTTCTGGACAGAACCCTTTCATTATAATGTATAATCACATAAGTAATTTTAAAACTAACCATATTTATATTTCATAACATTGAAAATTTTGATTTTAATATAAAATACTAATTATATATAATCTTTACAAAAAATTTAAGAGAATTTGTCAAATATACTACATTTAAAGATCATATTTGCAAAAATACAAACTCTGTTATTTTATTGCAAATTTACTATTTTTTAAAATTAAAAATAATTAATTCGCAAGAATACGGTTGTTAAATGCACCTACCTACTTACTCTCCTCTTTTTTCTCTTAGACTCTCTCTCTCTTTTCCTTCTTAGACTCACTGTCTCTCTCCACGTTCCATTCTCACTATCACTATCCTTCTTCGATCTCTTTCTCACTATCATTTCTTTATCGGTCATTTTCGTTGCAATCTTCAGATTTCGATTTATACAGGTGATTTTAATCTCATCTTATTTGAAATTATTGATTATGATATATATAGATATGGTTATATATATATATCAACCCTAAATTTTCAAATTTATTTTCTCTATTTCATGCAATTTATATAAGTTTTGTTGTATGATGTGTTTTAATTATCGTTTATATGTGTTTAATTGACATATTTTTGTTTTATTGATTATTTTATGTAATTTTGTAGCTTTTTTAGACTCAACATGGTTTATACGAGATTGTCTCTGCTTCTCGTTCTGCTTCGGAAGCCTCTGTCTCGCATTTGAAGCGTAAATTGAAGTTGGCTTCTAAGAAGATGAAAGACAAAAAAGAAGATGAAGGGTAAATTGAAGTGTGGATTCTTCAATTGTGGTTGAAAATATTGCAATTGATGTTGCTATTGTTGATGTTCAAAAAGGTTGTGAGAACGGAGAATTATTGTCTAAGAATGTATTTTTCTCTGGAAACAATGGAGAAACTATTTTGCTAGAGAGGGTGAGGTTGAAGTTATTTTGGTTGCAGCAAATGTTGCTCAACTTGCAGAGAAGGTTTTTCAATCTGAAGATAAGGTTACACAAGTGGTAGAAGATACAAAGAAGGTTGTTCAACCTGGAGAGAAGGTTGTACAAGTTGTAGAAGATGCTAAAATTGTTTCAAAGCCCGTTGAAGCAATTAGAAAGAAAGTTGCAGCAACTTCAAATAAGGATGCACATATTGTATTTGCACTAGAAGTGAAAAAGTTGGTGAGGTTAAAAAAGCAGCAACAAAGGTTGCCCAAGATGTAGAGCTTGAAAATGTTGCAGTTCATGTTGCACGTGAGGTGTCCAAACTTGATTTGCCTGATGTAGATGAAAGGTGTTTTTGAAAAAGCAATGGCTGATGCAACTTATTTTTATATTTTTCTGAAATATAATTGAAATTGCTTTTAGTTGTATTTTGATTTTAACCATACAACTCGTTAAGTAACATATTATTCAAACAAAAAATAATTATTTTTACTAAATTTTAAAGTTACATTTGTGGTTGCTTTCAATTGATTCTAGTTCCAAATATGGTTGCAAAGTTGCAAATCGTATTTTGGTAAAAAAAATTCAAAAAAAATATCGTATTTTTGTATTTTTTTTTAAAATCATATTTTTGCAAAATATTTTTTAAAAAGTCAATATTTTTTGCAAAAACAATTTATCCTTAGGTATTTTTGAAAAAACCCCAATATTTAATACTTAAAATTTAAGCGAAAATTTTAATTTTGAATTTGATTCTAATGTAGAATCATTCTGGACGATTTGATTCTACTATAGAATCGTTTATAATTATTTTTTCATGATTGTCAATAATTGTTTTAAAAAAAAATGTGTAACTTTGTTTTTGAATTATTTATATATGTATTTTAAAAATAAATTTAAAAATATATGCATCTATGGTGGTTTCTCTCTCGAACTCCATATAAAAGGTTCTGCTTGAATATTACTTTTATATATATATATATATATATATATATATATATATATATATATATATATATATATATATATATATATATATATATATGAAAGTCTTCTCAGTATTTATATTCTTTTGAACCGTTTAAGGTTGTTGTAAATCTCTCATATTATTGCATTTAATTTAAGGGATAAGATGAAAAAGTATTTTTCTATATCGCACCTATATAATAATTTCTTTTTTTAATCGTAATTATTCCAGAATTGATCGACTCAAATACAGTATATTACTCAAACAAATTCAAACATACAATTGTCAAAAGAGTAGATCCTAATTCCCAACTATTATCACTTAGAGATGGCAGAAGAACAATCCAGAAAAAGGGCATAAAAAATCAAATCAATCAAATCTGTGTACATAATTCTCTCATGATTGACCCCACCCAAGCACCAAACTGTTTGGCCAATATTTAACTTAGATGGAGTCAATTTATATTTTATAATATTTGTTGTTTAAACTTTTATATATTTTTAAAAGTATTTTGATTATATAACTATAATATAACTAATAGTATATTTCACACAAGTTTTATTCTAAAATAATAATTGTAATTATACACTAAAATACTTTAAAATATGTGATGAAAAATTAACAATTTAAAGAGAGAGTAGTTATTAGTTCAAGACTTCAAGTACTGTATATGCTAGGTACAGAATTTAACAAACTAGTTTCCAATCTTTATGTCTTCAATTCGACCAAATCTGATAATTATCTAGATTAGATTAGATATATAATAAGAAATTAATTTATATTAATAATAATTAAAAAATATTTTTAAAAATAATAATAATATGGAAATTATATTACAGAACATAGATTAAAAAAACATTACAGAATAAATAAGTGAAATAATAGGGAAAATTTATATACATATATATATATACACACACACATATACATCTCTAAATTAAAACGTGATTATATCGCAACTCAATTATATATTTATATATGGTAAAAAAATGCAGCACCGGCCAATTCAAAACATGAACATGTTGTCCACTTGTCCCACGCCTCACCCCGAACAGCCCCAAAACAATTATGAGTTACTCCCTCCATCACTTTTAGTTGTTCATTTTATTTTTGGTGTGGTCAAATTTATTCATATAATATAATATAATATAAATTGATTATAATTTAAATATAATATATAATTAAAAAAATTGAGATTTTATATTATTAAAAAATATATATAATCTATTTTAAAATATATTTTTAAGTTTTTAAAATTATAAAAGAATAATTTTCAATTTTTAGTCAATAATTAGTCAATTTGACCAGAAAAAAATCAAAATGAACAACCATTTAGGGATCGAAGAAGTATTTAAAAATTGAAAAATATATATATTTTTTAATTGAAAAATAACTTATAAAAAACCTCACACGGGACCATAATTGAGTAGGCTCACTGACATAGACATACGTGTGGACCGTTTGACTACCTCAGTCATGCAAAATTTGTTTATCACAAGTTCTCACAAAGCATAGATAGTTTTTTTTTTAATAAAGCGGTTGTATTATTATGCAAGTTGTCTTGTATATTTCGTTTTTCTCCGGCTACTTGGCTATCACCCTCCCCATGTCCTCCTATTTCTTATCCATTTGTAGATATCCGCATATATACACATATTATATACAAGTTTAAATTGTGTGGTAGAGGCTTTTTTATAATTTTTTAATATAATATTAATATTTATAGTATTTATTGTAATTTTTATATTAATAGTATAAAGTTTAAATATTTAAATACACTGTCTTACTTATTTTTTTATATACTTAGACTCCATTTAAAATTATTGTTGAAAACTGTTGTGCTATGAGAAAAAATGTTGCTGGTGGAGAAAGTATTGTAGGAAAATTAGATGACTGTTTGATAATTGTTTTCTGATTTGTGCCTATTTTGATATATAATATATAGAAATAGTGTTTTTGTGAAGGTTTGATGATGAAATTTATAGTTAATTCTGTAAAAATTGAAAAATAGTTTTTTCTAAAAACATGATGGACATATTTTCTCTAACAGCAGCTTTTAGGTCAAAAGCACTTTTACGGACAACGGTTTTTGAATTTTATCAAACACTTTTGGTCAAAGGTGTAATTTGTGGACACCCCAATCCGTATCACGCTAGACCGCCTGAGGCCCAATACGTGACATGTAAATCGAATTAACTGAGCGACAAGACCACACTGGTGGCACTTCAACCTAGAGTGTGAGAAAAATTCTCCATGTCCCCATGAACACCTTCGTAACAGTTTTTCAACAAAAAATTGTTATAACTATCTACAAGAGAAATATCAAACGAGGCCTCCTTAATTTTCTTCTCTTTTCATACACGTATGCATAATAGATATTTTTTTTGTACAAGTATTTTTATGTTATGATTTTCATTATTATGTCACTTATGTATAATAGGATATTAATGATGTTTTTTATGTATTATATTTGTTAGAATATAATATATGATCCCGTTAAGTCGAATCGGTAATACCTTTAATTTTATGATATATTATTTTGTTTCAATTGAATATTTTTTCAAAAAAATAATAGTTTCTTCATTTTTTTGGTAAATTTTACTTATAACCTTCTCTTTAATAAAATAAATATGTCGACTTTACTTTTAAATGAAGTATAAATTGAAGATATATATGTACTGCATTGGATTTCAGAATATATAATAAGAAGTATATGATGCAGAACATACATGTTCTACAATTAGTACTACATCTATATAAGAAGAACTTTTGTCAATATAGGCAAAAGTTATATGCAGAAACCAAAAATGAAGTACTAATTGGTGAACATATATAGATAAATACTCAAATAGAAATCAAGTCAAACCTAGACTCTAAAAACTAATCTAAATCACATATTCAATCTAATCTAAAACCCCTTACAAGCACCACACACAACTAAAATACCACACAATCCCATCTAATCCCCTATGTTTTTAATTTGATTTTTTCCGCCACTTTGTGAACCTTTTTTTAAATCTAACTTCACTACATTTTTCTCCATCTCCAAACGATCAGTTTGCATATCATATGTCCTATATTCCCACGACTTTCAATTTTTCAGCGACTTCTATATGTATTTATTTAACAAAATCGATGACTTTTGTGATTCTTATAATACAAATTAGTGCTTTTTATAGTACAAATTTGTGATTTATCTAATATAAATTAGTGATTGCATTTCGATCGGGTAACAAATGTGATATAAATTTGTGATTAATTTTGAAATCTCCGGAATATAACACATATGGTATGCAAACTGATCGTTGGGAGATGGTGAAAAATGTGATGAAATTAGATTTGAAAAAAAGTTCGTCAATTGACGGGTAAATCAAATTAAAAACGAAGGAAATAAAGTTAGTTTCTAGTCAAAATTGGTTTCTATTAGAGTATACATAGAGAGAGTTTTACTCAAATCAGAAATAACTTAAATGAAAAATAGAAAATACCCGACCCATTTAACTAGTTTAAGAGCTCACATATACACACTTAACCTGGGCATACGTGGTCCAACCCAACAATCGACCCCCACCCCGCGCGTGACCCCTCCCCCGTGGCCAGTATGCTAATTTGTTAAATTACACTTAATAATTTATTTTTTTAATTTTAAATGATAAATATAATAGAATATATTTTTATTTCTCATTTAATCTATTTTCTATTTGAGTAGGTAGGACTATATAGAGTTGAGTTATATGAATGCCAACTTAAATTAGAGTCCCTAATACCACTCTAATAAAGATTATATTAAAAAATTAAAGGAGTGAATTAAATGACACAAATTAATACTTCAATCATTTAATGTTATTTCTAAAAAAAATATGTATGAAAATGAAAAATACATACATCAAATACACATTTCAAAAATTACATCACATTTACAAAACAATTATATTTTCATTTTCAAAATATAGTATTTTGTTTGCAGAACATATTGTATATATATACAGTACATACTGTTTGTACATAATAATGTACTACTTGCAGAACATAACATTTATATTTGCAGAATATAGTGCAGTACAAATATATATAGTATTAAATAAGTATATTGAGTGAAAAAATATAAAGTATTATACAAATTTATAAAATTCGAAATAATAAGTAAAATACATTTATATAGTTATGAATATACGCGGATTGTAGTGTAAAATACATTAAGTGAAAATAAATATAAAATATTATACCAATCTATAATGTAAACTAATACGTAGAATACATTTACATAGTTATGAATATATAAATTAATATTTATGTGTATTTATATGGTTTTATATTTAATTGTATACTGCATTTATGTGTGTATTAAAAGAAGAGGGATAAGAGGAAAAATAAATCTAACCCATCTATATTATTTTAATCTAACAATTATTATTCAGTCTCCGAGTCTCTGAATAAAAATATGGGTCTCCATATAACTTTGACCTTAAATATGAATATATTATGTAAATGTACAAATCAATCGATAAATGTATTAAAGAACAAATAATTGAAAGTTGATATTTATATTGATGCATAAAATGAAGTAGAATAATGTGTTTAGTGACTTTTTATGTTCTAAATGTGAAAGGCAGGGGAGTGAAGAGTTTTGAGGAATATATGTTACGACGGAAAAAACAATTAATTTCTATTTTATGAATGATAAACCCATTGTAATTTAGTACTTTTTGACAGATTTGTTTTAGGTTTTGTCGCAAAATAAAATTGGGACAAAATAAAATAATAAATTATTGTCTAAGCAGGAAATTAATAAATAAAATATTTAATTCGTGATTGAACAATTTCACCACAATATACTTTTTGGAAAATATATAATTTTTTTTATCGTTTATCAATTTTGCAATAAATTTTGTACTAACTTTTTTGTCGCAACAGGCCATTCTCTCCCCTCCTACTCAATGCAAATGAGAGTAGTTGGTTGATTTAGGGTCATATTTATTGACAACTACTCCATATTTATAAAAGTTTACTCTTAAACATTATATTTTACTTTTTAGTAAATAATATTTAAATTTTTATTAAAAAAATAATTAAAAAATGATTTGGGAATGTAGTTTTTTAAAGGGAGTAATTAAGTTAAAGTGACTCTAAAATTATATACTTCCTAGTAATTTCATAATGGAATTTAATACCTAGTAACTATAACTTCCTATGAAAATTACTTCTTATTTATTAGAGATGTCCTAAAGTCACTATATAATTTATAAAATGGGTGGTTGAATACAAATTAAAATTTCTCAGCTAAGTATTCAAACTGATGATAAACTTGAATCTTGAAATTTGAAAGATATAAAACTGATAAAATAAACACAACACATAATTTTATAATAACCGTTGGATTGAATGTTTTGGTTTGATTTATCTAGGTCTAAAAATTCAGCTTCTTTTTACAAAATTCGAAGTACAAATGTTCTTAAAATTTTGCTTCCTAGGTTATTGAACACTTTGTACCTACAAAAATGCAATTTGATGCAACTAAACTGAATGCAACTTTTTTTTTTGAAAAAAATTGAAGTTGCACGTAGTTGCATTTGAGGTTGGTTTTAGTTGTATCAGCTTGCATGCAAAACTATAATTTTGCAAAAAAAAATTTAAAAATTGTATTTTTGCAAAATAAAAAATAAAAAAACGTATTTTTGCAAAAAATAATAAAAAGTTTGGTATTTTTTTTAAAAGCCCTAAATTTTTATTGAATATTAGTTTTATCACGATTATACATTGTCATTAATTTTTTGTGCTTTAATTTTTGACATGATAATCTTATACATGCAACAATTGACTGACTATGGTGTGCTACATGAATTTGAGTTTATATGTCATGTATTTTGTTAAATTTTTATTGTTTATTATTTTTATTATAATTATACATTGTTTTTAATTTTTTATCTCATTATAATTAAAATATTATTATTCTTTAGTTTGTAATTCTTATATTATAATAGTACTATTACAAATTTAAATACTAGATATTATTTAACCCAAATTTTATTATATAAAATAATTTTATTTATTCAAATCATGTTTGGCACAGATTCTTGCTTGTATTTTGTATACTAGATTATACGGTTTTTGAATACATATTTATCAACTTAATATTAATATAAATATTTATATATCAATTTTTGGTTTGTGTAGTTGTATAGTAAAATTCTTTGCCGTTAGTATTTTTTATAATTAATAGCATGCATATTAAATTTTAATATAATTGCAATTTCAAATTTTTATTATTAATTTTAAAGATAATATTATAAATTTTAAATTTTAATATGTTGATTAGTTTCAAAACTTAATTCATGTAAATGTTTTTGTAATTATAAATATTAATTTTAAATATATCATTAATGAATATTGAACTTTAAATAGTAATTTGGATAAGATTTTTTGTACGATAAAATAATATATTTGCTTAGTACATATAGTGTAATTGTTATTATCTTTTTACATCATCGTATGATATTCATATTTTCTATTTTTTTTAAAGAAAAGTAAACAGTTAAAATTTTCAATACATTCCGCCTAGACAATTTAAGGGTTAGCCGTCATGTGCTTTGTTATTTTTATAATATTTTTTTATTTTACTTTAATTTATAATATTTTATAATATTTTTTTATTTATGTTCTATAATATATTTTTCTATTTTACTTTAATTTGTTATGTTTTGCAATTTTATTTTATGTCCTGTAATTTTATTTTTATATAATTGTATACCTTTTTGAACAAAAACTTTAATTTTGTGTCCTGTAATTTTATTTTTTATATAGAACATAAAATTTATACCTTTTTCTAAATAAAATATTTGTTGAATTCAAAAATATAGAAACAATATTTCATAACACAATTTCTAAGTAAATAAAATATATATTTTGTAAATATTTTCTCTTTAAAAAATTAAAATAAATAATTTGTGTTGTAACATTTTATTTTGTAAAACAATTATTGTGTAATCATAAAAAAAATGTTCTATGTTGTTTTAGTTGGGTGTAAAATCTTACAAATATTATAATTTTTAAAAGCACTAATAATAAATAAAAATTAATTTCACTAAACATTACTTTTACATAATATAATATCATTTTTATACTAAAACATTTTGAATTATAGTCTAAAACATATAAAATTTAAAATTTATAATATTTAAAAGTTTAAAACATATAAATTTTATGGGCTAATTAATATGTCTTCTGTAATTTTTATATATATAGAATATGTGTTCTGTATTTTTATATGTTATGTATTTTTAAATATTATGTAACGTAAAACTCGCTAGGATATGCGGTATTATTGAACCATACAAAGCAACAAGTAATGAAATTTGATTAAAAAATAAAAATAAAGTTTTGTAAGAATATTAATAAAAATAATTTTATAAAAGAACAACATGTTCGGTATTTTTTTGTATATTAATATGATTCAAAAACTAATATTTTAAAAAATAATTAATGTTTACCAAAATAGAGAAATATTATGTACCGTAGTTTGTATAATAAGTATTATTTGATTAAAAATAAAAATAGAGTTTTGTACAATATTAATAAAAATAATTTTGTAAAAGAGCAACTTCTTCTGTATTTTTTATATTAATATGATTCAAAAACTAATATTTTTAAAAATATTAATGTTTACCAAAAAAATAATATTACGTTCTATATAAATTAATATATTATATTCATAAGTAAGTTCTATACCAAATTAAAATAGTATATTATTTCATAAAAATAAAAATATAGTTTTGTAAAATTAATAAAAAAATCATGTATACTAATATGTTAAAACAATACGTTATGTATTTTTTATATTTTAATATGATAATAAAACTATTACTATAAGATTTTATATATTTTAAGTTTCGTAGATAATATTTATATTTTCTGAATTGAACATTCTTTAAAATAATATTTATCATTTTGTAAATAAATTTTATTTTTATAAAGTGAATATATTATGATATATATATATATATATATATATATATATATCAGCTTATATTATATAAAGTGAATATATTATGATATATATATATATATATATAAGTTTAGGAAGCTATCGTCTAGAGTTTACTCTATCAGAGAATATTTAATCAGAGTTTACTCTAACAGAAAATGCTCAAATCAGAGAATAAACAGCCGACAGAGTTTAACAATTAGAGTTTGAAAAGGAAACAGATAAATCAGAATATGATTATGATAATGAAGAAGGATTCATAATGCAAATCTATTACCTTATTAAAGCTATTCTTTTTATAATCTGATTTGTAATTGAATTGTAACCGTGTCTATATAAACACAGACATATGTTAACATCATGTATCTTTTCAAGTCTTATTTTTCATAACCTAGTAGCCCTTAAGAATAAAGAATTTCTTGAGAGAGTTTTGTATTCCATTCATTACCATCAATACAAAATTATGATTATTTTTACATACTTGTGTTCATATTCGAATATTAGGTATTATTACATTTAACCCCTCCTTTTGTAATATATTATCTTTCTAGGCAAACAATTGGTATCAGAGCAGGTTGTTAAATTCAACTAAAAGATCATAAAAACATGTCTGGAAACAAGTATGAAAGCATAAGAATTCCAATCTTGAAGAAAGCTGAATACCCTACATAAATGGTGAAGATGATGATGTTCCTAGAAGCAACCGATCCTGATTATTTAGTCAGAATCCATACAGGTCAGTATCTACCAACAAAACTGGTGCCATCTATAATTGTGGAAGGAAGAAAAATCCCTGAATATTACACTCTAAAGGACAAGAAAGAATGGACCACTGAAGAAAAATTTGAAGTCCTCAAGGATGCAAAGGTAAGGAATATTCTGCACAATAGTCTTGACTCTGTTATGTCTAACAGGGTAATAACATGCAAAACAACAAAAGAGATCTGGGATGCACTGGAGGTTCAATGTCAGGTAACCAAGGAAATCAAGAAAAATAGAAGATCTGTCTTGATACAAGAATATGAATATTTTGAAGCAGAACATAATGAATCTCTCACAGATATATATGACAGATTTCTTACTCTGTTAAATAATTTGGCATTGGTTGATAAAGTTTATGACAGTGAAGATTCCAAAACCAAATTTCTAAGGGCTCTTCTTGAAGAATGGGATCTGCAGACATCTTTGATAAGAGACATGGTTGATTTGGATGAGATGTCTTTGGATGAAGTCTATGGAAAATTAAAAACTCATGACTTGGAATTACAACAAAGAAGAAATAGGAAGAGTAACAAGGCAAAATCTGTTGCCTTGAATGTTGAGGCCAAAATTGAAGAACCTGCTGAAAAAGTCCTTAAGGCATCAACAAGAAAAGGAAAAGCTGTAGTGGTCCAAGAAAATAGTGAATCAGAGTTTGAGGCAAACTCTGATATAAACTCTGATGATTCTTCAGATTCTGACATAATGGAGATGGTTGCTATGATTGTCAAAGGCTTCAAAAAGATGAAGTATAGGAAGTATAAAAAGAAAGAGAACTTCTAAAAGAAACAAAGAGAATCAAACATGAAAGAAAGATTCAGAAAAAGGGAAGATAGAGATAGAAAGTCAAAAACTCTTGACAAATCAAAAGTCAAGTGCTACAAGTGTAATAAGATGAGACATTTTGCTACTGAGTGCAGAAGCAATGAATCTGGAAAAACACTCATCACATCGAAGAAAGATCGGATGGATTCATCAGATTCTGAAGAAGAAACAAACTATGCCCTCATGGCAAACTCTGATGCTCTCATCCTAAACTCTGACAAGGTACCAAACTCTGTCTTTAATTTTGACACTGAAAATATCTTTGAATTAAAGTCTTTCCTTAGATCATTGCATTTTAGTTTTAAATCACAGTCTCTTGAAAATAAACGATTAAAATCTGAGATACAAACTCTGACTGCTAGGAATAAGTCTCTTAAATTTGAAAATTCTAATATGCTTAGCATTAAGAAAGACTGTGAAAATGCCATACACATGCAAACTCAATTAGAAATTCAAGTTGAATATTTAAAATCTGAAATAGCTAAGGAAAATGAGACTTTCAGAGTTTGGACAAACTCTGGCAAGAAAGTCCAACAAATGTTTTCCAACAAGAATTGGACTTCTGCTTTAGATTATGAATCTGATAAAGAAACACACATTAAAGCACACACAAAAAGAACTTTAAGTGAATCTGTGAAATTTGTTAGAGCTAGTAATGATAAGAAATCTACATCTGGTAAATGCTCTAATAATAACATAGGTAAAAAGATTAGTGTGTCAGAAAATAAAACTGTCAACATAGGATTACTTTCACAGAAGCAACTTAAAGAAAAGTTGAAAACAGTCACTAGTAAAGACCAATCTAAAAAGGTGAAAAAAATACAAATGGAAAAGTAGGAATTACTAAGGAGAATAACTATAAGTATATCCCTGATGCTCCTAGAAAAACCTGCTTTAATTGTGGAAATTCAAATCAACTTGCCCTTGACTGTAAACAAAACAAAAAAAAAGAATTTGGGAAACCTAATACAGAGGCTAGAAAACAAACTAGATATAAACCATAAAATTCCTGTTTTCGTTATGGTAATTTATGACATTCTATTTATACATGCAAAGAATATCATAGTTTGTATTATAATTATTATGAACCAGCTGCTCAATCAAAATCTACCTCTGAAATTCAAATAAGGCCAACTTCAAGAATTCAGCAAAAAGCTACAGCTAAAACAAGGACTCCTATCACTATGTCAGGAACTACTTTTCTCCCAGGTGGATCTAGTTTTGATGATGAAGAAGAAGAGCAACAACAATCTCTGATCAGAAAGAAAAGGTCTGATCTTCTGTGGACCAAAACACAAACTCTTACTCTCAATGACAGACTTGGTAAAAACAAGGGTGGTATTGGTGATTCACATGCCAAAGTCTACAGGGGTGAAGCCAACATTTTCAGAGATCCTTTTCCATTAAAAGACAAGCCTGATGAAGAGTTATCTCAAAAGCATCTGGACAAACTAATATCTGTCAACTTAGTGAAGGATATATTTGATGGTGCTCAAACAAAAGAAAAGTTGATTTATTTCTTGGAAAATGGAAGAACATTGAAATTTTTTGAAGAAGATCTTATTCACAAGGCCTCAAAAGAACTTGAACATGTTTTGTATCTTCTCAATGATGAAAATGAAATCACTTCCAGATGGGTAAAGATCCTTGAAGGAGTGATAAATGAGAAGAAGAAGAATGAAAGATTATTGATGATAAACTCTAAAAAATACAGACCAAGATATGTTCTTGAAGATGACGCAGAGAAAGCAATGACAAAGGGAGATGCAAATGTCAAGATGGTGTTAGGCATTCCTACACTAATTTAAAATCCAGATGATAAGAATGCATGTTGCATTCCCTTAGATGAAAGAATGGAGAGATCATCAATCTATGCTCTGAGGGCTGCTTCAAATTGATGATTCTTTTGAGCAAATGCAAGAATTAAAGGAGAAGTTAGTTGATTTGTTAAATAATGCTGAGGAAAAGCTGTTGGATCAATTTCTGAAAGAAGACTTCTCATTCAAAAGAATTTGATTAAAGAATGAAGATTCAAACTCTGAAGCATTTGTCCTCATATTTATGACATCATAAGTAAAATTTATGTTTTATTTCATAAAACATAAAATAGGGGAGATTGTTAGGAAACAAACACTGATACTGTCAGAGAATAAAGATCAGAGTTTACACTGTTGACGTCATCAGAGTTTAGGAAGCTGTCGGCCAAAGTTTACTCTATCATAGAATACTCAATCAGAGTTTACTCTAACAAGAATGCTCAAATCAGAGAATTAACAGCCGACAGAGTTTAACAATTAGAGTTTGAAAAGGAAACAGACAAATCAGAGTATGATTAGGATAGTGAAGAAGGACTCCTAATGCAAGTCTATTACCTTATTAAAGTTATTCTTTTTATAATCTGATTTTTAATTGAATTGTAACTGTGTCTATATAAACACAGACGTAGGTTAACATCATGTATCTTTCAAGTCTTATTTTTTATAACCTAGCAGCTCTTGAGAACAAAATTTTTTTTGAGAGAGTTTTGTATTCCATTCATTACCATCAATACAAAACTGTGATTCTTTTTACATACTTGTGTACATATTTGAATATTATGTACTATTACATTCAACTTCTTCTGTAATAGATTATCTTTCTGGGAAAACATTATCAATATTGTTATACATGTTTTTTGTTATTAATTTTACAAAAGACTTTATAAAAAAATATAAAACACTACTTTTATTTTTATGAAATAATATAATATTTTATTTTTTGATAGAACTTACTTATTAATATAATATATCAATTTCTAGAGAGCATAACACTATTTTTTTTTGAACATTAACTATTTTTTGAAATATTAGTTTTTGAATCATATTAATATAAAAAATACAAAACATGTTATTTTTATAAATTTATTATTATTAATACTTCTACAAAGCTCTATTTTTTTAAATCAAATAAGTATTACGCAGATTACAGTATTTAGAAATACAGAACACATGTGTTGTATATATAAAAAAATACAGAATACATGTGTTGTATCTATAAAAAAAATACAGAACACTTGTAATATTATGTATATAATGTAGTAATTAATCCATAAAATATTATATGTATATTTTTTTGTTAAAAAATATTTTTTTAATCAAAATTGAAATAATATAGACGCATATCAATAAATAACAATAGATATACAGTAAAAGTTTAAAATTATGCAGTAAAGTTTAAATACGATAAACATGTTGGGTAAAAATAAATATTTACAAAAAGGAAAGGATGTTGTTAATTTATATATCCTAAACTTTTTAAATTTTTACATTTGTTAAAACTATAATTCAAAATGTTTTAGTAAAAAAATGATATTATAGTATCTAAAAGTAATGTTTTGTAAACTAAAATTTTAATTATAGTGATTATTTAAAAAATTATAATATTTGTAAGATTTTAAACTAAAATAATTTAAATTATAGATTTTTTTAATGAGTACATAATAATTAATTTTTAAAATATATTGTTACTACACATATTATTTATTTTAATTTTTTAAAGAGAAAATATTTATAAAATATATTTGTTATTTATAAAACTTTATTTTTATGCATTAATATAATAATTTAATCTTGTATAGAACTTATTTATATATAATATATCAATTTTGTACCGTAGATAACATTATTTTTTTGTGGACCTTATTTTTTTTTAATATTAGTTTTTGTATCATATTAAAATATAAGAAAATACAGAACATGTTAGTTAATATTTTTACAAACTCTACTTTTATTTTTTAATAAAATAATTTATTATACAATACATAAGATTTAGAAATACAGAATACATTATTCTGTATAAATAAAAATAAAGAACACGTTGTTTTATATATTTTACATGTGTATTGCTTTGTTAAAAAACAGTAGTTTAAAAAAAATAAAAAGTTATCTGCTATTAACGTGGAGTTACAACGTGGTATTGTGTGTACACACGTACATAGTAAGATGAAGTTAGTTACTCTCATCCATGCATTTCATTTAAATATTAAAGGCTAAGATCTTAGTTGATAGGTTACTCAAAATACTAGTTCCCCAAGGAGAATATATATATATATATATATATATATATATGATTTTATAAATAATTTATATTTTTTAAATTCAATGTTCTGTAAAAATATTTAGTTTTATAAATACATTCATGTTTATTAAATTAAAACAAATATAATTATATATAGATATATATATTTATATAGTAAAATAAAATATATTATAATTTATAGTGTATATAGAAATATAATAAATAAAAAAATCAAAAAGTTTTAGAATAGTAGGGGAGAAAATGACCTAAATAACATAAATTTTGATATTACTTAGCCCAAAATATCAGATTCCAACAAATGTGCCCAAATTACACAATGTGCTTCACATTTAACTTATGTGTATATATTCTTTCTTTTCTCTTTTATGTAACCCATTATCACAAGTACACATACACATATTTGTACATCTCACTTACAGATTTGTGTATTAAGTTGCTGGTGATTACAAACTTGTAATTGGTGGATATGCAATCGTGAGTGAAATCGAGAGTGGAGATCAGTGATATGATGTATTTAATTATGTAAGTGTTTGTTGTGTGTGTGTGTTTTTTTGTTTGTCTTGGGTGGTATTTGAGGGATGAGAAAGAAGGCTGAGCGATGAAGTTTAAAAGTTTTAAGCACGATTCGCGCATTAAGTTATGCGTTTGTGAAGTGGGCATCCAGAAATTGTATATGTTTTTTTATGAAAATAACATAATTGCAAGCATCACGCAACCCTTGTATGCGTGTTTGACTCTCACTTTCTTAAAATGCGTGACCCAATTTCTCTTCTTTGTTTTATTTTATTTTAATTAATCTCGTTAGCTCAGAGATATATTTGTTGAATAATAGCAGCCACTTGAGATATTTTGTTTTCGAATTTTTTGTTAGTGTTCCTTCCATAGTTCCAAAACCGGAAAAATTGAATCAACCGAAAAATGGAAACATATATAAATTTATTTTTGGGCATTTTTCAAAGGACACATATTAATGGAGCTAATTGATCCCCTTATATATAAAAGTATTTTCTATTGTCTAATCCTTGAGTTGAAACAACCCAATAATATATTTATTTTTTTATTCATAAAATATAAGTACAAACAAATAAAAAAAAGTTATACAACTTTTTTAAAAAAAATTATATAAAATCACTCATAAAATAGTGAAAAAATAATTTAGAATGATTTTATAATAAAATAATAGTTCAAAACAATTTTACATTAGAATCAAACTCAAAAGCAGATTTACCGCTAAATTTTATATATCAAATTTTTTATAAAAATTATATATAGTCATTATTTTATATTATAATCAAATTTTCTATATTGTGAAATATAATTATAATTAATTTTAGAATAATTTATGAGATTTTAGATTAGAGTAAAAAAAATTTCCCAACACTCTACGTAAGAGGATTCTGTCTAAATTAGTGAGGTTAAAAATAATCTGGTGACTATATATCTCTAAAACTTATTTCATTCTATGTTAATATCTACAAACTCAAGGTTTAGATGGAGTCTGTTTATAAATATAAGATTCGTCTTCTTATTTTAAATTAAAAATTATAAATTAACAAGAAGTATTTTTTATATTTGTACTCGATATTTATGAAGGAAGTCTAATGATATTTTTAAATAGAGTTTATAACTAAGTTTGCAATATTATATTTAAAATGAGGGCACAACACAAGCAGTAAAATACATCACTTTTCAACTAATTTGTATGCACTACATTTTTCATTCACTATATGTTTCATTTTCATTATATATATTCATTCTGCTCACAAATATATCATCTTACTTTCATTTTCATTTTTATCAACTATATATGTTTCTATATCTATTTTTTCCCCCTTGATTTTATTCATAAATTTTCATTTCCATTATTTCTCCGTGTTTTCCCTCCTTCCAAACTGAGCATAAGTCCTTTGCAATATGAAAACAAACCACAAGATCAAAAGAAAAATAATTGAGCAAAATAGTTGTCTGTAGAAGATTTACACACCATACAGCTACCAGCCAATGTTTCCTTTTCTATTCATAAAAAAAAACTAAAAAATAAGCCAGTATTTTCATTATATATACAGCCCATCTTACCACTTCACTACCAAAGAGAAACTACTTGCATATGCCCATTAGTTTCAGTAGCTAGCTGTTGATTTGTTTTATTTAATTATCAATGGCATTAGTACTAGAACAAAATCATCCTAATGGTATCCATACAATGTCCAGGGCTGCTGAAAAGGGTAAAAAGAAGGCTTTTGTGACCTTCTTGGGAGGTAGTGGTGACTATGTGAAAGGTGTGATTGGACTAGCTAAGGGTCTAAGGAAAGTTAACTCAGCCTACCCTCTTGTGGTGGCTGTTTTGCCTGATGTTCCCCTTGAGCACCGCCTTCTGATGGTGCAAAATGGTTGCATTCTCAAAGATATTGATTGGGTTCAGCCCCCAGAAATTGACAAAACAATAGGCTGGGCTCATGAGCATTTTGCCATCAACTACTCCAAGCTTCGTATTTTTCAGGTATACTTCTGATCTCCACCGGTCTTAAATTAGCTTCATCTCCACCCGTCTTAAATTAGCTTGAACGTACGTGTACCCTAATGCTTGTTACCTGAATACCTGTGGATCAAGGGTGTTCTTGTGACATTTTATATTAAGTTAACTCAGCCGCCACCAGCCCAATTAATTAATAAGTGTGTGTGTACACTTTTAGTACTGATGCAATTAAAATCCCAACCGTGGTGACATTATAGATTTTTTATGTACGTATTATCATTCCATACATATTACTCTACTAATTTGGTAAGTTAAATGATATCCCTAGCTTGCATAGGGAAAAAAATTAATGCAGGCCACTTTTGAATTCGGCACCGCAAACAGTACCGTATATGTTCGGCAACATGCATATCACTACAACAAAACATATAAGCTCTCTAATTAAAAATAATTTCTATAAAGTTTGCAATGTTCACATATAAGTTCTTTAATTAAAAATAATTTCTATCAAACTCAACCCATATATATACATATAAATCAATTTGGGAAGTTAAATAGTTAAATATATCTGCATGTGTTGCAGTATATATGATAAGTTTATTTAGAATCTTTTAATTTAATGACTAATTACGTGGTGCTTGCAGTATACATGGTAATCTTCACATGCATATATGATATGTCTTAAACGTACACTTGCTAGCTGGTAGTACTACTAGCAGCTAGTAGATGCTTCTATATATATGCAATCGATGTTGGTTGGCGATAAATACAAATTACACCGGCCGGTTAATTATTAATTAGTAAAAGAATAAATAAGTATACTGATCGAGCACTGTATAAATTACTTTAGCTCTGAAATTATATAACACATGCAATACATTATTAATGGTGCAGTTGGAGGAGTACAGCAAGATGGTATACTTTGATGGGGATATTCAAGTATACGACAACGTGGACGAACTGTTTGAATTACCAAATGGCCATCTGCATGGTGTTTTGGATTGTTTCTGTGAATGGCATCATTCCCCACAGTACAAGATTGGCTACTGCCAACAATGCCCTGATAGGGTTAAGTGGCCAGCCGAAATGGGACAGCCTCCATCCTCTTACTTCAATGCTGGAATGTTCGTTTTCGAGCCGAGCCGAGCTACTTACGATGATCTAATCAATACCATCAAGGCCACTCCTCCTTCGTCGTTTGCTGAACAGGTAGATTAATTCATTGATGAGAATATGAGATCAAGATATATACTACAGTACTACGAGTATTAGACTTGTCTATAATCTGTTTAGGTTTCATATATAACTTAATTAACTGAATGCTGTCGAAAAAAATATGTGCAGGACTTGTTGAACTTGTATTTTAGGGGCATTTTCAAGCCAATTCCTCCTGTTTACAATCTTTTAGTTCCAATGTTGTGGACTCATCCTGAAAATGTGGAGCTTGACAAAGTAAAAGTTGTTCATTTTTGTGCAAATGTAAGATATTAACCGTGTTTCTGTTTAATTATTGGATGATTTTTAAATTAACCTGCAGACTGATTTACTTGGAAATTAATTAATTATATTAATTTGTGTTTATCTAATGGAAGGGTTCGAAGCCGTGGAGGTACACCGGAAATCATGAACATATGGACAGGGAAGATGTGAAAATGCTAGTGAAAAAATGGTGGGACATCTACGATGATGATGATTCGGTTAGCTATAACAATCAATTGGCATCAGCAGTAAATGTCATTGAAGGAAATCGTGAACAGACCACTGAATCGAATATAGTAGCTCAGGAAAAAACAGGCTTACGTCCAGCTATGGTCACCGGTGTCTTAAAAGTTCCTGCTTCATAGTGTTGTCATTTTCAGCACTGTAATAAAACATGTAACATATAGCTTGCTTGTGGTTGTCTGTGTTTATCTTTATCATCTGTTCCACTGGCGTTCAGTTATCTTGTTATATATTCAGAATTTATGTGTACGTTCGTGCTTACATATAATATCTTATACATCTGTTGGTTCCATTGGCATCATATAAGAATACATAACATAGAGTAATGCTAATTGCACGGAAAAAGATACAGAATTTTTTTACATGATGAGTTGACATGATGAGATGGAAGTTGCATTGATGTGTTGTCTGTCACTAACATTGATGAGATGGAAGCTGCATTCATTATCATTTTATAATATATTTATATGTTAGTTAAAAATCATTACTTATAAAATATTTATATTATTTATATTAGTTAAAATATGAACCTTACGTTATATTTTAATAATTATAAATTTAACATGTATAATAATATTTTGTGACAAATCTATCCTAATATATAATTTAGAATTTAATATTAGTAATTAGAAATTAAATTAAGAGAATAATATAATATAATAATAATTATTTTAAAAAATTAATTAAAATTAAATTATATATAAAATGTGTAAATAATATAATGACATGTTCATGAAAATATAAATTTAAAAATAAAAATTGAACTACTCATTTATTCCATATCTATCTTAAATAAAGATTTATCCGTAAAATTGTAATAATCTTTATAGTGGTTAAAATTAAAATCATTATATATAAATATTTAAGCATGTTATTATATACAAATACAGAAAATTATAACCAAAAAACAAAGTATATTAAAATACTAATAGTCATATTCATTTATATTATTATTTTAACGAAATATTAAATGTTTAAAAAATAGAGAAAAAATAATATCTCATCAATTAAAAAACCTATGAATTTTGTAATCAATTATATATAAAATTTTAGTAAAATTGAACACATGAGAATATAAAATATTATACAAATAAAATAAACTTTTAAATCAATATTAGTATAATCAAATAACATTAAAAAAAAGTGTTAACCTATCGATAAAAGTGAAATATTATATAACTAAATGTTTGATGTATAAAGTATTGTTTCAGTTATATATTTAATTTATAACCAATTTACATATATATTGCAATTAATAAAATTATTAAAATAAAAAAAATCAAAAAAATCAAAAACAACAACAAGTTAATAATGAAATACTCCCTCCGTCCTAATTAGTTATGAGAAAAAAAAATTTGTCTTATTTTAGTCGTCCATTTCTTTAATCAATACAAAAATATGGTGTTTTTTCACTCATATCAGGTTTCCAATGTTGGCTTTTTCATTATATTTATAAACTTAATTATGGGTATAGATGAAAAATAAGCGTAATATTTAAAATTTATGATTTCAAAAAAAATATTTAAAATTTATTAATATGCGTATTTTTTTTAAAAAAGTACAAAACTAATTAGGGACGGAGAAGTAAAAAACAAATTAAAGAAGAAATATTAAATAAAGATTAAAGCTTTAAGTGATATAGTGGCCGACAACACGTTAATATAGTTTTTGCATCGTTGTTAGCTCTTTCTGTAAGCATTTTCTGTAGATGCAGCATTATTCCATAACATAAAACTAAATATCAGCTCTTTCTGTAAGCATTTTCTGTAGATGCAGCATTATTCCGTTACATAAAACTAAATAGATAATGACAGGTTGCAGCAAGGATGGGTTTACGATTAATGTGTGATGATTACATTATCATGTTCATTGACTCGGAAGAATAAGGGTGCATAAAAAGATAGCATTAATTGTTGACATCTATGAATATATACGAGACCAAACCATTGGGACCAGGAAGAGGGCCCTGCTCGGATATTATGTGGTGGAGGGAACCCTACTTTTTCATCCACCATCTCCGCCTCATATAAATATATGTATACAGTGACCTGTAATACACCACTGTCACTACAAGAAACACCTATTAACATTAAATAAAATTTTATTTATTATAATACCAATCCACTATATAAATATGTATATTGAATCAAAATTTATTTATTGACTCAAGGAACATACAAATTTATATTAATTTAAAAATTACTTATTTTTACTAATTTTTAATTATTATCAAAATAATTATTTTAATTAATTTATTATCATCGACCTCTATAACAAATTTACATTAAATAATAAAATATATCATACTTATTAACGTAAGTTTACAATTTTACACAAATATAATATAAAAATATCATATCAAATATCAATAAATATATAATATAAAAAATATATTGTCTTAAATATTAGTTGTTTAAAGGGATATAGTAAATAATATTTACAAATCAGTCATTTTGTTTTTATATTGGAATATTTAAGAAACTTCTTTTATATACACTAAAAATATAGATTTAGGAAATGCAATTATCATTTAGAAGCATAAATGCAATGCAAGGTCTCTTAAATTTTTAATTAATATTTATGAATATGATATTTTCTTACAGTTACAGTTTGTTTAATAAAACATAGAGTTTGATTAAAAAATTAATAAAACATAGAGTATACAGACATGCAGGAACAGAGTAGAAGTATTTAACAAATTATAGTAACACATGTTGATGGTAGAAATTTTTTATGTACCAATAAATATATCTTTCCTAATATTTTATAACCAATTTATTTGTCTTATTTTATAAGTAATTTTTAAAGAATATTTTTTTTTTCAATCTAAAAACTATTTATACACAACCCCCTGATTTTCACATTATCCATTAAATTGTGTACATGAAAAGAGGGTCTTCTGCAAACTAAAATATGTATCAGCTTATTAGATTGAGGTATGAGGATATCATTAACGCTTCTTTAACGAGATATAAATAGAGATATGAAGGTTATTGTTGACCAAATCAAACCTGCTCTATATAATTATTTGTCTTGTGATGCGTTTTAAAATATAATACCGCAAGTGCACAGTGTCTGTTATCAGCAGAGATTGGCAAGTACGAGTCGAATTCACAAGGAGACATGTTTTATCAATTTTAAATCAAGTATCAAAGATTGTTTGAAGAGTAAACGAATATTTGAGAATAATTATTTAACTAAACTAACACTAACTAAATAAAATTAATATAATATATTAAAAACCTAGAGCAATCAGGTCCACCATGCTTACACTATAACTGGCTTATAAGCTAAAATATTAAAAGTGGTCATGCAACTATAGTTTGTTAATCTCTCTCAAGCATTAACACTCTCGAAACATGTTTACACAATTAATAATTTTTAGTAGTTCAATTAGTCAAGTAATTAGAGCAATGTTAATCTCTCTCGAGCATCAATGCTCTCAGAAATCTAATGATGCTCTCGCACTCAAATTCAATTCTGTTAATCGTATGTGTGCCTCTAGTAAGTAAATCTCTCGATCTATACCTATATTAGCATAGAATTAATTCATGATGTCGGCCGATTACATAAATCAATAATTAAAACATATCAATTAAAATTAGAATTACACATAACCCATCAAACCACCGTAAAAATCAAGTCAATATTAAAGTGCAAACATGGCTTTCCCTTAAGCCCAAAAAACAACTACTCGTTAATAATTAAACAAGTAAAACAACTAAGAATAAAAAGAAACATAATTAAACTAATAAGAATTAAGAAAAAATTGGATAAGAAAACCTTGAATTATCATTGCCACACAAAAAAGTCATTCTTCATTCATCTCTATCTAATCCTAATATTAAACTACTCTTATATAATAATAATATCTAATAATCCTTCCATCATATGATATCTGATATGTCTCTATATATGTCTCTAATATAAAAAAATATTTTAATGCTTTAAAACAAATACAAATAGGCTTCCTAAATCGAGTAGAATTCTCAATGTAAAATTCGTAGTTGACTTTTCTGTCCAGTTTTTGGGCTGATCCAGTAAAATTCTGTTTGTTGGCCCACTCCTGAATTAAAGAGAATTCCATAAGTTTCGCATGAACTATAAAATTGTTCAATTCTGACTTCTGAAACTCAAGATATGGCCCCAAACAGCGTCTATAATGCAAGCAGCCCAATAAATACGAATTTCCTTCTATTTTGACTCCAAAATAGCTCTTTAAGCCCAAATTCTTCCAAGTTTAGGATTTTTTTCTTGTCTGCAATAAAACATTAAAATCTATTAAATAAATATCCAATTAATGCAAAATACTATTAAATATGAGAATAAAAATAAGATAGAATATATATAAAAATATATTCTATCATCTTGCTGTAACATATTTTGTACTTCTGTATTAAATTAGTGACTTAGTTAATTCAATGTATTATTGCAGTTAGAAGTGTGATCAAATTGTATTTCCAAGTTGTAATTTAAAGTCAAAGAATAAAGTCTCTTAGAAGATTAAAGTTGAATCATGCGACTAGACAAAGAAGGCTACTTGAAGAATAAGGAATGTAGTCTGAAGATTATTCTAAGGAAATCAGTTCATTCGATCGAGAAGTGTTCTTTCGAGAAGTCAAAGAACTAAAGTCAATCGAGTAGTGTGAAAATGTCATACATTCGAGAAGTCCAGAATAACCAATTTGAGAAGTTAGCAAAAGGAGTAATTGAGAAGTCATAAGGTTGAACCAATCGAGAAGTCACAACAAACAACTAATCGAGAAGTCACATCAAATAACTGATCGAGAAGTCTCAGCATGAACCTATTCGAGAAGTCAATCATCATGACTTCTTGAATCAAAACTAACAGAGTACTCGACTGTCCAAAGAGCTAGTTTTAAGGAGAATTGCAGAAGAACAAGACAAGTAATTTGCAGCACTGTCATTACAGGGTCAGTCAAACCTGTAATGATAGAGACAAGTCTACAATGAAATTTGAAAGATACATAAGACAAATGACAGAAGAGATAAGACAGAAAGCTACAGATTATCAAAAGAATGTGTTAACTAGAAATAGATAGTAGTCAAATGTAAAGTTATCTTTGTCTATTTCTAGTTTTAGCTTAACTGACTTATGATAGCATGTGCCAAAAACATGTTGTTTATATAACTTATGCACTGTTTTCATTAGACATAATTTTTGAATTTATCAAGTTCATACCTTGTATCTTCTAAGAACAAGGTATTCAGTGTTTACCTTTATTTCCTGCACTATGTTTATGTAAACTCTTGAATTATTACAGCTACATATATCAAACCAACAGTTCATCAAAAATCAAAAAATACACAAAAAGATTGAAGTATACATTCACCCCTCTCTTTACACTCCTGTTGAACTCTAATTCCTAACCGTTATTGCTTCACACAGTACTTTTATATATTTTAACAATAACTACAGTTTTTTATCCATAAAAACATATTCTAAAATAAAATTTTAAAAAAATATAATAAATCTTATTATGATAGGATTTAAAATTTTGGATTCATTCAATCATATTAAAATTTTATGAGATTCTAGTATTCCACAAATAATTTGATATACTAAATTTCATCATTCCAATTTTAACCATCTAATTTTACAAAAAAGTTAAAAATATCATTTCATATTTTTTATATAAAGAATTTATTTTAAGAGGGCAACCTTAATATCTACATATTCCCATCTAATGTGCGCACAGGTTCCCGGTTCATATATTTTTCATAAATAAATAAAAATATTGGTCACCTTTATGCGGAAGAGATTGAGCTTGGGCCAAAAGCCCACAACATGATAGACCAATAAGAAAAGACTTAAGTTACAATTAGAATCAACACATGGCCATATATTTAAAGAAAAAATTACTTTTGATTTCTAGGATAGTACTTAAATAGGTTGAACGCCGCAAATAAGATATATAGATAGCATAAATTCATCTGCAACTACAGTAAATGAAACACAATATCCGGAAAAGAGACCTCAAACAGAGTATAAAAGAGGTCAGCATTAACATGGTACAATCTCTCCACAACAAAGCAATAAAAGAACTTCTTAGCTGGCCTTCACATATATGCAAACCCCAAGTGAGTTGATTATGCCTGCGAATAAAAAATTGCAAGAAAATCAACGTATGTGCACTGAGTTTCAATTCTATGGTGACAATTATGGCATGTCAATTACCGGGACAAGCATACCTTGTTTGCTATGTTGTTTGAGAGCCAGTCTAGCCCCTCATACAACCCTTCACCTGAGGTGGCACAAGTGCTTTGGATATACCTGCAACATGAAAATAACATTTTGATTAGAAAGAGAGCCTGTAGAGACGAGGAAGAGTGGACAGAGACTTCTGATTTACCAGTGGCGCTGACGAAGGGAGTGAAGACCAAGTTTATCAGTAATCTCAGCAGCATTCATTGCATTGGGAAGATCTTGCTTATTTGCAAATACAAGTAGCACGGCATCTCTCAACTCATCCTGACATGTGCACCACAAATCAGTGAACTCCAGATTTCAAAAAGGAATCTTAATATGTGAAAATTATGCGTGTACAGAAAATTTAGTTGTCTATCAAAGCGTATAAAATCCCAAGTGCTGGAAATTGCTGTTAGTCCAATATCTGTCATTTTACCAACCAAAAGAGGACCTATCAATTTAATGCTAAACAATCTAACCCCCAAGTCAAAAAGACCCGTAGCTTTTTTTAGCCCACGTGTCATTTGTCAAGTGGGCTTCAGTAAGTGTATTAAGGCACTCATTATGAAATCTTTGGGCTTATACAGAAATATATAAATAGCCAAAAATACCTTCATTAGCAAGAGCAAGAACAGAAGTATCTTTCGTATTCCATTATGACAGCAAATAAACCAAAGAAGCACTAAAATAGGTCAATCATAAATAAATTTCCTTGCTGTTCTTTCTGGACATTTCCCGAACTTCAAAAACAATAGTGAAATCGTTCAGCATCCTAATAATTAATACCATGTCATCCCTTTATATCAAAATAAAATAAAAATAAACCCTTGTTCCTTGTAATAGTATCTAATTTGTTATTAATCAACAAAGACAAGGAGGAGCCTGATCATGATGCAAACACAGTCAAAGATCTACCCAGAAATCATATACTTGAGTTATACTACAGTTGTTGACGCTATTGGAGAGGTACTTGCCTCGATGTATTTCCAATATCATTGCTATAACCACATCTCACGAAATTCCTTATTATTCAACTTTTAGTATGCTCATATATGTTGCTCGTGTTCTCCAATTTTGAACACTAAACAAGCCATATACGGCTCAAGTTCCTTGGATACTTTGTTTCAGATCTTTGTCAAGAAGTGCAAAATATTTGGTTTACATGATATTTTGATGGATTTCATTCCCCGGAAATGGTGGTGGGTATGTGAGAAGTGAGAGGGAGTGTGACCAGGAAATACGAAGAAGAAATGAGCTTTTTCAGAACGAACAAAGTATAAGTGAGAAAAAGAGATGGTTCGGTTTTCTAAACATGTGTTATAGTTGATACAGTATTCAAAGGTATAAAAAGGAATTCCTAGCTTTCTAGAACATGTATGCCATTAAACCTGACAAAATGTTGCCTATTACCTCATTCAGCATTCTGTGCAGTTCATCCCTTGCTTCTACCACACGATCTCGATCATTGCTATCAACCACAAAGATGAGCCCCTGGGTGTTCTGGAAGTAATGTCTCCACAGAGGACGGATCTGTAGGAACAACATGCAGCTAGTCATCTAATCAATCTGTAATCTATATTAAACCAAGGGAAAATAGGTACTGACTTAATACCATGAAGTTCATATAATTTTTAATTACACGAAGGTTAAAATTTAATGTTCTCTTGTAGTGCTGAGATGTTCACTTTAATATAATCTTTCAGTGCTGAGAGATATGTGTGCAACGATAAAAGAGAACAAAATATCTACCACATTAATGGAATAATCAACAAGCTAATATAAAACATGAAGTGACAAACCACCGTTCAGCGATGATCCGCAAACATTGCTTACAGAAACATGTCAGTAAATGAGTTTGATGATGATGACTAATACCTTGTCCTGGCCTCCGACATCCCAAACAGTGAAGCTAATGTTCTTATATTCCACAGTCTCCACGTTAAATCCTGAAAAGGTATATGTATTAGCCTCCAACAAAGACAAATAAAGGAATGTGAAAAATAAAATTCTGGAAGTGCATACTCTAGAGCCTAGAGGAAAATATATTACTTTTCTTGCTTTCCAATTTGGAGTATTGACTCGCCTAATAAAATAAGGGCATACTCAGCACACATTACACTCGACTATAAAGATGAGAACATTGATTATTGACCGATATATCATTGTTGTCTACAATACTATGAGAAAATACTATTACACTTTTCCATGCCAAATGATTACCTCTCCTGAAACCATGTTTCAAAAGGGTCTGGCAGCCTTTTAATTAAAATTAGTGATTTGACACATGTTATATCCCATATGGCATATATAATAATGGTGGGAGGGATATTTGGTCAAGTACTCAGGGCTATATCTTGACAGCTACCAAAGCAACATAGTATTGTATACTTAATAATATAAACTTATTAGTATCCTAAAAAGGTTCTATTGCGTGTATTCTTTTTAATATTAAATAAAATATCTACAAATAAAAAATCATATTTCAAATTGCTTTTAATATTGATTCTGAGAAAAATACATATGTTATAATTAATATAGAAAAAAAATTAATATCATTGTAATACACAGAAGTTTGCATAAATTTTTAATCAGTGCATCACACATATTATAAGTTTGTGTTTAATAAATAACATACCTCAAAATGATACATAATTTTAAACCCAGCCAAAGTAGAAAGTATACTACTACTAGACTAATATATGATATCCTAAAAGCCATTTGGTTCATGGTATTTCAACCGTATAATGGAAAGCCGTTTGTGCTTGGTTGAGTGATTAATTGGTACTCCGTATTTGGTTAAAATCGGTAACTCATTCTGTATTCACCCCATCAGATTTCAAATCATTTAAATTTCCATTTCTCACCATATCTATTTCCTTCCTTCCATTTTCAGTTCTCAGCATTCCCTTCATTTCTATTCCCATCGACAACCAAACCCCCCCCCCCAATAATTTATGTAATTTTACACGGTTTAAATTTTTGCATCTAGATTTTTATCAAAAAAAAAAAATTGGGGAGGGAGAGGGGGGGGATGATGGCAAGCCAAAAGATATATAATCTCAAATGCTTGTGATTAAGACTCAGCTATTCTAAGATATGAACCACACCCATAGACTGCCACCTCTAATTCAAACAAGATGTTTTGATCATTAATCTTACCAATGGTCGGAATAGTAGTAACTATCTCTCCGAGCTTGAGCTTGTAGAGAATTGTTGTTTTACCAGCTGCATCAAGACCCACCATCAATATACGCATCTCTTTCTTGGCAAACAAACGACTAAAGAGCTTGGTGAAAGAAAGCCCCATCTTTGCAGATCCTAATTCTAGTAATTCAGACACAATTCATAAAACTGATTAGTAAGCAAAGTAATTACAACCAAAACACCAATTTAACGCTCAAAGCATAACAAAATACGCTATATAGCCTTTATTAGATTTGTCTTTCCCTCTTATTGATAACCTAGGAAGCACGGGTGCGGCACCCAGGTGCTGCACTGCGCACCGGGTGCGGCTCCGGTGCGGCAGTGCGACTGGGGGAGGGGAGTGCGGCAGGGGTATTTTTCATAATTTTTCAGTCTATTGTTTTTAAAAAAAAACATAAATTAATGGGACTTACAATTAAAATAGCTGAGCAGCCCTAATCGATCTGCTTGTAAACTTTAGTTTATATGTAATTGATCTATATATCGAATCAAGGTATAGTCTATATGTATGTATATCTATATTATGTATGTATATCTATATTATGTATGTCTATGGGTGCTGTAGCAGTAAGTGTCTAAAGAGTAAAGACTCTAAACGTGATTTTTGATTACTGTGTATGTATATATATTTAGTTTAAGTTGAATACACTCTTGATTAGATATATATATATATATATATAAATATTTTATTAATTGCCGAATCCCCATATTTTTTAAATTGCCGAGTCCTCGTATCCTCGCACCCGTGCTTCTTAGTTGATACCTCTGTAGTCTGTACTGTTAGTTAAGTCTTAAGTGTTAGATCAGATGTTCTGATCTAATCTCTTTGTTTAAGTGTGTACTCTCCTGTTTCAAGAATTGTTTCTTGTCTTTCTTTGGAATAAAAATTTATATTTAGCACACACAAAAAAACGCGATATAGAAACATAAACTGATAGTTGCAAAACAAAGCATCAAAATCTTATAACAGAAAACACCTAAACACACTACTAAGCTCAAGACCTCAGTTGCATACATACATACATATATATCATGATCGAGTAACACGAACAAAACTCGGAAAAAAAATGGAATCATACATAAATAAATCACAAATCAAAGAATAAACCACAAATGAAAGAATGATCTAGATGTCAACAATATTAACATAAAATATATAGATGCGACAAAAACAAAATTAAACAGAAGAGTAATATGAAACAATAGATTTGAAAAAGTACCTACGAATATAGAGATCTGAACACGCAGAGTAAATTCAATCAAGTTCACTAATTAAAACAAAAACTCTGTGCGTGCGTGCGTGTGTGTGTGTGAGAGAGAGCAGTATGTTGTTGTGCAAGAGATCAGAAACTTGAAGATATATCTGAATTAAATGAAAAATGCAGAGAGAGCGAGAGAGAGAGAGAGAGAGAGAGAGAGAGAGAGATTAATTACCAAAAGGGAGCGAAGGAGTGAGAGGAAAATACACAGAGTGTGTGAGAGAGAGAGATGGCAGAAAATTAGTATAGGTGGTGTTTTATATCCCGACTATTATGCTTTTCCTTACATTTCCACATTATTACGCAGTAGTTTGTTATTTTTAATTTAATTGTGGTTTATTAATTATTACTACCAGAATATATTCAACTTGATATAGTTCTATATAATTTTTTTGCTTTTAGTTTCAATTTTAACATTTGAAATGATTCGAAATTGGAAAATCAAACAAATACTGATGAAATATAAAAAATACAGTAGTAAATTTGAGGATATATGATATAAAAAACGAGAGAGGATACAAATCAATATGATAACATTTGGTTATAAAAATAATATTATAAATATCATATAAAAATTAATTGAATATATATATAAATTAATTAATTATAGTTGAATAAATAAATTAAAAATGAATTATATATCTTTTCGCTCTTTTGGAAAAATTTGCAATCCATAAATCAATAACTCAAATATGATATTTGAGATTATTTTTGGGATATATTTTGAAATCTTAATATTGATCTTTTCTAAATGAAAAATGCTAAAATTCTTTCAAAAATAGAAATTGAATACAAATACTAACTAAATTAAATTACAAATGAGTAGGTCGCCATATATACAAATATAAATATAAATCATAAATCAAATGACACATGATATTTAAGATAATTTTTTAGATATTCAACCGTATACAAGTATGGATTCCATATATATTACATGTTACACTTCGTTGTAAACTTTTTAGCATGAAAATCATGAAATTTTTTAATGGATTTTGTAGAATCAGTATAAAAAATGGAAAAATAGTGCAGAGTTATAATTTTATTTAAACATTTTCGCCTCCAGTATTATGGGTGGTTTTCTTATGAAAAAACAGATATTATTGACATGTGCAAACTTTAACATTGCAGAAATTTATCATGTAATGGTTAGTAATACCCATATTGCTACCAAGATTGTTGCACGTTAGGGCCAATGTACATCTTATATATTAAAAATTAGAGTAAAATGCAGTTTGTGTACCTATAGTTAAGAAATAGCAAAACATGTACCTATAATTTGATTAAATGTGCAAAAGGTGTATAAAATTATGAGTAAAATGCAATGTGTGTGGCTGAAGTTTGGCCATGATGCAATCTGTGTGGCTATAATTTTAAAAATAGCAAATTGTGTACCTAAAGTTTACAAAACGTTGCAAAGTGTGTACTACCGTGAATTTGAGTGATAACACCGTTAGTAAATATTTTCAAAATTCAGTGGCTTGTTTGCAATTTGGCCACCAACGGCTATAACACAATTTGACCATAATCTAGCATTAACATGAATTGCACGTACAGACAATGTCAGACATTAATATGAAAATAACATACATACATACATACATATATATATATATATATACATACATACATACATACATACATATATATATATATATATATATATCTTACTTCGCTAGAAACTATTTTTAGAATAGAAACTAGAAATTAATTTTTTTTAAATCATATCGAAATATAGCACATATGTTATGCAAATTGATCGTTGGGAGATGTATAAAAATACAGTGAAATCGGATTTCAAAAAAAAATTCACCGACTAACGTAAAAATAAATTAAAAATGGAGAGAAATAGATAAGATTGCATGTGGGAGGCTGTGTTTTGATATTGTGTACTGCTTCTAAAGGGGTTATTAGATTAGATTGATGTAAAAGCTAAGATTAGTTTCTAGTTTCTATTTGATCACTAGCCTATATATATACACGTTATAGTAACGGTCTTTTTAAAATTAAAAATAATATTTTCTCTAATAAAATTTTAATGCTTTTTTTTAATTTAAAAAAAAAATCAAATTTTATAGATAAAATTAAAATTTAATTTTATTATTTTAAAATCTCAATATATTTTTAAATTATACATGAAAATTATATTATTTAAAATAAAAATAATTATTTTTTTAAATCTCAATTTTTCTTTTTGAGTTTATGTACGAATCAAGTATTTTCAATTAGAAAAAAATGAATATATAAAATTATAAAATGAAAAAAAATGAATTTTCGGACCTTTAAAATTGAAAATGAATGAAAAATTATACTTTTTTTAACTTTTTTATTTCATAAGTCCCAAAACTATAAAAAATATAAGTTATATTATTTTAAAATTATTATTAATAGTTATATATTATGAATGTAATATTTACCAAATTATATATATTTTATACTTTATTAGTTATTATAATTTTATTTAATAAAAAAAATTGCTCAGAAGATATTTTCCATTTGCCCCTGATTATAGTTCGAGTAACTTTGGAGGAAAGTTTTATAGAAATGGCGGCAATTAAGAGCATGACTTCTTGCAAAGTAGCTATATTATTGCTTTAATGTGGAAGTACAAGAAAGCCCCTGCTAGTTCGCTTTATTTACTAACGGAAGTTAGCTCAAACTAACGGTAACACACACATTGCATGGTCACGTAAACTTGAGATACATATCTTGCTATTTTTGAAATTATAGTCACACAGATTGCACCATGACCAAACTTCAGCCACACACATTGCATTTTACTCTAAAAATTATAAAGAGCATCCCTAGATAAGCTTTATGATCAACGATAATGCACAACAAATCTATGAATAAACTGTATTTATGACCTCTTGACCATGAATGACGCTACCCTACGAAGTATGAACCGTGTATCCAACACCACACAGGGAGTATGATAATTTGGCATCATCTTCACCCTAGACACAGGCAGCCCGCACAAATTATGCATTCAAATCAACTTTCCAGATTCTCAACGCAGGTGCAATCTGCCTGCATATATAAAATATAAACTACCAAACTAGATACAAGAAACGTAAGATACTTGCTGCAAGCTTGCATCTACCGACGATGACATAAGAATATGCACATAGATTTATGTTCTTTCCTTATTAATTTTAACCGAAATTTACTATGATTTATCTTAACTGATCACATTTACCAGATTAAGGAGATGATTGGGCAAGAACTTAGCTAAATGTTCATAAAGATGGCACCTCATATGATCAACCACATTACTCCATACATATATTTATTTTCAAGCCTTCATTAGATAACGAGTTTTATGAAGGCGATTCTACAATATACCACAACTCAGTTACTTATTATAAGCTAAGCTTCAGAAGAGGACATATCGAACCACCCTCCCGTCATCCGCTCAGCCTTTTCACCACGTTCACCTGAAATTCAACAAGAAAACATATTTCATAAGCTCCTTCACTAAACAATAAACAACAACCCATATGAATTGGATCGATAAGAAACAAATCAGATACGCTGATACATCATTTAAAAAAATAAAACACTTACCCGTGCGAACTCGAATTACATCAGTGACAGGTATCACTGCACAAGTAAATAAGACCAATAAGCAACCTCTTAAATTTTACAGCTTTGATATTACAGGAGCTAATGACTACAAGTTTGTCTTTCAACAATATAATGCTGGAAAAAACTGGACATTTCCAATTGTTTTATCACATATCACAAGTAGAGATTTTAAATGAAACCAATTTTTGTAAATACACATTGATATACATGCATGTTAGTCTGGTGGATTTTATTATGTATTGTATTTGTATGCTACTTTTGATTCTCTTTATATTTGCCTGCTTTGGATATTACAAAATTTTACTACTAGTGTACCTGTATCACTAGCTGGGCTAGTAATTGCTTTACTCTACAATTAGAACACTTGGGCTTAAACTTGTTATATTTAAACAAACAATCATAATACTATACACACAATAATAATCAATTTGCAGGTACAGTAACATGAAGTTGCCATGAATAAGCTATTTGTTACCTAACAAGTAAAACGAACCTTAAAAAAAGGATTATATTAGCATACATGATATAAACATTCCTGCATCTACAGGAAAACAATTTCATAGAGAAAAATCTTAGTATATATGATCTAAATATCCCTGTATCTACTTCCTTTTAGTACAGATCATAATTAGAAAACGGCCCATATCAAATTCAGCTTTTCACTTTAAATGAAACAGCTTTTAAGGTCTAAAAACTTACAGAAAATCTTTCCATCACCAATCTCTCCTGTCCTTGCTTGTGCTATTATCTTGTCAATTACTGCTTCAACCTAAGACAGCAAAATTTCAAAAAAAAAGGAAGAGTGAATGATATGTGTACATGGTTAACCGTTTCTGGCGGCATCTGGAAATTTTGGAGATTGTTAGACCATAAGACTATGACGGAGGTCATGAACTACTAGCTTGTAAGAACTTGAGGGTTATCTTTTAAGATCCAATATATAGATACCTGGTCTTTGCTCACGACAATCTCCATCTTAACTTTAGACACAAACATGTCTTCGACAAATTCAGAGCCTGCATATTGCAGAAATTAAATACTTGAAATGACCCATAAAAGGCAACAACAAAAGGCTATAACAAGCAGGAAGTGTAACTATTACATGGGGAACAAAGAATCACGGAACTATATAGACATTTAATGTTAGCCAAATATGCACATACCAGCATGTCTTTCTTTCATACCACCCTGGGAGCCAAAGCCTTTGACATCCGAAACAGTAACACCACGAATACCCATTCGCAGCAAGGCCTTGAACATACAAACACATGAAAACAAAGTTAGAAACAATCGTTTGACACTGGGTTAAACTATATTAAAGAAATGATAAAGAATGAACACTAAAAGAAAAAATCAATGTAAGAATACAATTTTAAATAAAGATCCAACCAAACGATATATGTTAGTGACACGTGGAATGCTCCAGTCACCTTTATATTTTAACTATTTAGATTAGTAAGCCCTATTAATTTCCATGCATTTATAATAATGACCAAAAGTAATAAATCAATACATGCAAAAGGCTTCTGAACCATGGTAAGGACTGTCCAACATTAGAAAAGGTAAAATCATAGGATGATGAAGTATCAAATGATTTCGATCTTTAATATTCTCTCGAGATTATTGATCTTTATTCTTTCATTAGGAAACTTAGTTACTATTCAAATCATTGGCATTTTGGCAATTAAAGCAATTATGCACCACGGCGAAAAAAATAGGGTATTTTCCGTACACCATAACATTTATAGACATTATGCAGACTTATGTTGTCAGAACTTTCCAAAATGCCACCACCTAGGGCACCTCAAAAAACTCTTCATCCGCTACCATCTCAACTTTACATGACTGCTACCACGGTACACCATTGAAGCAGTAACTAGTAAGGATGATGTACATAGCAGTAAATCAATCAATAGGCTCAATTATTTATAAAGAAATCTAAAGAGGATCATCCTTCGTACTTAATAAATACTCCCTCTGTCTTTTCTGATTGTTTACAATTTCTATTTATGGATGTCCCACCCAATTCTTTACATACCAAAAATAGTAAACTTTTATATTATAACATTCACTCTCACCCACTACTTTCCTCCATCTTTTCAAATCTATCAATTAAATATCAATCGACCCCACCACTTTAATCAATTTTCTTTCTCTTTCATCCACTTTTCCTTCTCTTTCATATTACTTTATACAATTTTCTTAACCTCTGTGCCCAACCCAAATGTAAACAATTGGAAGGGACGGAGGGAGTAACTTAGATAATACATCTCAACTTCTACAAACAAAATATAAGTCTCAACATCAAAGCCTCCTGTGAGATTAGACCAAGATAGCATACAACTTTTGACAGCATAATTGGTATAAAGTAAACCCTAAAAAACAGATTTCAAACCAGAAACAGTGCAGGGGTGCATGTTACGAGAATTCGGCAAATAAAAAAAATATGGGGATACAGATGCGGGGGGATTCGGCAAATATTAAATTATTTTAAATACATATTATATATATTTTAGGAGTAGCATTCAATTAAACTAAATAGTCATATAACTAAGTTCATCATCCATAACTATTAATATAATAATTACTTAAAAACACAGTCGATGCATTATAAAGTGTTTAAATAACTAATTACTTAATTAATTGATCAACAAACATCACTCGGATTCAGAAACAGGTAGAACATACAATGAGTGATCTATGTATGTATAACCAAAAAATGTTTCATGCTCCCAGGACTTATGTACCAAAATACACTAGATACACAATGTATAATTTGCAAGAAATATATACACACAAAAAATGCTTGATATATGCTAATTCTCACCGAAGAAACCTGAGGGATTCTCCACGGCCTGCATTTAGAAAAACAACAAAATTACCCTAAAAAGTGGACAACATAAATTAATAAAACAAACAAATTCAATATAAATAGCAGGTTTTTGAACCTGAGAATGGCCTCCACTTTGTAAAATTTAGCATCAGGGATGTACTCTACAAGCAACAAACCATCAAGAAATCAAAAATCTTGAAACCCCACGTGAAAAAAACACATAAAAAGCAACAAATGAAACGTACCAGGAGTGGCTTGAGCTCGAATCACAGGACAAAAAGGTGAGATTTTGGAGGGTTTTAGTGAAAAAGGAGAAAAAGGGGTGTGTTTAAAAGTGGGTCGGAGGAGAGGGGAAGTAACAGAAAGGGAAGGAGAGTGATTAGAAGAAGAGTAAAGACAAGGGAGAGTGATGAACGAACAAGCCATTGTTGAACAATTGTGTGTGTGTGTTTGAGGTGAAATTGTGTGTGTGTAGATAATTGAGAGTATAAGTAAAGAGGGGGGGTTGAAGCCTCGAGAGTAACGAAGAATTGTAGGACTTAAAGAGGGGGGTGGCGCATGTACGAGGCCTGGAAGAGAGTAATCAATTCTTGGATCTTTCTTGACTATATCACACCTCCTCCCTCCCCTCTTTTTTCAAATTCATCAGCACTCAAATATTTTTAATTTTAATATTCACTTTTATTTTATTTTATTTTTGTCTTCTAGAGCAGTATATATCCCAAAATGATCTTATCCGCAAGCATTACTCGAAAAATATATTACATGTAAATTATATTATATCACATATTTAATTTTAGTTTTAGATTTCGGTTTCGTTAGGAATTATTAAAATTATTATTTGGAATTGACATATTGTAAAGAAAAATATTATTGTTAGAAAAATTAAATAATTTTTTGATAATATTTTTTAAATAAATTAATACTCCTAAGTACCTAAATACCTAAAGTTAAAAGAAAAAAATAGCACTATTTTTGTGAATACATGTACACTCTATTAATACAAAAATGTCATTCGACTTTAAATATAAAATTATTACAATCTTAGGTAAAAAAAGTATCTTTTTTAAATGTGTATGTTTTAAAAAAATATATAAAGTTAAGTTTTAGAAATGTTTGAATGTTTGATAATGAAATTTATTTTTTTCCGGTGAAAATTGAAATTTTATTTTTAAATATGAAGGACGTATATTAGTTAAAAAATAGTTTTTAAATTAAAACTATTTCTTAATTTTAATAAACAAATTTTACCTATTTTTCCATCAAAGTCCGTTGTTAATTTGTTGTTATATCATATAATAAACTATATTATTTATGCCACATATATAAAAATATAATTTTTTTTTACAAACTTTCATTAACGCAATAATATTAGTATTTAATTAAAATAATTAAATTTTTATATAATAATTTGGAAATTTAATTTTAAATTTAATTATAGAGTAGAATATAATTGTAAAACTAAAATCTTCATGTGTAAAAAATAATTAGACTAAAAGAGGTGTTTTGGAGAAAATTAGATAGTAAAACATTTTATAAATTAAGTTAACTCTAATTATTAGAGTATATAACAAAAAAAATCTAAACAAATTTATAATTTGACAACAAATAATAAAAGATTTCATACATTTCTTAAAAAACTCTTATCTTCTTGGACGTATGAGTTTGTGGCCTCACTCCTAGAGAAAAATGGCCGGAGAAAATGAAAAAATAAAGGCGGAAGAATATGTATACAGAATAAGCACTGCAAAGGAGTGGGAGGCACTCCAGTCTAGTGGTAGCATTTTTGGTGGTGAGCTTGATAAGTCTACTGGTTGTATTCATCTTAGCAATCTCAATCAGGTATATTTTATATTTACACATACATGTGTATAAATTATGATACTCATATAAATTTCAGCTTCTTTAATCTTGATCCTCACTGTCACTGATAGTTTCTTGATTTTCTCGGTATCCCATTTTTTTCTTTATTTATTTGATTGAGTTTTAAGTATAATAACTAGCGTAATAGCCCCTGCAAGTCACGGGTCTAGACATAAATTTGTAAAGAGCTGCGTCCAAATTTTTTCAAGAAACGTGTCTGTCTTCCATGTCTCCATCATTGTTTTCGTGTTAAAAGTGGTACAAGTGATGTATATACAATATTAATAACTCGGCAGCAGAGCTCGTAAAAATTGAAAATGCGATACAATATTTATACATCACTTATTGGTACCAAGCCGAGAATAACTTATAGGTCTGCCGAAATTCTAGTCAATGTAGGATAATATTGATTTTTTTCACATCCTTTACACCCGAACCTCTAATTATTGTATGATAATACAAACTGTCTTTCCGTCCCCACTTCTGATAACTTAACGCATCAAGTTTTTGAGAGCCGGTTCTGATATCATATGTAATAACTCGGGTCAAATCTCAAGTTTATTTTGAAATCAGATGAAATTCTAAATATGTATCACATATAGGGTCAGAGGTAATCCACAAACCAATTACATGACCCTAGAAGATCATGATTTAGAAGATCATGATTTATTGATATACTTGATAATAGTAATTTATCTTTTATCTGAAATAAAATTTACACATGTATCGATATGGGATATAGGTTGTAGTACATGTTACGATCACTAATTTTAAATTTTTACATAAATGTATTTTAATATTTAAAATGTAATTTTCTTAATATTATTTATATGACGTAATAATACATTATTATTTTTAGATCATCTATAGACTTTATATTAAATTAAATTTATATGATTTTGCTTAAAAAATTTAATTTATGTACACAAGTATATATGTTATTTATTTAAAACACAAAATTTATATTTGAAATTTGCATTTATAGATATACAATAATCATTTATATAATTTATAGATTAAAATTTACTTATTTTTATTATGAATTTATTATACAAAATATGAAATATTATTTTACGAATTTGAATATTGAACCATGTTCTGTCATCATACATATATATAAGAGAAGAAATAAGAGATAATAGATTATTTTATCATCATGACACGATTCATACACGGATACACATATTATGAGTATGATATGTAGTACATGTGACAGAGTGGTAAAAATAATTTTGAATTTGATGGTAGACTCAAGTTCAACTCTCTTTAACAACATTTTTTTTAAAATAAATAATAAAGAGGGCAAATTAGACATTTCAATTCATGAATAAAATGACTCATGATTAAAATGTCTCACCACAAATCTATGTTCTCTTATCCCATTATATATAGGGCTTGATGTGCCTGAGGATGACCTAGGTAGCACCATGAGGTTAAAACATTTTATAATACAAACATTAGGGTATTTATGTAAATGCACATGAAATAACTTAATATTTACAAAAATGCCACCTAGAATTTATACTAAAAACTGATATAACCTCAGGTAGTACCCTGAGGTCATCCTCATGCCTAGTTTTCTCTTATATATATAAGAGATGGTAGATGTAACCAAGAATCTAGAAAGATTAATAATTTACTTTAAATTAAGGGGTGGTTAGATTTTCATTAGATGTTGTTGTGTTGTTATTTTTGTATAAACAAGAAAGTGAAATGCTATGAGATTTAAAGAAATGGGATCCAACATTTTGGTCCAAATGATCACTTTGCATTGTGAATTGTGATTGCCTTGCATAAAAGCTCTGTCGCAAGTGAGAAAGCTATTATCTTTTTCGACTTTAATTACTAATAAAATTTGCTGCCAGTTTTCTTTATTTTCATACACTTACCTTAAAAAAGTAGGCTTCTTAATGTTGTGTTTGGTTGGGATGAATGAAATCGGAAGGAATGGAATGAAATTTGAACTACAATATGGGTAAATGTTCAAAAATTTCATTCTTACCTCCATTCCATTCCTAACAACATAAACTACAACTCAAACTCCCAATTTGAGAAGGAATGCTTTATTCCTTTTCATACATATTTTCTTCACATTTCTTATCATAACAAGTTTGCACTCTCTCATTTTTTTCAAATATTTCCTTAAATCTCCATTATTTTTCTTTTAATTTCACTCATTCCATTCCATTCCTTTCTCCGAAACCAAAGACAACATTAGGTTGTGTTCACTTGGTGAGAATGGAATGAGAAAGGAATGGAATGAAAAATTATAAACAAATTTTATGAAGGAAGAAGAATATATGAGTGAAATTGTGAATAAATACGAGAGAGCTTAAATTCGTTATGTTGAGGATTGTAGGGAAAATAGTGAAGAAATGGAATGAGCATTCCTTTCAAAACACGTGGGTTAGAATTCTAGTTCAAATAATGGAATGATTATTCATTTCCTTCGCTATTCCATTCCTTTCCCCATTCCATTCTTGCGTGCATTCCATTCCGGCACCATTCCATTCATGTGAAGTGAACGCAACCTTAGGCTGTGTTCACTTGGATGGAATGGAATGAGGGGATAATGGAATAAAATTTATACTCTTATTTGGGTGAGATTAAGGAAAATGTTTATAATTTTCATTCTTTCATTCCATTCCAAACTATTTAAACTAGAATTCTAACCCACATGTTTTGAAAGGAATGCTCCATTCAATTTTATCACCATTTTCCTTACAATTCTCATCATAACAAATTTAAACTCCCTCATGTTTATTCACAATTTACTCATACATTCTTCTTTCTACATAAAATTTGTTTAAAATTTTTCATTTCATTCCTTTCTCATTCCATTCTCACCAAGTGAAAACAACCTGAGTAATGAAGTTGCATTAATCTGATACTTGATTTAGTCTTATTGGGGATCTGGATAAATTGTTAGTTTGATAACGCGATTATCTAGAGCATTTCCAGTGGGTTGCTATATCTGGCTTCTTATACTCAACTCAATATTTGACTTTGTCTTCCATTCTCATGATGTTTAAATTTTGAGGTGCTACAGGTGCAAATCAAGGGATTTTTTTTTATCTTCATTAGGTGTTTTCATTTCCATATAAACCAGAAAAAAAAAAATGCATTTTTAGGAAATTTGAAGGAAGTGATATTTACCCTTTAATCCAAACAACAACTTTGCATATCAATTGCCTCATATACAAGCTCCATCTGCAATGGAGAAGGCTATTATGTTTTTGGACTGTAATTAATATACATGCTATTCTTATCTATTTTCTTACCATTACCTTGAAACAAGTGCTTCTTGAGGCTTCTTACTTGAAGATGTTGCACCAAACCAATATTTGATCTAGTTTTATTGGGGTTTGTATAAAATTTTACTTTGATTCTATGATTGGTAGAATGCATTTACAAGGAGTTGCTATATCTGTTTTTTACACTAAAATTTATACTTGATTTAGTCTTGTATTCGCGAGATGTTTACATTTGATGTGTAACAGGTGCAACCAACTTTGCAGAACTTTTTCCCCAAGTCTAAGACGGATCTTTATTTGCTCCAAATTGATGCTAAAAAGGTAATGATATCAACTATCTGATCTCGACACTCCCCTCACTTCCCCTAAATTAAAGTAGAAGAATTTCAGCAATGTAATCTAAATATTTCATTTGAAACTTCAGCACAAGGGGAAAATTGCAGACCTTTTCTAAGAGCGGAAAATCTGTATTATAAATTAAAAATTGTAAACTAAAATTTTCAGGCTTCTATGTAAAAAATTACATGCAGCACAAGAGTAGAGTTAGTTTTAAATTAAAAAAGCGGCATTGGGATTTACTCCAAATTAGAGAATGTCTAGCTCCACTTGTGGTCCTTGTGGATGCAATTCGTACCTTTAACACTATAATATGTTTCGAATGGACTCAGTATTCGAAGGTATAGTTTTTCACCAAGATACCATGTTTGTATTGAAAGTTCGGAAAATTACAAAAGTGATAAATGATTTAGTACTCAATCCATCTCAACTCTTGAAGTAGAAATTTTGTTATAACTTTGCTGCTACCATGATTGGTAATATTGAATAGTGTCACTTCACATCTGCTACTTTCTAATTTAAAGGAAGGGTTATGTTTGAAAAAGAAAAACTGTCAATTCAAATGTATCTCCTAATTTCGGTATTCGAACATAGGTGAAAAATCTGTCGATTCAAGTGTATCTCCTAATTCCGGTATTCAAACATAGGGAGCGTGTGAGATGTAGTTGTCATCTCTTATATACAAAAGGGCCTTTCTTTATAATGATAATTATATATATTCCAAAATAAAGAAGTTGAGTTAGTCTAGTGGTTAAGTGCCAACTCATGACCTAATGGTCACATCGTACCCCTGCTCATGCCCTACTCTTCGAACGGGATAAGTTAGTACGTCGGTTTTCCTTTATATACACCAAAACAAGTATCTTAAATTTTATTTTGCAAACACTTTAAAATCAACATCCAGTTCAATTGATTAACGAGAGTGCACCAGTATTTGTCTTTGCATAACATTTAAATTCACCATAGATATTCAGTGTTATTGCGTATTCATTGAAAACTTGTTTGTAGAGTAATGTTTATTAAGAATTTAGCTAAGCTAGCTATGGCTTATGAGAGATTAACAATTATAACAAAATTTGCAAATTAAGCGTATGTGTATCTATATACACGTAACTTATGGAGAAAGATGGTAATGGATATGGAATGTATCTCTAGCACCTAGTACTAAATGAAAACTTGACATCAAATGAAAAGAGAAGAAAACTGCAACATTTTAGATTTTGTCTACAAAGGTTGTTTAAAGCTAGTTATACAAGATAGATACTACATAAGTTGGCAAGTGTTAATAGTTAATATGTCAAACATAATCTGCTACATGTATTTCAGCTTAGACCATACTGAGATAAATGGGAAGGAGGGTCAACTATAGAGGAATTGGATCTGTTGTTCAATGTTTTATTCATTTTCGGATGCCGATGGTATTTATGTATATAGATGTAAAAACCATTGATTGTATACGGTCTCGATGAATTTGCAGCTTGGGGATGGATTGATTTACGAAGATGTGGATGGCTCCAACATCTTTCCCCATTTCTATGGCCCTGATAGAAGTTTCAGTCCACTCCCTCTAGACGCAGTTAAGAAGGCAGAGAAGCTAGTTCCATCAGATTCTGGATATATTTGTAGCTTGCTGAATTAGTAGGCATCTCTCCTGTAACCTGGAAAGTAAACTGTTGTGCTTTTGTTACTTGTGTGTGGGAGTACAATGTGATAGATATGTATATCAAATGTTTTACTCTTCGAGTGGTTAGGTATGTTTCTGGAAATTGATATAAGTTCACACATTGTTAATTACAATAATAATTGTGGTTAGATGTAAGATAATATATACTAGTAGTTTTAATATCTTTTTTTAGATGAATTTTCATAATATCCAATACATATAAGTGGGAGAGCAAGGTTATGAGTTTCTATATGCTCCAAAATGTTCCTAGTTTGTTGTGGAAGCGATTGAATTCTCGTTTTATAGTTGATTTTTATTAGGAGTGAAATGCCCCCACTCCCATGTTGAATCAGTGAAAATGTTTCTCTTACTTTCTTGTTGCCATATCTGAAGGCTATAAGGCATAGCTCTTAACTTATGATTTTGTTATAATAATATAATATCCAATTAAGTCCTCTTCCTAACACTTTACGGTCTTAGGAGAACTGGTAACTTAATAGATATGTTTGATGGGAGCATACCTTGGCAGGGTGGATATGCTGGTGGATTGGATGGTTGCCTTCTTGGGTATATTAGCTGATTTTGCTCAACAAAACTGAAATAAATCTTTTGAATGACCTGGTAGATGTGCTGTGGTTTTTATGGTTTGCCGTGTTGTTGCACATGTCTGTAGCTCTATGCAACTGCTATCTAAGTTTGTTGCTGATAAATGGTATTTTGCTCTTTTTGATGTTAATGTTATTGGCCGGGGCAGACAACCTTGTCTTGATAGACAAATTCTTATTGTGATAACGAATTCGTATGACATAGTTGTTACTGTACTTGTTAGGCACGCACTACCCTTGTGAATTTGAAATTTTTGTGTTGCCAGAAAGGTGAATAAATGTTGGGATCACTGATAGCATGTTTGCCATAGCTTCTGTAAGACTGTAATGTATAAACCTTGGCCATATTTTTTTTATCTCATATTTCCATTATTTTAATTGATCTACTAAATTTATAAATTCATTTTTATTTTATATTGGCACAAATAATTTAAATAATGGCAATTTAAAATTGTACTCAATTCGAATAAACAAGACTGATTAATTATTGATGGAAATATATTTCGATATTTCACGGAAGGGGGCTATGAGCCTATGACTTGTTTATGCTATAAACTTTTTTGAGGCCAACCACTTACGGTCAACGGCCGAGATTAGGAGATGATCTCCTTTATTTACATGTGGCGTTTGTCATTTTCTCACCTCTCATTTCTTTCATAATTGTTCTTTTATAAAGTTTTTGGTAGACAATATCATTTTGAATGCAACTACACCTTAATCAGCACCAAAAGTGTACATAATACAAGTTATAATACTACTTAAGTGATGATCTCTTTACATGCGAACTAACTTTCCTTTATGTATTAACATTTGTAACATCTTCACGTTAGAAAGCTCAAAAACATAAGGATGGCTGACAACCTAACTGATTCTCGTGTTAAATTATATAAGGTTTGGTGGTAGATGATTATGATTAAAGCAGCATGTAACCATTTGTTATAAGGATGGATGCAAATTTTAACAAACCATTTTTGATAATAATTATTTCATATATAAAAAGTTTTAAAAAAAATTAAAAGAACGATTTTAAACGTGGGTGGATAAATCGAAATTGGGACTCTTAAAATTCATATAAAAAACTTTATATTAAGATTAATGTTATCCACGATTAAAATTACGGATAGATGACTGTCATTATTATTGGTCAAGGAACTCGTATATAAATTATATATGAAAAAGGAGCAGAATGAGTGAAAAGAGCAATAAAACAACAAAGGCCCCTATGAATCTGTATGATCCGGAATTTACTTAATTAATGGTTGAATACAGCGAATCTCTTTATTATGATTCAAAAAGTGAGTATGTTTGTATAATCAAACACCTTCGACAACTTTTTTTTCTTTTTAGAAAATCAATTCGATAACTTTTTTCTTTTCAAAATTCTGTAAATCAAAATTTTCAGTTTCACTCATAATTTGTATCACAACGGAAAAAAATTATATAAATCCAGGGAAGAAAATACCAAGGGTAAAAATGAATACACAAAAAACTTAATATTTCTTTGTATCGGTAAAAATAAAATGCTTGCACTTTTAATAGTTTTATAAAGTAGTGCTAGAATATCAAAATTGAATATCAAAATAATTTTTCAAATAATCAGTGCCGTTCCTGACTTATAGAAGTCCCCCGGACAAAAATTTTAAACGGGCCCTTAAAAAAAATTCCAACATAAATATAAGAAAATCATGTAATATAATAGAAGTTAACGGTAAATTTTTTCAAATTTTCACTTATTTCCATCAAATTTTTATCAAATTTGCTTGAAAAGTTTACTTATTATATATATATATATATATACATATATAATTACTACTTATTTTTAAATTTATAGACCCTACAATAATATACATTTTTAAGATTATTAATTTATATCTTGTGAAATTATTGGTTTTATAATTTTTTTAATTAAATAATATACATATATACTTTTTTTTGAAAAAATGTGCTTCTAAAATTCTTAGACCCCGGCGGTCGCCCTCCCTGTTCCTCCCTCAGGGCCTGCAAATAATATGACATTGTTAATATGATAAAATGTTTAATTTTAATCGAATATATTTATTTAAATTCAGATATTCATCTTATTTAATTATGATGTGTTGAATTAAAATATGAAATTTAAGAAAGATTAGTAACAGATTGAACTCTAACAATTTTCATAGTTGTTTATATGTCCTTATAACATTTCGGTTATTTGTGTAAGGAAAGGTATTTGCCCAAAGCAACTCTTATATAATGTAATTAACTATTGGAATATAGGTAGTTTCTGATAATACTATTAAATTGAAAGTAGATTCAAGTCACCGAAAGAAAACTAAAATACAACGGGAATGTATAGGAGGAGGCTAGCAGCTTTAAAGCCGATGAATAACACTAGAGAAGCTCGGCTGCCTATTACCATCTCATATTTTTGCATCTCGTTTCAGGTTTTTATGAACATGTTGTGTTACATAAAAATCATAAGCCTCTTATGAAAATTATATTTATTGCTGGAACAGTGAATATATCATTTTGCAATCCTAAAAAATATAAACAATGTACCCTCCATGTCATAGCTCTTTTGGAAAAATAACGCATATTAAGAAATGTTAGTTGTACAATAATTTTTCGTGCGTATCATATTTATTATAACTATTTTATATTAAATAAAGTAAATTTTATATTGGAAATGACAAGAAAAGTGGGTAAGTTTGAATTTTTTTACATTAAAAGTAGAAATAGACAATTATTATGGAACAAATTTTTTCTCCAAAAACTATTATTATCATAAATAGAGGGTAATATATAAAAGTTGTAGAAAATGTGCTCAACAGTTGTTCTAACATCTATATCTATACATTTCAGTTGATTCAATAATATATTTTTGATTTTAAAAAATCTGGTTGTATAATGAAATTTAAAAGTATTAATATCTTTTAAAATTTTATAAAATACAAGATTTTATTGGATTTAGACTCTTTGCATAGATTTATAAACTCAACCCAACATAAAATTTACTAATAAATCAATTACAATTTATTAAAATCTATAAATTATTAATAGGTTATTAAAATATGAATCGAGTACATTCTCTTAATTTACTATATTATGATGTTACATACACAACTAGAGTGTAGTAGTAGTCTACGGTCTACATGTACATGGTGTTAGAGAATAAACATAGAAACAAAACTAAGATTGATATAAATAAACAGTACATCCCATGCCGGGAGCTTTACTAGGTATAAACACTTTGATGCTCTGTACTTTGTCTTCTCCATGATACTCCTATTGCTGCTGCATACGTAAGGATTAGTTTATATATAATACTCATTTAGTACTGTTCAAGTCAACTAAATACAGTGAACGGGGGACGGTACTACTTGCTCTTCCTTGTTATATATATTGTATTCTATTTATATATCATCTTCATAACAAGCATATACACTACGTCTATGCTATGTTTAGTGGAATCTAAGCATAACTTACTTCTGATTTTAGATAGTTATTTTTAAGAAATATATTAAATAAATATATGTGTATATATACCATATTATTAAAATCGAAAAATTAAAAGTTTGGTGATCCTTAATCGGTATTTGGGCCGGACTGGATAGTTATTATCGGACTTAATTTTCAAACACTAATTTCCTAATTAAAATACATCTCATATTAGTCTCCTAAATAAAATATAACTCTAGATAAAAAAACACAAACATTATATTATTAAAATATAAATAAAATATACGAAAAATTATATAAAATATATACATATAACATTAAATAAAATTTAAATTTTTAATATAAAAATAAAAATATATTCAAATTATATAAAAAAATATTAAAACAATTTAATCCGTGCATCGCGCGAGATATAAGCTAGTATATATAAAGAGAGAAATGTCAAAACTCTAAAAAGGTTATTGAATTATCAATCAATTAATTAATTATTGATTTACTCAATGGAATGAACCTTTTATAAGTATGAATACAATTAAATTAAAATATGTCATATATTATTTTATTTTATTTGAACGAATGTCATACATTATTTAAAAATAATTTTAGAACGCATAACATTGTTCATATAAAAATCTCTCTGACGTTTTTCCCTTGATCTCACTGTTATCTCAATTACATTTTACAAAGATTCATTACAAGTCAAGAACATGAAGATATTTGACAAAATGTCAATACCCAACTTCAATTATTATCTTTGACAATCGTAAAAATGTATTTAAATATTCATTTTAAAATTGCTCTGTTGAACATGATTCGGCAACCCAAACAGACTCATAACAATACCCAATAATAAAAACTCGTAATTTTAATATATATTTCTTCATTATTATAGTAAGTACAGGAAAATTTATATATAAAAAAGTCCTACGAAATAAAGAAAAATTAAAAATATAGAGACAGAGTCATATTTTTCTTAAATTAAGTTGGCACATTTGGAATTTCAAAGCGTAGCTGTCTTGAACTGTCTTGCCATCTTGCTATTAAACAAATAGAACTAGTGGTTTATAACAACGGTACCAGTATTAGTAGCATATTATTCAGTATGCTTATACTTGTATTTGATCATTCACACTTTCACAGAACCCACATTGTATTGTAATCAAACCTACAGTAACTCAACTCTTTTTATTCCCTATATATTTCCTTCTTGCTTCTCTTCCATCTCTGCACTCACACATTTTCTTTTTATTGCATGTTATAAAAGATCTCACAGAGCCTTTCTCATTGTAATTTTAATCATATAATAATCACATTTAGGCTCTTTTAATCTTCTGTAGCTTCTTCACCTTTACAAAGATTTACATCATGTAAACTTGCCTTAATCTATACAATCCTGGACATTTATTTTATGTTCAAACTAGTTAATATCCATTTGGTTATTCTTGATATTTTCTTTCAGTTCACTTCTTAGAGCTTGCCAATTTTGTTCTTGATATAATCTAAAGACTTTATATCAACATAAACAAATCATGTAGTTGTTCTGATTCTGCATTCCTGTATATTTTTGTACAGTAGCTATCTCTAACCTCATTAGTTTAGACCTTTCTTCCAAGGACTTAACCAGTGAAGGAGAAAGATGATATATACATAGGTAGGTTAGATTTCATTTCCTTTGTTATATGTAGGCGTAGAACATAGATATATTAGTAGATGGAAGAGACATTTGTGCCTTTTCGCGGAATCAAGAATGACCTTCAAGGTAGATTGTTGTGCTACAAGCAAGATTGGACTAGTGGCTTCAAGGCAGGCTTCAGGTACAGTATATCTACTCCCAAGTATCTTAATTAGTGTATATTTTGTTATGCATTTACGATTTAGCTTAACGTTTTCAATAGTTTGGGGAGTTTTAAGTTTTTTAAAAGATTAAAAATTGTTTGTTGTTTGACATGTTCTTATTTGTTAATAGAATTTTGGCTCCCACCACATATATATTCTTCGCCTCAGCCATTCCAGTTATCTCGTTCGGGGAGCAACTTGAAAGAAACACAGGTATACCAAAACTTCCACGATTATTTACTGCAATTTAGCGTGATGCAAATGGACATTGTCTGCCTTCATGTTGTATCATTTTGATTTTGTTCAGTGGCTCGAGAAACTAAAAGAAAAACAAACCAATGCACAAAAAGACTTTTAGAGAATTGGAAGTTGTTCTTTTTCATAAAAATAATAAAAAGGAATTGGAAGTTGAACGCATATAATCAAGTCCCATACAATTATGTGATTCATGAAAATTTTGGAACAATCGTTTTGAGTTCATTATTTTGGTAGTAATTGAATTCACTTCAATTTGAGGTAGAAATGTCATATTTGACTTTAGAAAGTAAAATAGAGAACATAGGGAGAGTTTTTCTTAATCAATATCGATGTATCAACAAGGACTTTTACGTTGAATTTTGATACAGATACATCGAATTTATATTAACTTATCTTGCAGATGGAGCACTGACAGCCGTTCAAACTTTGGCATCTACTGCAATATGTGGTATTATACATTCGGTTGTCGGAGGTCACCCATTGCTTATATTAGGTGTTGCAGAGCCGACTGTGATCATGTACACCTTCTTGTATGACTTCGCTAAACAGAGACCAGAGTTGGGTCATAAGCTCTTTCTTGCATGGACTGGCTGGTGAGTTTACAAATTTCAACTTCCACCTTTCTGACATGACATCTCAATTTGGCATTCCACCTTAAGTTGTCATGTACTAATATTGATATTTGCTTGATTACCTGAATCTTCAGGGTATGCGTTTGGACAGCAGTCTTGCTGTTCTTCTTAGCTATCTTGGGAGCATGTTCAATCATTAACAGGTTTACACGTGTGGCTGGTGAATTATTTGGCTTGCTGATTGCGATGCTTTTCATGCAACAAGCTGTAAAGGCAAGTACATTTGCAGTTTATTTCCCTTCACCTTATTCCTTGCTTTTAGTTGACCTTGACACCTCACTAATTTTTGTTTTCTCTTTAGGGAGTGATAGATGAGTTTCGTATTCCAAAGCGAGAGGATCCAACCTTGATGGAGTTTACCCCTTCGTGGAGATTTTCAAATGGAATGTTTGCTCTGGTTCTGTCATTTGGCCTTTTGCTCACTGCATTACGCAGCAGAAAAGCAAGGTCATGGCGTTATGGATCTGGTAAGTAATCACGAAAGATCTATTAAATGGTTACCTTTTGCTAGTTGATAATTATATTATGGATCCCATTGCTTTTGTTTTATTTCTTCCAGGTCACTCTTTGACTGCCATTTTTGCTTTTTGATACAGGCTGGATCAGAAGTCTTATTGCAGACTATGGTGTGCCACTCATGGTTTTAGTTTGGACAGCTATTTCCTACATACCCAGTGGGAGTGTTCCAAAAGGGATTCCACGACGACTCTTCAGCCCAAATCCGTGGTCGCCTGGTGCTTATGACAACTGGACTGTGCTCAAGGTATGGTCAAGTATTTAAAGCTTAAATACTGAGATTCTCTTGTTACTAACACAGCTGCAAGTTAATCTTAAATGTTAAAATATAACGTTTATAAACTTTTGATCTGAATTTCAGGATATGCTAAATGTGCCCATTCTCTATATAATTGGAGCTTTTGTTCCTGCAACAATGATAGCGGTGCTTTACTATTTCGACCATAGTGTAGCATCTCAATTGGCTCAGCAGAAAGAATTCAATTTAAGGAAACCATCTGCTTATCATTACGACTTACTTCTTTTGGGGTTCTTGGTATATCTCGCATCTCCTGTTTTTTAATCTCATTTTTCCTCTTAGGGTCTATGGTCCATCTTTAATCTATCATTTAATTATATGCTTAAGTTTCTCAATCTTATTGGCAGACCCTCATGTGTGGTTTACTTGGAATTCCTCCAGCAAATGGTGTGATTCCCCAGTCCCCAATGCATACCAAGAGTCTGGCAACTCTTAAGCATCAGGTAGTTTGCCTTGTTATTATGTACTCTCTCCACAAAAAGATTATGTTCTTGATTTTTTAATTCAAAATAAATTTATAAACTTTACATCATGTGAAGTCACTGCTTTTAGGTGATCATTTTTCTTATATACTTCATGTAAAGTGCTAAATGTAGAGTTTTTATTTTATAATATATCACAGCTCACGTTAATTCTACAGAATGATGTGCAGCTATATTTCTGTAGTATATTGCACTCATGCCTATATTTCTGTTATGCAGCTACTTCGAAACCGACTTGTTTCTACAGCGCGTCAAAGCATGAGGAAAAATTCTAGCTTAGGACAACTGTATGGAAACATGCAAGAAGCTTATCATCAAATGCAGACCCCTTTAATATACCAACAACCCTCAGATCTGGTACGCTTCAGCCTTATTATGTTGATCTACATGAATCTTGATTTCTCTGGTTTTTCCGTCATTACAAACCATCTCCTCCGTGATACATGGACAGAAAGCAATTCTATCTATAAATATAATTTGAAAAAGTCCCAAAAGGCTTGCTTTTTGGTTGTAAGCATTAAACACAGGGATTATGATAAATAAACTCTTGAAAAATAATTCCTTAGAAAGTAATATTTTCAATTCGTCTAATAGTAAACAATTATGCAAACAACATTTATCAGGGGCTAAAGGAACTAAAGGACTCAACAATTCAATTAGCTTCAAGCATGGGGAACTTTGACGCCCCAGTTGATGAAACAATTTTCGATGTTGAGAAGGAGATCGATGATCTCTTGCCTGTTGAGGTGAAAGAACAGCGTCTGAGTAACCTACTGCAAGCCACTATGGTCGGAGGATGTGTGGCAGCCATGCCCTTTCTCAGAATGATCCCTACTTCTGTCCTTTGGGGATACTTTGCCTTTATGGCCATCGAAAGTCTTCCAGGCAACCAGTTTTGGGAAAGGATATTACTTCTCTTCACTGCGCCAAGCAGAAGATATAAGTAGGTTCTTTTATCCCTTTTGCCATTGCTAATTTATATCACTTTCTTGAATAAAGAAAATTAATTATTTTATTTATGTGCAGAGTGCTAGAAGACTACCATGCTACCTTCGTGGAAACTGTGCCATTCAAGACCATCGCTACATTTACACTATTCCAAACAGCGTACTTGCTCGTCTGTTTTGGGCTTACATGGGTTCCAATTGCAGGACTCTTATTCCCTCTGATGATTATGCTTTTGGTTCCTGTAAGACAATATTTTCTCCCTAAATTTTTTAAAGGGGTACACTTGCAAGATTTAGATGCAGCAGAGTATGAAGAAGCACCAGCAATACCATTTAATCTTTCTTCAGTAAGATATCTGTACCTTTCACTTATTAAATGAAATGAAACAACAATATTAAATCATGCATTTCCTTCCAATACTCGAGCTTTAACTAATTTTGGTGTTGTTTGATTTGTTTAAGATGGAAGGAGAACAAGGCACTAGAGCTTCTTCTGTGGAGGCTGGAGAAATTATGGATGGAATTGTAACCAGAAGTCGAGGCGAGATTAAACACATCTGTAGCCCTAAAATCACAAGCTCCACATCAACTCCAGTCAATGATCCTAAAAACCTTACGAGGCAGCACTTCCCACAAAAGGTCTACAGTCCTCGTATCAATGAGCTTAGGGGTCAATCAAGTCCTCGGAATTCTGGGAAAGGAGTACTAAGTCCAACTGGAGAAGTCAGGCCATCTACTCCGAGAAAGAGTCCTCTAAACTAGACTCCTAAAAAAGCTACGGTTCCCTTGCTTTTAACCTAAAATGAGGCACGGCAGATATGGTTTATCAGCTTATTGCCTTCCATGATTGCGACTGCTGTTTTGATATAAATCCCTGTTGGTGTTGGTGTGATGTCTTCTTCTTTATAGTCTTGTTTTGTAGCCACTAATATGTAAGCTTGTTTGTTTTATTTGTAACTAAAATAATACTAGTAACAGCCTAGGCTGTTCTCTTTCTAATGAATAATACCTGTTCAAAGATTGTCCATTCAACTCTCCCCCATTTTGTGATAGAAAAACAAATTTTAATGTACAACTTAGAAGATAAATTTAAGTTTTGGTTCTTCATAGATGCTTCCATTTTGATAATTTTATTTTTAAGGATATCAGAAAATAAAGGGAAAAAATGAAATACTATTTTGAAGCTATGAAAGATGATCGAGTTCATTACAATTCTGGTCAATCTCCAGTTGTAATACTCTCGTATACAACTCAACCTTATAGAGTGTCTTCTTTCAGTTTCTGAGTAGTATATGGCCTGCTCAATATTCTTTTCCCTGACATGGATCACAGTAAAGAGCGAGCGCAATGGCATGCAAGTTCCTGCTGTGGGTTCCATTGCGATACTTGGCGAGTTTGTATCCTTCCTTCATTATTAATTGCTTACTTTTAACTTATCATTACTCTTTTATTTCAAGAACTCATCATGTCTGGTACATTGAAAGTATACACAGGTCTGAATTGATCTCTATCTATACATCATGAGCATAAACAAGGGTCTTTAAGTTTGTAGTCGACGAGAAGACTGAATTGGAGCTTAGAATTCTTTTATCCATCTATACAGATGCGAAGAATAATAACAACACAATTAACCTTATTGAAATTCACTCGAGCTATATAGCTAAATTGATATAGACAACTGATCATAAATAATGACAGCAAAGAAATTTGTAATGTGCAAGTCACTGGTAGTCGGCTAGTCGCCTGCCTAAACCAAAGCAAACTAAAAGTACAGACCAATAGTTGCTACCAGTCATTTGTAATTTTGTAGATCCTTTTGAGATATTAGATAAACTTAACCTTCTTTCTATACTGGAGTACACTCTGATAAACTTAACCTTGCTTCTAGTATATTAGTTTGTCAACCTGGTACTTGCTGAAAGTTGAGTGATTTTTTATTTCAAGAAAAGATTAAGATTTTCACCTTGAATTGTTGACAAGTCTAAGTTCTAATAACATTTCAATAAATCCAAGTATATTGTTTGAGTTTCAGTCTGTAACTGTTGGCCTAGACTTCAAGAGCTTGAGCTGAGTAAAGCTTGATGTCTGCCAACTCCACTTAGCTGCATCAGACTAGTCATCAATCAAGTCAATGTACATAATCTAAATATACAAGGTTAAGGATGAATTCAAGTCATCTTCCTAAACTCGAGTAAAGCTATCAAATTTCTCGAATACCTCAATATTCAAATTATCTGTCTGCATAAATTTACAACTAGAATCTCGTATTTGACACAATGGTCAAGTGTATGCTTGCTATCTTCTCCCATTCTGATCTTACAATTTCACTGATCTTGTGGGTTCAATGGACGACTATAAATTTACAACCATCGTTCTTGTCCTCTTCTTAAAACTATTCTTCAAAATCATTATCAGGAATATGTCACGTTTCCACAGTATCACATTCACGTTTAACCGAAAACAAGCATAAATATATTTCTCACCAGAAATAAGTTTGTGGACAAGATTCATGCATCAATTGACATTCCTGAGCAGACAACTCTCCTTTTTAGATTTGTCATCATACTACAATGAGGAAAAGCAGAGGTCATAGATAAAAGATACATCTGTTATCCTTAAAGTAAAAGAACATCAGACATTCTCAATTGCAGTGTAGAATCATGAGGTCTAATTTCATAGCAATTGACTTGGTTTCGAGTGGGGAGGTCCCTCTTAACGATTTGAACATCTTAAATGCCATTAATCATTCTTAAAATTCACTAAACACATTATTTGTCACCTGAATATCTTTTTAACAGTTTTTAAGAATATTGCCTGATAACTACTTAGAGCCCAAACTAGGTAGATTATTTGGCATTGATAGCAGAAAGACTAGGCTTCGAAGTAGACTATACGTTCATGCATGCATATATGTCATTAAAATTACTTTGATAGTTCTACCATCATCTATCAAAGATTTGACATGCAAGTTGACTAACTTTTTCCCATTCGGGTTTAGACAAATCGACAATTATATTTTTGTATACGCACTTTAATGTAAAAGTCACTGCAACAAGCAATACTATAGACTATATAGAGTATGTAAAATTTATTAATATTAGCTAAATGGTACAAGTTCAATTATTCTCTTGCATAGTTTCACTGCTCTTACCAAATAAGTAATTAGAGTGTTTTAGGTGGATGTTTCAATTTTTGTTTGGCATAAAGATTCACATCTGTACCAAACAAAGCACAAACATTTAAAATTGGAATGCTTTGTCCGTATAATTGTTGCATATATATCTAATTATGAGAACAACTAACCAAAAGATATACCAAAGATTTGGTGGAGTGCATAGTGCTTTACTGCTTTGGCAGTGACCCTCTAAATAATCATAGTTGAGAGTTGGAGCCATAGCATAATAAAGAGTCGAGCTTACAAAATATTTCTATCTTTTTTTAGTAGCTTATTTTTTTTCTTAGTAAGAAAAATTCGAAAATTTGTGATTTAATAATGACATAATTGAGAACAAAAAAGATCGAAACCTTTAAATTCTTGCCATTAATTATGTCCTTGTAGGGGGCATGGCTCGGACGATCGGTTGTGTGTATAAACCTGTAAACTAGAGGTTCAGAATGGGGGCTTAAAGCCCAAGTTCTTCTTTCTTGTTCTGATTGCTGAACCCCAAGTTTAGTTCTCAATTGTACCTTATCGTCCAATACATATTCGGCCCTGTTTAAGTTACTTTGGTTTGAACGGGCTTGTGAATTATTTATCGGCCCAAAATAATATGGGATACAATAAGGAATCAATTCATTAAATAAAAAGCATAGGACATTTACAAATATAATCGAAATTGGACAGACGCTTAATGATATCGTTGTTGAATCATTCCTTCCCGAGGCAGCCAAACGATTTGGAGATGATTTGAATATATGTATTTGTTTTCACCCGACTGTGAATGTATGTACTTACTTTCACCCGACTATTTTATGCAATCGACCATAGATGCGATCACATATTAACCTTTATCTGTGAATCAAATCTATTAAAATCATATCGATCTATAACCTCGGTCATGGAAAACACCAAAACACAACAAAATAAAAATCAAACTATCACAAGGAAAGACTAACAAAACCCAAATAAATTGAGAACTTATTGAAGAAAACAAGATTTTAAATAAGAAAAATAAAGGGATCGGACATTTCCACCGATGAAAATCGATGGAAGCCCCCTTCAAAAATCTTTACGGGAGACTCGGGTTTAGAAGAGGAAAAGAGAGAGGCTACCCTTATTCTAATAATATATCGACTCAATTACTCCTACTATTAATCTACCCTGTTTTAAAATTAAATGCAACAGACTTATTAGCATGTATTTATGAAATCAGTATTACATATTGAGGATCAAATAGTGACGGAACAATAAGAAAAAAGTTCCTAGTGCAAGAAGAAGTCTATAATCAAATATTCAGCTTTATGCAATAATTGTGTATCTTAAAAAGAAGAAAAATGTTTTTAAATTTGATTTTAGATAATTTATTTAAAATTAAAAATATTTTAAATATAAAAATTGAATAGCACTTTTGTAATAATACATACAATAAAATAGGGACAAAGTCACATTTTATGAAAACGTCTAAAATTCCTATAATTTTCAGATTAAGGCGTGACCACGGGATCTCACATAGTGTCAGAATAAGTTGAAAAAAAATACAAACAGTCGTATTGGTCGGGATCACTATGCTGCCTATTTCTTTTATTCTACGTGTATTACTTAGCAAAGAAAAAAAGTCATCACAATAATACTTCTTTTTTTTTGAAATAATCATTCTTGCATTAAATCAAATCATACGTAAGTATATTCGATAAGAAGCCGGGAGCAACATCATCTCACTCCTGTAAATCTGACATAGAACGAGACATTCTTGCTAACAAGTGAGCGACTTCATTCGTAGACCTATGTACAAAATGCACTAGCACATCTTCAAAGTGTTTAAACTCAACACAATCTCTAACAATAGAATGGAAATATGATCGTTCTGGACTACCATTACATGCATCTGAGAATCCGTTTCGAACACACATCGTGTAAATCCATATCGCTTCGTCCAAGAAAGCACCTCTTTGAGACTTAAAGCTTCAGCCTCTCGAGGTGACCATGAACCTTCCACCTGCTGCACATAGCCCTCAAGAAGCCTCCCTTCTCGTCCTGGATTACTCCTCCAATGTCAATGGTTTTTGTATCAACAAAAGTAGTTGCATCAATGTTAATCTTCACTCAGTCTCGTTGCGGTGCCTGCCATCTCCTCTTACTTGAACTCGATGCTTGTGTAGACCTGGTACGTTTCAATTGAGTTGTCTTCCAATCCTCCAGTAAACTCGTTGCAGCATTTGTTGTACCAAACACAGATACTTCAATTATACTCAAACACCCACTTGTTACGTCGATTCCAAATACTCCAACATATTAGTGCTAATAAAACACATTAATCATTTGTTCCACTATGGATCAATCTTTTAAAATAATCTAGCATCATCTCCCATGGGATGGTTTGAACCCAGTGTTGGGACAATCGAATTATGATGCTGTGTTTTATGATATGAAAACAAATGAGTTTGAATAAAAAATTAACATTAATCGTTACGGCACCAGCGATTCAAATCCACGCCTTCTATTGTATTCTCGTATTCACCTTGAGCGAAGTGTGACCTTCAATCCTCCCAAGGTTGCCTCCCTTCTAACTTTGAGATCTTGGAACCTTAGTTCCCGGTTGCCTCTTTGAACAACTGCTCACAAAAACCCTAATTTCCAACTCCTTAGCTAGAAGAGAATAAGATGAATATATACGCTACAGTAGGGATCCTGGATAATTAGGTCGGGCCTTCCAATGACATTCTGGATCAAGTCTAATGTCATTAAATATTAATTCAATCCACTAAAAAATTAATATTTGCACTACCTCTCATAATGCCGTAATTTAATTATTTAATCCGGCTTCAATATTATTTGCTTATTAAATTCCCCATGTTTAAGATATCGAATATCCATTAATTAAATTAATTTCTGATAATTAATTTAATCAATATCTTTTATCCTTGATCATCCACTCAATCTTATAATTATGCAAGAACAAATCACCCGAATTCATTTTCAAACACAGTTTCCTTTTATAGTCAATATCTCACTCTGTATGCAATGTCATTGTCCAAAACATAATATTGTGAGTAACAATAAATCACATTACATATGAATCAAAACATGTGCATTGCATACAAGTGTCAATCATTGTATCCGGATTAAGAACCTAAGTAATAATAATATTATAGAATCTTAATTTTTCTTTATTGTCAGAATAGAAGAACAATTCTAATATTTTAATCTCGTTCAATATACACAAAGCATACAAGTATTATTTAATAATCAAGATAAATTATTTTCAAATAATACTTTAGTCATTTTAGTGGTTTGTTTAACTCCACTTAAATTGTGAACATTTATTATATTATATATAGACACTGACAATCTAATATTTTGTTATCTCATTTGATACTAGATTATCCACAATATATAATATACAAATAATGTTAAAATATGCATTCAAGATTCTCAATAAAAATGATAATGTCATATATACTTCAAACGAATAGTTCAGTATACTCCCTAACACTCAGTATGCCATGCCTATTGAAACCAATACTTTCCTTGCAAAATCACGCTCGAATAGGACATGCTTTGCATCTTAATTTTCAACTCGGCACCAAGAACATTTACTCTCTATATTCACTCTTTTCTCGATCAGTGCTATAGCAGTTGGTAAACATAGCCTACACGTCCTCCATAAGAAAAAACGGATCTTCCCAGGCAACTCAAGATTCCATATATTCTTCCAAAAAACTGTATCAGGTGTACTATATTCCCCAACCAATTGACGATAACAACTTTTTACAGTGAATTCCCCCTTGCCATCAAACAACCACATCCATGTATCGTTTGTCTCCCTTGAGAGCAGAGGGAGAAGATATTCTCCCTCGATGGTCTAAAAATGACGATGCCTAAAATGTTATTTTTTGCATCGCACATTCTACGGCCGACACATAAAAGTATTTTTTTGCATTGCCCTGTATACAATCGACGCATAAAAAATTTCTTTTGCATCGCCTTTTTTACGACCAATGCATAAAGTATAGTCTTATTATAATTTTTAATATTTAAATTAATTTAACTTTGACTAATTATTATTTATTATATATTTATAATTTTGAATAATTTATAAATTATTTCTATAAATATATTAATTAAAATTGTTGATAGTATTTTAAATACATACAAAATATTTATTATATATTTAATATCGATCAAAATTGATCAATTTAACATTTGATAAGTCAAACAAAACTAAAATTATAAAAAAAACGGAAGATGTATAAACTAACATTTATATTATTATCTTCAAGATATCTTAAATTTTTATATTATAATCATATTTTATATTTTTCAATAAAAAATAATGTATTATATATTATTTTTAATTATAAAAAAAGTTATTATATATTGGCTTAAACCTGGTAAAATGCACAAAATACCTTTTCAATATTCAAAACGTAGAATTATTAGAATTATTAAATACATATATATATATATATATATTATAATTATTTTGTAATATAGTATTTTTAGTTTTATATACTATTAAGTATAAAAATATTATTGTACTGTTAACCATATTTAATTATATGTTTTTTTAATCTTAATTTTAACTCGGAGAATCTCTCACAATTTCTCCAAAATTTCTCATACTTGTCACATATCTGATGATTCCTCTTACAAATATCTCAGTTTCTCTCGTTGCTTGTACTGGGATTTGGGTGATATTGCTACTTGAGTTTACTGGGTATTTGTTCTGCTACTATTGGGTGAGTATTTGCGCTATGCAGGTCTTAATTTGTGGGGTATTCTTCTCTACTCTCTCCCCCCCAATCTACTATAGTATCCCTGACTATTTCCCCAAATTTAATTCGTAGCTTATTATCTGCTGCTGCAGCCACCGCGAATAGTGCTTATGGTTTTTACCTCACTTGCTCTTTCTGTTTCGGTTTTTTATAGCCATCTTTGCATATTATTTCTTGTTCTGAAACTATATTTATGCTGCAACTTGTATTGATTAGGAATATTTTGGTGACGTTTAAATATGTGGAGCCCATATATTTGTCATTGATTGTAGGGGATTTTGTTATGCCAGCTACAAATGATTTTCTGTGAGCCTTAGAGTGATCTTTTGTTTAAGATTTGGCTGTTTATAATTTTTGAAGTTGCTGATTTGTTTTCATTTTGAATGTCACTTGTAGCTGATTTTTAAAGGACCAGTGCTGCCCTTGCCATATATTTAAAGGGGCTTGTTTTATTAGTGTTAAAGGTGAACAAGGTATTTTTCTAACAGAATGCTACATCCAGGTGCTTCTTGTGAACACTTTCCTTCTTTCTTTTAATTGCTTAAATGTTCATTTCAAGTTTGTGAAAAGCATGCACTTTTTTCGAAGTTTGAATTGTTAGCTAATCACTGCTTTAATAGTGTTGACCTGTTTAGATAATAATTCTCTGGTATTGGTAATTGATATTCTGTTTGCAACTCAGTAACTATGTATTTTGACCAAGACTTAGTATGGTTACATTTTCTCTTTCTTTGATTCTCTGTTCTTTTCTCTCATGCTTCACCTTGTTTCTTGATGAATTAATCCTCATCTGCATCATGTGATCCTATTTATCAAGTAAACACCAATTGTGTGGCCAGGTTTAGTTTTGTACTTCTCATGCGTACTCAACATTAGGGACTGATTAGCAAACATCATATTTATTAAAAAAATTAACTCAACCAAGTCATCTACTTATAATGGAAACTTCGGTGAACTTATTTTTGTATGTTGACCAAGATTAATAGCATAATTTATATATTTATGCAGACATGTTTTTGTCGAGGATAATGAGTGATAATTATAGTTCTCGACCCGATCAAATAAGAGATTAAACTGTAAGTCATGAAGTTTAGATTAAACATTAACAGAAATTTTTAGTGTTGTACGTACTGAGATTTTTCTTTATGGATTTTAATTGTTCAGGTTTATAAATTTGCCACGTCAAGGATGGAACGCTAGCATTTGTGCTTGCTAATAGATTTTCTCTAAGGGGATTGATTAATCTTTGGTTTTAGGACTATGAATGTAAAAAGTAGTATTTGATGATCACAATTTTTTGTTGTATTTACGAATTTATGAATTTTGAATGCAATTTAGATTTAATTTTTGTCTAAGGGTGTGTTACAACTTTACTTTTTTAGTTTTGCTAGTGAAGGAGTTGGTATGTGTACAGGTTCAGGGTATCCAAAAAGCAAAAAAAAAAAGATTTTAAAAAGGGAATATGCACCGGCTGTTTAAAAGGGCGATGCAAATAGCACCCACTATATGTGTCGGCTATTTAAAAGGCCGATGCAAATAACATCCACTATATGCGTCTGTCGTTTGAATACCCGATGCTAATAATATATACTAACGCGTCGGTTACTGTAGAAACAACGCAAATAATCATGTCAATAGGCGGCGGTATTTGTTTCATCCGACACAAAAGAAATGTCATATTGCATCGGTTAATAGGTCTTTTGCGTCGCTGTTTAAGCCGGCACAATAGTAAAATTTGCATCGCCTATTTAACCGACGCAAAAACCTACACTATTTGCGTCCCCTCCATGTACGTCGCCTGAACACCGACGCTAAAAGTCTATTTTGACCGACGCAAAAAGCCTATTTTGTACTAATGTCTCAGCACATGGTAACCATGGAATTTTCCACACAAACGTATTATTTCATGTGCCAATGCTTTTCCGGCACCCTTGTTTCACCACCTCTTGAGCTAGAAACCACCTCTTGAGCTGCAAGAATACTTCTCCACATATAGCTTAAATTTTCTCCCAATTTTTCTTTCAAGAAATCAGTGTTTGGAAAATATTTTGCCTTCATAATACTTGTAACAAGAGGGTTTGAATTGTTTAAAAATCTCCAACCTTGTTTTGCTAGCATTGCGATATTAAACTGCTGTAAATTTTTAAAGCCCAGACCTCCCGCTTCTTTGATAGTACAAAGTCATTCCCAAGCCATCCAGCATACTCCTTTACTATTATTTCCACTACCCCACCATAAGCCATTATCCGATCATTTTAATCGGATTAGAAAAGGCGAGATCATCTCACTTCTCCACCGACTTAATTAATCGGAAGAAACTAAATATTAAACTTTGAAAAAGCATCATGCTTAAGAAATGTCATCGTTTTATTCTTTATATTTACAAAAATAATTTTAATATTATATTATAGAGAATAAAGTTCCTGAGATTATTTTAGAAAAATTATCTAAGATGCAAGTATTTTTTAGTGTGTGCATTTTTGTAATTGTATATAATTCTCTATAATTACAATAACAGTCTCGTGTATTTATATGAGAATTTTTATTAACCTCAGAAAAATTATGTGAGATAACCTCAGAAATATTAATCTCTATATTATAATATACCTTAATTTTAAATAATTATTTAATAATTATTTTAAAACCATCAAACCCATCTTAAAATAATTATTACATACCCAAAATTTACCATAAAAGAAAAATAATTCATTTTCAGTCAACTTTAAATATAACAACCCGTTCCACGAACATCAATTGCGCTTAGGGCGTGCAATTTCGGGTTCTGGGTCGTGTTCGTGTCGGGTCAGATTGTAACTGGTTATTTCAGGTTGATTTTTTTCTAACCATAACCCGTACTTACCAGGTTCGTGTCGGATTTCGGGTCATTTCGGGTTTCATCGCCTCTACTTTTTTCAGACTGATTGAAAATATATTCATATATTATATACTCTCTCTCTCAATTTATATGGACTGATTGCTTTTGCACAAATTTTAAGAAAAAACAATTCAATTCTCTTTCATTGCACGTGAAAGTTACATTTCAAATGTATAATATGGGCCTGTTTGGCAACTGCCAACTTATGGAAATAAGGGCTTATTTCCGGAAAAAAGTAGGGATGTATATACTTTTCAGAAATAAGCCCTTATTTCCAGAAAAAAGTAAGTTCATATTTGGTTTTAAAATTCTAAAACAAATATTTATCTTTAAAAAAAAAATGAAAATATGTAAAAAAAATATAAAATAAGCTACTTATTTTAAGTTTATGGAACCCCAAATACCCACTATGTACTGTACCCATTTTGTCAGATGTAAAATACGGCAGGACATGTGTAAAATATTGTTATTACTATTAAATAATTATGAACCAACTAACGAGTGTCTATCATTGCATGTGAAAATTACTTTATTGTAATTAAATTTAATTATTTTAAACATAAAATATTTCAACAATAGAATTATAAATATAGGGTTTATTAATTTTCGGATTCATGTACTAAGTATCCTACTGCATGGTACAGGAAGGGACTTGGTTGTCTTTCATCCGCCCCAGTCTCTCCCGCAACTCCTAGGTGTATCAAAAAACATTCTTTTCGGTTTCTAATTTATCTAATGGTGCAAAAGAAAATGATTGTTTCAGGTTGAATATTTACCGATCCTAGTATATATTTTTTCGGATTGAATTCGTGTCAGTTTCGAGTCAGGTCCAAAATTCCCACGACACTTGTACGAAACAAAATAACAGAAAGTAGTGGTGAGTTGGTGATTAACTAATGGAAGCCTTTAATTTTGTCGCGCATATGATCTTTCTGTAGAATTCTGATTTTTCTATAGCATTTTGTGTCCACCACCCACGGTACTTAAAAGGCAGTCGCTCCCAATTGTTATTGCTTTCGTTTTATATAGATACAACACAAACTCGTATTTTAGTAACATATTTTTCATATTATTATTTGATATAAACAAAAAATTGTGCATTTTTTTAAGAGTTAGAAAGTTATATTACTCCTCCGTCCATATTTAGATATCAACTTTATTTTTAGTGCAGTATAATTGACTTATTTTTTATTGTAATTTAAAAATGATATATAATTGAAAAAAAATATGTTTTACATTTGAAAAGTATATAGAATCTATTTTAAAATTTATTTTTTAGTTTTTTAAAATTATAAAAAGATAATTTTTAATTTTCAGTCAAACATTAGTCAATTTAATTATAAAAAAAATCAAAATATATATATAAATAGGGACGGAGGGAGTAATATATATGATGCAATATGCATTTCCTTAATTTATATAAATTTGCTAAGTATGTGAGTGATGATATATTATTTAGAACTAGTTTTACAAATTTGTCAAGTAGGTGAATGATAATAAATTGATTATTAGAGTTAGTTTTACGGCAACTAATATTTATGTATTTATGTATAAGGAGTAGAGTTTTATATATGTATATTTATAATATCATTTTTCAGGGGGAAAACAGGCTAGTGGAATCCCATACGAAACTTCAGCAAGAAAATGAGCATTTTATCCGTAAATAAAAGTCATTACCACACCGCAAAGCAATCAAACAACTCAAGACGTGTTGTATTGTCAGTTAACATTTAACAATGACTTCTCTTCCTTTGCCCTCGATCCTCGAATGGACTATTCCATCGGTCCCACTATATGTTTATATAGGAATTGCCGAATTGCATATAAAAGTTTAAAAAAATTGAGATAAATTAATGATTCCTATTAAAATTAATAAATTAATTAATATTACTATTTATGAAAAAACTAGAATAAACATCTAAAAAGTGTTAAAAATAGATAAAATTAAATGAGTATTTGTTTTAATGTTCGGGTAATTTTTGGCCGATTTGACTATACCCGTTTATTCTCCGATGGGAGAAAGTGGTCACATGCCACACAACAAACTCATTTTATGTAGTCCGAAAATTTTACGCATATTTTGTGCCAAACAACCAAGTGAAATTATATATACTAGGTTATAACTCGTGCAAACACAGATGCTATTAATAAGTTATATATTAATTATTTTATATAATTTAAATATTTCATTTAATATGATCTTTTTTTACATTTTTCTATATAATGATGTTTATATATTAATATTTATAAAATTTAATTATAAGTCATAATTTTAAATAAACAAAAGAGTTTGAATGGTGATGAAATTGAGTTGAATGTGAGTAACTATATTAAATAAAAATTATATAATAAGTAGGATTCTTAAAATAGAAAATATAGATTATAATTTAAATATAATATAATATTATCCGTGAACACTTGTATAAAAGGAGGACTATCGGGGAATAGAGTTGTATGGATAATATATCTTTTCTAAAATTAGATTTTATTAAAATTGAATGATTAGGATCGTTTCTATGGTTCACCTAAAATTGGACGGTTAAGATCTTTTCTATGGTTCAGCTGAGTAAGATGAAAAAAAAGATTATATTGTTTGGTTATAATAATATAGTATAAATGTGTGCCACAAAGTGAAATTATATGTAAAATAAGATGGAGGAATTGTATGTAATTAATGTGGTGATAATATATGTGTAGTAAAGTGAATTATAAAAAATTATATTGAAAATAAATAATGATGTTAATATTAAAATTTGTTGATAGTAATTAGATAAAATTAATATTATTTTTTTGTACAAAAACGTGATCCGCCCAAAGTTATGTTCCTACTCAAAGTCTTAAACACTTCTTTTTAACCAACTAGATTGCAAATATTATTTTGAGTGTCCGGATAAAAATGTTAAAGTCTCTCTTACAGCAAACACAAATTAAAATTCTGCTAAAAATGGCGCATAATTTTAATACTTAAATTGCATGCTCAATTAATATATGCAAAAATTTAAACTGTTTGACATCAATTTTATTTACAGGATGGAGTTGGAGTTGGAGTTGTGGGAATGCATTCTGTGAATGGGCAAAAAGAGTTTGTAGGCACCTGAGCTGAGTTTCATAATTGATTAGGCATGTGTTGTGTTGCAAAAACAACCATATTACACAAACACAAACTAGTACAAAACCAAATGAGTTGATCAACACGCACTAAATAAGTAGTTGAAAAAACACAAGATCAGAGTGCAAGCGTTAAATCTAACTCGCCTTCATTATCGTCTTCCTCCATCTTGTGTTTTTTCTTATCAATACTTGTACCAAAACTAGCCTGGCCTGTATTAAAGACCAGCTGTGGATGCTTCCGATTCTCATGCGTAAAATCTTCCCACTGGAACGCTGGAACCCAACCAGAATTACCACGATCATCTCCACAAGTCCTCATTTTCTTATTGCTCCTCACCTCAATTTCTTTCAGCTCATTTCTTCGACGATTTCGTGCTTCTTGGTACCCTCTAATCAAAGCAAAGAACGTCTCGATTTTTTCTTCCTCTTTCTCATCATCGTCCTCGTCGACATCATCATCGATCACTTGCTTTTCATTTAACTTTCGAATTTCCTCCGGACTTTCCATGAAATTTTTCATGTTTTTCGGGAGACATGATGAGTTTGTTGGATGATAACTAGTCATGCCGTGTTGGACAAAATAATGTGCTAGCTAGTGCTTGTTGGTTATGAATTATGATTCGGTCACCAAATCATGATTTATATATAATATTTCAAGAGTTTAAAAGAAAAATAAATGTTGGAATATATGTGAATTGGAAAGACTAAACTAGCCATCTTGGTTATTATAGTCAAGGTGGAATTAATTGGCTCAAGCCTCACCTCCTATTGATGATCATATGCGGTGACGTAGGAGTTGCTAACGTAATTATCTGCGTGGCCAAATAGTCTTAACGTTGGGTTGAAAATTGAAATGGCCAAGTCGTAATACAGCAATAGCTTTTATGTATTTCTTTCAAACTTCGAAAACACGTGGACGGGAATGTTTACAAACTTCTTACCATGTATGAAAACCTATATATATAAGGACCTAAACAGGGATTAAAATTTGCAACAAAAAAATAAAAAAATTGCAACAAAGAATAAAAAAAGTTATGATTCCGTTGCCGGGACTTGAACCCGGGTCTTTCGGGTGAGAGCCGAATATCCTGACCAACTAGACTACAACGGATTGTGAGCAAAGTTTCATTACAACTTTACTAGCTAAAAACATAATTTATAAAATACCTTTTTCTTTGACAAAAAAATTATTCTCCAAATATTTGTCATTTTCTAACAATAATATTTTTTAAAGATTAGTCTAATACTTTTATTATAATTTCTAATATATTTAATTAATTTAAATATATAAATAATTTAATTCAGTATAATTATTAAAAGTAAATAAATAAATCATCTAATTAATATATTTTTTAATATAATTTTTCAAAAAAACATGTTAAAGAGACGAAGTATTGATATGACATAACATTCTTACGAGTTTATGCGATGTTAACGTGATGTCATTGAATTATCAATTGGGTGTCATCGAAATATTTTATTGGAAAAAGAGTTCCGAAAATTGATGTATATAAGAAAAATATAAATATAATATTTTTAATAACATTTCAAATTGGGTGTCTTTGTTTTTTCTGACAAAAAAAACAGTGTGCTGAGAGCCTCACAGGGGTCATGGAGTCATTTCGCTCCAAAATTTTATTATAATAAAATTTGAGAGTGGATAAAACTTTTTTATGTGACTTTTATGCAGTATTGTTACCACTCTTATTTATTGTTATTTTTTTTGAAGGATATTTAGTGTTAATTTTAAAAAATATTTTCACTTGTACTATATTTTATTGTGGTGAATAATTTTTTTGTTATTTATTTATACGAACAAATATTTTTCAAATTTATTGTTCCTTCCACTTCTATTTCTAGCTGTTGAAACTAATCTCTAACTAATCAATTTAGAAAAAAATGTTCTTACTCTATATTTAATTCATTTTTAAACCAATTTTATCATTAAAAATAGGGTACACCTTTATTTATGGGCGTTTTTGGGAAATCAAATTTCTGGAAATAAGTTACTTATTTCCGGAAAAAATATATATATACTCTTTTTAGAAATAAGTAACTTATTTTTTATTTTAAAAATAAGATTTGGTATTAAAATTTTAAACTAAATATTAATGATAAATTTGTAACTTATTACTTACTCATTCACTCTCTCCTGAAGTCCTGAGTCCTGCTACATTTATCTTTTCTTCTTACTTTTATTCGCCGTTCGTGGCTACAATCCATTTCATTTATATTTAGGGGGTATACTTGGAAGGTTCTAATAGGAGGCACGCAAGTATACGTGTCTCTCTTGAAAAAACAAATTAACAAAATTTTCATAAAAATATAGAAATACTTTTAAAAAAATTAAATTTTATAAAAGTATATATTTAAAAATAGTCTGTGCCTCCTTAATTTTTTTTTTAAATCCTCCTCTAATGATATGTGATTTTGGGAAAAAAAGAGAAATATATGGGACATGTTTAGTATATCTTATTTTTTAAAAACAAATATTTATTTTAAAGAAATTATATATTAATATATATATATTTTTTAAAAAAACCAAACACATCTAAACTTTTCCAACAACCAAAGAAAGGGCCTGTTTGGCAACTGCCAACTTATGGAAATAAGGGCTTATTTCCGGAAAAAAGTAGAGATGTATGTACTTTTCAGAAATAAGTCCTTATTTCCAGAAAAAAGTAAGTTCATATTTGGTTTTAAAATTCTAAAACAAATATTTATCTTTAAAAAAAAAATGAAAATATGTAAAAATAAATAAAAAATAAGTTACTTATTTTAAGTTTATGTAACCCCAAACACCCACAAACATGGCTCCCCGGCTGGCGATACAGTTACTCAAGTAGAAGACGCGTATGTCTTCGTAACATTGAGAAGCTGTCCCATTTTAGTAAATCTTTACTATTATTACATAATAAAAACCTCATGACTCATGAGCTGGTTTGGCTGCCTAACCAGCGTCACGTATTTATATTTATAAGTCGGTGAGAAACGACTATAATCCAATAAATTTTATTTATTTCGTTGAAGAGTGCATGATTACTTATATGTATGTATGTACTAATTTATATCTCTCCCCTACAATGCGTGACATTTTTTATATTAATTTTATGATCCGATTTTATTAATATTTTATAAATTAATATTTTTTTTTAATTTTGATATTATTATTAAATTATTTTTGAAAAATAATACTAGTCTAATTATTGTATTCGAGGATAATCAAATTCTAACCATTTTATTTATAAATAATATTTATAAATAATATTAAATTAATTCTTTTATACACGGAAAAACGGACCTTAATTATTTAACTACCTAATAATATTTAGAGAATTTTATATAATATGTCTAAAATTAATGGAGTCGTTTATGAATATGTCCCTTTTTTATATTTATTTTATGAATATGTTCTATTACATTATTAACACACTTAAATATAAATATTAAGACTAATATGCTCTTAGATTTACTTAATGTATTTTATATGACTTGTATAACACACTTAAATATAAATATAACATTTATTCTCAATTTAGCCAAGTTAATTTTGTGAAAGGAAATGAGTATAATTCACATTACTTCTCCATCTTCCCTTTTTTTTTGCTAAACAACTTCTTTGAACTTATAAGCTATTGCACCCGATTTTGTCTAGGCACGCCCTGTCCTATAGGGCTCGTCCTAGGTTGAACCGATGTAGTTGATTTCTTCATATTTAGACTATTATGCTCCTGGTAAATAAATACTTAGTTATGGATTGAGATCTGTTGTGCTCATATTTGTTTAGGGTGCGTCCTTCATAATCAGCGGGCGCGTCCCGTGAGGTTGCCTTACACAGACTTTAGCATGAATAAATAATATTTGTAGTTCGGTGTACATTTGTCCTTGAGTCTGATGACTCGTCCTATGCCTGAGGACTCGCCATATGCCTGAGGACTCGTCCTAAGCCTGATGACTCGTCATACGCCTGAGGACTCGTCCTAAGCCCGAGGACTCATCATAATCATGATAACGTTCTGATAATGGGGACTCGTCCTGAGGAGAATGACTCATCCTAGTATAAGGACTCGTTCTAGTATGAATACTCGCCTTGAGCATGAGGGTTCACCCTGATAAAGAGGGCTCGCCCTGAGGAGACGGCTCGCCCTGAGGAAGAGGACTCGCCCTCGGTCAGGGAGGAGTACTTTCATATTATTGATACATATCATGCTTGGAAAGATATTTTCATATCAGATACTTGGGTAATAGTTGTTCAAAGATTCATTGAAGGATAAGGAGTACCTTACATTTTAAGGAAGAATGGGCCTTCCTCAGGCTGGGGGAGGGCGCGCCCTGGAAGGTGTCAAATGAAGGCGCGCCCTATTTTGACCGACGACTTTTTAGACACTTTTTATATACTCTTGGCGATCAATATAATTACATGTATCTTGGAAGACCCTCCAGGGTTATTTTTGAAGGCCCTCCGGGGTTAATTATTAAAGACCATTGCTCTGTATTCCACGGGTTATCCTCGGCGGGGAACTTTAGGATGCAGCTGACCTCAACTTGGAAGATCATTTTCCTGTACTTGGGCGGGTTGTCCTCGTTTGGGGGTTTAGGACGCGTCATACATTCGGGGTGGATCTAGTGCTAGCCTCCAGTAGAGATATCCGGGAAATAGCTGTAGTGGACTGACTAGAGCCCATGGTTTCCGGGTCAACGCCGAATTCATGAAGTCCTTGGGCCTTATACTGGGTTTTGGACTATCCAAACAAGCTTCTATGTAGAGACCTCTTCCAACTAGGTTTTGATTATCGAATCAGGGTTGAATAAGGTGTTGAATAAGGGGGTGGATAAGGTGGACTTTTCCTAACGGGCTTCTATTTCAGCAAGAACTATGTGGTCTTGATCCCCTATAAATAGGGGTACGTAGGCACATTGTGAGGGGTGGGAAGTTGGGGAGCTCAATGAGAACAACTGAAAAATCTTAGCAATCTCAGCCCCTAATTACTCACAAACCACCACACTCCGGTGATATTCAACCTTGTTTGATCTTTTTCCGGCAAAGAATATCAATTTTTATTGATTACCAGATTTCTCCACCACCAACAAATTGGCGCTAGAAGGAAGGGATATTTACATCTTAGGAGAAAGGATGTCACAACAACCTGATCGGAAAACGGATTGCAAGGTCGGAGATGACGAGCACACTTCTTACCGGAGGCCAAGCCATGACTTCGGAGGCCGGAGACCAAGCCATGACTTCAGAGGCCGGATACCAAACCACGACTTCAGAGGCCGGAGATTAACAGGGGGTGGTCAGTTGTTAAAAATCAAACTGAGGATGAAGCAAGGCAGATCGTGGTCGCAGGAGGAGCCCGATGGACTTCTCACCCAAATCGATCAGGCCGCATCGCGAAAGAGGTACGTAGTGCCGAAGTAATCTCTGAAAACCCTATTGAATACTTGCAACATAGATCTGGTAGGGCCCTTTTGTAGGATGTAGTAAGAGATTTATCGAGGTTGAAGATGGTGAATAAGGTTGGAATCATAATCGAGGTTGAAGGTGGTGAATAAGGTTGGAATCATAATCGAGGTTGGAGATGGTGAATAAGGTTGGAGTCATATTCGAAGTTGAAGATGGAGAATAAGGCTGGAGTAATATTCGAGGTCGGAGAAGTGAATAAGGCTGAAGTCATATTCGAGGCCAGAGTCATATTCATGGTTGGAGATGGCGAATAAGGTCGGAGTCATAATCGATATGAGTAAGGCTGGAGTCATGATCGAGGCTGGAGTCATGATCGAGGTTGGAGATGTGAATAAGGTTGGAACAATAATCGTGATATGCATGGCCAAGGCTGAGGCAGATTCTAGGCAGATATCGCTCAAGCCTCAACCAGCTGTCAGGTAGATGTCGCCCAGGCTCAAACTGCAGGAGAGTGATTTTTATGATTCTCATCAGCCACGCCGTGACAATTTTTCAGGGCGCGTTCTCCATCAGAAAAGTGACCAATTTCAATCCAATAACTTCTAAAAGCACATTGGGAAGCCGAAACCAGTGTTAATCTCCGCAGGGCGCCCCCTGGAGGCCAGTGGGTGAGGCACTGTGGGCGAAGCATTTTCTCTCAAGAAATGTGAATAAGGTTGAAATAGTAATTGTAATAGAAGAGGTGAACAACTTTCAGATAGTAGTCGTGGCGGGAGTACTTCCATTATAGATAAACCAATTAGGAGATTGTTTGCGTGATTCTAAGCCGAGAGTTTGTGGAGGTCCTAGAAATGGAAGGATAAGGGGTATAGATAATGTTTTTGTGATTTTATCAACCCTCACGATGCAGACATACTCAGGGTGCACCCTCACTTAAGAGAGAACCACCCATTATTCAGATGACTACTCATTTTTAGGGCGCGCCTCATTCTGCCACGACTCAGTCTCATGCCACGTCTGCTTCAAATCGGCCGCCTAGTGCTCAGGCCACGCCCAATCCTCAGGGCGCGCCTCGAGAAAATGTCATGACACATATAATGCCTCAGCAACGACCTCTATTAGTAACTCAGGAGGAAGAAAAATTTGTGTTACTTATACTTCATGAATAAGAGAGTGATTGCCTGAAATATGGTTGTATTAACTACTAACTCTTGTCATTATGGGGACTCTTCTAGGGCGCGCCCTGAGGGAGTTGTTTGGTTTACTTAATTTCTATGTTGAAATGATGGCATGGTGTTGAAGTAATTATGAGAATGAATACCTAGAAACTGGAAAACAAGAGGTAGGAATGATTGTTGTAATGGAGAGTTTGGTCAGCCCCTGTAGGAAATATTTTGAGGGCGCTCCCTCCAATAAGAGGTCGTCAAGTGTCATTTCTATAACTTATACTACTATTTATATATGTTGGTTGTGTCCTCCCTTATTTCGACACAATATCTATTTTAGTGAAAACTCCCCATACTTCGAATGCCTCCTATAGAGATGCCTCTCGGTGAGATGCCCCCATTCGGGATGATTGTGATAGGTTAGAAAAAATTTATGAAGTATTGAAACTCATTTATGTTAAATTTGTATTGAAGGCCACTCCCCTATCACGGGTCGACGCCAAGGCCAAGACATTATAATACTTCAGGGCGTGCCCTAAAGGGGTGTACACCTTTACTTTAGTACTTGATTTATAAAATTTCAATTATGTGCTTAAATTGATAGAAGTATATTGTATGAATGAGGGATTCCCAATGTTTATTACCCTATAAAGTCTATATGAAGATTTAGTTTGGTGAATGAGGTAATTATTGAAGGTATAAGAAAGGTTGTCTTTACGGGGCGCGTCCTGGAAGGATCTATATGAAGATTTGATTTGGTGAAGGAGGTAATTATTGAAGATATAAGGAACGTTGCTTCTACAGGGCACACCCTAGAGGAGTCGCGTGTAAAATTATGCATGTTGATGAAGCTGAAGATATAATTCCTCTTATATTTACAATACTGCCAGGAATAGGGGGTGGTGCATTTACACCCTTCTTGATATGAAGAGGTGGGCTTATAATGATCAAATTTCTCATTGATTTTTAAAACTTTTAGTACCAATGTGTACATGTGAAAGACTTGATAGTCTAAAGAGGCCAAGCCCTACTACTAGCATAAATGTATGCATGAAGTCAATGATAGAGGCGCGATCATTCTATGCATATACACATAGCATACTAGTTGATGCATATATTGGTAATTGATGTGACAGCAACACACAACTTGATAGGGGAAATTGTGTGATATAAATCAGGGCGCGCCCTGCATATATGATTTATGTTTTGGATGACTTTGAACAGTTGGTCACATGGAAAATAGTTAAAATACATCCAAAAATTTCATATTAGAGGAAAATTATGAGTCATGGTAGGAGAGTACCTTTAGTCTTCTTAAAGGCGTGGGAGGGCGCGTCCTTCACAGGGTTAAGTGTTGCATAACCCCCGAATGCAGCCGGGATTCTATCCATATTTGTAAAAATACATAATTAAGAGATATGTCAAGGTGAATAAGGCGGATAATAAAGTAAAACAGACGAATAAGGTGGATACTTGTGAATAAGATGGACGTGGGAGCAACTTGAACAGGTGATCTAAGTTGAGTATAGGTCGCGCCCTTACCTTTATCAGCAGAGACTGATTTTGAGTATGTGGCTTCATCCTTTAAAATGGTTTTTCTTATTCTTTTCTTATTCTTAAATTTAATTTTTGGTGGCTCACGAGAGCCATGAGTCCCTACTCCTGAGGAAAAGAAGTCGGCTTCAGATCCTTTTGCTCTCCGAGAAGTTCAAGGATGGCCTCAGCTTTGTTTCACCTATTATAGTAATCAGTACAAGAATATAGATATGATTGATTAAATTATTATAGTGGGTAGGTGTGAGAATGTTTGTGTTCTTTCTGGTACAATGTTCTTTACTTTTCCTGGGATGAACTTTTGGCAGCCTTTATTTTAATACTAGAATGGTGCAAGTATGATTATACACAGTCACCTCTCCATTTACATGTTCTCAAACAAAATAAGTAAATACTTTCACCGGATAGAGTTGCAAAGGAAATCTAATTAACTTTGAATAACCTCAACGACAAGCAGGCCAGGGCAGATTTTTGAATAACTCGGAACTCAACTTGTACTAAAATTTTATTCATAACTAAGAATATTAATTTAACTCGATCGTTTTAGGAATTTCGCAAGAGCTCAAATGTTATTCTTAATCGTTGTTGGGTTAGTCGAGTCCAAATTGGATGTGAGCCGAAACCTAGGACTGGTTAGACCACTAACAACAAGTGATGATAAATATGAAATCAAAATTCTATTCCCGTATAATGATTTGTAAATTTATCTTGAATATCAACTACTCCCTTGCATAATTACATGATCCAACTGAATTATCTTTCTGGCGAATCTTTGGTGCTGATTCTAGTATTTTTCTTTTAAGATTCGGGTTGGCTTCTTACTGAATACTGAGCCAGTATATGGTTCATGCAGATCATCATGCATGTGGAATTTGATATATTATGTATGTATGTATGTATGTATGTATGTATGTATGTGTGTGACTGTGTGTAATATTTGTAAATGATTTAACTTACCACCGCCATTCCCACTTACAATGGATATGGAAGAAGGAGCTAGAATACTTTTTATATGTGAAGAATAATATGTTAACAAAAAAAGCTTATTTTCCTTTCGGCTGTTGTTGGGCTTGGAAAATGAACTACAACAAGTCCACAACACTACTCAAAGGAAAGGAAGCATGGCATGGACAAAAAAATTTTGAAAAGCAAAAGTTGTTGAATATGCATCTATTTTTAATACGGGGCCCTTGAACTTAGATTGAACTCAGAGAATGTCTGGCTAGCTATTATGTATGTGTATAAATAAAATATTCTTATTCTTGGTGGAGAATATTCTTATTCTTGGTGGAGAATATTCTTATTCTTGGTGTATAAATAAAATATTCTTATTCTTGGTGGAGAACAAAAAGGCTTGGTAATATTCGGTGGTGCCAATTTTAATTTCTAGTTCGCTCATGCGCCGATCGACCTCAGTTTTTTTTCAGTCCACCTAACTATACACAATTTTGTTCATTTCTCGATCATATATATATTTCTTTCATGATCAACTGATCTATAATACATTAATTATGTGTATGTGCATCATTGCATGCATGGTCCCCGGATTTGTATTTTGTATATATAAACGTGTTCACCGTATGTAGTGCTTGTATGGGACTACCAGTCTTGTCGATTTTGATTTCGCTCACTTCCATAGATTATTCCCTCTTTTAGCCTTCTTAATTTATAAACTTTATACACTGCTCTACATAAAATCACGAGATAGAAGGCCAGCCACGCTGATGAAATGCCAAAAGATCGATGCCACTGATTTTAACGACGATATTCATTGATGCACATATGTTTATGAGAATATTGATATTAGTAACGATATTGATGCCGATATGAACGACTTTATATATATTTAGTTCATAGGAGTTGTAAGTGATCATTAGTGATCTGAATCAAGTACGCTTATAACTCTTAAAAATGTTCCGAGTCATCTTTGTCAACTGCATAACTGAATCAAGTACGCTTGTAGAAATTTACATTATATATAGAACGGTAGACGAAAATTATATCCTTGTGGACTTGTGGTCTAGTGTGTGTAATGTGTACTATAATTGGGTCTATATAAACACGCACGCATCGAATTAAAAGCTACAATATTCTATAACATACAGTATATATATATAACAATGGGTGGAGTATACCCGGCCTTTTGCCTAACCTTGAATATTAATGATTATATATAATACATGCTGCATTTAACTAATGTGTACTATTATACTTTGTCACTTTGTATAACTGGTATATAAAAATTATAAACGGGAACACGAATACAATAATATAGTACATTAATTATAAGTAGTTATGTTATCGTTTTTATAATTGTAGTTGTTATAATATAGACACTAGACAGTCAGATGGATTTTATTCAAGTGTTGAGACGATATTTTCTGTTTGTGTGGTGAGTCACCAACTTTGGAATTGGGTAATGCTGCATATATATATATATATATATATATATATATATATATATATATATATATATATATATATATATATATATATATATATATATATATATATATAATTCACCCATCATTCCGCGCACGAATGCTTTATGATCCTTAAATCCTATATTGAGAAAAATGCATGCTGGAATGATTTATTACTATAAATTACGGGATATAAAATCATTCGTAAATGCCCCTTGTCATTAAAATATAATGCGTTATCTAACATTTTTTTGAATTGTTAAAATTGAGGCCTCGGTGAAAACAACATATACCTTAATTAATATCCTCTTGAGATCTGCTCTAACTAAGGAGATTTATGTTTGCACTGTTTGGTTTTTCACGTGTGGAAGGTTATGCAGAGATCGATATTATACTTGTTCATCGATCTGACACTTAACTAACGAAATGAAATTTTATTAATTTCACATATATTCAGATATTGGCTTGGGATATATCCACCCATTAATTAATATGTACAATGTATTGGGATCGTTGAATTCTTTCTGGTGAAGGATATATATTGCGGGATGACCAGTACTTGATGCATCGACAATCGACTGACGCATAAGTTAATATTTAAAGTTAAAAGTGAAGTAAAGTTTTTATTAACAAGCCGCACTCAGGATTTAACAATAATAATATCCCTCCGCTCGATCTTCAAAGGTTACATGTATATATACAATATGTAGAAAGTTTAGCCCATAACTAGTTTGCTATGAGTTAATTAGCAAAAACCTAATGAGTTTTCCAAGATCGAACGGGGATTTCCCGCCAACAAACATGACACCGGTGGTATGGTGAGTGCTTGGAAATCTCCGTAAGCATTCCAACAAAATGGATCCAACACCAGCTCTCCTTTGGCAGGAACAAGTTCCACATCTGAAAGTGTTATGTTTGTGCACGGAACTGAATCACTGCAGGCAAAATGCATAGGAGGACTTGTAATATCATAGTTTCCTTGAATATTGAATATTGAATATCCGATACAAGGACAACCGAGGTTCCATTTTTACAGTCTTTTGTGAGGCAATAAAATTGGTCAATCATGATAGGATTTCTAACATTATCCATGTCAAGGTTATCGAATGTGATTCCGGTTACAGATCCAGAACCTCCTTGCCATGTCTTGATTCTAACTCCGTTATCCGTGTTCTTTATCACCGACTCCCTCACTGTGATGTTTGAAACACGAGCTTACCATTAGATATAACAGAATCATATATCCGGACATTGTTGGCGTTTTCTATATGAATCCCGTCAGTCATGCCATCTCCGACATCAGTCTTGAATGCCTCTGTGTCATCAGTCATGCCATCTCCGACAGCGCCAAACTTTCTTACATCAAAAAGACCAGTAGTAGTTATATAAGGATCAACCTTAGGAGATTGATTAGATGGTCCTGGTCCTGGTGCTGGTGCGCCAGCTGGAGGCTGAGAAATTTGGGATATTGGAGGCGAATGTTTGCGCTTCTTATGATAATGATATCTAGCTTGGCTGTGAAATGCCACAGAATTGAAGGCGAGAAATAAAAGCAGCATTGTTATGCGCATAGATGCCATTATTTGAATAGACTATTTAAGTTGTTTGAAATTATCGATAGTGATCAGAGAAAATGAAATATGGATTCTGTATATGGTGGTATGAGCTTTTGAGTGTGGAGGGCAAGTTTGTTGCAAAAGCTCAACTAGCTTGCTTAAGTTTAGTTTGTAGAGGTACTTGCATGCAAAATCTAACGGCTCAACTCAAGTATATATAGTAAGATGTGGTGGTTAAAGTCTATTCCAATATCATGTGCACCATACAGTAATAGTGTATGTATATCCCAGTTGTGGTCACACCTTGAGCTACCAAGTGAATTTGTAGCTTGAGAATATTATATGGTGTTTGATTCCATCGGTAGGATGGGATGAATGAAGTATATCAAGAAAAATAGAGATGAAAAATTTTAAGGAACCCCAGACAGGGATTTATATTCTCTCTTTCTTTCTTTTTTTAATCCAAGTCTGGTTGAAAAAATTGATATCTAATATAATGTCTGTTGCATAGAACTGAACCAAGTGTACATAATTCATGAGGACTGAATTGAGTTTGGGCTATATCAAGACCGAATTGAATTGACTTGAGTTAAATGTCATTCTCATTAACAGAAAAATGTGCGCACAGAAAAAATTAAGAGAATGAAATATCTTTCAACACTTCAAAAAAATCAAATCAAAATCATATATCCAGATATATTTCAATTTTAGTGGAATATAGTAGATGTCACCCTCTATGCATGGATCCTACCCTAATTCTTCCTCTATGGATCTTACCCTATTTCTTGTGAGATGCCCAAGTTTGATCTGATTTTAATTATCTTTATATATATTTATAAATTTTGTTGTTAGTGAACCAAGATATTTGTGAACTTGAAAAATGTGTACATTTTGTAACTTTAGTTTTTTTTTTACAAGTGTAACTTTTTTGTTGTACTTACTCGCAGATAAATTGTATCAAGATACAATAATCCGGGAAGAAGTTTCTTTCATTCAAAAAACTTATCATCTAACCAAAGGGCATGAAAATATTCCCGAAAATTTAGACAATAACGTTTTAATGTATGATGAGAGAACACCCTTAATGTCTGAGAAGAGAACACCCGTCGTACTTCAATCAACAAAATACGTCTTTCGTCCAATCCAATCCAGAAAACGCTAAAAAACACATCTGAAATTATAAAAAGAATAGAATAATAAGTGTATAGTATGTCTAATATAAATCATAATATATATATATATATATATATAACTCCTAATATATGGAAAAAGAAAAAAGTCATCTAATATGACACAAAATCGGGACATACAACAACCATCATATATGGTTAACACCAAAAAAATTGGCACCGTCTTATAGAGGAATGCATATAATACCATAATCGATCAAAAAATTCATATTTAAAAGATTTGAAAACATATGTGAATAATAATATGAAATAGATGTGAAAGATATAAAAGTAAATCTGAAAAGTTTTAAAATAAAACTTTTTAAGAAAAATTTTGATATAAGAATATTTGTATCATACAATCGATGTAATAGAAGAAGATTTTGGAGTTCGGATTTATATTGGGAGAGGGGATCTTTCCCCTTTCTATATTATTATAGAATTTAGTTGAATGTATCACAAAATATCTCAGTTTTTTTTTTGAAACAAAATATCTCCGTTTTTTTTAAATAAAAATATCTCAGTTTTTAGAATTTCATTCCGATACAAAATATTTTCATTTTCAAAACTTCATCACTTCAATTTTAGTATTTGTTTTTATTAAATTGCAATGCAAAATTGACACTTGTACAAATATAAAATACAATATTCATCGTGAATAATGCATCTAAATATTAATCTTATTTTTGGTGTTTGTACCCTCCTAAAATCCGATTTCTAGCTACGTGGAACCCTTCATGGATCCTTGTATCCAGTGACCGAGCCAGGAACATTTTTTAAAGGGGCCGCATATATATATTAATTGAAAATGAAAAAATATTATATTTAAGGTTTTATATCAATATTAATTAAAAAGTTTACTATTATAGATTAAATTATAAATAGTACACAATAATAATACTAATCGATCGAGGTAAAGAATAGAGATTAGAGAAGTAGAAATATAATAAATAAACTAAACATTTGTCCCGTTTGATATTGTTTAAAACAAAAAATAAATTAGTTATTTCTAAAAAATACATGTATTTAGATACTTTTGTAAAAAAATAAGTATTTGTTTTAAAAATTTAAGGTTAAAATTATTATTTTTAAATAAGTACTTATTTTCAGAAAAAATTACACATTTACATACTTATTTTTAAAAATAAAACTTCTAGATTATATACACAAAAATCAAAACAATTTAATATATATACATGAACAAAAAATATTGAAATGTTAGGAGAGGCCAGGCCCGGACCCCTGCCTCCGTCTCTGCTTGTATCCTTCCCTCATCAGCGAGATAGGCAAATTTGATTGAATTTTTTCGGTTATATTTCGTATAAATTTGTTCTTAGAGTACCAAAATAATCACTATAAAACTTGACCCGGCATGATCAAAATGATAATCATGTATATATAACACGTATTAATATGATTCCATTTTTAGTGGAATATACTACTACATGCCATTCTCCATGGATCCTAGACAATGTACGACATGTTCTAATATGATTCCGTGTCCACAAGATATATTTCCATTTCAGTGGAATATATCTGATGTCATTCTCTGCGAAATTTGTTTTTAAGGGATACAGTAGTATTGTATTAAGCCCGGTTTAGCTTACCTTAGAATAAGTTAATTATAAGTAAATTATTTCCACAAATAATTACATATTTACATACTTTTTTCTAATACTTATTTTAGAAATTTAAAATTATCATTAATCTTGTTTTCAAGAAATAAGTAACTTATTTTAAAAAAAAAATACATGTTTACGTACTTATTTCCGGAAATAAGTTTAGTCAAATGGGTACTAAGACTGTTAATGATGACTTTTTTCGAATATATAACTTTCTTGAATTTTATTTTTTCTTCATGACTTTTATAGAGTTGATGAACTTGACTTTTATCAAGATTTATGATTTTATGTATAAAGTTGACTCCATTTTAGAGAACAAGTTCAAAAATAACAGGGTGTAACAAGGTTCGGATGTCATAACTCATAAATTAAATTTTGATTCTTTCGTTTTATGTATAAATTATGGTAAATTTTGCAAGTTCTATGGTGACATGAAAGTATCAAAACAGACATTTTATGAATGCAACCTAAAATCATAGATTGCGGCGACGTATAATGCGTCCAAATGCATCATGTAAGAGGTGTTTCCCCGATGCAATAAATAAATATGAAACTCACTTGCTCTTTTGTTATAGATTACCAAACCACTATAACTTCCTCAAGACATTTCCTATATGCACTTGCAACAGACCCGTTTTAAGGGGTTTTCAAGCTAAAAAGTAAAAGAAAAACACAACTGCGCATGGGTATGTAAAGTTTTTCAGGCAGGTATAAAGTAATCATGTTCTCCACTTACATTGCAATTAACTTTTCCAAACACTATTTCTTAGTCATATGCATCAGAACTGATTGATCACATCTAGCCATATACATTGATTGGCCTACAAAAATAAAGAGTAAACTTGCAAGAAAAAAGGTGCATAAAAGATATCGAGAAGCAACTCCAAAACCATCTCTAGCTGCAAATGTGGATAAACATTATGTTCTAATTAAACATATTAAGCTTTGCATACCAAAAACTATTACAACTCTGTCATGAACTAGACCCAAGGGTCAGTAATACCCCCCACATGATGGCATCTTGAGCATAAACTTTTAGTTTTTCCTACAACTACAGTACATAAATACATAGATACTGAAGAATGCTCATGAACTGATGGGCGCACTCTGCTTTCTTGCATGTTCAGGAATCAGCTTTCCTAGCATCTCAGTTGGCAACTTCTTCAGCTCTAAGAATAGTGGTAGCAAAAAGATAACAATCAGCATTAATATGTAACAGAAAAGGAGCAAATATAATTCTTGTTAAAACCTTACCGTGAGACTTGAAATTGAATAGCGGAGGAAGAAATCGCCCATTTGGTAGGCGGGTGTTCGGGTCCCGAAGCTCGTCAAAAAAGGGATGCATTAAAGCATCCAACTGCATTGGAGTAAAACAACGTACACAATAAGGCAAAGATTTCCACTTGTAAAGATAATACGAATTCCTCGTAGTTTCGAAAAGAAGGCATATGGGTTCAAGGCATCAAAAGGATCAAGGAAAGAATTTTCATCAGGTTGTTCTTAAACAAAGTAAGGTTAATAGCTGAGCACTAGCAGGTTGAGTAAATAGAAAAACCAAACACAGGTAATCTATTTGTAAAAGAACATGTACAATATGGATAGTGTAAGCTTACAGCTGTACTTCTAAGATTTGGAGAATACTGTAGTAGCCGTGACACAAGATCCACGGCTTCTGGAGGCATGCGCTTGTGGAATATCTGTGAACCAATAATAGTAATGAACATCACCCATATAGAAATTAAAAATCAAGAAGCATCAATAGAATGCATCATTCATACCTTGTGCCATGGATGAGCTTTAATCTGTGGAAATTTGAATTCTGTGTAGTTGGGATTCATGCATTTGATTTCCTCTCTGGTAGGGGTACCCAAAACCTGCATAAATAGATGTACTCAGGTCCCTTCTCAACAAATTAACCAGCCTCCAATTAGGTATATAAAATATATAGGTGTAGAAGATATTGAGTTAATATAGAATTCGGACAGTATCAGAGATCATAAATTGATTCAGCAAGGTCCACAAGAAGCCAACAAAAGCCTGTCATGAATGACTTATCTAAATACTTGCAGGTGACAACTAACCTTGATAATTTCGACAAGCTGGTCTACTCCACTTTCACCGGGAAAGAGGGGCTGAGATCACCAATAAAGTATTCAAATAAGCAAATAAATTACGAGGTTCCTAGATCAGCAAAGACACAATATATACTGTTGAGCTATATCTACCTGTCCAAGCAGCAATTCGGCCAAAACACAACCAGCAGACCAGATGTCTATGGCTGTAGTGTACTCCGTTGCACCAAATATAAGTTCCGGGGCTCGGTAGTATCTAGAACAGATGTAAGAAATATTTGGCTCCCCTTTTACCTGAGATGTAATGGGACTCGACATTCATAAAAGTTAATTTGGATGAGGAAAATGGTCTATCATTGCAGGATGTATCAATACTAACCAGAACTTTTGCACTTCCAAAGTCGCATAATTTCACTTGGTGAGTATGTGGGTTTACCTGAGATGTAAATTCCATTATTAAAGTTGATGTAAGCTTTAATATCCATATTAAACTGAAACAGTAACGTTCACTGTCCTCATTACATGATGCAGCGAATTTTAGGTGTGCTTAGATTATGATCACTATAAGCTCATTCAGTCAAGTACCCATTTAATAAGCCTTCATGAGGTAATATCACTATTGGTTGATGAGTCTATACAATACACAAAAGGTTTGAGTGAACGAAGAAATTTTTTTTGGCATTGCATCAGTAGCCTTACCAGCAAGTTTTGTGGTTTAATGTCTCGGTGACATACTCCAATACTGCCATGAATGTAAGCCAATGCTCTCAAAATCTGCATAAGATATTGTATGCAGATCAATCTAGAGATTTTTTGAATTTTATGAGAAAATGGACAGTAACAATTATTCAACCACTATATATTTACCATAAAAGTGAACAGCACGGAATCTACCATAATTTAAAGTACTTGATTAAGTATTAAGGGATTTCTATTGTCTATTTATTTTATTTGTGCATACGCGCTTATTGGGGGGAGGGGGATTATTTTAACAATGCTGCATAAGTATACCTGGTAAGTATAAAGTTTCACGTAAATCATAGGCATTCTTTGAGTCATCTTGTTATAATGTCTGATCACTCGGTGAACAGTCTCTGGGACGAATTCTAGTACCAGGTTAAGATAGAGCTCTTCCTTTTCTGTTGTTGAAAAGAAGCAGTGCTTAAGAGAGACAACGTTTGGGTGATCGAGAACACGCATGGTTTGAAGCTCCCTGTTTTTGTACCTCTTGTCCTGAAGAACCTTTTTTATAGCAACAGCTTCACCTGTCTCTAAACACTTTGCCTGAAATAAGCAAATGTAGTTGGTATTAAATGTAACCAATTGATGGATAAACAAGCTAGATTACAATCAAGGAGCATCCGTTGAAAGGAAAAGACAGAGATACTGAAGTCAACATTGGAAAGTGGAAACAAACCTGGAATACTACTCCAAATGATCCTTGCCCAACAACTCGTTCGGCCATATAGCTAATTGTCTGGATCACCACATTCAACAAATTCACATTACAATCTGACAAATACTATTTGACTTGGTAGCACACCCAAAATTATGGACTGTCGAGATATACCTGCTTCGGTTGGCCATTTCTACCACCAATAGTTGTCACAATAATATGCCCAGTCTCCGTCCCATTACCATCAACTATGGCTGGTTCCATTTCCTGGAACAACAGTAAAAATCAATATATTACTTAAGTATAAAATTCTAGAGCAACAATGGAAGGATATCAAATGCACAAACAAAAATATATATATATAACCCGACGTCTACCTTGTCATCCCTAATTTTCATGTCATTCATCTCATCCGGCAGCCTATCAACATTAGCACTGTTTTCACTAGGTTGTCTTGTTCCCAATGTGGGAACTACACTTGCTGAAGCCATCGGCTGCACTGCTCAAACTGATTGAAAAAACGGGCTGCTTTCCAAATCCTACCTTAACTGTAGAAGCAAAATCAATATGACCTACAATTAGCATATTGGTTCATCTACACAATCAACATAGAAAAACCATCAATACAACGATAGGTTTTGTTCCAAAATCTGTTCACAGCTCACACATACGAAGGAATCAGCTTGCACTTCATACCCGTTGTTACATTCCACAGCCACTTGAAAGTTACAAATGCCACAGAAAATTTAATTATGAATCCCAGTAGCTTATACTTACGACTACCCTCATTTAAGCTAGACCCTTAATGCTTATCCTCCTACATCAACATTTTCATCTGTAACAACCCTAAAATAAACCAGCCTTGTCACACACATACCAAAAAATATATATATCCCACTTGAGGTGATAACACAACCCTCAAACAAAAGATCTTAAAAAAATAACAATTTGACTAGAAACCCACATTCAGAAACAAATTAAAAGAAAGATCTGGCAATATCAAGACAACTTAAAACAAGAAAGATCCAACATATACAAAGAAACACAAACACAAGCATATTTGTTACAAGACTGCTATTAACATGATAGCAGCAAGTCTAGCAAGATCCATACCATATCAAAACATTATAAAAATTCAATCTTTACAACAAAAACAAGAAAAGAACAGAAATTTACCACTAAAAGGTGAAAATGAGTGAGGGGTTTGTAATTAAAACATCTGATCATAAAAATAGAAGCCCAGACTTGAAGTTGTAGTATTTGAACATGATGGGTTATTGAGATTTCAACCACAAACAGATGAGAGAGAGTAGAGAGAGAAATACAAAGGGGGACAAGTAATTTGCTCTGGATTTGTTGTTGTTTTCTTTATTTTGTTGCTTTGGTTTGATAGCAGTCAAAGTGAGAACTCAAACATTTCATGTGTTTTTTTAATTACAACTACTGTATTTACTACAGTATTTAGTATTTACCATGGCAGTGCATCTTTTCTCTTCATCATTCATTAGTCTCTTCTTTTTGACCTTCAAATCCTAAAATTGTTTGTATATCTAGTAATCTAATACAACTTTATAACTGGTATGAAGCACGGATAACTAATATTTAATTAAATTTATTTTTTATTTATTTTTTATTTATATTTAATATATAATTTTATAATATTAAAAATTTATGTTAGTATTATATATTTTCTTTTTATATATAAATTTATTATATTTAATATAAATATGTTAATATAGACCCGTGTTAAAAATAAAATTTTAGTTAATATAGATATTTATATAGTTAGAGTCCATATTATAATAAGTCAAATTATATAATTTGGACTCATGTTAAAAAAATATATAATAAGTAAAATTATATAATTTGGTCTAAAAATTAAAATTTTAGTTAATATATATATATGTATATAGTTAGGGCTCATATTATAATAAGTAAAATTATATCTTATATATATATATATATATATATATATATTTTAGGCCCGTGACCCAGATGACCAACCGACCAACCAACCAAATTTTTTAATTTTTTGGTTATAATAATATAGTATAGATTGCACTATATTTTCTAACAATTACATATTAAATTTATATTTAATATAAATAACATTTGTAAATAGTTTTAATAATTTATAACTCGTCTTTTAATAAGTTATGATCTTTTATTTATATTATAATAAATTTTATATATTTGTTTTTTCTTTAAATAATTATTTTAATTATATTTAATATATAAATATAGAGATTCGTGCTATGATTACCTCATGCTATATATATACCTCATACAGTTATATATATTTACAAAAATGTTATTAATTAATTTATATAATAAAATTAATTTAAATAATTTATTAATAATATTTTGGATTATACAAGAATTTATTTATTTTTCTGAAACAGAACACAACAATTTGTTATTTTAATTTAAGCTGATGAATTTAACATGTACTCTAATAACCATTGGGCTAGGCTAGATTACTATAAAATTATTTCATCAAAAGGTCGAAGCCAGGACCAGTCATAACCAAACTACGACCGGCCCACATTAAATTATGTTAAACCCCAAACTTCTAAGACCCGAAGAAAAATAGAAATTTTGGCATATCCTTCTTGAAATAAAAATATTTCACAAAAAAAAATGGAGCAATATTGAAACAGATCCAAAATCCAACAATAAACAATTCATCCCTGCATTAAATTTCATCAACGGAGCATTTTCTCTTCTTTGTAAATAATTATACACAAGATAGATTAATATACCGTATATAGTTTATGTAAATATATTTATAGTTACAGCCAAAACTCCTTTAAAATTTAAGAGTGACAATAAAATCAAGTATCGAGAAGGATCTTGTTAAGCTACCCACGACAAATAAAATCACAAACCCAGCATTTATCAACTCAAGAATCTAGTGGTTTCAAGAGTTGGAGCACCCAAACCCTACTTTTTTTACATACATTATTATTTAGTATATTGCATGTTGATATACGTACACTCCTATATTTACTGCTACATATCATAATAATATGAACCAAAGCAGCCAAATTCTAATCATTGATCTATTTCTTAATTAATTCTTAATAACAATAAAAAAAGGCCAATAAGGTGTGTACAAAACCATACACCGTGGGCCTCCTCAATAACTAAAGAAAATAAATAGAGTACTAAAAACAAATGGATGTATGCCATATACTGTAACACGCTGAGGTCAAAGGTGTGAATGAATAAAAAGAAATTTTGGGCGAATGACGGGAATTAGTCAAACCCTATGAAAATTGTGTTGACAATGTTTAATTTCAATTCTAGAAAGGTCAAAGCTCGTTGAGGGCACTATTATATATATATATATATATATATATATATATATATATGAGGAAAAAAGCTCCTAAAATTGACCTTAGTAAAATCTAGTGTAAAATTATTGTGATATTTTTATAAATATATAAAATTTTCTGTAATTACAATAAATCTCTGCTATATTTATATGTGAAATCATTTCAATTTTAGGTAATTATCTAAGGTTATTGTTGGGAGTTAATTTTAGCAATGTAGTCAGTTAAACAACTCTCATTTGTATTATTTGATAACTTTCTTTAGGTTCCGCAAAAAATGTATATATTTTTTAATTTATAAATAATTTATAAGGAATCCGAAAATCCTTACTTTCCAACTATTTTGCTCACACCTGTCGAATATAGTAGAACATGGGACGATTGATTGTTTAAGTCGATGTTGGTAGAGGCGTACAGGGCATGACTCGAGTAGTTCAGAATCTACAAACACATGCAGTGGCACCATATTGCGATTGACACCTGTATGGCTATATATGACCACCTTGCTTTGCTTATATATTTCACTTTGAGCACTCATCTATCATGCTTCGTGCAGACGCAGTAGCACATATAATATATTCCTACGGTAGTAAGTATACTAAGACACCACTAACTGGCAGACTTTTTATTAAACTTATTATCAAACTGAAAATTATGGACACCACATATATATTTTACAAGCAGTATATTTTATAAATAAAATATCATTTAAAATTTTGCAAGTAGAGAGCTCTCTAACTATATTTAACAGGAATCTTCATAAAACCTAACCCCCAAACTATATGGTTACATCTTATCAAATACTCATGCTTACCAATTCACCATGGGGTTTTGCAGTAAAATGTTTGTAGCAATGAAATTTCTTTTGAGCTTGATGGCCTTGAAAATGATCTTAGCTAATTTCTTAAAATTATAAGAGCATTTCCTAGGTTAAAGACCCATTAGTTAAAATATCTATGTGACACCTATGTGAAACTATTTAGAAGATATTTAAAATTTGAAACCCTCCGACCATGATTTTGTTTATCAAAAAATATAGATGATCATATTTGATCTTCTATATTTGTTGGATATGTAAAAATTTTAGGTATAATTTTACATAACTATAATTTTAGATAACTCCATTGAAGTACACACATTACCTATTAGCAAAAATTTTACATAGATGTTATAAATAATCATTTTAGATAATAATTTTAGATATCATCATTGGAGATGCTCTAACAAATTACAATACAATATTGTGATTATTTTTGTTGGGCATTAATATTACAAATTTGTATGTTTAAAATAGAGATCGGGGAATTACCTAACATACATTTCGGATTCCTTTTTCTCTTTTCTCTTTAAAATATCTTCCATCTTTAAATAAATCCCTGATATCGACCTCTAGCACATTTTTCTCGTATCTTTTCTAACTAATTATAATATAAAACTAATACAACAACCATTAACTTTTTTATTTCAAAATAAAAAACTAATTTGGTTTCCTTTTTCGTTTGTACTTTTCTGTACAATTTGCTGTTTATTGAAAACCTCTTTAATTTAAGGGCTTTTTTCAGAAATACCCAAATATATAAAACTTTTTTCAAAAATACGGTACAACCTCATCTACAACTGTTTTTCACTCCTGGCGCCAGTGTTGCAACCTCATCTGCAACTGTTTTTCACTCCTGGTGCCAGTGTTGCAACCTCGTCTGCAACTCAAACCGTATTTTTTAAAACAAACCTTAAAAAGTTAGGTAGTTTTGTAAAATCCCCTTAATTTAATTGAGAAACAAAACAAAATGAAACAGCGTGATTAAACTTAATAAATTCTTAATTCAACTTGACTATTTACGCACACCAACTACTTGGGTTAACATATAAAATACACTAATTGACAACTAACCAATAATGGAGTACTGTCTAATCTCTAATGACAATGCACTTGTCATTAATTAAGTCGTATAAGAAATTAATTAACATTAAAAAAAATTATATTTAACCTTTGGGATTAGGGAGCCTAATATATATTTTAGGTAAGATACATAAAATACATAGGATTTTATATGCAAATATGGTAGGGGTATTTTTGTAAAATCAAGATTCATTTAAAATTTTATTAATATGCTATCATTTTATACTAAGATCTTAGAAAATTACCTAAAATATATCTTAAATTCCTTTTTCTCTTAACATTTTAACCTCATCAACGATCAGTACTTTCCTTCACTCTAAACTAAAAGTTCATCAAAATACTAAGGCATGTTTGTTTTATACGATTAAATAGGGAACATGACTATAATTCTTTAAAAAATTTAATCATACCTTTGTTTTGTGGGATCAGATCAAGGATTATTTTTTTTAGCGCCAATAGCCTGCAAACAACGTGAACCAGGTAAATTTCACACGTTCTCCTCCAGTGAGATTCGAACCTGTGACCAAAATGATGATATTTCTTTCTTTAACCAAGCCAACCATTGCGGACTAGGTCAAGGATTATTGCAATCCTTTAAAATATTAATCCTTTGTTTGTTTTCATGGAATAAGGGATATTAGGTTATAATCCTCTCTAATGCTTGATTGGAGAATGTATTATTTCATCCTCTCTAACTAGTCATTTTTTAAAGGATTATAATCCATTCATTATAATTTAATGTCAAACAAATAAACGATTAGAAAATTTAAAGGATAATAGTTCAATCCATATGTTATCCTTCAAAATAAACATAAAATTATAATTTAAAGGATTATAATCCAATCGTAAATTTAATCATTTTAGAACAAACATAGTACTTATTAAATAATTTAAAAGATTATAATATTTAAGGATAACAGTAAAAGATTATAATAAATAAATACTAATCCCGAAATTATAATCCAATGAAACAAACATGTAAAAGTATTCGTTAAGCTCGGCACAACTCGTGCATATCGTTTCACACCGATTATAAAATATGATTTTAAATTTTCGCGACGGGACTGTGATTTAAAATTTTAATAATCCACGCGTTGCATTACGAATTACGATTTAATATTTTAATAGTGTAATTTACTACAACATAATTATATATATTATTTATAATTTATTATATATATATATATCCCTAGAATGGTACTATATATATATACGTATTACATATAATTTTATTATTTATTTATTTATTTTACCTTTATAATTAGTTTATGATAATTTATTTACAAATTAAAATTGATAATACAAATTTCTTAATAATATCACATTTCTTTTATTGAAAACACATGTTATGATTATAAACTTTCTCGATCTCTATTATTATCTTACTAGTTTCTAGGGAATATTTCAAAATTTTTATATAATTAATGTATATTGGAAGTTGTAAATATTATATAACTCGATTTTGTAATAATTTTTTTATTTACAATGTTTAAAATTTTATTTATATCTTTACTTAAAAATAAATATTTTAAAAATGTATAAATAGCACAAACTGTCCCGCAATTTTATAGTGTGATTTACACGTTTTTTGTATCAAATAATGAAAATGCGGTTTAAAATTTTGATAAAATCCCATGTAAAGTTGATTTGCGATTTTAAAAACAACCCCACCCGAACAACCTAGAAAATATTACAAAACAATTTTTTAACAAATAGACTATATGTAGTCAACTATCACTGTGTCATACAAACTACATTGAAAACTAACAAATGTAGTTTGTTTGAAATATATAAAAAATAAATTGGGATATTCTTAAGTTTAATTTTAATTATAGTTTTAAATGATAAAATTTATTAATTATGTATTATTTAAATATGTATATTATTATTTGTCAAGTTTAGGTGTATAACCAAAGGGGATCCCTTTGCTTAGATAATTATATAATAATATATTAGAATACTTTAAGATATTATTTGACGATATTTATTGAAACATTTTCTTTTATTCGTTTTCTCGATTTTCAGATACACGGAAAAAATGATTAAATTGACTTGGAGTGGGAGACACAATACACATATCAAGAAATCTGAAAGCTTTTCAACTACTTTATTTATATTTTTTAGACTTTCCTCTTCAGGCGGCTGTAAGGTTTTATTATTTAAGCGTCCGGAGACATGTTATGTATTTTTTTCGATTAGATGACAAATTTATTGAATGAAAGAAACCCTTCTGATCATTCAAATTTGTATTTGATACACTTCATAATTATTTCCGTGACAAAAAAACAACTAATCACCTTGTCATACAAGGGGGCAATTACGAAATTTCACATGAGAACTCACGCGGCAACCCAAAAAAACCATCACGTGCATCGCAGGTGAGCTCTTTTTCCGTTGCGTGTTAGCCCGTTGATCGACGTCACCTCCCTCCAAAATAAACCTACACCTGCCAGTCACTAAACGAACAATAACCGGCTACAGCCCGTATCTTCTCCTTCACCAACCCCCATGTATAAATTACCAGTTGAAGCTTACCTGTATCTGAAAACTCCATTTTTCATCTCTCACAAACCAAAAAGTCTCTCTCTCTCTGTCTCCCCCATATACACACACACATATTCATATATACATACAATTGATCTTGATGGGTGCTGAAGCAGAGGTGATAATACAACAGAATATAATACAAACGGGGGAAGGGGGTGTGTTGAATGTACAGTATAGATCACGATCCACTAGTAATCTTCAAGATTTTAATGATTTACTTGGTGTTTCTAATCCGGGTTTTATTCATGACCCGATTGCTCCATCTGTGTCCCTCACATCTCTCTCTCCTCCTGTTAGTACACCCCCGCCCCCTTTCTTTTAATATTCTTGTGTGTGTGTTTTAGTTATATGATTGTTTTAGCTAGGTTTCGTTTGGTATGATTAAAAAGATTTGTTCTTTGTATGTATATGTTAGTTTTATGATCTAGCTGGGTTTGTTTGGTTCGATTGAAATGATATTGTTTATGTATGTTTTGACTTTTTTCCTTCTTTTTTTTTGTGTGTGTATATATGTTAGTTGTATGATCTAGCTGGTTCATTTGCTGAAAGCTTAGCTTTTAGTTTATGATCTGAGCTGGATGCTACTTAGGTGAATTGCAATTGTTTGTTTTAGCTAAAAAGGTTAAGGTTTGATCAGGGGTTTCTTCGAAATTTAGCTTTTTGTTAAGTTATTGATTTTCCGTGAAAAGAAGTTGCTGGTAGATCTTTGGGACCAAATTCAAGCAATTCAAGCTTATTGTACATATTAAGGTTTTGAGAATATTGGGGTATATTAGTATTTACGATTGAGACCTTGGATATTAACCAGATTGACCAACTCTCCCCAAATTTTGAGGGGTTGAATATATTTTATCTTTATGCCCTCAATTAAAAGCCCATTTCTGGACGTGGTTCCAAAGAGTCGATCAATCCTGGGGTTCAAATAAATAATTTAAGAATGCTAGGGGTAGACACTCCCAAAACTTTTAAACTCTAAGTGTAAGTAGACAGGATTGGAATCTGTATATTTACACTCTTAAATCCTTCATTTCTGTTTATTGGCTATATCTTTAGGTTTGTGTTTGTATGTCTTCTAAGCATGGTTTTGCAGTATTTTTCTGTTTGTGCGTCTTCTATTTGGTTTGCAAATGTTTTGTGATACTGTAGGATCGGTTCATAATTTTTACGGTTGATAAAAATTGGGTCTTTCGTGTGATCTTTAAAACAATAGATCTCAGTGGCTCCTTCTTGTCAATAGATATTCATGTCACACGGTTATTGTTTTTGTTGAGGTTGCTGGTTGCTGGTGTCTAATATTCGCATTGTAATTTAAATTACGAACCTATTGTTCAACATTCCATAATTGTTTGCTATCTGCATATACCTTCATATGAGCCTTTTCATTTGTTTTGTAACTTCTGTTGTAAAATTAAGCATTGACATGTCAAAGTTATTACTTCTGAATCAACAATTTGCAAATTCAAATGGACTGGTTTCTTATTTACTTATTTGAGTCACTACGATGGGTACCTAGTGTCTCTTGTTTTTGGTAGTATTTCACTATTCTGTGGGTATTCTAATTCAGGAATGACGATCTGGGAGGTCAAATGGATTAAGTCCTAGGGTTCTTCATTTTAAGTAATACTTATATCAATCATAAGGTTTAAATGGTTTTCAGAGTTATACAAGTGTGGGATAAGGAAGGGGCAAGGGTGATAGACAGATGGAGGTCAAGTATTGGTGTATTTGGTGGGGGTTCAATAGTAGATTTATCCTTTCAAGGCGCTTTAGTATCTTTGTTATATGTCTAGTAAAATCTGAATCATCGCATATTTATTGTTTGATAGATTTAATATATAATACTAGGACTATTTAGTTACCAAAACAAACTTATGGATTTCTCTATATATATTGCTTATAGTGTTGCTTTAAAGAGCATAATTGGTGCCTAGTGAGTTGGATTAAGTAAAATAAATACATCATTGAAGTTTCTAGTGGTAATCCCTCTTATTTTGTAATAATTGATTGTTGAAATTTTTACTTTTAGTTTTCTTCTCCTAAATTATACTTTATCCAGGGTTCATGCATTTTTGATACGTGTTCTGAATCTGAACATCAATAACTATAGCTGTGTGCAGTTGAATGTTGATGGGGGTATGACCAAATCTGCTGATCAAAATTCCGGACTAATAAACCTCTTTATTTTTGTACTTTCTTGGGTTTAGTGGTACAGTAATAGTTCTTGGTGGTTGATTGGTTGGGAATTTATATTTAAACTTTCCATAGCCTTTAAAGGCATCCTAGTATGCTCCTCCCATCCCAGATTTAGGATTACTATCTGTATTGTGGAAGGTTCGTATTGTGTCACTAGGAAAACTGCTGGTTGTTATACTATCATTCGTGGTGGTTTATTGTTTTCTTTATTGCAATTATACTTTGTGCGAGATGTAACTTGTAATTTAATGCGGACGGCATGATTAAAATCCTTACCTTGTAGGTTATGAAATCCCCAGAAGCTGAGATTATGCAATATTTTCCTAGCATCCGCTCAGGTGGATTTGCTGATATTGGGCCTCGGAGGTACATGGAAGATCAACACATAAAAATAGATGATCTCTCGATGTATTTGGGTTCAGATGTAATATTTCCTAAGCCAAATGCTTTCTACGGGGTAGGTTGTCCAATGTATGTATTTTAATTCTTCTTGATCATTGCCTTGTTAGCAAACTTATACAGGTAGTTATGGTACAGGTCTTCGATGGTCATGGAGGACCTGAGGCAGCGGCTTATGTCCGGAAGAATGTAAACAGGTTCTTTTTTGAGGATGTCAATTTTCCGCAATCGTCTGAAGTTGATGATGCATTTCTGGAAGCAGTTGGGAGCTCTCTTCGCAAAGCATTTCTTCTCGCTGATGCAGCTCTTGCTGATGACTGTAGTGTGAGCACTTCATCTGGGACAACAGCATTGACAGCTATTGTATTAGGAAGGTATTACATGCGAGACAGGTTTCCCTTTATTTATTTGTTTATTTTTGCTGCTTCATTTTTCTGCTAATACATTTACCAATCCTCCTAGGCTCATTGTTTCATAATAGCTGATTCACTGTATTTTTAGAACAATGACTTGCCTATGCATGAGGCCATTATAATCATGTCCACTTTCCATTTATTTTGCCAACACTGATATGCTATATCAGAATATGACTTTATTTTCTCTTTTGCAGTCGTCTATTGGTGGCTAACGCTGGAGATTGTAGAGCAGTTCTGTGCAGAAAAGGGGAGGCCATCGACATGTCTCAGGACCACAGACCAAGTCATGCATTGGAAAGGAAACGAGTTGAAGAGCTGGGCGGGTTTATTGACGATGGTTATCTTAATGGTGTTTTGTCAGTAACTCGGGCTTTGGGTGATTGGGACCTGAAATTGCCACGGGGCAACCCGTCGCCTCTCATTGCAGAGCCAGATGTCAGGCAGATTGTTCTGACCGAGGATGATGAGTTCCTTATTATTGCTTGTGATGGGATTTGGGATGTAATGTCAAGTCAGCAGGCAATCAGCCTTGTGCGCCGGGGCTTAAGGCGTCATGATGACCCTGGGCAGTGTGCTAGAGACTTGGTCATGGAGGCTCTGCGTCGCAACACTTTTGATAATCTCACTGTGATCATTGTTTGTTTGACTTCCCTCGATCATAGGGAAGCATCACCAACACCTCAGAGAAGATTAAAATGTTGTAGCCTTTCTGCAGAAGCCCTCTGTAGCTTGAGGAACTTGTTGGATGGCAGTGCCGATCAGTGAATGTACAGACGAACTTGTCCCAAATGTATTTGTGCTGTTTCTGGTTGCTTCATTATTAGCAGAAGCAGCAGCTGCGAGCTGGCAGTTTTGTAGGGAATGTTGTAGTGATAGCGATATTAGTTGTGGCGGTTGTACATAGATTGGCAAGTGTGCGGTGGTGGTGTACTCATTGATATTTCAGATCTGTTGTGTACTATTAGTTCTCTGATTACTAATTTTATCTCACGTTGAGCCTACTTATATTTGATGGCTGTATGTATCTACATGGTTGTGTTTGTGTGCGCTTTGAGTATATTTGAATATACTAGTCAAGAGGATAAGAAAAGAAAATTTGGATCAATTGTTATAAACAAGAAATAAATGGGTTGGTAAATAGTATAATACAAGAATAGAAAATTTTGGATCAGTTGTATAAACAAGAATAGAGTATTTTACAAATTGTCTCTCTGTGGTAGGCTAGTATAGTTAGTAAGAAAGCACAACATAAATTCAGGCTTGTACTGTGCTCGTAAGTGTTGGCCAGACGCCAAGTGGAAAATCTTGGACCAAGGTGAACTGCTGCAACATACGAGTTCATTGGAAGTAAAATGGAAACGGGAAAATCAGGACTGCACAACTGAACATAGGTGCACACAGGTGACATTACTGTTTCCTGTGCTAGACGACATCTAGATTTCGATTTTTAGCTCTTTCACCTATTCCTCGGACTCCTTGTACCAAAAATCTTATACATCGAAAGATAGGTAAATTCCAAAATAGAAAAGGAAAATAGATTGTGGAGATGCCATATTATGAGCCTTATTTCCTGGTATAACTGTGTTCTGTTTGATTCAACCGATGAAGAGCAAAATATACTGATGTGCTGTAGTTAGTACTCCTGAATATACTACTAATATTCATTCATAAGGCATCGAGTTATGGAGTGCACGTCTTAAAACAAGTATTGCCAGCTCGTGCCTTGTTCTTACAGTTAACAACTGTTTTTTTTTTGCACTACATACATTTATGATTTATGAATTATGAGCCCCATTAATTAATGTATGCATATTATAACAGGAGCCAACTATCTTCAAAAGAAAGAAATGCAATTATATTATGCACGTTGCAGCATTAATTTCTGAACATTTTTTATATATAAATACGATTTCGAATATATGAGTTTATGTTAAGAACACAATGGAACTTGTATTTCATATCAGGCTGCGACGAAATGTAGTATTGTTTATTTTTTCTGCAATGCAAATATTTAATTTTATCAATATAACGATTTGAGTATTTGAGGGGAGCAGAACTTCCCCCCACTCCCACTTCGCTATCGGTCACCCGGGAGTATTTAGCCTTGCAAGTTGGTTATTACTGATTCACACAAGGGATTTCAGGTGCCCCATGCTACTCGGGTCAGAGCGTAACCTAGTGATACTTCCGGTCACTAAATTTGCATTTTGCTCATCCCTATTACGGGAATCACTTTTGCTTTCTTTTCGTTTAGCTACTAACGATCTCTTAACGGAAAAAGAGGATAGGTACATCATACATTGACAAACATGCTACTATTATAATTTCTGATTCAAGAAAATATTTAGAGACGTAAGTCGCATGAATTTTTATTTTATGACAAAAGAAAAACAACGATGATGAAATAATCAGTGGAAGTTAACTTGCGGGTCTGTCTGATTTTGTAGCATGAATAATCAAGTATGTGAAGAGTTTTATAAAAAAAATGATTTCCAATTATGATTTATGGGTATTTCTCCATTCTCATTTTATTAGTTTCTTTTCAACTATCATGTATATTATGGAAATTTCAATTTTCATTTTACATATAATTAATTAATTATATCCACAAAAATCCTCTTCTAGTATTACAGCGATTCAATTAATTTGCTTCGTTAGTTTCTTTTTATTTTGTGAAAACATGTGCCAAATTTTAAAAACTAAAAAAGATAATTTATTTTTAATTAAAAAACATAATTCTGAAAACAAGATATAAAAAAACAATATCGAGCATCGCCTTTTTTTTAAAAATGACAAAGTGAAGGTAACAAGAGTGATTGTTTGACATTTCGGTCTTCACATTCTTGTTTGAAAGTTGAAACAAAAAAAAAAGATGCAAGTGAAATCTGTCTTGTGTGATGCAGAGACCAAAAATCTAGTAACATGGTGATGACTGGTGGAAAGTAGGCTTGAGACATTGGCAGACAAGATTCATGAAACTCATTAAGTGGAAGGTAGCAAAAATAATAACATTGCGAATTACAAGGAGAAAAAGCACATGACAAACTGCTGGTAAATCCAAAAATAATATCCGACTTGCAAACATCAAAAGTCTTAAATATCATAACACCACTGTTACACTTCCAAAGTGAATGCATGTAAAGATTCTTCATCAAACACTTTGATCAGAAGGAAGAAAAACTATGACTAACCACTGAAAATCCCCCATCAACAGCCAGATTGTGTCCACTTATATAAGCAGAGTCGTCAGATGCAAGAAACAAGGCAGCATCTGCAATATGCTTGGCTTTCAACACAATGCCTTTCAAATTAGCCAATTCACAACCATTGGCCTCAACCTCACTTGGTTCCACATTATACGCATTGCAAGAAAGAGGCGTTGCAACCCCGAATGGTGAAATGGAATTCACCCTGATCCCATGAGCTCCAAGCTCGCTGCACGCTGCCCTGACAAGGCCTACCAATGCATGTTTCGACGTTGTGTAAGCGTGTGGTCCAGCTCCTCCAAGATTTGATGCAACACTCGTGGTGCAGATGATGGATCCCCGTATTTTTCTTGCAACCATAACGCGTGCAGAATGCTTGATTGTTATAGCAACACCGCGAACATTTGTAGCCATAGTGTTGTCAAATTCTTCCATGTCAAGGTCTAGTATGCTTGTCATTGGCCCCATGATCGCAGCATTGCTAAACAAAATGTCTAAGCTTCCGTATTTTTCTATAACAAAGTTTATTGTTTGTACAACTTGTTGTTCATCTCTGACATCACAATGATGATAACTAACCTTCTCGGAACCTATGGATGCCACAACTTGATGGCCTAGTTCATCTTGAACATCTGCAATAACTACATATGCTCCATTTTCAGCAAATAATCGTACGGTCTGCTCACCGATTCCACTAGCTGCACCGGTAACAAGTGCTACCTTGCCCTCCAACCTACAAATTAATTCCAAATTCATCCTACTTAATCAAGAAATGAAAAAACGTACATACATAATTAACTCTTAAGTAGCTAGCTAGGAGGGACTTACCTTGGCTTAGACATTGAATAAATGAATTTGATGGGGTTGCTCAAATATGAAAAAGGGCTCTTGGATCTGCAGTTATATAGTGTATATACCTAACTTACGAATTCACAAGTTTAACTTTTAATAAAATTCAGAGCACGAGGTTTTGGTACATGTGACATACAGATTATATATAATGCATTTGGTGCATTTTTTATGTACTACCTCTGTCATTGGATGTCATTTTTTGTTCGCTATTTAGTTATTAATATATTAATTACAACTCCTAAACTAATAATATACTATATAATATAATTAACTAAAGCAACGCCCACGTCAATTGTATTTTCATGTCAACTCTTTATGCAATTTTGAATAGAAAAGAATTCAAGTACCTCTATGATTGGAATAACTGTTAGATTAAACTAACAGCCACACTTGTTCAATGCCCTTGCATTTAGATTTTAGTGAATGCTTACCGCTCCAGAAATTTTATTTGCAAGGGAATTGTTGTCTCGGCAATATTGGAATATAGTACTCCGTATTACTTAAATTCTAATAATTCATAGATGGTCTCCTCCTCCTCGAATCATGTCAAAAATAAGTTGGCTGGATTAATTTTTTTTATTTATTACTGTATTTTACACAAGTTGACATTTTATTCTATTTGTGTGCATATTAATAATTTATTTCGTCATAACATCTCTCCCTTCCGCACAATATGTGTACTGATCGAGTACTTGTCTAGTTAGTGTAACACAAATTATTAATTTCATATACATATACTTAACTACTAATAAAAAATTACCATGCACTTATAGTTTGTATGAAAAAAGAAATTATATGTAAAGTTGTAAACACACATGACATGACCTCTCACGTTATATAAAAATATTACTCATGATGTGTTTTGTATTAGAAGAAACACGTACAAGTGTCGCATTAGTATAGTATATAAATTATAACCTTTGCGAGATGAGCTAGGAAGTTGGAAGTATTTTGACCAATTTGAAGCCAGTTCATGCAAATTTCAACTACCGGTTAGAGTGTGTGTGTGTGTATATATAAGTGAGGCCCAAATGTGAAACAAGCTAGGTTCATGGATCAGGAATAACAAACTGTTGTAATGGGCTTTGTCATTAGGATAAATGCAGCTCAACACATGCAGTTTTAGCATATTTATGTAATAAATAAAAGATCCAATGCTGGATGTACAAATAAAAAACAACAGTGTAGTGTTGTCTATGACTCTATATAGAGTAGTAAACAAAAGTAAGTGTACGTGTTGCAGGACGGGAGATGAAGATGGTACGAATGTGTAGTTATTCAATTTTAAATTTGTTTCTTATACTGTTTTACACATTATTACTCCACTTGTTTAGACATTTCATGCTTGGACTTTCATTTTGTGTTTTTCTTTATGTCATCTTCTTTTATTTGTCTTGATTTTATGTTCGTTTTTTGTTTTTTCTATTTTTCTTTACAAAAATAATGTTTTCTACATTTATTTTTTGTTGCTGATGTTATCTTTTCTAGCTCTATCTGCTTCAAAAGTGAAATTTGTCACTATTGTATATAAAAAGTGATAAAAGTAATAGAATGAAATTAATAATTATTAAAAGGAAATTAATTTATTTAAATATGAAATTTGAACCGTGCATAATGACTAGAACAAAATAAAGACATATTTAAAAAAAACACCGTTAATGATAACTTGAATTTTCATTAAAAACAAAACTATGTATATAAATTTTTAGCAAAATAATAATATATTATTGATAATGCACAAGTATAAATACTTGGTATGTTATGAACCATATTGATGTATGCAACTCCCTGCTGTCTTCCCTTACTAACTTAGTTAAAATAGTAGTACAAGTTTTAACTGATAAATTATTTACTGTATTACATAAGACATATCTGTGTCTCAATCTCACTCTCTTTTCAACAACCAATACTACTATTCTTTGATATTTCAGTTTTCATTAAATTTTACAGTGTACAAAACACTAGTCAAAAGTTAATAAATTAATTATCTTCACAGCCTCACAGGTGACACTCAACAGTACACAGGCTCACTCTCTTTTTATTTATGTCATCCAACTAATCCACAAATCAAGAAAACACATTTCATTTTCTTGGTTTTTAATTTAGTGGGGTTGCTTTAAAGACTCAAACTTTAAACTACATATACATCAACACTGTATACATAACAAGAATTTAACCAAATGGCCTTAAACACAGCAGGTGAATCTGTGGGATTAGACTATTGGCTTCAATGGCAAGTTTTTGTTTGTGCTTTGATTATCATAATCCCATTATATATATCACTCAAAATCACCATGAAAACAAGTAATAAAGGTGATCAACAGCTCAATTCTTGTGATTTATGGCTACCATGTTGGAAAAATCTGCACCCCAAGTGGCTATTACTATACAGAGTTATAGCTTTCTGTTCCATGGCTTTCTTGCTGTACCAGACTGCGGTCACTTTTGGTCTTTTTGTCTTCTATTTCTATACACAGTATGGTTTCCTTTAACTTAAACTCTGTCATTTCCTTCAAAGTGTTTGTCATTTATGGTCTTCTAAAGTTCAGTTGTGGAATTGATTAGAAATAGCATGATGTTGTTGATTTCTATGCCTTTGAAATAGCTTATCTTGTTGAAAACTAGCTGCGTATATCTCAACTGACTACCGTACTACCTTATCTGTGTCATTGTAATTAACTAACTTATTTAGTGGAAAGTCTCCATAAATATGTTTGATTTTACTAATTAATTGATTTTCCATTCATTTCCTATGTTCCAATATACATATACATACATACATACATACATACATACATATAGCTTTGTTCATGATGTTTAATTATATCAGTCAGTTGTGCTTGTTAACTCTTTTTGGAAGAGGATTTCATGCCTACTTTTAGTACTTTTGTCAACCGGTCCCGTAATTTTGTTTTTCCCACAAGTCATCCATTTCAGAGATTACGCTAAATGCTTCTGTATGTCGTTGTTAGCACTTAGCAGTGGTGAAAATTGACTTCATTCATTCAATTATCTGAGTCTTTATATGTGAGAAAGCAGCACTTTATCTGCTAATTGTAGGCTAAGCAACCCGACGTCCAACTAGTACCTTCAAGTATAGGCTATTAGGCTGATGTTGTATTACCAGAATCACCAGGATGTATAGTTCTATAATAAAAATGTTTGTTTATTTTATTATGAAAGCAATATACTTGATAATTTGTACTATCTTTTTATCTGTGATCTTTTAGCAATGTTGTGGGAGTCTATTTGTTTACGATCTGATCAAACTGGTTATGTCCCTAAAATGTACTTAATCTGTGTGTGACAAATTTGGTATAATCTCGTTTGCTGAACTGGGATGCAGGTGGACTTTTACATTGGTGCTGTTCTACTTTGCGGTATGCCCTCCTTTTTTCTTTTCACTGGCTTTACTTCTGTTGTATCCTTGTATAAATACATGTTGTTGCTTGCACGTAGACTGAGCTTCATATACTAATATGTTTATTTGTGTAGATAGGAATTATTGTATCTGCTCGTGGGTGCTGGTTATACTCAAAGAAACCTTTTGCCCAGGATGCAGACAGAGATATGCTCCTTAAAAAGGATTGCAGTGATAATGCTAATGATTCGACTACAAATATCAAGGCCGTAGATACAAAACGTTCGAGTGGTCTGGAAGCAGGAGCTTTGGAAATTCTTATGCATTCTATATATCATGTTAGTCGATGCAATATATTGGTTTGAAATTTTTGAGTTTTTTTTTTGTTGAGCAAAACAAACACAAATATTGCCTCACTGACCCAGTATGTTGTCGGCCTTTAATCAGAAAATCACAAATAGAGATCTAAACAATTCATCTAAGCATACAATTAAAAGCTGCAAGGTACTGCTGAATCTAGACAGCATATAGGACCGATCTTTTTGCTTAGTAGTTTTCTTTGGGTAAGAAAATTGCTTTTGATCCCTTCCTACAAATTAGACTAAAATGATCCATCTTTTATGTACACATGAGCTAATACAGAAAACAGAACCATTAGCATTGACTAGGAAGTAAAAGGCAGTACCCTGAAGCATTTTATGTGAACTAGGTTATAACATATCTCCAATTCAATAACGTAAAATATCACTTTTGTTAATTTATGGATATGGCGCAACTATATGCATAAGACTGGAAGTTTCAAAACCTTTCATGAGAGCAAGTCCACTGCTAATTCTAAAATGGCTAAAAGTTTCTAAAGTGACTTTTGGAGCTAAAATAAAACTTCCACCCCAATGCTTGATCTACAATAGAACCAACATGCTTTAGATTACTTTTTTCTTAGAATTGATAATGTAGCAAGGATACCTATAACTATAATTGGTGCTATACCTAAAATATAGAACTAAATTTACAAAATGATCAACCAATGCATAAATGGATAATTTTTCTAATATTTTAGGTATAGCACCAGTATAGTTATGCATTGGGCTTGCTTTGAGAATATGAGTTTTGTTTCTTGCTTGAACCTTCTGTATATTTCCAGTTCAGATTTTGAGAAAAAAACTAGAGCATCTTGTACACTTTAGAATGTTTAAAAGAGAATTTTCGATGTTAGATAACTTACGAAGTGGCCTGTCATTGTGGTTCATTCCGAGCTTACTGAACATATGTTAAGAAAGTATAAGAAATCAATTTCAATTTCTACTTGGGTGTTTTTCATTGTCTTGCTTGTTATTTTGATGTGACATCCACTGTGATTTGAATGCATTGCCTGTTCCTAACTTGGTCATAATCTTTTCCAAATCAGCTATGTTATTAGCCCTATGAAATTAGAAGTGACTTGATTAGTAATAATCCTAATAGTGATAACACTACTAATGATAAATTCTTTTGAACTTAAACTGGCTGCCTGCTTGCCTGAGAAAAGAGAAGACTTATTGTTTTTAATCTTTCTTACGACATTCTTTGAATTAAAATATATTTAAATTATGGATCTTTGAGCTGCTTGACATCGGTTTACTTGAACCCGATTCTACTGTTTACAGGCATGTGGAGGTGCTGTCATGCTAGCAGACTTGGTGTTTTGGTTCATTTTACTTCCATTAATGTCCGGTAAAGATTTCGACCTTACCATGGTGAGTTCTGCTGTAACTTACTTCCTTGTTAATATAACTTCATTCAGATCCGGTCAAAGCTTCCAGGTTTTAGTTATTGATTTTTGTTTTCCAATTAAGAAGTATATGTATGAAGTGCTGAATGGTGGTAATTTTTATTGTGGCATGCTCCACTCTCTAGTACCACCCTCCTCAGTGCTACTGATTTGAGCTCTATAGTTTACCAAAACTTCACTTCTCACTCTTAAGCCCCCCTCTTCCCTATTTCAGACACTGTTGTACACTTATAGCATTACATCGATACTTTCAAGATTTAAACTAAGAAGAGATTGTGTTTCATTTATAAGATGTTTCGTGAGTGATGTGGGTATGGTAAACTTTAGATTGTTTTCAACAGAATAGCATGTACAGTAGTTGACTGTTAGTATCCTTAAGCGGACCACTTTAATGATACTGTTTGCAATATAAAAACCAATATATAAATACAATATTAAGTGCAATACAACAATGTCTGCATAGACTTTTGCATGTATATCAATGCATTTGTAGTCCTGAATATTGGAAGTAGTAGTTGAATCTTATTTTCTGCTTCTCTATTTCTTTTGGATGTGGCAGTTAATAGGTCTCATGCATTCTGTTAATGTTGTTTTCCTCCTCCTGGATTCGGCCTTTAATAGTCATGTAAGCATTCAACTTCCATTCTGCCTTTAATTTAGTCTGTGACATTGCCTTCCAACTTAATTCTCTACTCATTTTTTTAATGGAATTCTCTACTCTTAATTACTATTAAATTTGTATTTGTCAATGTTTCAGCCATTCCCTTGGTCCCGATTCACATATTTTGTGTTGTGGACCGGTGCCTATATTATTTTTCAATGGACAGTTCATGCTTGTGGAGTTCCATGGTACAAGGGTTTCCCTGTTATGGCCCTTGAGAATAAACATTATAACATGACATTGTAGTTTCATTGCATTGTCTGAAAACTGATTTTGCATCTCCCTCTCATAGGTGGCCTTATCCTTTCCTTGAGCTGAATACTCCATGGGCACCTGCCTGGTAAAACATATTGAATCCCCCCCCCCCCAAAACCCAATCCAGATATTTTCAAAAACTAATATAATATCATTAATATACATTTGGTACTGCAGGTATTTTGGTATGGCCTTGTTTCACGTTCCCTGTTATGGACTATATGCACTACTCATAAAAGCAAAAGAATTCATTTTCTCAAGGATGTTCCCCCATGCATTTTTGAGGTTCTACTGCAAACTTTTTCTCTAGTTTAAGCTTTCAATACATACTGCTATATATTCATCTTGTTTTAACTTTGCCTCATATCTAAAACCACTGGCGGAACCAGAGAGGGGCTAAACAGGCTAAAACGTGGCCAAATTCCGAAAATTAGTGAATTTCTCATTTTGAACCACATCTTATCCTTAAAATCAGTATAAAATTTATTTTTTTTGAGCCCCGGTTGTTCTTAGATATCAATAAAAAAATTATTATAAATTATTTCAGCCCTGGCTGTTTCAAAATCCTGGTTCCGCCATTGTCTGGAACAAAGCATGTCTCTCTCAGAAGCTAGATGATTTGGTGACGGTTAATAACTCTGCTAATAATATGAACAGTGTTGAGTTGTATACTCTAAAAACACTATCTATTTCATTCTCATTAGTGTTCCACAAAGCAGAGTCTTTCTGTTGTTAATAAATGCTCTCCTATCAATTAATGGTCCTCTACACATCAATGCTAACAACTCTCATACATGGCAGGGTTCCATCGAAGAAGAAGCAACCTTAAAGTCTATGTGTTCCCTACCATTGTTGTTAATGCTCATTTATGATTGTGTAAATTGAACAAATACACCACCATTTGTAACAGATGGAACATATGTAGCATCGTATGATGATTTATGTCGATTTTCTAATTAATGCTCATATATAGTATGAAGTTCAATTTGGTTTTATTCATTTGTATCGTTGATCAGTTCTCAGAGATCAAAACGAGGAAATAAATTATGCATGGTGCATGGCTGATAGGCAAGAATTGAAGTATGCAACTTAAATCTGAAAACAGGTCAGAATACATAATTACACGAATTTTCCCAAACTTTACTTAGAACAGTTGTATCTTCAGCACTCTGTTGCATTCTGAATCTGTAGATATATAGAGGTTTTAGCTCTGAATCTTTAATTCGAAGAAAGGATAATGACTAATTATCGTATAATATTTTTACTTGGTAAAATCGCTTTAGTGTATACATATATGATCCAGTTGAGAGCGGTCGATCAGCTTATTCAACTTGCAATCAATTAGGCTATATGATCTTTGCTTGCGGCATCTCATTCCTCTACATGCTGCTGATTAGTAGCATCAATGTAATTCAATAAAAAAAACATGATATTTGAAACAAATATATGACGCAACACTCTATTTTCGACACGTGTAATTTTAGTCACTTGCCAGCTGAGCAAGAACTCAGTCATCATATATAAGATTGAGTTCCAGAAAGAGAAATCGAATGATTGAATCAGTCCCTGCCGGCATCAATTCCACTTAGATTAGACGGCAAATGCCTGTTTGTCATTCTTGAACAGTAAGCATCTTGCTTGAATTAGAAGTACTACATTTCATTGCACAATTAATATAAGCCTTCTTTGTTTATTTCTAGAAGCTCTGTAAATATTTATTAATTTGAATGATGTTTCGCAAAGAGCATCGCTCGGACGACCCCCGTATTAACAAATAATTCCATGCATCCACGTGAAGAAACATATTAGAACACATGACAACTTGACAAGTATATAGAGATTTTTTGTACGTATGCAATTAACATATATCAATCAAACATATATATCCATATAGTTTTATGGGATGATAGATTAATATTTAATCAGACGCCAGCCTGTTACTGATATATACTTGCAGCAGTACTATACTGTATAAATACCTTAACTTTGTTACGCATTAAGCATAACTCATTTATATAGATCTTTATAAAGAGAGAATTTCAGAAGCTTAAGCAACATGTCTCCAATGTTCATGATCTGCACGCTCTTATTCTCGGCTATGGTTATTCTGGCACCACTGGAGATTCTAGCAGACCACTCACACTTGGAAAAAGGTTTTTATTCGGAGTCATGCCCGTCTGCTGAACACATAGTTTGGAAGGCTGTGAGTGCACAAGTAAGAAAAGATCCCACTATCCCTGCTGCTCTCATTCGTCTCTACTTTCATGACTGCTTTGTCAGGGTAAGATATAATTTTCAACATACAGTTCAAAATTAAGTACAATATTTTCTTTAGTGAATAGAATAGAAGCCTATGCTTGGCGCGATAGCCAATTTTCTACTTGCTATTTACCAAGTCATTGGTTTGGACCCTGTAAACAGCCTTTTTATGAAAACAAGGGCAATGTTGCATATATCGGGACCATTGCTTTAATTAATAACTAATTTATAATTTTCTGGTTTTGTGCACCAGGGTTGTGATGCTTCCATTCTGCTCAAAACAACATCCTCATCAAAGAATCCATCAGAACTAGATAATATTGCAAGCAAGGGTTTAAGAGGACTGGATGTGATTGATAAGGTTAAAGCTAAGGTTGAAGCTGAATGTCCTGGAATTGTGTCATGCGCTGACATACTAGCATTTGCAGCTAGAGATAGTACTTACAAAGCTGGTGGTATTTACTACAGCATTCCATCAGGGCGTAGGGACGGAACTGTTTCCTTAGAAGCTGAAGTTAGAGAATTTCTCCCTCCCCCATTTCTCGATGTTCCACCAATGGTCCAGTTTTTCACCAACAAAGGTATGTCAGTAAAAGAAATGACAGCCCTTTCAGGAGCTCATTCCATTGGATTTGCTCAGTGTGGTGCCTTTTCGCCTCGTCTCTACAAATTTAATTCAAGTCATCCTCAAGATCCCTCCTTGGATTCCAAGTTTGCGAGTTTCTTGAAGAAAAAGTGTCCTGAAAATAGTACCAGCAGGGTGGTTCTCGATGTTGTGACCCCGGATCGTCTCGATAACCAGTACTACAAGAATTTGAAGAGGAATATGGGAGTTCTGACTACAGATCAAGTCCTTGCAAGTAATCCATTGACAGCTAAAATTGTGAAGAAATATATAGATTATCCTGAAGTTTGGGTCAAGGACTTTGCAGAAGCCATGGTGCACCTTGGAAACCTTGATGTTTTAACTGGAACAAAAGGAGAGATTAGATACAAATGTGGAGCTGTGAATTACTGAGACTTCTGTCACAGCTAGCTCAAGCTTCAATCACGAAAACTGTTTATCAATATCACATATATTTGTTTATCGACTTGCTAGCGATTAATTAAGTTAAAATAGATCATATGAAGTGATCATAATATATACTCTATTTCAGATATCAACAATTCTTTTATGTAACGTCATTAATACTGCAAGTTATTGTCATTCCAGTACATATTTTTATCCAGAATCTTACCAGCCAGTATCCATACATCATTAAGTACTCTGTCACAAATAAGATTAATAATTATAAGGAACATTTAAAACTCAGTGAAATCCAGGGTGTTGGCACTATGTGGCACATTAGTGAGACGAAATGTCCAAAATGACACAAATCGGAGAAATGACCCCAAATAGCTCTAAAACACTAATTCGTGTCACGTTACTCAAAACGCTACATCGTGTAGCGTCTTGAACAATTTTTTTAATTTAATTTTTGAAGTTCAAAACGCAAGATGAAGTAGTGTTTAAGGACAAAACGTAAAATGAAATGATGTTTTAGGGCAAAACGCTATTTTAAGTTGTGTTATGCACATAACCTTTTTTTTAATATTTCTAAAATGCTACATCGTGTATCGTTTTCGGTTTATTTGAAATGCTACATGAAACCTCGTTTTGGAGTGCTATTTATGGCCATTTATTCAGGTTGTGCCATTTTGGATATTTTGTCTCCAAATTGTGTCATCTTGTGCCATTTTGGGCATTTTGTCTCCAAATTGTGTCATCTTGAACCATTTCTCTCAAATCCATCCCTTTAAGTTTATTAGTTTATGTGGTTCATACCCCTGATGTGTACAATGTCATCAATATTTAAGAATAATACAGTAAAATGTAACTCGGGACAGAACATGTTAACAGCTTGAATACTCGGAAGACCAGGCCAGGTTCTACATAGAACCCCTCTAAAGTAATATTGTTAGAAACGATGAAAATTTATCATTTTAGAAAAATTGTTATTTAAGAGTGGTTTATATATACGTTTTAAAAAAAAAACAGGGGTTTATATATCGTGCTTCAAAATATTTAAAATTGTTTTTCTAGTTACTTGCGGGTAGAAGTAGAGCGCTAAATGAGCCGATACGCTCACGAACAGTTCGGTGTTTGGCTCGAAAAAAATTCGGTTTGGTTTATAAACGAGTTGAATATGAACAAAATTTTTAGATTCGGTTCATAAATGAGCCGAACTTGAGCATAATTCGGCTCGAAAGTTCGCGAACAAGTTCGATTATAATATTCGTGAACAAGTTTAAAATAAGTTCGTGAACACATGTTCATAAACATTTACGATAAGTAATAAATTATTGTTTCTACAAATTAATTCACTAATTTTTGTACACATTTATTATTTGATTTTGTTAAAGTTATACAAATTTTATTAATATTAATTGAATTATAGTATATGTTATATTATACTTGAAAATTATGTTATATTGTAAATTATACATTTTTTTATATTTTTATGTGTTCATGAAAAAAAACTCTTTAAAAATATTCGTAAATTTCTCGGGAGAATGAGTTTGTAATTTAAGGTGTCCGTGAATGATATTCATGAGTTGTTCGTAAGTAATAGCTCTTGAAATGTGTTTACGAGGAGTTCGCGAACATGTTCGTGAACACTAACGAAACAAACTCAAACAAAATATTTTGTTCGATATATAAGAGTTTGAGTTCAAAATCGGGTTCGATAAATTTTAAACGAATTAAATATAAAGAACCTAAATTTCAACTCAGCTCGATTCATTTACACCCTTATTTTGCATATTGCTGGATACAGACATATTAGAAAACCACCAACATTGTTTCTTAGATTTCAAAAAATATGAGCGCGATAAGATAGTTTGGGTGGTAAAGACTTATCTCTTGTCATTGTTCGATTCTCGTTCACCCCGAGAATTGCTAAAATAGATACTAAAAAAAAAAGATTTCAAAAAATATACTATACGTCAAACTTTCACGCCAATATTCTACTCGCTTATTCTAAACTTCTACACATTATTCTACTCGCTCCATTTCATAAACTCATCACTTGCATAGTCACATGCCCTCAAAGAAAACAAAAAATTCATCACTTATATAATAACTAAGTCATCAGGACTGTCTTACCTTAGGGATGGAAACTGGAGCTATACATGACTCAAGCATGATCAGAGAAGAAGATGAGGCATATGAGTTGCAATTAGCTGCAATGGAGAGACTATCTGCATACAATCAAACTACAACATCACTCTTTGATCGAGATGACAATGTTAAGACCACTACAGAAGATCAGGAAAATGGTAACATGATGAAATTTGACATCCCTAAGCTTGGAGTTCTTGAAAGACGTGCACTTATCGACAAATTACTAAAGAAAATCGAGGAAGACAATCATAAATTATTACTCAAACAGAAAATAAGACTAGAAAGGTCTTAATTAATTTCTCTGGTCCACTTATTTATATATTAATATTACTCACTTGAGCAGACATAACTCAATAGTAAAAATGCAATTAAATTGCATTTCCCCCTCTTCAGGGTGGGGCTAGAATTTCCTACAGTCGAAGTCAGGTATCAAAATTTATGTATAGAAGCAGAATGTGAGGTCGTTCATGGGAAACTGCTACCTACTTTGTGGAACAGCCTAAAAAGGGTTCTCTCGGTGAGTACAATGCAAACTAGTATCAGCAGTATAGCTATTTAATCCTACTAATTTCATAGCAAAAATGTAAACTACTTGAAATTAGATTAAATCCAACATTAATGACAGCATTCATTAGAAATATTATGCATAAATAAATATCTCTCTTAAAATGTTTTTTTACTCGTGAGTACTCTGAAAATTTCATGCACAACAAATTTAGACACATGTAGTAATTTTCCCTTGAATCAAGTTATATTATCTGATTACCTTCATCCCACATAATGACATAATGTTTCTGTGCCGGTAGAACAGTAGCTGATCCATAAAACATTTACCTCCCCCAGCCATTTGCATTTATTTTCAATCAAATCATTTTTCTCAAGCAGCAAGCAAAATGAATGGGGCGGGTGAGAAGTAGAGCTTGTAACATACATACAACATGTTTAGATGATTAGATGCATGAAAGCTCCTATGCCAATATATATTTTCTATGTTTCTACATGTACCATAATTTATCAAATAAAAGATATCAATGACAAACAGGCTGTTACAAATATCATATGGCGGAGTTCTCATGCATACAAGATCAAAATCCTTAAAGAAGTACATGGAATTGTCAGGCCGTCAAGGTTACTAAATATCTATAGTCAATTGTCATATAGCTAAACTATGCAAGACTTACACGCAAAAACTTTTTTTGACAGGATGACGCTATTGCTCGGGCATATCCTGGATGTGGGAAATCCACATTGTTGTTAGCACTTGCCGGGAAACTTGATCCAAGTCTAACGGTTCTCATTAATGCTACATATTCCTAAAAAATAAATGATAGATGTGAAGTCAAATTTTATTCATAAGATGGAATCTATACAATAATCTACAGTTGCATAATTGTTGCAAATTATAGATATCAATACAATTGTATGGTTACAAATTGAATATCTGAATCAAACATCAACACTGACCAAAACAGAGGGAAAAAGCAGTGAAAATCAGTACTGCAGTAAACAGATGACATGGCCTGAGTCTTTTACATATTATTAACAGTGGAAAAACTTTTCAGTGACTTGGAAGAAGGCTGCTGACTTGGGTTTATTGTTTCAAATTTTCAATTAGGTAACTGGAACCATCACATACAACGGTTACAACTTCAATGAATTTATTCCTCAGAAGACATCAGTTTGTATAAGCCAACATGACCGACACACTTCTGAGATGACAGTAAGAGAAACCCTTGATTTTGCAGCACGCTGTCAAGGCATTGGTAGCAGAGCAGGTAAGATTGTGGATGAAACTACAAGCTTGACAGAATTATTTAAGGATATTTAATACTATAGTTGATTCATCTGATTTTTATAGATATCAATGAAGAAGTCTGCAGAAGGGAGAAAGAAGCTGGGATTATCCCTGAACCAGATATTGACACCTATATGGACATAACTTGATAATATATTTTTGGTTCTCTGTTAAAGCTGCATTAAAGAATTAAGCCAGAGAAAACCCTGCAACAAAGCTCATTACTTCACACATCAAGTAATATTATACTTAATTACTTATTAATTTCATTGATAAATTAAACTAAACAGGAAGTAGCTACCCAAGGGCTAAAAGAGACTCTACAGACTGACTATATTTTGAAGGTACTTGACTTCCACAAATAAACAGCACCAACTTACATATGCTTTTCGTAATTATAACTAAAGGACATATATTCTCAAATCACATAATTCCACCATTCAGATACTCGGACTGGATGCCTGCACTGATACAGTGGTGGGAGATGCAATGAGAAGAGGAATATCAGGTGGTCAAAAGAAAAGACTGACAACAGGTGATATTGCACAATACTCATGTTTGGCTCCAAAATCACATTTTTAATTTAAGATATAACCTAGGAATGTCCAAGTTGGTAGAGGAAAAATACACAAATATATACCACAAGGTTATACTTTCATATAATTTATATGTGTCAACGTGTATAATTAGATTTTAGCTATTAAAGCAAAGAACCACGTAAAACAATTAAAGAACTAGTGCTCTGCAACATATCCAGTACATACATAAACAAGGTCTAGTTAAATAGATTTCGAATGCAAGCAGATTTGAGTTATACAACTTTACACTAGAAGACATATCCTGTGAAACAATTAATGCCAGTGTCTCAACAGATTAACTAGGACTGGTTTCATTTATTGTATTACTGACATAACATGTTCATTCCATCATAACATATTTCCCATATGTTTCTATGTACTAGGAGAAATGCTAATTGGTCCTGCTAAAGTTCTTCTTATGGATGAAATATCAAATGGTTTAGATAGTTCAACCACTTTTCAGACAGTTACTTGCCTTCAGCAGCTGACTCAGATTACAGGATACGCCACGTTGGTGTCACTACTTCAGCCAGCTCCAGAGACTTTTGGTCTCTTTGACGACATTATCCTCATGGCTGAAGGTATGACTTTATACCATGGACCAAAAGAAAATGTATTGGAATTCTTCGAGAGTTGTGGTTTCAGGTGTCCACCAAGAAAAGGCATTGCAGACTTCCTACAAGAAGTATGTGATGTTTCCCTAACTAATTTGACTATTAAGATCTGAAAATTGGTCATCATGGATTCATTCATCTTTAGCATCACTGCTTTTCAGGTTGTTTCGATAAAAGATCAAGGACAATATTGGGAAAATAGAGATGAACCTTACATTTATATCTCTACTCAAGACTTTAGAAGAAAATTCAGAGATTTCTGTGTAGGGAGAAATCTGGATCACGAAATTTCCCATCCTATTGAAAAAACTGAAATCCAGAAAAACCCTTTGTCCTTCAACACTCACTATGTCAAAAATTGGGAGCTGTTCAAAGCTTGCATGGAAAGAGAATGGCTTCTTATGAAGCGTAATTCATTCGTTCATGTATTTAAATCTGTACAGGTATTAATTAGTTGCATCTAAGTTTTGAAAGCAACACCATAATCACCTAGGAATTCACAAGTCCTTTTAACTAGACCCGGAAATTTATACGACACGATAATTTAGTGTTTTTGCTTATCTTTTAGGTACACAAACACAAAAGTAGATGGTTAGATGGTTAAATTGAGTGTTGTTTTTGGGTTTACTCTACAAGTACACGACACAACATGAAAATACACGAAATAGATATATTTATATTTTAATATTATTATTTATTATAAGTATATATACACATTATTTGTATTAAAATACATAGTTTTATAAAATTGTGTGTAAATATAATGTAAAAATATATATTTATTATAAATTAGTAAAAATATACATAAAAATATAATATTTTTACACATTTATTTATTTTTAGTTAGTGTCACACGAAAACACAAAATAAAAATTAAGTGTTGTGTTTGTGTTTACTATCCAGGTACACGAACCCATTTAGTGTTGTGTTTGTGTGTAGTATTCAGTACATGACACGAATTGCCATGTCTACTTTTAATTGGTCTGGTTTTTATGTTCATGCAGCTTGTTGTCACTGCAATTATAATGACCGTTTTCATTCATACACGGACAAACCTTGACGACATCCATGTAAATTTCTACATGTCATCTCTATTTTATGCCCTAGTGAGGCTAGGACCAACGGTGTCTCGGAGGTGTCCTTGACTTATGTGCGACTTCCAGCCTTCTACAAACAACGAGATTTCTATTTCTATCCGGCATGGACTTATGCTATTCCAGCTTTTATTCTAAAGATTCCATTCTCATTCCTAGATGCTTTTCTTTGGACAGTCCTTACCTACTATGTCATTGGTTATACTCCTGAACCTGAAAGGTGCAACACATATTAGTTTCTTCTTATATTTAAGGAATGTTCTAATTGTTCTCCAACCACTGTTTAATACATACATGATGCATGCACGGGTTTGTTAGCCAGCTCCTCCTACTTTTCATTCTACATCAAGTATCGATATCTTCATTCCGTTTGCTAGCGACCATGTTGCGGAATCCATCTTTTGCCGTGTCTTGCAGCCTTTTCTGCATGCTAGTGATGTTTCTATTCTGTGGCTTTATAATCCCACAATGTAAGACAAGTGATCATTTACTATATTACTTTTTTGCCTATAAAATTAATAAATGTTATTACCTAAGACTAAAGTAGACATTTGTCCTCATTGCAGCTTCTTTGCCTGCATGGCTAAAGTGGGGCTTCTGGCTTTCTCCAATAACATATGCTGAAATCAGTATTTCAACAAATGAATTCCTTGCTCCAAGATGGAAAAAGGTGTGCCAAATATGGATTCCAATTTACTGCCAAATATATTTGTTCACCGCACACTTCTCTGCAATAACATTTCTTTTCCTTATGGTAAAATTAAATACTTACAAACCCTACCTCCTCTGAGGTTCAAACCGTCAACCTCTTGTTACCAAAGAGAAGAGGTGTACCCACTACATTACAGTGTCAAGGATAATTTGTCGAATACTCGGTTACATTTCTTTCCAGGTCTTGTCTACAAATGCTACGATAGGGCAAGCAGTTCTGACCCAGCATGGACTCAACTATAGTGCAAACTTTTATTGGATATCAATAGGAACACTGGTAGGATTTTGGACAGTTTTAAATATTGGATTCACCTTTGCATTAACTTGGCTAAAGTGTAAGTTCTTTACATGACAAACATGAGAAGGATTATATATAGATACAAAAAGCATTTAATTTCTATACACTAACCTGCATCTGATAATTATATTCTTTTAGCTCCAGGAAGATCTCGTACAATTATATCACAAGAAAGCATCTCCAAACCAAATCAAGGCCGCAATTTGAGAAAAATTTCTCAGAAAAACATGTGGACTCATGTGAGTTTTCCGCAAGCTCCTGAGGAAGTAAGACAACTATGTAAGTATTAATTATATACAGGTGACATACTAGTGATGTTAGTTGATCGCTCGCTATATTTGAATGATGTAAGCACTAAGTAACATCAAACATCAAAGAAATTTAGTAATATGTAATGCAACAATAACAAAGATCGTATTATTCAACAGGGATGGTGTTACCTTTTGAGCCCGTGACAATAACATTTGAGAATGTGCAGTACTATGTCAATATACCAATGGTAACTTAAATGTGTCAGAGCTTCCATATCACAAGAAAGGTCCCATTTTTTTCATTTAATTGGGAAAACCAGTAGTTTTGATGTGATTAATGAAATTTAGTATAAAAAACCATTTCTATGATGAAAGTAATTCTGATAAAACTATCATTATGCTCTAAAATAAACTAAAACCAATGGATTTCATACCTATTTTAAAGTTTTACCGTCAGTTTGACTCGAAAAAGAAAACAAAATGGGACTCTTTCTATTGAAAGGGAATTATAAGTAACAAGGCTATGGCAGAGCTTATACTGATGAACAACCGATCTTTAATACACAAGCAGATAAAGAAACAGAATGGTTCTGAACAGAAAAGGTTACAAATTCTTCAAGATATTACAGGATAATTCAGACCTGGAAGTCTGACGGCTTTAATGGGTGTTACGGGCGCAGCGAAAACAACACTATTGGATATTCTCTCGGGACGTAAAACTAGTGGTAAGATTGAAGGGGAAATAAAAATTGGAGGCTACCCAAAGGTCCAGGATATATATTCCCGATTATCTGGTTACTGCGAGCAAATGGATATGCATTCTCCAATGGTCACTATAAAAGAATCATTGGCATTTTCAGCTCGGTTACGTTTATCATCTCAGCTTACTGAAAGTAATATAAATGTACGTCGGATTTATTAATGACTAATAGAGCTATATTTACAATTATAAATGTGAATTTGCAAAAAGAAAAAAAAGAGTGTTTGGGAGAGGGCCTTGACATTCTTTTGCAGTTATACTATACTAAATTCTTATCGAACTTTTACAGTATGTCTTGACAACGAGGTATGTCGTAACAGGAATTCAACTTGATCGAAATATCCACAAAACTGAATACAAACAGATGTACACATGCACAAAAACTTATTCTAACTAGACAAATTTATACAGATTAAAGAATGTTTATGCAAATAGAAGAACACTGAATCAAAATTTCCTGTTACAGGAATTTGTTGAAGAAGTTCTTAGCATGATTGAACTCGATGATATGAAGGATGCATTAGTTGGCTTTCCTGGTGTAAATGGTATCTCATATGAGCAGCGAAAACGGTTAACTATTGCAGTAGAACTTGTTTCGAATCCATCAATAATATTTATGGATGAACCAACTTCTGGTCTAGATGCTAGAGCAGCTGCAATTGTTATGCGAGTAGTTAAAAATATAGCTAATACTGGAAGGACAATCGTGTGCACTATACATCAGCCAAGCATCAACATATTTGAGGCATTTGATGAGGTACCTTAATTCAATAAAACATGAATGGACATGTCAAAAATCTTAATGGGGAAATAATATTATTTTCTTTACAGCTACTTTTAATGAAGAGAGGTGGACAAATAATATATGCTGGAACGTTAGGTCCGCAGTCAAGTAAACTAATTGAATATTTTGAGGTAAGAAACAGAGCCAGCAGACTTTGTTCTTTTCTTGTGTAATTTTGTCCTATAGTCAACTAAGAAAATAACTATTTCTCGATGATAAATTATAATTGAAATGTGAAATGGTGTGACCATAATTTTACGGCTTTTCACATATCCCTTTCCTTCTTTTTTCTTCCTTACAGGAATTCCTGCTGTACCAAAATTACAAGAGAATTGTAATCCAGCAACCTGGATGCTAGAGATTACGAGCGCATCTACAGAAGTTCAGCTTGGTCTGGATTTTGGTCATATTTATAAAAGGTCTCATCTATATGGGTAAGAATGAACCATTGATACGGAAAATCTTCATGAAGATTAATTTGAATCCTCAAAGAGCCATGTCATTACCAAAGCAAATCAGTTTATGTGTGTCGCTCTGATTTCATTTCTTAAGATTACAGAATATGTTTCAAACAAATGATTCCTATCTTTAATTCCACTCATCTAGAGGAATGCAAGTTAGATGTTATTTGTTGTTTCCAGAAGAACAAAAGATGGATCCACAAGTTCAACGGTCCTAAAGCACACTAAAGTTTACTTCTATATAATTTTACAAGAATTACTTTAGGTTCCATATAAAGTAAGTTATTTAACTTGTATCTATTCTCAGAATAACTAGGGAACAAAGTAAAAAATCATACTGGAAATTAAATACAGATAGTAGATTAAATAGCCCCTTCTGCTATTTTTTCTAATGCAGGAAAATGATGGAACTATTTAAAGAACTGAGCTCTCCAGTTGAAAGTTTGGGGAAACTAAAAAATTCTACTTGCTTTTCACAAAATGGATGGGAACAATTTAAAGAATGCCTTTGGAAACAGAATTTGTCGTATTGGAGGAGTCCTAAATACAACTTGGTGTGGTTAACATTTATTACCACGATGTCTTTGCTGTTAGGAGGACTTCTTTGGCAGAAAGGAAACGATATGTAAGTATTTGTTTCACTATCTAAAACAAGGGACGGTAAAGCATGTGGACATGTAGTAACTTATAAACAGATAGAAAATAGAGGGTTTATGAATGTAGAGGTGGACTTGAGGAAACATAGAGAACCACCTCAAACACATAACTTGATGTATATGAAAATAATTACCTTAAAAGAAGAAAATAAGAAACAGACAGTAACCCCTGCCAGATTCATACTTTGCAGTCGATAAAAGTGCATAAATGATAAATCTAGTACTCTCAGTATGAACTCGCTATAAATACAAGCAACTAGCATCCTGCCCATGAGAATTGCCTATTTCTAGAGGAGCCTGTTTGTAAAAATATTATCATTCTAAATATCATGCAAGTAAACGTTTCTTTGTTTAATGGATAATGAGTGGTATTTTTACTATATTGTCCAGTAAATATCAATTCAGTGTATAAAATAAAATGCTTACTGAATTTTTCGCCTTGCAGCAATGACGAGCAGGACTTGTTGAACATATTAGGAACCATTTACATATTTGTACTATTCTTGGGAATAGCTAACTGCTCATCAGTTCAATCATTTATAGCCACAGAAAGAGCTGTTGTGTGGAGAGAAAGATTTGCTGGACTGTACTCCTCTTTGGCTCATTCACTCGCACAGGTTCATAATTATTGATAGGTATAAGGTCCTGATGTTGAAAACTCGGAGAGTTTCATCATTTAAAATGTTTTTTGCATGTTGCAGGTGGATATTTAAATTCCATATCTATTCCTACAAGCATTTATATTTGTGATAATTACATATCCAGCAATAGGCTTCTACTGGTCTGTCAATAAAGTTTTTTGGTATTTTTACACAACATTTTGCACCATACTCTATTTCACTTACCTGGGCATGCTTCTCTTTGCTATCACTCCATCTCTGCAAGTGGCTTCTATAATGGCAACCTTCAGCTACAGTGCTACACCATACTGAATCTCTTCTCTGGATTCTTGATACCTGGACCCGTAAGCCAATTGATGCTCTTAACCCTGGAAACAAAGTTCACCCAGTTACACACATTTACACATATTAATCATCAATAACTTGTTCTTTTAATTCTTACCAGCAAATGCCAAAGTGGTGGGTGTGGTGTTATTGGTTATGCCCATCAGCATGGTCCTTGAGAGGAATTCTTACATCACAATATGGAGATATTAGCAAGGGGATACAGGTATTAGGAGAAAAAAAGGTTGTCAATGTCTTTTTGGCAAGTTATTTTGGTTATCATCACAAAGATTTAAGTCTGGTAGCATCAGTTCTATTTGTTTTCCCACTTATCTTTGCAGCTGCCTACGCATATTTTATGGCTAAACTAAACTTTCAGAAAAGGTAAAGTGAAGCTCTTTTAAAGCTGTAAAAAGAACGGATTTTCAAGAAATCTTGTAAATATAAGCATAGTTAATAGTGATACAGTATAAGTATTATTCATTTGAAAGTGTCTAGTGGTAATATAATACTTCTCTCAACAAAATAAGGTGAGAGCCAGCAAAAAAGAAATAGGGAGATTTAATAGGCATATTGCGGGTGATTAGCATCTGGGAGATGAGATCAACGTAGTACATCTGTACTCCCAAATAACAGAGGTACAACAACAATCATTATAAATTCGACTACAGCATCATTCTGATCTCCAACATTTGCATTACATACAAATGGAAGTACCAAATTTCAGAATTAACGAAAAGGATTAAGGTGATTTGATTATCTTTAATGAAACAAGATGTGGTGATATATTGATGCACCAAAATCACATCATCTAGTAAATATTTGAGCTTCTATTAAGTTTCGCAACTAGGGCCAAGAATTTGCTTTTAGTACAAAAGTCAACTATAGATACAAAAACATAACTAAAAGTAAGATTCAACATATTTTGACTGGTTATTGCTTATAAGGTAAATTTAGGAGTGAAATGGATGCACCAAATCATTCCCCTTATCCTGGAAAACACTGTATTGCTTTATCTGTATGGGATATCATAATTTCTGAAGAAGTTGCATATATAACTGACAATGTTGGATTATTGCATCTAGCACCATACTCCCCCAGTATATAGACTTGTATAAGTATCCAACTTCCATATCAAGGAAGAAAAGGATTATGAGACGGATATGCCTCCTTCTGCCTTTTGTAAGCCCTGATAAAAGTAAAAGAAACAGATAAACAGGAAGAACCTAAGGTATGATAAACATCTAGACTGCAACTTGATATCAGTAAAGAGACATTTATCTCTAATTTCGAGACTAGGATGTACCTTGAAGCAAATGACCCGCCAAGTGCAAATGTACCCAGAATGATAAAAACAAAAGGGACCCCGATAAGAGCACTATTTCTTTTTCCTCCATGTGATCTTAGACCTCCATATCGTACAACTCTTGAATATGTTCCTATTCAGATAATACATTTTGTCCAATTCTTAGAGTTAATATTTTGGGTGAAGGGATACCACGTGTTGCACCTTTTGGTGCACAGAAAACATTACCACAGAAAAGTTAATTAAGAAAGATAACCTGAAGCTGACCCTTCTTGTCTGACACCTGTAATAGCGATGATAAAACATTAAATTAGCTTGATGAGTTGAACAAAGTTTTATATTTATGAGCATTATTTGTTCATAGATATATCCACAAACAATTAGCTACACCATAATGGTTTACAGACTCAACAGTCAAGTGGCATATCCTGGTAACAGCAATTAGCGACCGCAACCAAAACATGGCTGGAGCAGTCATCTTAAATAACTAAACTTCGCATTAATAGCTAGAAAATTGCCATTCCAACAGATGAAGATGTAGAATTGATGTCATAACTTTTGGTTGTCTTTGTTCTATATTAACTTTTTGCTAGTTTTGATATTCGCCTTATTGATTGTTGTTCCTGGCTTGATTGATTGCATTTTTTGTTCAAATTAATATAGACGCCAAAATACCTATACACTTAAAATCAAAAGTTATGTAATGGTCAGCTCATCAGCTATATTACAGTTAAAATTGGATGTTCTGGTGATTACATTGCTAGTTAATTATTACTAAACTTAAAATGGAAAATGCAGAAGTAAAAATGGCAGAAAATTTTTGTCTCATTGCGTCATGTCATGTTGTAAGGATATTCTGATACATACTTTAAGCAGCAGCATATTAGCAAACCAGAGTTGTTTGATCAGATTCTAATATTATTACACAAATAAAGAAAAGACTTACCAGATGACAGGTATGAGTAGGCTTCTGAAACCTGCATAAGCAATTAGTTATCTTACCCTCGTGCTAATAAAAAAACAATCAAACAGTAAGAAATGCAGATGAATGCTACAGCTAATAGATACATAAGCTTCAGATATGTTATACATATTTATACTATGATGAAAAGGAGGAACAATCTAACAGTATCATTAACTAGGAGTTTTACAATTAACTAGTATGGCTTATGTTAGTGCAGTCGACAGTGGTTACATTTATTTTATTCTGAAAAAAAAAATTAAGAAGGTGCAAAATTATGCAAGTCTAAGGGAAATTGTTTCAACAAGATTATCAACTGTTTTATCATTACTTACTTCACATTCCAATTGATCCAAGTCATTTTAATGTACTCCCTAAATTTGAAGTCATGTGATTCAAATGAGTTTCTTATTTGACTATCCGTACATGTTAAATGTTATTTAATGGACACTCTATCAGTTTCAGATGGATAAACATGAATTTTGTATATTTATTTGACTATCCGTACATGTTAAATGTTATTTTGTTACAAACAAGTCAAACATCACATCATATATATAGAGTAGTCTTATATTTAAAATAAATAAAATTTCACTTAAATATCAATATTCAGCAAGGGCAGTAATTCTCAACTCCAGATTATAAAAATGGTTACTTATTTAATATTTGGAAAGGAAGAGTCAGTTGTGAAGTGGAGGTACTATTAATCGAATAATGAGAACTTGGTGAGGATACTTCACTAAACTTTGCTGTCATTGAGCTTATATAATGTATATAACTAAAGCACGTAAATAGACTAGTACATTCCAATGCTTACCAATTTGAACCTGCATTCCGCATGAGGCTTTTGAGGAAGTGGAAAACGATCGGGATGAGTTTCCCAAACCATCTTTTTGTAGGCTGCTTTAACCTACAATTCATTTGCAAGCAATTACGCAACACTTTGTACTTTGTAGAATCTGAATATACAAGCTATTCATCAAACAATAAGTACAATCAAATGAAGCTGAATGAGCTTGTTCAAGTTTGTATCGTTATTATATAAGTACATCTTTAGTTATGATCCCCGAAATGGCTTAAATTCCTAATTATTATAAAATCACATAAATTCAATTCAAAGTCCATCAGCAATTCATTGCCAAAATCCAAACTTTATAGGAAATACAGTATAAGTGTTTGTGTGTGCATGTCAGTGTGTGTAATTAATAAAAAGAAACACACACACACACACACAGAGAGATGGGGCACCTGGGAAGGAGAGGGACGAAAATTGGGAGGAAACCCAAGAAGGTGAATGGCTTCATCCGCACGCATATCGATAAAAATCAAATCTTTCACCGGAAATATCCGATCTTTGTATGACTAAATGATACTCCTCCGTCCCAAATTAAATCTATTGTGACTTTTTGTTGTTAACGACTTTCAGTGATAGTTAAAAATTAATTTTTTATAATTTTGAAAACCTGAAAAACACATTTTAAAATAAATTAGATATATTTTTTGATAATATATTTTTTATAATTTTATTCAGTTATATAACATACGTAATTTTCAAATAAAAATTGGATAGTTTGACCACAAAAAAAATAAAATATAACAGTTAATTTGAGACTATTATTACATGAGTGTGGTATATGTATATATTGTATAGGTATATGATGAAATTGTTAAGCAGAGATACAATACATACAATTAATAAACACGAGAATTCAACTGACGGCAGCTCCCTCTAAAAGCTCGTTGGAGTATTATCAACCCCTCCTTTTCATTTTCTATATTTTTTTCTGTAGTTTATATCATTATTGTTAGAAATAATTCTTTTTTTTAAACAAAGTTTTTTTTAATATTAGTAGATAGTATAAGCATAAGGCCGACGGTATTTAAAATTAATGGTTTGTTAGTTGATTGTTATGCATGCATTTATTATTATTAATTTTGTTTCAAGTAGAATAGTCAAAAAATAGCATATTCTTTTTTAAAAAATTGAATATTTTTTTATTTTTTTTATGTCCACAATTGTGGCGATTTAGGTATCATATATGAGTTTCTGTCATTCCAACTCATACCTAATATTTGATTGAAAAAAATAAAATTTAAAACTCATACCTAAAATTCATAAGGTATTTTGGTTTTTGATACCCAAGGGGAGGTGGGTAGGGATGGCAAAAAAATCCGATTCGACGGATATCCGATCCGAAACCCGAAATTTTAGATTTACCAAATCCGATTTTTTTTAATTTGGATTTAATTTTTACACCCAAAAATTTTTAGATTTGGATTTGAGGCATACCGATCCGAAACCCGGTCCGATATCCGAAATTTGATCCAAATCTGATCTGAACCCGAAACCCGAAAAAAAATCTGATTAATATATATATATATATATATATATATATATATATATATATTGATTACATATATAATTAATTTACTTACTATTTTTTTAAAATTTATTTAAGATAAAATTATTTTAAAATTTATCTATTTGTTAATATTATAATTTAAATATTCAAAATATGTAATGATTGTGATTTGATTTAAACAAAAAAATTAATAAAGTGATAAACACATTTTTTGTTAAATTTTTATTATATTTTATATTAAGGTATTAATCGGTGAAAGATACATATAAATTATTGTATAAATATAATGAATATTGAATAAATTTTCTATGTGCGCTATTAATTTTCTATAAAAATTGGAAAATAATTTAATTAATTTAACTATTAATAGCGCATATAGAAAATTTATTCATTTTTTTTTCTTCAAAAAAAATTGAATAAATTTTCTATGTGCGCTATTAATAGTTAAATTAATTAAATTATTTTCCAATTTTTGGATATCCGAAAAAATCCGATCCGATCCGAAACCTGATGGATTTGGATTTGGATTTAATTTTAAAATCCGAAAATATTTGGATTTCACAAAATCCTGTCAACCAGATCCGTTGCCATCCCTAGATGGGTATGAGACATGAGTATCAAGGAATCATTTATTTTTAAGTGAAATAAATTTATTCCAACACTCAATCAAATAATGAGGAATGATACTTAAATCCCATACCATCCTAACCCGATTTCTCATTCCAATTCCATACCCTTCCGCGAACCAAACGAACTAGTTTGTATGATTGGTTGGCTAATAGGTTAATAATAAAAAGAATAATAATTATTAAATATTTAAAATAAATAAATAAGATATAAAAGAATATTCAATATTTTTAGTTCTGTTTTAAACTTTTAAAAATGAATCTTATGGCAACTGTTGCGTCAAAAAAAATCTCATGGCAATAAACTCAAAGGTCTAGTTGCTCCTTATTAACTCCCAAAAGAATTCTAGTTATAAACTTTTTTGTATGAATGTATCTTTATAACAATGATGCATTATTAATTTAAAAAATGTCAAGAACATAGAATCTTAGAAGACTTTTCTCTAGCTTTATTGCATTTCATTTAGATTAAGTGCAATTTAGGATAGCCTACTCTGGGAAGCCTGCCTAATTTTGCTTTGGCTTCTCTTCAGAATTTTCTAGTGCTAACCCTTGCAAACAACCATACATATGTCCTTGTTGGTATAGGAAACAAACCACCAAGGTCCTTTTTGTAAATAAAAAACTGGTATAATTTTTTTTTCCCGATATAATTGTGTTTCAAGAAGCAAGAATAACATCAAAGTCACTTAAAATCCATTCTGCCACTTCATCTTTGTTGCTAACGAAAATCTCAGTTCCAACATCGAGAGATGTCCATATTCTTCTAGCAGGCGTTGTCCCCGGATCCTGCATTAGCATTTATATATGAATTTCATACAAATCTCAATATATATGGCACAACTGAAAAATATATAGGCACATTTTTACTTTGAACTTGCTGACCTGATAGAAATGCAGTCTACTTGAAAGGCCACCAACATCAAGCTCCCAAGTCCTTGCATCGCCAACCCAACCGTCTCCTTGTTTAGTCGGATATCCATAGTCAGCCCATATAGGATGAGGAAGCAACTGCACTAGTTCCTGAGCCTGAGGGTTGCTATAAGGATCACAAGTGCTGTATGGAGCTTCCAAATATTTGGCATTACCTGGGGCACAGTAATAGTGATAAGCCCCGTAAGGGAAGTTGGCAGTGTCATTTCTGTGAATTTTGACGTTGTTTGAAGTAATGTGATATGGGGGACAGTTGATGAGATTTTTGGGGCTGCACCAAGCTTCAGTTGCAGGGTTGATGATCATCTCACTGTATCGAGTAATGTCTGTGAGAACATCTCCATTGCAGGGTGTTCCATCATTTTTCCAGCAGCTGCCTATGTCAATTAAGTAGAATTGGCTCTTAGGCCCTCCTCCTTGTTTCACGTCCAAGGTCAACTTCACCTTGAAATTAGGTGACTCTGGAAGCTGGAAACCAAATGAAGTATTATTTCACATGTTAGAACTTGCACTTTATATCCCACAAAAAAATGCGGTGTCGAAAGAAACATAAGTAAATTTTGTATTTCAATTTTCAATCTCATCATAGAACAGTTTTCACTAATAAGTTCAAAGCATGTGCAGTCAATTTTTTGATTTATTATAATAATGACGGATCGTCTGTTATATAGGACTAAAGTAAAACTCACCTGTGACTCTGTGGAAGAACTAAAGGGTAATTAACACAGGGTCTAACTGCTAGTTTAACTTAATATTTTCAAACCATTTAGTCAATTATCGTACAAACACGGTATACAACAGCCCACCAACTCCAAACTGGCATGCATCTGGCTTTGATGTGATTTATGGTTTATGTTGCATCATAAATATGGTACGCTTTCAATTTTAATCTATAGAAGAGAGACAAGCAGAAACACTAGATTCGTGATATCCCCACTTCAGTTCTGATGTTTTGGTGGACTTTTAATTGTGTTGTTCTATTTGTTCTCTTGAATTACACAGACTGGAGTATTGGACCCAACTAACAAAAATTTAGAATAGCAAGCAATTACAATTATTCACATACTTTCACCAAGAAGTCAACAACCATTTGGTAATGTAGGGCCAAATTACCTTGTGAAGAAAGTATCATAGAGCTGGTGACCTAAACTGAATTATATTTTCATAGTGAAGAATAAAGTTGTCAATCCTAACAGATTTGTCATAATTGTCTATCTGTGGTTTTGCACATGGACATTTATATGATAAATGCAGGTGTGGTCCAAGAAAAAGCATTTGCAAAATTTTTACTATGAATTACTAGTTGCTAAATTCAAACTTACATTATTTCTAACAAATATAAGAAGATAGAAAAATAAAGAGATAACAATTTAAATTGTAAACAGGCACAAGTGTATCTAATTACTTGCCCACATTACTTGGTAAAATTCAAATGTCTTAATGTACTTACAGTCTTGAGCATTCCTCTAGTGTCATAGTGGTAGCCCCCGGAGAATCCTTTCGTGGCATCAGCTCTTAGATACAGCATAAGCCACGGATACAGCTTTGAAGTTTTAAGTTTATGCCTGAATTCCCAACTCCCGTCACCAACTTTTTTCTCCCAAACCACCTCATAGTAAGAGTTTCCGCTGTTTAATCCACCTCCCTGAGATCCCAATTCATAGCTGCCATAGAAACCTCCTCTCATTGTGCTACCATCACTAGAAAGACTAGTCATATTATGATAAAATATGGGCTGATTCATACAGTCATTTCCAGGACAGGGAAATCGTCCCGGCTTAAAAGCTGGCACCTTTCTACCGTTTTCTGGACAAACACCAGAATTTGTATCGTAATTTCCATTTTTCAACATAACCATCCAAAATTGCCATGGATTTGGTGTATCATCAACCTCACATAAAGAACCTAAATATATCTCTTTTTCAGCTGCATATAAGTCTGCATTGTTCAATGCTTGTGGACTTAAACCTGGAAATAGCTTCCCAACTCCAAGTTTATTATCAGCATCACTTACTTTGTGATTTAAAGAATTCTCTGCACCTTGTTTAATCAAATGGGAAAAAAACATAAAAATTAAAGTAGTAACAAAAAACAAGTGACAAGAATGAAATGAACTATATAACATGATGTAACAAAACAAATTATTGTACTTCCTGAAAAAGGAAAAGATTAACCATTTGATATAAGCATTCAATACTACATACATTAAAGAACATGGAACCCAATGTCAGACATGAAATTTCATCAGATAAAATAAGAAACAAAAGAACACAATAAATGCTAAAGATGAAAAAGAAGAAGAAAAGAAAATGGCCCACCATTGTTTATACTGTGTGTTCTTTTAAATGTATGAGTTCTTGAAAGATCAAAACAATCAGCAGCTCTCGGGCTACCCATTAAAGGGGCTTCTTTGCCAACTTCATTGCAGAAATTCCAAGCTTCAAACCCAACTCTCAGCCCATCTCTTCTCATGCCAGGGTCACCCACTGCTGACACACATTCTGCAACTTTTGCAGAAGATAAATTTGTAACAAAAAGTAAAATAAATGGTAAAAAATATTTCATGGTAGCTTGGTGATTATAAAATGTTGTGAGCTACTCCGTATATAGATTGCAGAGGACTTATCTCATTGTTGCGTGTGAAAAACATAGACACAACAAATTAAATATATTGGGAAATGGGTGATGATCGAAGTTTGGCTAGCTAGCTGTACAAAAGAAATGATGCATCTTGTGTTGGCTTTTTTCAGCAAAAGGACTCACTTTTTCTCAGTGTTTCTGCTAACTGTTAGCATGACCATAAATTTGCTAATGCTTTATCTCTATTCATTAATTTAGTATTCAAGTACTCCGTATATTAAGCTACAAACTTGTATTCAAGTTCAAGTTTGTACAAACTTATAGTATTAAACAGTACAAAGTGTAACGTCAGGTCCCACATTTTAATATACTCCGTAGATAATAAATTTGTTGTTAATGCAAGTTTAAATATGAAAAATTAAGACCATCCACGATGGAGTCCCTTCCGACTCCTCGGACCGCAAAATGGGATTTTGTTAAAAAGAGGGTAGTCCCAATATCCTAGGCCGTACAATTTCATTTCTATTTTTTATTTTAATGTTAATTTGATGGAACATGTATGCAAACTCCGGTACTACTTTTTCAGTTTATTGTTTTATTACTTTCAATGTTATTGTAACGTTAATATAACTTATAGATACCCAATTCTCATATCTTATTCATAATCTTTACATTCTCAAAAAAATTTAATTTTTTTCTTTAACAGAAGATGATTCCAAATAATTCCAACAATTTGGTCTCTTACCAACTTATGATTATGCAAGAAATGGTTTATCACAACCAAATTTAAGTGAATAACCAACCTTCAGTCTAGTATGAAACGTATATTCAGAAGATTATATAAATGCGTGATAAACGGACACATCAACAGCTACAAAATGACTTGGTTGAGCATATCTCCTCGTTCCATAATAATAGTTAATTTTTCGTATCGCAATATTTTAAATTTAATGATTTCTCATGTGATGTTTTTAATGTAATGTTTTTTCATGTATTTTTTTCAATAATATATGTATTTTTATTATGATATTTGTCTTTTGTTGTAATAATATTTAAAAAAAAAATTAATCACTTTAATTTGATTATTATAATTTTAACAATATTAAATTAAACTAAAATTGAATTGTAAAATATCATTTTACTATAAATATAATATAATAGAAATAAAATGTATCCCATGAAATATATCAAATGAGTTTATGCATCGGATGAACTTAACCATTTTTTCTTGAAATCTACTTTACAATGAGGTGACTTGCATGTGACCCACTAAAAGTGAGAAATGGGACTGAGCACGGGAGGTGCTCTAAGAGCAGCTCCAGCGCTCCAAGGCCAATTTTCTATTTTATGTCCCCGCCTGATTGTCAACTAATCAAAACTTGTCCCAACAAAGAATGTGTCCAATTCTCTCCAATGCACTGTCCAGCTTTTCTATTAGTTTAGTATTATTTTTTTATAATTTGAACCCCACTAAACTCAATTATATTTTCTAACGGCCATATTTGTGAATTAAAGAATTAAAAAAAAAGTAACATCATCCTTCTGCTGTTGTCCATGGCCAGCGTAGTGTCCTCTGACCTCATTTTTTCTTTTCCTCCAGTGCATATGGACAGGACTCGTGCAAATTGCATTTCCCAAGGCGGGAGTTGTCCACAAAAAAAGCAACGCTGGAGCTGCTCTAAGGGCACTTGCAAAATTTAATTTTGTTTCAGGTATGTATATTTGTAGAGCATCCAAGTTACTTGATTGTACTCTCTAAAAAAAATTATAAAAAATTCACTGTACAATTGTATTTGGGCATGCATAAGATCATGATAAAAGTTCCACATGTTTTTCAATTCTTTTCCCTGAATAAATTTAGAGAATGCATTGTGATACCACAAATATACCATACTGATGTGATTTGTTTTTACTTTTTAAAAAATGAACTTATCAAACCAACAATAACATATGATTTTTGGTATTTAAAATAAAAGAAGCATATTTGTTAAATAATATAATTTAGTTAAGCCCCTTTTCTAACAATTAAAATTTTAAGAGAACGATAACTTGACATGGTATCAGAACTCTAGTTGGAAAAAAAATTGAGTTTGAGCCCCTCCTACTCTTAATATTCTCACTTGTTGAAATATTAATATTGTACAATGATGGGCTCAAAGAGGACGAAATCCTCACATAGTAATTAAAATATTTGACCAGACGCAAGGTCTAAAAAGAACGAATCACCTTATGATCCATTTTTCGATTCATAATGGGTTTCTGAGCCGGGAGGTGTTAAATAATATACAATTCAATTAAATCATAATGAGTTTTCGAACGAGGAAATGTTGAATTATATGATCCAATTAAACTATAATGAATTTTCGAGTAGAGTATGTTGAATAATATGATTCAATTAAATCTGCTTCCTAACACATTAAAATTTTAGGAGAAGGGGAATTCACAAACAAAAGTTTATACTTTTCGTGCAAGTGTAAATCATATAACTTTACCGAGTCCATTTCTTATGAAATTGATGAATTTCTTGAGAGTTGAGATTATTAATATCAATCAAACAATCACTTATTATTATTTTTGAGTTCCAGATTTGTTCTCTGTTATTGGTTTATTATTATTTCTAAATCAAGTTTTCTGCACTCTAGTCTCTCTTCCAATATATACCCTCCGGAGTATGCAGTTTGCACATCGAACAAAAATATACCAAAAATAAGATGTTTCTATATATAATGCGATCTACGTAATACAGAGGCGAGTTCTGGGTCTCTGGCCATGCCTATATCCCTGCATGCTCAGGCCCAAATTAAGGTTTCAAAAGCCCGGTACAGAACTCAAAACTCCTCATCTGTTCTGGGTCGTTGTGTTGTGCATTGCACTTTGCGTGTGTTGGTAATAAAGTTTCCACCAAAAATGTAAAGGGTTGTTGTCTATATCCCTTACGCGATGCTTAGCTATGTTTCAGATTCACATGTATCCCCAGTCACAAGGATCTCAATGTTCTTTATCATAGTGTTTAATGTACATACATGAAATTTATCACAATCTGTAAATAAGAAACTAACAACGGATCTCATTATCCATTTATAAGATCTAAATATTTTACCTCATACTAATTCAATTCTTCCAGTATCTACAACTGCTCCATATACATATACACATTGAGTGATTACATATTTACGACATACACTATCTGGTCACTACTAATTGAACATTTGGTGCTATAACCTACCACCCAACAGATCAGGCAATGTAAGCTTCCCAGAATTATTGCGATCAAGCTTGTTGAATTGATCACATATCTGCAATATGTCTTTCTCTCCGATCTTTCCCATCTCTTTAAGCTTGTACACAACATATTCTGATTTGCTGATGAGAGAAAACAAAAACATGGATTTAATATCTAGAAATTGTTATGGGCAGAAAGAGAAAGAGAATCAGGACGGGAAAAATTTATACATACAAATTCGTATATGCAATGTTATTAACTCTTCCTTTATAATCTACAAAGCAACAATGTTCTGGTGTTTAATGGGTATTTGGCATATAATTACAAGATTTTTAGCACAATTCAATTAATCATACAATAAGGATGCTAAAAGATGAATAATCTTGTTCTACCTAGCACTAACACCCCCTCCCCCCACCCCCGCGTGCTTAATCCAAAAAGTGGAGACTTGAGAACCATTTGTCCATATTAATGAATCATGTTTTTTATGCTAATTAATGATTAATCATGTTATATGACAGTCATTAATCTTTTGTGCAACGAGGAGCATATGAAGAGCAATATGACTTTGTATGCGCCATTTTAAGACTTTGCCTACCGGCGAAATATATACACACACACAGCTAGAAGGAGCAAATGTCAAAAACTCCACAATATATTTTTCCTAAAGATCTAGACAGCCAAATCAACGAATCTAATCCCACTAGAAAACAGCACAAGTTCTAAGATATTACATGTCACCATAGATGCTTTCATGAATTAGAAATTAGTATCTGTAGAATATAATATATGCGCGCGCACACACATGAAGAGGCAAAAATAGACAAAAGGATCTTCTCTCAACGAAGAAAATATAATGCATGAAACACTTCAAACTATAGATAGCAAAGTATAATAATCTTCAATAATCCAAATCACACGTGGAAAAACTGACATAACTAATTTAATAATCAGTTACCATCTAGAATAATATGATCAGTGTTCTAAAAATTGGCTTAGAGGGCTGCCTAAATGGTAGGCAAGTATAAACGTCCAGATTTTGTGAAAATCAGACCATCAGGTGTTTTTTTGCGAACAAATCATGGGAAAAATGACCTGGGAAGAAAATTTCAGCATGTGCAAAAAAATCAGGCAAATCAGAAAACATAAGTAATTTGAAGAAACTGATCATGAATATTGGTGAAATTGTTATCGTATTTTGAATTTTAGTGAGGAGTTGTGTTTTTTTAGATATTGGACATGTGAAGTGCTTTACTTTTACTAAATTTAAGTTATATAATCATTTATATGTTTATGGTATACACTTATGACTTATTTGTTACTTATAAGTATCTGGCTTGTGACTTGAATTATGACTTCAATTGACAATAACTTCTATTAACATAATAATATCCGATTAATCTGCAACTACCTGATTAATAGCTTGAAGGTACTGCCGCCTAGAGCTGCCTAACGTTTATTAGAATACTAATTGTCTAATTATGACATCTGCATTTAAAGCTGTATTTGCGTTTGAAGCTCCATCTGTTATAGAGTAGCTCTTTTTCTCCATAACCAACGTCATCTTACAGAAGTTCAATACCGACACTAATATGTAAGCTAACTTTATCAAACAAAGTTACTTGTAGTCCTGTAGACATCCCGCTTTTAATTCTCAACTAACTGATTATAATTTCCGGAACTTGAATATCAAATTTCTCCTAAAAATCTATAACAAATTCTTCCCAACATATTGCGGTGATAACCATATTAACAAACATACACCTAGTATTAATCTAGTCATCAGTATTGAGTTGTTTCTAAAGACACTAACACTGATCATAACTTAACATAGAAAAAATGGAATAGTTATCCACACTACTTTAGAGCTACTAAAAATTGCCCGCTAAAAGATAAAATAAAATCGCAAGCATACCTAATGAAGCCATTGTGATTGAGATCAGCAGCAACCAAATCTTCAACCGTAATCTCTCTATGCAACACCCATTTTGCAATCCTCCGATGCCTCTTATCAATTCTAGCCTCGGCCAAAAACAAAAATGCCCTTGCCACAGCCAAAGTCGAAAACAAAAGCCAAATTGCAGCAAACAACCTCCCTTGAGGAGACTTAAAAGCCCTATCACCATACCCAACAGTCGTAACCGACATGACCGACAAATAAAATGAATCAATCACACTCAACTCCTCCATAAAATACAACACAATAGTCCCAATCCCAATACACAAGAACACAACCCCAATAGCCAAACCAACCTTCAACCTAATCCTCATCCTCCCTTTAGCCTTATCATATATATAATTCCTTACGGAAAAATCCTCCTGCGATTTCTCCTCAATGCCAGTCAAAATCATGTTCTCTTGCAAATCAAGAACATAATTCACAACCCCAGATAACAAAATATCAATAAAACCAAACCCCACTAACACAAACAAGCAAGCAAATATCTTAGCAGCAGAACTTGAAGGTGCAATATCCCCATAACCAATAGTACACATAGTAACAATACAAAAATACAAGGCATCAATGATAAAATTCGTTTCGATGCCCGAAAAATGATCACGATTAAACGAATAAATAAAAACACCTAGAGATAAATATATAATCAACAAAACAGCAGCTTGTCTAACCAAAGAAGAAGAATCAGGCACAGGCTTTGCAATGTTCTTGCTAAGATCACGCATAGCAGTCATCGCCGGCGCCGTTTTGCACCGGTGAAACTGCTTTTTCCGGCCACTTTGAGAAGTAAAAAACTGGGAAATTGCAGAGGCCTCAGACTCAACATCTTCAACATCATCATCATCATCATCAGTAGAACAAGAGAAACTAGAAGATGGGTCTTGAATTTCTTGATTAACAATGAGATTAGTGGTGTCAAAAGTGAAATCTTGATGGGTATTAAGAAGGGTTTGTTTAAGCTCCGATGGTTCTTGAAATGAATCTTTTTGTTCCATTCAAATACAAGGGGAGTTGAAAAAAGATAAAAGATGGGAACCCACTTGACAAAGTTGGAAGTTGGGAGTTAGACGCAAACTAGATGTATGTATTGTATAGATACGAGTAGTATTGTGTTTGTGTTTCAGATTAATCAGCAATGTATTATTTGTATGGGTCATTGGTGAACAAAAATATTAGACTTTCGCTTTATGCCTACGGAAGCTAATATTATTATTCCACAGGTGGGCCATTTTACAAAATAATGCTAACACGATATTGGGTAAATTAGTAATAAGTATTATAAACTAGCGTTCTCTATATTTTAATTTATTATGTGAGTTATTTTTTAAAAAAAAAAGAATAATGTTTCCGAGGGATGCCAAGTGTTAATTTTATAAATATAAAATTCATTATTTGATAGTTGTACTCTTGTATATTGTATTAAAAAATATATATAATACTATTGAGGTCATCTTGAGGACTATTAAACTCTTAAAAAAATGTATAAAAAATAAGGTTTTTTGCTTGTTTTTAAATTAGTAATTATTATTCTATATTTAGATTTGTAAAATTTCTTACTATTATTTTTTATAAAACTCTTTATCAATTTATCGATTTATACTCATACCGGAAGGCGGCTAGAGAAATGTCGGCTAATAAAGCATGTTTAAAATAAATTTAATAATTTAGTACTTTTTAAATATTAAATTCATTCATATTATAATAAATACTTATTATTATTATTATTTGAATAAAATATAAAAATGTTATCTTGGATTAATTATTATATGATTATTTTCTTATATAACATGAATTATTATATATCAATTTTATAATTTAAAAATAAATAATTTTAAAATCGTGTGAAGCATAACAATGTTAACTAGTTCATTATTAATCAATAATTTTAGAATTGTTTTATGCAAAATTAGGTCGTTTAAAATTGTTGTAAATAATAACAGTAGTTTTTTCTTAAAAAATTAGAAAAACATATTTGATAAAATTTAAAAATAACTTTCTGTAAAAATGTTTATAATTTAAAAGTCACTTTTAAAGACATCGGTTTTTTTTTGGAAAAAACTTTTTTTTAATTTTACTGGAAATAGTTACAAATTTTATTATCAAACTTTCTTAAAAATATTATTTTTATATTATATTTCAAAATATTATTAAATAATTAACTAATTTTTATGACAATACTTTTTGTAATAATAACACAATAGTTTTAAATAATAATTTCAAACCGAACGTTAACAAAGAAAGATGAATAAAATCTGTTTTTAATCTTTGGAACACAAAGGTGAGGTGGGATTGTAGTGGTCCTTGAATTCGGCCATTGCATTTGTAACGGGCTAAAAGCAACCCAATTTACTAGTCCAATCTGGCCCAGAATCTTTGCCCCCACAGCCACAGCAAACAAACAACTTAGCCCAAGTTACTAGTCCAATGCCAATTGCTAAACTTACAACCATTTATGACCTATTAGTCAATTATTATCAGGCATCAGCTGTAGCAAGCCAACACTTTCATCATCTCTTTTTATATATATTTTATTATTTTTTAATAACAAATTTTTTAAAATTTTATTCAGATACACAAATTAATTATTTTTATACATAAATTGACAAATATATAAAATTCACAATTAAAATTTAATTACATAAGTTGACTAATTTTATAAAGTTCAATTATACAAAATTTATGATTAAAGTTGAGGTACAAAAATTAACTATTTTTATAAAGATCATTTAGAATACGAAAGATAAAATTCAGAACGTAAAAAAGAGAATATAGTATTTTCGAAACTCATTGAAAAGATAAAATCTAAAACATAAAAGTGAAAAGATAATGACTTCGAAATTCATTGAAAGGTGGAGTTTACAATAAATTATAAAAATTCTAAACAATCAAATTATTAATGATTGAACGAACCTAAAAAATAAGTAATTAACTCTGAAATATTATAATAATATTTCTAGTGATATTAGTGATCTGATTTCTATGAGATTGTGTCTGGGAACCTTAATTTCATTTCAAATAGTGGATTTCAGATGATAAGATTTAAGTTGTAATTTCAAATTCTTATATTTATACTAGTATTTTGAATTCATTAGAATTCAAATGAAATTCATGTTCCAAGTTCTTATAGTTACCAAAACATGTCATTTAATCAAATTTAGAATTTCAAATGAAATTCATAGTCCCAAACAGGCCATAATGTAATTCATGCTAAAAAAAACTTCAATCAACTTTCTTAGACGGATTGGTTCGAATCAAGATATATAAAAAAAGGAATCGAACTAAAAATATGAAATCTATATATTAGAAATTGTTGCATAACCCATACATCATGTTCGGTATCCATATTCAGGCTCAAATATAATTTTAAACTATAATTTGATCCATGAACTATCTAGTTTTAGGTTATTTATCCATATTTAGGTTTATATAATATTCATATTCTTATTCGACCCATTTTTATTTATAGAAAATGTGTATAGAAATTTTAAATATCATTATTATAATTAGTAATATTTATGGTAAACTCATTAATAAATATTTGAATTAAACATTCACTTTTGGTAAACTCATTAATGCAAATTATTACTTACCACGTAACATATACAATACAATATCAAACTAAATTAATCTTTAAATTCATTTATTATAATGCATAAAAATAATACTTTATTGTACTGATATTAATTTTCTTAAAATTGTATTATTTAATGTGACAACCCGGGTCAAATCCCGAGTCTTTTTCGAAAATCGGGTCAAGTCCCGACTTCCGAATCTGAAATAGGCGCAAAGTAAACTGACTCAAATACAACAACTTGGGTAATCCACAAGCCCACCACAGGTCCCCAAAAGATCATGATTTGTTGGTGCACTTAGTAGTATTACTTTTTACTTATATACTGAACAAATTATCTCAATCTACTCGATGTGGGACTGGGGTGTTACAAACTCCCCCACTTAAATTCCTGACGTCCTCGTCAGGCCGAACAGATAGCCCATAGGCCCAGATCGTACCTCTCTAGCCATTGTGGGATAATACCGGCTAGCTTCGTGTCCCCACCTCCGGACCTTTGTCCATTGTGGGATAATACCACCAGCCTTCTTGTCCCTACCTCCGACAACTTGACAAATCAAGTTTTCCAGAGTTGGCTCTGAATACCATATGTGACAACCCGAGTCAAATCCCGAGTCTTTTTCGAAAATCGGGTTAAGTCCCGACTTCCGAATCCGAAATAGTCGCAAAGCAAACTGGCCCAAATGCAACAACTTGGGTAATCCGCAAGCCCACCACAGGGCCCAAAAGATCATGATTTGTTGGTGCACTTAGTAGTATTACTTTTTTACTTATATACTGAACAAATTATCTCAATCTACTCGATGTGGGACTGGGGCGTTACATTTAATCTTAAATATAAAATTATTTAATTTACCGGAAGCATTGAAATGTGTGGAAAAAAATCAAAGAGAAACATAATTTAGGACGAAGGAAGTATTATATATGATATTTTTTATTAAATAACTTTTTAAAATAATGTGTGTGTAGCATGTGTTATAACATATTATATTTAAATTAATCGAATAATGATATAGACCGGATTGAAATAGATTGGTCGAAAAATCACAGAATTCATACTCAATTCATTAGATTTAGTTTCATGTATGAACTGAAAATAGGGTCTGGTTTTGATTTGATTTTGTCTAGAAACATGAAATCTCTACCGCTTTTCTAGCAAATTTGTGATTGGACCTGTTATTTATTATATGAGTAAATTATTAACACATCATATTATAATTAGTTTGAAAGAAATTTATTTTAAATAAAATTTAAGATATACGGTATTTAAAATTAAATACGTAGAAGTCCTAAATAAAAATTAAATATGAAATAATATATATATATAATAATAAAAAAAAAACATACGATAAGAGATGATACTGAGTGTGTGATTTATGTAATAATGTTTTAAAAATAAACATAAGAATTCATTATAAACTTAAATTTAATATTCAATCAAAAAAAATTAGATATAATACATGTGGTTAATGGTTTAATTTTTAATAATAGCACAAATTCATTTATTTTTAGCATTAATTAATAAATAGTGTAATTTTTGTTATTTTATATTCAATAGAAGTATATTTTTAATTTTACAATTATTTTATTGGTTCAATTTGTGTTTATGTTAATTTATTATGTATAAAATCATATATCTATTAATATTTAGATTATTAAATATCTCTGCTACCCGTGTGCGTAGTACGTGCATATAATCTAGTACATAATTAATAATTTCAATAAACCAATTTAAATTCATATTTCACATTCATAAAATACATTATTTGACTCTGAAATTATAACCGAATTAGTTAGAAAACAAAAAATTAAAAATCAGCAGTCGCATGACCTGTTGCCTGTTAAGCCTTAAAACTTCTCAGCTGCAGACCTGTAGTGACATTACTCTTCAAAAACGAGCCTTGAACTTGCGACTTTTCTTATTTTCACAACGAAGTGAAAGGCTTTAAAAAAAATATTTTTTAAATGTGCTAAAACTAGCTAAGAGCCAGTTTGTTTACAATTAAAATTTTTAATTCTAGATTAAAAGATATGTGTTTGTATAAAATTAAAGGGTAATTTATAATTAAAATTTAGTTCAAAAATTGGTAGGAAATATATTTTTGACTACTTGTTTTTCAAAATTTTATTGTAAAATCAATTTCACATATATAACTATAAATGTAGTTTTATTTTTAATTTAATACACATAAATTACATGTAAAATTAAAATTTCACAAATAAGTATTAATTTAAAATTTTCACTTTTGATCTTTTTAATTTAAATAATTTTGAATTATAAAAATTATCCTAAATTTACTCTTCTAGATTCGGTCATAACTCAACTTTTTGCAGTTAACATATTCGTTTTTTTACGGCTTAGAGCCATAAGAATTGACTGGCTTTTCTATTCTAATAAATTATCTGGATGAACCACAGTTAAACCCAAAACCTGGGGCCAGGGGTATTCATGGGTCGGTAATTTTTTCGACCTAACCCAATTAGTTCAATTTTAAAATTTTTAACCCGTAATGTTAAAAAAATATTATACAACCCAGTCATACCCAATTTAAATCGGTTTGGGTCTGGTTAGTTCGGTTTGATCGATTTATAACTAATATTAAAATTTATATTTCCACATATCTCAACATAAATTGCGATAATAAAATTTACTTTTTCAACCTAAATGACAACAAAATTAAAATAATTTTACCGAAATATGTTCACAAATAGTAAAACTTATAACTATTCTAATAAATATTTAAAATTTTAAATATATAATTACTATTATATTAATATCTAATATATAAATTATCATTAAAGTATAAAATATCAGATGTAATTATATATTATGTATCATGTAATATATACGTATCGGGTTGGGTTGGGTTGGGTTGACTAAAATAATTTTCAACCCATACCCAACCCAATTAATCCGAGTTGAACTCTTTTTAACCCAACTTAATATCAGATTTTTTATTTTCAGTTAAATCAACCAAAATAAAGGTCGGTTTAATCGGGTAATTTTATAACCCATGAATACGCCTACATGGGACGACAGAAGATAAGCCTTTTACCACTTGGGCTATCCAATATCGTTCCAGAAACTTTTCATCTCTTAGAGCTCTTGTGTTTTAAGCCTTGTTCTTTCATAGATCTTTCACCTTTAAGGCTTATAAACCCATTTACTTGCACAATTTTCACACACGCCTTACAAGTACCTTTAGGCTACCCAAAAATCATATCATTGCAGCCCTTAGACTTGTCTAGTTGTCAATTTTTGCTTCTATACTAGCTTTCTCTCTAGATTTCAAGGGTTACAAGTAAATTATGTATATATATATATATACATATATATATATATATATGTATATATATGTATATATATACATATATATATATATATATATATATGTATGTATGTATATATATACATATATATTTATATATTTAGGTCCTTTTTGAAACTTAAAGTTTTGGGATAAAATTAGATGTTTGACCAAATGAATCATCTGATATTAGTTTTTGGTAGTTAGCAGATTGAAATAGCGATTTGAACTTAATAAGCTAATTTTTTTGACTAATTTGGCGTATATGTCTTACAATGTTATAATGTGAGTATATGTTCTAACAAATCTCGGGTTAAGCGAAAATCGAACTCATGATCCGGGACGACAATAGATAAACTCTTACCACTTGAGCAATCTCATCGCGTTCTAATAAACTAATTTTAGAAAAGCTACTTAGAAGAACTTTTTGAATTAATTGATTGTCATGTATCTATTTAAAATATAAACGGCTAATTAATTAAATAACTATTTACCAATCAATTTTATTCAAAATAATTAATTCAATCTGTTAGTCAAAACAAGTAATTCAATTCACTAACCGTTAATTGTCAATCATGGCCTTAATAATATGAACCTAAGCCTCATTAAAATATAAAAAATACTTAGAATCATACCTACATTTCTCAATTTGACATAAAGCGTTAGACTGTATTCATCTAGGAATCAGGATGCATAGGTAGATCCGCCAGCACCACTATCCTGTTCCTACTCATGTCATCGACTTGAAACTTTAACTACATAAAAAATACTCGTACAAAATTACGCATAAAATAACGGTTTAAAGCCTAATTTCCTCGTACATTTGTGCAAAATAGACATATCGAAATGGATGAATACAAAAGTCAACACATGCATCAAAGAAAGTGTATTAGAAGACCCAACCCGGCCACCATGCACCCAGCTAAAAGCCGACAAATAAATGAAGTAAATAACAGCCGTAGATAGCTGAAAATCCACTAATCTATGCCTAACGCAGCCGGCAGGTGGCACTAGACGCGCACACTACATACAAATATTCGATATACATTATTATACATGTCTTCGTAAGTTAGTACTGAGTAGCAAGTACTAACAACTAATGGTCTAATGTCGCCATTTGCCAACTTTCTTCATTGCATTGCTTGAAATCCCACCAACCTATACAAGAAAAGCCTACCCTTTTATAGAGATTAATACTCTTCAAATATTATATTCCCTCCGTCTCTATCCCATTTTACTTGCATATCTATCTATTTCGATTAGGATTGTATTTTATGATTACGATTCTATCATTATAACATATATGTTTTTTTGGTTCAGTTAAAAATCAATTTACGGTATAGATACTTATGATCTCCCTTCCATGTTCTATGGTAATGATTCTTTTGATATTACAAATTTTCTCGTAATGATAATGTTTATAGATCAAATTATTTCGTGAATTGGATTACACTATTTTGATTTAAGCTCTTTTCTTTCTAGGGATGGAATAGAATAACTCGGTTGAAGCGTAATGATCATATATACATCTGTAATGCTTTGTCTATCCCATACTATGTCCCATTTTTCTACCATTTTGAGGAAATCGATGATTATTCATAGTTATTACCTTGACACCAAAACAGAGTTGGACACTTAAATCTCGTGTTTTATTTTTGTCCTAGTTGATTCTAATTTGGCATTAGAAGTGTATTGATTTTACCCGATAATCGAATAGCTTGACATTTTACACGTATTTTAACATGCATAAAAAATATAATTTGATAATTTTTTCTAAATAAAATTTAAATATTAAAATTTTATTTAAAAATAATTTGAAAAATAAATTATCAAACAATTTTTTTTACATATAATTATAATATATTTAAAAAGTTAAAAAATAATTAAAATGAGACGGAGACGGTAAATTGTAGTAGGTAGACATTTAGACAATAGCTCCATTCAAATGAGTACACGAGGGTATTGTTGCCTTCTTATAACAGAAAAATTATCAAAATTCTATTTATTCCATGTAATTTGACGGTGTAACTAATTTTCCTTTTTGAAACTTAAATAAATATAACAAAAGGAAAACTATGAATTAAAAGTCTAAGTTTATAACCCGCACGGGATAATTAATATTTAAGTAATTGATTTTTTATTTATATTTTTATTGATATTTAATTTAATATTTTATATGATTAAAAATTTATGTTAATATTATATGTTCTCTTATTTTATATAAATTTATTTCATTTGATATAGATATGTTATAATTTGGACTCGTGTTATAATAAATATATAATTATGTCTAAAAAGTAAAATTTTAGTCATATATATATGCGTGTATTTTTTTGAGCTTTTGTCAAAAAAAATATTTTTTTAAGCCCATGACCCAATACCATACCAACCGATCAAAATTTTTAATTTTTGAGTTATAATAATATAGTATAGATTTAATAAAAATGTATACATCTATACTATATTATTATAGTCGAAATATTAAAAGTTTTGGTAGATCGAGTCTGGGTCATGGATCTAAAAAATATACATGTATTGGATATAATAATTTACTTATTATAATACAGACCTTGATTATACATATTTAAGTTAAATAAAATTTTACTTTTTATACCCAATTATATATTTATTATAACATGAATTCGAATTATAATATATTTATATTAAATAGAATAAATTTATATAAAATAAGAAAACATATAATATTAACATAAATTCTTAATATTATAAAACTTTATATTAAATATCAATAAAAATATAAATAAAAAAATTATTTAATTTACTTAAATATTAGTTATCACGTATAAAATAGACCTGTAATTTGAGTTCACTATATATAATAAGCTAAGATATGTATATATAATAAGTATAAAATGAATTTTATCTAAATACTATCAAGAATTTCAAAGGATTTCCTACAATTAGATAATAATATATATAATTTTAATATTTATAACTTCAAAATATACTAATATAAGTTTACAGTTTAAATCCAATCAACAAAATATTCAAATCTAATATTTATATTTATAATTTAAATCTCTTTACCAATATATTAAAATCTAATATTTATATTATTATTTCTAAAATTACTAACAAAAATTAATAATTGAATTCATGTTAATAATTTATTAAAATAACTTTAAAATATTAACAGAAATAAATATTTTTATTCTATATATTATATCCAGTATATAATTGGAATAAGTGAGTTAATATAATTTGGTCATCAGGGGTAAAAATGTAAATTCATAAGTATTATTAGTTAATTAATTGATTTTTCTATGAATACAAATATTAGTTTAATATTATTTATAATTAAAGTATTAAAGGTTCGATTATTAATAAATAACAATAACTAACTTAATATTATTTTTAAAAGGAAATATATTAAATTTTAATATTTAATCTGAATAAATATAAATTTCTAAAAAATCAATAAATTTGACTATAATATTATTATTAAAAAGTAACAATGCATGGATGAGTATAGCTCAAATAAAGGATACCACGTGGAGGTTTATTTGCTGGGTTCCATAATAATAAAAAGTGGGTATATCAAAAAAATTAAAACAATATCTTGAATTCTATTTAGCATAAATAAAAATAAAATGTAAACAATAGAAAATATTTAATAATAATATTCAAATACACTCATAATATGTGGTATTTCAAATAAAATATAAATAATCAATAAATATATTCACACGTGATATCAAATAAAGTTAATAAGAATAAAGATAAATATTTAAAATAATATTAAAATGTTAATAATAAAATATTAAAAAACACAACAAATAGAAAATATTTAATAGTAATATTCTAATATTTTTACAATATATATGTAGAATAAAAATATAAACAATTAATTAATAAAATTAAGATATAATAATATAGTTATACATGATATGAAATAAATTTAAAAATAGTAAAAATATAAATGAAATTTAGAAAATGAAAAAAATAAAATATTGAAATATTGAAATTTACAATATTAAAATTTAATTAATAAAATAATACTAATAACTCGTGCTTCACACGTGATGTAAGCTAGTAATTATAAAAGAACTAAGACATAAATATTTAGATCAATAAATAAACTTCACACCGGGCTATAATAATCTAAGTATATGTCATAACTTGTGGATCACTGCGCAAGTTGTTGTCAAGGTCTTCTTAGGAAATATTCTATTAAGGTGGGTGTTTCGGCCGGGCAACAAGAACTAAGAAGTGATATTTTTAATTAAATTAATAGATTAAGATTCAATTTTTTTATCAAAATAATCTTTTTATTTCACTTTAATAATACATAAATCAGAAGATAAGTTTTGTTTATATCAAAAACAGAAGATTTCAATAATATTGGAATGGAGTGAGAGAGTAGTTTTTTTAACTGTACCAATTTTCTTTGTTAATCAAGTACTCTGGGCTCAGGATCCGTTTTTATATTCAATAAATAATTAAAAAAGAGCGCGGTATCATTCACCATTTCACCTCTCGGCTATTGCAATAGGGCAGCATATGTTAATTACATTTTTATAAGAATCAGGGTAAAAAATTAAATTATACATCGCTTTATTATTAATACGGAGAAAATTAAAAATTATTGTTTTACATTTTTCAAAAACTGAAAAATACATTTTAAAGTTTATTAAATATATTTTTTAATGGTATAATTTTTAATTTTTTCTTAATTATATATTATGTGTAATATTCAGTCAAAAATCGGTCAATTTAACTAACAAAAATAGAAAGAGAATAATTATTTTGAGATGGAGGGAGCACTTATCAATTACTACTATATATACAGTTTTTATAGTGTGTGCCCAAGGACCCACAATAAAAGATGAGTTGTCATATTTTAATTGACTCAAACTTATTAATGATAATGACCCCCTTGTATGTACAAAAAATCTCACTAATAAAAAAACCACATTATAAAAATACCATGAAAATAAGTGACTTTGGGTACACACTATATATATATATATGGGTTTTTTCTCAAATGAAAACCTCATTAACGTGAGATATGAGATCTAATCTTAACTCATCATTTTATAAAAAAACTAATCTAATCTAACCTGGACCAGGTAATTTTGGACACGACACGATTTACACGATACAGAACGACACGTAGTGTTTGTGTTTGCATTTTCAGTACACGACACGAAAGTACACGACCGAGATTTAGTGTTGGTTTTGTGTTTACCCTTCGAGTACACGACACGACACGAAGTACACAACATAAATAAATTTATAATTAAATTTTAATATTTATAATGAATATATGTATATTTATAATAAATATATGTATGTTTGTTGTTAAAATAATACATGGTTTTATAATATTGTATGTAAATATGATTTAAATATATATATATATATATTTTATAAAAACTTTATCTTATAATCTTTTACTTTTATTTGTTATTTTTTTATTTATATTTATATTCAATTTTACACGAAACACGACACGAAAATAAGGTACACGAATACGAAAGTACACGGATTCTAAATCGGTCGATTTTGTATCTGGCCTTTAAGTACACGAAATACGTAAATACACAACACGAAATTATACAACACGGACGAATTGTCAGGTCTAGGAGCACCCACACTAATAACCTACACCATCGCATACACTAAGCCCACCCCTGATGACGTCGTGATGATGTCATAATTAAGTTTTTGTTTTTAAAAAAAAACAGGAATATTCTCTATAGAACTATCGTAGAATTGGCATTTACCAACAGTACTATTACATTTTTGACTTCCATTTATGTCACCCTCAAACTTATGCGTTGCTATTCACGGTACATTTTTGTTAGTCAAATGTTAAGAAAATATTGAATATTAAGGGTATCATGGGTAAAAGCCAATTTTACGATGGTATTAAAGAATTTTTTTTTTAATTTTTACCTTTTCCTTGAACGTTATGAATATATTTATTTGAGTTACTATTATTAATATCTTATTGTACATTGTTTGTTATGATGAAAACTGTTGCTAATCATCATTTTGGTATCAGGATCGTAGATTTACAGGTGTTTATTAAAATTCGACTAACAGAAGTGTACCGTGAATAACAATTCATAAGTTCGATGGTACTATGAATAGAAGTAAAAAATATAATGATACTGTTATTTAAAACCAATTCTACAATGATACCAAGGAGAATATCCCAAAAAAATATATATCTGATGTCACGCTGACGCGATGCTGGTGATTTTCTTGAGAAGTGGTGATTTTGTGAATAAAAAAGCACAATAATTTGTTTTTCTTGAAAAGTGGTGATTTTCTTGAGAAAAAAATCACCAGTATAATGTCAGTTATATAAAAAAATTTGAATTTTTTTTGGACAAAATTTTCAAAATTTTTTATTTTAAATGAAATTTTTTATGATATCACTATCACGTCATACTGGTGATTTTTTCCCGCTGATATCATATTTGGTGATTATTTGTGTAGAGACGAGTGACTAGGATTAAATCTCATATCTCACCATAATTTAAGTTCTCATTGGAGCATTACCATATATATATATATATATATATAAATTTATAAATTAGTTATATGATAAAAAAAACTCCGGCTAAAATTGGATACCCGTTTGTACGAATGTGAACATTCGGTGAAGTATTGTGTTGATTGCAAAGCAAAGAGAACAGAAAGTTGACTACAACGAATAATAATAAAAATAAAATAATGCATGCATATCTTTCTCTGTAAATGTATTTAGTATTTATATATACTCGTATGTAGCAAATTCAAGATTTTCTTCTGACAGTAAAGATGAAGCAGTCAATTCACTTATACAGATTCCACGTATGATTGGATAAACAATCTACAACTATATTTATATACTATTATTATAACTGTTTCATAAACGAGCTTACATTTAAATATTTTATATTAAATATAATAAAAATGAAATTTTTAATCAGAACACAATTTTACATTCAATATTAAACTTTCCAATAAAGCAATCAAATTTATTTATTAAAATTTATAATCATATCATATATAATTGAATTTAAACAACTTATATTAAATTAAATAAATTTGCGATGATTCGGAATTGAATAATTATGGAAGTCTGAATAAAATTAATGTAGTCTTGTGTGTATGTAAATGGGATGGGAGTATTAGAGCCTGTTTGTGTAACATGGCTTTAAGTAAAAAATGACTTCTAGGAGCTTTTGACGTGTTTGTGTACTCCGGCTTTAAGCTAGCTTTTAGGAGAAAAATTCCATTAAGTAAAAAGTACCTAAAAGGTACTTTTGCTTATGACTTTTTGACTTTTCGATTTTTTTTTTTTTTTGCTTCCATGACTCTTGTAAAGTATAAATAATATGAATTTAAAATTTTTTAAAGTCAAATTTCACTTAAAGTCAAAATTATTAAACCCCCCATTTAACTTTAAGTTCCATTACCCAAACACATTCATTCAACTTAAAGTAAAAAACTTTACTTTCTCCATTAAGTTAAAAACACCTCCATTAAGTCAAAAATAACTTATTTTAAGTAATCCCAAACGGTCTCTTAGTCCCTGTGAAATGTGAATGGTCATGTGATAAAGAGAGAGGAAAGCAGGTAATGTAAGCGGCGGCAATAATGGCACTTAAGAATCATCATTGTTTACGTCATGTCTACATGCTTCGAAAGTCTTCTTATATTGGCCCCACTTGTTTTCCGAAAGTAAGTGTTTATTTTCAGAAAAAACAGGTATATATGTATTTTTTTAAAAAATAAATAATTTATTTTTATTTTAAAAATAATATTTGAGTTTAAAATTATAGAATAAATATTTATCTTTAAAAAATATATAAAAATATGTAAAAAAATAAATATGAAATAAGTAACTTATTTTAAGGAACCAAAACGGCCACCCTATTTGGGGCTGTTTGGCAACCCCTTATTTCCGGAAAAAAATAGGAATGTATGTATTTTTTTTAAAAACAAGTAACTTATTTTTTATTTTGAAGTTCATATTTGATTTTAAAATTCTAAAACAAATATTTATCTTTTAAAAAAATATGAAAATATGTAAAAATTAAAAATAAAATAAACTACTTATTTTAAATTTAAGAAACCCCAAACAGCGACTTTATATTCTACTTATACCGGAGGATCTTATGTTCCCCTATATTCCATTTTTAAAATTAAGATGCTTGCAGGTTGAAATTACATGAGTTATTATTTACTATTCGCATGCAGTGACAAAAAGCTACTTCAACCTAACCCATGATCTCTCACGATAGAGACATATGGTGATAATCTTAATAAGTTGCTTATAATCAATTTATGGGCCTGTTTAGCTTAGCTTATAAGCAGTTTATAAGCTAAAAAAATTGATATATATGTATTTTTTTCTGAAAATAATTAACTTATTTTGAAATTTATTAATAAGATTTGGTCTTAAATTTCTAAATAAATATTAAATTTTTTAAAGAAATATGAAAATATTTTTTTTTTAAAAATAGCTTATTACTTATAAGCTAAGCCAAACACCCCCTATAATATAATAATATTTTAATTTTAGCTTAATATTTAATTTGAATAATTTTATTTATATTTCTAATTTATTATATATTTCACAGTGACAACAGTTTAATATTATATATATATATATATATATATATATAATGCAAATTAAAAATAATAAAAATTGAAACCAATAACCCCGCCCATGTTTAAATATACCAAAATATAGGTTTCATTTGTTTGCCGAAATATATTTTGACTTGTGAAATGACATGTGATATTATAGGAAATTATAAGAAAATATTTAATTAAAAAAATCAATTTGAAGAGAGAGAGAGAGAGAGTCATTTTCTATAAAAATTTCAAAAAGAATTATCACTTAAAATTATTTCTAATACCAAACATTTATAATATCTTAATTCTAAAAATAATTAATTTTTGATTTTGATTTGTTTTCCATTTTGGGAAACAAGTGTGACTGCTTTACAGTATGAAGTATGAAAACAGGAGGCACACACATACTCCAGGTCCATGATATATACAGTTGCCTAGTTGGTATGAGCTGACATTGTCGATCTCAAGTTTTGGTTCGACTTGCATAGAAATACCACCACCACCTTTATTATCACTACGTGGGGTTCAAGTATATACTATCACCCTTGATCTACAAGTAAACACCCTGTTTTTTTTCCGACTGATCACTTTCTTCTTCCAGGATACTAATATTTTATATATATATATACATACTGGTACATCTAACTTGTCATTCAGTGTTTGAAACTGACTCTTCTTTTCAGTAACAGCTGCTCTAAAAAGAAGGCAGGGATATTAGAATATACTACTAGTATACTACAAATACAACTGTTACAAGTCCTTACACGCTTACCAATATTCCATTTCCCCTAGAAATCAGGGGGAGTTTTGATATATACTCCGTATCTCTGTATTACAGCAAGTTGCAAGAACTTGGCTGGTTCAGATTTCAGGTATAAATAAATATATTCTGTTTTTCAATAGTTTTGTTGATTTTGGTGTTGGTGTTGGTGTTGGTGTTGCTTTGCTTGAAGTTTCTCTTTTTATTGCTTTCCTTTTGTTTGACTTAATGGTTGGTGGTAGGTGCTTAATTCCCGTGTCTTTTCCACTCAACTGATAGATTAATTTAAAGTTGATTTCATCATTTTGAGTTGTGCTGCATATTAGACCGAAATATATATATATATATATATATATATATATATATATATTTTTATATATTTTATAAGTTATATACTTAAATACTTTATATAAATATTATATAATATATCTTTTAACTTATAGACAGTATATGATGTATATCAGAGCGTGATTGTGTATTTTACTATTTGTGTGATTGTGTAATTTGTGTATTTGTGTAATTGTGTTGATGAATGGATTCAACTATCAAATTATGGATTGGAATTGGATGCAGATTTTTTTGGTTATTTATAAGTTATAACAACTTAAAGAAAAAGTGCAGAAACAGGTTTTTGAAATTTCGGTTTTCTGGGACCGAACCGAAATAACCGAAATATTTCGGTTCGGTTCTGGTTCGGTCCAGACGCATATTTTGGTCCGGTTCGGTTTCAAAAAAAAATCTTATTCAATTTTCGATTCTTTCGGTTCGGTCCGGTTCTGGACCGAACCGACCGAATGCCCTACCCCAGATACACACCGTCTCGGTTGATATTCTAATTTTATATATATATCTGTTGTGATCTTTCTTTGCTCTTTGCCTGCTATTGTATACCCTTCATGATATTAATCATAGTTGGTCTCTGTCAATTAATCTTCCTAACTGGCCGGGTTATATATAATTGTTTCCTAGATAGACAGACAGACAAGAGCTTTTGAATTTGTATCATGGCCGCGGTGAAAGGCCTAAATGGTGCTAGTACAGAGTTATCTTTAGCGTCTACGTCAGGAAAAGACGTAGAAAAAAGTAGTGAAGATCAAAACAAGGAAACAGAGATTACCAAGGTAGTCCCATTTTACAAGCTCTTCTCGTTTGCGGATTCTACGGATGTTATCTTGATGATCATTGGTACCATAGCATCTATTGGTAATGGAGTATGTATGCCTATCATGAGCATTCTTATTGGTGAATTAACTGATGCTTTTGGACAAAATCAAAATAATGACGAGGTGGTAGATAAAGTTTCCAAGGTAACTGTGACGCATTTAGATAATCCGTAGTTTTAGTTATTTGCTTGCTGTATTCATTTCGGAGATGATTATCATGTTATTGTTGATAACTTTATTTCACTTTAGGTATCATTGGAATTTGTCTATCTGGCCGTGGGGGCTGGGATAGCGTCATTTTTGCGTAAGCCTCTTTCTCTTTCTGTTGATTTGTGAGTTATTAATGTGTATGCAGTGATAAGACCTAAACATGGAAATGTATGAAATTGCAATCAAATACTGAATGCCTCTTTGTTTGTTGTTTCACAGAGGTGGCTTGCTGGATGGTTACAGGAGAGAGACAGGCTGCACGGATAAGGAGTTTATATCTTAAAACTATATTAAGACAAGATGTCAGCTTCTTTGATGTGGAAACAAATACCGGAGAAGTTGTGGGGAGGATGTCCGGTGATACTGTCCTCATACAAGATGCCATGGGGGAGAAGGTACAACTACTGAAGCTCCTGCCTGAACTATTCAAGATGCAGATATCTTATCTTTCACTAATATATGTTTTGATATCATCTTTTGCAGGTTGGGAAATTTACTCAGCTGGTAGCAACATTTATTGGAGGCTTTGCAATAGCCTTCTTTAAAGGATGGCTTCTTACATTTGTCATGTTAAGTTCTATACCGCCTCTCGTTATAGCTGGTGGAATGATGTCACTTGTGATTGCCAGAATGGCTTCACGTGGGCAAGAAGCTTATGCAAAAGCTGCAATTGTTGTTGAACAAACAATTGGTTCAATTAGAACGGTATGTTCCTAGTGTGTGTAACCAGAAATACTCTCTAGTTACATCTGTAACCAGCATAATCATTGCAACTTAATAGATTCACTGATTGCTAGTAGCGTATTGACCCTTATCTAGGTTGCATCTTTCACCGGGGAGAGACAAGCTGTGGCAGATTATAGCAAATCTCTTGTTAACGCCTATAAATCAGGCATTGGTGAAGGCTTGGCTACGGGATTGGGGTTTGGAACATTGTTCTCTTTTGTGTTCTATAGTTATGCATTGGCTGTTTGGTTTGGTGCAAAGATGATAATGGAAAAAGGTTACACTGGGGGTGATGTGCTCAGTGTTATTATTGCTGTGTTGACAGGCTCCATGTGAGTTTTTTCTGTATTTCTTATTTACAATCCAGAATTTTGTATTAATTGTTCCCCAGCTAGTAATATATAATCATATCCATTAAAACCAACTTTCATTTGTAGGAATTTTGAACATCAATTTGTATACCGTTGATTTAATTTCATATCAAATTTGAATATTTTAGGTCTTTAGGACAGGCTTCTCCATGCCTGAGTGCGTTTGCAGCAGGTCGAGCTGCTGCTTACAAGATGTTTGAAACTATAAACAGGAAGCCAGAAATAGATGCATACGATACTCGAGGAAAGAAATTGGACGATATTCATGGGGATATTGATTTGAAAGATGTCTACTTCAGTTATCCAGCTAGGCCAGATGAGCAAATATTCAATGGATTCTCTCTATCCATTCCAAGTGGCACAACTGCAGCTTTGGTTGGACAAAGTGGAAGCGGAAAGTCAACAGTGATCAGTTTAATTGAGAGATTTTATGATCCACAAGCTGGTGAAGTTCTTATAGATGGAACGAATCTTAAGGAGTTTCAGCTAAAATGGATTAGAGAGAGGATTGGTCTTGTCAGTCAAGAACCTGTTCTTTTCGCATCCAGCATCAAGGATAACATTGCTTATGGAAAGGATGGGGCAACTATAGAAGAGATCAGAGCAGCAGCTGAGCTAGCAAATGCTGCTAGATTCATTGATAAACTACCTCAGGTTTAGTCTATATGATTTATGTTTTTGTCTTCCCATGTTGTAAAGCGTTTTTTGTTACTGAACTTTACTGTTTCACACAGGGACTGGATACCATGGCCGGTGAGCATGGAACCCAACTTTCTGGTGGACAAAAGCAAAGAGTTGCTATCGCAAGAGCAATTTTGAAAAACCCGCGTATTCTACTTCTAGATGAAGCAACTAGTGCACTTGATGCGGAATCTGAGAGAATTGTTCAGGAGGCACTGGACAGGATAATGGTGAATAGAACCACTGTCATTGTGGCACATCGCTTGAGCACAGTTAGGAATGCTGATATGATTGCTGTGATTCATCGTGGAAAGATGGTCGAAAAAGGTATCTCCTGGAATAGTAATTATTTATCACATGTCTCCTTTATAGTTCAAATGTTGGATGTAAAAATATGTTTTGCTTGTGAATGTTGTTTGTAGCTGTGTTATTTCATCATCTTATACTTTGTTAATTGACTTTGGGCTTAAAACTTCAGTGCCAAAATTCGAGATTTAGTGCACTCAGCAATATGATAGACTACACCCTTTTGTTAACTGTGATCGGACATGCAAAAGTATTTACTATCTTGTTTTGTTGATTATCAGGTTCACATTCCGAACTACTTGAAGATCCTGAAGGTGCATACTCTCAGCTAATAAGATTGCAAGAAACAAATACTGAAGGTGTGGGTGGCAAAGACAAGTCAGAAACTGGTGCAGATGGTAGATCGAGTCGAGGAATGTCAAACCAGAGATCAATAAGTAGGGACTCGTCTGGTCTAGGAAATAGCAGCCGCCGTTCACTTTCTGCCTCATTCAATCTACACACTGGACCTAGCTTTACCGAGGCTACATTAGCAGAACCTGAAAGCCCTAGTGGGAAAACATCAAAACAGACTCAAAAAGTCCCATTGCGTCGACTTATGTATCTAAACAAGCCTGAATTACCAGTTCTAATTGTTGGAGCTATAGCTGCAATCCTTAATGGTGTCATTCTTCCTATATTTGGTATACTACTTGCTAGCATGATCAAGATATTTTATGAACCACCAAATGAACTGAAAAAGGATTCGAAATTCTGGGCGCTTATGTTTGTTGTCCTTGGATTGGCATCATTTATTGCTTTCCCAGCACAGACTTACTTCTTTTCGGTCGCTGGTTGTAAGTTGATAAGACGGATTAGACAGATGTGTTTTGAAAAAGTCGTAACTATGGAGGTAGGTTGGTTTGACAAGCCTGAAAACTCAAGCGGAGCCATTGGTGCAAGGCTCTCTGCCGATGCAGCTAGTGTGCGTGCTTTAGTTGGAGATACACTTGCACAGGTTGTTCAAAATGCAGCATCGGCAGTGGCTGGCCTGGTCATTGCTTTTGTAGCATGTTGGCAATTGGCGTTTATTGTTCTTGCTATGCTACCATTAATAGGACTCAATGGATATATACAAATGAAATTCTTGACAGGATTCAGTGCAGATGCGAAGGTTTGAATTAATATTGAGAAAACAGTTTTGTACAGCATTTCTACATTACACTTGTTTAATAATTTTGTAAATCTCTGCAGCTGATGTATGAAGAAGCCAGCCAAGTTGCGAATGATGCAGTTGGAAGTATAAGAACAGTTGCTTCTTTCTGTGCTGAAGAGAAAGTGATGGAGTTGTACAAACAGAAATGTGAAGGTCCCATGAGGACAGGAATAAGGCAAGGACTGATTAGTGGGATAGGGTTCGGGGCTTCTTTCACTTTGCTATTTTGTGTCTACGCTACATGTTTTTATGCTGGAGCGCAGCTTGTTGAAAATGGAAAGACCACATTTAATGAAGTTTTTCGTGTAAGTATGAATTTCACCGAAAATCAGATAGGTTATATATATATGTTTCTGTTTTTCCATTTGCTTCTTCGGAACATTTCAGTTCTAATATATTCTTTTACCTTCCAGGTTTTCTTTGCATTGACTATGGCGTCTGTGGGAATTTCTCAATCAAGTTCCTTGACACCAAATTCAAGCAAAGCCAAGAGCGCTACCACTTCTATCTTTGAGATCCTAGATCGAAAGTCAGAGATAGATCCAACTAACGAGTCTGGTGAAACTTCAGAAAGTGTGAGGGGGGAATTAGAGCTACGTCATGTAAGCTTTAGGTATCCAACTAGACCAGATGTTCAGATCTTCCGAGACCTCAGCTTGACAATACGAAGTGGCAAGGTGAAATTGTCAAACAACTTTTATTGAAAATCTTAAGTACCCAGGAAGAAGTGAACTCCAGCTAATTACTGACTCAAAATTGTTTGTCGTTTCTTGCAGACAGTTGCACTGGTTGGGGAAAGTGGAAGCGGAAAATCCACTGTAATAGCATTACTAGAAAGGTTTTATGATCCCGATTCAGGTCATATCACCCTTGATGGAGTTAAGATACAGAAACTCCAACTGAAGTGGCTCAGGCAGCAGATGGGTCTTGTAAGCCAAGAACCAGCCTTATTTAATGACACAATTCGAGCAAACATTGCATATGGAAAGGAAGGTGGTGCAACTGAGGCAGAGATTATAGCTGCAGCTGAAAAGGCAAATGCTCACAAGTTCATCAGCAGTTTGGGGCAGGTTAGTATATTAAATCAGTAGAACTAATATATTTTTATGGAATTTTCACCTATTAGAATAGTCCCTCTCTCTCCCCCTCTGAAATGCAAACATTTACCTATTAGTTCATGTGAGCTCAGTAGATATATGTTGTCAGGATGCAAATGTGTTGATTTGATGTATGCATCGTTGAAGTTTATAAGCTTTTAGACGATGTGATAAGTGGTATCTTATTACAGTCTCAAAGTCCTGGTTTTGCATTGATACAAGTACAACAATATGTCCAAGTTTTAGCTTCATATACATTGCTACTTGCTAGATTCTCTCTTGAGAATCATTAACTTGTAAAATACAGGTGGCAAGTTGACCTTTTTCTGCTGTAAACTTCAACTGCTTGGTTAATGGTTATCACTAAACCACAATAATATCAAACTGTTTATAACATCTACATTGTTGAAACATGTAGGGTTATGACACTCTAGTTGGGGAGAGAGGAACACAGTTGTCAGGTGGTCAGAAACAACGTGTGGCTATTGCACGAGCCATAGTAAAAAGTCCGAAGATACTACTATTAGATGAAGCTACTAGTGCTCTAGATGCTGAATCCGAGAGAGTTGTACAAGATGCATTAGACCGTGTGATGGTGAACCGGACAACAGTCGTTGTAGCTCATCGGTTGTCAACGATCAAAGGCGCAGACGTAATTGCAGTGGTGAAGAATGGAGTCATTGTAGAGAAGGGAAAACATGAGGCATTACTCAATATCAAAGATGGAGTTTATGCCTCCTTAGTTGCACTTCACATCAGTGCAGGAAAGTAGGATCATGTTCCAAGTCCTGTCTTTTAAGCATTCTGGAATTTGTAAGCAATAGCAGTAGTAATAGCAATCATGTTTTTTTTCCATTAATAAATTTTTTCATTCGAGAATGATAATGGGAAAAAAATTATGGTAATATATATGTTTTCTACTTGATTGCTGCTGGTAAAAGTTTTCTAGTACTTGATTAGTTGGTTCATTGCTTGATCTGCAATTATGATTTTCTAAAGGTGGTAGTTTCCATGTTTGATTTAGGGACGACCAACAATATAATTTTAATATTATATATTTACTTTTAATTCACTAAAAATGGGATTAATGGTCTGACCACTGATGGAACTTCTACGGATTAAACACACCCAAAAAAACTAATCATCTTTTTTTATAAAAATAAAATCTTGTCAAAAAAAAAAAACTTCTTGTTAAATTAGCTTGATATTATATGAAAGTTGAAATGCATTGAATTATTTATTAAATTTTATAACCTTAGCATTTAGTATTTAACCTGAGATACAATTCAAAAATTGAATGTTTTAAATAACAAATGTCTAATATATGATAAATTAATAAAACATTACACAAATTGTGAAGATACAGTTCCAGAAAAACCAAAGAAAATTGTATGCATTAATAGAAAAATTAGGAACTAAAAAATTACATGAACAATGTACTCAAAAATAAAATAAAATATTAAAAAAAATAAATAAAATAAAATTGCATAATCAATTGCCTCGTATCTCTAACCAATGAAATTTCGACTTTGTTCCAGCGTGGCACTCAAAGAGTCAATATATAAGAAAGAAGCTCATTCCCACGCGCATAAGCACACGCGCTTCATCTAAAAACATTCACGAAAGCTGTACAAGTAAAGATTATCAAAACCCCAATCCAAATTTGCTAGCCAAGTGGGATCGAATCACCCAATTCAAATCATCAATTCATTCCAGGTATGCATATATATAAATATCTGTATGTATATATTCAATTGTAGTTTTTGATTTTATTTTCTTGTTTTAATTGTGTGTGTATATGTATGTTTTTTACTGTTAGGTTTTCAATTTGGAGGAAGATTCATCGTTTTGCTTTGGGGATTCGATTGTATTAGGGTTGTGTTTTTGTGGGTCTCCAGTTATTTTTGATAAAGGTGAAATCTTGATGCTTTCTTGATCAAGAAGATTGTATCTTTTGAGCTTTGATTGAATTGGGATTGAGAAAGATAACATTTTTCTTGATTCTTTATTGGGTTTTAGAATTTAGGGGTTTTTGAGTTTCGATTTTTGTATTATGGACTTGAGATTATAATAGTCTTGTTAATCCACATTTGGGTTGTATAGTACAGTGAGGTATTTTTTGAATCAGAATTTGAGGATATCCTGGTTAAGGTTTGAAGTTTTTTGGTGTGAATTGTGATTTTTTGTTGTTCCTGATTTGGTAGAGGAAGATCTTGAGTCAAGTTCAAATTGTTATGGCTAACCCACCAAAGAGTTCAAGTGGGTACTCTGAAGTGCTTGCTCCGGCGAATCCTGAATCACCTAATCCTCACTTTGAAACGACGTTGGCCCCTCCTTTTTCCTCCTCATTGGGACCTAGATTTTTTCCACCACCAATCATACAGCCAAATCAGATCCCTTCGTCATCTGTTAGGGTCCCAAGTCCAAATTCAGTTATACCACTAAACCAGATTCCTTTACCGCTTGCTAGGACCCCAAGTCCGAAATCAGGTGTACAGCCAAACCAGATTTCTTCACCGTCGGTTAGGACCCCAAGTCCAAGTTCACTTTCACCAGCAAATGGGATTAGAGGTGGTAGCCCTGGTCCCCATTTAAGCACCCCGCCCGGTCCTCCTAGGTTCTCTTCGCCACTCCAACCTGCAGCTGTGCCCTTTCGGACTCCTCCTGCTAGTCCTCAGCCACCTGCTTTTTCTTCTGGTTCATCTTTACCTACTTCATCACCTCCTCAATATGCAAATGGTGCATTTGAGTTGCAGCATCAAGCCTCGGATGCTTCTGAGGATCTCTCGACTGTTACTGAATCGACAAATGTTTTATTCTCGGCTAACAAGGTACCTCTGTCTTCTTTTTATACAACTCAAGTATTGTATATTAGTTTGCTACAGTTTAAGGATTTTAACATTCTGTTATAATTGTAGAAATTGTGTTATATTCATATAATGTCAATGGAATCTTTCCAGAATCTGGACCGATAAAAGTTTTGGAAAGCATGGAAAACTCATTTTAGAATAGTTTGTCATAGTCATTTCTTCTTTTTTTAAAAGTAAAATAAATTGTTGTGTATTTCTGCATTCATTACAGGTATGGATCTGTTTTTTTTTTGTGCAAAACATGAATACACTTTCATGTGTGAAACTATATATTCGTTTCCAGTATCGGCTGTACGCTTGCATTTGTTTTTTTCCTGATATGCACATTAGTACTTTGTAATATTCAAAATTATGATATTTATATGAACTAGTGTATGTTTGATAGGTTTTGAAACAGAAGAAATTGGTAAATACACCTAGTCTGGGGTTTGGAGCACTGGTGTCTCCTGGGAGGGAAATATCAATTGGTCCTCAAATAATTCAGCGGGATCCTCATCGCTGCCAAAATTGTGGAGCTTATGCAAATTTTTATTGCAATATTCTGATTGGTTCAGGCCAGTGGCAGTGTGTGATTTGTCGTAATTTGAATGGAAGTGAAGGCGAATATATAGCTTCCAGTAAGGAAGAGCTTCGTACTCTGCCAGAGCTGTCATCTCCATTTGTCGATTACATTCAAACTGGGAATAAGAGGCCTGGTTTTGTTCCAGTTTCAGATTCTAGAATGTCTGCACCTGTTGTCCTTGTAATAGATGAGTGTTTGGATGAGCCTCATCTCCAGCACTTGCAGAGCTCTTTGCATGCATTTGTAGATTCTCTGCCCCCGACAACAAGAATTGGGATTGTGCTATATGGCCGTACAGTATCGGTATATGATTTCTCGGAAGAGTCAACTGCATCCGCTGATGTACTGCCTGGTCGAATCTCACCAAGTCAGGAATCTTTAAAAGCTCTGATTTATGGTACGGGATTATATTTATCACCCGTTCATGCCTCTGGGCCAGTTGCTCACATCATATTTTCATCTTTGCGGCCATATAAGCTTAATCTTCCTGAAACTTCCAGAGACCGTTGCCTGGGCACCGCCGTCGAGGTTGCTCTAGCAATAATTCAAGGACCATCAGCAGAGCTTCCACGAGGAGTGGTGAAGAGATCTGGAGGCGATAGTCGAATTATTGTTTGTGCTGGAGGACCAAATACGCATGGCCCTGGATCAGTGCCACACTCGCTCAGTCATCCCAACTACCCTTATATGGAAAAAGCAGCATTGAAGTGGATGGAGAATCTTGGCCGTGAGGCTCATCAACGAAACACAGTGGTTGATATATTATGTGCAGGAACGTGCCCTGTACGAGTTCCCATTTTGCAACCTCTTGCAAAAGCTTCTGGAGGTGTTCTGATACTCCATGATGACTTTGGGGAGGCCTTTGGTGTAAACTTGCAGAGGGCTTCTACTAGAGCAGCTGGTTCCCATGGTTTGTTGGAGGTGCGCTGTTCTGATAATATATTCATAACTCAGGTGATAGGCCCTGGTGAAGAGGCAAATGTAGATAATCATGAAAGTTTCAAAAATGACAGCTCTCTATCAATACAAATGCTTAGTGTTGAAGAAATGCAGTGCTTTACGTTATCCATGGAAACAAAAAGTGACATCAAAAGCGATTATGTATACTTTCAGATTTCAATTCAATACTCAAATGTATATCATGCTGATATAACAAGAGTGATAACTGTGAGATTACCAACTGTGGATAGTGTTTCTGCATATCTTGAGAGTATTCAGGATGAAGTGGCATCTGTTATTATTGCCAAGAGGACTCTCTTACGAGCCAAAAACTCTTCGACAGCAAATGATATGCGAGCAACAATAGATGAAAGAATAAAAGACATTGCTTCTAGGTTTGGGTCACAGATGCCAAAGTCGAAGCTTTATCGGTTCCCCAAGGAGCTTGCCTTGTTGCCAGAACTTCTATTTCATCTCAGGAGAGGGCCACTTTTGGGGAACATTATTGGGCATGAAGATGAGAGGTCTGTGTTGCGGAATCTGTTTTTGAATGCGTCCTTGGATCTGTCTATTCGCATGGTGGCACCACGATGTCTTATGCATCGTGAAGGCGGTACTTTTGAGGAACTGCCAGCTCATGATCTTGCTATGCAGTCTGATTCAGCAGTTGTTCTGGACCATGGAACAGATGTCTTCATTTGGTTGGTATGCCACTGAACTTAAACTTCTTAGTTTTAATTTAGCATATCTTTTCTCGGAAAGGTGCACATCTTCGTTTAACATCTTGTTCAATGCTAAGGCACTGTTGCCCCAAACTAGGACTTAGGGGTCGCTTCAGGATTAAGTTTGTTTGCACCTTTTCAGTGCATCCAACTAATCTAGGGTGAATCTCTATTGTTATTTTCTAAGAGTATGTTCAACGTGAGTGCTAAAATACATATAGCTATTGCTATTTTATAAATCAAAATGCGATTTTTGATTCTAAAATAAAACTTGTATTCCAGTGCATAGTTTCAAAATGACACCAAATAGATCTAAATTTAGTTACTTTTCAACCACCTAACCTCAAAATATAAAATTATATTTGTCACCATTTCTTTAATTACTCGTTTCCACCATTTTCCCACTTGCATATGCCTATGTGGAAATTATAGTAACATATGTACTAGGTTCTATTTTTAGCACCAACTATAACATTTTGCTACTTTACATCCATGTTTAGCGTTGCATTGGAGTGGTGTGTTTCATTTTTGGCACCAAATTATAGTGTCACTTGCACTGAGTTTTTTAGAAGAAGAGAATAAAAGAAAGGGAAAAAAAATGTGTATGGTTTTCTTTCTTATGTTTCCGTGTTTTTGTAAGAGAAAAAGGAAGTGAAGATATGTAAATTGATCAAAATATTTATTATTGTAAATTCTCTCTCAATCTTCCCATTTTTGGGAAGAATATTTTGGAGAAATTGACTTGTATTTTACTTTCCTTAAAAAATCTCAGGAACATGAGAGAAAATAAATAAACACATTTCTTTCCTGTTCTCTCCAAAACTGAACTTATAGCATTGCATTGGACAGCTCTTAATTGGTTGCAGTAGGAAAATATGAAAATGCAAATCTTACTGCTTTTTAAGTCTTATTTTCCTCTTAACATGCCCGATTGTCTATCATGATGTCTTGATAATCAGCCTGTGATGTAAATTTGCTTTAGGGCTGGTCCTACAATTTTACTTTTGTATGAGATCTTATATTTATGATTCAAGTCATCTATTGATACTTGATAGAACCGCATGTTACATTTTTTGTGGGATATCCGGTATAAATTAAGGTTATCCTCACTGTAAGTATAGATCAATGGCAACTAGTAATGATGTGCTTATTTAAACTTTTCTATATTTGCAGCTACTTTCTTGATTAAAATTTTAGATTTAAAATTCTACTTCTGGGTGTTATCAGGGTGCTGAGTTAGCTTCTCAAGCGGGTAAAAGTGCTGCAGCTTTGGCAGCTTGCCGAACATTGGCGGAGGAACTTACTGAAATGCGGTTTCCAGCTCCAAGGATCCTCGCATTTAAAGTAACTAGTTTATTTATTGGCTACACGTTCCTCGTTTGTTTTTTATAAATCATTATTGGCTATATTCTTAGTATTCTTACTTTCATGGTTTCAATTGTTTTATGTTTTCAATTGTATATTAGGAACTATTCTGATGTGGATGTATCTTTACAGGAAGGGAGCTCTCAAGCTCGATATTTTGTATCAAGGCTAATACCAGCACACAAGGATCCCCCATATGAGCAAGTAATAAGTGATGCTCACTGTTACAAAGTTCTGTTTGTTGGCTGAATGCAAATACTTTACCGTGGGTAAATTTCATGTCAACTCTATTGACAATCATTAAATTTACCATGTCTATATTTGTTGTTTGCAGGAAGCAAGATTTCCACAGCTTAGAACTTTAACTGCAGAACAAAGAACAAAGTTGAAAAGCAGTTTTATTCACTTTGATGATCCTAGCTTCTGCGAATGGATGCGCAGTTTGAAAGTTTCACCGCCTGAACCGAGTTAGAGCAATCTCACGGACATATTGTAGCTATAGTCTTTACCATACAGTGAGTGAATCTCTATAAAGAGCTGTGCATTAAAAGTCATGCTTGTATAATGATGCATCAACCTCTTAGCCCACATTTTATTTTCTCACCCCCCTTAAGCCTAGCTCCAGTTTTGGATATCATCGTTTTCTTCTTGTTTTGAACCTTTTTTTTCTCGATAAACATGTATACTAATTACTGTACCCAAGATTTGAAAGGGGTGTATCTTAACCATTCACTTCTGAGCTTGAAATTATTTTTATAATTTGAAAAAATTGAAAATTATCTTTCAAAATTCTATCAATTTGCCGGCAAGGAAGTTAAATAAGAAAGTCTAAAAAATAATACTCCTCAATCCTAAATTTTAATTGTCGTATTTGATTTTTTTGAGATCAAATTTTTAATTATATATATATTATATTTGATTTATTTTAAGATGTAATTTTTAGTATTTTAAAATAATAATAAAAATCAATTTTAATTAAAATTTAATACTAAAACCATTAATTTGATTCCAATATCTTATACTTTGTCTGTCTCAAAATAAGTATTTTAACTTTTCAGTGATCAAATTGATTAAATTTTATTTGTAAATTAAAAATTAAAAAATTAAAAAATACATTTTAAAATAAATTAAATAAATTTTCAATTTTTTAAAATTGTATGTTATATATCAGTTAAATTTTAATTAATTTAATTAATAAAAATTAAAATATAATAATAATTATTATTATTTATGAAAACAATACAATTATTTTGAGACGAACCGATTTCTTTATAATAGACTATAGATAAAAAAAATGCATTGTATTTATAAATAAATCTAGGCACTCGAAGTAAGCCTAAATATTATTCCCTCTATTATTTTTACTTGTGGTTTTGAATTTTAACACACATATTGAGATATTTTGACTATATATCAAAAATTATTATTTGTAATTATTTTTTTTATAAATTAAAGTTTTGATAACAAATTTTTATTTAAAAAAAATTAAAAATTACGAGAGAAAGTCAAAAGTCAAAAAAACAGATGTAGCACTTGCTTTAAGTACCTTATCCTCTGACACGTCACCTTAATTTACTTGCAGTTATCACAATCTCCTCCACATGATCACTACTTTTCAGACACACATGACGACGGTGGTGGTGGCGCCGCCGTTAAACCCGCCGGCGTTGACCCAACTCTCAACTCTCTCCCTCACTTCCTCATCCACCTCACTAGTTTCTTCAACTCACCTCCTTTCAATTATGGGCCGGACCCGGAGAAGACGGGGTTGTCATGGGAGGTTTCTTGATCATGGGCCACGACGGCCCGTGAAGGCAATGGCCTCATTAGGTGGTTTGTTGGGTGGGATATTTAGGAGGGAGGACACGGGTGAGTCGACTCGGCAGGAGTATAGTTCAAGTGTTGCAGCTGTTAACAAGTTAGAAAATCAAGTGTGTGGACTCAGTGATGAACAATTGAGTGAGAGGACTTTTTTACTCAAAGAAAGAGCTAGTAATGGCCATTCTTTAAACTCCCTTTTACCTGTAAGTATACTTCACTACTGAAATCAATGTGTCACAGTTTCATATTTGCTGCTGCTGCTGCTTCTTTATTTATTTATTATTGTTTTTAGATGATTTCTTCGATTTTGGATAGAGGGTAATTGCGAAATAAATCATTGTCGAATTCTTTTATGTAGTTGTTGTCATTAGCAGAATGATCATTGTCTATATGGCACCAACAAGTGTTTTTTGATGCTAAAACAGAACTTGCACTCCAATGCTAGTTGCAGTTTTGCAACCAATTAATTCCAACTTTAACTAACGTTTTACCTTAACATTTCCAGCCCTTCACATTTTGGATCAAGGGAGAGGGTATGGTACACTGACTCTAAAACCGTAATTGCACCAAAAGATGCTGAACTTTTGAATTTGAAATCCATTATTTTCTGCGGCTTCGTGTTGTGTGTTTTAGTGTTAAGTGTGGAGTTTGATTAGGGGAATAGTTTTATATCGTATCACTCAAGGGATTAGGTAGTAGTTTGTGTAACACCCCAGTCCCACATCAGTCCCACATCGAGTAGATTGAAATAATTTGTTCAGTATATAAGTAAAAGTAATACTACTAAGTGCACCAACAAATCATTGATCTTTTGGGGGCCTGTGGTGGGCTTGTGGATTACCCAAGTTGTTGCATTTGGGCCAGTTTACTTTGGCTTATTTCAGATTCGGAAGTCGGGACTTAACCCGATTTTCGAAAAAGTCTCGGGATTTGACCCGGATTGTCAGAGCCAACTCTCGAAAGCTTGATTCGTCAAGTTGCCGGAGGCGGGGACACGAAGGCTGGTGGTATTATCCCACAATGGACAGAGGTCCAGAGGTGGGGATACGAAGCCAGCCGGTATTATCCCACAATGGCTAGAGAGGTACGATCTGGGCCTATGAGCTATCTGCTTGACGAAGACGTCAGAAATTTAAGTGGGGGAGTTTGTACTCCCCAATCCCACATCGAGTAGATTGAGATAATTTGTTCAGTATATAAGTAAAAGTAATACTATTAAGTGCACCAATAAATCATTGATCTTTTGGGGGCCTGTGGTGGGCTTGTGGATTACCCAAGTTGTTGCATTTGGGCCAGTTTACTTTGGCTTATTTCAGATTCGGAAGTCGGGACTTAACCCGATTTTTGAAAAAGACTCGGGATTTGACCCGGGTTGTCACAGTTTGAGTGTGAAATTTTGAGAAAATTATATTATTGACTTCAAAATTTTTAAGAAGTGTAGGAGAATACTAGTAGTGTATCTTCAATATAACATGTTGGGCTACTGAGGACGTTTATATATATTATGTTAGAAGTTTGAGTAATCAAGTAGTTGGCTTTTGAACTGTAACCCCACACCACTCTAATACTCACCTCTAAAGAGTAATTTCATCTGTTTTCTGCACAAAGAAAGCCACACCAAAATCACACAATGCTTTTCTTTCTCCTCGGTTTACTTCTGCGTTTTCTGTTTTACGGTTGCCCATTTATTCATTTAGTTGAATCTATTTCCTTGCAGGAGGCATTTGCTATTGTGAGAGAGGCTTCAAAAAGGGTTCTAGGTCTTCGTCCTTTTGATGTGCAACTGATAGGTAAGATCAGTTATCTCTATATATCTGTCTAGTAAACACTTACCAGTTACTGAAAGGAAGAATTTGCAACTTTGATGGCAAAAAGATAGTGGAAGGAGAAAAATGGAGTACTCTTGCCTAAATACATGACATACTAGAGTTATTTACTATTTAGTGTAGGAGACTTTTACTCATGAATGCATTGCAGATGTCATCTCCCAACAATAGTTGCACAGGCTTGTACATGGGCACCTCACATTGTTGCAGATGGTCGTTTCTATTTACCAATAAGAGCTGCCAAAGAAGAATTCAGATCTTCTTGAAGAATTTTTAGTTTTTACTTTTATTGACTTTTTTCTTATAATTTAGGTGGCATGGTTCTACACAAGGGAGAAATCGCTGAAATGAGGACCGGTGAAGGAAAGACTCTTGTTGCCATATTGCCAGCTTATTTGAATGCTCTAAGCGGTAAAGGAGTCCATGTTGTTACCGTTAATGATTATTTGGCTCGACGTGATTGTGAATGGGTTGGTCAGGTTCCTAGATTTCTTGGACTGAAGGTTGGCCTAATTCAACGTATGTAATTTTGTTCTTTTAAATATATATTATTTTCGCATTTGTATTCTTTGAACTTGCAAGCTCAGCTCCAGTTAGGTAAGAATTAAAAAAATATCATGCTTAACTAAATCTTTCATGTAGTTAGTCAATGTCAGAAAAACTTTTATCAAAGTAATAAATATATGATACTACCTCGGTCCTAAACAATATGACCTTAAGGCATCTAATGAGGTACTTGTACATAATATTTTCTGAATAAAATATTGAACTTTTAAATTTTATTCAAAACAGAAAGTATAAATAAATATCTTTTTATTGGTACTTCATTATGCGCCTTAACGTGCATGTAAATATATGAAGGCTCATATTAATTGGGACAGAGGGAATATATAGAAGGTGAGAAACCTGGCATATATGATATTGTGAGTGACCTAAATGAGAGAGGGATTATTAAATCTTATAAAATGAAAATGATATATTCTCATACGGTTTCAACCCTAGAAATTTTGAAGTGAGTTTATTGATAAATGAACCTATGCTAGTAAAACCTTAGCCCGATCTAGCTGTGTTGAAGTTACTGGAGTCGTATACTCATATTTACTTGCAGGTGTACTTTAAGATGTTTGTTGAGAGCTTTGTTAGATAATTAGTATTAGTGGACTATGTGATTGACTGTTATGAGCTTTATTATTTAATTATAATTTAATATCCGATATTAACATTCTGTTTTCAACCTAAGGAATATCGTTGTGCAATTTAGGTATGTGAAGTTGTTCCATCAAGTCACCTAAAGTTCCAATGTCTACCTATCTTATTTATCATACTTATCGAAACATGTATTTCTTCTTTCTTGATTTTTTTCTTTCTGCTTCTCGTTTTTCAAGTTATTGAGATTCGGAACTGGTATAGTGTTTGATTCCATTGGCTTATGAAATAACTGCAGTTTACTTTTGCGTTTTGCCTCTAATTTAATACTTTCTCCTGAATCTTAAAAATCAGATTCAGTTGTATCTCCACTCTAACGATGAATTGTTTATGTTGGCAGAGGATATGACAAGTGAGCAGAGGAGGGAGAATTACTTATGTGACATCACGTATGTCACCAATAGTGAGCTCGGATTCGATTACTTGAGAGATAATCTTGCAACGGAAAGTAAATTCTGTGTTATTCAATTAAATTTTTTATCTATTGCTGGATAATTCTTCGTAAACAGTGTTTAATTTCATTTTCATCATAAGGACCTTTTTTATTGTACAGAGTGTTGATGAGCTTGTTATGAGGAAATTTAATTACTGTGTTATTGATGAGGTTGATTCCATCCTTATTGATGAAGCAAGAACTCCTCTCATTATATCTGGACCTGCTGATAAACCAAGTGACCGGTACTATAAAGCTGCAAAGATAGCTGCTGCATTTGAGCGAGAGATACACTACACTGTAAGTAAATGAGTTTATTATTGTTTTACCTTACATTGCGCTATTGTATCTAAGCAAGTGCTTTGCAGTGTCATCTAATGTTAAGCAAGTATTCTTTTTAGTTCGGTATAGTTTACATAATGCTAATGTTTGTGTTGAAATGTATAGCTAAAAGGTTGTGTATGAACAAAAGAAAGGAACTTGAGTCGTTTATGCTAATCAATGATCTAGTTACGGGTTTTTATTATTTTCTAATGTTTCTAGGCAGGCAGTTACCCTAGGAGCTTTTTGATCAGTACTGTTTTTCCAAGATCTCCTAATAGGTAAGTAATATTTTTGAGAAGTAAAAAAAAAAGAGTGAACTGGGCCTGGAATAAAAGTATGATGTAGGTGGTGGGTACCTTATATAAGTGTTTTGGGTCTCATGGTGTACCTAAAGCTGTCAATGCACACTAGAAAAATTCTTTTACTGCTCAAGCTTTCTTTTTTAATATATATATTGGCTATATCCTTCCAAATACGTAAACAGAGATCTTTTGTAAAACCAATTGTTCGTGATCTTTCAGTCTTCGACTTGTGTCATGCAACAATTTTTAGATCTAAATTTCACCGTCAGGCTTTTTAACCCGCTAAGCTGATTATAATGGATTTAAGATGTTTGCAAGTTTCTGCAATATAAAATATGTTCCATAGTTTATAACTTGTAGCTTTCTGCTTTCTGACAAGAAAAATTCAACTTTTTCTAAGCAATAGAATACTCTTGTAAAAAATTTCTTAGTTGTGTGCAGGTTGATGAGAAGCAGAAAAGTGTGTTAATTACCGAACAGGGTTATGTAGATGCCGAGGAAATTTTAAATGTAAAGGATTTATATGATCCTAGAGAACAGTGGGCATCATATGTCTTGAATGCAATAAAAGCGAAGGAACTTTTCCTTAGAGATGTGAACTATATAATTCGTGCTAAGGAGGTCCTTATTGTTGATGAATTTACCGGTCGAGTTATGCAGGTGACTTATTTCCTATAGTTGTAGCTTGGAAAACGTGTACTGAATATTTACTGTATGTTACGCTCTATGCTACAATTGCACCCTTTGCTTATATGCTGCAATTACTGAAGCCTCCTGAATCCTAGTAAATTACTAAATGTATATTGACTCGAATAATAAACTATTCAGCATTGTAAAAGTGAAAGTCTGTTTTTTATAAACCATGCTTACAAATTTTACTTGGTCTTTAGGGGAGGCGGTGGAGCGATGGACTTCATCAAGCAGTTGAAGCAAAAGAAGGCTTGCCTATTCAGAATGAAACAGTTACTTTGGCTTCTATTAGTTACCAGAACTTCTTTCTCCAGGTTTGATCACTTCTCTCAAGTTTTTTGCTCTTGCATCAGGCAAGTTATTTTCCAATTATGTCTTAATTATATTTTTAGTGTTCATGATTCATCTTTCTGTTATAGTTTCCAAAACTCTGTGGCATGACGGGTACTGCAGCCACTGAGAGTGCAGAATTTGAAAGTATATACAAGCTCAAAGTCACGATTGTCCCTACAAACAGAGCTATGATTAGAAAGGTTAGCTGACATCACCTTTCATTACATATTTTACCTAATGCTTAAAGTATCTAATTCTTTTAAGAAAACTTGGAATTGAAGTAATGTCAAAAAGAATTAAATCATCAGCTCTATCTTTTTTCATCTAGATGTTTAATATGCATGGCAAATTCTTGAATGGAATATCTATAGTAGTTGTTTTTCAAATCTTATCTCAACCTTTCTGCACTGTACTTTCAGGATGATTCAGATGTAGTGTTCAAAGCAACTTCTGGAAAATGGCGGGCTGTTGTGGTTGAGATTTCTAAAATGCACAAAACAGGTCGCCCAGTGCTTGTTGGTACAACTAGCGTTGAACAAAGCGATACAGTGTCAATGCAACTGCGTGAAACTGGAATTTCTCATGAGGTTAGCTTTATATACTTCAAAATTAGATTATTCAATTAATGTCTTCCGCTTAACCACTGGTGCATATTAGATGCTTGTAATGTAAGCAAACATAAACTTCTAGCATCTTGAAAATCTTTTCACCGAGTACATTCATGTAAAGGTTCTCAATGCAAAACCAGAAAATGTGGAGCGAGAAGCTGAGATTGTAGCACAGAGTGGTCGACTTGGGTCAGTTACAATTGCGACAAATATGGCAGGTCGTGGAACAGATATTATCCTCGGAGGAAATGCAGAATTTATGGCGAGGTTAAAGTTACGTGAAATGTTCATGCCAAGGTATTTCCAGGGTGAAAAATGTTTACCTGAATTTAGTCCATTTATCATAGTAAACGCATATTGCATTACTACATGAATGTAATAAATACTGCGAATATCAAAGGAATGAAATTGCCTCTAACATTTTGCCATTGATAATCATAGGAAACTGTGAACATGTGTCTGAGATATATTAGATGTTTTTGCACCATTATATTTACTGTGATCATGTTTGTATCCCATGTCTGCATGACTGCTTTTCGTTTTGTGCTTCCCCTTCATTTGCTTTGAGTTAATTCTGAGATACGATTACTTTTCTAGCCTATGATTCCAGCATAATCGTTTGAGTGGTGTACCATGGAATGAGATTGATCTGAAACTTTAAGAATAACTGATTAAATTTGCAGTGTGAATATGCTTCCTTGTTTTGCAGAGTTGTCAAATCAAGCGAAGGAGATGTTTCTGTGAAGAAGCCTAATCCGAAGAAGACATGGAAGGTCAGTTTATGATATTATATTTTGTGAATCGTTATGCATTAGTTTTTCAGGCCATTCAAAATGTTCTGCTGTTCATATCCCCATTAAATAATCGGCCAGGTGAATGACAGTCTGTTTCCTTGTGAACTATCAAAAGAAAATATCAATTTGGCCGAGGAAGCTGTAGAATTGGCTGTCAAAACATGGGGACAGTGGTCGTTAACTGAACTTGAAGCAGAGGAGCGACTATCTTATTCTTGTGAGAAGGTGAAATATAGAAAGGACATTTGATCATTCCTTCGCATATGTTTATCTGCAAATATTAGATGGCACAAGTATTTTGACATGATGTGATAGTACATTAATTTTGGTTGTTGATACTACCAGATTATGCATATAGATTTGTAGGCTACTCTTATTTTCCCTCAAGTTGCACATCGTTACTGAATGGCAGGGTCCAGTTCAGGATGGAGTAATAGCAAAGTTGCGCGATGCCTTCCGAGAAATTGGTAAGGAGTACAAGGTCTACACTGACGAAGAAAGGAAGAAGGTAGCTTCCGCTTCCTTTATTGTCCCATTGTCAATTTTGTTTATTGTAACCAAGATTTGAGTTATTTTGAGTGTGAAATACTGGAAAAGTGCCAAAGGAAAGGAAACGATGCAATGAAATTGTATGTCCTATTTGTACCGCTACTTGTAAAGACCTTTAACAGCAACCTTTGCTGTATAACAAGTATAAAACGTACAATTCGATAATATTTAGATTCCATTTATCTCCTAAATCCTAATAATATAATTAATTACCTTAATGCAGGAAAAATTGCAGAAAGGAGTGACCTCCCATGTCTTAAAATGCCAAATAAATAAGGATTCTAAGCAATGTAATTTCACTAGGATATTTTTTAGACAAATTTGTCCCATTCAGATACGCAACATCTTAAATCTTAATAAATTTGAAGAGGTCTGGATTCTGTGTCAGGCTTGCTAAAAATCATTAGGGGAACCTAGGACTTCTCTTACATAAGTACAAGTTTACTTGAACGATCTGTTTATTCTTAAACCCTGAATTCCTGATAGGTGGTTTCTGCTGGTGGACTTCATGTGGTAGGGACAGAACGACATGAATCACGTCGCATTGACAACCAGGTACAACCAATTGGGCATCAGATGAAAACAAGGAACCTTTTAGCTATTCTTTTCCATTCCCCCATCATTGTGTCATCTACCTAATTTATTCTATTCGATATATTCCAGTATCTATGTTATATAAACATTTTGATATGCTATATCATATAGTTGCGTGGTCGAAGTGGTAGGCAAGGAGATCCTGGAAGTTCTCGCTTTTTCCTTAGTCTTGAAGATAACATTTTCAGGATATTTGGCGGAGACCGGATTCAGGTTAGTCTTTTGACCTGGTGATGTTCATTATTGATTATGTAAATGATTTTCCTAAACAGTCTCTAATACCATCACATGTAGGGGTTGATGAGAGCCTTCAGAGTTGAGGACCTACCAATTGAATCCAAAATGTTAACTAAAGCTCTAGATGAAGCTCAGAGAAAAGTCGAAAATTACTTCTTTGATATTCGTAAGCAATTATTTGAGTATGATGAGGTCTTAAACAGCCAAAGAGATCGCGTGTATACAGAGAGAAGACGCGCATTAGAATCTGACAATCTCCAACCTCTACTTATCGAGTATGCTGAATTAACAATGGATGACATATTAGAGGTGCTTGTTCATGCTTTAAATTTCTATTTACGATATTTAAAAGATGCAACAATTCAAACTTTTAAAATAACGAAAAGGAAAAGAGGCTGGTAGTTTCCGAGTCAAATGATGATTTCCGAACTGTATTTTATCTCCAGGTGTTTATATTGATTATTTTATGAAAATTTGAATAGGCAAACATAGGTTCTGATGCTCCAAAGGAAAGTTGGGATCTTCAAAAGCTCGTTGCAAAAGTTCAACAGTAAGAACATCCCTTCTGCTTATGTTGAATTTGTTCTAATTTTTTCAGGTTTTATGGTGTAAGCACGTCATAACTGTGGGGTAGAAATCAAGATCTTATTTCTAGCTTTTCTCCGGTGCCCGTACACTGCAGCATATGACTTCTTAGCTTGTACTATGAAAACAATTCTTAATATGCAATATAATAACATGTAGGTACTGCAATCTATTGAATGATTTAACCCCAGATTTGTTGGAAAGCAAATGCTCGAATTATGAGGAGTTGCAGGATTATCTTCGACTTCGTGGTCGTGAAGCATATTTGCAGAAAAGGGTATGATCTGATGTTTTACTGATTAACAGATTTTCGGTCTATAGTGTAGGTATCGTAATCATCTCAACAAAATTTACATTCACTTCCCTTATGATATTTTCTTTAGGAAATTGTGGAAAAAGAAGAATTAGGTTTGATGAAGGAAGCAGAAAGGTTTCTAATCTTAAGTAACATAGACAGACTGTGGAAGGAGCATTTGCAAGCACTGAAATTTGTTCAGCAAGCAGTAGGTTTACGTGGATATGCACAACGTGATCCACTTATTGAGTACAAACTAGAAGGCTATAATCTTTTTATAGAGATGATGGCACAAATTAGAAGAAATGTTATATATTCCATATACCAGGTTTGTAAAATTTTCCATTGAGCAATAAGAGCAAGGCTCCTGGTTTTGTTACCACTGCTTATCTTTAACTGCTATAAGTTTTTCGTCGAACAGTTTAAACATGTGATGGTAAAGGAAAAGGAGCAAGTTGACAAATCAAGCAAGCTTGACAAGAATGAAAATGGTGGTACCGGCAAAAAACCCAAGCCAGTTGGTGCTGTTGAGACGTCATGATTGACTCACCGGACAGGCTTAGTGCACAAGGCATACCAATACTATTGTAGGTATCTGAATGGTACATCAATATTTGTGATCTGTCAAATTTTGTTAGTAATATATTAAAGCTCAAATCAAAGTAGAACACTTTTTATATACAGGCCCTGTAAGTTTTGTAAAGGTGTTGTAATTTGTATCATAGGCAAAATCAGAAGATTGGAATGTAAAGAGGTGAAAGGTCAATGAAAGGCTGATGTGTTGGTAATAACATTCATATCTGTATAATTTTGTTGACAATATAACAAGGTTCAGTATCCGGCAAGAAGGATTCTTTTCCCTCCCTCCCACGAGGAGTCCGATTGTAAAGTTGACATGAAGACATGAAGTGATGAAGGTGATTCTAAGTTTCAAGGTTGACGAGACTTGTATTAGTTTGTTCAACGTAAATTGTATAGTGGAATACTATTAAGTACTGGTACAATGCCAGCATCAGCTTAACGATGAAAATGAGACATCTTTGGATCAGAGTTGAAAGTTTCTTTCAGGTGTCGCTGCCCGACTCCAAAGGTACTTTAAAATGATGAATTCTGATGAAATATATTAGTGTATAGTGAATATTCGACAATGTCATGTGTAGTCCTTACATTGCTTGGACAGTTGCATATCCACCAGATTGATTAAGGCTTCCGAACCACGATAATTATCTAGTTCAGGCACTAGAAATTAGAATCACAATGTCATTGTATTGCGATAATTTTCGGGCTAGTTTAGGCATTATAAAGTAGAATTGAGTGTAAAAGATGACGTTAATACTTGTTTGACGAGATTTAAGATGCACAATTCATGAAGTACTCTAAACCATCCTATAGTATTTCTGGTCGACTCTTCTTCAAATTATGATATTTGTTTTTTTAACTACGTTTCTTGCAATTATTAGGACAGTTGATCCATTAGGCTACCTGCTAGCGGCATTTTTTTCCTTATCATTTCGACACGATTCTTGATTATAGAAATCACATTAGATTTACAAGTTCCAGAATTGTGAACAATACTCGAAATATTTGTGATATAAATACACCGATTATAGAATTAATTAAGAAATAAATCCTAGCTAATTGTTCACTTTTAACACTCATGGTCCATCCTTTTATCTTTGCGGCGGATGTCAGCGGTTCGAGTCTGCTTATCTCCAACTCGTGAACTTAGCCGATACAAAACTATATGATAGTACCTAATTTTTCCGATTCGGCGGTTCGATATATGATTTATCATTCATGGACGTTGATAAGATCCATCCATTTAGCAGTACCTTAGGATGTCATAGCCTTAATAAAAAATTAGAAGAAAATGAAATTTACAAGTTAAGATATTAGATATACACACACGACACACGTACTTCTCCAAAACAAACAAATTTGCCAGCAAGGCACAGAATTGTGTAGACGCTCACGTTTGGAGCCATTCGTTACTCTTTAATTATACTGTGTAAGCAATTTTGTAATTATTTTCTTTTGCCTTTATTAAAGTAATAATTTAAACCAAATGATGCATGCAATACTTATCTTGAGCGTTTCGTTATCAAACGTCAATACTACTAAACATCCGTATTTACATTTTTTACAATAAACTAAAAGAAATAAAAAAAAATAAGTCACATCCGTATTTTCTTTTTTTACAATAAACAACTAAAAGAAATTAAAAAAAATAAGTCACATCATGAATGAACAAATATAAACATGAACAATAACAATAGTAAAAAGAATCTGAACAAAATATTCTCCAAAAATAAATGGTAGAATAAAATAATTTAAAAAAAGTACTGCATAAGAGATTCTTCCAAAATGAAATGTAAAAATTATAAACTATAAAAGATGCTAACGAATTTAATTTTAAAAATCACAGATAGTAGTCATAGATATTAGAATATAGTGTTTTTTCCCCAAATAAATAGGCTTATAACCTTATAAATAAGTATGTGTTCTAAAAAATTTCTATTTTTTTATAAATAAATAGACTTATAATTTTATAAACGAATGAATATATATGTTCGAAGAACTCTCTATATCCGTAAAAATTACTACAGTAAAACCGTAAAACACACACTGAGAAAGGGTTTTGGCATGATTAAAAAGGTGAATGACTGACTGATTGTTAGCAGAAGAACGAGGTTTGACGGAATATGCGTACTATGCAATATGTATCCAAGTGAGTGTCAACCTATACATGTAAAAAGTAAGTGTAATACTATATCCTAAATATTTGTTTTTATTCAAAAAATATTTTTTGATGTTAAAATAAATATGACTCCAATACTAATTTTATACCGTAATTAGTTTCATATTTAACTATCTCTTTTAATTTGTATCTACTTTCTATTAATATTCATTATTTTTATTGAATGTCTCAATAAACTCTTATTATGGGGGCCTTGACCACCCCCAACTTTCCCAAAACTATTACCGTAATATTGAGCTATGAGTGATTTTGATTTTAATAAAATCTAAAAACCCAAATTTAAGCATTTAAATTTCTATTTTCTGATTACTAAAACACTAATAATAGAAGAAATGGTGGTCCGTGCATGTGTGTATAATAAGCTCATACATATTGTTATATATATATATATATATATATATATATATATATATATATATATATATATATATATATTTAATTTATGATATTGAAAAATTTTATATAGCATCCGCTCCTAATTTTAGTTGTTGATGATCTGAAAATAAATGATGAATCCATCCTTGATTTCAAATATAGAACCAATAATGTATTTTTGCATGAATGCGCCCAAATATAATAGTCTTTTGAAATTCAACTTTTTAACATTTAGTGTTTATAATATTGAAATAGAATCAACTATAGTATTGCCTGACACATGTATGTACACATATTTAACATTCTTGCCTCACCATCAAGATTCGAGAACTTCATTTCTTTCTCATTTCTTTTCTTTTCTTTTTTTTCTTTTTTCATTATTATTTTATTCTCCGCCCACATTTTTTTTCATGCATTTTAAAGTATACTAAAAGTAGTTTGGTTCCTGAGGTTTCTTTCTTGTCAGTATATAAAAAGACAAACATAATCACATTTATCTCCTGTACATGCAGTTCAAGAACATAGTGACAACCCCCTCTTTATACATATCTGCATCTATAACATTCTACACACACACACACATACTTGTGTCTATCTTGCTCAACTCACATTTGTATATCTTCTCTTATTGTAAGTTTTGTAGGAGAAGAAGATTTGTAGCAGACAAAAGGGTCCTACTGGTAAACATTTGGGTGGCATTTAAAGTCATTTTCAATCATTTTTATTAAGTAAAAATTTAATCTTTTCTTGATTTTGTTATGTGGGCGCTGGCCCTCTGTCTGTCCTGTATCATCAATTACAATTTTAATCGCTTTTTTAAGATTTGTTGATCAAGACAGCTTCAATTCTTCTCTTCATTACAAGGGTTTTCATTTTTTTAGTCCCTTGTTTTTGTCACTGTACATCAATAAAGTAGAACATCTACAGTACTTCAAAATTCAAGTTTTTTTATTTGTGTTTACTGATGCAGTAATTGTGTGATCAAATCTTGCTAGGTAATCTTGGGTTGAAGAGACACAAAAGATTATACACAATGGAGAGAACTTTTGCTGTAAGTTTTTGTTGAAATTCTTTACTTGATTTGTTGTTTTACATCTTTTCTGTATGTATCTCTTATCTGACAACGTGCTCAAGAATTGTGCAAGACCTTTATCACTAGCTGTCAACAGTTGAAAGATCTACATAGTATGATTGTATGTATATGTATACACACTCCAGTTGCAATATTTTATTAGCTTAATTTTATTTAAATTTCTATGTAAAACCATTGGTTGATCAGAATTATTGAGACTGGTTTCTTGGGATCTGATTTCAATTTATTTTTTTCCTGATGGTAGAGTACAACTGTTATCTGAGAATTTTTACTAATCTACTTTTTAAAAAAAAAAAAATTGTAAATGTGGATAGTATTTGTAGCATTCCTCTGTTACTGTCAGCAAATGGTAATCTACCTGTGCTTTATTCTTACCAGAGTTACTGATTAGAAGATATAATGTTTTTACTTTTATCCCATTAATGTTATTTCTTAATGCATATTTAGTTCAAGTTACCATTTTTTAGTATCTATAAAGATCATTTATTATCATGAAGTCTCGGATGTGCTAAGGTGTTGATCCTGTGAGTGTTTAATTGATAACTGTTATATTTTATGTCATAACAGCATTGATGAAATTTGACTCGTTACTGGTGATAAAAATTTGGCATTTTTGACATTAAATTAGCATCATCAAGTGTTGATACTAATGAGTAATGACTACTTTGGCACTATCAAACGTTTATTTGCGACTATTCAATACAAGTTTCAAGCTAACAAAGTGTATGTCCTAAATTTTATGGCAGCTAGCGACTGTGCTTCTAGTACTTATGTTATTCGGTGAACGTTCATTGGCAATTCGTAAAGGCTCACTATGCAACACAGCAACGTCCGGAGCTGAGCGACCACATAGCGTCACAATCACTGAGTTTGGAGCAGTTGGGGATGGGGTAACCCTTAATACAAAAGCATTTATAAATGCCATGTACTATCTTACCTCTTTTGCGGACAAAGGCGGTGCAAAGCTTTATATCCCTGCAGGTAAATGGTTGACGGGAAGCTTTATCCTCATCAGTCATATAACTTTATGGTTAGATAAGGATGCAGTGATCCTCGGATCTATGGTGAGTGCTGGGCTAACTATATATGCAATCATGCATCTCCAATTGTCTTCCAGCGTGTATATGCATTGCAGTGCTTAAGTAAAAAAATCAAAATATCTAATATTTTAACAGAATACCAACTAAAGCATATTGCATTTGTTCCAGTTCTCGGATGATTGGCCAGTCATTGACCCTTTACCATCTTATGGTCGGGGTATAGAGTTACCTGGTGGAAGGCACCGGAGCCTCATTTTTGGATCTAATCTGACGGATGTTGTAATTACAGGTATTAGATTGTTATTTTCCATAATGTGCTTTTCCTTGGGTTCTTTTATTTGGTGATAACCGATGTGTGCTTGCAGGTGATAATGGAACTATCGACGGTCAGGGCAGTGTTTGGTGGAACTGGTTTCACAGTGGTACCTTGAATTATACTAGACCCCATATGGTTGAGTTGATTGACTCAAAATATGTGTTCATCTCAAATCTGACCTTCCTTAATTCACCTTTCTGGAACATCCATCCCGTTTACTGCAGGTTCTCATCTCTTCTTCTCATTCGTTAACCATCAAAACTTTTTCCATATAAAATATGCAAAAGAAAGGTCTTATAAGTTAGCCAGATATAAAGAGTTTTTTGTTTTCCTTTTCTGGATGAACAGTCGAGTAGTTGTTCAGAATGTCACTATTATTGCTCCCCTCGACTCACCAAACACAGATGGAATTGATCCAGGTTTGTTTCCTTAACTAAAACCATATCATTTATTTGGTTAAATAAGTACTGATTATAAATATCTGCTCTTCCCATAAATACAGAGGGCAAAGTTATAGAGGATTTTAATGATATCCAGCTATACTGCTATATCTTTCATTGTGACTCTTGATAGAGACACCATTTCTTTTCACAAACAATCCTGACCAATAGGTTTATTATTTGCCAGATTCGTCCGATAATGTTTGCATTGAAGATTGCTATATAAGAACTGGGGACGACCTGGTGGCCATAAAAAGTGGGTGGGATCAGTATGGCATATCCTTTGCTCGTCCTAGTACGAATATAACTATCCACCGCCTTATTGGAGAGACGAATGTAAGCGCCGGTATTGCAATTGGAAGCGAGATGTCTGGAGGTGTATCAGAAATTTATGTAGAAGATATCCAGATCTTCAATTCAAAAAGAGGCATTGCAGTGAAAACCTCTCTTGGGCGGGGTGGATATGTTAAAGCTGTTTTCATATCAAGTGTAACCCTAAAAAATGTCCAGGTTGCTATAGATTTTAATGGTCGGTATGGAGAACACCCGGACGAGTTTTATGATCCAGAAGCTCTTCCCAAAATATTAAAGGTGACCATTCAAAATGTTACAGGAGATAATGTTACTGTAGCAGGCCGTCTAGAAGGAATAAAAGGAGATGATTTTCTAAACATCTGCCTATCTGATATTAATCTCCGTGTGACCTCAGGTTCTCCATGGAGATGTTCATATGTTGGAGGATTTTCAGATTTTGTTTCTCCAGATACTTGTAGACCACTCAAGAGGAGGATAAATCCTGGGTCACATTGCTACAATTTATCAGATAACTTGCACAGTGTCTCTATCCCAGACAGAATCACTAGGTGGAGATCATGGTAACGTAATTAGACAGGTGTCGGGGTGAAGCCCCATTATTTTTCTTCGTTGATTCTTATCGCTTCTGAAACAACTTCCTGCTGAATCATAGAAAACTGTTCTACATTAAAGATTGAGGTAAAGGTATGCTCTTGTAACTCCGTGTGCAGTGAATAATCTGCATGTTTACTGTTAGTGAAGTGGTACTGTGGTACAACAAGAAAATATAATGCATTTTGAAACTGTTTTGTCTGCTCTAATATATCTTAGGGGGTGCATAATTCTTTTTGATGGGACGAGGGCCATATGGTGTGCGTTTATTATTTTTGTGCACAACTGTCAGCGCATTGCGCGAGAAAAAAAATTGTATTTGGGGTGCTTGCAAGCGCAGTTAATTTATTAGTCCTGGCTTATATTTGAAATGGCATCGTTATTTTATTTGCTGCGGCAATGTGCTGAAGGTTGCGCATAAAAAATTGAGTGCTTGCTTACAAATTATTTCTTTTTTTATCATCCTAAACAGTAAAATGTGTTGTGATGCTCATTATTGGTGAATTTATTGACTGGGTATATCCTAGAGATAAAACTGCTTCACGGTTTTGGCCTGTTAAGTTCAGGTTTTTGTTCATTATATAAATTACCCCAACTTTGGGGCGTCAGCCAACATTGAACCCTGATAACAAATCAAAGGGGTTGGTTAATCTAAAATAAACGATCTGTAATCAGGAGTATGTTGGTTAAGTGTGGTTCATTACTCAGCTTTATCTAAAAAATTAGGATTTGCTTGAGGCAGCCTTTTCAGTCTGTTACCTATCCGCGACATAACCTCGGGTTATACTCGTAATGTGTTTTATTCTTGTTAACTAATGTGTTTTTCATTCATACATTTTATTAGATATTTAGAGTTGTGCAATCAATGTATCTATAGACTGGACAGTTTCCGTGGCAAACAGCAGATAAGAAGAAAAGACTATACATGTGATTGTGTAAGTGCAGAGAATTGTTCCCCTGTCATTCTTTCAATTTTAAATCAAACATGTAACTGTGTGAACCGCAAAAAAAAATGATAAGTAAGATACAATGCCTTTGAATTGAAAGGTCCGAATGATCAACTCTGCAATCAGTTGTTAGAATCAATAAGTCTCGAAGGCTGAATTCTAGTTAGAACTTCTTTCTTCGAGGAATTTTGCTGCCAATTCCCTTTATTACGGAAATTGAACGTGCCTCTAGATGTAAGACTCAAACTCCCGCAAGACCTCTGTTAACTTCAAGTAAAAAATGTTTTTATATCTACTATGCTTTAGTGAAACCAGTATACTAGGTCTTCGTGATGATTAACTAGAAAACCTTCGTCTTGATCTTAAAAAGGTAAAAAAGTTGCGGTATGTCGAATGCTTTGTGTATGAGGCTATATCTTTCTTTAAGTTCATGATTGGTCCTCCTTTTGTATCCAATGGTAATGGTTGCAACGAATCTTGTCTTGCCATTGCCTTTGTTCCCTGAGCTTTTCCCCGGCCCTCTCAGTCTCCCTGCTAGTAAAGCTTTGTGCTCATCTTATTATTTACCTATGGATTGATACTTGCATAAAAGCCTTGCTTCGTTGTTCAGTTTGTTTATCTTTCTGGTTTCTGCCATTTGAAAACGAATTAAATTTCACATCTTTCAATTATTCTCTATAAACACAATTACTCTTTTCCAAAGATAGCTGATTTATTTGATCGCAGTTTATAAACTTTGAAATAATTATGGCTTTTCTGGCAAGTCTGAGTTAATGCTCTCGTCGTTGCGATTTGGTTTCTAAGATCACACTTCAAGCTACTCTAGAAAGGAGCCTTTTATAAGTTAGTTCCCGGAAAAGTTCCCATGGCAGAACAGAAATCAGAATCTATAGTTGATTCTAGTTTGATATACTAATTTAACCTCTTTTATGGTCAAGATATATAATCATAAGTTCCCATTGCCTAGCACAACTACTACATTTATCTCTAATTTAAAGAATAATATATTTGTTAGAGAAATCAATAAATTGGAGTGAGAACATATTCTCAAAAGTTTAATAACTAAGCACATAACATAAACTTCAGACGGTTTGAAAGTTTTCGAGACAATCTACATTTGACATTTTCTTTAAGAGAATCTACGGTTGACATTGTAAACCCAGAAAAAATAACTTTATTATTTCGGAAAGGTCGCAAGTCGTAACAGGAAAATTCTCCCCTCTACAGCATTTTGGTACATATATAGGCATTGAAAAATTAAGCACGGCCACCGTATAATATTATAATCACATGATTATATAAGAAGATTCTCCCTTCCATTATTGACTAGTTCAAAGATATAATTTGGATTGTCGAAAACTATAAGCAAAACACGATGACACCATTACTTATACTCGTCTATAAAAACTTAAAGTTGACTTCTGACTTGTTATGCGGCGTGGGAATTCCACTTACAACATGCCTATATAAATGTGTCCACTTCGCAACATATGAAATGAACCATTCCATAGTCACTTACAAAATGGCACCACCCCTTTCATTTCCTCTGCTGCTCCTCACAATAATCTTTTCGAGTACATTATTGACTTCATTAGAAGCAAGAAATGGTGTGCAGATATCTTCTCTAATTAGCCAAGACTTATACAACTCAATTTTTTTACACAAAGATGACACTGCATGCCCTGCTAAAGACTTTTACCCTTACTCTGCTTTCATTGAAGCAACCAAACGTTTTCCGAGATTTGGCAGTTGCGGTAGCCTTACTACCCGAAAGCGTGAAATAGCAGCGTTTCTCGCTCAAATCTCGCACGAGACCACCGGAGGGTGGGCGACTGCCCCGGATGGACCATATGCTTGGGGTTTGTGCTTCAAGGAGGAGATTAATCCTGGTAGTAACTATTGTGACTCTACTAACCAGCAATGGCCTTGTTATCCTAACAAAACTTATCAGGGAAGAGGACCTATTCAACTTTCATGGTATTTTTATCCTTCTCTCCTTCGAAAGTCATCTCAGTTTTTCTTTTATCGTTAAAATACCTTCTAGCTATCGTTTACCATTTGTTAAGTTACGAGTTCTAGTAAAAACTCAAAAGTCATTTTTGGATCGAAAGTGAATCATTGGTAACCCATCTTTTAACACCATTGATCTTGAAAATATCATATAGTAAAGAGAAACACAGGTTGCATTGGAAAAAGTAATGTATCATATGATCAAATTAAAGACATATTTGTGAAATCAATAAATAACATGAATATGGTTGGGCTATGCAAATTGCAGGAACTACAACTACGGTCCTGCTGGAAAGGCCTTGGGATTTGATGGTCTCAAAACTCCAGAAATCGTGGCCAACAACTCCATAATAGCGTTCAAAACCGCGCTCTGGTTTTGGATGACTGAGCAGAAGCCAAAGCCATCGTGCCACGATGTCATGATCGGACGTTACAAGCCCACAGCTGCTGATATAGCAGCTAATCGGACAGTAGGATTCGGGTTGGTGACAAACATAATCAATGGAGGACTAGAATGTGGCATAGGAAGTGATTCAAGAGTGAATGACAGAATTGGTTATTTTCAGAGATATGCCAAGTTGTTTAACGTTGACACTGGACCTAACTTGGATTGTGCATCTCAGAAATCATTTTAATCAATATTTGTAATTTTGCATTCACAGACTCTGCTTTATTTGTTGCCTCTAAAGTCTAACTTTAAATCCTACACACCTGCTCCTGGAATATATTAACTAGAAGCTAATTCTGTTGAATATTATCTTATATACGTAATTTCTGCAGATAATGTGGAACTTTTATCCAAGAACACTCAGGTGTGTAATTGTGCATGATCAAAGCCGCACTACATTTATTAAAATGAGACAATTATAATACTAGACAAAAATATTAAAACCAATGTACTCGTTGTAGTATTATTCTTCCAAGATACCATAAAAATTTCACAGCATTTTTTTTATTTTTTTATTATAATAGTATGTTTCTTGTTTATTAAAGAATAAATTATGACGGTGCATATTTGAAAATAAAAATATTACCCTGAAAATAATTTTTTCTAAAAAAACACACTTTTCTTGAATCTGAATAAAAGTATTCTACAATTATTTATCTATTTATTAATGATAGCCAATTTGACAATTATATCCTATATATAATTGGAATAAGGAAATTAGTGGGCAGACTGGGGCAGTTGGGCTCCCGAATGAGTCAAATGTGCTCACGAATGCGCCGACGGGAACCTTGAATAGCGATGATAGTAAGACATTGGTCTTCGGTTGCCTATCTAGCCTTTTCCGATTTCGTGCTTAGTAGTATATGTTGTCATCATTTGTTTAGGTGAAGTGTGTTATGTGCTTTTGGCTCCGGGGACCTTACACCTAACGGGTGTCGACTGTCGATGACATGTTGTACGTGATGTGCACGAGTTGTTATAGGTGTTGGCAAGAAATGTAAGCTAAGTTGTGTTTAAAATAAATAAATTAATAAAACTTTAATAGTGAATCTCATTAATCACATTTTGAAACCACAAACAATTTAAAAAGTTGCATCGAACATAAAACCAAATTAAATAGAAATCGAATCGATTTTTTCCCCATTTTATTGGGTAAAATCCACCGCACTAGAAATCAAATGACACTTATTTTTATAATATATTTTATGCTATACATAAATGTAATGCATGCAGCTGCTTAATATTCCGTTTTGTCCTTTTTATAGGGCACTGCACGCAATTCTAAATATTAATAAAATGAGTTTTGCTTAATATTTTTTAATTATTCTTTTTTTGAATAAAAGTATTTTTATCAATAGTACTATTTTTGGCTTTCAAATTGATACAAATAATTTAATAACATATTTGATGCAATTGATTTTAAATTCGAAATTGTATTAATTCAAACGGAAATTGAAATTAAAATCAAACCTAATAATGCATGATTTGGTTTTGATTCTCTATTTTAAAAAAATGCACATTATTAATTACATATACAATTTCAAGTCAAAATCTTATCAAACTGCAATACGCATATATATCCACATAAAATTGCAATCGTAAATTGCAAGACTTTTCTCAATCCATTGACAATGGCTATAATATAAAGAATGTTGCATACTATTCATCTAAATTAAAATTGTGATGGGACTAATTGGGGGTGAACAACTTAATTAATCAAAATTGCTAGCTAGTAGCCTTGCATGTTCTACAACTTCTTGACATTTCTCATTCGGTGCTGCTGCATTATTTGAATTATCATGAAAGCCTCATGCTTAAGATGGAAGTCAATTATTCTCTGCCATGTGCAAAGTCCTTCGGTACAAGGGATCCAAAAATAATCATCTCTCGAGTTTCTACTTTCCAATGAAAATATAGCGGTTCGAAGATTGAGGTATATTCAAATGTCCAAATTCAATCCCTTGCTAAAAACCAATTTAAAATAAAATTAAAACCGATAAATTCATTGCATAGCAATAATAAAATTTTCATTGGTTCTCTCAGTGAAAATGTAAAAAAAATGGAGATCAAATTTTATTTAGTAATGAAAACCACTTTTAAGTGCTAAAACTCAAAACATATCAATACTCAATAGAGTTCAGCTCTTGTAGTTACTAGCAAACTCCTAAAGCATGTACAAGCTAATTTTATTGGTTTTCCTACATGTTACATCATTAAATGATATATTATTGTCGAAAAAGAAGAAAAATTATTTATTTATCATCAATAATAACACCAGCATCAAAATAATATACACCCTAACCGTGGTCATAACTAATAATGAGACCTAACTCACGTGCATCTTAGAAATGATGTTGATCCAAAATCTTTACAAACTCAGTTGATCATCTACGCAACTTTGCACTAGATTACACTGAAATTACATCTGGACCACTGCCAGAGGATACAAACTAAAGGAACAAAACATCAACTTAAAATCAAGACAGACACCCATTACAAACCTACTCACAAATATAATTTACTCAAAGCTCTGCCCTCTGAGCCAACCATTAGAGAATTGAGAATGTCTTCAAGTCTTTCTACCTCGGAGCATATCACTAATCGCAGCAATTTCTACCAAAAATCATACTTATTTGTACTGATACTGTTGCAAAAACTTATTAACATCAGATGCAACTTCATAAGCACCCTCCACACATCGACCCAAAGCTACACCAGAGACAAAGTTTCCCCCAAGAAATATACCCTTGAACCCACCATTACTGAGAGCAGCTTTTGCAGATTCCACAATATCCAGATGACCGATTAGGAACTGTGGAATAGCTTGCGGCCATACCCGCACCCCCAAAGCTAAAGGTTCTTTTGCATTAGGATTTATCAGCATCTTTCGCAGATCACGGTCAACTGCTTCCACAAGTTGGCCCTCCGTCTGTGCAGTTAATATGTTATAATTATCGTGAGAGGAAAAAAAGAAGAGTACTGCAGTTCTTATTTTCACACAAGTTATATATATATTATATTTCTGATAATATTCATTCATTTACAGAAGTTGTATATTACATATTATCTGTTTTATTAGGTACATATCTCTTTATACTCAACCAAACATGGTGATTCTATCAGATACCACACAAACTTGAGAGCTTATTCATAGTTTTATTGCAGATGAAATCAAAAGTGTGGCATATTAACTTTGAATTTATTTAGTCTAACACGCTTGATACAGTTTTTCAAGTCCTATCAACGTATTCTCATTTTAATAATGACATGCAATTATAAATAGAGCAAAAAACTTGTCTCCAAAGCATATGAATGGATAACTTGATGAACAGCCGAGAAAACTGAGTGCAAAATCATCATGATGGAAGAAATATGCAATTTAACATGATCACATGTGTAGGCAGTACTTTTGGAAAATTGTGATCAACTGGCTTACCTTGGATAAGATTCCAGCATTTGTTGCCCCACCAATATAGTTGAGGAGTAGGATTCTTCCAGGTGGTGCTCGATTAGGAAATAATGACGAGCTGTATATAGTCCCTGCAAGATCATATAAACCAACAAGTTTCAAACACAGAACACTTCACGTAAAAAGATTTTACTATTTGTGCAAAACTTAAACTAAACTTCTAGAATGAGACTGCTAAAATGCCTAAAATCAACAGGGTGAATTATTTGAGTAAGATGATGCTCTTAATCAGTAATCGATAAACATTTCTTCTGGAAGATAATGCAGCATGTAAACCTAGCTCTGCCTAGCATCACAGACTGTAATCAATCCAGAACTGGGACAATCCATCAGTATCACCCTTATTTATGGTATAACTCTCCCAGCAGGCACAAAAATGGCAGTCGTCTAGAAGTAAACGTAAGTGATACAATTTGGGGACATTTTATGATCTACTTATTTCCTGCATCATCCCAAAACAGCATTAACACATCCCAATCTTAAGTAGTGAGAAGACTTTTGACAAATCAAGTCTGAATCCAGTAACCAAGTATGTAGTAAACTTCTAACACACCACCACCTGAACCTAAATAACTTCAACCACCATCATAGTTATATTTATATATAATATCAGGTTATAAATACATTAGGCCAGGTTAGCTAGTTATACCCCATCACATGTATGATGTATCTATTCTGGAAGGGTGATGCTACATCTCCTGCAGGTGATTTCTCACTTTCAGGACCATGAATTCTACATTTGATTTTAGCAAGCTCCGTTTGAGAGACTAAATTTGAGCTATTGCTTAAAACAACCTTGAACTAGAGAAAATGTTTAGAAAATGAGACGAGAGAGATTAAAGACGAAAAAGTGCAAAGACAACAGTGACAAGTCGAACGATGTATAAGATTTCTGTAATTTTCCTACAGTTTCAAAACACAAAACATTCACTTGACTGAATTGATCACGGAACCATATAAGTCCCCATCACTATGCCAACACACACTTTAAAACTAAAGAGAGAAAGTTTACCTAATGTTTCCACCCCCTGGCTACGCGGTATTAACTGTCCAAACCCCTTTAATTTACCATCAATCAAACGCTCAGTACGAACAGCCTCTTCCGGATACGAAACAGATACCGCTGCAACTGGGGGGTAATAGAGTTTTGATAGAGCCTCTGCTGCAACAACCTGTAATATAAATGACCAGAAGGATGACATGTTAAGTATCTGAAAAAGAGTAATCAAACTAATTTTTATTGGAAAAAACATTTATATGCATCTGAATCTGCTATCTACTTGCACAGGCACATATTAGTAACAGTCCCATTGGTCATTATCCCATTATTAATTCAAATAAAAGGTCCTAATCTTTCCTGCATTCCTAATGAAGCATACCGACACAGGACGCAATAAAGTGCTGGCTATGTGGGATGGAATAGTCATGACGACAGTTTTACTCTGCACCGTAACCAGCCCTTCTGGTGTTTCATATGTCAAAGTATAACTTCCATTTTCCAACCTCCCTATACTCGAGAGCTTCCAAGATAGTTTCACTTTGTTACCCAACCTAAGAAAATATATGCAAGTCCTCGGGATCAGTAAAATTTTAAGAAACAAGAGTTGTGCATACATGTTAAGGGAAGTATATTTGTTGTCGCAAGCATGAAATTAATCATCTAACTTGTATTGTTTTTCCAACAGGCACTAATGTCAATACAAACCTTTTAGAAATTGCATTAGGTAACATAGTCAAGCCTTTCCTAAATGATCCAACCGTTTGACCCTTTGGTTTTGGCAAGCGCCTGTAAGGTTAACTCGATTCAGAGCATTCAAGGTCATAAGATAAATTCAGAATAACTGCTGCACATAAAAGTAAACCATTAATAACTAGACCAGCATATTATATTATTACGGATCTCGAGGTGGCTTTGAGGAACTCTTCCTCTCCTGGATAGCCTTAAAGGCTCCCCCAATGATGCTACCACCATTTTGCTCTAGCTTCCAAACTTTACCAAATGCAGCTTTCATACTCAATTTTGAAGGATCTCCGGCATAAACACCTGCATACATATTAATCATTTTTGTCTGTTAAGTTATCGATTTTCTCTGTACTATTCTTCATATGATAAGTATCAAAATCACCATGCCCTTGCTCCTATTATAAAACTACATATATATCTTTCAGCTTTCTTAGTTCCTACATGAAAGATGATCAAGGTATAACTCATGTATCTTTGAGCTTGCTTAGTTCCTTCACGGATGATGGTCAAGGTATAACTACAGAGCAAACATGACAATTTACTACTTCTATAGCTGTGTCAACAGGGAGTAGGTAAAGAGTCATAACATTACTCATAATAAAATAAGATTACCTGAGCAGAAAGGCTCTATGAGGCGTTCGAATACTTCATCCCCTAGATTACGACGCACAAATTCTTCAACTGATTCCTCTCGACCCTGTCACTTTCGTCAAAAAGAGTGACATGAGAGTACTGTAGGAAAGGTATTAAAAAATGACTATAGAGATCAGGAGGGAACAAACTGGTGGAGCAGGGCGAAGGCCAAGGGCACCAAATCCAGCCCTAAGTTTGCCACCAAAACTCATCAAGTCAAAGAAGGGTAAATCAGTAAGCTTCGACGGTACAGGCCTCAATTTACCCTTCCAATACACAAAACGAGGTGCTTCAGGGTCTCCTAAGACTAAATCATCTTTCAACCCACTGTCCACCTGCAATAAGTACATACAGCAGTACTTTCTTTATAATCAACAATTCAAGCACCATGAAAAACTAAATTTTTTCCTAATTGAAAAGAAGAAGAAATCCGTTTAATATTACTATCATTAATTCATTACAGACTTACAGTAATACCCATTTCACAATACAAACTTAACAACAAACTACATTGTCTCTATACATACTTAGAACTATAAATGAACTGAGACGCTCACAAGAAGCTGGGAGCTCAACTCATTTACATACAATATAAGCTTGAATGCCATCTAAATAAACAAGTTAAGCTAGAACACGATTTTCAATAAACAAGCAGAGCTTAACACAACTCCTAGACTCAATTCATAAGAAAACCGAGCTTGATCGCAGCAAAACTCAACTCAAAAATTCTAAAACAACCTCGATTATAAAGTCCACAAACATTCCTAATCGTCAAACAAGTATAAATCACATATATTAATCGATGAATTAATTTATTAGTTAATTCATTAGTCTTATCGATGTTAATTCAATCACCAATTCACAATAATCACGCAGATATAAAGTATATACAACCAGCAAACTGGAAATGCAAAGCAATAAATCGAAAAAAACATACCACCATAGTAAGCATAGGATCAGAAGGCTGAAAGCTATTAGGACCTTCCTCCCATAAAAATCCATCTCTCTCCGCCGTCGTGATGTTCCCGCCAACTCTCTCTTTCGCCTCCGTCACGATCACATTCCTAAACTCATCCTTATGTTGCGTAGCCAGCGCCTGCGCAATACACAGTCCACTAATTCCGGCGCCGACGATCACACAATCGAGTAATGAATCTCCGCCGCCGTCGGAATTGAGATCCTTCGCCGGCGGATTGAATGTGGAGACCGAGCATTTAGAAACCAACCGTTTGCGATTCTTTTTGGAGTTTCCGGCACCGGCGGCGGTGAATTTGATCAGAAAGGGTGGAGAGAGTGACGTGGCGGAGGAGATTGGACGGTTGGTTGTCGGAAAAAGAGATAGGTTAGAGTTACAGGTCAAGTGGTGGAGTTTGGTGAAGGTCGACATTTCAAGGGGAAGGATAGAGAAGAAGATAGACAGATAGATACATACCTCCTTTATACTCCCTCTTGTCCTTTTTTTACAACGCATTGCACACAACTCACTCTTAATAAAATGTGTTTTATTTAATATTTTTTAATTATTTTTTTTAAATAAATGTATTTTTAAAGCCTTTCATTCAAAAAAAGAATTTTAAAAAAATATTAACTAGAACCCTTTTTATTTAGATATTGAGTTACGTGCAATGACCTATAAAAAGGACCAGAAAAAGTATAACATACAAGCTTATAACACCATCTCCAACTCATTACATTATTTTGGTATGATTTTTACGGAAGTTACACTATTTCTAAAATCCTTTCCAACCCATTGACACTAAAATTTACACCAAATGAAATTTTTGTTTTATTATAAAAGTTATTTTATAACTAAAAGACAAAAATAATAAAGTTGTTAGACATAGAATGAACAAAAATAATAAAATTGTGGGACATAAAATTAAGAAATTTGTTTTAGTTAAAAGAAATGAAAGGGTAATGTTGGGATTTAGAAAATCTCTAAAAATTTGGTGTAATTTATGGTGTTGCACCAAAATTGTGTAACTTTTAGAGTTTGGTTGGAGAAGAATTTTACACTAAAATGGTGTAAAAGTACAAATTTAGAGTTGGAAGATGGTCTAGCATGGCACGAATAACTAATATTTAAATAAATTATTTTTTTATTAATATTTAATATAAAATTTTATAATATTAAGAATTTATGTTAATATTACATGTTCTCTTATTTTATATAAATCTATTCAATGTAATATAGATATGTTATAATTTGGACCCGTGTTATAATTAGGGATCATATTATAATAAATAAAATTATATATAATACATGTATATTTTTTGGCCTGTGACCGAGTACCATATCGACAGACCAAAATTTTTAATTTTTCGGTTATAATAATATACAAGTTTATAACTCGTGCGAGCACGGGATCACTAATATTTAAATAAATTAATTTTTTATTTATATTTTTATTGATATTTAATATATAATTTTATAATATTAAGAATTTATGTTAATATTAAATGTTATCTTTTTATATATAAATTTATTCTATTTAATATAAATATGTTATAATATGGATCCGTGTTAAAAATAAAATTTTAATTAATATAGATATGTATATAGTTAGAGCTCGTATTATAACAAGTAAAGTTATATAATTTGAACTCATGTTATAAATATATAATTGGGTCTAAAAAGTAAAATTTTAGTTAATATAAATATCTATATAGTTAGGGCTCATATTATAATAAGTAAAATTATATATAATATATGTATATTTTTTAGGCACGTGACCCGATGACCAACTGACCGACCAACCACCTAGAGTTTTTAATATTTCTGCTATAATAATATAATATAGAATAGTTATAGATATATTTAGGCGTGTGTTTTTGTTTTACATATTTCGTTTAATTAACACAAACTTGTACAATTATTTTATTTTTTTGGTCAAATTGCATGGATTATTATTTTATTTTTTTGGCCAAATTGCATGGATTCTTTTTATTTCTTAATAACTTCTGTTAAAAGATAATTAAGTATAAAAATGAACATATGTAAAATATTGATTTCGTAGTTTATTTTTATATAATTTTACATTTTTTTATATTATGAATATAAAAATAATTTATATTTAGTTAGTTAAATTATATTTTAGTTAAGAATTCAAGATCAATACTAATATATATATATATATATATATATATATATATATATATATATATATATATAAAGATGAAGATAATACATAGAATCATGAATTACATTCTGTTGAATGCTTTGAACAATAATAGAAATAATTGAACAATAAAAGTAAGAGTATACCGAATGCGGGAGTCGAGAGTTAATCGGTCAACACACAAACAACAATCAATTTAATATTAACATGATTTTTAATTGATGAAAAAGCTAATAAATTATTGTTACTCTAACATGATTATAGCATTAAAAATTTGAAAATAGTTACAAACACCGATCGATATAAACCACTATCATATTAGTTTAACGTGTTATTTTTATGCATAACTTACCTGAAACAATTAAAATAAGAAGATATTTGAGTTCTTATGTCCTCATATAATTGAAGACTTAAAACACATGTTAATAACATCATTATACTCTCATATATGTTGTTTTAAAACTATGTGTTCTAATTTTCACATAATTTTATTGATATTTATTTAAATGTTATAAAATACTTTATCTACATTGATGCTGTTAGTGTTATATATTTGTATTTTAAAATTATTATTTGATTTAGAATTATAAATACTTTATTTTTCATATAGCAGATTCAGTTCCTATTTCGACCAGAAGCAACGAATAGTCGCGATTGTGTTTGACTAATTTATGGAATATAATATATTATAATTATTAATTTATTATATTTTTAAATTTTAAAATATATTATGAAACCGTTATGAAGTGCGACTTATTAAACTATAATTAAATATTCAAATAATATGATAAGGACATATCTCTATCCCACTTTTGTTCTACGTCTCAATTTTAATTTTCATTTCGAAATTTGTTAAAAAAGAAGCACTATTTTATCTTATAAGTTATACTAAAAAATAGAATTGAATGAAACTATAAATTATATATTTTTAAAACTTTATTTTGAAGCATTAATTGATAAAGTAATAGTTTAATATATTTTTACTGTTCAACCACCAGAACAAAAATAATACTCATTCCGCACGTACTTTAACGTGCATAAAAAATATAATTCAATAAATTATTTTTCAAATTTTTTAAATAAAAAAATTTTTAAAAATAATTTATCAAACTATATTTTTCATACACTTTAAAATATGAGTAAAAAGTCAAAGAAATAATTAATTAGGCACGCAGCGAGTATGTATACAAATAATTTTGATAAAATAATAAAACTGACTTTATCCGTACAGGAGCAGTTGGAAATTCGAATTTAGGCACTTGAAATATGAAAAGCAGGAATGCAGGACAGAGAAATGCACAGTCCTCACTCCTCATTTCACATGTCTCCCCGCCTGCACATATAATAATAATAATAATAATACGTCGTGAATTGGCGCCTCTCATTACCAAATTTCAACATTCTCACCAGTAGCTTCCAAAGCGCCGATCGGAGCTCTTGACATGTTTGTTTCTCGCTTTCTGGTACATCGTCGATAACGAGTCGTTCCTCTATATCTCTTTATCAAATTAAATTATACCCTCTCCCTCGTTTCATTTTATATTTTTCAATTCCGATCTGTTTTTCACTTTCGAGTTTAACTTTGAATTATGGACATCACTGCCTCCTCACGCTACTTTTCGCTATGTTTATACTTACTTACATCGTTGTAGTGTGTGTGTGTCTCTGTGTATTTTATTTAGGGTTTTTCGACCAGGTTTGTTGATTTTGAGAGTGTGTGTGTGTGTCATGTGTGTGTTTGTTTATATCTAGGGGTAGGATTGTCGATTTTGAAATGCTTCTCGTTGTTGGGATCTGCTGGTTGACCCGTGTTTGAGTATCATATTATAGCGATCTGCCTTTATATTCATCTGTATCCAACTTGGATTCTGCTAATTGAGATGCCTAACCGCTTACGTAGCTATATACGCCAGTTTTTAGCACCTGAAACTGCAGTTTCTAGTTTTTACACGTGTTGTTTCATCGCATACCTTTGCTGCAGCAATTTACGATTGTTTATTTTTCAACTTCATAAACCTATTAACGACTACTTAACTGTTATATTGTGTTATTAATTGATTTGGTTTGTGTATATGTTGCGGTATGTGCTAATTTATACTTGTTTCTAGTTCTTTAATTGTTTTGAGTTATAAATTTGTTGCGGTATGTGCTAATTTATTGTTATTTCACGTTTTTATATGTTTTGATTTGTTGCAGTATGTGCTAATTTTTCCAACACCAAGTTTTATGAACAAATCCTGATCGTAAATACCAGGATAAGATGAGTCAGTGCCGGAGTTCTGGGAGCATTTACCATCCAAGCAGTCAACCCAAGAAGATCTCTATTGGAATTGTGGTTGATCAATCTACGAAAGCAAAGCCCAGTGGCGTACGAGAAGATGCTGCTGCTACTGCTGTTCCAATCACACGAAATCTAGGTTCCAGCAAAGTGGATACCAGGGAAGATATTCACAAGCATGAAAAGGTCAAAGATCCGAGTAAAAAACAACAAACTGACGTTGCAGTGCAGGAGACTTCCCCCTGGGTTAGCACTAGATCCTTCCAGCAAAATTCACTATCTTCGCAGGGAGTTTGTGATGCACAACAGGCTCTGAGCACTTTGTTTAATCAAAGTCAGAGATCTAAAGGTGGACTGCAGACTGATGATGGATTGCAGAAGAAGTTCAGCATTGGTATTTGTGCAAGGAAGGTACAGGGAGACAGTAGCTCTAACAAGGTTGAAGAAGTTCCATTTGCAACTGCACAAGAGTTAAAAGTTCTGGATAAAGAAGTGGTGCAAGAGAAAGCTGAAAATACAGAAAACAAGGGTAATGATGATTTACGAACGAAAATCTGGGAAGTCCTGGGAAATGTGCCAACACCAACCAAGCAAAATTCCAACTCCCAGACTCTGAAGACTTGTACTGATAATCCAGAACCAGAATGGAACAACGATAAAAAGAAAAGTTCTACTGTGAAGCCCAGACAGAATTCTGATACAATAAAAAGTGAATCTGACAATCCGAATCATACCATGAAGAGACCAGTAACACGCTCTTTAACTCGGAAGAGACCTACTAACGTCCAGAAACGCAAAGCTAAAAATGCACCGTCATCCAGTGATAAACATAAGAAGCCAGAAAAAACCATATTCTCTTTTGAAGAAGGACGTTCCAGGAAAGTCAATTCTTCTACTATTGGTGGTTCTTCTCTTTCCATGAGTCAAAAGTATAAGAGTTCCAGAATTGAGCCACACAAATTGCATTTTTTGAAAAGCAACAATGCAGATGAGACTCGTCAAGTCACTGATGGTAGCAAGACGCAAAATCATATTGGGAGTTCATCTGGATTGAAAAATGGTATCAGTGGATTTTGTGGTGACTCTTCGAAGGGAAACAGAAATGCTTACCAATACCCAACTATGGAGAAGGATAATAATCTGGGTGATAATTATGAATCTATATTTCCAAAAAATGTGGACGAAGAAGATGTGGTCGATCCATCCCTAAAGAACATCATAGACCCGCAGTTTGATTTCAACACTCGTGCGCTAGGAATGAATCCCCCAACAGAAACCCAATATTGTGGCTCCTCGCCAAAAAATAACCAGGGAAAACAGAAGGATGTTCATAGTCCCATGCAAGGACTCCAGGGGGTACTCAACATGGAAAACACCTGTAGCTTTAAGAGTTTCTTTGCTTCAACACTGGACAGTGACAAAAAGAACAAAGAAACAGAAAGATCTGTATCCTTAATAAATGCTGCTTTATAGTGAATCAATGACAAATCCTGCTCTTGGTCTGTTTTTACTCTCTATTTGTTTTGCTTTTCCTTGACTGAACCTATAGGATGATGTAGTGCATGAAGATTCTCCTGTTGAGAAGTCACTTCCCAGCCTAAAAGAAAACAATACAGTAAACAGCCCATCTACATCATCATCTGAAGAAGATGGATCCAAAAGCTCTGATAATGGTTCATCTACTGAAGGTTATATATATTAACACCCTCATACATGCCTAATGTTAAATGCTAACTTTGAATATGGTCTCTTTGTAAAATTTGGTTAATAAATAAAACATTGTAATTATCGTTTGGATATGGTTTAGTAAAGTTCCCACTAGTGGGTCGAATGCATGAGGACTCTGAATTATTAGGTGACATGTATGTAATATATAACAAGCCTAATAATTTGCTTTACTGTCAGCTGGATGCTATCATATTCAGCTATTTCTCCGTCTGTATACATACACTTCTTAATCTCAAGTGTGCTCGTCTTTCATTTGTATATAATTTGGTTCAATTCCACTAGTTGGTCAAATGCAAGAAGACTCTGAATTATTAGGTGATATGTATATAGCAAGCCTGATGGTTTGCTACAGTGTCAGCTGGATTGTGGCAATCATATTCAGCTGTTTCTCCCCTGTATATATATATTTCCCAGACTCATGCGCATTCATCTTTCTTCTGAATATAATGTTGATAATTTGAGCACGTAATTTGAACAATTGGTCATAAATTGTACCTGTCACTTGCCCTTAAGAGAGTTGGTAACCCTAGCGGTGATAACTTGTGTGTGTGGAGGGAAGGTTCCTTGTAAATAATTCGGCCTTTTTTGTCACTTTTTGAATAACTGTTTACCAGATCATACAGCAGTAATTAGTTGTTTTACTTTTAACAATCTTTAATGCATAATAATTATTAGCATACATCCATGTAAGATAATCATGTTTACTGGGATTGAGCTTTTACTCTTAGATATCTATAAATCAAAAATCAGTAAATTTGTATTTCTTGGCATAAAATTTTATTGTACCATTATTCAGTCAAAAGGCATTCTGTTGGCTTTAATGAATGGTCCAGCTGCAAGCATGCTGTAAAATGGGTTCGTAGGAGTCCAATTAGTTTAAAAATATTCGATGGATATGTGCAGGCCCCAGTGAATCCAAAACACCAGAAATTGTCACAGCTCAGGAACCAGAAATTTTATTCCGTCAAACTAAGAGGTGTCGTATCAGTGAGGGTGCTGATGCTATCATCTTCAGTCCCTCCTCAACCCCTCCACAGGGTATTAGTATTTTCTGACCTCTAATTGGTCTTTATATTTTCTGTTGTTTTGGGATTCTTTTCCACCCAATTGCTGTCATGTTCTTCTTTTATTTTGGTGAACTAATTGTACAGTGTGTAGAAAGTTCCCTGGGCTTCCCTCTGAACTGAATGAAGAGAATGGTCTTGCAAGGTATTTTTCCTTGTTAAATGAAGCAATAAGAATTCCATGGTGAATATCATATAAGCAGATTATCTCTACCATTTGTGATTTCTTTTACGTTTGACTTCTTTTCTCCAGAGCTGTATCTTTGTTTGCTATGGTTTTGGAAAGAGTAAAAAGCAAAATGAAGTCAGCAGCTAACAAAAGATCTGCTGAAATTTTGACGTCGGTTGCCATGGAAATGCAGTTACAGTTGCAGAATGCTGAATCGCAGATTCAAAAAGATGTGTATGTAGCCTAAATTGAAATGTTACAAGTGTAATGCCTTTAGATCTTAAATTCACCCTGAAAAGTGTTTCAGGGGGAAGCTGACTGGAGTTGGTAAAACAAAAAGGAAACGGCTAGAGACTAGTTTCCAAGGTGATTAATCTGTAAAATATGACAATTTTTTGAAATATTATGGGTTCATCTTGACTTTCAGTGACCACCTGAAGATGTTGCATAATATGTTTAGAGATAAGGCATACTTTTAAGTCTTGTGATTGTTTCAAGTTGCCTAAGTTCTGATCTATCTGCATGTATGCATATATCATATACTCACTCACATTTACAAGCTGTGTGTGTTGGGGGTGGGGGTAGAGAGTGAGGGTAAATTACAAGTTCTGACTAAATATATTGAGCTACCCAAAATCATTTGTTCAGAATGTTGATATGTGATTGTTAAATTATCTGTTTTCGAGTTTTTTGTTGTTTTTATGACAATCAGTATTAGAACTAATACTCCTAGTTTGTGAATAGCTATTGAGTATTGACCTATCACACCTTGGTTTTACTTCTGCACACTAACTGCTACAATAGTGCTCCGCTATTTTTACTCTCAAGCAATGCTGTATATCTTCCTCAAACCGAACAAATATAAATGCTCTAACATAGTATTGACTGTTCTAGTCGCATACTAAAATGCAAATGATTATTTCTAGAAGAATCAATTGAATGGAACTGAAGTTATCTATATTTTTCAATTTAGATTGCAAGTGGATTTCCTAGTCCCTTTTAATTAATAAGAATTCATGTAAATCTACTCGTTGCTTGCCATGTTTTGTCTATGTAGGGTCAGCAATTTTTCAATCAATTTTATATTATAATTAACATTGTGAAGTAATCTGTTACCTGATCCTAGATTTTGGTACATAGAGACATAGAGTAGCATGTGCTGTAACTAGACAGATTTGTTGACTGCAGAGTTTATATGAATTATCTATACTTCAACAATTATAATGCTTGGGTAGGGTAGTTAGCATAGACTATATAGCCATTTGGAATGAAACACACTCTTAGCATCCCCATTTATTCTTTTCTATTTCATGGAAATGTTGCTTCCGGGCTTTCATATGTGTGTTTGCGTGCATATCTTCTTATTGTCTCATAGCTTATGATTGGTGAATTTTTTTGCAGAGAAACAAGATAAACTCAAGGACATATATGAAAGGTTCAGAAATGAGGTAAATGCGCATCTTCAGGATTGCAAAAGTACTCTTGAAGGGCTGGATTTACAGCAGACAGAGTTTAAAGACATCATTGAGGAACAAAGTATGGCATCCTCTTTAATTATGATATTCCAAAATAGATTATAGTATTCTCTTTGATTGAATAGTATTATCTTGTAACTTGCATTAGCTTTACAATGGTGCCTGGCTGTTAACTTGTTCAAGCAGAGGTACAAGTTATATTTTTGCTTCTCTTTTCTAGAGTATTTTTCTCCAAGTTTAGACAAAAAGCGCCGGATTTCTAAATTCTCATAGGGCCCCGCCGGAATTCCTTCTAAAGGCTGTTGAATAATTTTTATTGATTCTATCATTTCGCTGATTCGTACTTACAAATTTAATTTTATCAGTTTTCTGTATTGTCTTTTCTTGTGTTTGAATATAGTTTACCAACTAATTTTATATTTTACATCCTACCCTTGAAATTAAGTAATGAAAAATAAGCAGTAACTAAAAATGTACACCACAGTTGATGCCCGTGCTATAAATATATTCATGTCGTTCACTTTTTCATTTTTTCTAAGATACATGTGAATAGGTAAGTCTATGTTTGATTAAAGTTGTGGATTATGTAGCTCTTCTCAGCAAGGCTTATTAGCGTCTATGTTAAATGATAATTATAATGCTTGATGTCGTTAGATTCAAAAGGGCTAAGCTAACAATCGGGCCAATCTTCTTCCATCGCAAGATAGATGTTATGTGCTAAGTTATTTTTCCATGCACTCTACAGTGGTATTAGGCAGCTTTGCTTTACATGACTGAAAGTTCATATTGATTAGACAGCATAGTGGATATTGATTCTCCAAAGTATTACCTTATAATTGTTTCATAGATAGATTTCATTATGAACTTCATGTTTTCTGTATTGTCAGATGTATCACATGGTAAACTTCTGTTGCAAGCGGAAGAAGCAATTAATACCCGACTCAGTGATGCTCAAAGAAGAATAAAAACCGTTCAAAAGGTGACTTCTCTTACAATCGGAACAAGTGTGAGTGGAACAATGTTGCATGCCTTAGTTTTTTATTGTTTAGTTGAGTTTTTATCCTTGGGGTAAGGTCAATCACAAGAAATGTAAGTACTCATTGATTATTCACATGAATTACATGAGACTGAAACTGTCTTAAACTCTGCTAAATTCTCTGATTCCCTCATTGTTCATGACTATTATACTTCATTAATTATCTTGTAAGTTCGACTTGACATAATTGCCACTGGTCCATGTGTTGCAGACGGCAAGGCAAAAGATGCTTCAACTGAAATATGTGATAGCAGAATGTCTCAAAGAGGACGCCCTCTACTAACGTGAAGCCCACCGGTTTTGAGCAAGATGGAGATGTTGCCAAAAGATAGTGAAGAGCCCTGAATATAATAATTAACTCTAAGAGATATCATATTGTTTTACACTTTTAGTAATAGCTTTATACTCGGTTCATGTATTAGTGAGTGTTTATTTGTCGGTAGCTATCATGTCTTGAAGTGCAGATATACAAAAGAATTGGTTGTCACAAAAGGATGGCTCCTTTCTTGAAATTATTTAGTTCTGACTTCGTAGATATTCTGTATGTAGTAAACATCTGTAAATTGAACAATTCAGTAGGTTTGGTAATATACCTCTTATAATGTTTTTGTTTTAAGGGTCCATTTATATTACCCTTGAGAAGGGGGCTAATATTTCAGTTTATATAATAGAAGGTGCATCTAGAAAGTAGAAAATAATAGAAACTAGCAAACACTATAATCCTGTTTTACATACTCCCTCCGTCCCATTTTTGTCTCACCTGATTGTTAACATTTTTGAGAGAGTGTTCGGCACAAATTTTAAGGTGTATATAAAATATAGTTACATAACTTATTTTTACAATTTTCTGTTTTTGAATAAAAATTGAATGTTTAAATTTGTATTCAGAAAAAAATTAGAAATAAGTTATGAAACTATAATTTATATACACATTAAAATGTGTGCCGAACACTCTCTGAGAAATGTTAACAATCTAAAAGGAGAGAGGGCGTATATATCTTGAACTGTTAAAGAATGCATTATGTTACATATGGCAGCTCAAAGCAATGCCATTCTACAAATCTGTTAATGGAATCAATTTATGCATCACTTCCTTCTTCTGAAGGGCTTTCATACAAATGAGACCATAATCAAAGTTTCACTGCAAAACTTAATCCTCACCATAAATGCTGAGAAGGCTCGTGGGCTTAACATGGAACTTTTTTGCCAGTGCTCATTGCCTTTTGAGTTCTCTGGTATGTTGTAACAGTAATAATTCAGAGGGAACAATAAATAAGCCTAGCCAGATTTGTACTAAATTATACCAACGACAGGATTCACCATATCACAAATGCTATACTGTAAGAGTGAGTCGCCTGCTTAAACTCTCAGCCATCCATGACCATAATTATTTTAGGAGAGTAGGTTAGATTCTGATATATACTCTTCCTTTTTCATCTCCAGCAACAAATTCTCCAACAGTGGGCTGATATTTTCAAATTCTGTATGATCTGTGTGCCTAGCTTTGAACACGTGAATTTGGCGATCAACCTGAATCCAACTGTGCCCTGGTTTCTTTGTCAGTCCGTTCTCTTTTAGCATAATCCTGACCTTTGATGCATCGTCCCATCTCTCAGCAGATGCATACAAGTTTGACATAAGAATGTGACAGCAGGAATCTCTCAACCCTGTTTGCAGAATATGCTTCCCGACTTCTTCAGCTAGCTTTAACTTGTTATGAAGTCTACATGCGCTTAATAAGCCAAACCAAATGTCATTTTCTGGTTCTATTGGCATCTTACTGATGAAATTACAAGCCTCTTCAATATGACCTGCTCTACCTAGAAGGTCCACCATGCACGCATAGTGTTCCATATCTGGTTGCATACCATGATTGTTGATCATGGAATTAAATAGAGACCAACCTTTATCAACCAGACCTGCATGACTGCATGTTGATAAAAGAGCAATAAAGGTGAGTTTAGTAGGCTTTACTCTTGCAGCCTTCATTTGGTCAAAAAATGAGAATGCCTTCTCTGCATATCCATGAATCCCATAAGAAGAGATGATTGTGTTATATGTGACAACATTCTTCTCCATCATGCAGTTGAAGAGGTTGACTCCTAGTTGTAAGAACCCACATTTGCAGTACATATCAATGAGAGAATTTCCAACAGAGATGACATTTAACAATGAGCTTCTAATTGCATGACCATGAACTTCCTTCCCCTGTTTAAGAGCTCCCAGTTTGGTACATATAGGAAGGATGCTCATCAAGGTTATGGAATTTGGTTTTAGCATAGAGTCCCAGATTCCTCGAAACACACTAAAAGCTGAATCAAACTGATCATTGCCAGTATGCCCGGCAATCATCGAGTTCCATAACATAATATCTCTATGTGATGTGATTTCAAAAACATGTTTCGCTTCTCTGCTTGAGCCACAGTTAGAATACATATCAATCAATGCACTGCCAACAACATTATCTTCAAACCCTTGTTTCAAAATATAGTTGTGCATCTCTTTTCCCTGCTTCAACAATCCGAGCTTGCCAAATCCAGGAAGAACACTCGCTACGATGACTGCACTAGTCCTTAAACCCGACACTGTCATCTCCCTATACAAATCCACACTCTTTTGGCATTCACAGTTTTGCGAATAACCAGTAATCAGTGTGCCCCAAGAAACTGCATCCTTATGCACCATGTTGCAGAACACAGATTGACCTTCAAGGGTATCTCCACATTTACAATACATATCTATAAGTGCATTCGAAACAAACAAATCACTCTCAAATCCGCAATTAATCGCACACCCATGTAATGCCATTCCAAGTTCCTTATTTCTACTAGATTCCAATCTACTACAAGCAGGAAGGACAGCTGCCACACTCACAGAATCAGGCCTAAACCCCTCAAATCTCATTCTTTTAAACAAACACATTGCCTGGAAGTACTCTCTATTACGCAGAGTCCCACATATAATGACAGTCCACGCGGCTAAATCTCTGTAGGGCATTTCTTCAAATATCATTGTTGCATCATTAAAGCTACCACATTTAGCAAACATATCAATCAGGGCACATTGTACATGTATACTAGGAGTGAAATTATAATAATCTTGGTTAATTTGTATTAAAGTTTGAATCTTTTTGCCTTCTTCAAGGTCATACAATGCAGAACAAGCCTTAAGAACTAATGGGTATGTGTAATTATCTGGAACCACTAAATCTTGATTTAACATTAAGTGAAAAAAATCAATAGCTTGATGAAACATACCCAAATCAACAAAGTTTCTAAGGATTGAATTCCAAGAAACAATCTTAATTTTCTGGTGGGTTGGGAGTTGGTTAAAAACAAGAAAAGCATCCTTAAAGTTTCCAAATTTGGCATAAAAATTAACAAGGTGGGACCCAAACAATGGCACTCTGTCATGATCATAATGTGTTTGATGAAATAAACCAGAGACAAGATAAAAAGAATGGAGTGTTTTGGTTTCAAAAAGACTGGATGGGGTTGAGTTTACAAGTGAGATGAGTTTGGTTTGACAGGAGAATTGAGAACAGGTAGTAGTGGAAAAATGGGGATTTGGAAAGAGAGGTGAAGAGTTTATATTAAAGGTGAACAAAAAATGTGAAATTTTGTGTTTAGTTTTGGAGAGCATTTTATTATGTATGGGAAAATAAACAATTGGTACACATTTTTTTTAGATATACAGCGTGTTAAACGATACGGGGGAATCTCCGAATATCAGCCTCCCGAAACTTATTAACTATATTATTATGATTTATTTTATTTCAAAATTTCAACAATTAATTAAAATTTTAATAATATAATCTAAATATAAAATCGCTCAATATAAATAAGATTATAAATCTAATGAAATTATTATATAATTATTAAAATAAAAAATTATAAAATTTTTATTATTACAAAATGTGTAGTGTAACCACCAAATGATATTGGAGATTTGTAGCTCGTGTCATACACAGACTCAGAGGATGAAACGAGATCACAAAGATACTGCTGTGCTGTACATTATATAGTACAGTAAAGTTTTGATATGTCAACTACTCCAGGAGCATTGCCTGGGAACGGGATCATGTCATGTATGTAATAGTATAGGTGGCCAATAATAACATTAGCAGTTGACAGACAAAATCCCACTCGTATTGTCAAATTCTACTTTTGTTCTGTTTCAACTGCCAAATCAATTTACTTTACTAGAAGATATTTTGCACTTAAAAAAGTGCATTGGGTCAGTGAATGATGAAACATCTGACATTTACTATGAATTTCAGTATTTCACCACTTTGCTGTTGGTTTTATCATGTACTTGCGAATTGTGATTGTGTGTATCTCTTTGTACTGCACCGTCGACTTGTATATATAAGAAAATTTATATATGAAAGAAATTATAGAGCAGCATATAGCCATATACATAAGAATCAAGTGAATGAAATATTTTTAGCAAGATGGTGACCATACTTGTGCATGCAGCCTGGTCTTTGACAAACTGAAACATATATATATATATATATATATATATATATATATATATATATATATATATATATATATATATATGGTGCATTATAAATTTGAAACAAATGGCGTTCTATACTTCTGTATAAATCATTAATCATTGGTGCTCTTCGAAATGTCATCATTATTATTAGCCATAAATGATAGAGTAGAACGTAGTACATTTTTGTATTCTGTACAGTATTAGTTTGTACTTTGTACGAGTAGTTCTGTTTGCAAGTTTCTGCGGTTTTCGAAATTAACTTTAACTTTTGAGTTTTCACTTTTTATTGCACCATTACCTTATTAGCAAGGTTGACACTTGACATATCAAATCTGAGACTGAAGATCACTGCAACTTCACATCATTTATTTGTTTGCAATTGGCTGCCCCATCGGCCCCTCTCCTCTATTATTGGAATCATCATTGGCATAACTGTTGATATATACTTGATAGATAAACTTCTGGTGGCCATCAATTAGGGTGGCCTTTTTGCATATATTTTATAATTAGCTTCTAAAGATTTTAAAAATATTTTTTATTTAACACTTCCCCACAAACTTCAAGTTTTTAGATTGATATCCTGAGCAAAATATATACTTCAAAATTCAAATGCAACAAATTATTATCTATGTATATGACTTGTAAAGAAGTTTATGAACACTTTTTATTTTATACAAATAATCATATATTTTGTTTAAAATATATATGTTCTGTAATTATAAACATAATTATGAGAAAATTTTATGCATTTAAAAAAATATTTACAAAACACAAGTTATATATTTTCTGGGAACTAGGTCTAATTTGACCCAGCCTTATCTTACACATCTAAGGGCTTGATCTTGCAAGATGAGCATATAGATAAAAGAAAGTTAATGGTAGAAATTAACAAGCTAGCATGTGTTCAAATTGTCAAAAATGATGTTTATGATGCAGGTGAGTGTTTCTATGTCATCAAAACTTGCCGTAATATCATTGTCAATTAATGCTCGATCTTATTTCATTGTTAAACATAGGGAAATAAAATTTAGACAGAATTTGATTAAATTCGAAACATATTGTAGATTTACGCCGAATTTCCAAGTATAAAATCTCATGAAATCCAACACTAATTCTTGTAATTAATTAAATTAAGAAAGAGAAATCACTGGATTGGCTCTTCAAATATAAGAGTATAGTGAATAGATGACACATGTCATGTCACACAGTAGCCAGTGTTCCTCGTTGGCATTCTGCTATGTTCAATTGTTCATCGTCATCAAATAATTGAAGCTAGACGTATACATCAAGGGCGGTACAAGAACAACAGAGTCGAGTCGAGCTAAGCTTTGTATTAAACGAGTCCAGCTTAACTTTTTTTTCTAACGAGCCGAGCTTTCTTATCATACAAAAAATGTGTTCGAGCTCGTTAACAAATCGAGCCGCACTCGAGCTCTTATCGAACAGAGCAGAGCCGAGCTCTTAACGAGCTACTCGCGAACAATTAAGTTTTATATGAAAAAAAGGTTCAAAGCCATTTAACCCAACTAATTATCGATTTTTGACTCAACTTAATATTAAATTTTAATCTATTATCCTAAATAATTCACATATTAAATATTTGAATTGTAATTTTAAATTTAAAATGCTAAAAATATTATAAAAATATTCAGAATATATTCTATTTTTTCGAGCTTTAACGAGCCGAACGAGCTCGAGTTTGGCTCAAGCTCATTTTCTTAACGAACACATTTTTGTATTCGAGCTCGACTTCAAGTTCGAGTTTTTAACGAGCCCTTAACGAGCCGAGCTTGAGCTTGTTGGCGAACAACCCTAATACATCCATCTATTCACACCATGCTCCATTACTATATATAACATACATACTACATTATATATTCCAGGTGAATCGATCAGTAACCACAACCAACTGTTATCTACGTATATTCAAAACACATCAAAGAGCCAAAAATATATTAAAAAACAATTCTCGTTTTAGAGATTTCACATCCACCTATCACATTAAACACATTTAGCTAGAAAGACCCTTCAAAATCCCTCTCTCTTGATCATAATAATTTCTACCAAATACTTAACTGATTTGCATTTAATTTCAATCTCAGCTAGTCTTTTCCAGTTAAATAAATATTGTTTTTGGTTTTTTATTAATTTCAAGAAATTAAATCCAAGAAAATGGCTACTTGGGAAGACTATCAGATATTGGATGATCAATATGAAGATCATAAGGAATCTCAGTCTCAAACTCATAGCCTCTCAAGGCTAGCTACTTGCACCAGCAGTTCAACTCTAGATTACGAAAATTTCGATAATATCGATGATGATGATGATGATAATCATGGCACTCTTAGTACCATGTTGTCAAGATTATCTATTGAGAGCTATGATGTTGGTGGTGATGCTGATCAAGAATTTTCTGATGGAGTCTATGGTCCTGAGTGCCAAGGAAACAAATTAAGGGGCTGTTTGTTTTTGAATTCTGATGATGATAAGGAGCCACCAACAGCTTGGTACTCTCTGCCAGCCACACCACTGCATGGACAAAGGTGCCTAGCTGATGATCTATCTAAACAGTACTTAAGTGACAACAATTGTGGGAAATTAAGTAGAAGGAAAAAGAGGGTGTCGAGGAGGAAGAAATGGGAAGAAAGAAAAACAAGTAAAAGTGAGATGAATGATGATGAAAATTTAGTTGAAATGAAGAACTTGAGTTTGTTAAGTAACAATAGTTTTAATGGTGAGAGTGAAGGAGGATTGAGGGTAATAACAATGCCTAAAGGAGGAAAGAGAGCATTGTGTATGGATATGGAAGAAGTCAAGGCATGTAGAGATCTGGGTTTTGAGTTAGAACACCAGCAAATGTTTGACACCACCGCGACTTCAAGCAGGCTAACTCTATCAGCATCCACTCTTGACACCAACACCAATAGCAGTGGCGGTAGTTCTCCCATATCCAATTGGCGCATTTCTAGTCCAGGTACATACATGTGGTATATCTTGATTTATGTTAAAAAATTGCTTTGTTTTCATGATTCTCGTCTAACATGTATCGCGGCAATGCGATGGAACAGGGGATGCTCCAAAGGATGTGAAAGCACGGTTGAAAGTATGGGCACAAGCTGTGGCACTTGCTTCTAGTTCTTCATGGAGGCACCTAACCAGCTAAATGCTAATAGTACTTGATATCGCTTATTATTTTCTCGATTTATTTCTATATTTCTACTTAAATTCCTTCCGTATTTTTTAAAATGTGCATAGTAGTGGCAACTAGTGCTCTCTTTCCAACTACATTATTAGGAATTGAGGATGGTTGTGGAAAATAATGTATTAATGAGTTAAAGGTGCTCTTGTAGTTTACTAGCGGTTTGTTTTTGTCATTTTCTTCGTTTTTGCTTACTCTCCGTGTAGCTTACCTTTAGCATATGTCCCTGTAAATACAAATTCTACAACTTTAGTCAATAGGATTTGGAAGCTGCTCCTCAGCTGCTGAGGGCGTCTACAGATTTGGTGGCAAGCCACTGTTTCTTACTGTAATAACAACTGCCCACATACAAATTTACAGTTTACACAACTACGAATTATCACAGAAAATTCTCACCATGTTCACATGTTGGTTAAGGCTCTAAACATAACGCGTCCAACTATTCATTATAGATGTCTTGTAAGTTTCAAAACAGAGGAAAATCAAATCTTAATAAAGTTCGGGAAGTATCCTACAGAGACAGCAATTTTAGTATTCAATGGAAGTAATGACAGCATGTATATCCTATATGAAGTATCATTTATTTAATCAGGACCTCCTCAGATTTCCTTAGATAGGAGAAAAATATTAATTGCTCCTATCCTCATCAGTCAATTTATGTGGTTTAACTACTATTACAAAGAAATAAATGTGATGTGATGGCAGGATTCACTGCTACCAATTCCAGCCTTTTCGATATTTTTAGCCTCAACCAACTATAAACCGTCCAGATGGTGTAGCTAACAACTCAACTCACTCCACCATATCTGCATTTTCACAAGATGCTAGCTTGATTGCATCTAACAGAAAGACCTGCAGCCTGAACCTAATTACCAAGCAATTAAATGAAGTATTTGGTGCCAAACTGGAACCCATATATATGGGTGGAAAAATGATCCAAATTAATGACATATATCACTCAACTCAGCTATCATTCGAGATTTCACTGTCACCAAACTTGTAACTTTCATACACTTCAAGAAGCACATCCCTGCATGGTACAACAGCTCCAAGCTTGATACAGGCAAGGAAAGCACCAGAAAGTTTTCGGTGGAGGCTGTAAGCTTCATCAGGAGGGGGTGTCAACCTATGCCTCAGCATTGTTGCCCCAAGGTTTGTAATGCTTTTTGTAATATTGGTAGAGCGGAAATCATACCCACCGGGCTTTGAGAATGGCAATCCAATAATAAATCCAGCTTGAACGTGTGCCTCTAACATTACGTCCGATTCCATTCCTGTGAGAAACCCAAGCCTTTGAGACATCTCAATCACAGCTTCTCTGTCATTATTCGCACATGCTACAACCTGCCCAGACAATGCATGGAAGTTTTCAGATTATACAGCATGGAGAAAAGAGTTTTAAAGGAGTACCGGGTTTTCTCCAGAGAATGATATCATTACTTATTTTGCTACCTTATGCACCAAAATTACATTCATCTTAGAAACTAATCCTTCAAGTTTTATGAAAATAGAGTTATAGTAAGAGCAAATGATAGGAGCATTTTAGTTTCAACTTTCAAGCGTCTCCTTATTAGGAATTCTTAAAACTGACGAAATAGAAATAGGCAATGAGACATACATTATCAAGCATATCTTAGAGAAAAGGTAACGTAAGTTCCTGTTGGCCATATCACTTTACTGACCAATCAGCTACAAGGAAGCAGATGAAGGTTATTTAAGAAGCCATAACAGTTCTAACCTAATAATCAGAAATATATTTGCAATACAGCACTAATATCTCTTACTTATGATATTTATATTCTCGTAAATGTTTACGGCAAATTAAAACTACAAATATTGGGTATATATATATATATTATGATTTTATGTTAGACATATTTTAGAGACATTATTTTGTTCTTTTTGTAATTCAGGTGTGTTTTTTAGTATTTTCTGAATTTGGATCGGATGACAAATGTATTTGTTGTTTGGAGTACGACGGTGTTCTCTTCTCGGACATTAAGACCTTATTGTCTAAATTTCCGGGGACATTTTCATGTTCTTTGGTTAGATGATAAGCTTATTGAATGAAAGAAACTCCTTCCATGGATATTGTATCTTGATACAATTTATGTACAAGTAAGTATATTCTGTCAACAACAACCAAAAAAAAATCTGCATTTTGTTAAATGGAAACATGGTGTATGGTGGCTTGATGTTCCCCATTTAATGAATCTTAATACTAATAATAATATGTGAGAATCAATTCAAAGCAATTGCAATCAAAGAAAACTGTGAATATTATGCCTACTCCTAATCCATGAGAACCATATACTGCATACTAGTATTCCATGTACTAGAGGGGAAAACTTAGAAGATTTAATGATCTTAAAAAGGAAAAAGTATATATACCATTCTCAAATAATCATCCACAAAACGTTTTGGGTAATCCCGAGCTGCACCAAAATCAATGAGATTAATTACTCTTGCATTCTCATCATATAAGAAATTACCCCAATTAGGATCCGTCTGCATTAGATTAAGCAAAAAGACAATATCAGAACTGAAGTACTAAACAGTAGTAGAAATCTAGAACGACAAGATCATAAAATAATAGTAATTCAAAAAACAAATGAGAGAGATGAAAATAGATGTACAACACATGTCAGCTTACTTGTGATAGCTACTGAAGCAGGTAACATGAAATATTGTACTACAACCGGTACTTCTCGTGAACAATACAGAAACATACAACACTGCCTACACACGAATTAGATTTCGAGATCGATCAGTCTCGATGCTGGACTGGGCCAGCGAACCTTTTCCAAGCAAGGATTTTCTTTCGGAAAGCTGCTTCTACTTTCCACCTTTCTCTTACGATTCTGGGGAAAGATGCAGTTGCTAGTCACCAGCTTTATTGAAGGAGGGTAATCCAACTTCCATTAAAGCAGCCTCCACTAACAAGGCGTCAAGGCCCAAAACTAACTGCGATATTAGTGGCTTTGGAGGAGAGCCAAGGAGAGGTCCCATCACATAAATTCCCCCGTCGGATGTCCAACAAAGGAATCTCATAATTTTTTGTTCTTGGTAAAGGATTTCATTCAGCTATATTAAGTAGTTACCAAATGACCCCCAAGTGGTTAGAGACTCAGAGCAGTCCGTTGTATACAGTGTTATACTAAATAAATGTAGTGAGAGGTAATGAGGATAAGGTCAACTCAGATTCACTATTTACTTATTTCCCTGCATCTAGATTCCACGTAGGAATGTAGACCATACTATTACATGGTTGACATGGCAGTGTTGAATTTTAAACGATTTGAAGGAACTAGATACATAAGGCAGTCGTGAAGTCCCTATCCTGTAGACAATTATTCTAAATAAAATGTAGTATTTTTGCAGTATCAGACAGATACAAAAGATAGGATATTATAGGTAACTTAACACTAAAGAAGAACATCAAGCAAGGAGGGGAAGGGGGAGAATTTAGTTTTTTTTTAAACAGAGGACATACCTGCATAAAACGGAAGACAAAGAGCTCCTTCAGAGTTAAATATAGCAACTTTCTTCCAACATAATTACGAGTCTCTTGATCCAGTAATGCCACCTTATCGATGGTAATTCCTGTAAAATAGAGGAAGTTTAGCCTCCTTAAGATGACAGATTAAAAAGAACAGCTTAGTGACAACAGAACTGGAGGCAAATGGGATAGCCTTTTTATTTGCCTTAATAGTAGGTTATTACTTCCAGTAAGTTTTTTTTAAGTAAATTTTTGTCTGTTTACGGCTCTATGCAATTTTAACTTAATGTCTTAACCAACTTGCAAGTAATATTTCGGAGGAAGTGCTTATTTTTAATTTGTTGATCAACTCGTAAAAATTACGGTTACCTTATCACAAGAAAATTCTGGTATGTTCTGTCAATTTATTTTCAACTTTTTCTATAAAGTATACTCCATTAATTGCAATATCTGAACAGATGACAACTTTTAATATAAGTAAGTTTAATTAACTAAGAACATTTTTAAGATACGCCAAACGGATTGGCCAAGGTGATGATAAAGCTTAATCGAACAATATAAGAACCAGGTCAAGTGAAGGAAGAGTAAAGGGACATGCTGAATTTAAATTGATATCTCAGAAAAAAGGAGAACTTGTATTATTTAATTTTCCATGCTTCGTTTTAGCTTTTTCCTTTCAAATAATTTTTAAGAGGTTTTTGTCATATCTACTTTGCTTTTTCTTTTTCACGCAGCATTTCCAAGATCCAAAAGAGCCCAATTTTATAAGGTTTTCTACCGAAGGAAGTAAGGAACCACGAATCTTTTTGCTAACACTATTCTACTGCTATAAAAAAACCTTCATACCTGAATTATATAAACCTTAATAGACTTCAACTCAAGCTAAAATGCTGAGACCATACAATAAACACTACCAATCATGGCATCATTAATTTATTAAAAACAACTAGGGGGTACAAAGAACATCAAATCAAAAAGAGAATCGCATTTATGGTTTACATCGGATTAAATAGACTAAAGGGAAACAAAACTTGAAGATCAAGTGAATTTAGATAATTTTATTTTACATGTTAATACTTCCATCAACATGCACAATATTCAAGGTCTTGAATTTGGATAAAATGCCAAGATCCAGCTTGCACATTATAAGACAATTAAAGGGGCACCATTACTGGCACAACTATTTTCATGCTACACAATCCCCATGAAAGTAAAATATAGATGAAAATAGTCAAGTGCAATTACCTGAGACAAGTTCTGTAGTTAAAACCCTTTTGCTCAGTATATCATCTACCACCATGGGAACATAAAAGCCTTCTGTGTTAGATAACAATTCACGAAATCTTTTCTGGTTATTTGCCTCCAATTCATAGTCACATTCGCGGGATAATTCTTCCTTTGCCACCTGCAAAGTTCTTTTAGCAGTATAATACTTTGAAAGAGGCAGTAATGAAATAGATACAAGTGAAATAATTTTTGTACAAGAGAGTTGAAAATTTCGAGCAACAAACTTACGATATTCTAACAGACCACCTATTTGACATAAATTATAGTGCAAAATGTATTCCACTAGAGGGAAACTAATGTAATTTCAAAGACATTATATTGCTTCTCCCTAAAAAACTTATTACAAATCCTTGAACATAGGTCTACCACGAGCTAAAACCAGTTCATATCATAAGACAGTTGACTATTTGAGATCATTTTGCAGTTTAAAAGAAACAGGATTTGATCAGCACAATCTCAGAATGCATAATGAATAAGACCAGCTAAACTTTGCAGCTACCATTGCGAAGCTCATACAGAAGGCACAAGGTAATAAAGACTTGCTCTACATACGTTTCATAATTTGGGTGTAAAATACAGGGGGGAAAGCAAAACTTTAAAGTCAAAGCTAATGATAAAAAACAATTGTAGAACCTATAAAAATGTACACAATTACATATCACTTACTATGATAGCTCTGTCAAGATACATTTTTTCTGGAAGGAGATTCGTGTAATCTAAAATCAATTTCACATTGTCAATGTCACTATCAATGCTATCTGCAACACCAGGATACTGGATTTTCATGGCAACGTCCAAACCATCCTTTGTGACTGCACGATGTACCTAAAGGATATTTTAATTAAGAATAGAAGTCAAAACAGTTAACACTTCACAGCAAAACTGATACAAGTGAAGACATGTGATAATGAAAAAAAGTAATGTGTTTTGACATATAAGTAACACTAGAAAACTGCGAAATGATGAGGAGATAAAAAAAATTAGTTACAATCTCATCTCCATTACCTGTCCTATACTTGCGGCAGCCAACGGTTCATAATCAAAGCTTGTCAACTTAGATGACCATTGAGGACCTAACTCAGCTTCCAACACCTGATTGAGCTGGCTCCTAGGCATCACATCTGCGCCCTGACGAACGATATCCAAAGCAGCCAGGATCTGCAGGGCATACAAGCTGTGACGATCATATCGGAAAAGTATCATAATGCTAAAGTGATAAAAGTGACTTCATTTAACCCTTACGCATTCCTCTAACAAACAAGTACAGTTATCAGGCCTCTCTAAATTTTCAAGACTTGCATATTACTAAGGTTTAACATTATTAAACATAACTACTAAATTCGTATTATCTAACCATATACAGTGAAAAACCTACATACCGGAGCAGGTACAAGAGATTCATCTTGGATACTCAACATCTGGCCCAACTTAAGTGCTGCTCCACGCATTCTGCATAATGCAAGGGCCAAACGTTCTGCATTTTTATCTGACAAGAATGGAGAAACTGCAGATTTCTGATCTTTCGAGATAGGCGTACCATAAACAAGTCTTCTGGTAGATTCCTGAACCGTTCCCCATGCTAGTCCAGCACCCAAACCAGCAAATCTTCAACATAACATCGAAAGAAAAATCTATAAGTCCCTATCACAAGATTAAAAGAATTCTAATGAAATTTAAAGAAACCTTTAAAGATTTGGTCGGTAGGGATAAATTTATGTCGTAATGGAATTAAATTAATTTGTACAGTTTTACAGCTAAATATTCATAATAGAAATTTACAACCCGAGAGTGTGAGTGTATCAATATGACATACGAAACCGAATAGCTTACAAGCACTGGCAAATATAAAACACGAAACCGAGTAGCTTACGAGCACTGGCAAATATAAAACACGAAACCGAGTAGCTTACAAGCACTGGAAAATATAAAACACGAAACCGAGATGAACTAACTCACCCTAGGGCTCTGGAGAAAGAAGTAGACGGTACTTTCCGTTCCCTCAGCTTCCTCTTCTTCACTACTGCAACCGGCTTAGCTGCCACATCAGCAACCGGCTTAGCTGCTGCCACATCAGCAACCGCATTGGAAGAAGCAACAGGCGCCACATAATCAACCTCTCCGCCTAATTGAGAAGCAACAACAGCATCGTCACTCGACGGCGCCACCGAATCGCCGGCATCTGAAACCGGCGGTGCTCCGGCGAAATAGACCACGCTAGGTTTAGAATCACAAGTGGAAGGAGAGTGAGGTGAGAATTGAACGAGATTGCCTTTAGTGAGACCGGTTATATCAGTGGCGGAGATCACGGCGGTTTTAATTAGGTTTTGAAAATCTCCGGCGCCGCCGTGCCTGGCGGCGATCTCTTTGCACACTAGTGTTACTCCGTTGATTAGTCTGTTTAGTTCATTCAACGTCATTGAAATACCTTAGAATACAAAATAAAATAAAATAAAAATAATCGAGTAAACAAATAAATTGATTGAGATTTTTAATTATGCAAAATTATAGTGGGCCTAACCAAAAAATTTCCCGAAAAGCAAGGTTGGGCCACAATGCTGTCGGCCCGTCCTTGCTAGTAGCTACGTGCGCCTTGTCTCTCTGTCAACAATTTTCTCTTTGAATTATTTTTTTCCTTAATATTATACTCTCAAATTAAATAACGGCTTGTTTAATATGTGTCTACTCGCACACGATAAAAGAGAATCTAGTACTCTTATTTTCATACATTTAGTCATAAAATAGGAGGTGTATATTTTTTTCATCAATTTACTTATATAATCCTATTTTTTAGGCACATTTTAAAAATAGGAGATGTATAATAATATTGTTATGAATATATCCTAATTTTATGGCCGAAAACCTTGAAAATGTAGTAAAAGATTGTTTCTGACATAGTGTATTAACACAAGATTATTTAGTTAACAAATTAGTACTGAGGGTCCAATGTCATTAATTAGCCCTGCGAGACCTGTGAAATTCAAAATTTATTTTTTAAGTACAGGAAAGTTTTCTAAGATTAACCTCCTGTCCTTTTCTCATTAAATAAATATCTTTATAACTTTTATTCGATTAAATAAAAATATTATTAATTTTTTATCAAAAATAATTATTAAATACTTTTTGACTCGTGATGATAATATTAATTATTTTATTTTTATTAAGAGAAAAAGGAACTTAAGATACATTTTAGATAATTTCCTAATATTTTAGTACAAAATAATAGTGTATTAATAAAATTTTAAATGAATCCCGATTTTACAAAAATACCCCCCATGTTTGCATATAAAATATTTGTTATCTCACCTAACTTACCTAATATGTATCTTAGACTTCCTAATCTCTTTTATTACACCTTACTCCTGAGTTTTAAAAAGGTAGGAAAACGAAAGGTAAGTAAAGTAGTTTCACTTTCCCTCCTATTTGTGCTCCCAAGTTTTTAATAAGGAAGAAATCAAGTGAAATTAAAGGTAAATTTGACATATTTTCACTCCAAAATTGGGATGAAAGTATATACTTTCTCTGCACTTGTTTTCCTCGGTTTTAAAAAAAACTCGTAGAGCTGTAAACGAACCGAACTCAGACGAATTTTTAACGAATTCCAACAAAATCTTAACGAACCGAACAATGTTCGGTAATTTTATCGAACAAAATTTCTTGTCTGAACTCGAGTTCGGTAATAATCAAACCGAATACGAACTGTTAGCGAACCGAACCGAACACGAACACGAACTGTTCGTGAATATTATAAACATATTTATTTAAAAAATTATTTTTAACTTTATTTAGTGTAAAAATTTGGAGATAAATATTAATTAAATATTTTTCACCAATACAATATTAATTTTAAATAATTATAAAAATAAATAAATATATAAATTATGAATAATAAATATATTATATATACGTATAATATTATAAATATCATATTTTTATCGAACCGAACTCGAACTTTATGAATGAGTCGAACTCGAACCGAACACGTAAAAAGTTCGGTTCGGTTCGTTAAATTTATTGGACAAAAAATGTGGTTCGAACTCGAGTTCGGTAGGTTGTCGAACCGAACAGTTCAGTTCGTTTATATCTCTAAAAACTCGAGAGTAAGGTGTTAATGAGAGAAGATTTTAAAATAAAATTTAAATTTTGTTATAAGAGAAAATTTGTTTTTTTTTAATAGGTGACTCATAACCCTACTATCAATCACGTTCAAGGGCAATTGATTCAATTCTCGTCATAATAAACATATATGAACTAATTGTAACAAAAATTTGACTCAATAAAATATAAATATAAATTTTGTCTGATCCATAAAAACTGAAGAAAAATCAGTATATTTCTTCACTTGAGGTCATTACAAGGAATAAATAAATAAATTGAATATCTGCCCTATAAATATTGCAACATTGAGGTTGATATCTAGTCTAACAATAGAGCTCACAACAATAAGCCAATAGAGGCCAAAACCCAGCAAATTCTACAACATATTATTCATCTGTAAATATACAAACACATTCCTGCAAAAAGATATACACAGATATATCCAAAAACAAGCGCACAATATACCAATAAACAAATGGAGTTGACCTTAAATTCTTATTACTCCCACTATTTTTTTATATTTGACGTTTGTCTTTTCTGCACACATCTCATAGTGTTTTGACCGTAGAGTTAAAATAATTATTTTTTCAAAAAAAAATTCTGAATACAAATATATAACTTGTACTAAAATTCACAAAAATAATTTTTAAAAAATAATTATTTTAACTATACGGTCAAAGTACTTTAAATTACGTGCATAAAAGTCAAACGACAAATATAAAAAAACAGAGGAAGTACTATTTTTCCGAGGAAATATGATCTTTTAGACCATGAGTTACCAAAAGCATTTAGCAAAGCAATGAATCCAGGAACGTGTCATCTCTAGGTTCTTCCTTAGTTCTAGAGAAATCATTGTCTTGCTGTTGTGTCTGATTCATGTAAGGGACCATGGAGTTCCCAAATCCCGAGAATCCGAAGCTTCCAGGGCTCTGCAACATTTCTAGTGTGAAGGGTGCCTGGCTATTGGATGATGGTTGCCTTAAACTGCTAATTGGATTGATTGAGTTGTTTGAGAGATGTGGCGGCATTGCTGAAGGCCTGATAGCCATGGGGGCGTTGTTTGTGGCATTGGTAGGCATAGGCCTATTGAGAGAGTGGTTGCCACTGCCACGAGCTGCTGGAACGTCGTGATTGTGTTTCCCTTCATAGGTTGTTATTACGGCCCTCGGATCATGAGCTGCTCGTTCGACATGTTTCCTCACTGGGCATCCAGGATTTGTGCACTTGTAGTAACTCCTGCACATAATGCATGATGCACAACTCACAAAATCAGAAATCTTCCAGATATTATCATGTAGTATAAAAATAGATGCAGAGTGCAGACATTATGTAATAGAAAGAGATCCAAAATGTTTTTAGAATGAAATCAATATTAGGCTTTTACCTTGGGTTAGGATTTCCCTTCACCACTTTTTGACCATACTTTCTCCACCTATAACCATCATCAAGAATATCAATGTCACTGGTTGTTTGAACTACAACTCTAGGCTCTCTAACTGTCCGATTTCCAGGTGCTGATAACATTTCTTTCTCACCATCTCCTCTCCTGCAACATAAATAAAATATTGAAATCATCACGTCTTTTTAAAATATCCTAACAAGTAACCAACCAATTCAAAGAAATTCACAAGAAAACTAACCATCTTTTGGAATCAGGTTCATCTTCATGAAAGTCATCACCCCCTGATTTACTCTTCTGAGAGGTCTGCTCAAAATCATCATCCCCGACTGATATCGACGAATTCTCCGGAGTTGTAGCTGAATCCATTTGGCCGGTTCCATGTGAACCATAAGAACGATCAGGAATTTCATTTGTCCGAGGATTAAAAGCTTGGATTGCTTGCGAAGAAGCAGATGCCACTGATGATGATCTCCTAGTTGACTGAGGTTTAGGGTGAGTATGACTACCCTTGTAAACAATCTCAGTTATTTGGCCTTCTATTGACCTCTCAACTTTCTTCTTCATTGGACAATTGGGGTATGTACACTTATAGTAACTACGTGGATTTTCGCTCCCTTTGACTTGTTTCTGACCATATTTTCTCCAATTATAACCATCTTCTGATCTTTTCTGCTCCCTCACAGATTGTGTTGGCGGTTGATTATACTGTTTATAATCTTGCTGGTATCCACTATGAGGATTGGTTTGAATAGTCGCAATCTCAGGAGAAAAACTCTGCATAGGTTGCTGGAATTCAGATTTTACCATAGAATTAACATCATTCTTGGCAGATCCTTGATAACCCCATGGTTGTCTTTCCTGAATTCAAACATCACATAATTAGAAAAGCCACCTTCCACATAAATCATTTATCATTTCACAAATTGAAAAATGTAAACTTGGACTCAAATAAATCAAAATTATATACATACAGTGGTAATTGTAGTGGTTTGAGATGGATATATTGTTGTAGATGATGATGTAGGAGGTCTTGATTGTGTGCGGAAAGAAAAATCAGAGTAGTTGTTTTGCTCTTGTTTGACATCATCTTGCTGGTTGTTACTATTGTCTTTCTTCCAATTAAAAGCCTGATAAGGAAAACTCCCTGTAGTAGGAGATGGCAGGATCTGCATATAAGCATATCAAACAAAAACAGAAAAAGTCAGAACCCTTAATATATATAAACACCCAAACAGACAACATCATTTAGTTTAAACAAACATCACATATGCATTCAAACCCAGTATCCAAACACCAAAATACAAATAGGCTTTGCATTTAATTCCATATCTAATGTCCAGAAAGGAAATAAAATTAAATCTTTAATATCAAAAAATAATAAAACCTTATCATTGAATCCCAGTATCTAAACAGCAAAAATACAAAGAGGGTTTGCATTAAATTTCACACTTGAATTCTTGAAAGAAAAAAGGTTGAATCATTAATAACAAAAATGAGAGAAATTTATTTAGCAAAAACAAAGATGATAAAATTCATAAATCATTATAACCCAGTATCCAAACAGCAAAAATACAAAGAGGGTTTGCATAAAATTTCACAACTGAATTTTAAAATGGAGAAAGATTGAATCTTTAACAATAATAATACTATAAAAAAATTTAATGAAACATGAAATCCCAGTAACCAAACAGCAAAAAACAAAGAGGGTTTGCATTTAATTTCATAATTAAATCCAAAAAAGTAAAAAGATTGAATCTTTAATAGTAACAAGAAACGATAAAAACTCATTTATCACACACATATATGTTTTGTGTGTGTGTGTTACATACGTTGTTAGAAGACAAGAGAACAGGAGAGTCCAAGAGTTCAGCAGGGGATAAACCAGGAGGAATAGAAAAATAAGAAGAAGGTGAAACAAAAGGAGGTGATATTGGCAAACATGGTGGTGGAAGTGACTTAAATTTTGGCACCCCAGACCCTGTTCTTTGAGCTACACGATCTCCAAGACCATAATTCCTGGAGGCGTTGACATCTCCGGCACCGGAGTTCAAAAGATCAGAGAAAGATGATGACATGAAAGAGAATTGTTTAGTTTATGGTGATGATGATGTTTTTGTGTATGAGTTTGCACAAGTGTCTAAACTCCCTGAAGAAGTCATCAAAATTATAGATATAAGGGGTGTGTATGTATAGGTTTGTTATTATGTGAGTGTAGTTTTAGTTTAGTTTAGATAGATTGTGGAAATGAAAGACTTAGGGAACACGTATTGAGTCGAGACTTGAGAGAGATTGAGAGAGAGGGAGAGACGTGGTTTCTCTATTCTCTCTAGATGAGAGAGAGGGATTGTTTTTCTAGGAAGGTGAGGAGATATTTTGACTGTGGAAAAATTATATGCTACCGACTAATAAATGTTTTTGTTTGTTTGGTTATTATATTTTTGGTCAAACCTCGTGGGTTTGACTCAGATTCTGATGGCGGCTACTTGCAGAGGGTGGTGTGTACACTTGTACTAGTACAATTTTCCATATCCAATATGCAAGTTATAGGATGTGTTAATTGTGATGCGGTTGTTAATAAAGGTTGATAACAAAAAAAGGTAGATAAAGATTAGGGTGTGAAGTGAATTTTGAATTTAATTTAAGCTGGAGTAGGACTTGTTTACTCGAACACTTTTGAGCTTTTTCCGAATTAACTTGCCTTTTCGGCCTGCTCTATCCATTTGGCATTGGAGGTTAATGAAGAATCTTATCTTAATATGTATTTTAAAGTAAAATTAATGAGTGAAAACACTCTTTTATTTTAAATATAAAAATAAATAAATTTTTATATTTTAATGTTATATAAAATTAATTACAATGACACTTTATAAAATATAGTATTTAATAAACTTTGTACTGGACATAAAGCATATATTAATACATAATTTTATCTTTGTAACTATTATAATACTACTAATTAAAATATTTAAAAAATTTGTAATATTATAGTATACACACATATTTCTTTTTTTTTTTACTTACTACAGTTTTTCTAAAGAGTAGCTTGATATTTAATAATATTTGATTATTCTTGTAATTTAAATTTATATCTTGATAATGTTTAACATAATCTAATAATATGATTTATTTTTAACTATCACCTTAAAATTTAAAATTTTATGTGAGCATATAAAATTATAAATACCTATTTATTTTTACACCTAAATTGTAGAGTTATTTTTGCTCTCAAACTCGTTATATAATATAATATATTTTGATTTTATAAATAAATTTTATAATAAAATATTTTTTTCCCAAATTTAAAACATATATTTAATCATAATGAATCAAATTTATCAATAAGGGATTTTTTGAATTATATTAAAATATAAGAGCCTATTTACTATTACGTTCCAAACACGAGATGTTTTCGCTCCTTAATAATGTATTATATTTTTTCTTTTCAAATAAAAATATATTAATTAAATTTTTGTTTAAAAAAAAGTTGAAAAAATAAATTACAAAAATAACTTTTTTCTATATAAAAAGGACATTTATTTTTTAAACAAAAGAGTAGTCACAAACGTAAATTTGTGACATGAATACCTTATTGTTGCAAGATTTAGTTGAACTTGGAGTATTTCCTAACTCAACATTATGAAATTATTGAAGTATTAGTAATTCACATAAGTATGCAAAATAAAGAATGATATTATTGAAAAATTAATATATCAACTCACATCTCCAACACTCGAAGTTGTATAGTTTGAAATTTTCTGTACTGACTCAGAAGTCGTATAAAATAATTACATAGAAAGTAAATAATAACATAATTTTATAATTAAAATGCAATGCGCATTTGTTAATAAATATGTTTATACCTCCATGAGATCCTTTATCATTTTTGTTGCCCTTTTTCCAACTAAACGTTTAACATGACGATCTGAAAGAATAACATTAGCAGTTTATATTGAATCTTCAGCAACTATTAAAATCCTGTATTTGTTTCAGAATAACAAAATTATTTAATATGAATATAATTGTATGGTATTTTATTTCATAATTTAAAATTATTTTATATTTGGAATCTTTCACTTTGTAACCCATTCACTTAATTAAAATATATATATATATATACGTGATATTGATATTTGAAATTTATCGACGCTTGATCAGATTTAGTTAATATTCAGAAAACTTTTATGACTTAATTTTGGTACATGAATTTGATTTTTAATTAGATGAAAAAAAATTAAATTAATTGTAATATTGTAAGTTCTAGCAGACGTAAATTATTTTGTAAAAAAATTATATTTTTTTCATGAATTTAATTAGAATTCAGTTTAATTAGAATTCAATTTAATCCTAAAAGAACATAAATTTTGTTATAAGGTTATATCAAATCACCATAAATCAAAGATTTGATTAATATTACTTACAATTGTCTGACATAAATTAAGGATTTGATTAATATTAGTTATGATTGTGTGAATATAATCACTATAGTAGTTTTATTTAAATGACTTGTCTGAACAAAACTAATTATATGGGAGTGATGTTTGAAACATAATTAAAGGAATATGTGATTACTGGGGAGAAATACGGTGAAACCCGGTTTATAATTGGGTCAAGCTAAACAAAGCAAATGTTAATATATTTTAGAAATGGGTAAGATTCATAAAATATTTGGATAAGATCCATAAAATATCCAAGAATTAAAAGAAAAGTTTAAAAATTAAAAAGGATAGAATAGAAATTTATAGGAAAAAATATTAACAACTATTAAGAATATATAGATTAACTTCAAAAGTTATAGTTCTGTTCTTTGAAGTAAATTTTAAAAAGTGATGAATTCACACCCGAAGATCGCATTACGATTTTAAGATTTACTGTATTAAATATGTACGCCGCATTTACCTATCGGATTAGTACTAGCTATGCGCGAAAAAGGTGGTGTGCTTTGCCTTGCACCATCCTGGCTAAAGTGGCTATTTTACTCAAACTACTACTATAGTACTATTGAAAGTACTAATCTCACAATTCTTGTACAAACATTTTTTTCTTGTTTTTGTGTCTATGAGCTTGCTGCTTGCCCCCTCGGATTATTTAAATATACGGCATTATTATAACACAATAAGCCACGGGGGTGTGTATGTCCCACAGGTCATAGTCTATTAGTCTGTATAGTATAGCTAGGTGGTAAGTTGTCTTAATTTTTTGCAATTAAGCAATAACACTGATTAAACAACCATATTATTAAATGTATGATTCATATTTTAATTACACTTGATACAATTTGCATCCATCTACACAATAACAGTGTCATGTTACAGACGTTGCTCTAACTTGTAAATTATTACTATTAAATAAATTATCAAATTAGGTTTTTTTTTATAAAAAAAAAAGTGGTGTCTTAACTTGCATCTACATGCACAGTGAATATTAAATTGAGAAAAATTGGTTAACGTGTGGTGTGGGGGGTGACACAAATAAATTCTAGAAGAGCCGAAGAAGAGAAAGATGCCAAAACAAGCGAAGACGCGTTAACATGCAAGACCAGCCTGGATTCATTGACTTTTTTGTTGAGGGATAAATGAACATAGTCATCCTATATGTCATTCCTCGACACTCGACAATTTGAATATGCATTCTAATTGTATACTTACAGCCTCACAGCTGACGATGATTTATTTATAAGTAGCTTATACTTGAAAAAATACGTACATTTTTTCAACTTACAATTTACTTGTAAAATAAATTAAACGGACCCATTATATATGTGTGTGTGTATATATATTCAGACTTTTTCAAAACCCAAGACACTCTTGGATTATGGTGCAAGACTCGAGTCTTAAGGTTCTAACCCCTTCTCACCAATGCAAACAATCCATGATGTAGAGGGATTTTTAGGTATATAGTCGTATATAATCAATCAGCTAGCATCATAGTCATCCCACATCAGTGTCTCAATCACCAATTGCCGAGAGAGTAAACTGTTGTGAAGTTCACATCAGCAAATAAATCAATACTAATTTCCACAAATAATACAAGTAGATTACAAATATAGTACAGTATTAAAATATACTCATAAAAGATCTACTTTGGTAGAATTTTAGTGAACTTACTCGTTGACTTGAACAAGACTGTTGGAGGTCATATATTCTCATGCATGTATTATCCTGACTGATAATAGAAACATCCGCAATTACAGATACAAGAAACCTACAAGATTACATTAATAGAACTCTCCAGAGTTTACATTTGGTGTTTGTTCACCAGCCTAGAAAATGAAAGGTTTAAAGCAGGATATAGTTTACTTCTTAGCATAACTAATTCCCATCGGATTCTGCGGGGTGATTTTGAAGCCTTGAAGGGCCTCCATGGCCACTAAGGACTGGTTATCATCTTCAAACTCTACAAAGGCAATGCCTGGCTTGGCATCAATCATCCGGACTTCCCTGAAACCGGGGTACTGTTTAAAGAGAACTTCCAGCATGATATCTGTTGTCTCATGTGGCAGATTCTGTATGAAAAGTATATTGTTTGGAGGGACAGCTGCTTCTTGTGCACTAGGCCTACCTTGGCGGGAGCCCTGCAGACAACACACTCGACATTTAGAATTGAAGTTATCTTGGTTGATGTAAAATATCTACTTAAAAACTAATGTCGACAAAAACCTGTGCAGTACAGGATAATAAGCAAGTGCAGATAACTATTCATAATCATATTATTCAATTGGAATATAATCCTTAGTGTCATGGGTTTTAATGTTTTATTTGTGCATAAAGCAACGACTTCCAGTAATTTACACAAGCCTAGTACCAAAAAGGGGCCAACAAATTAAGAAGTTAACTGGGATAAGAGGGGGGAGATAACAAATTATCAGATAATACATACCATAGGGCCTCCATTGGTCTCAGCTCTCACTCCATTGGTGCCAGCAGGTTGTGAATCTTGTTTCTTCTTCTCAGCTGCATGGACAGATATTGTCAAAAAAGGTGATCAATGTTAACAAGATATATATTCATTTATAACAAGTACTTTTAAGAGTGAAAACCACCTATATTTTAGTTCTTTAAATCAGAAAATAAATTGTTATAACTGAACACGGTTAATCTGGTGCATAATTAATATAGCATACATAACGAAAGATCTGCAAATTTCACCAGGTAGAACCAAATGTGTATGGAATATTTTGCAGGGAACATTTTAATCACCTAATCTTTTTGGACAATGCAGGACTTGCTCAAAAATTTTTGGGCTCACTTAGAATTTCGAGAATAAACTTCATTTGAATTTGTTAGAAGCATTTGACAACAAGACCTATGCAGGCTGGTATATTTTGTCAGCATTATTATCTTTATGGTACACATGATAGCTAAAGTCATTGGATGTTTCTAAAGGTGTTGGTTTATTTTTCTTGTGCGGGTCATTATCTAAATATACAGAGCAATAACTGTTGGTACAATGACCATGTTTCAAGATCATTTTCCAGCAGACCTCAAAGGCATTAAAAAATTCAACGACACAACCCCAATTTACTCTTTCCACTTGGTCATTTGCACATAAATAAAGAGATATTACTGGTAACAGGTGGACCAAGAATATGTAAACATCTTGAATTAATTTTCCTGTCACTGCTATATCCCACACCAGTTCAAAAAATGAACATGGATATAAATCTATCACCTAGTTACAGTATTGTTCTTGTAGCAGAGAGGAGGGACTATATACAACTTGCAATTACAATGACGCACATAAAGCTAACACATAAAATGATTGAAATAAAGAAAGATAACATGGTAAGAACTACAAAACAAAGAGGAGATGCATCATCATTAAATATCAATAAATTAAACTGACCTTTTTCCTCTTGTTTCTTTTTCACATCTTTAGGTACGAAAGTACCATCTGCTTTAGCAACACAATCCGACTTTGTTTTTGCATATTGTATACGCTATATATTGAAACACGGTCACATCAGAAAAGTGCATATCTATATCAAAACATCCTTCATTTGCGAGTAAGACATCTAAATTTCTCATATAGTATAAATAAAAAAAATAAGACCGTAATTGATAGGTATGTAACATTATGAAATCCTAAAAGCGGAGCCTCAATCTCCCAAAAGGCAAAGATACTTACAAATTTGGTGTGCTGTCATTGATAGTGGAATAGGGATGAACATTCCTGAAATTGATACACACTAAACCACTACGACTAAGGTAATGTTGTTGGATGGGATGAAACAGGATGAGACTAGAATAATTTGTGTGTGTGTAGGTACTGTAGTAATAATCATGCAATACAATCCGGCATCCATTCCATCCTATCAATTTAAACTAACCTTCGTTCGTTCCAATTTAAATTTAAAAAACAGTCGTTTCTCCTACTTGGAACTGATCACAAACCTTATTACAAAAAAATTTGCACCCTATCATATTTCTATCATATTGATACACACTAAACCACTACGACTAAGGTAACGTTGTTGGATGGGATGAAACAAGATGAGACTAGAATAGTTTTTTTTGTGTGTGTATGTGTGGGTACTGTGGTAATAATCATGACATACAATCCTGCATCCATTCCATCCTATCAATTTAAACTAACCTTCATTCATTCCAATTTAAATTTCAAAAACAGTCATTTCTCCTATCATATTTCACTCTTATTTCTATCATCCTTCTCTTCTTGCACAGTTGCACCTCTAATTTTATTTCACCTCCATACAATTCCAGAAACAGAAAAAGCTATCAGTTATCGACTTAATTGTTGCAAGTAAAAAAAAATATTCACCATTTTAGATACTGAAGTTTAGCTTTCTTATTCTAAACCATGGAAATTTTTAGAGCCACTCGTAAAATTCTGAGGAGCAAAATCCAGTGGTAACAAGGGTTGATATTTTCATCACTTAAAGAGCACATACATTATGATCCTTTATCACACAAAAATGAAACATTTTACTCCTAATGTTGCTACATACTATATTATCAAGCACAATATCCAATACACACAAGAAACACCATAATGAAGTCAATTAACGAAGCCAACTTAAACTAAACAATTCAAATACAGCAAACATATAAATAATAGTTGTAAGCCATTATAACTCACCATAGGCTTATCGTAAAAAGGAAAATTCTGCATTTGTCGAACAGCATTGCTAGCAGCAGTAACTTCACTAAAAACGAGCCACGCCTGTCCACGAAGCTTAGGCGTCTTCAAAGAAACAATGTCCAAAATCCTCCCATACTGCGAGAACAAGGTATACAGAGATCTCTTCAGCTCTGTGAAACCAGTAAAGTAACTGTGAATCTTGCTCAACATCATAATATTATCCATTTCTACTTTCGTTATTTACGCAATTAAAAACATCAGACACGCCATCAACAAGTAGCAATTGCAAATCAATTAATAACATTATCAGTTCCCATGCATATATGTAGATATAATTAATCAATAGCCTTATTATTGATGACAAATAGAGATTCAACTTCAAAATATCAAAAACCTAGGGATAATTTGAAAACCTGGAGAGAGAGTCAGAGAGGGAGAGAGAGACAGAGAGGGGGAGAGAGACAGAGAGAGAGCGAGCGAGAGAGGGAGAGAGAGAGTACCTTCTTTTTTGACTTTCTCGTTGAGATTTTTAATGTAAATAGTTTGATTAGGAGGGATATCTCCGGTAAGCATTGTTGCTGCTGATGCTAATGGAGCAAATCAGTGTGTGTGTGTGTGTGTGTGTGTGTGTTTTAGGAAGTGAATCGTAGAAGACGATTTGTAAACTTTAGGAGCCCTAATTTATTATTTTTATATCTTGGGCCAAGTATTCAGTTATGCTACGCTCAGCCCAAACACTAATTCCCAGTGGGCCTCTTAGCTAACAAACCTACCCCTCCTTTTGTTTTTGTATTTTCAATAGGCCGGATTCCAAACGGAATCTCAATTTATAAGGTCAAGTTTATAATTCTATCCTGCGTCTACTTTCTTTGTCCCAAATTATCTATTTTTAGTTTTAGTTTTTATTGTCAAATAGGCTCAACTTTACCTAAAAATTACATATATATTATATAATTATAAAAATTATATTGTTAAAAAATATATGTAATTTTCAGATTTTTAAAATTATAAACTAATAATTTTTAATTAATAGTCAAAATTTGGTCAATTTGACCGTAAAAAGTTAAACAAGACAGATAAATTGAGACGGATGGAGTAATTCTTTAAGATACTTTTTAGTATTTGTTTAATATATTTTGATATAAAAGAGAATTGAACTCAAGGTCTTTGCGACAACAAATTGATAGTTCAACCCATATTATACTTGTATTATTAAAATTTAAATATTAAAACTTTAATTGATCCGAGTCGAGATTTAGTTAATAAATCTAATTTTTAAATATCACTTCCTCCGTCTCAAATTAATTATTTTTTGATATTTTACATGTATTTTAAGATTTAAACAAGGTTTCATAAATTAATTTTTATTTTTAAAAAAATAAATATTTGAATATTAAATTTTTATTTAAAAATAGAATTTTAATTAGTATTCATCTGTCAGAATTATAATATAAATTGAATACACCCGTGCATGTAAGTTTCTTCAATTTAATTAACTACTTACGAAATAATAATAAATAAATAATCATTTAATCTTACACAGTTTTATTCATAACTATAAATTTGGTACAAATTATATATAACATAAATAAAATTAGGAAAAAAAAGTTGCATATGGGATAGAATATACGTAGAAAAGGCTAGGATGACAGTTTTATATGACTCTATGAATACCCGACTTGTTCGGATTTGGATCTTATTTTTAGATCCGAACGAGTTTGAATCTGAATTTGAATTTTATATATTCCGAACCGACCCCCGACCCGAACTCCAATTCAAACCCAATCTAAACCTGAAATCTGATTCAAATCTGATTCAGACCCAAAATTCGATAAAACCCCGATATATATGTAGGAGAATGCTCAAAAGAAAACCAATATTTTGGAGAAAATTAAGGTACTTTTATCAACCGTTGATTTCTAATTGATCTGATGGTTCATATTAAATTAGACTATTAAATTAGAATATTAGTTTCCTTTTCAGCTGTTTGACATTTATTTACATATATTTTGAAACTATTACAATTTTGTTAATTATATAATGAAAGGTGTAGATGATAGTCTCTAAGTTTCATATCTAAAAAATTTTCTCTAGATCCCTACTATATATATATATATATATATATATATATATATAGGGTCTTGCTCAAATAGAAAATAGCTTAAATGAGAAATAGAAAATCTTATCATTATACCTGCCGCACCCACACACAAATTATATACACCCTCACACACAAAATCCCATCTATTCTTCTCCGTTTTTAATTTGATTTTTCCCGTCAATTGGCAAAGTTTTTTTCAAATCTAACTTCACCACATTTTTTTTCATCTCCCAACGATCAGTTTTCATACCATATGTGCTATATTTCGGCAAATATAATTTATAAATAAAATAAATTCGTCACTTATCACATTCAAACTTCAATCACTAAATTATATTACAGAAACCACTAATTTGTATTACAGAAATCACTAAAATATATATCCTGGGTTCACAAAAAATAATGGAAATCGTCGAAAAAATAAAAGTCACCGGAATATATCACATATGGTATGCAAACTGATTGTTGGGAGATGGAGAAAAATGTGGTGAAGTTAGATTTGAAAAAAAGTTCACTAATTAACGGGAAAAATCAAATTAAAAACGGAGGGATTATGTGAGATTGGGTGCATGAGGGTGTATTTGATTTGTGTGTGGATGCTCCCCTTGCCATTAGATTAGATTGAATATGTGGTGTAGATCTTATTTTCTATTTTCTATTCTAAGTTATTTTCTATTTGAGCAGGACCCTATATATATATATATATATATAATTCTATGAGAAACCCCTCAGATTGAGTAATCCATGAAACATATAATAAATAATATTTTTTGTGATACAAACATGTTTAACAATATGTTCTTTATACTATATTATTCAATATATGTTCTGTAATTTATTTTTAATATATTTTTAAACATATTTTTAATATGTTCACTCTTATATTCAGTACTACTATTATTTTACTTAACATACTTTCAATATTTTTATAAAATTATTAACATTTATTAGCATTCAATTAAACATATAATTTATATATTTGAACTTTAATAATTAATTATATCGGGTCAAATTAAAAAAATTAAAATATTTTGATAATAGTTTCGGGTCCGGACCTGGATCCGATCCAAAATTTTAGATTTCGGGTTTTACCATATCCAATCCGAAATCCGTTAACTCGGGTTCGAATCTCAATTTTCGAATATTTCCGGTCTAGGTAAAAAAATCGGATCTGAATTTGAATATTGAAAAATCGGACCCGATCGAGCGGTTGCCATCCCTAGAAATGACGCGATTAGGGTGGATCTGTAGATAGACATGGTTAAGGTTAAGACAAGAATTGGTTCGGTAGTAACGAGGAGCAAAGCAGTATAGTTGGCACGGGGCACCCCAGCACATTTTAACCATACCCCATCAACCCCCTCTTTCTTTATCTTATTGCACCACTAAATTCACAACTCAAAACTCTAAACTCATCAGCAACTAGTACTTTCCGGTGACCGGAGCTTTAACGGCGACACACAAACCGACCATGGCTTCAGCAATTTCAGCTCACCTACTTTTCTCTGCCTCCTGCCCTTCATTTCAGGTCAACCCTTCTTCTCATTCTTCACTATATCCAACACACACACACACACACACACACACACACGAGTACAGTGTATTGTGTGCACATGTACTTTACGCCCATATCACTTGTAATACTATGCTTAGTAAATTATCACTTTAAGTTCACATTTCGTCTATTTTACTCTTTTTGTCACATTTTTTTTGTTCAATTAACTTTCACCAACTATATTTTTTTGTTAGGCAAGGTTCATTACAATAAATTTAAATATTCACCGACACATTTACGAGAGCATCTACGAGGACACAATGCTTCGGATTAAATTGTTTATTTTTTATTTTTATTTCCGATGATTTATTATTGTTGTGTTTGGTTGGGGAGAGTGTATTAAATTAAAGGGAAATAATGGAGGTTGGATCGAGGAGTTGAAAAAAAGGCGAGAATTGTGATGAAAATGGCTATGTTGAGTTCTAGTTTTGGTTGTTAGAATTGAATGGAGAAAGTAATGAAAATTTTGAACATTTACTTATATCATAGTTCAAATTTTATTCTATTTCCTCCAATTTCATTCATCCCAACCAAACACAACATAAGCTTGTTACTTATGCTAAAAATACAGTTTTATAATTATTTGATTGTTTCAAAATTACTTGGTTGCAACTTGCAACTGCATAGTCTACCTAGGTCTTCGTGTGTTTTATTGATCAATATCATGACACAAACTTATAATGTGCATATCATATTGTGCAATTTGTCTTTATTTATTTATTTTACTTCAACAGGTTAGTTCTAAGCAAGACAGGTCTTATGTGGGACCTATAAATTCTTGCTCTGTGAAGTCCGGATCATATAATTCTGCAAATTCAGCTTTTAGTCTCTGGGGAAAACCTTTGACATCAAGAACATATTATGCATCATGTTTCCCCATGACACAAGTTTGTAAACAACCTTCAGTTGGATACAGAAAATTGAAATGTACAAATACAGCTACAAATGTAAGTGACTTAATTGCGGAATAATTTTTTTCGTTTTAGCCTGGATTAGATGTATTTTATGTACTTCCACTTGTAATCTGTGTAACATTTTTCTCATCCTTATTAATTCGTTGTCTTTGTTAGAATTCTAAAGTTAAGTTTATATATATATATATATATATATATATATATATATATATATATATATATATATATATATATATATATATATATATAAATAGTTGCAGACATGTTCAAGTTGTAGGAAGTTTGGTAACTACAACTTGACTGATGTTCTTAATTATTTGGTGTACATGGGACTTCAATAGATTTTTTTATAAATGCATGGGGGTCAGTACTGGGAAGTGCACATTAGCAAGTAGCTCCTAGAAATTCCTCAAAGTCCACTTAATCTCTGTTTTTTTTATAATTAAATTGCAGAATGGTTCTTAATGTTTGCATATGAATTGTATCATATTCCTGTCTATGACTCCACTGCAAAAAAATTGCCTGGTATTCAAACAATTGTTTGTTCCTCCATTGTTTAGGATCTCGAATTGCAAGCCAAGGTGACAACCAAGTGCTTCTTTGAGGTGGAAATTGGGGGTGAATCTGTTGGTAACATTACAATTGGCCTCTTTGGCGATGTTGTTCCTAAGACTGTTGAAAATTTCCGTGTTTTGTGCACAGGCAAGCTGTTCCTTGCTGATGGAATACATATTTGCGTAATCAACAATTTGATGATGTATATTGGCTTTAAATTTATTCCTTACTGCACGTAACATCCTTGATATAATTTAATTCCTTTGCAGGGGAGAAAGGTTTTGGTTACAAAGGATGCTCCTTCCACCGTATAATCAAAGGTTTCATGATCCAGGGAGGTGATTTTACAGCAGGAAATGTGTGTGCCTCTCTTTCTACACACACATGTATCTGTGTGTGTGGTGTGTGATATAAAGAGTGATCTCACTAATAATAGGTACTATTTAGATGTTTATGCAAATTAATGACATGTTTTATTGGGTTATGGCCATGATGTTTGTCAAGTACAGGGTACTGGAGGAATCAGTATCTATGGGCCTTCTTTTGAAGATGAGAGCTTTGCCCGTAAGTCTTTTTAAATTTTATACCACAGTGTTGTGGACAATGGTATTATTGTCCACAAATCCACAATCTATGTTGATTTTTTAATTTTTCTTCAGTAGTATCTTATTGATAACTATTTAAATTTAATTATTTGCAGTGACACATGTTGGGCCTGGGGTACTGAGCATGGCGAATGCAGGTGCTAATACTAACGGGAGCCAGTTTTTCATCTGCACAGTGAAGGTGCTCTAGCCTTTGATAGATTAACTCTAACCACATGTCTGCTATTGTTATTATGCATATCTGCACCATGTATTATTTTTTCAAATACGTTTACTGGTAAATTCTATAAAGTGTCTGTGAGGTTCTGTTTCAAACCTGTAGCCATGTCTTAGTCTAAAGAAATTATGACCCCGGGCCTAAATCATGATTATATCATGTCCTTCACTGTTTGGAAGACAAAAAAAGAATATTATTGGAAACTGTAATGTTGCATTTTCTTGGACAGACTGAAATTTAGACTATTTTGTGATAGTTTCATTCTTTTGCTCATTCTATTCCCATGAGCTTAAAGCCTCAAACTGCACTTTTACCATCTCCTTGATTCCCACCTCATATCATATATTTCATGCACCCCTTCCACCTCTTATTTTTTCGTACACACATTCTATTCTCTCCCTGAATCTACTTAATTTATGATTCTTACAGAGAACTATTTACTTGTATGCTGTTTGGAGGAGTCAGAAAGTTGATATGAGCATATCTGATCCTTTGAGTGCAGTAACCTTTGTCACTATCTGTATTGACTAGTGAATTCTCATTTTGTAGACTCCATGGTTGGATAATCGCCATGTTGTATTCGGGCATGTTATCGACGGTATGGATATTGTTGAGAAGCTTGAATCACAGGAAACAAGCAGGTCAGATGTTCCTCGCCTGCCGTGTAGAATTATCAATTGCGGAGAGCTACCACTAGATGGCTGATTGTCTGGTTTGTCATTGAGAGCCTGAGAGTTTAATTCCAGTCTAATTTTTCTTTTAATCAAGGATTCCTAATGGTTTAACAGAGTAGTCATGTAATAAAACTCCTTTTAGGTGAGAAGGAAATTCAGAAGGCATTTTGTTTGCCCGTTTGTCTGGTGTGTATGTCTTTCGAGGTGCATTCATTTGTTCAAGTCATGGCAAATGCTATGTAAATTCTCTCTGTTCTGATTGCAATGCACGTATCCAACAATCTAGCTTGCTTCTGTAATTGACTGAATGTACAAGTCTCTCAGGTTCAGGAGATGGCAATGACAAGCTTAAAATTATGTTACTGATATGAAAATAATAATAATAATAAGAAGAAGAAGAATAAGAAGAAGAAGAAGAAGAACTGCAATTTCTTTTATAATTTTATAATTGTGTATATTTTGATTATAAGTGTATAATAAATTTAGAAATCAATTTGTATACTCCATGGATAACTCAGAAGTCCGTGGATCATGCATGTATTGTTCTTGGACATATAATATAGATGTCATATATACAGGGAAAGATATCCTACCGTATTAAAAGGAAAAATGATATTTCAAGATTTCCAAATTGGCTCTTGCATTGATTTATCAAATTTCATAGTTCATAAATTTAAATTTAATATTTGAGTAACGATATAGACCTAAAAATGTTGATAAAATATTTTCCTTGAGCACCATGGAAAGTTTTAATTATATTTTTGATTCTATTCCATTTCTGCAACAACAATCACATTAACGTGGATATGATTATAGGAGTTTGAGATTAGTGTAATCAAGCAACTAATAACTATTAGCAAAATTGGTTGAATGATGCAATTCGGAGAGGAGATAGGTGGAATGGGAGAAAGATTGAATACCATAATAACTAATAATTTAACTTTATTAGATTTTGTCAAACCGATTACATAACATCTCTGGAAAAGTAATTAGTATCGTTTGGTTCGAGGGTTTCTGGAATGATATATGAGTTTAGAATGGATAAAACCCATACCGGATGTTTGTTTCATTTTTTTTAGATTTCAAACCCATACCCCATGTCCACAAGATATGTGTTTTTGATACCCAATGTGGAGTTAGGTATGAAGGAAGGGTATGAGTATTAATTTTAATATTATTATTTTATTATTGATAATTAACATTATTAATAATCAAAAAATAATAATATATACATTCAAACATTACTAATAATAAAAAAATTATTTATGTAATAAAGTAAATTTATGTAACTATTAATTCAATAATACTTTATATTAAATAATTTAATTCCAGAACTAAATCAAACACATAATATCAATAATGAAATTTCATGCCACCGATACAAGTCCATACCACCTCCTGAACAAACAACCCTTAGTAACTAAGCATCTACATTTTCTTTACACGGGATCTTGTATTCAATGCTAATGAAAAAAAGGTCTCTTAACCTATATATATAGAGGTTGAGACTATGGAGAGTCTAGCCATTTGCCTATAGCTGCATAATGGGAAAGAACATGGACATGGCATTGGAGTTATCAGCTTGCTTAGTTATACTCTTTAGTATAGGTGGTGCCACAGCATTTGTATCGTCGGAGAACAGCTTGGAAGATGGTTTGCCTCAACCTCAACCATTAATGGTTCCTCTTACTCTTATCTCATCAGCTATTGCTTCCCCTAAAGGAGCTGGTAATTCTATTCATTCATTCAATATAAACAGCTCTATTTATCTTTGATTATTTAAAATTATATGTTATATTGATTAATCAAATTTTTCAGTGAATCCTGTTTTTGTGCATGTAGATAAATTTTTGTTTGATGTATTCATTTACAATTTTAAAGGAATACACACGTCCGTATGTAGCTGAATAGTTGTTTTCAGATTAGATATGATTTTAGATGATATTTGCGAAGCTGTCCTGCATGTTTACTTACTCTCTCTGGTTGATTATTAGTGTGTTTAGATGGAACATTGCCTGCATATCGTTTGAGTCGGGGTTTCGGATCAGGTGCAGACAACTGGCTTATACAACTTGAGGTGAGTTCGTAATACTACTGTAACAATCTATATTCTCTTAACTATTTTTACCTTGTAAGAAAATAGTGCTATCAAATATTAACCATGTGCTGATGGAAAAAGTTGAACTAAAATACGAGTTTAAATATTTTGAGGAAATTCTGTTGTGGTTGCCATTACATGTGAGGCTTACTGTTGTGATGCAGGGAGGTGGTTGGTGTGATACTGTAAGAGACTGTGTTTATTGTAAAACAAGTCGCCATGGTTCTTCTAATTATATGGCAAAGGAGTTACCATTTATCGGAATATTGAGCAATAAGGCTGAAGAAAATCCTGGTTTGTATTAGCAAGAATTCATTTTTTGGAAATTAGTACAAAACTAAATTTTGATAATTTTATATTGTTTTTGTAGTGAATTTGTCTTATGATGCATTCTGATTGTATTTTTTTGTGTTGCAGATTTTTTTAACTGGAACAGAGTCAAGCTTCTTTACTGTGATGGTGCATCTTTTACAGGGAACGGTGAGGATAAGGTTGGTATCACCTGTTTATGCTACTCTTGTAAAGGATACTGATACGTCTGCTTCAAAAATACTGCAATGTTCTCAATATACATGGTGCATTAGAATGCGATTCAAGTGACTGATTATCGTCTTAAATTAGATGTTTAGTATGTTTTCTATTGGTGTTAAACTCACCTATTATTTCAGTAGATCTAATGCAAACTTAATTGCCTCTATAGGCTATACTCATGTAAATATGTACTAGGATCAGAGAATTCAGGGATGTCATTTTTAGATTCATATTATTGTTAATGAAAATTTTACTCGACAGGAGGCACAACTTTTTTTCCGAGGACAACAAATTTGGTTGGCTGCTATGGAGGAATTAATGTCGCTAGGAATGAATAAAGCTAAGCAGGTTTTCTGATGGAACATCTATAATATATGCCTTGCAACACACACACACACACACACACATATTTTTAATGCCTTAATCATACTCTTCTCTCTGGATGCTCTGCTGGAGGTCTTGCCTCAATATTGCATTGTGATGAATTTAGGGAAATGTTTCCGCATACAACAAAAGTGAAATGTTTAAGTGATGCCGGGATGTTTCTTGATGCGTAATATACCATTCTTCATTATTAATTGTTATTGTAGTTAAAATATATGGTAAAAAAGGTTATAATCTTAATGCTTGTTCATTGGGTTTGATAGGATTGATATATCTGGAGGCCGTACTTTGAGAAAAATATATGACGGTGTAGTTAACCTGCATGTATGTGCTTAACTTCTGGATCAAGCTTTTAATTTACTAAGATGTTTTCTGATGATGTTAGCAGCTACACTCTAATAGTTCTACTTTTTCTTTTTTCTTTTTTTTGCATCTGATTTTAGGGACTGCAAGATAAGCTGTCAAAAACTTGCACAAATCACTTGGATCCAACTTCGGTATCATTTTTACTCTTTATTTGTTGTACACATATCGAGAACCTAGTTTTAAGTATTTAATTGCTTCTAAATATTGCTCTCTTTCTCCCCCCTAGTGTTTCTTTCCTCAAAATTTGATTGCCGAGATAAAGACCCCATTGTTTCTTCTCAATGCAGCCTATGATTCCTGGCAGGTAAGTATACTTATTATTTTTTTGTCCGGGTGGGCTTAAGATTATTTGTCTTGTTATACATATACTGATTTCGTGTCACTCTCCTGAATTTCTTGACCTCCTCACAAACAGAGTCTTTATGTTTCATTTTTGTCCTATGCTCCACTTAACCTAACACTGATACTCTGAACTAGGTCCAAGCTAGTTTAGCTCCACCATCTGCTGATCCTCATGGTTATTGGAGTGGCTGCAGATTTAATATTTCACTCTGTAACGCATCACAGATCCAGTTTCTTCAAGGTAATCTCATTGTTTATTCACTTCTTTATCTTTGGTTTATAAGTCTACTTAAACTAAAGTACATGATTACATGACTAAGTTTATCTATTCTTTTAATCAGGCTTCAGGAATCAGATGCTCCAGCATATCAAAACATTTTCCGTGGCAAATCAAAATGGTTTATTTATTAACTCCTGTTTTGCTCATTGCCAAACTGAGACACAGGATACGTGGCTTGCTAGTAATGGTCCTGAAGTTGATAACAAGGTAAGGCCAACTAAACCAAGTGTGAGCTATGCTCATCATATTAGAATAACTCCTATCTGTTTCTAGATATCCTGGGTGATTTCTCTACTTTCTACATTTGGCCGCATTCAATTTTTAACAGTAACTTAGATCTCCTGGATTTGCACTGTTGCTGAAATCATATGTAACATTAGGTATATAACTTTTATGAATTATTTTCTATGATACTCTGAGAGAAATTTGGATGAAGCCCAAATACTACATGTCATGGCCTGATGTGATGAAGAAATCCACATTCTGAATGTATGGAGAGACCTGGGAGAATGATTCATCTGTTTCTTTCCAATATTGAAAATCTATCGTCTATTTTAGTCTGATCTGATTTTTGTCTGTGCAGGGTATAGCTCAGTCTGTTGGAGACTGGTATTTTGATCGAACCATTGTCAAAGCTATCGACTGCCCATATCCCTGTGACAATACCTGCCACCATTTAAGATTCTAATAACCATGTTAGTAGCAGGCTTCCATCTATTCCCTGTGGTGCCTATGTTTCTCTCTCTGTTTAGAAAGTCCTTTTTTCAATACTTTCAAGAACACAATAATTTATAGTAAAATCCATGATTTAAGAAGCTTAAGCACATTGCTCTAACTTTCTGTGTGATCATCATCTATCAAGTTATATGTGCTTAAGAACGACATTGCTACTACTTTCTTGATAAGTCGTCTATGGCTCTACTAAACAAGTGAGAAGATACAAACTTAACCAAAAAATAAGAAATTCTACACACTGATTATTAAATTTGAAATATAACAAAATAAAAAAAAGGGCAAGTGTTTCTCATGTAATATCAAATAATTACACTTAGCAAAAATAATAAAAATAATTACACGTACAGGCAACAAAGCACCATTATGCATATTATTTTTTCCGATCCAATAGTAATGTACAAATTGAATAGACCACTTACAATCATACGAAAATGCTATCTTTTCAACTGAATAATGTTCCATAAATTATGGGACAAAATTAATTAATGAAATTAGTTGCAACTTATAAGAAGATCTGCTATGCTAATACTTTATGATTACAAACCAATGATATAAATGATACTCTACAACATTTCACGTATAAGTTTGATGCAACGATTCTTAGAATTTTTACCATAGAGTATTAATCAGATTCGAACTTTCGAACTCTCGTAGGATGGTTTTTTAAGAAATGAGAAAAGCCTAATAAGTTAATAAAACAGATATCATAGGACAGTGAAGAAAGATATTCCGTATGTAAGATTCCGGCTTCACCATTACTGCAACATGCTGCACACCAGTGGTAATCCCCATGCATCGACGAGCCAATGATATTTGAATTTTATGCGAGAAACAGTACTACGTTACCGGCCCCCGGGACAGAATAATGTAATGATAATTGTACGAGGAGATACAAGACAAGATCAACCTGAAATTAACTTTTATGATTAAAGTGATGATCAATAGTTAGGTTGTCTACTCAGGTTGTCTACTCTTGGGACCATGAGATCGAAAAGCTGCACGGCTTATTTAATCTCGTGAGTACTGTATAATACAACCAACGGGAAGAGACGAGTGCGTTTCAGATATGTACAGAATAAAGTAGTAAACTGGCTTATCAAAGCACGCAATCATACAAACAATTGGAAGATATCACTTCACAAATTAAGCTTTATATTCAATTTTTTTAACTCAAATATTTTCGACCAAATTGGATTTTCACCGTTAAATAGTGGTGGAAATTTCGGCTTTCACATTGTATTAAGAGTAATGTTAGAGAACAAAAAAAAATTTACAAAAAATTTCTCAAATGACACATGTCTCGTTCTGATTGATTGTCAGAATAATTAGTGAGATAGACCATTCTATATTCAAATCAATCACATCAATTAAAACTACTCATCTTGTCATATGCATCATGTCACATCATCTTACCGTATACTCTTGTATTAATGTTTGTAAACGAGTCAATTTGGCAATTAAAATTTTTTAAGGTTTGCTAAAAGTCATGAATATAGAAATTGCAAAGGACTTGAGACTTTAGAAACGGGTCATTTTGGAGTAAATCAAATCACAAAGCAGCGAATATTAATTGTTACCTCATTACAATTTACATGAGCGTTTGATTTACCTTATTTTCGAAAATTAAGCACTTATTTTTATAAAAAAAATTGTCAAAACGTACAGTTATTATTCCAGAAATAAGAAAAAAAGTTTAAACATGCATGCACGCTCTATAACTACAAGTGTACATGTGCTGCTCTGCCCTGCTCCTCTCTTGTTATTTTGTTTAAGTACGTAGCTTGTCCGCTTAAACGGATGTATATAGGCTTCGTAAGTCCATATGACCACCTTAATTTACTACCATTATACAGAGACAAAAATAACCAATAAAATTCAATAACATCATATTGTTTATAGTTTACGCGCGCGTTTAAATGTAGGCTATGCTATCACTAGTTAGAATTTGCATAGATATTTTTGTTAGGTAGCCCTCATTTCTTTGGCGTTACTGATGTGTATATATAGGTGTGTTTTGTGTGAGCCCAATTGGATAACACAAGTGGTAAATGCATTGTCGTTCGAGATCCTGAGTTCGATATGAATTAAAAAAAGATATGTTTTGTGTGTGTCTATGAGAGACAGAGAGATTGAAAATATGTGATAAATTAAGAAGTGTATAGCGAGGAGATTCAAAGTATGTCACAAAAGAAGTTAATTCATTGATCAAGTTGTGTGAAGAGAGCTTACTAATTTGGCACATGCATCTCATCCATATATGCATTCAGTTTAGTTAGCTGACCTGACCTCCTATCCTTTTCTGAAATTTGGGGGAGAAAAACTGAGAAGAAATAAATGCGTCGCATTGAATCCTGTTTTCCGTATCCTTGTCATATATCTATGTAATGTCATGATCATACGATAATTATGTACTGTACATATTGTGGCTATGCATTTACCAGCCTACGCAAATATCTCAGCTTAAATATTTCACAAAATATAAAGTTTATATTTTGGAGGCATCAATAGATAATCCCATTAATTTGGAACATATTATATAAATTTCCTTACATTTTCATATCTTCACATTTACGTACATGTCAAACTTACGTTTCGGCCAACTTGTGTTCTCGTAGAACTACGGCCCCATTTGGGGTACATTATTATAAATTCCTTATAACTTGAAATACAAATACGGAGTATATAAATATTTTCTAATTTATAAATTATTTATATGATACAGTAAACCAACCAAACGGCCTCTACGTATCTTCATCACTAAAATTAAGTTTAAAGGCTGGAGGCCTGGGGCCGAACATGACTTCTCTAGAGTCTAGACTCTACAACAATAACGGGCATCAAATAATCAAAGCACGTGCCAACTATTTTCTCATAATTAATTCATTCATGACACTGAAGTACTGTCCTTCTGCTAGGGTGTTTGACTTTTCTACATATTTTTAAATGTTTAGTCATTTAATTAAAATTATTATTTAAAAAAAACTTTTTAATAAAGATAAATATGTTATATTTTAATTATATATATATATTAATATTATTAAATTTATTATGTGATTAAAATATCTTAAATTGTATGTAAATAATCAAACAACCAGTAAAAAATTATAATATAGTAAATTTGTATTTAATGATATGCTCCCTCCGGTTTATTTGACTTTTTTGTGATCAAATTGTCTATTAATTTGGGACTTAGGGAGGAGTTTATTCCAATTTCAACCCTATAGATTGCATATGTCAGTATAAATAAATCTTATAATTCGTGTAAATTATGGGAGACTTTTTAATATCATCCGTAAATATTAAACTTTTATACTTTTTCAATTCCATAATTTTAGTTTCAGTTTGATTTTTAAAAGTTAAATTAAATTAATTTTAATTAATTATTAAAAATTATATAATTATAATTTTATAAATTATTTTGGAAAACAGATTAATTAAAGTTTTTGATAATAATTTTTTATAAAATATATAATATATTGATCAAAATTAATTAATTTGATTTTTAAAAAATTAAATAAGATTAAAATTATCAAATGAAAGATGACCTCATTTTTATATTCACGTAGTATTTTGATAGGATTTATTAAATTGTGATATTAAGACAAAATATTATTTCAACACATGAGAGCATACAAGATTTTATTAAGTTGTTCTCCTAACATTGTGAAATTTTAAGTAGTGATAATTTAAAATGATATCAGAATTAGGTGAGAATTCTTTTTAAAAAATAAATCACCGGGGAGTTTAGTGAGACAAAATCATGAGAGTTTAATGAAGCACAGTTAGTAGCTCAGCGGTAAGTTATCATTTGTCCTACCCAAGGTCATCCTTGGACTTAATAAAAAAAAAATCAAGGCCCCGTTTGATATTGTTATTATAGACGGTTATAATAGTTTTTTATTGAAAAACTGTTAGAAATGTGTTTGTTAAATTCTAAAAGTTGTTGTCTAGAAAATCGTTTTTGGTCTAAAAGCTGCTGTTAGTAAAAACATGTCCCCCATGCTTTTGAAAAAAGCGGCTTTCAGCTTTTGCAGAAAGTATGTATCAGTTTTATTATCAAACATTCCCAAAAATATTATTTTTATATATTATATTTCAAAATATGCATAAATCAAAAAAATTATCAAACAATTATATAATTTTCCTGACAACACTTTTTTCAGCAATTTTTTTTTCCACAGCACAACAGTTTTCAACAACACTGTCAAACGGAACGTAAGTGTTCGAAAGAAAGAAGTTCCGAGAGTTCAGTGTGACAAACTTTGAGAGTTTGACAGGAGATTTTTTTTAAAAAATAAATAAGTAAAAGTTTGGTGATGAAGAAATTCCAAGAATTTAGTACTAAAAGACATATATAAAGATACCAAATTACCAAGCGTTCTGTAAGAAAACATAATACGGAAAGTCCGGTGATGAAGAAAAAATAGATATCGAGAGTTTAGTGATGAAATAAAATCAAAGTAACGTTATTAAAATCAATTATTATTAATATTAAGAGAAGATTATGCGTTTAATCCACACATATCAACACGATAATATAAAATTTTCATATTTATGTACTTGAGTGGTATAATAGTTATTTTATTATAAATAAACCGACTTAATAAAATGACGCATACAAATTCAAAATATACTATATACTAGCTTATATTCACAGATTTCTTTAAATTTTTAAATATATTTTAAATGATTTGAATAGTTTGAATTGTGATTAAATTAAAATATTTAGATTGTATTTGATATAAAATTATATATATATATAGAATTATAATAATATTATATCATTCATGAGATTTAATTAATTAGTTGTTATTTTAAAATCTTAAAATAGATAAAATAATAATATTATAATATTTGTGAGATTCGATTATGAGTGATACTTTTAAATGAATTGGATAATTTGAGTGTGATTAAATTGAGATATTTAGATTGTATTTAATATATAATTTTAATATAGATAAAAAGGTAATAAAATTATATTATTCATGAAATTTAATTAATTGGTTGGTATTTTAAATAATTAAATAGTTTGATCGATGGTGAAAATAAATTATGTAAATTGATTATATTTAATTAATACAACTACATTACATAAAAAGTAGATAGTAAATAGGATTCTCAATATAAGTATAAATTTTAAGTTATTATCTAGATATAATATAATATTAAGACTTAATTTTAGATAAATAAAAAATGAGGGATAACCGAAGTATAGATTATATATATTTAACATTTTTGAAATTTTAATAAGATTTTATAAAAAATAATAATTTATAATTTTAATAAAATTTAAAGAGTTTGAATAATAATGAAATTGAGATATATAATTCAACTATATTTATTACAATTGTATTATATCTATATTATTATATTATATTATAAATAAAATAAATTATACTCCCTCCGTCCCGGCCAAATGTTTACATTTGGTTTGGGCACGGAGACCAAAGATAATAGGTGTAATATTGTTAAAATAAATGAAGTAGTGGGTGTAATAGTGATTTTATTGTTAAAATAAGTGAAGTAGTGAGTGTAATAGTGATTTTATTGTTAAAATAAGTGAAGTAGTGGGTGTAATAGTATAAAGTGTTGAAAAGTGGAGTAAAGTAGTGGATGTAATATTGTATTTTATTGTTAAAAATTACTATTTTTAGTAATGTAAATAATTGGTGGGACGGCTCAAAAAGGAAAGTGTAAAAAAATGAAATGCACGTAGGGAGTATATATTTAATATTTTTGGAAGGTCTTTATAACTTTTCAACCAACCAACCAACTAAAGTACTACTCCCTCCGTCCCGTTGAGTTGTTATCATTTCAAAATGGGTTGTCTGGCACGCATTTTAAGGTGAATTTTAAGGATAGTTCCATAATTTATTTTTGAAATTTTCTTTTTTTGTATAAAAATAGAACAATCCTATTTTTATACAAAAAAAGAAATTTTTAAAAATAAGTTATGGAACTATCCTTAAAATCCACCTTAAAATGCGTGCCAGAAAGTGAAAAAAAAGTGATAACAATTGGATGGGACGGAGGGAGTACTAAACTACCAATATAATTATCCCTATTCAGCTTATAATAGCATAATATAGATAAATAAATAGTTTTTTCTTCAAAATTGAAACCGATTTTTTTAAACATTAAGATCTTACACAAATTGAAAATACAACTATAAATTGATCTTACACAAATGCTCATATACAAGTTTATCTTTACTCAAAATTAATTTCCAAATCAAATTCCGAAAACATATGTAAAAGAAAGAATGAATCCTTCAAGGATATAGAGCGAACCGGGGAATACGGTGTAAAAATGTTGTACTCGTTACGCATTTCGCTTGTGGGTCATTTTTGCATGACGAACATGCATTATAAATTCACACCATAAGTGGCCTGTTTTTTGAACAACAATCTTTTCTAATCCTTTTTTATCTCAATAGTTGTGGTATTTTGATCATTTTCTGGTATATATATTACGTTGTACAAGGATACACTTCACTCATTGACCATGATGCACAATTATCTTGTCAGACATATCTTTCTTTTTTACTCCAGATAATCTCTTATATTTGCCACTTGCCAGTCCTTTCCGGAAAGTTTGAAACACCAGTAGAAATGGAACTCATGGGGAGTACCAGTATTACTAAACAGTCATCTAATTATTATGATAGGGTGAAAGAAGTGAAGGAATTCGATAATACAAAGTCTGGAGTTAAAGGACTCTTAGACTCTGGTCTAGTCAAAAGCCCCCGAATCTTCATTCATTCACCAGAAGACCTTGAAAAGACAATCTCAACCGCAGACATCTCAGATAGTGAGCTTCAGATTCCAGTGATAGATCTTCAAGGCTTTGAAAGTTGTCGACGCGCAGAACTGCTGAAAGATATTTGTAAAGCATCAACAACATGGGGATTTTTTCAAATGGTTAATCATGGAATCTCACAGAGTATCATGGAAAAAATGATACAAGGCATCAAGAGTTTCCATGAGCAAGCAAAGGAAGTGAAGATGGAATGGTACTCGCGTGATCCTAAGCGTAAAGTGAGGTACTATTCCAACGGAGATCTTCATGTCTCCAAAGCAGCAAACTGGAGGGACTCGATAGCTTGCAGCTTTGAAGATGGCTTGCTGGACTCAGATTCCTTGCCACCAGTTTGCAGGTAGATTATGACTTATGAGTCCGCCTTTTACATTGTTTCCCTGATTTTTGAACTAAAAGCAATTTTTGGTAATCCCAAGGTACCATTTGCCTAGGCTTATAAATTACTTATAAGTTAAAGAATTTACATACATTTTTCAACTTATAAACTACTTATAGGATAAGCTATACGAAGCCTCAAATATGCTGTACATATAAAAGCGGTTAACTTAGAATTTTTTTTTTTTGAGTTGAGATAAACATCTTTCATCTTTTCCACAAGAAAACTTAAGAACCGCAGCTGTCAACTTAAATAAAAAACTTAAGAGAAAACTGGAGGATGTCCATGGAATTCTCCCGACAATTTTGAATAGAAAATTGAAAGGGTAAAAATGTAAATAAAAAGCACGTCCCCTTACATTTATACTTAGATCGCATACACAGAACCTTTATAAATGGTCTCAAATTTTATTAATTTGTGGTTTACTAATCTCTAACATGATTTTTGAGGCTTCATGCATGAATTAATATATAAGACCAACATATCATGACTATCAAGACAACTTGATAGGGTTGGTGAACCCCAACTGATAGGGAAAAAATTCTACCTACGGCAAAATTACTGAATTATATATATATATTGTGAATTATATATATATAGGGAAAAAACTGAATTTGAACCATTTTTTTTTTAAAATTCAAACTGTTTGTGAATATATTGATGGTGGTCACGAGATTTATGAGACCTTAAGCAAAATTGGTTTTTGGGGCTTAATCTATATATATATTTTATATATATTTAAACTGGTTTTTGGGGCTAATCTATATATATTATATATATTTTTTTATAATTTATAACAATTTACGAAAATATGGTGGATAATATTATTAAATATTATTCGATTCGATAAGAAATTGCTCAAATTCAATAGAAAACTGTTCGATTTCAAAAAAAAATCGTTTGAATTCAATTCGGTTTGATTACAGCTCCAACAAAAGAATTCAGTTTTACAATCTTGAATCAAGATAAATTGTTGAAAATAATTCAAAATTAATTGTTGCTCAATGAGAAATAAGTTGCGACAAAATAAGGAATATATCTAACTTGTTTAGTTGTGTTAATCAGCTCTACGTAATATATATATATATATATATATATATATATATATATATATATATATATATATATATATATATATATATTTCATTACTAATTTAAACCAACACCTAATTTTTGGATTCGACTGCTTATAAAATGCACCAAGTTTAAGTTGTACCCTTATGCAGGGAAGCAATAGGCAATTACATGAAGAGGTTGATAAAACTAAAGGATATACTATCTAAGCTACTTTCGGAAGCACTAGGGATCAGGAGTGACTTCCTTGCAAGTATTGATTGCATGGAAACTGCATCTCTTGTGTGCCACTATTATCCATTTTGCCCAGAACCTGATTTGACTCTAGGTGCAACTAAGCACTCAGACCCATCTTTCCTAACTATCCTTCTTCAAGACAATATTGGAGGCCTCCAAGTTCTTCATAAAAGTCGGTGGATCGATGTGCATCCAGTTAACGGAGCCCTGATAGCTAATATTGGAGATCTGATGCAGGTACGTACAAGTTTTATGTTACATTGTTATTACTTCCAATATCGATCAGTACTCATATTTAATTTTCTTCCTGTACGTGCAGCTGATTACCAATGACAAGTTCAAAAGTGTCGAACATAGAGTACTAGCTGGACGAGCTGGTCCAAGAATATCAGCAGCATGTTTCTTCTACCCAGGTACTGCCAGTAATTCTAGACCATACAGACCAATCCAAGACTTACTATCCGCAAAGAATCCACCTAGATACAGACAAACGAGCCACAAAGAATATCATGCTTACTACAAGTCTAAAGGACTCGATGGTTTGTCAGCTCTTCCTCACTTCAAGCTGCAACAAAGTGATAACTCATAACTACTAGTTGTATTGTATCGTTATCTGAAACTCGAACCACGTTATAACTCGTAACTAGTAAGTGTATTATATTGATATAGTACAGATCTCTCAGCTCTTAATTTCTTGCGTCAAGACCCCAGTTTTTCCTCCCCAAATGACTACTAGGTTTATATTACCAGTACTAGATAGATCTATCAGTTCTTCATCACTTCAAGCCGCAAATTAATGTGATAACTCACAAACACTTCTGCATACTTGTATCAGTAGTATCAGAAAGTGATGTAGGAGATCGACTTGTCAGACGTATTAAAGCAGCGATGGATCGCGAACATTACAATGTTCCTATTAGGCGTATCGTTCCTATTTAGTCAAATACCTACCAACAAACTCCTATGTTCCTTTCGTTGCGGTATTTCTGAACAAGTTCCTAGATAAACATTTGTAATGCCGGGCTTTGTGTTTGATGTACTAGGCCATTCTGTTATCTTGTTTAATTTTTTATGTGATGATAGTGTTCAATGAAGCTAATCTTGTAGAATGATTTCTTGCAAGTCTCAGCAGCAGAGATACTGATACAATTAAGTTGCAGAATGAATGGGCAACTATAAACATGCTTGTAACTAGGCGCGAGCCTAAAAATAAACTTTTAGTTTGAACAGTACCCTTTTGGCTTTTACATATAAGTTCACAAAAAATCCTAATTTTCTTATATACATACATATTCACAAGTTTCGAGTTAATGAATACTATATAAATATATATTTACACGATTAATCAAGTCGAGCTCAAATTTTGAGTAAAGTTTGAACATACTCGTAATATTTATTATCCAATACAATCAACCTCAAGTTTCAAGTGAAAACGAACATAATATTTACTATCTAATACAATCAATTAGAGTTTCTGAGTCGAGCAGCACGAGCATATTAAGCATAGGTTTAGTGAAGCAAAAAATTTGTGGATTGATCTAATCGAATTTAAAGCTTCGATTTATTTATTTATTTATCTGGGCATGAATTTGTTTAGCTCGTATATTTTAGTTAAACCTACCAGTTTTGGATTGGCACGGCTTAATTAGATTACGTCCTACTTTCAATTCATTAATCACGAGTAAATCACATAATAAAATAGAGTATTCCTCAAGCCGAAGTTGAGATTAGATTATACACAAGAAGAAAGAAAAAGAAAATATACAGAATAGCAAGAGCATGCCATATGCACTTGTCACCACTGACTTGCACATGACGAGCTGATGGGCACAAATTCTCAACTACAAAATCAAAATTAACTCACAAACAGATTTAAAGATTTGGATCCTGAAGGGCTATTACCAATCAGATTGTTATCTTTACCGAGCTATACATGTCTGCACTGTCCTCGACTACTGAAACAACTTTCCTCTACATAATAATGACACAGTATCTATTGCAGCACCTAATCGTCGGTCTTTGGTTGCAATATTTGCACAAGGGACCATAATATATCCATCCGGTGAACATTTCTATTGTTCTGTCCCTGCAAATTGTACATCAAATAAATATTTTATACTCAAAAGAAAAAGAAATCAAGGACTTTATTTAAGCCACATAATTATGTAATATCAAAACATGCCATGTATAATATCGTAACATTTCAACCAAAGTAAAAGTATACCTCAACCACAAAACATATCCATATTTTCCCACCACAGGCTTCTGTAGAACCTTTTAGAATTGTCATACCCAAGCTCCTGATTGCCTCTGCAATCTCGAAAAACCGACTGCAATTTTCACACATCATCTGCATTTATAAACAAAATATTATAGAGTCAAACAAATGCTTTCACAAATCTTTATACTAAAAAACAATAGCACTTCGGTAGCAGACATATCTAGGTTCATGCTAACATTAGATGAAAGACGCTGCGTGCATGTACTGTACCTCTATCAGCATTTGCCCACTCAAGTTGATATTCTCTATCATTATTGGAAAAACTCTTAAGTGACTTTCTACTTCCACTGCCCAGCTTGAGCCCTGCTCATTACTAGAGGATACATGTACACCAGTTTCCTTGTCAATCAACTGCAAAATCATACACAACTAAATACCAGGATAACCATAATCAAAAAAATTTACTCTGTTCTCAGCTTTACAAAGGACAAGGTCATTATGAAAGAAAATAAGTGCACAAATTGCGTGCTTGCACATCAATTGAATGAGCGTGATCATTGCAAGGAAATTGTGGTCAAAGTGTTTAATATTACGAAAGACAACATGAGTCTGGCAATTACAAGCTTACTTTTGATTCAGCACATTTCTGAAGCTTGTCAGCATGTTTGGTGGTACATTGCATAAAGAGCATGTGCTTGATTGTTCGTTCCAGAAGAGAATCAATACTGCACTGTATTTATGAAACCATTTAGCACATAGTAAACACTATGCAACAAATCATATAAGAGGTAAATGGCTAGTAGAAACTACCTTTGATCCATTTGGTACAAGTTCACGAAGCTCCTTAATACGATCTTGGATTAATTGTCTGTCCCTTGGCCTAGGCCTACAATTTTCTCCAGGTCTAGCCCTCTTTCTGTTCGTCTTCATTAATTCTTTAGGCCTCTCTAACTGTTCACTACATGTACTAGGACTTGCTGATGAGATTCCTTTTGATGACTTGTCACCATATACCTCGGAGAAGGCCAAGCAATCTTCAACAAGTGAAGATCGATCATATGAATAATTAGCTGAACCAGTAGTATGGTTATCACTAATGCAAGGCTCCAGTATATTTTCTACAGGCAGTAGCGACTCCACTGTTCCCAGCGTTGATTTTTCACATTTAACATCTGAAACACTTTGGCAAACACTGGCCACCACTGCTTCTAAAAGATGCTCTGCACCATTGTTTAACATCATAAGGTTACTGCTACTCGTTCTTCCGTCAGATATCTGAACAAGTGCTCCATTTTCAGTCTTATCTGTCTCCCACTCAGAATTGGTATTTTGTTTCTTAAAAGATGGCCCTAGTGCTTCAAACAGCTCACATCCAGCAGTAAACCTGAAACACGTCTTACATGAGTCCATATGATTAGTTTTTGCTTTCAACACTGATTTGTCTACCAAAGACTCTCGAATCTCTTGTGAAAATTCAGGTGCACCCAGTAACCCACTGTAATTGCCTGTTGCAGTGTCTTGGAAAGCTGAAGGTAGGCATGCTATATTTACCCCATAACTACCAGTGGTAGGTGCAGTATTATACAAATCACATTTGCTACTACGGTTATAAGATAGAGATGGAGTATCATTCTCTCCAGATTCGAATACCACTCCCACATCCCTAATGCCACTAATCTGCCCATCAGACTTACTCTCACTTGTCGATTTGCCATCTACTTGTTTCTGCCTATCCATAGATGCAAATGGAAGTACTAATGAAGTCTCACCAACCCCCAAGACTTTGTATTCAGGCTCATCATTTTTGACAATTGACAAAATCTTCCCGGAATAAACTTCAGCTACTGGAACAGTACAAGAACAATGAAGAGGCCTTTCAAGAGATGGAACCACAGGAGACCACATATTTCCTTTGTCTTTCTTCACAATTTTTTCTGCATTCCTTATGCAATGATGATAATTCCTTGAAAGTGACGTGCTAATAGATACACTTGACTGAACAGAAGAGAAGAAACATCGTATGCTTATATAGAACAAAATGTATTTGGAAGGGTGCACGCATTGGTGTCTGTTTTGTATGCAAATTAAAAGTTTTAGTTTTGTCTGTGAAAGAGAGGGAGTGAGTGAGTGAGAGTATTACCAGACATGAGGAACTGTCTATGCTACTATATTGCCCTGCTAAAGGAGCTCGAAAATCAAAAAAATTATCTTTGATGTGATTGACCAGCATCAGGTCTTCAGCAATCTGCACCTCTCCCAGTAAAGGGAGAAAAGAAGAAAAAATATTATTATTAAGAGAAGAACATAATTATAGGGCTGTCAAAATTTTTTGAAATATTCGATATCCGTTCGAAATATCTATATTCGTATTCGAAATAAACAGGATATTATCTGTATCCGAAATAAACCGGATATTATCCGTATCCGAATCCGACAATTTCGGATACAAATACGAATATGGGTCTATTCGTATCCAATAATATCCGAATCCGAATTTAAATATATATAATATAAATATATATTTTATTAGGTTCAATTTATAAATATATGTATTTATTTATTTTTAAAATTATATATTTTTCTAAGTTATATATAATTATTATACATATATATCACATTAATTCAGAATTTTAAAAATAAAAAATTATATTTAAAAATGATTATTTATTTATTTTAAAAAAATGTAAAACAGGATTCTGATATTATCTGGATCCGGATATTATTCGCCGGATTCGGATTCAGATATATTGTTTTCGGATATTTTCGGATACAGATTCGAATTCGGATTCGGATATAGGCAGATCCGTATCCGAAAGATCCGTTTGACAACCCTACATAATTATATAGAAGGCACCATTCTTGAGCTGGCGACTTTTTTTTTTGTATCGTGAGCTCCCTCAAGTATATATATATATATATATTATACATTTTGGTTGTTTGTTTGGAAAATATTATATCTATTATATTCATTAATTTAGATAACAACCATTTCTATACCATCTTCAGGAAGAATTAACCCTAAGGGGTAATTTATTATCATTATTATTATTATGAATATATATATAAATACATTCTAAAAATAGGGGCTGACTAAACTAGGCAAAGTAATGTGTGTGAATGATTTAGAAAGTCAATGATAAGTTGCTACAATCATATCTGGTAAAATAGATATTTAGCTCATAGATTTCACTATAATTTTTTTTTTGAATATTTAGGCTTATATAGCCTTACAAATGTATATCTATTCTAAGAAATTCTAGGGGCGAGTCAGAGTTGAACCCAGGACCTGGGACGACGGAGGATAAACTCATTACCACTTATAGATTCACTACAATTAGTCCAGTTATAATAAGTTTCAAATATTTGTAAAAGTCATCAGATATATTTCATATAATCTGTAAACTCAAAAAACTTATTAAATACTAAAGCTAGTGAAAATAAGTAAAACCCCTATCATTTTTCCTTAATCTAAATAAAGTAGTAACATCAAACTTAATTCGATACATAATGCACTATCTTGTAAATTTTCCTTCATCTCCATATAGGATTCTTCGCAATTTAAATTATATCCTAAATGGTTTATCAAACATAGAATCTATTGAGATAGGCGGGACTCCTCCTCCAAATATCATATAAGAAAATTGTGCAGTGAATACATTTTCAATACTCAGAATATTAGGTCAGCTTACAATATCTAAAGAGCCAAGCTGTACAACTCCATGAGGAACAACAGGCACAACAGCAATAGTCTGCATAGTAAAAGAAAAAAAAAATCACTTTTTGTAGTTACTAATACAGTAACACCTGATAACAAAACTTAGTAGCACAACACAACATGTCAAAGAAAGAGACTGGGTAATCTTGCATAATTAAGATGGCTATGCAGTGAACACCCACATAACTATTAAAGTAAGATGAACATACAGAAACAAACATATGAAGCTTGTCCATTACTTATAGAAAGCTTGAACCCTTTCAATGAGTAAGAGTAATCCAAAAGAATTCCAAAGAGATTATTAATATTGTCCGACAGATCACTACTAATTTTGTCCGACAGGTCACTACATTAGATACAAAATAATTTGTTTGGATCCTGTTTTCTGAACTTACCTCTTAAATGCTATCTATCATTTGTACCACCAAACTAGTTACTGATCTTCAAAGATATCGTCCACCAAAAATAATACTTTAACATATACCACCAGTATACCTCTATATTATAAATGAAAATGTGATTTTGCAGTAGATATCGTTTATGCAAGTTTGAAAACCAATAAATACATTGATGTGGTGTGCACAAGTGTAATGAAGCAACTTAAATAGGAAATGTATCACTCCCTTCTCGGTTACTGAACACTATAAAGGCAATGTGCTATCTATATTAGAAAGGTTGAGTACTGGAAAATAGAAACTAGAAAGAGGAGAGAAGGCATACCCTAATCCCAGATGAAAACTGAGGAAGCAACCCATCAGAGTACTGTAAATATTACAACTGAGTAAGTACTAATACAATATTAGATTGGGTTCAGATCGCCATACTTGGTTGCAAGCTAAAGTAGTAAATATATCTCTCCAGCTAAACATATTCAAACTAATACTCACCTCTAACAAGGAGCAGGAATCTAGTACATGCTTATCTGTTGAAATCCACATATGCCTACCAGTTATAGCGACCTTTCCAACAATCCTATTATAATAATAGAAACAATGACAATATTGATTGTTTAGTTTCACGTCAAGAAGTATAGTAAAACAAAAAATTGTAGGAGCGGACAAGACTTGATACCCAAAACGATGATTAGAATTGAGAAAAGATTTTAAATTTTAAATGGTTTCAAAATCAACTCACAATTGGATAAATGACATATAGACATATCCGGAGGTCAAATGAAGATGAAAATGAGTAGCAATTGGGATGGTTTTAGAATTTAGAAAAGTATACACAGAACACTTTCTTCCCACAAAAGTAACAAGTAAGAAAAAAATATGCACATGAAATAAGAATTTTAAGTCGGCTATTGAGAGCTTATGAGTTGATGACATAAGTAATACCCTTCCCCAAGTGAGTATACATGAAGTGACATCTTTGCCACAGCTAACCCAAGAGAGTCACGTGAAGATTGTCCATCACATGAATAGCCAGCTATTTTCTGTGAAGCATCGGGTTGCACATGGTTGTCATAGTAACCATCTTCCCATGTCAACACCCTGTGAGAAATTCCAGTTCAATACTTCAATGACACAGAGGAACTAGAAACTTAAAATGGCAAAGGGCAAACACTAATTTATGTGTGTCCCAAATTATGAAACTCCAACACTTAACATGAAATATAATATACCTGAATCATATTATTTAAAATTAAGATTCTTTTGCTCAATTAGAATGGTCTTGGTGCGTCTCTCTTAAAAATAGTAAACTATTTGTAAAGTAAATGAAAAATGCTACAAACCATAAGTTCTGGCATCTCGAATTACAAAGAGGAGATTAGTTATGCAACAGAAATCCTCAATGAGAAACCTGCATTCCATTCTTTATTAATTAAAATTTGTCCAACTACAAAATACTCGTAGTATAAGATACACCTGAAAAATATTCTCATTTACATAAACTTTAGATATAGTAATAGTTTTTTTTTTCATGGACATGGTAATAGTTACTTAAAAATATACTTGTACATAAGAGGCAGTAGATCACCCTAAGTTTTGCAAGTGAACCAGAAGGCCAGAAATCATTCATAAAAATGTTAAGAAGATTAAAACCAGTAAATCAGATAAGCAAAAGAACAGAAGAAAATACAGTGGCAAGCAAAATATAAATTAAAAGGGATACATTTATTCAACTTACATTTGGGATCGATGCTCAAATTTCCAAAAGACGGCGTAATTCCAGCAAGTGTTTAAACACATGTTCCTGAGTGCTTCGCGTAACTGACTACCCATTTTCTCCAAAAAAACAAGAAACCTAACACCCACCTATTTAAAAATCGCTCCACCAGGTTAGATTAAATTAAACCCGCAAATATCCTCGAACTCCAAATTCCCTAGCTACCTCTGTAAGAACCTCGTCCTGCTTGCTTTCTCCGCAGCCCAGCTCTCCTCTTAATTGGTGGTCCTACGGTGGGAAGCAACAAGCCATCCATCCCCATCCTACCCAGAACTTAAAACCCTCTACCCTAACAACCAAAGAACAAATTAACAATCCACCTAAAATTTCACCAACACAAGAAGCACATTAAAACTAAGAGATCAACCACAGGAATCTCCACACAAGCTACTACTATGTTCAAGAATCTTTCCATATGTATCACAAATTATATTTTCTACCCCAATAGCTAATCAAGAACTAAACTAACAAAATAATAACAAATAACAAGAATCACCAAGTAAAACTACAAAGCAACACCGACCTTTAACCCCCTCAAACTTAACTATCAGTATCAAAATCATCCATATAAATTATAACCATTATATTCGAGAACAATAAATCTAAATGGGGTTTCCCTAAAGGTGATAAATTTATCGAATATCAGTCGACATGAATGAAAAAGAAGCAAGAATATGTTGTATATGTGTTAAAGTTGAACAAAGATTAGGCTTTTATAAAGAGAAGGACAGTGGCAATTGGCAAGACAGAAAAATAACAACTCTTTTGACTATTCACTGTAAAAATCTAGAGTAGAGTAATATTTTTGTTAACAATAGTAATCATTTGAAGATGCGTTGCTTTTTTTCTTAGCTTTTACTACTATTTGGCATAATAATGCACCACGGGCGGGATTCGAACTCGTGATCTACTCTGATACCAATTTAGGATCTAAGCACTTACCACTACGTCAAAAGCAGTTACTTGTACAGAAAGTAAAATTTATAATTTTTATATTGTAGTAGTCAGCTCCACGTTTCGATTTAGAAAAATGTTGTCACCCAACACTTTACTTCCCACAGTAGTTTTACAAGATTTGCAGTGAAATAAACAAATGGGGTTGTTTATTAATTTGATTTGATGAAGAAAGAAAAAACAAGTCTGAGAGTACTAGTATATACATGAGATAAACTGAGAAGTGCTTTAAACTATACTCGTCTAACTAATGTACACCTCAAAGCCGCCACTTAGGCACGTCTAGGTCTGGCAGTCAATTTTCCACTTTTCCACTTTCGCTCCTTTAACGATTAAGCCCCTCTAGTTTTAATCATTTGACTTATTTTATAAGTAATTTATAAGTTAAAAATTATATGTAATTTTCAACTCATAAACTACTTATATGATATTTCAAATAGGACCTTAATCTTTTTTGTTAGATGAGATTTTGTTGGATACCTTGTTATCAAGATTGTTAGTAGTGACAATTTTTTTAGCATGTTAGTGTGTTATGTTTTGATATTTTTGTATGTCTTGTTACGGGTTTCGGTAGTTTTTTTAGAAGGATTTATGTGGTATTTTCGAAGATCATCAAGACTCGCATCGAATTTGGGACTGTGGTGGATATCGCAAGAGCTCACTTTTCACAACATTTTTTCTTCATATTTTAGAGTATTTGTTCCTCCAATATCAGTTGATGTAACTGATAGTTCTGAACATTGAATTACAGATGACACTTATTTGAATGCCAATTGTGATACTACTAATTTTTAGATTAAATTTTTTGGATATTCTATGTGTTAAGCGATCTGAAAACAAAACGATTATTTGTTTAACTCGTTTTTTGTTTCACAATCATGTTGTAGTTGACAGTTCGGGAGTTTATCCTGGCTGAATTTCGATGTTTTAATGAATTTTCGGTTTACATAAAAAAAAGACTGAGAAATGCTTTTGTAAGCATACTTTGGTGGTGTTTGTTTCCTTACGAAGGATTATAAGTCGAAAAATATATGTATTTTTTTAATTTACAAATTATTTATAAAATAAACCAAACACCCACTTTGAAACAAGTGATTACCATTTTGTTTCAGAGTTTTAAAAAGGGAAGAAAATAGAAAAACAACTAATATAATTTACATTCTTATTCTACTCTCGAGTTTTTTTTAAGAAGGTTGAGTTTTTTTAAAAAGGAAAGCAAGTGTAAATTAATGAAAATTTTATATATTTTTCTTTCGAAACTTTAATTCCAAAAATGGGATGAAAATTTTATATACTTTTCTTCCTAAACTTTGATTCCAAAAATGGGATGAAAAAGAAAGTAAGTGATGTGTGTAAATTAAAAAAAGAGCAATGCTACGTACTCTAAATTAAGCCCAATTTTTTTCCAAATGACGTGGCATGACATATGTCTTGTTTTAATTCATGGGCGCATATGTATGCATGCGTGGTCTCATATTATTATACAAATGTTACCAATTACACACGTGACAACTCATCATTTGAGACAATTTTTAGGGTACCTAACATTTTTCTAAAAAAAATTGATGTTACTAATATATTTTTAATATCTAATTTTTACTTTTTAAATTTAAGGATAAAATTATAATTTAACAATCAATTATATGTTTTCATTTCAAATCGGGAGTATATTAATGAAACTAGTTTCATTCTTTAATTTTTAAACTCGAGAGCAAGTTGGTGAACTTTCCACCTATAAAAAAACTCGGAAGCAAAGCATAAGAGGTGTGTGTGATGTAATAGTAGTGTGGTTTGATGACCGCACCAAAACTAAATAAGTGTGGTTTTTAAAAATATAAATTAAAAATAAATCAAATATTATTAATTTGGATCAATTTTAAAAATTGTGGTTCGACTTTTTTAAGGTTTTAGTTCTAAAACTAAAATATAAAATTAAATATATTAGGAAATTATATAACTAATATTATTTTTTATAATAATTTTATAATATATTAGAGGTAGAACATATATAAGAGTATAAGATTCTTTGATCAATAAGTTATAAGAGTATTTCATATAATGTTTACCTAGTAACAACGAAATATTACTGATACATACGAAATCTTTCTTGAAATAGTAAAAACGAGAAACATGGGAAATAAAGTAACCAAAAAAACTTAAATATTGAATGAAAAAGTATGTAGATAAACATTCATAAAAAGTGTGATTTCAAATGAGTGATCCGAATGGTAAGAGTCAATGTGGCCAACAACATGATCCATGAGTAAAGATTATTTGTTTCCCGTCTTCCTATCTTCTCATTTACACATCAATGCCCTTTTAGAAAAAAAAAACTGCAAACCCTAATCATATTGTACCCTTTATTTTTAGCTCTTTCCTCCAATGATTTTACTACTAAAAGTTGTGACACACCTCAAATCCCATTCTCCTCTTTATATTTGTCACCAGGCCTAGTTTTTGTCAAATTTCGTAGCCACTACCGGCCAACCTATTATCAATTGAGTGGCATTTGAGAGCCATTATTAGCCCTAGTCCAACTTTCGTTCTTATTTATTTTTAATTATTTGTTCCACATTTTATACAACTATATGTTTTTGGAACTCGGATGCTCTTAGAGTTTAGCATTTCAAAAACTAGTTATTAATTTGTCAGATAAGATGTTTTATTGTTAGATTATAATATTAAAAATTTAGTGATGGTAGGCAGAATTGAAATAAAAACACAATATAATAATATTTGATTGATGAATTCAAATACTTTTATATTTTTATAACTGAAAATATAAATATTTAATTTAATTTTGATATGTTATGATCTTGGTCCATGATGGCCTTTTTATTGATTTTGACGATTAAATATATAAATATTGAATTTTTTTAATAAATTAATTTATAACCTTACAATAATTCTATTAAATCTCAAATTGAGCTAAACTATCCAATGGGGCTCAATATTGAATATTTTTTAGTGTTAGCTGATTTGAAGTTTTCGTATATTTATTTTAAAAATCTAATGATCATTATTTTGTTTATAATTAACGTTCTAACCAAATTAAATAATTATATGAATAAATATGTTCATTTATATAATAATAATATAGAAGTATAGGTACTATAAATAGATATGAATAATTAAGTTTTATATAATTAGAAAAAAGAGTAAAAGGGATATGTGCGTATATACGCATATGACATGCATACTTCTTTTTTTTTTTTTTTATGGGAACATGCATATATACTTCTTTAAATATATATACAAGATTATACCTTCGCACCAGATAACTAATATTTAAGTAAATTAATTATTTATTTATATTTTTATTGATATTTAATATAAAATTTTATAATATTAAGAATTTATGTTAATATTATATGTTATCTTATTTTATATAAATTTATTTTATTTAATATAAATATGTTATAATTTGGACCCGTATTATAATAAATATATAATTGAGCATAAAAATTAAAATTTTAGTTTATATATATAAGTATATAGTTAGGTACCGTATTATAATAAATAAAATTATATATTTTGGACTAGTTTTATAATAAATACAGTATATAATTGGACTAAAAAATAAAATTTTAGTTTATATATATATATATAATTAGGACCATATTATAATAAATAAAATTATATTTAATACATGTATATTTTTTAGAATATCTCAGAAGTTTTACTGGTAATTCAACGGATCAAATTTATAAGTCACCAACCTAAGCGGCTGGTACAGAAAGTAAGAAATTGATGAAAACATAGTTATCCTTGTTGAGCAGCGCCAACTCAACATCTTCATCAGTATGTCCCAATTATTCACATTAGTAGTGTGATCTCAACGTACTGATAATTGCTATTGATTTCTATTCACTAATTAAAGTTAAATGCAACATATAAAGTGACCATGAGTACATGTCTAATTATCAATAATATTAAATCACGTATAGCAAGGCAAGTTCTACTAAAACAAACTTGTGCATTGGCTGCTCTTATTTATACATTTACTAATTGTGTAATAGTACTTAGATTATGTCATACAACTGATTATGTACAGTCTATCTTGGCATAGATTCAGAGAATAATCAAAGTAGGCGTAATGATGCTTTTTTTGCAACGACGCGACCCATATTAATTAAATACACTATTGTAAGATTTTAGCAGGGTAAAAAACTTTTACGGAGTAGCTAAATAGGTAGACCTCTGTATAGATATATGATTTCAAGAATTCATAGGGTAGGGCAACTACTTGCAAATGGTTTCGTACTAATATTAGATTTATCAAGAAACTTGGATAATTAGCTAGTGAATGGTGATGCAAACAATAAGTCATTTATGTGTCTCCCTTTCTAACAATTACAAATTTACATGTACATACAAGTATGCAACATAAAATATAACTAATTTAACCAAAAATAATAATATTGTACCTAATACAACATAGATATTATTATATTAATAGAGTATCTGATACCGAATATTTCAGTAACCTCGGCCTGTACGAGGGTGTTTTAGTCTTTTTGAACAAAGGGTGTTTAACTAGTCTTAAAATTTTGAAATAATTAAGTCTTATTTTTTAAAAATGAAATTAGCATATAGAGTGCAACCTTTGTATCTTATATGTATGTATAGATAAGTATTTGCTGTAAAACGGGGAGAAAAACAAGTTTATGCAAAGTCGATACTATTATATTAAACTGAAACATTACATAAATGAAACATTACACATAAAACAGGAACTAACAAACTACTTTCCTATTTGAACTCTACCACTAGTTTTATTCCTACAAACTTTCCACTAGACTGCAGACCAAGTCATACAGCACCCACGTAGAAAACATATCAAACAAACATTAATATAAATATAATCTATATGAGTTGTGAGTTGTGACACGCATATCTATATTATATTATTAAAATCGAAAGATTAAAAATTTGATGGTCCTTGGTCGGAGCATCCTATTTCAATTAAACAACTATTTTCTAATAATTTTTAAACACTAATCTCTTAATTAAAACACATATATCACTTTAATCTCCTAACTAAAACACATGTCTAAACAAAACACCTGAACATTATCATATTAATAATTGTTTAATTATTGAGTTTCTCATAACTAAAATATATCTCTATAAAAAATAAAGAAACATTATCCTATTAAAATATTTATACTATATTATTAAAACCGAAAGATTAAAAGTTTGGTGGTCCTTGGTCGGTATTTGGGCCGGATAGTTATTATTGACCCTAATTTTTAAACACTAATTTCCTAATTAAAATACATGTCGGATATTGAGCCTAATTTTTAAACACTAATCTCTTAATTAATATACATCTCAAATTAATCTCCTAAATAAAATACATCTCTAAATAAAACACACAAATATTATTCTATTAAAATACAAATAAAGTATATGAAAAATTATATAAAATACATACGTATAATATTAAATAAAATTTAAATTATTATTATAAAAATAAAAATATATTCAAATTATATAAAAATATATTAAAAATCTTTGCATGGCACAGGTATAAACTAGTATTTTATTATTATTATTAATATTAGAATTTTGACAAATGAATATTTAATAAATAAATAAATTAGATAAATTATATATGAGGCATTTCCACGAAACAAAACCCACACCAATTTCATCGGTCGAAAATACCCTGTTTCCTTACAGTGATGGGGTAAAATCAAGGGAATCACATGTCTTCCAATTTCAAATTTTTAACGAGCACCTTTAATCAAACTCCCTACATTCTAAAGTGAGCAAGGAGATGGATCCAAACAGATCGACAAAGGGACAACGATATTCTCAACTTTCTTAATTGAAATTATGCCCATGCATAATCGAATGGAAACCAAATTATTAATGCGTCGTTGAGTGAACCCATTATATGGTTTCTTATCTCTTGTTTGAGAATAATTATATATGCAAAATTAACAAACAAATTAAAAGTAAAATAATGTCAACTTTTGTATATGAATCTGCGCTTATATATTTACAATTATGACGCCACCTTTTTATCATTCTTGTTACCTCCTTCTCTGTACTTTATGTAGTAAGAAAATATAGGCAGATTGCAGATACGATATATGTGGTGTGTTATGTGTGATTGTAATACCGAAACAAAACAATATCATGGTATATAGATATGGGAGCTTAGCTTTTTACTAACATGTACAGTATATAATCTAGGAGGTGACTCCTTATAGTCTTCTTGGTAATGAGTGACAATTGTTATTAAGGATCATATACACACACAAAGTCAAGATTAACGGCAGAAAAACATAGTGTTTAATGTCCCTTTTGTGTATGTAATGCATCTGTTTAGAATGCATTCTGATGAAGAATGTCACTTCTGAATTCGATCATCTTCACAATTTGCAAATGCAGATATATACTACACTGACATAAATTTGGTCGAGAAGTGATTATAAATGAAAATGAAAGTAATATAATGAAATTTGAACTATAGATTCAAATTTTTTGTTTCTATTAATCCTAACATTCCAAACTATAATATTTCAAAACCCCAATTTTGGCTCCATTTTCATCATACTCATTTTCTTTACAATTCTCATATAAAAAACTGGCATTTACTCATTTTTTTCAATTTTTTTTTTCAACATCCATTATTTGCGATTAATTTCATTTATTCTAATCAAACACACACAACATAACTGCACAAGTGCGTGAAAATTCACAGCTGGAAGCTAGGTATCCTATGTTCTAATTAGTGGAGAGCGTGGTTCGATTTGACTCGATTTTTGGATAAAGCCGGAACCAGAATCATGTATCTTTGGTTTTAAAAATTGAAAACCGCAACCGCAACCGAACCATCAGTTTCAGTTTTAAAATAGTCGGTTCAGTTTTTAACGGTTCGGTTTCGGTTATAAAACTGGATAAAATTGAAATGAGAAAAAAATACATTTTGAATAAATAAAACATAATTAATTAAAAAAAATCTCATTTAAAATTTATACAAATTAAAAATTTTAATATAAATAATAATACTATAAATTTCAAAACATATGTGAAATTTACAACCTATTTTCTATAATACAATAAGCAAATGATATTAGATACACTTAGAATAAATAATTTTCATTAACTATAACTACGGGGGAATTGAGATATTGTCATATGTATAAGCAAATTTTGCCTCTCTGTACTAAGGATTTGTCAAAACAGAACAAAGAATTCTATACTAAGGACATGCTGGCTCTATATAAAGTCCAGAGTCATATAATATTTAATATTCTATGCATAATTGTGTTATATTGTTTCAGTGCTATCTACTGACCTGTACTAGACATATCTTAATACTAAAAATATGTGACTTCTTTGTGTATTGGGTTGTTTACGCCTCTAATATACTGTCTACTGCCTCTAAGTGTGGACTGTCTAACCGGCACATATGATTAAGCCTAGAATTATTTATATTTTATAATCTAATATATGTATATAATAATATATATTATATAAATTGATATAAATTATAATATATATTTATTTTTTATTTATTTTAATAATCGGTTCGGTTTTTTTCGGTTCAATTTTTATCTATAACCAGAACCGAAACTGATCAAATGGTTCGGTTTTTAATTTTTCGGTTCCGTTTTTATCAATTTTCTCCGGTTTCGGTTCAGTTTCGGTTCAGTTTCGGTTTTTTCTCAGCCCTAATTCTAATTGTCATTATTAAGGTAATTATTATAAGTTCGATCGTTAAGTTGCACTGATTATGGGCCTGTTTGGCAAACTGCTACTTATGGAAATAAGGGCTTATTTCCGGAAAAAAGTAAGGATGTATGTACTTTTTAGAAATAAGCCCTTATTTCCAGAAAAAAGTAAGTTCATATTTGGTTTTAAAATTCTAAAACAAATATTTATCTTTAAAAAAAATATGAAAATATGTAAAAAATATTAAAAAATAAGCTACTTATTTTAAGTTTATGGAACCCCAAACACCCACTATATATCCAGATATTGTATTTAAATTGAGTCTCTTATAATATGCAACTATAACAAGTGCTTGCTTACTGACTTTGATTTAGGCCCGATCGACCTGTGGAATTTTCCCTGAAGTGAAAGAAAGATAGGCAATACATATCTTATCTATGCAGTACACACTTACGCATTGTTGAAATTAACTTCCACGTTTATAAATATATATATATATATATATATATTATACGTATAAGCTATTCACCATTGACGGTAAGGAATACCAGAAATTTTGAAACTTTCTGGTATTATTAGAATACTGTAACTTGTAATACAACGGGAAAATATGTAAGGGCTACATTGTGTTATCTAAACTTATTTAAAATTGAACGTACACTTACAATACAAATAGACCGAACCTTAAAGGTGGTAACTAAAAAGTAGGAACTATTTTCACTATTCTCCTAATAAAACACAAACACTCCCATCACCCCCCCCCCCCCCCCCCATGACTCTCCTAAAATAACTGAGCTAAGTACACGACTTAGTCTAACCACACAACTAAGTCTAAACTTAATAACAACCTTATTCAAATAATTAAATAAACTAAAATAAAACCCAAATAAATGAAATAGTTTAGATTAAAATCCCAACAATCTCCGTCTTAATCTAAACTTATCTTCGGTGCCCATCTGGCAAAATCATTTGCCCATCTGGCATCTTCCTCATCAGCCCGTATGACTTTCAACAGAGCCCGTTTGGCTTTCAACAAATCCTGTATGACTTTTCTTTCATAACCCCATATGGCTTTTAATCTTCACACCCTCTTCAACCTCTGAAGATATACATCGATCCATCATCTGCAAATACACATACATGCTGCACATTCACACCTATGCACTCCTTTAAGCACACGGGCCATGCCTTACAATAGCCATTGTAACAACCTCGAGCTCTCCGGAAGAAACCTTGGTGACTCCTCCTTTCTCTTTCAGTCTGCAAAAAACTTCTCATCTTCTTCGGCTTCCCGCCTACGTCGTTTAGTTTTCTCTATTTCTTCTTCATCAAGCTTTTTATAACCTCCAACACGACCAATATTGGCTCCAGAAGGCCGAGCACTTCCACAACGATACAAACAGTTCACATACTTCACAACTTGTATTCGGACATGTCCAGTCCCCGTCTTGTTGCTAAGCCTTTACTACTGGAATCATCACCACGACATAAAAAAAACTAACAATATCAATGTTGCAACTTCTCTTAGAAATTCTCCACGATTGCATGACCAAGTCTAACCGTTAATTTAACACAATAACTAGTTTATTTAAAACATAAACATGATTAGATTAAAATTTCCAACACACTCCTCCTAAATTTAGTCGTGTCTGGTTACTTCCTTCACTCTTAGTAGTTCTCTCAGCTTTTCGAATTTACTTGCAGACACTGCTTTTATCAAAATATCAGCCCGTTGTTCACCAGTGCCTATGTGCTTCAACACAATTTCTCCTCTCTCCACGCACTCGCGGATAAAATGATAACATATGTGTATATGCTTGTTACGCCCATGAAATACGAGAAGCTGAAGAAGATGACGGTGATTAAATTACACATTGCGCTACCTTAGTGTAACCGAAAGTATTATTGTGCTGCTATATGAGCAGCAAATTCCAAACGGGAAGAAAGGCATGCCATATGGGCAAATAAGAAGTGTCATACGGGCAAAGAAGCAACATGTCAGATGGACAAATAAGAAGTGCCATATGGGCAAATAAGATGTGTTAGACGGGTAAATAAGTTGTGACATACGGGCAAATAAGAACTGTCAGACGGACAGATATGCTGAAAGCCAAACGAGCTGATGTCAAGTTTCAGATTAAGGCGGTGAATGTTAGAAATTAATCTGAAATTTATGGTTAATATTTAAGATGGATATTTAATTTAAACATATTTTAAATAATGTAACGCTTATATTCCATATAAGTAGCAACTAGACTAGGTCATAGTAGTAGTGTAGAATTTTTAGGAATAATCAGGTGTATTGGAGTCGAGTGATAGCAAGTCGGTAGATAGTTGCTATTTTTTAGTCACCACTTTGTGTGTTTAGTATTATATATATGCGTGTAATCTTTCAGTTAATAAAATATTAGATTAAAAAAAACTAACAATACCAATGCTGCAACTTCTCCTAGAAATTCTCTACGATTACATGACCAAGTCTAACTGTTAATTTAACACAATAACTAGTTTATTTAAAACATAAACATGATTAAATTAAAATTTCCAACACATTCCTCCTTAATTTAGTCGTGTCTGGTTACTTACTTCACTCCCAGCAGTTCTCTCAGCTTTTCGAATTTACTTGCAGACATTGCTTTTGTCAAAATATCAGCCCGTTGTTCACCAGTGCCTATGTGCTTCAACACAATTTCTCCTCTCTCCACACACTCATGGATAAAATGATAATGTATGTGAATATGATTGCTACACCCATGGAACACTGGATTTTTTTGCAAAGAATTTTTTGCCAAATCAATCGCTGATATATTGTCTACATAAAGAACAACAGACCATGTTTTAACATCCATAACGTAACTGAGCAGATTCTTCAACCAAATTCCTTGATATGCTCCAGCCGTTGCAACCATGAATTCGGCGGCTTCGCAGTATGATAAGGCGATGCACCTCTGTTTATGTGAAATCCAGGTGATTAAACTCTCATTGAAGTAGAATGTCATTCCCCCAGTGCTCTCTCCTCGCCATCATCTCCCGGCAGCCTCTCTGCTACAAATACCACAGCAGCACCCCCGCCCTTCTGTCAACAACAAACCATTCTTCTTGTCTGCTCCTCTAATGAGGTTTCTCTTGGGATTTCTTCCCGGCCTTCGGCTTCATCCCATCACGGAGCTTCTTCGAAAATGAATTGTTATACCTCCAAGGAACGGTAAAGAAGGCTGTTAAGCCTTGATACTCCCCCAAACTCTGATACCAAATGTTGAAATTAACTCCCAAGTTTATATATATATATATATATATATATATATATATAATCTATTCACCATTGAAGGTAAAGAATGACACAGTAGAGATTTTGAGACTTTATGATATTATTAGAATACTGTAACTTGCAGTACAACGGGAAAATACATAAGGACTACATTGTGCTATCTAAAGTTATTTAAAACTGAACGTACACCTACAATATAAATAGACTGAACCTCAAAGATGGTAACTAAAAACTAGGAACTACTTTCACTATTCTCCTAATAAAACTCAAACACTCTCATCACCCCACGACTCTCCTAAAATAGCTGAGTTAAGTACACGACCTAGTCTAACCACACGACCAAGTCTAAACTTAATAACAACCTTATTCAAATAATTAAATAAACTAAAATAAAACCCCCAATAAATGAAATAGTTTAGATTAAAATCCCAAACACGCATGCGCACACAAGGCGGATCCACAAATCACCATTCTCTCAATTTCATACATGTTCACTTTTATTCATTTATATTTTTAACTAAATGTTATGATTAAGGGAAGAATTAAACCTATGTTGAAGACTTGTACGTACTCTCATCTAACCTCCCAAAATTATAAAATTTCTTGGTTCTAACCCGCACTCTCCCAGTATAATAATGTGAAAAATTACAAAATAAATAAATAAATTAATATTAGTATTATATATTTCATTCTTAAATTAATTTAACCCCATATTCTTTAAATTACTTATTCCAAATGACTGCTTAGTGTTACCAAAGGACACACATAAATGAATTAATTGGGAGCTTAATTTATTTGGCTCTCCTAAACCTAAATTGTGTAAAGTACATTAATATTAGACCCAACTTAAGTTGGGGCCCTTTTGGACTCATCAGTGGGAGGCAACACATGAATGTTAATGTGATCGACCCATATGTAATTTCTCTTTCATACATACATGTATTGGATTTCCATGTTGAGTTTAAATTCATCATAATTGAGAAAGAAGGTGGACCTTCAAAAGAGCTTATATCACTAGCCTAATTAACATCATATCCTTCAAGGCTAGCTAGATCAAGAATTATTTTTTTATATAAAGAATAATTATTGATACATGTGCAGTTTTCTGAATCAGAATTGTATGTAGTAATACTTTTAAAATTGAATTCAAGCTGTGACGAAAATGATTCCAGGATGCTGTTTAATTAATTGTCCTGTCTGAGAGGTGGAACAGCACCCATGGACCAACGCCAACCCCTGTAATGCCAAGAATAGCATTGAAAAAAAAAGAACAAGCTACAGAGATCGGTCAGTTCCAGCTGAAATATACCATTCATGTTTAATGATGATTCGAGTGTCCATTGCACCATTAACTGCAATTCCAGATTTTTTCTATCTTCCCTCGTATTTTTTCTATCTTCCCTCATTTGATTTATAGTCAACCTTTGTAATAATCCCAATTAACAAGAACAACAACATTAGTGTTCATGCGTTGATAACATTTAATATCTCGTCAATGAATACATTTTCAGGTAACTCAAGATGTAAGTTTCCACTTTGCATTCTTTTCTTTTCCTTCAGCTAAATTTGCTTATACAGACTCCGGACTTGATATCTTGCTGATGATGCAAAACTACACATACCATTAAACTCTTCTGACAGAGGAATAATATTGCAAACATGACTCCGGGAAAAAAAAATAAGAACATAGCAATCATGATTAATACTTTCACAGCCAAACCAACTGATATATGATTCTTCCAATGGTGTAACTAAATGACTGCAACTGCAACTATATATCAAGCAGACAAGCATGAAAAACTGACGAAGCCTACTATAAAAAGAAGAAAATATTACAAAGCCTTACCATAAAAGTAGATTTTCGAAGGACAGTGCGCGCCAATTTCTCATAAATCCATTCAGGAGCTAGTTTTTGTAATAATCCGAGCTTCTCTCAACCTCTTCTGTAGCTTTATGTATTTTTAATAAATTATGTAAATGTCATATTTAGTTCTATTATGTCCTAAAAACGGTTGAATGAGTTAGTTATGTTATCAATTCAAGAAGGAAATGTTAACAAACTCTAATTTTAAAGTCTTGATTAATGATTTTGCTAGTAGAAATGTGAAATATAATTTCTAGCACATGAGAGCTTAATATCTAGTAATGATGAGTTTCCTGATTTTGTTATGAGTATCCTCTAACGAGGGTATCTATCTTTCATCTTTTTTCAGGCAAGATAATAGGATTGGTTTCATTCTGCAATACTCTTCGAGGAAGTTCGGGTTTGAGATTGCTGTAGAAACTGTGTCGTGAGAAAAAGTATGTGTTGTGAAAAAAGTGCTGTCAAAAAAATTTGATGACTGTTTGATAATATTTTTTTATTTGAGTATATTTTGAGATGTAATATAAAAAAATAATGTTTTTGGGGAAATGTGATAATAAAACATGTTATTACTTCGTGCAAAAACTGAAAATCAGCTTTTTCCAAAAACGGAGGACTTGTTTTCTCCAAAAGTGCTTTTAAACCAAAAGCACTTTTCCAGAAACCTGCTTTTGAAATTTAGCAAACACTTTTTTACCAGGTTTTAAGTAAAAAAATGTTGTTGTCAACAATACCAAACGAGGCATTGGTTATTGTCTTTATATAATTTTTTGTAATTGTCAATTATATAATTTTTTGTAATTGTCAATTATTCAAATAAAAAATATTATTTACGTGATCAACCTCAAAAAAATTATTTTATGCAGATTATAAAAATGATTTTTTTAATAATAATATTATTATAAGCAAAATAAGATATATTTGGTTAATATAAAAAATAATAACAGTTAGACCTTGAATACATTGATAAGAACCGTTTAAATTTAATATTAAAAAACATTATATATTTTAATATCTAAACTATTAAAAAAAATCAGGATCGAATGTTATTAATAACATATTAAAATTAAAAATTTATATTATTATTTCTAAAGATACAGATAAAGATACATGATTAAAATCTCATCGATCACATATTATTATATTAAATTTTATTTTAATTAAAAATTCAATAATCTAATAAATATTTTGTACATAAATACGATTATAAATATATAATAGCTAAATTTTAATATTCAAATTTCTACTAAAATTTTAAATTATTATTATAAAATTTAACTTAAATTAGTTATTATTGATATTAGAGTTTAATTAAAATCGGATTCAGATAAAAAGTAAAATTATATATAATTATTAAAATATAATTAATAAATTATAAAATATTTTAAAACATATATATCATATAAATTATAAATTAATCTATACTAACATTAAAAGTTATGATCGTGAGTTGATAATGAATGGATCACGAATATAAATATATATATTAAATATAATTTTATTTATTATAATACGAGACTTAACTATATATGTATTTATATATATATTTATTATAACATGATTCTAAATTCTAAATTATATGCATATTTATATCAAATAAAATATATTTATTATACATAATTTTTAATTATTTTCAAAATAACTCTTTTAATTAATTTATTATTCTTCACATGTTTAATAAATTTATATAAAATAAAAAATATATAATAGATATTAACATAAATTCTCAACACTATAAATATTTATATTAAATATTAATAAAATAGTAACATAAAAAACAAATTTACTTAATTATTAATGATACATATTTCACAGTGTTATAAAATTATTTTTATAAAATGGAGATGATTTAGAAAAACCGAACTAGTCGAACAAAGTAAAAACATGAGCAGTCCCAAGTCTACTCAAAGTCTCAAACTAGTACAAGAGTACCATAGTAACACAACACCGATTTAAACAAGAACACGTAAATTTCCATCTTTACGTCTTCTCTTCCATTTAATACTTTAATTAATTGCTTACGATTATTATTATATAAATAAATAGACTAAAACAAGGTTTTAAATTACAATACCGTAACACACACACACACATAAACATCAATTTCTCCCACGCAATCAAATACCCCAAAACCCTTCTTTCTTGTTAATCTTCTCTTCAAAGTTTTAATCTCAATTTTTTTAAAATTTTAATTATCATCATCTTATAGTGATTTCTTCATCTGGGGTTTTTCAACAAGTGCCAAATTGGTCGTTTTTCTACTGGGTTTTAGTGTTTTTTGCCCCCAACATCCGATGGGTTTCTGGTAAGTTTTCTATTTGCAGCTTTGATTTATATGCTTACATGTTTTTATTTTGTATATCTGGACGTGGGTTTTGTAGATTCTTTTTTAAAGTTTCGATTTTTAAGCAAAAAATAGTATAACATCTTTGATGGTGTTTATTTGTATATGGATAGTGTATGAATGAATAGACTTACTTGCAAATATATTATATTTTATTTTTGAAAATTTAAATTTATGAATTTATTCAGCTGGTTGTGACTGTCATTGCATAAAGATGCAATCTTTGCCTATAATTAGTACATTGACTGTGCCATAACAATTAACACCTCCTTCATGCCTCATTCTGAAAAAAATGTTTCTTTTTATTGTAAAGATTTTTGTAGGTTTCACTACAGGTTTGCTATTAATTGAGTTCATTATGTCATTGCTTTTTACGTAGTATTTGGTTGATGCTTTAAGTTGAAATTGAGTGTATTTTCCTAATACAAATACAAAGTATTGATAGTATATCTGATTTTGGAGTGACGAGTTTATTAACTTTGCTTTTCCTATTATCGTTGATAAGTACAATAGTTCTAAAAGTATCAGAGTTATCACAAATTGCTCAAGTATATTTGTCAAGAAAGGTGCTACTACTCTAGCATATTTCAATGTTATGAACTTTTCTACCTGGCAAGCAATAGAAATTTTCTATGACATCACCTATACTATGGGGTATGGCATTTTCTCCTTTGATTAGTTCTATGCACTATTAAACCACTATCCAGTCAACTTATTGCTGTTAAGGCATCCAAAATCAGTTACAACATTTGAAGAATCAAGAATGTTTAGGGAAATCTATTATGAATTTATGAGAACTATTTAAGTGTTCAAAATGCCATATTTTAACTACATGAATCACTAATGTAATCATTTGCTGATGATTGGAAATTTGGAAGTAGAAGTACAATAAAACTCACCGACTGGCCTCCCTGTTAAATCCCACTGGAACTCTGAGAACATTTTTTTTTATCAATTAGGCATCTCAGAAACAGTAATTCAGGAAGCTGTTTGAAGCAAATATATATAGATATACACTGCCATTATTTTCATTTCTTTCTCTGCATGTGGTGTAGTTGAACCCATATAAATATTTTACAAACTCTAGTCTTTTTCTTCGTAGTGTTACCACAATAACATGTCTCTCCATGCTTTCTTGAAAGCTCATTCTTTAAATCTTATTATTTATAGTTATTTGTGTGCCAACTTGTATTTCATGATATTTAAAGTTTATGTTCTTCCTGCTTTTCAGCATTCTGCAGTAACCATTTCAGTACTCTGGAAATGGATTGGTTGTACTTGTCTACTGTTAGGTGCATTTGAATGATGTTCAGTAGACGAAGCGGTGCTAATGCACTCAATATATTTAAATGGAAATTACATGGGGAATCATCATTAAGAACAGGCTTGCTTAATGACAGTCATGAAATTGAGTTGTCTGATTATCATAGAGCACCAAGTTCAGGTAGTGAAAGTCCTTCGGGGCTTCTTAATGGTGATAGTTTAAGTGTGGAACCCCTAGCTGCTGATCTGGATCTGTTCTTCGAGAGACTGTATAGCTACTATTGTGAGAAAGGTCTCTTGTGCATAGTAATAAAGTGGATAGTTGAACTTCTGAGCTTAGGGTTTACAATATGTTTCTCTTGTTTTTTCTTGTTATACGTTGATTGGAATGGTCTTCGCAATGCTAAGTGTGGAATGGATGCAGTTGAATCTGGAATAAAACCATGTGACCTGGTGAAGGAAGCTTTTCATGAGCATCCATTGATCCCTTTTACGCTTTCTAAAGCTGTTATTGCTGGGTATCTGGGAATATTTTTCATATACTGGATATTTTGTTTTCTAAGGTTTTTTGCACAACTGAAGGAAACTTTGAAAATTCGTCAATTTTACTACAACAGGTACTGATACTATGATTCTTCTGCACTAGTTTTGTTATTTTCAAAGTATATAGTAGCGTTAAATGTTACAAATATTTGTTGAGGGCAGTGGTAATTCTCTCTCACATATTTTGGCCATTTCAAGAAACCTTATATTTGGTTGCACATTTATTACTTAGTGGAGAAAACCAAATGATGGTATGCATGATAATGATTTTGTACTACTTATGCAGTCTCTGTGTTACGGACAATGATATGCAAACCATGCAATGGGAGTCTATTCTCGAAAAAGTTGTTCAGTTGCAGAACTCACAGCAATTATGTGTAGTCAAGGACCTATCTGCTCATGATATTGTAATGCGATTGATGCGGAAGGAAAACTACTTGATTGGGATGCTCAACAAAGGGGTGCTTTCTTTTTCAGTATCCAAGTGGGTTCCAGGAGCTGGTCCAATTGTGAAATATGGTCCAATGGGTACACAAAGGCGTCTGGTATTGACAAAAATCCTGGAATGGACCTTAAACTGGTGTATATTACAGAGCATGTTTGACAGGTGTGTGGTCTTCTCCCTTCCTTGTGGGCAGATATATTTTGTATATAACTTTCAAAGTGATTTTATAACAACCCCTCCCTGTTATAGAGAGCTCTATAAGGACTATGTGTGAGTGTTTCTATGATAAATCATTAGATATGAACCTATTAAGTATTAACAGCGTTTTCTATCAATCATCTCCATATTCACTGTGTTTACTACCTGTTTCTTACATAGTATTTATTTCCAGAAACTTCTGTGTTAGGAGGGATTTCATTTCCGATCCTAAAACCTTGAAGAAAAGCCTGATTATAGTCGGTGTCACAATGTTAGTTCTTTCCCCTTTCACTGTCATATTCATGCTGGTGTATCTCTTCCTGAAGCATGCGGAACAATTCTATAATCATCCAAGTACGGCATCGTCTCGAAGATGGTCAAATCTTTCGAGGTGGATCTTAAGGGAATATAATGAGGTTAGTTTTTACCATAAGACTTGATTGGTGTATGGATCTAGTTTTTTTTTACTTTGTGTGCGTGTGTGTGAGCGAGTGATTGCCTGAGTGGGCATAGTTGGCTGAATGAATGAGTGGTGGGAGTATTTTCTACCATTTCCATCCTCTCTATGAAGCACTACTTGAAGCTCATTTAACACTAAAAATAAGGATTCATGATGTTTTGATCGACTTTATATCAAGTAATAGTACTAGTCAAAAAATACTTAAGAAACTTTTGACGAGATCTAAACCCTAATCTCTGCACAAATATCTCATTCTTACTTTACCAAATTTAGAATTTTGTGTAAAATCGTTAATTTGCTTTATTTTGTTTCAGGTCGACCATTTGTTTAAACACCGGATAAATGGCAGTGTAGTACATGCTTCTGGATATTTAAAGCAGTTCCCTTCTCCTTTAGTATCCATTGTTGCCAGGTTTATCTCATTTGTTTCTGGTGGATTTGCTGCTATATTAATCATCATTGCGTTTCTGGAAGAGTCTCTTTTGGAAGGCCATGTAATGCATTCCATATAGATCATCTTGTTTTCTTTATATTTATTTTTACATAGACTGTTTATTAAGGTATTTCTATTGGTCATTTCAGATTTTTGGTCGCAATTTGTTGTGGTATGCTGCTGTGTTTGGAACCATAACCGCCATTAGCCGGGCTGCTGTAACAGATGATCATCTTGTCCTTGACCCACAAGGTGCCATGTCTCTAGCTGTCCAGCATACACATTATATGCCGAAGAGATGGCGTGGCAAAGAGAATTCAAATGATGTGCGGATCGAGTTTGAGACTCTATTTCAGGTAACTTCTGCTCAAAGTTTTGTTTTGGGACATAAGCCATATATTTGCTTTACTATTGAATTATATTTTATGGCATTTAAAATTTTGGTGATTGAATCTTATTTTAATCATTTGGTTGATAACTGGTGCTGCTGGCATATAATTTACTAAAATTAGTTTTCACAATCACTTGACAGTTGACACGCACTCACACTCACACTCTCTCTCTCTCTCTCTACCGGATGTCTAACCTTAAGAACATTGGTCTGGTTCGTGAATACATGTCTTCCCACAAAATAAATGGGAAGGAGAATACAACTACATGCATAACTGGAGCACTAGATCTGGGTAAAATTTGGTTTTTGGAGCTTCTGAAATTTCGTCCTTTAATATTTCTCTATTATATTTGGGTGCATTTCTCTTGGTATAGTATGAAACATGAGTCTATATATAGTCATATAACTAAGGAGGTGTATATTTATGTATTATGCAATTGTAGTGCATTTGCAACGGGAAATGTTAATAGCTATAGCTTAACATGCTCCTTTAGCTTCTGTCCATATCCTGATGTAGTAGTTAGTCAACTGCGCTAAGTACTCAATTATAAAATGAGGATCACACCTTTGAGTTGCACCTCTCCCTTCCTGTCATCTTATCTCTTCCTATCCTCTTATTCGGTCCGTTATCTCGTCCCTAGATCTTCTTCTACATCTCTTTACATCCTTTTCTATTAAATAACTTAGCTCACGTTGTGAGCTCCTCGTGAGGTCTGACCGAGAGCCTTAGTGACTAATCTATTTGAGGGTATAATTGTGTATAATAGTTTATGGTATCTCACCCAGATGGCCTAATCTGGAAACTTCTAACAAAAAGTAGTTGTGAGCAACCAAAGTACTAAATGTAGTTTGCCTGATACTGATTGTGAAAAGTAGTTGCTGAAATTTTGATAACTTAAGTCAGTACTTTGGTTGTAGAGTACAAGTACCCCTGTGTTATTATATGAAGGAAAGGTTGGTATGGTTATGGTGGTTTCTTGTCTATAATACTCGAATTAATGAGCTTTCTTCGATGCAGTATACTGGAATGATGTTACTAGAGGAGATGGCTTCCATTTTTTTGACTCCATATCTGCTTATATTTATTGTCCCAGAGGTAATTATTCAGCATTTATATTTTTTCTGTTGCACCATTGAAGTTGCATATCAACCCAAAAACTGCTTTGCAATGGCAGCGAGTGGATGCCATACTGGAGTTCATATCTGATTTTACAGTGGATGTTGAAGGTGTTGGTCATGTATGCAGGTAATTCTGCGGACTTGATCATATGCTTATTCTAAATACTTTCATACTAGGCCAGAGTTTTCTTCCGTTAAAAATAAAATGTCCAAGTTGTGATTTAGAGTATAAGAGAAAAATGGCATACTATTACCTACTATATCTGTATGTAATGCCTCTAATCTTCAAATGTTGCAGCTTTAGTGCCTTTGACTTTCAAAACCATGGAAATATTATGTATGGCGCACCATACAATTCAGCTCGTGTGCAAAGGAGTTCCCAGGGAAAAATGGAGAAATCATTCTTGAGGTAAAATTATTGGCACAGTATCTGTCTATTTAATTAATCAAACATAACACATCTAAAAGATATCATTTACATTCATCTGTTAAAAATTTTAAATTTACACTAGGTTCAGATATTCGAGTAACTTTTTCTCTCTCTTTAATATGCATGCAGCTTTCAAAGTAGCTATCCTTCATGGGAACCTAATAGTCAAGGAAAGCAACTTATCTCTACACTAAAAGCATTTAGGGAGCAGAAGTTGCAAGTCCAGGAACGAATTCCTCCATATTTGCCTCCTAGAATGCCACAGTGGAGTCCAGAGACACGAGTCTATGGTGATTTAAATAATGTCTTCTCCGGAGGAGCGTTTCACAATATTCAAAAAAGGGGCTATCAATTAGGTTCCTTGTGGCTGTTTAATTCTGACCAAAAGAATTATTTAAATATTCTCGAGTGGTACTATACGTCCGGACCCCATATTGCAAACGAGGCTGAAAGAGATTATCCATCAAGATCATCTATTGTGGCAGAAAGCACAAGAAACTTCTGGATGCCACTTAGCGTGATACATAATGAAGCAACACATGAGGAAAATTGGGGGCAATTTCTTGACAATGATAGATCTCAGAGTCCTCTGGAAGCATCCACTGCAGCTCCTCTCTTCAACGGAAGCGTACTACAACACGATGACTTTGTCAATGCAGCACATCAACCCAGTAGTAGGAGCCATTGGTGGGCTAGAAGTGATGCACGGGGCAACGATGCACAGACAAGCTTCTTGGAACCTCCGACTTTCCACCGCAACACAGATACTTTTTATGATAATATGTCTGGTAGAAGCATAATAGAGAAAGACCAAGACCACTTTAACAAGAACACGCAGACAAGCTTCTTGGAACCTCTGTCTTTCCACCGCAACAAAGATACTTTTTATGATAATATGGCTGGTGGAAGCATAATAGAGAAAGACCATGACCACTTTAACAGCAACGCGCGGACAAGCTTCTTGGAACCTCTGTCTTTCCACCACAACACAGATACTTTTTATGATAATATGCCTGGTAGAAGCATAATAGAAGAAAACTGTGACCACTTTGACTCGATGAAGAGCTCTAACAGGTCCCATACAATTTACATTGGTGACTTGGAGGAAGGAGAATTCAATCTTCCTTTTGATGATATTTATAGTAGACATTCTACTTGTCCACAATTAGATCCCTCAAATCTATAGTAAATAATTGCTTCCTACGAATTATGATAACCTTATCATAATTTTGTGAAGATTCTCAATCTAGCTCCAGGAATAGTGTTCCTGAAGTTTGTACATGGTTTCTAAGTATGTAAATATGATATCCCTTCTTCATTTAATGGAATCCTACATTCTTTCTTTTATATAGTGAACTTAATCATGGGACTATGGGAGTGCACTCCACTTCCGTTGAATATGTAAAGTAACTAATCCAAAAGTGCTATTAACCCCATCAGTTTAACTGAATTCCTGTTGGTTCTTTTAGGTTTGAGTACTAGTTCAAATTTTCAGTTATATCGATGTCTACTATGCGTGCACTGCAGGTTTGGTTCATGATTGAAAAAATTCATCGTTGTGTTTGATGGAACTCTTTGTGTTTGATGAAACTCCTTGATCAAAGTACGAAATTAGAGTATTATTTCTCTTGTATAATTAAAGGTGCTAACTTCATTAGTCAAAAAAGTCACTTCCATATTTTTCTTGTCACCCGGCTATCTTAAAAGATTAAGTGTATTTTTTGTAGTTATGTGTTTTATCCGGAATCTTGTAAAATTATGGTTCTGCCACCAACTTAAGTTTCAAATGTCATTTGACATTGGACTATTATATGGAGGAATCTTTGATGACACATGTCCATGATTCCTAGGGAGGTTGTTTCAACATATGTGAAAGTTGGGTAAAACTATTATTGAGCTGATTTGCAAAGGCTTGGGACTTGGAAGTAGGCTACTTCGATGGAATCAGTGTAGTTGAGATACTTTCAGTGTAGTTGGGAGTTTTGAGATACCGCGACCCTAGGCTTTAAGTGTTGAAAGATGCAATGGCAAATGCATTTTGTGGGTGCAGATTATAAGTAACGGCATGGTAAGAAGTGCTGAACATCACGCCGTTACAAAATCAAGTGAAGCTAGGCTCAGTATTGCAGCTTTTATCAACCCTTCTCCATGTTGCATTCTGGAACCTGCACAAGTTTCGGTCCCTGAACTCAATCCAGCACACGAAGAGTGCAGGGACCAATCTGCTCAACCTGCTCAGTTTTGTACAAAGAGTTTGTGATCAACTCTGGAGCTTTTGGTCCCTACCTACGCGATGCTTTGCAGCATGCATGATGCTATTAAATTAGCCATACATGACATGTGTATAGTAAATGACATGGTTTTCTGTACTAGTAAATTTGTCATCTTTGGTTTTGGTTTGTTGCACTTTTAAAGCCAAAGTTGAATTCAGTTCTGCTTCTTGACATCTTTGTGGTTCTTCACATTGATTCATTAGAAGATATGATCATACCAATAAAAAAAAAATGTTTAATTTCCAAAAGCATAAGAGTACTTCAAATAACGATAAATTATCATGATTTAGCCGAACAATTGCATTTATAAAAAATCATGTATTTGAAGGAAACCAGCAAGTTCTTGATTGGATCCACCGTTTATGTTGGCCCATGGTTGAACTTGTGGTTGAGTTTCTTAATCAATAATGAGCTAGTTTCATATATGTCCCCAGTCTAAAATTTGGTGTCTACTTCCACCTCTCAATAATTTATGATTTACGCTGCTTTCAGATTTGTTGTTAACATTTTTATCTCTTTAATATGAATGCAGCTTTCAAAGTAGCTGTCCTTCATGAGAATACGATGTTGGAATTATATATAAATATTATTCCAATTTTTTAGTTTGCTTCAAAAGAAAAATAATATATATATATATATATATTAATATATATATTTTTAAGTTATATGTGAGACTTTTCAATTTTTGAGACTTTTGATTTGTCTTAACTTTTTCTTTTAAATACTAGTGACTTTTGGCTCTCTAACAGAAGAGTGGCAAGTTCTGATCACTATCGGAATGAGGTTTTGTCCTCTAGTATTTTTTGGAGAAAATAATAAAAGAATAGTCTCATATATTTTATATAAGCATGTTTATGGGTAATGATCAAAAGAGCTTTCAATCTGTTTCCATGTACTACACCAGTGAGGCACTTGTCGTGTAACGCTGGAGGTTGATTGTCATGAGTCTGTGTGTATGTAGCGGGGCAAATTCAACTTTAGCGCAGTGATAAATTCACGCCACGACTGTTGTTCAGATAAGTTTTCTTGATTTTCATCTGATAAATTTTGATTTGTTCCCTATTTTTATTTTCATCACATGAGATATCATATACTCTGCTCAATATTTTGTCTACCCCTTTGTGACTACATACATATCCCCAACATACGATAGCCAAGGAAACCAATGATACATTTTCAAGTTAATCAGGACAACCGAGTAACCAGGACCACCGAGTAACTACAATGGCCATTAGCTAACAAATATGTAATATTACTATATGAAGAGCTTAATCTCTGAGAGATACTGATATGCAACTATGCAATTTTAAAGAGATTGAAAATTGCTAATAATTGAAATTCCAATTTTTTTTGTAATGGTCCCTTACGGTTTTGATGTATTTTTAGACATAGTAGCTAGTCATTACGACATACCACTAAATAATTTTGATATTAAAGAATACAATTACTATCAACAAAATCATAAGAGAACATACATCTTCTTTAAGTATAAGTTGCAGGATATCATTAATGCTACAAGGAACAATCAAACTATATATTTAGATCCTGTACCTGTTCATTGTTCTGAATTACTATGGCTCAATCAGGTACGTTATGCTTTACTTGTATTCAGAATGTATAAATTTTAAGGGTTCCGTTCATTAGTCACTGTTGATTAATTTTTTTGACAACAGATCACCCATAACGTATGCATGTCTGATTAGTCGTCCGCTTTTGGATTGCAAGTACAACTTAGCAATTGCTTGGAGCCTCAAATGTTTCAATTTTTGGAAATATTTGCAAATAAAAATATCACTTAGATGCACTATAAATAATAATTATTGCAGTAGGGGCTCACAGAAACAGAATTTTAGTAGAACTGATGCTAACAGAGCTATAATTCTTTCTAATAAAACTCGGATCAGAAAAATTAAAATACTTAATCGGTAATAATATTTAGAACTGTAATTTGTGACCGAAAATCTTCATATACATGTCTGGTTTAGGAACATATAAATCCAGTAATTAATTTCTGTTGTCATTGACATTTATATATGTCCTGAAATGGTTGAATGAAATCTTAAACAGGTGATCAACCATGGAATATCAGACGACTTGATGCATGAAACAATGACGCTGTATGAGGAATTCTTCAGCTTGCCAGTCGATGAACATGAAAGCTTACTATCGGATGATTTTCATAAAAGCGTTAGACTCTACACAAGCGGCTATAGTTATGCTAATGAGGAATTTCATCTGTGGAAAGACAGTTTGAAACACCCAGCATGCGCACATCCACTAGATGAGGTTGTTCAAGGGTGGCCTGATAAGCCAGAGAGATACAGGTGATCCAATTTAACGCACTTTTGACAGCATTTTTTCGATGCATAAATCGATACTAAATGTTTATTATGTTCTTCTCTCTATTAAATTGCTTTCAGAGATATTATAACAAAATATTCAGTGGAAGTGACAAGGTTGAACCATAGGATCTTGAACCTGATCTGTGAAGGACTTGGGCTTGAAGAGGGTTTTTTCAGAGGTAAGCTAAGCGAAGTTATGGGTTTGGTGATCAACAATTATCCACCATGTCCGGAACCGAGTTTGACCCTGGGCTTACGTCCACATTGTGACCCTTACACCTTAACCCTGGTTCAGCAACAAGTCTACGGGCTTCAAATCAAGAAACGGGGGCAATGGATTGGTGTGGATCCAATTCCCAATGCATTCCTCGTCATTATACCTTACCAACTACAGGTGAATTGTCATAAATAAACTATAGTATTAAGTTGAATTAGTGCTTTTAGTTAACGTTTGCTATGGTTCTGGACGGGGAATGGCTGATGAGCCTGGGAATCGATCTTTAAGTATAATTGTACTTCAATATGTGTTATTATATCATTTTCCAAAGATCACCTATTAGTTTGGTTATACTTACCTAAAGTTTTTTAATTCTGTAATTATATACTAGGTCATTAGTAATGGGAGGCTAAGCAGTTGTGAGCATCGGGGAGTGACGAATTCAAGCACTGCTCGGATATCAATTGTTACATTTTGCGGTCCCAATAACGAAAGTGTCATCGAGCCTGCAAAAGACCTTGTGAGTGCTTCCAATCCACCGCGCTTTAAAACATATCAATGCTCGGATTTTCTGATGAATTGTCTAGCGCACTTGTCCAAATTGACGCTTTCCAATGAAACAGCACCGGGGCCTTACATGCTCTAGGCCCAACTGAAGTATATTCATGTACTATCATGGTCTATGTTTATTCGCAGTTCAATATCACTGCACAATCAGTGGTGTGTGTCCGTGCGTGTTGTCTGTGTGACTGCGTGTGTGCGCAAAGTGTTTGCTTCTCACATTTGTATCTAAGATTCCAAAGCCTGTATATATTATTGCAATAACACTGGATGTGATGTGAAACTTTAATCTATGAAATTTGTGTTCTACATAATAAAAATCTAAAAATAAAAGATAGACGTATCTTGAAGCTGATTGAATTTAAAAGGGAGAATAATCGCCAACTCCATGAATTTAAAATCCAACACATTCAAGTATTTTATGTTTCAAACTACATCGCATTAGATTTATTCATTATCCATGCCATCTCTTTTGAGAAATTGTCAACAAGAGGGAGAGCAAACCTCGATTCGGTTTTTGGATAAAATCGGAACCGAAATCGGAAGTCTTCGATTTAAATCGCAACCGAAACATCGGTTTCGTTCTAAAAAGCCCGGTTCGATTTTTATCGGTTTGGTTTCGGTTTTAAAATCGATTATACAAAAAATATAATAAATTTATATAATAAAGATTTGACAAATTTCATTAATTAATACTAAACATATTTTCATATTAACAGAGATAGCACTAAAAAGGTGAAATTAGCACACAAAATAGAAGGGAATAAACTGCATCAATTGTGTATTTAATGTACATATTCAGAAGAAAACAAAATAGATTACTTGTTATAAAGTATAATAAATCACATAAAGAAAATTTTAAATACTTGAAACTCATACTGTAAATAACAATTCACACATTCCAGTATACCACTGTCATAACAGAGATGTCACATTGCCATACATGTTACTGAAAAGATGTATAAACATGATATAAATGTTTTTAGTCAAAAAATAGAGCACAAGTTATGTCCCTGTCCTAACCAAGCTGTAATAAAATTGGCAATAGATAATATTTTTAGTTATCGATGTTAAGTGATCAAATGCGTTTCCAACAATTTTCACCTCATCTGTGAATATAAATATTTTTATATTTATTAAATATTTAACATTAATATAAATTATATATAATATATTTATTTATTTTAATAATCGGTTCGGTTCGGTTTTTTCCGGATCTATTTGAATCTAAAACTGAAACCGGAACCGATTAAACGGTTCGGTTTTTAGTTTTTCGATTTCGATTTCGGATCGGTTTTTATCGATTTCGATTTCAGATCGGTTTTTATCGATTTTTCTCCGTTTCGGTTTCAATTTTTTACTCAACCCTGGTCAGGAATGGTGAGTTAATTGTGAAAAAAATATCTCTGCAAATTATTCTAAAATTTTTAATTCTATAAATAAAATAAAACTTTATTTAAAAACAGAAAATTTTCAAAATAAATTTCAAATAAAGCGATAGGCCACTTGCACAAAAACAAAAGCACATGCGTAGCAGACAAAATCACGAGTTCCAAGAAACAAACGGTCAAAATACAACAGCCAATAATAATGCTTTATGAATAAACATTACTAGTGGAGTATTAAAAATGTAATTTAGTTAATTACATGCTTGATTAGCCTCATGAAACAACTGGGCTTGTTTGGCAGCAGCTTCTTTCGAAACCAATCCTTGAATAACCAAAGTCTTTATTTCCCAGGCTGAATATGGATATCCTTTTCTTGCATATGAGTTTAGTAGTGCTGCCGTTGACTGTTTGACTAACCGAGCGAACTCGTTCTCTACGTCGTCGTTTCTTTCCGTTGCTTCTAGTAATGTTAGATCGTATCTGTACCGTTCATATGCTCTTGACCCAAATACGTTTGACACCGTTGATTCTTCTGGGACCATCCTTGGCCATGACTCGCTCCTGCTGCTCCAGTATCTGATTCAGTGAGTTGACTCAGATAACGAGTTATGACTCGGAATTTAGAACTCAAGATTATGGATCTAAATGGATAGTGAAAAAAAATGCATGGTTGTTTCGTAAAATGCTTAAACATGGCCCGCTTAAAATATATTCTAACTGAGTCATCCTTAACGAGTTAAATCGAAAAATTACTTAAAAAGGAATATTAACAAATGATAAGCATTATTAAAAAAACAAAGAAAAAGGAAAGAGATTATAGATAGCATTACTGGGGAGTGCATTTTCCTGTGGTTTTGGTGTAAATAAAGCCAGGCCTTATCTTGCGGCCAGCTGATGCTGCTTCAGTAGCTGGTGGTGCTGCCAGGTAAAGAAGAAGAAGAACAAGAACAAGAACGAGTTGATGACTCAGTTGTTTCAAACAAGAAAGAGAAGCTTCCATAGTTGCTCTCGATAGTTTCACCACCTTATCTGAAATATTAACTACTAGTCATTCATTTTATTAAACTAAACGCCTCTTCAGAGTTAGTAGCAAGGCATGTTCTATCTCAGATCTCTCGTGCCTTCTTCCCTACAATACAAGGGTGTATATGTTACACTACATGGGAGTAATATAGTACTATGGGCCATTGGGCCCTTCCGTCCGTTGTTTTTACACGCATTTTAATAATAGATATATTTATAAATAATATTTTTATTTTATATAAAAATTTATATTTTATACAACCAACAATATTTAAATAATATTTCCTCTATTTTTTTATATTTCACGTTTGATTTTCTGTACACATCTCAAAGTGCTTTTACTGAATAGTTAAAATAATTATTTTTAAAAAAAAATTCTGAATAAAAATATATAACTTATTCTAAAATTCACAAAAAGATATTTTTTTAATTATATAATTAATGTATTTTAAATTACGTGCAGAAAAATGAAATGAAAAAAAATAGAGAGAGTACTTGTGTTATCATTCATGATTAGTTTAACTGAACACATTAAAATGTCTAAAGCTTGAAATTAAGTGATTGTTGTTAATCATTTAATTGGTATAAATTTTCGTGAATAAGAAAAATGTAAAATCGCACATAGATGATATGACTATCTGAATTCATAAAAATTTCCCGTGAAAATTTTTAACGGGTAAATGAATTTGATAAACGATTATCAGATATCAGAATCTATGTTTAAAATGTTTAAAAGGTCAATATTTTTTAGAGTAAATTGCAAAGTGATGGCTGAAATTTACACTCATTTTCAAAAAAATGGCCAGACCTTCAATTTTGCAAAATAGTTGTCAGATTTGTCTTTTTCCTTTCAAAAAGGTGGCTGGAGGCGATTTTCAGCTTTTTGGCAAGGGTAAAATGGGAAAACAATGCTAGAAACTCTAAAAATTATTCAAAAAAAATCTCAAATTAATATGTGTCACCATATGATTGATTATATTCGTAATAATAATAATAATAATTCGCCTTCGGCCACCATTTTGTAAAATTGAAAGTCTGGCTAGATTTGTCTTTTTCCTTTCAAAAAGGTAGCTGGAGACGATTTTCAACTTTTTGACAGAGGTAAAATAGAAAAAAAAATGTTTTTTGACAGAGATAAAATAGAAAAAAAATGCTCGAGACCTCAAAAATTTTCCAAAAAAATCTCCAAATTAATATGTGTCACCATATGATTGATTATATTCGTAATAATCCATTTTTTTGGATTATTATTATTATTACGAATATAATCAATCATATGGTGACACATATTAATTTAGAGATTTTTTTAGAAAATTTTTGAGGTCTCGAGCATTTTTTTTTTATTTTACCCCTGTCAAAAAGCATTTTTTTCCTATTTTACCCCTGTCAAAAAGCTGAAAATCGCCTCCAGCCACCTTTTTGAAAAAAAAACAAATCTAACCAGACTTTCAATTTTACAAAATGGTGGCCGATGGCGAATTATTATTATTATTACGAATATAATCAATCATATGGTGACACATATTAATTTGAGAATTTTTTTGGATAATTTTTAGGGTCTCTAACATTGTTTTCTCATTTTACCCTTGTCAAAAAGCTGAAAATCGCCTCCGGCCACCTTTTTAAAATGAAAAAGGCAAATCTGACCACTATTTTACAAAATTGAAAGTCTGACCACTTTTTTAAAAATGTGTAAAGTTCAGCCACCACTTTGCAATTTACTCTATTTTTTAAGAAGATGGTAATATTTTGAACTTAGAAGCTTAATTTATTAGGCTACCGTTTTACATTTTACTGTGACGTGTTAATGAAATTCTATTAGACTATTAGTACTGTATGAATAATTTTTATGGTTTGTTTACGGGATTTATAAGTAGAAATGAGTTGAATGAAGGCTATTATTTAAATTAAATATAATGAAAATTATTATTCAATTATAGATTTTGAAAATCATATATTTATTGCTGATAAAATATTACTGTATAATATATATTATTTTATAACATAACTATATAAAACTTTCTACACATTCAGCACTCAAATTCATGATTAAGGTTATTGTACAATATAAATAAGCCAACAACAACAAAACCATATGTAGGGCCTGTTTGGCCTGCCTTAAAATAAGTCCTTTTGGACTTATTTTCGGGTAAATATTTCATATTTTGATAAATGTTTTTTATACAAGTATTTAATATATATTTGAGATTCTATAAGTTGCAAAAAAAAGTTAACTTTTTTCAGAAAAAAGTTAGGAATCTATATGGCCTGTTTGTCTGGGCTTAAAAATAAGTCCTTTTGGACTTATTTTCGGGTAAAAATTTCATATTTTGATAAATGATTTTTATACAAGTATTTAATGTATATTTGAGATTCTATAAGTTGCAAAAAAAAGTTAACTTATTTCAGAAAAAAGTTAGGAATCCTAACTTTGTCTTAAAATAAGTTGACTTATTCTGGAAAAAAAGTTCCCCCAAACACCCCCTATAACTTTATCTTAAAATAAGTTGACTTATTCTGGAAAAAATTCCCCTAAACACCCCCATAATTATTTACTACTCAAACCAAAATTAACAATGCAAAGCAATCTAATGTTTTAAGATTTCCAACTAATCTGTTAAAAAACCGAAATAAAATCTAAACCGAACCGAAATCGGTAAAAATCGAAAAAACCGATCTGCATAAAATCGAAATTGAAAAATAAAAAAACTGAACCGTTCGATCAATTCCGATTCTGGTTTTAGGTTAAAACTAAACCGAAAAAACCCGAAACGAACATATAATTAAAATAAATAAATTTATTATATATAATTTGTTATAATTAATATATAGTGTATATAAATATAAATAATTATATATATAATTTGGACCTAAAAAACATCTTAAACCGGTAAAAAAAACATCTTGGACACTAATTATGCGTAAGAAATTATATTACGTATACATTATCTTCTTAAGTTTAAAACATAATATGTTTATGTTTGTACAAGTCAGGTTGATTATCTTGTTGGTCTTGAACCCCTTGTACTAGTTCAGTAGTTCCTGATAAAGTTTTTAAATTAGAGTCACATGAACATTCTTGGATAGTATCATCAACTACTAACTACTGTAATATATTTTACTTAAATATTTAATAACTTCCGTTCATCAGTTGTAATATAGACACTAATACAAGTAGTTCATAATTTTACCTTCACTTGTCTGACCAAAGTATTTTGTAAAATTATTTTTATAATTAAGTTTTGTGTATTTAATTATAATATTTTTCTTATTTTTATTTTTTATGGTTTTGTAACCAAAACCGAACCGAAATTTTTAAAACCGAAACTGATCCGACGGTTCAATTGCGGTTGCGGTTTGCGATTTTAAAAATCGAATGTCTGCAATTTCAGTTTCGGTTTCGGTTTTACCATAAAACGAGGACAAATGTTTGGTCCGTCATTCGTATGGTCCTTTTGCGTCTCACTCAATTTCAAATACACGTGTGTCTCCTACTCAATTTCAAACACATTCTTTTAATTAAAAAACAACCATGTTTTAATTTACTCATTAGTCAACCTCTTTAATTTATTTAATATCATAATTTATTAATTAAAATTTATGAATTTTAAAATAATATTATTATTTTATTTATATTAATTAAATTTTATTATTGTGCTCTATCTATATTATATATATATATATATATATATATATATATATATATACTTTTATAGAGTATTATATTACTCTAAAAGAACTTCTTTTTTAATTAGAATATAGAGTTTTACTCACATATAATATAATGTTTCAATTTTCTCATCGCTCAGACACTTTAATCTATTTAAAATTACAATTTCATAATAAAAATTTTTGAATGTTAAAATTATATCAATATTATATATATATATATATTAAAATATACACTTTTATTTAAATTTTAATTAAAATATTTTCTAATATATTTGAAACTCTTTTCATTAATAAAAAAAATATGATTCAAAAATAATTTATGTCATTTACAACATTATATAAAAAATATTAATAACATAAATAATCAAATTAAATATTTAATTCATTTAAAATATAATATATTATTTATTCCTCTCCTCCTCTGCTTTGCACGGATTATAGGCTAGTATATATGTATATATATATATATATATATATATATATATATATATATATATATATAACACTTTAATCTATTTAAAATTACAATTTCATAATAAAAATTTTTGAATGTTAAAATTATATCAATATTATATATATATATATATATATATTAAAATATACACTTTTATTTAAATTTTAATTAAAATATTTTCTAATATATTTGAAACTCTTTTCATTAATAAAAAAAATATGATTCAAAAATAATTTATGTCATTTACAACATTATATAAAAAATATTAATAACATAAATAATCAAATTAAATATTTAATTCATTTAAAATATAATATATTATTTATTCCTCTCCTCCTCTGCTTTGCACGGATTATAGGCTAGTATATATGTATATATATATATATATATATATAAAGACAAGATATTTTACAAGTTTCTGACCATTTGTATCTCGAAGATATACATATCTATACTATATTATTATAACCAAATTAAAAATTCTTACTTAGCAAAAAAAAATAAAAAATAAAAAATAAAAAATAAAAAAAAAATAAAATTCTTACTTATCGTATAATTTTTATTTAATATAATATATTTACATTCAACTCAATTTTATCATCATTTAAACTCTTTTATTTATTTAAAATTATGACTTATCATTAAATTTTATGAATATTAATATATAAACATCATTGTATATAAAAATGTAATCTATATTATTATAACCAAATTAGAGAACTTTTTTTTGAAACATTCAGGTGAACCATAAAAAATATCATAACCGTCCAATTTTACGTAAACCATAGAAACGGTACTAACAATCCAATTTTAATAAAATCTAATTTTACAAAAGATATATATCATACATACAATTCTATCCCCAATAGTCTTCTTTTTATACAACAACTGTTCATAGATAATATTATATTATATTTAAATTATATTCTATATTTTGTATTTTAAGAATCATACTTATCCTATAATTTTTATTTAATATAATTTACTCACATTCAACTCAATTTCTTCACCATTCAAACTCTTTTATTTATTTAAAATTATGACTTATCGTTATATTTTATGAATATTAATATATAAATATCATTATATAGAAAAATATAAAAAGAAATTAATAATAAAAGAAATTATCATATTAAATGAAATATTTAAATTATATAAAATAATTAATATATAATTTATTAATAACATCCGTGTACATATATGATTTTCGAGTTTTTAACTAAAAAAATGATTTTGGGCCCGTTTTATCCATGGTCGTTTATCATGCCGGGCTTTTCGAAACAGATTAATATTTATTAGTATTGAATTATAAATTTACTGTAGTCTGCATAAGAAAGAATCAGTTAATTTTTATTTTGACAAATATTAAGGACTTGAATCAAGACTTGAATTATGAGAAAACAAAACAACAAAAAACTAACTCTTTAATCAAAAGCATTAGTTGTATACAGAAAACTAGGCAAAATCACCATTCCCGACCATCATCTACAAATAATCAACAATATGTCAAAATTACTGGATTTAAATAAAAATCACTGAATTTAAATAAAAAATCACTAGAACTTTGAACGAAAATCACCAATAATATTTAGATCTGAATTAACTGGATTTGAGTTACATAGTAGCGATATAGTGTATAACTCGTTCTTGTAATCGAACAGCAGTCGTTGCCATCACAATCGATTTCAACCATGTAACATGTATATATACGACTATATATATTTATTTTTATATGTATATATGTGTGTATATCATGAGATGATATAAAAGAAATTATGTTTAAAAGTAAAAGAGAAACAACCGAAGGTTAATAGTGATGATATTTGGAATCCGACGATGATAATCGGAATTCGACGATGATGATCGAAACATGTGAAAAGTGATCGAATGTATGTTTTGAAAGAGTGAGGAAGGCCATAGGTGAGGGGGGAGAAGAGGTGGATGAGGGGAGAAGTGAGGGATATGAGATGGAAAATGAATGCATGGTTTTGATTAAAATTAATTTAAGAATTATGTGTCTCCGATTAAATCTCATATCTCATATTAATATTAATAGAGATTCTCACTTCAGTAGTTGTCTATGTATATATATATACTATCATGTGACATAATTTGTTAATAAATACAAAAATTTGTTAAACCCTTTATTTTATATTTATAAGCCTCAATTTGTTAGCGAGTATATTATTACAAACATTCTTAAAATGAGTCGTTGATAGCCAAGTCTAACCACACTAAATTTGTTCTTTTTCGGGAGAGGTTAGTAACCATTCAGTTATTAAATAGATCATATGCATTGCTATTATTTGAGTTGAATATATATTTATATTAGTTGCTCGTAATTATTAATTTGTTTGACGTACAGCTAATTAAGCGTGTATGAATTTTAAACATTAGGTCGACTTGTAGACGTATTTTCATTTTTGTAGTGAAATGATGGAAACCTGATTAAACGTAACAAAAATCTTTATTATTCTTGAAATGGAAGTGGTTTTTTATTAAGTGTTTGGGTATAAATATATAATTAATTAACTAATTAAGCTAATAACTCTATCCAATGAATGATGTTCTGCCGAATATTAGCCTGTGTGATCAATTTGACGCACATTCTGACATTCTCATGCAACATGAAGTTGAAATAACTCTATGCAGTCGTGTATGCTTATCTTAATTAATAAATATTTCATAAGTTAAAAATTATATACATATATTTAATTATATACAAAATTCTAAATTAAATAGGGAGAGAATTGAAGGAAATAAATATTTTATTAATAAAATAAGTTAAGAGTCGTGTAAAAACTCTTAAAATTGAGGAGAAGAAAATATACTCTTAAGTTTTTAAAGAGTTTCTAAAAAAAATTTAGAGTTCTAATTTAAATAAAATACTTTATATTTTAATTAGAAGTTAATATAAATAAAAAGTATATTAAAAATGTTCTTAAAAATATTCATATTTATTGGGTTAGTTCAGAGCGCCGTTGGAGACTTGGTGTCAAAGAAGAAGTCGTATGGGATACTGTTGTATGAATTTCCAATTGAAAATTTATGTTGGGCGCCTTGTATCGGAAAGCGGACCTGACAATTTGAATAACTGAATTGATTTTGGATTGGATGTCCAATCCCTAAGTTTATATTGGGCATTTAGGAGACAAAAGCAAGGTCTTTTATCATGATCCCTTCAATTGTTGGATCCATTCAAATCGGATCAATTTTAAATTATTATATATTTAGAATACTGTTTGGATTAGATCAGATTTAGTTTGGATTAAAATTTCAAATCAAGATCACCATAAGATCATTTCATATCAGAAAAATATAGTGTGTATTAATTTTGAATTAAATTTTAATTATAGTAAATTAAAATAAAACCGTTAAATAAGTATGTTAAAATAATAACTTATTTATTATCTTTCTCTTTGTGTTTTATAATTTATGAGACTTTAAAAATGACCATATTATGAAATAAATTAGTTACAATATAAAATAGTATAAGTTTTTAAAATTTTGATTGTATAACATTTTAATTTTTTTGATATAAATTATTTTAAATATGAATTTTATTTAAGAATAAATTAATTTAGTGAATAAAAATTAAGTGGGTTAATAATATAGATTATAAATCATTTAAAATATAACTAAAAAATTAAATTAAAATTTAATTTATCTCTTTTCTAATTCGATATAATTCGTATTAATGTTGAATCAAATCTCGTATTTCGAGTCAATTTGGTTTATTTAGAGTCAATTTGGTTTAGATGATTGTGCCCTCTAATTGATTCCAAATCATTGTCGGATTTAGTATATCATATTATTTGAGTTAAATTTTTGGTTTCGGGTAATTTTTGATTTGGATCAAATTAATTTTTAAATATTTATCAGATTTTATAGTTCGGTTATAAAATCGAATTTGATTTGATAAATTTTGATTCGGTTCTTCGGATGAGACTATTTTACCAAGCCTAATCAGTAGTATATCAAATATTATAATAATCAACAAGCATATCTCGTGATTATGAAGATCACGACAATTTATGAATTTTTTTCTGAGGAAAATTGTTCAAATGTCAATCCTAGCACCACAAATCAAATTAGAATTAAGAAAAAAATGTTCTCCTCGTGTCAGGGTTAAATTTGTTTTTGTGACGACACAGCACAAATAACTTCAATCATTATTGCTCAAAATTTTTGTTAATTGAGGTTCGCAGATTTCAATAATACGATATTGAGATGTATTATAATTTAAAATTTAACGAAGATCATAGTTTTAATAAAAAAACTATTTGATTTATTTACTACATGTTTGTTCAATTTTAATTGTTTGTATTGATATCGTCAGATCTTTTATTAACAAATTAATTATTTATAAAAAAGGTGTAGGTCTATATAAAAATAAAATTATATATATATATATTGAAAAAATATTGAAAATCACTTAAAATAGTGAAGAAATAATTTAAACTGATTTTAGAGTAGAATCAAAACTTTCAAAATGATTTTTTAGTAGAATCAAATTTAAATTCAATTTTTAACTTCTTTTTAAGTATTAAATTTTTTAAAATAATTTTAAATGACTTTAAGTAGAATCAAATTTTTTAGTCTCGTCTTCTCTCTTCTAAATGCTAGACTCCATTAAAGATTTTTAAGAGGGGTTTCATCGGTTTTCACCGTTGAAAAATCCCAATCCCTTTATTTTTCATTTTCTTATTTAAAATCCTGTTTTTCTTCAATAAATTCTCAATTTATTTGGATTTTGTTAGTCTCTCTTTATGATAGTTTGATTTTTGATTTTTTGTGTTTTGGTATTTTCCATAACCGAACTTATAGGTCGGCATTATTTTTATAGGTTTGATTTAGGAATGAAAGTTAATATGAGATTGCATATATGCTGGATTACCTTAATAATCATCTCACTATCGTTTTCCCTTTTGATAATCATAAAACACAAACGCAGGATAGGTTTGATAATCACAGAACACAAACGCAGAATAGGACTAGAAATTAATGGTTAAACTCACCATCAACGTTTTTTTACCTTAATTAATCATCTCACTATCTTTTCCATGCTTGCACGGTAAGTTCTCCTTTTATATAAGCCTTATCCTAGCTAGCTAGCTATATATGCTTTTTGCATGTTCTATTTTTGTAATTACGTAGCTAAGATTAATTATAATTTGAAAATATTTAGTATACGTACGTACCAAGACAGGGTATAATCTGAAAAATAGTAGTCTCCAAGTTAATAAATATTGTAGCATATATAATGACGGGAAATTGAATATTAATTGTAAATATATTTTAGTATGAATTATGGTATATATTTATATAGATAGAAATATATCTATATATCAATCCTAAATTACACAATGCAAATAAATGTAATTAATATTAATGTACAAACTAATTACAAACACTGATCGAACCCATGTATGTGACCTAGATCTAGCAGCTAGCCTATCATTCTATATATATAATTCTATATTGTATACGACGACATATTAAATGCAACATGAATGTGTACGTGGTTTCAGTAGCCTTGAAAGTTGAAACAGACCCATGCATAAATAACATTGTGGTTGGAGAAAAAAAGGCGCGCAGATCGACTTATAATAATATTGTTGACTAAATTTATACACAATCATCAAACATTATCGCATGAATATTTGAATCCAATTCACCTCCGAGATTTCCATCTTCAAAATTCATATCAAACAGGAACTTGTAATGATCATCTGGATCGTCGCGTTTGGAATTGATCATCATGATATCATTGACACGTGTAAGAGTAGTAGTAGTGGTGTCGGTGTCAACTTGATGAGATAATTGAAGAAAATTAGGGTTCATCGATGGGAGTTGAAGTAGATTATAATTAGAATGTTGTTGGTAGGGTGGGAGGCCGCTTTGAGGTGTGATTTGGTCATCATATTGTTGGTGATGGTAATAGCCATTGCCAAGAGATGAAATTCGGTTAGAAAACACAGGACAAGTACTCATCATGTGATCACCAGCTGTTGTCTCTTGAGCCTCAAACACATCTTGTGGGCTCAGTTGGTTGGTGTTCTCTGCCTTGGCTTTGTCAAATACTCTACACAACACCCAGTCCTCCTGCAGCTTTTATCATTAATTAATTAGTGGTCACTAAACTTTTAGTACAAGCTAGCTAGCTAGCTAGCGCAATAAATAAAAATTAATTCATGCTCTAGCTCGCTCAGTATATATCCAATTCTTAATTTAATTCCTAAAATGAAATTGAGAGATCGAGTAGAAATGATATCATCAATTGTGCATATAACCAAAGACTCGTACGTGCCCGCTGCTCATCATCTCGACGAGACTTTGAGAGTTCAAATTTATTCAAGGCAAAAGTTGGTTTTCGAACATACAAGTTTAATCTTCGGAGTTTATTTTTTGAAATATATATATACATATATGCACACATTTACGTGCGTGCAGTTGAAAATGATAATTAAACATGTGTTATGTGTATGGAATTGAAGTATGTTTAAAATGAACCGCATAATAATCTAGCCACTGCATATGTTTCTATGTGTCTTTTATATGTGTGTTGTGGCTTGTACGATGAGGTTAGAAAGGTTTTCCCATGTCGATCAATTGTGAGCTGAGTCACTTTTTCCATAAAGAATCTGACGCAAGTGTATCATATTAATTTATCGATATGAACAAATTAAGATCGAAAAGATGAAGAATTGTCTGTTTCTTGAAGCATATCAAATGTCTGTTTTTATATCAATCTTTTTGAATGTCCCAATTAGGTAACACAGACGACAAATAAACCCGCTGTATTATCCAGGTAAGATGACAAATTGAGTTATAGATATATATGTGACATGTGAAGGACCAAAACCGGGCACAGATTTAATTAAGAAACAAACACATATATACGGTACCTTAGGTGGGAGATGTGGGTTTTCGAGGCGAAACTCATGCATGATCCAACCTGTTTTAACACCATTCGGAGCTCTATTCTTGTAAAAAACCAAAGTCTTTCTCATCCCTACAATTGCATTAGTCTTTGGATCAACCACCACACGATCCTTTCCGGTAGCTTTCCAGTACCCCGACGGGGTGGCTCGATTGGTCCGAAACCCAGTGGCGTATTTCCGGTCTCTAAAGCTAAAGAAGTACCATTCTGTTGAATTGAGCTTTGCGACCTCTGCGCGCAAGAGTAAATAAAATATATAGTTAAAATTCAGCACTAGCTAGTACGTAACATTTTGAGTAAAGCTGTAACAATATTAAAAATTAATTTCTAAAATTAAGAGGACACAGTATATATTGTTATACAACTCTATCTTTTTTTTTTTTTTGAAACATTATACAACTCTATCTAATTGCTAACTTTATAATAAAGTTGGAACAAAGCATGGACCCCATATATATAGACTGGTATTTGACTGGTTTCAACTTTACCTAGTAGAATGATTGTAATTGCTTAAAAAATGGAATTTTTGTGTGCCAGTACATGAATTTGGACATTATGGGGGTGTTTGGGGGAACTTTTTTTCCAGAATAAGTCAACTTATTTTAAGACAAAGTTAGGATTCCTAACTTTTTTCTGAAATAAGTTAACTTTTTTTTGCAACTTATAGAATCTCAAATATACATTAAATACTTGTATAAAAAATATTTATCAAAATATGAAATTTTTACCCGAAAATAAGTCCAAAAGGACTTATTTTTAAGCCCAGCCAAACAGGCCATATATTAAAAATTTAAGCAATGGAAAGCCTGTATCGTCGTGTAGTGTCTATATATATATATATTTGTATATGTGGGTCATATTCAAATTATCGAACTTCTAGTACGTACTACAGTGGTGAGCTTTAAATTATATGCACCACACACATACATGGAAGCAGATCTATATGTAGATATACATGCACACAACATGTCTTTGCGTGTGTATACAGTATAATTTGAGCACAGTTACAGTATAAGGTGGCTATATATATATATATATATATATATATATATATATATATATATATATATATATATATATATATATATATATATATATATATGCAAAAGATTCAAATAATTGTTTGTTGATAAGATATATTCGAATTGTTTCTCCTTCACAGCTCAAACTCCTCCGATCTCTTTTAAATGTCTATATAATAATACATATACTGGCCACAACTATGTATACTACAACAGCAAAATAAAATTAAAACAAATGAAATTGTGGACTTCTTCTAATGTAAAGATGCTGTATCAAATATGTATCAATTATTTGCATATATATATATATATATGATAGCCCTCAATTGAGAGAGAGAGAGAGAGATTTCTTTTACACAGACAAAGCTATGCATGTAGGATGAGAAGGATCGATCAATCAATCAAATAGAGATAATCGCCGTGCGTGCAAAATATGTGATGATTAGATTGATTACAAAAGGTTGTCAGGCAAAAGTAAATAGGAAAAGGTAAAGTGCTCCAATGAAATAAGGTTATATATGTGCATCAACTGATAGACTTAATTACCTATATAAATCTGTGTGTGTACGTGGTATGTGCAAAACGCCCTAGAGGCCCAGAATCATATATGACATGAGTTCTATATATGTGTGTGTATATGTCTTGACGATCAGTTGCTACCACGTAAACGTCATGTAAATCTTTCTTTTCCCGAAATTCTTTCCCCTCGCCGAATAAAGGTAAAAAGAAAAAGAAGAAAACATCACAAATTCATAAAGCTTATAATATCTATATATGCACTATATACTCAGATTATATGTAACACTAGTCCGACATATTTTAATTATTGTCTAAAATTTGCAAGATTACGATTTCTAATGATGATCGATAAACGGCTAATACGTAATCTGAAATCACCATATCCGATCCATTAATTGGGACGATGATACATACATGTCATATGTAAATAGTATAGACGCCATGTGCGACCCTATCCCTGGCCTCTCTTTCTGTTACAGCTCGTATAAAGCCATAATTACAGCGTGCTTGTCTGCTGATCGATATATATATTCAGTGACCCGGATGATGAATTTAGATCAAACAAAGGCTTATCACAATTTTGTTAACAAGCTAGCTAGAACCACATAATTATTCCACCCCCACCAAACTTAATATACTAATTAAGATCCCTAAATTAACAAAGTACAAAATAGAATGAAAACGACAAAGATCGATCGAGATACATGCATATATAATATTGTATATGTATGAGTAGCCTACCAGGAAGTTGCCATGGCTCACATGTATGAAGATCAATTTCCACAAGAGTACCCTTTAAAACTTGTTCATTTGCTATTTTTTTGAATAGATAATGGCACACTAATTCCTCGTCACTTGGATAAAACCTAAACCCCGGAGGAAGCTCCGCACCAATATCCCTTAAGCCCATTCTAGCTTCTATATACAATTATAAATATAATATATATATATATATATGTATATATATATATATATGTGTATGGGCTGTTTTTAACTTGAAAAGAAAACTAAAGGGAGGTTTAATGATAAACTATATATATATATATATATGTTTAACAGAATATAATCTATGAGTTTATTATTATAACTCTAAAGATTATATATACGTACACTTTGATGTGCCAAGAATTGGGGGAGAATTGAGGAATCTATATAGCTAATTAAGATTGAATATGAATGTTTTTGTATATATGGTCTAGCTAGTGCAAAGCTTTAAATACTTTAAAGAGTGTATAGTATATATACATACAGAGGAGAATGGCGTGTCTGTGTAAATTAATAAATATATACGCGTGTATTACAGTCTATATAGAGAGAGAGGGAGAGATTTGAGGATAGCAACTTTTGCAGTTCACTTTTCCCCCCTTCTTTTTACGATATTCTGTCTATTCATGCTTCTGTAGTTCTGTAGGTGGTAACGTACAGTTATTGTCCGAACATAGAAGAAAAATAAGCAACAATATTGGGTATATTAAGTGATATATCAAACTACATAGTATAATAATTTAGTTAATTGATTATGTTTTTCAAGAGAAAACATCCGAAATACCCCTTTTCTCTTCATTGATATTGCAACTATGGGAATTTAAGTAAAATAAAAACTTTGTTTAGAAAAAAAGTAAAATAAAAACTTGGTTTAAAAAAAAGTAAAATAAATAAATTATTATATTTTCTTTAATACTTTTATAGCTAAATTATTTCTATGTTTACTATTCAATTTTTATTTTTTGGTACGCAACCAGATATATATATATGTGGAGAAAAGATTAACAATTGATCAGCAAATCCATGGTAATTTATAGTCGCGTATTTTGTCTCGGTACAGCACACCTACATTACTTGGCAATGTTAGAGCGGGGCACCACTCGGTTGTGATTGATTAAAAATTATTTATGTACTTTTTGATATATAATATTAAAAAATAATATTTTTAGAAAGAGGTTTGATATGAATCCGTGATTAGTAAAAACAGTTTTTTCACACACATGGTGCTGTTTTCTCTAAACCTTTTAGACAGAAATCACTTTTTAAAAATATTATTTTTGAATTTTATCAAATAATTTTTACGCTCTTTTTAGGCATCAATTTTAATTCTAATAACATATACTGTACATTTATATTTGTTCTTTATTATTATAATAATAATAAATGCCAGCAAAAAATTAAAGAAAGAGAAATATAGAGAGAAAATAAGTGTATAAAACAAGTGAAATAAATATTTTATTAACAAAAATAAAATAAGGAAGGACTATAAGTTCTTAAAATATGAGTGCCCTAACGTTTTAAAGAAATATTAGAATACTATTGGAAATTATTATAAATTAAAAATTTGAACTTCCGAATAACCATGACCACATAAATACACAAATTACAGAAATTTTAAAGCATATATAATATACTTTATATTAATAATATACTAATTTTGGTAGAATCTTATGATTCTGAGATTTTGTAAAATATATCTCTGGCCACCCAATTCAATCAACATATGCAAAAAATCTGTATAATTAATATCGCGGAGTCTTGTGACTATTAATAGTTTAATACCTCCCCCCACCGATAAGGGATCCAAACCATCACGAGTTCGACTCTAATTGATTATATTTAATTATATATAAAAAAAAGAAATATAACGGTAGTATTCATTAAAAATTCTAAAAATAAAATATATTTTTATTATAATAAAAATATTTTTATCAGTTAAAATAAAATATTTATATAATGAAAAAATTTATAATTTATTAATATAATTATTGTTTTAATTTTTTGTTTTAAAAATATTTAATAAATTTTACTTTATCCCATATCATTTGTGAATTCACCATTTACAGAGTTCAGTGGGCAAAAAAGCCTATCAAAACTATTCTTATACCAACGATATTGAAACATGCATAATAGTAAAATAATAATGTAAAATTCAAATTTAAGATGACCTAACTTATACCGTTTCTCTGTCTAGCCATTCAGTGTACCATACTCTATTGATAAACGACACAAAACCAATCATTAATTAAACCATTAATTTGATATAACTCTTTAATTGAAATCAAATGATGAATTAGGCATAACGTATGCATATCCAATCCATATTTAAAAAAATCTATATAAGAAATTAATCAAATGAAGCAGCCCTGATAAAGAATATATTAATCATAGACTTGAGTTCCGTCACACCATTCATGATCATATAAGAAGAAATTGAGATTGGATCATAGCTATAAAATGTACGTGCGTGGGGCAACCTAAAAAAAAAGAGAAAATGATAAAAAGAAAAATCCGGGGCCGGTTAATGCTTTAATGAATGAAAAACAAATATCGATTATTGCCAGGTAAATTAAGAAACAAAAAAAATCCACGTGAATCTTTTGTGAGAATTCATTTTTGATTAATTTAGAACATTAATAACTGGCAAACAATAATAACGAAAATAAAGACAAAGATATATACATCAGATACATACATCTAGCTAGTGTTAATAATTGGAATCGTATGTATTAGCTAGGTCATGACATGATACATACATATAAAAAAACAATCGATAGCATGCCCCTTAATTTTATCTCACTTGTGTTGCCATAACAATTCTTTGCAGGAGCTTAACTACAGGACCTCTAGCTTTTTCATTACATACTCCTGGAGTAAAAAGCGCTAGTTATACACAAATTGATAAGCGTTTTTGTTTGATATAATTTTCAATGCATATCTAGACACGAAAAACGAAAATATGAATTACATGTTTCGAATTAAAATAACTCTTTTTATTGAAATTAAGGATTTGTCAAATATTATTTTTTTAACTAATTTAAGTATATACAAATAGACCTTTTATTGTTAAGTAGAGAATATCAACCCAAATTTTAAGTATCAACCGGTTAGCTCAAGTGGGAAGGGTTAGTGTAAGTAAATGAAAATCGGAAATTTGATTACGAAAAGTGAAGGCATGATATTATTTTTCTCATTAATATCAACGATCATTTAAGTCATCTAATATATATATATATATATATATATATATATATATATATATACTGATAAGTTTTAAGTTTAACAAATAAGTATAAATTTGTTTCATAATTATTAAAATCTGAATAAATTATTTAAAAATCAATATACATATAAATTTTGTAAAGAAAATAAGTTTTACCATGTTCAATTTATTTTTACAATAAATCAAAAGAAATTGTAAAAAATTTCTCATATTTTAAAAATATTACTTGAAATATTAAATTTACAAGTTTTCATTTAATTGTGATAATATATAAAATAAATGTGTAAATGTTTTAAAAGATTATTATTACTCCTCCACGTATTTAGAATTATTGATATAATATTTAAAATGAATTAGGAGACTTTAATGAAATAACTGGTATCCCTTTTATTTAATGACCATTTTGATATTTACCCTATTAACTATTTTTATAATTTTATAATTGGAAAACACAACACCGCTCCTTTGTTGATTTTCAATTTAAGCTATGATCTTATTTTTACTATTCCTTTCATTTTTTTACATGTTTACTTCTTAAAAATTACGCATATTAATTGAGAAGATACAGAGTATTATTTATGTAACCTTTTCCTATATTCACATTTAATTATATAAAAAAATGAGAATATAATTAAATTTTAAAAGATTACAACTTTTAGAATAGTTTTGGGGGGAAAGACATGTATTATGAGAAATTTTATTTTAAAATAAAACACGAGCGAGTATAAAATTAATGAAATTAAAATTGTCAATGTTAATAATGGAGATATACTAAGTAGCTAGTTTTTTTTTTAAAAAACTAACTACTTTTTTTAATTAAAAAAAGCTAGTATTTAAAAGTTAACTAAGAGCAGATAACAAGTCTCTAAATATAAACGTGGCTTTTGATTCATGTAAGGCCCGTAAGGGGCTGACGGAGTATAAAATTAAGGAAAAATTATAGTAGAAGCTAGTAATGGATATGGTAATATTGGTGCGTTCGAATAAGTTCCTAATGCTACACTTGTAATAATAATTTGTTTTAATTTAATGACAATTTTAGCTAATTTGTTAATGAGATGAACACCACGATGTCTAATCAGGATAATAAAAATACATATTAATTTAATTTTATAATAGGATATCACTTCACACAAGTTTCACAAATTTCATCTAAAAAAACTTAATTGTGGCAAAATAATAACGCTAACCTTGAACTAGCATAATTGCCATATATACGTTATACTACTGTACAGAATAATTGTGGCAAAAAACTTAATTCATTTTATTTTTTTAAATGAGGAGGCTTTTTGATTTTTTTTAAGGAAGGAGAGGGTAAAGGATGAGGTACAGAAGGTAACTTACGACAAAATTTATTTCATAAGTTTAATTTAAAATATTATTTTTGAACTACTACTTTAAATGTGATAGGTGTAGACCCGGCAATTTTTTATATGACACGAAAAAACGACACGAAAATTTAGTATTTATTTTTTGATTTTGAGTACACGACATGAAAATACACGACTAATTTAGTGTCGGTTTTGTATTTACCCCTCGGGTACACGACACAACACGAGGTACACGAAATAAATAAAAATTATATATATAATATTACATAATAAATATTATATATATACTCCGTATTCATTTTTAGGTACTTTGGCTTATGTTTAAACTAGAATTTGGATTAAAAATGTAAACTTTGATATTTCGTGTACCAGTTCATATTTATTTCGTGTACATTTCATATTTATTTTGTGTACATTTCATGTTTTTTCGTTTTCGTGCACCAAACCGTGTCACTTTGTTTGAAAAAATTTCATGTACTTCGTATTGTGTCGGGTCATTTTTAAATCGTGTCATTTTCGTGTGAGCAAATCATGTACACGACTTCTATTCGTGTCATTTTCAGTTCTACCCATCAAGTACACGAAACACGAAAGTACACGACACGAACGATTTGACAGTTTAGTTAGGTGGCATTTATTCAGGTTGGTGAACTTACGATGACTTTATATTCTGTCATAAGTTTAAATACAGATTAAAGTGATGTCCTTTTAGTATTGATTTTCCAATTAATTTTATTTCTAAGAATACATTATTAAAATAAACTTACGACAACAACATTTTCCGTCATAAGTTCGTACAAAATGATGTCACATTATGCCACTCAAATAAATATTATCTTTTCACTTAATTTTAAATGTAAGTAAATATTAAAATAATTAACTTACGACAAATATATTTTTGTCATAAATTTCAAACGACGTATGTTTGCTTGGCGGAACGAAAGTTTGCTTGGCGGGACTATTACCGTCCAAATTTTATTATTAAAATACTAAATTTATGACAAATTTATTTTCTATCATAAGTACTTACGATAAATAACTGTATTCCGTCGTAAGTTCCGCCCGTCTAAAGTTCTGAACGTAAGCGGTTCTTTGTAAATATTTGTTATTGGTGTAGTGTGTACTAGGTTACTCCATAACGTAAACGCGGACACGGGACACGTACTCATGTTATTAAGGAAATACTCCTAAGATTCTGACATTGTATGAAGCCCCACACGCTTACTGCGTTGATATACAAGCTCACCGAATTTAAACATTTATTGAACAAGTGTATTGTTATATCTAGACTATAGTATACACCAAACGGCATTTGTAAAGTTCATCATCATGCTTCACATGAAAATTTGAAAGATGCCATGTGTCATGCATGTAGGGTTACGCGTCATGGGGAAGATGCGTGTCAATTATTCTTCTTATTCTTATAATTATACATACATGATCCAATAATATCCCCACGATTAATTGATCGAGGAAGAAAGGTTCAATGATTGTTATAGTCTAGCTAGGGTTAGGGCTTATGATTATATATATGTATTTATGTGTATATTTGAGGAGGGGTAGTTAATTAATTTTGGTCAGGTTAATTTGTGCCTGTGTTGGAGATAGTGTGACGGCTTCATACACCTAAAGATCGATTGGAGCCAATAATTTCAAGGACTTAAGGTCCATTTTGATGGGTCAATTGACTTGCTTAATTCACTTCCATAAGCTATGGTTATTAAATGGGGCCAGTGGGTCCATACCAAAGACCAGTATCTATCTAATCTCTGCTTCTTGTTCAATAAGATATTGCCAAGTAAAAATGTGGGTCCTAAAGCATCCTTTGATTATGTAGTAGGAAACAAAAGAGAGGAATGTTACGTACAGTAAAAGTTATACTAATTTTTTTTACCAAATAATTTTATATGAGATATGATTTGTTTTAATTCGTGGGTGTATATATAAGCACGCGGAGTCTTATATTATTATAGGAATTTTACCAATTATATAGATGACAATTCAGTATTTGAGACAAATTTTGGAATAATTTTTTGGGTCTCTAACATTTTTAACAAAAAATCAATTATTTAGAATTTATTCACTATCGTAAGATTCTGCCAGAAATGAAGATATATGCATGTTATTTTCAATATTACTTGTTGTCTCTTACTCATTAATTTGCCAACAGAACAAACCACTCTTGCTCTGTCTAAATTGTTTCTCAGCAGTGAGCAGCGTTAATTAGTGGCATCGCTCATGGGAATAAATGGCACAATGGATAACAGATCGAGACCATTCATATTGAAAATCTCGTTCTTTAATGAGAATGAAGTGATTAATCATATACACTTCTTCAATGCTTCTATAACTCGTCAATATTTACGCATCTCAAATTCGAATTATAATGCTTTATATATGCAGTGCACAAGGATAACCCGGCCTACTATATATAAAATTGATTTTGATTAAAGCTTTTGACAAACTTTGTAAACTTTAGGGTTTGGCCCAGCAGGAAGTACAGCATCCCGGCGTTTTTCACTAGTGCAAGCTAGTTTGTACATAATTTTTTATTATCTAAAAATCCCTTAAAAAGCACGTGCAAAATGTGTGAAGGGTTAAAAACTATATAGCAGCGTAAGCTTTTTGAAAAAATTAAAAACTTACGTCATATAATATAGAGTAGGTTTTTTGAAAGAGCTAAAAGCTTATGCTATATAATATAGAGTAAGCTTTTTAAAATGGTTAAAAACTTACATTTTTTACTTTATTTTTTGCATCAATTACTAACGCTATATTATATAGCGCGAGGCCATGATTTTTTTCTTCATCTTTTTCATTCTTTTAATCAATCAAAATCCAAAACGAATCAAATTCACCAATATATAAAAACATCAAATTAAACATGACACTAAAAAATCAAAGCAATTCAATAAAAACATCAAAATCAACAATAATATTCTTGAATTATCTCATTGCTAATTCAAGAAATTTTAATAAACACTTGAATCTTCTAAACTTTGATGAAACACGTGTTACGAAATTTGAATCTTCTAAATTTTATTTTGAAATTTGATATGAAATGGGAAGAAGGAGAAGAAGTGGAGAAATGTCACACAAAAATAGTATGGATTACTACTCATCTAGAAATGTAGGTAAATGAGCTGCAATCAAGGTGAGATATAATACAACGTAAGCTTTATAGATGTAAAAAGAGAATTAAAAAAAAATTACTCTATATTATATAGCGTATACGCTGTATTATATAGTGTAAGTTTTAAAAATATATATTTAATTTCAACCATTAATCTGATAATTCAATGGTCAGAGATGAGTTGACTAGAATTTAAAAATTATTTAACTGTAATTGATGAACTGTTTCCTCTCTCTCTCTATATATATATATTTCCAGTGGACCTACCACACCAACTTGTTCCATGTACTCAAGTTTCCTATTATTTTTTTGCATATGTTTAGTATAACCACCGAGATAACTCGTACTTGTCACGGCACGGTGAATTGGTGATAATTTATGAGAAAAGGCCAAGCATAATAAAGATATACTTTGAGATTTAAAAATATTATTAATAATTCACAAATTTTTATTAATTGTATTTGATTTAAAATTTTACGTAAAGTCGATAGATTTTATGGAGTCCACGCATAGTTAATGCTAAATCTAGTAGAATCTCTTTTATTTAGGTGAAATTTCAAAAGATAAAAAATACACATGAAAATCTAATAGAATCAATGAATATTTAAAATCATTAGTGGTTTTGAATACCCCTAAATTTTATTATATTAATAATAATCCAGATTGAATACCCCATATTTTAAAGTATTGTTTAAAATTCTGATTGAATACTCCTGATTTTAAAGTACGATTTAAAATCCTGATCGAATACTACAGATTTTAAAATATTATTTAAAATTCTAATTGAATACACTCAAATTTTTAAAATTAAAAAAATATGGTATAATCATGATTGAATACACCCTCCTTAATTTGAGTATTACACACTATATGAGAAAACCGTACGTGCAGCACTTATCTTTGCCCTAAAAAAGAAAAAAGAAGCTACTTGCGCAAAATTTAATTAGGTTATTGTAAATCGAAATAAGAATATTATAATTAAGCATACATCACAAAAACTGTAGTTACAGGAAACAGAATTTCGATGGAGCTTTTTTTGGGTACGTACATCGCTATATCCTGTCACGAAATTCGAAACCATCTCATTGAACAAAGAGAACTTTAAGAATCATATTCCACAAGGCTCTTAATTTTTTTTGGGAATTTTGTGAAGGTATTTACGTACCATGTTATTTTGTTTTTGAAAGAATGCACTTCCAAGTCCCACCGACACTACCATATATGTGTACCTACCTACTTCTTTATCAGGTTATTTTGGTATTTCCGTGTTTAAAGAAAAATTCTGAAATTCGACATAAGTAAAATTCCATGTTATTTCTCAGGGTAGGAAATCGTTGAGGCTAACAAACTATTTCTATATATGTATATATTGAATTCTACCTTTTAACTAATATATTTTCAAAATTAAAATATTATTGTTTAAGTATTGCCCACGGTCAACACTTGAATTAAACATCAAATTTAATTTTTATTTTTCTATTTTTCAAATTTTATCTATCTCTCGTGTCTTTCCCACTTGCATATAGCTAATTTAAAATTTTCACAAATTTTTATCAATTTTTCTAATAAACTATTATATAATATTATTTTTCTCTCTCTTACCCTCAATATTCGTTAAAGTCATTAAAGAGAGCGGGGACAATAATATATACCGATTTACCTCTTACATGCTCACTATTTTATCACTATACCATTTTATAACATTACACAACAGTTTGTGTATCATCGTCTCAAATGCGTAAAAGATGATGTGACAATGAGAAAACAAAGTATCACACAATGGACAAAAATCATTGTCTGATTTAATATTCTTTGCAATGCTTTACCTCAGCATCATCTCAACTCAACAACTTCTACTATTAATTCACCTGAACACCATATCACTACAACAATATGCTAACTCAATACCCCTCGTGTCCATTAACTATTTGATTCCAAACGTTCACAAACTTGCATTAATAATCATTACGCACATATGTATATATTCATTGACATGTATGCATACTCATATTTATTCTACAAGTAATATAATTATCACTTATATAAAGTACCTAAATCGAAATATCACAAGTATCGCGATGTCTCGGGCCGTCATACGAAAAACATAACATGTGTAAGTGTGTAAGTGTGTAAGTATAAAGGACAATGACAATATACGACACCCTATATTAAATTAAGTATAAGCATCCTCAACTGTAGTAAGAAAAAGAATCAAGGATACTCCCACTATAACAAAGATTGGGAATGTCAACAATACCTGCCACCATCGTCAAGAACAATTAAATCTCATGATAACAATAAATCTTGTGTTATGCCAGTAGTACGTGTTCTTATAATACTAAGGTTACAAGATAAATAGGAGTATGCATTCTGATGTAGGAATAATTCACGTATATCAAGGTTATGATGGACCGCGATAAGGTAATAACAGAACAACACGATCATGTTAATGACCACGGCATGATCATGTCAAAATTGGGATTGCATAGAATAATCAAGCGGCTCTTTTTGATAGATAAAACATGATCATGCCACAAATTCTGCATGCTCACGCTACTTTTATTTAATATTTGATTATAATTATGATTTTATATTATTATTAGACTTTAATTAGAAATTGGTTTTGGGGTTGTTATGTCCCTATATAAACAACATTACAATGTATTACTTAATATCTTTTGTTGAATTGAAACCCTTAAGATTTTTCTCTTATTTTTCTTGCGGATTCAAGGTATTTCAGGATTTCTCGTGTAAGAGTGGTTATTTGTTTTTTCTTAAGGATTAATGTTTGTTTATCATATGATTCCGTCATGCCTCAATTGGTATCAAAATAAGTTTTTTTCTGTCTTTTCATTACCTGATTCGTTATGAAAAAATTAAAAGACCTAACATGTGTTACTACGGGTTTACCTATAGCTCTGTCGGCCTTGACAGATCAGATGGTTATGTTTAACAATCGAATGAATTTGGTCAACTATAATCATCGACAAGTTGAAAGAAAAGATCTAAATCAAGTCCTCTGAGGCGAGAGAAATCATGTTAGTAGTATACCATTATTCTATGTGTCTTTGGGAGTAGATGAGTTTTTGAATTGGCAAATTGATGTTAAATATATTTTTTCAATGTTAAGAGGTCCCTGAAAATATGCAGGTTAAGATGGTAGGAGTTCGATTGAAGAGCGTTTCTTCCATATGGTAGGATAAACTTGTTATGCAGATTGAGAGACAAAGTAAAGGACCCATCTGAATATGGCGACGTTTGAAATAATTGATGTTCAAGAGGTTTTTACTAAAGAATTATGAGTATATGGTGCATATTGAGCGCAAACAAAAAGATTAAACCAATTATATTAATAATGTGTTTGATGAAAATTTTTAACCAAAAAATGATAGCTTGTTGGATGTGAGATATAGAAAAGAGTTTGATGATGACAATGAGAACTATGTGGAAATCGTTGAAGGAGGCAATGAGAATGTGATTTGTGATTTTTTTTTTCAAATTTTGACCAAATTGATATGGGTGAACAAAAAGGCAAGGACAAAGAGGCAAATAAAGAAAGTTTTAATGATATTTATGAAGAAGAGAATGATGATGATGAATATTATGTTAATGGCGTGCCAAAATTATCCCTTGATACTTATAAACTGGTAGAGGATTGGCATCATTGGATCAATCATAAAAGTACTCTTATTTGTTTATGAGATTGATAAGAATACATGTCAATTAGTTTTTGATAGACCATATCGGCTTGATTTAAACATATCTCACAAAAGTAGAAAGAAAATATGCGACTTCATAAATAATAACGGGGAGTATATTTTATAACCATTAGGGGGATAAAAGTGTCTTGAATCGATCTTTTAAAGGTGTGTTGTCTGTTTATACAATTGATGAGTTTAAAGAAGCTACAGTTCTTTCAAGTTCTATATTGGCATTGGTTGATCAAGATTATGTTGGATTGATTCAAGATTTGTTGTTACAATATATTGATCATGTTGAGGAGTTTAAATACAAAATTTCAAAAATATGTTTGCCTCTAAAGATACCACTATGAAGAGATAAACAACATGAAAATGCAGTTTTTTATCTAGATAAGAACTTGAGGTCGAGTTCTTTAGAGGTGGATGAGATTAATGTAGGAGTAATGAGAAGGTAAAGACAAATCAACATGATCATGCTGAGACCTGCATGATTTTTTTTATAATTTTTCTTTCATTTTTTTGTGGATTCAATAATTTTTTCTTGTGAATTCATGGATTGCCTTTTGAATTTAAAGTATTTTAGGATTTTTCGTGTAAAAATCATTTGTGTGTTTTTGAAGATTAACGCTTGTTTATCATACGCTTCTGTCCTGCGTCAATAAACCTGCTCTGATGTCAGACGCTGGAAGGAAGCGTAGGATAAACAAATATAATCCTTAAGAACACACAAAAATTCTTACACGAGAAATTCTGAAATACCTTTAATCCATAAAACAATTCTTGAATCCATAAGGAATGATTTTTTGAATCCACAAAAAAATAAGAGAAAACTCATATTGTTTATATAGGGATATAAGAATCCTAAAACCAATTCCTAATTAAAGTCTAATAATAATATTAAATCGTAATTATAATCAAATATTAAATAAAAACAGTGTGAGCATGCATAGTTTGTGGTATGGTCATGCATTATCTCATTGCTTTTGATATGATCATGCAGTAAGTAGTATTTTGCTATTTTCTTATCGCGATCATGACCTTAATTCTGGGCACAAAAAAGGGATAATTAACCTTTACTCAATCATATAAATGCATGCACTAACTCTCATTAATATTCTATATTTCTATTACATTAATCACTAACCATCTTCCCCGTCGCTTTTGATTTTCACGTCAGAAATATTTGACGGTCATTGCCAAAATAGACATTATTTTGCATGATTCTTTATCACAAGAGCAATATCTCCAGAATAGAGAACAAAGTAAATTAAAACAGAGATAGTGCAAAAAATATTACTCACACGTACGTATGTATAAATATTATTAGTATCTATAAATGAATATTTGTTGACAAAAAAATCAGTAGTAACTGAGATTAGCGAGATATACAAAATCAAGGCACAATTAGATTCGACATCAAAACAAAATCTAGAATTGGACCACCCGTGTTAACAAGACTAACAACAGAAGAAAAATAAATAATTAATGACTCATACGGACCAGAGGTGCCATCAAATTAAAGCATAAAATAACACTTAAAAGCATTACATTAATCATGTTTATTCCCCCCTTTATTGACTGTTAATTTATGAGCACACTAAAGCTCCTCCAAGTCGGCCCTGCATTTTGATGGAGACTAAATATTCTGGTACCTGCAAGTGAAAGTTATACTTAACCTACCAACCCCCAAGCGAGCTATATAGCTCCATCAGATTAAGATATATAGTTTTAATTTAAAATCTGTATGTTCGTTTAGCTGCCATCAAAACTTTTAGGAGTGAATGAAACCAAGTGCACGAGTGATTGTATCAAGACTTGATTCGAATGAGATTCACCATGAGTTTGCATGTTATAGGTAATCATTAAAACTATCTTCCTCGGTGAAAAATTTTCAAGGCCTTTTAAGGTTTTCAAGACAATTAAATTAATTAAAGATTTATTGAGAACTAATATTCAAATTAAAGCCATTGCTTGAAATTAAATTTAAATTTATTATTTGTTTGAATAAATTTTACTATATAATTTATAAATTATTAAAAATAAAATTTATAATAATATATTTAAATGATAATATTACAATAACTTTTATCAAAAATATTACAAAACTAAAAATAAGTTATTGAAAAAATTACTTGCTAGAAAATTTTAATTTTAAATTGTTTCTTTCAATTTTAAATAACTTTTTATATATTACATATATAGACACATTTTTTTTAATTTAAAGTTAAAAGCCATTAGCTTTTAGCACAGCAAACAGAGGCTCCTCTTCAGGCAAGAAATTTTAATATTATATTTTTATTGGTATTTGATTTAATATAAATATATTTATATTAATATATATTTTATTTTACATAAATTTGTTAAAGATATGAGAATAATTAATTAATTGGAAAATTCAGTTTAATTATAATTAAAAATTAATTATAATAATTTAAATTTTATTATAATAAATATATATAATTTTGATGGTGAGATATAAATATATATATATTTATAGATTTATATTTTTTATGAGTAAAATAATTTATTAATTAAAAGTGATAGGGCAGGTAATTAGATCAAATCAATGTTTCGTTTCCTTCTTTAGTAAGACGTCATGTTGATCATACATGGCCCCTCGATGAGATTTGTTGGTAGTCATGAGGTTGTTGTAGCCATGAGAAGTATATGTATAATATATACATAATTTGTCTAAATATATTTGTTAACAATATTCGAAAGCTTACTTGACAATATTTGAAAGCTTGACCAGACTTGTGATCCCATATGAACCCGATCCCATATCAAGAACTATTACTTTTATAAAACCTATTATTTCGAACATTAAACACACTACAACGACGACAACAAAACCAACAAAATGGGCAGAGAAAAACATACTAAATTTCGGAAGAACAAAACTCAACAAATGGTACTAAAAACTCTCAGAAAGAGAGACTTATTTAAATAAATAGATATAAAGGAAAGAAAAACAAGAAAACAAGGGCTTTATCATCAACCGAGAAGATGAAGATAGCGGGAATCAATATAAAAATTTTAGGGGCTTCTGGGGGGGGGGGGGGGGCTTACCTCATATTTATAGATTTACATAACTTGTGTATTCATAACTAAACCCGATAATTTGGTATATAATATAAAAATTATAGATATAAATTTTGTTTTTAATTTACAAAATATGAAAATACATAATATCGAAATCATGTAGTTAATTTAGTTTATATTGAATACATAATATAAATATTTTTATAATTGGAGATAAATTTAGTGTCTGTATTCAATACGTTTATGTTGTATTAAAGTACACAAGACTAAGATCTTTATAATTTAATAATTGTATTTCTGTATAAAATATATATTTATATAAAAATATATACTTTTATATAAATATACATATTTATATAAGAATAATACTTTTATATAAAATACATTATCCGGTGAGCTGTAAGTCTTGCATTTTATTTACTATTCCTTCCGTAATTTGTTGTCCATTTTAATTTTTTTAATTATATAATATTTTTAAATTACATAAAAAATGGATCAATTATTTAACCGCTAAAAATGAAGTGAACAAAGGAACGAAGATTATGAAATAAAAATCCAGCTAGTTATACATAAAATAGATATACGCGTGTATGTACACACCCGTGACTAAACTAACAAGAAAACAGCCGCAATTTGTGAGCAAACAGTAGTGACATTGTGATCGATTAATCATTGAATAGAAAAATGAAGCAAGAGCTTGATGATCAAGCTATTCTGTTAAAGGGACAAATAAATATATATAAAGATATGTGTAATGTGTTGATCTTGAATGTGGCCATACATAAGATGACAGGTATGATGAGTTGCCTTCATTTTGTTTTTCTTGTGGAAACAAAGATTTACTAAATCTTATTTTTCCACCACACTTTTCGTTTGTTTTTATTTGATATCTAATTAAGTGGGTTTTTTTCTTACTCGTAAAAAACATTTTTTATATATCAGTCACCTTGCGCTTGCGGCCATGCTTTCACTTTCGAAAACTTAATTATACGGCACTGATGAACTACTAAACAACTACAATTTCGATACTACTCCACCTAGTGGTAGGTGGTAGGGTTTGTTTGTCAAATGTGAAAAATTTACTCATAAATCAAAAATAAAATTTTAAAATGTAATAAACAGTCACTTCTACCGGAATTAATATTTTCTTGTTAAGTGACCGGAATTAGATTAATTCTTCACCGCGTAATGAATATATAATTTGTATAGTTCTTCATCGCGTAACCTACTCGATCGGTATCAAATGTGAATTCTCAATTAATCTTCTTTATTTTTCATGTTCAGAATCTATGATTTCACTATAATCATTGAATAATCCATCTCTACCATATATGACAGTATTTCTTTTGATATGTACATTCTTGATGAACTTGCATTTTTAATTTTAGGAATATCCTAATATATTTTTAACACCCTCCCCCAAGTTGAAAACTTGCACGAAAAAAGGTTAAATTTTTGAATTTCATCATCTTCATTATCTTCTTTGTCGTCTTCATCATCATTGTCACAATTTTCGTCTGTCATTAAATCATTCACATTATTTCTTTATTTATTGTCACAACTAATAAATCTCACAAGATTTTTTTTTTTACACCCACGACTTCTTGCAGTTTTTTTAATCAACCCATAAACGATCTTGTAGGTCATTTTCATACCCACGACCTCTCGTGAATATTTATTTTTTTCACATCTCATTAACTCTTGTAAGATTTTTTTTCTCATTAAATTTTCGGTATAATTTTATTTTCTCTCTTAAAGATTGTTTTCTTACTCACTTCTTCTCTTCTTCATCTCAACTAAACTCGCAAATAATCTAACCTAACTCTAAAGCCATGATAAAATTCTCAATCTCTCATCTATGGAATTAAACCCGCAAATTAATAACTCGTATAAGTTTCAAGATAGTTGCGGACATCACGGTTACGTAGCTGAATTACGTCAAAATAAAAGAGGTTTATAATATTAAATTATAATGAAAAAGAAAGTTGATTACTTAATTTCTTTTAAAACAAAGTTGATTTTAAAGTGAGATTATGAATCTTACGCTAAGGGTGATTTGAGAGCTGAAAGAAAAGATGGAGTTGCTTTAATATATGTCATTGTTCTAGACTTCTACACTCTAGTTCTAGCCTAGCCCCGTATGCCTAAACCATAAAGTTGTGTCTCATCTCTTCATCAAATCTCAAAAGGGTATGATGACTTGTTAAACATCCTAAATCTAATTATGAAAAACAAAAAGTATATGATGCTATATTAGTAACCTGATGAAGTGATGATATGCAATTAAATTATCTTTTTAGTATTTTTAATGTTTCAAAAAATTACCGATTTAGCAATAGTACAAAGTTCTATTCATCAGAAGATTTCGAATTTAAATCATAAGAATGAAATATTCAATTTAGATGCTTAAGATTTAGATGTCACTAATAGCTCTAATTATTGCTCCTAGTTAATATTTTAAAAAATTTAAAGATTTGTTATCTTATATAAATACAAGTGTAATCGGAATTATATATAGATGGAAAAGTTAACCAGAAAATTACCGTCGTGGTCTCGTGGACAAATATACATAACATGGAGAAATAATATAAATGAGAGACTTAAGATTGTGATTATCGACATAAGGCATATCATGGCTATATGGTCGACCACAGAAACAATTAATGAGTTATGTAAAACATATACGAATATATAATACAATCAATGATTTAAGCTAAGCTGCGATATATCCTTTGTTTGAAACTTGAAAGTGACGCTTCTCAGATCACTTCTACCATAAACCTACCTCTCCACGCACACATGACACACCTGACGACAAAATTAAGGAAGAAAATTTGGTAGCTCCGAATCTCCGATCCTTAATCTTCACGTATATATATAGGATGGACAGTTGATATAATTATATTGTTATATCTTTTTTTTTCTATATTTCTATACAGAATAACCATATATATATTATGAATTTATTCAACTATAATTGTGAAGAATATATATCAAAATTTTATGGTTTGACAGTACTCTTCGTTATTCTAAAATTATTTTCAAATTCATCAACAACCTATTAAAATATGATGGTTATATTATGAACCTCAATCATATTAAAAATATATTAAAATTTAATATTTAAAAAAATAATTCTAAAAATATTTAAAATTTTAATAAATTTCCATCTAAATAATTTTAAAAAAATCCACAAAAATCTTAGTGCATATTTAGTTATATTTTAAATTTAATTAATAAATACTTACAAAGAATTTCTACTTAACACAAAATATAAATTAGGTTTAATGATCCTAAAATTACTTTTAGATAACTATCTAAAGTTAACATCTATTATAATACAATATCAAAGTTATTTTTGTAAATACAAGGGGCAGATTCTATTATTACAAAAATGTCATCCACTTTTTATACTCAAAATATTAGTAATTTTAGATAAGTTATCTAAAGTTAACTTTAGATACCTTTTTCCCATATAAATTAGTATTGAAACATATTCTTTAATGAAATAAATATTAATAAAACATTCTCGATTTTTTTAGGCTAATGAAATCATTAGGATTTATAAATTGTTCTGAATTCTGATCCGATTTACACGAGAATTCAAACGGGTTTTATATTAAACTGTCCACTCATCTCACAAAAAATATCAAGTATCTACTCAATTTTCACTAAAGTGTCAAAATATATTATCCGTTAAAAATTTGATGATCAATGTTAAGATCGTGAATTGACCGTTAATATGCTGATTAAACGGGTTATGTGGAAATAGGAAAAAAAATAAAAAACAATTAAATAATACATTATTGATTAAACAAATAGAAAAAAAAGAAGTAAATACGTTGTTATGATAAAACACATCCATTACAAATCGGGATTTTTCGACGTTCATGATATCCGCAAACAAATATTTATACCACAATTGTAAACCATATATACCAGTACGCTCCCATTGACGCCATTGATGAAATCTACGACATAGCATATTTAGGGCATTTTTATTATAGATATATACGATGATATATGCAGAAGTAATTAAAGAATTATATATAAATAGTGGTTATATGCCACCTGAGTAGATACTTGACATGTTATCACATTTTTCACGTTAATCGTCAATTTTTTTTAAAAAAAGTTAACGGAATGATATATATTAACAATTTAGTGTCTTAAATAAGTCGTCGTGAAAATGACTAGTTGATATTTTTTTTAAGATGGGTGGACAGTTTGATATAAAATCGAATTCAAACTTTTGCCATTAGAATAAAATCTCATCATCATTCTCGTGTGCGAGAGCATATGTATATTTGTGTACCTACGTTACTTATCTTTTTAGTAATAAATAAATACTGTAATCGGAGAAGAGCCAAGTTAAAATTCTACGGGGGCACTGTCACTGAGCGAGACTGGGAAGGATCGAGTAGGCATATTCCCCCTGCAGGTGCGTTGAATATACCATCATATCAGATACATATTCATTAGATTCCGTAGGAACATTTCATGTCTTGTTATTAGTCATCTGACTCTGGGAATAAACATTTGATTGATATTCAAATTTATCAGTAAAAGATAATCCGAAAGAACAGAATTCATCTACCTTTAATAAAGTTAGAACACATGTCATTTGATGGAATAAGTTATACTACATCTTATTTTCTAATTTTTTTCCTAAGCATGTATTTATCAGTAATACTATAAATTTATATTTACTCAATTCAAATACTAAGATATTTTCTTTTAGGAAAAAAATTAAATTCTTGTAAAATATAATATTATAAATTAATTTTTATATTTATGAAGGATAAGATATTAACCAATTTTGTTAATAAAAATAATTGATAAGTTCACCCTACCAATAATACTTGTGAAGTTTCTATGCTGATTATATATATTATATTATATTCCTCGTAATTCTTTTTTGGGATAAAAGAATTTAAAAAATATTTTTATTCAGGAAAAAATTATTAAAAAAAACTATTTTTATTTAAACCTAGAGTTGTAAACCGCATATACAGAACTGGTTGTGATTCCCCATGGAAGCCGTTGATTATGCTTCCTAGATCGAATAAAATGGATTGATCTTATCAACATCCAGAGCTATAAGCCGTCAGATTTGTAATTATAAATAGGAGTAGCTTTCATTCATTCACTGACTTGTAACAGAGATTTCAGTTAATACAAAACAGTTTTCTTTCCATCTTGCTCAAACTCTTCAATATTCCCATCATCTTCATTAATATGCTCTTTAGTTAGGAGAGCACGGTTGGATAGCTCAAGTGGTTGAGGGCTTATCATCTGTCGTCCCAGGTCCTGGGTTCGACCCTGGCTCATCCCGAGAATTTCTTCAGAACAGATACTCATTTGTAAGGCTATAAGTCAAATTAGTCAAAAAAAAATGCTCTTTAGCTAGGAGGTAGTTACGGCCCGCTTTTGGTACTCTTATTTTACGCGATTCAGGAAATTTGGTGGGTCTAAAAAAGGGCGAAACTTACATGAACCTATAAAAAAGACAGGAAGGAGTCGAACAAAATTACATCTCACCTCTTATATATATATATATATATATATATATATATGGTACTCTTATTTTACGCGATTCAGGAAATTTGGTGGGTCTAAAAAAGGGCGAAACTTACATGAACCTATAAAAAAGACAGGAAGGAGTCGAACAAAATTACATCTCACCTCTTATATATATATATATATATATATATATATATATATATATATATATATATATATATATATATATATATATATATATATATATATATACACGCGCGCGCGCGAGTTTAGAGAACTTAAAATACATCTTAGATAAGTTACCTAAAATATATAAGATTTTATATGCAAACATGAGAGTGGTATTTTTATAAAATCAAGATTCATTTAAAATTTTATCAATATAATATTATTTTGTACTAAAATCTTAGATACTTACCTAAAATGTATCTTAGGATCCTTTCTCTCTCTCTTTATCTATATATACATATATATAACAAAGAATATTAAAATTGATTACATAGTTAAAACTGAAAACTATGCCTCCATCAGTTGTGCAGCTCAAAAAAATAGTGAGTCAGTACAAACTTCCGGGCTACAGCTTCATATTATAAACTTTCACGTTCCCAGGCCATGCTTTTTAGTAAAACTTTAAAGTATCCATAAAGCTGTTCTCCACAATATAAAGGCCCATTCCTCCCTAATGACCAACAGTGCACATTATATATCTTATACAGTAGATTATTGAATCAAACAGCCATTCCTCCTTAATGACCTACAATGGAAACTTGATAAATCCTATAGATTATTGAATTAAATGAGCTACACACACATGCTTTATGCTTGACATTTTTAAAGGATTAAAATTGTTGGGACTATAGTCTACAAGTTATAATATTGCAAGGACTATATTCGCCTCCACTTGATTCCTTAAATTAACAAAGAACGTAAACACTTAAATTAACAAAGAACCTAAACACGTGAGAAAACATACAAAGATAATTGCTTAACAGTTAAACATCCTATTTCGTCAAAAAAAAAAACAGTTAAACATCCTAAGCTTAATGGTAAAGTAGTATTATTGTCTCAGGTTCTGAAAACTAAAAATATAAAAACACTAAGATGGGATTGCAGTTATTCAATCTCAACTAAAAACACTAAGATGCTCTAACAGTAAAAATTATCACAAACTAGAGATCTGATCTAGTGCTGTTATATTTTAATATAATCTCGTACCAAAATCTTCAATAATTCAGTTTCAAAATTTACTCAAAAGTATGTGTACTGCAGCAAATACGAGCAGCTGTATCTCCCTTGAGGACTTGAGGTACCCAGGTAGCCTGCAAGTATGACCCGGTTTAAAAACACTAAACAGATTCTTGCTTATGCAGATTTTAACTTGGCTGAAGTTGAGGCAATGTGGGACAGAGTCCTGTGTCCGACAAACATCAAAAAGATCCCCAAGAATCCAAGTGCTTTCAATGTTGTAAACAGATCCAGCTGCAAGCAATAAAATTATAATATTTATTTAGTACAAACATGTCTTAAGAATGACAATCATAAGTGTATATTTATTTTCCAAATCAGGATGCAGGGAAGAATGAATACTACAATGAAAAAATAATGTTCAGCTCACAGACTCACAAGATCAAGTGAATTATCAGACTTAGCAACTCACTTCAGTCACTCAAACATGTCCACACAATATCTTAAAAGCACCCACAACACAAAACTACATAACGTTTGATTGGTTAGAATGGATCGAAAGCAACTTGAGAGGATACAGTGGCAACAGGAATTGATGGAAAAAGAGAGGAGATGCAATTGGAAGACATAGTATATAGTGGGAACAAGACGATAGCCAAACTGTTAATGAAATAGTTAAACATTTCATCCAAATCTATTCCAACCGAGAACCTACATTAATACTTAAATTCTTGAAATCAACCCATCAAGGTCTTATTTACATCCATAGGTGACAAAGCCCCCCCCCCCCCCCCCAAAAAAAAAAAAGAAGGAAAAACCCACACCACCGAGAATGAAATTTAGTTCCTCATAGAGCTATTAATTTGTTTTAATATAATTGCCTAATGTAGCCATGCATTATGACATTATCTCAAATCTTTAAGAAGACAAATTTAGTGGCTGAGAACCCGAGGTAATAAATGGTGGAGAACTGCCAGTGGCATTTACAACTTACAATGGACGACAGTGTCATCTTCAAAACCATACTGGACTATTGGTAGTAGATAATTAAGGTTGTGTCCTCATCAGCATAAATGTGTAATGGCAAGAAACACAGAAAGGTGGAAGTAATTCAGCAATTGAAGTAACCGATGCATGTCAAGGTTTTAATGTCCAACATAAGTAATGATATACAGTCAGGTCCACAAGTTTATTCACAAAATTTATATATATATCAATTTATTATTTATTGTATACTTAAAAAGTAGGCAGAAACTACACTACCAATGTCTGCAGAAGTGTCATAGAAGAATAGTACAAGTAAGCTTACTGTTGTGTATCTGGCAGTTATTTCTTATTAAAATTAATATTTAACAGAAAAATTGTCATTTAATATTAAAAAAATATTTAACAGAAAAATTGTCCTAATCACCTCCTTTAAGAGGCTACCAGCCTACCAACAACTCCATTACGTAGTTGTCTGAAAAAATTTAAGCTGGATGTTTGTTCCAGCTCAAGTGCTTTAACAGATGTATATCAAGTGTTAGTAAAGGATCTACCTTTATCCAGAAGAGGGCGTATAAAAAGAGAACAGCTCCAATGCCCACATGGAAGAGGATGGCAAAAGTGGCAGGAACAGTTGTTGTAGGGAAACTCTTCAGGTTCACACCAAGCCATACTAACTGCAAGGGGAAAAAAGATTAGGCAACCAGTTATATATACAGAATCCTGCTTGAATCCAATCTTTTAATCAATAGTTGAAAACTTCACACTGAAGCTACCTTATCAGAGATATATACATATACAAGGCAAAAGGCGGACTAGATACTAACCCCGACTAAGAAGCCAATGAAGGGCAACAAAATGAGGACCGAGAAAGCAAGAGAGAGCTCCTGTCGTGGAAGCTTCTCTGGAGTTCTGAAGATGTGAGTAATCTCGTCCTTGGGCCCATATCTGAGATAAGGGTCCACAGATTGTGGAGGAGGGCGGGTTGCCTTCTCAGGTGGTTCTGGCAGATCAAGTTCCACATGGCCAAGAGCTTGCATAAAAGAATTCTCCTGGATGATGAAACAGCACTAGATGCTGAGTAAATTATTATAAAAATGCAGGCATTAATAGATTAGGCAACCAGTTATACCATGACAGCATCCCCAACTGTGAGTTGAATGTCATATCTACCAGAGAGATAAAAAAATTTCTCCACGAGTCCAAGAAAGTCCTACAATGAAGAGATTAACTGATATTTAGCATCAACAAAATCTACTAAACCATAGCTAAGAATGTAACTGCACTTCTAAGAACACATCACTATTTTCTCGTCATATAACTAGGTTCAGAGCAATCAAGAGATACACTGATATTTACCATCAACTAAATCCACTAAACCCTGACCAAGAATGTAATTGCACTCCTGAAAATATATCACTCTTTTTCCGGTCAAATATATAGATTCAGAGCAATGCATTGACAATAATACAGTCAGCTTTTTTCTACCTACTTTAAAAAGCCAGTACGATTTATACTAGTCCCGACTAGTAGTTTTACTAAGTGGTAAAAAAACAATATGATATTTAAACAAGAACTTACCAGTACTACTGTAAACTGCTTCCCTGAGCTTCCAACCATAAAAATATGCTCAACTTTTGTCTCGTGTGTCAGCTTGAGGAATGCCTACAACAGAAGAGAGATCTTATATAGTTTTTTAAAAAAAAAGATGCCTTCATTTAATTTGAAAAGGAACCCATGTCGCTCAGCATGAAAAGAAAAAAAAATTGGAAACCTGATGAGGACTAAATGCATTTCCGAGAGGGGTGGATAGCTGAAAGGATACGCGAAGCTTCTGAAGGTGGTTTGCTGACAAGGAAACGGAGTTCTCTCCATCAAAGCTCAACCTATAATTATATATAGCATCGTACGAAAATTGTCCTGTCAAAATAAGTTTTAAACTAAAAGAATAATGCCAAATGATAGGAAATTGCCCTGTCAATATACGTCTTAAACCAAAAGAATGATGCCAAATAATAGAGTTAAAATATGATGTGGAATGATTTTCATGCTGAATATAAGAATAACACAGATGACAAGATCAAGCAGATAACAATAACTTAATGACTGGCTAGAAACAGATGACAAGAGACATAAGAACATAAAACAAGTTGATTAAAGAAGATTACACAAATTAGAACTAGATTTGTGAGGCCTATCCCTCAGAGAATTTCATGCTAAATATAAGAATAACACGGTTGTTCTATCTAAAAAATGACTCTTATGGGTTGACAAAAAAGGCTTTGGCTAACAACAGGTAGTTACTAGAGTTTAATCGCTGATCGAGAAATGAAGACTACAAAATCAAAAAACAAAGGAATTGGAAAGACAAAACTCATAAAATGTTAAATGTGCCACCAAAATCTCCTCTCATGAACTCTACTTCCATCAATAATCGCAAATCGTATACTGCGGCTACTGCCATTCCGATGGTAACCAAAATCCATATTCTTTAAGCTTTGAAATTCTGTTCCTTAAAAACATTCAAGATATTGCAAGTAAGATTTATATATGATCTCCAATCTTTTTAATTCATTAACAAATTAGAAGTACAGTGTCAAAGACTCAACATGTAATGTGTTTCAAGCATTAGAGGAAGGATTGTCTTATTTAGTAGATGCATCAAATTTCACTTTTAATATATTACTTTAGTGAATCATACTGCTTAAATCCTCATAATGGCTCATTCAGGCCAGAGACATAATACTAATAGTACTCATTGCCCATATATCAAAGTATGACAAGTAAAAACCGAACTTAATCCATCATATGACATAATGATCATGAATTTTTCTTTATCGGTTTATCATAACAATTATTCTTGTTGAATCTCATCTCATCTCACTTATTAAAGGTTCTCTTCTAAAGTCCAGTTCATAAATAGTTGGAATATAAGCAAAACTAAAACTGTGCACTCAACCATCACATTATGACAAAGTTAAAAGTGTGGAAATACTTTTTGCCTCTCAAATGATTTAGAACTAGTGGCAGGCATTTAAACTAAAACTATTACATCGCATTTAGGCAGGTTCAGTTGTAATTATGGCAGCAACAGCTCATGCATGCATAACACTTATATACAAGTTAGATGACTTGTTTAAGCATAAAAGTGCAATTACACTAGATATGTTTTCACAAAGTTTGACATGTTTTATAAAGAAGGTATATTGTATTGCACTTGCACATACTATACAATTTTAGACATTCTGCGGGAGAACAATGAACATATATCTTTGTGTCATAAAATGGTGGTACTCTTTTTAAGTCAATCACCCTGTTTAACCTGAGCAAGTACTAGAGTTCCTACAATCTCATACAATTCGGAGACAAAGTGGTATGATTTAAAGGAGGTAATGACATACTTTTTCTGGGTTTCCACACTTCCAAGGTCACTGTCGAGCACTGCAATTTTTGCGTTGTCAACTTTCATAACCCCGGTCACAAAAATTGGTACTTTTGTCCGACCTCCAGTAGCATAGATTTTCTTATGTTCGGCATCGTGAAGCACAATCTAGAAAAATCAAGAAAACATGTCATCTACATAAATGTTTAACAAAACAAGAGCTACAGAGTGCAAAATGTACCAAGTAGCCGCCTTACTTCAAAAACAAAGATGTACTTTCCAACATCAACACTTTCTGGCAAAGCTTCCAATATATGGATGCCACTTTCAGAGTCAAATGTGAGTTCCTGCATAAAAGCATATTAATGGAAGACAATTCTAAGATTCTATTAACACGATTTGGCTTTCCACGGCTCCACGCAAAACCAAAAAAAGAAGTCTAGCAGACAAATTTGAGATGTAGAACCTGGTCAATGATGGAAGCATCCTTTGACCCAGAACTAAACACTTGCATGAGTTTTACTGATAAAGGAGGTGCAGCAGATCCCAGCACCGTAGACACCCTCACCTAATTGAGATGCCGTAATTTGATGTCAGAAATGAATCAATATGAAACAAATAAATGAAATTCTAAATTAGTATTTTATCACTATGTACATATAAGAAAACATCAGTACAAGTAACCCAATAAACTCAAAACAGCTTACCAGGATAATCATTATAAAGCTATTTGATTTTATTTTTTTTAAATGCATCATAGCATAAGTCACAGTATTAAATTATATAAGATATATTCGTTGATAAAATATTAATTGATGTACTCAAGGGACACACCTTAATCTTGTCATTCTTTGTATGTGAAATCACAGTCGACTGAAGTGATTGGATTAGAGGGATCAGAACACTGCACATCAAGAAAGTTTTCACATAATTGTGGCAGAATGACTATACATACAGTAACGAAACAAAGGTACATGCAAAATAGACCGAATAATAATAAACAAAGGCCAACAGCCAGAATAAAAGATAATTACAAACTAATTTTTCAAGGATAATTAACAGCATTATAGTGTTACGACAAGGGCAACAAAAGGGCACTAGAAGCGTAAGTATGCAAAGAAAAATGTAGTGGCATAACTGCATATCATCACTAATTCCAGTGATCTACATCAACAGGACAATTTACTTAAAAATTTAATCACTTGCCTGTTACTCTCTAAGCAAGATAGTGCATCAATTTGATAATACAAGTCTTTGACATTTCCAGGAACTCCAATACCAAGGAAAAACTTGGCTAGTCCAGAAATTTTGTCCCCTGGAAGCTGCAAATTTGAAATAAAGGCACATATGAGGCTGCTTGGAAAGAATCGTAGAGATATCAGCAAGCTTTTAGTACACCTATGTACATGGTCAGTCATGGTGCATACATTTAAAATTGTAGATGTCGCAGTTGCAAAAGCTGTCAGCCCCCGAACAACTGACGAGGAGGCAGAAAGAGGGCCATGGTGACTACTAGCATCAAGAAGCTTTTCATCAAAGTAGTAGGCCCCATCATCTGGAATATGACAACATTTCACAACTTGTTTAATGGTATCACATTCGTCTTTTATTTGAAAATCATAGATAAGTACTGGTGCACTAATTAGTAAAGACCACAAATGCAAGTTTTAAATGGCATCTAATCTGAACAACACTAGATCAAGAGCCTGGTCCGCACAAGGCACTACCATCAATGAGCTTCTTGTCAAAGTATAATGGCCCGTCATATAAATTTGACAAGGAAAAAAAAACTGACGGTTCATTGCACTACTCTCTTCCATGTGAACAATTCACATGTGCGTTTAAGAACATGAACTCACATTTTCTATTGTCTCCAATCATAAACACCCTACAAGAGATACACACACTATATGCAACCATCTGATACATATGGTACACTATTAATTCTACATATGCACAATGGACAATAAAATATAAAAGAGAAAAACATGCAGAATATTGCAGAGGATGGCTAACATACCATACTTCTCAATACTATCGAAGAGCTTCAAGATATCATTTTTCACTGTAGCAGTCTGTCATTTCAGAAGAACATTAGATGTGAGTTAGCATGCTACAAATCGCACCCCAGGAGATGCAGAACCACTTTTGCTCAAAAACTTCACAAAAAGTACCAATTCAAAGGTTTCTTAAAAATTAAAAATAAAAAAACTTGTTACTTCCGACAATAAATAAACAATGCTTCAAATATTTAGGAAGGATTCTCCTGAAAAATATTAGAATATATTCCACATATAATGATTATCATATAGAGTGACATATCGTAACATACTAACATCCGTATAATTTCTAAACGAGACCCAAAAACATTTGACCTAAGAACTTCTTCAAAAACAATCAAACATTACACGACTCTCCAAAACGTCAAGGCGTTAGTAATATGGCACAATATGTATAAAATACAAACATATTTTTCTATAAGACCCATCTTCCACAAAATTCTATCAAGTTATAAATACATGTCTCTTTCCAACAATCCCATTTACTCTACTATGCAACCATACGTTGCGTTGATTATTTTCCATGTTGGTTTTTTTAAGCTGCTAGCCATCTAATTGAATTATGAGATTTTTCTTCGTTAGGGTAGACATCAATCACCAATAATGTTCCATTGTGTTTTTCAACTTGATAATTATTTTGGTCAATACTATATTATTTTGCCAGACTGACTAGGTTCTGTTATACACGATAACGGGGATATCTTTTATATAAAAGATATAAAATAATGACCATTTTGACGGGAAAATTTAATAATAATAAGTTTCCGCTCTCTGTTAATCAGCATCAATGAGCGCAAGAGAAAAAAATGCATTTTGCTCGAGTATCGCAAAATAAGTGAAAGGAACTCAAGTTACCAAATATTCATCAATCTGAGAGGATGCTAAAGAAACAACTCCGCCAAGGGTCTCAAGTGCTAATCCTGTAAGAAGTCATATATATAGAATAAGTATAATACAAAACTATGTAAGAAATTTTAAAAAGGAAATATCAAGGCAGCCTTTATGAAGACCATATAAGGGTAACACAGTAAATGACAGATTGGCAAAACTACAACACTTTCTTATAGACCAGTAGCTAGTTAGTTATTGTGCTACCTATAGTTGTAATAATAAAAATATTATATGGGTAGATAAATATTATTATTTAAATTCAACATATCTAATTATTAACATGTTAATGATGCACGTTAACTTTTTATTTTATTATACAAAAAAATATCTAATATCTCGTCCTATGGAAAATTTAATCCTGTATTCTAAAATATAATAAGTAAAATGATTAAAATAAAAACAATGTTTAACAAAAAAGGGAAAGATAGACTGGAAAGGGTAATGAACATATTAATAATAATATTTGAAATGGTAGTTATTCATTTTACTTTATATTTATCGAAAAATTGTACAGTATATGATATATTATTTTTGTAAAATATCAATAATAACTAATAATTAGTTTTTTGTGTTCAATACATGAATTTTATTGCATTTTAAAATTTATACAATCATTTCAATTTGAAATTTAAAATTTAAAATACATATATAAATTTCTGCAAATAATATTTAAAAAACATATAAATGAAAGAAAGATAAATAGGGAGAGAATTAGTGAAATGATAAAGAAAGATAATGCTATTTTAAAATAAAATAGTGAGAGAATTAGTGAAATATAAAAGTTAAGAAAATAAAATGTAGGAGAGGGATTTACTTAAATGTAAAAAACAGAGAAAGAGGTTTTGGAGGGAAAAAATAACATTGGTTTAGTATAGTATAGATATAGAGATAGCTAGGTTTAAAATATCTGCAACATAAGTACTATGTAAGAAGCTATACGGTACCTGCAGCATAGGTACTAGATTGAGGATTGTTAGAACTGTAGCGCCACTTTCCATCACTCTGGCTAAGTGCCTGCCATAAATTTAAACATCAACTACATCCCAGCTCACAAAGCAAACAAAAATGGGTGTTAGTTATGAAGAAAAAAAATTATGAGATAGAGGTACATCAACCTTTATAGATCTGAAAATTTCATCAGCATTTTCAAGATTTACATCAACCTCAGATGTCTGACCCTGCAGATTAATAAAATTTAGCATGAGGTTATAGAAATAAGGTAACAAACTAGGTATTGCTTAGCAGCTTCAAGAACATATTATCAAAATATCCAACAATAGAGCAATAGGAATATAGGATGCACAATGCATAAAAAAATGCAATCTGTAGGAAGTTACACCGGGATTTCAGCATGGAACTTGAAGAATTTCACAATCTGCGGTATGTAGATTACCTTAATATCTATCAAACTTCCAATGGAGTAATAAAAATCAAGCAGAGAATTCGCTTCCTTGACTGAATCTTTAATTCTTGCAGTGATAACCTGGGGGTAGAGATATCTCTTAATAGGTCTCACTTTCAATACATAGAATCAGAAACAACAGAGTCTAAACATAGAATCAGAAATACCATAAATTGCGCATCACTAAGCTTGCATTTTAACAGTCTATTAACTCGCAGCCCAAAGAACAAATCCTTTAAAGTTGAAGTAGGTGAGGACAAGGTATCGGCCACAGATTTACATGTAGAAGTCTTTACATCTGACTCTGCTCCAATTCCAAGAACTTCTGATGTTGCCAAAGCCTCGTATGTTGCTTCAAGACTGCAAAATAAAAGGGATGCTATTAGATGGTTGGGCAACATCCTATCATAAGTTTTAATTTCCACAGCTTAATGCAGTGGCCTTTACATTGATATTACATTTTGAACTGTACCGGAATTTTAGCGTATAAAATAGCAAGACCAGAGGTTATATAAAATAATTAAAATATTAGTTTGAATCACTGGTCATCCCCTAAAAAGAAACAAAAAATAACTAGAGACAGTGCTAACATATCACACAAAATTCAAGCAAGGTTACTACCCAAATCTTATCTAATGTGGAGTAAATAGAAGATACATACGAAAAGGTAAATGTGGATAAAAATACCACAAACACCAACCATAAGTCAGTAACATCCACCAAAAAAACTGGAACCTGCACTTAAGATTCTGTTTTTCGGTAGTTACATGCTTTATTCAGTTGTGGAAGGGAGAGTTAGAATTCAAACCGATTTCCTTCTAATGAAGGACAGGGGTGGGATTGGGACGAGCCATTTCAGTTAGGCTTCCATGAATCCTCTAAAATTCTTTCATTTATTCTCTTTTTCCATGACACAATTATGAGGATCAGACAGTTGAGCATAATCAATAAATGAGTTACTTTTATATTAGAATGGTGACAAATCTGCGAACTTTAATAATCTGCTAATCATAGTGTTCATGTCAACAATCAAATTGTGAATACACACAAAAAATTAGTATAGTAGAAGTATATACATATATCCAAACTCCAGAAAGAAAAAGGTTAAATATATTTATATAGGCATATATATATATATAGGGTTGAATTCAATGGAGAACTCTTAAATGAAGTACAAATTGAAGAACTATATGTCCTGCATTAGATTCTACAATATATAATAAGCAGAATATGCTGCAGAACATATACGTTCTCCACTTAGTACTCCATATAAGGTTCTTCATAGAACTTTTGCCTATATATATATATATATATATATATATCAGTATCGCCAATGCACCAAGAAAGGTGAAGCGATAAAGCTAATATTACTAACTCCCGGTATTTGATCCCTTTCAATAATAAAAACAGAGAACAATTAAAAAGAAACACATTCCAGACATACTAACAATTTGAACCAAAGCTTAAATAAGCAAGGATTAAATATTAATGTAAGAAAGTAATTGCCGAATTAGATCAAATGGTAATAATTTAAACAGATGATAAGCATAATATACCAAAACAATATGTATTAAACTTAAAATATGCACTTGACCTTCTAGCAGAAATCCTAAAGAGCTTGAAGCAAATTGTTACAAAACCAATAAAATGATGATTATTTTAGCATAGATGATAAGCGTAACACTTCATATCATTTAAATAAGATTTGTGATTGAGCTTGCATCGTGAAATGTAAAGAGTTCAGAAGCAGGTAACTGCCAAATCATCACATGATATACATATTATAAACAATTAATTAATCAGCATATCATATTATCATACGGAATGATAATTATTTAAAAGCATATAATAAACAAAACATACATAAAAATATTTAAATACGATCCGCAAATTGACCTTCCATCAGAAACCGCGGCGACACAGAATCAGATACAATAAGCACAATATACAAAAATAAAGTGCATTACATACAAACACGTCATGTACATACAAACAATTCACAATATCATCAAATCAAATGATAATCAATTAAACACATCATATATATATGTATATAAACACGGATATTTAAGTATGATTTGTAATTGACCTTGCATCGGAAAACGTGAGGATCTCGGAGGCAGCGGATCGATGAACATCGGAGATCGGGTAAAAAATGGAAGCAGAGACACAGATCGATGAAATTGAAAGTAGGAGGAATAGAAACCCTAGATTTGTAGCCATGCCTGGGGATTCGAGCGATCGGGAATGTCGTTCGATTTGGCGAAAACCCTAGATGTGAAATGGAGTAGAGAGAGTTTTGTTTGTGTACCAGTGACTGACTGTGACCACGAGGAGAGGTTTTGCAATCGAGTAGTCAACGAGTCAACCGTTTCTTGTTTGCTTGAACCGGCCTTCATACATTGACAAGATGGTAACAACTAGTATCATAACCGCGGGCCGTTCGTGCTTGGGTCGCTGATTTTATTAAAAATAGATAGATTTATATTTATTTTTATTACGAATACAATATTGAATGGAGTAATTAATTTTAAATGTATAATTATATCTTATTATATCTTATATATAATTGGAATAAGGGACTTAACATGTTTTGGTCGTCATGGACAAAAATGTAAATTCATAAATGTTATTAATTAATTAATTGATGAAAATTTGATTCTCTATAAATACAAAAATTAGCTTAATATTATTTATAAACAAAGTATTGAAGGTTCGATAATTAATAAATAACAATAACTAACTTAATATTATTATTATTATTATTAAAATATATTAAATTTTAATATTTAATTAAATTGAATAAATATAAATTTCTAAAAACTAATTAAATTTGATTATAATATTATTATTAAAAAAGTAATCATGCATTGCATGAGTATAACTGAAATAAAGAATATCAGGTGCCCACGTGGTAGTTTAGTTGTTATCGGATTTTGTAATAATAAAAAATAGGTATATCAAAAAAATTAAAACAATATCTTGACTTCTATTTAACATAAATAAAAAAATGCAAATAATATAAAATATTTAATAATAATATTCAAATACACTCATAATACACATGTATTTCAAATAAAAATATAAGAATCAATAAATAGAATTCAAATATATATTCATGATATCAAATAAAATTAATAAAAATAGAGACAAATATATAAAATTTTAATAATATAATAATAATAAAAAACAACTAAAAGAAAATATTAAATTTTAATATTTAATTTGAATAAATATAAATTTCTAAAAAATTAATAAATTTGACTATAATATTATTATTAAAAAAATAATCATGCATTGTATGAGTATAATTAAAATAAAGAATATCACGTGGTATTTTAGTTGCTATCGGATTCCATAATAATAAAAAGCAGGTATATCAAAAAAATTAAAACAATGTCTTAATTTTTATTTAACATAAATAAAAATAAAATGTAAATAATAGAAAATATTTAATAATAATATTCAAATACACTCATAATATACACATGTTTCAAATAAAAATATAAATAATCAATAAATAGAATTCAAATATAATAATATATTAACACATGATATCAAATAAAGTTAATAATAGTAAAGATAAATATATATAATAACATTAAAATGTTAGTAATAAAATATTAAAACACAACTAATAGAAAATATTTAATAATAATATTATAATATTTTTATAATATATATGTAAAACAAAAATATAAACAACTAATTAATAAAATTAAGATATAATAATATAGTTATAATGATATGAAACAAATTAAATAATAGTAAAAATATAAATATAAATGTAATTTAGAAAATGAAAAAATAAAATATTAAAATTTAATTAATAAAATAAGAGCTACTTTCAAGAATCGGGTAGAACGACTTTTCTTGATCGTGATTCGTGTCTCTTTGGTTTGTCCTTTACGCCTGTACCAGTTTGTTGATTCCATTCGTCCTTGTTTTCTTTTCTTTAATCTACAAGAACCCTTTTCCTCTACAATGTCTTAGCATTTTTCTCCCAATTTTATAAGCCAACAATCAAGGTACAATTTTTATTCAATGTTATAAAACAATCCATTTTATGGTATATCTGTTTGCATGTATAATTCAAACTTTGATATGTAGTAATCAAATTTAACATGGGTTTGTTTGGTATGCTTTAATGGAAGAGATAAAGTTGGTATCTTGGTTGTTTTAGAAAGTTATAAAGTGGGTTGCGTAGATACATTATATACGTGTTTTAAATTCTTAATGTCTTGTATTCACAAAATTTGGGCAATATCTGCCTTTGCCTGTGTAAGAAAAAAGATTACTTTTTTAATTGACTGCTCGAAATCTGCAAGACTTGAGTGTGTATGAATTGCCTAATAAGGACTTGTTTTGCTGGCTATTGTGTTATTAACTTTTGATTACAGTAGAACAAGATCATATGTGGAGATCCACTGGTGAAGATTTAGATAAGTATTTTCCGATTAGGCCAGAATGCCAGGCTGATGCCCCAAAACCCCGTTTTAAGCCCCGGGTATGCACTATGAAATCATGATGTATTTAAAGTTGTTTTGCTTGCTAAAATAATCTCAAATTCTCTTCTCAGGCATAAGCCTTAGGCCCTGTTTGTTATTGTTATTGCTATTGGTATTGCTGTTGCAGACACCCACACCTTTTTTTGCTGAAAAGGTGTCATAAAGGTGTTTGGTATATTCTAAAAATTGATGTGTGAAAAACACTTTTCGTCTCAAAGATGTTGTTAGCAAAATCATGTCCCCTCACACTTTTGGAAAAACAAAAAGTTGCAAAGTTGCAGGAAGTAGCTATCAGTTTCATCATCAAACCTTTCCAAAAACATTATTTTTATATATTATATCTCAAAATATGCATAAATCAAAAAAATTATCAAACAGTCATCTGATGGACAACATGGACAACACTTTTTCCACTGACATTTTTTCTCACAACTTCAATGACACTCCCAAACAGAGCCTAATTATTTTACAATATCACAATTGGTTATATAGCCAATCCATAATCAATAATAAAGGAAACTAATATAATAAAGGAACTCTCATTATTCCATTAATAATGATGATAAAGTTAACCCTCATGTTTTCCTAAAATAATATATTAGCATATATGTTAACACACATATAGTGGTTACTAAATTACTTTGTATTATATGTTAACACATATATGTTCAATTTATGTTGTTAGAGCAAGTCCAATGTTAATGTTAAAATAGATGTAGCTATTGCTATAATATGAAATCAAAAAATACACTTTGGTGCTAAAAATAGATTTCATGCTCCAATGTATAGTTTCAAAATAGAACCAATAGATATAAAATTAAGTAACTTTTCAATCAACAATGTAAAGTATAACATTGAATTTGCTAAAATAGGTGTTTTTATATTCATTTCCCTCCGATTTCCCACTTGCATGCTTATGTGGCAATTATAACTACATCTATACTTGGTTCTATATTTTCTAATTATAGAACCAAGTATAGAACTTTTTTATTTTAGCACCTCCTATAGCATTACATTGGAGTGCTATGTTCTATAATTGATGCTATATTATAGAAATAGCACCTCCAATAGCATTGCATTGGACACTCTTAACTGAAAGCACAAAAATTGTTGCTTTTGCTCAACCAATAAAACCATTTGTTTGTATGCTTTGTTATGGAAATTGTAATTATGACTTGTCTCATGCCTTTATGGAATTATATTTTTCTAAGCATTTTTGTCTGTTTTTTCTTTCTATTTAATGTTCAGGTTGGAAAGACATTGAGTGAAAGGAGATGGAATGCTGCTTTTACTAAAGATGGTCATTTAGAAATAGGAGGGGTACTTAGGAGGATCCAAAGAGGGGTACAACATTATATCCTATATATAATTAGAGTAAAGGGGTTAATGTGGTCGTCGGGGTCGTCATGGTCGTAGTAGTGGTCGTCTCGCTAAAAAATAGGATTTTTTTTTAAATACACACACACATATATAATTCTATTTTTTTACTTGGTCAAATTTCGGGTATAACAATGCTTGGCAGCTGAGTATTTGAAAAAATATTAATTAATAAATATTTGAAAAAAAAAGTATAAAAATAAAAATAAATATTACTTCTATTTCAATTAATATAACAAAAAATATTATTTATTAACATATATAATATTAAATATAAATAAAAACATTATTAAGCGAACAAAAATTAATATAAATCAGAAAATAAAATATTAAAATGCAAATAATAAAATATCAAAAATGATCCATTTTATTAAAAATATAATAATATAATCATACAAAAATTTTAAAAAATTAAAAAATATATATAAATAATAATATATTAAAAATAACCCGTGCATTGTACGGGAAATAAGCTAGTATCTCTAAAGCTTGCATGCATATAGTTTTGTTTTTGCGCAGCCATTAAGTGTGTCAATCATATAGTTTTGACTTCTTATCTACCAAATAATCAAAATGTCTGACATCATTTCACATTTTAACAAACCCTTTTATGGTAGAGTTTGAGACCTGAACATGATCAGGTACTTGCATCTTGTTAATCCATTTAGTTGATACTTGTACTCCGGAATATGAACAGCATGATATGTAAAAACCTTCTTCCGTGATTTTGAAGAGTTGAACTGGGCAACTATATTCCCCATAAAGGTACTGCAATGCATTTTATGATACCCCAGGATTACTTATAGGATCAGATGATGAAACGGAATGTCAAAGTTCTACCTATACTAACTTCTTTCTTAGTTAAATAAAGTGGATCAAGCCTTTGTCCAAATGATGAATTCTGTCAATGTTCTCAAGTACCAGTGTTTATCTATGTTACCCGGACTTTGGCACGGGTGATGGACATTTATCCAAGAATCAGATTCTTTGTTTTAAAATATTTAGGATTCTTGGATATGGATGTGAAATTGGACACAGGTGTGGGGACTCGGCATGAAATCTCAACACGCGTAAAACTTTATATAAATTGATTTACCATACATCCATAAAAATAGTGTCTACTACGCCTAAATTACCAAACGCTTAGTTATGTCCATTAATTTGTAGAATAATATTAAAAGAATAACATAGAAACAAGTCATCTGCCATCCATTGACCTTGTTCTCTGTAAGTAAGCTGTGAAGAGACCTTTTATTTTAATTTGAAATGGGATGCTGCAAGGTGAAGGTGAAGTATCTGGTTTCAACAAGAAGGATCCGATTCAGATCCCATACCCACATCCATGTCATGTTCGGTGGACACAGGTATAAGGACAAAAATGGAGAGTCCGATTCATAGTTGCATGGTTCGTGGGTCAGCCTATGAACCCCGATCTAGTTTTCTCGTTCTGGAACACGATTGCTCTTCGACCCGGATCGATGGCTTGGGATCACGTTCGAGTTCATCACCTTTGACGAACCACCTTTACCTCCAGCGATCATTATGTGAAAAGGAGAAAGAATAAAAAAAGGAAGATAAGTTGATACCATTTGGATTGAAATTATTTTTAAAAGGTAAATCTGTAAGAGGAAAGAGTTGGGAAGACGATGTAGATGGAAGAAACGACAGACCAAACATGAATGTTAATTATGTTGCAATCTCCTACTACTTAAAATATGAGATGCTTTATGAGATGCAGTAATGACAAAGAAAATCTCTTATTCAAGCTTCAGAATAGTCATTTGTATTGTTTTATATGTATAATTCTTAATAAATATATATTATTAAAAAGGGATCCTCGTATCGATCCATGAACCCGATACATGACTCATCGTATTCGATTCACTCAAGCTAACGTCCCATGTACCCGTACTTGTACTACGTACCCAATCGATCCACGATCCATGCAACTATGGTCCGGTTAACGGAGGTGCTTATTGTATATTGAATTATGATGAAATTGCTACTTTGCTAGTGGTCTTGTTAAGGCATTGGAGATGAATCATGTGACGTAAATCATCAATTCATATTCTGATGGATGTGCTTTATATTGGTTTCTTATCTCTGTAGTTTAAAGTCTATTTATATGAGCCAGTAGAATCTCATGTTTTCTTAGTGATACTGTCATATTAAGTATGCTTGTTGAGTCGTGGACTACAAGTTGAGGGTTAATTTTTCTTCTATGTCTTTACTTTGCATTACTTTTCTTGTGTGTGTATATCTTGGGGTGCCAGCTGAGTTTTCCTAATCATGTGAGTTCTTGGGTAGTAATATTTTTTGGTACCCATTGCAGGGTATTCATCCTTCTATAAAAGCAGCAGTTTGGGAGTTCTTGCTTGGTTGTTTTGATCCAAACAGCACCTACGATGAGCGAAATGAGCTCAGGCAACGGCGGAGGTAGTCTACCTTTTTCACATTTCAAAGTATGACATGCAAAAGAACCTAATTGAGTTCCGCTCCTTAATTTCAGATCAAGTTGTAGAACTTATATGCCAAACTGTCACTTCAGAAACATTACTAAATTTCAGTCTAATACTCCAATGCAACTACTTTGTGAATATCTCACAAAATTTGACTTCTTTTTTAATTGGTAAACTAAAGTTAATTTAGCAAGACGGAGAATAAGACAATGATAAACAGTTTAATAATCGTTTTAACTCTCATTTACTTGAAATCTTTATACGAGGATGTAAATTTATGTCTCTTCCGATTTGCACAAGCTTGAAATGACAATACAGAGAATTTGCTAGTTTCTGAAAACTTATCGGAATGATATGCTGCTTAATTAAACTTGTTGATAGGAACTATTAATATGCTTCTTATATCTATATAGAGAATTTCAACCAAAAAGGTATATTCACAGCATGTGAATATGTAATCCTGTTTTACTCATTACTTATAACAATCAACTTCCTGTTGCTTACAATAGATGGTAAGGAGGAGCAGTCGTGAGTAGGGTTTTCTTGCAGTGTATATTTATTACAGCAGCACATATATTTTCTCATTTTATGGAACTTTTAGCTTGGGTTCATCCTTGTATGCATTCGTTGTTGTGAGAAATGAAATGATAGTATGAGAATGCTTACCAAGTGCCACGATAATTAATTATTAGGGAGCAATATGCTGCGTGGAAAGCCGAATGTAAGAAGATGGTTCCAATTTTTGGTAGTGGAAAATTCATTACAACACCTATAGTCACTGATGATGGTGAACCTGTAGAAGATGAAGCAGGGGACTTTAATGGATCCATGCCGGATAATGCTGGTGTAACGGATAAAGAAGTATTTCAGTGGAAGCGTGGCTTGTCACAGATAGGTATGTACTCTGTACATTCATCATTGTCCATTCTCTTGTCAGGTTTCTGCATGAATTGCTACTGGTATATCATTAAAGATTGTTTTTTCTCTTCATCAATTTTTTTTAATAGATCTCTGTAATATAAGCTACTTGTGTACAGACATACACATATATGCATATAATACATGTAGGTACACGTACAACCTACTTTTTTGAAATAAAAACATTTCCATAATTTCCTTGTATATGTATGCAATTATTATTTTTTTCGTAATGAAGTCAGAGAAGAGTGGAAGTTGAGATTCTTTTTCTTACAAAGTTCATGGGATCTTTTTAACAGCAGTCAAAGTTAAGGTTTGGTGTTTCTCTATCTATATAACAAGGTTGTTTGAATGGTAGGTTTGGATGTCGTCCGCACTGATCGTACTCTTGTGTTTTATGAGAGTGAAGCTAACCAAGCTAAACTGTGGGAAGTTCTAGCTGTTTACTCCTGGGTGGATAATAATATTGGTTATGTTCAAGGTAATTTGCTACTAACCTACTACCTGTATTACAACCAGAATTTGATAATAAAGGTTTTAAGACATTATCTGTTTCTCATAATTTTTTCCAGGTATGAATGATATATGCTCGCCAATGATTATTCTTTTGGAAGACGAAGCAGATGCGTTTTGGTGCTATGAGCATGCAATGCGTAGAGTGGTACTTCTCCATTTCCCTCAACATAATTGGCATATCTGCCTTGTATGATATAAAGGCTATGGTAATGATAAGGATTCTTGTAAAAAAAATCCTTCCGAGCGTGATGCTGTAGCTTTATGATGTTTATTTATTAGATGTAGTGAATTTTGAAACTTCTCCTATGGTGTAGAGTTCTCAGTTTAGTAGAGTGGGTTAGTAAAATGCTTTTTCAATCTATAAATATGTGTGTTTACAGTAATCAAAATATAGGGTTGTTTTATCTGGTCCAAGTGAGGAAGCAAGGTTTCATGTTCTTGAAATCGTTGAAAGTGCCTTTGAGGAAGCAAGGTTTCATGTTCTTGAAATCGTTGAAAGTGCCTTTCAGTTAATAGACTATATACTTGAAATGAACCTGATGACTAGATTGATATTCGTATTCTTCATCTAACTTCCATAAAAACAAATGTGTATTTGGAATCATTTACCAAATCTCTTCAACAGAATCCGAGGGACTTTTTCTTACAACTTTACTGATTAAAGTGCTTTATCTCAGCAGGCTGCTTAGTATATTGGTACTGGTGTTAATTGAGTTTTGATGATCCATATTCTATCTCTTTGCCTTACTTTTTAAGATTTTGTTCTTGGGCTATTAAGTGATTGTGGGGGCAACATCTTGAAATTTGATATATTTTTTAAGGATGCTTTCTGCCTATTAGTTTTTGTTTTTTAAAAAGGGATACAAGATATACGAAACAGGATCTTGGTGTAATAGTGGTTGTACACTGGTTGACCGGTGTGTCCCGTGTGTGACTACACCGGTTGACGAGCATGTGTGACTGATACTATTAAAAGTGCCCAACTCTTCCAAAACCTTCAAGTGTTAGGGGGATGCCTTCATTGGATTATATTATATTTAACATGCATGAATGCTTGATATTTCTTTCCTTTCTACTTTATTGTCATGCTCCTGAAATTTTTTACCGACAGAGGTTATTACCATAAATTCTCAATGTCTTTCACATACATAATATTTATGAATTTCTGCGCACTACCCTTCCCCCTCCTTTTATCCTATATATGCGTTAATCATTGCTCGTCATTTTTATGCCTTGCCTCTCTGCTTGAAAAGAGGGAAAATTTCAGGAGTAGCACAAGTTCTATGGGAGTTCAATCTCAACTGGGTACCCTATCACAAATTATGAAAGTTGTTGATCCGAAGCTTCATCGACACCTTGGTATGTATGTATCAGTTTTGTGGTACTTTTGTATGATGTAGTATATGTATGGGCTACTGGGCTGTGAGTTGTAACCCTTTTATGTGCAATGCCTAAAATTTGTATTTTTGTTGTAGATAAAAGCTAAAACAAAATCCCCGGCATATCATGCTTAATGGTCTTGATTGTAGTTTAGGATGACCAAGTTTCTGTGGTTCTTGAGATACCTGCGCGCGCATACAAATTTAACATCCTGATCATTAACAAATTTTGGTCAAATTATCCATTTATTGGAGTCTTAGTAGCAATGGAAATTCTGATCTGAGCACTGACTTGATTAGACCATAACCTGTCCCGAGACGGTGAGCTTTAGTGGTATTCTTTTGTAGTATTCGCACAAGAGAGGCACGGGATTCAAATATACATCTTGCATGCTATATGTCAGACAAACCTTTTTATTTATTACTACTATTAATTACACTGATGCAGCATGATTAAAGTGCATCTTTTTTTTATAACAAAAAGCTATAGCCACATTGGTTCTTATTGGGGCCATGGGTTTATACTGTTTGTCCTCAGTCTGCTCTAGTTTATGTTTACCAGCAACTTAATAACCTGGCTGAAAGAAAATTTTGGAATGTGTGGCATTCTTCATACTTGCCTACTTGGTTACATTGTTTTTTACATACACTTTAAGATTTGGAGATCTGACACCAAATCAGCCACTTGCTCAAATAAATATACCTCATAAGTTTACAAAGTTCCTTCGTTACGTTTCATGGTTGCTCTTTTACATTATTTGGAGCTGCTAATTTACCTTCACATAGTTTATCTTATATTAGGGTCCAATTTAGTGGGAAGGGGAATTTAAGTACAATGTCAAGAATGCATTTATTGTGTATTGTTTTCAAACAGTGAATGCTCTTATCATTTACAAATCCTACAACTCTACAAGTGTTAAATATTGTTAGGTCTGTTAAAACAAGCTAACTGATTGTGCTTGTGTATGGGGGATGCATGCAGGGGTGGCCCTGGCTATAGGCGAACAAGACCTGCGCCTAGGCCCCCCAACACTTAAGGCCCGCAAAATTTTGAATTATTTATATATAAAATACAAAAAATATATAGAGTATATATAAATTAGGCCGTAAAAACTAATTTTGCCCAAGGCCCTGTGCCCCTGGATGCATGCTGTCTAGAGATATGTTAAAACGAATGAATAGACTTAGAACAAAGAAAACAAATAGGTGAGCTACCTAATCTACTTATGCTAGGACTAGTAACACTATAAAGAGAAAAGACATAGTAAGACATTAGAGAATAAGAAGAGAGTGATATGTTAGTAAAATTTAGCTGATTCCATACTGTACTCGAGTGCATTCGTGCGTGTTTTGTGCATGTGCACTGTATACATGGCTTAAATATTTTTCTTGGCAGAGGAATTGGATGGCGGGGAGTATCTTTTCGCATTTCGTATGTTGATGGTACTATTTCGAAGAGAGTTCACGTTTTTAGATTCCCTCTATCTCTGGGAGGTGAGTAAATCTTCTTATTTTTCCATATCTAACAAGGTTTTTCTTTATGACATTTATCTTGAAATAAATCATCTTTCTAAACCAACGTAATTGGCATTCTCATTGTTTTTTCTGATCACATATCTTTAGGTTGTCCACTTAATAAATTTTTATATCAACATAGGTTATGTGGGCCATGGAATACAATCCAAACATGTTCCAATGCTATGAGAAGGCGGAAGAACCATCCGTCGAGAAAGTGAACAATAAGATGCTAAAACAGTATGGGAAATTTGAGAGAAAAATTGTGGAGACAGGATCAGTGGATCATAAAAGTGAACTTGCTATTTTTCTAGTTGCAAGTTTTCTGGAGACAAAGAATAAGAAACTAATGAAAGAGGCTAAGGGCCTTGATGATGTTGTTGAAGTATGATTACCCCCCCCCCCCCCCCCCCCTTCTCTTTCCTCCTCCATCCTTGATATATCTTCTTTATTATTTTGGGAACTGAGTTGATATGTCTATTTTTGTTTGAATTTTCAGATTATGGGTAACATGACTGGAAGCGTGGATGCAAAAAAAGCATTAAACGAGGCACTGAAGATTCACAAGAAATACATCAAGGTGAATCTCTCAGTTCTGCATGTCCCTACCATTTGTTACAGTTTAGATTTTGAAACTTCTTACGCATGTTTTTGTATGCAGGCCAAAAAATGATAACGTCATATATATAGATATTTGAGAAACTCCCTTTAAGCTCCCCTCTTGTAACGGCGGTGGCTCAATAGAAAACTAGCAATTCTTTCTATAGAATTTTTTATATATTCTTTCTTGTCGTGGAATTGCTATTTTTGTGGGCTGCTTTGTAAAATTTTATTGTGGCTCTTTTATAGAGGCAAACTGTATGTAAAATTTTGAGAAAAACCACTCCGGAGATCAGTACACGATTTTGTTCTTAGAAAAAATGGTGGTTTTTTTTTCTTATATTGTATGTTTTCATGCTTGTTTAAGTATATAAAAACATGAGACAACTGGAAATGATTTTTTTTATAAGTGGGCCATGTTTGTTTTATCAAATAAACTCTTACATATTTTCAACAAAAATTGTTGTTGCAAAAATAAAGAGTTAAATATCAAATTGTTAATTAGAGCGATCAATGGTGTTGGTACAAATACGTGTTTAGGATATTGGTAATGATTAGAGTTTATCGAGTTTGAACATAGTTGAATTTGAACATTTATCGTACAATTTAATTTTATATCTTATTTATTAATAATCCAGATTTTTTATTATCAAACTCGAACAATTTCTTAACGAATTGAACAATATTTAATAAAATTATCGAACATATTTCCTTATTCGAACTCAAATTTAATAATATATCAAACCGAACTTATTAAATTTGAATTCAATCAGCTCAAAAAATTTATCAAACAATTCTGTTCATTTACTTACTGCCATTTATAACAAAAAATGATAATAATCTTTAAGAATATAACAAGTTTTTGTTGAGAGTTCTAGGCTAATTGGCTTAAGCTTGAAAGTATGTTGATTTAGAAGAATAGTTTTACACTTTTACATCTAGAAGTTTAAGAGAGTGTAATTAATTAGCCGTTCTCGCTAAAAGTATAGTACAACTGTACATCAAAATATCGAAAGAATTCAAATTGCTTCATTCTATGCAATATTAATCATAAATTTCAGTGTCTTTTATCGTATATCGACCGGTTTACATATCAAATTGCAGTTCAGAAATAACTTTTTTTTGTCAAGCAGTTCAGATATAACTTGAAATGGCATTCCTGCATCACTTTTTAATACAATAAGCTATGAAGCTTCAAAACACACAGACCGGGGTTTCAGTAATTGATTGGTCCCAAATTAGTCCCTTTATTATCAGACATAATTAAGTTTGATTGTTTATGTATTTCCACCTAATTCTGGCATATTAATTAGTTTTGATGTGTGGGCATAAAGAACCAAGAATCTACTGCCATTGAATTAACGAAAGACTTGCCTTGATGCAAAATTTAGCTCCAATTGTCTTAATTAGCCTGTGTAAGTTTGATATTACTAACTCTTTCCCTTATTTTGTGCACCTTGTATGCTCAAACAAAACCATAATTAATTTCATTTCATTCACACCACCTTTCTCATTTTTCCTAGCTACCTTTTAATTTACGATATGAATTCAACAATGTCTGCAACGTATGAGCGCTAAGCACCGCGTTGCAGGGATGGTTGAATCGTTGTATATGGATATTTCAGGTTTAGTGTCTCAATCAATCAGCAAATCTTTTCCAAGAGACGAGATTATCAAGTATATATGATCTAATGCATGCAATATATATTCCAGTATAGTCATATATGTCAGTGCTCGAGTGCACGTATTAATATATATACATATATATATATATATATGCTTTCAGTTTCTAAGCTGGTATATTAAATTTGATGCAGATCTGAAGCTGATATTGATTTCAAGAGGTAGCTAGCTAGCTAGGAGAAACTAGCTTTCTGTATACATAATTGAAAGAGTACTAAAATGAAGGGAGTTTTGAAAGGCTTTAAATACATATCTACGATATTCGGTAAGTTATGTAGGCATATTCGGAATTAGCCAAATATTAAAATTTCGATCGAGTATAGTATACACATTGAGACTAAAATTCAGTGTATGCCTCAGACGAAGAGCAAGAAGATGAAATTCAGATTGGTTTACCAACAGATGTAAAGCATGTGGCTCACATAGGAATGGATGGACCGGCAACCGAGTCACCAAGCTGGGTATAAATAATTCTCTTATCCAGTAATTAAAATCCATCAACTCCAAGTACTCCAATATATATAATTGGAACTCCATAGATGATAGAATTACCTATATATATATATATGAATGGGAAAGTAAGCATATATAGAAATAATGAATGAGGTATTAACGCTAGCTAGCTCTGTATGCATGTTGCAAATTCATGCAGATGAAAGAGTTCCCACCAGAAAGACCTAAATCAGCTCCTCTTGACAGTAAGGGAGAGCCTATAGGTCAGATAATTTTTTATAAATCTTTATATATATATCACAGAGATGTGAAAGTAGGCCCGCAAATTGCATATGATGATATATGCGTTGTTGTTAAATTTTGACAGATCCATCTAGCCAAAAAACAAGTACAGACACAGAATTACCAAAGGCATCAAGGAGACGGCATTCAGCAGACAGTCTAGCATTCGAGGATTCCGATCAAGTGTTATCTAATAAATCAAAGGGCTCAAGAAAACAGCATAAAAAAGCGAGCGCCGATGGCAATGTTAGTAAATCTAATAAAACACGACGACATCACAGAAAACACTCATTATCGGATCAGGAAGGTGGTAATAGTAATAAATCAGGTGGTGATGGCGATCACGTCCCTGCAGAGTCAACATCACCGTCAAGTCCAACAGCAAGAAAATTGCCAGATATTCCAAAGAAATCGCGACGGAAGAAAGTTACGGATGAGATAAGCAAAATGACATCAAAAGCAAAAGCAATAGCAAGTCGTGATGGTGCTCAAGTTCCTCCTCCTCCTCCAACAACAACAACAACAACAGATAATAATACTTCTTGTCCATTCTCAGATCCCGGATCAGTCGGCACTGATTCAACAACAACTATAACTTGCGATAACGAGACTTGTCAAATCTCAACAAAGCCGAGTCCTCCTCAATTATTTGTCCAAGAGGAAAAAAGCAATATTGTGGGGTGTCTTGACAACAGTGCTTAATTGATTCTCCATTTGTTTTTTTAGTTTTAGTTTTACTGACTTATTTGCTTGCTTCAAGTCCTAGTCTTTTGATTACTATATATATAAACACATTGTATAGCTTGATCCAAAAATTTGATGTAAGAAATATTAAAAATATATGTTTGCAATTTGAGATCACTGATGATCATAAGGATCAGGAGAGAAATCAACCCAAGTACGTGCAGTAATTGGAAACGTACTTGGGATGAGTTTAGGCCGTTATTTTCTTCTTTTATAATCTTTAATTGTGCATGGCAACAACAGATCACATAACTTTTTTTAGGAAGACCAAGGAATTCACATTTCACATATGCATTTCGGGGCTAGGTTTTAGTCTGTTAATTAATATCCTCAAAAAAGGGGTGGTTTAGGGTTGTACATCGGGTTGAAGTTAAATTCGGATCAAGTAAAAATCAGGTAAAATTATATAAAAATGAATATTTAAATGTATAAAAATAAAATTCTAATAGCATCACTTTTGAATTTTATCTCCATATATTAATTATGAATTGTATTGAATTTGGGTCGGGTTTCGGATCGTGACTCATATTATCGTCCCTATCCTCCAATAATGCCTGCAGTGACTTATTATTTATTAAATTTCATTAAGAGAAGTTATGAATGATTTTAGAAAAAATTTAACGGAAAAAAGTATAATAAAAAATAAAATATTGCAACGATCCAGGGAAATTAATTGTGTTATCATCGAAGTTGAAGTTAGGCAATTTTGTTGATGGTTCATATGTTAAGCGTGCTGTGTTGATTGATGGTTGAGATGACCAGGAACTCATACTTGGAGAAGGCTGAGATACAGGCTGAGTAGCAGATAAGTTCTTCTGCAACAACTGAATCAGCTCAAGGCATTGAGAATCAGACAAGCCCAATTCCAGCTGCTGAGAAAGTTGCAGACCTGCACTTTCAGTTGCTGGTGCACTTGCAGTAGTGACATTGGCCACAACAGAGTTTCTTGGAGATAAGAATTTAGGCTTAGGTTTTGGCTTACCACACAGCTTATGCCTGGCTGGATAACCATGAATACAATAACACTTATCTCTCAGATGTCAATAAACACATATCAGAGAAGCATCACTCGTTTTCTTTAGCATGTGAGGTTTGACCTGGGATTTAGAGGGATATGAAGATTTTACTGACATTGTCAAATTGTCAGAGGTATTACTGAGAGAAGTGTGATGTTCTCTTTGACTCTCTTTCTGCAAGAGCATAGCATAACATTGGCTCAAGGTGGGCAATGGTTTGATCATAAGGATTAATTTGCCCCCGTATTCCAGTAAAAGTGTCATTTAGCCTCATTAACAACTGAGTTGGCTGAACATTTTGATCTAGTTCATTCAATTTCACATTGACTGTACAGGTGCACAAGTTGCAAACACACCTAGGTTTGGTGACCAAACACTCAACTTCATCATGAATGGTTCGAAACTTTGTGAAGTAATCAGAGATAGACAACGACCCCTGAATAAGATGTGATAACTCTTTTCTGAGATGAAACAACTTAGGAACTTTACTTTGAGCATACCTACCCTCAACATCAATCCAAATATCCCTCGTTGATTGAATATACACAATACTGTTTCTGATTCCAACCGAAACAGAGTTCAACAGCCAGGATGTTATCATATTGTTACATCGCATCCGGTGAATGTGTAAGGGAGAATTAGAAGCACGCTTAACATATGAATCATCAACAAAACCTTTGGGGTGAGTTAGAGTCGAACTGAAACCGACATATGAAACCACATATGATAAACACTCAACCACTTACGTTGTCCAATCTTGCTCCAATAATCTTTTTTAGGAAAATGAATGAGTACCATTTTTGAACATGTCATTTTTATCCGATAGTTCCTCCATTCTTTTTTAGTCGCATTTTAATTTTTACGCATATTTTAATGTTTATAAATATGAAATTTTTGTTTAATTTTTTTTAAAACTATATTTTTTATGTGTATCAAAATATGCATAAAAATTAAAATTTATTTTAATTATAATTTCAATAAAATTTAAGTTACAAAGTAAATGGGTAATAAAATCCTATCCATCGAAAGTAGTGTATAAAAATTTACAAAGAGATAGATACACGGAAATAATTGACCATTTGTGGCCGATTCACATGCACGGACTCTTGCGTAAGAATTGGATATCATAAATATAAGAGAAAATTAAATATTAGGTCCCTGAATTATTTATATTTTATTGTCTAGTCCCTGAATAAAAAATTTTGTATTTCAGGTTTCTGAACTATTTTATTTTCTGATTCAAATCCTTCCATTAAATAGATTCTAACGGACGTTAGAATCTTGATGACGTATCACTGATGTGGTATAAAATTTTTTGGTCCAGGTCCCTGAATTTTTCCATTTCCTCGTTTAGGTCCTTAAACATAAATTTTTTAAAAATAATTGAATATTTATAAATTTTAAACATAAAAATCTGAACATAATTTTTTTTATGTTTATCGTTTATTTTAAAAACATACACAACTCTAAACATCTAAATTTACAGTTCTCAAGCCACTTTTAATGCCAATTATAATTAGCATGTCAAAATGTACCAGAGTAAGCTTCTTTTTGGTGTAACTCTAGTTTTGAGATTTTACGGATATCCCTTTACTCATGTATCAGATCATTTTATTTTTATCGTGTTTATATTGTGTTCAATCGAATACGAGTCAAATATAATCCATTAACATTAAGTAATATTTTTTATTTGAACTATATAAATAACCATTTAATCTAAGAATAAAATAAATCTGATATGTATATCATATGTTTGAGCTGGATACGAATCAGGTTGACAGAAGCCGAAAAGCTTCATACAACAAAAATTTAAAAATAATTGAATATTTTTAAATTTTAAACATAAAAATCTTAACATAATTTTTTTTATGTTTATCGTTTATTTTAAAAATAAACATGATTATCATTTAAATTTAAAAATATTCAATTATTTTTAAAAAAAATTATGTTTAAGGACTTAAACCAGGAAATAAAAAAGTTCATGGACCTAAACCAGAAATTTTTATGTCACATCAGTGACACGTCATCAATATTATAACGTTCGTTAGAATTTTTTTAACGGAGAGATTTGAACCAGAAAATAAAACAGTTGAGAGACATGTAATACAGAATCTTTTGTTCAGAGACCTAGACAGTAAAACACGAATAATTCAGGTACCTATTATTTAATTTTCCTTAAATACTACTGTAGTACTGTAATATCTTTACTGTTGTATACGTATGGCCAACAGGGCCAACACGTAAACTAAATCTATCCTATTCATCTACGAAATCTCAATTTGAATCAAAAAAATAGAAATAGAAAAATACACGAAATCTAAATCCCCAAACCGCCAGAACACTTCATTCATAATACTTATTACAACATTTACAAGTTACAACTATTGATCGCATTTTTGTTAAAAAAAAACTATTAATCGCATCTCTCTTGTTTAAGTACATACTCTGTGCATAAACAGAGTGTCAAGAAAACAACTAGTTGCTGTAAGGAAAAAGATATGAATGGAAAAGAGAGTAAACATGATAATCATCATCATCATCATCCATTGTTAAGAGGAGGAAGAAGAGATCCCAAGAGCTACACTCATGGGTTCTCTTCTACACAGATTCACACTCTTTCTTCTATTTGCGAAGCTTTTTTACCTCCCCTGTCTTCTACTCATCACGACCAACACTTGCCCATGTCTTTATCACAACTTTCTGGAGCTCATTATCCAATCCCAGATGAGGTAACCCATTTAAACACTAATGTGTGTGTGTGTGTGTGTGTTTTGAATGACTAGTTTTGTTGCTTTTTATATGTTTGTATTTATGCATATTATTTCTTTCTGCATGACATTATCATTTTTTTGTCATTTTTTAAGTTAGCTTTTTGTGAAGAAATTCAAGAATTGTCATGAGTTCTAACATATTCCTTAGATTTTCAAATGTACCTTGTTATATCTCACACTAACCTTTAAGTGGCATATACCGAATATGTTTGGTTTGATTCGATTTTTACATGCGTGTTCTCAGTTTTAATATTGTTTTTTTGAGAAGCTAGTGACAAATTTTCATTTATTTTTTTTCCTTCTTTTTTACTGGTGGATAGGTTGCAGAGAAATTGGCCACAAATGGTTTGCCAGAAGCAGTGAAATTAATTAGTGTGTTTCTAATGCTTCTTTCAACAAGATTGGGAAGTTTATTACTTTGTGGATTTGTTTGTTTAAAATGGAGATGGCCTTTTATTCTTAAGTTTTCTGAGTTATCCGTGAAGCAAAGAGAGGAGAATTTACTGAAATGGTCAAAGCAATCCTTTATCATCCCTTTAAGACTAGCATTTGTGGTGCTTAAAATCATCTGTTGCTACATCACCTTCACTTTGGTAAGTTTTTATGTACATGAGTACATCAGTTCTTTATAAATTCCGATTATATACTTATATTTCATATGATGATCCGGGAGTCCATAGAATATGTTTGCCACTTTGACAATCCATGTCTCAGTAATTAAACATCATTTAATTCCATTCCGCACAAAAGCTATTAGATGTATACATATTACGGAATAATAGCATCAAACCTTATCTTTTTGCTTATATTCTGCGACAAAAAGGTGCAGAAGATGTTGTACATTGAAACCTTTTTTCCCATGTTTGTTACAAGTGTGTTCTGTTACCTAAATGGCACAACATTAATTTCTGCCCTTGATCCTTTTGTGATTTAATATTACAGATTTTCACTTTACATGTAGATTGTAGCATAGACATATATGGGAACATGAAGTCTTGACATGAACCGGTGATATGCATTAATAGACACTCATGAATCATGACAGGAGTATTGATGAAATATTGTTAGGTTTTGACTGTTGCAAGGAAAGTGGGTGATAATAAATATACATATCAGTATTGTTACTACTATTACCTATTGGAAATTGCTGTATAGGACAACAACTTTTCTGATGAACTGAAGCCCACATAATTAATGCTTATGATTAAGTTATTATAAGTTACATCTGAGCTTGTTTATCGTTTTCTTGATTCTGAGCTATTATGGCCTAAGCTGGCGGTGATGGACCTATGGTTCCGTGGTAATCGTTTACTTTTATTCAACTCTAGCGCCGATCTGGTTTGAATTGAGCGTTCTATATGTATTGTTGAAAACTTGGGCCCTGACATGAATAAATGTTGAATACTTGTATTATAACGATGGCTGAATTTAGTAACTCTAAGTTTATTACTGTATTTTCCGAAATGGATGAAGTTACAATTGCAGAATTCACAATCTGTAATTATTATATTTTGTCATTGGTTTCTTTGATGCAATTGTTGCAGACTGATGAAAATTATGAAAATCAAGTTCTGGAATCAATTGGATACCACATAAACAAGGAAGATGAAAACTTGAACAAAACCAATAAAGAGAGACCTCTTGAAAGGGGTATTATTGAGATGACCTATGCTAATGACTTAACCTTATTCAACTCCCTTGTATCAAAAGGACTGGAAGTTAAAAAGGATATAGAGGACAATGTGTATCGGGTCAAATGTGATGTTGTCATTGTTGGTTCTGGCAGTGGAGGTGGAGTTGCTGCTGCAGTACTTGCGAATTCCGGCCTTAAAGTGCTTGTTCTTGAGAAAGGTGAATACTTTGTGCCTGAAGATTATTCTTGCCTTGAAGGCCCCTCTATGGGTGAATTATACGAGTCTGGTGGCATGCTATCAACCATTGATGGTAAAACAATGATTATGTCCGGAACAACAGTTGGTGGAGGATCCGCTGTGAATTGGGCTGCTACCATTAAGACACCAGAGTTTGTACTCAGGGATTGGGCAGTGAATCAGAAGCTGCCGCTGTTTGGAAGTAATGAATATCAAGAAGCCATGAACATTGTAAGTGAAAGACTTGGCGTTACAGAGAATTGTACTGAAGAAGGATTTCAGAACAAAGTAATTCGGAAAGGGTGTGAGAATCTTGGTTTTAAAGTTGAGAGGATTTCAAGGAATTCTTCAGAGGATCACTACTGTGGTGCTTGTTCTTATGGTTGCAAAACAGGAGAGAAAAAAGGGACCGACTCAACTTGGCTAGTTGATGCTGTTGGGAATAATGCAGTGATCTTAACAGGATGCAAAGCACAGAAATTCATTCTAGAGGAAAACAAGAATGGGAAGACGAGGAGATGCTTGGGACTGATGGCCAATGCTGTGAGCAAGAAAATTACAATAAAGCTGAGAATTGAAGCACGTGCAACGATTGCAGCAGGTGGCTCCCTCTGCACACCCCCACTGATGATTTCTAGCGGCTTAAAGAACCAACATATTGGCAAGAACCTTCATCTCCACCCTGTTTTGTTTGCTTGGGGTTACTTTCCGGAACCAATATCAGAAATCACAGGGAAGAGTCATGAAGGAGGAATCCTTACTTCGCTCCACAAGGTGGGATCCCACGAATCAAATTTTACAGCCTTAGTGGAAGCTGCTGCATTAGGTCCTGCCTCATTTGCAGCGGTCTTTCCATGGCTTTCCGGACTGGGCATAAAAGTAGGGATGGCAAGGTACACAAGAACTGCAACACTATTTACATTGGTCAGAGATCAAGGTTCTGGGAAAGTGAAAAGAGAGGGTAGGATTCGTTACTGGTTAGACGATATTGACAAAGAAAACCTTAAAACAGGGCTGAGGCATGCGCTGAAGATCTTGGTTGCAGCAGGAGCAGTTGAAGTAGGCACATTTAGGAGCGATGGACAGAGCATGAAATGTGAAGGGATCATGGATGGGGATTTGGAGGAATTTTTAGATACAGTTACAGCAGCTGAAGGACCGGAGTCAAAAGGAGACTGCTGGACTATCTATGCATCGGCACATCAAATGGGCAGCTGCAAGATGAGCTCTTTGGAGGAAAATGGTGCAGTTGATGAGAATGGAGAGAGCTGGGAAGCAAAAGACTTATTTGTTTTTGATGGAAGTGTACTTCCAACTGCCGTTGGTATCAATCCCATGCTTACGATTGAAACAACCGCTTTTTGTCTCTCAAAAAGATTAGCAAATTCACTGGAGGGTAGCTCTTCTTCCCTCTAAATTTTAGCTTAATACTTGTAAGAACAAGAAACTTGATGTACACATTACTTGTTAAATTTTTATTACAATGTATTCGCACTTCGTAGTTTTTAATCCTTAATAGATAACCCTGTTCTTCATTTCCATATATTTTTTCTGATTAAGTTGCTGATTCTTAGCATAGGAATACTTGTTTTTATCTCATTTAGTTTGTTAAAGTTGACTGTTGAGAACATAAGTTCACTGAAAAGAACACAGAACTATTCATAAACTATTGAATTAATTTCACTGCAAGTAGGCACTAAACAGGAACTACAAAACATGTGTTCCCTCTAGATGAACAAGTACTTTTTAAGCAACCTTGAACAGGGACGCAGGGTAGCAACTGTTTAGGTTATTTACAAACCTGAAATTTCTTAGATCTCTTCCAAAAGAATGGAAGGCAATGACTGTCTCCATTAGACAATCTCAGGACTTTAAGGATTACACTCTTGAGAAACTTTATGGCATTCTCAAGACATATGAGTTGGAAATCCAACAAGATGAAGAGATTGAGAAGAATCAAAGAAAAGACAAGATTGTGGCTTTGATGGTTAAGGGAAATGAAGACAAGAAGGTGGACAATGAAAATGGCTGTGTAGATGGTACTGACATGGTGGCTAATGATGCTGTTGAGGAATCATCCAAAGGAAAGAGAAAAGTCAAAGTTGATGAAAGTGATGCATGCTCTCAAGATGATTTGGATGGAATTAATGAACACCTTACATTTCTATTAAAGGAAATTTTCAAAGCTAAAATTCAAGAGGAATCCAAATGCTCAAAGGCCTGGATCCCAGTTTAGAAGTGATAACCAAAACAAAAATTTGATTGATAGATCTAAATCCAAATGTTACAACTGTGGATTGGCTGGTAATTTCTCAAATGATTGTAAAAAGCCAAAATAAGAAAAGAAGGCAAAGTCATATAATGACATTGACTATAAAAGAAATTACTTTGACCTTCTCAAACAAAAAGAAAATGCTTTTGTGACTGAAGCGAAAGACTAGGCTGCTGAGGACATTGATTCTAAAGAGTTCATCAATCTAGCTCTAATGACCAACCATGAGGATGAAGAAGCTAGTTCATCTTCAAATTAGGTACTAGCTACAAACTTTTCTAAACTTTCAAAAGATGAATGCTATGGTACTATAAATGAAATATCAAATGAATTGTACAATTTGCATGTCACTCTTAAGTCTCTAAACAAAGAAAACTCTGTTGATCCCTGATATTGTAGAAGGGGTTGAATACAATATCTCAAATTAATCACAGAATTATGGATTTAAAATATTATTTAAATTAATCACGAAATATTAATTTAATGAAATAATGTTCAAGTGGAAGATATAATTTTTAACTTGAAAAGTATTACAAAATTAATATAATGAAAAGTGTTTATAACTGATAAAATATTCTAGAACAATTTTGACATTAATTGTTCTAATTTAACAATTATATTTCAAACCAGCACAGAAAGTCTGTGAATATTATTCTTGGAAAACTAACACGATTACTCCATCCTGGAGTTTAAAATTATACAACTCATAGTAAATTATAGTACAACTCATAAGTATTGGGAAACTAACAAATTACTCCATCCTGGAGTTTTTTTTGCAGTCCGTTTAAATTTGTAGATTATTTATGTTTTGGACGACAATAGTTGCAAATTTAATAGTAGTTGTTTCAGATAGATTTTTCTAATTCTTAATGTTTAGTGTTTTCAGTTAAAACAAAAAAAGAGATGATGAAAAAAGATCTACAATCGAATGTAAGTTGCAACGTACAGAATATCCATCACGATATCATTTTTTTACGTATCTACAATCGAATATATGCATTATGTGTATATTATATAGGGAGAAAAGAGAGATATGTAATGTGATCTTTTTATACTGCATATAAATTACCTCACATAAGTTGTTTCCATTCTCCTATATTCGATATTATAAAAATAATAAAAAAATATTCTAACATAATTATGCATTTCGGTTATATTTATAACCGCTTTAAGATGAGATAATTAATTTTACACAGAAAGATCTATACAAAATAACTATTCACTAGCTGCTGCTTACCCTGTATTAGAGCCAATTAGGATGGCAATGGTTCTCGTTGGAAGCGTATTTTATAATATCTATCATTCGTCTCGTATTTATATAAAATTATCTATTCTTTGTTTATTATATTTATGAATATTAATATAATATATTCATTTGTAATCCTGCAAATACGATCACTAGGTGTTTATTTTTAATTTTTAAATATTTATTATAATATTATTTTATATAAAATTCTATTTGTAGTTACTATTTTAAAATTCTTACATATTTATATATTTAATATTAGTTGAATGAATTTTAGCATATAAAATAATATATATTTCAATTTTATAATTACAAGTATAAGAACATGTGTGTGTATATAATTAGTGCATGTACGGTATTGGTAGGAGGACATAACATTTATATTCATCCTGTATTTATAATTTTAAAATTGAATATTATCCGCCCTGCTCTGTCAACTCGATTAATTATTCGTAATCGAACATAATATATATATATATATATATATATATATATATATATCAACAGTTTCAAAATAATATTTTTTTCATTCCTAAAAAAATTATGCATATTAAGAATATGTTAGTTGAATAAATCTTTTTATGACTGTTCTTAATTATTATCTTGAAAATTGTGAACCTAACTAAATTTTAAAATAGTAAACTTTGAAAATAATAGAGGTAAGAATAGTTTTGGAAGATTATTTTTAAATTTATTTTGAAAATAGAAATGAGCATGTATTTAGAAGACAATTTTTTTTATAAAAAAAATACACATGTAAGGTGAGAAAAAACATAATTATATTCATTATTAAATTTAAAATTTTATATTAAATAAAATATAAGTTCTAAATATTTATTTAATGTAAAATTTTAAATTTGATAATAAATTTAACTATATATTTTTTACACATCAACATATGTATCAAAAATAAAAACGATTATTATTTTAAATCGGAGGGACCAGGGAGTATGATGGGAAGAATGGCATCATAGACTACAATTCACACAAATATAATTAGGTCGATCGAATTATAAATTTCAACTGAAATTAAATGAGTTGCATGTATTAAAATTAAATTGAAAACTTATAATCTAGACGATCTATCTATATATCTGTATAAATAAAAACACACAGTTTAATTGCTGAAAAGATAACAATGCTATTGAAGCAGTACCCATTTTTGATCATGTTCAATCTTTCCTCTCCGATTGATTTTATATTTTCGTAACCTACAACAATGAGAAAATAGAACCAATCAAAAGCATACACATGTACCAACAACGCACATCATTACAGCTGTAAAGCTCGGGTCAATTGGGTCGGGTTAAAAACTCCGGGTATCTGGACCCCACCATCGCTCTTCAAAAGACCCGATACTTCCACGTATCTTTCATGCCTTTCCACCTGCCTAACTCGGCTCGGCTCATCGACCGGCTTGGCTTCGGGTCGGATCTGATCCCACGGTTGCCCGAATAGAGTCCCTTTGCTCAAAAACTCATAAGCCAAGTACCCGGCTACAAGCTGATTTTTATGAGCCGGCGGCTTATTAGTCTCCGTTGGAGCCGCGGCTCGCTGATGGCTCGGCTTGATAAACTTGGACGGCTTCTGAAATTCCCTATCTTTTCGCTTATTAGGCGCTAATCCTCTGCGCTGCTGGTTCATCATAGTACTAGTAGTTGTATTCATGGATGATTATTATATATGCCACGTCACCGACTTAGTTTTATCTCTTTTAATCCCCTGTTGGAAATAGACATAAAAAACCGAAATGTTAGTTACAGATAAGGAATATGTAAATGACCCCATATATATTTCAAAAAATAAAAATTTAGATTAAAAAAGTAAAACAATTTCATAAAATTCAAAAAAATTAAATAATATATAATTAAAAAGGGGAAATTAATTTAGAAAAACGAAAAAGAAAGGAAAATTTACCCAAAAAATTAGATGGAAATAGATCAAGAAGCAAGAAGGGGTGTGCCCAGAAAGACTATCTGGGAGAGAGATGGAGAGAACGAGAGAGAGACTGGGGGAGAGAAATTTTTAGGGGAAGAAAGGATTGTAGGGAGAAGTGGGACGAGGAGGTTGAGTTATATATATAGGCGGCTTCTTGTTTCTATGCCCTTTAAGATTAGAATAATTACAAAAGAGAACCAAGGGATGAAATGACAAATATGCACTCATTCTCATCCGTATTGTATTTTACAATATTTTACCCTAAAAATCTATACTGTATTAATATTACCACAGCAATAATACCCCCCCCCCCCCCCCCCAAAACTAATAAATCACTACCCGCTCTTTATAAAAAAAATGATATATTTAATATTTTTGTTAATAATATTTAAAAATAACATAGCATTGAAAATTTATTTTATTTATAATTTATTTAATAATAAATTCTCCCAACACATATGATACATAAAAATTGAGGGTTCATACCAAAGTCACAGGTCTTAAATTATAGCATCATCTGAATTCTGATACATACATACATACATACATCAGTAAGGGAACGTGATTCTCGACAGCACAAATTCTGTATAAGCCGCTATTTAATACTCCGTATTTGTTTTCCACTCGGACAATGTTTTTAGATTGGACTTAATAACTCACTATTATATTATATATTATATATAATTAATATAAAAAATTTAATATGGTTGGTTGGTAGAATTAAAATTGCTATATTCTATTATTTATTTAAAAATGTGAGTAAAGTTCAATTACTGTTAATATAATTTAATATTATTGTTAAAAGAAAATAAAATAAATATTAAAATTGAATCAATATAAATTTATAATAAAAATAAAATAAATATAAATATAAATATTGTTTGAATATATATAAAAGGGTGATGACGAAAAAAATCCATTTTTAAAAAATGTTGACAAAATATCTATTGAAAATTCGGTGCAAAATTATTGACAAGATACACATTTGTCATGTAATCTCCATTGATACCCATTTATTAAAGGTTGCTACTCCTGGGATGACCTCGGTAACATAGGTTAAACTAAAATTAAATAATAAAAAGGGGTATTTATGTGAATTCAGGGTAAAAATTGACCTAACCTCAAGTCCAATTTACGATGTAAATTCGTTAAATTTAAGGGATATGTATTTTCAAGATATTTATTACCTTTAAAATTTATTTTTATTTTTAAATTTTTTTTTGTAAAAAATAATTTTTACAATAATAAAAATAATAATTTGAAATTCTGTTAGTAATATTGGTCATGGGTATTTTCATTAGTCTAAAAAATAAAATATGGTACTTTTATCATTTTTTTTATAAAAAATTATCTATATTTCATGAGTTATAAGCCTGCTAATTCTTGCTTCAGTGATCAAAATAGATGTAGATTAACTGACTCAACAGAGAGGTGTGCTTAATTAAACAAACATCTACATTTATAGTTGTCATTGAAATTTTGGAGAAGACAAACGTATGCTGTCAGGTGCTTTGCTTTTCAAATTTTGTTTTTCCTTTGTTTCCTCTCACTTGGGAAGAAGTTGCAAAGCATCTCTTTTTCCTTTCACCAGTGTGGCATACTCATATTTGAGTAGCACTTTCATGAAGTTATACGGGAAATGGGAAGTTTTCGTAGTCATTTTTCAGACATCAGTTTGTGTTGTACCGACATGGGAGTAATGAAGATTCAAATGAGAGCAATGAAAGTGTTCATTGCGGTGCTATATCAGATTTCTTCAATTTCATGAAATTTCTGTGATGCAATTCATGGAATTCTCATTCTGCCGAAAAACTTCCAGTTGGGTTTGTCCTTGCGTGAGATTTTTCCTGCATATGAGATGAGAGGGTGGTGCTACTGTTGTTATGTCCACTTATCTAATCAAGGACCGTAATTTCTGCATATGGCTGTTTGCTTTGCCATGCTGAAATTTGTTAGTAGCAGCAGGTATGAATTATGATGAGATGACAAGGGTGTTGCAGTGGCAGGGGCACTGCTGTGGTTTTGTGCTAGAAATATCGAAGTTATATATATGTAGGTATAGATGAAAAAAAAAAGGAATGAATGCCATAAAAATATCATACCAAAAGCAAGACTTTAATGTCCATTGATGCACTGAAACTCTATTTTCTAAGTTCAATATAGATAATGAATCTTACGTTTACAAAATTATATCTAATTTAAGCATACAAAATTCTCTAAAAAAATATAAGCCTCACAGATATGTCCAAATCTCCTCTCGCAACGTCATGTATTTGGGCATATATATTAACAAAAATCATGCCCTGGTATTTGATGATATGCAGTTTTATATTACCATCACTTGCATATCATTACCGCAAGCACTACAACAGAGAATTAATCAACACAAATGAAAATAAAAGTATACCTTAGAAGTTATATATAAAAGAAAAGGTTATCAGCTGTAGAATTCTTCAACCTACAACTCTGCCCGAGGTGGACGTCTCCAAAAATATACCTGCAGCATTCGTTCATTTTATAAAAAGTTTAAGTACATCGCCCATAAAACAGAATGATACTCTCAGAGAAAGAATATAACCTATATTCACAATGCTCAGACCACGCACAACGAGCTTTTCCATAATCCCAATAACAGTCCTCATCTCTCAGAGGACCACGCATATCTGGACAAGTAAAATTATAAATTACACTTTATCTTTATAGAGAAGTTTAGAGAAGAGAGGTTTACCTTTTGTAACAAATTTCCTATTTTTATCAGAATGAACATCATGCCACATCTCAAGCCATATTTCCCGCATCATGATAGGTGATCTCACAATATTTCTGTGATTCGCTGCAAAACAATAAAATCCTTTATTCCATCCAGTTGTATTTTTCAATTTTATTCTGGTGGTATATTATCAACTATTTCAAAGATATATGGAAACGTGTCAAAATGTCAATACAGATAAAACCATCAACCTCAAAATTTAGTTTAAACTATGAAGATAATACTGATTATGGTATTTGGTACATACAGTAATAACTCTGATACCTTTATCAATCTCCCAAACTGCAGTCCTCTTGCCTGGAAGACTTGCAGAATCTTCATAAAATGTTATGTACTTTACCCTGGGTGACCTTGTCATGTTGGAAATAATGTCATCATATACATGTTCAACATTCAACTGTACTTGTACGTCTGACCCATCATGTTCCGACTTCAATAGTTAATAAGAAGAGAAGTAAAGAAAGATAAGGTCAAAATTTTATATCAATTGAACAGGGGTACTCAAAATTTGACAGCTAATTAACCTCGAATGACCAATATATATTGTGATCAACCATCAAGAAAACCACTTTATGGGATGATTACAGAGTGCAATCAAACCAAACACGGAAAGCGTGCCACCGTGGAAAATTTCCAATAACGCTGAAGATTGGAATATGTTGCTATATACTATCATTAATAAACCATAGTGTCCAGTCATGGTCAGAATATGGAATTTATTACGATTATGAAATATGCTAACATGAGATATATTTGATACTTCACCATGATTTTGCTGAAGAGATAAACAAGTAACTAAACCAAAATTTAAAAATGGAACTGGCTTTATAACAAAATGTTTTGCTTTAACTAAAATATGAATCTGTAACGCCTTTATCAGTAATGTAAGTTCATGATTTCAAAATATATTTTTAAATAAGATATGTAGTACATTCTGATATAGATTGTAAGTTTCACAGTATATTGAGAGATGTATGAGGGATAGACTAAACAAAAAAGGGAAACCCTCGACAGATAATTGGTACAAGAATTAAGAGCAACATAAAGCATTAAAGAGTACAATTCCTATTATTAGAACTTATAGAAGTGATCATGACAAGCATGTCAGAAGAGTATTTCAGATATTGTCGAACGTCAAGAAGAACAATAAGGAACATGATATTTGACCAATTCATTACAAATGGATTGAGAAAGTCATACTCGACACTCAAACCCAAGCATGATATCTCTCTGTCCCTATGTAAATGTCCTCTATTTAAAACATGATATACAAATTACTTTCGAACACTACCCTAATACCAATTACAAATTCAAAAACATTTTTGGTCGTTTGGTTCGGGGGTTTCTGGAATGAGGTATGAGTTTATAATGGATAAAACTCATACCTGGTGTTTGTTTCAATTTTTTTAAATTTCAACCTCAAACCCACAATGTAAATAAATATTATTATTTTATTATTTATAATTAACATTATTAATAATTAAAAAATAATAATATATACAATCAAGCATTACTAATAATAAAATAAATTATTTATATAATAAAATAAATTTATCTAACTATTATATCAATAATATTTTATATTAAATAATTTCATTTCAGAATCAAACCAAACACATGATATCAATAATGAAACTTCATCCACATACCACTATAATCCGATTCCTGATACTAAACACATATCGTCTCATGAATTAAACGACCCCTTAATATTAGTGTATATGATATTGATTCATAAATGCATCATCCCCACATTTTATATCACCAACGGAGAGGGAAATGATATTCACAATAAGTAAGAGAAGATAATGTAATTTTTAACGAACTTGGACAAAATCTTTATGAACCCAACAATGTTCGACAACTGTATCGAACAGATTTCCTTGTCCAAACTCAAGTTCAGTAACCAAACTTGAACCAAACACGATAGTTCATTAGCAGTGTCTATTTTCAAATGACTTTTTTGGTATTTTTGATTTAATATTATGCTAAAACCTAGCGCAATAATTAATTATATATTTCCGACTCATACAATATTTATTTCGAATAATATATCAACTGTAAAATAAAAGTAATACATACATTATGGATAATAAATATCATATACACACACACACACATATAAGGGTAACAATTAGGTGAAAACCCTTTCGCGTGAGAACCGTAAAAACTTTTATTAAATTTTGCAAAACCATAATAAAAAATGCAAAATAAATGTTTAGATTAACTTTTTATTATAGTTTTGCAAATAAAATTATGGTTCTGCACTATTTTTTCATTTTTTATTATGATTTTGTAAAATTTAATAAAAGTTTTCACGGTTCTCACGCTTAAAAAGTTTGCAGCGGAGTGTTACCCATATATATAATATGGTATATATACTTGTTTTATAACGAACTGAACCCAGATTAACGAACCGAGTTGAGTTAGAGTCGAACACCTATAAAGTTCAGTTCAGTTTGTTAGGGTTATCAGACAAAAAATGTTGTTCAAACTCTAGGTCGAACCGAGTCGAACTCCAACGAACTTATTGAATAGTTCTCTGTTTGGTTCGTTACAGCTTTACTTGCAAGAAACAGAACCAAAATGTAACTTGTTAATACATGAACTGGCAAAATGTACCTGAGGAGCTCTTGTTATGTTCACTTCCGGTCCCAACCAAGTCTTGCACCAGGACAGGGAATTGTAAGGTACCTGCAAAAGGATCTAATTTTTTTTCACCGCAGCTAGATATGGTACTCTGAGTTTACTTATAATTGCCAAAGTCTAGCAATATTTTTCTAAAAGGCAACATTCTTCTGTTTACTTATTTACCTTAAAGATATTTTGGATTTAGAATGATAAAAATTATAACAATAACTTATATAATGTTGTGGACTATTCAGAACTCAAATTTAGATTCAAGTATTATGTGAGCTAGAAACTACTGATTCTATTATTCTAAAACATACCACAACTAGATAAACTATTCATCAACTTACCGTTTCATCTCCACTGCTTGCTCCTGGGTTTCCATCAACCAGGTTACCTGACCTAAAAAAATGTGAGAAGAATAGAAGATATGTACATGTAAGAGTTCAGATTGTTCAGTTTAGTCCCAAACTATATGTTTGTAATATAATAATATAAGTGGATGGGCGCCTGGACAAAATGTTTTCATGTAGTTAGACAAGTGAACTTTCATATACCTAGCATTCATGCCCAAATCCAAATCCTATTTTAGGATCCAAATAAAGAACATGTTCACGTAACAAAATTCTCCCATAGGTGTTCACGTAATAAAAAGCTCTCTGCAACATACCACTTGATGTTTTCATACAAGGAAGTTACCTGGAATATAAGGATCCCTCAATCTCATATATCACATCAGTTATCATCCAGTTATCAGGGTAAGCCTTGCCACTTGGTGCAAAATAATAACCAACCTGTTGGGGCACTGTAATGAGATTCCATGATTATCATTTATGAACACTTTCCAGATATACCAGGCGTTGCAGGCAACTAATATCTTGGTGTAAAATAATTAAATAGACAATATTTGGATGCACAAATATAAAATGACAAACATACTTCAACTCATATTAGAGTTGCAGGCAACCAATAACTTGAGTAAAATAATTAAATAGACGATATTTGCAAGCACAGATATAAATTGAACCTAAGGTCCTAAACTAGGATAATAAATGGTAATTTGATACCACTGGCTTTAGAAAGTAAGATTTTCTTTTGCAGTGGCATGTTTGAAAGGGATATCCGAAGACTCGAAATAATTCTGTAGGAACAAGGATGATATTGTGCCACCATTGTATTGCTAGCAGGATAGTAAAAAAACAGGAACTCTGGAGGATTCAGCATATACTAGATTGTATTCCTTCATATATTTATCATGGTCGTTACTTGTAAAATGAAGTTCAGATAATTTTGGAAATATCAGATTTTATTAAATTTTAACACAGAACAGGTCTAACATATTTTTAAGGTAGGAAGCTCCTATACAGTAACCAAACATACCCGGTAAAACCTACTTGAAGAGCAGGGTCTGGGGAGGGTAAAACAGGGTTTTTGTTTGGTTCAGCTTAGGAGGTGTCATTCTAGATACACGTGCTAATACGCCAACTAGTAACATTATGGTTAACTTAATACAAGTAAATGAAGGACCCATGAGTAAGTATCTTGGGTAGATGTTGCAAACTTGCCATATACAGGTCTGTTCCAGGATTTAATTTAAAATGAGGCTCGCGCCAAAATGCTATACTAGCAGATCCAATTTCTACTTAAAAACGAAAGGATGAAATGGGATTTTATAAGTATGATTTAAAGGTCAATAAGAGAACTCCGATATACCTCAGTTCTTAGATCTACCCCGTATATGCAAAAAACATTCTTCAAAGGAGGTCTATCCCAAGGCGTTAGTGGATTTAAAACTGGATCTTCATGGTAAGCCCTGAAATACACAGCCTTATAAACATAATGGAAAAGTTTCACAGAAAATAGTCACCACTCACTTTAACATTCCTAACACTAAGAACCAGATGATGAAATTCTCATGTATAACATGCACATAATGTAGAGAGATATGTGGAATGGACTCGTGACTCCGCCTAAAACTGGAACCAATTTTGCCGTTTAAGTCAAATTCTAATATTTAGATAGGAGCTGGGACATTTAAGCCCGCGGTTAGGAGGGAGGGAGAGGAGAGTGAGCCTAATCCCTTTAGACCGCCAATGCAAAGATATCTTACTAGATTGGATTGCAGGTTATTAAACGAGTAATTTTGTAAGTAATCAAATTATATATTATAAAGTTTGCAGAACCCAACGATCTGCCACTGACTCTTTAATATACAAACAACTAACTTGTTTAATTGGTACAACGCCCTTTCGCTATCAGGATCAAAATCCTTAATTGCTCTGAAAAATTTTCCGTTTGAGACTTCATGAGCAGAGAAGGATAAAAGATTTGGCAATTTGCATTCTGTGCTGGACAAGTTGCCATCTGCACTGACAAACGAGATATAAGCAATTCCACCTACCAAGATGGCAAGTAAGCAGGTAAACATGTGCAAATCAAATCATGCTTAGTGAAACAGAAACAACACCTGGGCCTGAACTAGAAGGAACCTCAATGTTGACTACATTTGTTGGCCAACCAGAATAATTTGTTGTAAATTCATCTTTATCACAGTAGTATACTTGATGATCCTTTTTACTTCTTCCCGATATATGTTTCCAGTACATGTTATCCGTCTTACAATACTTTGAATGTGGCAGCATCCATAGCGACGAGCCAAATGAATTGGACATCAAACGGGCTGTTCCCTGATACCTTGGCAAAAAATTTAATAATGATAATTAATAGAGCTATCTTCCATATAGGGTTCAAAATAATAGACAAACAAGAAAGCCATCAAGCAGATACAGATTACTTGCACCGGTTATAAATCCCACCATCAGAATGTGGATAAAAATGAACTCCGTTGAAGCTAGCTAAGATTATACTGATTGAAAGGTCATCTATAAATTTTTTATATGTTAAACTAAATACTTCATCAGTGAAGACCATAAGCCGTATATTGATATTGAGTCAATATATGAGAGATGGTTAAACTGCATCTCATATATTTTTTTTAATAATATGAATGTGTGATACATGTTTATTAGTTATTAGTATGATGGAATAACTGAAAGTAAAATTATCCTAATCAGAATGAAAGAATACAAGGACAAGATCAGTTATTTCATATCAATGTGAATCTTATTAAGCTAAGACTCTTCTCTTGCACCTGGTTATTCAACAGGCTTGTACAAACAAACATCAAAATAGCAAATTCTGCCTCAAGGATATTATGTACTTTTGTTTCTGTTCTAGGCAGTTTTTTCTGCTAGTTTTAGCCTTTGATCTTAGACTGCTGTTATAGTGTTGTTGCAAGTATTCCTACTTGTTTCTGTTTGCTGGTACTTGTTTAACTGGTTGCTGGAGTATACCCACTTGTAGACCATATTTTTTAAAAGGTAGTAGTATATAAAATGTTTAATTCTCAATCAAATTACCATCAACAGACAACCACTAATCACTTGCTTACCATTCACATATAACCACATATCAGCTTACTCACTGTTGCAACATCTATAAATTGCATACTTATCTGCATATAAAGGAAGGAAATGGGGAAAGCTATTCATATAATACTATAATTAACATAAAGAAGAAATGAACCTCAGAAACAGGAAGACCAAATGTCAATCCAGAAAGTGTTGATTCAATTGTTTGAGCGGAACCAAGAAAAGGAGATCCTGAAATTTAATGAACAGTAAAAGAACTGCTTAAACTGCTTTTAAAAGTCTATTAATAACATGTCAAAAATCATTTATGTTGTGTTTGGTTGGCATGAATGAAATTGGAGTGAACTCTTCCCTCCTACCTCCATTATTTTCCTTTAATTTCATTCATTCCATTCCCTTCTTCCCAACCAAACACAACAATAGAGATATCATACCAACGGCAAAATAGGCATGGATATGTTCATCAAGCCACCTAATATATCTTTTCGGAGCAATCTCTAGCTTCAACCACTCCAAAAAGTATCGGAAGACATTGTTACCAAGTGAATGGGCAAAAACTAACGAGGGACCACCACGTAACTTAAGCGCAGTTTCAAAAGTCAGCCTGCAACAGAAGTTTGAAAGACATGTCCTTATAATTGATATCTATCAGCCAAAAAAAACAATGAATAATCACGATTCACGATTGCTCGAAAATTTGAACGCATTTCAACATCACTTTATAAATACATATGATTAAACATTGGGAAAGATTTCCTTGGTCCCTAATTAACATTAATTCATTTACGGCAAACAGATGTATAATTAGCTTTCTAATGAAATTTAATCCAAATGAATATTCAGTACCAGTAATTTTAAAAATTTGTGGTGCAACAAGACAAAAATACGAGCAAACAATGAACAACACATCTAGTAGGTTAGGCATCAATTGTTTATATACTTGTAGAGAAAATTAAGAAAATACAACTCGGATTGGTCAATTTTGATCAGATCGTCTCTACAAAATGACAAAATTAGACAAAAAGACAATGAATAAGAAAAGAAGTTCACAAAGGCCAGCGACTATAAATGCATGAGATATACAGCTGTCATAGAGATGGAAACTTTTACTAGTCACTTAAAATTTGGAAATCAAGCTTCAATGGTAATATTTTAAAATTATAACCTAGTAAGTTTGCACAATAACTGGAAACAAGCAACACATAAGTCAAAATAGGATGTATATATCCCTTTCTTTAAAAGAAGAAGAATAGAAAAAGAATTATGATAATCAAGATCAGCATGATGTGAACAAACTTTAGCTTATGAAAGTAAAGATCCCGCTCCTCAAGCTTTGATGGTGACAATCTCCAATCATATGGAACAGCAATGATTGCATTTGCCTCAATTCCAAACTCAATGCACCACTTTATCCATTCTTTCCAAATTGAAGATAGAGGACCTGCAAACGCAAAAACAATGGATTTGCATAATATAAGACAAACAAAAGTTTTTATTAATTATCAGCAAGCCTATAACCTAGCAGATATCCCTCTTCTCTTGGTATCAGAGGTACAGGGTTCAAGCCTCAATGGAGGCATGTGTGTGCAAGTATTTAAATTCCTGTAGTTGACCATAACAAAGAAAAAAGTTTTTATTAATTATCACAGGGCCTGAAACATATGTTCATGTTGGATCGTCAATACTCCATAGTAAAAATGATGCAGAGGTGACGAACAAAAGCTTGGACATAGTTTGCTGAATAACATGTAAAAATACTAGACAGTTGAATAGTATAATCTGAAAGAAGCTCCCTATAACTCAAAAGCATACCTGTTATGTAACCTGGATCAAGCTCTGTGATAGCAGAAAGGCCCGTATCAGCACGAGACTTGCACTCTGGGTTATCTGTTTGATTGTAGGGGTCTAACATCATGCACTTAAGCCAGCAATTTACAGCAGAAAGAAGCTGCATGATAGATAAAAGTGCATTTTTCTGTAATCTACAGCTTAACATTTAACAAATTGATGACTCTGTTCTTTAAAGTTTCAACTTATTATAGGTTACAGGAATATGGATTTAAGTTGAAAACTTTAAATTAATTCTCACATTGTGTCTGAACATCTTGAAAGAACTGAAGGACAAATAACAACAAAAGCTAAAATATCCCAACCAATTATCTTGTTCATAAGACTTTTAATGGGCATAAAAAAACTGAAAGTAAAAGAAAAATCTGCACAATTTAATTATGATCACTCGCTAGAATTTGGCTAATAGTTCAAGTCTGTAGTAATCTAGCCAGATCCGCCAGGATGTCACAATGCAAGTAATACAAGGATAAACCTACTTGGATACATTAGCTTATGAAAGGCATCTAAAGGCTAGACAAGACAAATAAGTTGTATAGACAAAAAGAGCTCTCCATACATTTTTTACTGCATGCGTGTTATTTGATTATATTCGTGTATGATATTTTACTGCTTGATATTTGCTGTCAATGCAGTAGTACTGTAGTCTGTAGTATATTTTTATTGGACTGCGACTGCCTGTTCCTAAGAGCATGTCCAATGCTAGTACTAAAATATATATAATTATTGCTATATTATAAAATCATAAAGTGATTTTTGATGCTAAAATAAAACTTGTAATCCAATGCCTAGTTTTAAAATGACACCAAATTGTTCTGATTTAGTTACTTTTCAACCACCCAACCGTTAATTTGTCACAATTCCCTTAATTACCCATTTTCCTCGATATTTCCATTTGCATGTCTATGTGGCAATTAGAACTATATTTATACTTGGTTCTATATTTAGCACAAAGTAAATTACAAGATATAACTGCCACACATAGGAATGAAAGTGGGAAAGTGAAAAAAATGGAGGTAAATGAATAATTAAGGTAATGGTGCATATATAATCGTATGTTGAAAGGTTAAATGGTTGAAAATTATCTAAATTTACATGTAATTTGTACTATTTTAAACCTTCACATTGGACTATAAGTCCTATTTTCGCATCAATAATATAAGATAACTATATATTTTAGCACCAGCATTAAGAGCAAGTCCAACAAGTTACCTATATCATGTCCTAGCGTAGAATATATGTAATATGAGAAAAAAACTTGCTCCAACAGTATCCTAGTGGTAACCTAAATCACCAGGACATTCATCTCATTACCTAAAAATAGGTAACTACTAGTCATTACCTAATTCATTTCTTTGAATAAAAAATTATTTCCCTCCTCTTTTCTTCATCTTTTCTCTTTTTTTTGTCTTTTACCTCCTTTTTAAAAGTAGTTAAATTCAAATTTATTATTATTATAACAATAGGCAATGAATATAGGGATTATTGTTGGAGTTCAGAGCATCTCCAAGGTTCTACACTCCTTACCAATATTAGTGCCACATGGACAATTATAGGGATTTAGCATCACAAATTCTACTCCAACCATGTAACTCCTTATCAAAAAATTATAGGTGAGAAAAAGAGCTTTCCTACACATGGGGATGCCTCATTTGCATCCCTATAATGCCACATCATCTTTTTTTCCCTACAATTCAACATATATCTACTCTAATCATCTCACCCCTTACCTATATTATCTAAAATATTGAATAAATATTATTTTTTAAATTATAGGGAACAATTATAGGGAATACCATTGGAGTAAAATAACTTTTTGGTTTCTTATATTGGTAATCATTATTTTATTATATTTTAGGGGACCAAAATAGGATTTGCCCTTGGAGATGCTCTCATATGTTCTAGTAATTAACTAAACTACTAAGACTCATTTTATAATATTTATAGGTAATCAACTAAGACACTATTGGACTTGTTATAAACATATATACTCTCATAGCATTGCACTAAACATGATCTATGTGTGCACATTTTACACTCTTCAAACCCTCTATCTAGGTATGCATGGTAAGGTGTAAAAAAAGTTACTTTCACAATTTATTTTTTTGTATAAAATTTTAAATAATATATTTTTATTCAAAAAAAATTGAAAAAATGAAACACGCAAGTAAATTTTTTTAATACCTTAAAATATGTACAAAAAGTCAAAGCCGACACTTATTTTGAAATGAAATGGAGTGTATTCTACTAGTGCAAACGATATAAAGATTTTACTTAAAAAGTTGCAAACATTCAAGCATGTTCTTTCTACAACAATGCCAAATAAATAAATATATCCCAAGCATTGAAATGCGATAATTATATATTTGCATTAAATATAAAACAACAATAATGTGAATAAAATCAACGATTAAAAACAAAACAAGGGAGAATAATAATAGTTACTTTGGTAGTGTCGAGCCAAACCAAATCGAGAGGATTATAATCGAGTGGAGAAAAAGGACAATCTAATATCGACCAGGCTCTCAGTTGGGTTGATGCAAATCCTGGTATTATTATTCCCGATAGCTTCTTGTATTCTCCGGCTGTTTTGCACGGAGCTCCGGCGACAAGGATGGTGAGGATGAATATGACTTGTATATCTCTTCTCTTTTCATTTGCTGCCATTAGCCCAGCTAGAGATTTCATGTATATCTCGCTTTCTTATACGTGTATATATTATTATATACTCCGGGTCAACACATATATCATATTTTAACTTGTAAATATCTTCATAAATTATTTTTTTTTTTTTTTGCCACGATTTTTAAATATTTTTTTGTATTTAAATATTATTTAAAAATAATTTATAACATTATATTTTCTACATATCTTAAAATATTATTAAATTTTGAAATTGAAGAAGAGTAATAAAGTGCGAAATAGAGGATTAATTTATTATACACGATTCAAAATGTAAATTCATTTGTATTAATTTATTGGTTAGGGGGGCTTCTTGGTCTTCTTGGGTACAACGTTGATTATGACCTTAGTTTATATATCTCGCGACTCCCACGTACCTGTCAGGATGGTCAACGGAAGTATGAAACAAAACATTTATGAATTACGAGCAGTTAGATTTTTTAATTTTTGATTTTTTAAAAGTTTTTAAATAAAATTGATAAAAAGATATGTGAACAAATTCAATAGTTATATTTTGTTAATTTATGCACAAATTTATTTATTTTATTAAAATTAAAATATTAAACGGTTGCTATGTGGTATCGATATTTGGATTGATTGATAATTGAGTCAAATTTTAAATTATTAATATAAAAATAAATTCAAATTATATAAATAAAATTTTAAAATATTAAAAAAATTGATAATCAATCATTGATCATATTTGAATCAGTTTAATTAATCGATAACTGAATTTAACTTTTAAATATCAATTTTTTAATTAAAATGTATCTCTAAATGAAATAAACAAACCTCACTCTTTTTAAATACAATATAATATATGAAAAATTATATAAAAATATTTTTATACATAATATAAGACTAATATTAAATTATTATTGTGAAAATAAATCTAAAAAATATTAAAAAATATTAAAAAATCGTCTATCAAAATAAAACCCAATTTTCTCTAATATGAGTGGGGTATTATAACAAATATATAAATAAATCATAATTTTTCGGACATGCGGTAAGTTATTAGAGCATTCAAATGATCGCTTATTATAAGTTTGAACCAGAATAAATTTAATTTTCAAAAAATATTCAGAGGATTTAATTCTGAACGCCATTATTATTAATAAAATTTATAAAAATGAGACGTGATTGTATTAATATATTTTTAATTACAATACTTATTGACGGTATAAATTTATATTTTTAACTAAAAAGTGGGAAAAGAAGGTTAGTGTTAAGCAAGATGGGCCAAAACTATGGTAAACAAAGGAACTTTGTGATTGCAACATATAAAGTAAGATGGGCCAAAACTATGGTAAACGAAGGAACTTTGTGATTGCAACATATAAATAATTTGTTATCATCTGCCAAGGGACTAAGCCCCCATCGTTATCATATTCATTGGAGGTTTGAAATGTGTTTTGCTCTTGTGTGAAAATTACATTAAATTTTGTTTTTTTCCTTTTACAACATAACACATTTACACAATTATTCTGAAATTTGTAATCGCAAATTGGGTGTTTTAATATAAACTTTTAATGGCAAATTTATAATTATACATAATATTCTAAAATTACAATAACATCATCGTGTTTTAATATGAGATTTGGGTATAATCTTATATAAATTATGTGAGGTCGACCTCGGGATCCTCAATTTCTTGAGTAAATAGAAAAAGGAATCTAAGGTTGACCTCATGAAATTTCCTAAAGTAATAGGGTGGTTTAGTATAAATTTTTAATGACAAAATTTGTAATTATGCATAATATTCTCAAATTACAATAGCACACTCGTGTTTTAATATGAGATTTGAGTATAATCGACCTCAGGATTCTCAATCTCTTTGAGTAAATATATTTTGACTACCCCGTATTTTGATTATGTCCCATTTTTAATACACCTAAAATTAAATTTTAATATTATATTATATTTAAATTATAACCTATAATTTATACTTATATTAAGAATCTTATCTATGATCTATCTTTTATGTAATGTAGTTGTATTAAATATTATCTATCTACAGAATTCAATTTCATCACCGTTTAAATTATTTAATTCATTTAAAATAACAACCAATTAATTAAATCTTATGAATGATATAATAATATTATTTGTTATCTATATTAAATTTTATTAAAATTATATAGTAAATACAATCTAAATATCTCAATTTAATCACCATCAAACTATCCAATTCATTTAAAATTGTAACTCATAATCGAATTTCATAAATATTATAATAATATTATTATTTTATCTATTTTAAGTTTTAAAATAACAACTAATTAATTAATCTCACGAATGATATAATAATATTATTATTATTCTATTTATATTAAATTTATACTAAATAAAATTTAAATATTTTAATTTAATCACTACTCAAACTATTCAATTATTTAAAAATATATTAAAAAATTTAAAGATATCGGTGGATATAAGCTAATATGAATAAATAGTAATACAACAATTATAGATCACGCCGGCTAAGGCCATCAACGCTTATATATATGTAATATATGATATAAATTTATAATTATATATATAATTGTATTTAAACGTGTATATAAATATAAAATATATTTCAATTGATATGAATGTTATGATTTAAATATGCATAAAAATTATTTAATATTTTAAAAAACAATATTTTAAAATCCATATAAAGTACCCAAATCTCTAAAATGCCACAGAATAATCTTTTAAAGCAAATATATCACCTAAATACCTAACACTGCATGTTGACCTCCTGGACTCTGGTGCAGATATTTGGAATGCAACTTTAAATTTCTAAATGACAAGAGGCGACAGAAAGTGAAGTTAGGTTTACCATGTGTTATAAGGCGTTTGGCCTTTTTGTTAATAAATAATTTTCATTAATAAGTTAAAAGATCATTATTTACAAATTAATATTAGTTTAAATAAATTTATTGGTAATATATAATTTATGGAAAATAATAAAATAAAAATTTATAAAAACTGTCTCTTAAAATAGATAATATTCATTTATAAAATTAAATTTGTAAAAATCTAATTAAATAATGCAAGCAATTACGTATTTTAATTTGTACTCTTTAAACTTTAACACTATATTTATAACTATACTTTAAATCGTAAGTATAATATTTAATAAAACAACAGTCAAAAATTAATTTAAACTTATAAAATTAATTTATATATATGCCTCTCAAAGAATATTCAGTCAAAGAAAACAAAGTGGGAAAAAAGAAAGTCCACCCAAATAATCAAACGTGCTTACGGTCCTTGCTTAAGGGGTAGTTCAATTGTATACAGTTTGTCTAATAAGTATTTTTTTAAGTAAAAAAGCAAGCACCAATAGTTTGACTGAATTAATTATAGTAAAATTGAAGAATATTATATTGGTTGCCAATCGGAGCATCTTCAATGGGTGAGACCCCTTAGCAATAATATGGTGACACAATTTATAGCAATTGATACACTCCAATAATATTATGTAAAAGAAAATTTTTAGTATAAAATTTAGATAATCTCATTATATATAGCCAACATCTGAATGAATGAATCTGATAACAACAAATATATAGACAATATTATAGTCAATATCATTGAAGTTTCATAACTTTTTAATTATCTATCTTTTAACCAATCATCCAGTTGGAGATGTTGTTGGATATAACTATTTTAAGAATCTCATTCAAGTCTTTGCTTATTATTTGGCACAATTTGTGGGTTTAATTTCTTAGGTTTTGATCGCGATTAATATTTGTCCTATCAGTTCAATAATATTGTAAGATAGAAGAAACTCGACGTTCACTTTCTTTCGAAAATTTAAAAGATATCCTATACATAATATCAGTTATCCTCATTATACTTTAAAATTTTAAAAAAAGCTAATAATTTGACATTACAATTAAGGTTGGGTGAGATCTCAAATTCAATTATATACCATATCCCAATATTTTTATACAGTATGGTTTCTGATCATGATAACATAATCACACATTCTCCTTTGTATGATTAAAAGGGTGATATTCATCTTTTTAAACAACTGAGTCAACCCTTGCGGGCTTATATGACATATAGTTGGCTATAGTTTTTGTCTTAAGATATCCATCTTTAATTATGCAGCTGTATATATGTTTGATGTTTCTTTGTTATTAAACATACCATACACAAACACACATATTGTACTAAAAAGACCCATTATAAAAAAAAAATGTGTTGAGCTGAAGCTAGATGGTCCAGGAAGATAATGGAGCTCGATCTCGTAGCACTATAACCTCATAGATATAATGCTATGTTGGTAAGAGCATCTTCACGTTCTGATGGCCGGCCTCACTTGGCAATTGGCATTCAGAAAATCAAACATGAAAGCATACACACACACAAAAAAAAAAAAACACGTGTGTTTTCGTGTACATAGAGATTACACTACTTTGTCTAGTGTTAGTGGCTTATTGCACATAGTACGTGCTGACATATTTGACGAGTCCTCCACCAGTCGGCCATATAGGAAGCAATACCTAATGTAATTAATTAAATAAAATATTTGTTCTGGCTCTATATTTCTAATGCAACTTGTTAGTATATGCTTGACCGTAATTTTGGAAATCTCCTAATGCTAATCTCAAATGAACGTAATAGTCATTTCAGATAAAGTCGATCAGAGAGAGTTAAAAAAACACCGGCATTCCTTTTATTAATTGTCTTATCAGCTTCATCCCATTCACTTGTCCAAAAACATACATAGCTAGCAGGTACATGTATTTGTAGTTTGTACAATTGTACCAACTCGTTCAAGTTCACGTTGACATTTTCAAAGTTTATTAAACGAAGGAACAGATAAGATAAAGAGATTCAATTTAAATAAAAATTCAACCCATACAAATTGTATACACACCATGATCTATCCTAAGAAGCAAAAGCAGTGATGCTGGGATCAAGTTCAAACCGAATCATATCTGCTTCATCCATGCTCACCATTGCCTCAATACCTGTCCCGCATTTAGTGTCCAAAAGAAACACTATCTCCAAATGCATCTCTGGAATAGTTACCCATTCTGGTTTCCCCCATCCAAACTCAGTTTCATACAAAGGCATCCTACATAGCGTCGTAAAAATTCGAACATCGACTTGTTCGTCCTCCAAATCCTCTTGTATAATATTGAAATTCTTAGCTGCTTCCAAGAACAAACCATCGGCAGTCGAAATTTCCGAGCAATTTTTCAGAGTAGTGCGCAACTTGGTCCTTAACAATTTCACCAATTCATGCAATTCCAACTCATCTTTTGTTTCATTTTTTCCCTTGAACCTTGTCGGAACCTGCGTGTAAAAGTTTCCGCAAAGATGAGGATTATCTAGCGGTGGGGTAGTAATACCTGTTTTCCCCCTGAAGTTGAGGTGAAAATACAGTGTAGAACTTGGAAGCTTAGACTGCCTAATCAGAGCCTTCCACAACACAGATGTCACAACTTCTACACGTGTAGGCCGGCTAACACTTTCAGATTTGTTGACATGGTCTTTCAAAGTTGTTATGGCATTTTCATCAAACAAAAACCTCCTTGTGACAATCTTGAGGTCCTTTTTCTTTGACAATGGCATCACAGCTGGCTTGATTGCCGTAGATATATCTCTAGTCGGCACTACAGTTGCCAAGTCGAAGCGAATATTCGAAGAGGGAGAAACTTCTTGATCGCCATTGATCAGGACATTTGTAGTATCAGACCATTCTTTAGTGAATGCCGCTGCTGTAAATCCATCAGCTACAACATGTGAAAGATACATGCAAATAGCAAGCCCACCGCACTTGAAAAAACTCACTTGTAACCCAACAATTGGATTATCATATGAATAAATATTTCCACAGTTTTCTTTGGGAATAAGATCATTTATAAGTTTTATGTTTTTTTTTGCTTGTCCGATGAATTCATTAAGTTGAAGATTAACTTCAGCTTCCACATACAAGGCTCCTTGATCATTACAATCAACATAGAAACCATCTAGCACAAATCTTCCTGCCAATGGATGAAACTTAGTTAGAGTTTGAGACAACGAGTTTACCAACTGCTCGCGAATGTTGTCGATGTTGCTGCTGCTGTAGAAGTAAATAATGGGAACTTGATCAGGAGGAGCAATCTGATCAAAGGAACTCAATTTGCAAATCTTGAGGTGGTCAGGAGTTGGGACTGAAGGCTTTACCATCTTCTTCGATACAACTCCAACTTCCATAATTGTCATCTTACTATCTGCAAAAAAATTACCAAGGAAAAATTAATGAACAAATTGTGATGAAACTAACAATACATATAACATTATAATGCATGCAGATCGAGGGTGCGCGCGCACACACATATAAACACTATCGTCACATTCTTAGCTAGCTAGGGCACATAGTACGATTACTAATCAGTTAAAGATCCGTACATTAGATGTACGAGAATGAGTAAATTTGGAATATGTATACACGAACATGAGAACTACTTACATAATCAAATGGATGATAAAAGGAGTCGAGAGAGGTTACTGACTCGCTCGTTCCTTGCTAAACTGATGAATCCAAACTAAAGAAATATAACTTCTTTTATAGACAAATCCTGTGGAGAGACGTTTACATAAAACAACTTGGAATTATTAATTTATATTTTCTGCGCATATCTACAGAACATAAATATCATCTTTGTTTGGCTTTATTAGTTTATCTCATATTATTATTTTATTAACAAGTACAGTATTATTTACGTATTTCTGTACACAAATCAAACTAAAGTAGAATTATATTCTAATACTAATATTAAAAATAAGATATGTTAAAATTTCAAGAGTAATATTACAACACTACTAAAAGCATTGTTAAATTTATAAAAAACAAGTTATATAATATTATAGGTACATGTAACGAAAGCAAATTTAATTATATCAACATAAATTTATTTAATATCACGAATACATTTGATTAATAGAAAAAATAGGAAAGGTTTTTATTTTTTTCACAGGACAAAATACAAAGAGAAATGGGTTTGGTTCGGTCGAGCAAAGAAAGTTAAAATACCAGTCAGATGGTAGTTGAGAGGTTTTGCTGACCTTTTCAATATGGAGGGCTACAAACAGTGATGGTTCCCAAATAATTTTTTTATTCAATACACACTATCAGGTAAAAACAATATTGGTTTGCTAGATATCATCCTTGTTAGATAAAAGTTAAGTTCAAAGGTTAGTTTTATAGTATAAAACAATATTTTTCATTAGGGTAATTTATCAACAAAATATAGGAAACGTATGTTTTTATTGCTTTACAAAAATAATTTTACCCAAAAGGCACTTCAAGAATTTTGGCTAAATTTGACCGACAAAATCACGTCACAATTAGGTAAATTCGACCGGCTCCAGTCACATTTAGCTAAATTCGACTGAAAGAAGTTTGGTCACAATTAAGAGAGTCAAATTTAGTGTGTTGGTCGAGTTTAACTAAATTCGACTAACTTAATTCGACCAACAAATTCGATAGAGGATATATGCAAGTCGTCTACATCATCTTCATTTTTACTAAAATGTATGGTACATAATAGACGTTGCAACCTTGGGATAGAGGATATATGCAAGTCGTCTACATCATCTTGATAGGGGGCTTCATTATCTATCCCTGGAGTCTTCTTTAGTACATTATCCTACAAAAAATGCATGTTAAAAAAATTAATAAAGCATATTAAGCTGTTAGTCAAACCAGTTCAAATTAAGTGGAGACATAGTAATTTATGACCCAGTCCCACGATGCCACAAACATTAGTTCAGTTTTATGTTTACTTCTGAATGAGGTTATTCACAAGTGTTCAATTCCTTTCCAATTAAAAAATATGTTTAATTGAATACATAAATTAATATAAGGTATGTTAAGTAAAATTACAAGCAGATTATTTGTATAATGTAAGTATCAATATTAGGTAGAATATTTGAAATGTTTTTTTGTCAAGAAGATTAGGTAGGATAATTATTAAAAATTAAAGATTGAAAATGCAAACAAGCCTTTTGCAAGAGAGTTGTATATTCCCACAACTGAAATATATTCCCACAAAGTCAAGCTTTATAAATTTAATTATTACCACAGGACTATAAAGAAACATGTAGTACATCACGCTCGTGAACATCTTAATTATTTGAATAACATAATATACTTTCATTGTTATATGAACAATGGATTGCTGGAGCTCAAGATGGCCTCAGATATATTATAAGATTTATAATTTATAGATATGTATATTCATAAATACATGGTTGAACTATTTAAAATTCAATTATATATAGAATTTTGTACAAAAATCCGTATAACTTTAGACAACTCGTCTATTTAAATTATCAGTTTAGTTGCGTTAAGATCGGAAGAACTTTTATATATTTAATAATAAAAATACTTACTAAAGGTCCTCTTCAAGATCATTTTATTCAATAAATACTAGATATTATATATTATTTTTTTAAACAAATAAGTGAAGGAAGTAAGATGTAAATAAGCTCTGTATAAAGGAAGGTTTTTTTTTTCTCGAAATATATAAATATATCCTTAACTTTAGAAGACTCGCAATATAAAATTATATTACCAACAAGGCTAATGTTATTAACATTATCGTTGGTCTTGTAAATATGTCAGTGTGTTTATATATTTTTGTTCTTCAATTCTCATATTTAACATGATCATCTATTGTCAGCACTCAGCTTTGATTTTTTAATTAGGAACTTGCTTTTAGACACGGCTATCTTGTATGATTTGGTAAAGGTTTAATTTTATGAGTTCCGGATACAAGTTATAACTTGGTACTATATTTGATTGAAGATTTCGTACTATCTATTAAACGCATAACTTTTTATTAGATACCAACTTTTTATTAGTTACCTACTTTTTATTCGATGTCAGGCTATACTTAACATTATCGTTGACATTTTATAATTATGTATTGTTAGACTAGGTATTAACATTATTAGCAACAACAAACGAGAGTCTAAGGTATAACATAATCAGTGACATCGTAAGCAAACTATATATACCAATAAACAATAGCCACAATATTTGAATTTTTTTAGATAAATACAAGTAGCATGAGAGAAAATTGTCGGCGTATATCTATATTATATTATTATTAAATTTGAACTTAAGATTTTTTTACAATAGATCATCTAATTTTAGTTAATACAAATTTTGTATTATTCTAATACTATTATATTTAAAAGTTATACTTAAAATTCTACTCTAAAATATGTAATATTATATAACATAATTATTAAATATCATCGATCTACTTACAAATCTCAGTTTTCATTTTAATTATTATTTTTTATATTTATAACAGAATTCATTTAAAATTATAATTCATTATTTATATTAATATTATAATAATATTGTCAATAATAGTTTGTGAAAGTTGTTGCGATAAAAGTCTATATAAGTCACTTGAAATTTCAATTTCTCTACATAAGTCATTGAAAATCTATAAAATCCATAAAAATTATTAACTTATTAAAAATCTTAATACAATACCACTCTTAACAGTGTTTTAAAAGTCAGAAATCGGAATTAGTCGGTTAAGATACTTTATAATGATTAATCGGATAATCAGTGATTAATCGGATTGATTACTCAATCATTAATCGACAGTAATTTAATTTAACTAATAATAATATATAATTATATATAAACTCCATTAAATTATCATAAAAGTTGCATAAAAAATATCATATATCATTAGTTCATATGTATTTAGATTTTTTTTAAAAAAATCTACTTATCATTAGTATTTAAGTGGTTTATACCTGATAGTCATTATTTAGTAGTTAATCTTAGTAGCTATTATATAAAAAATATATAATTACTAGAAATTTGAGAGAGTATTTGAAATATAGGAAGGATTTAGAGTCATATAATACACATTCATTGTAAATTCTTGATACAAATATATTAATTATTTAAAATTTTATCTTTTAAAAAATTGAACGTTTTTTGATCATTTAGTCCATTTTTACCGTTTCAACCAATTTTTAACCCATTTTTAAAAAAATACATTTTTTATCCAATTTCCGTTTAATCAAAACGGTACCGCCTATATACCGATTAATCAGAAAAAGTCACCTTTCAGAACACTGCTCCTAAGCAATAAAAGTTATGTACTACGTACCTGAAATACCATCTTTTAAAATTTACATACAATTCTACTAAATGTTCAAATTATATGCAAACAGTGTCAGTTTAATTAACTTTTCTTTTATATTTTTATTCCATAAAGAGTTGTGTACATTTTTTATTATAATTACTTTCGAAAATACATTTTATACCTTACTCGAACTGGTTAGCAAAATTTTTCTTTTGCAAATAATTTTTAAAAATGATGTAACATTTAATCTGGGGGAAATCCATTACGCACTAAAAAGTTTAGGACGATATGAACCATGTCACTTATTGGGCCCAAGCCCCAAAGTTCAATCAGATAAGCAAGATCTGATACTTATTCCTCATCTCCATATATAGTGCACTAGAATTTTATGCTTCATTAAAGTATTTTTTGATGATATTTGTAAGTCATAATTTTGGACTAGGCAAACTTAGGTCCCTTTAGTTCGGGTGATATTAGTTTGGAATGAGAAATTAGATTAAATTAATACGAGGTTAGAATTTTATTTTTAATATTATATATTTAATTCAATATTAGAATAAATTTGTTTAATTTCATTGAAAAAACAAAATTAATTTTGATTGCATAAATTTAAACGATCTTAGAAATCTGTCAAATTTATAATCGATATAAATAAATAAGTGGTCTGATTTAAAATATTAATGAGTCATTATTTAAAGTATTTAATTATATTATATAAAATGTTCAAAAAAATTATATTATATAAAAAATTACATATATGAATCGTAATTATTAGTAATACATATATTCTTTATTATTAATATATTTATTGGCTGAAATTAAATAACAATTTGAAGTATGGATGAGATAATATAAATAATTCCAAACAAGTAATTGTGAATTTTTTATTTTGTTTATATTCTCAAATGAGCAACACCAACCTCAATATAGAGAAAGGATCTCAATAATAAGGTTATATCTCATAGTTCTTCGTCGGGATCATAAAGGTTTTTATAAAAACAGTAACATAAATCTTCAATACAAAGTATTCTTCATAATCATAGATAAACATTTTTTTTGAATAAATAATCATAGACAAACATATTATAAATATTAGAGTAAAATAAATTTTGGTGGCCAAAGTTTGTACGAAATTTCAAAATAATGGTTGTATTTTTAAATTTGTAAGTTGGTGACCAATTCTTTAATTAGATTTTTAAAAGAGTGACACTATTTTGGGAGTTACATAATGATGATTATAGTTATCACCGAATTTCAAAACGATATTTGTGTTTTTAATAAAATAAGTCAAATAACAAACATAAAAAATTAAAGTTATTTTTAATAATTTTAAAAATAATTTTGATAACATCAGTAACGATCCAGAATAATTTTTCAGTGGAGGCACCATATAATTATATATAGCATCTAATTTTGGACCGACTATCCAATAAATATTATTAATATAAATTTTAAAATAATATTAAAGATATATATTGATATTTAAATTTTGTATTTTAAAATAAAATTTTGTTATATTTATAAGTTTTTTATTTTAATTAAATATAATTTCTTTCTTTTCAAAAAAATCATAAATTTAAATAAATATATTATGAATTTAAATATAAAAATTCAAGTTTTGAATATATTTTTTTGTTTTATTAAATTTTAGTAGAGACATTTATATTATTTGAACATGAGACTCTAAGTTAAACATATGCTATTTTATTTTTCGGAATAGAAATTGAGTGGGGACCTATGCCCCGATGCTAGGACCGTCCGTCCGCCCATGGATAACATATAACTATATATTATGTCAATCATAAAATTATAATTCATATCGACTAGTTCAAATTTAACTCAATAAATTCATTCGAACTTTACTTGAACACTTTTTAGACATTGAGTACGAACGTATTTTTAAGCTAAAAAATATTTTTCAAAAATTATAGAGCCTGCAAATTATTCAATCTTGACTCCATATTTTAAATTTCAAAATTATTTATTAGTCATCAAAAATATTTTTAAAATTTTAATTTAATATTTTTCACAAAATATTATATGATTTTATCTTTTTGTATTTGTCAAACTATTAAAATACAACTTCCTTTTTATAATTCGGTGAAAATATAGGATGTGTTGTCCCATCACTAAAAATTTAAGTTAAGAAACTAGTATAATAATGATAAAAATAAAATAACTTTCCTAGTTACAAAGATCGTGTCCAATTTCTCGCTTCTCCTCTTTGATTCTTCCGCTAAAAAAACAAAGAGTTTGAATTTAGATCGACAAAATAAGAGCTTAATAATGGTTTATTTGATTGGTTGGTGTTTTTATTGCCCAAATTTTCATTTGGGTATTTTTCATTGGGTTTAGTTATGGATTAGATCTCATTTGAAGGAGACGTACAAATGTGATGCTCTAATCTCTGAGTTCGCTTTGAAGGAGAAAAATGACATTCTATATAGAACATGATTGAATATTATTTATAATATAATTAAATATAAATAAACGTAATTTTATTTATTCTAATTCATTTTAAATCCGATCAAAATAAGATTTTAATAAACTAAACAAACCATGAATAAATCCAAATTACCTTTCCTTGAATCCAAGAATCTTTTCGTTGGCCTCGAAGCGAATTAGATTTTTCCTGGTCAGCTCAGGCACGTTCTGACGGGTTCTAGGCAAACTTCGACTCATCATGTTTGTGAAATAATATTCAGAGTAAATTAAATTTTGGTAATCAAAATTTGCATCAAATTTTAAAATGATGACTCTATTTTGAAGTTTGCAAATTGCTGGCCAAATTTTTTATTAGATTTTCAAAATAGTGGCTTTAATTTCAGATTTATAGGATTAAATATCAAATTAATCACTCAAGTGAAAACTATATATTATTTTGGTCACCGATTTAAACGGTGTATCATTTGAATCACTAAACTAATAATAAATATCAAACAGATATCTCTAAATATGTGTTTGGAAAATAAAAGTAATATTTTACTGAGTCCTACACATTTTTCTTAAATGTTACTACAATCAAATGTAAAGTTATGAATTCTGGTATTTCAGAAAATATAATTAGATTTTTAAAATTTCATCTGCTATTTATTCTATATTTTATAGTTATTTTATTTGATTAAAATAAAAATAATTAGTAAATAAATATTTTAAAATTTGGATATATTATCTAAAATACTAGAATTCATATATTTTCATTTAGTTCCGGTAGCATTTAAGAAAAATGTGTATAACTCAATAAAATATTACATTTAATTTCTGACCACATATTATTTATTGTGCAAGTTGTAAGCTTCACCCTAATATTGAAAACCAGCTGCTTAAAATCTCAATCTGAAACTCATTTAAAAGGTATGGATGGTGACCTCAAGAAAACTTAGCATGGGACTTTCCACTGAATGACAGTAATACACACGTTCACGACTAGAATAAATGTAAAATCACACTGAATACAGAAACTGCTATATTTATTGTCATTATCAGCCTCATACATATCATTTAACAAGTTTTCTACCGTTCACATTTCAAAGGTCTAGTGAACTAGACATGGACTATATGTATTTCTGAGCTAGGAAGTGAAAGCAGTGATGCTGGGATCGAGTTCAAACTGAAGCATATCCATTTCATTCATGCTCACCATTGCCTCAATACCTGTCCCACATTTAGTATCCAACAGAAATACTATCTCCAAAGGCATTTCTGGAATAGTAACCCACTCTGGTTTTCCCCATCCAAAATCAGTTTCATACACAGGCATCCTGCATAAGGCTGTAAATAGTCTAACAACAACTTGTTCATTTCCCATATCTTCATGTACTTGATTCACATTCTTAGCTGCCTCCAAGAACAAATCATTAGCACTCGAAATTTCGGAGCACTTTTTAAGACTAGTACGGAAACTGCCTCTCAACAACTTGACCAATTCATGCAATTCCAGCTCCTCTTTTGTTTCATTTCTTCCCCTGAACTTTGCAGGAACCTGAAGGTAAAAGTTTCCGCAAAGAGAAGGATTATCTAGTAATGGGGTGATAATACCTGTTCTTCCCCGTAGGCTGAGGTGAAGATAGAGGGTAGAATTTGGAAGCTTAGAAAGCCTAATTTGAGCTTTCCATAACACAGATGTCACAACCTCTACACGTGTAGGACGGTTGATAATTTCAGATTTGTTAACATTGGCTTTTAAGGTTGATATAGCATTTTCATTAAACACAAACCTCTTTGTGACAATCTTGCCTTTTCTTTTCTTTGACGATGGTATCACAGGTGGCTTGATTGCCATAGAAAGATGATCTCTAGCAGGAAACAGAGATGCGAAGTCAAAGCTAGTGGAAGAGGAAGAGAGTACTTGATCACCATTGATTAGGCCTGTTGTAGTAGTAGCCCATTCTTTGATGAAAACAGCTGCTGTATATCCATCAGCGACAATATGTGAAAGATGCATGCATATAGCAAGTCCACCACACTCAAAATAACTCACCTGTAATCCCACAATTGGAGTAGTATAGGAATGAGTTTTTCCAAAGTATTTTCTCGGAACAAGATCATTTACGAGTTTCATATCCTTTGTAGCTTCGCTAAGAAATTTATCTAGTGGCAGATTAACTTCCGCTTCCACATACAAGACTCCTTGATCAATACAATCAACATAGAAACCATCCAGAACAAATCTTCCTGCTAATGGATAAAACCGAGTCAGGGTTTGAGACAATGAATTTACCAACTGCTCGCGAATGTTGTCGATATTACTAGCTCTGTAGAAGTAGATTATGGGAACATGATCAGGAGGAGCAATCTGATCAAAGAAAGACAATTTGCAAGTCTTGAGGTGATCAGGAGTTGTAACTGATGGTTTTACCATCTTCTTAGATACAACTTCAACTTTCATAATAGTCATCTTACTATCTGCAATAAATTTGAAATAAACCAAAGTAAATAAAGGTAAAAGGAACTATATAACTTGGTAAACTAAGATTGCAACTTTGATGTAAGGCATGCAAAGTGTGCAATATTACTGTATGTCAAAATTAACTAAAAAAACTGACTAGAATGATCTGTATGTCAAAATTACGAGATTAATGAGTCAATTAGGAAGACACACAAATACGAGAAGTGCATACGTACCATAAAATGATTTGAAATATCTTTGGATCAAAATATAAATGGTTGTGAGAGAGATTAATTTCTTGGGTTGCCTGCTGCTATGTATATAATGTTGCGTCCAAACTATGCAGAGGTGACTTCTTTTATAGACAGATCCACTGAGAGACGTTTACGACTTGGATTCATTAATCTATTCCCATGCATACATACAGACTACAGTATATATATACGTAGATCAGCTTAATTGCTTCTAGTTTGTTTTAATTTAAATATTTACTGTTTTAATTTAACTATTTACTATTATCGATCAATTTATCATTATAATTTTGAATTTGTTGTGCTTTACTCTTTTTCCAAAACTGAGGGGCTGCGCACAACAATGACAGTTCCTTGATCAAGTATTGTGTACACGCACTATGGATTAATACTATAATATATTATATTATAGTCTGAACCCAAAGAATATTATATTGACCATTAGTCGGAAACATAGGACTTTTAATACCTTTGACACAAAAAAGATGATCATGCAGCCTGGCTTATAAAATAAATAGTGTGCAATGTTGCCGGTATTATGAAAACATTTTTTGATGAATTTGATTAATAATTCGAATCAATTTTTACCCTAGCTAGTAGCTGCTCTAGTTTGACTTGGGATATCTCACGAAGGACCCAACTTTGGATTTTGTCATGATACAAAAAATTCCACGTAAACTATAGGCTTTTTAAGTTGCAACTTACACATGGGTCAAATTTTACATAGAATCGTCAAAATTAAACAATTCATCATTTTTTACACGATAAAAAATTATATATACTACAGATATCGATACTATCTAAATTAGAGTTGATTCTCGTAATTTTTCTGGATTCTTATGGAGATGAAGACTGCTACAGCCTACAGTATACACAAATGAGTTGCACATGCATGTGAGCTACGTCTTTCCTGTTATTGCCACTTGTTTACTGTTCTTGTTTTCCACCACTCAAATATTTATACGTACGAAATCAGAAATATATACTTGCAGTATCGCTCACATGATTCGAAGAATTGAGGGGGCTGTCTACTGACATAGGTGGCTGTACGCCTGACACTAACATGTGGCTATGTCAGGTGAGTGTAATCATATAGCTGTTTTTACATTACTTTCTCTTTACATCAGTATTCTTACTGCGTTATGTTGTGTATGTCTGGGATCATTGAAATCGGAATGAAATTTGAACTATAATATTGATAAATTTAGACTATAATATTGAAATCGGAATTTTTTATTATTTTAATTGTACTCCTCCTAAAATTTATTTCTGGTTCCGACACTGTTTACAAGACTGTACTAAATTCAAAAGATATATAATTAATATGACTTGTGAGATAAAGAAAAATCTAAATTATTATTTCGGATGGATTTACAACAAAATGACCAGAACTTTCATGATCTCTGGGAGCATTTTTATCGAGTTGCATGTGTTACGTGCTATCATCTAATTTGAGGTTGTCTGTTACAAGGGTGGGTTAGTGGGTACCGTTAACCGTCCATTGAACTTCGGGGATTATAAAATCTTTAGAACCATCTTAATTATCATATATTAAAAAATTAAAAATAAATATTAATTTATTATTTGAAATATTTGTTTTATTTTATGTTAAATTTTCAGAATAGAATGTGTGATTCACTATTCAACAAAATTCTATGGCATGATTTATTATTCGTTTGTTATGAAATTTATAATTTAAATTAATTCAAATTTTAGTTAGAATCAAATAATTTTCCGAATTTATAAAAGATAAAAGGTGTTGTAAATAAATAAAACCGAATATACAAAATACCAGTTAACGATATTGAATAAAAACAGGTAGCGGTAGCTAGATATGTAATGTGTATCTGGTTACGCCCCTGGTTACGTAACGCCATCATACCAGAACACTACCTAACCTCTCAGTCTCCCACTACCATGAGTTTTTATAGACAAATATATCGAAATTTGTTTATTACTGTAATAATATTAAAAAAAATTCTGATTCCACTAATTAATCTTTTATAAGACATCCTATTTGAGTTTTAAAATATGGCGAATTACTATTAATTATATTTTAATAGTATATATTAAAATAAATTATTAGCGAGATAATAAGATTTTGATTGTATGTTAATAATAGTAAAATTTATTATATATTCAATATATATTAATACGTAATTAATTAATTAAATAGCAATAATGGAATAAATATTATTAAAATACATCCAATTATTTAATCCTCAATTTTCTAACTAATCTGTAATCGGTATATCAACCGATTTGTTTCGATTTTCAATTATTAAAACATTATTGAAGAATTATTATTCTGTTCTATAAATTAATTAAAAAACATTTGTAAATTTCAAAGAAAATTTGTAAATATTTATATTCTCTCATTCCTTCTTTTTATTAGTCTCTTTGACTTGCGATTCACATTTTGAGTTAAGTAAATTTATGATTAATATTTGTTTTAAATTTTTACGTCAAATATAAATATTGGTAATGGCTAATGCGCTGGAAGAATGAAGAGTATTGCATGTGTTTGAGAGAACAAAATAAATTATCTATACAGCGTTATTTGTTGGATGTAGAATATTTTTCTAATTTTTTCATGTTTATCTTCTTGAGAAAATCAGTCTAAAGAAAATATTATACAAGTAAAAAAAATATACTTAAAAGAGAGAGTAAAACATTTCCATTACCAAATTTTGCCAAAATAGTTAACAAATTTTTTAATTTTCTGACCTAATATTTTCCAATATGTACAAGGCTCCTAATATCATATTCTAAGTTGATTTTTAGTTTAAATTTGAAAATTTTGAAAAGGTCTATCGAAAGAACCAAAGTGAGAGGCTAACAAACAGGTGCAGGTGCTTGCTTCCATGAAAGCTTCAAAATAAAATATTACTCCCTCCATCTCATAATACACTCCAGTGTTATAAAAAAAAATGTCCTAAAATACTCCCTCTATTTTTTATTATACGGGGTTTGATGACTTTTTGTACATACTAAGGAATGTTGAATATGCATTAACTTTAAGTTACCTGTCCGTAATTTTTACATTTTTAGCCTTAAAAAGTTTATATATTTACACGTGAGTTGGTTAAACAAATAATAAATGATGAGAGAGTGAAGAACATTCAAAGAAATAAAAAAATTAATTGCATATTGATAAGTGAGAACGTCATATAATTAAAAACATCATTTCCCCTCTAAAACGACCTTTAATAAAAAAATAGAGAGAGTACATGTCACTCTCTTTTTCTAAAATAATTTTTAATTTTTTTTTTACAAATTATCCTTGTATTACTATTTCAAATGTTTAACTAATTTAAATATACAAACAACTCATCTATATTTAATACAATTGTTAAGGATAGATATGAAAACAAATTACTTACCTAACATTGTCTTAAAATGCTTAAATTTTTTCAAAAATGACAAGTGAAATGAGACAAAGAGAATATAAAAATGTATTGCCCCGTTCTTCAGATTATCCTTGTAGCGACAATAGTAATAAACAAAATTAAAGCAGTGTGCGCACACAGACACTTGAGACACATAAAATAGAGATGACTAATGTACTTGCGAGTTGCGACCAACATGATAGTCAATAGGAGGTGGCGTTTGGCAATCAAATTCATATAAATATTCCTTCCAGCGTATCACGCACTATAACAAATTTTAATCAACTAAACACCCTCACCTCTTTAGGAAAACAACGTGATTAATACTACCACTATTTGATTATTAGTATATTAATTAACGAAGCTGTGTGCCTTTTAAGAGTAATGCACATCAGAAGAAACAATGTTTGGAAGATTAATTAATTAATTATTAATCTAATCTTACTACTCCCGTATAAATATGACATCTTCCATAAGTCTCTCATCCACGTACTTGTTCTTTTCATTCAAAGCATTCGCTCTTATTACTCAATACATACACATTATCACTCTTCCAAGTCTTATATTGTTAGTTGTACTGATATAATGGCAATTCATGTCATCTCCAAAAATATTGTAAAGCCAGCAGTTCCAACACCTCATCACTTGACAAGTTGCAAATTGTCCTTGTTTGATCAACTTGCTCCTCCGGCACACGTACCTTTGGTATCTTTTTACCACAATAACACCCTTAGCCAAGTCGAAATTCAAACATATTTGGTAAAATCACTATCTCAAGCCCTGTCTAAGTTTTATCCATTGGCCGGGAGATTTGTTCAAGACGGTTTCTACATTGATTGCAATGACGAAGGTGTGTTGTATGTTGAAGCTGAAGTTGATCTTGGACTAGATGAATTTCTCGGCATTGCACGTAAGAATGTTCACTTAGTGAATGATCTTGTTCCATGGGATAGCATTGGAGAAACTACTTTGGTTACTACTCCGATCATGGGAATAAAAGTGACCATGTTCAAATGTGGTGGATTATCAATAGCTATACTTCTTTCACATATTATAGCTGATGGATACACAGCTGCCACATTTGTTCATGAATGGGCTATTACTACAAGTGATCTATTAGCCACCGTTAATCATGAAGATGTTTTTGCAACAAAATCAAATAATTATGAATTCGGGGTCGCAACTTATTTTCCATCTAGAGATTTATCAGCAGAGATCAAGCCGGCTCTAATACCATCTTCGAAGATAAAGGAGGGCAAGATTGTTACAAAGAGTTTTGTGTTTGATGAAAATGCTATACTAACTTTAAAAGCCAAGGTTAGTAAATCCACAAATATTAGCCGGCCTACGCGTGTAGAAGTTGTGACATCCACAATATGGAAGGCTCTGGTTAACATTTCTGCCAACGAATCAAAACGTAAACAGTCTACATTGTATCTTCATCTCAATCTCCGGGGAAGGACAAGCATGATGGCACCGCCATTGCCATCGGACAACACTTCCCTATGCGGAAACTTTTACATGGAGGTACCTACAAAGATTAATAACAACAAAACGGATGCAAGGGAATTGCATGACATGGTGAATTTGATAAGGAAAAGTTTGAGGAATGCTCTCGGGAAATGCTCGAAAATTTCGAGCCCCGAGGAAATGTTCTTAGAAGTAGCTAAGAATTATAATGAGATAGAAGAGGAGAAGGGGAATGAAGAAGTGGATGTTCATCTATTGAGTACATTATGCAGGTTTCCAGTTTATGAAGTTGATTTTGGATGGGGAAAGCCAGAATGGGTGACTACTGGTGGAATGCCTGTGGAATTGATATTTTTGTTTGACACTAAATGTGAGACAGGAATAGAAGCAATTGTCAACTTGAATGAGGCGGATATGATCGAGTTTGAAAATGATCTGGACATCAATGCATACACTTGGTAAATTAATTGGATTTGGATAGACATTCTCATAAATTTGAGTTTGATTTGTTGTTTTTACAGTTCGCTTATAGATTATAAACATTCTATGGCGTTTCTCATAAAAATTTAATCAAATTTGTTATCGGTTATGTTAATAAACATATACATTCAAGTATTAATACAAGGTATTCCGCTTTTGGTAGATATAAAAAGTTGTCAATAGCCGTGGTTTCGTTCCATTCTTTTAATTGATCTGTATTTGATGTATCATGGGCTCCATACCCAGCTCAGTTTGAGTACACAAGTCATTTACCATAACAGGGCTTTTGAATCTGCTCGAATTAATATCAGAGTTGCAACTCGCAACCCGACATTCTCCAACAGCTCAACTCAAAAGCATAATTTAAGAAAAAATATTTTTTACCTAATAATAGTTTTATTACTTATAACTAAAAAATATTTTTTAGCTTAAATTTTATTATTAGTTTGGAATAATAATAATAATTTATAATTTATAATGTATGAAACTTAACGAAATAATAATAAAGTACTAAAAGATAATCTTAAAAAAATTGATATATTGTTTTATCATGAACAAAATTCGTAAAAAGTGTTCGCTAGTTGTTCACAGTGTTCATGATTTGTTCGTATAAGTTGGTGAGCATTATTTAAAAATTGTTCCAAAGCAGGATTTTATGAGTAATCTAGCTAGTAAAACATATTAATTCATGCAAGTCTGCGAATAACATTTTCCTATAATGAATCAAATTCAGACAAGATTTTCAGCTTAATTAAAATTTGGATTCAAATTTGATAATTTTTTAATGGAATGAATATATAAATACTTTAGAATTCAACTTTATTCGACTCTTTTTTTTTTTTTGCAGAAGTCTAATCATCATTAATATTTAAGCACGGAAATGTCCCGAACAAAAAAGTTGATATGTTTTGCATCTTTGAATTGAGAAAAAAAAAATGAAAACTGGGAAGAGAATATAACAAAGAATATACCTTAAGGCTCAAGTCAAGCCAATATTGTGACAACATACCCATTGCTATAAACACACAAACACTAGCTAGCTTGAGAATTAAAGTACGCATTTTATCTCCATATATTCTTCGATCAAGAATCTAATATATATAGGTGTGGAAGCTTTTTACAGGTCTTGAGGGCAGTCCTATGCCATGCATAAAAAGCAAACAAGCATCATAAATTGGATATCCATGGCATAACCCTTTAGCACATCTCGATTATTATTCGCGCGCCTTCACTTTCCATGTTATTCAACCCTATAAATTCTTATATATTGATTGTTTGGTTTCATTAGTTTCCGGTATATATGTCAATATTATCGAGTTAGGGCTTCATAAGCAAACCAGTAAAAGGGCAGCTCTCCTGTTGGCAGCTGACAAGGAATTTAAATAGACTTGGTATTTTTATTGACAGACAATCATCTGCCAAAGGAGAGTTGCCCTCTAACTGATTAGCTTAATGTCTCATGCAAACTAGCTAGCTTCTTGTGCTTCCATTCAAAGCTCTGCTAAAGTTGCCTTTCTTTAAATGTGAGGTACGTGCATTTTATTTTAATGATTAATTATTAGCATTTTTTGTATACTCCTGTGTCTCAAAATAAGAGTACTTTTTTTAAGAACTAAATTTATTCCAATTATTTGTCAATTCTATATTTAACGTAAATTTATGAGTCATATTTCAAACTTAATCTCACATATTTATCATTTCCAATATCTACATATATATAAATAGTGAATATATGCATTGATTATGGGTAAATATAAAAAAATGACATTTGAAACTTCTTTACATATGTGAATCTTTGAGGGGTCGTGGGAGTATTTTAGAATGCACTTTTTCCTTCAACAGCTTCAATTTTAGTTTCTTGTGTTTATTTAGTATGCATTACAAAGTCACATTTTTTCATTAGTCGATAATTAATATAATTAACATGACACTACTGTATATATTATTATGATTAACTAAAACTTAAGGAGATATTTGAAATTTTATGTTGATGCCCTAAACTTATAATTGCACACCTTTTTATTGTAATGGTCCATATTAACCTTGTACTTATCCAATTTTTAATAAATAGTTTTTCAATCTAATTTTTAGTTACAAAATAATGATAAATAACAAGTAGTATAATATACATTGAATATTTAAATTAAATTTTAATTGAAATATTATTTTTATATTATTATTATAATTTATATTGATAATTAATTTTTATCGACAATATGATAACTCTATCAAAATTTACATAAATTATTGGTTTTTGTATATAGAAATCTGTTTTTTATGTAATAGGTCCTTAATTTATATTAATATAATTTTATTTTTTAAATTAATTTTTTAATAAATAGTTTGTCAGTCTAATTCTTAGTTACAAAATAATGATAAATAAAAAGTAGTATAGTATACATTGAATATTTAAATTAAATTTTATATTAAGATATTATTGTTATATTATTATTATTATTATCATTTATATTGATAAATTTTTATCAACACTATGACAACTCTATCAAAATTTACATAAATTATTGGCTTTTATATATAGAAATCTGTTTTTTAATGTAATAGCTCCTTAATTTTATATTAATATAATTTTATTTTTTTAATTAATTTTTTAGGATAGTCAATGTCACTTCTATTTTTCTACAAAAAGTTTTTAAAAATATTTTGATTTTTTCATGTTTCATATTTGTAATGCTTATTATAATTTTAAATTATATTTTAATTGTAATAAATTTTATCCATTTATATAAAAATATTCAATTAGAAAATATATATGAAATAATTACTAAGAACAAAACAATTCAAATAAATTACATGTAAGATTATTCCCGGTAAAATATATTCATTTAATAATATAAAAAAATCAAGAAAGAATAATAATATAATAATATAAGAAAATCAAGAAATAATAATAATTATAGTGTAGTTAAAAAATTTGAAAATATTTCAATTTAGATGAATAAATACAATAAATAATGTAGAATAAAATAGGGGTAATTTGGTCAAACAAATCAATAAAGGTGTGCAAATATCACTACCTTTAATTATAACAGGGGAAAGAAGATAATTTTAGAAGATGAGTCATGCTACGTGCCCAAAAATTATCCTAAATATTTTTCCAAATAACATGGCACTTGTTTTAATTCGTGGGCGCATATGTATGCACATGAAGTCTAATATTATTATAGAAAAATTACCAATTTTTTAAAAAGATTGCACTTAAATTGATATCGAAATAAGAAAACAGTTCATGTGTGTCTTTTGAACTTTTGTTTTAAGATGTGTTCCAGTAATTATTATACTAATCCAATGCTTTTTCTGTTTTTTTCAGTGTCTGAACATTAATTGTGCAGATCGAGCAGGTCGCGGCCAGAAATAATACTATTTATTATAGAGTAAATAGCCCATTTACGAATCCATGATAAATAGGACTACAAGTAATGTTATTCTTAGTTCGCTTGAGTATAGATATAATGGTGGGGTGGGACTGTGGGAGAGACTAACTAGGGACATTTTCTTTTGCAGCTACACGCCAATATATTTATCCAAGCTCGTACCAAAAAATAATGCCAATACACTACAGTCTACAGTCGTATATATAGTGCCTGTTTGGGCTACAACACCTTAAATGGGCTATAAGCCCATATAAAATTTAACTGCGAATGTTTGGCGTCTCACCTTGCGTGATATCTCAATTTAAGTGAATATTTTAAAATTTTTATAATTAAATTAATTAAAATTTAACTGAAAATTAAATGATTTATTTATAGTTTTAAAATAATTTTTTTCAATGTAACTATGTATACATGAAAAAATAATTTAAAACGGAAGGAGTGCTATATTACTATATAAGAGCAAGTCCAATACAAATACTAAAATAAATATAGCTATTGCTAAAATATGAAACCAAAAAATGTATTTTGGTGCTAAAATGAAATTAATGCTCCAATGCATGATTTTAAATTGTAACCAAATAGATGTAAAATTAACTAACTTTTCACCTACCTCACTTATTTCACATTTATATTTGGTACATACCTATTTGGTTCCTACCTTCCTCATCAGAATTTATTTAACTATCATTCTATCAATCTTGGTCAGTTTTCATTTTTAAAATATTAAGATGAGTAATTTTAAAAAAAGAATAATAAGAGGAGATTTTGATGGGAATAGGAGTAATTTTATGTTCATTTCCTTCCAAAATCCAACTTGCATGCCCATGTGACAATTATAGCTACATCCATATTTGGTTCTATATTGTTCTAAATATAGAACCAATTATAGCATTTTTTTTAATTTTAGCACCTTATATAGTATTGCATTGGAGTGCTATGTTTTATAATTCATGCTATATTATAGAAGTAACACCTCCAATAATATTATATTGGAGTTGCTCTAACATGTGCCGATTATGGGTTACCTAACTTGAATATTAAGCAGATATAAGTGTTTAAAATATTGTACAGGTAGCTCCAGAATTTTAGTCGAGTAAAGACTTAAATACATTGATTTGAAAAACAACACACAATGAAACATAAATTTGATGATACTCCGTATACTATTGTTTTGCAGAATGATTTTAGTATATGATTTAATGGATTATTGATTTTAGTGCTCAAAAATCACAAGACAGACCCATTACTAGTCTCATGTACAGAGTCGGCCCTGATGTCAAGTTACTTATGCTCTTCAATGACGGTCACCAAAAAAATAAAAAAAATTAGGGGCACATTTTTTTATAAAAGAGTAAAAAAAATTAAATAATATATGTAGAGGCACAAAAAAAAATTAGGGGCACAATATTTTTATAAAATAACACCAATTTTTTTAAAGATATAAGAACCAAATAATAATAATAATAATTAGGGTCAAATTTTTTTAAGACATAAGAATCAAATTTTAGTGACTTGGACAGAAAATTTTGATTTACTTGTGATTTTGAATTTGTCAGGGCCGGCACTGCTCAAATATTAGTAATGGCTGCGAGCATTGGTTAAAACCTGTAGTGCATAAGGTGTAAATGTTGATGGAGCAATCTTTGAGGCTGAAAGACGGTTTGGTGTACGTGGGATGTGTAGCTCGGGACGGACAACGTAAATTCATTGAAGCAATCTCAATGAGTAAACCAGGTAGAACCGGACTTGAGATGGTAGAGATTATTGGTGTGAAGGAAGCGTTGAGTTGGATTAAACGTAAAGGTTGGACTAATGTTGCTGTGGAAACCGATTGCATAGTTGTTGTTCAAGAAGCTAATGGTACAGTTAAATTGCTGTCTAATTTTGGTCTCCTGATACAGGACTATCGCATGCTTCTTTCATCCTTGAGCAATGTTTCATTGCATTATGCTAAACGATCTGCAAACAGGGCGGCACACTGTGTCGCCAGAGGTTCCTGTCTTAGGTCAGATTGTCACTTTGATGAGCTTGATACTCCTGCTGAATTGATTAATATTGTAATGTCTGAAAGTTCAAGTTCTTAATGAAATTACTTTATTTCAAAAAAAAAAAATTGTATAGCTCCGTCATCATTATTATTATACTTATATACTACTTTCTCTGTTCGCCCCATAATACATGTCACTTTTGTTAAAAAAGAATAATGTTCCAAAATAATTGTCACTCTCTTTTTTCAAAGTAGTTTTTTAAAGAATTTTCCAAAAATTACTCTTTATTACTATTTTCAATATTTGACTAATTTAAATATACAAACAGCTCATCTACATTTAATATTATTATTAGGGATAGACAAGTAAACAAATTACTATACTATTTACTTAATTTTTTCTTAAAATACATAATTTTTTAAAAAATGATACATATAATGGGATAGAGAGAGTAATATAATAAATAAAACATAAATTTGATGCCCCTCTATGATCAAGAAATAACAATAGTGTATTTGGATTCTACAATTCCCTTTTAGACTATGGATTCAAAATATTTCATATTATAAATTTATTTTTTCAAATGAATTGTATATTTTTTTAATACAATATTATAGAATTTTATTACATAAACCGGTAAGACCTAGTAGCGTAGTCTGAGGCGTATTCTCTGAAAATGTACTGGGGTTCGAATTTAAGTGAAGATCGGGACTGTTTACTGGCAATAAATTTAGAATTGATCTGTCTAAGTGTCAGACTGTCAGTTAAGGTCAACCATCAATAAAGCAATAAATAAATAAAAAATGTTAGGTATCAAAAAAATTGTTCCAATCGTCATGTGTATAATTGCTAAGTTTCTTATGATAATATATGACCCGTGTGTATACATTATACACACGAATTAAAACATCATGCCATATCATTTAAAAAAAATTGGTATTATTTTTGGGTTATAAACCACAAGACTTGTACGTTATTGTGCAATGTCGAATTATTCTTTGTTTTGGCATAAATAAAGGTCAGTTATTAATAATCAATAAATAAAATTATAAGTAACAAGATTAGACATGGGTAGTTCACTTACAAAATTCAAAAAGAGGAAATGTATTCCATTAAAAAACTAATGACCTGTTCATTAATTTTGGACAGCCATGAAAAAGAATGCTTCACGATTTGAGGGCGACGATTCGAGGGCGGCTGAGTTTGTTGCTCAAATCTCCGTTGAGTATTACTCCTAATAGATAACATATTATAATTAACAACCTATGTGGTATGACTCATTCAATTCACCAATATATTACTCAAGCATAACATTCTTTTCCTTCTTTAACTAGGGGTTCAACACTATTATCACTAGAAGGTTGTGCCATAATATATACTCCTACTTAATTATAGCTGAAAATTAAGTATTACCATGCTCATCGAGAAACTCCTTACCAATTCCTATTTTATAAGAATTTGATTAACAAATAACTATAGAAAATTACAGAACATACAAAAAATCATAGAACACTGAAAATAATTGCAAAACAAATAAAAAAAATTACATAGTATACAAAAAAATATAGAACACTAATGTTAAATAGTGTTCTATAATTTTATGTTCTATATTTTTTGTATGTTATGTAATTTTTTTATTTATTTTATGATTGTTTTTTTGTATTCCGTAGTTTATCTATGTTCATCAATTTTTTCATGTTCTATAATTATATTTATTATTGGTTCATCAGTTACTCAACTCAAGGGAATTCTCCTCGGTTACTCATCAAATAAGAGAATTCCTTTTTAAACCTAACCCTTAACACCTTAACAGTTGTTACAACTAATACCCAGCAAATTAAATACATAAGTTTCACCAGTATTAACAAATGACAAGTATATATCACTCATTTCTTACAGGAAAAGCAACAATACAAAACGAATGAGACTTACGTAAACAGACAGATTGACAACTAATCAAGGGGTCCTACGAGTGTTTATACATATATATGCCACTATATTGATAAGTTGTCTAGACGTTATGGACAAATTTATCAAGCAACCAGAAAACACTGAACCATTCTTTAACATGTAAATCTAATGGCCTGCATCAACTCATGGTGCCGGCCACTACTCATGCTTGATTTTTCTGTTTGTTTCATGCACTTTTAATACGTTCGAATCGATCCACACAAACATAATCCATTTTTTTCACCATCGGTAACTCCTAAGCCTTTCATCTCATCCAGTAGTGCACTAAACTGATACTTAAATTAAGAAGTTAGGGACTGTACAAGTTGTACTGACTTTAAATCAATATTCCAAGTTAAAAATCTCGAAACTGGAGGCGTTAATATCTTTCTTCTTCATTTTGAGTATAATTAAAGAAGTTCGTTAGCTGTCGTTATTACCCTAAATGAGTATATTGATTTGCTAAGCTATATTAAATTAACGGAATATTTCTTTGATTCTTTAATGAATAGTATATTTTAGCAGATACAGTATTATATAAGAATGAAATGAAAGGGTCAAAGAACCGTCGTGGGCTATTTCTCTGATCCACCACTACACAGGCTGTCTAAAACTCAACTGTGACGAAATATATGAGTTTAGAAATTCATAACTGCATGCAGAGCACTTTTGTTGAAGTTAGCAAAGAGGAAAAACAGAGAAGCTCACCTAGAGAATATAATCATGTGTAAAGAAAGAACAGAAGAAAAGATGCAACCACACTGCACTGGAGAAGCATGCATTTGCTTTAAAGGTTGTTGCCTTAAACCATTTCCTGCACTGCCTGATCCCCAAATTTCCGCTACAAGTTACAGAATCTCTTCCAGGCATGAATTTGCTGCTTCTACAACCTCTTCTCTCTATCCTAATACTCAATTTACTAACCATGAAGCTATTCCTTCACTTGAAGAATCGTTGTCCAATTTCACCAAAGCATATCCATTATACTTGGAAACATCTCAAGCTGATCAAATTCGTAAGGAGTACTTTCATCTTTCAAGGTCAAGCCACGTATGCCTTGATTACGTAGGCCATGGTCTCTTTTCTTCCGGGCAGCAACGAAGCCATTATACTGAAATTTCAATTGCCTCTACATCAACATCGCCTTCTCCTCCGATGCAAGATTCTAATGCTCCCTTCTTTGATATTTTAAACAAGTCCGGAGATCTGTATTCACAGATAATGTATGGTGGCCAGGAATCAGATTTTGATTCCCTCATCCGGAAAAGAATCATGAGCTTCATGAACATTTCTGAGGATGACTATTCAATGGTTTTCACAGCCAACCAATTGTCTGGTTTTAAGCTTTTAGCAGGCTCATATCCCTTCCAGTCTGGTACAGATCTCCTCACCGTCTATGATTATGATAATGAGGCCGTAGAGGCAATGATTGATTGCTCCAAGAAGAAAGGTGCACAGGTAATGTCTGCTGAATTCTCATGGCCTAAAATGAGAATTCAGTCCACAAAACTCAGGAAGATGATAATGACTAAAAGAAAGAACAAAAAGAGGGGACTGTTTGTGTTCCCTCTCCAGTCTAAAATGACTGGATCGCGATATTCATATCTATGGTTGAATATGGCACAGGAAAATGGGTGGCGTGTCTTGCTTGATGCTTCTGCATTAGGAGCTAAGGAAATGGAGACTTTAGGCCTCTCTTTCTTTAAGCCAGATTTTCTTTTCTGTTCCTTCTACAAGATTTTTGGGGAAGATCCATCTGGCTTTGGCTGCTTGTTTGTGAAAAAAACCAGTGCTCCTGTATTGAACAATTCCACCACCACAGGTATGGGAATTGTCCGTCTTCTACCATCTGCAAGACCATGTCAGTTTCTTGAAAAACTATCCAATGCCAATAAACAGTCATCAGTATCTGAACTGAAGGAAGACACCTTAGCTTTGCAAATTCCATCGTCCAGCTCGATGTCTTTCCAGCAGATTGAAGAAACCTCTGAGTTGCAAGAAACTCAAGACGCTGATGATAGACAAAAGCAACAGCCAGTATCTGAAATCATCGAATTATATGAAATTGTTGAACTAGATGAGCCTCTCAACACAGACAATTCACAGAACAAAGAAGAAGATGGTACCGTAAGGTCAGAGATGGAATTTAGGGGCTTAGATCAGGCAGATTCACTGGGCCTGATACTGATCAGTTGCAGAGCAAGGTACCTAGTCAACTGGCTGGTAAATGCACTGACAAGTCTCAAACATCCAAATTCAGAGAATGGGCTACCATTAGTTACAATATATGGACCAAAGGTAAGATTTGATCGAGGACCAGCCGTGGCTTTCAATATGTTTGATTGGAAAGGAGAAAAGGTTGATCCTGAACTTGTACAAAAACTAGCTGACAGAAACAACATTTCTCTTAGTTGTGGATTTTTAAAAAACATATGCTTCTCGGACATGCAAGATAACGAGAAAACTTTACTAGAGAGAAAAAATACTGAGCATAAAAGACCATTAAGAAACAAAAAAGATAAAGGTAAATTAGGAATATCTGTTGTAACAGCTTCACTTGGGTTCTTGACAAACTTCGAAGATGCCTACAGGCTCTGGGCATTTGCTTCGAAGTTCCTGGATGCAGACTTTGTCGAGAAAGAAAAATGGAGATACACGGCTCTTAACCAAACGACAATTGAGGTGTAAAACATGCTTTTGCAATCTCCTAGAAAAGGATTTTGAAGTTTGAAATATCATGCATTGTTTCAGATATGTATAGAAATGATTGGATTTATTCTTTTATTCTGTATTTGTTTCAAAATTATTATAGATTTATTATGAATTCGAAGAATGTGAGTATTACATATTAGGCTCTCAGTTGACCTTCAATCAGACCATTAATTAATATTAGAGGTGAACATATATGAGGATCAGTTGTAAAGAAAGTTAGTACTCCAATTTTTAGCCTATTGAAAGCTCCTTTTTAATGAATGCACAATTATGAAGCAATATTCTCTAGAATTCCTAGTAGTGAACACTTTCCCCTAATAACTTTATAGACTGAAAACCAGTACACTCTCCATTTAGTCAAGGTCGCAGAACCCAAAGTTCTCACTGCAGACATTATTATCTCTTAAGATTCAGTGCCTTATCAATTGTCTCAGAAGTTTCAGAGGAACCCACTAAATATAAATGGCAGAGGTTAACCAAGCAATCTACGTAACACATTTACAACAAAATTATACTCCCTCCATCCTGGGCGGACTTGGTAAGGGGAAAAATAAATTTTGGGCGAACGACCCGTGCCACCCTAAACAAAAATTTACAAAATTTTATCATTTAAATTTTTAGAAAAATATAACGTGCTCCTCTAAAATTAAACTTTACAAGATATTTTCTCAAACATAATCCGATGCCCCTCTAAAAATATTTTGTGGATCCGCCCCTGCCTCCATCCCACAATACCAGTCTCCTTTGAAGATTTTTTTAACCCATAATAGTTGCCCATTTCTACTTTCTATGTAAAAAAATTCAAACTTACCCTCTTATTTTATCATTTTCAATGTAAAACTTACTTTATTTATAAAATAGCTATAACAAATATGATACGCATGTAAAATTATTGTACAACTAACTTTTCTTAATATGCGTTATTTTTTCGAAAAAGACTCATAAAATGGGATTCATTAGAGTCGTTCCCAAACACAAAAGATATGAAACTCATTAATCACAGACTCACAGAAAACATTACAGAATCGCGTTTTAGCAAATATTGGAGCTCCATTCAGTACCATTTGTTTATTTCCATCAAGAAACTACGTTATAATAAGTTCATCCAAACAAAAAAAAATTATAGTCTAGGCTCTCTAGAACTAAAACTCGCTACCAGTTCTCGGCCACGTGAAAAATCTTATATGAAGTTTGAGATTAATGATCCAAAGAGCACAGTAAGATATTAATCATTACTAGTAAAATGTATACACCACCTGCAACCTATCTATGATGATAATTGATAGCAACTGATAAGTGATAACATTCATCTTTAAAAGCTTTACAAACTCCTATTTTTCTCTCATGACAAATAGAATTTTTTGGGATAAAATTTTCAACTTTGAATTTGGATTTTGTCAAAACCGATCTGATTGACATCCCTAACCTAGTGCCAAATGAATGCAGCAGCCTAAGAGTTGGCACACATACCGTACCACCTGCACTCTCTGTATAAGTATACATGCGGGCCTTTTCCGGTAACAACTACTCCTTCCGTCTCTTATTACTTTTTCTGTTAATCATGTGCGCGTTTGCCAACACACACTTTTCATCGTTAATATCTTTAATTTCGTATTAGTATTAAATATAAAAAATTTACTGTATTAAAGTACTCACAAATACGAATCAAATAAAATCACTCATGACTATATTTTGTCTTATAAATTATGTGTAAATTAGTAGTCAATCGCTTACGATGAACAGTACAAAAAGTTAAAACAAGAAAAGTATTTCGAGACGGAGGGAGTACTTTTTAATGAGTTAATAATTTTTTATTGATAATTATTTTATGATTAGATAGGGGCATTATTATGGGTGAAAAAAGAATCAATGAAAATTTGACAACGGATTGTTAGTGAGAACACACTGTAAAAACTAAAAACTGTAAGTATGGTCTCGTTTGGTTGACAAGATTTCTAGTTAAGGTGTAATTACAATTTTCTAGAAACTAGGTTACATTGCGTAGGTTCCTGCATAAATGAAAAATATGTGTTTGGTTGATTTTGAGTTATAAGTATGTAACTCATTATTTTATTATTTAAAATACATTAACAAAGGACTTTTACTTATATAAATAAATAATATAATTTTAAAATATGCAATATTTAATAAAGATTTGTTTGATTTATAAACAAGTAATTACATAATTAATTATTTATGTATAATAATACACGCAATTTATTTATGTAAATAAAAAAATAAAAAACATAAAATATTAAATTGTTCAATAACATTTAAACTAAAAAATAAATATTGAGATTTTCAAAAATCAAAATAACCATTAAAATGAGTCAATATATTAATATAATTTTACTTTATTTCAAATAAAAAAACACAAATAGAATTATGTAAAAACACATGTTTGGTTTATAATTATGTAACTTCAAATTTCATTATTATATTTTCTTAATTTTTATTTTTAATAATAATAATAATATATAAAAATAAGTGAAAAAATATTAATTGTAAATGTGTGTATATATATATTATAAGAAATTATAATTGGGTAAATGACATGACAAATTTACTCATAAAAAATGAATATAATTATTAACTAGGATTTTTCTTAAAGTAACGATAAGAAAAATACAAAATTTAATTATAATTAGCTGATTTTATATTTATAAAGTGAGGATAAAAATTTATGCTAAAAATTAATTTATTATGATATAAATCAATATGAGTTATAAGATTAACTTTAAAACACTAATATTTAAAGTTATTATTTAGAATATAAATATCTTTTATAAATTATTATAAAAATACAAAACTATTATATAATAGAGATATATCTATTTTAAATATCAAAATCTTAAAAACAGTTTTTAAAGATGTTAAAATAAAAAATTAATGATACAAAATAAAAATAAATATATTGATTATAAAATATTATAAAGATTAATAAAAATAATTATAAATTATTATAAAATACAAAATATAAAAATAATATACAAAACAACTATGTAACTTCAAAACCATCAACCCTCCTCGCCCCCTCTGTCTCTGTTTCCGAGTTTCTAGCATTCATCTCTCTCCCACTCTCGCCGAGACTCAGAGAGAGAGAGTATAAATATCTCGTATATATATCTTTGATCCGCAAGGTAATCGGTAAGAGATGGGTTCGCTAAAAAATGTGGGAATCCTTGCCATGGAGATCTACTTTCCTCCCACATGTATTCAACAGGTCATTTTTACTATGTGTGTGTATCAGCTTATACTACTTGTTGTTGATCCCAAGTATATGTATGTGTTTATCTGCTTCTGCTAACAATCATTTTACAAGTGTTCAACATTTTTGTTTATTTTGTTACTCTACATAAATAGAAAGTGACATTAAAATGTGTAACTGACAAAGTATGTGCAAGTCCGATCAATCTTAAAAACATGTCCGTCCACTGTAATGTTTGTAACAACTCACCTAACATTTCAAGGTGCTAGAGGCAATTATGCCTAATTCTTGTGATTTGAGATTTGTTTTGGGAAAATGAAAAATATGTATTAATTATTACGACAAAGTACACCTCAGCTGGGACAGTTACAGTCATACTAGTAAACTAGTAGTTGTAGTTTGGATATGTATTCATGTAGCTTGTGTGTTTGTACATACATTATTCATGTGTGTCTGTTCTAGTTAGTACTTTATTGCGTATGTAATTCTGTACTCTGTTATCTGTATCGTTAATATAAACATTTTGTTCTGAATTGTGCTAATATAGGAAATACTAGAGGCCCATGATGGAGCAAGTAAAGGAAAATATACCATTGGACTAGGTCAAGATTGCATGGGATTTTGTACAGAGGTGGAAGATGTTATCTCAATGAGGTAGTGATTATTGTTATTAATTGTTCGCAATGTGCTCTTTTTGTCGTTTCCAAAAATTGCATTAGTCTTCGTAATATTCTTCGAGTCAAGGAGAACAATAGGATCCAATAGATCCATCATGGCACAGTATTGACCCTGATATTATGTTTGTCCCGTGATCATGGACTGACCTCAAAATCTTCAGTTTAACAGCTGTCACTTCACTTCTTGAAAAATACAACATTGACCCAACACAAATTGGACGGCTGGAAGTGGGCAGTGAAACTGTAATAGACAAGAGCAAATCCATTAAGACGTTTGTCATGCAAGCTTTTGAGGTACTATCAGCTTTTATTGTGCTGGTTCGTTACTTAGAGATATATTTCTTCTTTGTATAATTATGGGGATACTTGAAATTGTGATGTAGTCCTCTGCCAGTTGCGACACTATCAACAAAGGTTTAATCATTTAAAGTGTTTTTTTCTGTTGATTGCTGGCTGGGGATCACTGGACTGCTGTATAATTGGGAGAATTATGAGATGAACATGTGTATAGTAATTAATATTTAGTTAATTCTAGATAAATGTGTGTTGATTCATGTTGTTTCTGTTGTACTATTATGGCATGCTAAGAGCTAAGATGTGCTATGATTGTTTTAATTTTGGTGGATGCTTTTTTATAAAAAATTTCTCATAATCTGTATGCAAATAGAGCTAAATCCTCATAACGCCATTGTATCAGGAAGTTAATAGGTTAGGAATAATTTTTTGTCGTTGTATGTTCTAGACCTCTAAAATCCAAGAAGAAAGTTTGTGTATGCCAATATCACACTTTTGCAATCAAGTACCAAAGAGCAAGTTTGTTTTTAAAATCAGATTTGTATGGATATAGTTCAACTTAAAGAATTATCCTTTGCATAACATCAGTAAATAGTCCACTTCACCCAAATAGAGTACAAGCTAGATAGAACCTAATTTTAATTATTTTAACCTCGATTTTGCTAAGGTGCTTCGGTATATGCCTTTGAATGTAATTTGAATCTTAAGTTGCTTCATCTTTTTCTTTCTTTCCGTGTAAAACGATCAGGAATGTGGAAATACAGACATAGAAGGTGTTGACTCGACCAATGCTTGTTATGGAGGAACTGCAGCATTGTTCAACTGTGTCAATTGGGTTGAGAGTAGTTCGTGGGATGGACGTTATGGCCTTGTTGTGTGCACAGATAGTGCGGTATTTCCTTGATTTTCATAAAATAGTGATTAGCATATTAGATTATGTTTTAAAGTTTTATTGACATTTTGAATCATAGAGTTACGTGCAGCTGCAAATTTAGCCAGCCCAAATATTGTGCAGCTAGCCTTGCTGATATATCTGGGCTATGCATGTTTTCTGTATAGTATTTTTTTTCATTTTGTCGTGCAAATCTCTCTGTTTCTCACTTCTTAAAAGACCTCGAAGTGAAATTGATCTCAATCCGTGCATTGAAATTTTGTTTTTTGCTTTAGAAGCATATCTACAGGATAGATATTTATTAAACATTCTGGTCGTACCAGTACTGAAAAGCATAAGCATCAGTGTGTCCACTTGTATATATGTTTCTATGTACTTATTTTGACGATGATAATAATAATAAAAGTGATTGAAAGGTGGAGAAACATTTGAGGTCTACGACTTCGTTTGAGTAACAAAATGGCAATCAAGCACCTAAGTCACAGTTGTCTGCATATGAGTAGTGTCTTACTAAAGGAATTCTGTATCATTTTCTACCTAACTGTACTTTCTTAGACTTTCAATGTCTTCTAAATGGAAGGATAACTTTTTTAGGATCTGACCTGATTGATGTTTGATCAATCTTTGATGGGAATGGGAAGATTATTTATTTTCAATAAAATTATATATCATTTGTAGTGGAATTATTCTTCTTATGTGTGTCTCGAGTTTGGCTTCAAGTTTTAATAGCATTGGTCCATGAAGCAAGTTCTATCTCTTACCCGAGTCTTTTGTCATCAGGTGTATGCTGAGGGGCCTGCTCGGCCCACCGGAGGAGCAGCTGCAATTGCTATGCTAATAGGGCCTGATGCCCCTATCGCTTTTGAAAGCAAGTTTAGGGGGAGCCATATGTCTCATGCATATGACTTTTACAAGCCTAATCTTGCAAGTGAATATCCGGTATTGACAATCCCTTTACTTCTCATGTACTATTAATTAATAATGATGCTTATATCTGTTTATATTTGGTGCTTTACTCCACACTGTTTTCAAGACAAAAAAAGGAAGGATTATCTACTTTGCAGTCAACAAATGAAAAGAATAGATGCAGGCCTGCAGGGAGAGCACAAGATGAATGGATTAAGTTATATATAGACTTTAAGTATATGCATACATCTTTTGTTTATTTCTGTGCAATTATTTGTTTGTTTCTGGTGTTGTTCTCACATGTAGGTCAAGGTCTAAGGTACAAATGAGTTTTGAATTTTAAGAGTTCCAGATTTACATAGTCCGTTGATAACTTTATAGCATATGGTTGATTTCTTGTATTCAATATTAGTGGTAAAGAAAGTAAAGAAATATATTCAGAGGTGTTTACATATGCTAGCATTACCTTTAAATTAGTTCCTTTATAGTTGTCTATTCTACATTTATATTTGTTATCATATGCATAATAGGTTGTTGATGGGAAGCTTTCACAAACTTGTTATCTCATGGCACTTGATTCTTGCTATAAACGTTATTGTCACAAGTAAGCTAATATATGTCAGAGCTTTTCTATTTTCTCTATACTTGGATTGACTGATACACGTACAGTTATACTATGCTGATCATCTTTGCCTATTATAGGTATGAGAAGTTTGAGGGCAAACAATTTTCTATGGATGATGCTGACAGTTTTGTATTTCATTCGCCCTATAACAAGGTATTTATGTACTGCGATTTACTTCATGCAAATTAATAGATATTGTTCCCATTAATTTTGCAGAAGATTAGAGTATCTAAATTTTTTATTTAATCTATGCAGCTTGTACAGAAGAGCTTTGCTAGACTGATGTTCAATGACTTCTTGAGGAATGCAAGGTAGGTATAAAATTCAAAACTTTTGGACTTTCATTACTCTGTGCTAGAAGATACCTGCTTAACATATGTGCTTATAAATGCTGTTTATTTGCAGTTCTGTTGATGAGAGCACTAAAGAAAAGCTGGCACCCTTTGCAACTTTAACTGGTGATGAAAGCTACGCTAGCCGGGATCTTGAAAAAGTGAGTTTTTGAGGTCTTGTATATGAAATATTTATCCATCACCTCCTGTCTCTCTCTGTCATATGGTTTGCACATATATTATAAATTTGAGTCAATGTTAAATAATATCAAATGCGGTTTTATTAAAATCCAGTACTTCACTAGATTTTAGTCTACAAAGGGACCGAATCAGACCATCTAAAACATGAAAACTGATTGCCAACTAACTGGATATGCAACAATTTGTTTTTCAGAATACGTAAATATTATTTTTAGCATGATTGTAAAAATGAATTAGCTGATCACTTGAGCAATTATACAGGCAACGCAGCAGGTCGTCAAGTCCCAGTACGATGTAAAGGTTCAACCATCAACTTTGGTACCAAAGCAAGTTGGCAACATGTACACTGCATCACTATATGCAGCACTCGCTTCCCTTGTTCACAACAAGCATAGCACACTGGTACATAGCTAGCCTATATATTGACTATGGCAGTTTGGCCTGATTCATTTAATTTTAGCTTATATGTTCTTTTTAAAATTAATTTTTTTTTCAGGATGGCAAAAGGGTTGTAATGTTTTCGTATGGAAGTGGTTTATCCGCCACAATGTTTTCCTTCCATCTGCGTGATGGTCAGCATCCTTTCAGCTTGTCCAACATTGCAAAGGTGATGAACATTTGTGAGAAGTTGAAGTCAAGGAATGAGGTATCTTGTCCTTGGCTTAATATTACTACCAAATTTAATACCTAGATATCAGCGCAAACTTTCACAAGCTGCAATATTCGAATCATTTTGCTTTTAATGATGAAATATTATGTTCGCTTGAATAGCTTGTGATAAAATGTGCTTTTCTTTGTAAAGTTGCCTCCAGAAAAATTTGTCGACATTATGAAGCTAATGGAGCATAGATATGGAGCAAAGGACTTTGCGACAAGCAAAGACTGTAGCCTCCTATCTCCGGGCACCTACTATCTCACTGAAGTTGATTCCATGTACAGAAGGTTCTATTCCAAAAAAAGCATCTGACGAAACAATTAATACCAAGAAGTTGGCCAATGGTCACTGATTTACAGAAACAGTAGTATTTGTGTAATCCATGAAGTTGTGAGAAGTTTGTACTTATTTCTTATGCTTGTGCTCTAAATGAACATTAATGCCAACGATGATCATATGCCTTAGCAGTGAAAATGTATTGTGATTTAGCAAAAAAAAAGTACCGTGGTTATGGATTTTAGCATAATGCACGTTTTGTGCTGCCATTTTACTGGACCATTTATTACGTCCTAATTTCTTTTTCATAAAAATTTCAAATAATGTACTCAACGATATCAGGCTATCAGCGGCCCAATTAATTACCAAAAAAATATCAGCAGCCCAATGTGAAAAATCTGGACAAAATGTTGTGTATATATGACCCTTTTCAATGACAGTGCAAAAATGGTAGACAGACACTCTATCATCAATATATAATATTATCAGAATGATGTGGCATCCTCCGTTGAAATTATTTTTTAAAATTTTTCAGAATTTTGTAATTTCAAATTTTAATAATTAAAATTTGCATCATCAAAATTATAGAATATACATTAAAACATATTATTAATGATTTACAAATTTTAGAAGTTGTAATTGATTTAAAATTTAGATAGAATTTATAAGTTTAAATTCGATAAGATTTTATAACCTCTAACAAAATATACTATTTTATAAAATCCTTAAAGGTTAATAAATTTTTAAATATCATTATATTTTAAAAGAATGTTTTTAATTCATATTGAATATTCTAAATTTATAATTTTTTTAAAATCCAAACTAAATATTCCAAATCGTGATTGAATACTAAAAAACACTGATACTCAAAAGTCAAAAATATTGATATGAGATGGTAAAACACTGATACTCAACAATATTGATTTAATTACTTTTATATTTACTTTTTACCTTTTTAATACATCTCTTGTGTGTCTACGAGAGCCTGTATTTTTTATTCTAGAGAAGCCCGCTGAGGATTCTATATATTTCGGGGCCATTTCTACGTAAAAAACAATTACAAAATAAATAAAAAAATTATATAACATACAAAAAATATAGAACACAAAATTACAAAACACTATTCAGCAGCATTAGTGTTCTGTAATTTGTGTTCTATGTTTTTTTGTATATTATGTAATTTTTTGATTGTTTTACAATTATTTTTGGTGTTTTATAATTTTTTGTATGTTCTGCGGTCTTTTATAATTATTTGTTAATTAAATTCTTATAAAATAAGAATTAGTTCCTTAGTTACTCGGGTTTGCTCGCTGAACCTTACTCATATATGTTATTGCTAAATATTTAATTACACGGTTCAAAGTTCAAACAATTACACAATATGAAATACTCAATTAAAATATAAAAGCTATTAAAAAAGGTTATATTCAGGAGTCCATGCCAATAAAATAAAATATTCCTATATCAAATGGGATCTAAATAATACTCCTCATTAACTAATTTTATAGCATCAATATCCTTGGGATTTTGTATCGAATAATAATATCTCTAACGTCCATTTCATACACGTAACGGAGGTATATATCTCGTATCATCTTACTAGATATATATACACGTGTGCATGAGCAGAGTCATATGTATCTAAACATGTCATCAATCAAAAATATTGTCAGCGATTCTGAAGTGAGTAGTGAGTGTGAACAAAATGGGTCGGCAGGGAATAAGGACATGATGTTCAAGCTGTTGCAGGGTCGGGGCAAGAAGATCCTGGTACCCGCTCGTTCTGCAGCTCAGATCACTAAGCTCACCAAAGACTTGGGTTTCAAATCAGAGGGGGAGACAATTCAATGGCTTTTGAAAAAAACAGAGACAAATATTATGAAAGAAATTAGTAGTACTGGAACTACTAGTGGGGCCCTCAAGGTTCCCGTGGAGAAATATTGTCAGGGTGTTAAAGATGATGGTGTTTCTAAGACCTCGGGACTTGCGCCTGTGGGACCTAGTCCCATGTTTGTACCGGGTGGTGGATTTTGCATGATGTCTCCAAGTGGACAGCGTGTGTGGCCGGTGCCGTTGGCGCTCATTAATGGTGTTAACATGAGGAAGGAGGGTCCACATGATGCAGTGTCAGTCGAGAAGCCCGCCAACGGTGGCGGTGGCGGTGGCGATGGCGATGGAGGGAAGGAATGTGATGAAATAGAGTTGCTATGGAAGTATGTTAAGTCTCCTGCAGATGGCTACTGAAAGATATAGGTGTGGTTTCGGAATTAATGGGAAGCACCAATGGAAGGGAATTTTTATTTTATAAATTATTCATGTCGAATTTTTCCGATTTATATTATCATTTTATATATATCGGATAAATTAATAATATATTACAGATGGCGCTTTGCATAAATTATTGCGTATTGAAATAATATGTCCGGAACATAGTATGATATATGCATTAATAATTATAGTATTATTATAATTTCAATAATTTTTATTTTACATTGCGCAAATTGTTGTGTATTGAAATAATATGCATCGATTATATCGAGCATATTAAGATATGTGCAACATTTATTTGTTTTTCAATATCGGTGCCTTTTATTTTATAAAGTGGCATCTTGTACAAATTAATGCGTATTAAATAATATATATTACATATATTAAGATGCGTAATATTAATAAAATTACATATTTATTTTAATGTAGCAGATTATTATTTTTACATAGTAATTTGTTGAAATTTAAAATCATGGTTTTTGATCTTCAAACTACACTTTGTGACTTTAGCAGGAAACCATGAAAGTTAAGAGACCTAGTAATTCCAATCTCAGTGACTTGTTACAAGTGAAAACAAAGATGTATACCAAATCCATGATAATCAAGATCCGAAGAAATTCCATCGAGAAAAATCAGCATGTACACTACATCACTATATGCAGCACTAGCTTCCCTTGTTCACAACAAGCATAGTACACTGGTACATAGGCAGCCTATATGTTGATTATGGCAATTTGGCCCGATTCATATAATTTTAGCTTATATGTTATTTTTATAATTAATCTCTGTTTTTTAGGCCGATGGCGAAAGGGTTGTGATGTTTTCGTATGGAAGTTGGCCGATGGCCACTGATTTACACAAACAGTATTTGTGTAATTAGTGGCGAATCTAGTAAAAAAACTTACACAACGATTCCTTATTTAAATTGAGCTTTACGATCTCTCATAGATTTAAAATGATCAATCACAATATCTGAATCAATATCATCCACATATTCATTTTCAATGTAAAACATCATACAACCTGAGAGATATCCGTCTTCCATCTTGTTTCTAAGTCTAGGTTTTATAATTTTCATAACTGAAAATGCATGTTCACTAGCTGCAGTGGAAACCGGAAGTGTCAAGACTAAACCAATCAACATATCAATCAAGGGAAAAAGCTCCGCTAAGTCTGTTTCAAGTAACCACGGCTAGTGCCCATTGAGTAAGCTGCATTTAGTGAGCGGCCCCAGCTATGTAGCTATGTAGACGGTTAGTTGAAACAGATTTAGTGAAGCTTTTTCCCTTAGTTGATATGTTGATTCGTTTAGTCTTGACACTTCCGGTTTTCACTGCAATTATTGAATGTACATTTTCAACTATGAAAATTATAAAAACTAGACTTAGAAATAAGATGGAAGACGAATATTTATTAGGTTGATTGATGCTTTACATTGAAAATGATTATGTGGATGATATTGATTCAAAGGCTGTGATTGATCATTTCGAGTCTATCGAAGATCGTAAAGTTCAATTCAAATAAGGAACTGGTGGGTAGATTTTTTTGGCTAGAGCCGTGAGTGCCTATGTGTAATCCATCAAGTTTTGATAAGCTTATACTTATTTCTTATGCTTTGCGCTCTAAATCAACATTATTCATGCTGACAATGATCAAAATATGTTTTAGCAGTGAAAATGTACCGTAATTAGCATATGTAAGTTTTGTGCTGCCATAAATATCAGCAGCCCAGTTTATGTGATAAATCTGGACAGAATGTTGTGTATGCCCTTTCCAACGACAAAGCAAAACTGTTAAACACGGAGTCTCTACTCTCTAGTCTTGTTTGGTTTTAATTTATTAAATACTTATAAGAAAAATAAATGAGTTTATATAATAAACAGAAAATAAAAAAGACATTTTATGTAATAAATTTAAATAAAATTTATTTTTAAATTTTTTTCCATTTGTAAGCACACAAGATTATAACAAATTATTATATAATTAGAGTTAGTTTTGTAAATACACGGGTGAATCGGTTATTACAAAAATATTTTTAATTATTAAGTTTTTTTAATTAAAATGTCTTATAATAATTAAGATTTTATGAAACTAAATCCAATATAATATTGGGAAATTATCAATGATATCATTTTGATTTTGATTTTTTCACCTGATGTCATTTCATATTTTTGACTTATGAGTGGTACCGTTGAAGTATGTGATTACACTGAATATGCCATTCTATTAATTAATTCGTTAACCAAACGTTAATCTTATCAATTTTTGTAAAAAATCACTCAATAGTACCCTCTCTTTTTTGTTTTTTCCAAGTGGTGTCATTTCGGGTTTTTGACTTACGAGTGACACCATTGGTTTTTGTTTGTTTACACAATTTTTTGTGAATTATTTTGATTATTTTGTTTATAAGTGTATGAAACTATTATGACTGTGAAAATTTAAGCGAATTTTTATTTTTCAGATCATTTTTCTTGTATTTTAACGTTTTGTTAATATTTTATTTAACAAAATAACATATTTAGTGAAATCACATAGTTTAAGGGTACTACTCGTAAGTCAAAAATACAAAATAACACCACTTGAAAAAGCCAAACACAGAAGGGTACCATTGATAATTTCCCTATAATATTTTGGATTTACTTTCAAAAAAAATAAAAATATTACAACATTCAATAAAATTCATCATTTTATAAAATTCTTCAAAATTAATAAAATTTTGAATATCATTATATTTTAAAGAATGTGTTTAATCCATATCAAATACCTTAATTAAAAAAAAATTAAAATCTAAATTGAATATTCCAATTTTTTTTAAAAATAGTTGAATATTATTTGAGGTCTAAATATAATTTTGATTATACTTATAACATGAAAATCATATCATCCAGATTTTCTATCTAATAATAAAATCTCAATTTCATAAACATATGTATCTTGTACAGTATCACCTAACTACTATATATACAGGTGTGTATTACCGGAGTTTTATGTATCAAAACATGCATGTCACTTATTAAAGTTTCTAACAGTGATTCTGAAGTGAGCACTGAGCCTGAACAAAACGGGTCGTCGTCTCATCTTCAAAAACCCATCACGACGGCTAGTGGGGCCCTAAGAGTCCCTGACACAATGGAGGAATGTCAGAGTATTAAAGATGATGGTGTTTCTAAGACTTCGGGACTTGCGCCTGTGGGATCCAGTCCCATGCTTATATCAGATACTAGTAGATACTGCGTTATTTGTCAATGTGGACAGCGTTTGTAGCCGGTGCCGTTGGCGCTCATGGGTGGTGTTGGTGTTAACCAATCTGCCAGAAAACACAATAATATGATATGAGTGATTGTGTGTGCGAGTAACAGAATATTGTATGACTATGAATTAAAGCTGCTAAAATAAGAGGATATGAAACGGAAGATATCTCGAATCCAGTGCGAAACTATTTCTTTAAAGCTATTTCGTCTCTCACTATATGTTTGAGTCGATAGCCTCCCAACGAGAACACGATGATGTCACGAAGAACAACACCTTCAGCGAGCTTGAACAGAGCAAGAAAACTTACTATCACTAGGAAGAGATGATTATTTGAGGACGACTGTGTTTAGGTTATGAGAGATGAGATAAATAACCTAAGACCGAATAAGATGTATATATAGACCCACGCGTTTACCTAATCAATCACGCGTTAATTAATAAATGAAATCGGTTGTCAAAATCAATTCGTAATCAATTTCGAATTAATAATAATTATTATTATTAAAACAAAATAACGAATTATTTATTGAGCTAAAACCCTGTGAAAATTATTATTTTAACAAAACTGGTCCGGAATCATTCGGCCCAAAATTTTGTTGCATTCATGTCCGCAAGTCGCCTACACCGGAAAATCCGAAAACTTGCGAAACCACGAATTTGTCCTTAAAATCCCATGACACATGGGTGGTGAAGTAACACCATACTAACAGAACTTAAACACTACGTAAGTGTTCTATTATATAAAATCATGAAAACCCCTTTTCCAATTCAATGTGAGATTCAAGTTCTCATTCTTAATTTTTCACTTTCAAGAAACCAACTTTGGATAATCATATTTCATTCATTCCTTCATCATTTTGAATACTTAAATATGCGTTGGAAAACTCTCTCGAAGAAGAGTGTACTCCAACTATAACTTGTTGCGCGCACGCATCAGGAAACATTCAAATTTAGGCTCAAAGTGACTTGACAATGTGGAACTTCTACCCACATTTTCCAACAATTGGAATAAGGACAGGGGACTCCCATGTTGCAGAGTCAGCCGAGAAGCGCATCAATGGTGGCCATGATGATTGAGAGAAGGAGTATGACGAGATTCAGTTGCTGGGGACGAAGGTTAAGTTTTTTAAGGGGTCATCGAATGATATAAAACTATAGGAGTGAGGAACAACGATAGATGAGATTTTTTATTTTATAAGGAATAATTTGTATCCAATTTTTCTGATTTATATTATCATTATACATATATATTAGAGAAATTAATAATAAAATACAGATTATGCATTACGTAAATTGTTAGTTATTAAAATAATATATTTCTATCATATTATCAATTATAAGATTATGCTTGATTTGAAGGCTTAATTGTCGTGCTCCAGCTTCACTAAACTAATTTAAAAAATATTTCCTAAAAACTATTTTATAGTTGATATATGCTATTTTATACTTGATCATATTAATAATTTATTATGAAAGTAAGAACAAGTATATTAACATTACAATCAAATGAGTTTTAAATCTTTTAACATTAGTTATTCTATCTGTATTCTCATAAAACAATTAAAAAGGCTTAAAAAATTAATTTCGCACTGGGCTTATGAACCCTCAGGACCACAATGGTAGCTACTTTTCCTCATGTACAAATGAAGTTTAAAATAAGCACTTCATAACAAATAAATTTCAGAGCTTCTGTCTTCAGAATTATCATACTTTTTCGTACGTTGTAGATCACGGATTTTCGTTTGGAACTTATGTTTAGATCGCTCAATCCGGCACTTCACTTCATTATAAGCTAAACGATAGATTGATTAATTCATAATGAATCATTTAATCTTAAAATGTATTTCTGCAAAATAATTGTGCATCAGTATTGAGAATTTTTGTCATTGTTTATCACAAATTGTGTACACATTTAATTTTCTTCTATCTATAATTCATTATTACTACTACTTTATGGATAATCATTTAAAATTAGAGTGCACTAATATATCCTTTTTACTCCTTCGTCTCTATTTACATGTATATTTTGACTTTTTAGGATCAAATTGACTAATGTTTAATTGAAAATTATTTTTTATAATTTTAAAAAATTATAAAATATATGTTAAAGTAAATTATATATAATTTTTAATAATATAAAATATTATTATTTTTAATTATATATTCTTTTTAAATTACCGTCAAAGAATCAATTTGACTCCCCAAAAAATAAAGTGGACATGACGGAGGGAGTAACAAATTGCATTGCCATGCTTACATTGTTGTCGCCCTCCAGTAAAGTTGCATAATGTTATTGTTTTTATTACGTAGAGATTGATGTTTTATCCGAATCATACCAGTATATATCCAGCTGAGATTTTGAAACCATGAAAGATAAAGCTAGGACCTAGTAATTCCAATCATAGTGACTTGTTTAAGTGAAAACAAAGATATATTACAAAGAACCGAAGATAATCCATCCATAAAAATCAAATGGCGTAATATTAAAGAAAACAAGGCGATGATCCCTGAACAAAAACTGTTTTGTAGCAACATATGTTGTTCCAGTAATGTTCCAAGATAGATATAGATATCACTACTATCAAAGCTATCCAGCACTATATTTAGCTCAAATTATCTGGAACTCTGAATCATATCTCACTTAATTTACTCGACGGTGTTTAATAGTATAACAATGGCTAAGCCACTGTTTCTTTCTCTTCTCGTACTTGCAACTTTAGTGCTTAATTCTCAATGCCAAGAAAGGAAGGTAAATTAAAGACATTTGATACGTCAATTTAGTAATCACACTTACCTTTTCTGAAAAGATCGAGTACATAATATCCTGATGCAATTATGGGTTTCTGTAGGTTCATATTGTGTACATGGGAGATCTTCCTCAGGAAGATGTATCCATTGCATCCAAGCACCATGCTATGCTTCAAAATGTACACGGAAGGTACGTTCAGTTCACCATGCACACACACGTACACTTGAATTATATATCCATTCTACTGCATGACTACTCTTAACACTTAATGCTGTGTTATTACAGTGCCTCAGTTGCCAAGAAAACATTAGTTTTCAGTTATGGGAGGAGCTTTAACGGATTTGCAGCCAAGCTGACAGATGAAGAAGCCACAAGGGTTTCAGGTTTAATATTTATGCAAGTACATATATGGATATGAGAGGGTTCATAAATTGTTACTATACTAATTACGAAAGTGATGGGATATATATTGTAGGAATGAAAGGAGTCCTTTCAGTGTTTCCGAGTCGTACCCTAAAGCTGCATACTACAAGGTCTTGGGACTTTGTTGGATTAAGTAAGGATAAGGTTGGAGGTCATCTAGAAGGAGATGTCATTATTGGGCTTTTGGACACTGGTAATTTTATGACCATCCTCTAGTACTATAGACTATAGTACATCTGTTCTACATTGGAAGTTAACTATTCATGTTTTTCGGCACTGAAGGAATATGGCCCGAGTCCGAAAGCTTCAGTGACACCAATCTAGGTTCTCCGCCTTCTAAATGGAAAGGAACATGCCAGGGTCCCAATTTCAACTGCAGCAAGTAAATATCATGTGTCAATACTTTACAAAGTTCTTATCAAGGGTCCTTGCATTTAACTGATCTAAACTCTGATATATGTGATATGACAGCAAGATCATAGGAGCTCGGTACTATAACAGTATGAATTTGTATGAGCCTACCGACTTTAAATCCCCAAGAGATGCAGAAGGACACGGAACCCATACTTCTTCAACTGCTGCAGGAGGTGAGGTGGAAGGAGCGAGTTACCTTGGCTTAGCCAAAGGGACTGCAAGAGGAGGAGCACCTGGTGCAAGAATCGCTATGTATAAAGTTTGCTGGTCTTTTGGATGCACTTCAGCAGATATCCTCAAAGCATTTGATGATGCCATAGCAGATGGTGTGGATATTATATCAGTTTCACTAGGATCAGACTTTCCAACCGATTATTTTCAGGACCCAATTGCCATCGGATCTTTCCATGCCATGAAAAATGGAATCCTGACCTCAAATTCAGCAGGAAATTCGGGTCCTTTTCCAGTTTCAGTCGCTAACTTTGCACCCTGGACTCTGACTGTTGCTGCCAGCACCATTGATAGAAAATTTGTAGCAAAGGCAGTGCTTGGCAATGGACAAGTTTTCCAGGTAAGTTGAAAGCAGCAACTTTAGTAGATATCACACTGATTCCAAGCAAACTCTCCTAATATGCTTCCAACAAATGCAGGGACTATCCATTAACAGTTTTGATCTCAATGGGACCACATACCCATTAATTTGGGGAGGAGATGCCATAAACTATACAGTTGGTTCTAATACATTAATCTCAAGTCTCTGCTTTGAGGGTGCCATGAATTCAGAGATTGTTGAAGGAAGTATGGTATTTTGTGAGAGCATTGGGGATGGTTCAGGCATTCTGTTAGCCAATGGTGTGGGTACTATAATGGCTGATTCAATGTACAATGATTTCGCCTTTAATTACCCATTACCAGCAACTTTAATCAGCACAGAAGATGGCATCAAAGTTCTCGATTACATCAGAACAACAGAGTGCGTAATTTCTATATTCCCACAGATAATTTCATTACACAACTGGTTATATTACATTTTGACTAAAATAAACCAAACCTTTCAGGGCACCAATTGCGACAATTCTGGTATCAGAGACTCCAGATGATGTCATGGCTCCTATTGTTGTTTCTTTCTCTTCTAGAGGACCCAGCCCAGTTAGCCCAGACATTCTGAAGGTAATGTGATTGACTGATTTCTTCTTGTAATTTAGTGCTTTATGAACAAGTCATTGCCGTTTTTAACTGTCCTTACTCTACGACCAGCCTGATCTCACTGCTCCTGGTGTGGACATTCTTGCTGCATGGTCTCCGGTGGCACCTCCCTCAATCTACTATGCTGATACAAGGAGTGTCAATTATAACATAATTTCTGGCACATCCATGTCTTGTCCGCATGCTGCTGGTGCTGCAGCTCATGTCAAGGCTGCCCATCCAGACTGGTCCCCAGCCGCTATTAAATCTGCCCTTATGACAACAGGTAAGAGTTAGAAACTTAACTAGTCCCTATTTGTAATTTAATTATTGCACCTCTCAAACAACTCTCGAGTCACAAACTAATATTCAAAAATCAGCTACTACAATGGACCCGAGGAAGCAGGAAGACCTAGAATTTGCATATGGATCTGGTCAGATTAACCCAGTTGGGGCAGTGGATCCAGGACTTGTTTTCAACGCATCGGAGGCAGATTATATTGACTTCCTATGCAAGCAAGGCTACAACTCAACCACTTTACAACTTCTCAGCGGTGATAATAGTGTCTGTAATAGCACAACCCTTGGAAGAGGATGGGATCTCAATTACCCATCATTCTCACTATACGTGCTAGATGGCGATTGGATCCAGGGTGTATTCACCAGGACAGTGACTAATGTCGGGACAGCAAACTCAACCTACACATCTGTTGTCCTTGCACCCGGTGGTTCCATTTATTCACCTAGTAGTATCAATATCACCGTCGAACCTTCTGTCCTGTCATTTGCTGCAGTTGGGGAGACAAAATCATTCACTGTGACTGTCACCGGACCACAGATCTCCCAACAGCCAATAATGTCAGGTGCTATTTATTGGTATGATGGAAGTCATTTGGTAAGAACTCCACTTGTTGTGTATAACTACCTCCCAGGGGCTCCTTACAATCTAGATACATACTCACAGAGCTTCTCCATGCCTGAAAAGAAGAAAACTTATAGTGCCTCTTCACTATACCAGAAGAAAGCTACATTTGGACGCAAGTAAATCAAATTAAATACCGGCCAACAAGATAAAATAATGGTTAACATTGTAGTTTCACAAATGTTTGGGATACTGTCATGTTTTGTGATATTTGGATGGGTGCAAGTCACATCCAGAAAGTGTCTGATATAGGTGATCTCTTTCATATGTACCACTTATCCTTGAGAAATAAAATCACAGAGTATATTTGCTTGCCGATATGTATTAATCTCATATGTATAATCTTTTATTTATACACAGTCATCAAAGAAGATGAAAGGGGAGCACTGGAAACTGAATTATTAGGTGCATTAACAAAACTGCAAATATACTTTTAAACGAATCTTAATATATTACAAACAAACACAAGATCAGCGGAAGACTGCAAAATATGAATGTCAAGATATCAAACCAAATATAATTTATTGATAATTATGTAATACAAATACAACATCCAATATTGGATACAGCAGTATGCATGTAATTTGAGATTAAGGAATCAAAATCCCATCAATCTCCTTAACTATAAAATCAAATTATAATTTATAAAAGACAACATAAACACAAAGCTCCAATCGTCAAGCCACGGAGGTCGTCTGATTTGGCTTGAAAACATTTTGTATAAGGGACTCCTTAATGGACAAGAGTTCCGGGAATTCAGTCTTCAGTTTGGTGGCATCAAGCTCATTGTTGCTCCTTGGGGCAACAATCACTTTTGCTTGCTCTTCAAGATTAAAGTTCTTCCATGTGAAGTTTGGGTCAATGTAATCCCTGTACATCTCTAAAATCTCGTTGTGGCTGACTACCCCTGGATTTGTGAAGTTCCATATTCCAGTCAGGTTTCTCTTTGCCATCTCAATGGAAATAGGAAGAAGTTCATCTAAGATTGTCATTGAGTTTGGTATGTTTACAACCTTTTCGTATCGAGTAATCTTCGTGATGAAATTTCGAGGATTAGACAAATCAGATGATATTGGCATCCTGACACGCAGAGTGCATACATTCTCGTAGTTCGCCAGCAAATCCTCTACCTCCGATAAAATCAGGGAAATTGGACAATTATTAGCAAAATAGTACAGTACTGGTTAAAATTTTCAAGAGTTGCTTCATACTCCTATATATTATTAAGCCACATAACTGGACTATAAAACTCATGTTGCAGTTTGCAAAAGCTCAGGTCCCTGATCAGTGATCACGCATTAATCAAGACTCACGAACTAATCTATACTCCCTCCGTCCCATTGATTTCTATACAAATCAATGGGACACGGAGACCAAGAAAAAGAAAAAAAAATGATAGTGTAATAGTAAAGTTAGGTAAAAAGTGGGTAAAGTGGTGGGACCTATTAATATTTAATAATAGATTTGAGATAGTGGAGGAAAGTAGTGGGTGTGATAGTATTTTTATATTATGAATTTGAGATAGTGGAGAAAAGTTAGTGGGTGTAGTAGTATTTTTAATTATTAAAACTTTACTATTTTTGGAATGTATACAAATGAGAGGGACATCCAAAAAAGGAAAGTGTATAGAATTGAATGGGACAGAGGAAGTACTATCTTAGATGAAAAACTATAAATCAATCAACTTCCATAAAACAGAAAATCAGCATACATTCTCATTCAAAATTACAATCTTGAAATAAAAAATAAAAAATGCAAAATCAGATTCAATAATACATAAACAACCTCAAAAATCAGGTCCAACGAGAATCAATCTCACACAAGGTCGGTCTACAAACACAATCATCCCCAAGAAAGACTCAATCTTTTTAACAAAAATGAACAATAACCCATCAACTACCATTCCAAGATCTAACCATAACCTAAACAAGATATATAACAATAACATTAAAACAAAAGCACAAATCATTAGCATCAACCAAAATAATTCAAAAGAAGACAGCATAAACACACACACACACACACAAATACAAGTAACATACATACATACCATAGCTTTGGTCTTGGAATAATAAGAACCAACAAAATTAGGAACATCCTCCTCCGTAAACCCAACACCAGACCCAACAGAATGCTCATCATCATACTCAAAAATACAACCAGTCGCATAATTAATCACCACAAGTCCCTTGTCTCTACAAACATCAGCAAGAGTGAGTGTCCCCACAACATTAGTACGGACAGTCTCAACTTTATGTGACTCACACCAATCAACATTGGGTCTGCCAGTAACACCAGCAGCATTAAAAACATGGGTGGGTTTGATATAATCGATGTCTGCAATGATTGAAGCTCTGTTCTCGAGACGACCAGAACCATAAGCGAAGTTTATGTTTTGAGATTTGCAGAGCTTGCCGAGGAGCCCACCTATCCAACCGGTGCGACCGTAGATTAAGAAGTTGAGTTGGGTGGTGGGGGGTGATGATGAGCCCTTGACTGAGAAAGTCATAGTTTAAGTTGGGTTGATTGGATCTGTGTCCGTGGAGTTCCTTGAATCCTATGTTTTGGGATTATGTGTGTGAATTAGTGTGTACTGTATTTTAGCAAGGGTTCTGAGTTATCAAAATATATATATATATATATTGAAGCAAATAAATTTCATTACGCGGATAAATCACTCAACAAACAATTCTGGATTTCAATAGGAACATCCCTCCTATTGAATATTCGGTTTGGAAAAGAATATGAAGCTCGTGCTAAACAATGAGTAACATATCGGGAATAATATGAAATTCTCAATATAATAATTTATCCCATAAATGTAATTGATTCTCCGTGTAAAGTTATTCTAATATCTTTTATAATATATTAAATATATTTATGGAAACGATTTGGATAAGAAAAAATTTAATCCTCACGCTCAAAAGGAAAAATCATGGCATTCCTTCATCTCTTTGTATATATGTAAAATCTTGATACTATCTCTACTCTAATATAATAATAATACATAATAATATCTGATATGACATGTCCCTATATAAATTTAATATAAAAATATTTTATTGTTTTAAATCAATTATAAAAAATTTTCCTAAATGGGATAGAATTTTTCGATAAAAATTCGTAACTGTCTTTTTTGTCTACGTTACGGGCTGCCCAGTTGGATTTTGAATGTTGGACCATATCAGAATTAAAGATAATTTTATAAGTATCGCGTGAGCTATAAAATCATTCAATTTTGACTTCTAAAACTCAGAATATGGCTCAAACAATATTTCCGTTTAAGTAGCAAAATAATTACGAATTTTCTATTTAATTTAACTCTAAAATATCTCTTTAAGTTCAAATTTTTATATTACTAAAATATCTAATAGAGTTTGAGTAATAATCTAAAGTAAGGAAATAAAATTTATATTTGTTAGGAATCTTAATTAATAATAAATATAACTTATAAATAATTAGTATATAATATTATGTAGCTATTAGGAATCAATTATTTGACCTTTGACAGTATTTAGATAAGATCCATCTTACTATTATTATATATGATATAATACTACACATATATCGAGTACACTAATTATTACATCACAGTTGTAGTGAACGTACGTGGGACACTGATACGAGGGGCAGTTAGCACGACTCTGTTTCAGTCGTGATACATCGACCACGGTGATGTTTCAAAAATGGGATATAGGTTCAATGTGTTTCATCTATGTTATAGTTAATTCCCCATTTTATCGAATACGGCTAAATGAGTAATGGTTGTATATTAAGTTTAGTAATTAGTGTGTTTGCATTCTGCAACGACGAATATATTAGAAAATTTAATTAGTGTGCTTGCATTCTCCCACGACGAACATACTAGAAATGTTAATTAGTGTATTTGCAGGCTCCAGTGACGAACATATCACAGTAAATACAGGCGTGTTTGCACTCTCTCATGATGAACACAGTTAAATTGTGTCAAACCAAAACGACGTCGTTTTCCTTGATTGTTTTAAACCTAATTTTAGCATATATCTAACAACAGCCGCACAAAAGCTAAGTTAGTCACATTCTCGCTCTTTGTAGTCACACAACACATTCAGGTTTCTCACCTCAACTGCAGTTGCGACCGGCGAACACACAAGTAAGCTCTGAATTCCTTTTTTTTTTTGCTATTTTGAATTGATTTTGTTTACACATGTCCCGTATGTCTCCCGATTATATAATATGCTTCGTATGTACTAGTCTCCCGATTAGATATTTGTTTCGTATGTACTAATGTAGGTTGTTCATTGGTAAATTTTATAGGTAAATTAGCTTGAATAACATGTAAATTAGTGTATTTCTGAACCTAACCCATGGATTAGTCAATAATTAGTAGGTAATTAGTTGGTAATTTCATAGTACTTTTTTAATTAATGGGTAATTAGTATGTAATTTTATAATATCTTTTCAATTAGTTCGGTAATTAATATGTTGATTAGTTAATATTGAGTAGATAATTAGTAATTTATGGGTAATTAGTATGTTGATTAGTAATTTTTGGATAATTAGTGTGTAATTAGTATGTTGATATTCACTAAAAATTTATTAGGTATTTTCGAATATAAAAATATAAAAATATTTTTAAATATAAATATAAAATATATTTTTTGAATAAAGGCTTTATTAAAATGTTAATAAAAATTAAAATCTATGTACATATTTTGAATAAAAATTTCAAATAAATAAATATAAAATTTATATAAATTAAATTTTGGAATATATATAAATATAATAATATATGAACAATAAATTTTTTGAAAATAATCATATAAAATATTTATAATTTATAAAATATATTTTTGAATATAAATGTATGAATTAAAATTTTATTTTTCGAATATAAATATAAATATAAAAATATATTTATATTTTATAATTTTTAATAAATCATTTGAAGAATATCATATATTTAAAAGAATATTTAGATTTTATAATTAGAATTTTGAAGTATATATGTACATTTTTAAAAGATGAAAAAAAAATATTTTTGATTAAAACTTTTTAATATATTTTATATATAATATAATAGTTCCAATAAGTTAGTAAACTTTAATAAAAGTTGATTAATTAATATTTGTTTTAATTTTTGTAGATACATCTATGGATTCATTTAGTTACCATCCCGGTACTATTGACGGATCCCTACCGACCCGACAACATGAGCATCGCTCACAACATATCTGGAATGAAGAGGTATAAAAATTTTGAAATATTTATTGTCAATTTTAGCACTTTAATATATTATTGTCATTAAGTAATTCATTAACTGATATAATTATATAATTGTTTGCAGAAATTGCCCGATTTTCGTATGCGTGTCAATTACCGTAAATATTAGGATAAAGTTAACCAATATACACCACATCCAGATGTCTTGGCAGCTATTGTATCCTCTGGTTTTCATGACGTTTACCATATTGGGGCAATTAAACATGATCATAGGTTGATTACTGCAATTAAACACGATTGGAACATGTTGTCCTTGGTAAATACCCCTCGAAAGTTCTCCCAAATCGACCCCTTCATCTGACTCATCTTCATTGTCATCTTCTAAAAATTCTTCTCCGCTTGAACTATACTGCTCATATTCATCAGTTTCATTGATGAGGGCCAACTGTCTACTAGGCGTCGATGTAAATACATTCCGTGGTGGAGACAAGACCAGACCAGTATTGTGTCCATAATTATGACCAACTCCATCATTATTAGTAGCAAATGTATTCATGCCAGAACCGCCACCATACTTCTCAAATGCATGACTACTTGAACTACCGTCATATTCCTCAAATGGCCAACTGCCAGAACCACCAACATATACCCCACTATTACCTCCACAACTAAAATAATAATTGAACCAACCCGACATACCATAATCCGGCAACTGACTCCTGTCATACATTGTTTTGTAACTTGATTGCGTAGGTTGGTTAGGTTGTGAGTATCCGCCCTGATAATACGAAAACACATCATCGTGTATAATTTTCTCAGCCTCCACAAATAGAGATACATCACCCATCCTCGTCTGCATCTGCCTTGGAACACTCAGCATCCTCCGCACATCATCATCACAATTAACATCAGCAATGTAATATCCACATACTACATTACCAAGACCTAATTGAGGATATTTAAAGTTCATCTTCACATTCCAATATGAACTACTAATCTGCCTTAATCGATAAACAATCTTCCTCAACTCATCATTAGAGGTTCCACATTTAATATATTGTATTTTTTGGGGATCTATAGAATATCTTATATCCTCATCTCGTCTAATTATTTTACCGCCCCAGAAAAAGTTTGCATTCACCAGATCTTCCATTATCCTAAATTTTAAACAACATTTATAATTAATTAATAGCATGTCAAATTTATTCCATATTTTATTAACATGAAACATTATTAATAAAATTTATTATAAAATTTATTACATTTTTTATTATAACTAAAATTATATTACTAACAATTTATACCTTAATATTAGTCTAATTAGTTAATGTGTCAAAATTAATTTAATTATCGACAATTTATATATAAGTTAATGTATGAACAAGTAGAAAGTAACATATGATGTATGAATAGAATGTAATAATAATCGTTTAACAATGCAACATATAATCGAAAGCTAATACAAGATATAATCGAAACAATATGCAAGATATAGATAAACAAGATATAATCGAAACAACATGCAAGATATAGAAAGATTAAGGAGGGAAAATGTACCTTAAAATCGAGTTCTAATGTGAGTAACGGAAATGAAATGAAATGAAATGGTAGATAATATAGATGGAGTTGCCTTGAAAAGTGGAATTACAGATTTTGTTTAGATAAGATAAGATTATACACTTGTGAATGACGAACACATAAAAGAGTTAATTTTAAAATTACTTTATTATTTACATTCTCTAATGACGAACACAATTCAACTAAAATTATGCATAGCATGAACTGTTCGCCGCAGGAAATGACAAACATAGTTAAGTTTCTCACTATTGTGTTTGTCATAGCAGATGACATACACAGTGAGAATCAAACAACAATAACTCCAAGTAAGTCACATGTGTGTTCGCCAAAATCGGGAATTAACTATACAATTGTTAAAGGGTTCTGAACGTTTATCCCATTTTTGAAAGAACAATTTGGTCTCTGTATCATGACTGAAACGGAGCTCAGTCAGCATAGCAGTGTACGTTGGTGTGATCCTTTCCATTATTCGACACTAATACAATCCGAAAAATATAAATTTAAATTAGAGTTTTTTTATATTTGGATCAGTTTTAAATTGATCCTCATCTTCGGATTGATGTTAAATACCGTAATCTAAAACCTGAATGTGTGACGGGGCGAGTCTGTGAGATATTACATCGTTGCGAATAATTTTGTATTAGTAATAGTCGTTTAATTTTTCAGTATGATTACATTTATTTTTTTAATTAAAATATATAAGTAATAATATTATTCTTTTTTTTAATTAAAAATAATTAATTCAACTATGCAATCAAACCATATTAAAATATGTGAAAGAAGTTAAACAATAAAGGGAATTTACCAAAAATACTAATTTTTGTGAAATTATTTACAATTTTACCAATTCCTGAAAAAAATTGTAAAAATACTATTTTATTCTGAAAATATTGCAAAAATACGGATGTTGCATTTTAGGTTACATTTTATTTGAACTGTGCAACTAATTTATGTTGCATTTTAAGTTTCATTTTAGGTTGTAAATTAGGTTGCAAAATTGTAGAACGTATTTTCACAAATATTTTCTAAAATTTGAGTTGCAAACATGATTGCAAAGTTGCGAAACATATTTTTGCAAATAATTTTAAAAAATGATAGTATTTTTGCAAAAAATAATAATTAAAACTTGGGTATTTATGAAAAACCCCCAACAATAAATAGTGAAAAATTAAGTAAGTATATACAGTATAAGTCTAAAGTAAATATCGTTGAATAATTTTTTTTTTTAATTTGTTTAATTTTGATACAAATTAAATTTATTGTTTCTTTATTTCAACAACGAACATGAAAGCAGGGGATCGATTGTCAAAAGGACGGAATGACAAAACTATTGCGTGTGATTTAAGTAGATGACAACATCTAGTCATCTACATTCAACACAGCATGAGCCTCGGATGATACTGTATGTTCTGATATATTACTAATAAACTACGTGTGGGAAATCTATGCCCCAGCAAGCTTTGCTATTCAAATAGTCAGATTTTCTTGAAGTCCAGCAAACGTGCCCACGATATTCCCGCCCATATCTGGGAATGTAGCACAGCCAGGAAGAGGGCTCACCTTTCCTGTTCGATCCACTTCCACAGGGTACTTCAACAGATGACCATTCATTTCAGTTACTTCCTCAGCTGCAAATTGTTTCCAGTTCAACTCACTTAGGTATCTTACCCGTCTTGCACAATCGATGCTTTCTGGTTGCTCAAAGCATTGCTCCAGCATACCAATGTGCTCTGCCCACAGTGACATTCTATATCCATAGACCTGTACATGGATACATACTACATTTAGTCAGATATGTCGTAAAACGGCTTTACACTACATTTATCTGATTATTATAAATCAGATTCTCATGCTTAAGTTAGAGTATCAATCTAATTTATTTTTTGCAATATTGATAATACCTGTCCACGTGGACTGTAACGTTTCCCTGCATAAGTATGATGAGGCTGATATGCACCCATTGCAATCTCAGTATCTCTGGTGCCTTCTAAGGAACGTTGGTTGATGTTAGCAGACCCCAGTAATACGTACTCATCATCCACTATCATGCCTTTTGAATGTACATAAATCATAAATCGTCGACTTTTTGTACTGAGTGCCTATGTACATGAGAGAAACACAGTTTAGTATCAAACATGAAGGATGCACAATATTATGATGAAGAGCTTGAACAAAATAATATCTGAGGCTTACTTGGGGAGTATTGGCGCCATTCGAATTTTTAGTTTGAGGAACACCTTCTCTATCTGGAGCCTCCCGGTTACCAAGGCAGAAAAAGTTCAAATAGTCCTGAGGCTCATATAGTTTATCAAGCCTCGTCTCCACTAAGGCCTTGTAAATTACTCCATACATCATTTGCATGGTATTATGCTGTAAAAATAAAGAACACCATCCAGTTCACAAGACATAAGAATATGCTCGTATAAAAGCACTGGCCGTAACCTTTTACTTTCTAGATACCTTCGAGGTGCAGTAAAGAACCTCGCTAAGTTACTAGAATATTAGGACTCTTTTACATAAAATTATATATCAATTGGGAGGTACATGACTGTTTGCGCTTTATTTATACGTCAAATTCATTTCTTGATTATTATTGAAGTTTGGGCTCTGGAGGGAGTCACTTGATCTTATGCAAGGCAGAATATGGTTTAAGTGGAACCCAATATTTTAACTTGGTAGTAAAGACCTTAACTACACACCCCATTTTTGACGTTTTGTCACTTAAAGATACCATCAGGCACACTAAATTAATCGAATTCCATAATAATGATTTATAAAGGGTAATATAATATTGATTATGCATAAAACTACATCAAACAGTGACAAACAAATGCATGAAAATTTATATTATTTAAGCTTCACATGTAATTCTCCACTATGTATAAACAACTGAAAATCCTCTTGTAATAGAAGTACTCTACCTGCCAAAATAGAATCCTCTGAGTAGGAGTACTTGTAGGGACACCCTCTGGCCACATAGGGATTACGATATATGCACAAAATCTCTCATTTGCCTTGATTTTATTGGCAATTTTGAGAGCGATTTCCATAGGTATTAAGTTGTTTGCACCTAAACAAAAGCAAAATCCTAAGGCATCTAAATTAACTAATAATATACTACTGAAGTATAATATCTAACAAATCAGAGTTCCTCACCTAAGTTTTTGTAGTTGGACCAGTTATATGATGAACCGAGAAAATATTGGTTCTCAATATATATGAAATGCTGTGCAGCGCGAATGGCCTTTACATATGCTGTATGTATACTCATGTCTATCAGTACATTCTTCCCACATACCAAGTTCTGATACAAAGCAGTAAGAGTTAGTTCATTCAATAAAATCACAAAGAAGAATACAGATACCATAAATTCTCACCCTTCCAGGAGCTTCTTTTGGGTCTTTGGGAAAGCCTTTAACCGAGTTGGAATCTATTGAACGGAACACCTATAAATGTTGATCGTGTTAATATTAGTGAAAGGACTTGAGAATAACCAACATTTCTAAGAAAACAACACCAATAAGATTAATAACCTGTGCATGCCAACATTCAGGGTCATCCTCATTCATGGATCCTTCTGTGATTCCCAATATTTCAGGAATTCTTTCGATTCTCAGTAGTGAATCATCATGTGACTTTTTTACTTTTTGAATCCCACGAGGCTTTGATGCCTGCAACCATCTTTCTTCAAAGTTAGTGAGTATATCATAAGCTGCTGGACCATCGATTTGACTGTGCAAATCATGCCATGGTTCTCTTGGACAACCAACAGCAGGACCCTGTTCGTAAGAAGATTAGAATAGATTACAATAAGAAGATTAGAATAGATTACAACGATTAAAATATCACATGCATGATTTTTCTCCCACAAAACAAGTCAGAGTACAATAAAAACAATCTATTACACAAACATGTATTTGTAGAAGGCCTTGTATGTTTAGACAACTCTGTAACACATCCATCATTAGTATGGAAAACAAGATGTCATATGCATGATTGTGAAGGTATGCTACTTAATTGTTGGGAAACAAAGAGAAGTACGGAGAAAAAGAATCTTAATCGATATGTGGCTAATAATCATCCCCCAAAAACAATAATAAAGAAATATAATACTAATACAAACATAAAATATATAATCACCGTGTAATTTGGATTGTGAAAGTCATCTTTGTGTACAGTTTGTAATGTTCTAAATATATGATGTTGCGGAGTATCATATCGCCCCATGCATAAATCAAGGCCCCCAACAAAAGCTACAATCTTTCTCCTGTAATTTCCCGCATCAGCATCGACAATAACCGTCTTCTGATGATGAGTGTAGATTGTTCCTACTTCCTGTGTGCCAAAACACAGAATGAGGTGCAGTAGATAAATTCTGGTTGTAGATGACACGTGAGAAACACAAGATAAGGAAAGCTAGTATAATGTTTCAGCAGAGACAATATCTATATTAGATGCCAATGATCTAAACTGAAGTATCAGCATGCCAAAGAACCTATCTTCAGCTTTATAAATATGAAAGTAATATTTGGCATATAGTAGATTCGTGCTTATAATTAATATCTTGCTAGTCAAGCACTGACTGTGTGCATCTCCGCAAACAAGTTCAAATGTGTGATACACTCATAAAATTTATTTTTAATATAACATAAAGATCGACGCTACGAATTTTTAATTTTTAATGATAGAAGCACACTTGGTTTTCAAATAAAATATAACAGGAATTTCAAATATAGAGAGAAATATATTCATTTTAGCCAAGACAAAGTACACATGTTAAACATGAAATCATTCTTTTATAGGTATTGTTTCCATTTCATTTTGAATAGTAAAAAAAGGGAAAGAGCAAGTGAGCAACTAATGTCATGTATGATGTATCCAACCTGCTTTTTGGCCCAGCTACCCTTTCCAGCAGCTCGGGGACAAAGCAGCACTTGCACTGTAGAATGCTTGAAAAAGCGTCTGGTTTCCTCATCGTGAGTTTGCATAATCCCTTCCTGCATAGTATCAGTCATTAATTCCTCATTACAAAACTTTAACATTACAATAAACAGATATGTCCAGGACTGATGCCTGTTCAAGTGTAATGCATAATGAAACAATTCTCTCTATGACATCTTAGAGAATGGAAGCATGCAATTTACAGTTTACAGTACTAAGGAATAGGAAAAAAAAAATTGTCCCATTAATCCAATTTTCATGTCCCTGTGAGTCCATTGTGACATAAGAGATGGAATGCAAAAAAATTCTGATAATAACAGGACAAGCAATTTGAAAGTAAATATTGTAATGTCCAAGTCTCCAAGATAGATAACATGTGAACTAAGTCCAAGCAAGCCCAAACATCTGGCACGAATTCTATCTTAGATTACATGAAAAATGCAATGGTCAAGAAAAAAGATGGAGAACACATGAGACGTATACAGTGGAGATCGTGGACTGTGCTAATTCCTTTTGTCTGTTTTTCTCTTATGGAACGAGAATAAGTAATGGAAATCATTAAAATTCACCTGCAAAACGCAGTTCAGTTTCCTTCCTCAGTATATATATTTTTCTCGTACATCACCCATTTGATCCTTCCTCAGTATCCAAAATTTGTGCAGTGTATATAGATTCTAAATATCATTAAATAACTATTCGTAAACATTTACAAGCATGAAAAATTCTCTGTACACAGATCATTTATTAATTTATTCATTTAACATATATAGAACCTAAAGTAAATGAGAAACAAGTTTCTTCACAAGTAAATGTTGGCACTTTACATTCTTATATGGACAGTACTATAAGACATTAGCTCTCTTAAAGATCAATTAGCAATTGATAGCCTAAAGAACTTCCAAAATGGGATTCATAATAATAGACTATGGCTTTGCACAGATCCGCAGCTCATAAATCAATATTCAAGATCATCACAATAGTAGTTATATACTTATATACCATTGAAGAAAAGCCAAAAAAGATAAAACCATTGCCCACTGACCATGTTTTCTGGAATCCACATGGCAAATGAATGATAAGATAAACTTTTATATGACATTTTTTTTAGTGATGTAATTGTTATAAGGACAGAGAAACAATGCAAAATTCATCATGGGTTGCCAATATTTACAATGCACCTACACAAACATCAGCGGAACATAGCACAAGTTGAGCATATGATCTACTTAGTCATAAGACATAAATTAGAAATATCTACTCTTACCGTCTTATAGCCCATAATGCTTCTTGAAGTAGGATCATCCCATACAAGAAGCAGCACTCTGACGCCTTCCTGTGACTTTGTCTTGAGAAGGGATCCTAATGTGCTATCCACTTTATCATCATTATCACGAACAAGTCTCACCAGATGGTATACTGACCACCCAGTAATGTAAACAAGACGACGAGCCTGACTTATAGCAGTAAAAATATCACGCCAACAACTTCCATGCACATACTGCATACCGTGATCAAGCCTCAAGTTAGGAAGGGTACCTTCATGGACATGTGCATCTTGATAAAGAGAAACCTTCCCACCTCTCCTAAGAGGAAAATAAGTTCCAGGAACACCTTGATATTCTGGACCTGAACCCACCCCATTTTGATAAAGAGGAACCTTTTCCATAGGGGTATACTGAATCGAAAGAGTTAAGACAGCCCCGGGTTTACATGCCTTCCCACTAGCATTTAGGATTGGAAAAGTACCTTCAACAACTGCCCCGGAGTATAATTGCTCGATAGGGATCCCAACAGCTCCCATAATCTGAGAGCCAACAACATCACTGTCTTTAACAGCAAACTGCACTTCTGCAGCATGATGCGCAACAGGAACATAGAAATGCTGCATCCACACAGGGTTCTCACTATTACTAATCACAAAAGTCCTACCAATTACGGCATTGGCTACAGAAATCGTGACATAGGGATCACTTGTTATCTTATGAGACACATTCCCTTCAAGTTTTCCGCTTATATTACCCGGTAACCGCCCAAACATGTCCCCTAATTTCTTATGAAACAAGTCCATGTTAGGAAGGTTCTTGGCTTCCTTTACCCAAATATCTAAATTTCCATGTAACAACAAAAACTTTAAAGATACTTTGGAGGTCTTAAATGGCAAAATTTGGACACCTTGGCCATGATTCGAGACATCAGATTGTGAATGTGCAAAAACAGGTTCAGCCATCTAAAATTGATCCTGATCTCTAGATATGAACTTCCTATAAGCTACACTGATGTACAAACTGTAAACAATCTGTACTAACACAAAATTTCAAGTAAAATTAGCAACTCAAAATTAAGTTTTGATGATCACAAAGAAATTTAAATATGCTAAAATAACACTAACTATTATAAAGTTTAAAACTTCATTAAAAAATATACCAGAAATCAAGCAAAGAAAGTTGGATATGCTCAAATAAGAATTGCCCAGATGAAATAAAGAATAGTTGGTGCAAATGTAAAAAATAAAAATAAATAAGAAGAATGGGTATCGACTAGTCTTCTTCTAGAGGGGAAGCAAGTAGGCTGGAATTGAATGAGTAAAAAAGTCTGCAAACAGTGAAAAATGAGAAAGATGACTAACAGGCTAAGGTTGAATTGAGTGATGGCTCCGATGAATATGCAATAATTTATGATATCCTAAGCAAGAATGATCCCAAAAAACAAGCTCTGTTTTCTTGTTTTGTCCGTCAACCGAAAATCTTTAAAACGTGTCTCCCTCGCACACAAATAATACTCGTACTCCCTTTCTTAGTTTCAAATTTTTTATTTACGTTGTGTGTAATAGAATTGACCGAATTTTGATTATAATATAGATATATATTTTATTATTATTTTAAAAGTTTATTTTTTTTTATAAATAAATTAGATATAATTTTTAATTAATATTATAATTTTCCTAAATATTGAATAAAGTGACTATATTTTAATAAATACAGTATATTAATATGTACAACCTTATATAATACTCCTACATCTCATTTGATTCTTAACATTTTACATATTATGTGTGTTAGTTTTTGGAAAATGTTAAGTATCAAATGGGATATGAAATTATTTCATATTTTAGGAAAGTTACCTAGGATATATTTCAGAATCTTTATTCTCTTATAATATATACACAGAATAAGAATTCAAAGATATATTTTAAATAATTTTTGAAATATTGAATAAAATAAACAATCTTTTATAATATAAAATTATTTTATTCAGTGAAAATTTTTAATTTAGATGCATCTCAGATATTTTATTCCCATACATAATTTATATAAGATAATAAAGATTTTGGGATACTAACTTTTATTAGATATTGAATAAAATAATAATCTTTTATAATATAAAATTATTTTATTCAATATTTGAGGAAAATTAATTTAAATGCATCTCAAATTTTTTATTCTCATATATAATTTTTAGTTAAACTTTTATTAATACCAAGCATATATCGTTACATGAGATCAATGTATATTTTAATACTTTATATTAAAATAGCAAAACTGAAATTTTGATTGATTTAGGAGAACAATTCCTTTGAAATTTAGCATTTATTTCTGTAGCCTGATTTTATTTAGATATGATCAATGAAGATTTCATTGCAAATTTTATTTTATTATCTTCGGAATTTTCAAGTATCTTGTTTTGTTTCTAAAAGACTCGCAATTTGGCTAATAACATGCTAGGTATGTACATGAAAGAACCTAGGTACGAGTGTGCACGAACATCACTAATCTTGAAAATAAATGTTGATGCTTCTGTTTTTGAGAGGGAAAAATCATTCTCAGTTGGCATGCATTGGTACTTCGAAATCATCCGGGGCAGTTTATCAGCGGCAAGACTATGAAATTTGCGGGTCGTGTCTGAAATGGTGGGAATATTAGAAGCTTTGATGTGGTCACAGGAGTTGCCAGCACAACCAATCACAGTTGAAAGCGATTCTATGCTCAGTGTCAATGCGATCAACAAAGCTGAGAGTAATCACCTGGAATTGGGTGATCTCATAGAGCACTGCCGGCTCATTCTTCAAAGTAGAATTGGTAACTCGGTTGTTTTGTTAAAAAGCAGGCAAACAAGGTAGTTCACATGCTAGATTACTTGTGCGCTTAATAGTTTCATTGTTAGTTTGTCTCCTCCCTTGTTTTTGTTGGAGATATTAGTATCGGGTAGATTTAATTCTACTCCTAAAGCAAAATTTTAAAAGTTTGAAATATAAGAATTAACGATCCCATTAGAAAAGATTGTTCATTAATATAAATTTGTTCATAGTAACTTAATTTTTTATATTAAACTTAAATTCAATACTCTCTAAATTTAACAGATGGTTAAGATTATATTTTCATATATTTAAAATTAAACAAAAAAATCTTTTAAGATTATATATAATATATGTAAATAATTAATATATTTTGCCGGACAGAAAGGAAAGGAACATGGAATAAATGGCTTTGTATCTTTTATTTTTTGCAACTCAAATAAAAGAATCACAAGCATGGGCGACTAGAAGGTTAAACACTTGAAAAAAGGCCGGCCAGCGTCACTTACATTTTTGAAGGGGAAAAAGCAAAGTCAGAAAGAGAGATACCGAGGTCTTGACATTATTTTTCTAATTCCAACAATAATTCTTTTCAAGTTTAAAACGTATCTCATTTTACTATGAGATACCATTTTCTATTAATCTATAATACTATTTATCCTAATCAATTACATTTTTATTAAGTTTAATCTTAGAATATTTTTTCTAAGATCAATAAACAAATGCCTACGGTCGTTTAAATATAAAGTAAATAATTGGTAGTGAATATAATACACTCAAATCTACATGAAGTTTTCCTAAAATCTTGATACTTATTCTCCTTGGATCCTTATTCTGTTTTAATATTAAAGTAGCTATATAACTACAATATAATGAGGTACGGTAAAAACAACAATAAAATTAAAGTTCCTTCTCGTCGCAAATACTATATGCCTGATACAATTCTGCTGGCCCATACATTGCATTTTAAAAATAAAAAAAACTAGCAACTTAACTCCTAATGCTTTTCCGTTTGATCTGTACATAAGTACTTGTTTCAATTTACTATCTTTTGCGCTTAGACTTGAGATCTGTAGCTGAACTTGAGTTGTTGTACCAGTTGCGCTTCCTTTGGTTGATGAACCAGTTGTTTATTTGCTTTAGTTGCAACCCTGTTTCTTGTACGAGCTTCGCTTTATCATCTTCCTGCATGTTATATGTTGGTGCTTAACAGCTTAGCTTAAAACTTTCAGATATCGCGATAAATTGTTAGTTGATAATAATGTGCTATCTATCAATGATATTAGCTACGGAGTATTATCTTGAACGATTCATAAGTTTCTTACAGTTGGGTAAGGCCACTTTGAATGCTGGTGCCACCATTCCTTGAGCACTGAAGTTGAGTCACCAGGTAGTTTACCCGCCCTTCTTTTTCTCAATATCTCTTCTCTAACATCTTCAATCTTTGATCTAAATCCCTGCAAACCAACAACACCATGATGTAGAAAACTATAGAATTTGGTAATAAACACGAGCACTAACATTGCCACAAGTACAGAGTTTGCATTGCTAAAAAATAGTCACAAAATTACGGAATCAAGAAACGAATAGTAACTAAGAATGATAAATAGATAAACAACCAAGATTAGTTACTAGTGCAGAAGAAACATAACCTGTTTTAGCTCAATCTTCAACTCTTGTCGAACTCTCTCCATGAGGGACCTCTCGAACTCCGTTGGAAGGCCAAATCCCATTCCCATTATGTCATGTGCATCGCTATCCGACTGATCGAAAGAGTAATCAATGTGCACCTCACCCTCATCATCCGACATAGTTGCTCCACTCCCTTCATTTAGAGATACTCCTGCAATATGTATACAGTAATTTTGTTTCAAAAAAGGCGCGCTCACCATAAATTACAGTAAGCTCAAACTTACTTTATCGGTCTATTCACCATAATTTCAGGCTAATGGACTGCCTGCTCGATCGTCAGTCCTCGTAAATTATATTCACTAACAAAACAATGTCGAGATTTACTCTGCTTCAAAATTCAGTTAAATATTAACTTAATAATCTTGATGGAATTTGAAAAGCTAGTTAATTTTTGTTTTAACCATAATTCTAATTCTAATTCAATTTACTTGTATTTCATTTTCTGATTTCGTCATTAACGAAAATAGCTAAATATATGTATAGGATGGTCGGCCCTAGATATTTGGGTGCCTTACACGAAATTTCAAAACGGTACCCTTTTTTTATAGCTCTAAAAAAAATGCATATATAATACACGTATATAAAATTTTTGGTGCCATATGCGATTGTCTGGGTGGTCTTACCCGGGTCCGGCCTGCGGAGAAAGTAAATATGAACGCAAGCGATTGCTGTTGCCAGTTGGTGACTTGGTGTGGTGGTGAATGACTTTTTCTTCCCGACTTTTAATTGGTCTAGCCAGCCAACTCTCAACGCCCCACCAACCATGAACCAAAATTTCTAAATAGGTCCTACAAGCTAGCACTCCAAATTACACAAACTATCCAATCAGCCGTCCTGATTAATTTCTAAATTATCTATCCCACCAAACGCATTAATCAATTACGCGTCTAATTAATTAAAATAATTAATTAATTAAGTGATTAATAAATTTGTACAATAATATTATTGGGTATCAACCCAAGTACCGCATCGAGCAGGCAGTAGAAAATACTCTTGTATATAAGCAGCCAGTTAACTCTATTAATATGAAGTATGAGGCCTTTTAAGGTGTGCTCAAATACAAATTCGTGCCCAAAGCAGACAATATCGGAGTTAAAACTTGCTTTTGGCCCAACAAGTGTTATCATAGCCAAATTCTTCTTCTGACATTTTGTACTAGAATATTTGAAATCCTTATATACCAATACCAGTAACAAACAGAGTTTAAGTAATTAATTAGGAAGACAGGAGAATATTATTATTTTACCAGTCAAAGCTTGTAAGCTGTGCTCAATCTCCCGGCAGGCCATTACAGCTTCAACAGCATGAACTCTGACATGTTGCTGCAATTGTTCTTTAAATGAACACAAAACTAACAAATACTGTGCCTGTACCAAGTCATCACACATGTATTCACTTGATCACATAATAAAATCAAAAATTCAAAGCTACTAATAGTACCATAACAAAATTTAAACTAAATCAGGTGAATCTAGTATATTTCATTCTTAAAAATTATTATCACAAACAGTAAAACACAAATGGACAACATTTTACATAATATATAACATTAAAATTACCAAGAAGTTGTCGAGCTCTTGTCTCTCATGAGTTGAAAGAGGGCGTTGATTATTGTTATGTTGTGAGAGGTAAGAGCCAAGAATATGATGTGATTGATTGAGCTGAGCATCAATAACTGGCAAGTCATCAACTGGGGTTGCCACCCTGAGACACGAAGCGTGGGCTGCTAAAAATTGTTCACATAATGGATGACTTGCTATCTCCGCCTTCAGTTGTTGATCGCCAGAAAAATGATCACCTAAACCCCCACCAACACTACTAGTACTTCCCATCATCCCCATAACTTGTTCTTGCATTTTTTTTATATATGTGCGTGTATTGTCTCAATATTTATATTTTAATGGGAAGAAGATAAGAAGAGGAATATCAGAATAGTAGTACAGTAGTATCTGTGAAGACAAGCAAGAAAACATAACTTGGCTTGTTGGTTATGTACAAAGATCTGATGACATCCCCTTACCCCTGTATTGGGATCTAATTATCTAAAGTACTACAAACTTTTTGCAGGAGCAAGAAAAAATTAGAATGATGCAGAGACTATATGTGTGGCAGCTTTGTGCCTATGTAGCTCTAGCTAATAGCTAGCCAGTGCTATATGGCATGCTAAAATCAGATTCTTCTGATCTTTTGGCTGCCTCTTTTTTCCCTAGTTTTTTGGGTCCTTTTGCAAACAGATGTGCGTTGACAAATTATACTGAAGTGATATATATGGCCTGTTTGGCTGGGCTTAAAAATAAGTCCTTTTGGACTTATTTCCGGGTAAAAATTTCATATTTTGATAAATGTTTTTTATACAAGTATTTAATGTATATTTGAGATTCTATAAGTTGCAAAAAAAAGTTAACTTATTTCAGAAAAAAGTTAGGAATCCTAACTTTGTCTTAAAATAAGTTGACTTATTCTGGAAAAAAAGTTCCCCCAAACACCCCCATACATTTCCAAAACTTATTCATGCACTATCAATTATTTAATTGAAACTCTTATTAAGTTATAACAATTTCCTTTTTTTATAATCTATTTGTAATTAAATTTTTAACTTTATATTATTAAAACATAACTTATAACTATTTATTATTATATTTATTTTTATAAAATAAAAACATAATTATATATAACTAAATCCAATAAATAAATAAAAGTATTACACAAATTTTTAATTCCAAATAATAACAATTTAGCTACACAAGTTTATAAATATTTCAACACTAAAATTATTAATTAGAAACAAATATTCAGTAGAATACCAATTTCTTTAAAAATGTGTTATTGAAAATAGTTTTGTTCGTGCTAAGTAGAAATTTTCAATTTTAAAAAACTAGAATAAATTTTACTTATAAAAACAATCAGAATAATATATACTATTTTAATATAAATTATTTATTATTGATTCTTGTTAGTAGTGTTACTTTGCTTAAATAAGTTGACGCATTATTTTTTACAAAATGTAATAATAATTTTTAAATTACATTTAATAGTAGATTAGAAACATACATAATAAAATTTAATTAAATATATGAATATTAGAATTAGAATTGATTTTTCAAATTAACACGTTAATATAATTTTTTATTATTTAAAAATGTATTACGAAAATTAGAAAAATGTTGTTTGAAGTCTTGGTGGTAAACAAAATAAACATGGAACCTTATATTGAGTAATGATCATATAAAGATTTAGGTTATTTTGATCAAATTATATATAGGGGTGTGCAAGAATATGTGTGCATATATCACAATCCAATATATTTTTAAAAAGGGTACTTGTAGTGTGTGTTCCCATAGGCACATTCTAACATCCACTTTTTGATGAGTTGACTCATTTTAATTGATGGATATTTTTGTGCATGTAGGGGCCAATTGTTATTAATGAGAATGGAGCTAATGAAAATTTGTCAACTCACTAAAAAGTATTACCTCTATTCCATTTTAGATATCCCTTTTGTAAAAAAATATATCTTAAATTAGTTGTTCATCTCTTCTTTCAAGTGTATTTATTATTAATTTTTCAAAACTACCCCTTCTTATTTGTCATTTCCAATGTAACATTATTCAAATACTATAATAACTCAATATTTCCTCTGTCCCAAATTAACTGTCATGTTTAATTTTTTAGTGGTCAAATTGACCAAATTTTGACTAAAAATTACATTTAGTATATAATTGAAAAAAAATTATAAAAAAATATATCATCAACAATTATATCTAATCTATTTTAAAATTTATTTTTCAGAATTTTGAAATTATAAAAAAATATTTTTTAATTTTTAATCAAAATTAAGTCAAATTGACCACAAAAAAGTCAAATGACCGCTAATTTGAGACGGAGGTAATAAGCCTTTTATTACTATTCTTCTGTGTTTTGCACGGGTTATAAACTAGTACTATATTATTAAAGTCGCAAGTGTAAATATTTGGTATATCGGCGGTTTGGTCCTTTTGTGTCCCATGTTTTAATTTTCTCATTAATCAATATCTTTAATTTATTTAATATCATAATTTATTAATTAAATTTTATGAATATTAAAATTTTATTATTATTTTATTTATATTAATTAAAATTTATTATTGTGCTCTATTTATATTATATATACTTTTATATTATATTATTCTAAACGGACTTCTTTTTTAATTAGAATATAGAGTTGTACTTAGATTTAATAGCATGTTTCAATTTTCTCATCGCTCAAACACTTTAATTTATTTAAAATTTTAATTTTATAATAAAAAAATTTGAATATTAAAATTTTATATATATTAAAACATACTCTTTTATTTAAATTTTAATTAAAATATTTTCTAATATATTTGAAACTCTTTTTATTAATAAAAATTTATTAATGTTTTACACGAGTTATTAATTTATGTTAATTAATATAAATATATAACAATATATTAATGAGAATTTAAACACATGATATAAATATGATTCAAAAATAATTTATCTCATGTACAATATTACATAAAAAAATATTAATAACATAAATAATCAAATTAAATATTTAATTTATTTAAAATATTAAATATTACATTTCCTTATTTATATATAATATATAACATAAATAATATATTATTCAAATTAAATAGGCTAGTATAATATAAAAGTATATATAATATATATAGAGCACAATAATAAAATTTAATTAATATAGATAAATTAATAATATTATTTTAATATTCATAAAATTTAATTAATAAATTATAATATTAAATAAATTAAAGAGGTTGACTAATGATGAAATTAAAATATAGTTGTTTATTGATTAAAATAATGTGTATATTTAAAGTTGAATGGAACACAAAAGAACCGATAACAGAATCAAACATTTGTGTTTGTGGTTGTAATAACATAGTAGAGATATATAATAGTAATCAGATCTTTCGTTGTATTTTTGTGAGTTTTAAAGATCAAACATTCAAACTACTAGTCATTGTTAGAGTATACTCTATATTGTAGAAAGTCAATATAAACTGTGCGTATTCACTGAATGATTGATGATTCCTTTCCCGCATCATTTCCTAGCTAATCTGTTTTCAAAACTAAAATCAAACTTCCATCAAATCTCAGATTTGATCTTAAAAATAATAGTAACAATTGACGAGGGAGCAACCTTTTCAGTAAAATATATATTGAATATTTGGGAATAATATCTGACATTTTTGCTAAAGTATGAGCGACTATTTCTGCAAATCGTGTAATAAAATCAAAGTTCAATTCTGAAAATTCCAACAAACTCATACTCTTTAATAATTTTACCAAAAAGGGAGTTCATATTCGCCTTGTTCGGGACAAATACACTACTACTACACTGATAAAGCCCTTATTTAAACACCCCTAAAGGGGGTGTTTGGCCCCCATTAAATTATGCAGAACATAAGAGCATAAATTAAGTCTACTAGTTTACATAAGAGCAAGATATGCAGAACAAACTTAAGTAGGGAAAATTCCATCAATAAGGAAATTCTTCAAATTTATCAGTTAATTTGTTTGGAAAGACCATCCAGTTATAAAACAAAGGAATTTGATCTAAACTGTCTTTCGTAGCTAATCATTTGTTTACCATTCCATAGACACTGTGTTATGCCCCTTAGCACTAACCACGTCTTAATATTTTAAAAAATTGAACGGAGTAAACAAATATGAAAGGCTTTAATAGTGTAAGTATTTGATTGTAAATTTTTTCAGCTCATAACCCAGCTGAAAGTACATATATAGTACAAGGATAAATTACTTTATTTACCCAAAAAAATACATATATTAATTTCACTTTATTAACATGATGCAAGAACGTATTTTAGAAGAGCGATAAGAGTGCAATTAGGACCATCCGACCATAATTCAAACCGAGCCGTGTAGGCAGTAAATGAGTTTGAATTCGAATATTTTTAAACGAATCAAATTGCTCATTTAAGTTAAACAAGCTGATTTTTTTTATCAGAGTAAATAAGTCAAGTCAAGTTTTATTCGCGAATTTAAACGAACCAAATTAGATATACTCACGCGCCCATCAATTAGAAATTAAAAATTTTAAAATATAATAATTAGTTTTTAATTTATAAATATTAAAAATTAAAATTTTATAATTCTTTATTTGTATATTAAACAATCTCGAATTGAACGGAATTTTTGAATTCAAATTGAGTTTTAATCATATAAATAAATAAATTACTTTTAATCATGTAAATAAATATAAATTAATTAATTTCAATCGAGTTCGATACATACACCATTCGATTCATATAAATAAATGAACTTAAATTTGTGTTCGAATTTAAACCGGATCAAGGTCTATTAAACAATTTCAAATTTGAGTTATTCCGAAACGCTTGGGAGCCGCTCTAACTCTAATTACGGCCCTAGTTGAGCTCTAGTTACAACTTACAACACAACACATTGTTAGATGAGCAATTTAGTTGTATGTAATATGTATTGAGAGTTCACTGAAGTCACTAATCTGTTGATGGGTACGGTAGAATCTGGATAAATGAATAGGATTGGGATCAAAAATATATATTAATTTAATGAAATTATTTATTTATCGATAAATGAATATAATATTTGTTTATTGATAAATGAATATTAATTCATTTAGATAATATTTTTATACTTTTTTCTTAATTATATTATTTCATATATATTATGTTCAAATGTACCTAGAATTCACGACAGTTATAATTTTTATGTAAATTTTAATTACATTCATTTTTTTTAAATTCTAGATTAGTTGTAGTGTACATGCGTGCATATTACATAAAATTAAAGATAAGATGCATTAAGTTAGATGGAAGAACTTGGCAGAAAAAAGTGGATGAAAGAAACAATTAATTTTAGAAACATTTTTCGAAAAAATGTGACTTATTAATATGTTTGAAAATTATTATTGGATGAAATGTATTCATATATTATTTGAAATATAGTGATTATTTATTTATATTTACATAGACTTATAATGACTACATTTTTATTTATGTATTTAACGAACTTATTCAATAAGCCCATTTTCTCAAATTGGGACCAAACAATTTATTCATTTATCGAGATTCAATTGTAATTTAATAATATAAAGTATTGAGAGTTTAACTGCAGCTATTAATAGTATATATATTGCTTCAAATTTTGAGCCTTGTTAATGATTTTGTTAAGTCAATCAAGTTTTTAAGTAGTACTTCATTGTATAGTTTTTTTTCTCTTTCTGTTGCTAATAGTTTTGCTCGTTAGAGCATCTCCAACCCATTACATTATTTTAATATACTTTTTACATTAAAATAGCGTAGAAGTTACACTAAAAAATTCTCTTCAATCCATTTACATTAAAACTTACACCAAAAAGAATTTTTGTTGTACTATAAATGTTATTTTATAACTAGACTAGAAAAATAATAAAATTGTTAAAATATAAAAGGATTGAAGAAATTTATTTTAGTTAAAGAAATGTAAGATTAATGTTGGAATTTAGAAAAATTCTAAAAATCACACCAAATTTGATATAATTTTTGATGTTGCATCAAAATCGTGTAATTTTTAAAGTTTGATTGTTGAAGAATTTTACACTAAAATGGTATAAAAATGTAAATTTAGAATTGGGTTATTGGAGATAGTCTTAGAAGATGGTTTATTCTTCATCTAAATGTTTTTTTTTGACAAAATCTAAATGTTAGTTTGCCTATATAAAAAAGGAAAAAAAAACGAGTGTCATAATATATTTATATTAAATAAAATAAATTTATATAAAATAAGAGAACATATAATATTAACATAGATTTTTAATATTATAAAATTTTATATTAAATATTAATAAAAATATAAATAAAAAATTAATTTATTTAAATATTAATTATTCCGTGATAAGTTTGTATATATATATATATATATTTATTATAAATATTAATTTTTTTACTATGTACTAATTTGAACATTTTTTTAACTTAAAATCGATGTATTAATTTAAACATTTTAAACTTGAATTATCCCGAAAAGAATCACATCCTCACATACTATAGATTACTCAACCCACCAGGCCACCACGGCACTATCGACGCGACACGCAAGGATTAGCCACGTGACACGGTCTCCAAAGTGGTGACTGATTGGTTGCTTTTATATCGTCGTACGGATCAAATGTTGACGACTGATTATGAATAATTTTCGTACGGGGAACTCGTTTTAAATTAGTCCACTCACCCACTGGCCTTCAAATTCTGAAGCCTGCTGCCGCTCCGCTACATTCACAGTATTATAGAGTAATCTTCTTCTTTACGAGACACATACTTGCTGAAAACAGTTCTAATTAAATCCTAGGTAACGATTAAACACTATTCCCATCCCACTACCACTACTATTATATACTTGTTGTTTTCCTTTAATATTCCTAAATTTGGGACCCTGTAGTTACCAAAAGTAATAAAAAAGAATAATGATTTACAGACTTGAATACACACCCATAGGTCCAATAGGTACACGGTACACCACACATATCACATATCACATATGCATGTATATGATGGCTCTAAATCTTGGGTACACATCCCCGAGGATTCATGGTTGTAATCTTGCGGCTATTTTTGCACCAAAAAAACTACATGTATGTATTGTTTTTATAATTTTCATTTTCTAAATAATAATTTAAGTATTATATTTTTGTTTAAAAAAAGAAAATTGAAAAAATTATATATATAAGTAATGTTTTTTTACACCTCAAATTAGGTGTAAAAAGTACGACTATTATTTTTGGACATAGAGAGTATACATGTATATATTATTTATGAAAAGTGAATATGTGAGAATTTTAAAATTAAAAAACAATTTTTAATGTTAAAATATAATTTACATGAAATTTTAAAATGATATTAAATAGTATTAAATAAATCTAATCTTTACTAATATTCAATTCCATCTTTCCTTAGCATGAACAATTATATTTATTATCATTATTTTAATTACACGTGTATTTTTATTTCACTTGCATGCCGTGGCAATTATAACATTTTTACATGGTTTATATTTAATATCAATTACATTATTTTGTTATTTTACATTCATATTCAATGAGCATTGCAATTGAGTAGTGTGATTCATTTTTGTGTCAAATTATAGATATAATATTACTTATATAATATCTCATTTAATTTCCCGGTTTTTGTACCGCAAGAACTTTGTGACGGAAAATTAGTTTTGTCTCATTTTATAACCTTCTCTATGATAAATAGAGCTTAAAATATACTCTTGTAACAATATTTTTAATGGGAGAAATCCTTAGTTAAAAAAAATCATTCGTAATAGATATTATACATAATTTGTATAAATTATGAAGTTCCAACCATGCAAAATCCTTATGTAAAACTATAGTCAACCTCCTCATATTAGCTAAACTTGTCGAATCTTTTAAGAGTTGTACATATAAATTTAGTCATTATGGTCAATCCTATTAATGGAGCACATTCCCTCCATAAATTTTAGTCAATTAATATTTTATATTATTTTACCCAACAATTTTAGCCAACACCTTTGTAGATGCTCTAATCTTAAAAAAGGGTATAACACTTTTGTTGAATATAGTTGGCAAAAATGAATGAAATGAGATGGATGAAATTAAAGGAAATTTTATGAATATTGGAGGGAGAGGATTTGAAGAAAAATAAAGTGGATGAAAATTTATTATAATGAAATTTGGGTTAAAAATGGATATATCAAACATTTCTTTTTAAATTAAGGATTTTGATATATCTAATTTTAATAGTTAGAAATTGAATGGAGTAATGATTAAAAATTTAGCCATGCTCAGTTCAAACTTCATTTCATTTGCTCAAACTTAATTTCATTCGCTCAAACTTCATTTCTTCCAACCAAACCAACATTTATGTGCATATAACAGACCCTCTTTTTTCGAAATAACTAAGAGTCTTTCTAGTGTGTGACATGGACGTACATTAGTTACTTACTTTTATGGTATTTTGATGAGGTGGTTTCTTTTTATTGTAGGATTTTTTGTGCATACATGATCTTTATCATTAATAAGTAATAGTCAATCAAAATTTGTCAATTTATCTTTTATTGTGTGATCTTGGACATAGAGTAGAAAAACCGAATAACTAAAGCACGCAATATATGTCTGTTAATGACCTGACTCCATATAATATGTATGGAATCATACATTTAATGTATTTATAGTAGCGGTCCCTCTTTACAGTAGCTGTCCATGAAAAAAAGGAAAGAGGCTGGTGATGCTGTTCTTTAATAAAACATTCATTTTCTTTCAACCAAACTTAACCTAAAGAGAAAGAAGAAAAATGTGCATCTCCAGAAAGTTACTCTCACTGTATATGATAGTATTATATGTATGTATCCCTGTAGCTAGGGTTTGATGCTACTACTTTCCCTACTTATCTATAAATTTCTTGCTTAGATTTCAGATCTACGTACATCTGTAAGTAGATCAGTCGTATATCTTTCTTTTTGTCTGATTTAATTAGTTTCCACTTTTATTTCAAGTCAACTTTCCATATCTTCTAGTCCGCTTCTATAAGTGGAAATGTTCTTGTCTATATGACTATATGTGTGTTTTTGCTAATTAGTTTGTCTGAAAATCTGGAGTCTAAGGTAGATATTTCTTTAATTATTAATTTGAATATTTCTTATCAGCTTTTGGGCGGTTCTCGATCTTGAAATTGGGATAATTTTTGTATAAGAAAAAGTTGAATATATATTATGAGAATGGTGAGGGGGAAAACACAGATGAAGAGAATCGAAAATACAACAAGTAGACAAGTGACATTTTCGAAGCGCAGAAGCGGACTCCTCAAGAAAGCCTATGAATTATCAATTCTTTGTGATGCGCAAGTTGCTCTTATTGTCTTCTCTTCCACCGGAAAGCTTTATGAGTTTTCAAGCTCATCAAGGTACAATTAATCCCCTCCCCATATATATACACAGATAATGTATATATCATATATGTGTGTGTGAGCTAGCTAGTGTGTTACTCCCTTCGTCCCAACCATTTGTTTATGTTTTAGAGAGAGGGTATGTCACGCATTTTAATTTGCATATAAAGTATAGTTCCGAAACTTATTTTTACAATTTTTTGTTTTTGAATAAAAATTAATTGTTTAAATTTTTATTCAGAAAAAAAATTAAAAATAAGTTATGAAACTATACTTTATATGCATCTTAAAATGCGTGACAGACTTTTTTCCGAAACGTAAACAAATGGGTGGGATTGATGTACTATTACTTGTTAGGACTTATTAGTAGTACCTTTTTTCAGAATCAGATGTTTGATCGGTCCTTTTCTTATTTTCATAATGTTTTGAAAGTAATTAATACGTACAATAAGTAATTAACAAATGGAATTTAATACTTTAATAATAATAGTATCACTGATTTGTTGCAGTGTCATTTACATTACCCTTCATGAATAAATGAACTGATGGTTTGCATCAGCTGCAGCTTACATATGTACTGATTTGTTTCAGTTGGTATTAATAGCTTTGCTTTTGTTCTCTCTCTATGTAGCTAGTTATGGAAAGTAATTTTTCGTATGAGAATCAAATCTTACCCATAGATATGTATGTTATATATACATTGTATTTCCTTCCTCACAGTGGCCGAACAAGCAAGTTCTAATTACTTGGGTTGAAATCCGGTTGAACTGAAAAAATTAGTTATTATTATTATTATTATTATTTCATCTTCATTGAGTCTCATTTTATTATTAAAAATCAAAATAAAATTTATATTAAGCCCTGATTAAACTTAAAATAATCAACCAAAGTTTCAATATTACTAAATATTCAACCCCGATAATATTAAATCTTGGTTCCGTTAATGTTTTTTGCTATGTTAATTATATTATATTTTATAGAACGATAACGGTGGAGTCAAGTTCTACCAAACCTCCAAAGAAGGAAAGTCAAGTTACAAGCTCACAGAGCTACCAAATGAGATGGTGTAGCAACAGCTAACACCAGAATCCGTTAATGTTTCTTGGTAAAGCCTTTATATATGCATAAAAACTAACAAATTAAAGAACTTGAAACATTGAAGTTATCAAACAACTATCACAAAATATACAAAAGAAATAATTGTGTATGTTTTTATTATAAATACTAATAAAATAAAAATTGCAAAGTAAAATGTACGTATAACGAAGGAATTATTTCGATTCAGCTGTTGTATCATGTCGAGAAGAGCATTACTTTAGGTATATAAAAAGTAAAAACCATATGTTACCCCTTTTTTTATTCAGTACGTCCGAGTAGCTATAGCAGACTTCCATACTTGATACTTATTACGTAACTATGTATTTTCATGATGAATATATTGCAAGTGTATAGAGGATACTTCTAGGCCAAGTGTACATAAACTAATCTTCCGGATCGTGAGATTATATATATATATATAATTCTATGGAACGGAAATGGCCCTAGTGTTACATATATATGGTCAAGAATGAAGATCGATCTATTAATTGTTGCAGAATTTCGGTCGTTAAAAAATGTACATGATAACCTTCAGGTGTAATTTTAGATGAGCGTCTACAAAAGTGATGTGTTAAAACTAAGAGAGCTAATTGCTGGAACATAGAGAACAATACATTTGTGTAGTACCTACAAACTATATACTACATGTATATATAACAAGCCAACAGACTCCCCCATTTCTACCCTTTCTAGCCACACACACACACATGCACGAATAATAATGTCTTTCAATTAATTTATGGAATACATTACACACACACACTTAATTATCTCGATCTTCTAACTTGATAAATATATTATGCAACTGCTTTCAATCAGATAAAGTATAGATCTTTTGTAAGCCTACTTACTCGATCTTCTTCTTTCTTTCTGCAAGCTGCAAACTAGCTACTACTACTAGTTTTTTTTTCCATTCCTCAAGGTGACTTCTTAACACCATTTCCATCCACCATTATTATTTGTGTTCCTTTCTGTCATCTGCAGCTTGATAGTGTTTTCAAGAAGCCACATGTTAATTTTGTTATTTCATGAGAAACAGAAAGGGTACTTAATTTGCAGTTAGCTATATATTACAAATAAGTTAGTCACACTTCATTTTAATATAGACCATTAATTAGGAAAACTCATCCGATCCACACTCTTAATTAAACTGGTGATGTCGTTGTACGTGTTCAGATCGATCGAACACATCGATCTGTACAAACTTAGGAGTAGATCGAATTATTTGGTTATTGTCATTAATATTGGATTAGTATATACTTTGATGTTGAAATTTGAGTAATTAAATTTTGTAATCATTTGATTGAGCGCTAGTCTGATTTGAATTAGTTTTTTGTTCATGGAACCAAACTGATTAACTAGATAGCGTGTATAGTTAAAGCATAATTTTATGCTGTATAATGTAATAATTAAACCCTAATAAATACACAGTTAATTAAGTTACTCTACTAGCTATCAATCAAAAATTCCTATATAGTAGGAAATACTAAAACTTGACTGCTTTCAAACATATATGAGAATTAATTCTTCAGATAAAGATTTTGCTGAAGGATCGTAATTATTGTACTAACACTCATCGAAAGTTGATCAACAGTCAAATTAAGAATCGAGCACCATAGTTGTCGTAAGGCACAGCTTTGTGATAGAAACATTATTCTGTCGGAAGTTAAATATATAAATTGTAATTTCATTAATTTTGATTGGTTTTGTTGATCAGTATTAATGGCACGATTGAACGGTATCAGAAGATTAGCAATAATCTGGAAAGCGGAAAAAGTTTAGCAGCTGAAGAAAATAAGCAGGTTAGCATTAATATTTTCTTCCAGGACTGTTCAGCTGTACTTTCTTTTTATGAATTGAACAGTTGCTTCATACGTAATTACATGAAATATACATACACTAAGAAAGCCAGTTACATGCTTTATTTGTCAATATCTTCTCATTGATGACTTCTTCGACCTCCTTCTTAGTGTGCCTCTCTATTCATTAATACATCTCCATCAGCTAGGGCCGAATACTTTATATCTCTATAAACAAGTCTTTCTAAGAGCAAGTACAACATTTTAGTAAAATGAGCTCCTAAATTAAATTTAGGAAATCTAGCACAAAATAGTATTCAGACAATGTCCTATTGGTTGGTTTAAAAAGTTAAGAAATTCATTTTATTCCTTATTCATTTATTAATTTTTCTCCTTCACATCTTGGAATTCAAATTTATTATAATTATCATTATTATGAGGAGAAAATACAAAGAGTGTTGTTAATATTGATGTACGTACTAAACATTGTTCTAAGTCCCTAATAATCCTATTAATTATAATAATATTTATACTCTTGGACCCTGATTTTGGCCCTCTTAATACGGCTTGAATTTTGATAGGAAGACCAACTTCTTTATTAAAAATCTCTTTTCATAAGCTCTCCGTTGGTTGCTTAATATATATAGTCTGAACTCTGAAACGGTGTTTTAGAATTTAAAGTTGTGAAAATTGCGCAAATATTCTGAAAATCCATATTTAATTAAATAAATTCTTCCACTTTTAATTTTTAAGCTCCAACCCGTTTTTGTTCTCACAATTTGGTTGAAAAAATAGAATAGAATAAATAAAATTAATATGAAGTAATAGAGGTTGGAGGGAAGATTTATAAAAATGAATGGTGCAAATTTGTTATGATATATAAAAAATGTGGAAAAAATTGATATAACGAGGAAAGAAGCAGTCCTTCTCAAATTGAAAGTTTGAACTATAGTTTAGTCGGTTAGGAATGAAATGGAGTAAAAAATGAAATTTTTGAACATATATACTAGGTACTAATGTAGGGACAGTTCTAGACTTCTGGTGGAAGTTCGATGGGAACTTCTTCTTCATAAGCCCTTCTTTTCTGATTTCGGTTCTTCTATATTCCTTTTCTTATCGACTTTCACAAACATGGTGTACATACGTCTCACGGCAATCAAAACCAGTCTAGGAATTAAGTGAATCACCAAAGCACATGTTCCAATTAACTGTGGTTCGATTCACTAATTTCTCGATGGCAACACGTACAGGAATCAAACAACAAATTTTAAAAATAAAGCCCGTCATAAAATACGGGACACTTGATGACTTTAATTATATTATGTACTTTATGGCACTGTTCCATGTAGTGCATACCTATAATAAATTAGCTTGATTATCTATATATAGTCACAATGAGTAGAATATATGTAACCGAAAATGCAGCATGATTTGGAGGAAGTGGTTGCAACCATGACAGAAAAGATCAAGCAGCTCGAAGAATGTAAAGAGTAAGTTCACATTTTTGTAATTCAGATTCAGCTGCTAGTCATAAAAGATATTAGAAAAAAGTTTTCTGATGCGCGCAGAAAGCTTTTGGGAGTTGGTTTGGAGGGTTGCACTGTTGATGAGCTACAAGAATTAGAAAAAGAATTAGACACGAGTTTAAAGAAAATTAGGGCAAAAAAGGTATGCATGCTGTTGATGTAAGTTTGCTTAATTGGTATATATCTTATACTTATATGTGAATCCTTGGTAAGGATCAAGTCACTTTGAAAAGGTTCTTTCTTGGATTAGCAATGAATTAAGTATATTGATAAGCTAATTAATTCCTGAATGCCTTTCAACTTGCAGCACGAGTTATTGAAGGAGCAGATTGACCATCTAAAGAAAGAGGTCGTTACTTATATGTCAATGAACTGACAGTAGAATCTCAATTGCACAAATCTAAATACCCATTCCAGAGTATTCTATTTTTCAATAAATACGGTTTTTTTACTTTATAACAAGAAACTAAAGGTTCAAAGGCGTGAGTTCAAATTTTTAAAATTTATTAGTTAAAAATTAATAAAATTAAAATACTTGCACACTTATGTCTTGATCGAGCTCTCGAATCCCTTCAACCTCTTGGTATTAGCCTAATAGGTATTTGGTAAGTTACTAACTATTATATTAATAAACATTGTGTTTTATGAATGTAATTTCAGGAGAGAAGATTGACTCGACAAAATTCAGAACTAAAGAAGGTAATGGATCAATCTTGCAGACTTCATTTGCATGTATCCCCCGATCACAGTTGTTAATTTAAGCTGTCAAGTCAGTTCTCCTGAACTTTTAAAACGTTTGGGGGCACTTAACAAGATTTTATACTCGGGGGTGTTTGACTTAACTTATTTTTAAAAGATAAGTGTTTATTTTCGGGAAAAAAATACACATTTACCTTTTTTTCCCGGAAATAAGTCTTTATTTCCGGAAAATAAATTACCTCAAACGGGACCATTATATTTCAACTCTTCCACTCACTCGGAGTTCTAATACCATATTAGATTTACTAGTTTTACTACAAGAGTTTCGGTTCCTGACAATCGATTGTCTGAACCATCTGTCCGCTATACTTTTTCGCGAATAGCATTAATACGTGAAATTTTTATTAATCGAGGGAGCATGTCATCTATCCGCGTTTCTGGAGGACTGTCTAAGGTTTTCCTATTCACAAAAAAAATGTGCGGATAGATGGTTGGTCAACCATCGCATGTCAGGACTAAAACCCTTACTAAAATCCTAAGGCACTACTAGGAGGAGGCCGTACCAAGATGTTATATTATATATTTTAACATAAGCCCTTATCTTATGAGTATTAATGTGGCCGTTTGAGATTTTTTAAATTTAAAATAAGTTACTTATTTTCAAAAGAGTACATGCATAACTATTTTTTCTGAAAATAAACTCTTATTTTCAGAAAATAAGTGATAGCCAAACAGGATCATTATTACGTGGTTTGATCAAGAGTATAACTTATGGTATGCTGCTTAAATTAATAATTTCAGTCGGAATTGCAAGAATTATCTCGGGGAAATAAGTTGGAAGAAAAATCAAGAAGAGAAGTTGAGGAGGTAGAGATCGGATTGTTCTTGGGACCGACGCCGGGACGACGAATAAGCCATTAAGCAGGCAGCATTGGGTCACATTCTGTTCTACACATTACGTACGTGCACTGAACAATTTACCAAGTTTAAGTTAAACTCGATTATATATATGCAGAGTGTGTCATTTCTTTTAACTAAGAAAAAGCAAGGAGAGGGAGAGATGGGCCTTTTCCCAGACATGTCCAAGTCCAGCTTTGTATAATGAATTGTATATACCTTGATTGATTTTGTTTGAGACGTACTTATGGGCTTATGGCCCATTAATTTACCGCAACTTATATATGCTAGCCCATAATAATTTAAAGGTCCTATTTGCATCTCACCTGACAAGCTCACTTTTTAATTTTTTAACAAGTTTTAATTAGTGAGCAATGTACATTTTTTTAGTCAAGTGCAGTGTACATTTTAATTCAACTTCTTTTCGGATACACGATGATTGACTCGATTGACATTGGCAATAAAAAATGTGTAACTTTTGTTTGTCTTATTCACTGCTTGTAGTAATATTTATTTGAAAATTTATGTCTTTAATGTTGAATTTTTTAAGTTTTAAATTCATTTATTAATCAAACATTCTATTAAATTTAAATAAGATTCTTATATAAATTCGGATAACTTATAAATGATAATTTACATACTTTATTAAATTAAAAATAAAATTATTTAAACACAAAATAACTTGCAAGTAATCACTTATATTTCACTTATGAAAAATAATTTATTTTAAAATAATCTAAAAAATTAATACATGACCTATCAGAAATTGTAAAAATAAAAAAAAAATATTGATAAAAGTAAGTTTTTAAAGAAAAATTAAAATTATCACAAAGATAAAAATAATCAAATGAGCAGTTTATTATTTGGCGCACATACGTGGTAGATCTGCAGCAATATGTAGTGTCAACGCAAATACAAGTTTAGCAGGGCAAGCAACCTCCATAATATGGTGAAGCCTCTTCTTACACAACAGACAACACACGCAAATCTGACCATGATTTATGGTTAAGATTACGAACCCATTAGGAACCCATTACACTCAACTCTCAGCTCTCATCAACCTACTCTCTAATTATTACGTACTACTAGTTGTCCAAACCCTGCCTAAGCATACATATTACATGGCCTAGTTCATACTTACAATCTTAATATCTGGAACATAACATATATTTCTCAGTTGTAAGTCTAACCCAACTAGCTAAACATAGTGTTTGTGTCCTAAAATCTTGGAGATTCAACAAAAAAAGGTTTGGATTTTAGGGTGCGTCTAGAAGGTTGAGAGATATGGCTACTTTGACTGCTAATTCTCTTTCTCTTCTTCTTCCTCCTAAGTTCAAACCCATGACTAATCATCAATCCCAAAGCTCTCTTTATTTCTATTCAAGGAGACCCAAGAAATATTCTTCTTTGTTCCCTGTAAGTGTTATATATTTTTATTTGTTTTGTATATTTGATTGCTTTGAGTTGGGGTTTGGGGAAAAAATTAAAATGTTTTTGTACTTTTTTTGATGATTGGTTTGGTTTGATCAGGTTGCTAGATTATTTGGGCCAGCTATATTTGAAGCTTCGAAGCTCAAGGTTCTTTTTCTAGGAGTTGATGAAAAGAAGCATCCAGGGAATCTTCCAAGAACTTACACACTCACCCACAGTGATGTTACCTCTAAGCTCACCCTTGCTATTTCTCAGACCATTAATAATTCTCAGGTATGTATCCTGTTTATACACATGTTTTGTTTTTGGTTCGGATGAGAATCATTTTAATGGTGACAACTCCTGAGAATCATTTTGATATATGTGTATAAATTACTGACAGGGTTGATAATGTAAATATATTTGTTTTTAATGAGGTAGGAAATTAAATGATATATGGTAAACAAAATTAAAAGGAAGAAAATGATGCAAGAGGGAATGATGAAAATAAAATACAACAGTACGTCAGTACAGAATTTCTACGACAATAAATTGAGCAGGAAGGAGAATGGAGAGATCTCGTATAACCTCGATCGGTAAATTTATAATGGATGAAGTAATAAATTAATATTCTTTTTACGATCCTGACAATATTACTATAAAATCGAACAAAGCTTAGGTTCTTATGATTTTCATTGAGTGTTGATATGTAGGCTATTGTCACTTTGAATTTTGATTGATTTCTGAAATAAGCTTTTGATTTAGAAGTCGCCTGTACTGAAACAGGGGACTACTACTTACTATAAACAGCATATGTGTCTATCCAGTTTTATTTTTTTGATGCAAGTATATTGAGTGTCCTGAAGAGAATACGGAATACCATAGGAAAAAGAATTGCCATTAATTTATTTATTTTGAACTTTCAGATACAAGGGTGGTACAATAAACTTCAAAGAGATGAAGTGGTAGCAGAATGGAAGAAAGTGAAAGGAAAAATGTCACTCCATGTTCATTGTCACATAAGTGGTGGTCATTTCCTGTTAGATCTATTTGCTAGGCTTAGATTCTTCATTTTTTCCAAAGAGCTCCCTGTGGTACTATTCACTAGCCTTGCTTCTACAAAAAAATGTTACAAGTTACTCTGCACTGTTAATAATAATAATAATAATAAAATATGTATGTTTCCATAAACAGGTTTTGAGGGCTTTTGTCCATGGAGATGGGCATTTGTTAAACAATTACCCAGAATTACAAGAAGCTATGGTTTGGGTTTATTTCCATTCAAACCTTCCAGAGTTCAATAGGGTGGAATGTTGGGGTCCACTTATGGAGGCAGCTGCACCATCTAGCGGGTTCAGGGTCATAGCCAATCAGAATGAAGAAAGTCCATCCAGTGACTGGAATATACCACAGTCATGTGAAGTGGCTTGTAGTTGTTGCTTCCCACCAATGAGTTCAATCCCATGGCCTCAGCAACTTCCAAATCCTATTGAGCAGAGCAGTAATGAGGCTATTCAGAGCTTGCCTCAAGAGCAGTAAGACTATTATGTTATTTGTTCATATGTTTTACAACACATTTGGTATGTTTAATTTAAGATATTGATTATTGTAAATGTTCATAGAAACGACAGCCTTTTTCTTTAGCATACAAGTCATCATGTTAAGAGAAATATGAGATGGGGCTTCACGTGATCTTGGTCCCAAGTGGATTTTTAGATGTACAGACAAAATAATACTGTATATAGTTTGGTGACTGTTCTGCCAACTTTTTGGTATGTGTTTGGCAAAAGGCGGTTGTGCCTAAAGGAAAAAAGAGTCTGTGTAAGTGGGCTCATTGAGTGGCTCTTGCAGATCAGCACTGGATCATACAATGTTTACATATTATTACAGTGACTCTAATACTCCGCAAAAAAAAATTGTCATTGATATATAATTTTGAGTTAACATATCTTACGCCGTTAAATCTTTAGCGAAAGAGAGAAAATAATATTGTAACTGAAAATATAACCGAACATTAAAAATATACGGATTGATATCGTATATCAACGGTGTAAGATGATTCGACTAAAAAACACATTCTGTTCGGTTGTGGACATAGAATCCAACTCTAAAAATAAACACAAGAAATTCTATACCAACATACCAGAATCTGACTTCGATACCATTCCTAATTCCTTTGTTGATATAGAACTCCACAAACAAACACCTTAAAAAGAAGGCATTACACAGCTATACACTATTACACTCTATTCAGTTTTAATCTGTATAATCTCTGTTCAATCATACAAAAAAATATGTAGAAGTTATAGACATGAACCTTTTATGGAGGTGGAGGTCTATACTCATGCTCTATTATTGGAACTGTTCTAGTGGGAGTTGCAGTGACAGCTCTTACATGCCCTACCATTGACACTTGTAGAGCTTCCTCTTCATAAGCCCTTCTTTCCATTTCTTCCATTCTTTGTTTCTTCTTCACCTTAACAAACATGGCAATCAGAAGCAATCCCAAAAGTGAAGCACCAATTGCAGCTCCAACTGCGCTTCCAATCACTACTTTCCACCTTGTAATTACCTTCTTTCTGGATGGCATTAACGGAGATTGAACAACCAGTCCAAAATGACCATGCCCCGTTGAAACACAAATATTATGGGACACTTGATGACTTAGTGTTACCTTTCCATCGTGTCCGAAATTAGCACACATTGGTATAATTCCTCCGGTGGAGTTGACAAGCCAAGTAGTGTTACTGAAATCTATCTTGATTGGTCTTTCTCCGGCTTTGATTCCAATTTCATATGGAGTGCTAAAATTCATATCATCGCCCGCATTATAGGCTAGAAGGCCTAATACAGGAGAAATAAGCTGATAACCTGTTAGTTCATAGTTATCATAGTATATAGATGACCAGTTGTGTCCCAGATTTTGTGTCACTACAAGAACTCTTTCAGCACAAGGGTAGACAGTAATTCCAATACCTAAGTGGAATTCTTTGAATTTTGCACCATACCTTCGGAGGCTTCCACAACGAAACCTTATGGTACTAACATTTATGCCTGAGAGGTTTGTTGGTAGATGAATTACATGCAACTTGCCTGTTCCGATATGATTGCTATACGACTGGAATGTGTAATCTCTAATGACAAGATCAAGAAGACGAGCCGATTTGATACTCACTTGAGCCTCAGGAGTACATGTCATTGGTTTCAATGATGCCAATGAAAAACCTATGAAAATGATAACAAGGATGCTGCCCATTTGAGGGAATGGAGGGGTGTATATCTAAGAAGTAGCTAGCTTGTACAGTAGATTATGCTCAGCTTCAGTAGTCTCTTGGCATATTTAATGTATTGAAAGTTTAATCTGGCCAGTTTTTTCTTTTGTATATTATGCAGAAGATGGATTGGAATGGAAAAGAAAGCTGGAGATCTATAAGAAGAGTTGTTAATTGCAATGCAAAGAAGCTTTCAAGAATAATGGATGTAAAAAAGAAAAAGTAAAGCTTTATTCTTGTTTATATAACATTACATGTGGGTTTTCCTGAAGCACTAAAATTGGTGGCCTGAGATTATGTGTTTTCAACATAATGTTTGTTGGCATGGTAAAAGCTGAGATGAGTACTACTTTTAAAAAGCTTTTGTTTTGCTTAGTAATAAGTTTATCATCATTTCTAGTTATCTATAATTTTATCCTTGAAAAGAAAGTTTGCAAATATAAATCCATAACAAAAGAAGTTTGATTCAATTCACTAAAAACCTTGAGCTGAAGATTAAAAAAGGTGGTTAGAAGGTTGGAGAAATGATTTTAAACAATGGGGTTGATGATGAGATTAAGAGTCAAAAGAAGGGAAGGCGTGCTCAGGGAACAAAGTAAAGGGAAAGCTTCTTTAAACATCTCCCTCTGCCTCTATGCAGCGGGGCAACATTATATATTATTGTGTTTGGTAACATGTTACATGTACCTCCACTCCGGCTACTTGCTGCGTCTCATTTTATATAAATAGTTTGAAGATCTTTTTTTTTTACTCGTATGACAACAAATTACTGCTTTTATAAAAGCATAGCCGGGGCATACATGGAAACTTATAGTAGAGGAAAGGTCTGCATATATTTTACCGTCTTAAATTAAATACCACTTTTCGAGTGAGGCATACTGATTATGGTTTGTTTTGGTGGTTGGAAATAGTTCAGACCAGAAAGTATAAATTGCGATGAGATTAGTGGAGATAGTAAAATTTCTTAACACTTGATGAATTCAAGTGATAATACGTATACAAATACAACCCTGCCCTTTCATGACTAACTGAATAAATGAAAGGCAGAGAATACTTAAAGCAGAATAACAGCGCCTGAAGTTGAAAACAAAATGCCTCGGAGGCTTAAAACTGCGAAGTTAAATATCTACAAATGATCAATGGGCCAAAGCGCCTTTAATGAAAATTTGTCCATGACTTGTAAGTTAATCCGACATTCCAGTTTGCAGGAGCAACATTCCAGGCAATAATAGTTTCTCTGGAAGTGTATGAAGTGAGCTTGAATGAAAGAGCTTGACCTCCTAATGTTGCAAAAGCTTGGTACGAAGCTCCCCAGTTGTGGCTCATGCTAATCCACCCTGTTCTGCTTCCTTTTACCCACATGTTTGCAACATCACCTCCTCCAGCTACATTCATCACATACACCAACAGCCAGTATCCATTCCCTTGGAAAGAGAATTGAAGGCCTCCTCTTTTGACACATGGCACTCTGCAAGAATCAGCGTTAGTATACTTAACTTTCAGATTTAAAGTTTATATCTTTGGATCATTAAGGTGACTAATGATGAGTACAAGCTTGTAATATATGCATTTACCTGCGGTACATAACAGGGACAATGCCAGCTTTCCACTGAGCGATTTTCATGAAAGCAGGCTTGGCCATGTCGAAGTGGGTTCGGGGTGGGTTGCACCAACCACCATTGTTGGAGTCCTGAGACCAGTTGGGAGGACAAATATTGGTGGCTGTTATTGTCGCATAAGGTGACCCTTTGTAGCACCAAGGAGAATAGACACACTTTATCTGATAACAAGTTCCACATGCATATCCATTTTTGAATAAAGTTGAGCTCAGTGCTGCTGTATCTACACCATAACCATTATTGAACAAGTTTCCGTATCCACAAGCTCCTCCTGCAAATTTAATTAACCAAATTTGAAACATTTACACTACGAAAATGAAAATATTTAGATGTTTGTAACAGCATGTATTGCATGTCTGTGCTTCCCTGTGACACAAAAGCAACACAAGTAACTTCTGTCACTGCATTTGCATAATTGCATATGCAACAATTTTACTGCAGTTGCATTTGATAGGTAAAGAATAATCAAAATTCATTTTTTTATCCTTAGAAAGTGTGAAGCACTAGGATTAATTGACAACCTAGTGATAGCCTTCTTGTCCCTCCCCTCGTGATCAAAATTCAAAGCACATGGGTTCGAATTTTCATATCCCACTCTCCATCAGTCCATGTTGTTAAATATCTACTTAAGAAAAACTGATGCATTGCAAAAATATGTAAAATATCAACCATATAAAAGTGAAGCATCACTCGTACCCATTGTTGCAGATGCAGACTCATCACCGTAAAATGTGGCATGGGCAAGAGACCACGGGCCAGGTCGATATATTTGAATAGCTATGGATTTACTCAGATATGTCGCTAAAACTAACACTGATAGGAATGTGAGACTCCATGAATGGAGGGAAGAAGCCATGGGTCAAATGTTAAGCTTAGGAAGCTATTTGATACTGTATTAGATATGTTGTTGCTTATGCATGTAGTCCTTATATAATCTATCCAACTGCAAAATCCGAAGGAGATTGCCTTCGTGACAATCACGAAGATGATTAATTGTTTACCAAAGTCAATGTATGTTGCATGTTTTCTTATGGTAAATTAGCTAAACAATGTTGCAATAAACGTAGTCTTGTGCCACTTAGTTGTTAGAAAAAAGAGAACATTATATAGAATGAAAGACAACGTGCGGGCAGGTAGTACGCTATTGTACATATACAACTTGTCAGATCATACATCTTACATATAATAATTTTAAGTCAACCAAATCAAATGTCTAGATTGCTCTCAGCACCTTGTCGAGATGGTTACTTGTAATTCATTAAACAGAACAAAACGTTGTTCACCTCTAGATCCTCCACGCAATTCTTAATTTACAGAATGTGTAATAAAGACAGCTTAATTTATTCAAAACAAATGTCCAAAACAATACAATTATATGATTTAAACCAGTATCTTAAATTATGATTTTGTGATGCAAAGGCTCCACCCTCATATTACAATAAATTCACAGGAATGGATATGTAAAATGATTTGATAGAAGCTTGATATTTGTACATGTATTGTACTGTAAAACATAATAGAAGATTTAAATCACAATTGACTGCCATAGTCCCTTGTAGAGGAACAAAGCCTATACATCATAAACAAACATTACTACAGTTTTATGAACAGACAACACAACTGCCACATCCACACAGAGATCTCTATCTCTTAGAACCAAAGTTTCTTCCTACTACTATATATGCATGTACTGCAAAACTCTCCATGCCATTTGCGTAGCTCATCCCATCATGTAGTTTGACGCTGCATTGAAACCATGAAGTTGTTATTAAGTGATCAACTGATGACTTATGTATGCAAACGGAACCCTTTGTAGTAGGAAGTGAACTAATTTTGTCTACCAAATTCAAAATGAGGTGTTTTTTGGGGTAAAAAGATCAAACTACATCTTTAAAAAAAATTAGTTGAATGAATTTTTTAGAGCTAATGTGAATGAGAAAAGTTTAGCTATCGGATGGAGAAAAATACCTCTACTTAAGTTCCTTCTGGCAGAGTTATCAAGCGTGTTTTTGAATCATAGACTAAGGCTGTCTGACAGCTGAAAGAAGAATAGGAAACTATTTAAATACCACAGAGATAAAAATGTCAAAGGAAATATGAGCCTGCAAAAACTTACTTTGTGCACTTAATAGTGTTGCTTGAACCACCATTAGATATTGTAAGGATGGTCCCAAAGAAAGAAGTGTTCTCTGTACCACAGTTTGGGCAGGGACCCTAAATGATGATGGTTTTTGTTAGTGCGATATACCAACCATCGATGTATGGAAACCTCTTACTAGTGACATAAGAAAAGATTTTACCTTTAAGATCAAAAAGTCTTTTATAATAAAGTTTGTAAATGTCTGAGACAAATACAATATCATGGGCAAGGCAGCAAACCAGGTGAAAATAAAGCTATATGGCTCTGGAAGCTGCACAACTCAAGAAATCAGAAACTATGATTCTACAAGAAATTTTAATTAATAAAATATCACATGAAGGAAGAACAGACACAACATTCGACAATAAACAAGCTCTGAACAAACATTTGTAACTGACCCATTGTATATCAAGCTCTAAATATGAAAACTGTATAAAATAGATTTATCAGATTAAAAATCTAATAGGTAACGGAAAATAATTTTCATACTGTATTCTTGATGTTATATTTATATATAGTTTCAAGGCTAATTAAATCGTCCTATAAGCTAGAAATGGCAGTGAAACGAGGGAAAATTATATCTAGACCTAACAATAAATTTCAAATGTTTCGTGGCTGACATGGCAAGTTAGCATTCTTGTATTACTTGTCTGGCAGAAAAGATCCGTTTTTCATCAAATCACATATTCACATGGAGCCAACTGTTTTAGCAAAGAGATTCAGCATAAAACTTTTAGTCTATCTATCAATTCTCCAGTAGAACATAGCTATTACTGTAATAGCACAAACATATGTCAACTCTCACTTCAGAGAGATCTACTACCTCCAATAGATATGTAATCTCAAATCCTGTCAAGTCATCCAGGAAGAAAAATCTGTCAACACAAAGGACAAACAGTTAATGACCTGCAGAGTTCCAGATGTCACAGAACATAGACAATATAAATTCTTTCCACCATGTAAAGAACTGCAGAAACCTTTAAAGTCTAAACTGTATATTAGAAATCAGCAGGAGCAGTAAGACTTTTTACATATCTCATTCTACAAAACAGATTAGTCTTTACCACAACTAATTATGAGGTGATGAACCAATTAACTTTAAAAATAAGATGTTTGTACAAAAAAAATGAAAGAAATTTCTTTCCTAATTCAGAGACATTTACAAAAATAACCATTTTTTAAGGAAAAATTACAAAAATAATGTTTTTTGAATTTAGTGGACCAAAATAGCCAATGAAGTACTCCACTGTCGAAGATACCCATTTCCAGTGGAGTTTGGTCTGTTCTTTTCTGGATACCCAACTACCAAATGGGTATCCCATATATATCCAATTTTTCTTTTCAGAGATATGCATTTACATATGAGTATCCTATACAAATGGTATCCCAAAGGTTAAAGTTGGCCGCCACCTTCAAAAATTGTTATTTATGTCAATTTTAGCTTTAAGAAATGATTATTTTGTCTTTTCTCGTGAGAGAAGCAGAAGGCACAAATTATAGAGATAATACTTCTGCTTTCAGAAGAGAAGATAAATGCTTCTTTGAGCAATACAGGATAACAGGATATGAGCAATTTGATTCACCAGAAACTGGAACTCGGACAGAGAGCACTTTTAGTCTGCGTTGGTGAATGGCTATCTGATTGACTTGCTAAAAAAATTGCTCAGGATTTAATCACCAAGGATGTAAAAACACTAAACTGTTAAGCACAAAATCTTCCCAAGGAAAAGCAGAGAGTATTTAGACGAGGGATCTTAAATATTTGCACTTCAGAAGACCTGAGTACATCGATGAAGGAAATGTGATAATCCATTGTTTTCTAGTTTAATGCAGAAACAGAAGTGATTGTGTTTATTGTTACTACCAATTATTCACTTCATCTTTTTCAGATATATTTCACATTTGATGACTTTATAATAATATTAATAATTAATTTTAACAAGTTTACACTTCCAGCAGTAATGAGGTATTCTATTGTGCAAAAAATGGAATCGTTTATAAAATTTGTTGTTTCTTGACCAAAGTTGAACTGATGAAAAGAAGTAGCTCCGATAGAGACGTAATCTTTTACCAACAAAACCCGTCAAAATAGTTCACACAACACATCCCACCAAATTTGGGGCAGTTGTACTGCTTAAAAATGTGCGGAAGTGAGATAGTAGTCACATTAATTAACAAACAGAGAACCTAGACTGATGGACTGCAGAAGACTAAAAATAATTGAAATGCAATTATGTAATAAAGTATACAGATACTTACAATCCTAAAGCAACCACAGCTGCAGGGACATTCAATAGGAACATTTTGAGATAGTCAACATATAAGTCACTATACACCTGCAGGACACGATTATAATAAGAAGCAGCATGACTGTCAATTAATTATTAAATTAGGCATAACACCAGCACAAACTTCACAAGTTTACACGAAGACATAAAATTATAAGGACATTAACTATTTTTCAGTACCTTAAGAATTCAACTATTTATCCTTATCCATTTTAAAATTAGTATGTAGAAGTTCTAAAAAATCTGTAGGATTAACTGACTAAGCCGGTTAAAGCTCTATAATAAAATAATACAGTAGCATATAGCATAAGTAGGGGTGTAAGCCAATCAAACTATTAATGAGCTATTTGAGCCTGGCTCATAAAAATTCGAATTTGACTCGACAATAATCAATCCGATCTCGAGCTATTCAAATACATAATTGAGCCAAGCTCGATGATCAAATTACTCGCTGGTTTGCAAGCCCTATATGAGATTTTAGTTTCTTTTATTTATTTAATGAAATATAAATAAATCCTTATATAAATATTTTAAAAATAATATATATCTTACATATTTAATAGGTCTAGCTTTTGTCAACATTTAGTACAAAAGTCGAGCTTTTGAGCCAACTTGACCTTGTAATACTTTTGCCGAGCCGAGCTTCGAGCTTAAGATATATGACTCGGTTGAACTGGAGTTGTAGCCAAAAACTATTTAGTCGAGCTCGAGCTTGACAGTATTTGACTTGGTTTGATTGCACCCACAGGCATAAGTATACAACCTTATGTAGAATGCAAATGTAAGAAAACAAAAGATTGCAATTTCCCTTCAAATGCAAACAGCATCGACATATGTTATAACATTTGTATAATCTTATGTTGACATAAAAAGTCAAACTCAAGGGAATTAGTAAGCACCCAAATTCATTTTATAGGAGTTAAGATGCATTTCAATTTTAATAGAATACGAGCATCCCTATAGTTGCTAGCACCCCATCAGCAAAAATGCAAAGACAATTTTGTCAGACTTTCTATAAGCTATTCCAAAATGAATACTACCTCATGTATATATAGGGAGGATGAATTCTATAAACCAGATACAATTTCCAATGAGTAGTCATAGAAATAAACATCAAGTACTACTCTTTTAAGTTTTTTTCTTAAATAATAGGTAAATGACAGCTGTAACTATACAAACTGTAGTCGTCACCTTTTGAAAAATGTTACCTTAATAAAGTAAATAATTGCTTGTGTATGCATTATAGAAAATAAGCAAGATTACTGAAATCAATCTATAAAAATGCACATAATAGGTGAATTGCATGCACACACCTTTCTACTACGAAGACTGCACCGCGGTCCTTCAACAACAATATCACTTCCATCCATCTTGAGACCAGATTAAACTTGTTAGACGTTAGTATGTGAAATACAAGCTCAGAGAGAAAACAGTCAACCAGTGGACAATTTTTTTTAAAACTACATTTCAACATAGGATTATAGTTTTCACTTTGTATTAACCAACAAGTTTGTTATTCTCCAGATTTGAAGACATGCTACTGTTATGAAGCCTGAATGGAGAAAGAAGTGTACTAAGCCAAAAGGATTTTTCAGCAATTCACTTCTGTTTTTGTTTTACAGAGAAACAAGTTGTAACAAGGTCAATTATTGATTGAGATCAACCGAGTATATACACAAATGTTTTTAAAAAATTTTGATTAGTACCAACAATGACAGCCAAAATTTCCGAGTTAACTTTTTAGACAAGAAAAGCTTCCTTTTATTCAGCCTGAGGTTTTCACCCATTTTACATAGTAACTCCATTTTGTGGGGTTTAGGTGTTTTTTTCTTGACAAGAAATCTGATACATTTGATACTGTCTGTTTAACTTATTACATTACACAAATGCACCTCTTAGATGCATCTGTTTTGTGGAAGAATGTGAAATTAAATATTGGCCTACGGACCTTCAATTGCAGCTTCAATTTGTCAAATTCTTCATCAGTCAAAATAGGTTTTCCTGATACATAAGCCATGGATGCTTCCAAGAACTTCTGCTCATCAGAGCCTGCATTCGGTTACTCAACATTAACGACCATAAGAAAATAACTTATGAAAAGATTCACGCATGCTTCAGAAGAGGAGGGAGTAGAGCGTACTTAGCATTACAACACTGCTTCCTTCCCACATTAGCTCTTCCTTGAGGTTATCAAATTCCTCGTTTGACATAATGGCCTTCCCTTCGTAATAGAACGACTGCACCAGAACAAATGAGGAAACTCAATAGTCAATATGCCATAGAATAATTATTGGAAGAGTGTGGATCTATGCAGCCAAAGAATAATTGTAACTTTATGATAGCATTTTTTATAATTAATAGCATTAGATTTTTGTCAATATCTATGCATAAACTCCGCAGAGCAGGAAAGCACTAGAAGTTTAAGTGCTTGAGCATAGATGTAAATAGTAAGGTCTCAGTTGTGATAAAGCTAGGCTATTCTGAAACTATTAAATTAGAAGATAACTTCCCTTTCTCTTTTCATTAGTAGGGATACATGGGTAAATAATCTAGAAATTTACAAGACATATAGGTGGACTTAATGATGAAATTTAAAATCTGAAGTATAATTAAACTTGTGTGATGATAGTGGTATAGCCGTAGAGAGGATATCATATTTGGTTGTCCGCCTGAAAAATTAGATAAGGTTTACTTCATTAAGCCCATGCATAATGACTAATGATGCAGTTAGGGGAAATGTTGAGGTATAATGATATAAATGATTAATATTGATTAATTACTTTTCAATTGTACTTCAAGTAGCAGCCTACAATTTCCAGTCTCAAAGAATCTTGAGTGGCGGAACATAGTCCACAAACAGGCATCTTAGTTACTAGATTAACAGACCTAGTTCAATAACATGATAAGGGGGGCTGTTAGGATATTATCACGTCATTATGGACAATATATTTACTTTTAAAATTATCTGCAATTTCAAGCCTATATAGAAGCATCTTCGTTTGGTTAATCACATATTATATACACATCTTCCGAGTAATGAAAATATAATATTGATGATTTATTTTCTTTAAATTAACTATGACTAGCAGGTAACTCTAATATATGTATAATACTTGTAGTGCTTGCAGAAATTCTTGTTCCATTTCCCCTATTGACTTCTTCTTTTTCTCTAAGCTGCAATAGAGTAATACATTACTGTCTTCGACCTCATCTTCCTTGACCTGACCTGCAAGGGCAGAGTGGTTGGAAAATGGATGTATGAGTATAATATGTGCAAACAATACTAGACGCGTGTGTGCATGTTTCTTAATGCTTTTTAGAATTAATGGTCATGTCAAAGTCACTCTCCAATCAAAGTAACACCGGTGATGTTTTTAAGCCACATACTTATCCACAAAAACAACAGATTTAGGTTAGTGTGCCCGCTGATTCCCATAAATACGTACTGGTTTTACATCCATAATTATTAATTATACACTATGTTGTTTGGACTCGGGTATGGAGAGTCGGACATTCTAAGGCGAAGTCCTTATTTTGGACATGGGGACATGGTCACATGGGGTAGGGGACACATCATAATTTTTTAAGAAACAAGGATACTGGATAACATATCACAACAGAAATTTGACTTGATACTTAACTGAACATGTTTTTGGAAAGGATTGGCAAATTACAATGCTTTTCCCCCTCAAACCTTAAAATTCCATTATCAATACGCGTCTTATTATGAATACCAAGATGGTCGTCTTCTTCTCATCTTCAACTTTCTCATTTCTCCTTCATTTTTTTAAATCTCTTTCAGCTGGTAAAAGTGTCCAAATTACATCAAAGGATCTAACACATAACAAGTGTCATGTCCGAGTATCCGACACAAAACCAAATAATTGGATTAACATAGACATTCAGTTTCACTTAAATAAGCCGACAGCATGTCATATAAAGTAGCTTCTCAATACCAATGAACTCATAAATCATCTAAAATTCAAGAAAATAGGAACAAAAAGAGAGACAGACCTGGTTGATCAGTAGTGGCCTTAGGGGAAAGTAACATAAGCCTGGTGTTAGTGGACAAGTGATGTTTTCTAATAAAGTGAATTGACTGATGAGCCCTTGTTGAACAAGGTGAAGAAGAAAGAGAAATGAAGGGTTTACGAAAAGGGGCATTAAAGAACTTAGGGGTGGTTATGGTGAACCCCAATTTGGTGGCCATTTTTTATGGTGAAGCTCAATTTGAAGAAATGGTGGTGATGAAGAAGAAGAAGAAGAAGAACAAGAAGAGATAAATGGGGTGTGCATTTTGATTTTACAGAGTGGAAAAATACTATAACAAAATAAAAAGATAAGGCTAGTTTCATCATGTGTGGAGGGAAATTTGTCTAACCAAATCTTCACATCACATGTATGTATATATATATACATGTGATGTAACGTATGTATATGTTCTGTAATGTGTATTTACATTATAGTGTAGTATAGTATGCCAGGTCAGCACCAATAAATCTCGGACTACGCTTGCCTGGCACTATCACGTGCTCCTTGTTTCAAGTGGTTTCCTGTTTTCCACGTGTCATTCGTCTATTATACAAGTACTAATAATTACTTGTAATAATTTAGAAAACTAATCCTTATTTAAATTTTAAAATCAAAATAATATATATTATTTTAATTTATATTATAATTTTATTGTGTATTATGCAGTTTTTGTTAAAATTATTACTTTTTAATAATAATATTTAATCAAAATTATTATTATTACTAGCTAAAGTATACATTTAATATAATACATATAATTATAAAATTTTATAAATTTCTTTTATTCATAATAACAAGAGTTTAAATTCTAATTTCAATACAAATATTTTTTTGGTGGGACAGTAGAGATATATAGGTATATGAGCATTTAACTTTTATAATTCACTTAAATTAAGAAAAAATTATCTTTCAATTAAAATCCGAACATTAAAATATGTATTTAATATTTTAGATGTGGGATTGTTGTTCACTTGTTCTTGCTTTCTCAAATTCAAAAAACAATATTAGCATTAAAAAAAAATTACTGTAAAAATGTAGCTGCAAGGTTTGGGCCGAACCAGAAGGGGGCTTGACCCGAAAAGAATCTAGGGCACTGCTTTTGGGGTTTATCAATTCAATTCCACTGCTCCACTCCCTTGCTTTGCTGCTTCATCCTCTCTCTACCAAAAGGTACTTTTTTTTGTATCTATCTATATGTCTTGTTTTTATACCATTTTACTATATTCGTCCTCAATGCTCTTGCTATTATACTTGTTTTATTGCTCTGTTTACTCAATTGCAGTGTCCTTCTCTAGTTATACTATTATTATTATTATTATTATTATTATTATTATTATTATTATTATTATTATTATTATTATTATGTGTGTGTGTATAGAGAGAGAGAGAGGGAGAGAGGGAGAGAGGGAGAGAGGGAGAGAGAGAGTTAAAATTAATTAGCCTAATTTAAACAGTGAAATCTTATAGCCATTTTTAGAAAGTTGTTGTGTCTAGTAAAAAATGGTGGGTATGTAGTTCAGGATAGGTTTCTAGAGAATTCGAGTCCAAGTGCTATTTTAATCGAGTTAATAAGTCTAGTAGATATTGTGTAATGGTGTATTTGTCGTATTCTTCATTTGCTTAATTTGAGTCCAGAGTGCTATTTTATTCGAGTTCATGGACTCCTATTCTTTGTAAAAATATCTACTAGGCTTATTAACTCCCTTAAACGGTACTATATATGATACCAATCAGATTTCTACTTATCTGTTTATAGCCTGTGCCAAATGTATTAATTTATAAAATATTGTTTGATTCATATCTGAAAGTTTAAAATTGTACTTAAAATTGTACTTAATTCTCTATAAGTACATCGAGCTCGCATTATTAGATTACGAGTTACTTGCAAATTACTTGGTTTCGTAAGTACTTAAGTTGACTTTGAACAAGTACTAATACTATTCTCCATACAGCTTATAGAGTAACCTCACTGCCTCAGAGTCTAAATTTACTTGAAATTTTATTAAGGCCCATCAGCTTCATTTCATGATGCAGTATCTCCCCTTAATCGGTTATCTCATAGGATTATTAGTTACCTCATAGTCCTCTAAGCAGAGATATAAGTTACATTATCATTGATATGAAATGTACTTTTTAATAATATTTATGCATCAGGGGTGGACAAAAGAGAATGTCTTCTGATACGGGAAAAGGGTATGCATCTGTGGCTGATTCATCTGTGACCGATTCAAAGCATGATAAGAAGAATTTAAATTTTCCTGGTACTATACTATCTCATTTTGTTACATATAGTCTTATATAGACATTGTGTTATATCGTGTCATTTTTATTTTGTTTTTTCTTCTCTTTATCTCTCCAAATGTTATCAAAATTCGCAAATGCTAAGAGCAAGTCCAATGCTAATGCTAAAATGGATGTAGCTATTCACTACTATTTCTATGAAAACTATGAAAATATTATAGAAATAGGCTTCTACTGTGAATATGAAAACTATGTAAATACAAACTACCAGTGATTGACTGCTATTCACTGAGGAGGGCAACCTCGTGCTCTTAATGATCTCAAGATTAAATATGAGTTTAATTTTTTGTGAAATATATGTTTTGAATTTTTGATAGCTTACTTGTGGTAGAAATATGGTACATTGACATTAAAAAGAGTTTATAAAGTCACAAAGAGCATGATATACTATTAGTATTTTGGTATAAAAAAATTGACTGTAACATTTGAAAGGTTATTCTAGTTTATCGAGGCTCGAACAGTTGAAGATTACCATACAAATTGCAGTAACAAATTTGTCAAAATTTCATGTCAAACTTGATAATGCAATTGGTTTTTAAGCTGACAATTGAACACTTATCCATTACATGTCAGCAAAAATTATATGCCCAAGGACAGTTAGTCTTTTTGGAAATATGTAAACAAGTCTCTCCCATTTTGTTGACTGTAAATTTGTAGAATAATCGTTCTATTATTCCATTATATAGATTACCTATATATAGGCAGATTAACAGTGTACAAGTTGTACAACTCCTAACAATCAGGGATATACACTGTTAAACTACTAGAGATCTGGGATGTGTAATCAACTAGGATACTAACATATTAATCTAATAAATAAGACAATACTGAATTAGTACATAATATATATACTCTACACTTCCCCTCAAGATGGGACATGTATGTCAAACATTCCTAGCTTGTGTATTAACTCATCAAAAGTAGGCCTCCAAAGAGATTTGGTAAAACATCATCCGTTCTAAGTCTTCACGGAGTATAGATAGTTTGAATTGTGCCACTTTCAAGCTTCTTGGTAATAAAGTGTCTATCTATCCCAATATGTTTTGTGCAATCATGATGAACAGGATTTTTGGCTAATGGAAGCTTAAGTGTCACACGTCCAATGAGTCCAATCTCACCAAGTAATCTTTTTAGCCAAATGCCTTCACAAACACATAGAGCAAGAGCTTTAAATTCTGTTTCGGATGAAGTTCTAGCTACCATTGATTGTTTCTTACTTCTCCATGTTACTAGATTTCCCTAAACATAGCAGCAATACCCCTAAGTACTCCTTTTGTCTGTTACACCCCCCAATAAAGGCGAGAAACTTAACTCCTGAAGCGAAAATTAAAAGGGAAAAGTAGAGACACTGTAATATTGCTTCCTAATTGTTGAATGTGTGCAATATAATTTCGCCATTCATTGTTTTGCATGTAAATGATTTTCATGTATATCCTGTGTTTGGGAGTGGAATCTAGTTGAAAACATAATACAGACCCTTATTTTGAAATTATTGAAGTTTATGTATATTCTGATAAACACGGGTAAGATGGTATATTCTGTCAGAAAGCCCGAACTACAAAGTGGATAGGAGTGCCTATTGCTTAAGGGAAGAAGAGCAAGGGTATTCATGCGAGCAGGTGGGAACCTCTAGTGCTAAGAAACATAGAATGATTGGTACAAGATATTTCATCATTAAGAGTTTGAATCATGAAAATATCCAATTATCAATTGAAAAGGGAATTTGGGCTACTCAAATCATGAACGAGCCAATCTTGGAGGAAGCCTTTCATGTAAGATGCCTCTCATTTTGATAAATATGTATACGCATGATTAGTTTTTAATGATTCACAGAGATGCAACATCTTCTTGCAGAGTTCTGGAAAGGTGATTTTAATATTTAGTGTCAACATGAGTGGTTTCTTCCAAGGGTATGCTCAAATGATGTCTTCTGTTGGTTGGAGAAGAGATAAAGTTTGGAGTGCAGGAAGTGGTGGAAATAATCAGTGGGGGCGCAGTTTTAAGGTCAAATGGCTACAGTTACATGACTTGCCATTCCAAAAGACTCTTCATCTAAAAAATCCTTTAAATCACTATAAACCTGTGAAAATTAGTAGGGACTGCCAGGTAATATTATTATTTAATATTTTTATTAATTTCTGAAAATATTATTAGGTCCTTTCATCTTGTATGTATCAGTTATGTGGTAGCAAATTACAGGGTCTTGAAATGACTAAAAAATTTCTACTCGTTTCAGGAGCTACCTCAGGATATTGGAGAAGCTCTTTGTGTGCTCCTTGATAGGAAGACTGATACCAATGACAAGCAAATGAGGTATTTCTTTCTAATGGCAATATTGCATTGTATATAATAACAGTACTAGCATATATTGGTGGTTCGGGTTTTCTGATTAAGTAAATATGACAGGGACAACCTTTTATTTGACCGACCTCATGTAGAGCCCTCATGGTCTGTCCGTGATGAAGAATTTAATTTTCCTCCTATGCCTAGGACAGTGGGCGGGACATCAATGCTTTATCCTTCTTTATTTTACCAACATCAAGTTGAATCGAGTAGAACCCATTTTGCGAATCAGAGATCAGCTCAGACATTTTTTCGTGATAATTCACCTGTCACCTCTGGGTCTCCAAGAATTGCTTGCTCCGAACTTTCTCATGTCAAAGGAGGTGAAATGAATGTTGATTCGGATCATGGTTGCTCTTCTCAGTTAGATATTTGGAGATTTTCTGCAGACGGAAGCTCTGTTGGCAGTGCCCTGACTGATGATGATATTCTTGAAATGGTATTGCTTTACCATCTTAGCTCGTTGATTATTCTTCACTATTAACCATGTCCCTGCATAATTAGAGACTGGTTTTGTGAATGTGGAATGGACTTTAAACTAGGACAGTAAACCTGTGATATATTTTTTCACATATCTGTTTATGCACCTCTGTTTTTTCTAATTAACAGTGTAGTGAAAACATTTTATTTTGCCACAGGTATAACCAATTTTTGAAAATGAATATGGTCGTCTTATATACTGAGAAAGTTTTAATTTGCAATTATTTGCTTTCTCCTTTTTAAAAATTAAGACAGAAATACTTAAATATACATAAATAAAGAGAATGTGGTGTTGCACTCTTTTCATAAATAAAGAGAATGTGGTGGTACAGAAGATACTCTTAATATTTTGAGGTAGCACTGTAGAAGGGATCCGATTCCTTAAATTGGAATTACTAATCTTAATCAGATTACTTACATTCTATATGATGAATGCAAATACATAAAATTTGTGCAAAAGAAGGGCTAAGAGTGATAAAGAAGCATCTTTCGTTGGTGTCATTCTTCCATCTTTCTAGTACAGCACAGCTCCTCTTTCAAGTGTTGTGGGACTTATTTCTTTAGACCGGTGTTTGTGAATATTGTCCTTGATTATTATACACAGTTCCTCCTTTTTGTTTGTCCCTGATTTTATGGAATCCCCTGCTGTGAGTAAAGCTATAATTTGTTTATTCTTGATGCATTAATGCAGACATATGAAGAGTACCTGGAGGCCCATAACAAAAGCAACATACCATACCATACCGTTAGTATACTTTCCTAATGCTCTCCTTCAATGGATATGCTACTTTTATATGATTTTATATTATTATTCCAGTTCCTTATTACTTATTACATATAAGTGGTTTCGAAATCCTATTTTATTGGGATCAGATGCTGTTTACTCTTTTAGATTTTGAGAGGTCAAGGTCGTTATGAGTATTATGTAGAGTTTAAGGAGTCTCTCTTATTACTCATTAGTAATTCTTCTGGATGTAGCAGTACATATTAGCCACGTGTTGGTTTCTATGGGAGTACGGATCAGGTTCTAGCATGATTGCATGAATATAGAAGCATGTATTAATTTGTCGGTCTTCTGAATGAATTGAATTATAAAGGTTTGTGCATTTTAGGTTGTGACTTAACTTTGTTCATCATCTCTTATGTCTGTTTTACTTTACACCTCCTTGTAATCTAATTATTTATTTATTTGTTTTGCTAAATATCCAAGATGATTATTATACAGAAATCTGTCGAGGACTAGGGTTTGCAGTTTTTGTAAGTTGATGTTGTACTATGGTTGTCCAAAATGTTAAAAATTACAACTTGCCTCTTTTGTATTCCACTGCCCTGCCTTCTATAAAAGTCAACTCCATACGCCTATCTGGATATGGAACTTGTTCATCCGCCTTTCTAATCTCTCAATATAATTTTAATCATAAAACAGAGTATTCTCTAAAATAAGTCTTTCCTTGCCAAGTCATGTAAAGTCTGATATTTTTTACAGGCAGCAAGACCGTCACGGAAAAGTCAGGAGTCATCATCTACCAAAGAAAAGAGTGATGATTCGTAAGTGTATTCTACATGCTTCTCGCCCCTCTTGTGCCCTATGAGATTCATCGTGTAATTTTAACTTGAAATCTTGCAGATACTCTCGAAAGGGTCGTACGCACAAGAGAAGTCATAAGCAATCTCTCGCATAACAATGTTAAAGAAGATAGCATTTCTCGGTGTGTATACGAGGATACTGTACTATTATTTAGTTTCGTCGCGGGTCTCTCATATTCTACATAAGTATGTTGTACTTTAAAATATGAATGCCCTGAAGGAACTTGAAATTTCTATTGCTTTAACCAAAATTGTACAAAGCATAGTAAGAGCTTGTATTCTACAGTAATTCGTTATTGTACATTAAGCTTTCCCATCGCTATTATTATGTTTTGTCAGAAGATGAAATTTATCATCTGACTGAAATAAGTTTTAGAGTAAATTGCACTTTGACATCCTGAACTAAAATGTTTTTACAATTTGGTGGCTGATGTATTGGACTTAACACTTTAATAGCTAAATAAAATAAAAAAATGCTCATTTTTTTAGTGTGAATTCGAGCGGAGTTCCCATTTTATTTTAAAATATTTTGTTTAGCTATTAAAGTATTGAGTCAAATATATTGGTCATCAAAATTCAAAAACATTTTAGTTCATACCACCAAATTGTAATTTACTAGTTTTAAAGATGTCAACATTCTTAAACCACTTATTTGAGGAACCAATTCTAAAAATTTGATTAACAAATAACTATAGAACATACAAAAAAATCATAAAACACCGACAATAATTGCAAAATAAACAAAAAAATTACATAATCTTCAAAAAAATATAGAACACAAATTACAGAACACTAATGCTGAATAGCGTTCTGTAATTTTGTGTTTTATATTTTTTGTATGTTATGTATTTTTTTTTTGTTTTGTGATTATATTTTGTGTTTTGTAATTTTTTCTATGTTCATCAATCTTTTTATGTGTTCTGTAATTATATTTGTTGTTAATTCTTCAGTTACTCAAACAAGAGAGTTTCTCGTTGAATTTAAGTATATATATATATATATATATATCCCTGTTTGTACAGATTTTTTTTCTTATTTCAGCAGCTAAGTAGTTATTTTGTTATGCAGAGTAACCATGTTACTATAAGACTCGTGGTCCTTTTTACAGGGTAGTGAATCTAAATCAATGACTAGGAGTTTTATTCAATATTTTTTGAACAATTCTTTTTTCGAATAAAAGATTTTTTAGTTATTGTATAAATATAATAAATGTTGAATCCAGAAATTTCTATCCAATCTGAAACTTGAAAGATTTGAAATTCGATTGTACAAAATGAGCTTGATTCATTGTCATGTTATTGAATATTTGTATTGAAAATTTTTATATAGGTTCTAATTAAATTGAACTGTTTGAATTTGATCTACTTCAAACTTGAAATTTTTTGATTTGATATGTTATTATATTCGAATTCGTATAAGGAAATATATTCGATAAAATAATCGAATATTGTTCGTTTTGCTAAAATATTGCTCGAATTCGATAAAAATGAAATTTTGATTCGTTAATAAATAAAAGCGTGAAATAATTGAACTATTCGAAATATATTTGAATTCGACCCAGTTCGATATGTGATCGAATTTGAGTTGAAAAAATTTATTTGATAGTATTATCGAATATTTTTAAATTTGATAAAAATTTAATAAGAAATCATTCGAGTTCACGGCTAATTCCATGTTACCTTACCCACCTAATTCCATGTTACCTTTTATAAAATTTAAATTCAAATTCTCGCCTTGGTATAAAAAATAAAAATTTATATCGGGTATATTTTATTAAAAATTATTATTTTATTATGTGAAAAAATTTGTATTTACTGAATAGTATCGCGAAGAGAAAGAGCTTTATATAGTTTCTTTCTGTTCTGCGTCTCTCTCCCCCTCTCTGTGCTACCTCCTTCAATCCGTATAATCGTGTATATATACACATATACATACAGAAAAAGACCCATAATCTTGAATGGATTTAGTGAATCACAATATAACCAAAGAGGATGTAATTTCCAAAATCAAGGACGATGGAGATTTCGATAAACTTCGTGTCAAGATTATTCGTAAGCTCAAAGAAAATGTAAGAAATATTAAATCTTGTTACTCCCATATAATGTTTTTGTTTCTGCTGCATAAAAATCACATCTTTTTCTTTTGGGTGTTTTTGTTTTTGTATATAATGTTTATTTACTAAATTGATTAGTGAAAATTAGTACTCAGCTCAAATTTATATTATAGTGTAATTTATTATTGTTGTATGAGTTAAAGGGACTGATTTAATTGAACCCATGTTTGTGTAGCTAAGTTGATTCTAATCCTATTGTGTTGTTATTTTTAGGAGTTGTATGTAATGTAATGCTGCTTATTTGTTACGAGTGAAGCTATTTTTAGGGTATTTTGTATAATTGATATTGAAAATTAACAACAAGAAGAAGACAGAAAATAAAGAAAAACTCAAATAAAATTCATATCATTCTCATTCATGCCTCTGTAATGAAAGCACGGTACAATGTATAAGCAATATCACATTCCCTTGTTGGCCCCAAATCTATCTTAATTCTAACCCAATATTAATCAGCCCACAATATAATATGGCCCATTCATGACATTATTGATGTTTAACTTATTGCAGGAAGAATTGCGTAGTTCGATTGTTTCTGCAGTGAAACAATCAGTAGCTCTTAATTCTCCGGGGTTTGAGAATATGAAACCACGGCAGCTTTCCGATGCAATTCATCAAGAAATTAGGTATTATGTTGTTTTGGTTTTACTTTGTTTTATTCTGCTGTTTTGTGTGTGCTTTAAGGGATCTACTAGGTTTTAATGTATCTAACAAGTATTTGAAAGCAATTTGAACTGATGGGATAAGAGGATCACGGTGTTTAAATTAGTGGATCACGATGTTTAAATTAGCATTCCAGAAACTTTTTGGGTTCTTGATTATTGAATTTATGTTTTCACCTTCACGGAAGTAATAAATCAAGAAGCTTGATGCATATATTCGTATTATCAATTAGGGTATGCTACCTTTTTTATGGTTCCCTACCAGTTTATGCTGAGAATTTGCTATATTACTCGTACAGTGGGTCTGAGATTAATGAATTTATGTTAGATGTGAAGTTGTTGATGCTGAATTTTTGAACTTGTTGGTTTTGTTGATTGTAGGGAAAAAGTAATGAGTCAGATTTCTGATGGGGTTTGGGAAGTAATTAGATCAGGGAATGGAATGAAAAGTGAAATAAACGAGACAGTACAGTCTGTTTACAGTAGGTTGTTAAACCCGCAAGGAAGTCAAGGTGGTGAACCATCCTCCAACGCTAATGTAATGGAAGTTGAAATTAAACCTGATAATAGTGGGGCTATTGTTGCAATACCAGACGAAAGTAATGGCACTTTTTCTGATAATGAACCAAACGAGCCACCCGGTTTTGCACTCCATGATCTTCATCAGAATAGCAATTTGGAGGAACAACTGAAAGTGGAGCCTCGAGATAAGCTACCACCAGAGGAGCATAAGAGAGAGGCCCCGCGCTTAGATGATGTCTTCAATGGAGATAATGTAAATCCTACCGCACGACCTGCAGTATCTACCACTGATAAGCAAAACCAGCCAGGTGATGGTAGTGATGAAGACCCTGATTTACCACCTGGATTTGCATGATGAGTTACCATTCTCGAACTGCAATCATCTTCTGAAGGTTTTGTCCAAGAGATTTTATTCTTGGGAATTATAAAATTACAAAAATATTGAATCTCCTCTGCGGTTTACCTATGAATTATGATGGTCTAGAGTAAGGAGCCTATGAATAACATTCATTGTCTTTTGCCAATCTATTTATTAGAATGCAATTATAATATTACAGCTTAGGAGTAATATCTAAATGTGCATTAATTAATTAAATGTGCACTAAATGTGCATTAGGATATAAATACAAATTCTTCTGAAATATTGCAGTTTAATATGCATTAAATGTGTACTAAAATATAAATATTAATGTACATTAAATGTATATTGAGATATAAATATAAATTTAATGGTAATATTGCAGTTTGATACAGTAGTGCTTCTTTCGTTTCAAAGTATTTATCATTTTAATATTTTTACACGTATTTTAAAGTGTTTTAAAAATATAATTTCACAATAATTTTTTAAAATGTTATTTTTTATATCTGCTGGGAAGTAAACTAGCACGAGTTAAATAGTGAAAAAATTACTACAGATTCCATTACGAAAGAGTATGTCCGAGTTGCAAATTTACAATGGACGGACTTAAGCATAATCGCCTTGTAGTAGATAGGTTCTATGTACATTAGTCATGTATACTGGCAATATCGTATTTTCTGACGCAACTTAACCGTCCTAAAACCTCAAACAATCACCTCGGTGAAACCAATATTTTGGTATGACATGCATATCATCTTCAACCAAACAAAATATGTAGAATGATAGTTACCAAACTTAACTCACTTATGGTACTATAAATACTTGCATTGTAACTGAGATAACTCATAACAAGCAAGAAGCATAGGAAAATATTAAACATGGGTTTTGTTTTCTTTCTCGCTATACTTTTCCTTACAAACCTCTTGCACCCAGCCATTGCCCAAGAAAAACCTAGTTTAAGGACCTACATTGTCCATGTAAACATAGTTGATAACAAGGTTTTATCTGACTTCGAAAACCAGGAGAAATATTATGATTCATTTTTGCCACAAACAACGTCAAGTGTGGACCAGAAATCACGCATGGTTCACATGTATCGTAATGTTGTTCATGGCTTTGCTGCTCGATTATCAGACGAGGAAGCTGCAGTTGTAGAGAAGAAGGATGGAGTTGTGTCCATTAGGCCACAGAATGTGTACCCTTTACACACAACTCATAGTCCCAACTTCTTAGGATTGCACCAAAACTTGGGATTTTGGAATGGCTCGAATTATGGCAAAGGAGTGATTATTGGCCTTCTGGACACTGGAATCACCCCTGATCATCCTTCGTTTAGCGATGATGGTGTGCCACCTCCACCGGCTAAGTGGAAAGGGACGTGTCAATTAAATGGTACAACATGTAATAACAAGTTGATTGGTGCAAAAAATTTTGTTGCTGGAGAGTCTGGCCCTCCTACCGATGAAGAAGGCCATGGAACACATACGGCTAGTACTGCAGCTGGTAACCTCGTGAAGGGTGCTAATGCGTTTGGCATGGCTAATGGTACGGCTTCTGGAATGGCACCTCTTGCTCATTTAGCTATGTACAAAGTTTGTTCTGAGAGTTGTGCTGAAAGTGATATATTGGCTGCAATGGATGCTGCTGTTGAGGATGGTGTTGACGTTCTTTCTCTGTCATTGGGAGGACTATCGGCCCCTTTCTATGCTGACAGTATTGCTGTTGGAGCATTTAGTGCTATTCAGAGTGGCATTTTTGTGAGTTGCTCAGCAGGTAATTCTGGCCCGCTTGATTCTACTTTATCGAATGAGGCTCCTTGGATTCTCACTGTTGGAGCTAGCACAATTGATAGAAACATAAGAGCAACTGCACTTCTCGGAAACAAAGATGAACTAGATGGTGAATCACTCTTCCAGCCAACGGATTTCCCTGAGACTTTGTTGCCACTTGTTTTCCCTGGCTCAAACGGTGATCAAAATGCTATATGGTGTGCTGAAGGTTCACTGGACAACATTGATGTTAAAGGAAAAGTAGTTTTATGTGAAAGAGGCGGTGGTATAGCGAGAATTGCCAAAGGACAGACGGTGAAAGATGCTGGTGGAGCTGCAATGATACTAATGAATCAAGAGATAGATGGAGAAAGTACATTAGCTGATCCTCATGTTCTTCCAGCAACACATGTGGGCTTTCCTACTGGAGTAAAAGTCAAGCAGTATATAAATTCAACATCATCACCTGTGGCCACAATCTTATTCAGAGGAACTGTAATTGGAGTAGATTGGGCACCTGAAGTTACGTCTTTTTCATCCAGAGGTCCCAGTGTTGCCAGCCCCGGAATCCTAAAACCTGACATCATAGGCCCTGGTGTCAGCATTCTTGCAGCATGGCCTGTCTCTGTTGATAACATAACAACTACAAAAGCAACATTCAATATGATTTCTGGCACATCAATGTCTTGTCCCCACCTTAGTGGAATTGCAGCTTTGCTAAAAAGCGCCCATCCAACTTGGTCTCCAGCTGCCATTAAGTCTGCAATCATGACCACAGCTGACCAGCTGAATCTGGACAATAATCCTATTATTGATCAAAATGAACTTCCTGCTGACTTTTTTGCTATTGGGGCAGGCCATGTAAATCCATCTAAAGCCGATGATCCTGGGCTTATCTACGACATCCAGCCTTCTGATTACATTCCTTACTTGTGTGGATTAGGATACACTGATAATCAAGTTGGAATCATTGTTAGGGGGGTGGTTAGTTGTGCAAATGAAACAAGCATCCCTGAAGCTCAGTTAAACTACCCTTCTTTCTCTATTGCATTAGGCTCCTCTGCAGTAGAATACTCGAGAGTTGTGACTAATGTCGGCGATGCTGTTTCATCTTACACTTTGAAAATAGTTTCGCCACCTGGTGTTCTTGTTAGCGTAACACCAGCTACCCTAGAGTTTTCGAGCGTGAACCAACAGCTGACATATAAAGTGCAGTTTACCCTTTCGGGTGATGTTCCCAAGACTCCATTTGTTCAAGGATCACTGCTGTGGATGTCTGGCAAACATGTGGTCAGAAGCCCTATTTCTGTGAAGTTCAGTTGAAAAGTAAGCAGAAAATAATGCGCTACATTTCATTCAATCGCTAGTGTGTTACAGATTTGGTTGGCCTTGTGTTTGGCCTGCTTCTTTCTTACAGATCCTTAAACAATCCTAGTGATTTCTTGGATTAATAAGCTAACTTGTTACATGCATGGAATTTCCCTTGAATATGAAATACGAAATGCCAAGTTAATATATATACATTCCATGATCTTGTACAGAAAGCATACACGGAATAAATTTATGAAATCATAGCTAGACATTTCTTTTACGATCGACATAACCTCAATTACCAATTATATTGGTTTTTGAATTAAAACCTTATAATAAAATTACGGGAACAGCAACAAGTGGCTTTGCCTTCTGTAATGTTAACGAAAAAGTTTCACTCATGTCCAACTCCTCACATTCCGTTGATTCACTGGGAAGTTTCCATTCGAAATAATGAACCAGGGATGCTATCATCAAGCTCACCACTCTATGAGCAAGTGGCATTCCAGGGCACATCCGACGTCCTGAACCAAATGGGAGAAACGAGAAATTCAGCCCCTTGAAATCCAATTCACTTTCCGAGAACCTTTCTGGTATAAAACATGTAGGCTTGTCCCAAGTATTAGAATCTCTAGCTATAGCCCATGCATTCACCAAAACTTGTGTGTTCTTAGGTATAATGTAATCATTTATTTTTACATCTTTTTCGGTCTTGTGGGGAACGAGAAAAGGCACTGCAAGGTGCAATCTCATTGTTTCTTTAACCACAGCCTGCAGGTAGGGTAGTTGAAGAATCTCCGTTTCTTCGATTGTTCCTTTTCCTCTCACCGTCTCAGAAATTTCATCACGTAGCTTCATCATTATGTGTGGATGGCTTATTAGTTCAGCCAATGCCCATTCAGTTGTAATGGTACTGGTTTCTGTACCAGCTAAAAATAGTTCCTGAAAAATGAAAATGTCACATCAAAAATTAAACCATGGTACCTGGGAATTCAACTACTTGTACAGTATGCTAGGGGATGAAAAAATAATACCACTAGAAGAACTTGAATATGTTTAAAGTTAAAAGCAGAATGATTTTCTTGGCTAAAATCTAGCAATGAATCTAAGACATCTCCATGTCTCGTTAAACTAGAGCTTCTCTGTTTTAGACGCTGGTCGATGAAATAATCACATAATTGTTCAAGACAACCATACGCAACCTTGGCCTTCTGCCTTGCTCTTTGAGGATCCATACATTTCACACAAGGGAAATAATCGGCAACATTGAATTTCGCAGTAATTTTCATTATTGTTGTCACTGCACTTCTAAAACCATTTCCATTTTGTAACTCAAAGTCATCCACATTAGCAGAAAAACATGTTCTCGACATCATATTCATTATAGTTGTAAAGGCAATCTTGTTGATGCAAACACTATCACCTTTTATGGAAACTTCCTTAACATGACGAACCATTTCTTGAACCACATCATGTCTAATACCTCTTAACATGTCTAGTGTTTTTGAGTTTGTCAAGCAAGAACATAAGACTCGACGTACAAGTCTCCATTCTTCACCTATTGGCAACCATGCCACAGCATGAGATGAATGCTCTAATTCAGCGATGGCATTGGGTACCACTCTGCCTGAAAATGCCGCGTCCTGTTTTTGAAGAACTTGTCTTGCCATTTCTGGTGAGGAAATTACTACACTAGTTACATTTCCTTGTTTAATAGTCATTAGTGGACCATATATTTTTGCTAGATTGGCTAATGATTCATGGGGTTTTGGGCCAATATCGAAGAGGTTGCCGAAGAAAGGTAGGCCTCTGGGACCTGGAGGAAGCTTTTTTCCATGACACAATGCTCTAACACGGACGATTATAAGCAAGAAAAACAAGGTTGAAAGAAGAGAAATGAGCAAGAGCATGTCCATGCTAGGATACATGATTAGCAATAAGGTGTGTCGACGGAGTAGTAACTTCACATATTTATATACATGAATGTATATTATGGAGTTATGAAACGTATAAGCACCTTGTTTTCATATCCATTCATGATTGTATACTGTATATTGTCACCTAACATGCATCTGCTCAAATACATCATGTTATTTGGGAGTAGAGTACATTGGACCTAATTAATGAGGGAGGCAAAGAGAAAAAATATATCGCTAGTACCATAGAACTGCTTTAATAAAATTAAAAAATATCATAACATTATTGTCTTCATAATCTTACTAACATAAATAAATTATAATTCAAACTTTTTTAAATTTCATGGGTCACGGATTTGTCATTTCTTTATCTATTTCAGAGTACTTGCAAGATCTATATACGAAAAATAAATGGTGAATGATGACTTCGTAGTTTGTACATATTCTTATTATGCGGATGGTAGAAAGCACCCTGCGCATCTGGAAAATAGAGGTTATAACTTACAAATATGCTTCAACGCGTAAACATACAACTATGTTCTTCCTTTTTGTGAAAGAGATTGCAGGCTTGTTATACTTGTACAAATAGACTGAGTTTTTCAACAAACTTAATTGTTCATGCTTCACTCGCAAAACGCAGTATGGAACAAATTAGGCCATCTGTTTCAAGGTAAGAAAAAACTAGATTACAGGAAAGCCAAACCTAAGTTTCTCATAGTCGTGCATCAATTTTATTGAAGCCTAAATCACCAGTATCTAAAGCTAAAGTGGCATTTCCACCATGTTCTGCCCCAACAGCTGATCTTCTACTAGTAGCTTGAGAACAAAGGTAAGATAACGATTGCAACCATGAAACTAGAATCGGTTTTCGAATAACATCATCAGATTCTGCAACTTGAGCATATAGGTCATTGAGAATCATGTTTTGACCCTCATTGGGAAGCTGCGCAATCAGCTGTGCCAGTAGCTTCATAAGACTTGGCAGGACCTGTGGTAAACAAAAATATTTATTCTTCAAGCTGTAAAAACTAACGAGGCATATATATTTTCCCGGCAAGTTACTGGACTCTTCTACGGAGTCTCATTCCAATTTTATCTTGCACATCAGCAAAATATTAAACCGAACTATTAACATTTAATGTGGAATTATTTTATATTAATTACTATATAACTCAAAGCTATAATCTACCTTAAAATTCAAACAAAATCCAAAATATTTTTATTTTGGAATTTAAGGAAATGCATACTACAATTCAATTTGAATAAATCCGATGAGACTGTTTGTGTCTAAAGATTAACCAGAACAGCTAAATCTAGTAATACATAGCACAATGGGATGGTTTTAAACCAAGTCCTTAGTTAAAACATTTCACATTCTCCTAAAAAAGTTATCAATGAAAAAATGTACAATAAATATTTCTTACTTGTATGTCAACCAGAGACAGAAGCCGCAGGAGCAGTTCCAGAAGTTTTTTACAGGGCTCTAACTCTTCTTGCCAATTTGTCCACGCCTCAATGTCATCGGTCATGATTTCACTGCAAAGGTTATTAGTTCTTTCAACAAGACTATGAATGCAGTAAAACGTAGATGGACTTCCAGCAGGAAGATATCGAACCAATGAAGCAACTCCAGAAGCCATCCCCTCAAAAGGAGTAACCCCGGGATAACCCTGCAGACATCAAATCAGAAATTAGCAATAAAGCATTCATCAACAAGCTCCCATCTAATAAATCAAATTTTAATATTTTTCTGGGTATTGGATACCTCCAGAGATCTCTGCATATAATAGAAAACGAGTTGCTCCTTCAATGATAATCTTTCTTCATCGACAGAATCCTTCGCAGATGAAACAAATGCCATAAACAACGAGTGTGATGCCCGAGCAACTTTTCCATTCGGATGTCCCATGTATCTGATTGAATGTGTAATAAGGAGCCAATATTTTTCAAAAATGTATATAATTCAATTGTTTCCTTGTTTTATAAAAAGAGTTGCTTATTAAGGATACAAGAACATTGTTGGCGCCACCACTTCTCGAAATACAGAAGCTGGTACCTGTTCAATGCAAGTGGGAATGACCCGAAGGTAAAACAAGATCCGAGCAGTCTGCACATCGTCCTTCGACCATATGTAGTCTATTTTATGCAAGTTGAAAGATCCTACAAGTGAAAGATATGATATGTAAATATATCTGTAGGACATATACAGTACAACAACATAAAACATGCCAGAATGAATTGACATACCATCTTTATTTATCAGTTGACTGTATGAAGGAATAGATTTTACAAACGATATGCAAGCCGATTCATTTTCCTGGACACTAATAACAACCTTTCTGATTGTGTCCATATACTCGGATAATCGCATTCGCCGGAAGTACTCAAAACAAGAAAATGCAATTAAAATCCTGACTGAAACTTGAAATTGAGTTTCTTGTGAAAACCTGGAGTGTAGCCTCTGTTTTGTGACTTCCAATGCAAAAACCACAACCATAAGGAATGCAGATTCAGCAATTTTCTCCAAATTCCCAATCAACTCAACCTCAATCCCTCTTAGCACTAAACCTACTTGGCGATGTAACGAATAGACATCCTGACAGTACTTCCATATATAATTTTCCACTATACTCTTTGACCCTTCATCAGCTGAGACATACTGGTTGCAAAAAACAGCACTTATAGCACCTGCTTCCCTAAAGATAGCACTACTTAAGTGCTGGTTTACTTCATTAATTTTCACGATTGTCGAACTATCATGGTAGTTTTCCAGGATCTTTGCATAGAGACGTTGTAGGGGAAATATTTCGTTCAATAAAGCTGAACAAAGACACATAAGCAGAGAGACTTGGAAAGAGACAGGACCGCTTCGGGCCAAAGCTAGTGATATACAATGTAACAGAAGAATGTTTCCCGGTTGGCTCCCCGAACTATTACGACCTTCAGTTCTTGACATCAAGTTTCTTGCCACACTCCCAATGCTTTCTTCTGCAGAACTTCTTGATTCCATTAAGACACTTGATACCGATCTACTGGAAGCCCTCAGTATTCCAGCAGCAGCCATGAGCACAGCAAATGAAGCATGTGTTCGCTTTGAAGTTCTCAATATCTCTCTCGTAAACACACTAATTTTCTCTGATGAATGTGACTTAACAAAGCCGTAGAGAACCCATTCTACAATATGCAATATCATGAGACCATCCGATACACAGCCAGAAGGTCCATCTTTTTTATTCCATATTTCAAACAGTGAATCCAGGATTCTTACAAGATGAACAATTCCAGAAGACAATAGAGCGTATCCAATTCCTGCAAGAAATTTTGCAGTCTGCCCTTTATTTATAAAAATAAATGGAAACTCTTCTTTTAATAGTTTGTTGAGCAATTCCAGACAACCCGTTTTTGACTTTTCAGATATGGAAGGCACACATGTAAGAGCCCCCGCAAGTAAAAAAGCTTCAGAGTAGAAAAAAAGACTCTGCTCTGAATCAATATGCAAAGAGAAAAGGTGATCAAGAATGACAACAGCCGAATCAATAAGCAGTGAAGACGGCTTGGATGACTTTCTAACCCATATATACAGAAGTCTGAGAAGGAGAAAATAGGATTCATGCGGAACTGAGAGGTCTTTTGAGGACAGAATAGAAAGTAGAAGTTTTGCTTGTGGGTCTGACACATAAACGGAGGACTGGGAATCATGTAGGACTTGTAGAGATTGAAGATGACGTGGTTGGAAGGAATTTTGTTTTAGGGAGTCCCTAAGATCACCCCATGCTTGGATGATGGCTCTCGCTGATGACAAAGAAGATTGTATAGAGCTGATGCTGCTTCTACCATCACTGTTAGCAGTAAGCCATTCCTCCAGGAAGAGGGTTTGAGCTTGTTTAGCCATCACAGGATTTCAGCCTGTAGATACGAAAACATTATTATGATGCCCAAGATTGTTTCTCTCCTTAAAATCATTAGATGTAAACCTATAATTCATTTCTATCTGAAAAATCATTAGACATAAATCGTAACTAAATTAATTTTTGATGATGCACCTAAGCAGAAGAAAAATTAAATGTTGAACTTTAAACCTAAATTCTCAATGTTCTTGAAAACTTGAGCTATTTGCGGGTTCTAGACAGGATCCACATCAGACATCCTACAACCCCATCATATCAACAGCTTTGCAACAAGTTTTATTCGGCCTCACAAATCATATACCCTCATAACTGTCCCAATTATAATCATTTCATGAGACCCCTCATGAAACCTTTCTTTCTTTTTCTAATAAAAAAATTTTAGCCATTTAAGTTGTGATCACACTCCTCCCCTCCATTCCATAACAGTGCTCTATGTGTCCAAATCATTACAAAAAATAAATCCCCAATTCTCAACAAGCAAATTTTCAAAAAATAACATTCCATGCACACTAAAGTTCTAAACTTTTTCACAAGTTATACTAGTAATAGTCCTCATTCAATTGCAAAACACCATAAAAACAGAAATTAAATACAAAATATGGAAACAAACCGAATACAACAACAAGAAAGTCTCTTGGGAATTCAATCAAACACAACAAGGGCAGAAGATAGGGTAATTCAGTACATAAATTAAGAGGTGACAAGTGAAATATATGTACCTTTTAAGTTGATAAAGGTATAAATCTTCAAGAAGGGGGTGATAGAATTAGATAATCTCTTGCTTTTTGGGCTACTCTTGCAGTAGCATCTTTAAGGTGAGATATACAGAAACTGTATTACTTTATGATATTTCTATTTTGTGATATTTGAAGTACTGCTATTGAGTATTGACAAGTATTGACTGTTGTGTTTGATGATTCAAAATTTTGGGCACAAATTCGAGTCCAGGCGAGGGACTTCTGGTGTTTTTGTTCATTCTAAACCAGCTTTTGGTTTAAAATTTTTAATTTTAAAACTCATGTATCAAAATTATAAGACACGTTTTTGAAATCTTAAGGGAAGGTGTGGTTACGAGATGATCAAAATATTATTATTTTTATGTTAATTTTTAAAATAAAAATTTTATAATAATGTTGTTTAATATTTAATAAATAATAGCAATTTATTTTTTATTTTAATTGTACATATTTTTTTATTTATTAAAAATATATTAAATAAATAAATTTATTCCGTCATTCAACCAACCACGTGAATGATACTTCACCCCGTGCCACATTAACCTGATTCCTAATTCCGAATATAATACCATTTCACGAACTAAATGACCCAAATGACCCTTGAATGAGTCGTTTGAATAATTTAAATAAGTTCAAATTCTTGACCAAGTCGATTCGTTAAATATACGTGTCGAGCAGAGTTTACTCGCGAACTAGTCGAGTTTAAAAGAGTTGAATTGAGTTTACTAGCGAGTCTATTAATTAAAATAATAAAAAAATTAAATTCCTTTATAATTTATAAATTAAAAAATTATTAAAAACTTATTCTTATATTTATAAACAAATTTGAACTCAAATCGAATCGAGTTCGAGTTGAGTTTTAATGATTCATTTAAATAAATAAACTTAAATTCTTGTTTGAACTCGGCGTGTATACGAATTTAAGTTGAGTTAAATCCGATTAAATAAATTTTATAATTTAAATTTATAAATTCTAGTACTTTAATTTTATATTATTAATTTATATATATAATAAATTATTAATATATTTATCCAAATTGATAATAATAAATTTTCATTTTATTTATTAGTAATAAAATATTTATGAATGAAAATAATTTTTTTAAGATAGTCCAAACCAGACATGTATAAATATATATATATATATATATATATAATTTCTCACATTTTCAGTTTAAATTAAAATATTACATTATAAATACTTATGTGTTTTCATATATCTGGAATTGATTATATATTCAAAAACATAAAAAAGTAATTGAAAATATCTTTGCACTATATTCTGACCTTTTATATATATATATATATATATATATATATATATACACACACACACTTATTCATTCATTTTAGGTGGGCATTTTAATTATAAAAATATATAATTATAATTTTGTTACCTATCTATGGAATATTTGATTCACGCAAGAGATGGGATGTGTATATGTTTAAAACCGAATCAAATGGTTTTTTTTCGATTAGCTCAAATTGAAATTTATATAAAAAATATCTACCGAATAGCAGATTAATTTTAGCTCGATTTTAGTATTGAAACGAAATTATTATTTCACTTATTAGCAAAAATCAAAATTTAATTTGATTGAATAAAAATGCAAAAATTATTTGTAAACTGAGCATATGACTATGTCATAAAATTTCAAATGTTAGGTTAGGTCTTGATTTTGGACATTAACTTATTTCTTCTTAAATATTAACTTTATATTTACACAATTTAATAGTTAAAATACTAATTATATATATATATAATGTTATTAATATATTGCATTATATTATTATGTTGATTTTTTATTTTGATTTTTCGAATAATCGTGATTAATAATAATTCATATTTAAAAAATAATATTATTAAAAATCGAATTGAAATTATATAATTTAATTAATCAAAACAAATATTTTTTAGTTTTCCTGTTCGATTTTCGAGATTGGTGGCTTTTACCCTAAATTAATTAGTTTTACGATTATTAAATATATTTCTAATAAAAAATAATCATACTACTAACTCTATATCTATTTATTAAAGTTTCAAACTAATAAATATATCCTTAATTTCAAAATTTGAATACTCTTTTCTAATTAAAAGAAACTTGGATATTAAAAACATTCAAAATTTATTATTTCATTTATAGTCATGGGTATTTACCTTAATTAATAATCTTATTTATTATATGGTAAGTATTTTTCCTTATGTGCATCCTATTTTAGTAGAAATGAAAACTTAGACTTCGTTTGAGATTGATGTTTAAAATTGTTGTGCTGTTGAAATAATTGTTGGTAGAAAAAGTGTTGTCAGAAAAATCAGATAACTGTTTTGTAATTTTTTTTTATTTGTTCATATTTTTAAATATAATATAAAAAATAATATTTTTGGGATGGTTTGATAGTGAAAAATGTAGTTACTTCCTGCAAAAGTTGAAAATCAGTTTTTTTTTAAAAGCATGGAGATCTGCTTTTTCTAAAAGCAGCTTTTAGACCAAAAACACTTTTCCAGAAAGTCACTTTTAAAATTTATCAAACAGTTTTTTTACCTATTTTTCAAAAATAAGTTGTTGTTGCTGTCTGCAACAGCAATCCCAAACACACTTTTGATCGGTCAACTCAGCTGCATGTTTTATTTTTAGAGCAATGTTAACTACCAAAAAACAATCTCAATTTTTTTCTCAAATGATGTGACATAATATATGACTTATTTTGATTCATAGGTACATATATGTACACGAACTCTCATATTATTATTTAAAAAATTATAAATTACGCACGTGATAACTCAATATTTAAGACAACTTTTAAGATAATTTTTGGATAGATAACATTTCTCCTTTATTATTACATCCGAATTTACTTCATGTATTTCCTTGTTATTTCATCCCGTTAAAAATTTATAACAAAAAGATTAAAGCTCTGTTTGGAGGTTAGAGTTTTGAGGCAAAAATAGAGGTTTAAGGTAAAATAGAGTTTTAATCATATAAATACTCTAACATGAGTGTTTGATAGTTAGTAGATTTAAAAAATTTATTGAGGTGAAAAAATTAATTTTAAACCGAACGTTACCAGAAATACATATATTGAAAATGGCATGTTGGTGCCTTCCACAGGCCACAGCTACCTAATATATGGAATCTGAACCATAAAATGAACACAAACAAAATCATAAAATAACCAATACCGACACTTTGATAGATCGGATAGCAAATAAAATAATCTCATCCAACGGTCCACATCACCTCACACCCATCAAATCAAATCTCAACCGTCCAAACAGATCTACATCACCCGATAAACACACCATTTTATCCCAACCCACTCCCCTCTGATCTCAGAAGCCTGAAAACACACACACACACAAATAGCCTATAAACTAGGAGGAAAAAACACACACACACATACACATTTACATTTTTCTCCTATATATATTTATAGTTTATAATTACAAAATTGCCCTTTATGGTGGAATCATACACTACTCGCCGGGGAAGTAACCCGAGACTTGAAAATAACGACCAAGTTCTTGATATTCCGGCGACTCCGACCGGCGATGTACGGCACAGCTCCGGCGGCAACCCAATGAAATCTTTAGTAACCCCAACTGCTTTAACAGCTTTAATTATTGCATCTTGGTACTTATCGAACATTGGTGTTCTTTTACTTAATAAGTATCTTTTGAGTTTTTATGGGTTTAGGTACCCTATTTTTCTTACAATGTTGCATATGATTTCTTGTACTGCTTATTCATATGTGTCTATTTGTTGGTTTGAGATTGTCCCATTTCAACACATTTTGAGTAGGAGACAGTTTTTAAAGATTCTTGCTTTGAGTTTTATATTTTGTTTCTCAGTTGTTTGTGGAAATACCTCTTTGAGATACTTGCCTGTTTCGTTTAATCAAGCAATTGGGGCTACTACGCCTTTTTTTACTGCCATATTTGCGTTCTTGATTACGTTTAAGAAGGAGTCTGGGGAGGTTTATTTGGCCTTGATGCCTGTTGTGTTTGGCATTGTGTTGGCTAGTAATAGTGAGCCATTGTTTCATTTGTTTGGGTTTTTGGTTTGTGTGGGGTCTACGGCGGGGAGGGCTTTGAAATCTGTGGTTCAAGGGATTTTGTTGAGTTCCGATGGGGAGAAGTTGCATTCCATGAATTTACTTTTGTATATGGCGCCTATGGCTGCGATGATTTTGCTTCCGTTTACCTTGTATATTGAGGGGAATGTGTTTGCGATTACTGTTGAAAAGGCCAGGACGGATTTGTTTATGGTGTTTTTGTTGTCGGGGAATGCTACAGTAGCGTATTTAGTCAACTTGTCGAATTTTTTGGTGACGAAACATACCAGTGCTTTGACACTGCAGGTGTTGGGGAATGCTAAGGCGGCGGTGGCTGCAGTGGTGTCGGTGTTGATTTTTAAGAATCCTGTGACGGCGATGGGGATGGCCGGGTTTGCTGTGACAGTTATGGGTGTTGTGCTTTACAGTGAAGCAAAGAAGAGGTCCAAAGCTACAGCTCATTGATGATAAATGATTCCATCACTATACACTGGTGCGGCTCTTTTTGTCTTTACAAAAGCTTATTATTCTGGTTTTTAATTAAAGGTAAAGAAAAGAAAAAGATGGAAATTCATCATTCCATTGTATAGGATTGTCCCTAATGACTGAAATATTGCTTTTTATATAATTGTTCCTGATAGGGGATTGTTTAAGAGAAGAAGAATTCTTTCTTTAATCTTCCTTAATTTGTACTTAAAAATATTGTTTCATGCAATTGGAATACAAGAAATGATTATTAAGCTGGCTTTTTGGTTAAGAAGAATTATGTCAATCCATTCATTACTCATGATTTATTTGCTTATCCACTATTATCTATCATTATGATACATAAATTGTAATATATATATATATATGGCGTGTTCATATACATAAAAAAATTGTTCGCAATTGGCACAATAAAAAAGAACAGAATTGTTTTTAGCCAACGAGTTAGTGTCTTAAAGTCCCCTAAAACCATCGATTCTCTGCTGGATTTGCTTCTGTTTCTTCTGATCTGATTGCCTATCTGCTTTCATCAAGTCCAGGAGGTTAGCATAAATTGCAGTAGGAGCTCGTAATTACATGATTCCTCATAGTTACTTGAATCTGCTATATATTTTTTTTAACATAGGAATTTATTTATATTATATAATGTATTTCACATTAGGAATTATTTTATCATGCCTGTTTCTAGAAGAAGCTGTAGATTTGGTGTCATACCCAGCCAAATTGTCCTCGTGAATCAATGTACATGATCAATATGCACTTCCACATCTCCTTCGTGCATCCGAGGCCTCAAGTCTTGATCCTTTTCCTGTTTCATACATTTGTTGGTTTCCATTCCGGCATTCCCTGCCTTGGTAAGAATAGGAGAGGCTTTGGAGGAGACATTATGAATGGAATGACGATGATGATGAAGATTATGTTGTATATGGAGAAGGTGGTAAAAATTACAAAGGAAGTGTTCCTAACTGGATGAGCTTTAGGAATAAAATTATGCTCAGATGCCAACCTAATAGCCATTTTAAGTCATTCTGTTAAATATGATCAAGGGATTTTATCTGAATGTACATTAGTTGCTAACTCTGCATGATTGCTTCATTAACTTCTTTCCTCTTGTTTCTGTCCCTGACCAATATCCAACAGTCAAACTTAAGACCAGTTTAGAAGCAACCTGTCCCTAGTCATTTCTGCCCCCAGCCTCTTTTGTTACTTTGCAATTCTCTCACGGTTCTATGATCCCATCTCCGCCTTATTGCAACAACAATGGAAGCATATCATATTAATGGTTTTGTAAGATCCATGCCGGCATGCATCCCTGCAAACTTCTTTTCAGGTTGCAGCTGCTATGTTTGGAATTAACTTGTAGACGAAAATCAACTACACCTCTAAATTCACGTAGGAACCAAGAATTTCAGATGCATTTCTTAATAATGTAGAGAGGCCTGGAAAGCAAATTTAGGCTGCTACTAGTCTATATTGGTTTCATTCTGATCATAGTCCGGATCCACGGTAGGGTGGATTGGTCAAAAAGATAAAGGCCCTGTTTGGCAATTAGCGGTTAGTTGTTAGCGGATTAAACTAGTTGTTTTGACTAGCTGATTGAAGTAGCTATTTTGACTAGCGGATTGAATTATCTGTTTCGTATGAAATTGATTGGTAAATAGCTGTTTGCTTAGTTTTTGTACTTTAACTAGGCATATGTCAATCCTCTAATTGAAAAAACTCCTCAAAGTGGCTTTTTGAGTCTAAACCGATATTTCAACCCACTAACTACCAAATACCAATTACAGATGATTCAAATGGTCAAACCTCTAATATGGCTCAAATCTCTAATATTTTCCTAAACCTCTAACTTCCAAACAAGGTCAAAAGCAAGGGTATCCGGAAAGAACTATGCATAGTTGTTGCTTGCCCTCCATGGAGGCTTGGACAAACTTACAACTAATATGCATAGCTTAATTAACAAAATAATGTACATTTACTGTTAGATTCCTTTGTGAGGCTTCTGCTTCATCTGAATCTGAACCCATATCTCTATTGTAGGCGTAGCACTTCTAGATCGCTCCATTAATTCCCAGTAGAATGCATTGTCTTGAACCTTCCTCATTCCCAATTCCCTCTCTGCTTCTTCCTGCTGACATCCAAGTTGTCCTCTTCCTCCGCTCTATGCAGTTTTCCACTACTCGCCCTTTCTGAACTTGGTTTATTAAAAACACATACATACAATTGTAAAAAAAAAAAATGATGTTTTTTTTTCTTCTCTATTTAAGTATCACTTTGGTCAAAGTTTCATTTGTAATGGTGTTGATCTTGATTATTACTCCTATGAATGTTATCAAAAAACGGATGGAATCTGAAATCTTTTATTCAAAAATATTGTACATGACAACCAAATAAATGTAAGATTGGACACCAGTTTTGTGGGCCACCAGTCAAGGTCAAGCAGACAGTCACATGTTCGATTTAAAATTTTAGTTAATTTGAAGACAATTTGTCTTTGCATATAGCTACTTGAATAGTACATTAAATAATGTGATACTGTATTTATCTAGAATTAGATTATCACTTATCAGTAATAAATAGTTGAACGTTCATCTGCACGAGGGAGCTTGAATCCGGAGTTTGTTGAGAATGTATGATCATAGACTTGAGGCGTAGCCAAGAAAACCAAATTTTTATATGTATATTTTTTTAGAAAACATATTTATAGTGATAAATTTTAATTTTAATATCACTAAAAAATATTTATTATAACTAATTTTAATTTTTTTAAATTTCTGACTGCGCCCATGATGCTGTACAATTTCTGTTTGTTCCTTACTGGCATTTCAGTGACGAGACGGCCTTGAGAATTAACTATATAGATTTTGTGTCAAAAAAAAACTATATAGATTTTGTTGCTACTCGTTTGGATGATTATATATATGCATAAATTTCTTCCGGACTTTTTTAGGTAAATCTCCCCAAAAGTAAGTGTCAACTTAGTTTGTATACATGAAAGTTGACTCAAAGAATACAATGGGATCTAGATTCAACCTCAAATTCATTACAGCTTTTATTTGACAGAATTACATACAATATTAATAAATGAAGACTAATTTACACTTTGCATCCCTTTAGTTTTGAAAATTTGTATTTTGGGTCTCATAATTTTCAAATCAACGCTTTGCATCCTAGAACTTTTAAAATTATCTCACTTTGCACCCCTTGAACTAAATTTCATCAATTATCAACTTTAATTTCATATTCTGAAGGGTTAATATAGATATTTAATATTTAAAACAGTTATTTCAATGTTCATATTTCTTAGAGTTTGTGTTCAATTCATTGTAGATATTTCATTTACATGGTTGAAATGTGTTATTAGTAGTTATCTGTATTAAATTGTATCTCATTTTAACTGATATTTGACTTTTTAACACGTAATTTGAATTGTAAAAAAGTATACTTATATATAATCTACTAATAACACATTTCAGCTACGTAAATAAGATATTTATAATGAATTGAACACAAAATCTAAGAAATATGAACATTGAAATAATTGTTTAAATATTAAATACCGATATTAACCCTCTAGAATATGAAATTAAAGTTGATAATTGATGAAATTTAGTTCAAGGGGTGCAAAGTGAGATGTTTTTAAAAGTTCAGGATGCAAAGTGTTGATTTGAAAACTACGAGATCCAAAGTCCAATTCTTCAAAACTAAATAGATGCAAAGTGTAAATTAGTCATAAATCAATAAGTAGTACAGTAACTTATTACATTTTTTTACAGCTTTTTAAATTTTAATAGAAATTAATCAGTTATATTTTTTCTACAACGTACGTTGATGGGTTGATAACTTGTTCATAACCTTAATTAGAAGGGTCCAAAGCTTAATTAGCGCAACTGCTGGAAAAGTTTCTGCGACCCCCCACCACCAACGTGTAGCTCTCTCTTTTTATGCTTCATTTCCCTTTGTTTTCTCATTTACTTCCACATACATCTTCAGTATTTCTTCCAATCCAATTTGGCATGTTCATTCCCCATATATGCATGCATTTTGCCTTTCTATACATAGAAAAGTTGCACTCTATCCATTCTTCGATCTCTTCCGACACCAGTGTGGTTTTCGCATTTTCATTCCATTCATCCTAATCAAATGGAGAGTTGGGATCGGATCGTTGGGTCTTAGAATTGAGGGTTTTAGTTGCATGCAAAAAATTATGCATGTGTATATATAAGTTTATTAAATTTATACAGATTTGAGAAGCAGAGGAACAGAATAGAGAGGGAGCCTGTGCAAGTCCAGTGATAGAGTACTGAAAGTGTGGCAACGAAACAGTTTATCTTTATTTTTCCTACGGGGAGGTTTAATAATTCTTGGTAACTCATGGGTACAATGTATGTATTTTGTTGTATGTTAGGGATACAACAAGTTGCAGACATTTGTGGCTTAGCCCTGGACCTTCTCTGGTTATAATTTTAATGTTGCTTGGTTGAGCAGGCAGAGATAAAGGATACAATCACCATCAATCAGCGTTGCATAGTTTTCGAAAAATCCAGGTTTAGTCATTTACGTATCAGGAGTGGAATTCTCATCCTGCCTGAATTATGTTTTCCCGCAGAATATATATGACTGTGTACATCATGAAAAAGGATGTAGAAGAGAGTGCAGAAAAATGAATCGAAATCAACTGGACTGAATTTGACTTTTAATATGATTCCCCGTGGCTTTGACCCCTGAATAAATTCATCAACCACCTAATTAATCAACCATATCAATGACTTGTTCTTGTATGAAAGCCAGGACCCGTGAGATACCGGAAGCAATCTTTCTCACGGTATACAACAATTACTTATGTGTCCATCTCCCATTTAGACTTTTTAACACTTGTATATCCTCTCTTCACGAGATATCCCTCCAAGCCTCACTTTTAGACATAACATAACAAAGTACTGGTGCACATTTTCACCTACCAAACAAGCAATCACCACCCACATACCTAGCTAGCTATTTTACTTTCTAAATTCCCCGTGATCATCCTCCGTAAACACGTACATAATTTGATCCACGTAGATGATTGACTGCAACAATATATCTATTTACGTACATGCTTAACTAGTAACTGTATCAATTACACAAGTATAAGTTCTATATGATGAGATTCTGATTGAAAGAATACAAGTAACTGAAGAAGGCCTTTTCATCATATATATAAACACATGCATGTGTGCCCGTTAAACTTTTAGCTTGATTCTATCCGATAATTCTCCCAAAATGGACAAGGGAAAAAGTCCCTTGATCCCACCAAATAGTCATTTCTTAGACATTCATGAAGTTGTCCATGAAGAAGCCGAAGAGGGAGAAGAACAACAACAGGAACACACAACAAATATTGAAGTGAAAATAGAGAAACCTCCGAACAGGATAATCAAAGTCCGAGATATCAAAAGGCAGCACAAGAATTTCAGCAGGCAAGTTTCGTTAGAAACAGGTGTATCCGTCTTGAAAAAACAGTCTAAAGCAAAAAATGAAAAGGGTGTGCTTCCGAGGAGTGGAAACAGCTTTGCAGCGTATGGTGAAGCTCAGAGATTTGGAGTTATTAATGACGGACGAAGAGAAAATTTTAACATGTTTAGAACAAAATCTACACTTGGCAAGCAAAACTCATTGCTGCCTTTAAGGAAAGAGAGTGGAATGGATCATACTATGAAGAATAATGATGGTCTCGATGGAGATGAGTCTGTTAACAAAAGTGTTCCTGCTGGAAGATATTTTGCAGCTCTTACTGGACCTGAACTCGATCAAGTGAAGGTGATTAAAACTTGCATTTCCATATGCAAAGAGCAGCAATTATTTCTCTATATTCTAATTTTTTTTCTTGGTAGCCTAGATTCAATATCTAACTATATTTTATCTCCGATGAAGCTTGTCCAATGTAACCAATATAATTTTATACTCAGGATTTCGAAGACATTCTTCTTCCAAAAGATGAGATATGGCCATTCCTACTCCGATTCCCAATTGGTTGCTTTGGTATCTGTTTGGGTCTCAGTAGCCAATCAATCCTCTGGCTTAATCTTGCTACTAGTCCCGCTACAAAGTTCCTCCACATTACACCTTACATCAACCTTGTCCTCTGGCTTGTAGCCTTGGCAGTTCTTTTAGCAGTCACAGTCACTTATATCCTCAAGGGCATTTTCTACTTTGAAGCTGTTAGAAGAGAATTCTTCCACCCTGTTAGAATTAACTTCTTTTTCGCCCCATGGGTTGTCTGTATGTTTCTTGCCATAGGTGTCCCTCCTATTTTAGTACCGGGGAAGATTCATCCAGCCGTTTGGTGCGTTTTCATGGCTCCATATTTCTTGCTTGAGCTTAAAATTTATGGACAATGGCTCTCTGGAGGGAAGAGGCGTTTGTCAAGAGTGGCTAATCCATCTTCTCATCTCTCTGTTGTTGGAAACTTTGTCGGGGCAATTTTGGCAGCTAAGGTTGGGTGGAAAGAACCTGCAAAGTTTTTTTGGGCAATTGGGTTTGCACATTATTTGGTACTATTTGTGACACTGTATCAAAGGTTGCCAACTAGTGAGGCATTGCCAAAAGAACTCCACCCCGTGTATTCCATGTTCATTGCTGCTCCTTCAGCTGCAAGTATAGCTTGGCAAAAAATTTATGGTGAATTTGATGAAGTATCAAGAACTTGCTACTTCATTGCATTGTTCCTCTACATATTACTGGTTGTTCGTATCACCTTCTTCACCGGTTTTAGGTACATTACTCTGAAAAATATGAAGTTCAATATTGTCTTTATTCTCTGAAAATTATGAAGATCAATAATATTGATTGCAATTTGCAGATTCTCAGTAGCATGGTGGTCCTACACTTTCCCCATGACAACTGCATCATTGGCGACAATCAGATACGCAGAAGCGGTACCCTGTTTTATCACAAAAGGCTTAGCGCTGTCGCTATCATTCATGTCAACAACAATGGTGTGTGTCTTGTTCTTTTCGACCCTTCTACATGCATTTGTATGGCACACACTGTTTCCCAATGACCTTGCCATTGCCATAACAAAGAAAAGGCAAGGTAAGGAGACGAAACCCCTGAGAAAATCTTATGATATTAAGCGATGGGCAAAACAATCTGCTCTTCCATTTGTTTCTGCTCTTAGAAAGAACAATTCAGGCAACAAGGATTCTGATGGTGAAAAAGAAGAAGGATACGGAACCACTTAATAATAATCTCGATGGTGGTAACAGAAACGGAGATTAAGACCCAAGGACCCGAGACATATCTAGTGTTAGAAAATTCTCATTATACGGACATAACTAGCTTATATACAGAACATGAAATTACATTCTAAGAGCAATCAGCCACGGTTTGTTGGTTATACAAACTCTTAGCCATTTTAGTCTCAAGTTTATGCTTAACTATTTACCTGATGTTCTGTTGCAACTCTGGTGCTACTTTTTCATTATATTCAACTGTTGCCCGGTTATGTTTTTATAAATTTGAAACATGTAATCTTTCAGGTTTTATGTGAACAACACCCAAACTTTTTAAGTCTAAAGTGTATTTTAACCTAAATTAATACGCATTTCTTGATATCAGGTTATGATCATAGATAACTTTAGATAAATCAAAAAGTTACTTTATTCTAGTAACCAATTTAGTCCTCCCCATATTAGAACTATTTGAAAGTAAAGTTCATCAGCATATCTATTACATAGAGGGTGAGGGGAAGCCAGGAGTACGATGTAACACTTGGGAGTTGGGACTAAAATAATTATTGTGCGACTACTAGAGAATAATATCAAGAGAGAAATTTACAACTCTTGACTTTAAACTTTTATTGAAGAGTAAGGTGTAGAATAGAAACACATCCCTACTTGTAAATCAATTCTAAGACGGGATCACTGTTTCTAAAATGTATATTGAGCTTAATTGACGCCCACTTCTATATGCCGTTCACATTTACGGAATAAAACAGCTTACAAGTTGTCATTATCTACTCGTTGATATTCTGTAATCTTCGGTTAGTACTCCGGCTTATAGGTATGCTGAAAACTGATGTAAACAAGTGCGGAGACATTTTAGATTCATCTTCACTATTACCGGATGCCCGAGATCCTGTACCACAACAAGAATGTCAATTTTCGAATGTGCCAAGCATAAATGTATAACACTTGCTTTACATACCTGCTAATGCTACGCATGCTACCAGTTTTAGTAGCACCTCCGAAAAAAGGAATCTGCCTAGCCTTGATCCCTTGTGATTCCCCTTGAAGCAAATTCATTACCTAAATAAACTTGACTTGCTTTAGATATATAGAACAAGATCATGTTGTAGTAACCACCATGGGTTGGATGTAAGCTTCTATCCTTACCTTGCTTTCTTGCTGTAAAGATCCCAATTTATTCTCTTTTGATCCCTTGTACCAAATACACAACACCAGCATAATTAGAATACTGAAATTACTTATATTTAGGAATTCTACCAGGAATAAGTAGAACCTTTGTAAATGTTAAAGAAGACTGAGGTACTTCTAAATGAGATTCAACATTTGATCGAAGATCAGATTCCAAAGTTAGCTGCATTAAACCAAGAATAACAAAAGTAAAAAAAAAAAATAGATATGAAATGACAAAATATTATATTTAATCGTAATGTTGGAAAAGTTGTAATAATTTGCAGAAACAATATAAAATATACATTTTATTAAGGAAACTAGAAATATGAAAAAGGGATAGCATAGCTGCAGTTAAGGTAGAACTATAAAGACAATTTGGTTGCTTACCCTGTTAAAAAGGTCTGCTGGTGGATCATGTTGCAGTCTTCGTTCTGTATGGAAATTAAATTCCTGTGATAAAATCCAAAATGCTAAATTGTATGAATGGCCGGAACTTGATTGCTATGGAATATGTTAAATAGTAGCAAAACAATCATGACATAAGCATGCTTATGTCATCTTGATGACATCATCAATATATAAGTTACTGTAGCAAGTGTAGGCACCAAGTTTCCCTTTCTATATAAGAGGCATTGCCTCATTGTTATATTAAGCAAGAATGTAGTAAGGAAGTAGTATTTGCAATACAACAGCTATGTATATAGACAGCTATATATAACATTCTGTAATTGCTATTGCTAGGTGATCGACATATATTCATATATATTTAGCTTTGATCTGCATTCATTCTTCTATCAATATAGCAACTGATTTCTCTTGTATAATCACACAAACACTTATAAAGTGCATCTTATTCATAGTTTCTAACATGGTATCAGAGCGGGTTTGTTTATGTAGAGAAATCAGTGTTCTTTTCATCTTAAAAATTCAATGTTCTTAAGGGAACTTGTGTTATTTCTGCCCAGATTTGCTTTTTCAGTCATTTAGCCTTCCACACTCAAGTTTCTAAGGGAAGCTTGGGGCCAGATTCTGTTCAAGTTTGGCCATCCAAACAAAATCCCAACCAAAACAAAGTAGGGCAGGAAAGTGTTAGTTTAAGTATTGTGTCAAGTTCTTAAGAGAACTTATGTCCACATTAAGTTTTCTACTTTCCTGAACTCCAAACCAGACCCAAAAATAAGATGGGCTGCTCCTTTATATTCAGGTCAGGCCAGTAGTAAAGAGGTTGGTGGCCATCCATCAACCAATAAAGAGATGGGAATTCACCATAGTGCTGACAGCAGCACCTCCTATGTTCTTTTTCAACAATAATCAGTTCAAGGACTGATTGGTGGCCATCCACCATAGTGCTGACAGCACATTTCACTTTCTGCTTTTTGACATGGCCTAAAATGTACTGCGTGGTCCCAAACACGAGTCCCGGTATTCCCAAAATTCTCATATATGCTATCTTAAGATGAGTCAATCCTAGATGGGATCTTTTCAGGAACACTCAGATTATGCTAAAGGGCTTCTAGTGGTCCACTCTTCAATCCCTAGTTGGGTCTTTCATCTCAAACGGGCTTTCGAGTGAGGGGGCGTGTTAAATAGCAGCAACAATCATGACATAAGCATGCTTATGTCATCTTGATGACATCATCAATGTATAAGTTACTGTAGCTAGTGTAGGCACCAAGTTTCCCTTCCTATATAAGAGGCATCGCCTCATTGTTATATTAAGCAAGAATGTATTAAGGAAGTAGTATTTGCAATACAACAGCTATGTATATAGACAGCTATATATATACATTCTGTAATTGCTAGGTGATCGACATATATTCATATATATGTAGCTTTGATCTGCATTCATTCTTCTATCAATATAGCAACTGATTTCTCTTGTATAATCACACAAACACTTATAAAGTGCATCTTTTTCATAGTTTCTAACAGAATATAATCAATACATCATAATTGATAACAAAAAATTACCTTTGGTACTGTGGTTTCCCTCTTGTTACTTCGGAAAACTCCAATCTCTCCTTTAGAAGAAAAGATCTGCATTTAGAGGAAACATATTTGTTCACCTTTCTATTGTTTCTGGACAGTTGCCTAAGGTACAAGTGTACAACTCCAATCTATCAAAATACCTTCTTGTTAAAAGGTGTAGCTTTAAATTTGTTAACTATTTCACAACCCTCCTCCTTTGCCTCTACTTTCCTAACAAGAGACAAGCACGTTCTACATATTAACACTCTTCTTTGTCATTATAAAATATATACACGTTTTTATAAGCAGTCATCTGTTGAAAATTAAAACATTACAAACGTTAAAATATTAGCATTTCTTTTTGTTGGAGATATGCAGGTATTGCAATTTGGATACTTAATTAAGAGAGATAAATCACAACATTTCAGCACAAATTACTGCCAACAATTAAGTTATAGCAACTAAATGTGAATTAGATATTAAGATATGATAGAAAACCCTGAACATCATGTGAAAGGGATTTCGTGTAGATCACTAGAAAACAATAAAAGGAAACCTAGGTGTTGCAAAGAGGAGCTTTTAAAATTTACCTTCTAGGATCTTTGTAGCTACGTTCTGAAAATGGTCCACCAGTAGGTTGGTGCGACACCTGGAACTTTATTATGTCAATCCAAGAGTACAAATAATCAATAATTATATAACACGAAGAAATAAATATACTGTGCATGTGGTGCAAGGGTGAAACACAATAATCTTGTTTCTTTCATTTCTGCACTGTACCGACAATCATCCATTCAGCCTATTATGAAGCAACACCTCATGTAGTCATGTGTGACAGGAAATGAGCAAAAGATATTCATATTTTCAGTAAATAATTAATTGCTAACATTTATGGAGTATAACCTTAGAATTATTGCAATGAACTGAATATGACAGAACTGCAGCATTTTGTTGCAGTGCCCTTTCCGATGTTTTTAGGTGAAACTCCTGCAGAAAAATGAAATGAAGACATTAGGGACTAATTTCCATGATCAGACTAAGAAGGTGAACTTTATACAGGTGATTCAGGCCATCATTAAATTAAGCACTTGCCTGAAATTCTGGTAATCGTGGAGTGCTTCTTTTAGGAAGTAGCAATGACGGAGCCTCAAGAATCTGCATTTGAAAAAAAATCAGTGCATAACAAGCACAAGCATCATAGGAAGGCTCAATTCACTTTCCATTATAACTCACCCTTCTGTTTAACGGAAGAGCTCTAAATGTATGGGTGGTAGATGTGACTTGTTCAGGTTCTTCGCCAACTTTTGTCCTGAAATTAAGAAAGCTTGGTAGTTTAGTAGGGAAGACCATGTTCTTAAAAGCAATGAACAGGAATCTGTAAAACAGACCTCATCCTTCGTGCCCTATGAGCTGTTTTAAGATTGGGCTCTTTGGGAACAGTAAGATGTAACTTAGCCTGTGTTGACTTTGCATCAATGTTAGCGTCCTACAAAGGCAATCAAACAATATTTTAAGAACACTGTACAAACAGTGATTTTGTTGGCTCACTTTTTCCTGCCCGTTCCTCCTTTTGTCTATACATTCTTGTGTTCCTAATTTCATATATTTAGTACATACTGGCTAATAATTTGGGAACAGATAAATTATATATAAATACGGCCTCTAAAATGTGCATGTATATTCATCAACTGTTACTTTTTTGACCTTATTCGTACGTTTGTGGAGATAATTTGTACCATAGTGTGCTTCGTATTTAGAAATACAAAAGCAAGAAAAAACTTAAGAATTGAATGAAGAACTGCACACAATGCAGTAATCAGATGGAAAAAAAATGTTCATAACGGCAAGCTCATATTTCTTAAGATTGTTCATACCCTTTTACGCTCCTTATGAACCAAATAAGTTTGTTGATATGTATCAGCAACCTGTCATTTAGATGAATGATGCTAATCAGAAACTTGCGAACAGATAAAGAAGCCACAGAATTCCAGAGGAAACTGAGGGAAAAAACTTCAAAAAAAACACTCAGATTGACAATTGCAGCAAACATCAAGAAAGGTAACTAATAAGTCATAACTAACTACTTATGCATACATTTTATGTAAAAGGACCACCTACTTAATATATCTTCAGCAGACAGCAATTGCTATATTTTTAAGTGTCTGGGACCTAAGAATCAGAAGGAAGTTGGATGCCCCAGAAATATCATTAAGGTGGAAAGTTATCAAATTTACACTACTCCCTTTTCCACATCATGTGTGTGAAAGCAGTTCAGCAGTAGGATGGAGATATCAAAGTCATATGAAAGTGAACAGAAGATTGCCCAACAAGAAAAACTTGAAGAAAAAAAATCAGAAGAACCAACTCATGCAGAAGAATATTATGCTTTCTTTAAGCTAGCCTATTTTGCATTGCAAGCCGTTGCTATACATTGCCAACATGATATGCAATAGATTCATTACAAATGAACATGTAATTATGAGAATATTGACCTTCCGCAATTGACCTCCCTCGAGTTTTTGTCTCTTGGCAGCTTGATTCTCGAGTGCAGGGGTATTGTTTAAGCTTTTATCCTTGTTCTCAAATCTCATAAACCTTATTACAGAGTCAGAAAAAAAAAATTTATCAAAACAAAAAAGAAAGGTCATGAAAAGGAAAGTATTTGTGATACTGTGTATCACTGTATCTTAGTAGAAAAGGAAGGTGCCAAAGATGTTGTGAAGTGTGAATTATTGTTGAAACTGCACAAATCCAACTGGTTTTTTTCTTGAAGTCTGGAATAAGACAGAGCAGTCACCTAATTAAGAGTCATATATCTAATACTGAAAGTAGAATGATTATTTGTGGCAGCTGTCAAACTATTCAAAGTTGGCAGTTCTCAAACCCAGTGGTGTGCAACGTACAGGGAACAACTCTTTTTGTCTGTGTGTGTGACAGTGTGTGTATTTACAAATTCCACAACCTTAGCGTTCGCAACAATAAAAAAAAATCACCTGAAGTTATCTACGTGGCCTGATCGAATTTGTTTGGCCAATTGGCTGGCTGTTGGCTTCATAAGAGTTGAGACTCTGGAGACAAATGGTCTTGCATTGGTATTCCTTTTGGCTTTTGACTCGTTCATATGATTATAAAATGTCAAGCCTGCATTTAATCAAGAGGAGAATGAAAAATAATTGGGGAAAAGTATTGCAAAAGCATACTTTTTGCAGGAGAACAGAATTAACTGATTTTAATATCTGTAATTTATAATAACAGTCAAAGGCAAATGAAGGCTTCTTCAAACTTATAAAGAAGAACAGTGATATTATCACCATTTAACTGTTTTAAAGTTTATATTATCACTTGAAATTTCAGATCACCTGCAGGTATCCCACTGGTTTTATACAAATTTGGCAGTGCGCAGCTCTGCAAGTTAGTAGAATCTGTTATGTTCAAGCATTCCTGGTCTGCAAGAAATTCATAGTAGATAAGATAATCAAAAACTGTAGTTCTTCTATTATAATGTATTAATTTAAGTATAAACTAAAGATTTACCAGTGCTACGCACTAGGTATAAATAAGCTAATATACAATTTATCTGTTTGCAATCATGAATTGTGAGATTACTGTATTTAGCATTTTTGGAATGGTACAAAGCCAGGAGAAATTGTCATTGTACATCTTGTTAGAAAATATTAATAGAATTTGAGAAGCATTTACTGGTTGATATATTGGAATGCTTCTTAAAAACAGATTTTTGCAAGCAACAATGGTGATCCTGCAGTGTATACTGTATAGTACACGATGCAAACAGAAAATGAGAAAACAAAACAAATGCAGCAAACTAAAGTAACTTCTACCGCTGTTGCTCGTATCCATGGCAGAATTTCGTCGTTCCTCCCCAATATCAGAGTCAGCTTCAGGCAAAACCGTGGTTTCTGACATTTTAGTTTTGGGAGAGGTAGTGACATTCTGCAATAGAAAATCCTCTCCTAATTGTAACCTTCTAGCGAAGGCTGAAATACAAAAATAAAGTACAGGTATTTAGTAAAAGGCAAGAGTGCAAATAAAAAAGGGACACGTAAAACACCTATTAGAAAGCCAGCAAAATCAAAAAAAAAGGTCTTAGCATTTAACGCTCCATTTGGTTGGAATGAATGAAATTTGTACTATTTGTCGGTAAAAAAATCATAATTTTTATTATTTTCTAAGAAATAATAAGAAAATAATAAAAATTATACACAATTTTCTTCACAAAACTCATCATACACATTCCTTGCTCCCTCTTTCACTCTTTCATACATCCTCAATTCCACCGTTCACAATTTTCCATTACACTCCTAACTCATTTTAACCAAAAGAAGCATATATTTGAATAATTTAAACGACAAGAGAGCTCCAAACACACGAACTTCATAAAAATCGAGAATAACAAACCTGAACATTATAAAAATTAAAAATAGAAAATGACAAAAAAAAGAAGAAGCTCAATTCACACATATCTATATTTCCAACAACTAACTAACTTCTGGATAATCAATTTATTTCTAGAACAAGAAAATTAACCATATACACAACTAACTAATCAATTTGATCTAAATTAAGCAAACTAGTAATAAATATAAACACATTTGCTACATACTATATAAATCTATTCAATCACATACATACATTTAACAATAACAAAACCTCTCTCTCTCTCTCTCACGCGCGCGCGCGCACACGCGTCAAAAACATATAAAATTAGGCTAAACAGTGGAGAAAAAGCACTTACGAGAAGGCGGATAGCCTCGGAGCGATTCGAACCAAATCTCAGCCCGAGTCGACTCAGTAAACGACTCAACTGTACAGAAATCGAAGTATCTCGCGGCGTCGAACTCGTAATCAGGATCGATTTCATCTGCCGTGAACGTATATATCTCCGCATCCTCCATTTCTGTCTCCATTTTTTCAAGAACAAAACCAAAATATATACATACAGATGAAGTTGTATGTATAGGTAGCAGATAAAGGGAGAAGGGCAGAATAGGAAATAAAGATCCGTTTTTTAGAAGGATCCGAAATTTGAATGTATCGACTATTGAATGTGAGATTGATTTATGCTGACTAAAATGCCCTTGTGATTTATTGAGATATGTAGTGGATTGGGGGTATTATGGTCTTTTCGATGGTAATAAAGATGATTAATTTGTCTTTTAGGGGGATGGAGTGATTTGTTTGAGTTATCGGAGTCGGAGCCTGGTCTTGTAGCGCGGAAGGTTGTCGGGTGGGTGTGAAATTCGGATTGGGATTAGAGTATTAGCCTTGGTGTTTGGAATAATTTCGAGAATGCCACTAACGGTTTTATTCGCTTGTCAGTCATAAAGATTGTACTAGTATAAATGGACCCCATGTATCTGTTAAATCAAAACAAGTCTTGGGTTTTGACTGTTATTTTCCTTTCTTTTCTTCTTTCTAGTTTTTTTTTATTTTAATTGTCGCTTTTCATCCCCTCGCCTTCAAATATTTATGGGTTAATATAATTAAATTTTTAAAATTAATTTTTTATTAATACTAACCTAACGAAAGAGGGATCTGTATATCACAATTTAATTGTATTTTATCTGTAAACGACGAAAATATATACTTATCATTGCTATCTTAAAAAAAACATCTATAACGTGAAATTTATTATCATTGTATTGGAGATTTAAAATAAAAAAACATTATATTTAAGTATTCATGAATACGCTCGCAGAAGTGATTACTTAAGTCATTATATAAGCATGATCAATGTGTGCATGATAACGTAATACGATCATAAAAGAATCATCCGTTAAGAAAATCTCTCATCACATATTAAAACACTAAAATACTATCACTTATCACTTTGATACTATACCACTATTTTAGTTTAAAATAAATTCTAATAAAACATTAAAATAGTTTTAAGATGACAAACATACGTTTGGTGTCACATGATACCAAATTTTGTGTCCTCCGAAATTCCAACAATATTCTCATATTTCTTAACAAAAATAAATTTGTTCATTTTAAATCTCAAAACTTAATTCTTTTTTATTTTAACTTTTATTAACTTACAATTTTGTTTATATTTTTTAAATCTAAATTTTTATCCGCTTCATAATTCCTTTTTTATTGAAAATTTATAATTTTTAGCTTTAATTATTTTTGATAGATCTTAATTATAGAATCATATATTTAGGAAGTGTTTTGATAAGTTATATATTAATCAGTGATTTATTATAAAAAGTTATTTTTATGTAAGAAGAAGAATATTCTATTATACAAGTAAAAGATTCCTATAAGTATGATAGAGTATAACTCCCATTGGAGGTGATTTTGTAAATTATGTAATTTTAACATTAAAGTAGTGTCAACGTAACATTATTTTAGTGTCATCCATTGAAGATGGTTTAATCATACAACTTTGCTTCAAATATTTTTTCTAAAATGTAAAATATGATTATATTATTTTATATTATTTATATATAATCAGCGTAAGGAAATTATCATTAATATAAAATAAAATAAGGGAATTTATCAATATGTCCCTTTTTATATCTGTTTTATGAATATATCTTGTTACCTTATTAACACACTTAAACATAAATATTAAGACTAACTTACCCTTAAATTTACTTAATGTACTTTATATGACTGGTAATTAATAATTAATGAGTTAATATATAATTATTTTATTTTGACAAGTTTTAATCTTATAGTAATTCAATTTTTTTTAAGATGGGTGTTGTAATACGTGTTTTTTATTATTTGGTTATTTGAATAATGATATGATTAAATTATCGAATCTTATTATATGCATATATAAAATATGGGTTGGTTAGATTTTATCACTATTTTTTTATAATTTTTTGAGCAACCGAAATTGTAAGGAGAAATTTTATTTTAAACTTTATATGTTTAATGTATATTATAATTATGCAATAAAATAATTTGGTGTCAAATTTAGATTTAGATGATTGAATTTATAAATATTATTTAAATATTACATTTATTTTTAAATTTATTTTTAAATTTTAATTATTTTAAGTTATAAGGATAAAAATGTCCTTATAAAATTATTAAGATGAAAAAGATTGTGTATGAGACATATTTATAAATACAACTAAAAATAGAACATATTTGTAAATGACTTTTTTTTGAATTTGAACGACTTTTAAATTGGGGACATTATAAAAATACCCATAAAATAATTATGACCATCACATCATATTGCAATTATGAAAAAGCCAGTGTCTCATATAAAAATATGTGATAACTAATTTAATAGCATCCTTTTATATAAAAATAATCATTTGCACAAAAATATAGAGTGTCGTCAACAAATTTTTATCCTGTCTAAAAATATGGATGAATACACAATCGATGATCCAATTTTAAAGTTACGTGAAATAATAAACATGAAATCGTATTAGAAAAAGGTATTTAATTCAATTCTATACTATTACTTTTATTAATAAATATAAAAACAAGAATACGGACGTGTTTAAATCCAGAAGTTGTAGAAGCTATTGGTATACGGGAGGCTTTGAGCTGGGTGCCAGCAGCTATCGTGGAAACTGATTGCTTAAGTGCAATCCAGGCTATTAGATGTTCCTCTGTTAATCTGTCTTACTTTGGACGGGTTATAGACGAATGTAAACAATTACTTGTTAAACGATTCGCGAACATGGTAGCTCCCTACGTAGCGAGATGCTCAAGTTTTTTAGCTGATCGTAGATGAGGATTGGGGGATGCCCACCCAGATTTGATGCATGTATTAGCTAATGATTTGCAAGTTTAATAAAATCATTACTTTCCTGGCAAAAAAAATAAATAAAATACGTACGGTAGTTTTTCTAATATGTCTTTTGCCGATAAAAGAGGTGATTGAATGATAATAGATGAATGCGAAGAGTTGCAGAGATTAAAAAAAACCATTCTAAAAGGACTTCAATCAAAAATAGTAAAATAGTATCGTGTGAATTGAACTCCTGTAAAGTACAAATTCTTAAATTTAAGAAATTTACACTATTTGAACGACATGATATAAATGGTACTATGTGGGTGTTTGGGGTTCCATAAACTTAAAATAAGTAGCTTATTTTTTATTTTTTTTTACATATTTTCATATTTTTTTTAAAGATAAATATTTGTTTTAGAATTTTAAAACCAAATATGAACTTACTTTTTTCTGGAAATAAGAGCTTATTTCTGAAAAGTACATACATTCCTACTTTTTTCCGGAAATAAGCCCTTATTTCCATAAGTTGTCAGTTACCAAACAGGCCATATTCAGATCACTTGTATAGCTTTTTGACTGATTGTTATTGAATTTGATTAAACTCAACTACTCGCTCCCTTTTTTATTATTTGAGATTTCACTTTCTGAAATACTGTACAAGCTTTTACCGCATAGTTAAAATTATTATTTTTTAAAATTAGTTTCTGAATAAAAATATATAATTAAAATTTTAATTTACAAAAAAAATTAATTAAAAATAATAATTTTTATTATGCAGTCAAAGTAACTCAATATGTACATCAAAAATCAAAACGAGGAATAAAAAAAAGAGACAATATATATTTATGTTTGTATACCTCTAAGTCGAGGGTATTTCTGGAAACAGCTTTTTCTTTCTTTTAAATGAAGATAGAGTTTCCCTCGTATCCTGCTCAAACTCTATTATAAGCGGGATATATACTAATTATAACATGATATAATAAGTTTGATCTCGTTTGATTTAGTTATCAATATTATATAATTTTAAAAGAAATGGAAAAATAAATTATACATAATATATATATATAAGACATACATTACTTTTAAAGATTAACGAATATAATAAAATAAAAGATTCAATAATAATATTATACAAATATTTATATATAAATATGTCATATATTTTGTAAAAATTAATGGTTACTATTTTAAATACTATTATCATTATTATAAACTAAAAATAAATATATATTATAAAATCTAAAAACTAGAATATAAATTACTTTATTTAAATAAATAAGTAAATTACAAATTAATGGGCCCATTTGACTGAACTTATTTTCTGAAAATAAATATTTATTTTAAAAAAAAGTACATATTTACGTACTTTTTCTTGGAAATAAGTACTTATTTTTGAAAAATAAATCAGGAATAAAATTAATTTATAAAAAATAAATACTTATTTATAAAATTAAAGCAGGAAATGCGTGTAATTTAAAATATCATCTTAATGTCCTGTCAAAAAAAAAAGTATTTCGGAGTATCTTAAAGTGAAACAAAAGGTCGACGAATGATACTCGGGGTGTTTGGCTTAGTTTATAAATAATAAGTTATTTTTTTTTAAAAAGTATTTTCATATATTTTTTTAAATTAATATTTATTTTAGAAATTTAAGACCAAATTTTATTTCCAAATTTGAAAATAAGTTACTTATTTTCAAAAAAAGTACATATATAACAATTTTTTCAGCTTATAAGCAGCTTATAAGCTGCGCCAAACGGGGCCATAAAAAAATCAGACAAGTACATTTCGCATTTAAAACGGAAAGTGGGCTTAGCCCACATGCATGATCTGGCATTTTGTCAGGGCTTTGTGAATTGAGTCCTACATGTATGGAGACCGGAGTACATAGTAAGCATACTTGGGCTTTTTGAAATGATATTTGTTTTTAAATTATTTACATGTAATATTTGAATGTGAAGTTATATAACAAAAATAAAATAAATAATAAGCCACTCTTCAGTAATCTGAAAAAAAAACTTATACTCCCACCGTTTTTTTATAAGTCGCTTTGATTTTTAGCACACATGTTTAGGTGTTTTGACCACATATTAAAAATAATTTTTTTTAAAATTAAAGTATGTAATCAATATTTTAATTCAAAAAAATTAAAATTTAAAAAATAATTTTTTACTATGCAGTAAAAACACCTAAATATTTGTCACATGTCAAAGTCACTTATTAAAAAAAATGGAGGGAGTATATGTTAGTGTTTGATAAATAAAAAGAAAATTAATCTCATATTGATTCGTCTCGCTTGAAATTAAAAACTTCGAATCGAAACATCCAGTCGTTTGGTTGACATGTAAATAAAGGAAGTTGAACTTCCTATGAAATAAGAGCATCTCCAAGAGTCTCTTATTAAACTTTTAAATATAATATAAAATATTACATTGTCTCTTAGTAAGTTTAACATATTTTTAAGAGTGTCAACTCTAACAATATTTTTTATATTCACTCTTTATTTATATTTTATTAATATTTGAAGATAAAGTAGATGGGAAAGTGAGAAAAGAATTGGAGAGAATAAATATTTTATTAAAAGCTGTAAATTATGAGTCATGTACAAGCTATTAAGTTTTAGGAGAGGGGAGATTTAGAGAGCCTCTTAGAGCTCTAATTTATGAGTGACTCTTTATTTTTGAACTTAAGAGCCTGGATAAAGAGTCTCTCGGAGATACTTAAATAATTTATAAAGTTGTTTCTATGACATTTATATGGGAAGTTGAATTTCCTAGTAAGTTTAAATTCATATATAATAGGGGAAGTTGTTTACTCACCCCCGTCTCGATGACTTGCAATACCTAAGTAGTGGAAATTTTTACATTTCAACCAAATAATTTTTTTAACTTTTCATGAATTTAATATAAGAATTAAATATCAAAATATTATAATTTCATATGGATCTCAATACCCACGTGCAACTAAAGAAGCACAAACTCTAATTGATATTTTGGTGCTTAAAAGATTCGGAATGACACAATAATTCTAATCGGTGTTTGTTCCTGCATTTTAGAAAACCAGTGTTAAAGCCCGTGCGAGACACGGACCCTTTCGTACAATCATAAAATTAAACTTATTTTTAATTTTAATTTTGATTTTATGACTTTATCATATATTTTTTTAACTTTATCATATATAAAATTAAACTTTATCATATATTTTAATTTTGATTTTCTGACTAAATTATTTTTTAACAATTTAATGTATATATATTGTAAAAAGATCTATTTCATGAATTTTCAAATTTTTTACCCAAATTTACTCAATTTTTGTATAGACAATATAATATATTATTTTTAAATATATTTTTCTAAATCCGTTTATTTAATTGTACATATCATAATCGATTGCTTATTATATTTTGTCTAGTCACATATTACGACACTTCATGAATATATTTTTTTTCTTGTACCCACAAACTCTTGTATCAAAAATATCATTTTATTTCTTACACCCGCAATCTATGACTATGATTATATATCATGAGATTACCGGTTCGATATCCAATAATGATATAAATTAAAAATACAAGGATCCGAATAACTGGGTGAAACGAATGAATGATGAATTTAAACATTTATTATAAATCCATTTTTCTATATGAATATATATATATATATATATATATTTAATATAAATACACACATACACACACACATAATCACATTCAATTAAATTAATATTTTTTAACTATTAATTTAATCAATATATATATATATAAACAGTAATAATTTATTTTCAAAATGTATTATCTAAAATTCAAATATTTTCACTACTTACAATTTGACTAATAAATTTTAATATTTTATATTATACATAATATTTATTTTTTTATTTTATTTTATTTATCTATTTCTAAAATAAATATACATTGAAATAATATCATTTTATATAATATTATTATTTTAGTGTTAATATCGCAACTGTAGCTCAATTCTATATTTTATTCAAACATTTAACATATTTAAAATCTAAATTTGTTATAACTTTTTCAAAAATTTATTTAATTTGTACTAATAAAAAAATTGAACTCAACTATAGGAATTTCATTTCTCATATTTAAAAAAATATTAACAAATAATTTATATATGATGCATTTATAATATGAAAAATTATTATATGATTAAAAAATTGATGATTTGTTTATTAAGGCTTTTAATAGAAAAAGAAAAATCCAAGTAGATCAAATTGTTGCAATGACTATTTAACATGCTGGTTCGATACCCAATGATGACATGATTTTATCTTTTTTTTAACATAAAATTTTAAATTGTGGTACATACGTAATTGTGCAAAATATAAGGATATAACCGTCTTTACACAGCTAATAAAAAGACAAACTGATAAAAAACTGAAGGTTTGTGTATTCAGATTTTTAAAAGAAAAACAAAAAACCAAGTATATCAAATTGTTGCAATAATGAATATTTAACACGAGGTTACAAGTTCGGTTCCCAATGATGATATGATTTCATCATTTTTTAACAAAATTTTTAAATTGTGGTACATACGTAATTATGCAAAATATAAGTATATAACTGTCCTTTCACAGCTAAGCTAATAAAAAGGTAAATTTTACCCTTATGTTGAGTTTTAATATATAGTAATAGATTATAAATATATTTTCACACCCCAAAAAAAAACTTGTTTTGATACTTTATTCACATGTCAAGCATTTTTGCGCCAAATCGAATAAAAAATGCGATATACTTTTTAACAATGAGTTGCTTCACCGATACTACAATATAACAATATAGAACTATAGAAGAAATATACGTTGTTAACTTGTTATAGAGAAAACACGAGAAACTACATAGAATAGAAAACTAGAAATGCACATTCTATTGAGTGAAAATTTCGTAAACCTAACATGGCCACAAAAAATAGGATATTTGGATTATCGGTAACCTAAGTGACACTATTTTCCTCTACCGCAAAAAATAAAAAGATGACAGGCGGGCAAATACTTGTTTGAATGCATGGTTGAAACATTGCCCTTAACGGGGGATGAATTAATTGAAGGCCAAACAATCCCTAATAAAAGCTAAAGAAGTTGGCGAGACCCACAACACAGCAGTTAGTTTGTCATTTGTTGTATAGTTGTAGAATCTATGAATTCCCGGCCGTAAACATCAGTGTCACATGTAAATATACTATCGACCCTGCCTGGCATCAACTTTGGATCCCACCTCTCGATGATATCGCAAGTAGCAAGGGTATACATGTACAATTTTCGAGCCCAATCTTTGTTCTTAGCATTTGATTTATATAGACTCTAATACCTTTTTGAAAAAGGGAAATCAATTTAATAATAAAAAATTATACGACATTTACAAATACAATCGAAATTGAATAAATGCTTAAATATATCGCTGTTGAATTCATCTTTCTTAAAGAAGCAACCAAACGATTTTTTGAAGATTTTATAAATACTAGATTTCAACACGTGCGATGCACACACTTTTTTTATTAAATTAATTATTTAATTTAAAATTACTAATAGTTTTGTAATTTTAAGAAATTTTAGTATATTAATCTATTATAATTATAATATTTTTAAAATGTTTAAATTATATATTCATATATTAGTTGGATTAAATATAAATAAGAAAATTATAAAATATTAAAAATAAATTTGTGTGATAATTAAAATATATATTATTATTATATATAATTATATATATATATATATATATACTCGGTTTTAATATGTTGATGAGAATTTGAATGAAAATTTTATATTAGTATTTTTTAAATTTTAAATAAATTATTGGTAGTAACGAACACTTGACTTTGTAATAATTGAATAAGATTTATCGTACGATTAAAAGATATAAATGATATAATTATAATCGAATTTGAGTTATTTTGTAGGCTATTTGATCAATTCAATTTTTGGTTATTGTAGTTTTTTATGTTATCTCTCAAATCTTTGATTAACTCAATTTTTATGGTTAACCTAATATTTTTTAATATTATCTTTAAATTATAATCTAAATTTTATATTTTTATATTAAAATTTATATTTACAATATACTTATTTGCAATATAATTTTTTTACAAATATCAATTTTATCATATTCAAACTCTTTAATTTATTTGAAATATAACTCAATAATTAAATTTTGTAATTATTATAATAATATTATTATTATTTATTTTATCTATATTAAACATTATATAAGTATACTGTTACTAAATTAAATTTGTATATGAAAATTTGATATAAAGAGTATTTTTTAGCATTCTCTTCTGATATATAATCGGTTTAACTCGTTAGAGTACGCGAAAATTACTTAAAAAATTATTTAAGATATAATATTTTAAAAAAATATTAAAAATTTCCTCACTTTGATATTGCCTTCTATTTTTATATCAAATAGTTATATAATCATCATATTCAGTGCTTTCCTACTCATCGATATTAGGGATGTAAAAAAATCCGATTTAGACCCGAAAAAACATGTTCCGATCCAAAATTCGATAGATTTGGATTTGGATATTGATTTTTAAATTTGGACTGGAATTATTTTTAAGATGAGAAAATATTTGAATTTGAATTTCACAAAACCCGAATCATTGTGATCCCTCATCTCTGTGTTAATTGGACAATTCTTAATTTACTTCATTTTTTTACTTTGTAGGACTTCAATGTTGCCGGCTGCTTAATAGAGTTAATGATAAAAAAAACATTGATTATAAATATGATTTATTAAATTAATGATACGATGATATGAGTTTAATTTTAATTTTTTATTAATAATTATATATAATGATAAGAATATAAATTTTAAATTTTAATATATTATTAATTAATTTTGAACAATAAATTTATATAAATATTTTTATAATTATAAAATTTGAAATTTAAATATATTATTATATAGTATTTTGTAAAACAATTCGATCCAATTTTTATAAAAATCCGATTGATCCGATCCCATTTTTGTGTGCATAATGCATATCTAGTTTGTGGGGCGTGGGGTTCAGCTTCGAAAGTATTGTATAGGGAATTAGGGATGGTAAAGGGTTTGGGCGAATATTGTGAAATTTAAATTTAAATATTTTTAAATTTTAAAAATAAATTTAAATTCATCGAATTTTGGATCGGATTGGATTTTTTCAGATATCCAGAATTTAAAAAATAATGTAATTAGTTTAACTATCAATAGGGCACCTAGAAAATTTGTTCAATATTCATTATATTTATACAATAATTTATATGCATCATTCTCTGATTAATACCTTAATATAAAATATAATAAAAATTTAATTAAAAATGTGCGTATCACTTTATGAATCTTTTTTGTTTTAATCGAATTACAATTGTTACATATTTTGAATATTTATATATATATATTAACAAATAGATAAATATTAAAATAATTTTATCTTGAATAAATCTTTAAAAAAATATTAAAGAAAATAAAATAAGACTCTTTCTAAAAAAAGTAAGTAAGTTAATTATATATGTAATCAATATATATATATATATATATATATATATATATATATATATAATATAATATAATATAATATAATATAATATAATATAATATAATATAATATAATATAATATAATATAATATAATTTTAATTAAAAGTGTGCGTATCACTTTATGAAACGTTATACACACACATACATTAATCGGATTTTTTTCGGATTTCGGGTTGAGATCGGATTTCGGATATCCGATCGGGTTTCAGATCGGTATGGTTAAAATTCAAATTCAAAAATTTTCGGGTTTAAAAATTAAATCCAAATCCAAAAAATCGAATTCGGTAAATCCAAAATTTCGGGTTTCGGATCGAATATTCGTCGGATCGGATTTTTTTGTCATCCCGAGTACTGGAAGAGACTTGTAAGCATATAAGAAACTTACATAAAAAAATAAAAAAAGCGAGCGACTTGAGCGAAAAATTATCAAAACTTATGTTATTAAATTTTAGGATATAATATAATATTGATTTTAATCTAAAATTTAAAAAGATATTTTAGTTATGTTTGATATATGTGAATTGTTAGACTTTTTTTTATAGATGGTAGGATTCGATCCATGTATTTTTGGTAGTATTTGGATAAGATACTGATTACTCTTATATATAGGATATAATATGTACCTACCGCGACCCAATTGTTTTGAGTAATCGATCATAGATGCGATTCTATAAAAACATTTATCATCGAATAAAACCCATAAAAATCATGCAGATTTATAATTCCGAACATGAATAATATCAAAACAAAACCAAACTCTCATGAGAAACTAACAAAATTCAAAAAAATTGAGAATTTATTGGGAAAAAAATAAGATATTGATCAAGAAAAATAAAAAGAATAAAAAAGGATCAGAGTTTTTCATCGATGAAAACTGATGAAAGCCCCTAAAAAAGAAAGGAGAGATATTATGTTATGACAATTTAACTCTAATCCCCTTCATGATATGGATTGCGATTCATTGGTTGATTCGAACTCATAACTTTCAATCCTTGAATTTAAAACTAATATTATTAATATAGAATAGACTCATAATTTCAAATCAAAGTATATAAGATTATATTTTTTAATATATATTTCATTTAAAATAATGAATTTTAAAAGACAGAATTTGAGTTGTCACCTTAATTTTTCAGATTTGTATTAATATTTGAATGTCTTAAAATCCAAATAAAATTTAAATCCAAATTCTTTTATGGCCTATTTACAAACATGAATTTCATTTAAAATTCTGGATTTAATCAAATAACATGCTTGGATAATCATAAAAATTTGAAATTGAATTTTATTTCAATTTTAAGAAATTCAAATATTAGTACAAATATGAGAATTTGAAATAACAATTCAAATTCAGTCTTTTGAAATCCATAATTTGAAATGAAATTAAAGTTCCCAAACACAATTTTAATTATTTATTTGTTATTTGATCAAATTCAGAATTTAAAATAAAATTCATATTTCCAACCAAGCCATAATTAATTTTAATTATTTTTGTATGTTCTTTGATCGGATAATAATTTTTTTGAATAAAAAAATTTATTTACTAAATATTACTATATTTTTTACGAGAAAGTATTTTTATCAAAAAATATAATTATATAACTAACTTAAAATTATTATAAATTCGAGTTGTGTGGTTTATTCAAAGACATAGAGATGCAGACATAAAAATCTCACAAGCAACAACCAAATAAACAAAACAAACCCTCTACTAGTATCTGCAACACAAAACACACTCTACCCTTCTTGCTTTCTCCGTTGATCCCCAACACAATGTTCCCAACACAATGACACATTCTCCGACCTCCGGCGACAAAACCGACGACAAACCCACCACGGCCATGAGGGTAATAGTCCCTCTCCAAGGCGTAGTTCAAGGCCGTGGTGGTCTTGTTCTTGGCTCTCTCATTCCTTGTGCTCTCTTCTACTGTTTTCAGCTTTATCAGCGCCATCGTTCTCGCCGCCGTCACTCTCCCCCGCCGGAGAATGGTGAGCTGCCTCACGGGCTTACTAGAGTTCAGTCTCGCTCGCTTTTGACACCCAGAGGTGGCCCTGCTCATGTGGGTTCTAGGGCTAATTGTGTTTCTGACCAAGATGAGAATCCCTTTTTTGTTGGCTTGAAGAGGGTTTTTGATGACCCTTTTCATCATTTTATCAACCCAGATGGTGTTTTTCAGCTGGGTCTGCCTCAAAACAGAGTTAGTATTTCAAGATTGTGCGTGTGTGTGTGTTTTGGTTCAATTTTATTGTGATAATTTTAGAAAAGATTTCAAGATTTATGGATTTTATGAACTGAATAGGGAAGAAAATATTGAAATGGAAATTTTATCTTGTAAAGTGAATGTGATTTTTGCTGGTACTTGTGAGTATAATTAATTAAAGTTTGGCCTTTTTGGTTGTTTTAGTTAACATTGGATTTAGTTCAAGACTGGCTGTCGAAAAATAGAGATTTACTTTTAGGAGGGGATATACTTGGGAGTGCTACTTACCAACCATTTGATGGGCTTGTGGAACTGAAAGTGGTAAGATATTTTCATGAATTTGTGGTTTATGTTTTCTGATGGACTGAGTTTGTTACTGTAAGCATTTTTTACTGCTAGATAATTTGTTTTTAAAAATGTGCAGCATAGTATTAGTTATATACCTTTATAATCGGTTAATGGATTGTTAGATTTTAACTGATTTAACATTTTAACACTTCGGTAGATACTATATATCTTTGGTTTTTTTCGAGCAATTTACTTTATAACGAATAGATTTAGGTTGAACATTGTTTTTGAATGCCAGTATATGCTTGCAAGGGCCACTTTTATGTTACAATGAAACTGACCCCACGCCAAGTGAATTATGGCTCTGAAGTTGGTGGAACATGTTATATAATGGTCATTATCAGTAAAAAACAACCAAAATTATGAAGTGTCAACTTTGTGTGAAATACCTCCCATTCATGTCTTAAAAATATCAGATTGCCAAGTGTTTTCCATCGCATTTAATTTTCTTTGTGCTTGTGCCAGGGGTAAGGGAAGTAATTTAAAGATCTAAAAAACTAACACCCAACTGAAGGCAACTGAATCTTGCTTTATTGTTTTGTATGATAGCATCCTCTGCATGTTTACTTGTCTTTTACAAAGTTTTTCAAGTGAGATGACTCTTAATTTATTAGCATTCTTCATATTTTCAGTTGCTATCGCATCTGCACTTTAATTTTTTTTTGGAACTCTTTATATACTTTTGCATAGCTATTTTCCGTAGAGAATGATTTTATTTGGTTTCATATTTCAGTTTGATATTTCCAGTTGAGGAGCGTATTTCAATACTCTTGAGTAATTCTATATGCACGATCCTTGTAGTTTGGCATTCACATCACTGTTTTGCACATTTTTCAATGTACATTTCTTTGCTTTATTATTAAATACTAGTTACTCTATTTATTTGTTAGTAAATTTTGGCTGTTTTTTATCAATCCTGCTTCATTACTTTCAGTCTACTTGTTGCAATCTGGGGCTATCGATCTTTACTTTGGGGAGATAAATAATATAAATAGTTTCTTTAAGAGTTAAACTCACTATATACTTTCTACTGTGATGAATTACTATTACGGTCAATATGCTAAAATCGCCAGTACTGCAGACTGTGGCAGGATTCATGTCCCAGGTCATAAATAAATCAGTGTCATTTGACCCATCGCAAATAATATTGACAGCTGGTGTCTCCTCTGCGATAGAGATGCTTAGTTTCTGCCTGGCCGACTCGGGGAATGCTTTTCTTGTCCCCTCACCTTATTACCCAGAGTAAATTTCATTGCTGAAGCCTTGGAAATTTCTGATTTTAGTAGTAGTCATCTTTAGAAACTAAACCTGAGAGTTTTGCAGACTTGACTTGGATGTCAAATGGCGTACAGGGGTGGAGATTATACCTGTCCCTTGTCGCAGTGCAGACAGCTTTAATTTGAGTATGACGACTCTTGATCGAGCTTTCAACCAAGCGAAGAAGCGTGGTTTTAAAGTCCGTGGAGTTATAATTTCAAATCCGTCAAATCCAGTTGGCAGTGTGCTTAATAGGGAACAACTTTATGACCTATTGGACTTTGTTAAAGAAAAGAACCTTCATATCATTTCTATCGAAATGTTAGCAGGTTCCACTCATGGAAATGACGAGTTTGTCAGCATGGCAGAAACAATTGAATCAGAATATTTTGATCAAAACAGAGTACATATAGTTTATGGTCTTTCAGAGGATCTTCCCCTTCCTGGTTTCCAAGCCGGGGTTCTTTATTCCTACAATGAGAAAGTCCTTGCTGCTTCCAAAAAATTAGCAAGATTCTCATCTGTTTCAGCTCCAACTCAGCAGTTGCTTATTTCGATGCTCTCAGATACAAGATTTATTCAGAACTTCATCAAGATAAACAGAGAAAGGCTTCAGATGATGTATGTCAACTTTGTGACCGCTTTGAAGCAGCTGGGTATCAAGTGCATAAAGAGCAGCGGAGGCTTCTATTGTTGGGCTGACATGAGCAGGTTTCTTCGCTCATATAACGAGAGAGGGGAACTTGAGCTTTGGTTGAAGTTGCTAGATGTATCAAAAATTAATGTGATTCCTGGGTCCTCCTGTCATTGTATAGAACCAGGGTGGTTCCTTTTTTGTTTTGCTACACTGAGTGAAGAAGACATTCCTTTAGTTATGGAACGTATTCGGAGAGTTTCAGAATCCTTTAAATCCAACAGTTAATATGCAGCAGGTAGTATAATAATCAAAATATAACTGTTCGAGTACACATCTCAAAATACCGGATAAGTCTCTTTAAAGGAGTTTGGATGTGGCTCTTGGCTTCCAACTTCAAGGCAACCTGGGTTTGTAGCTTTTCTGGAGTAAAGTGCAGTCAGTAAATTGGCTTAGATGTGGATGATTTAGAGCATTATGCTCTGTGTTGCTGCCAAATAGTTTGCAAGAAAAGGTTCCAGTTGGAAATCGAGCTCAATGGTAAGAGAAGGTAAACCACAATGATCCCCCAGGCAGAGTTATCTGTAGCTTCTTGTTTGCTGTTTCTTTTGACAGTAATTTTTGTTGTGTATCCCTTAGTTCAGCGCAGTTGAATTATTACCTGTTCTGTGTTTCCCACCTCAAGTTAAGAGACTGTGGATAGGCATTTATGGTTGAAGCACGCAGGATCTCTAGTCAATTATTATTAGTGTATTTTCTATTCATATTACTTGATGAATTAGTAAAGGAGCTATGATGCAGCTACTACTACGCTAGGAGTTGTGATTGATTCTTTTTTGTAAAAATGCTTCACTATTCATGACGCTTTTAAGGCTATAAGTATGTTACAAAGTGCTCAGTCGTTTATACATGCCAAATAACAATCACGCTTACTCTCCTTTTCCTCAGCCAAGATACGTTGCCACAATAGCTAAAAAAAAGAGATTATAATATCAGGGGTATTCAAGGGCTGCCAAAACATGGATCATACTAAACATAAAATTATACCTATTCTTCATTTCCAGTCAATACAGCGAAAAGGTCACAGTGAAAATTTGATGATGGTAATTTATTAAAATTAAAAAGTAAATACAAAAGAATGTGGTTTCTGTGTAATGAACTCGAAGGTATTGTATCCCATGATCCCATCTTCACTAAAACAAATATCTGTTCCAGGGGATGACCATATCTTGACAGTGCTAATAACTATACAAGCTACATTTTTATATTCTCCACCCAGTACAGTTATCAGGAACCCAAATCAGGCCTTATGGACTCAAGAATCTGCACGGCCTCGGCCATACTTGGTCTTCTAGAAGGCATTTGAGAAGTGCATACTAATCCCAACTTAAGAACCTGAATTAACTCGCTTTCTGCAAAACCACGCAAACTTCTGTCAAAGCAATCCGAGGCAGATCCACTCTCTATCAACTCCCTAACGTATTCACACAAAACAACCACCTCATTAGTCACTGTACTTTCCACAGGTTTTCTCCCAGTAACTAGCTCCAACAACACTACTCCAAAGCTATATACATCACATTTGTCACTCACTCTCATACTTTGTGCCAGCTCTGGTGCAACATATCCAACTGCATTATGAAATTTGGTAAATGTATTATTATCGAGTAGAGGAAGGAACTTTACTAGCCCGTAATCTGATAACTTTGGCTCATAGCTTTCATCTAGCAGTATGTTAGTAGACTTGATGTTAAGATGAAGAAGTGGAGGCTTGCAGTCATGGTGAAGGTACACAAGAGCTCTTGCTGTTCCTACAGCAATCTGATACCGTCTAGACCAATTCAGCTCACTATTACCAATTCCAGAACTAGTTCCGGGATGGTCAAGTCCATGAAGATTGTTATGCAAATTTCCATTAGGTATAAACTCGGACAATACCAAGTGCAAGCTAGAAGACCAATAATAACCTTGAAATGCAACAAGATTTGGGTGGTGGAGGTTTCCTAAGCGCCCAATTTCTTGCTCAAATTCTTCCTGGTTTCGTATTCTTCCTAAAGTCTCAAGCTTCTTCACTGCAATTGATATCCCACCTTCGAAACTTGTCCTATAAACTGTTCCAATTGAACCCCCGCCGATCAGGCAATCCTTGTCTAGCAAAGCTTTAGTGCCTGTTTCCCAGTCCTCGTACTTTGAGGGCAAACTCTTGCTGAATAGGACCAACTTCCCAATTATGATGTTCGAGTCTGTTGAACCCAGGGGGGTACTCTCTACAACTGCAGCAGCTTCACCGCTTCTCTTCCTGCGAGACTTAATGTTTATTATAGTTATTAGTAGAACACCAGCGAGGATAATTGCAGCTGCAACAATTGCAACAATGGCAGAAACACTCAACAAACTTGATTTTCCTTTTGCTTTGGTGCCTGAGCAGGATATCAGAGGGGCACCGCAGAGCCCTGGATTGTGAGAAAATGCTGGCGCTCCAAATTTCTGAATGGCAGGAATGGAAGGAATAACACCAGTGAGACTGTTGTAAGAGAGATTAAAATAAGCCAACTTTAACAGATTCTCTAAAGACAACGGGATTGACCCGGATAACGAATTTTCTGATAGATCCAAAAGCTGCATATTCGACAAATTTCCAAGGGTGGTTGGTATGCTTCCATTTAGCTGGTTGTTGTGCAGATCAAGGATTACAAGGTATGACATATTATATAGGTTACTTGGAATTTCACCCTCAAATGCATTGCCAGAAAGATCCCTGCCATAGTATTTGACGTGATTTATTTGCAATTCAAAGTAACACATATAAATATAAATAAGATAACAATGAACACCAGGAATTGGAATAATAATTTCACTTACAGCTCTAGAAGAAACCTGCAATTGCATAACGGATCTGGAATTTTACCGCCAAGGTTGAGATTATGCAAGTCCAGAACTTGAAGAAGTTGGATATTTCCAAACTCAACCGGTATTGTCCCAGTTATAGAGTTGTTCCCCAAACATACAACCGAAAGTCTCTGCAAATCAGCAATATCAATCGGAATACTTCCATTAAGCTTATTAAACCCTAAATCAATAACCTTTAAACTATTGCATTTGCTTATACTCCCTGGAATTTGCCCCGTAAAAGCATTCCCCGAGGCAGCAAAAAACTCTAATCTTTGACTGCAAGATTCTACCTCTGGAATCTGCCCCTGGAACTCATTATATGAAATATTGAAGTACGTAAGATTACTGAATTGAAGAACACTGAAAGGGGCAGATCCAGTAAACATATTGCTACCAATATCCAAAAGCTCCAAACTTCTACACTTCAAAAATTGATCTTGAACACTTCCTACTAGCCCATTGTTACTCAAAGATAGGGACATTAACCCTGGAATGTCACAAATTTGTGAAGGCAAACCACCACTAAGTCTATTAAATGATACATCAAATCCAAGAAGGTTTAAACAATTTCCAACAGATAAAGGAATTGAACCCGAAAGATTGTTTCTTGAAAAAGAAATGTACTTTGTTTTATTACAATTCTCGAATAAAGCCGAAGGAATTTCCCCATTATATCCGTTGTTAGACAAATCGAGAAATCTAATATTCGACAAATCACCAAGAAATTCCGGAATCAAACCAGATAATGCATTTGAACTAACATTAATCTTCCACAATGTATCAATCCCACCATACTCAAATGGAATATTACCAGTAAATCTATTTCCGAAAAACGAAAGAATCCTCAAAGACTTCAAACCAGACAAGGACGGCGATAAGATTCCACCCAAACTAGTATTCCAAAGAACAATTCTATACACATTCCCATCACTATTACAATACACACCTCTAAAATCTTGACAAGGGCTATTACTAGAATCCCAAGAACTTAAACTATCAAAAGGATCACTAGAAATATTACCCTTGAATTGAAGCAAGATCTCCTTTTCACTAACACAAGAAACTATAGCAAAGTGAAAAATCAGCAAGCTAATAACATAAATAAAGTACTTAACAAATATATTCATACTCACATTCAGCATTATACATTACTAATCAAATTGTATAAACCACCAAAAAAATGTTAGAAAACACAATTATACATGTAATAAGCTCAAAGTAGCCATTTTTAGCAAGAAATAAAGAATTTTCTTGAGATGGGTAGTGATAAAATTGTGAATGCATGTGGAAAAATGTAATCTTGGAGAAAGAAGTGTAATGGGTTCTTAAAAAATGGAGCTGAATGCAAGTAAAATGAATGCATCTAATAAAGGTGTGTTTGGGGATGTGAATTGAGAAGAGCCCCAAGAAATAAATGGTTCAAGTAGAACTAGTGAAGGAGAGAAATGCCCTGGCTTGGCTGCAAAAGTGAGGACTAGAAGAGAGAGTGGCAGCTGGAGGGGGTTGGTGAAATTTTACTTGTTTATTAACTCATCTCACCCTCCGTGGACCGGGGGTGACATTTTCGGATCTATGTCTGAAAGGGTGTTGAAATGTTAAACTGTTAATTTTATTTCATCTTATAAATTTAATCAATTCAATACTCCTTTATAAGCGGAAATATATGGAATTAAATTTTGTATCATGTTAAATTTTTATTCATGCAACCATGAACCGTATTACTAATTAAATCAGATTTTGAACCGGGTTAAATTTGTAAACTCGCTATTGTAAAGCACATAAAAACAGCAATTTTATTTACTCAAAATAACCAAATTTCTTTAGTTTCAGGCTAAAGCTTTTGTTTCATTTTTATAAACATCGGCTACTCTCTAGCAAGAAGGGCATTTTCCAAGAATGAGATACTGAATTTTTATGTACTACATTCTAATTGATTTTTTATGTAGCAGTAACATTCATTATTGGAACAAGACATCTATGGATGTACCATACATTATAGCAGAAAAAATAATTTGGATATACTACTAGTATATGTACTAGTTGCGTTGGTATTACATGACTGATGACCCGAGTCCTGACTGCTGATCATATAATAGAGTAGTACTCGTAATACATATACAGGGGGCTGTGTCTCGGTACTAGTGATAAATTCGCAGCATTTATTCTGTTCACCAACCTTACCTACTCAGCTAGCAAGCACCGCCACAAATTCACAAATCAAACCCCCTTTTTACTCTTATTACGGGGTGTTTGGCTTAGCTTATAAGTAATAAGTTATTTTTTTTTAAAAAGTATTTTCATATTTTTTAAAAAAATAATAATATTTATTTTAGAAATTTAAGACCAAATCTTATTTCCAAATTTGAAAATAAGTTACTTATTTTCAGAAAAAGTACATATATACCAACTTTTTCAGCTTATAAGCTGCTTATGAGCTGAGGCAAACGGGGCCTATATTTACAACCAGTAAGAAAAGGTGTGAGAATATTTGATAAATAATTGTTGCAGCATATTTCTTGCAGACATCGGGTACGTTGTAAAATGAAAATTCTAAAAAAATTATTCGAGATAAAGATAAATACTTACTCACATAAAAAATTAAACGTTACTTCTTACCACAATAAGGTATACAGCATACTACAGTCACGAATCGGAGAGGCATGATTAATAGCAGAAATTGGTTGTTAGGTGCCGAGTGCCACTACTTATGGGCCTTGTGGCCTTTCAGACTTGTTTCTTTTTTCCTCTTTTTTTTTTCGGTTATGGTCCTTTCGTTTTCTCATGCTTTTCTGCTTATATATTTGACTATCCAGGACAAAAGACAAAATGCTAAGAGTATAGATGAACAAAGCAAAGGCAAAAAAAATGGGACTTTAAAGTTTGGGACTGATATGGTCCCTTTAAGCAAAATCAGTTTGCCTTCCAATTAATGCAGGGTGTGTGTAATTGTGTATGCCTGTATAGAGTTGAAAAAAAGACCCGGCCTTAAAAGTCTGTCTAACCCGGTAAAAAGACCAAATAAAGCTCGCTTATAAATAATTCGGCCCGGTCTTAGCCTGATCTGTAAATCTCTACAAGTCCTTCATTTTTTTCGAAAAATCTGGCCCAGCCCGGTAAAAAAACTCAGCCCGGCCTGGCCCGACACGGTAAAAAGACTGGTTCAAAACTCGGATAAAAGACGGAATAATATGATCTATGTATCAATCTTGTGATGATTTTTTAAGTGTTTTATGATTAAATATGTGTGTGTATATATATATTACTAGTTTATATCCCGTGCGATACCCGAATGAATTTTTTTTAGTTTTTTAATATTTTTATTTTAATATTTTTTAATTATTTGTATTTGTATAATAATAATTTAAACTTTTTTTAATATTATATGTATATATTTTTATATAATTTATTTATATTTATATTTTAATAGGATAATTTTTGTTTGTTTTATATAAAGATGTATTTTAGTTAGGAGATTAATGTGAGATATTTTAGTTAGAAGATTAATATGAGATTGTATTTTAGTTAGAGGATTAATATTTAAAATTAGGTCCAATAATTAATCAACTATCCGTCCCAAATATCGACCGACTACCAAACTTTCAATGTTATCATAAACTTTAATGATATATTAAATTAAAATTATAGGATAAACTTTAATGATATATTAAATAAAAAATATGGGATAAGTAGGATTTGTAAAATAAAAAATATAGAATATAATTTAAATATAATATTATTCTATTTGTGATGAGTTGTATAAAAGGAGGAATACTGGGATTAGAGTTGTATGTATGATTATATTCTTTTTAAAATTAAATTTTATTAAAATTCAATAGTTAATATTGTTTCTATGGTTCACTTAAAATTGGACGGCTAAAATCTTTTTTATGGTTCACCCAGTACCATATCGACGACCAAAATTTTTAATTTTTCAATTATAATAATAGTTATAATAATATAATATAGATGTCTTCCCCATAGATGCTGACAAGTAAAAGGTCTAAAGGCATATTTTTGGTCTTATCAAAAAAAAATTGTCAAAAAATAAAGCTTATATATATAATATTAGTAGACACAAATAATAAAAAAATTAAGAGATTTAGCAAAAAAAATAAAATAATGATAATAATAATAAAAGGCCAGTGAAAGCCTGGTCCGGCCTGCAAAGCCTGAAGCAGTCCCTCATTTTCATAAAAAAATCCGGTCCGGTCCGGTCCGGTCCAGTTTGAGAAAAAGGCCGGTCCAAGCTTTTTAGAAAAAGACATGGCTTTTCAAGGATCCGTGCCGGGCCTAGCATGCAGGTCTTTTTGTTCATGTCTATGCTTGTATGGTATTCTCGTGACCAACATAATTTGTCAGGAGATGGAATTCGCTGTAAAATAAAATAAAATATTAAGCTCACCACATGGAATTATTCAAATTCTTGATTGATTAATCACATGTTAACCAAATAAATAAATAATTATATAAAATCTTTATGCAACATTATTTATTTAGGTCATGTGTTTTCAACCATAAATTACAATATAAAAATATATTTAAATCTCAACTTCATTAACCGGATTGTTTCTCATCTTCATTAACCGGATTAATATTTCATTATCGAAACAACTAAGAGCCATGACTAAAGGACTATGATTGAATGGATTCAAGAATGAGACCCCCAAATTATTATCAACTTCAACTGTGTGTAACAGTGCATTACTAGTTGTATACCACTGTTTCTGTGTTGCTGCATAGCACCCAGCTTAGAGGCCCCCCCGTACCTGTCCACTACTCTTACGGCCTTCCAATTTCGTGCGTTGCCAACGTTTTGACATGTTTTTTGTTTGCTCATTTCACTCTTTTTATATCATATGCTTGTACATTTTGCTCTATTAAAAACACTCAATGTTCTCATCTCAAACAAACTTGTGCCACAAATTCAAAATTCACAACCTATAGTACTCGATTCATTATTAGGTTTAAACTACTAACCAGAGGTATCAGCTATCCGAAACCCACTCTATAGAGGATGACAGAAATTAAGTTCAGTTTCTGTAATGCACAGAGGACCTTGTAAAGAACGAAATATACTGCTGGATCCATCGTCCAAGAACTTAATATCGGTATCGTCATTATATTGATAACTCACAAGACATTCATGTTAGATATTGGCTTCCACCGTCTCTCTCCCATATATACATTTGAATTGGAATATCACAATATATTCTATACACCAAGCTTAGTGATATTGTACAAAAAATACATCCAAGTTAACGCGGATTCAGAATTCTATCAGTTGGCAAAGATCACCGACTTTGCTCCAGAAGTGAGAGCATGACAGAGACTTATTGTAACAGGGGTTCTTCTTCCATCTGCAATTCCTTCAAGCGCCTTTTAGCATATATCGTAATTATTACAGTGGTAGTCACCGTTAAACAGAAACCACAAACATTGCAGATGATCTGAGTTGTTGTAAGGGTGCGCTGATCAGTCGAAGCATCTGCTAGAGTTTTTATCATGATGCCACTGAAAACAAAACAAGATTAATGAGTCAGAATGTCAGATAGCTTTCTTTTGCAAGAATGAAAGAAGATGCTGATTATACATTCACTCCCCGAAAGCTTGTGCTATGCGAGATGTGTTTCTAAAACTAAACAAAATACGATGTTAACCATATGACTTTGTAATATTAGTTAAACCTCTAGAACCTGAAATACCTAAATGTATAGCCATCTTAATTGTTGCCAAGCAGCCAAGGTATTCATAAAATTCAAACAAACAATAAATATAAACTTTTACATAGCAGTTATCACAAATTTATAAACCTAAAAATCATCCATCAACAATACCTACTTGCTCTTGTTTGTGTATACAAAGGATTGTTTAACTAATCAAGGTATGGTATAATCAATATTAGTTGATAAATATGCTAGGCCATTGTTAAGAGAGTCAACTGGTCAGCAAGGATTATAAACAAAATAGTCCTGAAAAATGACAAACTAACTCAATCTGAAACATCCAAGAAAAAACCTATATTTCTTCCTATCCAAATTGACTAGACTGCGTTAACGTCTACTCAGAAACATTTGTATATGATATATATAATTAGGCTTTTGCTCAAATAGAAACAAAAAATAAGCTAGAAACTAGAAACTAAATCTAACCTTTCATTTAATTATTACTTGAAATAATCATGGCCATTCATTTTATAATACGCCCCTCCCCTTAGCCCTGTAATTTTCCCTGTCTCCCACATTTGTTTCTATTCTGATTTCGAATTCACCGTCTCTATTTCTATATAAATCCATCACCCTGTCTCCCACATTTGTTTCTATTCTGATTTCGAATTCACCGTCTCTATTTCTATATAAATCCATCATTAATCTCATCATCGTTGACCTGCTCTTCTACAAAGGTCATCTCCTCTCTCTCCGTCTCGCTTCTTCTTCTACCTCTACCTCACAACTCGCTTCTTCTTCTACCTCTACCTCACAACTTTATAAATTGAGGCTGACGATCGGGATTGCACGTCGGCGGAAGTCGACGGAATCAATGGTGGTAGTGATCGGTGATTGTGGAGGTTGTATGCACTTATTATTATTATTAATAAATTAATTAATGCTCCCTAATTGCAGTAAATAATCGGAGTTTGTAGTGGCCGGAACCAATAGCGGTGGCCGGAACCGAGATGGTGGTGGTTGTTTGAAAATGAAAAATTCCATTTTTAATATCCGTTCGAATGAAAAATCGCTAAATGTAACTATAGAAATCATTAAAATAGTGATTATAACCGTATAAAATATATAAAATAGTGATCATATATTAAATTAGTGATTGAAACTATTGTATAGGGAATAATCAAAGAGGGAAAATTAACATTTACATATTATTAATAAATTATTTATTTAACCTTAAAATTTTATAATATTTATTATTATGTCCTCGATTTCTAGTTTCTAGTAGAGTAAGACCCTATATATATAGGCAAATACTCAAATAGAAACCAAAAGTAAGCTAGAAACTAGAAACTAAGGCTCCGTTTGGGAGTTGTTGAAAATTGTTGTGTTGTGAAAAAAAGTGAGAAAAAGTACCGGTAAAAAAAGTGTTATCAGGAAAATCAGATAATAAGATGACAGATGATTGACAATCAGATGACTATTTTGTAATTTTTTTGATTTAAGCATATTTTGAGATATAATATATAAAAATAATATTTTTGGGAAGTTTTGGTGATGAAACTGATAGCTACTTCCTGCAAAACTAAAAACATCTTTTTCCAAAAGCATTAGGGACATACTTTTGCTAACAGCAGCTTTGGCTTTCCACACAGCAGTTTTTATAATTTACCAAACACCACCCGCTAGCAAAAAGCTGTTGTAAAACGGGCCTAAATCTAACCATTCATTTAATTATTGTTTTAAATAATCATAAAAACCCTATTTCACACTGCCCCCCTTCTCCCGTGCCTCGTTCCTTTAACAATCTTTCCGGCTACCTTCTTAGTTCTCACATCGGTCGTGCCTCGTTCCTTTAACAATCTTTCCGGCTACCTTCTTAGTTCTCACATCGGTGATTTTTCCGGTGACCACCCCCTCTTAACTTGTAACTCCCCCACCCTATTTTACTCCACCCTGCCCCCATTTCTTCTCCTCCCTCTTCTCTGATCTTCCCCACCCCCACCCGACGTACGTTTTCTAACTCCGATTATCTTCTCCGACAACTTTCTTCTTCTCAGTCAGTGACATTGATTTGATTCCGATGGCGATTCATCACACAACCTGAGATCGAGCCATTAATATAAAATGAAACTACCTTTCCGATTCCAAAGACTTCGTCAATTTCATATCACCATCTCCTTCTCCAAACTTTTCAAGCTACTTTTCTTAAAGACCTCACTACATGCATATACACATATTGTATGTATATATCATCACCATTGTATTATTAGAAAACCTTCTCACCTTTCCGGCAATGAAAGTCATCATGTCCACCGGGACAATAATTATTTATCATTATAAAAATTAAAAAAAAACATGAAAAATCACTATTTTTACTTACGAGTATAAATGGTGATTTCGATCCAGATCTAGCTATTTATTTTTATATACAGCTCGAAATGTTAAGAAATTGATGGTAGGAATATAATTGAGAGGCTTTTTTTGGTTGATGTAGATGTAAATATGTAATCATGTAGTGCAAAATTCTGTACGCGACGATATGAGGTTGTTGGGTGAGAGCAGAAGAAAGAGTATCATTGTTGGTGATGATATGATGTGTTGCCGAAGATCTGGAAGTGATGGATTACATGCTAATTGTGTTTAAAGAGGAGAGATAAGATGATGAGTGTGGATGTGTGGGTGGATGAGTGGAGTTAATTTTTTATTTGGGGTTTCTAGTTTCCAGGAGAGATGGGGTTTCTAGTAGAGTAGGACCCCATATAATTATATATGAACGCAAGTAAATAATCTTGTTTATTTTTTGATTAAGTAGTACTCCCAACGTCCCATTTGATTCTTTATCATTTCTGAGAGAGTGTCCGACACGCATTTTAAGGTACATATAAAGTATAATTCCATAACTTATTTTTAAATTATTTTTTTTCTGAATACAAATTTAAACATTCAATTTTTATTCAAAAACATAAAATTGTAAAAATAAGTTATGTAACTATATTTTATATGCACCTTAAAATGCGTGCTGGACACTCTCTCAAAAATGTTAAGAATCAAATGGGATGGAGGGAGTAATTAATAGTATATTATTAAAATTATTAAATACAGAAGCTCTTGGCATCTTGCATAAAGCTCGTCCCATCTTTCTTGTAAACATTGACTCAAAAGCGGCTCACTGTTGTCAGACTTAACTATCGGAATTCATTCGGATATACCAAAGCATATGCGATAATATACCCAATGTCAACTTTATATAGGCCAGGTACGTACTCGAGCAAAACTTTGTAACTCGACTCAACGTGCTTGAACCTTGACACGCCAAAAAGGTTTAAACCTCCTATAACCTAGTAAAATACTTGTTTATAGTTCCGCACATAGTCCTTTTGTCCCACTCCATGTGAATTCCATTATGTTTCGGGATGTCCTAAAACATATAAGCAAATTTTAACTTAATCCTCAAAACAGGAATTGGCGTGTAGCTACCTTATTTATTACATCACTAGAGAGGCTCTGGACTAACTTAGAAGAGAAGTACTTTAGATAATGATGCAAGCCTGGATAATAACTTCTCAAGAAGGGTCACAAGCGACATACAGCAGAAATCTGTAAGCAACTGATACAAGTTTCACCATGCATGATAAATAGGACATATAGGAGAATCAAGTATGGCTTACACATAATAAGGGACAGTTGGTACCAAAAAGGATTATATATCATGCATACATACCAAGTACAAACAGAAAAAGAAGACTTACGTATAGATTGCAACAAGGATTTCTGGCACCATTCCAGCCATTGAACCCAACAAGTAAGGTACATACTTCACATTTGTTGCCACAGCACAGTAGTTATAAACAATATATGGAAAAGGAGAAATTCTAATCAATGTTACAGCTTGAAATTGATGAATTTGATTGCCTTCGCCAGCCAATTTTATGACACGAGCTTTCTTTGGATATTGTTGTAACCACTCCTACACAAGAAATTAATGGTGAGATGAATTTATATACAACAAAAATGATTGCTATTTTGCCACGAATAAGAATTCAGTCGTTTTAGAATGAGCAATGCACTCACTTGAATTTTATGATAGAAAACAAGACCTATAAAATATGGAAGCGACACGCCAATAATAATTCCACCAATAATAAGAAGGAAACCATAAACATAACCGAAGGTCATCCCAGCTACCCACATGGAAGGAGTAGATGGTATAAGAATAACTGGAAATAATGCCACAGACGCAAAGACTATAAGTGCTAACACAGGTTTGCTGAACGTAGCTGTTTCCCAATTTAATATAGGAACGATCTCCTGCAACAAAAAATGCCATTAATTAGAAAGAAGATATCTAAAAACGAATCCGCATAAAAGGGGGCGATCACATAACAAACGATGTCGGCAAGCACATACATTTGTCGAATCCAACTTAAAGGAAAGGGCAAGGAGATTAAGTAAAAAGCACTGACCATATTCCCTATTCAGACTACATTATAAGCTTTTACACAAAGCTAATCAGAATTATGTGGCTCCTGTAAATATAGATTATAAGTTCTTCTTCAAGGCCTTAAAGTTCTGGCACGGCAAAAAACTATACAAACAGTACATAACATACAAGAATAGCATAAACATCCACGTAAAATCTAACAAATCACCTGAATCTTGCATCATCAGAGTATTAAATTTACGATTATGTAACATATAAACCCAGACAACAAAGTCCAAAATACTAGTATCACAACAGACTTTCTAAAGCAAAATGAACAAAGCATTTAGTAGCATATCGAAACAAGAAACATAAAAACCAAATCACACCAATCTTTATAACTACAGAACTTATACAAACAGTACATAGCATATTCAGACACACATTAAACCAAGAATCAGTGATAAGCACACACAGAATAAAGTAAGGGTACCTTATCCATGAAAAAAGGGCCAACCCATTTAAAGAAAACAGCAGCCAAAACCCCCAAAAACAAAAGCAAAAGAATAAGCTTAGCCCACCACCAAATCAAACACCACCATCTACTACTAGTCATCATCATTGTATCACAACCTACTAATCCTTCAACTTGACCATTTTGCCCCTCTGATTCTCTCAAAATCGCATACTCGCCCTTCAATTCATCAATATTCACCTCTATTTGCCCCACCTCCCCCACATTCACATCATAAGTCATCCCAATTCAACACTCAATTTCTCACAAACCCTAGAAAATTAGGGCTCCTAATCAAAAGGGGCTCCAAAATTTAGCTTTATCGACAGTGTGGTGGTGAGAGATGGAGGATTAAAGATAACAACAACCCTTGGATTGAAAGCAAAACTAACCCATTGTGTATACACTATATATATTGTGTGTATAGGAAAATAAAGTAGAAGAGGCATAAAAACAAGAATCAGATTGATCTAGACGACGTCGTTTGGATTTCTAGTGACACGTGGCACACAGCTGTCACATGGAAAGCATATCACCGTCATTACAATTCTGTATAGTGTAGGAGTGTTATAAAGTTGAGTTGTATACAGAGAGAAGTGATCGGGTGTGTTAAGGTGTATAGTATAGCTAAACCGTCGGATTATTTTGAGCCGTGGATTGAGAATTGGAGTTTCATTCAGATTTTGACACGTGTGTTAAAGCACTTCTGAATTTTTAGTATTATAATGGAGTACGAATTTAATATATTTGACATGGTTTTGAGTTTTGACGGCATAATAACATTAAATTTAATTTATTTTGGAATTATATATTTTATTTATTCATCTGCCACCAACCATCACTAGTTGTTTATTGGTCATATGATTAAAAACATAATAGATTATTATTATCAGCTTAATGATATGTCTCAATCATTCAAAGAATAAATTGTAATCCTTTCTTATAAATTGTTTTTAAAAGAAGGTGAATGAGGTGTCTAAGTTACATATATTTTTCATTAGTTATGAATTATAATTTTGCTTTTAATACAAATTTGAATTGAAGACAAATTATACAAGGGGCTACGTATATATTATCACAATTTATTTTTATTAGATTTTATACATTTTTGAGTAAAAGTTATAGATTGGTACAATACTTTTAGTGTGAGATAATTATTAAGGGAAGAAGAACCAAATTTAAAATTTAGGATCGATCTTGTCAAAAAAAAAAATTAGGATCGATCATAGTTAAGCTTTTATCATTAAATTATCTCATTATTTTTATGATAATATTAGTATGGGTATTGTTTCCTCGCAATCACATGTTAAGGATTAATTATTTAATAATCAGTTTTTTACCATTAAATTGAGTTATCAATGGTTCGGATTAAAAAAAATTATCGTTCGTCGAATATTTTTCACGAATAGATGAGATTCCTCTAAAAATGAGTGATATATTAATGATAAAAATTTAGTTATAAAATTTTAATATATATTGTTATTTTAACTTTATTTTACACGATTCAAATGTTTATTTCATAAATTTTTACAAAAATTTCAAATATACAATTTGTTTTTAAATCTAAAACCGATTCTATTACTTTTTATTACTTTTTACTTAATACAAGGGAATCATATGTAAAAAACAAAAAATACAGGATTATCACGTATAGAAACAAAAAATGTGATGGTTATTATAAATATTTAAACAAAAGAAATAAAAGAAAGAACAGAACCCGCGGTTTATATTTATATATATGAACCTCTTCCCTTTTTGTTGAGCAAGGAAAATGAATGCATAGCCTCCATATTTATAGACTACTTTGCCGCCTCTACTAGTCGGTTGGATATATTATTTTTATATTGACAATCATTATACAATAATGGTATCATTGAAAAAAACAATTATATAGTGTTACCATGAAATATTCCATAATTTTTTTGCTATCAAAACTTAGTGGAGTAGTTTAATGGAGTAGTTATGTGGATCGCATGTGATATGACCCAATAGGCCAATAGAGTGGTTGATCAAAGCGATGCACAAATAGTTTGCGTGAAAGTAAAATGAAAAGAATGGGGGCCAAAAGCATGAGATGTTAAAGAAGAAAAGGAAGTAAGGAAAAGTCCAATCCGCAAGCAAAGTAGCAAACAACATAGTGGAAGCCAAGAGAATAAAAGCCAGAGAGAGTTGTTGCATCCCCCGATAATTTTCACTCCTTTTTCCACTCGTAAGTCGTACCAACGGATATTTATGGTTAATCGAACTAACATCATTATTATGCCATTTTTTACGATGTGAATTTTATTTGAAAGTTTAAATTTATCAAATAATATATTTGAATAATCAAAATAATTGGAATTGGATTTGAATAATCATTACTCCTCCATCTCACAATAATGTCATGTTTTGATTTTTTTTAATCAAATTGATCCAACTTTGATCGTAAATTAAAAATCATTTATTTACAATTTTCAAAATCTGAAAAATAAATTTTAAAATTGATTAAATATATTTTCTAATGATATAATTTTTAAATTATTCATAATTATATATTATGTGTAATATTCGGTTAAAAACTAGTCAATTTATCTAATAAAAGTCAAAACATGACAATTATTTTAAAATGGAGGGAGTAATACAAATATGAGAATTTGAAATGACAACTCAAATTCTTCATTTGAAATCCAAATTTGAAATTCAATTTATGTTACCAAATACGATCTTAATTCATATAATTCCTTTTACATATTATTTGTGACGCCCTTCAAAATTGGGGTCAGATTTGGAGGTCACCAACAAATAACAATAATAAAATAATAAACCAGAGGCACACTGACCCGCTAACAACCAACAATAATAAAATAATACATCAGAGACACACTGACCCGCCAATAACCAACAATAATAACATAATAAATCAGAGGCGCACTGACCCCGCCAACAACTAAGGATCGCTAACAAGTTATAGTATGAAATTAAGCGGCTGAAACTAAAAGTAAATCCAAATACTTTATTACAAGCCCACTACTAATCCACAAACTCAAATCCATAAGTCTAGATATGTTTTAAGTCTAGATTTAGTTTTATTACAAGCACTATCTATAGACATACTAAAACAACTAAATACCTGGGAGGCCCGAGAAGCGAGCCGTCCCGACACATGTCTCTCGCTACGCTTGCTAGAACTGCTGAAATGACTCATACTGACAGTCTATCAAGGATTTAGATAAAAAGTAAGAGTGAGTCAAGGAAATACTCAGCAAGTATATGAACAATTGAAATGTAGTCAATATATGAGATCTGTATAGAGAACGGAATATAAAATAGTTTATTATAAAAACTGAACAATAAATAAATCACAGTTTATCTCAACTGAAACAATGCAGTATGTCATCAAAATGAACCAACTACTTAAAATCAATATATAATAGCCACACAGGCAATATGGATTGGATACACACAAATAAACATTATTGCCCACTGATCAGATTTCAAAAGCAATAGGACCCCTTTATAGTTCATCGGTACTTTTCTATACCCATAAATATAACAAGAATTTCAAAATATAGGTACTAAAATAGGCAAGTAATGTTAGCCCATAGGAAGATAGATTGGTTACCATATCTTTCTCAAATGCTGAACTCTTATCTCTGAGTCTCTTACGCTAAAATTCCAATCCAATAGAGCAACCCAAATAAAATGAAGGTATGCTTAGTTTTAAATATAGACCATATCCTCATTATTTACTACGATAACACAAGATATGACGTGTTTATTATAATCAACTTCCAATATTCAGAGTACGAATAACAAGTAACTCTGATACACAGAATAAAACAGGAATCATAAATAGTTCTGAACAATAACTATTTATCATGATATGAATAACTGAAATAGTAAAACAAAAGTGTTTAGGATGATCAAAGAGAAAATACTTGTCTGATATCGAAGTTGTCCTAAAGCTGGAATGGGACGACTACACTGTTCGTCTATCTACTAAATCACTTGTATCTACAAATAAAATATTATAATCTAGATTTTAGTGTCTACCCATGCGTTCTATTAATAATGAATACCAAATAATAATTAATAAACAAGTAACATCAATTAGCAGGCGAGGAAGCACATGAATCATATAACAGATAACACTTACAAATTAAAGAGCAGTCAAATAAATAAAAGTAGATCTAAAATATTATTTGAGTCAAAGTGGATCATTATTATCCACTTCGGATAATTATTGGATCCCTAAATGTTTGATTAAATAATAACATAGGTTTATAAATAAGTCAGGGAATTGAAACTATTTTTATAATTTCCAGATTATTTTTAGGGTCTCAAACAAATTTGTTTCATTTAAAATGGTTAAAAGAACAATTAAATAACTAAAAATAAATAAATCATTTTTATTTCTCAAAATAATTAAATCTAATTATTTTTAAATTATATTTAATTAATTGATTAAATTAAATTAAGCAATCAATTTAACTTAACTAAATTATTATCTAAATAAATTAAAATAATTAAATTAAATCAATTTTGAAATCAAAATAATTAAATTAAGTTTTAAAAATATTTTTCGAACTAAAGAATAATTTTTGAAAATCAAATCCTAGAAACATTTTGAAGTTGAGTTTTAAAGCTATTGAAGATTAGAACCACTCAAACCAATTATAGTAACTCAACAACACAACATCAACCAACAAGACACACAAGGAAGTTGCAAATTTTTCTGGCCATTTAAACTACGAGGACCAAAACTAGATGTAGACAATACCCACACACCCACACAACTCGTACAAATACACAAACGGAGCATGAGACCAAATTTTCAATCAAGTCGCCAAATTCAAACTAAATGACACTTACAAGCTGCTAAATATTCAACCAAATCAACCATATAACCAAGATTAAAACCCGAGCTCCGAGGCTTGTTTTCCGACCAAAACACGAAGGCAGACACCAGATTTTTATTCTAGTGACACAAAAACAACACCCCACAATGCCCACATCATACTAGACCAGTATACAACTCAACCATGAGCTCAAGATCAAGAACTAAGCTATATAAATCGTTCTCCGGTGACCTTGTATTAAAAATCCGGTCACCGGAAAAACAGAGCAAGCCAAAACAGTTATCAAGCTTAGCAAAACAATACCAATTCTCTCCACATATAACCAGCAGCACAACCAAATTATTCAATCACACAAATGAGGTCATGACACAATACTTCAGTCAAGTCGGAATTAATCTGACGGGTCCAACTCCAACAACCAAAAACAGGACCAAAGCTTAATGAAATCAACCGGAAAACAAGCTACACACTACACACACTAATATACATGGCATGCAAATACATGACCAGGCCGTGAATAAACTGGAGCAGACAAGGAGGATAACCGAAATTTAGAACTCCGGTGACTCGAAACACAATCAACCACACACAAAAATCATACCCAGAAGTTGCCACATATACTTAAACCTCCGACAACCTCAAAACAAAACAAAACTCAACAAAACTCAAAGCTACGGACTCCGTAATCACATACATACAAGCTATATATATATAAAAACAAGAACAACTCGGAACATCACTGTCGACCGGTGAGCTCGACATTTTCCGGCGACCCACGTAGCAGACATGAAAATTATAATAAAAAATACTAAAAGACTCTATGTTCAACAATTTATTTAATCCCATTAATCAATCAAATAAATAATTAACAATAAACGACTAACGACTAACAAAAATCTACAAAGAACAACCAAGAACATATACTCACAAATTCACGAATTACTCACAAATTCACGAATTAATACTATTTGATTGAAATTGATGGTATGTACGAGTAGTAGAGACCACAAGCTTCGCTTTGACTATTAAAACACCATAATCATAATCAGACCCCACTAACACTTCCAATCGATTGATTGAATCCAACATGCTCAAAACCTAATCTGACTAGTTCTTCCCCAAATCAATACCCAGTTGCTGCTATATCTATTTTTAGGAAGTACAGTAAAAAAAAGTTTTATAATAAAAATCTATTTACATTTTTTGAAAATTTTAGGAGCTTAAATTTGATTAAAAGTAATTTTACCCCATAATTAAAATTAATAGCCCAAAAATCATTTTTATGGGATAAAATATAAAAATAAATATTTTTGAATAAATATAATATATGTTAAAATTCTCCAAAAATTATGAATGCTTTAAAAATAATAAAATAAAACTATTTTGAGTATTTATCATTTTCATAAAAATATAGATACAAAAAAACAAGGTCTCTAATCTTTTACAGGAGCTGAGTCCGATAATCACAAATAAAAATAATCTTATTTTAAAGAAACAAAAATTATAGTAAAATAGAATAAAATATTTTAGACTACACAGAAGTCACATAACACATATCAGATAATTTTCCTATTTAATAAAAATCCTAACACAAATAAATGTATTAAAAATAATCTAACACAAAATAAATTGTAATAAAAGCTTATTTAAATATTATAAAATATACGTAATTTTCCCGGTCGTTACATTATTATATTTACTTAATATGGTTTTTATTATTCAAAGTTACAATGATGTTTCTTGTAAAGAAAATAAAATAAAATTACAATGATGTTTCAAATTTAAGTTACTAGTATTAAGAGCACGATTGGATAGGCCATTCAACTCTGACTCACCTCGACAATTTTTTTAGAATAAATAATAGTTTGTAAGACTATAAGCCTAATTATTTATATAAAAAAAACAAGAAGAAGTTACTAGTATTAAAATTAAAGACATAAATGTCTCAATCTTCGAGTGCTGATACAGTGATACATACAATAGATATACTTCCTTGGCCCACACCCCAAATCATGTATCACTGGTTTTTGAGGCATTCTGGCCCAGTACATGTCAGTGGCCTCTGGCCCTCTTTTTCTCGGTCCTGGGAATGTTACGTTATTTTTATTTTATTCAAAAGTAATATATAATTAAATAAAAATAATTTTAAATATATGTTTTATACTTATAAAATGATATTTATTACTAGAATATATTTATTAATTTGAACATTTCTGTTGATATATTATTATATTTCATGTTTTATTTATATAGATTAATGGAGATTTTCCAATAGTATATCATCATAATGTGTAACATAAATACTACCGCACAAATTTATAAAGATTAATAATAAATATTATTAATTATAAAGTATAAACTAAATTGATAAGTATTTTATAAATAATATTGAAAAAATAATGAAAAATGGAGAGTTGAGAAAATTAGTTTAAAAGAGAAAAAAGATAATAATTAGTAGGTGTGATGAATGTAATAATGTTAAAGAAGAAAGAGACATTTGTCCAGAGTAAAAAAAGACCTAGAGCAATTTCTTAGTCACAAGACAAGATTCATCAACCCTTTGGTAAAAATTATTCACATATCCTCATTTTATTATTAGCTTACTAATTAAGTTGATTAAAAATTATAATCCAAAATGTATTCATAATATTGTTAAATTTCACTCTTCAAGTTGAAAATCTTCCGTAAATAAATTGCTTATTTAAGAAAGTAGATTTTTCACATTGGAAATATATGTTATATATTTAAAAATTGATGATATATTTGTTCCACACTATATTTAAAAATTATTTTTTTATATGTCATTTTAATTTTTAACACACATTTTTAAATATGTTGACCACATAGTAAAAATTATTATTTTAAAAAATTTCTCAATTAAAATGTTTATTATATATTTTAATTTTAATGTTTTTAAAAAATAATAATTTTAATTATAGAATCTTCAAAAGTCAAGTAATAAAAAAATAGAAAGAGTGTTTTAATAAATTTATACTGTAAAATAAAGACGATGATGAAAATGGAAGGGAAAAATAGAAACATTTATGAACTATGATGATAAACCAAGCTTTTTTCCTGAATCAACCATCTCATATTCGAGACAGAAACAAAGCATGACAATGCTTGCAACTCTGCAGCTCACACCGAAACACTTTAATCTCCACAAAATCAAACCCTTAACTAGACTCAAACCAACCCAAAATCAATGTACCGTTCCATCTTGCAACACCCAACTCATAAAACTCCCTATCAATTTTTATAACCAGAAAGCTATGGCAGCAGCTCTAGTTGGAACTGGGCTTGCTATTACAGCCCTTGTGGGCCCAGCTACTGCTGGAGAGTTGGCATTGACAGAGCCCACTAATGCACTCTCTTTGCCCACTTGGGCCATTCATGTCTCCAGTGTTGCTGAATGGTCTTGCTTTCTTCCTTTGCTTTTCTTGATTTTACTCTATTGTTGAGTGTGTGTATATATCATGTATGTGTTTATGTTGTCTTTGTAACTTTTTGTAATAGGATAATTGCAATGGCATTAGTTTGGCAATATGGAGAGAAATCTGGTTATGAATCTTGGAAAGGACTTTCTTGGGGTATGGTGAGTTTCTACTTACCTTTGTTGTCCTGACTCCTAAAGTTTACATCTTTATCATTATTTTTATGTACTAGTGTCTAGTGATGATGTATATTGTTTTGTATTGTTCGAAATTCATTGTGATTTATATCCTTTAGTGTTGCAAATTTGATAAAAATTACAATTACTCGTCGTATTACTTGCTTCAAAACCAAATAAAAGTGTCACATTTGAAATTTGTGATTTCACAAATGGACTTGGAACTTGGTCTGTATATGTATTTTATTGTTTCCGATTCAAGAAGTAATGTGTCCATAAATGTCGTGTGGCCTGTGTGCTGTTTTTCTAACTTTTTCTGCTTCTGTACATTTTCAAGACTTATTAGCTAATTGAAACTCTACTTAATGTTGATCGTTGTAGGTGCCCTTGCTTGGTGGAGCCTTTTGCGCCTGCACTTGGCATTTCTTTTATAACTCCGAGTCTTTGGAGGTAAGTATACTGCGATACATGCTACTAATAGTTTGTAAATATGGTGTAAATTATGTCAAACAACAATGTTTTATCAGAGTTTCCAGGCATATATGGACACGACAATTAGATAACAATAGTATTTACTTCAAATTATGCTTGCACCCGCTCATTAATCCCATTTTACAGTTTTTAGTGTGGAAATAGAGTTATGAAAATAGGAAACTCTCGGCATGGAGGAAGAAAAGGAAGGCTATATTATAGCTATTCCTCTTTAGACAACTTGCATATTTTTTAGGTGGAGTTTGAAGATGAGACTTGAAAGCAGAAGGTAAAGTCATGGTAAAAGGAGAGTGGCTAAAAATATATACCGGCATTTAAATATTCAACTTTATTGAAACTTAAACTTGTCTATGTATAAGTTCAGGTTGCCAGATATATAAAGAATTACGAGTATAATTTATAAGTACTGTTTAATTTATATAAGAACATAGTAGACCAAGTTAATTTACCCACAAGCACCACCAAAGAAGCACGTCCACTTCAGCACCATAAATTTCTTTTAAACTGGCACTGCCTACACAATTGGTAACTCTAGTCTGCCGTAGGCTCATGCAAATGGTAATGAGTTATAAGCACAAGTATATTCAAGTCTTAACTATATTCAAGTCTTATACACACTAATTGTTGATGCCGAAAATCGTCAAGGACCCGGCCTCAAAAATATGTTAAGGTGTGCCTATAGAGCTTGGTATGTATTAATGGTGAATATAGGAATTGGGATTTTTTATAAACTGAGCTTGAGAGGCTTATTTGTGTGTGCATCGAATATGTTGTTACCCTCTTGTGCCCATGTACCCCTATTTATAGGTATCAAGTCCACGTAGTTCTGCCGGAAGGATCCACACATTCCTAAGTATATTCAAATAGTCAAATACAAGTATTGTCAGTCCTGATATTATAGTAATACAGCAGAAAGATTTATGTGCTGGTGTATTTAGCTATAATATTACTAACGTAGGTTATCAAGTTTTACTGTTGGAATATTGGACATGGGCCTAAACTTGGGTTACTAAATTATGTTAGTGACCCTTATAATAGCATAAGCCCAACCAACTCACCATCATCGGGGTTATATCATATGCATCAAGGTTATGGTATTAAAACTGATCATACCTTCATAGATACATAAAGAGAAATGTGGCAGAGTAAGCCTTACAGGAGTGCAGAGTGTGTGTGTGATGTACTATTGTACTAACATTACGTCTAAAGCCGAGCACTTTTGTCTAACCAAGAACCAGTAACCAGATATAATTAATCTTTACTCTTTGTCTACTGATGGCTGTCAGTACCCACATTATCTGCTTCTCCCAGCTTACACTTAACATGGTTCTTTTGCATCATAGATCTGTCAGGCTCCCAAACTGTAGCAAATTTATGTGAATTGGTTACAATGACAGCCCTGTTCTGCTGTAAGGAACTGATATGTTACGTACCATGAGCTATGCACACTTTACTGTACATTCGTAATTGTAACATGTCTATGTATGCGCAATGCTCATATAGATTTCATTTATTCACAATCTCTAGCATTGTAAATTAGTGGAGACCCCTTTGCTAAGGTGAAGGCATGTGTGTAGTAAATAAATTTCTGTAAATAACCATGCCCCCCAGCCCCCGAAAAAATCTGTCAGTTCTAAAAGTTTTCAAATATATATCTTAATTGATTAGGTTCTCCATGAACAGGTACTTGTAGCTCTTCAAGCTGCATTAACAGTTATTGGCAATGGAACAATGTGTGTTGCCGCGTACCGTATATTTAAGTCAACAAAGGGAGGCGAAGAGAAAGTGTGATGTATATTCTGTGCCCAACCGAGTTGACTCTCTTCTACACATCTTCGCCTAAACTGTAAATTGCATCATCCTTTGCCACTGATTGAGATAAAGTTTTTGTCTGTATCGTATGTAAAGGGAAGCAACAAATATGACAATTATCCGCAGCAGTTGAATGATTTGCGAACAATAAATTCAGCATATTGAATACTGATTTATCTTGATACAGTCATCAATGTGGATATACAGGATGATGCAGAACAAGCAATTAAAAGATTAATTTGTATTTCATGTAATTATACAGGAAAGAGATGCATTGTAATTTATTATGAAGTTAACCTATATTAGACCAGCATATTAAAAGGAATGCTGTAGATTATGGTACTAGAGTAATAAAAGGAGTTGTTACCTTTATTTTTTAATGTCTTTCTTGTCCTACGTCACAGGAACTTCCTGATTTAAAAATTAAAGCCCTTCGATAATTATTCGATGGATGTTAGCAATCTGATCTGGAGCCTGAATTTCAGTGTAAATGAAGCTGTTCCACAGGTAGAGATATTCATCATCTACTACTTTCCTTTACTGGTGACTTTGTCAACCTAGTGGGTTGTTCTTAATTCTTTTAAGCGTTTTAGCATTCTTTTATTACAGTAATGTCTTGTATTCATCATCACCTGATGCCGAATCTCTTTTAGTCTTGTTTTTAAGTATACTATGTATTCTTACACTGAAACCATGATGTCTTTAATACGTGGAGGTTGTCCACGGCGTGCAATAGGGTCAAGTCATTGTGTGTTACCTATTGTAGCCGATTTCCACAGAACTCAGCCAGAAATAAGTGTTCTTGTCATATTTTACTTAAGTTTTAAGCTGGAGTCAAAATACTTTAGTAATTTATACATCTGAAATTAGGTTTTATTATACTTTTCTTTCCTTCTTTTAAAATTTAGCTCATTTAAATATCACATGTAATAATTGTAGCTTGTTTCCGAAAGCCATCTTCAATGCCAGATAGGATTTATTTTTTAAAACAAGCTAGTGTAAGCTACAAATTAAGCTCAATTACTATATGTGTTAAAACTATTAATCATCTGAAAACCTCGTCAGCTTAACATGACACTATACTGTACTTTCCCTTCTACAAAAGAAGAAAGAAAATACGTTAATGTTCTAATTTAATTTAATATCATAGAATTCGAAGTTACTACCAATGTATCTATCTTTGATTCTTTGAGAATACTAACCAAATAAGATTAATATCTAAAACTTAAAAGCGATTCATCTTAATGATATGGATTCATGATTAAGTTTATATTTGCACTCATTTTATAGTGAAAAATTGTAAATCAGATATTCATCTTCCTTTCGTATGTACTTTTAGTCTGAGGCTACTATATACAAGTCCAATGGAATATTTGTGACCTAAGAAGTTGAAATACATTTCAGAACTTATGTTTAAGAAAATTTATTGTCATCAAATTAATGTTACTCTTCACCCTAATCAATGTTAGGGATTATATTTGAAGTTTTGGATGAACTATATGCTATGTTGCAGAGACTGTAATCTCATACTTGTTTTGATGCTTCCTAGTTAAATTCGTTGTTGATGTGAAGTGAAGATCAGTGAAAATAGAATTGGGATCGGAGATATGGCTGTGTTGCCGTTTGAGCAATTCATTGTGTCCTGTAATGATATGACTAATTGACTACCAAGCTACAACAGCGTAAACAAATAACGTAGTGGCTAGCTACTTTAACATACTAATAACAAAATTAATGAATTACTACTTTTATTTATGGATTAGCACGATCAGTGCAGTTAGTTTTTGAAGGACTTGTATTGAATCCCTTGAACCATCAAAACAACTTGAAAATCCTAATTTAGTTAATGAAATGTGTATTTTAGAGTGTATCTGGTGATTAGAGAAGAGGAATCATTTAAATCTAATAAGGAAAGCGGTTGCATTAAACAAAGAAAGAAAAATCTAGAGTTATGTCTTTGTCAAAGACTAGTGAGTCTTGTAGAGCCCTCAATATTAATCAAATACTCTTACAAGGATATATGCGACAGAAATTGTGGCAATTCTTCACTGCAACTTCTGCATTAAAATCTGGCTCTGCACCATAATCTCTTTCCATCCATTAAAGTACATCTTCTTATTCAGATTGATTGTAACTTCTTTATTGAGAGTTGAGACAGCGGATTGGAAGATCAGATCAATAACCTAATGGAAGATAATATAAAAGAAGCTAGCTAGGGACTTGATTTTGGTGGCGAAGAAGTTGAGGAATTAAGAGTGGAGGATACACAATGGCGCTGATGGGAGAGTCTCTTCTTCTGAAACTCAGACAGCAAGCTTAGGTTTTCTTGGTGTAAAAGACTGGCTTTCATTCTCAACTTCTCATTTTCATGAAATATAGTTATATTCTCCATGTACAGCTTCAAGTTCTTCTCTTTCATATCATCTCCAATGTTTTCGTCACTTCTCTTTCTCCTGTTATATAGCATGCACAACACTTTTATGCATCAATATAGTCTGGTATAATCATTTAACTATGTAAAGTATATATACAACTAGGTGTTTATATGTAGAAACCTAACATACCTGTTGAGCTTATGAACTTGAATTCTGTATCTTTTGGATCTTGGTTTTCTTCTGTAAGAGGAGAAGGATGATGAAGTCCGTTCGGAGGGAGCAGCACTTATGATACTCATTTTTCCTGTTTTTAAAGCCAGTTTGTGTTTCCTTTCCTTCAAGTATATCAAAGAGGACGTATCTAATACTTGGATTGGTAGAATTGGAACTTGTAGAGGGGTTGGTATAAATAGGTGAATGTTATGTTTAAAATGTGGGTGAATTCGGTAAAAATACATGGTGGCCTGCTTTCTGAGAGAGGGGGAAAGAGGAGATAGTGAAATTCAAGAACTGTAATGATGAAGAAGGGAAGTCATGATTACAAGAGAAGAATCCCCCATGCATATCCATCAAGAAGAAGCCCAAGGGAACTTATTGTTGCCCTCTACTAATCTATCTCGTATTTGTCGTAGTATAAAGGTCTCATTATTCTTCTTCATGAATTGATCAATATATACAAATTTGATACTCCTCATTTGATGCACTATTAATAGAATTTTATTTATTTATTTTTATTTTCACCAAGTTATTATTATTATTATTATTATTATTATTTTAACCTGTTTCAAGCTCCATCTTATATTGAAGTAAAGTGTTGCCCAGTAAGGCAGTAAGTAGAAAATTTATTGGAGGCATCCATTGGTAGTTTGGTACATGGGGAGTTGGGACCAATGAGTATTAGAGCCCATCTCATGGCTGGAAAATATAAAATTACATATTATTAGAAAGACACAGAAGAATTTGGTGTTAGGAGTGGTAGTGTTCTTCACCTTTAAATGAATATCAAGTAGAAACTGTTGGAGAAAAAGCTCATCAACTTTCAAGTATGTGAAGCTTTCTACCACAGCTTGCTAATTTTTAAAATTTTAACTTGAAAACATACGTTGGTAACAGAAAACCAACACTTTTTACCTCATGAGTACAGTATTTTATAATCATTTTTACCAATTACAACTTGTATAATGTAGATTAGTCCACTTGCAATAGGAGCAACTACTGTCCACAACATGTTCCCAACAAAAACCATAAAAGTAGCATTTTAGGGGAGAAAAAGTTGATGCCCAAGTTCTAGATATCACCATTTTTTAGTGCGTGAGAAAGAGTAATTTTTCAGTCGGTCTCTAACTAGATTTCATGTATGCATGTGATCTTATTCGATCGCTACATCGATCTTGATTAAGAAGGACGGATTTATGTTATGAATGTTATGCTTGAACCTATCTCTTCTTAGCTATCATTTTTGGTTCTCATCTTATGCTCTCGTTACCAACTCCTTGTATGTCTAACTGTCTAAGCTTTGCTGTTAATTATTATGCATTTTAAACTCAAATCTCTGAGACTAACACTTTCATTCAATATTATACATTTATACAACTTGAAATAGCTGGATATAATGATGTATTATGTAATTTTATGCAGCAATACATATATATGTGTGTGTTCATAAAATGTGTAATTATCAGTTTTAAATGTTAAATTATGTATATGTTAGAGCATCCTGTTCAAAATTGGGGTTTGGGTTATGTCTGTGAAAAGAAGGTAGCCATATCTTATTTCAAGACCTCCCCACTTATATATTTGGTCCAGCTTTCCTTTTACATTCCATGCCTAATCATATATAGTTTGAATATATATATATATATATATAAGAGTCAATACTTAGGTTGAGGTCCTCTGTAAACCCTTTCATTAGTCTTCTTAGTTTTTATGGCTTGATATGATGACAAGCTATGCATGAATATTATATCTACTATCAAACAAGAAACATAGCCACACACGGATGCAAATTTGCTTAAGAGGGGCGTGTGTGTTTAGATACATGCATACACATTTATTTATGTGCATGATAGATATTAACAATAATTTTGTAAAAACTAATAATGCCGTGTAGAAGAATAGAACCACTCATAACCTTTAATTATTCCTTCTCTTACTACTGCAACTACTACTAGTGCTGCAGCCTGCATGTACATATGAAGTGTGTGCTCGCCCTGTTTGTCAAGAATACATCAAGAATTAGCTTAGTGGATACAGATACAATCGTATCTGTATAATTGTATACATGTACAATCGTATGCAAGTGTGTGTTATTTTAGTAGCATTCCAAGCTGAACTCTTTTAAGTATAGATGGGTCTATCCTATATATTCAAGTTGCATGGTGCAGGGCAATTGATTGCATATTTTGCATATACCCCCCTAGTTTCTCTTCACCAGCATCATCAGAGCCACTCCCAAATTCGACCACAATGACAATAATAATGCCAATTTTGATTTGGGGTCTTGAATTTGTTGATTGCTGCACATATTCAACTTGTATATAATGATATTCAAAATGGAAGTTTGTGATGTTATCTGTATATATGGTTGTATGCATAGTGGAGTCATGATGATATAATACATACTTAATTACCCCTTCTTTGGTCTACTGATCCGACAATTTTTTAGGATATACACTAATGAACTGTTCACCAATTATTTTGAGGTCAAGTTCGACGAATTCTGTTTTGTTCTGGAAGAAAAATTATAACCAAATGAAAAGGAATTCGAATATAAAAAATTTATCATCAAATATAACAAAAAGAAAAGGAATTAGAATATGGAAATTTATTCAACAAGTATAACTAATCGACCCGAAAGGTCTCTGGTTCAATTCATTTATACGTATCAATTTCATCTACACTCATTGCAGGATATATAAGCGGTTAATAAGCAGTTATTATTGTCTCAGCTCAAAACCTTGCTAATTGATCTTTACAATGCTTGCTCTATCAATTAGATCATTCATATTTTTTTCTTCACTTTTCATTTAAACTTCTATGAAGTTTCTTTCTTTGCTATAACTGATAAAAATCTTGTTTTAGACGATTCATATGTAGAAATCCCTTTTTATGGAGATAGTCGCACGTAATAACAGATCACAGTCATGTTATTAAAAATGTGTGGTAAGAATGGATTTCGTTCTAGCGCTTGGAAATAATATTCCAAAACTTTCATATGTTATCCGTTACTTGTGTGGATAAGTCTTGTATTATAGAGTATATAATTTCGATCATATGAATCAATTCCTAGTCGCATAGCTTCATAATAATTATGTAAAGCTTCTGCATAATTTCCTTCGGATTGAGTCGATATCCGTTACGGTCGTCATTCAATTCAAAGAATCTCCATTCCAAAACCGTACATGAGATCTCTTTCATATACATAATGAAAATTAAAGAGGGAATAAAAAAAATGAAAATATTATCATTATGAACTAAGCAGGGCTAGTGTTTTTACAACCCTTGAAATTCTATATAATATTGATAATCCCTCCTTTTAGTTTCTTGAAACTCTTGTTGGGCTGTCCATGATAAGTGGACAGAGCTATAAAATCTTGTCCCATACCAATCAAATTTAGACCATTTCTAACATAGGCACCCTCAAGGGTAAAAAAGTATCAACTCACTATAAATAATACAAGTAATATTTTATTTTCTCTTTCATTCACATTAAATGTGACAACATTTTATTTTAATAGGTAGCACCTCATACAAAGTGCTCAAAGCTCAAATGGTTCTCACATTAATTATTAGTTCAACTAATATAATAGAAAATGTAATACATATACATATACACACATATATATATAGGGGCAGACTCAAAAGATAACTATATTTTGGAGAAAACTTAAGGTACTTTTGTCATCCATTGATTTGTAAATAATCTAGTGATTGATATTGACTGAATCAATTATTTATATACGATAATAAATGCAAATCTTCTTTTAATACACTTAACATATATAACTTTTTAAAATCAGGCATGTACACATCTCAATGACTGAGTTTTAGTATCTTTTCTAATTTTGATATGCTATCTAGACATAATATACTTTCTGGTTTGTAATAGAATTAATAACAATATTAATTACATGAATCAACTGAGATGAGTACTCTAAATTTTTTATCAAAAAAGTTTTCATTAGATCCCTACTTTTTATATATATATATATATATATATATCATGTACTATTTATTTTTTTTAATCTATTTTAAGTAGGTGCCAAAACGTGTCAAAAATTGGCAATATTTCTTGATACCCACGGCGTAGCACCCTCGGAGTTCAAACAAGGTGATACACCTGTTGAAGATGTTATTCTATACAAATGAAATACATGACATATGATATTGTCATAGTAGGCCTGCTCCTGCCGTACCAAAGCTTACTTTTACTTTTGATTTTATTTGTGAGACCTCAGCTGAACTTAGTAAAGTTTTCTGGGTAGACTTGAATGTATGATATTAAATATTTAATTATATATTTTTTCAATTTAGAAATAAAATAAAATAAATATTTATTAATAAATGATTAAATTTATTTATATATATATATTTATTGTGATATCATGAAAAATATTCGAGATTAATCTCAAAATCCTTATTCTCTTATTTATTACTCGTATTAACTAACATATGTAACTAATAATACTGTTTAGTTATTTGTAAATTATAAATCAGGGAAATAAAATTAGCCACGGAGAAGAGACTATAACCCTCGGACTTTTAGTTATCAAGGACAAAAGATGTTAATTGTTAACATCCTTAACTTTTAGTGACCAAAGACGTAAGATATCCTGTTTGAAATTTTTATATACTATTATTTATAAGTTAAAAAGTATATGTTTTTTAATTTATAAATTACTTTTATGGGTAAATAAATAGAACTATTAGCACAATAATTGTACTTAATTATCATTCAATGGTGCAAGAAGGCAAGAAGCTAATGACAATGTTGTTTGCTGATTTTGGTATTACCACCTTTGTTTGTCTTCCCTAATCTTGAATCAAAAGCAAATTTTTATCCTTTTTTGTGAGGTTAAATCTTATCGTATTTTATTGTAGGACCGATATACCTTAGTCGATAGAAACATATATATGTGAATATAAAATTAATTTGGGTCTCCCCACAAGTAATTCTAATTTCTTTTTCTGGGATATATCAATTGTTGCATGGATTTGTTGAATTTCGTGTATCCTTCTAGCAATTTATTTTTTAGTTGTTTTTCTATAATCCAAGTGTATCGATTTAGGTTTCTTTTATTTCACAAACTTTACGGTTCTTTAATATATTTAAAAATTCATTGAAATTTAACTTTACGGTTCTTTAATATATTTAAAAATTCATTGAAATTTGGTTACATGTTTATAATTTGTGGGTAAATACTAAATATCATATTTTTGTTTAATTAATTATTATATAATTTTTAGTTACATTGTTAATTTTGATAAATTAAATAATTTAACAGTTAAACAATTATGTAACCTGTGATGATCATAATAGAATTAAGTAATTAAGTAATTAGGATCCTATGTTTTAATATAATTATAAAAATTTGGAAATTTCAAATTACATTATCTAGTTTTAAAATTATTGAAACAAATATAATAAGTTTTTTGAGCTTCATAAAAATTCTGATTTATTGGATTTCATCCAAACAAAACGAGGCTCTATGGGTTATCAACAACTTCAATGTGACAATTCCATCAAATCCCGAGAATTTTTTAAAAATCGGGTCAAGTTTTGATTTTCGAATCTGAAATAAGTGATAGAATATATTTATATATTCTATATGATTTTTTTCTCATATTTAATTATATTTTGTATTAATTGAGTGTTTATTTAATATATTTTAATGTTTTATTGCAGAAAATAGGAAATTCCTAAATTTGAAATAATTTGGGCTAATTTGAAGTCAAATTAGAAAAAATTCATATTTAATGGGTTGCACGTGCTACAGACATTTTTTGGGCCATATCTTAAGTTTCAGAAATCATATTTTACGGTCCACACGAAATTTATGTAATTATCTTTAATGCATAAGTGGTTCAATAAGCATAATCCTACTGGATCAACCCATAAAGTAAGGAGTAAAGACAGTTACAAATTTTACATGAATAATTTTACTCGGCTTAGGAAACCTACTTGTATTTTTTTTCAAACATTAAAATATTTTTTATATTAGACAGATGGAGACATATTAGATCATTATGTATGATGTATTATTAGATATATTATTATATTATTATTAGATTAGAGTAGAGAGGATATTAGGGTTAGAAGGAGATGGTTGGAGGTCATGATTTTTTCATGTGAGATGAATGATTCAAGGTGTTCTTATCCAAATATTTTCTTTATTTTTATTAGTTTAATTATATTATTGTATTATCTTAGTTGTTTTACTTGTTTAACTTTAGTGAGTAGTAGTTTCTAGGACTTAAGGCGAAGCCATATTTACACTATAATATTGACATGATTTTCATAGTTGTTTGATTAATTATGATTAATTCTAATTGATATATTTTAATTATTGATTTATGTAATCGGATGATATCATGAATTAATTCTATGTTAATAAGGGTATAGATAGAGAGATTTAGTTATTAGAGGCATACATACGATTAGGAGAATTGAATTTGAGTACGAGAGCATTATTGGATTTTTGAGAACGTTGATACTCGAGAGAGATTAATGCTACTCTAATTAATTGATTAATTGAATTACTAAAAATTGTTAATTGTGTAAACATGTTTCGAGAGTGTTAATACTTGATAGAGAAACTCTAGTTACATGACCACTTTAATTATTTTAGCTTAGAAACCATTTATTGTGTAAACATGGTAGACCTGATTGCCTTAGGTTTTTAATATATTATATTAGTTTTATTTTATTAGTGTTAGCTTAGTTTTAATTATTAGTTTATTATTATTATCATATACTCGTTTTTGCTCTTAAAACAATTTGTGATAATTGATTTAAAATCGATAAAACCTGTCTTTTTGTGGATACGAGCCATTTACCAATCTCTGCTAACAACACACAAAGTGCACTTGCAATCATGGATTAAATAAAATGCATCCATAAGTCGAATTAAACTGGTTCAAATGCAACAACTCGGGTAATCGGCCCCAAAAGATCATGATTTGTTGGTTCAATTAATAGTAATACTTATACTTATATACTGAACAAATTATTCCAATCTACTCGATGTGAGACTGGGGTGTTACAAACTCCACCACTTGAATTTCTGACGACCTCGTCAGACCGAACGGATAGCCCATAGGCCTTCATCGTACCTCTCTAGCCATTGTGGGATAATACCGGCTGATTTCGTGTCCCCACCTCCGGATCTCTGTCCATTATTGGATAATACCATAAGCCTTGGATCTCTGTCCATTGTTGGATAATACCATAAGCCTTCGTGTCTCCACCTCTGGCAATTTGATGAATCAAGCTCTCGAGAGTTTAGTCTGATATCATATGTGACAACCTGCATGAAATCGCAAGTCTTTTTTAAAAATTGGGTCTAAGTCCCGACTTCCGAAATAAATCAAAGTAAACTGGCATAAATGCAACAACTTGAATAATTCACAAGCCCAACACATACCTCTAAAAAATCATGATTTTTTGGTACACATAGTAATAGTAATCTTACTTATATAACGAACAAATTATCACAATTTACTCAATGTGGGACTGAAATGTTACATTCAAAACAACTAATTAGGCAACATTATTAACTTCAAAAAATCTCAAATTCTTTGTTCGTATTTATTTTAAAAAAAAGTAACATATAATTAAAATAAAATTTAGGAAGGAAAAAAATAAATGAACAAATAGTGAACAAAAAATGATGAAGTAAAAAAAATTTACGATAAAAATTATAAAAAAGCTAAGAAAGATTATGGAGCATTTCTTTTATAAGTAATGGGTTAAAATTTTAATCTAAAATGTAAGGAAAGAAATGACAAAACATTTCTCTCAGTTATTTCAAAAAGGGTATAAGGGGTAAGGGATATATTCATCCCAGATTATAAAAGATTTTAACGAACTAACAATAATATGTGAAATGAAAAAAGATTGTAGTTTGATTTTAAATTTATAGTTTAGTGAATTTATTAAATATTTCTTATAAATCCTTTAAAATCTCAGTATTTCTGAGAGATTTTTATTATAAAAAACTTAATCAAAATTCTCCATTTTATATAAGTAAAAAATATCCATTAACATTAAAATTTCACCAGATTTTACAAAATTTATAAAATCTTAATTTAATAACTCTAGATTTTTAATGATTACTTAGAAATCCATATTGAATGTTCTATGTTTCTAATAATTTTTTAATATTTTTACTCAATAATACGAAATTTAAAAAAATTAAATCAAATATAACTGTATTTATAAAATCCAGAAAATATTTTAAAATTCAAATTGAATACATTTATCTAAATTTATTTATATTCTCACTTCAATTTATTCCATTTGGACTGGCTTAAAAAAAGTAGCTATAAATGATTGATGACTTCAATATTATCATTGTCATTGTATCGATTGAGTGTGAGATTTTGTCATGAAAATACACTAATATATCAATCATATGTATTCAAATATATACAAGTGAAAACAATTAATCGCACCAATGTATTCAATATGCACTTTTGGATTTTTAATGATTACTTAATATCTATATTAAATTATTTGGTATTTTTATAAAAAAATTAAAACTTTTATTGAATATCATGAGATTTTAATATATTTTTGGAAATTTATATTGAATAGTCATATTTTAATGAAAATTTCAAAATTCAATTAAATAAAACTAAAATTTTAAAATTCAAAATAATATTTTGAGATTTAAATTAAATACACTCCTTAAAATTTCATTATATTATTGCTCATTCTATTATATTTTAGCTAGTTAAAAAAAATTGGTGATAAAATTTTTAAATGTCAATTAGAAATATAAAAAATTTAAGTGATCGATGACTTTAATATTAATATTGTCATAATATTAAAAGATTTTGTTGCGAAAAACTTATGCTACTTATAAGTATAGAAATAAAATTAAATGATGTATGACTTCTATATTATCGATTGAGTATGAAATTTTATCGGGAAAATACATTAATAAATCATATGTATTTAAATATATACAAGTGAAAACTATTAATATCCTAATGTATTCAAATATGCATCTCTAGATTTTAAATAAATATTTTAAAATTTATATTGAATACCCTGTAATTTTAATGTACACTAATGTATTCAAATATGTATTTTAATATATATTTAAACATTTAAATTCAATACACCATATTTTAATAATTTTTTCAAAAAAAATCAAATTACATAAAGCTGTATTTTTTAAATTCAAAAATATACATTGCTACTATATTATTTTACTATATAAATATAGTAGCAAAGATATATGTATATAATTTTTATATTTGTATATAATATCAAAAATATACACGAGCCTAAAAAATATACATATATTAAAAATATAATTTTATTTATTATAATAAATGCCCTAATTATATATATATTTATATTAACTAAAATTTTATTTTTAGGTACAATTATATATAAGAACCCTAGCTATATACATATTTATATTAACTAAAATTTTATTTTTTAGGCCCAATTATATATTTATTATAACAAAAGTCCAAATTATAACATATTTATATTAAATAGAATAAATTTATATATATAAAAAAGAACATATAATATTAATATAAATTATTAATATTATAAATTTATAATAAATATCATTAAAAATAAAAATAAAAAATCAATTTTGTTAAATATTAATTATAAACTTGTATTCATATGCATTGCAACTATTAAACTAATTTCGCCATCATCTTTTTTAATATAGGTACCTTAAATAATATGTAATTACATACAATAAGTTTATATAGTTAAATTTTTTAATATAACTAGATACATTAGTAAATATTCTTTTAAGTATAATTAGTTTCAAGAGGAGTTAATTAAAATTGCTAAGCCAAAAATCAATTTGAAAAAATCTTGAGAAATTTAAATTCTTAATTGAGATGTTACATTTGTTCCAATACATTATAATCTTTATGACGTCATGCTTATTTCTGAGATCCAGATTTAATCGGTATACCAAATCTGAAAATTTTGGTGGTACAAAGACACAATGTAGGATTTCTTTTTCTAGAAAGATTTTTGTAGATTAACATAATATGACATCATTTCACGAAAATGAGTGATGCTCTGCTGTATAATAATAGAACAAAAGATACAAAATAATCGAATATTTATATTATAAAAAATATACAATATATCATATATACTAACTTACGTATATTTACCGCAAATATTTTACCATAAGAGACGTGGATTTATAAAATTATAAAATCTGAAGATTTGTTGGATTCACTCTGATCTCAATATTCATTACTTTGTTTTCTGTATTCGGTTAAAATACAAAATCCTAGATACATTAAATCTTCAATAAAATCTTCACACTCCAAAAGTTTTACAATCTCATACGATTACTTGTTTTAAATCACAATCCAACATATTTCCAAAACTTATCTCTAAAAGCCTATAAAATCGAAGCTTTTCCATTGCAATTGACATCATCATATCCCAGCTATCTGTTTATTCCTGCGCAGTAAATCACCAGAGAGGTAATGTTACTTGTCTCTGTTTTCTTCTAACATTATTGCATGAATGCATGTACTTCTTTTTCTAGAAATCACCATTGTCATTGATATATGTATTTATTCTCTCCTATCTTTTTTTGCTAACAGATTATTGAAAGTATGGCTTTTCAAGTTGGCAGTTCGAGTTTTGGCAATGTGAATGCTGGAGAAAGAGCATCTGCCCTTGTTGTCGACGACAATTCCATGCTTAGAATTTTGACTGCAAAACTTCTAAGTGCGTATGGGTTTGAAGTTTCGACAGTTAAAAATGGAGCAGAAGTAGTTGATATGTATGAAGCCGGAAAGGGACGTTTCGATCTTATAGTTATGGATATGGAAATGCCAGTGTTGAATGGTATCCAGGTTAGTTCTTTAATTATAAACTCGTTAAATAAACTGAGATTTACGCGCAATTTTTAATAGATTTGGATTTGTAATACAATATTTTTTAAGGTTAAATATCAAAGTGGTCACTATAGTGAAAGTATGATATCACTTTTGTCAACCGGTTGTTGATATAAATATTACATTGGTAATCCAAATATTAAAAAAAATATGTATAAATATTTTTTTAATTATTAAAATTTGAATAAATTATTAAAAATCATATTATGTATAAATTTACATTTATAGGTTTTATATTCAATTTTTTAATGATAAATCAATAGAAAAAAGTTAAAAAATCAATAATAAATAGTAAATGAATTTCATAAATTTTGAAAATATTACCCAAAATACTAAAATTGATAATTTTTTATTTGATTAGGATAGCATGTAAAACAAACGTGTAGAAGTCGGAAATGCATCTTTACCCAAACTCGAACACGTATTTAGGGTTACGTGACAAAAATGATATCATGGTTTCATTCCGGTGCCCAATTTGATATTAACTCAGATTTTTTTTTTTACCTATTGTATCATTTCAGGCTACCAAAGAGTTGCGAAACATGGGAGTGAATTGCATGATAATTGGAGCAACGGCTTGTGAAGATGCATTCCTCCGGCAAAGTTTCATGGAGGCTGGCTTGGATCACCTGTTTGATAAGCCTCTGGACAATGCTAAGCTCGAAAGCTGCCTCAAGACCATCAACTGAAGAATGCAGCAACAGATCGAGCAGCAATTAGCAGTGGTTTCCTGATAACGAACCATTATTTTATGCATGTGTGACCACATAGGCACAGATTATGTTATTTTTTTGTTAGATTATTAGGCTGACGGAAATTTCAGTAAGTATGAACTTATTGTAATAGCTGTCAGTTTTAAGTATGGTTTTCTTTCACATGTTGCTGAACCAAAGCAAAATATTAATTTCATTGTTTTAAATTTTTATTTGTGTTTGGTGTTTAGGTTGTCTGAATTAGTCAAATTTATTTGTTACGATCCTACTAATTTTCGACGGGTTCAATCACGTTGAACTCGAAAAATAACTAATACAAGTCAATTAGTTCATATATATTGACAACGGAGACTAATGCTACAAGTTAGTGTGTCCATTTATCTTGACAAACCACGATGACTTTCATTGATACCACAGATTTTGTACATATATATAACAGTATCTTATATAATAGAGTTAAATAAAAATATTCTGAAAAATAAAGAGGTCTTTTTTAAAATTTTATGAATAATAATTTTAAATAATTAAAAATATAAGTTCTAAATGAATATTGATTACCGAGTAGCAAGCCTTGTCAAGGAAAATGGACTAGAACCCAACAGTAAAGGACAAATAACAATTAACAGCCCATTTGAGCCCATACTTAAAAGTAGTTTTCTTACGAAAAGTGGAAAACAATTTTTAATAATAATTGATAAAAATAATAAAATATAAATATAGGTTAATTTTTACAATTGAAAAAATATTCACTTTTTAAGATATTTTGTAATATTTTTAATAACAAAACTTTAATATAATTTAGTTTTAGAAGAAGGCTATAAATATTTTAGTCAACTCAAAGAAAAGTGAACCTCCAATAAATCTTTTGTTTGATAGAATTAAAAAGAAATATTTAACTATATAGACTTTTTTAATGAATAAAGAAATAAAACGTTTTTTGTTAAGCAGAAAAAGTAAGTTTCTAAAGAACTTTTTGTTCAACCGAATGAAAATATAGAAATTTAAAATGTTTTTTAGCTATTACGATATTTGTAGATAGGAAAAGCAAATTACTAATTTACTACCATCGAAAAGATTGTGGAGTTGTACCAGTAGTATGTGAAAATGGTTCGAGAACTTACTAGGCGCTTCCCTTGATAAAAAAATCTAAAATTAATTTACACGCTACGATGAATGTATTTATATAGGGGGTGTTTGGGGGAACTTTTTTACAGAATAAGTCAACTTATTTTAAGACAAAGTTAGAGATTCCTAACTTTTTTCTAAAAAAAGTTAACTTTTTTCTGAAAAAAGTTAACTTTTTTTTGCAACTTATAGAATATCAAATATACATTAAATACTTATATAAAAAACATTTATCAAAATATGAAATTTTTACCCGAAAATAAGTTCAAAATGGCTTATTTTAAGGCAGACCAAACAGGCCAATATATAGACGATAAACTATATGGATTGGTATTATTATTTTTTATTAATTAATTAATAAAAAAAGAAGAAGCAGATATACACGCTGTTTTTGACCGCCTCTGGTATTGAGTCGTAATTAGAGCTGGCCAGACGGGCGGTTAGGCTCGGCCCGACCCGCACCGGCTCGCCTGTAAAATCGTTCAAGCCGCCTGAAAATCGGGCCGGTTCATAAACCGGCCCGGACCGTGTAAAAAACGAGCTGTTCACGAGTTATTTGTTTGTGAACCGGAACCGGCTCGGCACGGACCGCGTGACTCGCCTTAGCCCGATACCAGAATGAACTCGGCACGGACCGTGTGACATGCGTGGTGTCCACGCGCCAGATAAACTCGGCACGCCCGGCCCGCTCGGCTCGGCACGGACCGTGTTACATGCGTGGTGTCCACGCGCCTCGTTTCCAACGGCTACTGCTGCTGCAAGTCTGCAACTCTGCAAGGCTGTAACGTTTTCTTCCTCCAAGTCTCCAACGGCAACCTGCAATTTGGAGGCTCCAACGGCTATAACTTGTAACGGCTCTGCTCGATAGCTCCTATAAATATTCTCCTCTTTGTCTATCATTCTCTCCTACACTCTCCTGTCTAACTGTCTCTTATCCACTCTCTGTCTCTCTCGATTTACTATCTGTTATCTGCTAACTGCTATAATATTCCGGCGACCAAACGAGCTTCAAATAAATAATGGAAGGAAGGGGAACAGTATCATCACACGATTCCACCCCAGCCACTTCAATGCCGCCACCCCCACCCTTCGAACCCGGTAAGTTTTCGTTTTTAAAAATATATATTTTATATACATTCATTTTTAATTTTCGTAACTTTAAAATATTTCAATTATTTGAATTTTAAAAAATATTCATTTTTAATTTTCAAATATAGATTTTATATACATTCATTTTTAATTTTCGTATTTTTAGAATATTTCAATTATTTGAATTAATTTTAAACATTCGAATTTTATGTTTTTAAAAATATTCATTTTTAATTTTCGTATTTTTAGAATATTTCAATTATTTGAACTAATTTTAAACATTCGAATTTTATGTTTTTAAAAATATTCATTTTTAATTTTCGTATTTTTAGAATATTTCAATTATTTGAACTAATTTTAAACATTCGAATTTTATGTTTTTAAAAATATTCATTTTTAATTTTCGTATTTTTAGAATATTTCAATTATTTGAACTAATTTTAAACATTCGAATTTTATGTTTTTAAAAATATTCATTTTTAATTTTCGTATTTTTAGAATATTTCAATTATTTGAATTAATTTTAAACATTCGAATTTTATGTTTTTAAAAATATTCATTTTTAATTTTCGTATTTTTAGAATATTTCAATTATTTGAATTAATTTGGGTAAAATTTATTTTTACAGGTAGTTCTTCTAGCAGTAGACATTCATCACACGTTTGGACTTATTTTTCGAGACAAGAAACGGAAGATCCGAACCGATTTAAAGCTTTTTGTTTGCTTTGTATTCAAAGTGGTCGACAACAAGCTCCTTTTATTCACGCTAAGGGGACCGGTACGGGTACACTTGATCGGCACTTAAAAAATCATCACGGAATTTCGAAGCAAACTCATGAAAGTGGACAAGCACGGGGGAATCACAACAAACACAAATTGGCGGTTTCATGACTTCGTCTGCCGGTGGAGGTTTGCCTTTCTATTATAATAGAGATAGAATGATCGAAGATTTTGCTACTTATGTTACATTAGATGAGTTACCTTTCTCCCACGGTGAGAGTCCAAATTTAGAGTATATGATAAAACATTCAATAAACCCTGCATTTAGAAGAATTCCTAGGAACACACTTAAACGTCACACACAAAAACAATATTATAGTCAACGAAAAGATTTAATTGAATATTTTGATCATTTTGATGGTATGGTATCTTTAACTAGTGATTGTTGGAGTTCGAGTTGTGGTGAGCCCTTTATTTGTGTTACAGTTCATTGGATTGATGCTAACTACTTATTACAAAAATGAATTATTACATTTGATGTTATGGATGAGTCACACACCGGTTTTAACATAAAACAAAGAATATTAGACACAATAAAGGAATTTAATTTGCTTCACAAGGTGTTTACAATATCTTTAGATAATGCCTCTGCAAATAACAAAGCCATGGACTATATTAGGGCTGATATTCCCACTATATTAGATGGTACTTTCTTGCATGTTAGATGTTGTGCTCACATAATTAATTTATCGGCTCAAAAGGGAATTGCAGAAATAACTGTATTATTAGAACCCATTAGAAAAATAGTTAAATATTTACGTATAGCACACACATTACGGTCTAAGTATAAAAAATTGTGTAAAGATAATGGGTTAAGGCCGAAAAAATGGGCTATTGATTGTCCTACGAGATGGAATTCGACTTATAAATTATTAAACGAGGCAATTAAATATAAGGTAGTTATCACTGAGTTATATAATTCAGACCCAAAAAACCAATTTGAGGGTGGACTGATTACCGATATTCAGTGGGATTTGGCATCTAGTGTACGCGATATACTTGATTGTTATCATCATGCAACTAAGGTTTTTTCTTATGTTTACGAACCAAATGTACATCATGTTATCATTGAGTGTGTTAATATTGTTACTACTTTACGTGATTTTGAAGAAAATGATTATTTTAGTGCAATTATTTATAGCATGAAAATTAAGTGGATAGAATACTTTACAGAGTTTCCCTATATTTATGGTGTTGCATGTCTTCTTGATCCCGGTGTTAGAAAAGAAGGTTTAGAAAATATGTTAGAACATTATTATGAGGTGTTAGGAGTTTCGTATAATTATGCTCTTTATGTACAAAATTGTTTAGAATTATTATATCGTCTTGTAGATATTTATACTCCCAAAACTCAAAATGCTATACCACCTAAAACTAATACTGTTAGTAGGTTTAATAGTACTATTTCATCTATTCTAACTAAAAAACAAAAATGTAAAATTTCCACTACATCTTCTGTACCTACTTCTTCTTATAGTATGATTAGAGAGTTTTTTTCTTATAATTATGAATTAGATGATAATTTTTCAATACTAACGTGGTGGAAGAATCATGAGACCCAATTTCCGGTTTTAGCAAAAATTGCAAGGGACATATTAGTAGTTCCTGCCTCTACAATTGCGTCCGAGTCTGCTTTTAGTGCAGGTAGAAGAGTGTTGGACGAGAAAAGATCAAGTCTTTCGCCAGACGTGGTGAAAATATGTGTTTGCAAAAAGGATTGGGATCAAGCCGAAAAAAGACAACAAGGAAGAAAAGATGATGACTCGGAAGGAGAAGACGACCCGTGGATGTTAATGGATAGTTCATCCGAATCGGGCACGTCAACTAACGAACAACAACAAGATTTTGTATAAATTAAATAGTGGATAGAATATTTTTTTGGTATTTTGTATTTTTATTTGTTTTGTATTTTTTATTTTGTTTATTATGTATAAGCGGTTTGTTCCGTTTTTTTAGAGAGGAGTCCTCTCAAATAATTTGTAAAATATTTTTTAATTAATAAAATTTATAGAGGTACCGTCCTCTTTTATTTCAAAAATATTCGTATGAAATAAGTATTTTTTAATTGAAATAAAAAATATTCCAAAAATATTCGTATGAAATAAATATTTATTCCTATGAAATAAATATTAAAAAAATGAAATTTAAATTAAAAAAAATAATAAAATAATAAACCCGCAAAACCCGCCTAACCCGCGAGCCGCACGTGAGTCAATCATTTTACGAACCGGCCCGGCTCGGCACGACCCGGAAATTTTCAGGTGCCGTATACGACTCAGGAGCTGGCCAACCCGGCTCGCGGGCGAACCGGCCCGGCTCGCCCGGCACGCCCGGGTGGCCAGCTCTAGTCGTAATCCACTCCGCGTACAAATCTAATCAATCCACTCCTGTTTCTTTTTGTACTCCCCTCCCCCTATTTATACCACCCGCTTTATATTTGTTTTTTTCATTATTATTTGATAAATTTATTTATATTTACAGATCGGATAGATAAGATGAACGACGATGGTACGAGTTTCAAGACATCGGAGCCGATCCTCTGCGCCAACGGTTGCGGCTTCTTCGGCTCGGCTTCAACTAACAATTTATGTTCAAAGTGTCATCGAGATTTGATTATTCACGAGGAGCAAGCGGCTTCGGCTAAAGCCGCTGTTGATAAGATTGTAGATAAATTCTCGGTCAAGCCAAGACCGGTTCAGCCGGTTGATTTGGTTAGTTTGCCGGAATCTTCGGTAGCCGCCGTGGAGGCGGCGAATCGGTGTAAGAGCTGCCGGAAGAAGGTGGGAGTGTTGGGGTTTAAGTGTAGGTGTGGTGAGGTGTATTGTGGGGTCCATAGGTACCCGGAGAAGCATGAGTGTGGGTTTGATTTCAAGACTGTGGGGAAGGAAGCTATTGCCATGGCTAATCCGGTTGTTAAGGCGGATAAGATACTGAGGTTCTGATTTCTTAGTTTTTTTTTATATTGGCGATGGTTGCGGTTTAAGATTTAAAATCGATTTCAAAACTGAACCCCAACCGAATCAAAATATCACTGTAGTAAATAAAATATCTGAATTTGTTTATGCTTTATTTATTCTTCGTTTGTGTAAATTAACCTGTCCTTTTTACCTGTAAATAATGAGATTTAATTTATGCTGTCCACATATAGAGGTTTTAACACACATTTTTGAGTGTATGCAGTGGAACAATAATTTTTCATAATACAGATGAAAATTTCTTAATACGAGATTACAACAATAACCATCTTAAATAATCCTAATTTTTTGTGTAAGATTAAAAGTCTTTCTTACTATTAATGATGCCGTAGTTTTTTGTGCATGATAAAACAGTACTGCAACTTTATAGTCATACAGCCACGCATGTAAGAGTATCTTATAGCTAAAATGGTTGGCTAAATGTTGAAATTTAAAATTTTAACTAAGGGGTGTAGTGTGTACTCTAACGGTGTTATGTATAATTATCATAAGCTAAAATTATATTGTTCGACAAAAATAGTCAACCAAACATGGTTATCTATATTTATTTCTACATAGACTAATTTAACTTAAGGGTTTTGTACCATTGGAGATACTCTAACATAATTAATTTATAGTGTTATGTTTCCTTTAAATATCATATTTAAAATATTTTTATAATTTCAATTCAAAAATATGTATGTCACATTATTCATAATTAATTAATTTCAAATATTTAACATCATAAATTAATATAATTATTAGTTATTAAAATACGTTAAAATAAATTTTATAAAAACAAAATCATATCTTAAATAAAATTTAAATATAAAATTAAATTTGATGAAAATTAAATTTAAAATTTTTTAAACAACTAATAATTGTATTAGTCTATGATATTAAATATTTAATATTAATAAATGTTTAATAATGTGGTATACATATTGTATTTTCATCTTTTTATTTTATTAAATGTGTGATTATACTTTTATTAAAGTGATTATATTTGCATAAACATATTCATATAAATTAATACACACACACACACGTTCATATAAATATACATGTTTATATAAGTTTTCTCTAATTCAATTGTTTCGAATATTAAAATTTAAAAATATTTATTTATTTTAACCCTAATTAAAATAAACTGCATAATATTTTGTAATATATATTTCATTTAAATTTTGACTATAATATATAAAATACAAAAATTAAAATGATAATATATGTTTCATATAATATATTCATATAAATGAATATATATACTTATGTGCAAAAAATATTTTAATTTAAATATTTTAAATATATAAAAAGTTTTATTTTATTATAACTATAATTATAATTTATTCTTGTATAAACTATTTTTGTCAATATTATATTTGAATTATAACTTTAGTTATATTATAAAGAAAAAAATATGCAAAAAAAATTTAATAAAAAAGAGAAACTATGCTTTTAAATTAGAAGAATTAATTATATATAACCTTAGATTATATAAACAAGAAAATGAAATTAGGAAATACAGTACGTTATAATTGGCACTTCAGCAACATCGTATCACTGTATTTAATACTCTCTTCGTCCCTTTTTAATTGTTCTTTTTGAAAAAAAGCACATCTTAAAAAATATTAATTAAATAATTAGTTTACAGGACTACCCTCATTAAATGGGTTGAATTATTTATATATTTGAATTAATCAAACATTGAAAATAGAAACATAAGGCTATTATTTGAAAAAATATTTATAAACTTGTTTTGAAAAGAAAGAAAGACAACTAATTAGGGACAATTTTTTCCCCCAAAAGTAACAACCAAAAGGGGATGGAGGTAGGGCTGCTCATGGGTTGTAAAAACCGCCTAAACCGAACCAACCTGACTCTTATTTAGGCCGAACAAATCGAACCAACCAAACCCGAATTATGAATGAGTTATTTTTTTGTTAGGCCGAATAAGTTGGGTTGAGTTAGAGTTTAATAAATTTTAACTCTAATCCAACCCAACCCAATCCGTTTACATATAATGCATTTTAATTAAATATTTTATGTAGATTTTGTCCAGTTTTATACATTTTTTGCAGAAAATATTTTCTGCACTATGTAGATTCTGTCCAATTTTATACATTTTCTGCATATTTTTGCAGATTTTATGAATATTTTTTTACATATTATTCATATTTTCTGTAATAAATATTTTAAATCTACTCGACCCTAAATCAAACCGAACTAATTGGATTGAGTCAGAATTGGGTCACATATATTTTTTTCAATTAATGAATTGAATTTCTGTAAAACGAACTAATTGAATTGGGTCAAAAACCGAACCAACCCTACGCATGCCCCCATGAACAGCCCCAAACGGAGGGAGTATGGCATAGAAGTGTTTAAACTTAATGCATGTTAATCTGTAAAGCTACATTTAATAGAATTTAATGCACACAAGGATATTAACGTAATAGACTGGTGTGTATTAAATAAATATGAACTGTATATAGCAACACCCTAATTTTTTGACAATTGCTTTGAGACAGTTTAAGAGGTAACAATATAAATTTTAGTCAACTATTAATTACATAACTTGTTTATTTGATTATTCTTTATAATTGTATTGAATTAAATAAATTATTTACATATTTCAATTAATCAATTATTGGAAATAATAATATTAGGGTATTATTTAAAAAATTATTTATAAAATTATTTTAAAAAGAGAGAAGAATAAATAATTAAAAACTAAATTTCTTTTCATAACAGACAACTGTGAGGGAGTATTATTTTAATCAATCATTTTACATAATTCCATCGGGGATCATCTTAAGAGGCAACAAGTCAACAATGTGTATTAAATACTCCTCTGATCCCCGACACGACACACAACTCTAACTTTTATTTTGTTAGAAAATAAGTTCTATTTTATATTTTTTAATTATTCTTTTTTTGAATAAAATTATTTTTAAAACTCTTTTATTCAATTTTTTTTAATTAGAAAATAGTAAATAGAACTCTTTTTATTTAAATCTTGAATTGCGTGCAGTGCCTTATAAAAAGGATTACAGGGAGTGTGATGCAAGTCTTGCAAATTTTGGGCCAAATTCCAAATTTATACTCCTATGTTTGGAAATAATTGAGCTAGATTTTTTGTCATACATTTTTTGGAGTTTTGACTATATAATTAAAATTATTATTTTTAAAATTTTCTTTTCTTGAATAAAAATTTTAGTTTAATATTTTTATTCATAAAAAGAAAATTTTAAAAATAATAATTTTAACCCTATAGTCAAAGCTCTTAATAATGCGTGTCAAAAAGTTAAACGTCAATTATTTTTAAAAAGAGAGAGTATATGATTCACGTAATTTATAAGTCAGTTTTTTCGGTGTGTTCATGTGTACACACTAACAACTAATTTTTGATAAATTATTAAATTTTTATTGGCTCCCTTTTAACTAATAATAATATCTCATATATGCACAAAAAATTTCACTACTCAAAAATTGACAATTCATCATCAAAAATTGGCTGTTAGTGTGTGCTCACGACTACACACCAGAAAGCCCGTTATAAGTCCCAACAGTTCTTGATCTAGGTCTTACAAATTCTTCATAGCGTATTATTAAGTCGGTAATTGGCGCGGGTGGTATTCCGATCCTAAATAATAGTCTTGTTAAAAAATACGTAACTTTATAGCCTTGTTAAAAAATACATAGTTATAATTAATATTCCCTCCATCCCCTTTAATTTGACTTTTATGAAAAAAAACTCATATTAAAAAAATATTTAATTATATTGGTTTGTTTCTATATTTATCCCTGATAAATGTCATGAATAATGAAATAAATTTAAAAATGAGTTGTAGAGCCAAACATGGAAAATAGGAATAAGGGTAATCTTGAAAAAATATGTAAAAAAATAGGCTTAAATACAATTTTAACCATGTGTTATTAATAATATACAATTAAAACTTTTTTTTAAAATAATTAGTAAATTTAACCCTACGTTTTTTAGTTATATACAATTGAAACTTTTTTTAAAAATAATTAGTAAATTTAACCATATGTTCTTAACTATTTATAATTAAAACCTTTTTTAAAAATATTTAGTAAATTTAATCTTGATTTTTTAGTTTTGAACTAAAATAAACTTTACCCAAATCTGGTTCAATTTATGGCAATTATAAAAGTGTATTTTTTTAAATAAATTAAATTCGGTGATGAACGTTCATGAATATATTGAACGAGAAGTGTGATGGTAAGAGTGAATAATATAAACGCATATTAAAATTTTATTGAACACATATAATATATAATATATATAGACATATTAATATAGAAAAAATATCTAAATATCTATTTTATAAGAAAAAAATCATAATAATTGCATATATCTATTGTGCTTAGATAATATCTATAAAAAAATTAACAATAGTGCATTCGACGAATATTTATTCAAAATTTGGTCGTAAGGTTTATTTTATTCCCAAATTAAAAAGTCAAAGTTAAATTTACTAAGTGTTTTTTAAAAAATGTTTTAATTGTAAATAGTTAAGAATATAAATTATTTTTTAAAAAAGTTTCAATTGTATATATTTCAAAAATGTAGGGTTAAATTTACTAAATATATTAAAAGATAGTTTTAATTGTATATTGTTAATAACACAGAGTTTAAATTGTATTTAAATCAAAAAAATATATTGAAATAAGATATGGACAACTATTTAGATATAATTTTTTTTCTTTCCAAAAGGGTTAAGGGGAACGGAGGGAGTATTAACTTTTATTTTTTATATCACATAAAAATTCAAATTCTAAATTTTTATTTTTTTTAAATATATGTATGTTTTACTCCTAAACATACGTGTCAAAAAGTAAAAAAACTATTATGTGATACAAGAGGGAGTAATTAATATTGGACCGGGTAATTGATTAATTATTAGGCATAATTTTTAAACATTAATTTATTAATTAGAATATATCTATAAATAAAACACATAAACATTATCCACTCAACATATAACTAATATTAATCTTGTAAATAAAATATATTTCTAAACAAAATCCATAAAAATATTCCCTTTAAAATATAAATAAATTTTATATAAAAAATATTTACACACATAATATTTTAAATAATTATTACAAAAATAAAAATAAATTCAAATCATACAAATAAAATACTAAAATAAAAATATTAAAAAATAATACGATCCGTGACTTTCAAAGTTGCTTAAACTCTAGGTTGGAGGGGTGTTGGTCCTATATGTCACAATTTGGGAAGAAAATGCCCTAAATGGCACACCCCGAAAAAATGGCCCTAAATAGCACTCCAAAACGCTACATCGTGTAGAGTTTTGAGAAGAAAAAAATCTCTCCAAAAACGCTACTTTAAGTTGCATTTTTTAGCCCAAAACTCAAGATAAAGTAGCGTTTTTCCCCAAAAAAATAAAAAAAAATGCAAAACGCTACACGAAATAGCGTTTTTCGCCGAAAAAAATTAAAAAAAAGTGCAAAACGCTACACGAAGCAGCGTTTTCACCTTTTTTTCAGCACGCTACACTATGTAGCGTTTTGGAGTGCTATTTAGGGCCATTATTACGAGTTGTGCCATTTAGGGCATTTCCACCTCAAATTGTGACATATAGGGCCTTTTCTCAGGTTGGAGTGACCTCTAAAATTTTATTTTACAAAAACTCACTAGTACCTCAAATCCACCAAGAGCCACCGACCTGGAAGAAAACTTATCCGGTTTCATTTATAAATATTCAGCTCACAGGCTTGTAAAATTTCGATGGCTACTTTTAGGAAAAAAACAAATACAAAGTCCAAGCAATAGCAAAGGTATTGTAATCTGGGTTTTAATTATTTTATTTACATCTCAATTCCCAGTTACCAGTGCTATACTGTTAAATTATTCCTAAATTATTTGATATATAAAAAGAATTAATAATTAATTAGCTTAATATGTTCATACAATTAAATATAAGCCGTTAAATAAACTAAAATCTTTGTCTTAACGATCATTATATTTAGTTTTTCATAAAAAGTAGTATGAATTTGACACTTTAACACCAGTATTTTCTCTAACAATATCGATTAATGATTCGTGAACTTCTTGTAGGTTCGTCGTTATTTTGCTTTATTCGTAGATGAAAATATAGTTCTTCATGTGATCTTGGGAGATTTGAACAGACAGCATAACTGACGATTCGAGATGTTTAAATATAAACGATTTATATGTGGCCCTCGCGCGCATTGTCATGATTTAATTGTTGTTTAGAAAATTTTAAAACTTTCTTTACATCTGCAACTATAGTTTCATATTTGTTGAACTATATAATGTCTCGGTCCCAAATTAATAATTTGTACAAAACTTTAACGTGTATATTTTTAATTTTTTTTATAAAGGTAAAAGTTTAAAAACGTAAAAGTTAAAGTGAACAATTAATTTGGGATGAAGGAAGGAAGATTTTCATTAAAAATAATAATATAAATAACATACAATTCGGTTTTTCTAAAAAGTTAATGAATTAATTTGTTTATTGAGGTAAATCACCCGAGCTAGACGACTCTATTTTTGTGTTGTGAGTCGCTTTGTATATATTTTAATTTATATTAAATTCAATATAAAATCTACAAAATCCATATTCATGGCATCTATGGTTTTGGGTTGGCCTATATGTACGGAACGGGCCAGGCTTCCTTATGGGCAATGCAAAAAAGACCTACAAAGTCCCTTTAATATAATTATAATGGTGAAAAAGAAGGACCGTGAGTGAACAATAATAGGGTATCATCAATAATTTGTGCCAATACATCACAAGGTTCATATTACTTAGCCCATATATGTTTCAGGACCACATTTTTCAAAGTCCACAAATATAATCGTCAAGTCTAATTCAAGAAAGTATTGTAGTACAAGAATAAAGCTGCTCATCGTGTAGATAAATTATCCAAGACTCTGCACCATAAACACTCTAGTGATGATCAATTTCTCTTCTTCTCTTTTATTTTCACTCGAGAATAAAAACTCGAATACAATTTCTCATATAATTGACAAATAAATTTAATCCGATCCGATCCGATCTAATAACATTTTCTAAATATGACAATTTTGTTACGACTTCATTGGGATCACTGATCTTGCATTTGTTGTCATTTGTTTCTTATACATTTAAATCCAAAGAATTTGGTATCTAAATATATACTGTTGCAAGTTGATATCTCATTTTTGAATGTCCGTATCTCACCATCTTTTTATGAAGCTTTTCGCCTCCTCAACTAAAAGGACAGCATACCCCCCTTTCGAGTGGCCCGTGGGACTGAGATTTGATTTGATTTGCTTTAATTTGAGGTGCTTTATTCTTGTGTAATCAGAATTTGTATTAGTGCCCTTTGAAATTTGTACATTTTTTGGCGGTCCAATATTCGTCCTTTGTTACTTTGCATAAAGAAAGCTCTCAAAGTAATCAACTTTATCTCACATAATTCATACTACCACTGCTACTAGTTTCCTAGTCAACTAATACCATTATTTTTATTATTAATTTTTTTTTCCCTGTTCACTTGTCTTTCTCATCGACATCAACTGTAAATCTGATAATGACTTACAGTTAACTCTCTTCCATAGAATTTTGTTCCTCTTCACTTGCATTGTTTTATGCCCTAATGTAATTGTAGTTTGGTAGCAGGAGTAGTGTTGATCACAGGTAGAGAAACTGGAATTTCATTGAATTTTATAGTACAGTGTACACGAGTATATTGTTAAAGTGTATTTATTTCTAGTGTGTCAATAGATACACATTAAATACTAATTTTTATGAGTTTGATGCATTTTAATTAGTGGAATTTTTGTGTATATTGGGTTCAAAATTATTAATGAATAAAAAATTAATAAAAATTTAACAACTAAGTTTTTAATGTGTCCCATGAACACACACTAGAAAAATCTACTTTTATCTTTGAACCTTAAGTTATATACAAGGCAAAACCGGTTATTTCCTGCGTCTCAAATATTTTTTTTTAACCTTTTGGCACGTATAAAAATATACATAAAAATTTTATCAGTTAAAATTTTATTTTTCATGTAATATAAAATTTTTATAATTATAATTTTTATATTAAATAAAAAGTTAAAATTTTAATTAATATTAACTATAATTATATGTTTTTACTTCTATGTGTAAAAAAAATTTAAAAACTATTTTTCAAAATAAGAGAGTGTAATTTATTACGAAATGATATTTCCATCTTATTGCTGCCGGATATCTCATCAATATTTGTTATTCTATTGAACCTAGAAATATTGTTTCCATATAATATAAAATTGTCACTCTTTCGGTGTTTTATAAGTTGTTTTGATTTTTATTACATATATTTATATGATTTAATTAGATTTTTTTATAAAAATTAAAAAATATTTATTCTTATTATACGGTCAAAATGCTTAGATCAAAAGTCAAAACGACGGGAAAAATGAAGAAAGTATTGTATATAAACCGTCACAAGTACTATATAAATTCGTAAGAGTATTTTGATGAGACAAATGAATATTTGATGAGACAAATGGATAGTTGGGAGTTAATGTAATCGCAAGACAAAATGAGGGGATACCCCATATTTGTGTCCAATGTCTTGTGTCCACAGACCTAATCAATGATCGACACAATCAATTTAAATTTCAATTACTCAGGGTTCTACTTATGTCAAACCATCACAATTACGAATTTTAATACGACAACTTTTCTACTTTTTGGTGATCAACTGATCATCTCTATAATGAAATTTGCTCAAGCATAATTCTACTTGCTGAAATTTTGTTTTGAAATTTTTAATCGGATCTTAATTTTGGACTACAAAAAAATTTAAGTTCTCAGTTATGTACTTGTGTATCTCCCCTTAATATTTTTTTATATTTTAATTTATTTAAGTTCTCAGTTATGTACTTGTGTATCTCCCCTTAATAATTTTTTATATTTTAATTTATTAATTTGTTTTACATAATTTGGATATATTTTTCAATCTGTTGCTGGACCACTTTTGTCATCCAAAGAAAATATGTCTCTCTTAGAGATGAACATTTTTCTCTCTTTCAAACTCCTGATGGATACTGATCATCTGCATTCACATGTTTGAATGAATGAATGTTGGAATGCACCCTACGACTGGGGTGAGAAAAAATGGGAAATAAAACCGAAACCGGTAAAAATTGATAAAAATTAATCCGCATAAAATCCAAACCGAAATTGAAATTGAAAAATTTAAAACCAAATCGATAGATCGGTTCCGGTTCTGGTTCCGGTTATAGGTTAAAACCGAACCGAACTGATTATTAAAATAATTAAATAATTTATATAAAATTTTAATAATATATATATATTAAATATTATAGCCGAAAGATTAAAAATTTTGGTCCAAGGTGAACCATAGAAAAGATCTTAACCGTCCAATTTTAGATGAACCATAGTGATATGGGCTAAAAGTAAGTCATAAAGACACAATTAATGTAACATTAATTAGATCCGATTTGGTCCAAAAGGGAGGCCTATTTAATAAGTCTTGAAACCCTAATGATTAAATAAATTCGTAATTAATTAATTAGTTAAATATACAGCTAATTAATTATGTCAAATGACAAGGAAACTACTTAAAAGAGTAGCCCACAAATCACCTCCATCAACAAGGAAACATATTCCTACATGGAAACTACTTCTATCACAAAGAAGGATTCAGAATCCTTCAAGAGTGCCTTGTCCGCCAAGGTTCCTAACCCTATTATAATTTTTAGACTTCTTACGTCTATATAAAGGGTCTAACCCCTCATTCCAAGAACTACGTCTTAGTTTCATCCTCGAAGGACATATAAGCCACTACATCATTGGTGTGCCCTTGCCGCCATAGCTCCGAGGGCATCACCAAGAACTACGTCTGACTTGATTCTCATACGCACTAAGATACGTAGGCATCTTGTGAGGACAGAGTTAAGTCACGAAATACAAGCGCAACTATTAAATCTTGATAAGTTTCGACACATATCGCAATTAATACACCCTAGTTTTTAATCCATAACATTTGGCGCCGTCTGTGGGAATACAACATCAATCATGGTAAGAACACGAAGAACTGATGGAGACATCGTCCCTACCACAGGGGACCCAACTGCTGTGATTCCTCCCGACGGAACTCAAACCACCGAGGTCCTCGTTACCACCATTATTCCTGCTGGAACTCAAGGTCCCAACACTCAAAGGCTAGGCATGTTCAGTGAAATCGTCCATTCTACCAATCCTGAGGAAGTCATCCATGGATCCGACCCTTTATCTCAGGTAATTCAAACCCCTTTTATTGCTACTGCTCCTCCCTACATACAAATTTCCACTGTTGTTATCCATAGTAGCACTGTGGCCCAACCTAGACTTGGACTCTCCCAAGCTTATTCCCCTCCTTACATTCGGGGGTTGGAACCCCCACAAAACTATGGGCGTAGAGAAGGAATTTGCGATTTCTCAGGACCATACTCCACTGATAATGAAAGCTCTGAAGGCACTGATGTTAATCCTAGAAGGAGGAGGCCTGACAATGAACCCATGAGAAGTCGGCGTTCATAGTCCTGTAGGACATTGGAGGAAAAAACCGCTTCCTATAAGACTGAACTCAATGAATTGAAGAAAAGTCTGAATCGACAAGAAACAAGGCCGACCTCGAGGTGTGAATCCCCTGATGTCATAGAGCTAGATGGAACCCCTCGAGATAGGAAGAGAGAAGCTCCAAGGGCTGATCCCAATGAGTTGCTACCACTCGGAGATCCTGATGATCCATCCCTTTTTACTGAAGCGATTATGAATGCTCATATCTCAATGAAGTTCAAGATGCCTACCATCAAGACTTACGATGGAGCAGGCGACCCGACTAATCACGTAAGAACCTTTTCAAATGTTTTGTTATTGCAACCTATCAATGATGCTGTTAAATGCAGGACTTTCCCTCAAACTCTGGGGGGCATGACTCAACGTTGGTATAGCCGGCTGGCTCCCAATTCCACTGGGTCCTTTAAAAAACTCAACAAGACTTTCATAAGTTAGTTCATAAGCGGAAGAGTGCACGAAAAAAGCTAGTTCATATACTATTAATTATACTTCACACACACACACACACACACATATACACTTTTAATTAAGCCATTCAAACGGGGATTAAACGAAACTCCCGAATTTAGTGTCATATATAGGGCCTGTTTGGGTGAATGCAATTTATGGAAATAAGGACTTATTTCCGGAAAAAAGTAGGGATGTATGTACTTTTCAGATATAAGCCCTTATTTCCAGAAAAAAGTAAGTTCATATTTGATTTTAAAATTCTAAAACAAATATTTATCTTTAAAAAAATATATGAAAATATGTAAAAATAAATAAAAAATAAGCTACTTATTTTAAATTTATGGAACCCCAAATACCCACATAAACGTCACATCTATACTCCAATTCCAATTTAGTAGTCATCTTGAAGACGAAATGCAATTTATTTGTGAGGTGACAAATAATCTGGCCACCCAATTAATCCTTTGACAACTTGGTTATTTCTTCAAAAAGCCATGTTTACCTGTTTCTGTATAGTGTATATGCATCATTTATTTTGATTGGGCAGATATAGCACACAATAATATTAAACGATAAACAAAGCATATGATACAGGGAGACATAAAACGTGGTTCCCGCAATTGGTCAAGGAATAGAAAATGCTGTAAACGCAAAAAATGTATTAAACTAACCTCACGAGTCAGGGGGAGCTACTCGTATGATATTATATTCAAATTAAATTTTATATCGCTGATGATTAGAAATTTATTATTTGTAATTAGAGAGAAAACCACAAATATGGAGTGGACATTTTGTGAGTATTTATAGAAAGCACACATACATAAACACACGCCGGTTCTGCCACAGTCTGTGATTGTCATTTTCGACGCGCACGGTTAATTACTTTATTTATTTCAAGGATGTTACTAATGCAGATCGCTAGATCGAGTTTAAATAAATGTAATTTTTGCGCATTTAGTTTACTCCGTTTTATAAGAACAACATGAGTGCAAACAAATGATTTGTTCGCTAAAAAAATTGAACTTAAAATGTTATAAACTCTGACTCAACTTAATTTAATAAAATTTAGACTACAAGTATTTTAATAAATTAAATTTCAAGTTTGAACTTGAGAAATTTTACTCCATTTGATATATAAAAAAGGAGATTGAGTGAAAACAATTAATTATATTTGATATAATCAAGTTTCGAACCGGTAACTATTCAACAAATAAAAATTGAATTCAAACCGACGTTATAATTATAATAAGATAAAATATAACCTCTTTACATTAATAAGGAACTATCTTTCTTTCCAAGGAAAAAAGAAAATATATAATCCTTACTTTTTTTAACAATAAGAAAGTCGGGGAGAAATTGAGTGAAAAGCAGGGAAGAGAGGGGGACAAGAAATTGAATTAAAGTGCAAGAAATGCATGACCCACTTCATTTCCCTCACAACCATAATCACCCCCCACCCCACCCCACCCCACCCCACCCCACCCCACCCCACCAAACCAAATATAATTATAGTATATTATTATAATAGAAAAATTAAAAATTTTGGTGAACATGCCTAAAAATATTAGATATAATTTTACTTGTTATAATACGGTTTCTAACGATATACATATATATTGACTAAAATTTTACTTTTTAAACTCAATTATATATTAATTATAACAGGAGTCCAAATTATAAGATACTTATATTAAATAGAATAAATTTATATAAAAATAAGAGAACCTATAATATTAAAATAAACTCTTAATATTATAAAATTTTATATTAAATATTAATAAAAATATAAATAAAAATTAATTTATTTAAATATTAGTTATCCCGTAGTTCGCACGTGTTATAAGCTTGTATATATAGTTATATGAAATCAAAATATTGAAAAAACTAAGAAGTAATATTATAATCAATTTTTGAATATTAACTAAAATTCAAACTAATTTTTACTAAATTTTGTTACTTAAAAAATTCCATCTCTTATACATGATGATGTAAAATATAGAATATAAAACTATATTTACTTTCTCTCCCCAAAACAAAAAGAGACACTACAAAAAACAAATTACCGAAGCTTAGAAACTGTAAAATGTAAAATATAAAAATAAATGTACACACAAACACAGCTTTTTGTTTCTCTCTCTCTAAAAAGAGAAGACACAAGACAAAACAAACTACCGAAGTTTAGAAACTAGTCCCTCCAACCCACGACTGTAACCACACCCCCACTTGTCATCATTACATACATTTTCGTTGTATCTATCTATAATTATACCTCTAGGCTTTCCTCAAAACAAGACCCCCTCCAATTCAATTCAACTCAAAACAAACATGTTTGTCAGTTTTTGAGCTTCATCATCATCATCATAACAATAATTATTAATTATAATATTTTTATCATCTTGTTCTTCTTGTGGTGATGTGTTAAAAATGGCAAACACTGCAAGTAATTACAGAAATAATGGCACAAGAACCTCACTTAATTCCAACAAGTCTTCATCATTCAAATCTAAAGTCTCGCCATCCAATTCTGTGTCTTCTGCTCCTCCTCCCAGACGTAGTAGTACTGGTTCTGTGAATGCTCTCAAGTACGATCCTGGAGGTACTCTCTCTCTCTCTCTCTCTCTCCCCCTCTCCCCCTCTCCTCCTCCCTCTCTCCTTGCATAGGTGATATAAGTGGAAGTTACATCGACCTGAATTATAGTTGAGTGGTAGCTAGGTTGAGTTATGATATTATGCAAGTGGGCTTTTGGAATTTGCTCAATTATTATGAAATGTATCCTATATTGGATGCTTGTTTGCACTTTGATGATGAAAATTATTATATTATAGCTTATATTATATGTATAAATGTATAATGTTTGTGGATCAAAGTTATTTTTTACATCAAAATGGTTTGTTTATAAGTGGACTTGTGCTGGTACATGATATGAAATACAACTTTAATTTGATATTTATATTTGTTACTATATTTTATGATGCCAGATAATCATAAGCAAACTGAAAAAAATTAGCATGCTGTCACTTGAAGAATGCGATTTTTCGTGCTTTGTACTGTTAAATTTTTAAGACTGTATTTGAGTTCGTGTGACAAGACAAATTCCTTTAATGAGTGTTTTCTTTCTTTTGATAAGCAGAATTTCTTTACTATTTTGTGAGAATATATACCGGAGAGTATTTCTTAGTCGTTAAAAAAAGAATGAAAGGCGGATCACTAAACTGAACAAATAAAAGAAGAATCCCCCCTTCACTCTTCAGCAAAATCACTTAACACAAGAAAAAGTAGCAAAAACTAATGGGGTAACACATCAGTGACAACCACAACATTACCATCAGCAAGACCAATGCCTTCATCACCCGCAGCTGGGTCTGACCCCTTCATCCCAATTTGAGCGGGCACCACTTTGCCCTGTATGACTTTAGGTTACCATTGTACATCGCTTTAGCAGCAAGCAAGGACCATTTTCTTGCCTACTCCAGCCTTCTTTACCAAATCATGTATTCCAAAATATAGTGCCAAGATATCTGCCGTCATGTTTTTCCTGAAGTTCTCGAAGTTCTCAAATAAAACACATTCTTTCTGGGACTGAAAATATGTAAATGGTGAAGATAAAAATGATAAGTTTCTCTACCAATTTGAAAATATTAGAATTGAATGTATGAAATGTGCGTGTAATAAATTAATTTAGTTCTTTCTTGCAAAAGTGGTGATTGAACTCTAATTTCTTAAATTAATGCTGAATGGGTAAATGCAAGGGAGTGAGGGACAAACTATTACATTTAGAAAACAGACACTTGTTTGTGAAAAACTGCGTCAGATACTTGGTGGTCCAGAGTACTTGCAAGTTGCAACAAACTGATTGACATTGGTTTTTGATTTCTCTGACTTAATGAGATTTAACTAGTTATCACTTATTTTGTACAAGTTAGTATCGTACTTCATATTGGTGTTATGGCAATTTAGCTATCTGCACTAGCGTATTCAAGGTGAAAGAAGAAAATGATCTTGGAGTAAAATTCTGCCTTATAATATATACATGATCCACAAACTTATTGTCTTTTAGCGATTAGCATGGCTGCTCTGAACTGAACTTGCAATGTTGATCAGGCTTGAGTATATTTGTATTGAATACAAGCATCATTACTCATCATCAAAGAAACATTATCATATTCATTATGTATTATTAATATTGTATTCAAATTACATATTTATATTGAACTTCATATTAAAAAATATCAGCTTCGTCACCAGGGTGCCAATTAATATATGTATCCTAGCACTAAATACAAGTCAGAATATGACTTGGCAATCTAATCTTTTCCTTGTCAGGGTTACAAATGGTTTTAAAGGTTTTAGTTGAATGACCAACAATGTGCATCTCATGCTCTGCATTATATCCGTACTATAATTTCTTTTTTTGCTATTATATCCAGGTCTTTGGATCTACAAGGGAAAATTTATGTTGCTATATAGGCTAAACCTTTTAGAGATAGGTTGACATTACCGCAGGTCCTCTCCACAGAAATAACGCACAGAAACTATAATGTGAGGATGATCTTGTGAAATTAGTAGATTTTCTTGTTAAAATATCAGTTCCTAGCTTTTCTTCTAAATGAAATAACAGCCATTTTTTTATTTATGTTACATGACAATTATACTTATTTTTCTTTGATACTCATGACCTCTTTTTGTTGCAAATATATATTTAACAATGCGTTTTGTCCTTTTTTCGGCAAAAACCTTAAAAATTTATATATACTTTGTTGTTGACATAGTTCCCGGGAGAGTTCGGGTGGCTGTAAGATTACGACCTCGAAATGCAGAGGAGTTAGCATCCGATGCTGATTTTGCTGATTGTGTGGAGTTGCAACCAGAGGTATTCATGATACTATATTTATCAATCTTTTGTACGCTTATTGATAGAGTAGTAATACTTATAGATGGTCAGATTTAATAGTGTATGAATGTTTTTGGTTTTAATTCAGCTAAAGAGATTAAAACTTCGAAGAAACAACTGGGATTCAGACACCTATGAGTTCGATGAAGTGCTTACAGAATTTTCATCACAAAAGCGTGTTTATGAAGTTGTTGCAAAGCCTGTAGTGGAGGTACTCTTAGAATGAAAATCTTTCATGCTTGCCATCAAGTTTTTCTGGAGTTTGTGCATTAGTAATTGATTTTTCCCAAAATCAGTTATTTCTATTTTAAAAATAAAACAAACTTTTTGTGCTCATTCTAAAACATTAGGCTCCCGTTTCTGGCTTCTTAAGCAGTCATCAAAGTGGACAAACTTCAAAAGTATTTTTTCATTACATTTGATTTTTTTTCCACGTATCAATGTCCCTACGATGCTCAAGTTTTTAAAGTGATACCTGTCAGTAAGTATTTCCTTTTGATGAACTTGGTTTTTTCTCTTGTGAACTTGGGGTATTTCATTGAATACTCTTTTCTCTCATTCTCTCAGTATTTGGTGCAGGGGTTTTATTTTAATTTTTTTTGTTTAATCATTTAGGAATAAAATGTTTACAGGTTACATTATGCATCATTTTCTTTTGCAGAGTGTTCTGGACGGTTACAATGGAACAGTAATGGCCTATGGACAAACTGGTACTGGAAAAACTTACACGCTTGGACGACTGGGGGATGAAGATACTGCTGCTCGTGGGATAATGGTGCGTGCATTAGAAGATATATTATCGGAAATATTCCCAGAGACAGATTCTGTGTGTGTCTCCTATTTGCAGGTACTTACTAGAACAAGTGATCTTTCTATATTATGGTCTTGTCTACCTTAATTGAAGTAAATTTGAGCCAACTTGAGATGGATTTTCAAAGCCATTCTCAACTTCGCGAAGATATATTTATTTTTTATTTACTATAAATATGTGCAGCTTTATATGGAGACTATACAGGACCTCCTTGATCCATCTAATGACAACATCTCCATTATGGAAGATCCAAAAACAGGAGACATATCATTACCTGGGGCTACTCATGTAGAAATCAGAGATCAAGAGAGTTTTCTCGAACTACTACGATTAGGTGAAGCTCATCGCTTTGCAGCTAACACAAAGTTGAATACGGAATCTTCTCGCAGTCATGCTATTCTCATGGTAATACTTTCTGCCTTTCGGTGATCTCAATGCTATCAAAACCATACAAGAAAAATTGGTTTCTTTTCAATATTATTAAGTAGATGTATAATTATTTGTAAGTAGGTACAAGTTAAGAGGTCAATAAAGGGAAGAGATTCTGCTATATTAAATGAAAATGGCGACAAATCCCACATGCATCGAACATTAAAGCCGGGCATCGTTCGGAAAGGCAAACTTGTTGTTGTTGATCTAGCTGGTTCAGAGCGAATTGACAAGTCAGGTATTTTTTTCAAGTTGTTATGCTATGTTTCCTTTTAGTTCACAGTTTTTACTTATATTTATGTAAAACGTTCCTGAAAAATGCTCATGCATTCATTTTTCTTTTAGCAGAAGTAGATGTACAAAGTTTATGTTGCATGAGTAAAGATTTCTTAAGTTTAAAGGGTTAGTTATTGGTTACAAGGCAATTAACATAATTAGTTATGGTATACATGATATATACATATCCAAGTCTGCATTTGCAATGGGTAGCTGTTTATGGTTGTCAGTGGGCTGCTTCCATGGTCTGATGACACTCCTAGTGCATTATTAAATTTATGTGATTTTTCTTTAGTTATTATTTTCCATGTTATTTTTTGATGAATTACAAAGTAAACTTAAGGGTGTTTCTGTTTGTCCTTTAAAGGCTAAAGCAATATATGTTATGTTCTTGCTTTGATTGTAAAAGTGGCTTTTTGTCCTGGCACATCTGTAAGAAATATCTGTATGTGATTTTGTAGGTAGTGAGGGACACACATTGGAGGAGGCTAAGTCTATCAATCTCTCTCTTAGTGCACTAGGAAAGTGTATCAATGCATTGGCAGAGAATAGCTCTCATGTTCCAGTCCGTGATTCAAAACTTACAAGACTGCTTCGAGATTCATTTGGCGGTACAAAATATTCAGATATATCCTACTCCTATATTCCTATAAAGATCATTATTTTGCAAAAGGAATCTAGAAACTGCACGTCCATAAACAAAAACTCAAACTTTTTTGCTCTAAATTAATTGGTATTGCTTATAAATTGCAAAATTTAACCATAATTGCGTCTCTTGTTTCCCCCCCCATTTAGTTCAGTATCATCTCTAATAAGAACATGATGCTGGTATTACTAAATCTCCCAAGAACATACTGGGCTGATAATGGACCATGATATATGATCTGAACTAAGTCTCCCAAGATCTTGTATTACTAGTTCTATCTTCCAAGTAGGAATTAAGTTTTCTTGAGCACTCTGTAATATCACTTTTGCATCATTGTATGTTATATATTAAGAGTTCATAGACCTGCAATAGTGCAATCTATGTGACGAACAAGGGATGCAATTTATGAACCCTTGTTAATTTTTACAGGCACGGCAAGAACTTCTCTAGTTGTTACTATTGGTCCATCTCCACGTCATCGAGCAGAGACCTCAAGTACCATTTCTTTCGGACAGCGGGTAATTTTCTAGCCTCCTTTAGACCAGTGGTTGCTACTTTCCCTATTGTCACATTTTCATGTATTCTTCTTGTTACTCAATGGGGTTTTTCTCTTGGAGTGCTGTCGAATTTGAAAAAAATTAGAACTGGCGTTTAGTTTAATTATAGTACTTTCACGGGGTCAAGAGTAATCATTATTGGTCAAATACTTTGGTCACTAATAGCTAGCTAACTTTCTATTTCATAGGCTATGAAGGTGGAAAATATGTTGAAGATCAAAGAAGAGTTTGATTACAAAAGTTTGTCCAGAAGGCTTGATATACAACTAGAAACGCTTGTTGCAGAGCACGAGAGACGACAAAAAGCATTTCAGGATGAGGTTGATAGAATATCTGTAGAAGCACAGAAACGTATTGATGAGGCTGAAAGAAACTTTGCTGATGCATTGGAGGTACTTGAGGCATCCATAATCATCAATAGGATAATCTTAAAAATTTCATTTTTGTTGTTGATGTGTTGGAATACATGCATCCATAATCTTCATAAGGATAATCTTAGAAATGCTGTTGTCGTCAATAAAATGATGCTTAAATTGTTTGCGAAATAATTTCCTAATCTCTTTAATCTTCAAGTTGTTTCCCATTTAATACCACTATCTGAAGATCAGAGTAGACATCATTTCATGGTTTCTCTAAGTTTTGACTTTCTGAGTGGGTCACAGTGGGAACGAACCATAGTTATGTGCTTGTGGTTGTGTGTGGAATTTAATAATTTCATCTGTCTGCTTGTTTTCTTATATTGAGTACAATTACTTGTTTATTTGCTTCTGAGTAATATATATAACTGTTATTTATTTAGAAGGATAGACTGAAATATCAAAATGACTATGTGGAGTCTATTCAAAAGCTTAAAGATCAATGGGTGCATCAAGAAAATAACGGCAATGAAAGAGGGAAGGTATTAATCTCGATAATCAATTGTTCAAAGTGCATTACTTGAGTTCTACATCAGATTTGAGATGACTGTAACTTGAGGCTAATGCTTTTCACCGTTTAAACCTCTTTATGTTTCTTGGTCTTCAATTCTTAAAATGTACTTGCTATTGTTCCAACCACCGTTCTATAAATCCAAGCTCAAAGCCTCAAATTTGTCAATCATGCTCAACTGCTAGAAGGTCTCTGTATAGGTTTGAACTTTTTACTTGCTTAAGCCGCTTAATTGTCACGGAGAAGGTCGTGTTTGGCATGATGGTCAAGTGCCTACTTGCTACCAGCTAGGTCACGAGTTCAATCCCATCCTCTTTATAAAATATAAGGTATAGCTGTATACATAGGATTAAGGACCTTCTCTAGACTTGATATTGGAGGCTTATGCACCAAGTGCCCTTAAGCTGCATGTCTGTTAATTGAACTGCCAAATTATTGATCACTAGAATTAAGCATCAAATAGACACTTAATTGCTTTGCTTTGTTAACACTTTTTGGAACAATATTTCAGCCAGTCAGTCAATTCACAACACTTCTTCATGCAGTGAATGTGTATGACATGCTTTCTTCAATCTGTCAACTTTTGGCCTGTGCCAAATGGATGCTATATTCTTCCATAATTTTCCTCCTTGTCTTTAAATTATTGATATTAATAGCCCAAGTTTGCTGGCTTTTAGCAGCCATGTTTGTAGATTCTAACCAGTTGTACACTCTGTGACACACAGGCTTCTGCTTCTGAACAAGTTACTGAGGTTAAATTGTTGCTTGAGAAAGAGGTTTCTATACGCAAGCGTGCAGAAGAGGAACTTAGTAATCTTAAATATCAACTAATGCAACGGGAACGATCGGAGGTAAGACTTATATATCATATATATGTTTCATATTGTAATTTTGCGTGTCCACTTTGTACTTGTCAGTGCACTACTGATGGCAGTTGTACTGGTGTACTAGGCAGCTGGAAGTTCTGAGATGCTAAAGCTTCGAAAGGCGTTGGAAGGTGAGACACGGCAGAAAGAGAAACTTGAAGAAGAAATAGCAATGCTACAAAATCAGCTATTGCAGTTAAGTTTTGAAGCAGATAAGGTATGTAGAGGCCTTGCAATCTATTAATAAATGATTAAGTTACACGTCTACGATTTTACTATTAGCAATTGGCAAATGTGTCTGATCACGTCATATTACCATAAATCTTAGAAGTGAGTCTCCATTGCCCATTCTCCCTCATCTCTTAAGCTGTTTATATTCTGGGAAGGTGAACACTTTTGTAAGAATTACGGACTAAAGTAATTTGGGTAAATTCACCGTAGCAAGTCCTAGGCTCAATGAAGTCAAAATTTTAAAACTTCTTTTCCATATGTAAACGATAGTATAACTTATTGCAGAATTAATTTAAAATTCAATAGGGCTTGAAGGGGAGGGGATCTAAAGTAACCTGGCTCGCAAGATAGCAGGATTAGTCCTGCGTCAAAAAGGCGTTTAAGCTACACTCTGCTCATAAAAAAAATTATTAGGAAAACAACAGAATATAATAATGTATATCATTACAGTAACCACTATTTACCTTGGGCAGTTGGAATGCATTTTTGTACAACTTTCCTGCTACTTTTAATTTCTTATAAAATATGAATGTGTTCTGTAAATCAAGCTGATGAGTGATCCCTTGTATATTTTGGTAGACAAGAAGACAACTTGATCAAAACGGGGATGTAAAAGTTCCGAATGGTATTGATTCCCCTATTTCTCAAGTTAGGAATCAGCAGCTGCATGATTCAGGACATGGGGAGAAAGCATCGGTAGCAAAACTCTTTGAACAAGGTGATGAACAGTTTGTATATGATCTTAGCAGTTTTCTTTATTTTCACGGCATGTTGAACTACAAGCTTTTGCCATTTTAACAATACAATATTTCAACAGTTGGACTACAAAAGATACTGTCTTTACTTGAGGCTGAAGATCCTGATGTGCGTATACATGCTGTAAAAGTTGTTGCCAATCTGGCAGCAGAAGGTACATTTTTGTTTCTCTCTCAAAGTTGTTTGTATTCTATGAATTCAATCTCTGTGACTATGCCTTTAGCTGACATAGATGGTCTTCCAGATGTAAAATCTATTGCTTAATACTCCATCCATTTCCAAAATGCTCTACCCAAAAAATATTGTTCCATAATAGATGACATGTCCCAAACAATTTTTGAGAAGAGGTAGGCCATGATTTTGTGTTTAAGATGGGAAACATTGATAATATTTAAGTTCGCGAGTGATTTAAAAGTTACTAAGAAATATATATGTGTATATATATAATATACATATAAAATCAGTATAGTACTTTGTTTTCTAGTATGTACATTTTCAACACTATGGTAATCTACATTTGATTGGAGGAATGAGTGAAAGACACAGACACACACCAGTGTGCTGAAGCAGTGTTTTAAAAGCTATGCTTTGTAGCTTTTGCAAATAATATGTGAAGTACGAGAATGATTTAAAGTTGTTGAAAAATCATAGTTCCAGCATAATCTAGATGTTTCTAAAAATCATAGTTCTCCAAGGTGGTTTGACTTTCTCAAGGCCAGACTGGCATTTTTATGATCAATATTTCCACACACATGCGCACACAAAGCTTAGATGCAGAAACTAAACATATGATTATAAGAAACTAATAAAATTTAGTATTGACACCCAATGCATATCATCGGCTTAACCTTTTTTCTAAAAGTACAAAATCTGACCATCATGTGCTGTTTCAGGCATTTTTTATTGTGGGACTTATAAGTAGAAATGCTAGCTTGTTCTTTTGCTTTAGTGTCATGTCGTTCTTTCTTCTTTAATTATTGTTCCATTGTGGATTATTTAAGAAGTACCTAACTAATATCACAAATTTTCTATATATTGTTATCCTAAGGTGTTGAGTTACCAATTCACCAAAAACCTTAATGATCTAGGAGTGCTTAAGTAGACATTATCTTTAATATATATATACACAATTTGAATTCCCAAGTAGCCTCCACCAATGCAGGATCAAGGATTCATTAAGGTGATATACATATGTTAGTGGGTGATTTTAATTCATTACGTGCCTCACTATATGCTTTTAGGATTATCGATGATTTTGTAACTAATATTTACAGTGCACTTCATTTGCAGAAACAAACCAGGAAAAGATTGTAGAAGCCGGTGGTCTTGCTTCCTTGCTAATGCTTCTTAGTAACTCTGATGATGAAACCATTCATAGAGTTTCTGCTGGTGCAATTGCAAATCTTGCAATGAATGGTAATTTTTCTTGCCTTCTTCCATCATAGGGTACATTCGTTTATGGAATAGAATGTTGTGCTAGTTTGAAATGAATTTCTTATACTCTTAAGTTTGAGTTATCTAAATGTATAACCCTGTACACATCCAAGCAGAAACCAACCAGGAGCTTATAATGGCTCAAGGTGGCATAGGCTTGCTATCAATTGCAGCGGCAAATGCTGAAGATCCTCAAACCCTTCGCATGATTGCTGGAGCCATTGCGAATCTTTGTGGCAATGGTAAGCCTAGTTTTGTTCCATTTATTATTATAACCTTTAACGGTCTTACAAAAAAAAAGTAATTTTTTATATTTTCACTTGTTGTTATTTGTTCTGTGGTTCTTTTAATGCATTATATCTTGTATAGGTGTACAGACCATAAACCTTTACCTCACATTGTATAGGAAAAATCACCTCTGATTTTGAGTGTTATAGGAAAAACTTCATTTACTTGCTAAAGTGCCAATTATATATACTTTGGTCAGATACTACTGCTGAAATCAGTATATGGTTGGTTTTTATTTTTTGCTAACTGTATATGGTTGGACTTGTGCTACTCTAATATCTCAAAACTAAAAACTGCATGTCCTATAATCAATTATGCATGCCCTTCTTTTATTGGAGGTCAACTATTTTTAGCATTAAATATTAATTAGCAATTGATTGCACAAATACTAATAGTTTTACCATTTCTTCTTGCTGGTAGCATTTCATTATCAGTAACAATGGTTGCATTGAAATTTATAGATAAACTGCAGACGAAGTTAAGAGAGGAAGGTGGCATAAGAGCATTGCTTGGAATGGTCAGATGTAGACATCCTGATGTCCTTGCTCAAGTTGCTCGTGGAATTGCAAACTTTGCCAAATGCGAGTCTAGAGCATCTTCTCAAGGTAAGTTACTGAAGCTTGTCACATAGTAGCGAGCAACTGCAGAAACTAAAGTTAGCTATTTATAACTATAATTAAAACTATCGCACAATAAAAAGTAAACCGGAGTACGTCTATACGTGCAATTAAAAATTAGCAAAGAATCATGAACTTTTAACTGCAAATAGTTTATGAATATCAGATATTATTGTTGATGTGTCCTGATACTTGTTTGTGAATATCGGATATTATTGTTGATGTGTCCTGATACTTTAGGGTCTAAAAATGGGAGATCTCTCCTTATTGAGGATGGCGCTCTGGCCTGGATTGTGCAGAATGCTAATAATGATGCTTCACCAATCAGGCGGCATATTGAGCTTGCACTCTGTCATTTAGCACAACATGGTATATTGAAAATTCTTTCTGAACTTGAAACATAACGATTTAAAGTTTTTCCCTAAAAACTTCTCATGGATATACATTTCAGAGGTAAATGCAAAGGACATGATTAATGGAGGTGCTCTGTGGGAGCTTGTTCGCATTTCACGAGATTGTTCACGCGAAGACATAAGAATACTGGCACACCGAACACTAACTTCTAGCCCAACTTTTCAGGGAGAACTGAAGCGGTTAAGAATAGGTTACAATTGAGAATCTTGTATAAGTAGGCTAGAATTTTGAATATATGTAGTTAAGTTTGTTGCATTAATTGGATTAGTGTATATCACTGAACTTCTCGGCAAGATTAGGGAGGTTATTTCACTCCAGCTTCAAGTTTTGTATATAATGCGGGTGGCATTTGTTTTTTGTAGCGCTTTTTATTTCTTGCTCATGTAAACAATTACGGTTTAATATATAATTTGTGGGAACTTTTGTTCAACAGATCTATTTGCTAAAGACAAAAGCTTTGTTTTTATTTGCTGTGTACTTTCTAAAATAGTTTGTATATCTTATTAACTGAAACCAACATGCAATATATTTGATCAACGCTACTAATGTTGAGAGCGCAGGGCTAAAACTAATGTTGCCTCGGAGGGGCACTGTAATGCGCTACGAGATGGGAAAAACACCTCTCTGAAAGTCTGAGACATTATATATATATATATATGGATGAAGTGATATTGAGAGTCTGAGACCACATTTTTGTATGCACCTTGCGAAGCCAATAATACTAATGCACTCTAGATTTCATGAAAAGTCTGGGAATTGATGTGACATTTTTGGCGAAAATTTATTACCTCTGAGTTCTGACCCTTTCTATATCAATTCAAAATCCTAATAAAAAGAGTTTTATTCAATATATTTTAATATTTTTCTTGAAGAAAATATTTTTAATAGTATATATGTGCATAACTCCACTTTGTTCCGGAAACTGTTTACCTGTACAAATTTAATGGGCTGAATGTTAGATTACAGTTCCCTACGTTGTCGGAACCACTCGTATGCGCACATATGTTATCGGCTGGTCAAGTGGTCATACACATACTTTACTGTTGTAGAAGACCTATTTACAATTTTATACCCACCAAATCGATGGGGAAAAAAGAGACTACTCATGGTTGAATATCTCCGCTCCAAATTATCTGCTGCCCTAGCTAGTAAGTAGCTTTAATACGGAGTAGAGTACATACTATTGAAGCACCACACTTATCCGATTCAAATTTTTTTAGTCAGGAGTGTAATTAATTTAAATTTGAGTTTGTATTTCATTACAAGTAAAAACAGTAATAATCGAACAATGCTTAATTTCCAGCCGAAATCGTTGGTCTGGACAAAAATATCATAATCAACTGACCGATCAATTGCGACTACAAGCTAACGATGGGGGCATATGAAAAAAAATACCAATTAAGGCCGATTAGAATTCATTCTATAGACCCTACATTTAGATCAAACAAAAAGGTTTTATATATCCTATGTTAAAAGTAAAATTTTTGACCTTCAAGACAAAACTGACTGACAGTAAAATTATAAGTTCGAATATTTTCAACCAAATGGTTGGTCGATAATAATTATCCACGTCGGTTGCCATGTTGATCGCCAACTGGCTCTTGATGCCATCTGACTTGCGCTATATAATGTGCCATGCCATTATATCAAAAATCGAGAAAAACAAACTTATATTCAGTACTGGATCATTTGGGATTCACAGTCGGTTATAATCTTTTTACCGGCCAGTTTGAGAGAAAATATATCTCCGGATTTTAACAGAAAGGTATGTCGCTTAAACAATTAATTGAAAATAATGCCATAACCAATCGATCGATGAATGTCACTTCAGCCATTTTTTTTGGGGTCAGTTTTAGCACTTTTATTTGTATTGTTTTAGTTACTATTTTTTTGTTTGTTTTGTCCACGTAGTAAGAGTATTTCCAATGGGAGTGTAAAAAAGAATGTCAAAGTGACACATGCCATGATGTGGCATAACACTCTTGTTGACACTCCATTGAAGTGAGAGATGTGTCAACCAAAATTGCACCCTCCCGAAATGCTAAAAATAAGTTACATCACATTAAAGTCATAAACATTCATACATAGTATTAATTATACATGTATCAAAGATTGACAATTCTTTGAGTGCCAATTATTGGAGTAATTTTTTTTAAAAAGAGTATCAAAATATTATTAAAGAAAGAGAAAATATTTTATTATTTTTTTTGATGATTTGTCAATATTGACAACTTTAATTAGCACCCTCCATCGGACATGGTCTGAAAAGTGTGAACCATGTTTTTAACCATGACATAAGCAACTAAGCAAGTATTAATATACTCCGTACGTATTTACTAATTTTGTATTCAAAATTAAACTAATTAATACTCAATATTTTATAAAATTTCGAGAGTTTATTTTGTCAAGGTTCATCAGATATATGTTATATATATAAACGTAATAATAATGCATGCACTGCCCTAGCGACCACAAAATTAATAAAGAACTTTGAAGAAATCTGCAGCGCCTGAATTAACTAGCTAACAATTAAGCATAGTAAATAACATTCTTCCATCTGTTTTTGTGTGTATATATTGTAAGCTTGTGTAGGAGGAGACTCAATCTTCCATCTTATATAGGTGGAGTGGAGGGATTTGCAGATAGTTTAGTCGCTTGAAATGCTAAAAAGTACACTCATATGATCATCGACCGTCTCAAATCAATAGCCCTAGCCAGCAGAAATTTACTACTTACTATACTAATCAACACAGCCATATAAAAACAAACAAATTAAACAAGTCATTGCAGAAACACGTACAAGAGATTAATTAATAAAAATCAAGAATCAAAACCTGATCGAATCCTCGAAATCCCTAAACCCCTCCTCTAAATTGTAAACCCTAATGATCGAGCTTCCTCCTTTCATCAGTATGGAGGCCTGGCTCCTCCGGTGGCCCAGAAGGCCTCCGGAGGCAACTGAATGGAGTTCAATAGATTCGGAGGCATCCCGTGAAACATAGAAGGGTCTCCTAGTAATTGTTGTTGCTGCTGCCCCACTGGCGATTCATTCAACCCTCCACCTTGCATTGGCAGTGGCGGCGCCATCTCTTCCTCCTCTAGAGGTAACCTTTCATAAGCTGCGTTACTAAATGATGCTGCCATTATAACCACCGGTCCAGATGCCAAAAGGGACCCCACCACAGCTCCTCCCACCACCTGTCCTTGTCCTCCGGCTAAGTATATTGTCAGACCGGTAGCTGCCGGTGGTGCTGGAGGAGGTAGAAACGAACCGGAAAGCGATAAAATCTCGAATCTTCCGTGAAGTGTCAAAACAGCCCCCGCAGGTGACGTGGGTTGACGGAGAGTGACGTTGTTGACACTTCCACTCCCACTCATTATGCAAACGCCTCTTTGACGGCAGCGTGCGAAGGTGGCAACGCTGTCCATGATGTCACATCCGTCAGCAATTTCCATGACGTGGGTCCGGAGGGCGTTAGCGCTGTCTCGGGTGATGATGATGGGGGGCTTAGGCTTGTTTTTGGATCCGGCTGGTCGGCCTCGGGGTTTTCTTGAGTTTTCAGATCCTCCGTCTCTGTCGTCACTGTTGTTGTTGTTGTTGTCGTCATCGCGCTCGCGTTTAAGGCCACTAGAACCACTCTGCTCGTCTTCGGAGTTTTGATGATGATGAAGTTGTTGCTGGAATTGGTGTTGTTGGAGATTGAAGTCCCTTGTGTGGAATGAAGATGGAAGAGAATTATGACTTGCGTTTCCTGGATCCATTAATTTCTTGTGCGTACGTTTCTAAAACCCTAAATAAAAGGGGAGCTAGAGAGATCAAGAATTCAAGTAAAAGGCCAAATATTGTAGGGTTTGGTTTGAGGAAAATAAGGTAAAAGAAGAAATATTGAAGATGGTGGGAAGAAAGAAAAGGTGTAGGTAGCTAGCTAGCTAGATTGTGAGAGGTGTTCTATATTTGTATATTTATTCTCTTGCTAGATGCCATGATAATCAGATAATGAGCTTTAGAGAGCATATGATTTGTTTAATTAGCTAGCTAATCATCTTTAGTTTTGGTGGAGGGTATTAAGATTTATTTAATAATGATGAATGAATTGAATTAAGAAAAAGAGTGGACTTTTATGTCATCCACCAAAGCAGTAATATTAACATTATGGGCCTGAGAGCTAACTAGCTAAATGTTGTTTAATTAACGATTAATTTTCACTTTCTACGTAGTCAATTAAGGTGGATAAACATTGTTTGGATTTCACCTAGTCTTCAACAATTAATCCAGCTAGGGCTAGTATCTGACATAGTTGAATTAGGGTTAGATCTAGCTGAGACGACTAAAAAAATATATACAGAAATGCATCCGAAATATAAATATATTAATATTACACGTGACGGACGAACAAAGGGATGGGTTGGTTTTAGCACCTGCAAAGACTGTGCTTAATTATGGCGATATATATAGATCGATCTGCGCCTCTCTCTCTAAATTACTACTATATATGTGTACTTGAAAATAAGGTGTAGAAAATAGCTAGTAGATCGAGCAGAAGCAATATTTTTTCTTTAGATCAGATTAAAACTTAATTTGTTCACTATGATCGAATTCTTTTTTTAAAAAAGTTATACACAATACATGCGACTATTTTCTTGATGCGCCATTGCGCCTAGCTAATATTTTGTATATATGTACCATTCTAATTAATTAATTGTCTGAATGTATCTTTTTCAGTGTCTAATTGTCGTCTATCTTGCACACGTACGATAAATATGAAATGTTTCTTACAAATATTTAGGAGGTTACAACTAGCTAGTTGCAGGTCAGCTCTTTTATTTTATTTTTCGCTAGCAAGCTGATTATAACAATCTGAAAACGGGGCGATATATGGTGGTAGCGAATAGCATTTACCAAAAAGGTTGACCGCAAATTTTTAAGTGTTGGCGCGCTGTCTGCAATTCGGACGGTATAGTAATATAATTGGTTAGTACGGAGTACATATTTTTAACTGTTTTTGTTTAATTGTATACAACTAGACAAGTTAAGAACAAACGATATTTTTAACTGTTTTTGTTTAATGCATGATATGACAGGTCCGACTGTTCTAAAAACTATGAAAAACTGGCATATGTGCGTGAAAATGAGTAGTAGGACTTTAAATTTAACGCTTATATATCTCTGTGGCTACTGGCTAGTCGCTATACATAATACATACACATCATATTCTCGTGGTTTTACGCCTATCAAGGTCCACAGTCGACACACGTCCTAGCCCCGAGTCTTGACGTCAGTATACATCATTTTCGTTTTAGAAGGCTTTGTTATTGTGTTTGTGTAAGAATGATAATAATAATAATAATAATTGTTCAAGTCCTTTCTGCATATCGCGAAAGCTCTGCAAATCATATACTAAACACCTTTTTTTCATTAGTAAACTATAAACGACTTTATGAGTAGACTTTCTGAATAAGCATATTACTAACTACAATTCACATTTGAAATACCCATATATATATATATAATAAATAATTTATCAAACCCACAGAAACAACACCCGCATCAATTATTGACTGCACAGTTATAGTTTGAGCCGGCATGTCAGCTTTATATTTAGGAATTTTGATCAAATTCAAGTATATTCTTTAACAAGTTCCACTCAAATAATTAGTTAAGTGAACTCGTCTGAGTTAAGTTTACTCAGAATTTTGTCGGTCTAAATTTTATTAAGTCGAGTTGTGTTCAAAATATAGTAATTTCTACTTTTTAATATTACAAATCAATTTATACTAAGCACGATTTGATAGCTCAAATGGTAGAGTGTTTATCATCTGTTGGGTCCTGGATTCGAATCTTGTTGGTTTTAATCAAAACTTTAATATGTTTTATTTAAATACGTATTTAGTAAAGACCGAGTCTACAGCTGGGGTGTGGTGCTGAAAGCTAGTTGCTTCATTAAACAGTTTTCCCCCCCTAGTTTATAGCCATTTCCTGTTGCAAGTTTTTTTTGACTAATGCGGCTTATAGCCTTACAAATGTGTATCTGTTCTAAAGAAATTCTCGGGGTGAGCCAGGGTCGAACCCAGAATCTGGGACGACAGAGGATAAACCCTCAACCACTTGGGCTATCCAACCGTGCTCATTTCCTGTTGCAAGTTAGTTCTTATATATTGTAATATTTTGCTGGAATAAAGACGTGAGTTCAGAGCATCTCTTTGGTTTTTGTTCAGTTTTATATTAAACACTTTTGCAGATATCTTAGATTATCCTGCAAGATCACTCCGAGAATTTATTAGAATAAATACTCATTTTAAAAGTTATATGCCAAATTATTCAAAAAAATAAAAAAATAATAATTTATACTAAAACTTTTGAACACGAGCCAGGTTTAATTAGTTGGGTTGGGCATATTATATTATTGAGATCTGTATATGTAAAGAAGCAGGAACTTGTGTTGGAGCTTGACTCACTACTTGAGTACTCTCGTAGACAACAAAGGTATAGGTATTGTTGTTGACCAATTTTTCGCTTCCATATACACGCAAACACGCCCAGACAGCCGGTAGAAGGTCATAGGAGTCCGGAAAGCATTATGCAGTAGTTAAGTGGTGGGAATTGAGTTGGTACAGGGTGTAAAAGTTTGTTGGGTAGTGTACGTATTAGCATACATGAACAAGTAGATAAGCATACAATGCGGGGCTTTGACCAAAATTTTGGTTTGATATATGCCACAGGAGAGACAGCGCGGAAGGTGCTGACACAAATCAAAGTTGATAGTCCTTATTTATTGTGGAAATATCATCATCTTTCTCGTTGTTTCTCTATCTTGCTTTTTAGATTATTGTTTTCCGTGTGTTGATTAATTAATTAATCTCCATGTCTCAGATTAGTAATCACTTTTGGAAAAAGAATTTTTCTCATAATATATGTCCACTATGGCATCTCTTTTCAATACAATTTTATAGATAAATTTTCAAAATAACACTTTAACTAAAGTATTGGTACTAGTATTGGTAATTAATGTAAATATAGTTATCATTCAAATTAAGTATTGAAACTATCTCAATCAATGTAATTAGTATAAATGAAAAATAATTTTTATATCAGAACTTCTTAATATACGTAATTTTTTCAAAAATGTCATGTAAAATTATCCGGATGGAGTAATTAGTATTTGGCAGATATGAACACCATGTAAATTCAAGATGTGATACAACTCGCATGTCAGCTGTCTAATTAATGATTGATAACAACGTACATAACTAGCGTTGAAAATCCAAAATACGTTAAGAATGAATGAACCGCCCTGATTCATCATCTAAAAAGAACTCGCGATACTCCTCAACTCCCCTTATCGTGTAAAATATCCGGACTTATATATATACGAGACTCGATACAAACACAATAAGCAATTTATGAGAGGCATAATTTCAAGTTCAAAATTGCCTGCTTTGATTGGTTTGTAGGCAGTGAAGTACAGTTTACTCCTTAATTTAATAATTGTACTTGGATGTGTTAGTATTCACTCACTTTTATTAATGGGAACAGAAAATGAGAGTGGGTGTAGTAAGTAATATCTGGAAATGTTGCAGCCTAGCTTTCTCCAGTGATGAGGCCGGGTAGCAGAAGATGCTTTTTGTCGGTCTCTTTCTCTCCAATATTCCATTAAACCCTCCCGTGAAAACATATATACATTAATTGATATATATCTGGAGTTAATTAGTTCCATACCTCCACTAACTAGTCGATCATGTGTGGTACTCTAGTACGTATATCTCTAGGACTAGATCTGTTGATAGATCGAGGCATATATGCCCCATCTAAATCTCGATCTCTCACGTGTACCCTTTCTGTCATCTTCCTTCCACCTTGTGACGTGCGATATATAACATTTAAAATCAATAAATCATCTACATACTACGCGCGCGCCACCACAAAGGCCACAACTAACATCTATAGCAAAACCCTAATGAGTAATATATATATATATATATATATGTATGTATATATGCGTTCCGTTCCTCAGAAATTTGCTCAGCCAACACTAGCAATGTTTCATTGATGTTTCATTGCTCATGTAATTTGTTTTTTTTTAATATTTAAAGTACAACCATCAGCAATGTTTCATTGCGGGTACTGATTTGGAACATTAAATACATGTACACCAACCCCGCCAACACAACCAACCAGTTTTTAAATTAGAAAAATTTAGCAATGAAACATTGCGGGTATAGAGTCTCAAAATACTTTTTTCTTTTTTAAAAAAACAATTTAAGGTAAAAATCCTTAATATTAGTAATATTACCTTCTAGATACTTTTTATATCATTTATAGTAAAATATAAATATTTAATTTATAACAAAATTTAGTTTTTCTTAAATAAATTTAATATATATATATATATATTACATTTAACAATTTATTATAATTTATTATAATTACCTATTACGTTAAAAATGAGTAAAATTTAAGTTAAATTCAAAATATTAATAATATTACATTCGATTTAGTTTTTACATCTTTACAATTTTAAATATAAATATTTGATTTGAATTATTACATGTTAAATAAGCAAAAACTATTAATCTCACTTACTACTATAATATGTATATTTCAAAATGAAAAAGAAGTAGAAGACAAATAAAAATTAGTTTTCTTTAATAAATTTAATAACTATATCATATTTAGAATTATAATTATGTTAACATTTTTACGATTAAAAATAGTATAATATTAATAATACAATAATTACTTGTGCAATGAAATATTGCTACTTGTGCCATGAAACATAAAAACAAATTATTTGATAATATTAATAATATTATATTCCAAGTAGGTTTTACATCATTTACGCTTTATTTTTACTTTTACCTAAAAAATAACGCAAGTCAGCTGCCTTGAATATATTAAATATGTTATATATATATTATATATATGTTTTCTAAATATTGAATATATTACATTTAAAATTATAATTATTTTAACATTTTTTATGATTAAAAGTTGGTATTTATTTTTCATATTAATAATTTTGTTTAGTATAATACTAATAATATATATAATAATAATTATAGATAAAGACAGTTTTTTTAAATACAAAATAACTTTACATTGCTGCTTATGCAATGAAACATTGCAGGAGTTGGCCGTTTATATAATAAAATAAGCACACGGACAGCAAGGCCTGGAGTTGGTTGGGAAATATTTGAAACCAACTGTGGCTCCGGACCAAATGCCTATATATATCACTAGCTGGTTCATCTCTTATTTTATCTATTTTATCCTCTAATCCAGGATTATATACAGGTCATGAAGATTTCAAAATACCCAATGATAACTCTGATATATATATATATATATATATATATATATATATATATATATATATATATATATATATATATATAACTAGAAGCTTATAATTAAGGAATATAAAGATGTCTTCATTTCAACGCAACATGTATATTTACGGTACATTATAAGAAAATGATTAGCATTTAGTGATCGTAATATGCAAATGACTGTTTGTTTCCCATTCTCCAGAATTATATCAAAAGTATAAATCTTTTGGACGAGTTCCACTAATGCATATTGCAAATCTTGCTAGCGACCAGGACGGATGGAGAATTTTTTTTAACACCATATTACCTTTTAAAAGCACCCTTATAAAATTTAAATTTTAACGTGGGCATTTATATAATTTCAATAATGAAAATTTTCAATTTTTTTATTAAAGGACACTTCTCGATCCGTACTCCTTATTAAATCGATCCATCCCTATTAACGACCATATATGTGTTCTAAATGATTAATTGTTGTTCAGTAACTTTTCGAATTGATTTTGTATTAATCGGTTTAAAAAACGTTTTCTTAAAAATCAGTCAATAATCAGAAAAATCAATAATTAATCGGTCAAAATTTTACAAAAAATAAATTTATAAAATATTTTATGGTGAATTTAATTATTTAATTTTTAAATTTGTCCTCTCTTACATTAAAGTTTTATAAATTTTAATAAATAGTTACTTAAGTCTATATTATGTATAAAAAATAATATTAAATTGAATCTGATTAATCATTTTAATTAATATATGATTATCCGATTAATTCTTATTCAATTCGATGCCTTTATCATTAAGTCTGATTTCTATTTTTTATAACAATGCCATATATATACATATAAAGCGAAAAAGCAAGCTAAAACTCTTGGCCCATATACAGGGCCATTTGTTACCCATTTTTATCCAAACATCTGTTGGCAATTACTTTGCTAGCCAAAATTTTCTAACAAATCATGTTTCTTTTTGTTCGAAAAGAACCTAAAACATGTAAGAAGCATAAAATTTATTATTTTTTAAAAACTTTAAATTTCATAAAAAGTCTCTGTTAAAAATTTGGAAGATCAAACGAGGGTATAGTCTTGAGGGGAGGGAGAAGCGGCAAGTGCTGAACTCATGAAACCAATGGACTCCATGAAAAAGACGTACAATAATGTTTTAGAGATAACGGAAAGGAGGAGCATGTGATGGGCACATATAGCATGGAATATAATTAGCATGCATATTATGCTTAATCTTGTCCCCCACCTTTTACGCTTTGACACTGCATTTTCATTAATCTTAATCTCTTATCCTCGTGGGCAGACTAATTTATTCATAACTTTATTATACTCTTAAGCTTACATTTAATTTTTAAATTAACTCGCGAATTGCTACTACAATTTGATACGATGTTGATTAGGCCTGGGCCAACGACAAAATCAATAAGAGGCATGTGAGTGCTGCTGATGAAATTGGAATAATGCCAATGATCATCGCTTGATTAGCAGCCTCATTTTGGAAGAAGTGCAATTTAACAATTACTAATTGCATAATAATCCACCCCATGCCAGCGACGACTTTTGTTTTGTACGAAGGCTTTATAACGTGTAAATTTAATAATTATATCCTATATATCATTTGTGTACCTTATTTAAAATTATTTGATCATTAGTAGATCTTAAAATATTAAAAAGAAGTATTAAAATATAAAAATAATATAGTTATACTTTATATGACGTAGAAATAAAATATTAATAAAAAATAAATATTGAAATAACACATTAAAAAGAAAATAATAAAATATTTAAGTTAAAATATTTTATTCAAAATATAATAAAATAATAAAACATAATATTAATAAAAGAATAAAAGTAAATATAAATTAAAAATATAAAAATAATAAAAGTTCAAAAGGTGACATGTATTTTATACATGGATTATGGATACAAGCTAGTAAGATTAAAAAGTTAATTATACAAAATACATCACTATACGTATTAGTTATGACTTATGAGATTGTGCTTAGTAATATAAAACTCATTAAAATAATGATCTTTAAATATTATAAATTAAATCGTTAATTATTATTTTAATTTTAAATTTATATTTGAATGTTTATGTAAAGCTCACAAAGTGTCTTAGGCTCCGTTTGAGAGTGCCGTTGAAAACTGTACTGTGAGAAAAAGTGCTGGTGGAAAAAGTGTTGTCAGGAAAATCAGATGACTGTTTGGTAATTTTTTGATTTATGCATATTTTGAGATATAGTATATAAAAATAATATTTTTGGGAAGGTTTGATGATGAAATTGATAGCTAATTAATGCAAAATCTGAAAGCAGTTTTTTCCAAAAAATCATGGGGGGACATGCTTTTACTAACAGCAGCTTTTAGACTAAAAGCGTTTTTCTATACAACATTTTTTATAATTTACCAAACACCTTTATGACAGTTTTTTAATAAAAAAATTATTGTAACTGTTTGCAACAGCAATAACAAACCGGCCCTTAATTACTTGATAACTTGAAGAAAAGGAATCGCTGGCCCAAAGTCCAAACAAACTAGTACTTACTATATATTATGCGTGATAGCAGATTAGAATTGAAAACAGAGGCTCAACATATTTAACAGACAAGTTTAGATGAAGCAAGGCCCATTGGTTACCGATATTCCAGTCTAGTAATTTCCAGTTCTCCCGGCCCACCATCCTTGACATAATTTTACGAAATTTTAATTTATTACTCAAATTACCAACGGGTCTAAATAAAAAAATTATCTTTTATTTATTATATATTAAACATAAACATACTCTGGTTAATATTTGGTGAGTTATTATTTAAATATTTGGGGTTGAATAAAAGCATGAAGTTGTGGTCTCGTACTCTTCTTGTCAAGATTTTTATAAAAAAATAAATTGTTTCGAGCAAAATGTGCATGACATGACAAACATAGCTGCTCGTACCATTCTCCATAAACCACTTAATCTGGGACTGGGAGATGAATACAATGATCTAACGCACACATGCATACGTATATAAATGGATTTCTTAGGATCCTTGTCTTCAGTTGTGCATTGATAATCTGGGGGCTGGGATGATGGTACTAGTTTAATCATTTTCTATACTACTTGATTTAGTTGGTTACTAATTTGTTTACTTTGTGTAGGGAAAAATGTTCACAAAGCAGGAGGATAGTGGAGATCTAATAAGCAGACCAACTGAACAATAAACTATATGTACAAGGTAGCGGTAATTTAATACAATACCACCACATCAATGTGCCGTTTGGATGAATTTATTCTCCGAAAATAAATATTTATTTTTAAATAATATATATAAAAGTATTTTTTTTGAAAATAATTATTTATTTTTAGAAGTCAAGTTTAGACTTTAATTTATTTTTCAAAAATAAATATTTATTTTTAAAAACATATAAAATATATATATTTTTTTTTAAAACTAAACACTTATTTTTAGAAATAAGTTTAACAAAACATCCAAGTGTCGCATCAATTTGTTTATTCGTGAGTTGATCATAATATAAAATTCTTGTCTTCGAGTGATTTATTATACTTAATTTCATTAATTATTGCAACAGTACAGTCAAAAAAAAAAGTTATTGCAACAGTGATGAGGTCTTGGCCTATTAATAAAGACCAATTCTTGTGCGATATGTCACAAATTAGATTTTACATTCTCCATTCTTAAGTTATGAATGCATGTTCTTGTAGTGGATTTGAATAAATAATAGTCGTATAATTATTGTCCAGAAAAGCATAAAATGACGGGACACATGATTGGATCAACAGGAATAGGGGCAAATGGGCGGGAAACACAAGCGATGTCTAAATTTTTTTTAGTCTAGTTCCAAATTTAATTTCTCAAAATGAACATAATCTAATATTACAAATAAAAAGGACGCACCGTTAAAGACTGGGCAATACATATTTTTTACTCCGTAGCTAATTTATACTGAATAATACCATCACCAAATTTCCCCATTGCCCTCTGTATATATAAAAAGTAGGACTATATTTGGACGATATTGTCATGTTTTTGCAAGAGTTTCACTTTTCTTTTGTGACTTTTTAACAGCCTTCTCTAATTTTTTGTTTTTGGTACAAACTCTGCAGACATAAATCATCCTTTACTCCATTGCCCTATATATATATATAAAGTTTCAATCATTGAATGTCCCCCGTTTTTACTAACTTTTTTTCTTCTGCTAAATTATTTTTTATTCTTCCACTATGAATCAAACATCCAACTTCCTGATAATTATGAGCCACATATTTTTTCGAATTTATCTGGCTCACATAATAATAAATTGTTATGTAAAGACTAGAGGATACACTCGCGGAGGTTTTACAAATGGGGAACAAGTGGAACGCAGATTGGATTCAATAATTTGATAAAGAAAGCAAACAGAATGAATGATATTGCATGCAGTGTATAATTTGATTCTTTTGTTATATTTTTTATTACTGCAACTTGTATTTTATTGACAGCATAAATAAGGCTAGTTATGTAATTAATCAAGATCGAGTTTTTAATATATGCTCTAAACAAATTTTAGAACACTGATCTCAGCTAAGCAAAGTGTAAGCATCTATAGGATCATGGTACGTACCATTTAAACCCACGCACATTATATCTACAAGATAGTTTATAATATATACATATCTACAAGATACTCTATTATATAGAGTAGATGTTATAGACTCGTAACAGATTTTCTCCCAATTCTTGATTTTCTAAGTTGTAAATTTAATTATATAAGATACGAGTGAAAAAGATACGAGTGAACTTCATAATGTTGCGTGTATGTAATGTCAAAAATTCATTCTCACCCCGCACTAGAACATTAATAATAAGTTACTTGCACCATATCTTATCTCCTTGGCTTGTTTCTTTTCATTGGACTGGCCGTTAAAAAAGCAACTTCTTTTTCTTCATGCTTTATTACAATACTAAACGCTTTCACGAAAACTATACATGCACTGGAAATGCATTACCTGTCCTGTTTGCTAAAGTTGTCATTTTTCAACAAGAAAATTAACAACTCCGTATCAATCAATAGCCAATCATCAAAATGTCAGTAACCATATCAGCCATTCAAGATCATTCAGAAGGCCAAGATTTAGCACCAGTTATGCCTCAGAAATGGCCTAGAAATTTCATGCAAACTGCTTTTTTGGAAATGAAAAAGCAGAGAGGTCTAGCAATTCCGCTAATGGCTATGAATTTAGTATGGTTCGTGAAGTTGGCCATCACCACTGCATTTCTTGGCCGCCTTGGAGAGCTGCAGTTGGCTGGCGGGGCGCTGGGCTTCACCTTTGCGAATGTCACTGGATTTTCAGTATTAAGCGGACTTTCGAATGCTATGGAACCCATATGTGGCCAGGCTTATGGTGCTAAAAATTTTAAACTCCTTCATAAGTCACTTGTCATGGCAATTTTTTTGCTACTACTAACCACTCTGCCCGTGTCTTTTTTGTGGATTAATGTCGATAAAATCTTGACTTTTTTTGGGCAAGAAAGAGACATCGCCCTGATTGCGAAGAAATATCTTGTTTATCTGCTGCCTGATTTGGTAATCACTTCTTTCTTGTGCCCTCTAAAAGCCTATTTGAGCTCACAGAGCCTGACTGTTCCGGTTATGTTGAGCTCCACAGTGGCTGTTGCCCTTCATGTGCCTATTAACATATTGCTTTTGAAAGCAAAGGGTCTAGTAGGAGTCTCCATGGCTGTTTGGATTTCTGATCTTATAGTTGTGGTTTTGCTAGCAATTTATGTTGTGAGGTTGGAGATTAAAAAAGGAGGGAGGTGGGAGGGAGGAGGATGGTTTGAGCAAGGGACCAGGGATTGGATTTGTTTGCTTAAGCTTTCTGGACCATGTTGTTTAACCACTTGTCTTGAGTGGTGGTGCTATGAAATCTTAGTCTTGTTGGCTGGATGGCTTCCGAATGCAAGGCAAGCAGTCGGTGTGCTGGCGATTGTCCTGAATTTCGACTACTTGGTCTACTCTGTCATGCTCTCCCTGGCTACATCTGCATCTATTCGTGTGTCAAATGAGCTTGGTGCTAATCAACCTGGCCTGGCATATCAGTCAGCATGTGTGTCTTTAGCTGTGAGCTCCATAACAGGCTGCATTGGTGGTGCAGTTATGGTAGCATCTAGAGGCATATGGGGACCTTTGTTTAGTAATAACAAGGGAACTATACATAGTGTTAAGAAGATGATGATGCTGATGGCATTAATAGAAGTGGTGAATTTCCCGTTATCTGTTTCTGGAGGAATAGCGCGAGGAACAGCTAGGCCATGGTTGGGTATGTATGCAAATCTTGGAGGGTTTTACTTGTTGGCTTTGCCTTTAAGTTGGGCTTTAGCTTTTAAGATTCATCTAGGACTTGGTGGATTGCTGGCAGGATTCTTTGTAGGGGTGGTTGGCTGCCTGATCTTATTGTTGGTGTTTGTCGCAAGGATTGATTGGGTCGAAGAAGCTGGGAAAGCACAGCTACGGGCCTCACACTTGGAAGAGGACCAAGAGGCTGTGACTAAAGATGGAAAGCGCAATCTTCAAACACCAATTGATGCTGTAATTTGATATTCTAAGACACCAATTATTAGGACACATACACACACAACATCAAGTATATGTTGCATTTTCACAGCAACTCAACTTTTAGCAAAGAATGAGCTTGACAAAATGGATCAGTTTACAGACAAAGCTGAATTGTATTAAATGTCGTGGCTGCTATCAGTGCAACATACTACACAAATTAGAAGATAATGAATTACTCTCAAGTCTAGCTTGACTCATGTATAAACTGTGTTCTGTGTTCAAAATTTATGCAAAAACAATTAACGAAAACTGAGTCTGAAATAGCCTCATATGAAAATTTATGCAACACGAGCATGATTACGATAGTAAATAAATAAATATTGACTCTTAGTCAATTAACCAAGTAGAAGTTATTACCTTCTCAAAATCTTATTACTAAACCTTTAAATGTGTCCTGTACAAGCAAAGAATGTGTCATGTCCAAGCAAAGATAGTCATTATTATCATGTAACCGGGGGCAATTGCTCTACAGAATGCAATATGTTGCTTGCATATTTACCCGCACGTACGGCTAGACATGGCCAAACCGGACTGGAACCGGCTAACTGGCCCGGAACCGGACCGGGTCAAAACTGGTCAAACCCTGAACCTGAACCGTTTGAACCGGAATCGGAGGTTTATATCTTATTAAGGTTCAGGTTCCGGTTCGTGAAAGTTCCGGTTCCGGTTCAAGATTTTCACGAACCGGAACCGGCGGTTCACGAACCGTGGCCATGTCTACGTACGGCTGCACATACATACCCAGACCAATGTATAAATTATACGTAATCATTAGAGTATGGATCTCACTCCATAACAGATTTCATCACCATAAGATTATGTTTTTAATTGAATTGGACGCCTCGGAAAATGCACGATACCTTTAACAAAATTATCGATGATTTGCGTATTTATCAATTTCTTATATATTTTTCTTGTGAAACCGTGACTCGTGTACGGATATCTTAAAAAATATCAAAATTGAAATGTAAGATGGAGCAAACTAAATCCAAAATTACTTATTTTGAGGGAGAGTACAATTAAGCAGAGTTTGGTACATTGAGCAAACTAAATCAAAAAAATAACATTTGCATTTCTTTATTTTACTCAGATATAGAACTCACAGGCACTGGTGTTGCTCAGATTCAAGGGACAAAGGATGACCAAGAAGAATGTGCATAACAGTCGCAGATACTGAGAATTGAGATACATACAGGCGCATGCTAAACATTTCTGCAAGTCATAACACATTATGAGTGTAAAAGTAAGTTCTAAATTTAGGATGAGTCGTTGAGTCGGACTCCAAGTATGAGAGAAAATGAAACATTAAACGTGATCAATCAAATGACACTCAGGCAATTGTTATATATGTTAACTGATTGAGGCATCTACAGATATTACTTCACTGACTCTACTAAATTAAGTATCCGTTTCATCATCTCAGTTTTCACTCATGCACACACATAAAAGAAGGCTGATGGAGTAGAAGTATGGCTAGCTATAAGGTGCTTGAAGAACAAGTATGAATTGTTACTTGAATATCCCATACAGGGTAATTATGACCCTGGTATGCATTCAACTTGGTGCTCCCCAACTGAACTGCATGCGAGAATTATGTAATTTAACCATCATTCAGAAATGGCAACTCATTATACCAGTTAAACAGGCCCCTTATTCTTGTTTTTTGGCATCGATTTCGAAAAATACAATAATAAACAAATCTAAATTGTATTTCAATAGATTTCAAAACATGATAATACACAACTGTAAATTTAGATAAAGGAAAAGTGTCGCAAATTACTAGAGCTCGATAAATATTGAATATATACACGAAGATTCATTTATTTAAGTTTATATTTCCACCTAAAGGCAAGGTGTTTCATGTGTCCATGTCTCGGAAAGGGAGGCTGCAATATTATGTTGAGATTTCAGAAGACTCCAGGAGGCCTAATGTTGACAGAGATGGAAAAACTTATAGTTTGTTACAAGTGCTTCCTTCCTCGATTACCATGACTTGTGCTAGGAAAACCATTAGTTGTCCTTGGTCATATGAATGAATTCATTCACCAAATCTCAGGTAACCTCAAATGCAAAACTAATAAAACAAGCCTCATTTTATAAGCTATGCATTTTTGTTTAAGTACTAAAGATTTATGTATATTAGGTACGTGGACTATTACCAAAGAGCCATAAGTTACATGGTTATGGGAACAATTATATATATATATATCCACGTACGTCAAGTTCATCATCGCGGTCCAAGAATATTTTGAGTCAAGGTTAACCCTTCATTTGTTAGTTGCCGAGGATGCTATGCCAGATGGTTCAGTGGGAACTGGGAAGCAATTAAGCAGTCTAAAATCTTCTTGTTGGTACCATTGTTGGAGGACCTGATGCCTATGACAGTTTTGCTGATCAAACAGACAAGACAACGTACTATGATCAAACAGACAGACAACGTACACAACAATGCTCCTCTTGGACTAATATAACCAGTTGCGTCTACGTAAAAAATCATGTTAAATCATTAAAACTCTTTCGTTGGCATGAACAATAAACCCTCTCCCTGGAACTTTTAATCCAGTAAAAAAAAATTATGCAGTAAGCCAGTAAATCTTCCATCTCTTAAACTCCAAAACCCAGAATATGGCCAACCCCAAGTAATTTTCTTGGCGGATTGTTTTTTTAACATGTTACTCGTAATTCATGGGAAACATGACTCACTCGGCCTATTTTTGTTTTTTTTCTATATATAATAAAATTAATTTACACTTAAACGCCTAGATTTTTTTCCTGCTTATTTCCGATTTGTTCCGGAAATTTTATTTTTTTGTCAAAAAAGCATTTAATTGTAATATTGCTTATTTTTTCAAAATAACAAAAAATTGATAAAATAAGAAAAATGGTTAAAATATGATAATCAAAACAAAATAATGGGATTTATGTATATGGGTCGAATTTTAATAAGTTTGATTTAAGATTTTAATACTCTATATATAGATTAATAATATATTTATATTATAATTGATTCTTTTAATTAATATATATTACTATTAGTTTACGATAAAATATGAAAGTGTTATTTCAAGCCAATTATTTATATAAATGATTTTTAATTTATCATGTATAGTTTTTTTAATTATGAAAAATAGGGATGATGATTTTTTGTATCATAATTTGAAAGAAAATGATGTAAAATATCAAAATTTAGAAAAACAATTCTTTTTATTACTCAATATGTTACATTTTTACTGGAATTAAAATAACAAAAAAATAAATTAAAAACTAGAGTTTAATTTGAACTTTAAAAAAAATGCAGCCCAATAATAATTGGTCTATTAACAAAAACAGTTGAATCAAAAAAATTATAAACGTTAAGTCACGATATTTGGTGATAAATATTTTATTAAAAAGTGATATTTTATATATTTTATTATCAAATTATGATTTAAAAAATCTCAAAAAATAAAGCTCGCGTGAAAGCAAAGTTATTTAGTATATCTAAATTCTCAATTAATTTATTAACCATTTATACAAGTTATTTTTTAATTTAATTAATGATTATTATAAAAAAAGGTGATCAATCATAATTATTAAAGAATTTAAGTGGGGAAGTTTGTAACATTTTAATTCCATATTAAAATATTTGAAAATTTTAATTTAATATATATGATTCAATATTATTATTAACAAATGTACCAAATAATGAATTTGTGAATTATTTAAATTATCCAAATTATTACATGTGAATTATACTTTAACCTTATGTTGATATGAATTTGAAATTTGATCCAATTTCAAAAGGAAAAAAACTCTGAATTTAACTCCAGATTAACGCATATTCATTTGTATGAGCCTAATTATTTGTGTACAAAAATCCAACCACATTGAAGTTTCTAATTAACCTTTACAATAGTTTTTAACAAGTGCGGAAAAGATCGTAAAATTGGGTGAATATAGAGATATTTCCTTAACCGTAGTAAGGTATAGGAATAGGAATGACAGGATTCAAATCTTACTTTCTCTGTATTAAATTGGTAGTTTGATTTGATTTTTTATTTATCAAACGTATATTATAGATATAATTTATTTTTATAAAGCAAAATTTAAACATTAAATTTTATAGAAATATCTTTTACAATAATATATTTAAAATGATACAGTCACAAAATGGCAATAAATTGATAAGCCAACGCGTTAATCAAAAACTAACAAAGAATACAAAGCATTAACGAGAAATACAAGAAAACCGGGCAGAAGCGTGAGAGCAGATGAGCCGATACGACCGGCTTCTCTTTAATTTCATCACTAGTTCTTTATGGGTCGGCGCCAAAAGCATTACATTTACTCCCTAACGTGGAGCCCACGTGCCACGTGGTTACTCCCCCCCACCCCACTATACTTTACTCCTACACTCACAATGACTAAATACACCACACACGTACATCCATGGCCCAATGCATCGAATTTGAGTCGAGACGAAGCAAAGGACAATATTATACGTGGCACGCCACGTGGATGATTAGTGGACCCCGAGAGCATACGCGTGTAAGAAGGTGTAGTTGACTTGAAAAAGAATCAAAGGTCGTCTTTGTTTAGTCTCTAAGAATGGGAGTTAGTATGGGACCTCCACTAGTAGCAGTAACTGCGTTTTTTGAATTTCTTTTATTTTATTGTAAAACCCCCCCTTCGATGAATATGAACATATTTCTATTTTTATACCAGTACAAAATAAGCAGATTTTGACAATATTGAGTTGACGGAGTATTTATTTAGAGCGTTTTAAATAATTTAAAACCAATAAACGTATTTGTATCTTGTTTTCTTTATTTATCTAAATAAAGGTTTATTCGACTATTATAAATTTTTTTAAACCAGTCTAACTGAATTTGTAAAAACAAATTTAATTTTACTTTAAAATAATCTTTTCACATATACACATGGTTGTACAATGTCAAAAATATAAATTAATGTATATTATGAATTATATTTTGTCAAAAAAGTTATTCGAAACTTTTTTATCAGTTACAATTTACAAAAATATTATAAATATAAAATCATGAACAAAATAGTTCTCAAAATGACATTGATATATTCAGATTAATTGTTATTCTAATTGATTGTTCATATTTTTGGAAAGTTAGCTAATCTTAACTAATAAAAAATGATAGCTTGAAAACTTTTTTCTAATTTGCATGTTCTTAGGAATATTAATAATTTTTTTACACAAGGGAAATAAATAAATTACCTTATGAAACTGTATCTTGCACTAATAAAAAGAGACACAATAGTGATCTGGATACCGTGAATAAATAGAAAGTACGTGTGTGTATATATATATATATATATATATATATATATATACTTTCAGACAAGAAGAGCAGAGGGTAGAACAGAGAGAGAGAAAAACACAGTTTGTGTAATAACCCAGTGTATAAATTTGTAAGTATACATACATATAATGGAGAAGAGGGAGTGGCCTGCTTATTTGGATGAATATGAAAAGCTTGTGATCAGAATGACCACACCCAGGTTTGTTTGTTTTTCTTGTTCATGTCTTAGTTTTTTTAGGTTTGATTATATATGTGTATGATCTTGATTTTTTGTGACCATGGTGTGATTTCTTGAACTTTTGTGTGCAAATTTACTTGAAATTTTGAGTTTTTTTTGTCTGTTATGTTTTTTAGTGCAAATATTCTGCAATGGTTTCTTTGTTTTATTTCTATGTTTTGCTACTGTTTTTAATGCATACCATATTAATTTGAGTAATTCGTACTAAACTGTTACACTGATTTCAGTTTTTTTTATATACCTGTTTTGTTGTCTTTTACATAGTTTAACTTCTAATTTTACCTATGTTACTTTGATATGCACTTGAATTTCATGTAAATTGAAATAATTTGAAGATGCCAGAAAGGCTGACTTGTGTGTAAATTTGTTACAGGGTCATTGTTGATAATGCTGGTTGTTCCAACGCAACCCGGGTTATGGTAAGTACCATCTTCCAAAACTGATCTAGAGCTCGTTTTACTAGAGCTTTCTCATGACTGGTGTCAAAATTCAAAGCATACTCTTTCTTTTTCTTTTTTTAATAAAATTTTTGGGATTAATTAAATTAATTTCTTCCAGATTGATAGTGCTAGGAAACATAGGATTCTGTTGGAGGCTGTTCAAGTTCTCATAGATCTCAATTTGTCGATTAAAAAAGCTTATGTTTCATCGGATGGAAGATGGTTCATGGATGGTAATTTTTATGACCCCCACTAAGATGCTCTTCTTTTTAGGTGTAGTATAGCATTGTTATTTATGATTTCAAAGCTGAAAATATGGCTCTTATATTTGTTATTATAATTCTACAGTATTTCATGTGACTGATTTGGATGGGAACAAGATAACTGATGAAGGTGTCATTAGTTACATTGAAAAGGTTAATAAATTATAAACTTCAACTAGTTCTAATTATTATATTGATTGAAATTATATTTACGTTGGCTTGTGTTGCTATTTGTTTGTGTTTGTTACAGTCTCTTGGTACACTTCATTATATGCCAACACCATCGAATTGTGTTCATGGTTTGACAGTATTAGAACTAACCGGAAATGATAGGGTAGGCTTACTTTCAGAGGTTTTCGCGGTATTAGCTGATTTGCAAGTTAATGTGGTGGAATCTAAGGTGTGGACACACAATGGACGCATTGCATCCCTCATTTGTGTTAAAGATTGTGATTCAGGGTACCCCATTGAGGATAAGCATAAGATTGATACGATTGTGACACGGTTGAGAAATGTACTTGAAGGGGATACTGATATCAGAAGTGCTAAAACTGTGGTTTCTTTAGCTGTCACTCATACAGAGAGAAGGCTCCACCAAATGATGCTTGCAGATCGTGATTATGAAAGGAAGCCAATAATTTGGACTAATGGTGATTCCCCAATTGTATCTGTTCAGAATTGTTTCGAACGTGGTTATTCTGGTGTAAATATTCATTGCAAGGATAGGGCCAAACTCATGTTTGATGTTGTATGCACTCTGACGGACATGGATTACATTGTCTTCCATGCAACTGTCAAAACAGGGGGAGACCGAGCAAATATGGTAGATATTCTTCAACTTATGCATCTCTCCTTGGAAATACTTCCTACTTTTTTGCATGTCTCTAGAATATTGTTTTTTTTATGTCGTAGATATGTTCTATATACTAGATTACAAAAAATAATAATCAATGAATTGTAACAAGTAATTAAAAGATTATATCTATTTGTGATCGCAGGAGTTCTTCATTAGACACATAGATGGAACCCCAATTAGTTCAGATGCAGAAAAGCAACGTGTGGTTCTCTGTTTGAGGGCTGCAATTGAAAGAAGAGCATCTGAGGTAATGTTCCATAAGTTCTATCTTATGGCACAAATTTATGCTTTATAGGAAGACTTGAAAATTAAGTACTGCCCAGTCAACCAAACAGTGACTTGTATTCAACCCTTCACTTCTGAACCCAACAGTACACAGCACTGTATAAAAACGATACCAATCAAGTGATGTTTGTTCCTATTACAAACTTGAAGGGGTCTTAACTAATTGGCTTAATTGTTTCATACAGGGTGTTCGACTAGAGCTCTCAGCCGATGACAGGCCAGGATTATTGGCAGATGTGATGCGGACGTTTCGAGAGAATGGTATCAATGTAACAAGGGCTGAGATGGCCACTACATTTGACACGGCTCAGAATGTATACTACGTTACAGATGCTATGGGGAACCCTGTTGATAAAAAGATCATTGAAGCAGTTAGACAAAAGATTGGAATCGACAAGTTAAAAGTAAAGGAACTTCCATTGATATATGATGAAAAGAAAGAAAGGGATGATGAAGCCACAGCAGGTGCTGCTGGGGCAGTGCTTGTATCACTAGGGAGCTTATTGAAAAGGAATCTATTCAACTTGGGACTGATCAAATCTTTCACTTGAATGAATCACAAGACAGGCTGTAAAGGGTAATAGTGAACTGGTATATAGTAGTACTTGGCTAGCTTCAAGGTTGAACATGTGTACATATGATAGGTAGCTATTGTAGTTAAATTAGGTGGAGATATTAGATATAACCATAGTAGTACATTATAGTCAAGGAGTTGAAGTTAAATGGGGCCATCCCCACTAGTTTATATTTTGGATTTGAAGAATTTCAAATGGGGGAGGGAAAGTAAAAGGAGGTGGCTAAAGAAAGGTTGCTTGCTCGTGCCTTTCATTATCCAGATGGAGATGAATTTGTAAGCAGAATTATATATATTTATAATTAGTAATATTCAATTGCATCTTGTATATAGTTAACATCTGGATTGTTTAGGTATATACATAAACTAATAGTAATGTAATGTACCCGATTAAAAATATTTTAGTGCACAAATACTCCAAAATATCTCCATCATATCCCTTTTATTTGTAGTTAATTTATTTTTTACTGTGTTTTCTTATTTTTATCTGTATTTTTTAATACAATAAATAAAAATATGAAAACTCAAACTAAAACATAAACTGAGCAAATATACTACTATAAAGCAGTCAAAAAGGTGAATGGAAAGGCTGTTTTCTGTGTTGAAAGAGGAATTGGATAGCCTGACTTCAAGTAAAACATAAATATTTATTATTTAAAATAGCTACCTTCTCTTTATCTGCTTGTAGGATTTTTGTCCTTTTTATTTAAGACAATTGTTTATTGAAAATTACAAATTCTATTATTCCTCAAGTCCCTTTCAAGATCTTTGGTGACATCTTGGTGCACCTGTTCCCGCCAATAACTGCCAACTATGCATTTAAATAATTTTCGGGTCTTTAAGTTTCAAGCAACTTCTCTTTTGTCTTGCATGTTAGTGCATCATAAAAATTTAAATTAATTATGTCATAAACTAGCGACTTGTTACCGAAAACTAAAACAATGTACATATGGGTATTGAGAAGGGATGTCTTTAACAGTTAAACATGTGGACATCTGAAGATTGCAGCAGATCTGGAGGGTAGAGGGTGGTTGCCATTTATTTTTTGTAACTAATTGTAGTGGTCAACACATGACAGTAGCATCTAGTACCTCAGAAGAACAACAAACCATAATGTTAAAATATCGAAGTTGATCAATAATTCGATACATTTATTCAATGTCCATTTTATATGTACCATTTTTTCGATGCGCTTCTATCATCGATAGATAGATGTGCTCGTAAATAATACATACTTCTCATATCTCATTTCATGTCTACCATTTCTTTAATGTGCTTGATAGATGTACTTGTAAATATAGTTTTTAAAATGTTTCATTTCGTATAAAAAATTTAAGAAGTGGTTCATTTTTTTGAGAAAGATCCTAGAGCCTGTTTTTTAGCACAACTTGTATCTTGTTATGCCCAAATTTTAACATGTATTATTTTTTAGGCTTATTTACAATTTAAACCCTGTGTTATTAACAATATACGATTCAAACCCTCTTTTAATATAATTAGTAAATTTAACCCTATGTTTTTTAATTATTTACAATTGAAACCTTTTTTTAAAATAATACTAAAATTTTAAAATAATTAATAAATTTAACCCTATATTTTTGAATTATATACAATTTAAACCCTTTTTAAAAACATTTAGTAAATTCGAAAATTAAAAAAAACGAACTGCAATTCCACAAATTTCTACATGAAATGAATCTCATAAACAGATAGAACAACACATGTCATTCAATTTAGTTACTCATATTAAGAAAACTAACTTCGGAATCATCTTCAAAAGTTGTTTTGATTCTCAGAACGTCTCAAAAACACCAAGAACGTTTGAGAATCAAAGCAACTTTTGAAGGTGATTCTGAACTTAATTTTCTTAATATGAGTAACCAAATTGAATGGCATGTGTTGTTCTATCTGTTTATGGGCTTCATTTCATGTAAAAATTCGTGGAATTGCAGTTCGTTTTTTTAATTTTCGAATTTACTAAATATTTTTAAAAAAGGTTTAAATTGTATATAGTTCAAAAATGTAGGGTTAAATTTACTAATTATTTTAAAAAGGTTTCAATTGTATATAGTTCAAAAACACAGGGTTAAATTTACTAAATATATTAAAAGAGGGTTTGAATTGTATATTGATGAAAACACAGGGTTAAATTTACATTTAAGCCTATTTTTTATGGGTCAATATTTATTGTGCTGAATTTATAGTTGTTCGTGTAGATTATCGTTGTTATCGAAAGCCCTCCGGGGTTAATCATTAATGAATGCCCTCCGGGGTTAATCATTAATGAATGCCCTCCGGGGTTAATTATTGAATACCATTGCTTTGTACTCCACGAGTTGTCCTCGGCGGGGAGCTTTGGTTTGCAGCTGACCTCAGCTTGGAAGACTCTTTCTCTGTACTCAGGCGGGTTATCCTCGTTTGAGGGCTTAGGGCGCGTCCTGCATTCGGGGTGAATCTAGTGTTAGCCTCCAGTCAAGGTATCAGGGAAATAGTTGTAGTGGACCGACTAGAGCCCATGATTTACGGGTCAACGTCGGATTCATGAAGTCATTGGGCCTTATACTGGGTTTTGGACTATCCAAACAAGCCTCCATGTAGAGATCTCTTCCAACTAGGTTTCGATTATCGAATCAGGGTTGAGTAAGGTGTTGAATAAGGGGGTGGATAAGTTGGTCTTTTTCTAACAGGCTTCTATTTCAACAAAAACTATGTGGGCTTGATCCCCTATTATAAACAGGGGTACGTAGGCACAATGTTAGGGGTTGGACGTTGAGAGTCCCCATCAACTAAAAAACTCTAACAATCTCAACCTCCAATATTCAACAACCACCGCACTCTGACGACTTTTCAGGTAAAAAACACCACCCTAGATCTTGATTATGCCAATAGACCTCAAATTTTGTTGTTACCAAATTCCTTCATCAACATATCTAAAAATAAATTATCTATCACTTCTCTTACACTGTGCTCCGGAGATTTGTGTTGAAGAAGAGAAGAGAATGTAAGAAAAGCGAAAAGAAACAAAAAATGTTTAACCAATCCCAAGTTTTTGTTAGGATATGTGAGAAAAAATTTAAAAAAAAGGATAGAAGTGGAATATTTAAAAAAGTTATGTGGGAGCTTCCCTTACAATCATCCCGTTTTTGGGAAGAAACTTTTGTAAAGAAAAATTTGAAAATTTTCTCTCTCAATAAAAAAACTTGGGAACAAAACATGAAGAGAAAATTTTAAAATTTTATCTTCCCTTCTTTTCTCTTCTCTCTATATTTGAACTCGGAAGCACAATGTAACACTGTCACTGAGTAACGATGTAACAACCAATGCTACAGAAAAGGAAGCAAAGAAATTGACAGGCAGTAGTGGGAGATATTTATGATGCACGCTAATTCTGATGATCAACTTATTAGGTATGATTATGAAAATCGCCATCACTGTATCTTTATATCATTAAAAAAAATTATGCAACTGCCTGGAATTTAAATATTGTGAAGTTGTCATAAGAAACAATTGCAGAGATAAATTAAAAGTGTAGTCAATCGAGATTACATAGTTTTTTCGATAATCCTGGGAGATTATTCTACTCTTGTCATTAACCTTGCTGGTTTTAGAGATAATTTATGTATTATGTGATAAAATTTATGTTTTATGTTCTGTATTCTGCAGAAACTAAACCAAATGATTGCCTAGTACAGACAGGAGAAGAATATACCAAAGTCCAAAACACTGTGCTTAATATGTTTGTGATTTAGCTAGTGGATTGTCTAGTTTTTGAAATAGAGAATCTGCAATGCTGGCCTGCAGCTTCTGCCTGTAACAAGTAGTAATTGCTGAGCTAGGAGTTGACTTCTTGGCTTACGTACGCGGTCCATATTATGGATCCGTTTGCCTTATCTTATAACTAACTTATCGTATGTATTTAAGTATTTTCCTCAGAGTGGCTTACTTTTTTCCTATATGATTGAATGAAAAAATACGTAATATCATATCGTCCATAAGCGAAAACATCCACTTCCACCAGTTTGTGACATGTTCATGGAAGGTAGAATTTTTTAGTTCACGTTGTTCTGATTCTTGTGAAAGGAGGCACCTGTCTTGTAATGGTATTCCAGATTCTCCAGTGACTTTGAGTTGAGAATTGGCATATAATTACTTTGGCCTGCACAAAAGTTGTAGTTGTCCCCAAACATGCGGGAGATTTCTTGAATAGTTGAATGGACGTCTATATTAGTACATTAATCCCTCTTCCAGATTATTATCAAACTACTCAAGTATTCTTTAATTAAAATATCTTAAAAATTATTACAGTATTACTAAGATTTTCGCATAAACCCCTAACTTGAATAATACATATAAAAATTGCAAAAAAGTCGTATATGCTACTTTATGTCATTAGTCGCACAACTAAACTTATGCGTCGAGGATCTTACCAAAGAATAGATTGTGGGATTTTTTCAGCTGTATAGCATCTATGTATAAAAGCAGCACGTTTCATGCTCGCGATACTGTTTGTCAAAAATTCACAACACACCAACGAGGCAACGAGGCAAAAAATTCATAATATAAACCATGCTTTTTAACATAATCTTAAAGTTTCCGTACACGGTACACGACAGAAAGAATAAACTTTAATCAAAACCCAAACCAAAGATTACAAAATTAACCACATATTATCGAAGATCGATATGCCAATTCAGGGTATCTTATAATCGTAATTACAATAAGAAAAGCAAGATTATAACTAGTTTATTCAGGCATATCTAACTTTATACTTTAGTAAAAGTTGTTCTAATATACCAGTGTACCACCGTGTTCAATTTTAGTTCACATGTTAATTACTAGTTACTGTTTTATCTTTCCTGTGCAAAACGTCCCGTGAAGAATAATTTATCTGCAACACCTTTGTATAAATAAACATATAAGTTTCGTACAACTAATTATTTATCTGTATTTCGGGCACGTACAACCAGCACTGGCTTTCTTTTAAATTGGATGCTATATTTTGGCACATGTATGGATTTTCTGTAGCTGAATTTTAGGATAATTGAGAATGTAATCATAATATTTTCCCTTGAATAATATCTTGAAAAGTATATTATATATTTATATCACTTTTTTTTTGAAATGATATATTTATATCATGTATAAATACTTATTAAAAAAAGTATATATTTATTTTTTTTCTGAAAAATAAATATTTATTTTAAAATATAAGATTAAGTCAAATAGACTTATAAATTATTTCAAATTTTTTAATTGAATCCTCCAAAACATTTTGATTATACTGTAATATATATACATATCCCGAGCATTATTGGGTTTGTAATGTTGGCAAAGACCTGGGGCTGAGTAACATTAGGCTGATCGGTATCGGCCCATCTTTTACACCAAAACCCAGTATCTTTCTACCAGCCCACAAGTTGTGCATCATAATTTATTAATTTTTATTTAATATTTATATAAAACTTAAATAAATACATTTTAGTAATAATATTTTATTCCAAGTCGAGCCTACAGGGCCTATTATGGACTTTCTTTGTTCAACCTTATCAGTAATTAGTAATCTATTACTTGGAGAAAATAATTTTTCTATATCTATGAAAAAAATTGAAATAAAAATTAAATTAACATATAGATTGAATTGTGAAATAAAAAACAAATAAATTATTTATTTAAATATGTTTTTTGACTTGACAATTGAACTATTTTAAGACGGGCCCCTACTACTCCGGGCTCATATTATTAGAAATGTGCTTGCTGAGTTTACATTTGATTGCTGGTGTTGATAAAAATAAACATAGGCTTTTCAGATTGTCATGTTGGGTCGAGGTTGATGAAGCAGCGACAAGACCGATACCGTTTCCCTCCTAAGTCCTGAATACTCCCTCCATTCCATAAAAAATAATATTTTATAAAAAATAATAGTTAAATTAATTCAATTTTGATCACTTATTAAATATTACTGATTTATATTTTTATAAAAATAAAAATTAACTGTAATGTAATATATTTTTCATAATTTTTATTTCTAACAAAAATTATTAATAAATGGTCAAAGTTGAATCAGCTTGATTTTTAATTTTTATAAACCGTCACTTTTTATGGAACGGAGGGAGTAATACAGTAACTTTTTGACACAAATACAGTAAAATATAATAGTTAATACTAATTTTTATTTTTATATTAAAAGTTTTAAAATTTTATTTATTTACATTTTTTCTATTAAATATGGGTATGAAAAAGTAAAAGAATTATTATTTGAGATCGAAAGAGTATATTTGCAAAGTGTTTCATTTGATTGGCAATTTGGCATTAATGTGTGCAGCGCCCCATGTTCTCGCTTTGCAATCAGAAGACACTTTGTGCACTAATTTCCTCCAACCTTATTATACTATACAGTGAATATTGCCAAATCATCATCACCGTTTGATTAATATTGGTTTAAATATCCATAATTATTATCAGATTAATTTTCAAATTATTACGTATACAATATAAATACGACAGTCTTTGATGAAAACGAAAAACCAAGTGAATTTATTCAATCTAAAGTAAAAGATGAAAAAATAATAGTAATACTTAGTTGATGATTAAATTTACACCATAGATATTAATGCTAATTATTTATTCCCCCAGATAGTGGAATTTGAACAAATTTAGAGTCATTTTCATCCCCCGACCAAACTTAAACAAGATTACATACAACAAATATAAATGCTTTAAATTAATGTATAAACTATTTGGTTGTTCTTATCTATGCGTATTATTTTATTTTATACTTTTGTTTTACTTAATTAATAAACTAATATAATAAGCTTATTTACAGATGGAAACCGCTGTTCTTAATATATAATTATTATGTTTCACATTGCTTTTAGTTGTATTAATTAAAGTGATCATGTTCAAAAAAATAATATTATTTCATAGTTCATTTCAACTGCTTAATTACGATTTTGAAGCAACCCATATATATCTATATCTATATATCTATATATAATAAATGAGGATCTCATACGTTTTTAAATTGATCGAAACTATTTTTCTAATTTTTCTAGAATTTATGTATTAAAAATTTATATAAATTTTTATTTATCTTTTAATAAGAGTTTAATTACTACTTGATTTCTAATTAGGTGTCTTATAAGAAAATATTATCTCATCTTCTGATTATGATTTAAAGAAGAAACAATAAAGTCTCAAAACTATTTTTCTAATTTTATAGAATTTATTTATTAAGAAAACTATATAAATTACTATTTGTGTTCTAATAAAAATTTAATTAGTACTTACCTTTTAATTAGGGTTTTAATTATTGTTTACATTTTATTCATGAGACTAATTAATAAATCTTAACATGTTCTAATTGTAATTCTTATAAATGTAATTTAGTGAAAACAAAATTCTAATAAAAGCAAAATATATTAAATATATTTTGAATAAAATTATAAAAAAGAAATTTACGACCAAACGAGAGAGCAGTTCAATAAGGAGTAACATGTTAATAATTAGAATTTCATATACATATTATGATTTTTATTTATAAATGATAAAAATTATTTAATAGTTATCGACATAAAATCTATATGAGATTTAAATAAATGACGATAAAACGGCTTATTATCCAGAAAAAATGTTTAAGAACAAAACAATTCAATAGGAAAAAATGTGTTAAATGTTCAAATTTAACAATCATGTTATGATTTTTAAAAATTAAGCTCGCATTTGAATTTTGTCAAAAATTAACAATAATTAATACATAATAACATTTAAGATAATTAAAAAAAATTGTATTCGAGTACACGGCCAAGTTAAAAACGACTATAAAATAAATTTTTAAGTTAGTTTTTAAATGATATTGAAAATTTAAGTTATAAATGATGTTATTTTTTTTTGCAGAGATAATGGAATAATATTTAATTTTATCTCATTCTAACTCGATAATATTAATATATTTCTCATGCACACATATACAAAATACTAAATTATTTATTTATTAATCAATTTATAAAATATCATTTTAACTAATTCATATAGTACTGTAATTCTTTATTTAATAATTTTTTAAAATAATAAAATTACTTTCTTACAATTTTTAACGAGTTTATAAAAATATTATAAAGCCGATGCGCTTAGTCGACTAGTTTTAAATTAGATACGATCAGATTATTCAAAGTATTCAACTGGTTATACCTATGCTAATTCCGGAAAATATTATTTTCTGTCTTTATATATATATTTTTTAAAACAAAATTTTAGTGTTTTTTTCTTCTTTTAAACATTTTGCATGTTATTTTGATTTCTCACTTAATATATATATATATATATATCATTTTTTTTCAATGATGTAATTTCTGAGAGGTATGCTTATATTCATTGCTTTCAAAATTAATTATTTACAAACTTAATTGTATTATAATTTTTAATATAAAAATAACATATATACAATCTAATTAATTTGGCTTTTAAAAGAAAAAACCATGTAGAAAGGAATATTGAGATAAATTATAATAGTACATAATTACTAGGTGGGTAACGTGACTTAGCATTCGTAATAATAATAAATATTATTTTTGAACAAGCATATATTATATTCTAAAGCAGGGATGCTTGTAACTTGCGTAAAAGATTAGTAATCACTTATTTTCCGTTTTTCTTCATTATTATGTTTTTCTTACTTACAATTTAATAATTGGAAGAAAAAAAACTGTACATTTTACTCGGTCAAGGCTTCAACAGTAGGTAGAACGTAGGAGTATCCAAGCAGTCCCCTTTATTGTGAAAAAAGAAAACTTGAGAAAGGAATACCTAAATTCACGCGGGTCTGAATTATGTCAAAATAATTTGTTTATAATTTATACCGTAAGTAATAAACTAACAGTAAAGTATATGAAATAGATTTTAAAACGGATGTTATATATTATAAAGCTAAATTATGAAAATTAATATACATAAATGAAATAAATTACATATTTTCAAACAATATCTAAGCAAATTCAAAAAAATTTAAAATTTTAAACTTTTAGAATGTTATTTATATAATACAATTTATAAACATCTTTTCACAATGGTCCTGACCAGGGCTGCTCATGGGTTGTAAAAACCGACCAACCCCACCCTTATTTAGGTCGAACAAACCGAACCAACCAAACCCGAATTATGAATGAGTTATTTTTTTGTTATGCCGAATAAGTGGGTTGGTTTAGAGTTTAATAAATTTTAACTCTAACCCAACCCAACCCAACCCGTTTACATATAATGCATTTTAATTAAATATTTTCTGTAGATTTGTCCAGTTGTATACATTTTTTGAAGAAAATATTTTCTGCACTATGTATATCTATGTAGATTCCGTCCAATTTTATGCATTTTCTGCATATTTTTGCAGATTTTATGAATATTTTATGCATGTTATTCATATTTTCTGCAATAAATATTTTAAAATGACTCATCCCTAAACCAACCCGAACCAAACCGAACTAATTGGGTTGGGTCAAAATTGGGTTACATATATTTTTTCAATTAATGGGTTGAGTTTTTATAAAACCAAACTAATTGGATTAGGTCGGAGTTGAGTCAAAAATCGATCCAACCCTACCCATGGACAGCCCTAATCCTAATTCCATTCTCATCAAAAAAATTGGAAATATTCAATATCTGTTCAGGATATTTGTATTATATCGGATATTATTTATATTTGAAATTAATAGGATATTATCCGTATTCAAATCCAACAATTTCGGATATGAATACGGATACGAATACATATATATCTGTATCCGATAATATTTGAATCTGAGTTTAAATATATCTAATATACATATATATTTTATTAGGTTCAATTTATAAATATATGTATTTATTTATTTTTAAAATTATATATTTTCCCAAGATATATATAAATATTATACATATATATTACATTAATTCAGAATTTTAAAATAAAAAAAATTATATTTAAAAATGATTATTTATTTTGTTGACAAATTTAAAACAAAATTCATTAACTTGAACGGAACTTAGCCGAGACAAATCCCCAACCGACTATGCAACCAGATTGAAAAACAAATAAATGAGCTAAACAATTAGTCGCTTTATTTCCGGATCGCTAAAAACTAAAAATTAATTATGTGGTTTCTCGAGTAATCCAGCCTACACAAATTTTCAATGTCTTCCTGAAAACAGTAGCATCACAGTTGAACAAATTTCTGTTGTGAAAGGTGAGCTCTTGCGATTTCCACCACCGTTCCATTTCACACCATTTTGATGCACGCATTCCAGATCATCCAATACACCATAAAAATCATTTTCAACGAAAAATAACTCAAAACATACTGAGACATACTAAACTCTCACGAAGAGATACAACAAACAACCCAAAAAGTTCGATACATAATTTAAAATGATTATTTATTTATTTAAAATTTAAAACATGATTCAAATATTATCCGGATCCAGATATTATTCGCCGGATTCAGAATTGTATATATTGCTTTCGGATATGAATTCGAATTCAGATATAGACATATCCGTGTTCGAAATATCGTTTGACAGCCGTAGACCATAGTTAATCAAGCAGTTCGATTTTTCACAAGCTTAGACAGGTTTTTAAATAAAAATGTGAAAAAAATTATCAAATGAATTACTTGTTTTGTTTTTTTTTAAAAAAGGGGAATCAATTCAATAATGAAAAGTCATACTGCATCTACAAATACAATCGAAATTGAATAAATACTTAAATATATCGCTGTTGAATCTTTCTTTCTTTTTTGAAGAGGTGATCAAACGATTTTTTAAAGATGTGTACTTGCTGTCATTCAACTGTTTTGAAGAATCGACCGTAGATATGATCCCATAAAAACCTTTATCACATAATCAAACCCATAAAAATCCTGCAAATCTATAATGCCGGACACAAGGAGGAGAGACTAAACAAAACAAAAAATTATTGGAAGTTTGTTGAAGGAAAATAAAATTTTAATCAAGAAAAATGAAAAGATAAATATTAAACTCAGAACCTTTAAATTTCAAGAATTAATTCAGCTGTTATTTTCACTTTCGGTTGATAAGTATTTGAGTAAAATTCACTCTGTAGTCTGTACCCTATTACTTTGACTCACTCTGACTCAAACATAGCTGATCAAACCAGTTTGCAATCCATATTCTTACACCCACTCTTCAATTGCAATTTGCAATCCTTCTAACATTATTTTAAACGTGGTTTAGGTATGGGATAAATTCGGGATTTAGAATAAAAAAAGACCTTTACAATCCCTTTTTACATATATAAATTTTAATGCGTGTGTAAATATAAAAATAAATAAATAAATATTATTTTATTTATATAATATATAATACTTAGTTAAATATTAAGTTAATCAAAATTAAAAATTAAATTAATGATTCTAGAAAATATTTAATTCGATCTTAATAGTATTTTAAATATATACAACACTTAATTTTTCAATAAAATTTAATATAACACTATAAAATTATAGAAAATTGAGTAGTTTAACATAATATCATAATTTATTATAAACATGAAGGTAAACTATTATCCGAAAATGAACAATCTTAATTTTTTGATGGTAAATTTAAAAATATGAGTTGCAAACTGATTTAGAGTCTGTTTGTCTAACCTTAAAATTGTGACTTGTGACTTAAAATGATAAGTCACGATCTTAAAATAAATGTTTGTATAATTTTGTATTATGAGTAATTTATGAGTTTTTTAAAATATAATAATAAAACTAAAAATGACTTATGAGTAATTTATGACATATGAATAACTTTTATCAAAATAGGAAAAAAAAATTACTTAAAAAAATATCCAATACTTACTTCTATCTTTAAGTCACTTATTTCTGATTTTAAATCAGCTTCTGACTTATTACTCAAACATACATTTTCCACCTTAAAAACAGAATACACTGCAAGTTGAGTTAGCCAAACCCAAACACCTCCTTATTCAAACGGTGTTTTAAGTCAAAGTAACAGGAGGCAAAGTAAATTTTATTCTAAATATTTATATGTATAAAAAATTATAATCAATCTAGGCCCGGGGTGTGTTGGTCAACAACAATAGGTTAGGCCCTGCAACAATTAGGGGAGAAATTAGTAAAAATAAAAATAAGTATAAAAAATTCAAGATTTTGAAATTAAAGAGGGACACAGAATTCTAACATTGACAAGAAAATCTGACACGTCAGTAAATTAGCTGGGATTGCACCCATTCCAATTACTCTATTATCCTTCAAGAAATAATACACTATAATAAAATTAATTAATCTAATTATAATATAAGATAATATATTTATTAAGTTACAATTTTCTAGGGACAATTTTTAGTTAAAAAAATACAAAATTTCCCTTAACTTGTAGTTTACTTCAGACTCTCCATATTTGATTCTTTTTATTACTTTATTTCTTTATTTTTGAATTAAAAAGCCATACATACACTATACATAAATGATATTGGTTGGTGAGACATATTTAAAAAATAATATAATAATATTAATTTTGTCTTGGAAAGATGTGCTTGAAGCCTTGGCAACCTAATTTCACTTTTCCCAACTATAATTATATATTTTTAATTTTTCTTTCCCACCGCACTCCACCAATTCTTTAACCAAAATGCATATTGTCTATACTTTAATAGGATTCATTATTAAAGATTCAATATTTTATACATGTGATTTCTCAATTATCATTTTTTTTTATTTGGGAAAGTGAGAATCAATTTACTTTCACACCCCAAAAACTCCAAAAATTTCTTTCTTATCAACTCAGAAATAAAAAATTAAACTTATCTTTCTCTTTTTCTAAACTCATTCCTTACTCCAAGAAATTAATTTATTATTAATATTAATTTATGTTCATCAACTATTAATAAATCTCTCTTTGATTTTCTTTTTCTGCTCTCTAATATCTCATTAATTTTGAAAATGGAAGAGGCTCTTATCAATTTTCTTAGCTCTAATTCAACTTGCTAAGCTCCTTTGAGCTTAAAAATTCAATCTTTTCTGTTACCATTTTCTGGGGTTTGGGTTTTATGATTCTAGTTGTTTAAGGTTTTGATTTTTTATATAATTTTTATAGTTTCAAGTTGAAAAAAAACAAGATTCTTGAAGTTCTTGGAGATTGATTTTGAGAATATAATGGGGGTTTGAGAAACAGTTCACTATATATATTTGAAATTTGTACTTTGTACTTTGTTTGTTGAGTTTAGATTATGGAAGCTATGAATACTAGTGGGGTTACAGTAGTGGGATCAGATGCTCCATCTGAGTACCATGTAGCACCAAGAACTGAAAATTCTAACCAAGTTGCTGCAGGATCAGCCCCAGCTGAGGCACCCCAGGTGAATGTTCCTGCACCCCAGGTGACTGTTGCTCCTCCTCAGGTGGTGGGACCACTGGCTATGGTGGTGGCACCAGTGAAGAAGAAAAGAGGTAGGCCAAGGAAGTATGGTCCAGATGGGTCAGTGACCAAGGCCTTGTCTCCTAAGCCCATTTCTTCTTCTGCTCCACCTTCTGTCATTGATTTCTCAGCTGAGAAGCCTAAGGGGAAACTCAAGCCTGCTGGTTCAGCTAATAAGCATTTCTCAAAGATGGGGATGGAAAGTTTAGGTATTGATATATATGTTATGTGTGTATTTGAAATTATAAGTACCTGTGGTTTGTTGTAGTTGAATTTTTAATGGTTATGCATGCATGTTGATGTTCTGTGATTTGGAGATGTGGATGTTTGTATTTATGTTTTTGATCTGATTTTTGTTTTGCAAGTGATGTTTACTGCTATAATTTAGGTGATAGATTAGATGTGGGACCTGTTAATAGATCCCCAGATTGGATCTTAATTTTAATGTGTAGTTGATAGTTGAATCAGGACTTTAATAGGTTGGTGTGGGGGAATGAGGGATCTCCAACTTGTGGTACCACTCGGCGAATCTCATCGTTACCTGGGTTGATTCTGATGAGAGAAAGAGTGAATTATGTAATGTGCCAACTTGTTTGTTAGAATGGGTAGTCATTGACGCAGTACTTGGCGTTTTAGATTATTTTAAGGTAGAAGTTACATCAGTAACCAATACTTGTAATCTGACTAATATTAGTAGAAGCTCACTGTTTGAACTTTTCTTGTTGAATTACCAAGTTTGTTGGATTTTAGTAACTCATCTTCATATCATGATTTGTTGCTAGCAAATTAGTTCTATATTATGACTAGTGTTCTAACTTCTACAAGAGAATCAATGTGTGTTCTTTGCCTTGAATCATTGTTTTACGCATATTCTTATTTAATTTAATTTAATTTTTTGAAAATCAATCTAAGAAATTGGTGTCTGTGATTGTTTATTTCTTGATAACTAATCATTTCCGTGTTTAAAAAAAAACTTTTGCAGGTGATTGGATTTCATGTTCTGTTGGTGGTAATTTTACCCCTCACATGATTACAGTTAATGCTGGAGAGGTAAAAATGTAAAGAATTTTATATTTTAAACTAAAAAGTTATCTGTTTACGGGTGTCACAATAGCAACCTCAGTACATTTTTACTTATATTCTACTAAAAATCTGAGTGCAATATCATGCTATCTTGGTCACAATTATCTTTATTACTTCAGACATTCATAAAAGTGAAGTTTTATTAAGGGGTTAACCAGAGAATTTCACATTATCTATTATTTTGTTGTTTAGGATGTCACGATGAAGGTAATATCATTTTCTCAGCAAGGGCCTCGAGGGATATGTATTCTCTCTGCAAATGGTGTAATTTCAAGTGTTACACTTCGCCAGCCTGATTCTTCTGGGGGTACATTGACTTATGAGGTACTGTAATCCATAATTGCTGTATTTTTTCTCATGTCAATGTACTTCGTTCGGCATCAATTATATATGCATGAAGCTCTGCATCTTATGATTATATATCTTACATCATTTTATTAAGCAAAATAGTAGCTTGTTTTTGATGTGTAAATAAAATTTGGACAATTATGAATTTGTATAATAAAGTACTCCTGATACGAGATTATAAATAACATTAGAGAAAAAAGAACCAATGTTTCTTACTTTTGGTCCTATATTGGTGAGGGATGACAAGTTTTGCGGATGGTTTTGACCTCTTTATACCTGTCTTTCAGGGTCGATTTGAGATACTTTCCTTAACCGGATCATTTATGCCATCTGAAAATGGAGGAATAAGGAATAGATCCGGAGGAATGAGTGTTTCTTTAGCAGGCCCAGATGGACGTGTTGTTGGAGGTGGTGTTGCTGGTCTACTTGTTGCTGCGAGTCCTGTGCAGGTCTGGCTTCTCTTTTACACTAAACATTAAATTTTTTAAGTCCTATACAAGAAAAGAACGACTAACATAACACAAGTTTATGTCAAAATATGTACAGTTTTATGCACGGTTATGTAATTAAATTAGAATTTTTATTTTTGCATAAGCATCACAGATTGTCGTCGGCAGTTTTTTGACTGGGAGTCAACATGAGCAGAAAATAAAAAAACAAAAGACGGATAATACAAGTACTGCTGCACCTACTGCTGCCATTCCTATTTCTGCGGCTACCATACCTATTTCTAGTGCAGGACAACAGCACACTTCAGCAGCCATTCCTATTTCTAGTGCAGGACAACAGCACACTTCAGCAACTGTGAATCACAATGTAACCTCCTTGTCCTTCGGTGGAGATAACTGGTCTGCATATCAGTCAGACTCGAGGAATAAGCCAACCGACATTAATGTAACTCTTACTGGATAAAGGGCACTATGAAGTTTACATTAAGCAACACCAGATTGGCATGACATACCAGTCGATGATAGTTTTCATTCCCACTGTTCATTTGCCAGCTAAAATTTTGACATGTTTGATCTAGGTGAGGGCTTACATTTAACTTGTTTAATAGTTGGATTAGTTAGTACAATTTGTTCGGTGTTTCTTGGCTGTTTGTAGATGAGTTAGATGTATCATCATCCCTAAAGTAAGTTGCTTATAGCTATGCTAATGTTTGAGTACTCATGTTTGTAATCTTTACTTTATTTATCAAAAGCTGCTGTTCTAATCCATTTGTATATCTTCTTCTTTGACCCCATTTTGCATACTCTAGTCTTAAATCATGTCCTTGATGGCTTAATAATCTGTTGTTTATCCTCTGATCCATTATACCAAAGTCCTACCCTTTATATTAATACTAAAAGAAAAGTGATCAAGCATGCCTGTGAAACTGGAATAATATATTGAACCTGTTAAGTTATATTATATTAAAGCATCATGCCATAGGGACAGAGCCTTGATATCCAACCCCACCCATGTGCCCCGGAGTATACATACTCGTAATTTATACTGAATTTACATTTGTTCTACTTTTCCAGTCTGCCCCTGCCATACCGATACCCATCATAACTCGATTATAATTTTTTCATAAGTTAATAGTAAATCTTTATAATGTTTAATCATGAATTACTGAAGAGAAAAATGTTCATAAGATTAATCTCAGGAAAATTACGCGAAGAATGTTTTTAAAAAAGAAATACGGGAATATATTTATAAATTTATAAATTCAAAGTGAGAATGACCTCAGGAATATCAAATTCATTACTAAATTGCTGAGATAAATTATCGTACAGAAATATCTGCAACTTTCCAACGACTCAATTCTGACATACCTCGAACTTCATTAATTCCTGTTGTTAGGTAGTAAAAGAAGGGTGCCTATCTGATAATTGAATTATTTGAACTGCATTATATATATATATATATATATATATATATATATATATATATATATATATATATATATATATATATAATAATAATAATAATAGCGGTGACACCTTTCTTGAATGTATAAATTATAAATCAAAAAGAGATTCCATGATTCTTTTAATATTTGATATTTCATTGTTATTGTCGTCAACTAAATAAAATAAGATTTCTGTTGCCGCCCATACATATAATTTAATGATAATTAGATGAATTGAATTACTTTCAGATTCCATGTGATGTCCCTCTGTTTTTTATTGCTTTTCCAAAGTTGAATATCTCATTAATTTTTATAAACCATAAAAAAATGGCCACGCGGATATTTGACCCTTAATTTTGATCTAATCTAGTTTTTAAACCTTGAAAGTAAACTTTAGTTATTCAAAACCTTTTCCAATATCACCCTTCCTTCGGATTTTTGTCCTTTTTACTGCAGGGAGGGGATGCTAATATTTCCCGAGTTGATTCGATACGTTTTTACCACTAGAATGTAGAATGGCCACTCAAACATTTAATACACCTTGACTATTAGAAAAAACTTGTTCTTTGGGCAACGATCAAATACATAAAAGTTAAATACTCGCACACCGTTCCTCCAGATATGTATGAGAACCGGAAGATCTCTTGTTACCAATAGAAGAGGGATATCCACTAGGATAATGCTAGGGATCAGTAAAACACTTGATGACATTGGCATCAAGCCTATTGTGTAACCCTGGGAAAGGACTACTTGTTGACATCAATACAAGGTAGTAGTAGTTCAAGCATAATGTTACAAGACAAATCTTGAAAGTTGCCAAATTTCCAAAGGTGAAGAAACATAGATATTTAGAAATTAGAATCATCGGAACTATGACAGACTCCTATTGTAAAATGTTACAACAAACTTACTATAGCCTATATCATGCCCCCAAAAATTTATCCACGCATCAACGATCTGGAGACCTGAACTAGCATAGGCTGAGATTTCAATTATAAATTATGTAACTTCAAATCTATTGCATTGGCTCATTCATCATCATCTTCCAAGGCACTGTATATTAACCTATAACAAACGTGTATTGAATATTACAGATCCAGTTTCTAAGTTACAGATCAGTATATTATAGTATTTTAGAAAAATGAAAGAATCGACCACATACCAAAATAAGGAGAGGAAAAGGAGAAAAACAAGATAGCCAAGTTTGAAAAGTCGTTTCTTCTTTTCCCAATCAAGCTGGTTGAAAATCTCAGTTACATCTACGAGATGCTGTCTTCGCATGTACCTAATTCCAGAAAAAAGGGACAGTGTTTAAAGTAGTGCTCAGTTATATTTTAATGCACACAACTTCATCGACCTATGTATCCATTATCAGTACAGAATGCAGAAGAAAGACTTACTGCGAAAATAATTTAGAAATTGTAGGTTCAATGGGAATTTACACAAACAAGAAAAAATATTGAAAATTCTTATTTAAAATGGGCAAATGGGAGGGTGAGGGGTGTGTGTACTGGGGAAGGGAATAATAGTGTGTGCACACTAAACAGCAAAAAATTTTAGCTGCACTGCTCTTTTTTTCCCTCTCTTCCTGTTATTAATGTTGGCACACATCTGATGGTAAAATTTATTAGTATGATAAAAGAACACACATGAAGATGAAGTGCATTCTTAAGAAACATGAAAAGAAACTAAAATTTTCTGGCCTGGAAAGCTAAAGTATAAACTATAACTTCTGCATATGGGTACATGTATAATGCATTATTGGCTAGCATAACATACATCAAGTAGTGGCAGAAAAAACTTACAGTCTCACATTGTAGTACAAGTATGGAACACTAAATAGTGACATTATCCAATGCCCTGTCACTAAGTAGAGAAAGCACAGGACCCCTTCAGTTATAAACTCCGGCAGAATCACTTGGTTAATTCGAGATGCGGAATCGTAAGGATTTATGTAGTCAAACTCTAGATCTGCCAAACACATAAGCTGCAATACAAATTGTTAGTTTCTTCAGTTCAGGACCTTTAAAAGCACTGAAAAATAAAACAGGAACAAAAACGGGCACATATTACTGTATATTAGTCAGATTCTTAAGCAATTGAACATACATGTCATTAACCATAGCATCTCCTATTTCTCAACTAAAAAAACTCATGCAGCCTATTTGTTACGAATACTAAGCTAACTCGCTATAGTCAAGGCCATATTAGCAGAACACAAGCTCTTGACTCGTGGGAAGATGCTACAAGCATCAAACATCCTCCCATTTTTAACCCAACGCATTGCCAATTTGTAGTCTTCACTGGTAAAATGTATAAGCCAATCTCACTGAACCATTTTCCCTGAGTCAAGTGAACCTCGATGGGAGGGTAAAAGGTGCACTGCAAATTATAAGTAGAACACACCCCGAGATCCTTAAGTATTTAACACATCAAGAAAGTTGTCTTGTTATTGGTTGCACCCATATGCTAAGATAGACAAGCACACGTTATCAACGACAACCATTTGCATGAGCCACATGCATATAGTTGTGTATGCTTTCAACTCACATGACTTAGTGATGTGGCAGTATATTTATATTATACGGCATTTATTTCTACGTGCATTATAATGACTTTAATTATATATTCTATTATATAAATTTTTTCAGTTGTGCATAGAGGAAATGTCACCAGAATCTATGAAATAAATATATATATTAAATCTAAAATTTTGAAAAATACGTGATACTTATACTTATAATTTAAGTAGTCTTTTCAGTAATCGTATGACAGTAGTACTGTTATATACTTATAAAAAAACTAACTTGGTGTGGTATACCAAGATTTTGTTGGATATATTGAACCTTTTTTATATGCAACAAATAATTTAAACTCAATACTACATTCAAAATCTAACTATATTAAAAGATAAATTTATGTTTTAGAATTTGGTGAAGCGGTGATGTATTTATACAAATGACTACATATATGACATGTATGTAACGAATCTTTTTTTATTAACAGAGAATGCAAGAATATAAGTTTGTATGCTAATAATAATTCTACAAATTATTAAAGCAGAAAGTTTGAAGTAGAAAGAGTGAGGAAGAGAGGATAACAAAGAAGTATGCAATACATTGTTAACTATCTCAAATCACACATAAATAAAATAAGGAAGATAGTCGGTACTTAGCCACGTCATTTTGGTACACTTAGAATTTTCCTAAGAATACAATAAAACTTTGCCTAAGATAAAGAATTTGCTAAAATACTAAAAAATATAAATATTATGGAACAACAATAATCCTTCATATAAACATACTGGAGTACTTGAAATTCACATAAAGACTAGAACATACCCGTGTAATTCAGAAGGTTCACAGAAAGACCAAGTAACAAACTGAAAATAGAAGATAGTCAGCATGACAGACACAAGTAAATTATCTAGGCATGGGTACCTCCATGTCTCCACTCTCCAGCTACATTAGTAATCCATAGTTCTTATCATGTATACTGAACTAGGTTATTATGGTGGTCAGGGACGGAGGTAGTGGGTGACCAGCAGGTGCGGCCTCCACCCCAAACCCCAGAACTTTAAAATATTTGTACTTTTTTATAATATTCTTAATTGTAATGTAAAATAATGTAATATTTGATGCATGACAAGTGACCCAGTATTTTTAGTATTTAATATTTAGAAAAAGAAAGTTCAAATTATATTGAATTTACTTATATTATAATATATCTATATAAGTTAGGTGCAGAAAGTTCCAATTTATATTGGGCTGGTTTATTTTATATTTTCATATCAAGTGATAATATATATATTATCTCGAATATTTTAAGGAGGATTATTGAAATTATTATTGATTGAATTTAAACCCTAGAGAGTTTTCTCTTCTTTTCTTGTGGATTCAAGAATTCTTCCTTGTGGATTCAAGGTGTTTAAGGATTTCTCGTGTAAGAGTCCTTTATTTATCTTTTAAGGATTAACGTTTGTTTTTCCTACACTTCCGTTCTGCGTCAATATTTAACTTTGGCCCCTTCAATATATGTATATGCAAATGATTTATGTCTGCTTTGATAAGAATGATGGTATTTTAGAAGAAAATAAGATTAAAATATAGGCATTGGACTTATTTATAAAGCTTTGCAAACTTTTTAAATTAAAATTTTAATATTTATTTTCATTTTTTTTAATACTTTGGTATACAAGTTGTGAAACATTTCTGCCCCCTCATCCTTTCAACCTTGGCTCTGTCCCTGACTGTAATTGAACGCACGACAACCTTTCTTTCACCAAGCATCCTGAATCCTTTTTCAACTTTACATAAATTTGCTTAATGTATATTTAATTAAATCCTAGATTTCCTAATTCCCGTGGAAGCCACCCTCTAAGTTCTACTTCTACTATTGTAATCTAATATTTATCCTCCCGGCCTTCTTGGTCCTCTCTTTGTTTCTAGTTCTACGTAAGTCATTACTATACTGCTCAGAACAGTATCTTTGGTGTGATGGCCATTTTCCTCATCACATAAATAAAAAAAATTAAAAGATGCTGTCAAGGAAAAGCCTAGTATTAGTAGCAGTATTAGTAATATTAGTAAGTAAGGGTACTATAGTCTTTTACTATATAAGGAGGTCTAGTATAAATAGAGCATTAGCCTTGTAATTCAGATATGTTTGAACTATTATCAGAAAATGGAACTTGTTCCACAAGTCTCTCTCTCTCTCTCTAGATTCTGTTATTCTCTCTCTCTCTAACTGAATTCTCTCTCTAGGGTTTATATCTCTCTAAAACTCACCATTTCTCACATGATCTCTTGCATTTCTAGCCTAGATTCTCTAATTCCTTGCTTGTTTTACTGTTCTATACATTCAAATACATAGAAAAACACAAAAACATTAGAAAATCTGGAAAATTACTTGTCAAGGCATGACAAATTGGTATCAGAGCTGCTATTTTCGATCATCTATTGCTTTGACTGTGTTGTGCACTCAATTCCGAGCTAAACGAGCCTAGGAACTCAGTAATCGCAGCTGTCATCTCAGAGATCTGCTCTAAACAGTACAGGTGTCCTGTTCTCAAGCTTATCTCTCAGATCTATTCATTTACTGTTAGTAATAGCTAGAATTGAAGTTGTTTTAGCTGTTTACTGCTCATCTTATTACTGTTAGTTGAATTTAGTTGAGTTTATTGGAGAAAAGTACAAAAATAGCAAGTCTAGTACTGTTTTGGTGTCTGTTCTACTGTGTACACTGTAGATTGCTAGCAGTTGTGGTTGTTGATTGTTGATTTGTGTTGTGGTGAAGTGTTGGTGACATTTATCATGCTGCTTATGAAAGACAAAGCGGAGTTTATAGCACACTCAAAGATGAAGAAGATACTAGGGGCCCAAGGATGTACAGAGACACCTACGATGACAATCAGAGTCTGAAGCATCTCAAGCTATCCTTTCTGGTGTTTAAAGAAGGAAGTGACTCTATGGAGTGGCTGAGAGATTGTGAGGAATACTTCAGTATATATGAAGTTGCTGATAGGAGAAGAGCTGCCATAGCTGCTATGCACCTGAATGGAACACCAAGGTCTTGGTACAAGTCTTTTATGATAGGCAGGGATGGAGTCAGTTGGCTGCAATTCTCAGAAGCTTTTATAGCCAGATTTGAAGAACTTGACACTGATTTGGTATTTGAAAAGTTTAAGAAGTTGCAACAAATCAAGTCAGTAGAAGAGTACTATGATGATTTTGAAAGGTGCAGGGGTCAACTTCTAAAGAAAATACCAGGTCTGACTTCAGAGTATTTCTTGGAAAATTTTATTGGAGGGCTACAAGGTGATATCAAGGGCATGATAAGGCTCTTGGAGCCAAATTCTCTTGCCCAGGCTCTTAAATTAGCAAGATATTATGAGCAGACCCTCAATAATCAGCCAAAGAAGTATACTAGTTATGGTAACAGTTTCAAAACTGCAACAGGCACTCAAGTACTTGCTAAGTCAACAACTTCTAACATGGGAAAAGAGACCACTGGTCAAGGATCTCTGTTGATTCAAAATAAAACAACTGAAGTGATCAACGCCAAGCCTAAACCTCTCACATTTACTCAGAGAGAAGAAAGGAGACAGAAGGGGTTGAGCTACTATTGTGATGAGAAATTTTCTAAAGGACATGAATGTAAGAAGCCACAGAATTTCTTAATGGTGGTCGATAAGAGTTCAGAACAAGGAATTTATGATGAGGAACCAAGGTACGATACTTACCCTGATGATGCAGAGGAAGACTGGCAGGAAGATGAAGTAGTCCTCACTGCATTGGGATTGAAGGGGTCAAAGCTTAAACAACCTCTCCAATTCAAAGGAGAGTATAAAGGTAGAATGGTGAAATTGCTCATAGATGGTGGCAGTACACTCAATTTGGTAAGCAGGACACTTTGTGAGGAAATGGAACTGGTAACAAATCTGCAGGAGCCTACTGCTATTAAGTTGCCTAACGACGAAACCTTGGAGTGTGCTCTTATATGCTCTGACTTCACCTGGATGTTGGATGGAGTGGAGTTTAAGGCTGAGGTGGGAATAGTGGACTTGAAGGAGTGGGACATCATCTTAGGAGTACAATGGTTGGCTCAGTTGGGTGAATTGAGGTGCAATTATGGAGCTCAAAATCTACAGTTCTCATGGCAAGGAAGAACTGTGGAGTTCACTGCAGATTCTACCTTGGATCTAGTGGGCAAATGCAATCAACTTACAGTTATAGTACCAACATGGAAGGAGCAAATCATTGAAAGTTATACAGGAGATGCAGAAGTTCAAGATATCGTAGTTGAGGTGGCTGTTGATAAGCATGGTCCTCGGCAGTATTACTTAAACCAAGGTTTACTACAGTATCAAGGCAGATGGGTTTTAGGATGTTTCGGAGACCTTAAGAAGCAGGTATTTGAGGAGTTACACAAATCCTTTCCTCAACTAAAAAGGGGTTGGCTCTGAAGCACTCATCCTTATGTCACCTAGCAGATAGAAAGCTGACACGTGATCCATCGAGTCAAGCACAAGCTTCCTTTTACTAAAAAAAAAATATCTACAACTAAAATCGAATTGCGGAACTGCAGAACAAGTAAAAATGTAATCTTTTATCCGGCCAGCATAATAACTAAATATCTAGAACTAAATTACATGAAATCAGAACAGACACACAATAAAGCTTAAACCTTTCTAGTTCAATCAGGTATCCTGTAATAAAAAGATTACATTTTTATACATATAAGACCTAATTTAATGATACCCATTAAACTACAATTCAAAAAATCATTAGTTAAACTCCAAATTGACAACTCAAGGCCAAAATTTCCAATACCCCCATCAAACAGAAACAAGTATAATTCAAACACAAAACATCAAGAAAATCAAGAAACAAGCTAAAAGTCAAATACAGATTTATCATTTCTATATATATATATATGTGTGTGTGTGTGTAAATAAAATAAAAAGGGAGATTAGAAAGAGACCTGATAAACAACAAGGATGAGGAGACCAATGAGGATGAAGAAGAACAAAAGCCATGTCAACAAATCCCCCATCTTGCCCCTCTTCTTAAGTTCCTTCTGTATCTATATTATATATAGTTTGTAAGTAGAGAAATGAATAAAGATGAAGCGTGACGTTGAGGAAATTTATCTACTGTCAGGCTGTCAGCGACCAAATCTTAAACACTCTGTGTCTATGTTTTTATGAAATTTGTATGGGTATTGCCTCTTTTACAAGGATTATTACGTGGATTTCACATTCTATTGTAATTTAATTAATATTTAAAAAATGTGGTTTTTTCAAAACAATTAAAAATATTATTTTCACAGCACTTTTTTCATTTGCATAACTATTTGTTGCATATTTCTCCTCTACATTCATAATTTATAATATATTCTAATATAAAATGTAACAAATAACTCTGAAAATAGAAAAAGTGTTCTAACAATAATATTTCTCAAACTGTTTTGATATCTAAAATTTATTCCCACCATTTCAAATTAATTTTCCACTTTAATTTTTATATTATATATATTTTAAAATATATTGAATACAAGACCATTATTTTTTTTTTAAAGTTAAAATTAATTTATAAGCAGTTCTCCAAAATTTGATCTTCACTTAGGATGACAGTTTAAAATTTAACTCCTATCTTCACTTAAAATGTTTAGGATATTTTAAACATGTTTTCAAGGACTAAAAATTTCATTGAAATGTATGTAATTGTGTTTCTTTGATGTCACTCGTTTTTAACGAGTCGGATCCGGGTTCGAATCCGAGTTACTCGGATTCGTTTTCAGCCTTACTCTTCTGTTCCCTATCTCAAACCCCAATCCTAATTTTTTTTCACTCTCCACTTCATTTATAGCCTTTGTAGAAACCAGAATAGTTGCATATTAAAATAAATGTTAACTAAACAATTATGTTCAAGTCTTTTCATGTGTATATAATTTTGTTAAACAACCACTAGTCCACTACACCAAGTTAATAATTTTATTTGGTAGGAGTATATTTTACTTCTCCTGCTCTCCAACTTCAAAACAAAGTGGGAATGGGACATTATTGCATCAATGCAGGAGCAGTTCCATTCTCTCAGTGATATTACAAACCAACTAGAGTAATGCAGAAATAATATACTGTAACAAAGAAAGATCAATGTACAGGCTCTAGTTTTCTAAGGTTTGGGAATTTCGAAATACCGAGGATGCTGTATGATGGATAATTCAGAGCAAGAAATCCAGGAATCTAGTATACGGAAATGGTAAATCTTCGGCATGATTAATTTCCGCTACTGTTGTCTTTGCTTCATTGGAACAAAATGTTTTACTAGCAGCTGCAGAAGCAGTGTTGCTGTTGATGATGTTGTTTGGCTTTGGGCAAAGAAAGAAGTTTCTTGACTCCAAGTTTGTTAACTTCTCCTCTGGCTTCAAGCCTTCACGCATAAACCAGACAGTGATTGGTTAGTTTACAAGAAAACATCACAAGTACATAGTGAAACGAAACTCAATAACTAAACTTCAGGATAGAGTGATGACAAAAAATTTTTGTCTTGCCATTCCAATATGATATAGTGCACTGAACTTCGTGTAATTACATATGAGTTATAACAAGTAAACACTTGACCAACGAATATCAAATAGATGTTTCTCCATCACACCAAGCAAGACCAATTTTTTTGCTTCGGAAGGAATTTGAACTAATTGTGCCACAACTGAGCGTTTTATCACTCTATATTTAGATTGGTTAATCTGCTTAAACACTAAAAAAATGCCGTATTGTTTTGATGTATTTGGCTAGGTTGTGTAATTTGTTCAAGAATCTACCAAATCTATAGTTATACCCTGAAAAATTACTCAACCACTCAATTTTACTTGCGCAATTTAGAACAATTGAGGTTAACATAGAAACTGCTATCCTATAATGTTTACTAGGTGTCAAAAAAATTGGCTATCCGTGAAAGGACAAAACTACAGGGACCATGCACTCTCATGCGAGCCTAAACCTTGTTTCACATACGCCACACACAGGACAACACCACGAGAACCATGCACTCTCCTGTGAGCCTAAACCAATGTGCGGCCGCAGAAGTGAAAATCCATCAAATAGCTAGCTACTCAAAGAGATAAAGATCCATCAAATGTCTAGCATCATCTCTATAGAAGTTGAGATTAGAAAGTAAAACAACTGATCACTCCAGTTAAAGTTAATATTGATCGAGAATTGTCCGCACAAACTAAAAGATCACACACATTGAGAGTTCAAATTAACATGTGTACAAACCGTATTCACATATTCAAATTTTTACTGCCTTATTATGTATGCATTGCCCCCATGTTTTTAGTAATTACTCCCTCCGTGAAAGTTTGTTTTTTATGCGCGTTAAAATATGCGTAAAAAGTCACATGAACAACTAAAAGGGAACGGAGTGAGTATTAAAGAGAATCGAGCATGAGTTTTTGATCATATATATATATAAGCTAGAGAACTTACATTCCAAGCTGAACTGAGAATAATGAAGATCGAAGCAACGAGCATCCGTGTCCGTTAACAAAGGCCGTCTCTTCTCCTTCAAGTAGATCTCAATGGCCGCCTTTATCAAATCATCCACCGTGTTTTCTACCGATAAAATCACATGTACCGCTCCAAAACCCCTCTGAATATTAACCTTTACCAATAATTTCGTCAACTTTTTATTTCTACTTGTTGCCGGACTATTCTGACGTAGTAATCTCTTGGGAATCGTGATGGGCCCGTCACATTGCCGACGGACATGCGATTCTAAATTAGATTCTACTGAATCTCCGGCAGCGGAGTTGCGGCTGCTGGAGGCGGCTAGTCCTTTTCGGTAGTAAAATAACGTTTCTAGATGAAATATGTTTTGAAATTAATTATGGGTTTATTTTCGGTGCGTATAATATTTGTGTGTGCAAAGTGATGAACTACATAAATATAATGCAATGTTGGTTTGTGTAGATGGAGAGGATTTGTGTGCTTGTGTTGTGATGAACAAGTAATTAAAAGTGATCGAGCTATTTGTGTATAGAGTATGTGCATGTGTAGGGTTGAAGAAGATAAAAGATAGTTATCACTAAAATCTTTATATATATAATCGAATGGAATCCTATATTTCGTGGGATTAAAAGATAATACTACGTATTATTTCAAAATAATAATAATACGGATCGGTTTTACAGCCACAGTTGGATATGATGTCTTAAAAGACCAACTCATCTATTACTATTGAAATTTAAAATCAAGTACTGAGATTAAAAATTAAAAAATATATATACGCTATATTAAATAGCGTTTACGCTGTATAATATAACGTAAGTCGCAATTTTTTTATTACCTAAAAATCCCTTAAAAAGCACGTGCAAAATGTGTGAATGATTAAAAATTTACGCTATATTATAACGCGTAAATATAGAGTAAGTTTTTTGAAAAAATTAAAAATTTACGCTATATAATATAGAGTAAATTTTTTGAAAGGATTAAAGCTTATATAGAGTAAGTTTTTTTGAAAGAATTAAAAGTTACGCTATATAATATAGAGTAAGCTTTTTAAAATGGTTAAAAACTTACATTTTTTGTCTCAATTACTTACGCTATATTGGGCCTGTTTGGCTAACAGCAACTTATGGAAATAAGAGCTTATTTCCGGAAAAAAGTAGGGATGTATTAACTTTTCATAAATAAGCCCTTATTTCCAGAAAAAAGTAAGTTCATATTTGGTTTTAAAATTCTAAAACAAATATTTATCTTAAAAAAAAATATGAAAATATGTAAAAAAAAATAAAAAATAAGCTACTTATTTTAAGTTTATGGAACCTCAAACACCCACATTATATAGCGTAAGGCCAGGGTTTTTTTTCTTCATCTTTTTCATTCTTTTAATCAACCAAAATCCAAAACGAATCAAATTCAACAATATATAAAAATATCAAATTAAATATGACAATAAAAAATCAAAACAATTCAATAAAAACATCAAAATAAACAATAATATTCTTGAATTATCTCATTACTAATTCAAGTAATTTTGATAAACACTTGATGAAACTTGAATCTTCTAAACTTTGATGAAGCAATTGTTACGAAATTTGAATCTTCTAAATTTTGTTCTGAAATTTGATATGAAATGGGAAGAAGTGGAGAAATATTACACAAAAATAATATGACTTACTGCTCATTTAAAAATGTAGGTAAATGAGCTGCAGTCAAGCTACAAGATATAATATTTATAGGGGTAAAAATGAATTAAAAAAATTTAAACTTACTCTATATTACATAGCGTATACGCTGTATTATATAGCGTACGTTTTAAAAATATATATTTAATTTCAACCATTGATCTGATGATTCAATGGTCAGAGATGAGTTGTCTAGAATTTAAAAATTATCCAAGATCGATGAACCGTTTTCATAATAATAATAATAATAATATACGTACATAGTCTAGATCACTATCTGACGTGAGTAAGGAAATTTCCTAGAACGCGCCTCATTTCATATAATGCACTGAAATACATATACGTACCTTGCTAATTCAACAAAATATAAACATGGCTCCTTGTTTTTTCTTATGATTGTTTCTCTACGTGATCAAACATTTAACTTTTTCTCAGCAATTATTTCATTCTCGTTGGCGCATATAGGCACCACACCACCACTTGAGACCTTGAGTGATTTTTTTAATAAAATAATTTATCATTTGTTTTTTTTTACAAAAGTATATATAATATTAGCAAATAATTAGGATTTGAAAAGTAGCATATATAAACTAGTCAAGTTATTTGTATGTACAGTTCATAATATATTCAAATTTAAGTTGATAATTAATAGCCGAACTAAGTTCTACTTGTTCGAACGTTTTATAAGTCGATCGAGCCCGAGATGTAAATAATTTTTTTAGGACAGATGCAAATCACTTGACTTGTGAATTTTGCTAGCTTAAACAAATTAGTTTGTTGTTTCTTTATTGTAAACTAGCTCTTATTCTAAAATTTGAGGTATATTTTATATTTTGTATAAATATGTTGTTTTTTAAAAATTCATGAAGTATATTTTGGTAATTTGAAAATATATATTTAGCGATCACATTAATTTTTAAACAATATGTGCTGGTTAGAAAACTTCATATGTGTGTAAATTCTCTGAGTCAAAAAAATTATATATAGTTTTGTTGACGACTTGTCTGAGATATCTAATTGTTAAAGATGAAAAAGTAATTAGAAAATATGTATAAAAGTATAATAATAATAATATATGAAATAAAATCATTTTCTAAAAATATGATATTACAAATTAATTAAGTTAATTAAATATGCATAAGAGTATAGTAGTAGGTTAATTAATTGTATATAATAGTATAATAGTAACTTAGAAATTAGAATTAATTAACTGGTGACATGACAATAACAAGTTAGGTGACAAGTGAGGTGGAATAAAATTATTTCCCAAAAACTGTAGGTTGTGATATTATATAATAGGGAGATTATAAATATACTCTGTTTATTTCATTGAGGTTTCTTAGACTTTTTCATTCATGGCTAATAGGAAGAGGGGAGATTAAATCAAATTCTAAATTTTTTGTAGCACTTGGACTTTTATAGATGTTAGAACCAAAGAATTAGAAAAAGGACAAGTTCAGCTCAGCAGTAGCAGTATACATTACACATTAGAATTATTGATTGTAATATTTATAATTTGCCAGTAAGGAAATAATTGTACTGAATTCTGAGAGAATGAATGATACTGTGATTACACTTGCTTAATTACACAAATTCTACACAGACAAAAAAAATTTACACAAATTCTACAAATAACAAATAATGTTGTATGATCAAAGCAGAAGACAGTACTTGATAATCGAAAGAGCGGCAAATATTGATAATATAATTTGGCTCTTTCTCATGCTGTTCCTATATATATTTTGTTACAGTATATATTGTACACGCATCAACCTTACTGTTGTCCGATTTCAAGGTGTTAAATTATCCGCTGCTTGGCATGCACCCCATGATTTTCCAAATCTTTTTGGTACTTCTTATGAATTTATCAATTCTTCGAGAGATGAAGGCTGGGAGGAAAAGAAAGCTAGGTGGACGAGGAATGTCATTTACACAAACGATATCCTGGATAAATGAGGAAGTTGCAGCTTCTCCGCTCCTGTTACTACTGCTCTTTCGAAGATAGAAGCTCCTGGTACCTGCTTCCCCGAGCACATCCGACTTGCTTAAACCTACATTATTTACAAAAGAGGTTATTTTTTCTTTGCTAGACAAAATTCAAGTACACTAGGCCCAACTCAGATCAATGGTCTATAGCTAAATGCATAAGAAAGAACTTTAAACTGCCAGGCAACAGTTTAGAAGTAATATAAACTACCAGGCAACAAATCATCAGAAAATATTATGGATGGTTAAAAATGTGTAGAGTTCATGCTTTCAAATTTTCAGCCTATCTCCTCCTCGACGCTGTAAAGAATTTATAACTAAAAGCAGGGGATGCTAATAATTTTGAGATATATTCTTACTTTGAAGGCTGAAATGCGAAGAATGCAACTCAAAACTTGATGCAGCATGTTTATCAAGATGAGGACTCCGGCCTTCTTCACCATACTTGTTCACCACAAGCCTTATCGTCTCTTCTACAGTCGATCCCAATTTCAACATAGCCCGAACTGGTCCAGGACTTCCCTCAACTGTTACATTAACCACAACTTTTGCATCCCTGTTGTACCTCTGTTTCAATCCAAATTTTAATATAGCCATATAGGCATTACAGCTTCAAACAGAGAGCAGTGCTTACCAACAATGTGTATCCATTTTATAGATTTCAAACTATATATATACATATTCATTCGAAACTACGATCTTGTTTCGATGTTCAGCAATACTAAAATTCAAACTTAATCAAATTACAATGGTTGCTTAGAGGATTAACTTTGTGATCCTAATTACCTTTCAATACATAAAATTCATATGACTTCTATACACTTGATTATTTTGAGACTCGTAAATGATGGCTGGTTGGATTGCCTGATTCTAAGATTCTTCATATATCAGTCTCCCCCGTATCAATCTTTGTACATTATGACAAATTTAATTTAATTTAATTTTTTTATCCTCCCATTAGATTTTCTTAAATGTGAGATTGCTTTTTCCTTAAAATATAACAATACGACAACACCCTCCCATGACCTAACTAATCCTATTGATATAGTACATGATCGACATCACCAAATCAAATTATCAACCAGAATAAAAATAAAACTGTCACAAATTATTTAGTAAAAAAATGTCACAAACTAATATTTTCGACTATCGCTCGTCCAAGATTGATCAAAACAAATAGGCTATAAGCCTATTTATTAAATATAAAAAAAACAAGTAAAAAATGTCCTAAAAAACATCCTACATATAAAAAAAGGGTACCTCAAATTTTGGAGGAGATTGAAGCAACAAATTGTCCAACGGACAAAATATATCCGCACATGTCTGACGCCGAAAAATCCCCAACTCCGACGTTAAACTCCGATGATCCTCGTACTTGGGATTATTATTATAACTATTTCCAAGTGTAGGATCAGAGTTGCACCTCTTAAGAACATGCGATGATTTCAACAATCTACGAGGCCTAAGTGAAGTGTTGGAACGGTAAGAAGATGATGATGATGAGGAGGAGGAAGGTTGTCGTAGTTTAGATTTCCGATTTACCGGAATTTTAGTCCGATGATCTCTTAGTGACATATATTTGTGGAGTGTATTAGAGTACGTGGTAATGAAAGAAAAAGAGCAGAATGCACGGAAATAAAGAATAGAGGAGGAGTGAAAACAAGGGAAGTCAAGAGGTGGTGGATTGTTTGCGTTTAAAGGAGAGTATGAATAGATACGCATCACGCATGTCATTCATTTATTTATTCATTTATGTTATGAACGTTCAATTAAAAATGAGATCGAAGGGTGCCCTATCATCGTATTTTTATACTCCCTCGATTCAGGTTAGTAGTCACTTTTGAAAAAATAATTGTCTCATAATATATGTTCGTTATCTCTTTTTAATACAATTTTATAAATAAATTTCTAAAATACCTCTTTGACTAAAGTATTGATAATTAATGTAATATAGTTATCATTCAAATTATGCATCGAAACTATCTCAATCAATGTAATTAATATATATACAAATGAAAAATAATTTTTATGTTAGAAATTTTTAATATGCGTAATTTTTTCAAAAGTGACATGTAAAATAGGATGGATAAAATATTATTATACTGTAATTATTAACCTAATCTTAGATAATTTCATGAGAATGACCTCAAGACCAATTTTATTAACATTTTTTTATTTGTTTTATACCCAACAATTATATTTGAGAGAAATTTAGTGTCGGAAAACAATTATATTTGCTTGGATTATTTAACAATAAATTCATTTAAAATTATGAACCCAAGAAAGTATATTTTTTGATCATTTGTATTTTATGAACATACATTTTTACTAGGTATTACTATCACAGATCGGGAACAACAAAAGCAAAATTGCTCTTAAAATCAACCGTTTTTCTAGACACATTAGCAAGTACAACAATATCTTAAAAGATGTCTTATAAATATAATAAAATATAATATTCTAGTGATTTAGAATACTATATACATACACCAACTCCAACAATTTGCCCTATTCTCATTTCTCATGCCCTATTATTAAAATAATAATATATTTGAATTACATTTATATTTGAAAAGATAAAATAAGGGAAAAGAAGTATAAAAAAAAGGGGGAGTGAATATTTTATTGATAAAAATGAAATGAGGCATATGTAATGTGGTCTATTAATAAGTCACGTGATGGTTGTCTTAGTATTTGAGGGCACCATTTGGACATTGTTGTAGCACCCATTTATTCAAAATTCCTTAAATTTTAGCTTAGGATAACAGTTTAGGATATTGTTGGACTGACTCTAGTTAAAACTTAGTTATCAAAATTTTATTGGTAGTCTATTTATTAATAATGATGAACCCCTTGTATGCACAAAAATCTCACCAATAATGACTTAATTTCATGTCTTATTATATTCAATGTTTTAAAAAATGCGTTTTTTCCGATTAATCGGTAGACGGACGAATGTCGTCTCGATTATTCGAAAATCGGGTTGAAAACGTTTTTTTTAAAATAATCGGGTGAGATGGAAAAGATCGATTGAAACGGTAAAAAATTATTCAAAATTATTTTTTTTAAAAAAAATTAATAATTAGTATATTTATATTATAAATTCACAATAAATGTGGATTATATGGCCATAATCTTTCATAAATTTTAAATACTCTCACAAATTCCTAGTAATTATATATATATATATATATATATATATATATATATATTATAATAAATGCTAAGATTAACTATTAAATAATGTTTTTAGGTATAAACCACTTAAATGTTAATGATAAGTGGTTTTTTTTCTTTTAAATCTTAATACCTAAATATGTATTGACTAATGATATATGATATTTTTTATTATAAATTTTATGATAATTTGAAGATGTTTAAATATAATTGTATATTATTATTTGTTAAATTAAATTACTTCCAATTAATACTCTGATTAATCACCGATTACCCGATTAATCATTATAAGGTACATTTACCATCTAATTTCAATTCCCGTCCATTATAACACACAGATTACCTAAAGTGGCAAATATCATTACCTAATATTGTACATTGCAGTCTCGTATATGATTTGTGGCCTGACATAATTTTGACATAATCTTTTATTTCCCTTTATTTTTAGTATTAATTTCATTAATAATCAATTGTTTAATCTCCAAGTTATTCTCTCTCTGAAACGAGGAAGAATCAATTTCAATGCATTAATTATAGAAAATATCTCCAAACGATATCATTCAAATCAGGAAAGTATTACAACACGAAAATTATACCAGATAAAATTAATTAATTCTCATATTTAACAAATATATTCTTAAAATCTCTCAGGGATATATCCAATTATAACAGAACTGCGTGAGTTTGATCACATATAAATACGTACGTAGGTATCTTGGCAAAAAAGATCCGATATACAAGATAAATTGAGACTCCTCCCAAATTCAACTCATTTTTTTTAGAAGTTCTAACCCCCATTAACAGTCAACAAAGCTCCAAAATATATGTTATTACGAGTCGAACAACATGTTGGATCATCGGTTGAATTTGAATCCAATCCAATTGTCCCATCCTTCTTATCGTCTAGATACATGCGGCCTCGTTAATGAAAACTTATAGATTGTGATCCATTTCAAATAAGTAATTAAAATCGCATAAAAGACAAAGCTATGCTAGGTGCTAAGAAGTTTCCTATTTCTTTTTCCCATTTTTCTCTTTAACAGTTTGTTCACCTCTTGTCAATTTAATATCCTAACTAATTCTAGTCCAAAGTTACATAAATATAAAACAATATAAATATCGATGAAAATAAATTTATTCGTTAATTGAGTGTGAGCGGATAGCGTAGTAATAAAATATATTCTCCATCATTTCAAATTTTGAATTTACTCATTTAAAAATTTATTAAAAAATAAATATTATTTATAGTATGATCAAGGTTTGATACTTAATAATAATATATTTAAATGTAATATTTGTAATACATAAAGATATTGAAATAGTTGAAGGTTTGAATTTTATATAAAAAATTAAAATCAATATTATAACTTCAAAAATATTAATAAAGATTTATGGTTTAAATATTATTAATAACATGTTGAAATTTAATTTCTTTTATTGATAACTAAGAAATACTCACAAAAATTTAAAATCTAGATTATATTAATGACATATTAAAATTTAATATTAATATTACTAATTAAAAAATTCCAATTTAAACAACTCCAACCAAACACAAAATAATTTTATTGCATAAATATATGTATTAATATTAAGTTAATTAATAAGTATAAAAGAATCAACGCTTTTCAATAAATTATACAATAATAAATATAAGAAAATCTTATCTAAAATAAGTTTGATATTTATTAATAACAGGCTTATATTTAATAATATAACTTTAAAAATATTAATATAAATTTAAATTTTGAATAAAACCAATAACATATTAAGATTAATATTTATATTTAAAATTGAAATATCATCAATAACATATTAAAATACAATATTTATATTTCTATCTCAAAAACTAACAAATATTAAATATGAAATTATAAATTACAATATATTAAAATTTAATATTTATATTATTAATTAAAAAAATTCTAATAGAAATTATTTAACTATAAAAAAATATATAAGAAAAAACTAATACATAAATATTTATGTTAAAAATATGTATTAAAAAACAATACTTTAACTGGGTATAAATTATTATCTTTTTTAATTTAAAAAATCGTAAATATAAAAAAATGTATTTTATCCAGAGTTTAAATAAAAGATTCGAAATATTTGAATAATTTATGAATTCATTTTTTCATTAAAGGCTTTATTCTCACACATCTCCGTTTAAAAAAATCATCCTATCTGTCTTCTTCCCGCATATTTTAACTACCACTCTCTCCACACACACACACACACACACACCCGATTGCCGCCGCACAATGCTGCCATACACGACCATCGGCGCCGCCGAAGCCTCCATGGGCAGAACCCTAACCTACTCAGAAACCCTGTGGTTAAACTACTCAGCCACCAAATCTGATTACTTTCTTTACTGTCACAACCTCATCTTTCTGTTCCTCATCTTCACTATCGTCCCTCTTTACTATGTGTTTCTTGAGATCGTGTACAAGAACATTCATCAATACAAGATTCAACCCAAGATCAAATTGTCTTACTCTGAGATTTTTGGGTGTTATAAAGATGTTATGAGGATGTTTTTTCTTGTTGTGGGCCCGCTTCAGCTTGTTTCCTACCCTTCAATTCTAGTAAGATTTCGATCAAAGTTTCGATTTTTATTTTCGGGGTTTTTTCGATTTTCTGGAATCTTGATGTTTAAGCCCTAAATGTATGAATGTTGCAGCTCAAGAATTGGGAATTTGTTCAAAAGATTGTTTCTTCAGGGGCTTTGATGTTTGATTATTATTATTATATGAATGTTTAATTTCGAGTAGGAATCAAGAATGTTATGAAAAGATTGGTTTTTTGTATTTGTTTTTTCTTGATTTTCATGTTTTACCCTATATTTATGAATGTGGATTGATTTTAATTTAATTGTAGATGATTTACAGATTTTGTTTTTCAGGTCTTTTTTTTGGAGTTTTTTGGAATTTTATGTTTTGTCGTAATTATATGAATGTGGCTTGATTTTACTTAAGATTGTGTATTTTGAAGAATGTGGATTTGGTTTTGGTTATTTTGTAGATGATTGGGATAAGGACAAGTTTACCTTTGCCATCGATTTACGAGATTGTAGCTCAACTGACTGTTTATTTTATTGTTGAGGATTACACAAATTATTGGATTCATAGATTTCTGCATACTGAATGGGGTTTGTATGAGAAGATTCATAAGGTTCACCATGAATATACTGCTCCTATATCGTATGCTGCACCGTATGCACATTGGGCAGAGGTTTTGATTTTGGGGATTCCGTCATTTCTTGGGCCTGCTATGGCTCCAGGGCATATGATTACCTTTTGGTTGTGGATTGCATTGAGGCAGGTTGAGGCTATTGAGACTCACTGTGGGTACGCATGCGATTGTTATACCCTACATACTCTACTAAGATTTGCTTTATATGATTGTCATTTATTTGCTATGATAATTTTGACTAAATGATACCAATGATAACTGCACTTATATTGACTGTTTATAAAGTGAATTGAATGGGTGGAATCTCTAAAAGTGACTTTTGCTAAAAGAATACTTGTTTTTTTTTGTTTTGTTTTTGCTTAAATAAATATTTTCTATCTTCTTATTTTTGTGTTGACAAACCTGTAATTATCGTATTACAAAAATTTGAACTGAAATTCTTAAACCATTGGGTGTTAATGCCTGATTTAGTCTCTGTTTCTGAGAAACTACTATGATTTTGGGTTGGATAACTCGATTCTATAGGTATAAAAGAAAGAGGGAAAGTGAGGGAAAGTGAGGGAAGAGAAGTTGAGAACTGATCCAATACCTTCAAAAAGTTTCCTCAAATATATGCAACTCATACTGCTTTCTTTCTAATGCTCATTATAGTATAATTATATGTTAGTTTATCTTCAAAATAACACTTTTCAAAGGAGAATTATATCTTACCTCTGATAAGTATCCTCCTCTGCCTGATTATATGTCCATATGCTGAATTAAAAGTTGCTAAGTGGTAATTGTTGATCAGGCAGAGTTGGAGACTTATCCGGATTGTGCCATTAATTCATTATTGAAATAATAAGCAGTGTACACATGTTTGGTGGTTATCATTTAGAAACGAGAATAATCTTCTGTAGCGGTCCAACTGTCCAAGTATGGGCAATGTGATTGCGTCAATAGGTTAATTGTAATTTAAAAGAAGATTTTAGGAATTAGCCATTTACAAGTAAGGTCAAGAGGTTCAAAACTAAAATTTAAGTAATAGTGCTTGTAATCATGTTAATATCACTCTCACATGTGAGTATATTACGAAGTGCTAGATGTGGTGAACATCATCAGTGTTTTAACATGTTTGGGCTATGATGTTTATTGTATGTTTTCATTTTTTATCGTACCATAGTTGTAACTTCCAGCTATATATATATATGCTGCTACTTAGTGTTATGTCATCTAGAGGGATTTGTTTCTTCTCGATCGAATATTTCATGCAATTCAGAAACATAGTAACTTCATGAGAGAATCTTTTTACTTTAGCTAGAAATTATTCATTGTAATCTAGAATTCCTAGTAAACTAGAAATTCTTTTGTAATCTAGAATCTTTTAATCTTAAAAACCTCGAGTAATTGTACGCTATTGCTTTTTATATTTTCTGTATACCTTCAGCTGTCCCTACATAACTTTAATTGCTGGAAGATATAAAACCGTAAGATATATTTGGAGCTGATTTTCAGTTCTGTGCTCTTGAATCTTGGTATAAATTCTAATTCCCAAGTGTATAGTCTACCTGTGTATTAAAAACAAAAGGTCTGTCATATACAGGTATGAGATCCCTTGGACTCTGACAAAATATATTCCGTTTTATGGTGGGGCGGACTACCATGATTATCATCACTATGTTGGTGGGAAAAGCCAAAGCAACTTTGCTTCAGTGTTCACCTACTGTGACTACATCTATGGAACTGACAAGGTTGGTGCATTTTTCAGTTTCATTGTCATGTCATTTATATATGTTTGAGATGGAAACACTGAACGGTAATTTAAAATGCTTACTTCTGTATTGTATAGGGTTATCGGTGTCAAAAGAGACTCCTTCGCCAGGTAAAACCAACTTATCTTATTTTACTATTTTCAGCACCACTCAGTTCTCACTTCTTCCATATCTCCAGTTTGGAGCATGATAGGAATGTGCATCTCTACAGTTTTTGAATGAAAGATTACAAACTCATTAGCAGTAGTTTAATACATGGTGTCCTTGTGTATATGGGTGAATAGACATTTGAAGTGAAGTGAAGGGAAGGGGACTCATTTAAATGGAGAGTTACCCATTTATTCTATTGCCAAATGACTACATTGAACATTTGAATCTAATTAATACTACAGTAAAGTAAATTCAAAAGAACAGCCAACACATATATATCATATGTCTGATAAGTTATCATCGAGATCTAAAATGCACTTATGTTCCCACAAAAACCATGTAGTATATAGATACAGTTTCCAATCTCTAAAGTTTTAGTTGTAAACTCTGTTACCCAGATTTTTTTAATTTTCCATCATACTTAAGTCTCTGATCCTTCATGTTGCTACTGGACACTTCACACATTTGTAGTCCAATCCAAGGCGTCCAGCAACTTTTTTGTTAGGTGCAAGATCCCTGGAGGATTTGTTGCATTATGAATGTTTTATTAATTATTGGTAATAGGCACTATTATTAAAAACAATATAAAATTTTATGACTCGCACTTGCATACATGGTCTCCGTACCATAGTCAAATTTTGAATTCATATGTAAGAATCCTTGTATTTTCAAAATTGAGAATCTGCCGCTTTGAATCCTAATATTTTCAAGATTGAGAATCGAAAGTTGGAGCCAAATCGTGTAACATAGGCTCTAAACTTCATAGAGCTGGTTGTAAACATTTATGTGAATGCTGAATGCAATCAAATGGAAAAAGTTGTTTCAAAATTTACTCTAACCATCCTCTTCTTGTTTATATCTTAGTTGAAAGAGGGAACGAAAAGTTATGGTGAACAAAATCAAGTTGCAGGCCACGCATCGCCTCAAGATTTCAAATTTGACTAGTTCAGTGGACTTTTGAATCCTTGCAGAAGTTATTGATGTCAGTGGTATGCTAGTCAAGAAGAGTGACAGACTCACTTTGCGGGAATGAAGTAAATTATCTTTTTCTTTTCTTTTTTAAAATTGTAATGTGCCGTTTTGGAGGACTGAAGTTTGAATATGCAATGTTATAGCTTGAAATCTGAAGTTCTGTTTTCCTGTGGCTTGCTCCAAATTGTTAGCTCAAAATTTTGTTAAGTTTACCGTGCAAGAGTTCTACGCTGCAGTTTCTGATATGTCATCCTTATTCTCTGTGGCTGCAACTGGTCTCAGTGTTCTTTGTGACTTTAAATTTCCCAGGAGGCTTGAATAATACTTCTTGGGTTCAGGGAGTTGAATGTTGAAAGAGATCTTTTAAAATTTGGAAACGCCACCTCCAGCTGGGAAAATAAAAATAAAACATGTTTGAGTGAAGACTTGGAGCACATATGGCTGTTTATTTTCCGACTTGAGTTAAAATTCATTAGTACCACAGCGGAACCAGCAGGTGTGGGGGCGGGGCGGGGGCCTACAGAAATTTTACAAGGCATTCTAGCAACTGATGAGTTGCCTTGGCAGTTTGCACTTACGGAAGGTAGCCCATGGCCCCATAGGTGAGGGCTGCTGACTTTCACATCCAATAATGCATCTTTTTAGTGTCACGAATAAAATTGACAATAAAAAGGAAATCACAAATCACAGTGAGTTCCCTGCAGGTAGATACGGGCCTACCTATATTCATATCCGGATTCATTTATTTTTTTGAATTCGGATCGGATCAAGAGTCGGATTTTTGATAGGCGGGTTAGGATCACGGATTTTACATTTATACTAATATATATGTTTTTTCATATCAGAAATCTCTATCAAATAATCACTATAATTTCTTTTTTTTCTTTAAAATGATTAATATTTCGTTGATAGATCATTCAAAATTTTGATATACATATTCCAAAAAATTAAGAAATTGTGAAGATTTTATTCATTTACAACCCTTTTTGTTTAGCCAACCAAATGATATGTTTAACCAATTTTACCGGGGCTTATTTATATTTTAATCATCGAAATTTATCAATTTGAACACATAAACTTTTTTAAAAAATTCCTTGTCTTTTTACCTTTCAAGCATGAGTTTATATCTTTTAACCCTTTTTCATATTTTTTTCCAATATTGTCATGAAGGGCTAATATATCCATAACTGCGTACTTTAATGACAATAATGTGTCGTAAGGAATTTTTTTTGTTTCTAAATTTATAGGAGGATTTATTTATTTTATTTTTACTAAATCTGTAGGGGTAATATTTAAATTTAAAAAAATAATATCTTTAATATTCGTTGCCTAACTTATCTTATTCAATTTAATAAATGTTTGTATCAGCAAAATTCATTAGAATGAGTTACACTGTTCTACACAAGTGATTAGTGTAAGCGCATAATAAATAATGTTTACAAATATTAAATTTATCAAAAAAATTAATTATTACATGGAGTCACTATTATTTCTTAGTGTAACCATTATATATGACAATAAACTAATTTAATAAAAAAAATATCAACAATACTAATTTATAAAAGGTCATTTTTTTAATTTAAATATAATTAATTTAACATATTTTTTTTCCCATTTTACAAGTAGTCATTATGTTCAAAAGTAAATCAGGTTAATCTATTTTAAAAAAATTTAAAAATTCATTGACGAACACTTTTACTATTAAAGTATACAGTCACGCACTTAAGCCTTTCATGATAATTAATATTAGAAGAAAATATATAAAATTGGTTAAGAAATATAAATCCCATACTTAAAGTTTAAAACGATACCAAAATTTTCTTTGAGAATTTATGTATATAAATTAACAAAATTTAAGGGTTAAAATGTAAATAAATCTTTTATAAGTCATAACTCCCATTTTATTTTAGCAAAGATGTTTCTTTTGTTCCATAGATAATTATTAAAGGGTATTCAATCCATATTTTAAAATATTACTTGTATTTATAATCCATTGATTTTTATTAATTGTATTTGATTGAAAATTTCACGTAAAGTCGATAAATCTACAAGTAGAATCTCTCATACTATCCATGAATATTTAAAATCTATTAATATTAATAAATTTTTGAAATTTTAATTAATTAATAATAATTTATGTTGAATATCCTGGGATTTTAAATCATCGATTAAAATTATAATTAAATATCTCAAATTTAAAATATGATTTAAAATTATAATTGAATAACCTTAGATTTTAAAAGATTATTTAAAATATTTTGAATCGGGATGGAATACACACTTAATCATACCATCTAGTCATTCACCATCTTTGTCAAATTCTTTGGTTCAAATACTCAACACTTCCCAACATCTCTCCCTTTCTTTCAAATTTCTAAAGATCATCGGTGACAATCAAATTTGTTGTTGCAACTTTCTATTCACACACACACATGGGGTGCAAGAAGAAGAATACGAAAAAAGGCACACACAGAACAAGCGCGTGAATTAAGGTTTTAGTTTTTTGGGTACAAACCACACTGAACTGCTCACTTGCATCACATTTTGTCCCAATCTAAAAACTTCAACTCCTCTCTTCTTCACCCAATTTCAATCACTCACAACTTTCTCATTCAAACAATCTCAACTAAACAACACTTAACTTTCTTCAAATCCCCATTTTTCACCATGACCCACCGTCGTTTCTTGAAATTCCGGTCACCGCCGGCGACTTTTCCCATATAAACACCGACCCAGCAAGCCTTTTCATCAATTAATCAACCAAGAAGCTCACAGATTGAATCTTTTTCACAAACCCACCTCAATTCTTGAATTTTAGGCCATACCCACAAATTATTTAACCATATAATCATACATTTCTGTAATGGCGGCTGCAAACAGTAACGTTGCTGCCATAAGTACTCAACAATCATCTAAGGATGAGACAGATGCGAAAGGAGTACAAAAACGTTATGAGGGATTAGTAATGGTTAGAACAAAAGCAATTAAGGGGAAAGGGGCTTGGTATTGGTCTCATTTAGAGCCCATTTTGGTTTCGGATTCGGGTTCACCGAAAGCTGTGAAACTCCGGTGTGGGTTATGTGATTCTGTTTTTTCTGCTTCAAACCCATCAAGAACTGCTACTGAACATCTCAAAAGAGGGACTTGTCCCAATTTTAATTCTCCGGGGGCTACAGCCTCTGAGCAGTCTCCAGCACCACTTAGTTTAGTTTCTTCGAAAAAACATAGTGGGCGAAAACGCAATTCTTGTGGCCATGGTAGTGCTAGTGCTAGTGGTAGTGGTGGTGGTGGGAATAATTGTAATGATTATCAAGTTCAGGCTGTTCAGCCATTGGCTATTGCTGATGCATCAAGATTTTCGGTTGAGATTGCTTATTCTGCGGCTGCAGTTGGTAGTGGTGGAAGTGGGATGGCTGGGCAGCAACATCAGCATCATGAGCAGAAACCGCTACAGCAACAACAGCATTTCGTTTTGTCAGGTGGGAAGGAAGATTTGGGTGCATTAGCTATGTTTGAGGATAGTGTTAAAAAGCTAAAGAGTCAGAAAGCTTCACCTTGTTTGAGTTTAAATAAAATGCAAGTTGATTCAGCACTAGATAATCTTGCTGATTGGGTGTATGATTGTTGTGGATTAGTTTCGTTTTCGTCTTTGGAGCATCCTAAGTTTAAGGCATTTCTTAATCAAGTTGGATTGCCATCTGTATCGAGAGGAGAATTGGCTGGGGAAAGATTAAATGTCAAGTATGCTGAAGCTAAGGCGGAGTCGGAAGTTAAGATTCGTGACGCCATGTTCTTTCAGATTGGTTCTGATGGATGGAAATCGAAGAACTATGGACATGTTGGTGAGGAGAATTTGGTTAAGTTAGGTTTGAATCTTCCGAATGGGACAAGTGTGTTTCGTAGGGCAGTTTTTACTAGGGGGTATGTGCCCTCTAAGTATGCCGAGGAGGTTTTATGGGAGGTGATATTAGAGATATGTGGGAATAATGTGCGGCAATGTGTAGGAATAGTGGCTGACAGGTTCAAATCCAAGGCATTGAAGAATTTGGAGAATCAGCATCACTGGATGGTGAATCTTACTTGTCAGTTTCAAGGGTTTAATAGTTTGATTAAGGATTTAATGAAAGAAATTCCGTTGTTCAAAAAAGTTATTGAGAATTCTTCAAAACTAGCTAATTTTGTCAATGGTAAGTCTCAACTTCGAAGTAGTTTTCACAAGTTTCAGTTGCAGGAATATGGGCATGCCGGGTTATTAAGAGTACCCTTTCATGGAGAAAGATTGAGTTTTGGAACTGTCTGCACTATGGTGGAAGACATACTGAGCTCCGCTAGGGCCCTACAGTTAGTGTTGCTTGATGATTCATATAAGTTAGTTTCTATGGATGAGCCACTTGCTCAAGAAATTGAGGAAATGATGAGGAATCCTCATTTTTGGAATGAATTGGAGGCCATGCATTCATTAGTGAAACTGATTAAAGGAATGGCTCAGGAAATAGAGGTGGAGAGGCCACATGTCGGGCAATGCCTTCCACTCTGGGAAGATCTTAGAGTTAAAGTGAGGAATTGGTGTTCAAAATTTCACATTATTCAAGCACCTATAGAAAGAGTGATTGAAAGGAGGTTTCAAAAGAATTATCACCCAGCTTGGGCTGCTGCATTTGTACTCGATCCCTTGTATTTGATTAGGGACATCAGTGGGAAGTACTTACCGCCATTCAAATGCTTGACACCTGAACAAGAGAAAGATGTTGACAAACTCATAACAAGGCTCGTATCCAGGGAAGAAGCCCACATTGTACTAATGGAGCTTATGAAATGGAGAACAGAAGGGCTTGATCCAGTGTATGCCCAAGCTGTACAGTTAAAGCAGAGAGATCCCACTACAGGAAAGATGAAAATTGCCAACCCCCAGAGTAGCAGGCTTGTATGGGAAACTTACCTTACCGAGTTTAAGGCACTCGGGAAAGTTGCAGTAAGGCTTATCTTTCTTCATGCAACTTCATTTGGGTTCAAGTGCAATGCGTCTTTCTTGAGGTGGATTAGTACCAATGCACATTCCAGGGCAGGTATGGACAGGGCTCAGAAACTGATATTTGTTGCTGTCCATTCAAAGCTTCAGAGGCAGGACTTTTCTCATGATGAAGACGAGGATGCAGAATTCTTAATGGTGGAAAATGGTGGTCAGGATAATGTGCTAAATGAAGTTTTTGTTGATGCATCTTCTCTGTAACATTCATCTATTCAACCCCTAATTTTTCCTGTTCTAGAATTATGAGTTGTAGGAATTTTTCTGATTTGTTCTTAATTCTTATAGTTGTTCCCTCTAGTTAGTACTTGTTTAATTTTACTTAAAAGAATCAAGATTGATAGAGAGGGAACGTTGGAAGGGAAACAATGTAGTATACAGCTGCTGCGTCTTGTTAGGATTATAAGTATGACTGATTTTCTTAGAATTATGGATTTGCTGATTATTTTCCTGTTTGTAAATAAAAATGTAGCAGAACTGAAGTTGCAGCACAAAAAAATGTTAAATTATTGGAGTGAATAATTTTCATTGAGAGGAAGGTGTACCCTCCCTTTTCCTGATGAAATTGTACACAACAGTTTAATCATTATATAACTAGTTTACTAGCTAAGATTTACAAGTGTGGATTTATCTCGTCAACATGCAATTTGATTTGTCACTTGTAATATTTGAAATATAATGTTCAAGATTCGACTCCTGCTATATCCCTTCAGCTTATAGATTTTCTTTTATATGTAAAAGACTGTCATTATTTGTACACAACCCATTTTCCAGCTCCTGGATTCCTGTTCTGTGCAAAACTATGAGAGAGTTATACGCAGATTATCAGCAGTTTCTTTTTATTAAGTTTCCTTTATTGGTAATGTTGGATTTCAATAGGGTAATTGAGTAAACTTTTTTTTTTCCTATTAAATCATAGCATATTTGATTTTTGTTAAGCCTTCACTAGGAGCTAAAGCAGCCATGATTTATGCTTTCACAAAACTATCATATTTAATGTTTTCATTTCTGCTGATTGCTGAGTTCTAATAAATTATGGAAACAATTTTTTCAATTGAATGCAGATAGTTCTAATAGAGTTTGATATATTTTTCTGGCAGGACTGCTCATAATCATTTTTTCCTTCCCTCCAGAACAGTTTGATACTTTCTTTTTCTTTGAAGAGAGTTAAGGACCGCACGTCTCGGTTGTTATGAAGATAAATATGGACCTTAAGTTATAAAATATTTTAATAACTTCTTTAAAGCATTTGAAAGTCTGTGATATTAGTGCAGAGTCATTCGATGATGCTCACAAGCGCAAAAAAAAAAAAGTTGTGAGAGGACTCGGAACAGAAGAGAGGCTGTCGGCAATCGGCATTTAGCAATGCAGAGGATGCGTTATAGTGATTTGTAAATATCTTTGATTATTCCAGATAGCTCTGAAAATAAGGGGAAAGCTACAATTAACAGGTAATGGTCCAAGTCTCCTACAGTTTTATTCCTGTATATTTCATATACTATATTGTTCATACAAGTAAATGTTATAAGCTAATTGCATAGTATAGACTCTATTTAGTATTCATGTATGCCAGTATCTTTTACTAACAAAGGAGAGGTATCAAATTAACCCTCTCCCTCCAGTGGAAGTCGAGGGTTCAAGTCTGGGTGGAGACAAAGTGTATGTGAATATAGGGGTAGGGGTCTTCTGAAAAACCCTGATTGCCCTTGAACAAAAAAATCTTTTACTAGTACGCAAATCTGAAGGTACAATTCGCAAAAAGAGAGTTTAGGCTGAAATATACAAGTTCGCAAAATGAGAGTTTAAGCTGGCATACCCTTGTAGTGTATAATATATAGTGTTCTAAAATTGGCATTTTTTTAGTTTAGTGAAGTGACAAGGAGTTCTATTGAAGAACATTTTTGTTTTAAATAATTGGAATACCTAAATAAAAATGCATTACATCTCTTCTCAAGTATCTTATCCTGCTACTTAATGCACAGTCAGTTTGCTTTTGTTTTGACTTATTTATTTGAATATTTCTAGCATGTATTGTCTTGGTACTTCTTGCAAATGCTATAACTACACATACCATAACAATCAACGTAATTGATTGCATTGGATTCCTGCTGCTTATGAAAAAAATTATTTGAAGGTTTCTAACTATACACACACACATATGTATATGATTGGCTGAAATGGATCGAAGCCAGTAGGGCAAAAAACATAAAGCATGAAATAAAGGCAAAAAATATGCATGTAATAATACATTGCATGTAGAATTATTTCAAGTTACTGAGAAGGGATGGTTCATGATTAATACAGGAATAGTTGTTCTATTCCAGTAAAGGAAACTTATGACTGTATACGATACTGCAACTTTTGTTGGTAGGCCATGTAAGTAGATTTAAGAAAAGTAAGGCCCATCATATCTTATCATCATACACATTTTTCATACATGCGCACACACTGATTTTGTTGATTCTACTAGTTACCCGCCTTAATAAAAAACAGGTAGTGAAAATGAAAATCAATTAATTGATTGGCTTGATGCACTACTTTATGGTAAGGCTATGAGTAGAAGAGTAGAAAGGGCCCTTGGAGTATAGCAATGTCAAAGTAGCAACAGGAGACAGTAATTAGTATTATCACTTTTTCTAGAATAGAAGACCCAAGTGTAAAATGGACAATTTTAAGGTAGATTTTGAATGTCAATACTCGTTTTATGTGATAGTTGTCTCGCGATTCCCCCCCCCCCCCCCCCCCCAATCTAATCAAGATAAAAAGCAAGGACATATTACAGCTACTTGGTAAAATTAAAATTTAAAATTTAAAATGTATATTTTAATTTGGATTTATATGCAACAGAAAGAAAATGTGTTATAATGATGAATTAGATATGGATCAGGGGTCAAATTATTGCAGATTTGGTGGAAAGACAGGGATATTTGTGGGTAAAAGTTGGTTACACTGCACTGTTTCTTAGCTTAGTAAACTGACTGCTCACCAGTTTTTCCATATAGTAGGAATCTAAAATGAAATTTGATATACATCACTCCACTACTTATAGTTTTTATTTTTGTAAAGTAAAAGCTTTTATGATGATTAGATTGTAGAATTACATTTTTCCTTTTCTACCAAAATCACCTTAATTTTTTTGATTTTCTGGTTTGTTATTCTTGCCTACCGCTACTTTTTATGCAATTCATGTGTGAAATTGTGATATAAACATATTTATCAACACATGTAACTGTTGTTAAGGTGTCATCTAAATCGTATGTGGTCGCCCTTTTCTCCTTGCAGGCACCTAGACAGTATTTTATCGTTTATACTAGAATTACTGCTTAAGCACAAAAGCTATCAAAATATTTGAACAAAGTCGGTTCGTCTCTTTCTTTTAACAACCCTGTGTATGATAGATTGTTGTTTATTTTTTTTCATAATTTCTATTTTTCACGCTGGTGCTCTTATACTTATCCAGTCTTATACAGAACAATTGTCCCAGTGAAACCAAAACAGATGCCACTTCTAGGAAAATCACATGCAATGGAAAAGTTCTTTATGCTGCAAAAAATTTGCTTCGTCAGATTCTCTCTTTATGGTAAGTTTATTCTCTTTTGTTTTATTCTCTCTGCATAGAAAAATGAAAAAAATAAGTCAAAGGTGTAGGTGGGTTGAGTAGGGTTTTGTGTACATGTATCCTTGCGTAGTTGCTTGAGAGTGAATATAGGAAAATTTAGATACTTTGCTCTATGAAAAAATAAGTGTATTTTCTTGCCTTTCGCTTTAGTGTACTGTTAATTCACATGTAACTTGATTATATATATTCTTGCACCAAAGTTAAATTCTTGATTATTCTAATTCACAGAAAGTCTTTAACTTTTCTGTATTCTTCACCAAATCCTTTTACTTTATATTGTATAATCATGATTATTCTGTTTGTATTTTGTTGATTATTTGCATTACAGTGCGGTGGTTACATTATTATTATATACAAGCTGCTACTTGCTACTAATGCTCACACATTTGCAAGGGTGATGCGCTTGGTATAGGTGCACAGTTGCTCCTCTCAGCTCTTTTTGTTGTTCTCTTTTTGGCTAATTCACAGTTGTTTTTTGATGTTAAAAGGCTAAATACTTAGAAATCCTGATATTAGAATTATTAATCCTTTACTAAAACTCAGACACAAATTAACGCTTTATTCTCGAGTTCTAAAACTCGACACAAATTTTCGCAGTAAGATGAGTTGGTCCAAACTCTCTTGATATTTAACTGTAGTTGTGGAATGAGTCGTAAAAAGTTGAAGCTCTCTTTATGTCTTTCACGTTTTTAGGCAGTTAAACGATTGTAATCAAGTTAATGGATAGACAGTATAAGCTTTGTTTTGATGAGAATGAAACAATGTTAATGTATATCTATATATGTATGTAGAGAGAAGCATGTTAATCATTCTGCTCCTCAACCTCAGGCCAACAAGATGAGGAGAAAAAGTGAGAAAAAGAGAAATAATACAACTGACGAATTTCATCTCCACAATAATGTACAAGGGCCAAGTGAGGCCGACTCGCCAGTCGAATTAGTCAACTTTATTGTAATTGTTGTTATATATACTTTGTAGCTAATCATTACTAGGGTGAGTATTCGATTAACCGAAACCGAAATCAAAATTTTTTTGGTTAACTAAAACCGAATTAGTCTGAAAAAAGCTATCGAAAACCGAACAGAAATTAATTCGGTTTATAATGAAATTATTATTTCGGTTATTACCAAAAACCGGATTTATAAATTGAAATTTACATAAAAAGGTGAAAAACTGAAAATTAAGTACTGAGTCTAAGTTTATATTACATATTGATAAATTTACTAGTAAATCTGACTAGTGATTATATTACGGATCAAATTTGTTCCTCAAAGATGCAGACTAGTTTTTAAGAACACGTATAACGCAAGCCTGACTCGTTGACGTGGAAGGAGTTGGGCAGCCGTGCTTTTCATTTACAGCATTGAAGTAGAATGAATTACTTGGCCAGACCCGTGAGGGGGCTGGCCAACTCCCACAACTTTTGATTATTCTTTCTTATTTATATTTTATATCTTGCAATTGCTGCAAATTCAATTCTCTACCATTGGAGTTGGGCTTTAGAGCATCCGTAGCGGTGCAAAATTAGCTGCCCACTTCCCACATTGGGAAGAGTAAAGAGGACTTAGGCAAAAAAATAGTGGGCACATGCGTTGTACATTAGTTACAAAACAGGGCAGTGGACACCAAAGTGGCCTTGGCCAACTGAACTTGTGGGACATAGAAAAAGTAAATATTAGAAAAGAAAGTGGACATTCCCCGTTGGACTGTCTTGGCCAACTATTACTGCCGTCCAACCTCGACTTGTTGTCATTTCGGTGGGGTCCAAAAACAGTACTATTCGGACATACAAACCATATTACCGCTGCGGATGCTCTTACATTGGAGCTGATTGTCCACTTTTTTTAAATGATCTAATCGGCCTGCAAAACTGAGAATGTGCCGGCAGACTTGGACTCGTTTACTGGATTTGCTCTAAGAGATTTTCTTCGTGATAGTGACTATAACTTGATGCAGTGAGCTACTTTATTATATATAACAAACAACGGACAACAAATTTACCCCCAAAGTCCAAACAAACAGTATAAGTTATTATATTAATAATAATAATATTAATATAATCTATACTATACTATATTATTATAAACAAAACAAAGTTTTATTATTGGTTTGGTATGGTTGGTTAACACTTTCTAAAAAATTAAAATGCTTTCCAAAAAAAACATACATATTATTTATATTAGAAAAATAATTAATATAAATATATTACATGATATGTCGAGACTCAATTATCTCTTATTTACAGAATTCAGTTTCTACACTACTCAAACTTTTTAATTAATTTAAAATAACAATCAATTGATTATATCTCATTAATGATATAATATTATTATTCTTTTATTTATATTAAATTTTATTAAAATTATATACTAAATACAATCTAAATATCTCAATTTAATCACCCTCAAACTATCAAATTCATTTAAAATTGTCACTCATAATCGAATTTCACAAATATTATAATATTATCATTAATTTAACTATATTTTAAGTTTTAAAATAACATCTAATTAATTAAATTTCATGAATGATATAATATTATTATTTTTCTATCTATATAAATTTATATCATATAAGCGAAACATGATTTTATTGTTAGTTTGGTATGATTGGTTAAGACTTTCTAAAAAAAATAAAATGCTTTCAAAAAAACATACATATTATTTATTTTAGAAAAATAATTAATATAAATATATTACGTGATATGTCGAGACTCAACTAACTCTTATTTATAAAATTCAGTTTCTCCACTACTCAAATTCTTTAATTCATTTAAAATAAAATTAATTGATTATATCTCATTAATAATATAATATCATTATTCTTTTATCTATATTAAATTTTATTAAAATTAGATACTAAATACAATCTAAACATCTCAATTTAATCACTCTCAAACTATTAAATTCATTTAATTTTTTTACTAATAATCGAATTTCACAAATATTATAATATTATCATTAATTTAACTATTTTAAATTTTAAAATAGCAACTAATTAATTAAATTTCATGAATGATATAATATTATTATTCTTCTATCTACATAAATTTTATACCAAATACAATCTAAATATATTAATTTAGTCACCGCTCAAATTATAAACAATTTCCTAAAAAAATAAATGTAAATATTTTTAAAATAAACTTATTTCTTGCAAACTGTATCCTACAAAATTACAAACTCTTATATTCTAATTATAATTCTTCAATACCACCAAACTTCTTTTTAAAATAACTCTTTTTTATACTTGAATTATTAATTTATTGTATAAAATTCAAGTTGGGACTACCAAAAAATATTAATTAATTTAAATTATCAAATTATCCAATATTAATTTGTTTATTATATAAAATTTGAGCCAGGAGTAAATAATTTTCAAATAATCTTATTTTGCTAACTGTATCCTACGAAATTACATACTCTTATATTCTAATTATAATTTCCCAATTTCACTCAACTTCTTCCCAGAACAACTTCATTCTTTACTTGAATTATTTAATTTATTATATAAAATTCGAGTCGGGACTACAAAAAATTATTAATTAATTTAGATTATCAAATTATCATGTAATAATTTATTTATTATGTAAAATTCGAACTGAGAGTAAATAATTTTAAGATAATCTTATTTTGCAAACTGTATCCTGCAAAACTACATACTCTAATATTCTAATTATAATTCTCAATTGCAGCCAACTTCTTCCCATAACAACTCCATTTTTTTGCTTGAATTATTAATTTATAATATAAAATTCGAGTCAGGACTACCAAAAATTATTATTTAATTTGGATTATCAAATTATTGAATATTAATTTACTTATTATATAAAATTCGAGCTGGGTCTATAAAAAATTATTAGTTAATTTAGATTATCAATTTATCGAGTATTACCTTATTGAAATATTTATTAAGTTGAATTATACATTCAAATATTGTAATCAATTAATCATACAAACAATATTTATTTGACTATAATTTATTTAATTTTTTTAGTTACTATACACTTATACTTTTTATTCCACTACAACAATAAATTTTTTATTATTACTTTATTTCTTTTCAAGATATTAAGAATAAAATAATTTAATTTAAAATCTTAGTATTTTAAACAATGATAAATATTTATTTATTTTAATTTCAAATTATTTCCCACAACTGTTAACACACAAATATAAGGTTTCGAGTGTCATCAAACATATATCTGTATAATTTGTTCAATCTTATGAGACTTAAAATATTTATATTAATAATAAATAATTTTGAATCGGGTAAAATTTTTTATTGTATAAACTAATTAATATAACTAATAACATAACAATGTTTTTTCATATAAATATTATTATAATTAATTTCTTTTTTATAGTTTGAATTGTATGTTAATGTGTTAATTACTGAAAAACTAATGATAAAAATTTATTAAAATATAATTATAAAGTATTAAAATATTAAAAGCACCCGTTCTCCACACGCACTATAAGTTAGTATATTAATATATGTGTATTAGTTGATGCTGCGGTAGAAGTAGCTATATTCATATAATATATTAATATATGTGTATTATACATAATATAATATTATATGTGTATTAGTTGATGCTGCGGTAGAAGATGCGGTAGAAATTGTTATATTAATATAATATATTAATATATGTGTGTTATACATAATATAATATTAAATCGGTCAGTAAATTCAGTTATTTGGTTAGCCACGGTTAATAACTGAATAACTGAAATTCAAAAAAAACTTTACCAAAAACCGAACCAAATTTTATAAAACAGTTAATCGAACCGAATTTTTTTCGATTAATCGATTCGGTTATCGATTAACCGAACCGAATACTCACCCCTAATTATTATTATCGTAGTAGTACGCTTTTGGCCCACCACAAATAAATAATTAGACTTATCGAATTAAATTGTACTAATTACATTATTTAAGAGATGTTTTCATCAACTATTATAAATTTTGTACCAAGTACTTGTAATTATAAGGGTGTTTATGCGTACATGCTTATATCATAAACAAGAATATTAATTAGTTTACGGTAGTTTCACTGTTACAGCAGTCGGTTCCAAGTTCCAACTCAGCTTTTGTTATCATCGACTAACCAAATCATTGCCATCAATCCTTGCTCTTCTTTCACCTAATGAACAAATTACACCACTATAAAAGATTTTATTATTCTGCACTTTTATTATGATATTCTATAATATATATATATATACGAAGTTCAACACGTTTCTAGAGCTTGCAGTTGCTTGATTATGATCCTATATTCTTACATCTTAAATCCGATAATTTTATACACAACATTAATTTTTAGTGTGTAAGTTTCAATTTTTAATATATAAATATAAAAGTATATGATGGATATAACAATGGGTTTATATAATTTATTATTAATTTCTTTCTACATTTTCCATACAATGTTGTTTATATATTAATATTCATAAAATTTAATTATAAGTCATAATTTTAAATAAATAAAGCTGATGAAATTGAGTTAAATGTGAGTACAACTATATTAAATAAATTTTTTTGAGTAAGTAGAATTCTTAAAATAGAAAATATATAATATAATTTAGATATAATATAATATTATCTGTGAGCAGTCGTATAAAATAAGGATTATCGTGATAGAGTTGTATGTATGATATATCTTTTCCAACATTTGATTTTATTAAAATTGGATGGTTAGAATCTTTTTTATGGATTATGGTTCATTTAAAAATGGACGATTAAGATTTTTTTTATGGTTTACATGGGATAAGATGAAAAAAAGGTTCTCTTGTTTAGTTATAATAATATAATATAGATATACAAATACAAATGTGTAAGAGCAAGTCCAATGCAATACCATTGAAAGTGTTATTTCTATAATATAACATCAATTATAGAACACAACATTCCAATGCAATGCTATAGGATGTGTTAAAATAGAAAAATGATATACTTGGTTTTATATTTAGAACCAAATATATATATAGCTAGAATTGCCAAATATGCATGCAAGTGAGAAATTGGAGAAAAATGAATGTAAAAACATCTATTTCAGCAAATTGAATGTTATATTTTACATTGTTGGTTGAAAAGTTATTTAATTTTATATCTGTTGATTCTATTTTGAAGCAATGCATTGGAATATAAAATATATTTTAGCACCAAAATATACGTTTTATATCATATTACAACTAATAGCTACATCTATTTTAATATTAGACTTGTACCAAAATAAATGTACATCTATTTTAATATTAGTATTGTACGTACTCCAACAAAAGTATAATTTGGGTTCAATATGTAAAAGCTTATGATGGGTTCAATATCTGTCAGCTTTTTATTCGTTTAATTTGCTTTTAATGTAGACAAAACAAATGGTAAATAGTTGATATTTATATATGCTTCATATCACAATGGCCCGTGGGCCAAGAATCAATAACCGAGCAATAAAGAGAGAAAAAAATAGAGCTTACGAGGTACGACCCAGCCCATTAGAAACTCTAGAGATCCAAGTGTCATTGTGGACCTCAAATCTACAAGTGGAAGATTATTTATGTGAAGCCTATCTATAAATTTTTCAATTCTCAATCTTTAAATTTTTAATAATTAAAATTGATATTTTTCTTATCAACATGAGCGATATATCGAGTAAAAATTATTATATGAAATTATTGGTCCATTATTCAGTCTAAAAAGAAATTTAAAAAAATGTCGAAACACATTTGATAAAATCTTAAAAGTTCATAGTTTTAAAAAAAAAGTAATAGAAAGATTATAGTGGATTAGTGGGCAGCTTTGGATTATTAAAGATGGTTAATTTAAAATATGGCAAGCGAAAAATAGAACAATGGTGGCCTGGTGGAGTGGTGGGTGATAGCAGAAGGTGGTATCAATAGTACATGTACACACGTTCATATCTTCATTTATATGGACTAGAAGACTCATTATCCAGAATCCCATATCATGAGATTTCATGGATAATCTTGTCCGTTCCCCAATCCAAATGATCAAGACTCGCAGTACAATGTAATAAATCCATAATATAATTCGAGATAATATTAGGGACCCCAAAATACATTTTTACATTGTTCTGAAATGACATGTGTCATATTTTCATCAGTATTATTTATGTGCAATTAGGAGGGTCTATTTCATTTATAATGTTTATTAAAGTTTTAGCATTTTTGATTGAAAATCAGGAATTTGAAATTAAAATTCATGTAAGCTAGTTCGAATGTAATCAACAATTTGAAATTTTGTGAGACAAGTGATCATTTCAGATCAAGAAATTTTTGGAACGCGATCAACTACATTCAAAATATCAATTTGTGACCAACCGAGCCAATACATTGAACTGAATAGTCAAATACCCTCACAAAAGTTGTATCCTCCCCCATAGCCCGTTTGATTTCTTATAAGTTATTTATAAATTAAAAAATATATGTAAATTCTAACTTATAAGTGTTTCCCAAACAGGACCAACATCAAAGAGGCAAAATGATTTTGTCATTTAGGAGATAGGATTGAACTAAAACCCTCTTCTTCTACATTATCAATGTCATTGTTGTTACTGTGATACTTGCAAACTACCTTGCACTTTACCACATTGCCATAAACATAGAATCCAGGCACAACCATGATCCTAACCATGACTGGAACCAATCTCCGAGCTTTGTCACCAACCATATCCTCCATGTAAATCGAATCGAATTTAGCTTCTTTATCCACTCTAAAAATTGGCAAGCTCGGGTGCACAGAGTTAGCCAAAAGGTGCACCAACCACACTGCCTTGGACGCACCAAAAAAGGCTTGTAAAAGTGGCTCAGGCCATGCACGGTTCCACCCTAACATTGCCACGATCTCACTCATTTTCCTATCACAAAACTTACTAAACTCCTCGCTAAAATGCTTAGTCCCCTTGTTCAACACATCATCCCATTCTAAATTTCGCAACTCATCATACGAGGCGAAATTCGCCTCACAACGATCAATCGGATTCAGTATTAGATTCGCGGAACTCTTTTCAAACCCGATCGATTCAAAATCTTTAAAAAAGGACTTGTTTAACAATGCTTCAATGCAAGTCATCAACTCTTTTGGATTTCTAGACAATGAAATCTTGATATCGTAAGGTTGAAGAAGTAATAAAATTTGATCATAAACTTTATTCCCCATTCGGCGTAGCTGAAGAGTCAACGATCGAGCCAAAAACCGAACCGTTGACCTAGCTTCCGAAACCGAAACCAAAAAATTCTCCACAACATTATCCTTGTCACCAATCACCACACTCTCATGCTTCAAACCCACCGATTTATTCATAGCCGATACCGAAACATTATTACACTGATCAAGCCCAGATTTTAAAGTGTGACAATACATTTCGAGTTTATTTATTTTGTTCTCAATCTCCGCCATGGAACGTTTCAACTTAGAAGCTTCTTGTACTGCTTCATCTCGCTTTCGAGTAGCTTGTACGAGTTTATTCGAAAGCTCTGTCGCCACGATCTTCCACCGTTGCTCCGACGTGGACGCCACGTCGGATAAAAATCTCGGGCTTTTTTTGTAACAAAAAATCGACTTAAAAAAACCATTCGGGCTCGAAAAAGACTGTCTATTACTTGCATTAGTATTATCTAAAGGAGCTACAGAGATTTTCTCGCGGTTGCTTGGACGACACTTGTTGCATGAGACTCCACGGTCGTCAGCGGAGGTGGAAGCTAAGTCACCACCGCTGCTTAATTTTTTGCCATTTGTTTGATGCAGGGGAGTTGGCTGATGTAGATAATTAGTTTCCAAGTCTTTGCTGCATGTACTTGAATATTGTTGACTAGGTGTGGACTTGATAGAACTTGTGTGGTCTTGTAATTCTTCATCTTCCTTCCCTTCTTTTTCACATTCTAGTATCTGTCATGCAATAAAAATCAATGTCAAAACAGATCATCATGTCTTTTACATACATAATTATTATGCTCTATGAACATCCGAAATTAAAGTGCATAAATATGTGTAGAACAATGGTTAAATATTTGTTATTTGAATCTTAGACTATATCAATAATATGATTATAAATATGTACTTACAGGAATGCAGGAAGGAGGACCCAAAGGAGGGGAGAGAGAGAGGATGGAGGAAGAGGAAGGAGCCATAGAGAATTTTTGGAGATAAAATGTAACGAAGTTTAATATGTCATATGGCAAGTGTAAATACATAAATAGGACTCCATCCGTCCCACAATAATAGTCTTTTTTGGGAGGGGGAAATTGTCTCATAATAATTATTCATTTTTATTTTGAATATAAAAAAATTCAAACTTATCCTCTTTTTTTATCATTTCTAATATAAAACTTATTTTATTTAATATAAAATAGTCATAATAAATGTGATACACACGGAAAATTATTGTATTCTACAACTAATTTTTCTTAATATATCTTATTTTTATAAAAAAGACTATTAATATGGGAGACGGAGGGTGTGATATATTCATATATAATGCTTGAATCGATTGTGGCTACGAAGAAACGGTTGGATAAATGTCAGTGTGTAATAAAGAAGGGGGACTTGCAGGTTCGAGCATCAACCAGAGTTGTGCAGTATGTAGTGTCTGATTTACATTACCAAACAAATATAACATTGTTATTACAGCGGAGATGGTCCTTACTCCCTAGTCCTTCCCAAACAAGATAATGAGATATACTCTAGTTTATCTCAAGCACACTTTACAAATTGTATCACAAGTTGACCTTTCCAATTCAGACAAGTTTTATACGGTATCCAATAGGAATAAAATATCTACTATTTATATAATTCATATATAAACATTTTGATTTTTTTAACATCGATTTCCTTGTAAATAAATATTAAAAAAGAGTTGGATGGTGCAGCAAGAAAATGTAGTCGGTCAATGATGTTTGTTTAGTTTTAGCCGGTGTTCTAAAAGAGGAAATGAGGATTAGACGGTGAAGTACCTTTCAGTGATTAATCGAATAATCTGATTGATTAATTTGAAATAATTTAATTTAATAAATAATTACAGATAATTATATTTTAACATCTTTAAATTATCATAAAATTTATAATATAAAAATATCATATATCATTAGTCCATACATATTTAGGGATTAAGATTTACAAAAAAACCCACTTATCATTAGTATTTAAGTGGTTTATACTTAATAAGCATTATTTAATAGTTAATCTTAGTAGTTATTACATAAAATATAGAAATTTGAGAGAATATTTGAAATTTATTGTAAATTTGTAATATAAATATATTAATTTTTTTTTAAATTTTAACTTTTTAAAAAATAATAATTTTGATCAATTTTTTTTATCATTTTAACCGATATTTTCCGTCTTGACCGATTTTTGCCTAATTTTTATAAATAAACGTTTTTTAACTTAATTTTCAATTAATCGAGACGATACCCCGTCTGTCTAACGATTAATCGAAAAAGAGACCATATTTTAGAACAATCGTTTTAGCTAATGGCGATGAAAATGATGTTTCCATTTGTTTTTATAGTTTAGGCTTTACTCCAATACTAATTCAACTCTGCTGCCTATGTAAGTATGTATTGTTATCGTGTGAAAGGCTTCCCATTGCGTAATCAAATTAAGGATTTCTTTATATGGGTTAGTAGTTTAGAGCAAGTTGACTAGACACCGGGGTGTTTGGCTCCCCATAAATTCTGAAAACAAGCTCTTATTTTCGGAAAAAGTAAGTATGTATGTACTTTTTCTAAAAATAAGTAACTTATTTTTTATTTTGAAAATAATATTTGATTTTAAAATTCTAAAATAAATATTTATCTTTAAAAAAAATACGAAAATATGTAAAAAAAAATGAAATAAATAACTTATTTTAATTTTAAGGAACCCCAAATGACCACATTATAATGTTAATATAGTATAATTTTTATATTATTGTGATATTATAAAAATTATATTATTAAATGAATAATATTGCAAAAAATGGTATCAGGTATTCATTTTGTTTAGAATTTAGTTCAAATTTAGTATTTTTCAAAATGTTTTAATATATCTTCAAATTTATTAATTTTATGTCTTATATATATATATATATATATATATATATATATATTATAACTAAATAAGATAACTGGTTAGACAATCTCCAACCGAACTCTAAAATTGCACTTTTAAACCATTTTAATGTAAAATTCTTTTCCAACCAAACTCTAAAAGTTTCACAAAATTTGGTGTAACACCATAATTTTGGATAACTTTTAGAGTTTTTCTAAATACCAACATTACTCTTACATTCCTTTTAACTAAAACAAATTTCTTCCTTCTATATATTAAGAACTTTATTATTTTTGTATTTTAGTTATAAAATACTACTCCCTCCGTCCATTTTTAGTTGTCCCTTATGAAAACAAATTTGTCCCTAATTAGTTGTTCTTCTCACTTTTCAAAATAATTTTATAAATATTTTTCCAAATATTACCCTTATATTACTATTTACAATGTTTGATTAATTCAAATATATAAAGAATTCAACTAATTTAATACAATTATTAGGGATAAATATGGAAACAAGTTATGTAATTAATTTTTTCTTAACATGTGTGTTTTTTCTAAAAGGGACTATTAAAAGAGGACGGAGAGATTAACTTTTATGGTACAATAAAAATTCCTTTTGGTGTAAGTTTTAGTGTAAATAGTTAGGAAGGATTTTAAAATGAGAAATGCTAGGTATCCCAATTTTTTTCCTAAACGATGAGTTGTCACATTAGTAAATGGTAACTTTCCTAGTAATTATATGAGACCACGCGTGTATACATATGCGCCCACGAATCAAAACTTGCCATGTGTCATGCCACATCATTTGTGAAAATTTTTGGGACAATTTTTTAGGTCTCTAGCACTACTTTTTTAAAAGTAGTGTAAATTCTTTTTGTAAAAATCACACCAAAAATTAACTTAGCATCCATGTGTGTTAAATGCCTTATATTTTAACTTAGGACAATATGCTAGAACATTGTTGGACTTGCTCTTAACTACTCTTCAAAAAGTCAGAAGTATATAATATATAATGTAATATGGATTGAAATTAATTACATTAATAATATACTTTTAATATTGAAATAATATAATTTTATAGGAATATTATTGAGTGCTGATATATGCAAACTCTGTTTAAGTTTTTGGATTGAAATACCCTTTTGAACATTATATATTTTAATGATTAAAATTAAAATCAGGGACATTTTTGGCCAAAATATCTAATAAGGCGTGCATAAATAAATTTAGGGTGTACATATATCGGCATTCATATTATTTTAATAATATATATGAGAGATGGTCGCATATTAAACTAGCAGTAGTATTTTATGGGAAAAATTGCAGTAATAATTTGAAAATTTTCACTTTCTAGGAATAAAAAAGGGTGTTGATATTTGCTGATTGTTGCACACCTTTTATTGTAGTTTGACCATATTAACTTCACACAAACATCTCATCTTTAACAAGAGTTTGATTACTTTTTCAACTTCATATCAAATTTTTAATTTTTACAATTTAATGATAAATAATAAATAATAATATTAAAATTTACATAAGTTATCGATTTTTATTTATAGATATTTGCTTATTTTTGTGTGAATAGCTACTTAATTCATATTAATATAATATTATTTTTCTAAAATTAATTTTTTTCGGATAATCAATGTCACTTCTATTTTCCTTCAATAACTTTTTAAAATATTTCAACTTTTTAATTTTTATTATAATTTTAATATGTTTTAATTGGATTAAAATTTATTTATTTATATAAAATTTTATTCAATTATAAAAACATATACGAAATAATTATGCAATGCAAGACTACGTGCAAGATTATGCAATATAAAATACATTCATTTAATATAATAATTTAAGAAAATAAAGAAAGAATAACAATAATACAATTATAGAGTAATTAAAAAATTCTGAAAATATATTAATTTAGTTGAGTAGATGTTTGAATGAATAAATAAAATAAATAATACTCCGTATAAGATAAAATAGGGATAATCTGGACATATAATTAAGAAAGAGTGTGGAACTATAATTTCAGGCTATACAACTATGACAAAGTTCAGCAATGAGGACCGGAGTAATTGCAGTTACCGAAATGTGGGTTAATGGGTCCACTAGACCTGGGCATGGCAGGCTGGTAGTAAAATATTTATTGCACATTCAAGTCCATTCTACAGCAGGTTGGGTAAGGAAGGTTGCAGATTTGAGTAATAGCTATGCTTATTTTAGTTCATTCAATGTCCAATTCGAAAAGGTTAAATATCAAACACATCACTGACTGCGTTAAAATATATCAAATAGGTGACTGACTACAAATTTGACTCATTTTGATCACTGACTGCGTCTAGATGTATCAAATAGGTGACTGATTGCAAATTTGACTCATTTTGGTCACTGATTGCACAAATTTGACTCATTTTGGTCACTGATTGCATAATTTGACTCATTTCAGTTTTCCGGCAACCTTGAAAATTTTTCGACGAAAAAAATATGCACAAAAAAATCCGAAAAAAATTTATATGTAGTAAAACACCCCGACTTTGAATCTCCTAAACTCAGAATTATCGAAAGGAAATTCAAAACTCAAAATCAAAATTAAATAAATCTTGACCCAAATTTATTTAATTTTGAAATATTAGATTTTGGGCTTGAACTGCTCTGTTACCAACGTGTTTAACTGTTCATATCACAACACGGACCCCAACTCGGACAAATAATTAGGTAGGAGATGAGAAACAGAAGGAGTCGTTTATCAATCTATGACTGTATGTGGAATTTTACAAATTACATTTTCCTACATGATATATGCTTTCTGTTGTTTTTATTACAATGTCATATCTGGCTTATTGTTGTAATGATGCATATTAATGTTTGATGCTTCAGGGCTATGTGCTTGATTGATTTTGGATTACCAGTTCGTGACGATGACCATGAAATGGTTAACTGTCATGATCCAGCATTGAGCAAGTCACAAAGTTCTTCAAATAATGGAAGATTGAAACGCAAGCTAAAAGGATGTGATATTGAAACTAAACACACGAGTAGAAAGAACTTTGAAATTTGTGGTTTTAGAGATCCTGTTTTATTTGTTGGTCATATTTCAAAAGGTTCTCTATTGATCATAGATAAACAATGGATGGAAGTGGTTAAATCACTTGATGCCCTGCCTTTGCATAGATATATTTATGGTACATAAGTCCATGTCTAAAGGGATCTTTCTAATAGCAATAGGTGGGAGAGCTCAAATATAGCAGTTGATCCTCCACTTGATGTTGTGGCCATGAGGATCTGAAGCATGTTTTGTAATATACTCTATTTTTCATGAACATGCAATACCTTGTATTGTCCACTCTGTGTGTCTGTTGTGCATTCCCCATTTCCCATACTTGAAATTATCTTCATTTTATAACACAATCGAACTGACTTGTTTTTGCCCACTAACAAAATTGACAAGTAGATGGACTGCACAACGTCCTTGCTAATTTATTATTATCTCTACAATATCTTTAAGTACTGGTGACAGATTCCGATTGTCACTCTGTCTTGTTAAATATGGAATCCATCAGGTTACTGCCGTTTTCGAAGTTAAATTATCGAAAAAAATTAGCTGCTAAGCTATGTGAATTCCGATTGGTTATTCCTTGAACTAGAATGAGAAAGTATTTCTATTTGTTATTAACAAAGTCTGCAATGCGGTTAGAAATATTTGCAGAGCTTTCAGCTGTAGGTTGTCAAGGGTATTCCTATGGTGATTCGTAGGCTTTCTTCTTGGCGTGGTTCACTTGTAATGTTTCGGTGATGTTTGATTTTAAGTTTATTATTATTATTATTATTTTCAAGAATAATGCCATACATCCGTAATTACAGCATCTATTAACCAGAAACCTAAGCAAAAGAAATCAGTGGATTAGAACTGGTAAATACTTAACGATGCTCCCTAATTCTAATATCTAAATAGGGAGACTATTTATATGGGATCAAGTCTAATGTAGTTATTCGAGAGTAAGAAACCTATATGATCTAGCTTAAATAGAAGCCCACTCTAGAGAGACCGATGAGATTTAGTCACAAAGGTCCAAGCTCAACTACAAGTCAAAGACTTAATGAATTCGATTTTGAATCAAATATTTTGAGGCCACGGCTAATCAATTATTAGTTGTACAATCAGTGATCAAAATGAGTCAAATTTGTACAATCAGTGACCAAAATGAGTCAAATTTGCAATCAGTCACCTATTTGATACATCTGGACGCAGTCAGTGACCAAAATGAGTCAAATTTGTAACCAGTCACCTATTTGATACATTTTAACGCAGTCAGTGATGTGTTTGATATTTAACCCAATTCGAAAATTAGATATTCCCTCCGTCTCATTTTAGTTATTTATTTGATTTTTTACATTTATTTAAATGTGTATGAAAAATCTAGTTCAATTATTTAATTTTCAATTTTTTTTAAAATAAAAATTTTAATATTAATTTTTTATTTACAAAAAAAAAATTCGAAAAACATGTTATCGAAATATGTTTTTTATGTGCATTAAAATACGCGTAAAAGTAAAAAAATGTCAAAAATACCATTTTTAGACTAAGTGACAAGAATACCGATTCTGAAACGCATTTCTCATTTGGGTATCCCAATTTTTTATTTTTTTAAAGAAAAATTTTGAATTTTTTTTAAAAAAAATTAAAAACGGGTGTGATACGCATCACCTATGCGTATCCCATATTTTTTTATTTTTTATGTGATACCCATGTTACATGCGTATTAAAGATATCCATTTATCAAATGGTATTTCAATAATATTTTTGGTCAAAATTTTTAAAATTGATATTTTCGTTAATTATTTTAAAAAACTGATATTGTTTGAAATCCATCCCGTTCGAGTACTGTTAAACTTTAATTCGTCAAAAAGTTCCGTGCAATGAATTTAGTGTAAAGTGAAATTTTGTTACGTGTTGAGATGAATTGGTCAAAATCACTCGACTTCTACAATTTTCGCTGTGACACTATGCCCTGAACTTTTTCAATATACAGTATATAATTCGAATAATCCAGTCAGTTAAATTTTGTTACGTGTGGAGACGAGAAAAAGTTCAGTAGATGGGATGGGATCTGACCTCTGAGAGTGCTCAACTACAAATATGTACTTATATTAGGTCATAATTATTAATTACGACTCAAACATAGCCAACGCACCAGTCACCACCATGGCACCATATATTAATATGCCCCATTTCTTGCGTCAGTTTGCTCCCCCTATTTCTCAAATTAAGAAAATAAAAAAGTATATTAAATATAAATAATTAACTAATTTATTAGTATGTGATTTTTTTAAAAAGAATCTAAAACTAAATTCGTATTGTTTATGATAGTTTATACAGTATTAAAGTTTTTTTAATACATCAGTGATTAGGCAACGTGTCTGTAAAATTTTGAATAGTGTCTAAATATATTTTTTATTTTAAATTAATAATATATTTAAAGTAAAATTTTAAACATTATCAAATCTATCTCGAACCCGGACTCCAAATTTTATATTCGTATCGTTGTATGTTGGATCAAATGATGAAAGTGGCCATTTGCCTTCTAATAAGTAATAATGACTGATTGACTGACAATTCAAAATAAGAACACTTTTGTTTAGTCGCCATCACTCTGATAAATAGTGAATATATATTGACGGGGCAGAAGATTTGGATTATGAGAGACAATGTGTAATACGACAACTCAAGGCCCGTTGGGGTTTCTTATTTTAATAAATAAATTATTTATTTTTTTACAAAAATTATATATGTTAACGTATTTTTTCTGAATATAAAAACTTTTTAAAAAAAAAAAAATTAAGGTTAAATTTTATTTTTAAAATAAAAATAAATATTTATTACAGGAAAAATATACATTTATGTACCTTTATGAAAATAATAAAAGCCAAACATGCATACATAATGTAATAGAGCATCTCTCATCTAATTACATATAGTAATAATATAATAAACTGTTGTTTTATTTTAATAAAATTAATTATTTTTGTTTCAAATAAAATATGTTTAATTAATAATTAGATAGATTGATCTAGGTTCATTTTACTTATATTTCAAATGCAGTATCAAATTAATATATTAGATATATCTCTTGCTTACATTTAAAAATAGTATTATTCATTATATTTGTTATTCGTATTGGTGGTGTGACATATTACAAAAATTATTAATAATTAAATAAATTCAAGAAACTATTTTTTCACACCTAAAAATTGTAGACAAGAAAGGCGTGGTTGAATTTGATGTGGTTATTTAAATTATATACTAGAGTGCAAAAATACATGCAAAGGTTAAAGGGAGGGATGGGTTAGAGATGTCCTGCAAAACTGAAGATTAATTAGTCAGTTTCAGTATGTCTTGTTGTGGTATTGTCTTAATAACAATAATAATACTAGGTCTATGTTAAATAAATTAATTATGTTGTGGGCTTTCAGGGAAGAAGAAAAAGAAAAATGGAACACACTATATTAAATCCAGAACATTGAGAACTGGCCGGGACTAGAGTGAGTATGCTTTTGAGCTTTACTTGACCATTTTATGTTGCTAATGATCATTACAATGTACACGGTGCCTGTTTTAATTTGCATGCGTACGTTAATAGGCAATAGTTATATCATTAGTTGATGTTTTACCAGATGGCTCCGCCTGATCACCTCTGGTAAAAGGATTGCACTTTGTTCCTGTTTGCTGAATCTCGTGTTCATCATATCTCAGCAGCGCCTCCCCTGGCTCCACCTTCAAATCAGCCACCACCACCAACACTACTACTGCCAAGTATGAAATTCTTACCATTTTTTCTTACTATATATACATTTATCCAACTATTGAGGATAGAACAATCAAGTATTTATAGAACGGTTTGGCAAATATATCTTTACTTATTTTGTTTTAACAAACAGTTAAGACGCCAAATGTGGCTTCTAGTAATAAACTATTTCAGGCATCTCTGTCTAATATGATATATCGTATGGCTATTGCCTACTTGGTTAGGCTTTGTTTCATACTATAAAAGAGTTAGGACGCGAAACTAGATGGCTATTATATACTGTATTTGATACATGTGTATCTAATTCTATGACTCATTATAATGCTTACTAATTAGGCTTCATTTCATATTATTTTCAGCTCAAAGACATGTATGAGGCAGTCCCATTTGGTAAGTTCGTTTCCATCAGTTTCTTGTTTTTGATGAATAGATTATAAAGTGTTATAATCTAATTGTCTGCCTCAATGTTATAAGCTTTTTCTGATTAACTGCCTAAAAATATGGTTCGCCTTTGGAATCATGGCATGTCCTATTAGGATAGTACTTGTGACTTTTTTCATTGGATGATCCAGAGTGTGATGGAAGGGCCAGAGATGTAATTGCTGATTCAAGCTACAAAAAACTATTATGGAGGAGAAATTGGAGATCGTAGAGGATGATCTAGCTAGACAAACTGGGAAAAAGAAATTGAAAAATCAGAGGCAGCATCAAATGCTGGTTTTTGCTCTTTGTAATTGCTGTTGTTTTATGATCAATTTTTGTAAGGATGTTGACAAAGGAACATATTTGTATGATATCGAAAAAGAATTGAATTAGGACTTATAGGGACCAGAGCAATTAATTGTTAGTTTGATGAAAAACTATTTAGTTTGGTTATGGTATTGAAGTTTTCATGTAAATTTTTCTTTGATAATGAATCTGAATTTGAGATGAACTAATTTGTTCGGATGTGCTCATGATGGAATAGTAATGAAATATGAATTTTATATGTTGTAATTAACTCTCTTTTGCCTCTTTTTTGGCTTATAAAAGTGTATTAAAAATAAGGACCATAAACTTCCTTCATAAACAATGACTGGAGTAATTTTCACACAATGAACACATATGTAAGATGATGACTGGCATGATTAATTCGCCATGATCTAGAATCCAGTTGTACAATTCATCACAAAACCATATGGAATGAAAAAAAAAGAGGCATGCACTAGAAATACTTATTTTCACCATCTCAAACATTGTCCGCATTGTCTGAGAGGTTGACAGCGCTCATCAGTCTCTTGGAAAGTGCTGAAACTTTAAATGTTTCTTGGTCTGTTGCATGTGTGGACTGCGTTGAGTTTGTTGAATGCATGTTTGTTCGCGTTCCCTCCTTGCTGACGGTACTAATTTTTGAGCAGTGCATGCCTTAATTGTGCCTGCTGATGTTGCTCTGGAAACAGAGATCCAGCAGCACCATACAATATTACAATGTATAAGATTCCATATTACTACGTAATCTAGTAGACTCCCAACAGGGTTCTGAGAGACAAAATATGAGGGCTGTCAGGGAAATACTCACCCTACATATATAACAGGGCCATGACATTAATAAATTATAAATGTACAAATTTTTTTATAGGGATGCTTTTTGCTTCTTACAAATTATATCATTTCACAAAATGCCATGAAAGTGGATCGTTTGCCACAAATAACCTCTCTGCTTGCCTGTACACTCTCGAATAAACAATTTAGTCTCTTCTTGTAATAGAGATCTGCAGCTTTTGCAGACACAGCACTTCATGAAGTTAGAGTCAATGGTTGCTTAGATCTCTAATCACTGCCTTCATTGTCGGTCTGCATTCTGGATTTTCATGTATGCAAGCTGATGCTATCTTTGACAATTTTGTTGCCTCCGATGTAGATAGATTGCCGTTCAGATTCAGATCAATGAATTCTTCATACTTGCCTGTTTCAACTTCCTGGCGAACAGAAGCACTGAGAATTGTTTTGCCAGAGAGGACCTGAAGCATGATCACTCCAAATGCATAAACATCACTCTTCTCTGTGAAACGACCAGTAGTAATGTACTCAGGTGCCATGTACCCCAACGCAGCACTGACCTTGAGAGCTGAGAAGACAATGTCATCAGCAAGAAGCTTTACAAGACCCGAGTCCATGATTATTGGATTAAATTCCTGGTCAATGAGTACTTTCTCAACAGAGATGTTTTGGTGAACAATAGAAGGTCTATTCGTTTCGCTTCTGTGTAGATATCCAATACCTGATTGAATGCATCAAGTTAAGCTTGTCAAGTTTTCATATATTAATTACAATATTTACTCTGGGAAGCAAATTTATTACCGAGGAAAAAAGTAAAAAGTTGTTGTACTAACCTTTGGCGATGCCAGTGATGATTGAAACCCGTGTTTTCCAATCAAGAATATGCTTGCTGCTTCCATCCACGATGTCTAGATATTGCGATAGGTTCCCATTAGACGCAAAATCATAAATAAGAAAACATTCTCCTCTGCCCATTGAGCAACAAAAGCCTCTCAGCCTAGAAAGATTTTCATGTCTCAGTGATGTCAGCAAACGCAGTCCGTTCATAAATTCAACTTCCTCTGACTTACAGCTGATTATATTAATGCTCTTGATAGCAACAAATGATCCATCTTTCAGAATGCCTTTATAAACAGAAGAGAATTTGCTCTTCCCCAACAAATTCACCTCTGAAAAATATTGCGTAGCTGACTCGATCTCTTCTAAATTGAACTTGAACCTCTGCAGAAAGTTATCAGAGTCATCGCTACCAATCTGATAACAAACCATCGGATCCCACTTGTTACTGTACTCTAGTGTTACAAGCGGAGATGCACTTCTTGAATAGAAATCCTTAGCATCAGTAGCACTAAGCCTATCATCACAAATGCTGTGAGAGGTAATTATAATTTTCTGTTTTTTCCTACGAAGTCGAAAAATCAATAAGCCAACAGACACTACAATAATGATAATTGAAACTATTCCACCAAAAATTGCAATTTGGCGAAGCTTTGATGATCGTGGACAATTGGTCTGATTGCACTCTGTATGAATCTTGGCATTTAAGGGGACATGTTTAGTATCAGTACCATTTTCTGCAGGTAAAAAAGGTTCAATCTGGTTGATATTTTGATCATCCCAAGAATTGCAAGCCCTCAATGAAGGATAACCAACACCACACAAACCAGAATTATTCCCAAAATGGAATCCTGTCTTTAATTTCTTCAAACCTTGATGACAAAACAGGAAAATACAAGATTAAATTTAGCCAATATCAAATTATGGTGTAATGACTAATATTATTTAACATACCAAGAGGGACAAGTCCAGAGAGTTTATTGTTCTGAACTTCTAAAACTTCTATCAGGGGAGCATTGGCTAGTTGACCAGGGATTCTACCAGATAGATGATTAAAGCTCAAATCGAGCCTTTTTAGCATTCCCATGCTTCCTATGCTGAAAGGAATTTGTCCAGTCAATCTATTGTATTGCAATGTAAGAACATTTAGCTTCTGCAAGTACCCTACTTCCTCTGGTATGCTTCCACTCAAATGATTACAACATAGCTCCAAAACTGATGTAACAAGAAAATGCATCCTTTTGTCAGATTCCATTTTCAGAAATTTAAATTTAAGATAAAAAAAATTAGTCCTTGTTTCGTATGGTTGTGTCCACCAAACCAACTGTTCCCTGTAATACCCTGTTCCAAAGTAAGACATGCGGAGTCTTGGAGGGTAAGGTGTACACAGACCCTCCCATGCTCCAGGGAGTATAAGGCTGGAATCATGAAACTCCAACTGAAATATTAACCTTTATTTGTTTTTTTTTCAGTCTTCGGGTTCAATTATTCGTGCAACTTCGTTTAGAATGATATATATATATATATGATAAACTACTAATAGTGCTAGACATAAGTGCATAAATACAACTTGTTTCTGAGAAAACTAAAATTATATACCCTGAACCCAATGAAATCACATAAATACAACTTGTTCTGAGAAAACTAAATATATATACCTCAGAACTAAAAAAATCACATAAATAAAAGTACTACTAACCTTGGAGGCTAGCCATGTTGCCAATCTGAGGAGGTATTACTCCAGAGAGATTATTGACATTGAGATAAAGATCAGTCAACTCTGTGAGATTAGAAATTTCAATAGGTATTACTCCAGACAAGGAGTTGTAATGCAAGTAGAGACCAGACAAACACTTAAGTCCGGCCACAGCCGGTGAAATGTTTCCAGTGAGTCCTTTCCCCTGCAATGAAATGTTAGCAACTTTAAGGTGCAAATTACAAGCCACACCATCAAATGAGTCACTGCTACATGGGTCGCCTTCATTTGTCCAAGATTTCAAGTACTTGTTATCGGGGTCAAGCGATGATTTTAACTCCATTAGTGCTCTAACTTCTGCATTACCATTTATGTGTTTTGCAAGGGAAGAGAGTGTGAGAAAAATAAAGATAATGAGGTATAGAAGATTGTTGCATGAAATGGTACTGGTGGTCATATTACAAAGTTTTATGATAAAAACAGTAAGGCAAAACTAAGTTGGTTTGTTTATAAACACTGTGTGGGTTTTGCATGGAGATTGAGCATAGAAAGGGTGAGCAGAAATATGAAAAAATGGTGCAGTATGAAATAGAAAAGTTTTGTTTACTCTCAAGTCCACCCTCTCAGGACTGGCAATGACTTTGATTACTGTCTTGGTCTTGATTTTCTAGAAAGAATGTTACAAGGTAGTAAGGTACATATAAACTAGATTATATAAATAATTTATTATTTTTTTAAAAATACAACAAGTTTTTTATATATTTAAACATAAGCTTCATTATCAAATATTTGGAAAGTGTAGATAGAATCAAAATGCTGAGATGAACTGGGTCGGAAGTTATTTGTGATTTTTTTAAGTAAGCTTATAAGTTTATGGAGTAGCAACGACAAAAAATAAACTGTTATCACTAGCCTATCTCATCGCGCTCACATAAGGTGTGATACTGTGATCTATATCTCAATATTTTATTACAGGAAGGAGAGGGATTATCACTCGATCAACGATTACATTATATTCTAATACAAATATTTTCGTGATTCAAATTTTATAATTTTCAAGATCCAAGAACCAGTGTTCATACTTCAAGTCAATTATTTCTAGGTTTATGTCAATTTAGAACTTGACAAAGAAAAGATCTGCAATTGTATATTTCAAGAATGCAAAAACTGTCACTCTCTGAAATTAAGATTTTTTATATCATAGTCCTGCATAAGCGGCACTAACAGCTCACAAACTCCTCTCCGAGCTGTATGCAAACCAATATAATATGAATGCCCTTAATGATTGTGAAGTATTTTTAACAGGAGAAGCATTAGTAACAAGATGACAAAAGTAAAACCAATTATACATAAAGTGAAAGTGCATGCAGAAAACACCAAGCATGTTTTAGTGTTGGCCTTCATGAAGAAAATAGGGAAGTTGTGTTAAATGATATCTATGGCACTCGGTCATATTTTTATACATATTAGTTCCATGCTTGCATGCATCCATCCATCTTTTGTATTCCAATTAAATAAGTTTATACTTAAAAATATATTTGTACCATGCTATTAATGTTAAAATGTGACATGGTGATAAACAACTCAGATTCATAATTGATTTGAGCCAAATTGGAAGCAGAAACTCTTTTCGGTTACCTCTAGAAATGAAGTGTCACTGCCTTTCAAATTTGAAATTGAGTGGCTCAATTTCTCTTTACAAGTAAATTAAGGGATGATCTTTTTTATATATCTCTTGAACCCCCACACACCTAGACACACTTTTTTTTGATGGGTCACACGCTTTTGTATATGGCAAAAGTCAAATGTAAGCAGCTTATAAAAGGAGAAAAGTGGTAGCAAAATTTATCTTTACCACATTAATTAACCTTTGCTACAACTTTGTTAGTTAAGTATTAATCAACAATATCTGCAATTTTCTCAAAGTTATTCACTCATTCGAGTTGGAATTTTGCAAGCACCATAAAGAAGGTAGGTTACATTTGAATGAATTGGCTGAGTTGCAATTTGCAAATTATATTCCCTATTGATATACAACAATTACTAGCAGATTGAAAACGTTTCTAGGACTACCATCACTTCTACCATCCTCTGAGGCTTTCTTAATCAAGTCCGGATGTGCTTTAACACCTACTCCTCTCATATGCAGCTGCACATTGTAGATTTTGTAGTCACTAATTTTGAGAAAAAAGACATACAACAAGAAAATGCAGAACCTAGCTATTCGCCACTGCTTCAAGCCGACCTTGAAAACCTATTCGTATTTTATTTAGAAATGCTGGTCTGTACAAAAGCATTTTGAAAAAAAAAAAAATTAAGAGAAAATTATATAAACCAAGTACATGGATTCAACATCATCACAATCTTGAAGCATATTGCAATTTACATTATCATTGGCGAGCAATAACTAACAAGTAAGAGCATGTTGCAAGTCGTATGATCAAAAGTTAATTTACACGTGTTGACAAAATGTAAACGAACAATAATGGAGGAGATGGAATGTAGAACACAGAAGCAATGAAACAATTCATTCAATTTGTTACAAGATGTCTTTGCTCAGCTTGGCCGACTATGACTATATACAAAGTTTGTTATAACAGTAAAATGAAAATCATGTCCCTATTCGTTATACTGAATCACTAAAATACCGTTGAGGTGTATTTTGCGTTGATTAACTTGTGTGGCACTGGCACCCGATGACTCGCAACAATTCAAAGCTACGTAGCATGACCTTTAAAGCACCACTATAAAATTATAATTCATACAAATTCAATCGTCTACATATACACACAAATATGCATTACATTTTCACTTGTTCACCCTGAATCGCAATGTACACATGCCTTTCATCAGATAAATTCGTTTATACACACATCTATACACCAATCTGCATTACATTTTAAATTGTTTACACTGAATTATATAAAAAAAATGCAATATTTAACCATGAGATGAAAGTTATATCAACTTCATATACACATTTTTGAAATTGTTTCTTAAAATTTATATCGTTAAACAAAATTTTAAATTAGTACGTACACATAGATAAATGGATATATGGATTTTTTTTTTATTTGGAAAAAATATTCATACCAGTAAAATGTGTGCAAGTTGTATCACATATCTTCCTCATAGGTTTAAAAATTAAATATTTTTCCTTTCACCTTACCGAATGCAGAGGGTAGAAATGAGTTTTTACATAAAATTTGGATTCTAGATGTTGTTTGGCATTATTTTTTGTTTTTTTTATAAAAAAATATTATTTTACTTGATACAACGCAAAATATTATTATGTAAAATAATCAAAGATTGTAATAGTAAATAGAAAGATTGAAAAAATATATCAAAAGATTTTTTTAATTTAGAAAATAATTTTTTAGAAAAACAACAGTTTCATGTTTTCTATTTTCTTATTTTTTAAAAAATAGAACCCGATCACCGCATTTATTTTATGAAAATTATTTTCTATTTCTAAAAATAGAAAAAATTTAGTTATAAAATCAAATATGCACTTATATTATAGGTTAAAATTTTGAAAAAAAATCATATTCTCTCTGTCCGTTCCCAATATTTTAGATTTGGGGTTGAGTATAAAGGTTAAATAGGGGAAAAAAAGCCGATAAAAAGTGAGTAAAATCGTGTGCCCATTAAATAAAATATAATAAATTAGAAAGGTGTAGGAACGTAGAGTTCATTTAGATTTTTTTATTATTAGTATTTTACTATTTTTGAGAAATTTAAAATTATAAAAAATTGGGAGGAACATTACAAAATAAAAAATGTAAATATCCAGAAGAGTCGGAGGAAGTAGTATTTATTGGCAATAAATCTTATTAAAATGATTGTTCTGATTTTTTGATTAAAACAATATACCCAAGTGCATAATAGATAAATTGCGAAATATCAAAAACAATATTATACTAATGAAATATCGAAACATAATTTCATTCTTTCAAACAAAAAATAATAATTTCTTTTATTTATTATGGCAGTATTATATAAATTGGATTCCTACATAAAAAGAACAGAAAATGTTGTTATCCAGACTCCAATCCCCATTTCCCTTATCCAAAAACTAAACTAGTACACCATATCACAGAACAAACTTGAACTAAATTCCAATGACTTCAGAAAAATGAGGAAACCAATTGATAACATCCGTGCATCACTAACAAGTAACAACTCATCCACAAATACAGAACAGAAGACACTTATCAAGTTATCAATTTCTTATCTAGATTCAAACATACATATACACACCGACATAACTAATCTAAAAATAGAAAATTATAGTAGTAGCTTACTTGCCTAAACAAATTAATTAATTAATAAATATAGTAATATTCTATTACAATCAAAGAGTGCCATACTCCTAGCATGTGTGAAGAATCTCGTGGGAAGAGGTAAACAAATTTACAAAAGTTTCTGGTCTTTACAAAGCCTCTACCCTCCCTTGTTAGACGATGCAAACAAGAAACAACAAATTCTATACCATTCTTCATGTTTACAAAGAGAAAAGATAGCTCTACTTTCCCCTAAGGTAACAAAAACACATGGCACATGAAATGATATACAGTATGTGAATCAACAAAATGCTGTATTTTTAATCTCAAGAGCCTTATTCCCATTGTAGATATAAAATCCATGAATATGAATAGGCCATAAATACATCAAAACTCGTATGAACAAACTCAATCTGTGTCAAAAGTAGTCACCCGTAGAACTCCCAATTACTGCTAGACAAAGAGGCACTTATCCGCATCAACATATAACTATCACGTAGAAACATGTCAAAACTGGCTGACCAATCTTTTCTCTATGGAGATGATAACAATTTACAGCATTACAACTAAACCACCAAATTCCAGGTGTATCTCCTTATAAGACCAACCTCACAAATGAAGGTGACATTATTGGAGAAAATTTTGTGATGGCCAAATGAAACAGATACAACCAATGAAAAAGACCTTCTGGTTTATAAAGTACCAAAAACATATGTATGATTGTGTGGTGTGCTTGAAGGACCTAACATGAAGCAAAACATGAGAGGTTGATGCCAAAGCAAATAATGAGTTCGAAAATATCAGATTACAAATATACTGAGAAAAGCAACGTGTGGACTGTGGACAACTTAGATTATAACACTGTATATCTACGAACACTGATGACCATCAAAAGATATCGATACGGGGATATTGCATCTCGCACCATTAACTTGATAGAGCAAAGCAGCAAAAATAATTGAAAATGCAATTGCGATATGAGGAATAAAACACAAAATCCTGATTAACAAAAACTATAAAGATCAAAGGACGAATATTCAGTGCTAATAACAATAAGTAAACTAAACCATAAACAATCCAAATATCTAACGATAGTCATAGGGCTTTCTTATTAAGCTCGTCCCAGGATGAGCAAACCAAGTCCGCTGTTCAGTACAAGTTCATACCTACCAAATACTATACAACACATAAGCTAAGATGAGGACATCGGAAAACACTGCCGAACGAACAGTGCTTTAACTGTAAGACAACTCCAGGCTGAATTGGTAGGTAGGCTTGTATTCATCCACAAACAGAGAAACACATTGATCATTGACTACACAATCATACTTTATCTGATTCACCAGCTAGCATGCTTCTTGTTGGAGTCGTAGTAACTAAGATACCACTTAACAAACTTCTTCAATCCAGCCTCCAAATCAGTGGTAGGCTTATACCCCAGCTCCTTAGTAGCCAAACTAATATTCGCATGCGTAAACGGAACATCACCATTCCTAGGCATAGTCACCACCTTCTTCTTCGCCTTCACCTTCAAATGCTTCTCCAATATACTCACAAGCTTACTAACTGGCACAGGCGACGTATTCCCCAAATTAAAAATCCTAAACTGCGCCGCCCCATTCTTCTTCCCACCACTCCCCGTGCTCTTCTTTGCCGTATCCAAAGCAGCCACACATCCCTTCACCACATCATCAATATATGTAAAATCCCTCGCAACAGTCCCATGATCAACACCCTCAAATATCGTAATCGACTTCCCCTTGAGTATATTCTTGGTAAAAAAGAAATACGCCATATCAGGTCTACCCCAAGGTCCATAAACAGTGAAAAACCGTAACCCCGTTAGCGATAACCCATAAATATGATTATAACTATGAGCAATTTCTTCACCAGCTTTCTTAGTGGCAGCATATAAACTAGCAGGTTGATCAGTCCTATCTTTTTCCGAAAAGGGCACCTTGGAGTTCAACCCGTAAACCGAACTCGAAGAAGCCCAAATAACAGCAGGTTGAGGGTTTGATGACTTACAAGCTTCTAATAAATTAACAAAACCAGCAATATTACTTTGAATATAAGAACTAGGGTTTTTCATAGCATACCGTACACCAGCTTGAGCAGCTAAATGCATAACATGAGTAAACGACACCGTATCGAAAAGCTTTCGCAACAAAGCTGCATCATTTATATCCCCTTTGATCACAAAAACCCCGGCTTTCTCAAGAAGTAATTTCCTCGATTCCTTGAGGGCAATTTCGTAATATTTGTTGAAATTGTCAAGCCCCACCACGCCGTCACCGCGCCGTTTCAGCGCGGCGGAGACATGAGTCCCGACGAACCCCGCCGCACCGGTCACCAGCACGACCCGACCCGTCTTCGAACGGGCCGAGACCCGGACCCGGTTTTCCCAACCCGGACCGGCGTTTTTTCCGGCCGAGTGGAGGCTCCGGCGGGTCACTTCATGTGCCGGAGATGGAGGGGAGATGAGAAGAAAGAACACGATCGCGACGACGAAGATGAACGACCAAAGAGTGAGCTTTGACTGCAATCGGAGACGGTAAAAGTAGGAAAACGATTTTTCCGGCTTAAATTTGCCCGGAGTTGACGGAATTGAGTCGAGATGTGACAGTATTGGCTTCAACTGCGTCATCTTCTCCGATGAAACCTTGATCTGAACCCTAATTTTGAGTGAATTGAACTCTAATCACGCAGATTTAAAGTTGAGTTTGGCCGGAATTCATAAACATATACTTGTATATCTCTGTATGTATGTGTGTGTTGAAACTGTGTATATTATAAAACAAAGGTTATGAAACTGTATATATATAAATATATATATTGACTCGGTTTGGTTTTTATTTTGTTTAGACCGGTTTGTTATATAAACAAGGGGTTGATGATTAGTTGTATTTTATTTAAAATAAAATGATATAGTGTAAATCAAGTTAATTAGTTTAAGATTGATTAGAGTTCTTCAAAAAAAAAGATTGATTAGAGTTGTTGTTAGAAAATTTCGAATTAAAAGACAGTTAATGATATTGATTAGAATTCAAATTATATCAACAAAAAGAGTTCATTCTTACTAGTAATTTCAATTTAACAGTTAATGATGTTGATTACAATTCAAATCATGGGATACCAGTTTGTTTTGTATTCTAATAAGTGGTTTTTACTATAAATTTCATTTGTGCTGGGGCTCATTCATGTTGTATAAATTGGTGTAAATAGTCATTTTAAACTTATTTTTTGTAAAATAAGATAAAAACAAAATGGACCGAATTTTATTTCATTCTTAAACTTTAAAGTGATTGTCAATGTTTTTCTACCAATTTTTACATCAGTTAATTTTATATGTTTTTTCTGTTTCTTATTCTAAATACTTTTTAATATTTTTTATATATTTTTTCTTAATTTATTGTTTAATTTTATTCTTTTTATGATATTTTTAATTTAGTTTAATTTAATTTATAACTAAATTATAATATTTTTAAGATAATTACTTTGGTATATTGTTTTTACATTTAAATATATTAGTTTATAATTTATGTTTATTATTTTATTACAAATTTTTAATTTTGTTTAATATTCTGTATAGAGGTCCCTCAATATGAGCTTCTAGTACAAATTTTGAATGACATTTTTATAAATATTAAATTCACCTCTATATATTTACATAAATACTCTCTTATTATTGTATTAAAAAAGATTCTAACTTTAGGGTGCTAGATGATGTCATTCTCAAACACATCAAACCCTTCTATGTGATAGTCCCTCCGTCCCATAATTATTGTCTCATTTTAATTTTTGAAAGTCAATTTTTATTAAATTTGACTAACAATTTAAAAATATTTATTTATAATTTTACGACTTTACAAATTGATTCATAAAATAAAATAGTTAAATTTTATTATAAATTTTTTAAATGTATATATATATATATAATTATATAATATATTTCATTTATTGGTCAAAATTGATTAATTTAACTTTGAAAAATTGAGACAAGTAATATGAGACAAAGAGTGTACTGCATAGCATATATAGCATATGTTACTTCATTACTATTACAAGTTTGTATCACGTACGATGCACAGATGAATTTTTTTAATATTTCTATTTTGATATTTTTTATATGATTTGAATTTATTTTTAATTTATATAATAATAATTTAAACTTTATTTAATTTTACATGTATATAATTTTTTGTATTTATAAATGAGTATTTATAATATCAACTTAATCTTATCAATCACTAATTAAAATTTATTTTTTATAGTCATTGACTCTATAAAAAAGAAAATTAAAGTTTTTCATTTTTCATAAATAAATTAAGAGAGAAAATTAAGATTTTCACTTTCCAGTTTTAAATGATGCTAATTTATGTCCCTTGTGATGCACATTTTTTTTTAGATTTTTTAGATTTTTAATATAATATTTTTTATATGATTTTAATTTATTTGTATTGGTATAATAATAATATAAACTTTATTTCATTATATAATTTATTTATATTTATATTTTAATAGGAAAATATTTGTGTGTTTTGTATAGATATATATTTTAGGTAAGAGATTAATGTGAAATATTTTATTAAAATAAAAATATAATATTATTCGTGAGAAGTTGTATAAAAAAATGATTATGGGAGATAGAGTTGTATGTATGATATATATCTTTTATAAAATTAGATTTTATTAAAATTAGATGGTTGAGAACGTTTATATAGTTCACCTAAAATTAAACGATCATGATCTTTTCAATAGTCCATCTAAGTATTTTATAAAAAAAGTTCTCTACTTTGCTTATAATAATCCTTTATATATATAATAGGAGGACAGGGGGATGTTTTGAGTTATTTTATTCAAAAAAAAGTGTGAGTCATTTTATTGAAGTGATTTTACAATTATACCCTTCATAACTTTTTTTTTTTACAGGAATGACTTTTTCATTCATAAATTATATAAAAATACAATACCTTCTAAAACGTTTATCATCTAACCAAAATACATGCAAGATATTCCCGGAAAATTAGACAATAAAACATTAAAATCTGAAAAGAAAACACTTATATATAACAATACAAGTTAAAAAAAATCTATGAAATTTGTAGCGCGTCTGCCATCAATATCCACTCCAAGCCATTTCTACATGTCCAAATAATTGATATTATGTACATGAAAATCACAAATAAATCCTAAATAAATCAAAAATTAAAATAAGACCAAATTTACTACATCATTACTTAAATGATGTGAATTAATGTGATTTAATTTATGAATAGTGTGCATTGAATATATGATTTTCTAATTTTAATATTTTTAATATGAAACTAACATAAGTATAAAAACATTACACTATAAGAAATATAATTTTATTTATCATGAATGATTTTTTTCCATATATCTTGAATGATATATAAAACTTGTGTCTACTTACATATACAATTGTCTATTATAAAATTTAATTATTGTATTAACCGAATATTTGTAAATATGTAGATAGATTTAAAATACGGTATTAAATATATGATATGATATATTAAACAATATACTTGGATGAAAATATAGAGTTGATTTAATAAAATATTTGATTCAGAAAAGGAATAGTTGATACTATATAATAATATAAAATATATGATGGATTAGTTGAAACACTAACCATTTAAAATAAATGGATTTCGAAAAATAAATTTTATAATATATAAAAAATTATTTAAATTTATGTATCAAAATGAAAATTTTAAAGTCGAACCTTATATATTATATGTAGTAGTTTAATAAATTTAAATATAAAGACTTGAGTTGAGTCAAAAATAATTTACATTTCAAATTTAGTATCATGTATAATATATAACTACATCATATATGTACTATTAAAAATATAATATTTTAAATATTAAAATATATTTATATAAAATTTCAGGGTTAGTGATTGTAACACGTACTCAATCTCACATCGTAGATTTTATTTTAATATATAATATAGAGTATTATTCTCAAGTATCATATGATATTTTAGGGATTTGTGATTGATTCGTAGCTATGTTTTTATATTTAATTTAATGTACTTTGACATTATGTGTAATACGGATTCGAGACTTAACTTGATTTCAAAAATTAATGGGTTCAAAATTTTGACCTGAGTTGTCATATATGATATCAGAGTTCATTTTTAAAAGTTTTGGAATATTATCCCACAATAGATAGAAGTTCGAAATGAGAATATGAAATCAACCAATATTATCTCATAATGGTTAAAGAGGTGCAATTTGAACATATATATTATTTATTCGATAAACTTATGGGCTATTTGTTTGATATGATGATGACATGATGAATTTAAATAGGAGAATTTTAGGAAATAAAATAATAATTGAAATTAAATATACAACAAAAAAATATTAAGCCAGTGGCCCGTGCTGAGTACATTGTCAAAAATTAAATTTATGGGCTATTTGTTTGATATTTATGGCAGCAACACAAAATTAAATTGTTTATGTACTCTTTGGGTGCTTTTCGTACTAGGATGTGCCAAACACGACTCCGTTTCAAGAATAGCACATTGACCGAGTACGTTGTCAAAAATGGGATAGTTGTTCAAAATCTTTCATTTATGGTACACTCAATCTCCAAAAATGGTGTATAAAGTTAGCTGAGGTGGTATGTTGGAGGTTTATGTGTTCCCAATTTCTCACGGCGAACACTGCATTGAAGTTTTTATAATGTGTATACGGTCCTCGAAGGCGAACACAGAACGAATAAACAAATAAGGTGTTCCCCATCTTCCACGGCGAACATAGACGAAAAATTATAAAGTCTAAATACTATTTTAAAAATTATATTTTTGAATATAAATATATAAAATCTAAATATTTTTAAAAATATATTTTCGAATATAAATATATAAATATATATTAACAATTATATTTTGGAATATAAATATATAAAATCTAAATATTTTTTTTAATATTTTTTTGAATATTAATATATTAATATATTATTAAAAATTATATATTAAAAATATAAATATATTAATAAAAAATTTAATAAATAATTTCAAGAATATCTTATATTTAAATATATTTATGAATATAAATATATTAATAAAAAATTTAATAGATACCTTCAAGAATATCCTATATTTAAAAGAATATTTAGATTTTATAATTAAAAGTTTTAAGTACATATGTACATTTTTTAAAAATGAAAATATTTAGATTTTGATTATTAACAATTTAAAATATTATATGAATAGTTGAAAAAACTTAGTAAATTATTAAATTTAACAATTTAATTAAAATGGTTGATTGGTTAACTCACTATAATTTGTTTGACGGTAATAATTCAAGTTAAATTCGGAATCATTTTCAAATTCAAAATCCGGTAAGTTCGTATCACAAATAAGCACAAAGTATATTGATTCAAAAGTAATAATTTAATTAATTCATAAACTCAATACAGATTCCAAAAATATCATAATTTATTAATATAATTAATAATAGTACCCTATTTTGTATATTGAATCAAAGTACTCGTGATGAACGACAAATTTCGAAGGTTAAGTTCTGAATTTGTTTTACAAATAAGTGCAGAGTAAACTGATCCAAGGCAAGAACTTAGGTAAAGTAATCTATTATAGACCCTAAAAAATTATGATATATTGATACACTTGATAGTGTTAAGTTTATAAACTGAAGTAAAGTTTCTACTCTACTGGATGTAGTATTGGAGTGGAGTGTTACAAGTTTCTTCACTTAAATTCCTGACGTCGTCAGGCCGAACACATAATTTATAGGTCGGATTTTACTTTTCTAATAATCGGTTATTTTCGCTCCCTCGTCTATGTCCATTGTATAATAACTAATTATAAAAGAAAGTTATTATAATTAAATGTAAAATAATTAATTTTTAGTTAATTATATTATTATATATTATTTATTTATTATATATAATATTTAAACGGTCCGGTCCGGATTAACCAATAAATATTTTTTACAAACCATAACCAAACCATTTAAATTTATACCGTTCGGATAACCGAACCGTTAACAACGATTTTTTCTAAATTATGGTTTAAATGGTTCGAATTGTTATGATCCGTTCTAAAACCGCGGTTTAACGGATTGAATGGACACCCCTGTTAGCATTCCTATCTCCACCTTCCATAATTTAGCGAATCAAAATTTTGAGATTCGGCTTTGATAACATTTGATAGTGTTACTAATGTTTATAAAATGAACTAAAGTCTCATTTACTCAATGCAGAACCACGTTTAGTTATTCCAAATAATGTATATACTTTTTTAATGATAAGGTTGGAAGAGCTCTAAATTAAGAATAAATTTAAAAAAGGACTTAAAAAAGATATATCAGGATGGATGTATAAGGGGAAGATGTGAGTGTTGTCGAGTAATGAGTAGGGTATCGTTCGCAGGAAAGGACTGTTATCAATATCAATTTTAAGTCTTTTATTCCTTACAATTTAGAAGTGTGGTGAAGAAGTTGTGGATGTGTAATTATAATCTAAATTAATTTAATAAACAACTATATAATAAATACGAGAGAAGATAATCCAGGAAACAAGGTTTCTTCAATTGACTATCATGAATGTCTAATTTGTGTCTCTTGTTTTTGATAAAAATATTATTATAATAATATTTTTACAAAAATCTAACATAAAAAGATATACAAAAATTATGGGTGCCTCCCAAAAATCACTTTTTTAACGTCGTTAGCTCGACATATACATTCAAATAACATAATTAATGAGGTGAGAAAGCAAATAGATGCACATACCTACAAATTAGCATTAAAATTTTGATGTGAAAATATACATTTGATCCATAAAAATAAGTGACAATTTTTACGATCATAACCTACTTAAGAGACTCAGAAAAATCAAAATAATTAGAAAAGTCGTCAGAATAAGTAACATAACTACGACTCACAAACTCCTCCCAAATTGGATCATTATATTCCAAAGAAAAATGTTCAAATTTTTTAATCTCAATTCCCTTCTCAAATATAATTGGACACTCATCAATATCTAATTTCACATCTTCTACCAAATCATTAAGCACAATGTTATCTTCTAAATATGGTAGAATTTCAACCTCATCCAATTTATCAATATCAAGCATAAGACAATTATCAACTAAACAAGTAGGTTCATCAGACACAAAATTTTCATTAATTGCTAAATAAGAATCACATGTAGTCGGAAAATTGACACAAGGCAGAACTTGAAGACAACTGTTATGTATCATAAGTTGAACTTCCATAATAAAACTGTTTCTTTTAGCATTCTCCTCATACCATAATAAACTATAAGAAACAATTAACTCAAAATCAATATTGTCGCCTTTCTCGACAGCGGCGCTAATTTGTTGTCTAGTAATGAGTAGGGTATCGTTCGCAGAGAATGATTGTTATCAATATCAATTTTAAGTCTTTTATTCCTTACAATTTAGAAGTGTGGTGAACAAGTTGTGGATATGTAATTATTAACTAAATTAATCTAATAAACAAATAAACAACTATATAATAAATATGAGAGAAGATAATTCAGGAACAAGGTTTCTTCAATTGGTTATCATGAATGTCTAATTTGTGTCTATTGTTTTTGCTAAAAATAATCCTTTTAACGATTATAAAGCTCTCTCCCAAGGTAAATTAATGTCTACAATTATCCCTTAAACGTCACTCTCATGATCAAACAAAGTACACCCATAGACTATTAAGCACAAAGAATTATAAGTCTCACAATTCGCATATCAATCTCCCGATCTAATACTTAAATTGTGTCTATCATATCATGTACTAGAATTACAACCCATCTCCCGATTCGTTAATAACCCATATAAATTCAATTAAAAGTTAACTACTCTTTTAATCGTATAAAGCTCTCAATGACAGATAAGCAAACCAAGAAAAATCACAACATAATTAAACAAACATGATAAACCAATAAATACTAACAAATTCCCGGATTAAGGAACTAGCTACTCATGATGGATAAAAACACACGCGCGCGCGCGCGCGCACACACACACACACACATATATATATATATTAATAACACAAACCATGAGTATAAGAGTTGAAGTACAAAGAATATGGATGAATCCATTTACCTCTTCCTTCTATCTCCCTCTCAAAGTGATTCTTTTCCTTTTATCTAAAAAATACGGCTAACTAATAATATAATATTGTATGATGGTATTGTATCTCTAATAATATAAAACCCTAATATACATATATATAAGAGTTTTTAATGTTTTACAAGTAAACACAAGAAATATCCTAAAATAAGTTGGGTTATAATTGTGAAATTCGTATTCTGCCTCCCAGGACTATTTCTGAGCTGCTTTATTTGAGATATGTGTGCTGGACTCCTCTGAATTATAGATTTTTCTATTATCTTTGCGTGGACTGTAAAATCGGTCAATTCTGACTTCTAGAACTCAAGTTATGACCCAAACAAAAAATTATAACTTGATGATAAATTTGATGATAGTATTTCATCTAAATAAAATTTTCATATATCTTAACATGGAAGTGAGATGTAACAAATCACTTGCTTATTTACTTTAATAAAATTATAATATATATTTATTTTTATTAAGTTAATAATAAAACTAACTACATTTATATAGAGTATCCCAGTAGATTTTAATGATTAGATAAAATTTATATATATCTTGATAAAAAAAGATAGAATTTATATATATATATATATATTAAATTTAGTAAATGAGTTATAATTTTTTAGAGGAATGATATTTTTTTGTGATCTAATAAAATTTAATTGAATTCATTAAGTTATTAAAATTGCTTTCTAAAATATACTGTAGAAGATAAACCTAAAATAAATATCTTTTAAAAAGTTGTAGAAGATAGAGGAATGATATTTTTCAAAATAAATATCTTTTAAAATAAATATACTGTAGAAGATAGAGGAATGATATTTTTTAAAATATCTTTTAAAATAAAGTTGTAGAAGATAGAGGAATGATAGAGGAATAAATATCTTTTAAAATAAATATACTGTAGAAGATAGAGGAATGATATTTTTTTTTTCTGGCAAAAAAAAATAATCTAAATTTATTAGATAAGATAAGATAGTTTGATCTCTCAACTACCGATGAGTTCTGAATTGTCTAATTAAAAAAATAGTTAGTCAAACTCCGGTGTGGGACTTTGACGCGTCCGTTTTTCATGCTTTGTTTGCATGTGGACCCCTTGTGACGGGATCTCACCACTTCTCTAATCTATGTTCTAGTATTTGATTTTAATTGATTCTAAAATTTTAATTATTTCAATTTTTTGATAAATATAATATTTTTAAGTATTATATTATATTTAAATTATTTCTTAAATTTTATATATTTTATATTAAAAATTGTATTTACAATATAATTTTTATATAATATAATTGTATATTTATATCGAATACAATTTATTTAATATTCTCAATTTCATTACCGTTCAAATTCTTTAAATATTTTTTAAAATAGCGTATTAATGTAATTATAAATATTATAATATTATTATTCTTTTATTTTTATTAGTTTTCTAAATTTTTATTAACATTTAAAATATTATATAATTTTTATATATTATAATATTAAAATCCATGACTTTGTATAATAAGTGAATCCACTACCTGCCTGTAACTATAATACAAAAAGCTACTATCCTGTGGGCTGTAACTCATTAATATTTTGTCTGTACAAAATAATAGAACAAATTCATTAGGATCATCGATAAATTAGGGACTAGTGAAAATTGAATCGAAGTTTGAAATTAAATTAAAAATTATAAAAATTGTATTAATAAAAGTTACATTATTAATGATTGATTTGAATACAGTTTTTAAATTTTAAACTGTATATGAGTGATTCAGTTTTAATTTTTATATAAAACGAATCGATCAAATGTTATTTCAATATAAATTATAAACAAATTTAATTAATTAATTAATAGATTATGAATATCAAATTACATCGCGTCTTACCAGAATAAAAACACATCTTGCACAATATTATTTTTTCAAAACTACATCAACTCATACATATATTATTTAAGTGTATTCATTTAAAAAAAATTAATCACATTCATTTATTTCAGAGTATTGAAGGGAGTTTCTCCTGATTTATATATTGAAATATTTAATAATAGTTAAAATATTTCTTACTTTAATTAATGGTATAAAATTGACAAAATAAAAAATTTAGGAGTATTGTGAATATACAAAATAGGAACCCCTAAAAAGTGGCCAATACAAAAATATCATTGAGAATATATTTATTTTGTTTGTTGTAGTGTATACAGGAAAATAGTTAATGCATTTTTTTCCTTTTACTCAGACAAAAGGTAGCCAACAAAAACCAAACAATCATGTGCTTGGTATAACAAATAATCAATTCTGGATTAAAAATAACAAAACATTAACTCTCATGATTTTAACCAACTAGATGTCGTTTTGCCAAATTAGCTGTTACTGTAGACAAAATGGGCAATTAAACTTAATTAAAATAGACAAGTCTTTCCTCAACAACTAGCAGAAAGTTATACTTAAACAGTTGATAGATCGGCAATTCGGCATAGCTAGCTAAAAATACTACTCCGTAAAATTATTTCATCCAGATGTATAAAAAAACATATTTATATTTAATAATTTTAAAATATTATATTTTAGTATTGAAATTTTTGTAAAACAGAAAAATTTTCGAAATTATATACTGTATTATTCTTTTAAAATATTATACATGTAGATTTAAAAGTACAAAATTATGAGATGTGAAATGTTATTTTAATATTTTGCCATAGACTCTGCTCCTCACGACACAAATATATAATATCTGTAGAGGGGAAAAAGAACTCTCAAGTGAGGAGAGAAGACTTTCAAAGTGATGGAGATTTGTTCCTTAAATCGTTTGTCTCTCATCATCTTGATGTTTTTCATATCTGCAGTTACATGGTATTATCTGAGCAAGCCAGCCTGCTTTGACTGCACTGAATCTAACACACTCGGTTGCACCTTTTCAAGCCGCAACCCCAGAGGCTCACAAAACCAGGCCACCCCACTTCACCCGCTTGACCCACTCACTGTCCAGGAAATTAAGCAGGTTATAGCCATTTTGACTAAACATGAGCCTTTTTCAGCTTCTTTTCCAGCAATCCATTCTTTATCTCTTGATGAGCCTGAAAAATCTCAAGTCTTGGCATGGAAAAAAGGTGACTCACTTCTCCCAAGAAAAGCATCAGTTATTACAGTGTTGGACGGCCATACTCATGTTCTCATTGTGGACTTGGGCTTGGGCCTTGTTACAAGCCATGTTATGGACCCGTATTCGGGCTACCCTGTCGTGACTATTGATGAACTCGGGGAAGCACTCGTAACTACGTATGCTAATGAGGATTTTAAAAAGTCCATTGCGGCCCGGGGTGTTGAGATGTCGGACTTGTCTTGTATCACGCTTTCTCCGGGCTGGTTTGGGCCTGGCGAAGAAGGAAGAAGGATTACTAAGGTGGAATGTTTTTCGAGTCAAGGCACGCCCAATTTTTATATGAGGCCCATTGAGGGTATTGTTGTGACAGTGGATATGGACAAGAAAGAAGTTTTGAAAATAATAGATACTAATCGGGGCATACCGATACCAAAAGGAGAGAATACTGATTATCGGTATGTGGCCCAAGATAGGCCCATGAATATGGAGCCTATCAATCCAATTTCTATGGAGCAGCCCAATGGGCCTAGTTTTACTGTCCAAGATGGACACATTGTTACATGGGCCAATTGGGTTTTTCATCTTAAGGCCGATCAACGGGCCGGGATGATAATTTCTCAAGCCAGGGTTCGAGACTCGGAGAGTGGTGAATTAAGGAGTGTAATGTACAAAGGGTTTGCTTCAGAATTGTATGTGCCATACATGGACACAGATGAGGCTTGGTACTTTAGAACATATATGGATGCAGGTGAGTTTGGGCTGGGAGCAACCGCAATGGCACTTGTGCCACTAAATGACTGTCCAAGAAATTCATATTACATGGATGGCCTTTTTGTTGCGGCAGATGGAAGCCCATTTATTCAGCCCAACATGATTTGTATTTTTGAGCGTTACGCGGGTGACATTGGATGGAGACATTCTGAACTGCCTGTAAATGGTTTCCAGGTATGTTAAATAACTAACTTTTTTTTATAAGCTTATAAGCTCATACATTAGTATTTATTTTAATAATTCTAGAGTGAGCGAGAATCGAATACAAACATGATGACAGATGATAAACTATACTATCCCATTACGCTCAAATAAATAATTTTTTAGTGTTCGATCACACATTTTATTTTTGTTGCAACTACCAACTAATTTTAAAATTATATTAGGGGCTATAGCTGACCAACGTACTAGACATACAGTTCATCTAAATTATTGATACATTTTTTACAAGTTACAACTACAAGTTAAAATTGGATTTCATTATGTTACTTACAGAATAGAGAATCTAGGCCTAAAGTGACTCTAGTTGCTCGCATGATAGCATCAGTTGGAAATTACGACTACATTTTCGACTGGGAATTTCAAACAGATGGTTTGATTCGCGTTAAGGTAATGCTGCTCCTTCCCTTGATATTGTCATGTCCCTATAAATTTACATGGTTAATAAATGTTCCTGGTAGTTGAAGAGGACTTGTAATCATGCTTAAACAGGTAGGTCTATCAGGAATGCTAATGGTGAAGGGAACTAAACATGAAAATGTTGATCAAGTGTACGAAAACAATGAATTGAATGGTCCTTTGGTGTCTGAAAATGCGATAGGCGTGGTGCATGATCACTTCATCACCTTTCACCTCGACATGGACATCGATGGCACTAATAATTCATTTGCTAAGGTTAATCTAGTTAAAGAGGAAACTTTGGCCGGAGATTCTCCCAGGAAAAGTATTTTGAAGCCTAATAGGAAAATAGCGAAAACAGAGGAGGAAGCACAGATTAAGCTTAAGCTCTATGATCCATCTGAATTTCATGTTATAAATCCTTTGAGGCGGTCTAGATTGGGAAATCCCACCGGGTACAAAATTGTTCCTGGTGGCACTGCTGCTAGCTTGCTTGATCTTGACGATCCTCCACAATTGAGGGCCGCTTTTACTAATAATCAGGTAAGAGTTTAATTACACTTTTTTCTTGGAATGGTCAATTGTAGAAATTTAAATACTCATGCACTTGTTTCCCTTTGAGACTCGAACATTCAACATGTTGTAATCAAAGAGAAGCAGGGTATTACAGTGTTAGAGATGAAATCGAATCTTGTTACACAACGAATCTCATCAGTTTTTATGGATTAGACATACTTCAAAATTTAACAAATATTTATTCGACAGATATGGGTCACACGATACAATAAGTCTGAGCAGTGGGCTGGTGGACTCTTAGTCTATCAAAGTAAAGGAGATGATGGTCTTGCTGTGTGGTCTGCTAGGTTTGTAATATTTATATGCAGCTCTTTTATATCTACTATTTCTTTTGTAGTGCTATTATCATATTGTATGTAAAATGGGAATATTGTCTAAATTATATAGTAATTATATAAATAATGAATAGGAATCGTTCAATTGAGAACAAAGATGTCGTTTTGTGGTTCACACTTGGATTCCATCACGTACCATGCCAAGAAGATTTTCCGGTGATGCCAACAGTCTTTTCAAGCTTTGATTTAAAGCCAGTCAACTTCTTTGAAAGCAATCCGATTCTTAGGGCCATGCCCAACTTCGAAAAAGATCTTCCAGTTTGTGGGCCAGGTAGCTCATATCAATGAGAACTCACTATACAGGTATTAGCATTTTTACACGAGTTCAATCATAGATCAGGAGGGGACAATTTAACTTGTATCTTGATTTTTATAATATCCAACTTGTCATCTACTTTCCTGATAATAAAAAACTTGGTAGTATATATCTGTTGCATTTTTGTCTGGTGGAGTGATCTGAAGGAGGGGTGAAGTTATTCACTTTATTTCAAATACTTAAAAGATCCCTATAGTATCAAATATATCTTTCGATATTTGGAGCAGAACATCGCCACACAATGAACAAATTCTTTTGGATTTGGTTAAAATTTCTTTGTGTATCCAGAAAGTGTTGCTTCTGATATTTAAAAAAAAATCCTTTTGTATCCAGAAACTGTTGTATTTTGTAACAAAAGCATTACTCTTGATATATTTATTCTTTCCTATCTGGCTCAAATTGTTAACTATGTATTGCACAAGAGCAGAGGGGATATTCGCTAGGATACAAGTTAAGAATGCTTGCATGGTGCTTTTCGCCAAGATATAAATGTTGAAGCGTTACATTATCTGTACCAGCAGTTTTTACCTATCGTCTCATTTTATGAAAATTTCTGTTATTCTCTACATATGCCACGATATTTTTTTTGTTCCAAGCACATCTCTTTCTTCCCCCTTGACTGTACTACCCCACATCATGTTAGTAATTACATTCATAATTGTCAAGAATATTTGCTCACCTACATTTATAGGTGAACCGATTCGGCTGTATATATACTGGACAGTCTGTCGGACCTCCCTCCTTCTTAGACTATAAACAGAGTCTAATGTAGTGTTACTTAGCATATCATGCACAAAAACCTTTCTCAGCATGCGCCACTCAGGCCCGTATGGTGTCCACACAATGTCCGTGCCACCATATGAGCCCTCAATGCCTGCGGCTGTGACATCACGGTTAACAAAGTTGATTTGGAAAGTGAGGTGATCACGATACACACCTTTCGGCCTAACTGAATTTTCATGATTGGACCATAGGTCTGAGCCAGATTCGAAAAATATGCGCGGAGGTTGTGAGGATCAAGAGACAATAGGTTTCCAACTAGCGGCAAGCCTCTGGGGCCTGGTGGTAATGGAGGATCATTATTTTTCGAGTTACTGAATAATGCAAACCATGAAATGACAAGAAGGGTAGTTGATAGTAAGCATGCAAGAAAGATTGTGTTGTCAGAATGCCCCAATCATGACCCACCTGTTAGAAAATGGAAAGTTTGAGACATATTTTATATATGTTCTTGATGTAATTTCCGGAAACTAACGATTGGAAGTTGTTCCTTGCTATGAGGACTTAAACTTTCATGTTTGGATCTAAGACATTTTCTTAGTGTAATCCATAAATAAATTGAGTAGAAGTTGCTAGTTTGAAATGAGTTTAAAGAGTTTGTCCCACATTGAATATGTAATATGGGTGTGGGTGCTTTATATGCATGGATGTGCAAGAGTAGTGTCAACTACTAAGGCATGTGAGTGTGCATGGTGTACTAGTGTGCCCTCATGCGCCCACACACACGCCGCCGCCACGCCTCGGGTCGACGTACAATTTGGGCGAATGTCTCGGTGTCTCGTACGTACGCGAAGCGACCTGGACGAGGAGTTTTATTACATGATTAATTAATTTAATTATGACTTTAAATATTATTTTAATATGAATAGTGAATCAAAGTTAATGTCGGAGAAAAACTCACAAAGTTGTTGTCAAGGATTTGCAAAGGTGCTGTCACAGAGAAAACTTACTTTAATTATGACTTTAAATATTATTTTAATATCAAAGTTACTGTCGGAGAAAAACTCACAAAGTTGTTGTCAAGGATTTACAAAGGTGCTGTCACAGAGAAAACTTACTTTAATTATGACTTTAAATATTATTTTAATATGAATAGTGAATCAAAGTTACTGTCGGAGAAAAACTCACAAAGTTGTTGTCAAGGATTTGCAAAGGTGCTGTCACAAAGAAAATTTACTGTCAGCAAAGTTGCTGTCAAGGATTTTGCAAAGGCGCTGTCACAGAATTTTGCAAAGTTGTTGTCAACATATTTGCAAAGTTGCTGTCAACATATTTGCAAAGTTGCCGTCAACAGAATTTGCAAAGTTGCCGTCAACAGAATTTTGCAAAGTTGCTGTCAACAGAGAATTTACAAAGTTGCCGTCAACAGAATTTGCAAAGTTGCTGTCAACAGAATTTTGCAAAGTTGCTGTCAACAGATTTGTAAAGTTACTGTCGTGACTTAAGCTGACTGTTACTGATTCTGAATATTCTATTAAATATTTTTTAAGTAAGAATAATTATTTTAATTAATGTTTTATCTGCTGTTACGTTTTATTGTATTATATATACATAAAAACGTTGGAGATAGAAGAGACGAATTTGACCATACTCTGTATTTTCCACATTAATATTCATATAGATTTTGCATAAGGTTTTCTGGGCGAACTGAGGTGCAGGTCGCTGTTGAGTGCTACGTATCTGTGGACGAAGTATTTTGTGTTGTTTTATCCTGGAAGTGATATTGCTGCACCCAACACAGTGTAGTGGGGCAATAATCTCTTCAAGAACAATCAAGACTTCTAGCAAGGCTTGGCGACTCAGCTGTTTAATTAGTTCTTTCAGTGTATGCGGAAAAGCTTCTGTTAGAGCTAAGATTTCTATCTTTTCTCTTGTCGATACAGTTACTAATTTATATATCTTGTTTTGCCTTCGTGCTTTGTTTTGTTAATTGGTTTAATCTGCCTGTTCTTGTTAAATTATTTATATAACTGCTCCATTGTTGTGTGTAGTTTTTAACTACCTCCAACACCACCATCAGATAGGTTGATTAGTTTTTCTTGAAACATTTGAGCAAGCAAGTTGATTTAGTCGATAAGAGAAGAATAGAGAGGCGGAGATCAAAAAGCAAACTGAGGATGATGATAAAAAATGTGTATCTGATATGAGAGTATATATAGACTTGGAAAGTAGCTGCAGTACCGGAGTACGTGGTGGAAGTCACCCGCCACTCTAATAAAATTAGCATCCAATATTCTACAGATCGTCGTCAGTTATATTAGTAAATTAAAGTCAGTCTAACTATAAGATTATAGATGATTGTAATTAATTCCTAGTGCTCATTGTAATTGGTTTTCATTTTAGTACAATAGTGTAGGAGCATGTAATCAATAAAGGGGGAGTCGACCCAAGTTAACGTCCTGACTGAAAAACAGTGAAATTTTATATTTTAAGTCTCGTTTCACGCGTTATATAGGGTCGCAATGGTATATATACGAGTCACTTAACTATTGGACTATACATAATAGTCCCACTCCTATGCATACATGGTAGAGAGTACAACTAAAACAAAGATCTTTGGAGGCTTGCTTCTCTTGTTCCATAGCCATATATGGTATTTTATGCATATAAACTATGAAGAAGATCATTTAGACTTGCGCCAGGTCATTAAAAACTTCTATTAATACATAAAAGTAGCACCACTGATTTTGACAGAGTAGGAATTTGAATAGACATTATCGTAGTTGGTGTTGCTTAACACAAGTATACACAACTCATGCATCATGAGCAGCAATTAAGCACTAGTATCAAATATCATGACTTTGATGTTTTAAATTCCTCTAGACCCTTTTGATTATTCACTCTAAATGTTCACACCAATTAAGTTGGTGTCTCTTTATATTATACTACTCAGGAGGTAGATAAATGTATGCAAGTTGATTAAGAAGATATCAAATCTTTGTATATTATCAATTTTGCTGCTATTATATATGTTACACAATGTCTGAGTGTGGGAACAAAACAAGAGGAGAAGAAAAATGCAGCTAGCGGGGATATGTATGAGTAAGAAAAGTTTGGTATGGGGGTAAAAGTAAAACAAACAAACAAACTCTCTAATAAATTCCTCTGCAACCTTTTGATTATTCTCTCTAAATCTTCACGCCAAGTTGCCATCATGCAAGTTGATTAGGAAGATATCAAAATATTTGAATAATATTATTAATTTTGAATCTTTGAATATTATCAATTTTACTAGCTAGTACTCCTTTCCATGTTATTGCACAACGCATGTCTAGTGTCCAAAGCTAGAGCCTAGATCGAGCGTAATTGTTCATGTGACTAAGACAAAAGAGGAGAAGAAAAATGCAGCGGGGGTTGGGATGAGTAAGAAAGGTTTGGTGTGGTCTAAATTCCTCTAGAACCCTTTACCTAATTTTGATTATAATTACTGGTTTTGCAATACAAGGTTTGTTTAATATATATATATATATATATATATATATATATATATATATATATATATATTATTAATATTTTGTTTAATCAAACTGATCAGGATGATGATAATATAGATATGGACATGTTCATAGTTGGTGTTGCTTAACATTAAAGTATACACAACTCATGCATCATGAGTGTGGAATTTTGTAACAGTCAGTCTAAGCAACTGACAACCTGCAACACGTACAGTGACCAAACAAGTGTTCTATGAAATTGTATAATTACAACAATTTAGACTGCGGCTTTGAAACGTTATGTAACCAGATAACAATTAGACATCAAGTCTGTCCGTTTATTGAAATATATGCAGATCTGTTGAATGTATGTCTTGATAGTATTATTGGCCTGTTTGGCTGAGCTTAAAAATAAGTCCTTTTGGACTTATTTTCGGGTAAAAATTTCATATTTTGATAAATGTTTTTTATACAAGTATTTAATGTATATTTGAGATTCTATAAGTTACAAAAAAAAGTTAACTTATTTCAGAAAAAAGTTAGGAATCCTAACTTTGTCTTAAAATAAGTTGACTTATTCTGGAAAAAAAGTTCCCCCAAACACCCCCAAACACCCCCTATATTATCTGCATAATTGGTCAATATAGACCAATTCTTTAGAAAGGTAGCAAATTTTTAGGGATGAGATAATATAATGTTCCAGTCAAGAGTCAAGACCTCACAGTCGATGATTTTAGTATATATCAGGTGAAGTCAAATGATCTCTAAATTGATGTTTTAAATTACACAACTACTTATTAATTTAACTTGGGTGATTTTCACCCTCGCGAAGAAGGTTTGGTCGCACAGAAGAAGAGAACTGCAATTCTCATGATTCTCTACAAGCTGAATATGTTGCATCACACAAGTATCACACTACACGTTGCCAAATTTAGTTAGTACATTTGTATATTGGCATGGAGGATGAAATTCATGCCAAGGCTTGCACTAGCACGCACAGTCACAAACTCACCTCAGAATCTCACATACATAATAGTACATATTACTTGAATTTTTCCATCTTCGTGGTATGTAATCTAAATCTGTAAAATTCAATTTATTGAAGATTGAAGAATCCAGATAGCTGATATTCTAACACACAAAACATATACCTACATCTAACATCTATAAGCCCTTCTCCGTATCTTCATGTATAGTTAACATACAAAAATACAAAGATTTATAATAACACAACAAAATATAACTAATTGTTACTGAGTTACGTTTGCTTGAATAAAATGAGATAGGTAGAGCGAAGGTTTGTGCGGGATCCAGGCAAGACGAGACAACAAAGACCTTAGAGCCAAATAATAATAATAATAATAATATATTTTCTTCTGCATATTTCAGAACATTACAGGAATGTTACATCATTATTCTTAATTTTGACATTGATAAGCTGCAAAAGCATACGAGATATGATTCGATGCTCAGAATATATTATACCTTAGTTACTGGTAGATCTCAGGATTAGATAATCTCGGGGTTGGAATAAGAACAAGGGGTACTCTCTTCTTCAACACAATCCCAAATTTCTCTGACAAGTCTAATTTCTGTCCTTCAGGGAGCTTCCAGTTGAAGGAATGAAGCAGTGACGCAAGTGAGAACAAGAACATCTTTTCAGCCATAGCAATCCCTGCACAAATTCTTCGTCCTGACCCAAATGGGAGATAATCAAAATCTTTACCACTATGATCCCATTTACCATCCAAAAATCTCTCAGGGATAAATTCCAGTGGATTTTCCCAAATGCTAGGATCACGGTGTATTGACCATACATTTATGAAAACGCGAGACCCTTTGGGAACTGCGTAACCACCAACAATACATGTCTCACTTGGACAGTGAGGTACCAAGAGTGGTAAGACAGGATGTAATCTTAGAATCTCTTTCATAACGGCATGTAAGTAAGGTAGCTTGGGAAGGTGGGATTCTTCTACTATATTATTTTCCCCCACTACAATATCCAGCTCTTCTTGCACCTTCTGAATTATTTGTGGTTTGTTCATCAATTCAGCTAAAGCAAACTCCACCGAGTTAGAGGTTGTATCGGTTCCACCAACCACCATATCCTGTTTCAAAACCGTGTTGGATATAGTTAGACTAAATGATGATTTTATGCATGGAGCACCTCTAGCTCAAATATTACAATAGACACTCTATTTAGATCTCAACCTTCAATTGAGTACTTATTGGAAGGAAACTCAATATCGATGAGTATTGGGGATTGCCTACAACTTTAACAGGTAAGGTTTTAAAAGTGCATGTAATATGTTATTTTAAAAAGTGCATGAAACAGTAATCGAAATTGCTATAATGCTATTTTAAAGTTATGATTAAAAATGTCATAGATAGAGGGGATAATCTCAAGGTAAAGTCTTTGAACTCATGTTCGATAAAAGAGAGGTAACACATACGCACATACCATGAGCAAGGCTTTGAGATCGGTAATGGTAAAAGGCATTTTTGCATCTTGATGATCTTTTAACTTCAACAAAAACTGTAGAAAATCCTTAATACCTTCTTGTCCATCCATCTCCTGCCTTTGTTTGATCATAGTCTCAAAGATGTCATCAAATTTCTTCGCCAACACCTTCATCTTTTTCCGGACTCCTTGAAGGTCAAACCGAGCTAGACCTGGGTAGAAATCAGATATGTTAGGCATCCCTAACAGTTGAGTAATCTCATTTACCACTAGCCTAAACTCTGTTCCAAGCCCCGCCCTGTCGTCTCCCTTGACTGTACCACCCCACATCATACTAGTAATCACATTCATGATAGTCAAGAATATCTGTTCACCTATATCAACTGGCAACCCAACCCGGCTGTAGAAATACCCCATAGTCTGTCTGATCTCCCTCCTTCTAAGATCATAAACAGAATCTAATGTAGTCTTGCTAAGCATCTCACTTACACACACCCTCCTCAACATACGCCACTTAGGCCCGTATGGTGTCCACGTGATATCCTTGCCACCATAAGTGGCTTCGATGCCTGCAGCTGGAACATCACGATTAGCGAAGATGGTGTCTTGGTCTTTGAGCACTTCACGTGCTAACACAGGTGAGTTGATCACAATGCCAACCTTGTGGCCCAGCCAGAGAGTCACAATCGGACCATATGCCTTACCAAGGCTTGCAAAATACGTGTGGAGGTCAGGGTCAAGGGACAAGAGGTTGCCAACTAAAGGGAGGCTTTTGGGGCCTGGTGGCAATGGAGGGCTGATTTTTTTCGATTTGGTAAATATGAAAGTAAGCAGTGAAATGATAAGTAGGAATGTGGCTGTGACTGTAAGCACAAAGGCGAAGTCGTTCTGGTCTATCATAAGCAACCACCATGACCAAGCATCAGACACAGTAGTTTGTGTTTCCTGAAACATTTGGTTATAGAAATTAGTTTCAAACTTAACAAATAAAGATATTGTCAAGAAACATGGCTCTCAAAAATTGACTTCAATGTGTATATCACCCCCCCCCCCCTCTTATCCACAAGGATCAACTTTTAAGACGAGGCTGTCCAAAGAGTGACCATTCCAACAGTGACCACACGCATATCTTTCCAAATTTTGTGGTACATCATTTCATTCAATCATAAAACCTTAGGCAACAAGTTAAATATTTAAAACAGTTCTTGTATGTTCTAAAGTTTTTTCTTTAAAGAAACTATAATTTTGTTTAACCAAAGTTTTAATTGCAGAATTTAAATATTTGTATACTAATAATGTTTCTACTAGTTAAAATCGAACCTTCACTATCCTAAGATATTCATCTATTAGCTATTTAGTTTACATTGTTAGGGACACAGGAGTATACCCCTAGCTGTTTTATTATTACGAGTAGAAAACAAAAAAGTAGCAATTTTTTTACATTTAAAAGAAAGTTACAGTTGCATTTTTATTAATTTTGATTAATAGATTTGATTAATTGTTCACAACACTCGCACCTCATCGCCATTATAATATGTTGTTCATGACATTCAGACCTCATTGCGATCATGTTCTGGCTACACCTACAGAGCATGGTCATTGATCGTCCGTGACAGGGGCTCTACGGAACATGTTCATAGAAACATAGAAAAGGTTGGTTATCAAACAAAAATACATTGACAATTTTATCTTTTAGACACGCAACAGAACAAATTGTACGGAGTAATTAATTATTACTTAAGTTACATTAGCTTGAATGAAATGAGGTAGGTGGAGTCCAGGGTTGTCCAAGATTCAGGCAAGATGTGAAAAAAAAAGACCTTAAAGCCAAATAATAATCTTATATTCTCTTCTGCATATTTCAGAATATCACAGCAACGTTGCATCATTATTCCTGATTTTTTTTTTTTTTGACAAATCCTGATTTTGAATTTGATAAAGCTGCAAAAGCTTACGAGATATGATTCGATGCTCAGAATGTATCATTCCGAGTTACTGGTAGAGCTCAGGATCAGATAATCTTGGGGTTGGAATAAGAACAAGAGGTACTGTCTTCTTCAACACAATCCCAAACTTCTCTGACAAATCTAATTTCTGTCCTTGGGGGAGCTTCCAGTCGAACGAATGAAGTAGCGACGCAAGTGAGAACATGAACATTTTTTCAGCCATAGCAATTCCTGCACAAATTCTTCGTCCCGACCCAAATGGGAAGTAATTAAAATCCTTTCCACTATAATCCCATTGACCATCTAAAAATCTCTCAGGGATAAATTCTAGAGGCTTCTCCCAAATGCTAGGATCACGGTGTATGGACCATACATTTACGAAAACACGAGACCCTTTGGGAATTGTGTAACCACCGACAACACATGTCTCACTTGGACAGTGAGGCACCATGAGTGGTAAAACAGGATGCAATCTCAGAATCTCTTTCATAACAGCATATAAATAAGGTAGCTTGGGAAGATGAGACTCTTCTACTATGTTATCTTTCCCCACTACACTGTCCAACTCTTCTCTCACTTTTTGCATTGTGTGTGGTTTATTCATCATCTCAGCCAAGGCAAACTCCACTGAGTTGGAGGTTGTATCAGTCCCACCAACCACCATATCCTGTTTCAAGAGATATTATTAGACTAAATGATGATTTAGACCATGTTATTAACCCATGAAAAACATATTAATCGAGTCTTAGAATAATTACTTGTTTATATCCTAAACTTAATCAAGTAAATATTTTCAACCGAAAGGGATAGTTAGAAGGCGACTAAATAGCGGCGATCAAATGAATTTGCTTAAAATTTTAAAACTCAAGGTTTAAAGAGTACAATTAATATGTTTGGAGCTTAGGTGTTTGCGTTTGTAAACATCAATCTAAATTGTTACAATGCTATTATAAGGATATTAAATAGAAAGGATAGCCGGACAACCTAGTGGTAAAGGCATTTTCCTAGTGCTAAAATAAAGTCATGTTCGATAAATAAGAGGTAGCAGATGAGCACATACCATGAGCAAGGATTTGAGATGGGTCATCGTTAAAGGCTCTTTTGCATCTTGACTGTCTTTTAACTTCAACAAAAAATGTAGAAAATCCTTACTACCCTCTTGTGCATCCATCTCCTGCCTTTTTTTGATCATAGTCTCGAATATATCATCAAATCTCTTTGCCAACACCTTCATCTTTTTTCGGACCCATTGAAGGTCGAATCGAGCAAGACTTGGGTAGAAATCGGATACATTAGGCATCCCCAACAGCTGAGTCATCTCATTTACCACTAGCCGAAACTCTGTTCCAAGTCCAGCTCTGTCTTCCCCCTTGACTGTACCTCCCCACATCATGTTAGTAATCACATTCATAATAGTCAAAAACATCTGCTCACCTACATCAACTGGCAATCCATTTTGGCTGTAGAAATACCCAATAGTCTGTCGAATTTCCTTTCTTCTAAGATCATAAACGGAGTCTAGTGTAGTCTTGCTGAGCATCTCACTCACACACACCCTCCTCAACATTCGCCACTTAGGCCCATATGGTGTCCACACTATATCCTTGCCACCATAAGTGGCCTCAATACCTGCAGCCGGAACATCACGATTAGCAAAAGTGGTGTCTTGGTCTTTGAGCACCTCGCGTGCTAACACAGGAGAGTTGATCACAATACCAACCTTATGGCCTAACCAGAGCGTCACGATCGGACCATAAATCTTCCCAAGACTTGCAAAATATGTGTGGAGGTCAGGATCAAGAGACAAGAGGTTCCCAACTAAAGGAAAACTCTTGGGACCTGGTGGCAGTGGAGGGCTAAGTTTTTTCGACTTTGAAAATATCCGAGTAACTAAAGAAATGACAAGCAGTAGCATAGCTGTAACTGCAAGTGCATAGGCAAAGTCATTCGTGTTGATCGTAACCCAAAACCATGACCAAGCATCATATAGTGTAGTGTGCATTTCTTGAAACATTTGGTTATAGGATTTCTTGTTGACAAGTGCAGTATAAGAATGAGGACAAGTAAGAAGTGTTTCAGACAGGAGAGTATATAAAAAATAGGAATGCCGAAGATACTGTAGAATGCAGACAAAGGAAGGACAACAAATTTAGCAGCACAAGTAACAAATGGTATCTTTTGCATAGATAAATGTTGTGTTCGGCTGCTTTCTCCGTGGCTCACAATAATTCAATTAAATGTGTGCATTCCCCTTGGCCATTGAATGACCAACTTTAACATACTGACCTCACGCGTTTCGTTCCAAATTATCGTGGAACATATTATTTTCAATAATTAATTCTTTTGCAACAAGTGAAAAAATAAAATTAGAAATTCTTTTAAATTAGATTTTTAACATTATTATTTTTATCTTAACTAGCAAAAAATAATTATCTTTTTTGTAATTTAACAAGTTATTTTTGTCATTTTGGGATCAAAAATTGTAAAAGTCAATGCTTGTTACAAGTGTTTGGCAACAGTTTTTTGATAATGTCAAACACGATACGAGTAGCTCGCAACTCGCAAGCATTATGGAGTTTGTCACTTAACTTAAATATTGGTTAATCAGATTTGTTAGCCATCATATATGCTAGACGGCCGCACTCGCCACTAGGCCTGTATCAAATTTATAAAATATTTTATTTCTTGTCCCCCCAGGTATTTTCTTGTTAAATATTGGGCGATAAAGTTAGTAGCGCACTAATCTTACCCCAATATTGTAGTCATCATCCCATCATCGTCAGTAAGCAATAGATCGCAATTTCAAATTAAATAAAAAATGTGTGCAGTGAAGTATTTTCTCAATGTTTTTGAAAAAAATTATTTTTAAATTTTTTATAAAAGATAATTATAAACTTCACTATCAAAACATCCAAAACAATATTATACCATCACTTCGAATCATAACAGTTTTGATAATAATTGTAAGCGGGGCCTTAATTTATAATATTAAGACATCATAGGTATTATGAGTGAAATGTATATTGCATTCCACAACTTGTGATGTTTTATTTTGATTTCGACCCGTACTTCGAATCTTTATATTCAGCATTCCATATCTATAATTCGGTACTTTTTCTTGTTTTTACCACATTTTTTGTTGAATGAGCTGAGAGCATCAATATAATGCTATTATGCAAGATAATGTTACGTGTCTTACTTTCCACCATCATCGATTGTTTTACTAGAAGTGTGTTTAATTTGTTGGTTGAAAATTTAAAATATATATCAGAAGGGTGGTGTATTCGCAGTCTAAGCTCACTAAGAAAAAATCAACTTCTAAAGTGGCAGCAATGGATGCAAAAGCCTGAAATAACAAGGAGATCATATCATAAGAATTGATTGGAAGCCCGCCTAATTACAGCCAGAAATGACTATTTCATAACAAGACAAATCATTTATAGGCAGAAATTTATTCCAAATAAGGCAGAAGAGTGATTCATTGTGCATATCCCAAATCATAACAAGTTAATAACTACTGTTGTTCCATTGATCCATATCATTCATGTATGACAATACATCCATGGAATAAAAATATAGTTCAGATGTGTGCAAGTGCAAAAAGATTTTAAACTAGCCAGATCCAAGTCCAACTAGATTGCAACTCAACTATGAGAGAATTTTTGTTATTCACGCCACAGGAATCCAAGGGGAAAATCACGCTGAAAACTACGTTGACATTGAGTATATAGATTTTGGAAAACTCCTTCTATCTGGTCATCTTTTCTGCAGAGCTCACTTGCTGCCTAGTCATTCGAGCACAATCTGCAAATTGATTTACCAAACTGGCACATTTTAGAGGATCCTTGACATTTTCCTTGTAGCACTCAAAGCAAGCATCTTTCTCAACCAAGCAGGGCATAGGTTTCTGTTGAGGAATCTTGAACTCTTTCTCATGTAGATCCTTGGCTTTTTGTGTTACTTGTCGCACCATGTCCTCTTCATGCTTCTGCAATCTTTCCAGGACCTTTTCGCTATCTTGAAGTACAGACTTTATTGCATCTATCTCCTTTTGAGCAGGTAATTGAGGAGCGGTGATCGGCATAAATATTGGTGGTTGTACTGGCCACCCCACAGCATTGGGACTTTTTAGTGCATCAGAATCATCTACATTATGCTTCTGTTGTTCTTTAGAAGGGGATTGCTCTCGTGGTGTCCTTGTTTTTGGTTTCCTCGTTTTCTTCTTTAACTTCACACCATCATCAGCGAGCTGTTTAACTAAGTTGCTGCTAATTTGAATTGTAAAGTCACCCATGCTAATCAAGGGCAATGTACCTATAATATATTGGAAAAGTATCAGTAATTCAATTTGGCAACAGACACAAGTTCCATTTCTCTAAAGGAGTTAGGGGTGTCATGCAGGTATATAATCATCAAGCATTTCTTTAACTGATAAAGTCACATGTGTTGGATGAGATGATCTACCAGCCATAACGGTAAGGAGACAAAGCGTTCCAAAGTACAGCAAGGCAGGCGATACCTCCAAGGTCTTGTCTTGGCTCGAGGTTAATTGGATTAAGAAAAAGGCACACCCTCTTTTTTTGGGCATAGGTATGATGAGCAAATCAAACTTAGAGTGTACCTACTTATTTTCATCTAAAACAAGGTCTCATCGATAAAGAAAAAGAAGATATTACTACTTTGTTCATCTCTGAAATCTAAATACCTTTGTATTCGTTGTTATATACTATGTTAGCCAGACTCGGGTAAAAGGTCCAATATAGATACATGTCCAAGTGTAGGACTGAGTAATACATATCCATACCTTTGTATTGAGTGCATTGAGTGTTCAACACAACTACTCGAGGTAAAATAAAGAGTCTGCTTAACGTTGGTATCTCAACAACAAAAGCGCTTAGATAAAATGAATGCCTTGTCTTGCACTAGGTTTGAACCCAGGTTCAAGATGAATAAATTGTAATTTTCTCTTTCAATTTTTTTTATTAAGCCAAGTTGATTAAATTAGGAGCATATACTCCAGCAAGAGCTAAGAAGCCCGAATTCCTTAACTTGTTAAAGCAAAAACATACGTATCTATATCATCCAGTCATATTAAAATGATAATTCTGGTTGAACCTTGATCAATACGATATAAACCTTGTGTGAGTACATGTCTCAGTTAGGAATTCACAGCAATTGACAACACTGATTAAAAACAAACAAGCTAGCCAGTGGAAATCGACAAAACAAACATATGGGTACAAGTTCCATCAACTCCTTCCATAAAAAAAATATAGCAGATAGCATCAAAATCTTTCTACCCCATTCCCCTAATTGCCACCGTGAGATTCTAACGTCCATCGGCTTCGATTTAAAGGAATGCGTAACAGATCTAATAAAATTCCTCTTTCGTACATACAATTGAGCTTAACAAACACTCTGAAAACTTAATAACCTCACGCTAAGTCTAATAAAATTAGTCTTTCGTAAATTAACAACAATTATTCAAAGTCACGTCCCAATTCAACTCCACAAACATTCTAATTCAACACTTTTTTAAGTCCTCAAACACATCAATGAAACTATACACACACACACACAGATTTCGTCAAAAAAAAACATATACACACACAGATACATATTAATGAGCGTGGGCCAGAAAATTAAAGATACGATTATAAAGATTAAATTGTGTATCGAAACAAAACTTAAATAAAAGAGGTGCTTACAGATTGTATTTATAGAAGAAACGGCGTCGTAGCGGGAGATCCACCGGAAACACTTGCTGCTTCTGATTGTCTCCTCAGTCTCTTGTTGCAACCCTAGGTAGGAGTCTATTTTTTTTTATTTAACTTACCAATTTTTCCAATCTTTCCTTTTTCTTTTTTTTTAAAAAAATGATATTTTTGGGCCTTTTATGTACGGTAAAATGATTTTGTCAAATTAGTTCACTTCTACGTTTTATGCCATTCGAGGGGATCACAAAATAATTCAATTGGATTTTACCGAATTCAAAATTTTGAATTTGGATTTGAGGTATATCGAATCGATACCCGACCTGAAATTTAAAACCCGATAAAAACTTGATATATTTATATATAATATTATAAATATAATTTATTATATATAATAATTTATATAATATAAGATAAATAATTTATATATGTTCATTTTATTATTTCATTTTCACTCAATAATCAATACTTATTTAGTGAACTAGTTTTTCATTTATCAACATATAATAGATTTTACTAGTATTATATTATACAAAATTTTCATTTTTATCAATATATGAACTATTAGCTAATGATTAATTGTATATTAATGATAAATTAATATCACAATTCATATAATATATTATATTTAATTATCTTTTGAAATTTAATCATTTATAATTTTATAAATGTAGTTATTATTGTGCGCTTGTGTGGAAGATATTGAATTTATTATATTTTCCAATAAAATTTTGGATACCCGAAAAATATCCGATCCGATCCGAAACTCAATGTATTTGAATTTGAATAATCCAAAAATATTTGGATTTGAATTTTACTAAAACCTGACCAAATCCGAACCCGATCCTGACCCGTTGCCATCCTGGGGATGAATACCTGACAAGGATATGCATGTGAGAAATCCGTATCCGCCATACACCCTTTTGAGATATGCGTATTAGGAGAGATACTATCTTGTCAAATGCGTATCATTCTTTATGCAGTAGGGAAATGCGTATCGAAATGGTAGATTTGGCCGCTTTTGTGGAAATTGTTAATTACATTATTTTTAATTAGGAAACTGGTGTTATTGACCTATATATTCTGACAGTCTATACGGACAAGTGACCGCTCTTCGCGGGGGATTTGTGCACATGACATAAAAAAAACTTACGGAGTACTTTACAAGAAAGTAAGTGTTTTATTTATTTAATTTTTCAGAATCTATATACAGACTGTTTATTCTTCGCGAGATGAATAGCTTGAAACACTTGACGCCTGACAGGACATCCTTTTCCTCAACCAACGGAGGAAAAATATGCCTGCTTCCAAGACTTAATTGGGGTTTGGCAGCTTATCGTATTCAGGATGGTCAGAAATTTGAAGCTAGCTAGCTAGCTAGGTTTCATTTTCAATTCTGCCATCCAAGATTAATTTTATATAGCAGTATCATACAACGTCAAAGAAGCTAATTAAAACATTTACTACCTAGCATATATTAATTCTTTACCAGACATGATACTTTGTAACATGCATGTTCTGCGATACCTAATTATTAAACGCCTTTTCTTTTCGACTTCATGGTTCTTAATTGGACGAGCTAGTTTTGTTGCTTTGCACGTCTAATTGGTTTAACACGTTCATTTCAACGTCACTGAAACAATCAAACCCGAAATCTTGTATTCCGAAATCCTGACAATCCAAAAGCCAAGGACAACTTTCATCCCACCAGGGCGGCATCATCATGTCTACCTTGTTATCATTTTCCTTCGCAGCAGCTGAAAATTCCCATAATGGTGCATCAACAAGTCCAGGAGTATCATCTTCAAACAAGTAACTAATCAACGAGTCATCGATATGATCACAAATAGCACTCAGTGAATTAGACTCATGATCACCAGATGATGAATTTTGATGATGATCAGTTGGGGTACATGAGTTTTCGGAGCTGGCCTTGTCATTAGTGTCTTGTATCGGAGTGACATGGTTTTCTGTGTTAGCAGCTGGTGATTGAAATGGCTGAGACAAATTCTCCATCTGGCTGTTAGTTTCTTCCTTATGCAGGGGTTCATGAGTGACCGGATCGATTCCCATCTTAATGAGTTTTTTCTTGATGTGCGTGTTCCAATGATTTTTAATCTCATTATCCGTCCTTCCGGGCATTCTACTCGCAATTTTGGACCACCTAAACAAAATAAGGCCTATAATATTTTATTGCAAGTCACAAAAATTTAATTAATCGGATACATATGCCTCCGTAATATTACTCGAACTCTTATTATTAAATAAAGATGCATCATTAGCTCGTATATGCACTTAATTGTAGATAAACAAAGCCAATAATTGCGTCTACTTCTGTACGTGAAGGCTTTCAATCCTCTGAAATAGCTACAACAAAAGATTGTTATTTCGATATTGATAATTGGATAGTTCAAAAGCAACCGGACATAAAGTATGGACCCTTTAATTAACATATCTATCCGTTTGAGATTTCTTATAAGTTAATTATAAGTTGAAAAATATATGTTTTTTCAACTTATAAATTACGGAAAAACAAATAGAGCCTATATAATGAGAGTATATAATGAAGCAGCCATGCATTGATAGATAAAAACATATATAAATAGTAGTTATAAAGCTTTTTGAGTTCAAGTTCAACCAATTACTATGGATCATCCCTACAATTTGACATTGATAGTTTTTTTCTTTTTGAAACTGACATTGATAGTTAAATATGACCTGTCCATAACAATTAAACCAAGAAAGTTTCAAGTCTATGACCTTAATTATTATTTCACACAAAAACGTGACCAATTATTAATTTCGCAGGATAGTCGTGACAGGAAGGTTTGGACTGCTAAAATATTTAAAATTGGTGCTGTGTGACTATTTTATACTAGGCTTTGATTTGTATATGCTTAAACCGTGTATTATTAATTAAAGTATGTAATTGTTGTTTAAGCTAGCTAGCTAGTGAACTCTAATGTACTACAGTAGTAATTTATATATACTACGGTTTGAATTGTTTATTAAGCCTGACGATATAATATATTAGTTTGATTATGAATCTCACCAAACTATTTTGGTGGAGTGCTTTTTATAACGAAATAATCATATGATTGAGCAGTAATTTTACTACGTCAAAACTAGGGCTTTTCACGAACACGGCTGTTCGTCAACAAGTTCAAGCACGACTCGTTTAAGATTTGAGCTCGAGCTCGAACACAAAAATATGTTTATTAAGAAAACGAACTCGAGCCGAACTTTTAATATGTTGGGCTCGAACACGGCTCGAGCTCGTTCGGCTCGTTAAAACTCAAAAAAAAATATCCTGAATATTTTTATAATATTTGTAGTATTTTAAGTTTAAAATTACAATTCAAATATTTAATATGTGAATCATTTGGGATAATAGATTAAAATTTAATAGTGAGTTGAGTCAAAAATCGATAATTAGTTGAGTCAAGTGGGTTTGAACTTTTTTTTCCATCTTTTGTGAACTCGAGCTCGGCTCGTTTTTGTGCGATAAAAGCTCGAGTGCGACTCGATTTGTTAACGAACTTGAGCTCGAACACATCTTTTATGCGATAAGAAAGCTCAGCTTGGTTTGTCAGAAAAAAAAAAGCTCGGCTCTGTTGGTTCGTGAATATCATAACCAAAACCAACATATTCTTCATGGATATCATAATAAAACTCCCGCAAATTCTTGATAACAAGAGGCCAGAGTTTAAGTGTGACGGATGCATGAACGAGTGAGTACGTTAGTATTTAAATTTCTGAATAAATTTAACGTAAAAGACAGAACATGTAGGTGATGAGAAAAACATACATGATGCATGGTAGCAATACTTAAGGTATAGTAGAGGAACGACCTGTTTCCGAGGCGAGCATGAAGATCAATCACCAGTTGTTCCTCAGCATCAGTAAGAAGCCCCCTCTTCAAGTCGGGTCGTAGATAATTGGTCCAGCGAAGCCTACAGCTCTTGCCACAACGTCGTAAACCAGCAAGTTTAGGAACAGCACGCCAACAACATTGGCCATTAGTGAGGATGAAGTTGATAAGTTTCTTGTCTTCCTCAGCCGTCCACGGTCCTTTCTTCACTCCTAGCTTATCGCAACACGGTTGTCTCCCCATTATTCCCAATATCGAACAACAAATCTGCTAATTACTATATATATGTTTATATAATCCACCTTATAATAATTTATTGTTTTGAATGCAAGTAAAAAGAATGTAAGCACCGGGAATTAAGCCCCCACAAACTCACCCTTGTACTATATATTACCAACTATACTTTATGACTTTATGTAAGAGGCCGGTCTCACCTTTCTAGCTAACCCTTATGACATAATTATGTCTGTATTTATACACCCTTGTGTATTTGTATCTATATATATATAAATATGTAGGGGAATTTTATTTCCGAAGTAAATTTATTATCCGTAGAGTAGGTTTAGCTAGGGATGACAACGGATCCAAATCCATGAGTTTTAAAATTAAATCTAAATCCAAATCTAAATTTACATAATAAATTTAATTAACTTAACTATCACTAGGGCACCTAAAAAAGTTGTTCAAGATTCATTATATTTATACAATAATTTATATGTATCCTTCTCTGATTAATACCTTAATATATAGTATAATAAAAATTTAATAAAAAAATGTATTTATCACTTTATTAATCTTTTTTGCTTTAATCAAATCACAATCCTTACATATTTTGAATATTTATATATATTAACAAATGAATCGGTTTTACAGCTACAGTTGGATATCTTTTGATATCAAATCAACCCATCTCATACCGTTAAAAGTTTAAATCAACGATTCAAATAGAAAAAAATATATTAACCATACACTCTATAATAGAGCATACATATATTTTTTTATTTTCTACTTTACCCTTTAAAGCATGCGTTTTATTATATGTCTCTATTATATTTACAATAAGAACTCACTTACAACGTGGTACAGGGTTTTTAAATACTCACTTACAACGTGGTACAGGGTTTTTAAATACTTTGTTTTTAACTTCTTTTTAGATTAAAACTAACTAGGTATTATTAATTAAACAACTATTACAACCCGTATAACTTCATTATATTAATTAAAATTAACTTCGTTTATTTTCATTATATTTTTATAAATTATCATTATCCATTCAAACTAAAAATCCACTCTAGTTCTTTTATAATAATTGTTTTAGAAAAATTTAATATAAATAATAAACTATAATTATGACAAAAATATTCTATTATAATAATTGTTTTTTAGAAATGGTAAGTAAATATTAATGTTTTGTTTAGGATTATTCATAAGTTCATAAGCTTAAAATTTGAAATATCACAATTTATTACATTTGTAAATCGCAATATACTTTACTCACATTATATGTGTTGTAATTAAAATTATAATATATACAATTTTTAAATATAGTTCTAAAATGAAAATTGCACGATTGAAAATTCAATCGCAATTATAAATATTAAACCATTAAAAAGTTCAGGTACGAGCGGGTTAAATTATTAATAAAAATTTAAAAATAAGTAAAAATTATAATATTATAATAGTGGGTTAAATTCCCTCTTGCCCTTCATTTGAATTGACAGAGTAGTCTCGAGCCGATAAATTTTTAATTTATAAACTAGATATATTTTTAATTTATAAATTTTAGACAATAAATGATCTATTAAATAATAAAACAAAAAAAATAATTAGATAAATAAATACTTATAAATATAATATTATAATATAATAAAATTTAATCTATAATATTTATGTAAAATTTAATATATATTATTTATATAAATATATGTAGCTCAGAAAATTATAAAAAAAATATGATAAAGAAACAAGTGTTGTTTTGGGCTAATACATACAATTTCTACTCAGAGATATATTATAAAGTGTATGTGATTTAGGATAAATTTGGGAAATAATAATATTGATATGTACGCTTTATAATATAGCGGTATGAGCTCTATTATATAGTGTATGTATAATTTTTTTAAAACAATCTCAGCCATTGATTTGTTTTTTTAACGGCAAAAGATGGGTTGGTTGGATATTAAAAGATATCCAATTGTGGCTGGTGAACAATTTCCATTAACAAATAGATAAATATTAAAAAAAATATCTTGAATAAATTTTAAAAAAATATTGAAGAAAATATAATAAGATTCTTTTTAAAAAAAAGTAAGTAAGTTAATTATATATGTAAACAATATATATACATACATACATTAATCTGATTTTTTTCGGGTTTCGGGTTCGGATTTGATTTGAATTGGATTTCGGATATCGGATCGGGTTTCGGATCGGTATGCCTCAAATCCAAATCCAAAAATTTAAGGGTTTAAAAATTAAATCCAAATCCAAATCAAAAAAATCGGATTCGATAAATCCAAAATTTCATGTTTCGGATCGGATATCCGTCGGATCGGATTTTTTTGTTATCCCTAGATTGAGCTATATTTTCCTCTCAACGCGAAACACAAAAATACAAAATAAATTGTTTTGAGATTAAAAAATTGTTCTGAAAATACATTTCATATACGTATTTAAAGAAAAGAGAGGAAGTGTTTGATATCTGTAGGAGCCACCATAGGATAATGAAAGATACTTGCGACCTACAATGTGTTGTTTGGTGTTATACACTGGATTTTCAAACAAACTGTGTTGAAGAGATAGTGAGTGATATATCATGAATGACCCAAGTACAAAGCTACATCGAAACATCATAAACTTTTCTTCCCATTTTTTTACACAATCCCACTCTGTGATTGCACTCTTACTCCACCATTACATCACATATATATCTCGTCATCCCTAAGTTTGCATGTCTATCTTTCATTGGATACTCACATACATATTTCACAATTTGTCTAATTTATCAAATAACTGTTATGAATTGATGATCAAAATTGTTTTCAAGAATTTGTGAAAGGCGAGACATTGCACAGATCGAGCAGGTCATTATTGGTAATATTTATTGTAGCACATTCCGTTCTGAAATGCCAAACTAGACCGCAAGAGTGGTTGCTTATAAATCGCCCTATCACAATTGGAATCTAAATCAACTAAAAATGACCATCGACAATTTTTTTTCGATGACCTTAATTTATGGATCGATGACAGATGGATCGTATTTGACGACATGTAACCGACACAAGTTGCCAAGCCAACTAGAGCTACTAATAGCTAAATAAAGCAGTAGGCATGAGCGCGGTTTAGTTCGGTTTATAAAATTTTAAAAACCAAACCTGATTCAAAGAATTGGTACGATTTTTATTTGATTCGGTTATTAATCAATTCGGTTTTATTTAGTACGGTTTTATGTAATTTTTTATAATTTTTAATGCGGTTTTGCTCATCCTTTGACACAGGTGCCAAAAACTTTTGAAAATTGAATTTCATCATCCACAAAGGACATGATATGGAGACATATAGTTAGGCCAGGTAATGGCATTGTGTCGCATACATGTTTCGTGAACCGTCAAATTTATATTCGATTCGTTTTGAATTTGTATATTTTTGTATCGTATCTTCGTTTATATTATATAGAATATTAATTTAATTTAATTAAAATATATCTTTATGTATATCTTTATGAAATATACAAAAATATTTATGTTTATATATATAGATTTTACATAAAAGATTGATGATATATATATGCACACTTTAAACATATCGCAATGCAATTATTCGGTACAATATTTTTGTCGTTTTGAGCAGGAAGGACAGCAAATGAAAATGAAGTAAAATATTTACGATTTACATTCTTATATGTGATTGTGAGATCTTTAGTAAGTGAATATGAATGCAAGTTTTATATAATTAATTTCATCCCTCCACTATCACACCAAAAGTGGGATGAAAAGAAAAAAATAATTATATATTTTTCTCTAGAGAGCACATGAATTACAACAATTCTTAAAAGGGCAAACGAGTGAAACTTATCACATTTCAGTTCTTTTACTATTCCTTCAACATTATTTGTTTTTCAACCTTGAGCTGGTATAGCGGGCCTAGTAACATATGCTCTTTACATGCCTTCTCGATCTTGTGCAAACATTGTACTTTGGAACATTGCCGCAAGAAACTTAGTTGTGACTGCCCCAAGTCATTCCGACCATATATACCTACAGGCTACAGGCCACAGGCCACATATCATATCTATGTCTAATGCAACTGACCTACTTTAAACAAAAATTAGGCCGTAATTAGATATCACCATCATAGTTAATTAAACAGTAGGATATATGGGTAACAAGTATTTAGGTTGTATGCAACAAGGAAACAGCGCGCTCATCTACTAATTAATATTATATCATTTGTATTTAACCAAGTTTTAACAATCAAATACGTGTTGCGAATTAAGGGTCACAGAATCTAATTGTTGATCTAGAGGGAACCAAACAGAATACGTGTACCTGGACAGGAGTTTGGATACAAAAGCCAGGCAGAATATATAAGTTTAGATATATATAAACATGTACTTGGAGATTAGTATGTTACGTATATCTAGCTAGACCGCATGTTTATTTTAATGTAAGCTATGGTGGCAGGTTGAAATCCAAATGCTTCATATTTGACTTGTGTCCTCTTAACGTAGGTGGGCATCATGGACCCAAAGATTTCAACTACCGTATCTTGATCCTAATTACTTGACTGCATCAAGTATATCTGCATCATATCATCAAGTATATCTGCATCATATCATGCATGTATATAATTCTTTATGCTATTAAATCCTTAAGTGTATTACAGATGCATGCATGCATACTACAATCAAACAGATACTTACTGGATACGGAAAGAAAACGACCCGAATCAACATTTTTTATGATTGTTTCAATTGCTTAAATAATATTATATATATCTATATTATTTTGGTTAGAGGTGACTAGGATGTTTCATTTGTGTATTATCGAATGTCATCGTCAAAAACCCATGGTTTAGATTTAGCCTCTCCCAACAATATTTTGACAATCTGCACTAGTGATTAGCCACGCAAGAGTTCTTATGCAAAACGATCAAAAACGATTTGCTACTATCCATTAGTAGCCACGTATACGTGATTTATGTTTTGTGTTCATGTATCTGAAATAACATATTAGCAAAAATTAAGAAAACACAACTTTACCTAATTATGTTTCTAAGTATTGTATTGTAATTTGTACCTAAGGTAAGAAAGCTAGGTGTATTTGGCCGGATTACATTGCTTAAAAGGATACCGATACATATAGAAGTTAGTGTGTGGGCAGGACCGGCCCTGAGTTTTAAAATACCCTAAACATTTGTATTTGAATTTCTTTTGCCCCTAAACAAAATTAGGAAACTTCTCATGACTTTTTTTTGACTAATTTGACTTAAGAACACTTAAATTTAAATCATGTAAATGTCATATTTGTGTGTGAGTTAAGTTCAACAGTTACTGTAGTAGTTGTGAGTTCATGATCAACAAAGACAGCACATGTCACTTGAAAAAACAAACACGAGCTGCTTAAAAGCAACGTTTTTTCCTCTCTTGAAGATTTATCGGGTTATATAGTTTTCGAGTGAAAAGTTGTGCAGTTGGCAGTTTTTCCCTAGAAGTTTTTAAAATATGTTGGACAGAGCCCTTTTGGAGCGGAGTTTTTGGGAGGAAATAATAATATAAAATTTTCATTTCTCTTTGTTGCTTAATTAAAAAAATTGGGGAGGAAAACGCAAATTATGTTATTTTAGTTTCAGTTCATCTCAGGAGCAGCAGGGTGTAAATAAGATAATTACTAAGCTGAACATATATGCAATTTGTAATTTGTTATTTCAAGTTCGTACCGGACATCAAAAGGGGAGGATGGAGCTTTAAGTCTAAGTTTCAGAGATTATATAGCGCAGCAACAGAAATATGAGGCAAAAGCAAACAGAGATTCTCAATAAAAGCTCTAATAATTGGTCTAATAGCTTATAGCGCTCATTAGACAGACCCCTTTACTTGTGTGGCTCCAGAGGTCATTTTGTCGTCCTGGTTCCAGAACATCGACAGCAGTGGATCACTTTGTTCAAAAAGAGCTGATCCTAATAACGCTTAACTTTAAACTGAAAATCCATTCATTTATCAGAACTCAAAACCCGAGCGTGTTTCATCCTGGCCTTTTTAATTAAGACTCTTGATGATGATTGGATGTCTTGTGCACTAATTAATTACGATCTTTATTATTGTCCATATTGCAAATGGTATTTTAGCATATTTAGCCACGTTAATTCTTTTGTAAAACAAAATCTTGGATCTGATTCTATAAATTATTAGGATATCTGCGTGCAAAGGTCATCATTCCTTTTTCTTTTTTCTAAATTGCAAATTCTGTTATATTATTGAAACTGACCCGGACACCTTGCAGTTACTTCTGTAGCTAGAAGCCTAGAAGACAATGTTATACATTAATTAATCGGTGATTTAGCAGTATTTAAATCTCTCCACGACTCTTTTAATAACAATTCTCTGGTGAACAAGTCTTCATTAGATTGAATCAAGCAGTTTACTTGGTAATTTGCATACAAATGCACGAACTTTTCTATACCTATAACACGTACTTTTAATGACATGGTTCTCCAGCCGATCGGATAACCAAAACCAATCCAATAATTGTTGCTAGAATATTCAATAGAGTAAATTTCAGATATTTAATTAAGCTCCAATTGCTTCCACATATTATATACTGACCCTGTCAGTCCAAAAACAAGAAGACTAGTTCCTTAACTTGAATTTATCACCACCTATTATTATTAGCTAGCTATAAATAGTTCAGCAACTAGTTGGGTTTTTGCTATATTAGTTAACTACCTAGGCGCTAATATATCTTACTGCATCTTGCGTAAAACATATTCATTGTGTTAAAAATGGAAAACCTCACTCTTTTAATGCTTTTTCTAGTTATGATGTGCACCATTGCAACCGCCAATGGTTACAATCCCTTGCAAGATTTTTGCGTCGCAGACTTCAGCAGCTCAGGTCCCAAATTATCGACTTGCTGGTTCTTTCATTTGCATATCTATAGTTTTTGCTAAGAGGTTTTATTATTTTTGTGTAATATATGTTCTGATTTGTGTTTTCAACTGTTGCAGCACCAAGAGTCAATGGATATGCTTGCTTGGACCCTAAATTGGTTAAAGCAGAGCACTTCTCAGTAGGTGGGCTGAATCTGGATGGTAGCACATCAAATTCCTTAGGCACTTTCGTTAACAGAATTACCGTAGCTGAATTGCCTGGACTAAACACACTTGGTCTGTCAAATGTTCGCGTTAACTATGCACAGCATGGTGTAGTCCCTCCTCACATACACCCTCGTGCCACCGAGATTTTAACAGTCTTAAAGGGCCGCCTCCGTGTTGGATTTGTCACTGGAAACCCTGAAAACCGGCTTGTAACAAAGGTTCTTGGAGAGGGTGATGTGTTTGTGTTCCCTAAGGGGCTCATTCACTTCCAACAAAATGTTGCAAATGGAAATACTACTGTACTTGCTTTCTTAAGCGCTGAAAACCCTGGAGTGATCACAGTTGCCAATGCTGTTTTCGGATCAAAACCACCGATACACGATGATATACTAGAGAAGGCATTACAGGCGGATGTTAGGACCATTAATGCTTTCAAATCCCAATTCTAAATATTCATCGACAGATATACTATGTAGTTTGCTTGTATAAGTTTTTTTTTCCTATTGGTTTAGCGATAATGAAATTTATTTCTTTACAAAATAATAATTAAAATCTGTTTCTTTACAAAATAATAATATCAAGAAAATATGGTAGTTTTATAAATTAGCCGATCTTCGTAGCAAGGTAGTTTTACAAGCGGCAATGGCTATAAAAAGCATCACTACATAGCTACCTTAACTCCCCTATATGTTATTTGGTTGACAATTGACAAACTAGCCAGCCTAAAGGCATAGAAAATTTAATTCGCTGACCAGTTCTAATTCATTTGTTTTATTTGGTTTGGAGTCGGAGTCAATTGGAGGCAATATAAAAATATTTTACAGGTTGAATATCAACAGATGATGTTTGATTCAGTCCAGGATACTATAAATCTGCTAATTAAATTAAAACAGAATGCTTGTTTGTTTCCTCAATCTTATTATGGATTCTAATGTTCAGTTGTTCATAGAGCATCTCAAGTTGACTAATAATAACCTCAACTTTCAGAGAATCTATTAGTCATAGTCACACAACGGCGAATTTGTAGTGTTGTGGCCAACAGAAAATAAGGACAGGTTTATCTCTACAGACAAATCTTCATTGTAAATCTAAAATTGTGGAGTAAAATGTTCTCCCAAGGATTTACAGACGAGGAACTGTTTAATAGTAGTTCATTTCCAAAAATTACAAATTCTAATAGAATTGGTCCTGACATATTTATACTATATCACTCTGCAATGTTGGCAATATCCATTCATTTGCAAGTGTTTACAGTGAAATTTAATTAAGACTGCATTTAGCCCTTCCTATCTGTAGTTACTTCTGTATTTTTTTCTAATTTACACCTCAACCAACTGTTTGTTTCACTGTTATCTGTCGGTTCAGTGTTGTGCCTGTTAACGTTGGTTGGAATTTGAACAAACTTATCTCAACAATATTGTTTGAGGACTTCGTCCAGCATTCTATACATGTACGTACTCGCAAGTAATTAAAATGGTTGCAATAAGTTGATTCTTTTCAATTTCACTGGCCATTTCCATCATTATAGTTTGTCTTTGTATCCAATCACTTCACAGAAAATGCAATTCATGCATTTACCATCATGATGACATGCTCTGTAGTTTTCATACGCTTGTCTGAAACGTTTTTGAGTACATTAGCTCTAATAGAGGTTGGAGGAAGGGTTAGGGAGCATCCCTTCTATTTAAATAATGCTTTCAAAATTTCAAGGGAGTCGCAGAACATTGATAGGAGTGTTATTGACACGGCACAAGATAATCAACCAATTTTCATATGTGCATTGTATTTTGCATTTTATTCAATTTTGCAGCTTCTTAGAAAGTCTCATTTTTTACAGTTTCCAAAACTTTTCATTATTTCTCAGAATCCTGAGGACGGGATGTATTAAGTTTTTTTTTATTTGGCTGGTCTACTTTTTACTTATTATCGTTTTGTTTTCTATTGTTCTTCTGTTGTTGAGGGTGCTCAGCCCCTACAAAGCCAGCATAAAGTGCAGGGGCTCATGACAAGACCATTATAGTTGTGACTGGTGAGTACATGGAAGGGGTGGAGAAGACAATTAGGTAGACTCAAGGAGTCATGGTGCTAAATATGTGCCACTACATTACAGCACAACTTCCATGCTCAGCCATAGCCCATAAGCAGGACATAATACATGCATAATAAGGATGAGTTACATGCGCCAACATCAGAAGATGGAAAAAAATTGCACTAAAAAACAGGCAATAATGCTAAAAGAGTCTCTTCGGAGAACAAAACAGAAGATATCAAGAAGTGGCACAAAAAAGGCCCTCGGCATAATGCAGGTCCACCAGATATGACATTCCATGAAGGAACGATGGATAGACAGTAACGTGGTCCAAGTATGTGAAGAGAAGGACATCAAGAAGAGAGTGTTAAATAAGTTAATTACTTGTATATATAGGAAGCTTGTCAACGGAGACTGTAGAACCAATAATGAGAAATCAAGGAGTTTCTCTATATACAGTAGTTTCAGGGCTCTTGATGAAATAAAAAAGAATCATAATCATGTACTCACAAAGGAAGACCTTACGATCATGGAAGAAGTAAAGTGTGAGTCCCTACTGCATATTTATGACAGGGGGTTTCCTGATTCTAGTTTCAAATGCAGGGGGTCTCCCGATTCTAGTTTAGAGTATGAAGATGATAAAGAAATTGCAAATACAGAAGAAAGTATCTTCAGTAAGATTTAACTGAAACTGATAGCAATTCACTTGTATTTCACATATGTAATGCTTAAATAAATAATTGTCAGACAAAATTAAGTAAAGATTATAACAATGTTTTTTTTTTAACACAAAAGATTATAACAATGTTAAAATGAATGAAAGGAAGGAGGATCATATTCATACTAGTGAAGATTTCCTACATAAATGGTCATATGGTCTTCACTACTCCATATTAAGGTGCAATATCTAGATAGGGAAAGAAACATTATTGCTAATTTAACACTTCATGGCACAAGCTCTTATAATTAACCTGATCTCATTCGCAATCACTTAAACTTACTAGTATTTCAAGCTTTGGGATATATCATGGCATGAATAGATTTAAAGAAAATAAATGTTTTTATAAACATTAAGCACTAATATTCTAACCACATATTATCCCTAAACATTTCCTTAACGAAGCTTTCTACGCTTTATAATGCATTCCACTATTTTCACAATCAAACACCAAAACACTGTAAGCACAACAGCCAGACTCCGACCTTGAGACAGACCAGCAAGAGCAACAAAACAGGAAAACCAATATTTTGAAATTAACCTTCTTACATCTGTAGGTCTTTCAGCCTTTGCTTCAACATCACTGTCTTGAAAATCATCCGAAACGTCAAGTTCAGTATCATATTCCTTTGCTTCGCAATCATCATCTTCCACTAAATCAGTTCCTTCATGTTTAAAGTCAGATCTTTTCTTGATTGACTTCCTTATTTTTTTCGGAACTAGTTTCTTCATTCTTGATTTCACCTTTTCCCTTCGAGAACCCCTGCACTTGGAACTCGAGCCTTCACAATTAGAATTTGGATCACTCTCTAAAATTCCTTTTCCTTCGAATCCTAATCTCTTATTCAAATTTGTAAAATCAGAAAAGCAGATATCTGAATCAGAGTCATCCAGTAGATCATGCATTTCTTCACTAGATACAGTCAAGCTAGAACAACCCGAAACATCACCTCCTTCAGAATGATCCCATTCTATTCGAGTAAAACTAACTGATGTTTTCTTTGTCCGAGAATTAAATAAACGTCTCAATAATCGATACAGATACTTAACCACATACTCAAGAAAAAACAAACAAAATGCAGAAACAGTTGCACCAAGTACCATTCTCTTGGTCATTAGTGCCACAACAATGACAAACAAAATCCTCAAAAAGCCCACAAAAAGATTTTCTTTTCCCCATTTCGCAGTTTTCTTCGAACATGTTTGGGGATTCTCCAATTTTGTCGAACACTTAGGTGCCACACATGAATTGTGGCGCTTTGTTCGTTTTTTGAATGTAGGTTTCTTTAGTAGATCTCGGTTTATATGGTACAGATCAACGAGAGAGCTTCCTTTTCTCAATTGCAATGACATGATCTACCTCGTTATGTATTCTTATATACGATGAATAATCATAAGCTTTTTGGTGGTAAATTTTAAGAATCTTATAATTTCATATGAAAAATGTAACAGAAGGACTTGCGTTAGAATGGTTTTCATGGTGATGAGAGACCAATAGACCATGCATGCAGCTTGTTTTCTCAAAAAATAATCTACTGGTCATTAAGCCTCATCTTCAATATTCTTGCCAATAGTTTGTATTCTTATAATTTAGACCTAAGTTCTTCGGATCGTGGCACACTTAATTTATTATATCCGGACCTAAAAAAATCTTAATAATCAGTTGTTTATATTATATTATATTATATTAAAATCAAAAATCTATACTATATTATTATAAACAAAATATTGAAAGTTTTGGTCGGTCGATCGTCGATACTACGCCAAACCTAATTATTGGGTCATGGATTAATTTATATTTATTGTACAACTTAAATCCATGGATTAAATTCTACTTATCCTAATTAAATTCTATTTATCAACACTTAAAAGTTTTGGTCACAAGGTTAACCATAAAAAGGATCATAACTGTCCAATTTTAGATTAAATATAAAAACGATCTTAACCATTTAATTATATATATATATATATATATATATATATATATATATATATATATATAACTCTAACCCATGCGTTGTGCGGGTTATAAACTAGTATTATATTATTATCAAATCATCTTAATATGTTTGTAGCTACAAACACCATTTTTTTACTTTTTATATTTCGACCTGATATCATTATCTTGAAAAATTGATAAACAAAAATAATTAACGTGATATTCGACTAAAACATGCAGTACTCTAGAAAGAGTCGCGACAAGTACTAGAAACTGAAATGTGCATTAGTCAAAGTATATGTAATATGCTAAAATCGTAAACAACCCTGAATTATTTTATTATAACTCAATAATCCAATTTAATGAATATCTAATTGATTTTTGAATTTTACTAAACTCAAAATTTTGGAATTTAGGTTTCATGTAAATCAAATTGATATCCGATTTAAAATTTCAAAATCTGCTAAAGTTATAAAGATACGGAAGAAAATCATTAATAAAGATGAATGATATTTTTTCTCTGAATAATATCATTTTCTATAATAAATTTTTGAAAAAATTAGATTTTTTTTTCAAACTCAGAAAACAACCCATTATCCAATACCATCATATTTTGATTATTGATTATATATATGTAAAAAAAGAGTGTATAGTTTTATAGTTATGATAATAATATATATAAAATGAAAATGATAATAATCACCAACCCATGCCCCCGCATTGTTTTTTTATACTCCATATAAAACTAAAACGGAGCATAAAGAAAAGTAGACGAGTAGTATAATATAATAGTATTATATATATAGCCTTGACTCTCCTCAACCTTGAATTGATCATCTCCTCCCTCCATTCCCTCTCCTCCATTCCCATCTTCCACAAAAACCCACCTCCCCCCCTACCCCCCACCCCCCACCCCACCCCACCCCCCCAAAAAAATGAGAGAAATCCTGCACATACAAGCCGGGCAATGTGGCAACCAAATTGGCGCAAAGTTCTGGGAAGTGATATGTGATGAACACGCCATCAATGAATCAGGAAGGTACGAAGGTGGTGATGATAATCTTCAGCTAGAGAGAATAAATGTTTATTATAATGAAGCAAGTGGTGGGCGTTATGTTCCGAGAGCTGTTCTTGTTGATTTAGAACCAGGGACTATGGATGCTGTCAGAACTGGGCCTTTTGGTCAGGTTTTTAGGCCGGATAATTTTGTTTTCGGACAATCGGGTGCGGGTAATAATTGGGCTAAAGGTCATTATACCGAGGGGGCTGAGTTGGTTGATTCTGTTCTTGATGTTGTTCGAAAAGAGGCTGAGAATTGTGATTGTCTTCAAGGTCTTGACCCCCCTTTTTCTTCATTTTTCTAATGTTTCTTTTTATGTTTTTTTTAATGTGATTCTAATGTTTGGTTTGATTCGATTCATATGGATGATTATATCACTTGTTTGCTTGAAATTTGTGGTTTATTGGATATGGTTAGGTACGGGGTTGTGAAATTATATATCTTTTTATCACGACAAACTCGTAAAAGTGGTTTTTATGTTTACTATTGTATTCTTGCCGGCCTAGATGAATTGATTTGAATCAAGGTTTTGGTTGCGGTTCTTTTACATTTTGATTATGTCTACAAGTTGCTTTTGGATCAGAAATCCATTGTCTGAGGTTTATTGTGCTAAATTATGCTGGATTTTGTTCTCTTTGTTTTCTTTATTAATTACTGTGTAAGCGATCACAGATTTTGTGCAAAGATAATTCTTTCCCCCCTCCCCTCTTCTTTTTTTGTCTTTTAACTGTATTTTTCAATTTTCTTGATGTTAATACTGTTATTAGCTATGTCCATCTTTAATTATGTTTTTTTTCTGGTTATTGAAATTTATCGGCAACTTGAATCCAAATGTTAATAGAATTTTTTCAATCTGCACATCTGATCAAGACAATAGGGATTGAACAAATTCTCATATATATAGGGAATCGATAAATAAGCTCCACACTTTGTCATATAATAGTTTTGTTTATAAAGGTTTTCAATTTTCATATCCTTAGTGTCAATCATGTCCCTCACCTATAGTTTTTCTATAAAGTCAATAAATGCCTTTATATTCTTCCTTACCTTTAACTTGCATTTCATTTATCCATTTGTCTTCAAAGTATGTGGTTACTGCACTCCACTGAGTTCATGTTGTCTTTTTCTCCTTCTGGATATTGTTCTCTACTTGGCTCCTATTGTCTTCTTTTTCTTTTTCTATTTAATGTCATTTTCTGTTGTCATGCTCCTTGCTCCTAATTATTTTGGATTCATCATTTTTGTCCCCTACCTGTTGCATTTATTTATAAAAAAAACTTTTTTTGGATATATACTATTGCTCAACAATATCTTTATATTTTATAATAGAGACATACTAGTACTCATCGATAATATTGATAATAATCAAAGATAATAATAATAACACTGCCTAGAGCATTCACATAGAATTTTCAAGCAAACTGCAATAGGCACCACATACAGAACCTTAACGGTGGAAACTCTATTTACCACCTACCTCTAGCTTGTAGTTGTTAGGAAAGTATTATCAACCATTGTGTTCTATAGTGAAAATCTGTTTTGACCAATTTCTACAGCTAGGATGTCTCTAATTATCTTCCCTGAAGATTAATTCATTCTGTCTCTCACTAATATTGTACTTGCACATTCAATGGATTAGTTGAAAATTCTAATCGACTAAATGTACTCAGATTGTTGCTTTATCTTTTTGTGACAGGATTCCAAGTATGTCATTCTCTGGGTGGTGGCACTGGATCTGGTATGGGCACCCTTCTCATTTCCAAAATCAGGGAGGAGTATCCGGATCGCATGATGTTGACATTTTCAGTCTTCCCTTCTCCAAAAGTATCTGACACAGTTGTTGAGCCATACAATGCAACGCTTTCTGTTCATCAACTTGTTGAGAATGCTGATCAGTGCATGGTCTTGGATAATGAGGCACTTTATGATATCTGTTTCCGAACCCTAAAGCTTACGACTCCCACATGTGAGTTTAGTCTTTATGAATCTCTTGACAATTTTACTTTTGATATGTATTTCTTAGGGCAGCCCTTTTTACATGAAAAGTCGCATAGAATTCACTAGAACATTGGAAAATATTGTTTTCAGCTCATTGTCTGCCTCGTAAATATGTCAGAATTTAATCCCCTGTTTCAGTGGAGGTCTCCTCTGTCAATATTTACATTTTCAAAATTGTAAATGTCCTATGATTTCCCTAAATTTATGCTTTTTAAAAAGAGTTAGTGGTTTTACATCGAATTTATGATATTAAACTTGACAACAGTAAAACAAAAAACTCGACATGTTATTTCAAACAACCATCAATTGGAAGTGAGCTCTCTTTGCTAAAGAGGTCATCATCAGTAGTGCTAGTGTACTATTTGGCTCATTTTGTTGACATCTGACTCGGTCTTTTTTACCCAAATTTACTCTACACCAGTAAAAGTTTACTGTGGTTTCTGATCTAATTCTTAGAATATATTTATCTTTTCCTGCCTTGTCTCAGTTGGTGATCTCAACCACCTGATCTCTGCTACCATGAGTGGTGTCACATGTTGCCTTAGATTTCCTGGTCAGCTGAACTCTGACCTACGAAAACTAGCAGTTAACCTCATTCCATTTCCTCGTCTCCACTTCTTCATGGTTGGTTTTGCGCCCTTGACATCAAGAGGTTCCCAGCAATATCGTGCTCTCACTGTCCCGGAATTGACCCAGCAGATGTGGGATGCCAAGAACATGATGTGTGCTGCTGACCCACGACATGGTCGCTACTTAACAGCATCAGCCATGTTTCGTGGTAAGATGAGCACAAAAGAGGTTGATGAACAATTGATTAATGTCCAGAACAAAAACTCATCATACTTTGTTGAGTGGATACCAAACAATGTCAAGTCTAGTGTCTGTGACATCCCGCCAAAGGGTTTGAAAATGTCATCAACTTTTATCGGGAACTCAACCTCTATCCAGGAGATGTTCAGACGGGTTAGTGAGCAATTCACAGCTATGTTCAGGCGAAAGGCTTTCCTGCACTGGTACACTGGCGAAGGAATGGACGAGATGGAATTCACAGAGGCCGAGAGTAACATGAATGATCTTGTGGCTGAATACCAACAATACCAGGATGCCACTGCTGAGGAGTACTACGAGGATGAAGAGGAAGCAGAACCTGACGCTTGAGTTAGAACGTAGTGCATCGTTGGATCTCTCAGAAGGTTTATTATTGTGAATGAATGAATAGTGTGACATATTTACTGTGTATTGAATGATGTGTCAGTATGGAGATGTTGTGTTTTTTTTACATAAATGACTGGGAATGTTTGTAACTAGAAGAATGCTGCTTGGGGTTTGAAGTATACTGGAATTTCCTGCCTTCTTGGCGTGTGCTTTTATTGTGAGCTTGAGTACTGATGGTTAAGATTATTGTGTACTGCACTAATTGTCTCATAATCGAATGATCTAATATACTGAACAGAATAATCATTCAACTTCTCCAAGCAATCATGTCTATTTCTTCCAAACATGATGAGAACATTCATTAATAAATGTAGTAAATACACTAATCATTGTAAACTTTGCTTATTGTTCACTACTTCCCGACGCTCATCCCTTTAATCTCTTTAAAAAAATGCGATTAAAAAAATGCTGGTATACGTTTATTTTGCAGTTGATTATATAGTAATAAGTCAGTCTAGATATACAGTAGAAACTCAATAAAATAATACACTTGGGACCACCAAAATTTATTAATTAAAAGAGTTATTAATTAATCGATAAATTAATAATTATTAATTTATATATTAATTAATATTTTATTAATTTATAGTAAAATACTTAGTTTACAAACACCTTTCAAGCTTCCACTTAATTATTGTATACAATGCATGTATATCGATGAAGAAGATGATGAAAGTTCTACAATGGAGCCCCCTTCGCGAAACGAAGCTATTAAAGCGGCAATCACATTGAACAATTTCTTGTTAAGCTATGAGAAAACAACACCAGAAGTTCTTACCATGCTAAGAAAAATTAGAGACGAGATTCAAGGGGAAATTGATTTCAACAAAAAACAAAAGACAATTGAGTCATTTTTCAAGAAACCTTCATAAATCATTCATGTAATATGCTATATATAAGAAATTATTAATTTATATTTTATATGGGGTCTAAAGAAATTATCAAAAATGTATTATCTTATAATTTTAGCGAATTATTAATTTAGCACCCTATCCCCGAGTCGGGACCGGCCAAAAATATTATCTTAGAGAGTTTATTAAATAATCGAGTATTAATTTATCGAGTTTCTACTGTAGCTTTTGTAGGGAAAATTCAGAAATCAACAGCACACCAACAGTGCAGCAGAACCTTTGAGTAAAAAAAGACATACAGTTAACAAATAAGACATGTTGTTTACTAATTGATTAAGAGCACAAGGCACCAATTAATATCACTAGTTATTTATAATTAAAAAAAAACAGACTATCACACTCTGCTCATCACATACAAGAGCTTAATTATATGGGAACTAGCTGATAACTTCTTTAGAAATACAAACACGGATAACTTAACATATGGAACATTCCAGCATGTTTTTCTTCCCGCATGCTGTCAGACTGTGTTTTTTTTACAAGAGTTGTTCATAGTTCGGTTCTGGAAGTAATGGGATGCTTTGTTCATGACTGAAGAAATTTTCTGGATCAACCTTGGTCTTTATTCGAACCAAGCGATTAAAATTGTCCTTAAAATACCTATTACCCCAAGCGCTCGCCTCTATGAAGCTCGCATTTCCGTTCTTGTTCATTCCCAGATCAAGATCTCTGTAATTCACATATGCAGTTCTTGGAAACTTGGAAGCATAAGAAGACATGTAATTGTAAAGCTTCCGCATCCAATCTTCGTGCTTTGGAACCGAATCTTTTGCTGCATCATTCCATGTTGTCACATACTGGATTTTGTATAGAACACCTTTCCTATGAGGGAATGGAATTTCAGATTCAGAAATTTCACTCATTTTTCCACCATAAGGGTTCCAGATCATCAGGGGTGAATCCTCTTCATAAAGCCTTGTCCAGATCCCTTCAAGCCCACTTTCGGGAATTGGTTCTTTTACAAAATCAGATTTAGCTTTAAAGTAATTCTTGAATGATGATTTCCCTTCCAGCAGGACTTCAATAGGTGTAGTACTTGGATATCCTGCAATGTATAGAACTGATTTGATCCAGCTCATTTCTGTGCAGTCTTTAGCCTGCAAACCCAGTTCCGGGAAAGTTTCTCCCATGACTTTAAGTAGCCTAGCTGTTGATCCAAGAAACAAGGCTTGATAAAGAGTTTGAACAGTTCTCTCGCCTTTCTTAGATGAATTTGCAGCTTGTATGATCACTCTGATGAAGAGATCCTCATCAAGTTTATCTGCTGCAACTTGTTGCCATCGGTGAAGAATCTTTGTGCCGTTCTGTTCCAGGGTTTTAGGAACTGTAAATACAGTTACATTTTCTGGAATTAGTACCAACTTTATCTTCCAAGACAAAATGATCCCGAAACTTCCTCCACCCCCTCCTCTAATAGCCCAAAAGTAATCTTCGCCCATTTCTTTTCGGTCAAGAATCTTACCATTTGCATCAATAATTTTAGCATCCACAACGTTGTCAGCCCCAAGGCCATATTTTCTCATCATAGGACCATAGGCACCGCCTGTAATGTGCCCACCAACACCTAAACTCGTGCAAAGTCCAGCCGGAAAGGCATGGACTTTGCTCTTCTCAGCAATCCTATAATAAAGTTCGCCAATGGTTGCACCAGCTTGGACCCATGCTGTGTTTTCTTCAATATTAACACAGACGGATCTCATTTTTGATAAATCAACAACAACGAATGGTGGTTCCATTTCAGATACATAAGAGAGGCCTTCATAGTCATGGCCACCACTTCGAATTCTGAGCTGAATTCCAAGTTCTTTGGCACAAATAACTGCAGCTTGAATATGGGATTCATGCAATGGTGTGAAAATGAGCTGAGGTTTAGGCGCACTCGGGGCCAAACACCTGAGATTTTGTGCAGAAGATTGGAGAATGGTGTTGAATGAAGAGATGTTTGGGGTGAAAAAAGATGAGGAAAATGGAATGGGGGATGCCTTGGAATTGAGAGCAAGGCATTGATAAAAGCTATCTTGAATTTTATTTGAAGTAACATGCAAAACTAATGTTAGAATCAATATACTTGAAAGTGTGACAGAGATAAGAGATGCCATTTCTTACTTGTCTCTATCTTCTGATCTGAAGTTATGAGAGTATAGTGGCTATTTATACACGTTTGATGTCTTAAGTGTGACAAAATGTGATGTAATGCGAACGCAAGTTTATTTTATTGTTGATACTAATGTGTACTCTATAAGATACATTTGACCACCGCAATGAATTTTACAGCATTTCTTAATTTCTCTTCTCTTTTTTTTTTTTGCCGAGTCTTTTACTGAGGATTGAATCTGAGCTTATTTAACGACTTAAATACGAAATCAGGGGAGTGTATTCAATTTAGATTTTACATTATATTTTTGAATTTAAAAAATTTGAGAATATTCAATTTCAGTATTTGAGACAATTTTTGGGGTTAACTAACATTTTTTTTTAAATATCCACTAATCCGGGTGATCAATTTTAAAATCATCATCTGTCTTCAACTTAGTGCGATGAAATTACGCTGGCAAGTGATCCTAATTATCCTCAATTTGCAATAGTTAACATATGATGAAATCAAGCTAGAAAGTACAAACCAGCGCTCAAAAATTAGTTGAAGGATGATTCTGTTACTTTTGCTTTATCGTGTACATGCAGAAATAACCACACACGCTGATACACACATCCCCTCGTTTGTGAGAGGATACTCTCTTTAAATCCAAATTGATAATGATAAATATAGAAAAATGATTATGATCATATCCCCATATTGGAACAATTAGATCATCTTCTTTGAAAAATGAATTAGTATCTTATTATTAATGATATGATTTAACTAAATTTATGTTTATAGCATTTCTTCATCTAGCTATCGATCCTAAATTGTAAACATCATGCAAAACAAATATACCATGGTTGGTATGGGCGGCTATGAGGTCACTTGCAATTCCAATGGTCAAGATGTGTAGTGCACTTCACTACTGTGAAAATGGTTATTTTATCTTGTAACAAACTTTTTTTTTCATAAGCTAATTAAGTCCCTTACGAAATATCAGACGAAATAAGTACAAAAACTTGATTTCTGTTGCTTATTTCAATCGTTAAATTATGTTTTTAAATTTGTAATTATACAATTTTCCATAATGCAAAGCAATTCATGGTGACTCGAAAGTGATACATCTTACTATATTTATATAGTCTACTATGCTATAATGACTAGTTTTGTTTTATCTTTTCAAGACACGCATACGAATCATATCTTCTACGGTTGATTTACAATACTTGGATTTAACGTTACCAGCAACTCGTTTAATTCAATCCCGTTTATTACATTTTTTATTTTTTTTATAAATACCCAATATTATCTAAACTTAAATACTAGTACACACATTTATAATTATTACGGAGTATATATCAAAATCCAAATCCAAATCGTGAACTAGAGTGTCCAAATAGTCCTTGCTGCAATGGAAAACCTACTACCATTTAAAATCTTTAAAGCAAGCAAACATTGCTGCTAAGCAAGACTTACGAAATTTAATTAGTTTTCAAGAAATAAGCTACAATGTGATCATGAAGAGAATATCTGGCATACCCTTTTTGACCCGCACATGGCCTTAAAGCTAAATTTGATCATTAAAAATGTGTTGTATGCTTCACTTCACTTGCTCGCAAGTAATTAACAACAATGCACTATAGTACACGGGGAGTTAACAGGGTTAATGTGATTTATTGTCCAATTATAACAGAATCTTTTTTATATCAATTCTTTATAATAATTTTTTTAACTCTCATTAAGATAAAAATATATTAATCCATAATTGTTTTTTTTTAATCTTCACATTTAAATTTTTTTACTCCGCCACTTACTACATCTATACTATATTATTAAAACAGCGAGGGCAAATGTTTAGTTCGTCGTCGGTCTGGTCCTTTTTGTCTCACTCAACTTCAAATGCATGTGTATGTCTCATATTCAATTTCAAACACATTCTTTTAATCAATATATTACCATGTTTTAATTTTCTCATTAGTCAACCTCTTTAATTTATTTAATATCATAATTTATTAATTAAATTTTATGAATATTAAAATAATATTATTATTTTATTTATATTAATTGAATTTTATTATCGTGCTCTATCTATATTATATATAATTTTATATTATATTACTATAAGCGAACTTCTTTTTTAATTAAAATATAGAGTTATACTCACAATCTAATAACACGTTTCAAAACTTTAATTTATTTAAAATTGCAATTTTATAATAAAAAATTTTGAATATTAAAATTATATTAAAATTTTATCTATATTAAAACATACTCTTTTATTTAAATTTTAATTAAAATATTTCTAATATATTCAAAACTTGTTATTAATAAAAATTTATTAATATTTTGCACGGGTTATTAATCTATATTAACTAATATAAATATATAACAATATATTAATGAAATTTTAAACACATAATATAAATATGATTCAAAATTAATTTATCTCAGGTACAAAATTACATAAAAAATATTAATAATATAAATAATCAAATTAAATATTTAATTCATTTAAAATATATAATATATTATTTATTGTTTTTCTCTGTGCTTTGAGGCTAGTATATATATACAGACACATTGACCATTTCAGTTCTGACCTGCGCGTAAGGGTAGATATAAAAACAATATGTTTAACTATTTTTTTTAATATATATAAATTTTTAAAAATTGAAACGGAAGAAATATATTTTAAAATCTCAATCTGAGCTTAGCATCACTTAACAGTTAACACCCCTGCGGAGTCGAGTCGGACAAGTATTTATTTATCTAATCTTCTTTCATTTATAACTAAATATGAGCTTATAACTTGTGCAAAGGACGGACGGTATTAATAAATTATATATATATATATATATATATATATATATATTAATTATTTTATATAATTTAAATATTTAAGAGTAAATTGCAAAAAAGTGGCCGAACTTCACACTCATTTTCAAAAAAGTGGTCAGACTTTCAATTTTGCAAAATGGTGGCCAGATTTGCCTTTTTCCTTTCAAAAAGGTGGCCGGAGGCGATTTTCAGCTTTTTGGCAGGGGTAAAATGGGGAAAAAAATGCTAGAGATCCTAAAAATTATCCAAAAAAGAGTAAAAAATTATCCAAAAAATCCCAAAATTAATATGTGTCACCTTATGATTGATTATATTCGTAATAATAATAATAATTCGCCTCCAGCCACCATTTTGAAAGGAAAAAGACAAATCTGGCCAGAATTTTAATTTTACAAAATGGTGGCTGGAGGCGAATTATTACGAATATAATCAATCATAAGGTGACACGTATTAATTTGGAGATTTTTTTGAATAATTTTTAGAGTCTCTAGTATTTTTTCCCCATTTTACCCCTGTTAAAAAGCTGAAAATCGCCTCCGGCCACCTTTTTGAAAGGAAAAAGGCAAATCTGGCCACCATTTTGTAAAATTGAAAGTCTGGCCACTTTTTTGAAAATGAGTGTAAAGTTCGGCCACCTTTTTGCAATTTACTCAATATTTAATTTAAAACTTTTTAATATGTCGTTTATAATAATATAATATATTATAAAAATTATTTAATATAGATAAAATAATAATATTATTTTAATATTAATGAAATTTAATTAATAAACTGTAATTTTTAATAAATTGAAGAGTTTGAGCGGTAATATAATAATGATATGTTATTAGACTATTGTATAAAAAGAGGACTCCCCGATGATAGAGTTGATAGAGTTGTAGATAGAATATATATGTTTTAAAATTAGATTATAATTATATAATAGTTACATAAAAAGACACTTAACGGACGAACGATTGACCGACCAAACTTAATAATATTATTTTAATATTTATGAAATTTAATTAATAAGCTATGATTTTAACTAAATTGAAGAGTTTGAATGGTAATAAAAGGAAGATATGTTATTAGATTATTGTAAAAAAGAGCACTCACTGTGATACAGTTATAGATTCTGGAAAAAAAAATGATACAGTTATAGATATAATATATATGTTTTAAAATTAGATTATAATTATATAATAGTTATATAAAAAGAGTTGTATAAAAGGAAGAATTACTGGACGGACGACCGACTAAACTTGTGCCCCTGCGACTTTAATAATATAACTAGTTTATGACTCGTGCAAAGCACGGACGATATTAATAAATTATATATTAATTATTTTATATAATTTAATTTTTTTTATTATGTCGGTTATAATAATATGATATATAATATAAATTATTTAATATAGATAAAATAATATTATTTCAATATTAATGAAATTTAATTAATAAGTTGTAATTTCAAATAAATTGAAGAGTTTGAACAGTAATAGAAGTGAAGTGAGATATGTTATTAGATTGTTGTACAAAAAGAAGACTCATCGATGATAGAGTTATATGTAAAATATATATTTTTTAAAATTAAATTATAATTATATCATAATTGCATAAAAAGATGTCTTACCGGATGATTAAAAAAATTGTATAAAAAGAGAATTTTTTAAACGGACGATAATTATATCATAGCTTGGGCCATTTGGCTCATCATAGCGTCAATATATATAAATCCCATTTTCCTCCTATTTTAAAGACTCCGTATTGACTCGTTAGTTAGTAGTTATATAAAATAAATCTTACGGAGTATATGATATGATGCAAATCAAATCAAACATATTCAGCTCGCTAAGAACGGGGATCTAGAGAGTAAGGGTTTAGTATATAATAAAATAGTGAGGGTCAATTATATAAGATTTACCTATGGTACGTAAAAAGTCTTAATAACAATTTTAATCAGATATACAGTTACTCACATAACTGGTTAAAGTGATTAAGGTCTCGTTTTTGTTGCAAACAGCTACACTAGTGAAATTGGGTTTTGAGGGAATTTTTTTAAAAAAAAACAATCAAAGTAAGACAACGATTTTTGGACAAATTGATGCCTTTATAACCAGTAGACATCGATTTTTAAAAAAACGATGTAAAAAATACTTTTAACAACAGTGGTATTTCTGACCGATCTCTAAATTGTGATGTCTATATGACTTTTCTAATAGTATTTTGTTAAAAAACTGTCAGTAAAGTGTTTGATAAAATTCAAAAATTGTTGTCTGGAAATGCATTTTTGACCTAAAAGCTACTATTAGAGAAAACATGTTCCCTATACTTTTGGAAAAAAATCATTTTTTAGTTTTTATAAGAAGTAACTACAAGTTTCATTATCAAAACTCCCTACAAACATTATTTTTATATGATATATCTCAAAATATGCACAAATCAAAAAAAATTACCAAACAGTCAGCACAACTTTCTCACACGGGACTTACGTCGATACTCAACATTATCACGAATAAATGAAATGAATTATCGAGCTGACAACATTTTACTCACTATGAATGTCATTTGTTAAGAGCATCTCCAATAGCTCCCTATATTACTCATTTACTTAAAATTTAAGAAAATATGGGGAAAATTGAGCTCCAACAGTGTGCCAATAGTTCCTTAAAAAGTTAACATTCACCTCTCATTCTTAACTTTAAGTGATGGCTAGTCATCCATTATCATATTTTATCAATTAAATATTCATTTCTCTCTCTTCATTTCTTTCTTTTTCCTTTCCCTCCTTTACAAAGCATAAGTGAAATTTAAATTTATTATAATAATAATAATAATGAACAACAAATAAGAAATGTTGTTGGAGTTGTTATACAATATAATGTCTTAAGTTACTATGATTCAATTTAATAATATTATTTTTAAGTAACCCACTAAAATTTTGTTGGAGTTACTCTAACATCATCCAATTGAAAGTTCTATACTGAATACGGCCACGGAAATTCTATCCAATACTCTTCAAATTTTTGCTTTTTCTCATCTTTATCCATTCAAGGCTTTTGATTTGGGTATATTCCTTGATTGTCTTTGCTTTTTGAACGAACATGTGACTCAACCAACAATGTAACCAACTATGATCCAAGGACCCAATATTTAAAGCACCAATTCAACGATTTAAATCTTGATAACTATAACCACAACACCCCCTCTCTCGTAACCATAATCAGTCATGCCGTTTGACAGTGTATATATGAACCTGTGAAATACAACCCATTTTTCTCATCCGTTACTCTGCAGTGTTACTTTCCAATCATCTTCCTGTATTACATTAATCTTAATAAAAGAAATAACTGCTTGTCTATAAACCCCGCATCATTCTGAAACTAGATTGACACATAACCTCTGTACATACATTATATATCCAAATAAAATTCCTGTATTACATTATATACATTATAGATTGCGGTGCTATATTATTGTTCAATGGTTAGGACATTTTTGCTTTATTGAGACAAAACGTACACCTGCGTTTGACTCTTGTTAACACTTGCTTTTCTAAATAAATAAAATGTAATATTATATATATAAATATATATTAATTAAATGAAAAATATATTTTAGTTAGACGTGTGAGAGTTACAAAATCAATATTTATAGTACAAACAAATATTGGGGTTACGTATCTTTTAGTTATTATTGTACAAATAAATATTGGAATTACATATCTTTTAATTATTATAGAGAAAGAATTAAGAGGCAATTATACTTGAGGGGTGGAGATGAGATTGATAATTGCCTATAAATTATGGGAGAAATGCCCTGTGAAAAATACACAAAAATAGAGCTGCTTGTTCACAGTCTCGTCGGAACCCTTTTTCCCAAACTTCAAACCTTCTCTTTTTTTTTTTTTTTAATTTGAAATGGCAAGCAAATTGATTGCATCTGAATTGACAAAGATTGAGAGATTGAACGGCAATAAGTTAAAATAGACACGTAATCGGCCAAGCACCCACAAGTCATAGTAACTAATTTCAAACAACATGTATAGTCCTCACCCCTAGTCCTGGGGGTATAATTTCGGCCAGGCTCCACTTAGAAAATTGTTTACTAGGTAGGATTTCCACACACACAGAGTAAATGCAGATGAGCTTGGTTACTTATCTCAACTTCAATCGAGAGATATTATTGGTATCATGTTCCGGCTAAGGGGGTGACTAGTGGGAATTGAGTATGTCAGAGATATTGCAGAATCATCTTTAGCGTTTACATTCGAATGCACTTTAATCCTGTACCGATTTAAGTTTGATACGCAGATTATAAAAATAAAATAAAGAAAAGTCATATTTATTAAATTTTATAAATAAAAATATATTAATTCAGAAAATATTAAAAAATGGATCAGAGGAAAAATAGTATTTTATGTGTATAGATAAAGTTGTTTAATTGTTAAAAATAGAAAGTTTAAGTTTTTTTGCAAAATAATTATATACTCCATCCATCATATAATAATAGTTTATTTTAAATTTTTTCACACTTATTAAAAATTATCAATTTAATGATAAAATTTCACTTTTAGTATTTTACTCGTCATAAATAAATGTATTGATTTAATACAAATATAAAGCTATTTTGGACTCTTGTTTCAAAATTCCCCCGAATTACTTATTCACATGTCCTCACTCGTTTCATACCCTTGTTTGATTACTTAGTCACATGTTCTCACTTGTTCCTACAAGCAGAAACATTTTAGCGGAGTGCAATCTAGCCCATCTTTTGGAATTGGAGTTTGATTACTTTTTCACATTTGACAATAACTGTTTCCCGGATGTATTGTTATAAAAATTTCCCCACCACCAGATCACAGACTTTAACAATTATAATTATTCGAAGTGGTTGAGTTTTTTTTATTTTTCTATTGAGTTGATTGATTTTTTGTTATATTTTTCTCTTACAAGTGTCACATTTGTTATTTGGAGGTCAATCTGACATATTCATCCCTAATCAAGAAACACCAGTTGCAAAAAAAAAAAAACAGTTGCAGTCAACAAAAGAATAAGAAACAACACTTGCACAAAAAAAAAACAATGCAAAAGTACAAATCCCGTGAGTGTTAAAGGAAAAAGCTACGAGTATTCGAAGACACACACAAGAAAACACTGCATAATCCACCTAATAAAACTTTAACTAAAGACAGAGAATAAGTATTTATTTGGCAAAGCAAATTACGAAATTACATATCAATACCATAGTATATTTATGCGTGTTATTTGATACGCTAGTTACTTGCAGCACGCCTACCCTGAGGCATAACGGGTATACTTTGTTCGTTTCTGAAAAAATTCCCAGGATCAACCGCAGTTTTCACTTTCACAAGCCTGTCAAAATTTGGTCCAAAATAACATTCGCCGTAAATTTTACCTTCATTGTAACTATTTTTACCATTGTCTGTTGTACCAATCTCAATATCTCTATAGTTGAGATATGCACCTCTAGGGGACTTTGACACATATGGTGTCATGAAATCATGAAGACTTCTAATTTGATTCATGTAGTTATTGTCCGCTGCAAGGCCTGTTTCGTGCCAAGTGATTGAGTATTGAATTTTGTAAATGTTGCCAGCCCGATGAGGGAATGGTGCATCTGTGGTTGGAATTTCACTCATTTTCCCACCATAAGGATTAAACACAAGTCCAGCTTTTCCGAGTGCAATCATCTTCTTCATAACCAATTCTAGCCCATCTTTTGGAATTGGAGTTTGCACGTAATCCGATTTCCTCTTCCCGAAATTCACATTTGACTTCCGAGACAACAACTGTGTCTCGGAAGTACTTTTGCTATCAAAATTCGCCCACCAGATCACGGACTTGATCCAACTCATTTCAAAGCAATCACTCTTCTGTAGTCCTAGTTCAGGAAACCCTGTTTTCATAATGTTCAAAAGCCTATTGGAATCGCCAAGAAACATTGCAATAAACGATGCTCTGATTGTCTTCGAGCCTTTTGTTTTCCCACTCACCGGTTGCAAAAGTATCCTAATGAATAAATCATTGTCCAACTTGTCGACAACAAACTGGTACCTATGAACAAGATCAACTGCATTTTCATCCAAAGACCTCATAACTCGAAAAGTTGTCACAATTTCGGGTACCTTCACTAATTTTATAGTATATGCCAATATAACACCAAAACTCCCACCCCCGCCACCTCTTATAGCCCAAAAAAGATCCTCCCCCATTGATTTCCTATCCAAAATTTCACCTTTAGCATTCACAATTCTTGCATCAATCACATTATCAACCGACAATCCGAATTTCCGCAACATATTTCCATACCCTCCTCCACTTAAATGTCCACCAACCCCAACAGTAGGACAGACCCCAGCAGGAAAGCCATGAACTTTACTCTTTTCCCAAATCCTATAATAAAGTTCACCAAGAGTTGCCCCTGCTTGAACAACTGCAGTTTCAGTTCCAATATTAACATCAATTTTCCGAAGATTAAACATATCAAGAATGATAAATCTTTCCTTAGACACATAAGAAATCCCATCATAATCATGACCACCGCTTCGAATTTTAAGTTGAATTCCCATGTCTTTTGCACAAAGAACTGTGCTTTGTACATGGGATTCTTTCAAAGCAGTGACAATAAAAATAGGTTTAGGAGTTTCCAATGTATCAAACCTAAGATCCTTGATATAAGCCTTCAAAACTGATGAAAATGAAGCATTCTGAGGAGTGTAAATAACAGAAGATACATGATCATTTGGGCTTGAATTCTTGGACAAGCACTGCAAGAAAGTTGTGTAATCTGAACCTGCAGTGGCTGCATATACAAATACATTGCATGAAAACAGAACAACACAAATGAGAATATTTGTAGTGACACTAATATAATTTGGACACCGGGAAATTTCCATAATTTGGTGTTGTATTGGGATTGATGAAGAAGATGTGATGTTGAATGTGGGTTTAATAGACACAAGGGGACAATGGCTTGTGACTTGTAACTGCAATAATAACAACAGTGTGTTAGAAAAAGTCAAGATTTGCTAGCTGACAAAACTCGTGATTAGTGGTAGAAAATTTAGGAGTTCCTAGTACAACTTTATTCATAATAATTCACTAATCAGTGGATTTCAATCATTTTTTCCCAGTGTACACCCTGTTTACGAAAAACCGTATCTTTAACTTCTACAATTAACGATAGAATCTGGATTCTGGACTCTGAAGGAAAAATTTGATTTTTAGAACTTGAGGTTATATTCGATTTTTGGTGATATTTAATAAAAAAATTATAAAATTCTTTTAAAAATGATTGCGTAAGATTTATTAAAATTTGATTGGGTTTAATTTTTATTTTAAAACAGCCATTTAAATCGGATTGTATTCAGAATTTAATGGATTTTTTTTATTTGATTAAAATGTAATTCTATAAAATCCCAAATTTTATTTTATGAAAAAATAATTCACGTTCACATGTTTTATTTTTTTATTTTTAATAACTCACAAGTTATCCCAACTAATAGAATTATTTAAATAAATAATAATTTAAAATTTTCAACATTTACTTGTAATTTTAAATAAATATAAATCATAAGCCATTTTATCTAAGTTTGGGCTCTTAGCCTATTATTCTCATTTTGTTATGGCATATTGACATATTCTCAATCGATTAGCCTCTCTCCCTTCGCTCATCTTTCTCTCTCGCTCACGTGTCTTTCATCTCTCTCCCGCTCACCTCTCTTTCTCTCTCGCGCGCTCTTCTCTTTCTCTCGCTCACGTGTCTTTCATCTCTCTCACAGAGCAAAGCATCCATGGAGATAGACCCCGTAGCCCAATATCTTTGTAACTGCTGGGGTTGAATTTGCTTAACACCTGTTGGATACTTGTATGATTGATGAGGAATTAGGGTATGCCAAATTGGCGGCGATTGGGTTTCAACTTTGTGGTATTACAAGTAAAATTGTGTTTGTATTTGAGTTTTCTTTAATATTACCTATCTGCTACAACAATTACTAGTAGTGGCTGCATTTTCAACTAATTGAGGAACTTATTATGGCTATGAGATTAAGATTGCAAATTTATGATTTAAATTTATCTGCAGATATGTATAGATGTCCAAAGGCTTTTAAAATGCATGAAATTTTGAGATTTCAATATGTTATTATCTAACAACAGAACTTGTCTACTCAAATAAAGGAAAGGCTTACCCGAAAGTAGTTTAGACACTCAATTACTCCAGCTAGAATGACATTTGTTGATTCTGATACGAGCTTATGTTGTAAAATAAACTGTAGAATTTCTAAAACTAATGTTGGGTTTGTTTGGAGGGATTGGAATGGAATGGAATGAGTAAAAAGAGAAGAAAATAATTGAGGTAGAATGAGAGATTTGAAAAAAGATTAGTGAATGCAAAATTTTTATGATTAGAATTGACAAGAAAATGAGTAAGAAGGAGAATGGAACATTCCAGAGGATTTGGGTTTTAGTCTAGGTAAATAGGAATGGAATTGGAAAAATAATGAAATTTTTGAAAATTCACTCAATATTAGTTCAAATCTCTTTTCATTCCATTCCAATCTCCCCAACCAAACACAACATAAGAGTAATAGGCTTTGCTTCCTTTTTTCTTTCTTCTTCCTGGGATTTTTAGCAAGTTGTATAAGATTGCATCCTTAATTATTTTTCCGTCATGGACTTCGTTTTTTCTATTGCACTTGTGTCAAATATCACTGATTTGGTTCTTCATTTAAGTTAGGAAAATGTGTCATTGAGAAAGGAACATATTCCTGCAACTGTTAATTCCAATTTGGTTACAGGTAGTGAAACTGAAATCAACAACCAAATGTTTCTGAGAGATTGTGGATGCTGGTCCTGTAAAAATCCCGAATGCCCCACTAGGTAGTAGTGGTGTTCAGTTACGAGAAGCTCCTGGGATCATCAACCCTGTCATCAAGAAAGATCTGAATTTGCTCCGGGAAATGATGCTGTCATTGAAGATGCGATAGTTGAAGCCCCTACAGACATTCATGGAGATCTGTATGCGACACCAAAAAATGATGTTGTGTTAAATTCAGTTGATGTACATGAAGCTGATACAAACATTTGGTGGATTTTGTATTGTTGGGTTAGAGCATCTCCAACCATGGAGACCTCTTAACTAAAATGTCCAGTTGGCACTCAAATAGTACTAAATATACATTTCCTCTAAATTTTATATCACTCCAAGGCACACTCCCGATAGCTATAATTTTAGCTATCCAAGTTTAGTCTTTTATATTTGTTGATTGCAAACTCATTATCTAAATATATTTACGTCGATTCTTGCCCAAATTTCCATCCCTCCTCGTATATTTAGAATTTGAAAATAATAATAAAATATTATTTTTGACATATAACTAATCATTATAACTAATATCATTGGAGTTCAGACTCTTACAGATTCAACAAATTTTAGATAATCATTATTTTATATTATTTTAATTAATCATTATAATTAAGAGAAAAAGGAACATAAGATATATCTTAGGTAATTACCTAAGATATTAGTACACATTAGTAGTGTATTAATAAAATTTTAAATAAATTATGATCTAACAAAAATACCATTTGCATGTTTGCATATATATCTCTCATTTAACTTACCTAAGATGCATCTTAGGTTCCCTAATCTCTATAATTAATGCCCCCGGAGATGCTCTTGTTAATTGTTATTCAAAATTTTATTAACTTAAGTTATGGTTGATGTTTTTTTAGTACTTTGAGGGGTAAATTGTTTGCATGAATTGGATGGGTGTCACTTACTTTTACCGGAGAGTGAGTTCCACTCTCCATTATTCAGGTCACATTTCCCTCCGTTATGTTTATCGTGAAAGTTTAATGGTTAGTTTGTTCATGAGCCTATACTTCGATGGTAAATGTGTGTTTCACCCTACATTTATATATGCTCTATATAACTGAACAATAAATAAAGGAAACAAGAAATAGGAAAAATATAAAAATAAAACATACCTTAAAGATAATCGGGGTTTAAAATTTTATTAAAATAAAAAAGTTTTAAAAAAAATCCTTGTTCAAAGAATTTGAAAACTCATCTTGATCTCGGAAATAAAGTCATGTCATAAAACAATCAAATCACAGTTAAATTTGTATTTAAGCCTTTATAAAATTTGACATTTATCTTATTCTCTTGTTATTTCATAATGTTGGGTAAGAATATATTTATCTACATAATGTATTCTCTTCGATTTAAAAAGATAATACTATAAATATTATGGCTCCCCGAACAATAATGTATTATAACCAAGTATACTGCGAAAATTAATTTTCATGAAAATTTATTTAAGTTTTGTTATATTACTTTTTTGAAAAATCGTAATCAAATGGTTGAAAAATAAAAATAAAATCAAGAAATTAGAGTAAATGTATAAAATTTTTTATGAGAATTGTAATTTAATTATACAAAAAGTGATGGTATGGTAACATGTACGGACAAGTGACAACTAACAACTATAGAATTGTAGTAGGAGTATTAGAAATCTAAAATTGTAAAAAGTAAAAGTTATCATGTAATGGAGAGCTTTAAAAGTGATCGGAAATAATAAAAAAAATTGATTATTTTGATTTCATCTTCCCTTGAACTCCTTTAGTTTCACCTTAGATTCACTATGGACTATAATATAGTTTTATGCAGGGCGGATGTACAATTATGCCAGTGGGGGCATGACCCCCTTACAGCACTGAGTGAATAAATAGCGGATACTTAACTTGATGTCCCATTAAAATAGTACAATTACCCCCCTAAAAATTAATTGAAATAAAAATTTATATTAAAAATTTTGAAAATCTATATTAAAATTTCATAATATATTAATTTAAATAATGAATTTTTTAAAATGGTAGAAATTATGTTTATATTAAAATAAAAAACCTATAAATATAATAAAAATTTATTTTGAAATATAAAAAATTAAAATGTATATAAATCCTTTTAATATTTTTTAATATTTTAATAATACTTCAAATATAGAACATTTAATTGAAGTTACTTGGTTATACAATGTCCCCTGTGAAATGATTCTAAATCCGCCCGTGGTTTTATCCCAGCTTTACCTTGAGAAGATCCCGGCCAGTCCCTGTCATATTTAGAAAATTATAATACAGAGAGCAATATTGTATTGTATTTTAAATCTTTTTTTAAATAGATAAGAAAAATGAGAAAAAGAAATCTTGTGTGAGAAAAATGTAATATAATAATATCCTAATTAAGAATAACTTAATAGAAAAAGAAGATACTGGTCCCTCTCATGTTTAGAAAATTAATTGTAACTAGCGAAGATACTAGTCCGCTATTATATTTAATTCATATATTTTTTAAACTTATTTATATGATTATTATCGATTTGTAATTCAACATTATTTTATTTGATATTTGTTGTAAAAATTTCAAATTGAATTAAAAGTTTTGCTTAAAATTGGCCTAAATGATTTTATTTGAGTTTATGTGTTTTAATTTTTTTATTTTATTTTATTTTATAACAAATAATAATTTATAAATTTATAATTTAAATAGTATTTAAAGAGGTTGAGTGCTAATGAAACTGATGTAATTGTGTTAGATATATAATACTATACTAAATTATAAATAATATTTAAATAGGTTGAGTGGTAATGAAACTGATGTAATTATGTTATATATAATACTATACTGTATTTATGCTATTTTTATAAGGTATTTAATTTTTTGAAAGGCGTTGAATCATACCAAATAAACTCGTCTTCGCTTATAATAATATAGTATAGATACAGAAAGGAATAATTATATTTTATTCTTTGGAATTTTAATATTCATATAAAAAAGAATGAAATACGTATAAACGTTTAAAAAAAGCTGAGATATATGTCGACATGCTATGGTAAATTTCCAATTTTGATTAAATATATTACCTTCTATCTCCTCCAGCTAGCAGAATATTATATTTGCAATATTGATTGTAAAAAATATATTTCTAAGAAAAGACTATCTGAAAAATATTATAAAAGGATTGTGCAGGATGTGTAACTTACAACACAAAATGGCTTCGAACTATTTTGTAATGCTCCTTTCAACTCTTATTGTGCTCTCTCTCCCAGCTGCATGGGCACAAAGTGCACCTTCAATTTCCGAGAATTTTGTTCAATGTCTCTACAAAAATTCCCTGCCTTCGAATCCTATATCTCAAGCCATATACACTCCTCAAAATACTTCATATATTAATGTACTAGATATTTATGCCCGAAACCTGAGGTTCATGACACCCGAAACCCCGAAACCTCTACTTATCATTGCTGCCATGCATGAATCTCATATTCGAGCAACCATCATGTGTAGTAATCAAACCAATGTCTTAATGAGGACTCGATGCGGCGGGCATGACTATGAGGCCCTCTCATATACAGCCAATCTTCCATTTGTCATCCTAGACATGTTTAATCTTCGATCCATAGACATCAATTCAGAAGATGACACCGTGTGGGTGGAAGGTGGAGCTCTTCTTGGTGAATTGTACTACCGGATTGCACAGACGAGCAATACACGTGCTTTTCCAGGAGGTGTTTGTCCTACAGTAGGGGTGAGTGGGCACTTTAGTGGTGGTGGCTATGGTACATTGATTCGAAAATATGGCCTAGCGGTTGATAACATTGTTGATGCCAAAATTATGGGCCTCGATGGGATTGTCAAGGATCGGAAAGCCATGGGTGAGGATCTATTTTGGGCCATTAGAGGGGGTGGTGGTGCTAGCTTTGGGGTTGTTTTGTCTTGGAAGATCAAATTAGTGGAGGTTCCGGACACTGTAACTGTTCTGACAGTAAACAAGACAACGGAACAAGGCGCGTTAGATTTAGTTTATAAATTCCAAAATGTGTCCCCAGTCCTTCCAGATGATATCTTCCTAAGGCTGGAGCTCTGGCCAACCGATTATTTACCCAAGACGATCAAGGCAACATTTATAGGCATCTTTCTTGGAAAGACCGAGGCTCTTCTTGACATAATGAGCAAGCAATTCCCCGAACTTGGTCTGAGTCAAAACGATTGCACCGAAATGAAATGGATTGAATCGGTACTCTACTGGGATACAATTCCACGAGGAACACCATTAGAAGTCCTACTCGAACGGGAATGGCATAAGAAAAACTACTTGAAATCGAAATCAGATTTCGTGAAAAATCCTGTACCCAAGGAAGGGTGGCAACAGATTTTCGACAAGTTGATACAATTGGGAGGCATAATTATGCAGTGGAATCCTTACGGAGGACAGATGAATAACATTCCATCAACCGCAGTTCCATTGCCTCAGAGGGCTGGATATTTGTTCAAGATCCAGTATGTTTCATACTGGACCCAAGGTGGTAGTGCTAATACAGATGAAAATATTAAAAAATCCAGAGAATTTCACGACTTCATGGCTCCATATGTGACCAGCTCTCCGAGGGAAGCATTTATCAACTATAGAGATCTTGACGTTGGTCAGAATCCGTGGTGCAATGCTACCTATGCACAAGCAAAAGATTATGGTCTCAAATATTTCACCGGAAATTTTGAGAGATTAGTGAAGATTAAATCTGCAGTTGATCCTACTAATTTCTTTAGAAATGAACAAAGTATTCCTCTTCTTCCAATGTAAAGAAATGCTTTATTTCACCGGAAATTTTGAGAGATTAGTGAAGATTAAATCTGCAGTTTGATCGATCTTTTGATGATTAGTAAGTGATTTTTGCTGTTATATTTGTTCGAGATTTATCATATATTATATGTTCATCTTACTGCTCTGATTCGTTCATTCCAGAACATTCCAAGTTCAAATCAAACTCTAAGCTATCCTCGAGTACAATAATTTCTTTTCGATGTTAAACACAAGTTCAAGTCCCATGCATTTCAAATAATAATAATAATAATAATAAATAAATAAAGTATTAATATTAATATTAATAAAGCAAATACTCGAGTTTCGAAGGAAATGGAATATTATTGCTCCTAATGGAGTTTTTTTTAGGGGGGGTTTCTGAAAAATTGAGGTGCTCACTATTGTTAACATAATCATTCTCCGGTTTTAGTTTCCTGGTTTCATTAATTTTTCTTATTTTTCATAAAATATTGATTAATATACAGCATTCTATAAATTTATATACCATAAGATTACATTGTATTCTTTTAAGAATACTGTAATATGTTTGAATTCATGTTTTCTAGATATGATAAACTCATACTTTTTTTAATTATGTATAAATTACTCATTTCACAGTTGCAGAACCAAACAACTAACTCATTTAAGTTCCAAGAAAATTAGAGAGGCTACCAAATGAGGCCTAAGTATTTTATCCACTGTTTTCTACGTCCGACTTCTAGCTTCTAGCAACCTAGTTTGTGTTCACCGAATGGAAATTTAGAAAAAAATAAAACGAAAGTTTAGATTATATGATCTTCAGTGTAGTAGTTAACAGGAGCATGTTGCACGGTTCACGAGTCATTCGGGTACGTGGTACGGGGTCGTGTACGTGAAACGTTAGTTTTTATGAATCGGATACGGTGACCCGCGAATCGGATACGCGGGTCGATACGAGGATATCTTTTATAGTTATTTCTTTATAAAATATTATGTATATTTGCTATTGTATCTACATTTCAGTTACTATTTTATAACTAGAATATATAAGTAAATTAATCGGGAAATGTAAAATTTTAAAGTTACTACACATAATATTAAGGGAATTCAAATATGTTCAAGTAATTGAGGTTATCTTCCTATTTTTTATTCTTCTCCTTTTTACATAATGGTTTTCGGAGTTAAAAGGGGATTGTCGGAGTTAGCGAACTGGAGCGTGATCCCGAGTGATCCGGGTCGAAAATGAATCGTGTTCCGGAACGAGAGAATTGGATCGCGGTTTCATAGAATGACCCACGAACCATGCAACACTGATTACAGGAGTAAGGGTCATGTCTCCGATTTTCATTTGTTTGTACTATGTTTATTTCGAATAATGGTCTGTAACTAAGCTCTGTGAGCATGAATTTGGCTAGTTCCTATCATGATCGGAGCCTTGGGACTAGTACAATATATATAAAATTATTAAATGATCGAGGCTATAAATTTGTTCACTGATACAAGTACTCCTTTACATTGGAAGAGTAGGAATACTTTGTTCATTTCTAAAGAAATTTGTAGGATCAACTGCAGATTTAATCTTCACTAATCTCTCAAAATTTCCCTTGAAATATTTTACCCCATAAGCTTTAGCTTGTGCATAGCTAGCATTGCACCATGGATTCTGACCAATGTCGAGATCTCTGTAGTTGAGAAATGCTTCCCTCGGAGAGCTGGTCACATATGGTGCCATGAAATCGTAAAATTGTCGTGACTCGTTCATATAATGCTCAGCATGACTCTCTCTAATTTGGTTCCAGTATAAAATATGTTGGATCTTGAATAAGTAACCTAATCTTTGAGGCAATGGAACTGCATACTCAGAAATCTCATTCATACGTCCTCCGTATGGATTCCACTGCATAACTATATCCCCTGATTCTACCAACTTGTCGAAAATGCATTGCACCCCTTGCTTTGAAATAATTTTCTTAATAAAATCCGATTTAGATTTTGTGTACGTTCTGTTATGCCAGAATCGTTCAAGTAAGACATCAAGTGATGTTCCTGTGGGTATCGCATTCCAGTATAGTGTGGATTCGATCCATTTAAATTCGGTACAATAATGCTGATTCAATCCAAGTTCCGGAAGATGTTCTTTCATTACCTGAAGCAGTGCATTGGTTTTTCCCAAGAACATACCTATAAATGCTGCCTTAATTGTCTTCTTAGATTCCCCGATTGCCGAGAGCTCCATCCTTATAAAGAGATCATCTGGAAGCTTTGTGACCACATTTTGCCATTTATAAACAAGATCTACAAGGCCTCGTTCCGTTTCCTTTGTCTTTTCGACCGCGAAAACAGTGACAGTTTCCGGAACCACCACTAATTTGAGCTTCCAAGACAAAATAACTCCAAAGCTAGCACCACTGCCTCCTCTAATGGCCCAAAAAAGGTCCTCCCCCATGGCTTTTCGGTCCCTGATTTTCCCATCAAGACCCATAATTTTAGCATCAACAATGTTATCAACTGATAGGCCATATTTTCGAATCAAATTGCCATAGCCACCACCACTAAAGTGCCCACCCACGCCTACCGTATGACAGACACCTGCTGGAAAAGCAAGTGTATTGCTCTTCTCCGCGATTCGATAGTACAACTCACCAAGAAGAGCTCCAGATTCCACCCAAGCAGTGTGATCAGCTAAATTGATGTTAATCGATCGTAGTTTAAACAAGTCAAGGATGATAAAGGGAATGTTGGCGGTATACGAGAGGCCCTCATAGTCATGCCCGCCACTTCGTGTCCTCATTAACAAATTGGTTTTGTTACAACATTTGATGGCTGCACGAACATGTGATTCATGCATGGCAGCAACAATAACCAGAGGTTTCGGAATGTATGGTTTAGTGAACCTAAGATTTCGGGCATACATATCTAAATTATCGAAATATGATGAGTTTTCGGGGGTGTATATGGCTTGAGATATTGGATGAGAAGGTAAAGAATTCCTGTAGAGACATTGAAGAAATTTGTTGGAAATTGAGGTTTGTGTTTTTGCCCATGCAGCTGGGAGAGAAAGGACAATAATAGCGGAGAATAGCACTCCATAGTTTAAAGCCATTGTGTTTGGTAAGTTAGACATTGTCACGTTAATGTCTAGATAATTAAAATAATTTAAGTTTGAATTTCATTTAAAATTCAAAACATTCAAATATTAATATACATTTTAGAATTTGAAATGATAACTCAATTTATTTCATTTGAAATTCATCATCTCAAATGAATTCCATATTCTCCAATACAATCTTACAATATAATTTCAGATCGGCTTTTTTAGAAATATATTTTTTTTAAAATAGGATTACTTTACAAAGAATATTCTATTATTATGTTAGAGGCAAGATAATCAATTTAATTTATGCGTTATACATATTCATATTGAGCTGAGAATCTTTAGAATATATAAGATACCATGTCAATATATAATGGGATCTAACATACTCGATTTTGAGAAATATACTTCAAGTCTTGTTGTATATTACCAAAAGTAAAATATTTTGGTCCGTTTTTTCTAAAACAATCAGGCCTACAAATATATTGAAATTAGAATGTTTAAATATGTTTTAGTTAGAATTATTTTTTAGAATATTTAGTATCATTAAAATAAAATTTTAAAATAAATAGAATCATGCATCAACCTGTCCGACGCTTCTTGGGCCAAATACAATATACAAGTGCCACCTGCACTATGAACAAGCTGCGCGAAAAAGGAACCGAATTGCTTGGGATGCATGTGCCCATAAGAACTCAAATAACGATTGATTATTAAATTTTTGATATTTCCTTTCTAATACGAATTTATAAAGTGTGCGACGCATAAATTTATTTTAAATATTTATAATTTTCTTCTTTATATTTAATTTTTGTAAAATAATCACAAGGCTTATAAACTAGTAATACAAAAGATTGAAAATCCGTTTATTAATGTCGTAGACAGCAACAACAATTTTGGGGTGAACAATAAATAAAATTATTTAATAAAATTGAAAAACAACTTTTTTGGGGGGAAATTGATTTAAAGGCTGTTCTTGCAGAAAACATCCCATGTTTTTTAAAAACTCTTTTTTAATCTAAAAGCTCTTCTAAAGAAAACAGGTCATTATTTTTTAAAAACTTTTTCTCAGAGAACTGTGCAACAATCTGTTTCTGTCTCTAGATCAATTCAGCAATTGTTCAGATTTTAAAGTATTTTTTAAGCCCAGTTTCTAAAAAAATTTAAAATCTAAACCATTGATCTTACATGATATTGTTGATTAACCGGTCCTGATATGCTATTGTGAAACCAGAACCTCATTCTAAATAAGCATCTAGTATCGTCTCTTTGTCATGTATAAATAGCTACATACAACTATTCAGAAGGCTTTACCCTAATCAAGTAAATCAAATTTATGAGATTAGTTGACTAACATTACAACAGAATCCTAATTTGACTACCAAGGATGAACATATAGTATAATTTTATATGAAAACAAATGAAAGATGCTGGTCAAGAATGTACTGTACTGCTGTTGGTTAACACATGCAAATTGCATGAGGCTTCAACTTTGAAGCGTAGAGTTTAAATACAACATAAATGTTCAACACAAGAACATATATACTCCTATATCACTCGTAGTGTAATGTCTTATGTGAGGATTAGAGGGAGCTAAACATCTAGCGTTTTGCTTTTAAGATGTATGCTTTATGTTTAGTTTACTCTAATATCTTACCTGTGGCTTTCACTTCTCTTCATCCTGCTCTATTTTAACAACTCCTTGAACTAGATGAGGCCTGCACAGATTTATCATAATTGTTTCTTAATAATTTGCTAAACAAATGCCTAAAAAGTGTTTCAGATTTTGTTTTATATACGGCAAAAAATACCGAGTCAACTTGTTTTTGCATATAGGAAACAAGGGGAGTGAATTATTGTTTAGTCATTCTTCTCGAATTGAAACAGTTTGATTTCCCTTTGATGGGGATTATAATGAACTTCTATGGTGTTGAGCTTATCATAAAAACAATATAATTTAGAGCATATAGTAATTAAGCTATGATAGGAAGAAAGACACATCCTATTAGGAATATATATATCCATTTCCTAATATATCTGATTTGTATTTTTCTGGCGTTAAATCTGCTAAAGATATTATAATTTTGATTCTGAAAGAAACTCTCAAGTAGAGGCAGCAATGGTATTAAGGGTAGCAATGTATAATATTCACCATTTGGAACTTGCTACGATTCAAAGAACAATACTCCCACCGTAAAACAAGGTAAAGTTGCAAGATAATATGGAGAATAACTTGTAATACCTTGAGTTCTATCATCAAGCAAGATATCAGTACAGGTGTCTGAAGACTCAGTCGAAGACTCGTTTCGTTTCTTGATCTCTCCTGGGTTTTGATTTCGTGATTTTTACGGCCTCAGTCTGAAGTTTTCTGTCCTCCTGCACTCTCTGTCTTGTTTCTTGTTTTTCAGGACTCCTTTTGTGCAACAACAGTTCCTATTTTTATATTGTAGAGTAGCGAAGTGTGATACACACACAAGACATTTGATATTTTGATTCTGTCATTTTTGGTATCAAGTAGACGAACATCGCCATACCAAATGATAAAGATCAATGTTATACTTAGATCTTAAACATAACAAATTGTACTAGGACAATGATAAGTTCGTGGTGGTGTGCTGTAATTAACATTATTTCTCACTTTCACCGACAATTTAAAAAATCTAACCGGCTTGTAAGTGTATTACGGTAAAGCATGAGAGTATAAATCATTTATCCTCGAAACTCACCAGGCAAGCAAAAAAAATCAATCAATTATAGTTTCATAAATGAACTTGATTCTGAAACGCTTAAAAGAATGCACACATATCACCCCCAATCAAATAATCAATCTACAGAACATTATTGGTCCCTCTGCCAAAAGAATGAAGAATGAATCTTCCTAAAACAATCAAATATCAAATGTATGGATAAGAAATAAAAAAGTTCTCCAGGTTATATCCACTTTCTCCTCTCTCAAATGAACATGTATATATAATTTAGCAACGATACGATTTCTAAAAAGCACACTTCTTGACCTTGTGTCTGTAAAACAACTTCTTCTTCTTGCTGGAGCAATTCTCAATAGTAAGCACAATCTTCCCAGGTTCATTGGTCCTGAAAGTGTTACGAACAGGTCCTTCAACCGCGCCTAGTTTCTTTCCCTTCTGAACGATAATTGTGTATGAGCATTCGTCCGTGGGGATGAATTCCTCCTTGTAGTTCACCTCCCAGCCCAGAACTGTGATGTCCCAGATGAATGTAGTTCCAGCCTGTGATTATCATCAATTAAAATATTAGAATAAGAAAAATCGAATGGATTTCATTTTAAAAAGATCGTTAAAATGTGAAAACTTTATTAATACCTGTGGTGCAGGTATTTCGATGGTTGCTGTTGATGAAGCCTTAATGATAAGCTCTGAAGCAACGCCATCTTCAGCTGAAAACTCGTAATCACTTTCTCTCTTGAGTCCACCATACTGGATGGGAATTTCCTCAACAGGAATATACCTGATCAAGATTTAAATTTATTTACATCTTTAATTGACTAGAAATCCTACATTTGCTGTTCCAAAAGCAACAACTTTTTAAAATGATTGTAAGTTGACATGAGTCATGCTATATGGGACTAGAATTCAAAATGAGACTCCGATATTATAACATACAAGGAAAATGTTCTAAGTTCTATAATTTTAATAGTGTATCAGATCACTTACTTGATCAAGGTCTCAGTGACCTTGGCAGGACGTGCATAGACTGATTTGCTCTTGGTTCTTTGGGTTACCCAAGTTGAAAAGACAGCATTGAAGGCATAGTACCAGAAAGGCGTATTGATGAATATCTGCACCCAATAAAACATAGAATTCTTTAGAAACTCCACAACAATCACATTAAAGAACCATATCTTATAAACAGAAAAATATTAAATAATCTTACATTTCTTGCCACAAATTCTGGATAGTTGTCCTGAAGAAGCCCAACAGCTTGCTTAATAGCGAGACGAACCTCCTTCTTGGCTGGTCCAGGGGAATTCTTGAGATCAGTAATTTGAAGCAGAGAAGTCACACCAGAGGGCTTAAGCTCAAGTTTTTTAATACCCCTCTCCATCAATTGAAACCTCCACCTCAAGAAAAAATCACGCTTTTCTTCACTTCCAAAGGTCTTTTGGTAGAGCTCTTCATCGTTCAACACTCCAAAAATGTTGTAACAAATGGGATGACCTTCGCGATCAACACCGCTCATGTATGCAGCCACTGATAAATCACTGCCAAAATCTTCATCCAAGATCGAATCAATCTTCCACTCTTTCCTCCACTCGAGGGTCTTTTTGAGCATCTCAAAGGCCTCATTTACCTTAAAGTCCCTAGCCCTCAAGAACTTCAGCAAAACTACATCAGTGCCCTCATCAGCCTTACTAGGCAAAAGTGGTACTCCCCAAAGTGAAATATCCTTATCAACAACAACCTTCTCCTCAACTTTCTTCTCTTCCTCACATAGTTCAGTTTTAACCACCTCAGCTACTTCCTCGACAACAACTTCAGGCTTTTTCACCTCACATTCTTCAGCTTTAACCACCTCAGCTACTTCCTCAACAACAACCTCAGGCTTTTTCTCCTCACATTCTTCAGTTTTGACCAACTCCACTACTTCTACTTTCTCCTCAACCACAGCTTCGCCCTCGGGCTTTGATTCTTCACACTCTTTTTTCTCCTCAACTTCTGGCTTCTCCTTCTCTTCTACTTCTTTCTTGGACTTTTTCTTAAACAAGTTGTGCCCCTTAAAGGCCTCTTTGATCTTTGATTTCAACTCATTCAGCCCCTTCTTCTCAACAGGCTTCTTTGGGGCCTCACCTTCCTCTTGGGGTTTCTCCTCAACTTTCTCACCCTCTTTCTCCTCCACTTCTTCTTTCACACACTCAACTTTTTCCTCTTCTTCTACCTTCGCCTTCTCCTCAACTTCTTCTACCTTCTCCTCTACAACTTCCACCTTCTCCTCCACAACTTCCACAACCTTAGGCTCATCTTTCTTAAACAAACAATTTCCAAGAATGGCTTCTTCGAGCTTCGCTTTCAAATCAGTCAAAGCCTTCTTCTCATGATCTTTCAAATCAGAGACAAAGTTACTCTCTTCTTTAAATGAAGAGCTTTTCTCAACAGCCTCAGGCTTACCCTCAACATCTTTTTTCGATTCAGTAATCTCCACAACTTTCACCTTCTCTTCTTGATGAGAAACTGTAGCTTCAGCTTTGATTACCTCAACAGTCATGGTGTATATATTCAAATGTAGCTTCTACTTTTTCACTACACAAATTAAACACAATAAAAATCTGTAAGAATGTGTGTGTGTGTGTTACAGTATTAGTAAAAGATGCAGTACTAGACAAATTAAATCTTTTTCCACAAAAAATAATCAAACACAACAAATTTATAAGAAGTTTAAGAACAAATCAAAACAAAATTCAACAAAACACACACACACATAAATAGTAATTAGTAAATTCACACACATATTAACACAAGATACAATATTAGGCAGATTAAAGCTTCTACTTTTGAACTAGATCAAAACACAATAAAAACCTATAAAGAACAAATAAAAAAATCTATGAACAAGATATAAACATACAAAATAGTAAAACATACAATACTAAGCACATTCAAGCTTCTATCTTTCCACTAAAAAGTCAAACACAACAAGAATCTAATAAAAACAATTACAAACAACTATCAATAATATTCAACAATGAGTGTGTGTGTGTGTGCGCGTGTAAAGTGCAAAATAAAGAGAACCCAACTGACCTTAAGCAAGAATTGATGAGAGAAGCTTAGAGAGTATGAATAAAATGAAGGGTTTTGAGGGTTTTGGAAAAGTAGTAATAAGAATATGATGTAATGAAGTAATGGGGGTTATTATATATGAGTTGGCAAGTAAAAGGAGTTGTAATAAAAAAAAACATAGGAGAGGAACATAAAACAAGTAAAGGCAACAACGGTCATCATCTATCTGGATGCCACCGCACATTAGGGAGCCGTTACGATTCTTGAAAGCTGGGCTTAACTGGACTCCTCTGGGCCCCACCCTTTTGAAAAAATGTTCCAGCTTTATATTGACTTGGTCAAAACTAAGTTAATTTTAAAAATAATCATAAAATTAGAAATTAGTTCCAATAATAATCTAATGAACAATGACCTCGACTAAAAATTTATTGTAATCTCGTAAGACCATAATAATGATAATATCATTCTTGATATAGTAGGTACGATTATAAACTGAAATATTATGGAGTTCCAAAGAATTTAATCATTATGGGTTAAATTTTAGAACTTATTTATTAGTTTTACACTCTTTAAATTTGGTTTCTCCGTATATATCAGAGAATTAGAATAGTAGAATGATTGATTAATTCGAGGGAGTATAATTAGGGTGAAATTGTAACATGGAAATAGTTCTCAAGTAATCGGGAGTATATGTTTAAATTAACGTAGGAAAGGGACTCTTTATCTCATCTTAGTAGCTGTATGCCTGCTGTATCTCTGTGAACTCTGTAAATATTACCATTTCCCATATGCTATTAGAAATCACTTTCATTTGTGTATGCTATGTTCTGTACAAGCCTGTCAATTTCGGATTAAATCAACCTATTTTTTATCAAAGTCTTTGACAAACCAATTTATATCTCATGGAGTATTAAAATCATAGATCATTAAATCGAATAAATTATTCATTTAATAATAATAATAACAACACAAATATACAATCATTAACGTTTAGGAAATCACAATATAACTACAAAGTCTCAGACTCTCAGTCTTTTGTTCTTAGACATTAGAAAATCACAATTTTAAGTTTTAGAGGATAAAAAGCTATAAATTATTCTTGATAGCCTTGACGTCTGCCAATTTTTTTTCATATAGTTAAAATATAAAAAGTCAAATAAATGCGATTAGATCGAATCGAAACGAGTATCCAGTCACTTCTATACCTTTTTTTTTTGCTATTTCACTTCTATGCATTTTGTTGTACATGTCTTTGTAAAAATAAGTCCAAAACATTGTCTAGATTCAAATTTAATTTAAGATATCAAGAAATAAATTCAGTAAATCAATTGAATTTCCACAAAGAAAAAATTTATATGTGAGACTGTGAATTTATATATCAAAATGTGTTGTATTTTAAACATGCACAAAGTGTCGTAAAAAAAATTGCAAGATTACATCTTGTAAAATCGAATATGTATGCACACAAGGTTGATGCGTAATATTATCAGTATCAAATTCGGGAAAAAATAAAAAACAATCGTTATTTACACCATTTTGACAATGCACGTCTAGCTGTCTACCTTTGCTCTGTATTTAATTATTTGTAAATTGTAGTGAAGTACATGAACGCACGATGTACACAAAAAAGCAAAGAAATATATACCCGTATCCCTACAGTTATGTTAATTATGAAAGTTAATAAGCATAAAATTTACAAATATTCTCTGTCCCTAATCATATGGTCTCGTCTTAATTCATCACCAACTTTTGTAATAATGCACACACACCTACTGTATTATTGGTGTCAGAGCTGTAATCTTAATGACAAACTCCACAAATCACGGTTGCAGGGCCAGCTTAGTGAATAATCCTATAATATAATGCCACCTGGCATGTGTTTTGTGGAAGATGACGTAGACTGCCCTGTTTGGGTTTGATTAGACTGTTGTGGCCGTTTTGATTAGTTGGCAAAAATATAATTCCATGTGAGTTTGACACCTTAGTTGTGTGTGTGTGTGTGTGTGTGTGTGTGTGTGTGTGTGTGTGATAATATGTATGTAGACGAAGTATCTTAATCATAACCTCGTTTTCATTGATAAATGATTAATTTAGTGGGTTTGATTTGTCAATTTTCTTGAATTGATAAGATTTGCATTGCTGTTACTCAAGAAGGAATAATATTAGAATCGATTAAATTGACTACATAAATTAATATTTCCCCCGAAAATATATTTATATTTGTATGAGTTGTATGCTTAATTATCGGTTTCAAGGAAAAAGAGGTTGACTGTGCTTTATACTCATAGTTAAATCTTGAAAGATGCAATATAATCTATAATGAAAAGTTCAATACAATACTACTGGAGGTGATATTCCTATAATAGATAATAAATTACAGAACATAGCACTCCAATATAATGTTATATGAGGTGCTAAAATAAAAAAAATGCAATGTTATACTTGGTTCTATATTTAAAATCAAGTATAGATATAACTATAATTATCCCATAGGCATGCAAGTAGAAAATTGGAGGGAAATGAATATAAAAATATTTATTTTAACAAATTCAATGTTATACTTTATATTGTTGGTTAAAAAGTTACTTGATTTTACATTTATTAGTTCCATTTTAAAACCATGCATTGGAACATGAAATCTATTTTAACACTAAAACGTACTTTTTGATTTCATATTATAATAATAATTATATATATATTAACATTAGCATTTGAGTTGCTCTAAAAGAATATCCAAACATGGTCTTTGTTGCAAGGTTACTCTTGACAACCATTGCCACCTTTTTCTTTTAGTTCTTTTGGGAAGTTGGCACTTCTTTTGTCAATGGACATATTTCCTCTTCTTTTTCTTTTCATACAAAAAAAAAAGTAAAGAAGTACACTACATAAAATTTTCACTAATATATGTTTGACAAAGTAAAAAAATTCATCAGATAAATCAAACAAAATACACTAGGCGCGTTAAGAAAGGGTGTTTTTTAGGGGTTCAAACTCGTGATCTAGCAAAAATTTCGCATATACATTGTTGCCGGAGGAAGGGAGTCTTAGAACAAAAAATTCCAAAAAAGCTTCGTAGTATACATATTATTAAACTGGATAGAATCTTAAGGGTAAAGTATGGGAAATCGAAGAATAAATAATACAACTAGTCAAACAAAACAAAGTTGGTAGGAACCTACCAACCGTTGCTTTTATTGCAGAAACAATGAAGTAGGGGCTTTTAGCCGGTTGTCATGTGTGTGTTTTTGTGAAAAAAGAGGCTAATCATGTGAAAGTTTTGCATGTTTCTTAAGGCCACCACCCCTAGTAATGACCAAACTACAATATTTATTCCCATATCATTATTAAAACACAGCCTTGTTTTGCACTCATAAGCAAAAGACAGGCAGAAACTAGTATTATGCAGCTGGAACAAAAGGAAGATCATGCCAAACACAACACATTAGTCACTCAAACCAAATAGTAGATTTAATAAGATCCTTTGTGCAACTTGTACATTTACTTTGGTTTCCTCTGGATGCTTTTCTACAAGAGACGTTAGCAACTTGGTGGCAGGGCACTTTTGACTGATTACAGCCATTAGGAAGAGTGCCTTGCCTGCACACGGATTATTCCTCCAAGGAATATGCGGCCTAATGCCTTGGTCGTTGGCGCCAAAAATCTGCAAACTAAATTGCAGTTGGCTGCCTCTGCAATACTCTCGAGCACTTGACACTTCTGGCTGAGGGTATCATGAGCTCATAGAGAACAAGGGGTGGTAGTATAAATATTAAATACGAACCCCATCAAAAAATGGATAGGTTGATTCTATTTATAATAACAAAAACTAATGGAACTACAGGAAGATTAAAATCTGTGATGCTCTCCATGCTCATACTTCTAAGCTAAGTCTTACTGAATATTATGTTGACTATTTACCGCTGATCAATGATTCTCATCTTTTCCATGGTTTTGTTGCCAGAAACTGCCACGATCAGTATATATTAAACAGGACTCCTCTTAACAAAAAGGCAATGTGCCAATCTCGCAGTGCCAGAGTTAGAGGAACCGGAAACAATTATTTAGTAACATAGATGTTTCCTAGTTTCTTTTGCGTGCCAGGTCATATATTATCAATATCAACATATTCACCGGTTACCCTGTAAAATATATCGAGAGTTCAGATAAATAATAAAAAATATTCATGGTGGAGTGGGGGGAGGGAATAATAAATAGTGCCAAGAAACTATTAAATAATATTTATGATTTATCACAAATTCACATGGGATGTCTGTAGCAGCAAAACCCTATATTTGTATTAAATCAGCATATATAGAGGTTATACCATCTTTGCCAATTATTGTCATTTGACTTTCACAATAAAAGAAATTTAATCTGGACTCGTATTCAACATGCCACGAGAACATTGGTCATTTTCTTAACATGGCTATAATATTACTCAAGCCTGTTTGTAATTGAAAGATGATTTATCCACTGTCCACAATACCACATGCATATGCATTTACTGTATTTCCACATGATCCTCTCCCACAAGGTGGGACCAGCATGCAAGGTAGAAAGTATATATAGAATTCATGTCAACCAGTGCTGCTCTAAATAAACGAACACGTATGCTTTTCTGCTTAATCCACAATAGTAATCTTTTATAATGATGTATTTTGATTTTGGAATGGATTAAAATTATACTACATACAAAATGAGCATATACAGGTACGTGGACAACTGCAACAAAATCTGAATTACATTCTCAACTCTAGTTAGAAAGCATAAGTGGCAAACACTGCCTGGAATCAATTAAGGCTTTCCAACTTAAACCAAGCAAACACAGTAGACAAATATTGACAACAATGCTAGAAAATTCAACACAAAAAATCATCTTACAAATGGCTATAGAAAGATATCCTTCCTCGAAAAAACTCTGCAGAAAGAAGTATGCATACCTATTATAGGACAAGAAAGCTTCACCAATAGTTCCAGCAACTTTATTCCGTACCTTTCGCACACATACCTGAAATAATCAGTCAAATGAGTGATACTGAGTGTTGGACACACCAAACACAGATAACAAATTACAGAGAGACCACAACCTGAACCGTATCAAGAGGGCCAGCTGCCGGATCCCTGTTGCGATGAATAACAATCCCATTATCACATTTGTTAATAAAGTGTGCACTTCCACTGATGTCATACAAATTTGGGGGTGCCCCGACCCAATTATGCAACTGACAAACACGTTACAAGGTTAGAGTACTAACAAAGCATGTGAAAAATAGAGTTTTGCAGTTATCAACCTGTCTTGGATGTGCTACAAACCAAACATGACAGGAATGATGTTGAGCAAATCGTTTGACCTTGGTAAGCATCTGACTAACGTATTCTGTCTCGGTCCTGTTACAAATGAATTCATTACTAAAGACCGACTGGAAACAGATGAATAGATGATACAACAGGAGATTCAGTTTTATCCAGTCCAAAAGAGGATAAGCAACCAACATAAAACACTCCGGTGATTCCACAGTAGGAAAAAGAAAAAAGAACAAAAAACACAAGCAAGGAATAACTTCCAAACATACCAACTTGTTTCTATGTTTTTCTTTAGATTTATGCTGCAATTTAACATACATAATCAATTGTATATGATATATGTTTAGGAGAGACTATTTTGATGAATATAAAATAAATCAGTCTATAAGAAGTTGTACTTATGTTAGGCTTACATGCCAATGATCCTACATATTATAAAACTAAGAATCTGACTCCACCCGTGTCTTGACACACATACCCAAGGCTGGGTAACATAAACACTTAAGACTGCCAAAGTACATCTAATGAAATTAGTGAGCTACTTTAAGCAGTCTTTGCAATATGTGAAAAGTGGTTTTAGTTGATAGGAAGCGTGGTTTCAAAGAGAACATTCCAAATTACATCCCAAACACTGCCAAGGGTCATACTAGAAAAGTTCCCCAAACATGCGTACAATGAAATTTAATTCCATATAAAGCTGTTACAATATGAACTAGTTACAGTATGACTCAGAATATAAAGGCTGCCAGAAGGAAAAAAATTAGAGAAACCAGAGAATCAGAGATACAGATTGAACGAAAGTAACTCACGTGTTTGCAGGCCGTTGGTGATCAAGCTCGTTGTATGGATCAATGACAAGTCCATTGACTCCATGACGTAGAACTGCTGCTTTTGCAAGGTCAAGAACCCAGTCTATGTTCGGAAGACATTCATTATCACACCTGTTTCACGATCAATTTTTATCATATAGCAGTGCACACTGATTCAAAAGAAAATAAATTGGACAAAATTCAAGTTAAAGAGTTGGCCTTCAAAGTTTAAACTCGCCTAATGAGAGAAAAAGTATCACTTAACCACTGCTTTCCTTGCTTGAACTCCTCAGCACTCATTCTTTCAACAGATTCACCATACCTGCAGTAAGCCAATTAAGCATGTGTATCTACAAAATTACAATACATTTTCCGAATTTATGCTACTGACAGAGTAGAGATACAAGTCAAACAGCCGAAACTAAAACTTTTATATGATTTTCGAAATTCAGAAGAGCATCATCAATACTAAGCTACTGATCAATGTAAGATAAAGATACTAAGAGTGTGTGCTGTTGCTTCTACAACACAAAATGCACATACGGGGAGATGTTTATTTTTGCAGCTTCTGCAACTGAACTTGTCTGGAGACGGGACTAACAAGACCTAGGATTAAACAGAATTCCCGATGACCTCTTCCACATATGAAGAAGACAATGGGAAAGACATGTGGCAAGGAGTATATGAACAACTAATAGAGAGTAAAGCTTGCAGAGGCAAATCATGCCCACTACCTAATAGAGAGTTGTCGAGAATACTATATAGGAAAATGGGACAAAAGTCAATAACATATAATAGAAGCACCTTCAATTCAGTTAACCACCCAGTAATAAATGTCAGTCCTGTGCCACCATGGCATATAAGAAGAGAGGAGACAGATGTCTAATTGTGACTGCAGATACGTCAGACCTACATAATTATGGTAATAAACAAACTCACTTCTAATTATACCAGGCATAACTAGCAATGAATATCGAGTAACTAACTTTTTGAATCTCAACAAAAAGAATATTGGTCAGACTAAATAACTATCATGATTCGTATGAACCTAAAAATTTTCAGGAAACACATTTTATGGCCTATAATAATGGCAACTGTTTTTATGCCTCAGCGTATAAATATACTTGCAAAACTACTGTTCTTCTATTCTGAGGTTATTATAGAGTACCTACCTTGCATCAAAGAAAGGCTTCTTCACATGTTTTTCTAGGAGTTTCCTTGCATGCTCTCGAACCTAAATATTAGAAAAGCATGCAAGGTATTAGATTAACAAAATTTAAATTTGTAGTGAATCCAATATAGTTATATCAGTAAACTGTACTAAATCACATCAAGAGGCTAATAGCTTAAAAACCAATTTTTTTTCTCTGTATCTTATCAAATACATTCGAAACATTCGATTAATAAAACTGAAAACTATTTGCAAGCAAATATAGTTGACATGTACCTTTGCTCAGAACTTGTTTAAACCTATGCCAGATGAATGTTCATTGTTCATACAAACTAAGCATCAAGCTTTTATGTTAAGTTTTCATATACAATACTAACAATAATTCCTACATAAGAGTAAAATATAATCCCAGGTGCAATATAGCAACTTGAAGGATCTTGGTAGAGTTGTTTCAGAGTTGTAGGTTGCTAAGTAAATGAATACTGAGATAGTAGTAAGTAGTAACGCATAGAGCCTTATCCTTGCATAGATTAGAGTACATACATGATGCAGGACAGATTTGAGAACAATATGAAATAAAAATAAGACAAAATTGCAGTTTGCATACTTGAAGTTTTTTACTTTTGCATTTTAGTGGCCGGAATAAAAAAATAGCCATTTGCATGGCTAAATATACTTTTTTTAAGCACTTTAAGGCCTCCGAAACAGGGACATTAGAAAAGTAACGAACCATTACGTTTTTGAAGGGTAAAATGGTCAATTCAAGCTTATAACGACTATATTGTGTATATCATAGTTGCATGGATCGCAAATCGATTGGGTACGTGGTACGAGTACGGATACATGGGACGTTAGCTTGAGTGAATCGAGTACGATAAGTCATGAATCGGATTTGTGGATCGATATGAGGATCCCTTTTTAATAATATATATTTATTAAAAATTATTATACATATAATACAATACCAATGACTATTCTGCTACTATTCTGAAACCTGAATAAGAGATTTTTTTTGTCATTACTTCATCTCATATTTTAAGTAGTAGGAGACCTCAACATAATTAACATCCATGTCTGGTCTGTCTTCTCTTCCATTTACATCATCTGCCCAACTCCTTCCTCTTAGAGATTTACCTTTTAAAAATAATTTCAATCTAAATGGTGTTAACTTATCTTCCTTTTTTTATTCTTTCTCCTTTACACATTATGATCGCGAGAGTTAAAGGCGGTTTTGGTGAACTGGAATGTGATCTCGAGCGATCCGGGTCAAAGAGGAATCGTGTTCCGGAACGAGGGAACTGGATTGAGGTTCCATAGGCTGACCCATGAACCATGCAACTATGGTGTATATATACCAGCTTTAAACCCTAGTTTAAAACAACCCAATGATTAGAAACTCATATTTAATGGCTAGTATGTACTATAACGGTATCTGAGTTTAATAAAATTTGAGTTTCTAATCATTGTGATGTTTTAAATTAGGGTCTAAAGGTGGAGATACATACAATATAACCGTTATAAGCTTAAATTGACCACTTTACCCTTCAAAAACGTAAGAATCCGTTACTTTTCTAACGTCCATGTTTTGGAGGCCTTAAAGTGCTTAAAAATATATATTTAACCATGCAAATGGCTACTTTTTTATTCCGGCCACTAACATGTAAAAGTAAAAAACTTTAGGTATGCAAACTGCAATTTTGTCTAAAAATAATATAACGATTATAAGAAAATAATAACATGTATAACAAACTAGGAAGCAAAGACACATCAAAAAAGTTGTCGTGTGTGTGTCGAACTCGGACGACTCGGCAATTTGGCACCGACTCGGCTGATTACGTGTCTGACTCGCCACCTGGTGAGTCGATGCGCAAACGGCAGTCGGGCTAAGACACAGATTCGACACGGCCATGGACTGCACATAAAAAAAAGCCCAGCCCAACAGATTTTACCCTAATTTAAACCTCACCAAACCCACTTCTGATTTCTCAGTTCTCATATGTATACATGCATACATATATATTATCATTCTCATATATATACATACATCCATATCAATCAATTATCATTTATTATGAAAGAAACTTTTATTATTATAGTTTGAATGAAAAGGTTAGGTGTTTGATACATACAAATCCTATATATTATATACATATAAAAATGGGGTAAATAGGCTAATACATCACTCACTGCCTACCAATTTTCACTTGGGTCACCAAGTGAAAAAATCTTACAAACACGTCATTATACTATGAATATATTCCAATCGTAACACTGAACTGGTAAAATATTACGCGATCGTTAAATCTCTTTGACTTTAAACGGAGAGATGTTAACTCAGCTGCCAAGCTGCCAACTGGTCGTCCAATTAGCATCCACCTCACACGTTATAACCCAGTCACACCTAACACGATAGAATCACATAACCCATCGATTAAAACCCTAAACCATTCATTTATCACTAAAACAATATACTAAATCTAATCACTGCTAACTGAGGGCAATTGAAGACGAGGATCAAGCTACTCTTGAAGAACGAAGATCGGAGAACACTAACTGCAATCATGTAAGTCGCTATTCAAATACTTATATTTGTGATATTACTACGTTGTTTGCTTTGAAAAAACCTAGTTGGTAATATTTACAAATCTCAAAAATACCTTGAATTGGTTACAACCGAAGAATTTTCTTCCCGGATCAGGAGTTCCTTCTTTCCATGCTGCTTGACAAACTTACACTTTATACCGAGATATTCAAATTCATAATCTGAGTTCTTTCTTATCTTGAGCGGGTAGATCATACTGTCATAGGGGTTCCGAGGAAGATGAGCTTCTTGAACTAGACATGGGGAGATAGAAATGGAAGAGAGATGGAATGAGTGTTGTAATGGGTGTTAGAACCCTAATTTAGACACAAATTAGAGAGAGCAAATGAGGGAGGGATATATGAGGTTGGGTTGATTAAATGGAGCAAGAATAGACCTGTTGGGACTCATGGATCTAATGTTCCAAGTCAGTAACCCGTTAGTTTAACCAACGGGAGTAACGACAGGAACTGACTTGAAAGAAACGAATAGTTCAAGTGAGCTTTTTTCACTTGGGTGGTAGGCACTGCAATAATGTATTAGCCTATTTACCCTATAAAAATGTATTTTATTTTTTTATGCCGAGTCCCGGGAGTCTTGAGTCTTGAATCCAGGATTCTTTGATAATTGGTGAATCCCTGTGTCCCCGTACCCATATCCGTGCGCCGTATCCGAGTTTGTGCTTCCTCGATAAAAAATTATCCTCTATGTTCACTTTTGTTCCCATCAATGAACTTCAAAAGTCTCTAGGGTTGGTTATGATTAGTAGGTTGCTAGGTAATACTAGCCACCTGTATTAGTAGTTATGTATGAAGCCTTATGGACCTTGTCCTTTTTTATAAGATATTGTGCACACTACATCTTTAAATTAACTAGCACGACTATGAAGTAAGTCAGATTTATATAGTGAGCCAAAGTCTAGCACAAAACAATCTCAGGGTCTCCAACCCAAAAACTAATTGGCAATTTGTTGCAACGGCAGACAGTCAATATTATACTAGATATATGATGTCAATGCATCCAATGTGGATCAAGTTTATATAACCTGTAACACTCCCACTAACATAATGTGGTCGTTTGGGGTTCCTTAAACTTAAAATAAGTAGCTTATTTTATTTTCATTTTTTACATTTTTCATTTTTTTTTTAAAGATAAATATTTATTTTAGAATTTTAAAACCAAATATTATTTTTAAAATAAAAAATAAGTTACTTATTTTCAGAAAAAGTACATACATCCCTACTTTTTCCCGAAATAAATGGCTTATTTCCGGAAAAAAGCTGTTGCCAAACAGCCCCAATATAAGCTCACAAGAAAGTGAAGGATAAATCTAGTCGCATAATGAGCCCAGATGAAGACCTCTATATCGAGGGCAACTTATTAGCGCAATTCATGCATTTTAAACACTTTGGAAAATGGATTGCAAGTTGGGGTATGAAGAATGCCTATCCAAAAATATACTATTTACCATGTTAGGCTTATAAAACGACCAAAATCAGGCAGATAATGAATTCAAGCTCTTTAAGCGGTGACCAATTAGCAAATGGAAGAACTGGTACATGCCGTTACATACTACAATAGTATCTTCAGGTATGCAATGCGAGACAAAGTAATATCACACTCTAACAAGTAACAAAATAAATTATAAGCGGCATAGTTCATCCTATAATTACTTTTACAACTTTTTAATTAGCTTGGAGAAAAAGCTGGAGTAGAAAAATCATACAAGTATTTTTGCTAATGTGCTTCACCCTAATATAGATATTTCAACATATTGCCACCCAGAGAGACATGAAAGATTTGCATTATAAACACGACAGTCATCAGAAACTCTAGTGGACAGTCAAGAGTCAGACAGATCAACTTTAGGTGGTTGCCAGAGTTTATATGAAACTCATGTAGTCATGTGTTACATGAACTTTAACTTCAGATACTTCTGGTATCATGATTTATCCTGCAAACTGAGTGGGTTCCCTTTGCTAGGGGGTGTTCAGAAAGTTGATCGGGAACGAAGAACAACCTTAACTAGTTGGACAGTTTCCAGAATCTACTCTCAAATCAAAACATGAAATACATTACAATATTACACTGTGCACCAAATGACAAAATAATAAACTGTGATACAAACCATGTGTGTATGCACACATGCATAGCTCAAATAGGGTACCTTATTCTCCATAGAGCACAGCGCAAATTTCCAACCAACACTATCACAGAGATTGCATAAAAGAGCATCAATCCACTCACTCTTACCCGAATTGGGAACCCCGGTAACTATAGTTAACTCTCCAGGCACGACCTGATATATATACATGCAGGCACAAATGTATATTGTCAGAAACCCAAAAAATAATAGAAACATCCAAAGAAATGATGCATATTTCAACTTTTGACTTCTAGTTGTATATAATCTGTATATTTTTTTGCCAATAGTAAGATTAAATGATTAACTTTTTCAAACAGACCCTATTACATGGATGTGGGATCAAAACAAAAATTAATACGAGAACGTCTTCTGTAAATGTGCATCTGATAACTATTGGCATTCCACCATTTTATGTTGTCTATGTTACAGGGGGTATAATTTGAGAGAAATAGAGAAATTTTCGGAAACTTTCAATTAGCAACCTACAATTTTTAAACCATGCATCTCACATTCTGGCGTTAACCAAAGACATCAATATATAGATAAAGTCTTACCGTCTTAACATACAGACTTTACCCATAATAGTTATTATGCTTCATCATATAGTCTCATATGTTGCTATGGAAGATAAAATAACCAATGTTTTTTTAGTGTGAGAGAGTTAATTCTCCCCATAAGAGGTTACAGTGAAAGTGCTGTTCAGCAACAATTCACACAATAATTTTGGTCAACGGGCTATGGCCAAGCTACTACAGAAAAGGCTAATGTCCTGCTTAAAACACAATCAGGGCTACAAAATATTCACACAATCTCAACAAACCCCTCAAGTTAATGTTGCGTATACCTAATAAACTAACGTCTTCCCTTTTATGACCAATATAGAGGTAGGTTTACTTCTTCTAGTCATTTCACAAGAATTATTAAATTCATTTCCGAAATTGAGGCATGTCATGCAGAGACCCATAATGATATGAAGTAAAAATCAGGTATCACGATACCAAAATAAATAGTGGTGTTATTCAGTAGGTGCTGATAACAAACTGGCCAAAAAAATCTACAGAACTACTAGCGTCATATAATCATATTTCATTCATCATACACACCAAACAATCAATTTTTAACCAATAAAATATTCATCGCTTCTAACCAATATCATGCAATCGACTACTAGATCATAGTATATAAACTAGATGGGACTTAAGGAACACAAATCATACTTACATTGTAATATTGGTTAGATCATAGTATATAAACTAGATGGGACTTAAGGAACACAAATCATGCTTACATTGTAATATTGGTCAAGAGCCCTCCATCCAGTTGAAACACCAAGCTGATAACTGAGGGTTTGATAATAGTATGCATTGATCTCATCAAAGAAATCTGCAAAGCTAAATAATCCTTTAATTGGATATACCTCTGCATTCTCAATGGCTTCCCTTAGTACCTCAGGTCCCATAAACATGAGCACCTATGTTGCGAAACAAATCTCAAATAAATTACAGCTACTGAACCGAAACTGTACATGGCAGGCATACAAAATCCCTATTATTTCTGCAAGAATCTTTATTTATATATATGTACATTGAAAAGTTTAACCCCGCCACCACACACAAAACTAAAAGTCATTGTATAACTGCTTAATTATCAGTGTTTATGGATTACGAAGCTCATTATCTGGAATTTTGGAAAAGCCAAGGTGCTGGAGATCTTGCCGGACGAAAAGATGAGAAAATGTTTTATTGTTTCCTCATAAGATTCAGAGGAATTCCAGTAGGTGAATCCCTACAGCTGCATCAGTTATCTCAGGCTTCGGCCATGACAGTTATTTTATGTTTCCTAATCAAATTTTGAGAGGACATCTTCTTAAATGGCTTATTTTATCTGTACATAACTTAAGTCCATTATGCTCTACTTTTCTGTTCAGACGTCAGTTCACAAAATTGTCCACTATGCTACTTGCTGTTCAGAAGTCAGTTCATCAGATTGAAAATCCTTGATCTATTAAAACCAAGTGGTACACAAGAAAGCTGGAAATGAAACTAGTCCATATTGATATCAAACCTCATTTGCATCTTTGAAATGACCGTTTTCATCTTTCTTTGGCCATTTAACTTTCCAGCATCTGTTTGACATACATGTGTTAAGGTATATCAAGACTGCATGCTAGATTGGAGAAAACATGCACAAAGATTTCTAGCAAAACGTTAATAAAGATTATAGAGTGTGGGCAGAGGACATTATGCATACCTTTCCCTGCCAAGACGACGTGCAAGCTCTTCAGCTAAGGCTTGACCAGGTTGATCTCCATCCGTAGCAAGTATTATCCGAGATGCCTGAAAGAGTATCAGACAATCAAATATTTTTAGTAGCGACTCAAGCAAAGAGAAACAAAGCAAAAGATAGACCCCTTCCATAACGTACCTTTTCAAGATACTCTCTGCAATTCCATAAATATTGATACTTTAAGTCCTAGCTTTACAAAATACATAGCAAAAGCATTAGACCCAAAATTGAATTCATGATATCAAGGTCAAAAAGGTATTAGATCCAGCAGTTCATGATTACAAGTTCAAATAATAGACGAATTTTTAATATACGAAACAAGAGACAAATAGAAGAAACATGTAAATAAATGATATGTTCTAATTACAACATGGATGGTGGAAACTGAATCGGGAGAGTCGTTTCATTTCAAGATGTTAAAGATGCAGAATTTTCGAGCAGATGCTGAGGAAGTTAATCAATTGCATAACAATATCTACAGAGTTCTAGGTTGACAGAGACCTCCTCTTTAGACGGCAAACTGTTTTTGGAAACTGATGGAGGGGCGCCATCAGGGACACTCACACAATTCCAGAAGCCAGCTTCTTCCATTGCAAGCTTGTCCATTTCACCTTCAACCTTATAATAGATACAAAGGTGTAAGCCACAATGAAGAATGTTGAAAGTTAATGCTTCTGCGAGTGATACATTAAAAAAGCTCCTAAATAATATTACAATGATGATTTCACTTGCTCCTTTTATATCATCCACTCCATAGAATATCTTTTCGGTATTACTCTCCTGCATTTAAAGAAGAAAAACAGTTATTGAATTTTCAAGTCGTAAGCATCAATTTACTAATAAGAAGAAAGATCACACAAAATATAGAACGTACCCAGTATGCCTACAGCTGCAAATTGACTACTAAAAATCTACATTTCTATAAATGGGTAATGTACTATAATTTTATTGCTGTCCCGAGCGAGAAGGCATATCTAGAGGCATTTACTCAATATTAAAGTAAATGTTAAACTCATGGGGTTCAAATCTATTTTACGTAAATTAAAATTGAAAAGGAAAAGTGTGAGAAATATAATGTCATCACTAATCCCATTGAACGTAAGCTGCAAAATTCTTAATTGGTTAGTTTACTTAGTCTTAGGGAATAATGTTTTCTTAAGGATTGCGAGATTCGCGATGAAAGAAGTTTTACTTCTTATAACAATTTAATTTATGCAACTTAACAAGCGGAAGAAGAAATCCAAATGCCCTTGAAATCAATTGTTGAAAATTTAGCGGTAAGGTGAAAGCTTTATAAAAACATTGGGGAAAAAAGCCTACCCTCAAAGTATACAAAACTGACATGAAAACTTGCAATTGTTACCTTAGGTTGTGCATGGTAAAAAGCACTGGGTGGAGAAAAACGGCCTACCAGGCACACACTTAAAGCTTGTGTTATATCTAAACAAATTATGAAACCTATTTAAATTGTAAACAACATGAACATGTATCATAATGTGATAATATGTGTAGTAGAGGTAGTACAACAAAATGCCAAGGAACAAAAACTTCCCACTTTTTGAAAGTAGGTGCAGGTTATGTGCTTGTATCTGCTAATGAATAGTATCATGGTTAACATATGCATATGACTCTTGATATGTGTACATGTCTATGTGACCGCTGTCTACCAAAGTTTTGATCAGATGTTAACACATCCTCTTCTGATTAGAAAAACAAAGTTATTATTGATTATTCTAGGATTGTAAGGATACCTAAGATTAAACTAGACCAAACAACCATATCCTATTCATAATTAATTATAAAACATTTAATGTGCCTATAGTTCCAGTCCAGGTATTTTTAAACCAATTGCAAATGTCAAGAAAGCAACGATGGGCATAAAGTAGTTTCTAAAAGCACATCTCAGAGCCTGAGTCCAATTGAATGTAGGAACCTATCTAGAACAATGCAGTCAAGAAAATCAATGTTTTATGGGATGTCTTTACAATTGACCATTATGATTTCAAAAAGAATTGACTTCTTTCAACAATACTTCCAAATCATCAACGAGATAGGCATTTTAAACATATTGTGCAAGTATCTTCTTTCCAACACGAGTAATAACTATATAACCATGATAAAGATATGAAGATGCAAAGGGACATATATACATGGAGAGAGGGGGCAACAGAGAGAGGAAGGGGGGGGGAGAGAGATGGTATAATTTATAAAAGACCTGCCAGAACTTTTTGTTGACATCTCTATATTTGCAGCTAATGAGCTTCCCATTCCTTCGATAGGTAAAAGCAATAGCAATCTGTGGACACAATTTCACACAAAAGTTGGTCCCACTGACTACAATCTAGATTCTACTCATGTCACTTGAAAAAATATTCACCTAAACTGTCATATTTACGTAACTAACGGATTCAACCCTTGCTACTTCACATTATTGAAACAAGTCATATAATTAGTTGCAAAGTCAATTTAATTCGTGTTCTTGGTGGGTTCCATATATACCCTTTGTACCCAAAAAATCTGAACTGGGGAAATATACAATGCTGTTCAATTTCTAAAGGGGGTAAAACTTAGAAATGTGCTCAACATCCATAATTATTAGTTCTTTACTGAAACTATGAAAGTTCCAGCCTTCAGATTTACATATGGAGGGCATAGAGGGCAGGCAAATTTTGCATACATAGTAAAGAAGTATTTCTGGTTCTTGAGGGGAATATCTAAATGGTATTATTCCCTGTCTGATATGAAGTTTTCTTATATCTTCCTTAGAACATATAATAGATAATCTTAAACACATTACAATAATCATGCCAGACATTTCTAGTATGCAATTATTTGTATCATATGTAAGGACTCATTTATGATTAGCATACATACACTAGACGTATATCAGGGTTTAGCCAGGCCTAGCCCGTAGACACATACCTCTACAAGAAAGCTACACTCTGCATCCAGCATCAGTGTGACATCAATTAGCTGTCTACATGTATTTGCAAATACTACATAGAGATAATTACATATCCGAGTTATTCAGCTATTGTCCACTAACCCCTAGTTTGTGATGCTCAGATCAGGTCTCTTGGTAAATACTAAAAGAAACATAAAAAATCTCCTCAAGTATTGACAAAAAGCAACAATGCTACTATGACCTTCTATTAAGAAATTGACCATTTGTTTGATCTGAAATAGGATCAGAAGGGATTTCCCAATGAGTTATTCGCAGTGAAGATGTATGCTTTAGCAACTGAATTTCCGAAGAGAATTAGCGCATCCAGGCTCAAGAGGAAAGCCACTAACAGGCCTGTTATAATTGAGTGGCAAGTCGATTTTGAGGCTCCAAATAATCACAAATTGAGTTCCAGTCTCCCATATGGATAGATATTTGTGTAGATTCACTCAACATGTAATATAGAGTTAATTTTTGGTTTAAACTTTTCCATCTACTACTGACGAGTTTCCTGTTGTGTTATCAGAATTGTAAATTATGAACCCACCTCATTCCTGTTTGAGAAGTGTATAACCTATTATGAACATAAATATCTATCCATATGGGAGACTGGAACTCAATTTGTGACTATTTGGAGCGTCAAAATCGACTTGTCACTTGATTATAGCAGGCATGTTAGTTGTTTTCCTCTTGGGCCTGGATGCGCTAATTCTCTTCGGCAATTCAGTTGCTAAAGCATACATCTTCACTGCGAATAACTCATTGGGAAATCCCTTCTGATCCTGTTTCAGATCAAACAAATGGTCAATTTCTTAATAAAAGGTCATAGTAGCATTGTTGTTGACTTGTAAGTTGTAACCAAATAGCAATAAGGTACTACCTTCTGCCATCAAAATATATACACTACAGATGAAAAACTAGGCGATGTAAATTTTATGCACCAACGTGTATTAGAAAACAAGCAATTAACAATTAATGTAGCTGATAGAGCCCCGTGAAATGAACAAAACGTAGACGAAGATACATATTTCTAGAATTCATCTTATTGTGCACCTGATCACCATATGTTTTTTGCATGACAAAGTTTCTCTGCAATGTCTTCTCCGATATCATTCTCTCGGAAAAATATGCACGTATCTGTATCAACACCAAGAAACTGTATCAACCTTCAATCTTCACACACATCTTTATATTTATAAGTAAATGAAAAAGAATGGCATGTTACGGATTTACACACAAAACTTTATCCTTTTCCATTCCATAGCATACAACAATATACAATACTAGTGAAAGTTTTGCACAGGAAAAGCTTTTGATTCCTAGCTGTTAAGTTATCGGTTCTCCTAAAACCTCAAGGTGTTAGGAGACTGACTTACCAGAATCTTGTATTGTATTCTAACATTCCCCCTCACTCGAAAGCCCATTTATGGGTCGAGAATGGATCACGGGCGCCCATCTTTGGGGCAATAACAAGTCTTTCGTGTCCATAATTAATTATGAAAATATTGGGGGTGACAGGGAGTCGAACCTTAGACCCCTGCCGACTGGAGCTCTGATACCATGTTAAGTAACCAGAAACAACCTTAAGGTGTTAGGAGACTGACTTAACAGGATCTTATATTGTATTAAGGTGTTAGATAAAGACCCAAATGGATCTTATACTATTATTTAACATTCCCCCTCACTCGAAATCCCATTTTTGGGTTGAAGAGTGGATCACGGGCACCCATTTTTTGGCATAGTTTTTGTCTTCGTGTCCCTCGTAAATTGTGAGAATATTGGGGTGGTAGGGAGTCAAACTTGTGACCCCTGCCAACCTGAGCTCTGATACCATGTTGAGTAACCAGCTCATAAGCCAAATTAGTCAAAAAACCTTAAGGTGTTAGAGAGAGACCCAAATAGATCTTATACTATTATTTAACAATAGCAAGTAACTACCTCACTGCAAAGAGGTTGTAAATCCAATCTCTGCTCTGTTATTTGCCTTATTTCCTTAGGTTTGGTGATTTTGTACATCTTTCCATTACTTCCCTTGTTTGGCGAAGTCTGCAATCCAATGTAAATCTCAGAAATAATCTTACCCTGGACAAACATGTTGCATAGATAAGAAACCGGCTTAAACATAAACAAACATATGTTACTTGTGCACTGCCTTTCCACCCACATTCAGCTCGAAAGCATGTCCACAATGCTGCATCCCTGCAGCAATATAAACATATCTACCAGAAGTCTTGCAAAATACAGTAAAATGTTTATCAATAAATAAATAAAGGAAAATACACAAAGTAAAAGGAGAGATATAATATACCCATCCTTGGTGATGAACAATGATAATGTCTGCTCTCCTGAATCCCCACCTTTGCACTATAAAAAAGATAATAGATTTAGCAATTAGATATAGAACTTGCCGGGATTAAAAAGCAATGAATGTCACGAAAGCAAACCAAGTTATACAGTTCAAGAGGCAAGCTCGATATTGAAGTCTGGTTACTAAATGATACGGGTATACTGCCTATAGGAAGCAGCTACATAATGTAATAAATGGAACATTTAAGACATAAGTAGGCATTTAATCTCAACCCATCTTTATAATATAATTATATATCCTACTTCTAAAGCATAAACTTTTTCCCTACGACTTTTTCCTCATATAATTTATCATCTCCCTAATTATTGCATTCCACTATATCTCATATTTTATTTTTCTTTCCCGTCTTTCTTTTCTTAATCTGTTTTTCAAATAATAGGTGCACATTTTTATGTATAAACTCTAATTTCTGAATGATATAGAACAATGATACCAATATTTTTTATTAAAAAAATGCTATAGAAAGTATATCTTATACAAAAAAAACTTTTATCTACTAGTTTTATTCAATGCTTAATTCATCTTATAGTATAAATAAAAATATATATATCTCTATTATATATTATACAATTTCCAAATAAAATTTTAGAAGAAATAACAAACTATTAATTGAACAACTACTATATTATTATATCTTTGTCTTTCAATCTTTTTAGACTTTTTTTAGTCAGACATATTGTTATCAGATGTGTGATTACCCACATATAAATCTCGATGTTAATTTATTTTGATTATTATTAATTTGTTCTTATTAAAGACAGCAAACCAGAATTGCATCTTATTCATCCTTATCTATTATACAAGTGTATAATTTTTTCCCAAATAATCTTTCATTTCATATAACAATTTTATTTTTATTATACTGAATGATCCCATACTAAATTTTATTTTCTACATATCCTGAAAAGATGATTTTTTCATAAAATAAGAAAAATGTGTACACTATGTAATTTGTCTATAAAATAGAATAGTTACATTTAGCAAAAACAATTACAGTTAGAGATGGCATATTTTATTAGCATTTACAATTATTAAAAAAAAACTAAAAGTGTAAAGCATGTTTTAAAATATTGAGATGTTTAACTATTATGTATGTCGAATTAAAATGGTAAAAAAGTTTCTAAAGGTCATAATGGACAATTTCTTCATTAGTGTTGCCTATAATAATACTTAGAATTATTTTTCATGTTCCAACTGATGTGAAGATGATGCCGAAATGTCGTTTTTAAATTATTTTCACTTAATTTTATGTTGTAAAGTATTGTTTTCACAAATCATATTATTTTCTTTTGTAATGATAACAATATAGATTGATTATACATTATTGATTGCAAAGTGATTCATCCAAGTCACTAAATTATTTAAAATTTAACATGTTTAATAATTTTTGTGTAATATTCTTAATTTCTCATCCATACGGTGAGATATTTAATTAAATGGCTAAATTATATAAATTTCAGACGCACTAATACAAAAGTTTTCTACAGTCCTTTTTCACAACAAAAAGATTGCTTTTAGAATTTAATTTCGATTTATGCTAAGGTATATGCATTCCTGAAAAGCTTTACATCACAAGCATTTATGTTTCTCAGTGTATTCAACTGCTCATGCCAGAATGAACTTTAATATCATCATATATATACAAATGCCGAAAAGGAGCCTGACTACTAGCATGCAGTAATTCATACCTTAGGACAAGACATGCCATAGTATTGCCCTGGATTACAATGGCCACTGTCGATTCCAAGCTTCATCAGTTTCTCATTCAGTGTTATCAGCTTGTTGTCACTCTGTACTTCCACTTCTGGTTTCACCACTTTCACTGGCATTAAAAAAAATCATTATGCCACACCAAACTAAACTCACTCCAAGGCCACGATTGCTTTCCCGAACTATAATTCGAGAACGATTACTAATTTACTCTCATTTTCACCATACTAAGTCCTTTAAAATAACTTTATAATATACTTTCATCACATTCTACTCCAATTGGTTAGGACTACGAAAAACCCCATGAATTAACTAAACAACAAACCCAAAAAGATGAAATTTTTATTCCATAAACAAACACAATCACATAAAGATTATAAACAAGATTAATCAGAACACATAAACAAATAATAATAATAATAATAATAATAATAATAACTTTAACAACTAGAAATAATCAAAAAGCAATTTAATTTTCACTAAAGCCGCTTATAAACCCTAGTTATGTGGTGGGGTTTAAGCAAGAACCTGAATTGACAATAGTCCCATTTGGAGTAGAAGAAATTGCAAATGTTTTTAGAGATAAATGGGTGAAAATGGAGATGGGTTTTGAAGGAAAAGCATGGAAGATAAAGTTTGAGCAAGTGGGTAGTGAGTTGAGTGTGTGTGTTTTTTGGATTGGAGTTGAAAAGGAGGGAGAGAGGTTTAAGCTCATTTTGTATGTATACATAAAGAAACAAATTTTTTGTATGTATAGTTTAGCTTTGTGATAAGCCTTTGCTCACCAAGCTTCCATATGTTGGTCTGAATCAATGGGAAAATTCAAAGGTTTTACCTTTTATGGACTATGCCGGGGAAATCACCATTTTTTTCGAATTTCTATTGAATTTTTAATGTTAATAATTCTGAATTTATTATTATTATTATATTTCTTATTTTAAAAAAAGGAAAAAACCCCAAAAAAAATATTTTATAAATGATCGAAAACATTAATTATTTATTTTTTAAATGCAAAAATGTGAAATAATTGAAAATATTAATTACACTGTTCGACCCGAAAAATATGAATTTGGGTTAGAATTTTTCGGGTTCGAATTAATTCTGGTTTAATGGTAAAGAAATTCGAAAAAAATCGGGTTATTTTCATGTTAATTTAGTTATTTCGCATTATAATGTTACTTTGCGTATTTTTCTTTTTTTTTAAAGAAAAATTAATATTTTATTTAATATTTTTCCTATTTTTATTTTTAAAAATAAAAAATATATTTTAATTATTTTTCAATTTAAGTGACAATCTATATATAATTTATATAATTTAATATAACTATTTATTTATTATATAATTTAAACTTTAAAAAATATTATAATGTCGTCGCAAATCGCTGTTTATTAGACTAAGTTAATATAAGTCTCAAACCTAACCGATTAATTTAAAATAATACAAATATAACGTAAAATAATTGAAAATGATGATTAAAATATTACTTTTTACTTTTAAAATGCAAAAATTAGTGAGATGGGTTTGAGATTTTATGAGTGTCGCTCTTGACTTATCGGGGCGAATTTGTTAAATGAATCCTAAATTTTTTTAAAAAAACCATTATTAAATAATCACTATGAATATCTTAACGTTTATCTTTCATATTATAATCGTTATTATAATTTTGACCGCTTATATCCTCAATATTAATATCAAAATACTTCAATACTTTTCTCTATTTATCAAAAATGCCCATCCTAGAAATATTATTCACTCCTGATATTTCATTAAAAAAAATTCTATCTTTTATATTGTTACTTAATATGTTGACACATCGGATAGTAAGTGTCATTTGTTCTTAATGACTCATGTCTGGGGTATAATTAAGAATAATAAAAAATATTAAACATATTTGATTACTCTTAAAATAGAACTGACGCGGAACATAAATGTAAAATAAACAAACATTAATCGTTAAAAATAAAATGAATTCTTACACGAGAAACCCTTGAACACCCCGAATTTAAAAGTTAATCTTCGAATCCACAAAAAAGAATTCTTGAATTCATAAGAGAAAAATCTTAACAATTTTTTTATTCAATCAATCAATAATTAATTTTTTTACAATATTTAGAGATGATATATACTATCCATGATAAAGAAAAATACTATTAATCCGTCAATAATACAATATAAGTAAGTTTAATATAATTTGAACTTTACTTTTTTTAATTTTAGATACTAAAATCTCAAACCTCTAGTCCTACTAAAATATGTGTCTCTTGTTTTGCATAAAATTTTGGGCTATATATTATATATATTATATTTTTTGAAAAAAAATGTACCCTTAATACTTTTGGACCCCGGGCGGTCGCCCCTCTGCCCACCCCTCAAGGCGGGCCCTGGATTTTATAATTATATTATTTAGTATTTGGGTAAAATTTAAAGGTGTAAATAAGTCGAACCGAACCTTAGATTGTTCATGTTCAACTCGTTTAAAGTTTTTCGAACTCAAACTTTTATCGAAAAAAATATTTTGTTTGAGTTTGGCTAGTTAATTTTCACGAACACGTTGGCGAACAACTTACGAACATATCTCATGAACTACTATAACGAATATTGCTCACGAACTTATGTTCATAAAAACCTTAATTTAATTTATAGACTAATTCTCATGAAAAATTTACGTACATTCTTAAAGAGTTTAATGCCAAGTAAAATAAATAAATTTAAATTCTAATATCGAAATAATTAATTAACAAAAAATTGCCACATTTTCGATCCAAAGTCCAAGTTCAAAATACAAACTTGACAATTAATAATTTATAAAAAAATTCAATCTAGAATTTAAAAGAGCAAGTATGTTACTTAAGAGTTACGTCTGGTAACAAAACTTTATATCATTTTAAAATAAGCATGCATAATTTGAATATCACTTCACACTATATGAATTTTTTTAACAACGCTTACTAATATTTAAAATCAAAATATATAAGTTTAATAAAATTGATTAATAGATGACTATAAAAATTATTGAATTAATTTATAAACAAATATATACACAATTATTTACTATTATCAAAAAAAAATTATGAATATATGTTTACGAATTTATTTCGAATATGTTCAAAAACATTTTAATTGAAGTTTCGAGCCGAACCGCCGAACTCTGTTATGCTCAAATTCGGCTCATTTATGAACCGAACTTAAAAATATTCCCAACTCGTTTATATATCGAACCGAACGTAAACTGAACTTTTTTTGAGTTGAACACCGAACTATTTATGAGCGTATCAACTTATTTACATGCAAGGAGATGCAGCATTACTCGTGGGGTGGCTTTATTAACTTTGAAATTATGAGATTAAGCGTGCTAGTGTTGGAGCAATACAAGGACTAGGAAGTCCCCTTTTTCTTCGAATTTCTCCCAAATTTTTATTGTTAATAATTTTGAATTTATTATTATTTGTTTATTTTAAAAAAAGGAAAAACACCAAAAAAACAGCATTGAAAATGATTGAAAACAATGATTAGAATATTACTATTTTATTTTTGAAAATGCAAAAATGTAAAATAATTGAAAATATTGATGAGACTGCACAACCTGAAAAATACGAATTTGGGTTAAAATGTTTCAGATTCATATCAATTTCAGGTTGACCCTAAAGTAACCCGAAAAATCGAGGTCATTTTTGAGTTGATTTCGGATTACTCGAAACTCACCTGAATTTATATATATACAATACATATTTAAATATATTTTATATTTTATTTAAATATTATATAAAATAAAATTAATAAGAAAAATAATTAATCAATATTAATTTATTTTTTATATTTATTAATATATTATAATTAATTCGGGTCGAGTTCAGATTATGTATTTAATACCCTAATTTGACTTATTTTAATAATTGTTATTAATGTAATATATAATATTTATTGTTAATTTTGTATCAAATTTTTAAATATTAAGGTAAGTTCATCATTATAAATTATATCATAACATATATAGGTTTGAATAAAATTCATAATTTTAATTCGGTATCCAGTGCCCTTGTCAAATATTAATAAAATATAATAAATTTTATATCAAAATTGACATACCACATAATCAAATAATAAAAAACATATAGAAATATTATAATATGAGTAAATTATTAAAAAATAACATATACAAAATATTATAAGTAGTTTGAAAAAAAAAATTTGAATAAAATTTAATATACAAAAAATTAAAAATTAAAATTAAATATGAAGTAAAACACATAAAATATTATTTTAGAGTAATATTAAATAAAAATTAACACATATAAAATATTGTAAATAATAATAAAGGAGAAATCAAGATATTTAAAATAAATTTAGGAAATAATTAAAAAAAATTAAACTTATTATGTGAAAGATTTAAATATAAAATAGTTAAATATATATAAATATTTTTATATTTATTATGTTATATTATAATAATAATAATATTCATTAATATATAAATTATAATATAGTGTGTGTGAATATCCTATCCTTTGACAGGTCTACGGCCGAGTTTGTTAGCCTGAAATTGTCATCCCTATTTAAATTATCTTTAAAAAATTATTTTTAATATATAATATCAATTTCTCATGGGATTTTTGTGTATTTGAGTTTGGGCTTTAATGGATTTTAATATGATTAATATTGAGCTTCATATTACCAACATATTATATCATATATATAATTGGAGTAAATGGGTTAAAGTGGTAGTGGGGTAGTTGTGGTCGTCAAGTGAGCTCTATAACTGAATATAAATTTAGAAAATAACAAATATTTGAAAAAAATGTATAAACATATATTGAAAACCAATAATATATATTACTTCTATTTCAATTAATATAACAAAAAATATAATTTATTAACATATATGATAGTAAATGTATAAAAAAATATTATTAAAGGAACAAAAATAAATATAAATCAGAAAATAAAATATTAAAAATAATTCATTTTATTAAAAATATAGTAATATATTACATGATATTAAATAGGACTAAAACATTACTGAAAAATAAATATAATAAAATATTAGAAACTAATATAAATATTAGTGAGAGAATAAAATAAATGCAAATGAAAAAATTTAGATACAAAATAAAATATCAAAAATATATATATATATATATATATAATATTAAAAATACAATAATAGAATTATATATAATATTAAAAAAATTAAAAGAAATATATAAAAATAATAATATATTAAAAATAACTCGTGCATTTGCACGGGAAATGTGGTAATAAATTAGTGTAATGTAGTGTGTGGTAACGGGGAAGCTACCGTACCGGAAAACAGTAACATGTTTTGTTTTAAAGAGTCTAGTACTCTAGTCTAATCTACTAATCTAGTACACACATGTATGCGCATGTGTCTCCGCTTCTTTAGTGAATCTATCTAGGGTTTGTTCTTTCTTGAGTAAAATGACAACAATTAACGATGTTATCGATCTCATTACCGAAGGCGGAACCTGGGGCTAATGAGATTGAAGCATCGGTTAGAGTCAAAATAATTAATATAATTTTTTTATTTTTGATTATTTTAAAGTCTCCGTTAGATAGTAATTTCTATTTTTTGCAATTCCAATGCGAGACTTACCATTCCAGTACTTGTTAGTTGTCGCTATTTCTCACACTATCACACCATCCATTTTTGGATAGTTAAATTACAATTCTCACAAAAAAGATTTATACATTTATTCAATTTTTTTGATTTTACTCCTTATTTTACAACCGTTTGATTCCGGTTTTCCAAAGAAGTAATATATAATAATTTTTTTGAAAAAGTAATATATATTAAAATTAAAATAAATTTTCAATTAAATTGATTTACTTTGTGGGATTTGAAAGCAATGGATTGTCAATACGTTTATTCATAGTTCACTAAAAATTTTAAGCGGATTCGTTTGGACTATGCTATGTATCAGGGAGGCATAATGTTTATAGTGTCATCTTCTTAAGTCGGAAATGGCCTATTATCTATATTTTCACAATAACTAATTTAAAAAATACATTAGAAGTATTCTTTCAACTGATTTTTTTACGAGAAACTATATCACATTAATGCGGGATTTCAAACCTCGGGTTATGAACGGCCTCCACCCATAACCAGGTAAATCCGGACTCAACTACTAAGGGCAAGTGTGCCAAGCGTCTCCCGAATGAGTCGAACCTGGTCTGCAGAATAATTTTCACTTACTCTTACCAATTGAGCTTAACCCGTGGAACTTCTTTCAACTGATCAAACATTTAAAAATCAAAAGCAAAACCTATCACATATTTTTCATACATAATGATATGATATAACAATGAGACGAGCTAAATGTTAAGCTTCACAAAAATTTGAATATAAATTTAGTTGTGATTCCCTGTTTTACAACATTTACCTCATTTTTAAGATCACAATGAGTTTTCGTGTTTTTTGAATAAAGAAAATTTTATTTATATTTAAATTTTGAGTTCCGGCTATATTAAAATTTTGATTCCGCTACCGCTCGACGAACATGGGCTGAAATTTGCCGCACAAGACATGAGATTGATGGCACTGCAGAATGAAGTGACGCAGTTAAAGAGCACTATGAAGGTTAGACTAGCAACATGGTGCAGATTTGTGCCCTTACGAGCAGATTAGTCTAGCAAGGAGCAGATTAGTCTAGCAAGGTGCAGATTCGTCATGCTCGTTCAAGTTGGAAACACATCTAGCACTCCATTGGTAACATTTTATTCGCTAAAACACGTCTAGCAAAATGCAAGTCTCCTTATGTTTAGCCTTCATAAATACAGTAGCATTTAGGTGCAAACTTGGGTCTGGATATTAATTGGCGAAACATAAGATGTAAAAATGAATAAATCTTGTTCTCCCACCCTTTTACCGGCCACACAAGGTTATACACTTCTCAAACAGGAATGGGGTGGGTTGATAATTTACAATTCTGATAACACAACAGGCAACTCGTCCGTGGTAGACTGAGACAGAAAAGTTTAAACCAAAAATTAACTCTATATTACATGAATGAATCTACACAAATATCTATCCATATGGGTGACGGGAACTCAAAATTTGTGACTATTTGGAGCCTCAAAATCAACTTGTCACTTGATTATAGCAGACCTGTTAGTGGCTTTGTTAGTGGCTTTCCTCTTGGGCCTGGATGCGCTAATTCTCTTCGGCAATTCAATTGCTAAAGCATACATCTTCACTGCGAATAACTCATTGGGAAATCCCTTCTGATCCTGTTTCAGATCAGACAAATGGTCAATTTCTTAATAAAAGGTCATAGTAGCATTGTTGCTGACTCGTAAGTTGTAACTAGCTTGGATATTATTCACTATTCCAGTTTAACCAAGGATAGCCTGAACTAATTGCGATCGAAATTAGGATCTTACATTTAGAACAAACCATAACTAACTGAAACATATTCTTAGTATAATAAACCAGAACAAAGAAGAATGCCAACAAACAATCTAGATTCTAGACTTCCTTACATTAGAAATTCACACTATCCAAGATAGAGTCATCAGATCAACAAAATCAATTTATATCACTTCTCACAAGTACATTTAGATTGGAATTTAATTTGGATCCATCTATTCGAAACCTGTCCTTGTGGATACCTGCACTCAAAACTCAGGAGTAGCATTCAGAAGTGTACCTTTAATTTGTAAATATGCAGTCCACACCGATTAAAGAGCTCCTTGAAATATAAATCTGAGCGTGTAATGCTTTTATCTTCTTTATCCAACACGAAACCTGCCAGTGTGCATCATATTAGAACAGTTTTAAAATATATATGTTAGATAGCTTATCGTGTAACCTTGTTTATCCTAATGACAATTATACCCCTCTCTTTACTACATAAGTACATATACAGGGTAGTCTGATAAATGTACAATCTTTTTTCTCCCATAAATTACATGGTATCAAAGCCGCCACAACATCCATTTTATATCAGCTATACGTGTTAATAGTTTTATATTAATACCATATTTAGTACATGCTTCCTTGGAAATGCATCATCCCCCTGAATACAAGAGGATATCTTCCCCAAAAAAAAATATTGAAGCGCTTGCTAAATGCCAAACAATTTTTTTGAAGCAGCTTAAATTTCTTTTAACCTTCTAGTTCAATGAACTCTGAGCTCAATATCAACTCAAGTTTGAATCGTACATGATACTATTAAAAACGTATACTTATGCTTTATTAGTACCAGAGGTGTCCACGCTACTATCACTTCTACCAGAACATGCAGTACCAAACTCAGAAGTTTGTCCTTCCGAGTCTCCTTGCTGTAGCACTCACTTTATCAATAACGTCAGGTGGTGTTACTAATAAAAATGTATGCTATCAAGTAATATTGCAAAATCTCATTCAGCCAAAAAAAATTGCAAAATCTTTTAATGAAACTAATGAAAGATCAGCAGAACACATTTAGCAAAAAAAACAGCAGAAAGCAACTGCTTCATTTAAAGTGAGAAGAACAAGCGGGTCACCATATGCAATGAATTTGAAACATGCCAAGCATAATTACTTAATATATTTGGGCCTGGGGGGGGGATTGTTCAAATGTACGAGTAACCAACTAATGCACTAGATAAGTGATAAGAGTACAAAATACCATACCGCTTCTGGCAATATTTTCTTTCAAGACAAATATCCCTCCAGCTTTTAGCCCAACCTAAAAATAGATACTATAGTTAATGCCGTGACAAACCCAGAACTTCAGAAATTAGAATTGCATTGCCTGGTTACTAATATCAAACAAGAATAACATAGAGTGAGTAAACCACAAAAACTCACTATAAGTACAACCATCAAAGAGTAGTAATACATCACAATTTTCGAAAATAATATAAATAGTCAGCAAGTAACATGGGGATTAACTCCACAAATAGAAGATGATTCAGATGAAACCTAACTCTAAAGCAGGAATAACATACAAAATACTATAAATTTATAAAATATTCACATCAATATATGAAATGCTCCTGAAATAATAATTTAAGTAAAATGTAATAACAATCATGGGGTTTAATCATATACATGTATTCCCCAACAGATATGGAAGCAATTTTCTGTTTTGTAATTTTGAAAGGCTCACAATTTACCTTTGCTCTATTGAAGAATGCGACGAAGTCGTCATCTGCAAGATGCCCAATACACCACTGAACCCATATAACATCGTATCTTTTAGCATCTGGCGTGAATTCCTAAAACAATGCAGAAACATGTTTAGGCTTGTTATAAACAAACAGTCAGACAAATAATTCTGAGCTTGTGAAAATAATGGTACTTAAGTGCAACTATTAATATATGACTAGAAGATTAGTGATTAGCAATTTACAGCAACTTGAAGCAAAACATCTACTCTTTATGAAGTTAAAAGCTAAGTCTAATAAGAGTTTTACTGCTTTCTATTATTACCCAAGTAATTACGAATTATGTAGTTCTTTGTAAAATTGTAAATTTCCGTCAATTCCGAAACCAACATCTACATTTCTCCTCAATAAATAGTTAGAAGATCCTAAGTTATCATCATTTCAAGCTTCATTGCACCTTAATCTTTTTATTAGAAAAATGGGCCCTTACATGACAATTTACCAATTCTTTGCAGTGAAGTTATAGTCTTAAATTTCAACAATTTCAGCAAAAAGCTCAGTCATATCTACAGTTTATCCACAAATCAGCATTCCATTCATTGTAATGTGCCTCATGAAGCATAAGTTGTGTCCACTTCTCTGCATAGTTTTACAAATCCCCTCAAGTTAAGGTACTATTATATCGTATACAATTAAGGCTTCACATAGTGCTAGAAACCTAGTGAACTGAAAATGATTGAAAGTGGAACACATATAGCACGAATATATAATTCTTCTCATGCACAAAGATAAACTGATGACAACATGGAATGCCAGGTAATAAAATGCAACTAAGCTTCTGTTCTAAGTAATGAACACACTTATTACCTGAAGCGGGACACAGTAAAAATTGGCAGCCTTGTGCAACTCTGAGACCATTAGATTTTGGGGAGCCAAATTCTCACGAGCGGCCTCCAGAAAATGTGACACAGGCTCAAGAAGGTCAACCTTATTTCAATAAACAAACGTGTAAAGATTTGACTAGAAAGAAGAATATACAAGTCAAATATGAAACTTACAGGAATTGAATTGATGACATAACAATAGTTGTAACACCCCAGTCCCACATCGAGTAGATTGGGATAATTTGTTTAGTATATAAGTAAAAGTATTACTACTATATGTACCAACAAATCATTGATCTTTTGGGGGCCTGTGGTGGGCTTGTGGATTACCCAAGTTGTTTCATTTAGGGCAGTTTACTTTGGCTTATTTCAGATTCGGAAGTCGGGACTTGACTCGATTTTCGAAAAAGACTCGGGATTTGACTCGGGTTGTTACAGTTGGTATCAAAGCTCTAGGTTCGAAACTTGTAGACTGCCTTTAGGCTTGACCTGTGGATAGTTTGGGTGATTAGTGACTTTTCAGATAGACGTGTAAGATCTTTTGGAGTATATGATTTTTTGAGAATTTGGGGACCAAATTCTTTTTAAGGAGGGTAGTATGTAATATCCAGTATTTTTTTAGAATAATAAAATAGATTAATAATAATAATAAGGGATTAAAATTGGATAGAGATTAGGAATTAAAATTAGATTATAATAATGGGTTTTCGAATAATATGGGTCGGATTTGAATAACCAAATTGTAGTAAGTTTATAAATTAGGGTTATAGAACTCTATATATAGATTGAGATCTTCTTTTTTTCATATTCTTTTCGAGCCACCAAGACTAAATAGTTATAAATCTCTCTCTACAAATCTTTATTCTTTTTCTTCGTCTTTTTATTGAAATGCGTAGAATTTTCCACATACAATTCAGATATATTGTAAAATTCGTAGAAAATTCATCGTAAGTCGGAATTCGGTGATTCTGGACTTTTTGGAAAGATATTTTCATTCTCTACGACTTTCGTGGCTTAAGTTTTTCGAGAAAACATCGTTTGGAGGGTCAAAAAGGTGAAATACAGATCTGGACAGAATTAGAGTTACGAAGAAGTTCGACGTTTGAGATGTGATGTTTTCGCTTGAGTGTTAAGGATTGGATATATAATATAGGATGGTGTGAATTCTTTGTTTCCGTACTCGAGGCAAGTAACTTCTGTTGCTCTGTATTTGTGAAACATGTTTTATATTAATTGATTACATGTTCTCATATATTTGTGTAAGTAACTATTCATTGCTCTGTATTATTGTGCAAGTAATTATTCATTGCTCATGCAAGTAATCTTCCGTTGCTTCGTATTATTATGAAACATGCTTTGTGTTGTTAGAGTAATTGTCATCAAATATATTTTTCGATATCGTATATAGTATATTGGCATGTGATTAATAAGAAAAAGAAAAGAGTTTTCAGAAATCCCTAATCGTAGTTGCGTGAAGAATAAGATCCCGGTCACTGGGAAAGTGTGACATAAGGATAAGAATAAGATCCCGGCCACTGGGAAAGTGTGACATAAAGTATAAGATCCCGATCACTGGGAAAGTGTGACATAAGGATAAGAATAGGATCGCGGCCATTGGGAAAGTGTGACATAAAGTATAAGATGCCGGTCACTGGCAAAGTGTGACATAAGAATAAGAATAAGATGTCGGTCACTGGCATAGTGTGACCGTGATTTAAGATTGTGGGAATAAAAATATGGATACTATGTTTATATTTAGTTATCGATTAAGAATTTTGTATATGTGACGTGTAGAATGCATTGTTGTGATTTAATTGATTATGTGAGAGTTGTTATGATAATTGTATCTAGTATATTGTGTGCAATTATGTGATAAACATTATGTGGTACGTGTTTAAATTGTGTTTTTGAAAAGATAAAATATTATTTTGAGTCGTTGGATGGAAGTTGCTTGTTGGGCTTCGCAGCTCATTCTTTCAATTTTCAGGTTTGATGTAAGAGGAAGATGAAGTGTATCGGATTTCGAGGATCTTAGATTTGGAGTAGATTGGTTGTTGATTCGTCATTGTTAGCTGCGCTTTTGTAATAGTTAGTTTTGTAATAGTTAGTTTTTGGATTAATAAATATAATTGTTTTAGATTTTATAAGATTAATAGCCCGAAAAGGGCGGACTGTTACAGTTGGTATCAGAGCCAACTCTCGAAAGCTTGATTCGTCAAGTTGCCGGAGGTGGGAAGGCTGGTGGTATTATCCCACAATGGACAGAGGTCCGGAGGTGGGGACACGAAGCTAGCCGGTATTATCCCACAATGGCTAAAGAGGTACGATCTGGGCCTATGGGCTATCTGTTCGACCTGACGAGGACATCAGGAATTTAAGTGGGGGAGTTTGTAACACCCCAGTCCCACATCGAGTAGATTGGGATAATTTGTTTAGTATATAAGTAAAAGTATTACTACTATATGTACCAACAAATCATTGATCTTTTGGGATACATATAGTAGTAATACTTTTACTTATATACTAAACAAATTATCCCAATCTACTCCATGTGGGACTGGGGTGTTACAATAGTACACTAAATGGATCTAAATTCAGGATTCATAGGCAGGATAAGAAATAAAATTTGGGACAGCATTATGCATTACTGGCTTACTGCATTAATACAAGGATCATTAAGAGTAATGCTATTTGGAAACCCAAAATACGAAAAGCACAAAAGCTCTGACATATAAATTTTTATCTATAGAATCAACATTCAAATCATATAAGTTACTCTATAGGACACAGAAATGTGCTATCATGGTTCAGGCAGCCAACCTGTGACTAATGCTGAATAGGTCGATGCCTGGTTACACAACCAATTTTTTTTAGCCCCAGAAAACTTCTCATCATTAGACCCATCCAATATTAGTTCTATTCCCTTAGTACCGGCTTACAGTAAAATATATGGCACATATTTTGTAAAAGTTATACTGCAAACTACAAAATTATTTCAAATGATATGTGTGCCTTTTACGTAACATGTTCATTTTCATATGTAAGAATCAGAACATTGTTGATATTTTGTGCTATGAATACAAATAACAATGAACTTTTATTAGTACAACAAAAAGAATGAAGAAGATTGTTAACCTCATTAAAATATCTTATTAGAAGGTTCTTTGTCACCCTTCCCACACCAGCCCCACAATCTGCAAAAGAATCAACAGAGAGTAACCAACCAAATATTGTTTTCATTATTTTGTTATCTTTTCTTTGCCATCCTGTTTTGCTTAACAGAGCTGAGACTGAAAATTATATATATGTGGTCTTGATTTACAACTCAAATTGACGAAGGCAGCCTATAATGCACAAAAGATAGTACGGCAGTAGCTAAGTAATAACACAGTAGCAAAAGACGTGGCATCCAAGCCAGGCTTAGGTTACACCTCAGGTGAAATTTATAGGATTCTACAACCATTTCCAATTCTGGTTCTTGGTACAGGTGTAGGACTACTTTGTTATGATTTAATACTATATGTCTATATATATATTCAATTCGATTAGTTAAAGAACCAAGTACCAGATAACATAGTCTAAACTCTGAAGTAGTACTTTAGTAGTTGCACTATCAGGCCATATGTAATAACTTATACATTTTCTTCTCTGGAAACGCAGGGCCTAATGCACAGTGATCATACTTACTTTCACCATTAAAGCCAGCAATTTTAACTCTAAAATCCAATATAATACTCTACAAAAGATCTCAACTTTTTGGTCAAAATATAGGTACAAACTCTAAAACAAACTTTATTAACTAAACTATTATAGTACTAATATAAAGCCAAAAAATAGAAAAGATCACCAAGAGCAACAAGATGTTGATTTCTTCCAGCATCAGCAAAGCAATCAGCCAAAAGAGTATTAAGAAAAGCCTCGCTATCTTTAATATCAGCTTCATTCACATATCCATATCCACCCAATACTCCATCAATTGATGCCTCCACACCCTTCTCTTCCCAAAAACATATAAATACACACATATCAAACATTCAAACTCCATGAAGATTGTATCTTTACCCAATACTAAAACATGGGTATTGTAAAGGAGCCAAAAGGGTATACTCACTACATATAGCAAACCCAATAAAGACTGTATCTTTACAAAAAACTAAAACATGGGTATTGTGAAATAGCCAAATGGGTATACAGTATACTCACTATATATTAAACCCCATAAAGATTGTAACTTTACACAAAACTAATAAATTGGTATTGTAAAGGAGCAAAAAGGGTACACTTACTTCCCAATATCCAACTCCAGTACGGTACCAATCAGTCTTTTTCTGGTTATCACCCACCTCTTCTCTCCACATTTCCTCGGCGTTCTTGAATTCCCGGCCATCGGAATCTGTGCCGACTGTGTTCATATTATGCAGAGCAAAACGAGGTGGGACCCACTTGTTGTGTGTATATTGTTTGTGTGATAATAAAAAGTGTGTGAAAATGTACAAGAAGCAGGAGGGTCTGTTGTGAAGGACTTGGACATTAGACTGCAACATCTCAAGTCTTGAACAGACTTGTTGGCCCAATATTAAAATACTCAAGGTTTTTTCTTTTCTTTTTTCAAAAATTAAGGGGCTTTGTTCGATTTGAATGATCTATATCCATATGTATCTAATTCATGAAGTAACCCGTCACTTAAAATGACCAACTATATCCCTTAACTAAGTCACGAGTCGATTATAATTATAAAAAAGAGTAATTTCGCCTTTTACACAATTATTTTTAAAGTTTGTAGGTGTCTCGTTCCCTCTACTAATTCTCTCTCTTCATTATTTTTTATATTACATCCATTAATCCTCTCTCTTTCTCATTTCTTACACTACCTCCATTAATTCTCTTGTCTCCCCATTTCTTACCAATATCTTATTTTCTATTTTTATCATCTTATATCTTATACTAATTCATAATATCTCTAATTTCTCTTATTTTTTCCATTTTTTTTGTAAAAATACTTATATTTTCATAGTTAACAAATGTTTATTACACACACCATAGTAAGCTTAAATTGAGTTAATTATAGTGATAAGAAAGTCATCTGTTACACAATTATAGTTTTAAAGAAAATTTATTTCATATAAATCAAATCCAAAAAATTAAGTGAGCTAATAAATAATAAAAATTAATGATCCTAATTTAGAAATTATATCAATAGTTTTGAGTATTTGTTTATTTACCCATTTACTTTAAAAGAATTTATATTGTATAAAACAAAAGATTAAAATAATTATTTTAAAATTTGTCATATATTAAATTTTAATAAATTATTATACTACTAAATAATATCCTCTCATCTCAAGTATTTGTATTTAAATTATTATTTTATTATTAAATTAGTTTATTGTAATCAAAATTACTATATACAAACAATATATATAATAGTAAAATACATTATAATAGGAAAAAGACTGATAAATAGATGTATTTTTATTAATCTAAAATTTTTAAATTATATATCATTTTATTATAATAATTTTATTTTTTCCTTAATTTATATTATAAATCAATATGAATTAAAATTAATATTTAAAATATGGTATAAAATTAAAAAATATACCATATATTATAAATTTGATAGCAATTTTTTATTAGAAAATGTAAGATGAAATATACATTTTTTTAAGAAAAAAATATTCCGATTATTCATGAAAATCTCCGTTCTCTTTTTAGATGAGGACGGAGAATAAATTAATTCACATTTAAAAATCGAGCGGATTTAAGGATTGAGTTGGAATTCGGAGACGAGACACGGATATCAATCACCAAACTATCTCTTCCCCCAAAATGACCCAAGTACTATTTTTACTTAGCTACATTTAATAAATTATTAACATATGAAAAACGAGTTTAAATGTAATTTTATTTTACTATATATAATAATTATTTGCAACATTTAATAATATCATACATATTTATATTATATAAAATAATAAATAACTAGCAAAGTGTGTGTAACACGGGCATAATGCTAGTTTAAGTTAAGATTTCATGTCAATATTTTAAAATTTTATAAAAGATTTTAAAATTATGAAAGAAATTAAAATTAAAAATGTTATCATTTTATAATAATTGAAAAATTAGATCACTGTTGTACAGTAAGAGTTTAAGAAAAATATTTATATGCCATTCCTGAGTAGCTGACATAGAATGGACCGCTTTTGCTAGCAAATCAGTCACACCATTCGTAGACCTATGAACGAAAACTACTAGCATATCATCAAATTGCTTGAATAACTCAAGACAATCATTAACCAGGGTATCAAAATAAGACATCACCAAGAGTTTTAGCATCTATCTCAAAAATGCATTTCTTAAAGGGCCTTTCTTTCATCCAGGATAAATGTAATCGTTTCTGAATCAGTTTAAGTAATGCAAGTACGATTTTCGTAAAAAAAAAAGAGTTTAAGAAAATTGTAAATTTAAATTTCTTAGAGATAATCAAGATATGAAGGTCCTTTTTTAGTTACTTGAAAACGAATATTTTTTAGTATTTTTGTCACTATTACAGTCCATACCAGCTCTCCCTATAACTTTGAATATTCTTGGACCTCATGTTGCCCAATAATAGTTCAAATTAAAAATAGCCACTTTATCATTCGAAAATTTTTTGAGAAATTTTTTTAGGACCTGGCATTTATCTTTTAATAATGATCTAATTTCTATCAACTTCTTATTCAAATTAACATAACTTTGCCCCCCATCAACTCTAAATGTAGACTTGTAGTGATCGTATATTACTTGATCAAATAAACTTTCACATGCAACAGTTACATGCAAGGAAAACCGAAAACATACAATGCTATTATACAATTTGCAGAACTGGAAGAACCACTGCACCTTCAATTTTCTATCATTAGCAATCCGCAGTAGACTATATATATAATTTACATACGGCAGCCTACATCACAAACCTCCTTAAAACTAAATTTTAATTCCTTAAAGCCTAGTAATCAAATATGCTATTCACACAGTTATATTACATATCAACTTTCTACACTCTGGGGAAAACCAGGTCACCCATGTTTTCTTATGAGCTTCACGTTCTTGAACGTTGTTTTCGATTCACCTAATTGGAACAAAGTTGCAATTAGTTTGTTATTACGTCAAGCACTTGCTATGGTACTGTGAGGATGCGCTGGAGCTTGGTGATGACTCGGGGCTCTCAGAAACCTCCATTTGGGTAAATAAATGATTCAAACTACTGGGTTGATTGGGCAGCTGTTGATCTGAAGGTTCGCGTGTATCTTCAGCTGGAAGATGGACACGTGGAGTCTGAGAAAACAGTTGCAAAAAAGTACTAGAATGGGAAAAGAACATTGAATTATGTTTTAGGAGAAAATACCAAATAGTGATTTGATGGATGGTCTTTTTGACTTATTTGTTTTCTTCCTCACTTCAGCTGGCATACAAAGAACACACTATTATTAGATTGCTTACAAGCAAATCTCAACTAGTAACAGGTACAGAAAAACATTTGGAAATTTGAATAATCCATATATAAAAGTCCCATATTTACAGCAAGGACTTGATGTGACTGCATAGATTTAAACTGACCTATGCCGGGCAGGTGATGCTCTTTTACAATTTCGAAGTTCTTATACGTATAGCCAACAAAATTCACATCTTGAGAGGGAATCATCTGCAGAAGAGAGAAATATTTATATATCAAATTTAGCAAAAGCAGGCGTAAGACTGTCCTCGTTTCGTAATTGTAATTAGATATTTAAATAGGGTGTCTCCAAATAACCAAACCATAACATTAGACATATCACTTTGCATGTGATCGAACATTTCTGCTGTAATTACGATGGTAAAATGATTTTTAATAACTACTCTCAGAAACTATTTTGCTACAACATCAGGCTACAACATCAGGCCTCTCATCAAGTTGTAAACCAATCTTTTGTCTTGTATATATTTTCTATTCTTCCTTTGAAATAGCATTATTTATATGATGCTCTAAATTTGATCATCAAGCTACTTGTGAAATTAATTCACCAAATACAGCTGCAACAGCAATTGCAAAGAGCGGCCTTGAGAATTGTATTCTTCGTATACATGAGAGTGAATTCCTAAATTAGACATGTACAGAACTCCTCATAAGTAATTTGCATTAATTAAAGACTTAAGAGGGTCTTTTATACATTTTTTATGGATTTTGTGAACTTGTGAAAGAGGCAAAGTGATTGCGCCCAAGAATAAAATGTACCAAGAGCAATGCTCAGTGTTCATGAGATAATCATACCTCTATTGGTAGCCTTTATTATGTGGCTTCTTATTGTGATATTTAAAGGGAGGTAATGGAATTAGAAAGAAGTATAAAATTAATGCAAACACAAAATTTACCTTCCTCCATGGACCTGCTTTCGATGAAGTTTGCATTGGAGATGCCAACTGTAAATTTGAGAGGAATTAGTGGGTCAACTTCTTGAAACATAATTGACGAGAGAGGAATCATGGTAAACAATAAATAATTTACATTTTAATATAACTAATAATTTCCCTTGCATGACAAGCTAAGTAGCACAATTTCCATAATCCAAAAACCTCTCTCTCATTAAAGCCTAAAGAACATGAAAAACATCAGAAATAACTATTGATTTCCTTTCTATATACATGACACTGAAAGGTGATAATATGCTTAATTTAAGGTCAGGTGGCAGTTCTTCTAATGAAGAAAACATCATTTTATGCCTACTTTGTTTGATAAATGCAAATTCATGTGTCTTCATACACCTAAATGTTTTAACCAAAATATGTATATTTAATCTATAAACTTTTCAACGGATAATGTGGTTTCTCTTTAAACATAATCCAGAGTTATCCCTTTTTTTATGGTTAACTTATATATATATGTGTGTGTGTGTGTATCCATTTTGAAATAAGTTCACATAAGAATTAAATTTTAGTTAGCAATTATAAAGAAGTGCATTTATAATAAGAGTAAAAAACAGGACCATTATCAATTTTTGAAGGACCAAAGCGAATTCCAAACTTGAGTTGATCACTTATATCAGCATAAACTCATAGGACTGTGGGACTTATAATGAAGCTTAAAGCCAAATTAAATAGCAGTGATGAAATTATAATTCATGTCCTGAAGCTGGTACTTGTCATGCAGATATTGAAAAGCAAAAATGTATAAATTCACATCCTACATTTGAGCAAATCTTAGAAACTTTTTATATTCACTGGGATCAGAAGGAGGATAACGCTTTCATATTATACACACGGTTCTTTTATTGGAGCTCTAAATAACTTCGAAATTACAACACAATAATTTCTCACCTCTTCAAACTTCTCGAAGTTCTGGGTATCTAGTTCGTTGTTAACCTCGGGCAAAAATGCAGCTTCCATCTGATATAACTCATCCCATTTAGTTCCTTTAAACCATGGGTGTGCCTGATTTATGTTGCACAAGTTAAAGATCAGAATGCACAGGAGTAAAAACAGTTCTTGCAGATCACTTCCCCTACCTTTATTTCATGTGCACCTCTAGTCCCAAGCCTGTGATTAACATTACAAAGGAGTCTGGTAATGAGATCCCTGGCTTCAAATGACAACCTGACTTCTTCAGGGAATTTCAAGTGAGTTCTCCAATTCACAATCTGCATTGCAGAAAATGGATAATCACTAAAGGAGAGAATATAAAAATCAGATTCTAGCTACATACTTTAACTAACTATAAAAATTCAAAAACAAATAAGAAGATAAGTAGGTAAAGATTAAAAAAAAAATAGAATTGAGCGGTTTGATAAGACTCATTCATAAACAAGTAGAGTAAGATTACTGTGATGTTTGAGTCGTTTCTTATTCAAACTATTCAAAAATATAATCTAGAGCTTGATACATATATACATCTGACTCGATACTCAATATATACTCTAAGTCTCTAATAATAAAACCATAATTTCTAAATTATAATTTATACAATCATTTCATTATAAATATAATCTTATATTTTCGATTCAAATCATGCTATTAGAATATTTAAGTAAGATATGTGTAAATTTCATATCATATATTCATAAAAAATATATGACTACGAGTAGCTTGCTAGATTCAGTATTTTACTCTACTTGATAGGCTAAATTTGTAATCAATTATTATTCAGATTCAATTTGAATATTAACGAGTAGAATAAGAGTAGCACGGTATCTGATGGTGGTCGACCTGTTTACACCCATACCAACAAATTTTCACTCAATCTCACAGATATCTGTACAAAGAACCTTTCACACTTCCGATTCTCTATTTTGATTTATCAAACCAATAGCATAGGGCCTGTTTAGTTTACCTCAGAAAACATTACTTTTTACAAGTTATTTTATAATTTATAAGCAGAAGTAGATTATTAAATAATTTTGCTAATAATATATAACCTGTAAGATATTTAAAAAAAACAAAAAAAAAATACTACAAGATGCATTAAAAGAGGGTAGTACTCATTTTTGTCAAATAAAATTACAAATTTAAATAAGTAGCTGTAATAAGTACATAGTTTCTACTTCTCAGAATTCAACTTATAAGTTAGTTTTAATTAGTTTTACTTTCACAGAAAAAAAATAATCTAATTTTTACTTGAGTCAGTTCTGACTTGTAGGCATGTATACATAAAGTTAAAGCTATGATGCCTACTTTGTTCCCAAGTTTTGCTTTCATAACGTCATATCAACAAAATTGCAAGATTTATGAGTTTGCTCATGTATCCAACTCCAAAAGAATTCTGCCCATAAATCTATTTAGCACCTATAATTCAACTGAATAGCTGATGTAGCTAGCTCCCAAAATTATCCATCTCATCAATTAGTGGGGAGGTGACTGGCGAGGGTTCCAATTTTCTTAGGGATGCATTGGAAAAATAATCATGTTGAAGATACGTCCAGCGGCTCACAAAGGGGTACGAATATTGTTGGATCAAGGTCAGCAAATAAATATTTAAATATAACCAGATTCTCCATTTTGAAAATATAATTCAACTAAGTAGAATCAGCACTAACCTTTCGACAAGTAGACATGGGTTCTTCAGAATAAAAAGGTGGGTACCCCACAAGCATCTCATACATAATTGCCCCAAGAGACCACCTAAGAATTATTATTATTTTTCATTATAAATCTGGTATGAATGGCAACCATATGAAGGCACAGATAAACAGATCTTAACTGACCAGTCACATTCCATTCCATATCCTTTCTTCAGTAGCACTTCTGGTGCAATGTAGTCGGGAGTTCCAACTGTTGAATACGCCTGGGTACCATGTGACATGGTCGAATTAAGATAAAAAATGAACTTAACAACAATATAGAATTTATCTCAGATTATAAAAAAATTCATGCTGAAGTTATTTACTTATTTCCACTAGCAAATGCACAGTCATTTAAACACGGAGGTTATATGTTAATTCAGAGCTTCTGCTTTACAAGATAAAATCAATCGCAAAATGTGTTTAAACTTTCGTGCACTAGCAAAAAGTTTAAGAAAGCAGCCCCAACGTGTCACTTATCATAAAAAATTTGCAAGCACGTTTCACCATCCTATTTATCAATGTATCAGAAATTTCCTTGGCAAAAAAAAAAGCAGCAAGGTCTACTTTTTAGTTAAGAGATAAAAAAAAAATTTAATTTAGCAAAAAAAAGAGATAAAAAAATTTAAGTTACCAGCTCTCCTAAACGGCTAAACCTCAAGGTGCTAGGAGGGGGAATTAAAATAGGATCATACAGTACAATCTTAACACTCCCCCTCACTCGCAAACCTGTTTTTGGGTCGAGACTGGATCACTAGGAGTGTCCGAATTAAATAATTGAGAATATTGGGTGTAAGAGGGAATCGAAATCGAGACCTCTCCCGACCTGGGCTTTAATTAGGTTACCAGATCTCCTGTAACTACATCAATTGAATTAAGATTGTTTTGCTAGGTGGAGTTGTGAACAAGAAAATACAAATAACAAATTAAAGAAACATGCCCAAGAACTACATTCAACTCTGAAAACTTACAAGCAATGACACAAGCTTGAGAAGATACCAGGATAGGAACAGATAGAATCTCAAAGCAACAGCCATATATGATAATAGCAGCCCTATTTAAAATATACCACAAACATCAATTTTGCAAACAGTGACGTAAAGTGATTTTCTTTATGGCATGCCTCACTATAATCCAATTTAAGCTTTACTACTACAATTACTTGCTTAGTAGCCAAAGAGAACATACCAACATTCTTCTGTTATTTTTCCAGTGTAACAATTGTTCCTGTTGTGACCGCTTTGGTGCACTAGTTTTGTTATTATACTGAACACCACCTGGCAAGGTTCTAGAATTTTTTCCATCTCCGTTTTCATTCTCACTGAGATCTGGAAAATTACTACGGTCCAGAGGTTTACACAACCCAAAGTCTGAAAGCTTCATGTGACCATTTCGATCAAGAAGCAAATTGTCAGGCTTGATATCCCTGATCAAAATATACAATCTAGAGTCATATTCTGAGGTATGTATCTAAGAATTAAGGATGATAATAAAATAAAAATGGCACTTTTCCACATCTACTGCATATATTTAGACACTTTAAGAAACAATATACATAACCCAGCCACCCAGGTACGGAATTTTAGAACTAGTGACCAAAAGGGGAAGTTCCCGCAGTTTTATTGAGCTGGGAGCTTGCGTTCTTATTGACTGTTGTAGTTAATGCTCGGGTTTAAACATGTACAGTGTGAGAGATTAAAGTACTACATAACCTCCACCGAAACTTTAAAACTTTGAAATTAAGTTCTTATACAACTCAACATGCAGAAGCTAGGGTCTTTTTCTCCTGGTCCCCAAAAAGGACGCTTAAGCTTGGCTGCAATGACTGGGCTAAGCTCACTCTCTAGCTGGGCTAACTAAACTCCACCTCCTTGTATATGTACCATTGCTGCTAGTGAACTTAGAAACCTAAAACAAGGCGGTGCATAGAACTTTAGAAAGAAAAAACATTTTTGTATCGCGACCATTTAAATCAGAAATGGTTTTGTCTGCTACTATTATTAATTAATAAACAGAACAATCCAAATTAAATTCAAGTGTGAGGCGAGCTCAAGTAGGGTTTCTGCTCAAACAGCATGTAGCGAAAATACAAATAATGACTTCTAAGAATATATTATAATGCATGAAGAGGCCTGATATGCCTTGTAGATGTTAATTATAAAACAACATAAACTTTACATAAAGAAGGATCCTCATTTAACCAGTAAATTAATTATAACTATATATAAGCCATATGACATGCATTAAAATAACTGCTTAAAACTTGTACCATGATTTACTATATTAATACTCGACTCGGCTCAATAAAAATACAATGACGTTCTACCCAACAAATTATCTTTTCAATCTGATCAAACAAAACCTGGGTACTAGTTGTGTAAATAAATAACTCCATTCATGTCTCACCTGCTAAGTGGTAACCTAGTTAATACAATTATAAGGTACTCCATAAAAAAACTAACTTATAAGGGTTATGCATGTAGCTGAATAATAGAAAGAAACAAATGTATGCAAGACCTGTGGATATAGTTATGCTTGTGAATTGACTCAATAGCAAGGACTGTTTGCCCAACATAAAACCTAGCTTCGTCCTCTGTCAAGGTATCCTTTCGCATCAATAATGTCATCATGTCACCCCCGGGAAGATACTCCATTATAAGATACAAAAATTCTTCATCCTGGAAAGAGCAGTATAACTTAACAATGCAGCCACTATCAACCTCAGCCAAGAGGTTTCTTTCCGCTTTGACATGTTCCACCTACAATATTAACATACTTCTGTTATTAAATTTACAACCAATACATATTAAAAAATTGTTATACTTCGATGAGAGTTAAGGAGAGAACTGGTGTAGAGAAAAATCGTTGGAAATGTAAGAATCTAAAAGAGAGATATAATGCCTCATAAAATTACAAAATATTTCGATAATACTGAGCTCATAAGACATAGTTCGCAAGTGCCCCTTTAAGTTGATACACATGTCGGTTTGTTAGAAAATAGGAGAAGAAAGCAAACTCAATTCACAAAGTACCTGTCCTCTACGTAGCATTTCAGATTTTTTAAGCTTCTTCATGGCATATACATGCCCGGTACTTTTTTCTCTACATATTCTAACCTGCACAATTACAATTGAATACATTTTATACTCTTAAAACCAACCGTTGTTTAACAAATACTAATTTACAAAACTCAAAATGGGAAACAAAGAAGATAGTAGTCTGAAAATGCAAAAAATACAACACCTAACTATTCTTTTAAAAGGGTGACAATACATGTCTTGATTTTTAAGTTGTCCTTGAGTGTGTGTTATTACATACTAATAACATGATATGGTACTGCAAAATATTTTTTGTAAGATTAAGTAGTTTAAAAGCAACAGAACATCCGGATCATTTGCATGTCATAAAGTAATTATATTTTAAGTTTTTAACTCTGTATTGTTTTGACAAATGAGGGGGGGGGGGGGGGAGGCTGAGTACTATAACTTAGATTGTACTGAGAGGCTGAGAGCTGGTGTGTTGATCAACAATAGAAGAAAAAACATTTACTATAGGGTGTACTCTTAGACATAAGAGAAAACCAGTTCACTTCTAATAATTCATGACAGGTCACACTAAGAAACACCATTAATATGCAGGCACCTTGGCTAAATAAAGTTGCATGATGAAAAATACAATAAATATAGAACTTGAGTAATAAAAAAGTAATTCACCGTGACATACAGGACATATGCCAGATCACTTAAACAAGAACATGGTTAAATGCACTAGCCTCTGTTTGGGGAAAACAAATATTCATACAAGAGAAACTCCGAGTATTACCTCCCCAAACGCACCTCTTCCTATTATTGTTAGAAGATCAAAGTCATCAACACCCATCTTATGTCTTTGAATACGCATATATTCTGTCTCCTTTTTCTCTAAAAAGTTCAAAAGATTCATTTGCTCCTCCGCAGGAACATCGCCATCTGCCAGTTTCCTCTCCAAGACCCAGCGCCTGAATTTAATAAAGACCAATTGACATTGACTTAGTTATATATAACAATATTCACAATTACGGCTATGATTCTTAGCATTAAGGAACACCTACTTAATTAATGCAATCATTACTTATTTGTTCCGACAACTAAGCATCTACATTCTAGCATAACATCACAAAATTAATTGTGGTCCATCTAAGTTCCTCTAGTACCATTTTTAACCTCCACAGTCTGTGTTGTTTACTTGTAATAGACAATAGCAAATCACAAAATACAAATATAAGAATGCATATTAGCCATATTTCTGAAGAAACAGTGCTACAAGTACGTTTGGTAGTATTTTAACACACAAGTAACACACGATGTATGTACTTATATTTTTTAGATTATTTTTTTACAATCTCCAGCAAGGATCTATTGAGGAAAAGTTCAGCTGAAATGGTGCTTGTATTTAATTTAGAGAGCTAGTAGAGATCACCGAATCTAGGAAATTAGGAGAAAAAAAGAATTTGCAAGTTGAGACATATAAACCTGATAATATATATTAAGATTTAAGACACCAAGTAGTACAAATTCAAACTATCCATCTCAAATTTTACCTATACCGACGTATTTTGCAAAGTTGCAGAGACAACAATTCTACAAAAAACGTAAATTGTATGTGTATTAAGATGCTATCAAAAGTTAATAATAACAAACACCAATACCTAAAATAATATTACAAAAACCTAGAAAGCAAAGCAGTTGTCCGAGCTGACCTCTCTTTTCTATCTTGCAAACACTGCATTTGTGCTTTGTAATGGTTCTCTATATACTCCTTTGCAGCAGCTACTTTCTGTTGTGTAGCACTGGAAGGTGCCTCATCCTCGGTAGGGTAATTTGTTGTCTCCTCAGTTTCTCTCTTCGTAGGGGTCCCAGATTTGACCTTGTTCTTCTCTCTATGCCGAAACATTTGAAACCAACTTCTAGTGGAACTCATAACTAAAAAGCTCTCTAAATCGATCAGTGCATCATGCTTCAATCACGAATAGATTTTTTCTGTATAACTTCAGTTAGCAGAACAATAAATAATCATGAACATAAATATAAACAGAAAAACATGTCTACCACACAATTAATATAAATTTCAATTTTCAAACCTCAACCCAAAAAACAAACATATTAAAGTTCCATCATATCACATTTTCAGCTCACCTAACTAAACTCTTGTGCTTGACAGAATCACGATAACAGAACACCTACCTAAAAGCACATACCATGATCTTCTAATTCAGTTACTTAACAGATGGGGGGGGGGGTATTTTTTTCAACACCTAATTACAACTGACTGGTAATTCACGGAAATTTTGGTGAGTTATGCTTCACAATTCCACTAGAGTTACCTAACATGCCTAGTGACACTTTATTGCTTAGCTTAAACTTCAAAAAAAAAACTATCTTTGCAATAAAAAGTTGCAAGTCCTTTTCTTGCTTTGCTTTCGAAATTGTGTAGTTACAATACCTATAATCATGCATCAAGAACACAAATTATAACACCAATACAATAATATCATCAATAAAAACTTACCCTTTTATTCATTAAACATAAATGTATACAAATCACAACACAAAGTAATAACAAATCAAAAAGTCAAAACAAAAGTTGACCCATCAGTTTATCAAGATTCAAGAACAAAAAGAACTCAGCTTTATCAAGAAATATGCACAAAATCATAGACTACAAATTAGTAGTGTCTCTACAACACACACACACATATGTGTGTGTGTATGGAGGAGTAAAAACAGAATCACCTGAAAGAAGTGGAGTTGGGTTGATCATCTGACAAAACATACATAAGACATACATAAAATCTATAGATACAAGTAGTAATACTAGTTAAAGTTATGTATCAACCAATAATAATCTAGTCGGAGTCAATCTTCCCCGCGTTTGTTTCATAAAACAACAAACGGTAGAATTACTCTATTATAAATAGTATTATTTATTTATTTATTATAACAACGGCTTTACCAAAATGCCCTCCTCATTTTGGGGTCAGCTTGCATGTAATCACGCGGTTTTACAGCTGTGTATATATTGACAATACATAATATACACATTCTATAGAAAGATGATAATAATTTACAAAAAAAATGTGTTTTTGGAATAAAAGGTCCTCTAAATTTAAATTTTTTATATATATTTATACTTCAAAAAGAGTGTATTTAAATTTTTTATCAAATAATTATTTAACTTTTATAAAAACACTTTTAACAATAATAGTTTTTTCTCATAATATAATAGTTTTAACTAACAATTTTAAACAAAATTATAATCATAATATTTAGAATATTTTCAATGTTCATATGGGGTCATTTTACAGTGAGGGCAAAGTTGTCAATTAATCAAAAAGTGAGAGGAGTGCTTTCAGCATCCACTATCATTAACCGACAGTGAAAAGTCGATCATATTTACCCACAGCTGCCGGTTTAATAAGTTGTCTCTTTTTGCCGGCCTAGACCGCTACCTTTCAGGAGTAGTGCCACTGCAGATATTGTCATCATCAACCATTTATTAAGGTTGAAATATTCAACAGCATAATAATAAATGTCTTATTTCCCACGTCGATCTTTATTTTTTTCAAACCTTTTATTCCTAAAATAATTTGGAGAGTTCCGTTTTTGAATAAATTGAAATTTTCTTGATTGTGTTTTCCTAATTTGTACATGATCTACTATATATTCTACACTCGTATTCAAGTCTTCGTGATCTTCTTTTGACTTCGAATTTTTCAATAAATAAAGGTCAATGCATTCATACATATGCAAGTTTATAAATAAATCACAATATATTGCGTTTCAAAAAAAAAATCATAATATATTACGTTCTGAAATCTTTTGCCATCTAAGGATACACGACTTTGTTCATATTATATAATGTGATTGTTAAAACCAATCTATCAGTATTTTTTTCCGTAGATAACGAAAAATCATATAAGTTTTCAAGAAACGTGGATAGATGACGTAGTCCTGTGGATTCACAAAATTTTTTCGTGTTAATACTATCCGTGAAAAAAAGTACGGATAGATGATTGTAACAGTCGTTTGTCGGGATCAGTTGTAACTAAAACTAGAAACTAGTAGATCATATACATTACAGTTGAAATAACATTTCAAATTTGCATCTTGATTCATGTTGTGATGAATAGATGATTATAGCTGTAACTTGGTCCAAGAATCCTTTTCTCCGTTCATTTGCTGAAATAGCCATATGTCTTCTATCCCCATCGAATCATCTTCGCTTCCTGACTTAGGCTGATCAACAGGGCACTGAGAGATAACCTTCCACTGACACAATAATAATCTCAACTTCAGAGCTTACACCATCATATGCCGGCAATCTAACTGAACTGACATCACAACTTTATAATCATCTTTAAACTATCATACCCCAGCCCAAAGTTATATTTAAATATTCAATTAGAACCCTGAGGAATACCAATACAAGAAACAATCACATCAATAAGTGTGAATCCTGGTATTCCAAGAAGTAATATCTGTATATCCATCATATAATAAATACCTACACCGTTACAGGTACCGATAAATTGACTACAATAATCCCAACCCTTGGTACATTCCAGGACAGAATGACCGAGTGTATCAAAGACAATATGATGTATACCTGCATTTCTGCGATCAGAATGTATGCCAAGGTTTCTACAGAGTATGTTTCGGTTCAAACTAGTTCTCATGGGAATGATGACAATACAGGTTGGCAAAATATTGTCAGTTGATCAAGTCACAACAGGACTTTGAAATGGAGTAATTACACAACATGTATTTCATGATATCAAAGGGAGCATAGAAGGAACAAGAAGACTATGTTATTTTAAAGCTAGGTGTAGGTTGTGAGACCACGTGTTAGAAGTAACTTACTTTTTCAATTAAAGAAAAGATGAACATCCTTATCTCTTTACGAATGAATATACATACACCGTCATTATATAAATATATTCAAATCTATGTGTAGGTTGTGAGACCACGTGTTAGAAGTAGCTTACTTTTTCAATAAAAGAAAAGACGAACATCCTTATCTCTTTACGAATGAATATACATACACCGTCAATATATAAATATATTTAACTCTGCGTGTACGTTGTGAGACCACGTGTTACAAGTTGCGTACTTTCTCAATAAAATAAAAGACGGACATCCTTATCTCTTCACAAATGGATATACATACACCATCATTATATAAATATATTTAAATCTACGAGTAGGTTGTGAGACCAAGTGTTAAAAGTAATTTATTTATTTTTAATAAAGGAAAAAATGGACATCCTTATCTCTTTATGAATGGATATACATACACCGTCAATATATAAACATATTTAACTCTACACTGTGAGACCACATGTTAGATGTTGATTACTTTCTCAATAGAATATAAGATGAACATCCTTATCTCTTTAAAAATGGATATATAGACACCGTCATTATAAAAATATATTTAAATCTACGAGTGGGTTGTGACTTATGAGAGCACGTGTTAGAAGTAGCTTACTTTTTTAATAAAACAAAAGATGTACATCTTACGAATGGATATGCATACACCATCAATATATAAATACATTTAACTCTACTTGTTGGTTGTGAGACCATGTGTTAAAAGTTACATGCTTTCTTAATTAAATAAAAGATGATCATCATTATCTTTTTACAGATGGATATACATACACCGTCAATATATAATTATATTTAGCTCTACGTGTAAGTTGTGAGACCACGTGTTTGAAGTAGCTTACTTTATCAATAAGGAAAAAGATGAACATTATCTCTTCGCAAATATGCATGCATCGTCAACATATAAATATATATTTAACTCTACATCTAGGTTGTGAGACCATGTGTTTGTTGGAAGTAGCTTACCTATTTCATAATAAAGGAAATGATGAACATCTTTATCTCTTTGAAAATAGATAAATATCTCGTCAATGTATAAATAAATTTAACTTCTTATTCCTGACAAAAAAAATATATTTAACTTTCTATTACTCATATATCAAATTATGTTCAAGTTCATATGAGTACATTTATTGATCGGAGAATAGAGTACACTGTTTCCTATATTTATCTACACATTTACATATGATCCAATGGATTAAATTAATAATCATATTCTTCACTTATCTTTACTCAAATGAACTTTACTATACAAATTTAATAAATTTTAATCATGCAAGTACTTATGTTGTGTTTGGTTGGGATGAATGAATTTGAAAGGAATGGAATGAGATTTGAACTACATTATAAGTGATTTTTTTTAAATTTTCATTCATTCCCTCATTCCATTCCTAACAACCTAAACTAAATTCAAATCCCCCAATATGAGACGGAATGCTTCATTCTCTCTCATATACATTTTCTTTCCAATTCTAATCAAAGAAATTTTACACTCATCCATTTTCTTTCAAATCTTCTATCCTACTTATATAAATTTCTTTTATTTTTACTCATTCCATTCCATTCCATTCTCCCCAACCAAACACAACATTACATCCTTATTTTAAATCAAACAAAGTCAATGTTATTTTCCCAGTTACACAAGTAGAAGGTGGGTTGAATACTTGTGTGATTTTTTCACCTTAGTTTCAATCAATTTCAGAAGAATCAAACTTGAACTATTTTAACAAAGATCAAAACTCAGAGAATAAAAATATCGGTGTTTGTATTAAAGAATATTGAATACAAACTCTCATAGTGTGTACACAAACCCTAGCAACTTCTCTGTGTTTTCACAACAACTCTCTCTATCTCTATTCTCTCACAAAACTTTGACAATAATATTAGGTTACATAAAATGTTTATATATAGAGCTGCCTATCAATTAATAACAGAAAATCAAATTACAATATGAATATAATTTCTAATTATTAGTTGACAGTTTCTTTCTGAAATTCTCTTTCCTTCCCATAGCATATCTGCAATATAAATGTCTTTATCTTCGAAACTTTCCCTTTCTGTTGATTACCTTCCAAATATAGCTCCAGCTTTATAGACTCTGAAAGACTTCAGACTCTGATGATCTTCAGTCTCTGATAGACTATAGACTCTGATAGTCTATAGACCCTGATTGACTGCCAGACTCTCGTTTCATTTTCTTCTGAAAATCTTCTGAGTACAAATGACACTTATAAATGGATGTTGACCATCTAGACTCTGATTATATAAAAGTTCAGAAACTAGAAAGACTTGTTACAGATAAACTATGCTAGACTTTATTCTAGTATTTTGTACATCATCATATTCCTAACAATATGTAATACTTAGAGCCTGTTTGAGATTCCTTAAAAATAAGTAATAAGTTATTTTTTTTAAAAAAATACATATTTTTACATTTTTTTTGTAAAATATTAACATTTAGTTTAAAATTTTAATATCAAATCTTATTTTCAAAATAAAAAATAAGTTAATTATTTTCAGAAAAAATACATATATACGTACTTTTTCTGGAAATAAGTAACTTATTTCCAGAAATAAGGGATCCCAAACACGTCCTTAATTATATGAATAAATAAGTTGCATAGAATTATTACATTCTTACCTCTAAGAAATTCATCCTAGAATTCTTTGATATTAACTTTAAATTATACAACTACGTGAAGTAGTATAACACTTTGTCTCTCAATGTAAAACTTTAATTAAATTATAGACTTCCAATCAACAAATAAAATTTATATACTAATACTACAGCTTTTACCATTTATATTAACAAATAAATTTGATGGAAACATAATATGTGAGATGTTTTCAACCTCATAGATGTCATAATTATCGTGAAAATCAAATTTTTAGTATTATTATAAACATTAGGCGTTTTTATCTCTTAGAACCCTGCTGAATTTTTAGAAATAAATTTCAGCTATGACCTAAATCAAAATTTACAATAGCAAACCTATTCGTAATTTCTCCCTCAAAACTTAATATAATAGACCGACAAGGTAACCAAAATTCTAAATAACTTATAATATATAATTTTCCCAACACATTCCATAATTCTCAAAACAACTCAACTTTAAATCATCACAATTACAAATCTCATTTTTTTAGCACCTACTTCAAATTGTAAACAACTCATTTGTGTTTTGGAATTCTTTCCTTATTTGCTATAACTCTATTCATATATGATTGCTCAATAATTTTATGACATAAACTATCACAATTTATTATTTCCAAATCTGAAATGCTTGATACGCCAACGTAAATCAATTTAATCAAAATTCACCAATATCTTGAATTTAAGATTATTACTAGTTAAGTCAATTAAATATCTCAGTTGTTATCTTCCAAATCGTCCGATTGCAGTAAATCATCTATCTTTCCCCTCAAATTTGATTCCTTGTAAACATTATACTTCAATTATATGCTTACAAATTTGTACATCAAAGATATTCTCAGCTTTAAGTCCTTTCGTAATCCCCTCAAATCATATTTCATTTAAAAGCATTGTCTTCCGTTGTTTCATCAATCTCCGATACTTTTTATCTTCTAACTAAATTGGCTATTTTTACCAAGCTAACTAAATTGACTTAATCTCGTGTTTATCGCAAAAGACCAGATTTCACTCGGACATCCCCTTCTTCTTCTGTGTTGCCTGCCCTATTTAATTCTTTTAAATTGAGTACCAAATTTTATTCTAATTTTTCTTAATCATGGATCATCACACATTGTTAAACCACCAAAAGACCCTAACTACCACTATATCTAAATTTAGATAATCTAAAATTTTCCATTACCTAGAGTCTAAAGTCTCAAACATTTTAAAGTTAAAACTCATGATTTTACTAACACGCATTTTATATTCTCAATAACAATTAACAAGTCTAGACCCTCAAATCTGATTCTAAATTATCCTAATATACAAGAACACTAAATTCAATTCTATCCTAGAAGGTGTCTTTACAATCTTGATGTCACTCACATTATTTACCTCTCTCCAAAACATTTATCATATACTAATTAATTTATACTGTATTCTCGAATCACATGGTATTACTCAATAATAAACATACTTTTCACATTTCAATCTTTACTAAACATAAAAATGTTACTCCTCTTATTTAGACTTTAATTATATCCCAATTTTTTCAAATTATAATTCTCAAATGTCCAATACGCTTCCGTCGCATAACTCTAAATTATATAAAACCCATCATTTAAAATTTTAAAAATTTCTTACTGCCTTGCACAATGAATTTTCCAAATTCAATAACTTAAATTAATCTGTATTAAAGTTTTCAAACGTATAAAGACTTTTTAAAATAGCACTTTATATCCTCAAATAATAGTTATGACCTATAACACAATAACATTTTATACAATTCGTATACCCTTCAACCATAATATAATAGTAGTATGAAGGTAGTGCATTTGTTGTCTTTAAACATGGTCAGCAAATTACAACCTCTTTATTTTTTTCCAAATAAAAATTATATCCTCAACTGCATTACTTAATTCTGCAAATAACATTTAATTATCTAACATTAGTTCTTTACTTTGAAAGTTATAATTTACAATCATCAAATATTATCTCTATAAAAATCATGCTTATCATCAGAAGTTCAAAATGTATGTTCTATTAACTTTTATTCAATTTTAACCCCAACCTAAAATAATTTATCAATTTTCTAACCTCAAGATAACATTATCTTTATTTCATTCTTCTATGATTTCAATATCTCAAATCTATAACCTATATATATTATCAATATCAATTTCACGTAGCTTTAAAACAATTTATGTCCTCAAATCAAGCCTTTTAACCTCAAGTAACAAAATTTGTTCACTAAATCTATCATCATTATCCTCGACAAAATATATTCTCAAGCTTATTTTATACTCTACTATTAGTATCTGTCATTTATCCAATATGTGTACCACTTATATACTCAACAGCTAAATAACTTACATCCTTGATTAAATATATACAAAATTCTAGAGGGAGCTAATCTAGAGCAAATATATGTTCTTTAAACAATTTTCAGCACATCACTTCCCCATCGTTGGATTGAAACATGGACGCACATGATTAAAAAAAATTAGAACCAGCCGCTGTTAATAATCGCGGCTCATATTTGTTATTAACAACGACTCAGTCTAACTAAATCTAACACATTCAACAAACAATCAACCGAGAGAGTCGCCGAGCGGAGTGAAGACGAGGAGGAAGAAGAGGACGACGGTGGCGAAAGAAACGGATGGTGACGAGGTCGAGGAGACACCACTGACGCGCGTTGTACTTAGATGCTGGCAGGTTTATGTGGTCATGCTTGAATTGATGTGATTAATTGGTGGAGATTGAATTCATGTGTGTGTATATGCAGGTATGTGTGTGTATAGATTAGGATTTACAGTTCCATTGATGTGATTAATTGGTGGAGATTAAATTCATGTGTGTGTGTATAGATTAGGGTTTACAGTTGGAAATGAGTGAGTAAAGTTGGAGATCTAAACGTATGTTAGTGTGTGTGTAAAATTATTTAAAGTTTTACAGATGAATTAATATTGAAATAACCTTTTTATTATAATTCTGTAAATATAATTATAATTTACATTATTTATTATAAAATTACAGAATTTAGTGAAAATTCTCAATTTTTTTTGTTTGGAGACAAGCATCCAATATATACAGACACATTATACCTGAAATTTACTTTAAAATAAATTATAGCTCAAATTGATGATGTTGAATTTTAATATTTCTTTTAGTAACGATGAAATAAAGAGCTATAATAAATTGTATTTTGAGTTGAAGTTGATATTTACTCCCTCCATCCCTAATTAAGAGTGTTTTTTTTTACTTTTCGTGATCAAATTGACTAGTTTTTTATTAACAATTAAAATTAGTTTTTTTTATAATTTTAAAAAACTAAAAAATTCATTTTAAACTAGATTATATATATATATATATTTTTAACAACATAAAATTTTAATTTTTTTCAATTGCATATTATATTTGAATTACAATTAAAGATGAATTAATTTGACCGTATTGAAAATAAAGTTGATAATTAAAAGGGATGGAGGGATTGTTTCATATTTTTCTTGGATGGAGTACAATATTTAATATTTAATGGGATCATGCCTTGAAAAATTGAATTGTTGCATCTTAAAAGTTTTTATTTTCTTATCCAACATTAATTTTTCTCTCTCTCACTTGGACAAAATTGAGTAGTTGTTACTCCTTGATATAGTTAATTTAAAACAACTTGTCCAATTTTAGAGTAGTATACTAGTACGGAGTAATAAAATAGAGGAGTTGGTAGCAATGATTATTATACAGATAAGAGATTAAACTTGACTTTTGACTATTATTAGTTTGCATAATTACAAAATAATACTCCATTATTTTTCAAGGCATGATCCCATTAAATAAAGAGTATTAAAAGTCTACATTATTCGAAGAATATTACCTGTTCACTATTATTTTATTTTGGAAGAGGATACATATTTCTTTTGACTTATTATTATCAGATAAATTTATACAGTAATATATAAACAGAAGAGGTAGAAGAAGAAAGAAAAAGAAAAGCAAGTCATCATAAAATTGGTACACGTCTGTTTAGCCTCCTGATAAAAGAGACCCAGTCCAATTCTTACTCTCATTTCTACATACATACATATATACTCTCGAATACACACACACACACACTAATGTATATTACTGTTTGAAGCTTAGCCCCTTTTCTTTTCAAGCATTATACACATGTTTGTCTATATCTTCTTCATATACCATGTTGCAAGACTAATGTAAAAACGGGTTCTTGATTTTTTTAGTTAAAGGTGTGTTCTTTAGTGGCCTTGTTTGTTATTATTATTGAAATTCTTGATGAGTTTCTTTGTAAATGAGTCTTTTCTTAGATCTTGAATTGTTAATGTTTTTTAATCAATATAACACTGTCGGGGTCTTGTTGATTTTCAGTTCTTGTTGTATAAAGCTTGTTGCTTTTCATGGTATGTTTGTGTTATTATTGCTTCTTTGTTAGAATTGAAAATTTGAAATTTAGAGTATTTCTTTTGCTGTATTAGTTTCCTGGGGGTTATTTGAATACATGTTAGTTTTGTTTGTGACTTTGGGATTTTAATTATTATTTCTCCCACTTGATATGGGTCCATTTTGGTTTGTTATGTTTTTGTTTAGTTTTGCCAGGTCTTTTGACCTTTTTTTAAATATCTGTTTTGGCTTGTATATGTAACTGATTTGAGATTTAATGTTGCAGGTTATCTCAACTTTGCAACAAACAAGAGACCTTCTTGATCATTTGTTTTGAAGTTTGCATTTTGTTGTTTATTTTTAGCATTTATTCTACAAATGCAAAGTCTGAATAGATCAAGAACTCAGTCGAGGGCTAATCGGTCTCTGCCTTTAGGAGGTAAGATAATCATTTGCAGTTTATATCAACAAATGAGTCCAATGATTGGATTTGTCTCTATTAGTCTTGTTAGGTGCACCAACTTTTTAGCATTTTCATAAATTATTTTGCTTATTTCTTTATTGTAGGCATGGACTTTGCGGAACCTAAGAAGAAGAATAATTTCGTAGGAAAGATCCTTTTAACTGCAGTCCTAACTGCATTATGTATTCTAATGCTTAAACAATCTCCAAATTTTAACACGCCAAGTGTAGTAAGTCTCGGACTCTTTAAAATTCGTTTTCAATATTGGTAACCTATGATGTTCTTTGATTGATGTAAGACACTAAGACCTGTATGTATATCCTACATAAAGCATCAAAATTCGCTTGCCGTAATGTGCAAAAGGTTATTAATGTACATGGCTGTCATCACTTAGCTGAATGTTAACTCTGGTAAAGGGTTATAAACAACTATAAGTTGTGCTTAAAAAATATTTGTACGCAATTTTTTTTTTTGGATACACTGTTAAGTAGTGCAAGCCAACATGTGTTGAATTTTCTGTTTGTGATTATTCATTAAGTTATTCTGATATAGAGGAGGCGATGTTTTTATATATTAAAGAATGTAGACTGTGACTTTAAATAATGCATCTGGTACATTATACTTGTGATACTGGTGGGCTGCAAAATATTTTTGGAAACAAAACTTGAACATTTTGTGAATCATTTTGCTGACACATGTCTAATGTTATGTGGAGCTTTAATTATTTTTGCTGTTTGTCGATTGCTTTTGACCTGCTTTTTTTCTGCCTCCCTTTGTTCTTCTCCAAAGTTCTCTCACCATGAAGAGGGGGTTACCCATGTTTTAGTAACAGGAGGGGCTGGATATATTGGTTCCCATGCTGCACTACGGCTTTTGAAAGATTCATATCGTGTAACTATTGTGGTATGTCTCATTTAACTATGTCCAAGTTTTCATGAGATTCTGCAGACCGTAATAGAATTATCATTCATATCCATCAGGACAATCTCTCAAGAGGAAATTTAGGTGCCGTAAAAGTTTTACAAGAACTATTTCCAGAACCTGGAAGACTTCAATTTATTCATGCTGACTTGGGGGATGCAAAAGCTGTATCCTGAACATTACAGATAGTAACAAGATGCTAATTTCTTTGTAAATGCTTAAATATGAGCTATATTTCTTGTTTCCTTGATCGCTATGTCAGGTAAACAAATTTTTTTCAGAAAATGCATTTGATGCTGTGATGCATTTTGCGGCTGTAGCATATGTTGGAGAGAGTACCCTTTATCCTCTTAAGTAAGTGCCTGCTAGATCCCTATTCCAAGTGTTTTGCAGCACGCACACTCTTTTTTTTTTGTGTGCTAAATACAGCGCGCGCACTCATTATTGTAGTCTGCTATATATCAAAGCACAACGTTTAACTATTATCACTTTGTTTGTACTCCATTCCTTCCAACATAAGTCATAAATTTAAAAGACTTATACATGATCAAGTTGAGACATTTTTTTATTAATATTATATATCCTTTTAGTTTATCAATCCAAGTTTAAAATCTGCGAGAATCACGGAGTGCCCGAGCGTGATAAAAATGCTCTTAGTGCTAGAAGAGGTCTCGAATTCGATTTTCACCTCCCTTATGTTAACAGCCAAAAAATGAAAAAGATGTAATTGATAAACCATGAAAAAGTACTTGAAGTATACTAGGTACAGTACTTCCAATCTAAAGCTCAACTGAATGATTTCCACTTAGTTTGACAGTAAGAGAGTCAATATAAAATTATAGATCCTATATTTAGGAAATAGCTGATAGGATTTTGTATATATTTTTTTAATAGATGAGAATCGAACTCACTGCTTGAGCACTCCTTGATTGTCTATCTTTTTTTTTCTTTTATATATAATTACAGTTTGCCAATTTTTGTTTCCATACCAGTTAATAAATCTAGACTTGGGATTTCAAAAGTGCTGCAACCAGCATTTCTTCTCTAACTAGTTCTTAATCTTGATTGATGTGACGATGCAGGTATTATCACAATATTACATCAAATACCCTGGTTGTGTTAGAGGCTATGGCCTCTCATAACGTAAAGACTCTGATATATTCAAGTACATGTGCTACTTATGGGGAGCCTAAAAAGATGCCAATTACTGAGGAAACTCCTCAGGTGATTTTGTGCTCTGCATATTACAACATTGTGGTTTTTAGTTGAATATGAAGCAGTAGAAGTTGTGATATGGTGACTTGGTGTGAAACATCTTACCATTTTGGAGTTGTATCACTAAACAAGCCCGATCATTCTGCTGCTTTTGCAGATTCCAATCAATCCATATGGAAAAGCCAAAAAGATGGCCGAAGATATCATTTTGGATTTCCACAAGAACTCGAACATGGCTGTCATGATCCTAAGGTAGAGATACATCATTTTATCTGTTAATTTAGTCAATATCTATCTATCTATTCAAGGCAAGGCCAAACATCTCCGCTATTATTGGTTTGAGACTTGTTATAGCATGGAAATTACAGGCATAAGTTACAAATTTTGTATGCTTTGGTTTTTATCCGTGTGTATATGTATCCACTTTATTAGTTTGACTACAAGACAATTAGCAAAGTAACTGACTAATAATTTTACTCTGGACATTTTTTTGGTTTGAGACTTGTTATAGGCATAAGTTACAAATTTTGTATGCTTTGTCTTATCTATGTGTACATGTATCTACTTTATTAGTTTGACTCCGAGACAATTAGCAAAGTAACTGACTAATTATTATACTCTGGACAATTCCAGGTACTTCAATGTGATAGGTTCCGATCCAGAAGGAAGACTCGGAGAAGCTCCTAGACCAGAACTACGTGAGCATGGAAGGATATCTGGTGCTTGTTTTGATGCAGCTCGGGGAATAATTGATGGACTTAAGGTACTTCATTTTGCCTTGTTTTTTCTTTTTCTTCATCCTGTCATTCTTGTTCTTTTAAAATTTGCTCTTATATTGGATACAGAAAGTGCAGCTACCCTCTAATTTTGTGATGAAACCTTTATGCCGGATTTTAACTGTACAAGTACTCAGATTTTGACTTTTGTTACGCCGGGGGGGGGGACGTTTTGTGCCTTCTGATAATTTCATATCTTTTGAAAATATATTCAGAATTTTTAACATTTTTCAAAAAATTTCAAGGTTTGTTTTGTAAAAGGCAGGGGTGAAGGAAGTGAAGTCTTCATACTTCACAACCTCCTCAGACCTTGCTTTCAAGTGTGACATACGAGTATTTTTGGTTTGGTTTATTATTTTTAAATCAGCCATTACTAATGGGTTTTATCTCCATGCAGGTTCGAGGAACAGATTATAAAACTGCTGATGGCACTTGCATTCGAGACTATATTGATGTAACCGACCTGGTTGATGCTCATGTAAAAGCCCTGGAGAAGGCAAAGCCTGGAAATGTAGGAATTTACAATGTTGGAACCGGGAGAGGTATATTTTCATTTGTTTATTTCGCAAAATAGTATTATTAATTTGAAGCACTATCCAAAATATCACAATTTCAACAAAGACGGCCCAATATAGCACATAGAATATGCATTTTCAACATGCATGTGAGTCTGGGTGATGAAAGGCGGAGATACAAAATTTTAACATGCATATGAAGGATCTTTGATAAGTGTATTCAGAAGACAGGCACCTCCAACTTGTGGATCTGTACCTTTTTAATATACACATCTCAAATATGTGTATCACTATGAGATTTCAAGAGGTACACATTTCAAATATGCGTATCATCCAAAGAAGATGATACACATTCCGAAAATGCAGATCTCACATGGTAAAAAGGGCCGCCTTTTTGATTTGTGGTATTTTGAACAAACTTTTCTGAAAATGTAATAAGAAGGGCCAACAAGGCAACATCTTATATCAATTTTCCCTTGTGTACATTGTTTATCAACCTTGTCATTTGTTCATCATTTATCAGGCAGATCAGTAAAAGAATTCGTTGAGGCCTGTAAGAAGGCAACAGGAGTATCTATCAAAGTTGACTTACTTGAGAGACGACCCGGTGACTATGCCGAAGTGTTGGCGGACCCAACAAAAATCTTACACGAACTAAATTGGACTGCTAAATACACTGACCTGCAAGGAAGTTTGCAGGTAGCTTGGAGATGGCAAAAATCACATCTGAATGGTTATGGTCCGGCTTTGGCATCATCGTTATAAACTAGCCAGGTTTATGATAGGGATTTTTTGGTATAAAGTTTTACTCATGCATTAAGAACAGGATAGATAATTAAAAAATGATTTTTTCGGTTAATTTTAAGCTAATCTCGTTCAAACTTGATCTATATATATGTTCTACACCAAGTGCTTTAACAAGGAATGTGATGATTCAAAATCAAAGTGAAAGGTGATATTCTTGATTTCTTATTTGTGTGGATGTGGACTCAGGTTCCCCTTAACGGCTCTCTTATAAAATGAATAATGGCCCACTTGGACTATCCAAATCTTGCAAGGCCCACCAATTTTGTTAAAGATTGAAAGTGTATGTATGAGTATGACCCATGTTATTGTGGTCTACATGAAATATCGTTTTCGTTTGATATAAATCCAAAGGGATGTTTGACCTGCAGCAAAATAACAATAATATTTATATATGTTAAACTAAAATATTTTTGGTGATTTTTAGTTATCAATTTTTGTTTATTTTTTAATTGTAAATGCAAAAAGCATGACACTCCATGTTTTTTACAAGATCTAATCACGTTTATATGTATACTACTAGCTTATGTCCCGATGCAATTTTTTAATTTTTTAATTTTAATGTTTATTTTATGATTTAAATTTATTTGTATAATAATAATTTAAATTTTATATTATATTATATGTATATATTTTTATATAATTTATTTGTATTTATATTTTAATAAGATAATATTTGTGTGCTTTGTATAGAGATTTATTTTAGTTAGGAGATTAATGTGAGATATTTTAGTTTAGAGATTAATGTGAGATGTATTTTACTTGTAAGATTAATATTTTAGATTTTATTAAAATTCAATGGTTACGATTGTTTATATGGTTCATCTAAAATTTGACGGTTATAATTTTTTCTATGGTTGAGTTCATTGTTTCAAAAAAATATTCTCTAATTTGGTTATAATAATATAGTATAGATATGTCTATGAGAAATAATTATACAAAAAATATTAGAACTTCTAAATTAATTTATGAAATTGATATTCAATTTAATTTATTATAGTTTAGTAATGTAAAATTATTAACACTTAATTATAATGACACAACTTCGTTTCTTTTGTATTTCTGTGCTTAACTCTTTGAAGAAAAAATTCGGTTTACAATCTCAATGATGGCTTTGTAGTCATTCACTCATACATGGTGGATTGGTGGTTGGTTGTGTTTCGCATGATTACTAGGACCAAAATATTGCGCACTAGGTCAGTGAGCAATAGTGGACTAGTGACGTATATTAATATTATATTTTTCCCACCGTTAATTAAACCTATCTTCTGCAAATTTTTAGGTCAAAACAAAGCATATGCGTATCTTCTGGGTGTGGTGGGGTACTGGGCGGAAGGATATGAATAGGAATTAGAATGAGTTAGAGAATGGAATGACGTGGATGGTAACGAGGTGTGATAAGCATGTTCATTTCATGTTCGTTTAATAATATTAATTTTATTGAGAATATAATGATCATTTTTATTCATTCATTTATGTTATATTCAAGAGTGAAAATAAAAATATAAAATTATTTATTTTTAATAAAGATAAGAATGACTATAACATGCGAGAGTGAGATAAGGAATTAGGTTACGAAGAAGGATATGAATACCATAAGAATAAGTGATTTCATTCCCAAGTGCTCAACCATATGGAGGATTCATTCGGTGACCCCGCGATCGCCCTCTAAAACAATTTTTTCGTTAACGACAGAATTTTTATTCATATCCCACTAATTTGTATTCGTATCCTCCAACCGAACATCAGCTTAGTGTTTTACAACTAACAATCGTAACCAATTTAGCAACAAAAAAAAGAGCAATCATAATTAATCTTTGGTGCTATTAACGTATCTACATCAATATTATATTATAAGATTATGATAGTTTCCTATAAACAAATAAAAATTATAAAATTAGCTTTAAAAGTATTATGTTGAAGAAGTGATGAGGCCTACGAAACAGAGATGTGAGAGAATGATGACGGGGCATTGTGGCCATTAAAACCTCTTTCGGCCCTTTCTTAATTCACCTTTATCATGCTTTGCTTTCTCAACGTTCTAATTATTATCTGACAATGGAATGTATGCCATATTTTTAACATTTTTTTAGTGCTTCTTCAAATTTAAGTGCTAATATATATATATACATATATATATACACACACACACATATATATATGTGCATATATATATAAATTTAAATAATTTTTTTTTGATATCAAAATAAAAATTTTAATCTAATGTATAATTATAAAATAATACCAAATAAATTTAAATATAGCTATATTTCAATCACATAATCTTTATATATTTGTTATTCATTTCCCTCAATTTTCATACTTATAACCTGTATATAATAATGGCAATATTTATACTTACTGTATAGTCAGTGCCAGGTTTAGTTGGAGTATTTTTCATTATACGGAAGTGATACATTTTATTTTCATTTGTCATATTTATAACTATTACTTATAAATAGTCTTTTTTTTTGAAAACTACTTATAAATAGTCTTATTATAGCATTCAGAAAAAATAAATAAACAGTCTTATTATAAGAGTGTGGTATTCATTTCTTATAAAGTAATATATATATATATATATAAATTATTTGCAATATAAACAAACACATCCATAATCTTTGATAGTAAAAAAAATGTTAGCAACATATATAAATGAATATGAGTGCGCACCACAGATCAGGCTGATCAGCAGTGACAGAATCAGCTGGGCTGACCTAAAGTTCGGTACGGTTAAATTTCAAAAGTTAATATTTTTTGTTATAAATTCGGACATATTTTAAAGTTTTTCTATAGATATAATAAATATTGTACAATTATAACGTCACCTAGGCATATATATATATATTTTTTTTTGCGAAACACTTGGACATAAACTATGATGTCATCTAAACTAGAATATAAGTATATAACATAAATTATGATGTCATCTGACATATTTTTCATACAACCAATATTGAAAATTACGATTTATCATCTAACTTGAACCAGTCGATACTCGATACCCTCACAGGAGCACTCCACCCACACGAGCAAAAATATTTGCAGGTTAAAATAAAATCCATTGGCTTGTTTTTGTAAAAAAGAAATTCTCTACTCATGTACTTTAATAATAAATTTTATGTAATTTTTTAATAATTCAAATGTTCGAATGTTGTTATTTTGTCGAAATAATATTATGTACAAGACTTAATTTTATCAAAACTAATAATATTATTAATTTCTTTTATACTTTCAGCAGTATAAATTTGTTATTTTTATTACATTACAAATTTATTGTTGTAATTATTATATTGAATAAACTCTCGTACATTGATTTATTTTTATATCATTATATGATTGAATTATTCAAAGAATAATAAAATTATGAATTTTAAAACATCAATAATATATTTATAGTATTTAAAAAATTTCCAACCCATTTTAACCGCATTTACATAAGCTTGGACCACTAATATTGAAGAACCCATTTTAACCGCATTTACATAAGCTCTAGATTCTTGACATAAGCTTGGACCACTAATATTGAAGATAAGATTTATGTGTATCTAACATGTATCTAATAACATCAGTAAAGTGTCCACATTTGGACATAACAACATAAGAAGACGACATCTTTATACACACACTGAGATGCAATACCCAACAGTAAAAAATAACAGTGTAGTGCCAAAAGCCCAACGTTATGATTTCTAACCCCTTTTTTTATTATTCTAAACGTTCATGTGCACACCACCCAAGAAAAAGTTGCATATCACTGACCTTCTTTCTTCATTCTCCAGCTACACACTTACACAGTCAGTCACACACACACACACACCATAATATATACTATTATATCATTCTTGACTTGTTATGTATATGTATCTCACTCTAATATAGTAAACAAAAGGGGTTCTTGATTTCTTTTGTTCCTCTAATCTTGCTGAGCTAAGTGCTTTTTTTGCCCCCATTTTAGCTCTGAATTTGTGGAGGCTTGATGGGGGTTTATGCATTTTTGTAATGCTTGTAAGTTTTAGCTAATGTAGCTCATGGCTATATAAGAATTCTTGAAAATGGGGTTCACATTTTTGTAACTGTTTGTTTTATTTTGTGGGAATTTTTGGTGTTGGGGTTTGGATTATTTTTTTGAAAATGGAGGGTTTATATGGTGTGCAGTTAGTGGTGGTGATTTTGTTGGGGTTGTCAATGGGGTGGACTTGGTGTCAGGATGATGATTATGCAAATGTTAGTGCTGTGTATATTGTGACTCTGAAGCAAGCTCCTGTGGTTCATTACAATGAGGAGTTGGTAGTCAAGAATAAATATCATACACCAATTAGTTCTAGAAATAAGAGCAGATTGGATAAGCCATTGCCAAGGTATGATTTTCATTTTATTTTCTTTATCTTCGAATTTCATGGTGAATATGATTGGTTGCAAATGTACTTAAGCAACTCTGGTTAAATGATATGTTGTCATTTGCTACATGAATTATTTCTGCATTTTACTATGTTTTCTCGCATCCGGATGTTACCTTTTTGTAACATGTGAAATACTGTTTTATCTTGCTGTAGTCGAATTAGAATCTTCACATTCAAGTTAAAGTTAAGGTTCTGTATGTCCTGAGTTCTGTACTTTCTTAGGAAAAAACTTGTATTTATTGCTCACTTGTGGAATGAAAGACTAACTTTTTAATGCTGATGTTGGGGGTATTTTACAATTTTCAGTTTTGACTGTCCATTTAACAAAATATGCTTCAACGCTCCTAAACAAACCAGATTCTCATTTTGGCTTATAATTTCGATTGACGAGCACTTCCTTATTTTGGCTTGAGCAGCTAGATTTGAGGGAAATTCTATATAAATGTATAACAAAAAATATGTATAAATTGGCTAAGAATAGAGATAGAAGCACACAGAAAAATCGTGAATGTGTATGGAGTTTTTTATTCTGATAAAGAAACTCATAATTTGACCATACTGTGTTTCTTGAATGTTTGGCTTTGTGTTGTCAGCTATATGCTTTGGTCAATGTAGGTCTGATTTGGTAGTAGGAATATTGAGTTTCCTTAGTTTTGAGAATACTTAGAGTGTTAGCATTTATCTTCAGTTAATTTCAGGAAGCCAAACAAATGAAATTAAAAGGTAAAAATTAACTTGAATCAGGATTTCGCCATACTGTGTTTCTTGAATGTTTGGCCATACTGTGTTTCTTGAATGTTTGGCTTTGTGTTGTCAGCTATATGCTTTGGTCAATGTAGGTCTGATTTGGTAGTAGGAATATTGAGTTTCCTTATTTTTGAGAATACTCAGAGTGTTAGCATTTATCTTCAGTTAATTTCAGGAAGCCAAACAAATGAAATTAAAAGGTAAAAATTAACTGGAATCAGGATTTTGCCAAAAACTTTTGAGCTCACGCTGTTGTTGACTAGAGTCTTTTGGTTAAATGGAGTGCAACATCCGATTCGGCAATTGCGAATCGATTCAGATGGTAATGTTTAAGAAGGTACTAGAGTATTAAGGTATGATGATGTTTTTCTAATTGACAGCGAGTAGACTGGATTGCCTTGGTGGGTGTTAAGGCTTTTAAAGAATTTGTTGGAATGATGCATGTTTATAAAATTGAAGATTCGTACTTCATAGTTGTATTCTCAATAAATTATAACGAAATTCTCTTTTCTTAAATCTGCTTCCTGTTTAGTAGGTTTTAGTTCTTGTGCTATTAATGTAAGGGTTTAACAAAATGTCAGTCTATAGTTGGTATATGTTTTTTCCTCCTATTAGTGTTGTTTCATTTTGCATCCTTGGATTCCTTTTAACAATTTTTCCCAATGATGTACTCAATTTAAGGTAATACTGTATTGCTACACTTTTGAAATGCCTTTGGCCATTTAACCTATCATTAGTTGTTTGTTCACTTTATCAGTAATTATGTTTCACTTTCATGCTGTTGCTGGTTCAATTTTTTACTTTTTCATTTTCTGCCTTCAATATGTTTTCTTTTTTACTTTCAACTTTGACTTGCTAGTATTTGGAATTTATTTATGCATTATTTTCTTTAACAATTTTATATCATTCAGAAATATCTCAGGAACTGATCTCTATCATGGTCATAATGTTGCACGATTTCATGATGCTATATTAAGAAAGGTTTTAAAAGGGGAAAAGTATATAAAACTCTACAGCTATCGCTATTTGATTAATGGATTTGCTGTTCTGGTTACCCCTTTGCAGGTAAGACCTATTTGTGCAGCCTGCTCCACTTTAATTTACTGTTATAGATTTATAGTACAAAGATTAGTTGTGTATTGATATAATTCTATTATTATACTTGCATATAATTTATCTTGTAATGCTGGTGATATGTGAAGGCAGCGAAGCTGTCAAATAGGAAAGAAGTGGCAAATGTCGTATTGGATTTCTCAGTTAGGACAGCAACCACTCATACTCCACAATTCTTGGGGCTACCACAAGGGGCATGGCCCCAGGAGGGTGGATTTGATACTGCTGGAGAAGGAATAGTAATCGGGTTTATTGACACTGGAATTGATCCAACACACCCCAGCTTCTCTGATGATGTAGCCGAGAATGCGTATCCAGTTCCAGAGCACTTTTCTGGCATCTGTGAAGTTACGAGGGACTTCCCATCTGGTTCATGCAACAGAAAGCTTGTTGGTGCTCGCCATTTTGCTGCATCTGCTATAACAAGAGGAATATTCAATGCTACTCAGGACTATGCATCACCTTTTGATGGTGATGGCCATGGGACGTAAGTATTTCATTTTATCTAGAATTTGGAGGTTTACTGTTGTTTCTATATGATCCTTAATCTGTCTTTAATAAGTGTTTTAAAAAAAAAAATCTTGTCTGTTTCCATGATTGTGATTTACGTCTGATAAACATGTGGTTTTTTTATTACTTTTGAGTATATCAGATATAAAGGTGCCAGTTATTCCTTCTAAATTATACCAAAATATCTAATGCCTGCTACATTGATATATAAATAACAGGCACACAGCTTCCACTGCAGCTGGGAACCATGGGATACCTGTGGTAGTAGCTGGACATCACTTTGGTAATGCCAGTGGGATGGCTCCTCGTTCACAGTAAGTTATCTATATATGGTTTTTTTCTCTGTTCCTATAACATGTCAGAACTTAAGTATTGACTCCCCTCGTGCTGTGCTACTCAAGTCATCACACATGTAAGTATTACTTCAACTTCCTTTTTTATCTGCTAGCATTGCTGTTTATAAGGCACTCTACAAGAGCTTTGGAGGCTTTGCTGCAGATGTTGTTGCTGCCATAGACCAGGTACTGTCTGTACTCTGTAGCTTACTTTGCAGCAAATCTATTTTTGCAAATCCCTAGTTCATGTCTAAACAGGTTGATGACAGCCTTCTACTCTGATCTCCACGGGTTCTGTATAATGTATATTGTAACTGTGCTTTTTCTTGACTCATTCAATTGTAACTTTTCATGTAAATAAGCATGTAAATAAGATGTTCCAGCCGATTTTCTAGTTCACAAATGTTTACTTGAAGCAACTCTTTTTCTATGCAAATGGTGTCTCTAGTTTTTTTCCCTGTCCATATCAACCAGTCACCATATCACAACTTAAAGACTGTCATGAGCTTGAGCACGTGGCCTTACTATATATGGCATAGTATATTTTTACAAAACAAAGACTGAAACCCCTCACCCTTGCTAACAAGAGGTTGAGGGTTCGAGTCTGGGGACAAATGTGTGCGGGAGTGTCTAATTTCTTGTAATTGATCTTACTTGAAGCAACCTTATTTTTTTTTTATGCAAATGGCGTCTCTAGTTTTTTCCCCTCTCTATACCAAGTACCAACCAATCACCATTTCACAACTTAAAGACTGTCATGATTTTGAGCACGTGGCTTCATATATGGCATAGTATATTTTTATAAAACAAAGACTGGATACTCAACCTTGCTAACAAGAGGTCGAGGGTTGGAGTCTCAGTGGGACAAATGTGTATATAACAATCTTGTTTTCTTGAGGCAGAGTTTTTTTCACTTTTTTGACTAGATCATCTTTTGCACTCACAGGCAGCTCAGGATGGAGTAGACATAATAAGCTTGTCAATCACTCCCAACAGGCGCCCTCCTGGCATCGCAACCTTTTTTAATCCAATAGATATGGCATTACTGTCAGCGGTGAAAGCTGGTGTTTTTGTTGTACAAGCAGCAGGAAACACTGGACCATCGCCTAAGAGTATATCTTCTTTCAGTCCATGGATCTTCACCGTGGGTGCTGCTGCCCATGACAGGGTATATAGTAACTCCATTGTCCTTGGAAATAACATTACCATTGCTGGAGTTGGACTTGCACGTAAGATTATACTGCTCAACTGGCTAGCCACTTTTTATGTTGTGGATATATGCAACAATTTAGTAGATAAAAAATGCAAACATTTGAATGCTGTCCCGGAGTGACATCATTACTATTCTTAAGATCACACTTTGTTGACATCATTTTGTTATCAATAGCTTCTTTATGTTCACAAAGAAATGTGATGAACTGATCAACTTCACATTGATCTTACCTTACTGTGCCTAAACAAAAGAGCAGTTAAATATTTTGTGTTTTTTTTGTTCTCTCTCAGCTGGTACAGATAACAATACAATGTACACAATGGTTTCTGCTATTCATGCTCTAAATGACACAACAGCTGCAGATGATATGTATGCGAGTGAATGCCAGGACTCTGCTAGTTTGAATCAGGATCTTATCCAAGGGAATCTCTTAATCTGTAGCTATTCAATCCGTTTTGTGATTGGGCTGTCTACCATAAAACAAGCGTTAGAAACAGCCAATAACCTTGATGCGTCCGGGGTTATTTTCTACATGGATCCTTTCGTGATCGGTTATCAGCTTAATCCGATACCAATGGAATTGCCTGGAATTATAATTTCAACTCCCGAAGACTCCAAGGTTGGTCTTTGTTTATATATCTTTATGTAGTGTTCATTCTTGTAGTCTTGCAGTTTGTGAACTTCCCCCAGTTTAGTTTGAATTTAGTGAACATATTTAACATTCTTATGTACTAATAATTTCATAAATTTATCTGCAGATCTTACTACGATACTACAATTCTTCCTTGGAAAGAGACGGGGATACAAATCAGATTGTTAAATTTGGAGCTGTCGCATGCATTACAGGTGGAGTGACAGCAAATTTCAGTGGGTCAGCTCCAAAAATTATGTATTATTCTGCTAGAGGACCAGATCCAGAAGACAGTTTTCTGGATGACGCTGACATACTGAAGCCTAATCTGGTCGCACCAGGAAATTTTATCTGGGCTGCTTGGAGTTCTGGTGGCACCGACTCAGTTGAATTCCTCGGTAAGCTTGAGACGAGCACTATCAAAATTTGAAACACAGTTAAAAAAATCCACCACTCCTCCATGTTCCTCAAAGAAAGTCACACGCTTACATGTTTTAGAAAGAGTTCACCTTTGTTTTTTATTAATATAACATACTGTACAATGTTGATGAGAGTCACAATTGACTTTGTAAAAAGAAAAGATTACTGCAATTTAGTATTCATATACGCATTAAGAAGATATATATTTTCCTGAAAGTTTGTTATTTGAAACATGCGTAGAACATAGGGAGTACCAGTGATCTCTTATAACTCTGGATATCCTAAATGATGCTATAACCTCTGTAGGGGAGAACTTCGCGATGATGTCCGGGACAAGCATGGCAGCTCCTCATGTCACAGGCCTTGCAGCCTTGATCAAGAAGAAATATCCCGGTTTCAGCCCGTCAGCTATAGCATCGGCACTATCAACGACAGCTTCTTTGTCTGATAGGAATGGGGGGCCCATAATGGCCCAGAGAACTTATGCCAACCCAGATATGAGTCAGTCCCCTGCAACACCCTTTGACATGGGGAGTGGGTTCGTGAATGCAACTGCAGCACTAAACCCAGGACTTATCTTCGATTTGGGTAATCTTTCTGCTTCATGATGCAAGGATTATATATTTCTGCAACAACCTTTAGGTTATAGTTTTATAGGATTATAACTTGATAATAAACCCTTAAAATGCCCTTACTGAACAATAGTTACTAACAATTTAACATCCGCTAAAAATAATTCATCATTCACATATTGAAACCTTTTAACATTTTACATTGGCGGATTTGAACAAGAGTGCGAGGATTTGAACATTTTCCCGGATTTTTCAAAACCTTATATCCTTTTATTTCTATAAATTTCAATTTCTTCTTTTATTTATTGCAGCTTACAATGATTATATGTCATTCCTATGCGGCATAAATGGGTCTGCACCAGTAGTTCTAAATTATACTGGGCAGAGCTGTGGCATGTCAACAATGACCACGGGTATAGACCTAAATTTGCCTTCTATCACCATCGCAAAACTTAACCAGTCTAGAATGGTCCAAAGAACAGTGATCAACATTGCCGGGGATGAGACGTACAGTGTTGGTTGGAGTGCTCCCTACGGAGCTTCTCTTAGTGTGGAGCCTAGACATTTTTTCATTGCTAGTGGAAATAAACAGGTTCTGACTCTGTACATTAACGCCACGATAAACAGCACTGTCGCAAGCTTTGGAAGAATTGGACTCTTTGGTAATCAAGGGCATGCTGTTAACTTTCCTGTATCAGTCGTTGGAAAATATTTATATAACAGTACTAACAGCTGATATTCCGCTGCCATAACTTTTCTTTTTGGTACTTCAATCTTGTAATTTTGTTGCCACGAATAGCTAATTATTTATTCTTTGTTATGTAAATGGTGAGTGTAAGTTTGTGTAGATATAGTATATGATCAATGATAATGTAAGTTAAATTTTTACTGAAGGAACAAATTATGCTTATGAGTATCGAGTACTACATTATCTTCTCCATTTTTTGAAAACATCTCCCTATCGCGGTATCTTTTTAATATCGATGGTTGATACTCTGTACTCTATTATGTAACTGAAAATATAATAGTCATACTAAATGACTAAAACATAGAATTGCTTTTTTCAAAAAAAAAACCCATATAATTGCTAATTTGTTAATTAAGCCTAAAATGGGCCACAAATAGTTAATATATGCTACGTACACTGTTTTGAAATCATATCTGAGTCGAATATTTAATTTGTAGTTTTGTAACTGAAGAAATAAATCATACTCCAATAAAGTATATAATTCCTAATTAATAGTACTACCTTATATGATTTTTAATCATAGGGATTGAATTTCAGTTTCAAAATCATGGCTTAAGTAAAAAATATATGGCAAATCCCTCCAATTATGCATTATGCATATGAATGAATGATTAAGCTGATATTGTAATTAATTACCTTCTCAATTCGCTTTGCTTCACTTCAACAGCTCCTATATAATCCCATGCACATGCATTGCATCAAACTAACAATTTGCCTTCCCCTCTCAAACACCCCCCCCATTGAAAATGGCCTCTAAAGTAATGTTCTTGGCGATCTCGCTTATGTGCCTCACATTTCCGGGTGAGGCTCGTCCACTTGCTGAAAAATCAAATGTTTCTAGAGGTGAAAAAGCAATGACGGAGAATGCCCAGGGACAAATTGACAATATAAATAAGCCGCAATGGAGTTTTTCATTTTCATACCCATTCCCTGGAGCACCACCTTTTGCATTCCCATTCCCATTCCCACCACTTCCTCAAATACCACTTCCACCAATATTTCCATTCCCATTCCCCCCACTTCCTCCAATATTTCCATTCCCACTTCCACCTTCTCTTCCGGTCACTCCTGTTTCGCCTCCTCCAATGCCCACTGTTTAGAGTTCAGCATAGGAGTCCTAAGAGTTTTCGAACCCTATGTGATAGAAAATTATTTAAATAAAGACTACGGAGATTTTCAATATTTCTACGGAGTTTGTACGTTGCACGTCGCCTTTTTCATTTTATTTAATTTCTAGAGTGAAGATGATCTTATAATGTTATACTGCTGCTTAACTTAACTTAACTGGACTTCTCCATTTCTAAATAAAATGAAAATTGTACTTCGAATTCAGATTGTTATGAATGCAACTTTTTAATAATATAATAGATGCTCAAATGTCATGGGTTTCTGTATGGTTCTGTACAAGTAGCTTTCTTATGTTCATTTGGTGTAAAGCTTTATCATAACTTTATAAAATAAAACTTTTTTTGAACAACGACCACTGCACAAAAATCAACCTTTATATCTGAAAATTGTTATTTTTTTCTTGATTTCCAAATTTCATGGTGAATTTAAATGGATGCCTATCTACTCAAGCAACTCTGCTTAAACGATTTGTTGCAATTTTAGCTCTATATTTTTGTAATAGATTTATCATATTTGTAGTAGTTGAAAGTTTAGTTCACCAACTGTTTGTAATAAATCTTGTTGCAAAGAATACTTTGATTGTAAGTTTGTGTAGACATATAGTACATGATCAATGGTAACGTAAGTTTAAGTTTTATTAAAGATCATTATTTCTCAAGTTTTATATTTTCAGTTCAGAATTTAATTATGTTTATGAATGTCAAGTAATGAGCTTAATTAAGCCTCAAATGGACCAGAAGTTTATCACCAGTTTATGAAATTAATTATTCTCAAGCATTTTATTAACAATTTGCAATGCAGTTGTGCTTTGTACTATACTCGCGATAGTATAATGGCCATGCTAAACATAATCCATATAATTCCTCATCAATATGTTTGGAATCTACATATTTATTCTTAATAAACGTCTGGGATGATTCATGGATACCAGAAATTGGTTCAACAAAAATTCTTACAACCACTGTACAAAGGTCTGGAAGGAGCAAAGGTAGCAGGCCTTCTAAAAACGGACACAAAAGAATGGGACATTGAGGTATTAAATGACATTTTTAATCAGGAAGACTGAGAATAATTTTAAAAATTCCACTCTCTATCACCAATCAGGAGGATAGATGGTTATGGTTAGAAGATGGTAAGGGTCAGTATACTGTGAAGAGCGGATATAGAGTTCTTAGTAGACTGAATTATCATGCTCTTACGGGAATTGTCTTATTTAATTCGTTGAAACTTTGGAACTTGGCTATCCCCCCAAAGGTTAAAAACATTATGTGGAGGGTTCTTCATGACTGTCTACCTACTCTTGATAATCTTCTAAGGAAATTTGTTGAAGTTCATCCAATGTGTCAGGTATGTAAGTTGTCGATGGAGTCTTTGGTTCATGCTTTAGTGTCTTGTCCGTTTTCAAACAGATGTTGGGAGCTTAGCAATCTGCAGTTAACCTATGCTCCAGACCATTCATGTCAAGATGTGATTATGCAGTTCTTTACTTCTTCCGTTATAAAGGAGATGGAATTTTTTTGCTCTATAATGTGGTGTATTTGGAAGCATAGGAACTCGGTAGTGTGGGACAGAAGGTATAAAACTCCTTCTCAGGTGATCAACGAAGCAAGTAGTACTTTGTTCCAATGGCAACAAGCTCAAGTATCTCAAAATAGGCAAAGTTCGTGTTTTGAGCGTGAAGGTTTGATGGTTTGGCATCCTCCTCCATCAGGCTGGCTTACGTGTAATGTTGATGCAGCTTTCTCAGAGAATGAGAGAAGTTCTTTTGGTTGCATTTTGAGAAACGAAGCTGGTGGGTTTGTAGCAGGTTGTGGGAGTTGTCTTGTTGGAGCACTTGATTCTCGGGTTGTAGAAGTTATGGCTTTCAGGGAAGCGCTTTCCTGGTTAAAGAAGCTGAGTAATTCAAATGTTTACATTGAGCTGGATAGTCTCAACGTTGTGGAAGCTACACGCAATAAGAGACGGGATGATTCTTTCTTTGGTTCTATTATTGCAGATTGTTTGGACTATTTAAAGGACTTGAGGTCCCATTGTGTTTATTTTATTAGGAGATCAACGAATTTAGCAGCTCATTCCATTGCTAGAGTAGCTAATTCAATGTCGGGTCATGAGGAGTGGTTTCTCAGACCCTCCTTCCTTATCGATGTTCTTGATCAAGATTTGAATATTTAATGAAATTTCGTTTTTTGATTTCAAAAAAAATATATCTTAATTCTTTATGAGTGTTAATTAGCATACATATGTTTGTATTAAAATTATTATAATACACATTTGAATATTATCGGATAAAATATTCAAATTTATATATTAATATAATACAATCATCTTAGTATGAATTCGATTAAGGAATGTGTCTAAAATTTGGGGCTAATTAATTATAAATCATTTTAAATTCCAACATTCAATTATTATAATTATAACATATTTTCCATATAATTTAATCTTATCAGTTTATTACAAAACAGGAGCTATATATCAAGCTTTCAGTTACAAAATCATGCCTTAACTATATAAATTTGACAAATCATTCATTAATTATGCATATGAATGTATTAATTAAAATGATATTGTTATCTTCTCAAATTGATCAATTTACTTCACTTGAAGAAGCTCCATATATCTCCTGTATAAATCCAAGCACATGCATTGCAATGCATCGAACTCACACTTTCTATTCGATCGCCTTTCAAACACACAGATGTTCTTGGTCATCTCACTTATGTGCCTCACTTTTCTAGGCGAGACTCGTCCACTTACTGAAAAATCAAATGTCTCTAGTAATGAACAAATTGGAAATGAAAATATGCCGGCATGGAGTAAGAGTTTTAATTTTTCATTTTCATACATGTTCCCTGTAGCAACACCATTTGCATTTCCATTCCCACCATTTTCTCCAATATTTCCATTCTCACCGTTACCTAAATTTCCATTCCCACTTCCACCGCTTCCAAACCTTCCATTCCCACCCGTGATTCCTTTTCCACCTTCTATTGCGGAGGTAACTCCGGTTTCGCCTCCTCCAATTCCCTCTGTTTAGAGTTTAGCGTAGGGAGCCCTAAGAATTTTCGACCCCTACATGGTACTAAATAAAGATCAAGAAGATTTTCGATACTTCTATGGATTCGATCTGTGTCTTGCATGTCACATTTTTCATTTTATTTTTTGGAGTGAGGAACAGAAGATGATCGATCTCGTAATGTATTGTGTAATTGCACATCTCCATTTTTAAATAAAATGAAAATCGTACTTAATTCAGTTATGAATACAACTTTTTAATAATATTATGCATGCTCAAATAGTCAAATGTTAAGTGTTTCTGTATGACTACTGTGTACGTACAAGTAGCCTGCTTTATTCTCTTCTTATATTCCTTAGCTGAAATTTTTTAACAAGCTACATAATTATTCGACTTATGCTACATAATTGAATAAGCATTTTAGGTTGTGAAATCATTTATCACATTCAAAATTTAGGCAAAACAATCTAACATGCAAACTGTTGGATAACATCCGCATGCAAAACATTTAACATCACTACAACTAATAATTGTAATGTTATTAGAGATGAAAGATTACGATTTTATGAGGCCAATAATATGTATTTTAAAGATAATTACAAATTAATACTATTGTGAAATGAATTGGATCATGTATTAAGAAGATAAGCTCCTTTTTCTTGAATAATGTACAAAAGAAGTTCGTTCTATGATTAATGGTGGGCTGTTGCATGTTGCATATTAGTACACCAGGATTGAATGATCATCGTTTAAAAACTACCAGTGATTCAACTTATTTGAGATACACGCTTCCTATCTAATTTCAATTTAATTTCTTTGAGATTGAATTTTGAATCACTCACGAATGGTTAAAAAATTGTAGTAAATTAGTAATTGATTATATAAAGCACTATCTTGTCACAATATTTTAGATTTATTATATAATTTGATTTATTCTAATGCTCTATATCATACATTATTGAGAGTATTCATGAATAAATTTTTAAATTTTCCATTATTAGTTAGCTAGCTAGGTTATTTTTTTATTTTTTATTTTTGAAATAACAAGCTAGCTACTAGCTAGGTTATTAGTAACATTTGGAAAAGGGTCACTCGCGCAGTCTTCTCATGTAATATACCGTAAAATATACGGTATATTAGATGAGAATATCGTTGATGAAGTTTTAATGACAAGTAGCAATTATAGCACTACATGCACACACCTTTGAATTATACATTGTGCATGTGTGTTGATCAGAGCTAACTTAAATGCATACTCCCATATATTTTGTACTACTATATGTTATTATTGATCTAATTACGAGTTATTAATCGATTTATTCTCATACTTTTAATTAATGCAATCGGTCTTGAAAAATTATGTTTTTACAAATTATTTGGTCCACGGTACAAAAAATCATTTTTAGAAGACATTAATCAATCAAACGCGTATATTAGTTTATAATTTATGGATTAAATTAATTTGTACATGTAAAATATATATAACGTTTCGTATTTAACATTGGCCAGGATCGATATTCATACGAGAATCTATTCCACGATTCGGGGATAGTACTATTATATAACATTTGGTAATAAAATATTGTGGAAGTGGAATTGTATGAATGATATAATTCATATATATATTAGTAAGTATTCTCAATAGTTTTAAGCAGACATGAAGATCGTCCAATTAACCAAATATATTAAATTTGTACGTAGAAGGGTGGCGAAGCATCTCTATATAAAGCCATGCATTATAATTTATGATAACCAAATCTAAACCACAAGCCTTCCCTCACTAGCTTTGTCCTCATTCTGTAGCTAGCTATTAAGTGTAGCTTTCCACAATCCCACAATTAAAATGGCTTCAACTACAACCATATTGAGTGTGATGTTATTGTTAAGTTTGTTCATGTCCACCACTTTGGTATCAGCCACTCGTCAACTGAATGAAACCCCAAAGGTAACCGGGGACCAAAATGCAAATTCCGGAAAGTTGAAGGTTAAAACTGAAAGTGCAGCCAAGGGTGCTAAACCCAGCTTGGGTGATAAGAAAATTTTAATCCCACTCCCATTAGTCCCACGTCCAAGAGTACCCGCACTCCCACTTCCACTCCCACTCCCACTCCCACTCCCTCTCCCTTCTACACCAGCTGTTCCAGAAAACTAGAACAAGCTAGTTACTGATCCATTCAGTTGTGTTAATTTCTTGCTTAATAAATTGTACGTACGTTGCCATTGTGCCATATGGTGCTCCATGCATCCTTAATTACGTACTGTGTGTTTTTATCTCTCCTCCTTCCTAATTCTTCGATCTTCTTGGGAAAGAGTGGAATAATTAATATATATGGTCAACTTAATGCTTTCTATATATTGTTTTTGTGTATTTTCATCACACATTTGGTGTGAAACTTGTGCTTGGGTGATCCATAATAAAAGTGAAGTTATTTCTATATATGCTCAATATTTAAATTTAAATTTCTCTAATTACACATCTTTAATTCTAGTTATTCTTTAACCTCTTAACTAATGAAAACTGATTACAATTATAGTTTTATTATCAAAATTAAGCCTGAGAATCAGTTACAATGTGAGAATCAAATAGCTGTAGATTAGATCTAAGACATCAGATATGTTTTGGCCTAGTTATATAGATAACACAACATTTTTTAAGTAAACTAAGTAATAATCGATGGCTAAAGCACCGAGATCGATATCGATAAATCCTTTCTCATAGTAAATCTAGTTTCATGGAAGATCCTCAATAGGCGGTGAGCCTGGGAAATTAGTAGCTAAGGGGGGAGGTGGTTGATCGTCCGAGGGAATGGAGGGCATACTAGGCAAATCAGAATCATCAACAGCAGGGGGAATGGGAGGAAACCTTGGAATAGTTGGAAATGGAAAAGCAGGCCTAAATCTTCCAAATGGTGAAGGGAATATAATAGGCCTCAAAAAGGTTGGAAAAGAAGGCAGCAGTGACTCCGTTGGCATGGGCTTGTTTCCGGCCAATGGTGCTGGTAAAAGCATCTGTTCATCGAGATTCGTGGAAGAATCCGACAAGGGACGTTTGGTTTGAATTTTTAGGTCTAGAGTTGCCCTCGATGTAGCCGGTGAGAAGTGGAAAGTAGAAAGGAGGAAGAGTGTTACAAGGATGAGCAAGTGAAGGATAGCAGTAGAAGCCATGATGAGCTTAATTATGAGAAGGGGAGATTGATTAAGGACTTTTATACGCAAGAAAATGAATACATGGTGAGTTTCAGAGCGTGCATGAATGAGTGCATGGAATGCATGCATTGTTGCATGAGAAATCTGCGTCTAACCTAACATTTACTAGAATTAAATTGGTTGCAATGTGGGAAGTGAGTGGTTGGATGGATGTATAATGCCATACATATTTTTAACCAAGAAGATAATAATAAAAAGGAGCTAATACTGGAATGTATCGCTGTAACAAAACTTATATAAAGATTTTGAGACAAAAAGTCTACACTGGTGTTAATTGATTACTGTAAAATTAAGGACTAATCTACATCACTAGCATCATTTTCGCAGCATAAACAAGCTTATGATATCTCACCTGCTGATACTGAACGCTGAAAGAATGGGCCTATAATAGCTGATAATGATAAAGGAAAATTTCTACTCTGCAAAGAATGACTGGACCTCGTAATTTTGTTATTTACATGTTTTCCAGATTTCCTCAGACAATGTATTGAGTGCCACTTTCCGTTCAGGGCCTCCAGGCTCGCTACACATTATTCTTTGAAGTATTTTCAACTCTTCCGGATTTGCTTTCTTCAGCAAACTATGTAATTTATTGGCAGACTCTTCATCATGTAAATCATTATTATTTGAGTGAAATTGAGAGGTCCTGCTCCTTTGTCGTGAATTTATTTCCAGGTATCATTGGCGCGGTTTCCCCTTCAGAGGAAGTTGATCCACAAGGGTACTTTTCAGCAACTTTAGTATGAGCTGACATCTCTGATTGTTTATGGATATTCTCAATATAATCCTCCTTTAATGAAAGCTTGTTGTTCCAGTACTCCAAGAAGTGATGGTCTGGATCAAGATTCTCAATAGCCTAAAAACATTATAACGTATAAGCACAACTTCACAAGTTTGTTATTAAGCTTATAAACACTTCCACAAAATAAAAGTAGAAACATACGATTGTTCCCCAAAATGTACACATGTTCAAATCTTTCCAACTGCCCCCACCCACTTTTCACTTTCCCTAAAAAAAACCCCACTATTCCTCAGATAGTCAGATATGGGAGTGAAATGCATAGGATGATCATTAGTTGAAGCTGAGTATTCTTTTAACATAGGCAAAGGCATTATAGTTTAGGCCTCGGGATTGTTCCTCCAATTCTCATTCTTCTTCTTTTTTTCCTTTCATGGCAAAACGGTGGGTTCCAGATGTGGTTGTTTCAATGCAGTTCATCTTAGGGTTTAATTTTGTCAAGTGATTATTTTTTATTTTTAATCGCATACTATAAAGTTTGAACTATGTAAAAGCCTAATAAAATTTCTGAAAACAAATAATCTCAACCTGCACGTAGTGACGACTCGAATTTGACTCGCCTCTTCCAGAAATTTATAGCCATGCAGGCATGTTAAGTGTAGAGGAACATTGGTGTTATCTACAGATTAAATTTCAGTGTCATATTTCGCCCTACTATCATACAACAATTAGTAAATGTGAATACCTTAATGATGAATGGCGAGTAAAACCCAAACATTTGCAGCCCATCAATGTTTTGTGGAAATCGCAAGGGAGAAAATGCTTTCCCTAGGGCCTGGAATCTAGTTGTTTCTTGATTTAGCCTATGCAACACCAGTTCCCAGCACCTCTGGGCTGATACATCTGTAAAAATCTGATTTGGAGACTCCTCTAGCGTAACCTGAATTTGATATCGTTAAGAAAAGAATACCAGAATTCTTGCTATTATACTGGAATAAGGAAGAAGAAACACCAAAAAATTATAATCCTTAAACTCTCTTTATAACTTTCCTTCTTGTGTTATGTTATATAATTACTACAAAGAAGCGCACCTGCAATATTGAATAAAATCCTCTACCAAGAAAATATATAGTCTATTTTACTAAACAAATTGAAAACTGTGTAAATACCTGAAATAAAGGTCCAAGAAATCCAGCATCCAGAACTTCTGATATATAGCTACTAATCTCTGTTGGATTGAGCACATTAAAGAATTTCACACGGCTTCTGAATCCTGCCAATATAAGCCAATATTAGAACATATGGACAAAGTCATAAAGAATAAAAGCGGAAGGAGGGGTGCTCCAAACTTAGAAGATACAGTATAAGAAGTTTTCTGTAAAACAGGATGACATCTTATTACAACATACCTCTTGGGAATATCATCTGCTTATTGCTCCAATTTTTTTTGAAAACTACAGATCCTATATTTAAAGAATCAACTGGATAGGAAAAGTTTTGTGAGGAATAACTCTGGCCAGATTGAGATGCATTAGAATCCAAGTTGTCAAGGTCTTCAGTTTTCTTCGAGCTCTGCAGTGGAGCACCCGATTCTGGACCGTTAATTGAAAGATCAACTCCAAACAGCTTAGGATTATGATGATATTGTTTTCCAGAATCAACATGGGAAACAGAAGAACCAGAGTCACTGCAATGCTGCGCGACCTCCATTTCTTCCGGTGAATCTGACCTGTAAACAGCCTCTGGCATACAGATGTTATTGTAGGTCTCATCTACCTTTACAGCGGTATTGTTATCACATCTATAAGATAGTTGCTGCAACATACTTTCATGCTCATCAGACATGCTATTGTGATTCAGATCAATAGAATATACATGCTCCAATGTATTATTATCAGCCTTGCAAACATCTACATTCTGCTCATCTGCCATATTCTGAGCAAGTATTTCAGTCACTTCTTCATGGGCTACCTGAACATCTTCTGTATAGACATTCATAGGCAAATGACAATGAGGTTCATCATCAATAGATACGGCTTCTGTTTTCAGGGAACAAGGGGGGTGATGATTTGGCTCCGAACGGCTGGTTTTAGAAGTCTCCTCTGGATCCAACTTAGCAGAAATGCCGTTCTTACCATTTATTGAAATCAATCCTAGATCTTTTGACGCCCATGCTTCTAAAGCAACCACTTTCCCTTCCAGTGCTTCAACTAAAGTGTCTAATTCCATCATGGTGTAGCAGAGAACAACAGTTTTGTTGTCCCCTTCACAAGAGCACATAATATTTGCATGCTTAAGACACGCAAAACGGTCTGAGGAGCACTTGCAGCAAGCAAAGGACATGTGTAAATCATAGAAGCATGAAAAACATTCTCTCTCAATTGTCATGCCAATATCCTTTTCCATCTTTTGAGGTTTTATATGGACTGGAAGATTCTCAATTCTATTCTTTTCTAGCTCAACCCTTTTCTGTAATAAAATGAATATAACCCAGTAAAAAAAATCAGCTAAATCATTAGAAAAGTCTATAATAGATAGAACTGCATATTGACATATCATATCAGAGTGTGTGCGTTAAGTTGTGTACACACTAAGATAGTAATAATAATTACCTTAATTGCCTTCGTAAGTAATCCTTCCTGCCCAGATACACTTTTCCATGACAGATTTTTGGGACTCTCAGTGTTCAAAAATGATAGCTCCCAAAGTGCTCGTATGGCTTCCCTTGCTGACTCCAATAGCAATTTGTCGTGAGACAATGATGTCTTGCGGTGTTGCTCACTGTAGAGCTCCACTGCACATTGCCCATGCTCTAGCCAATCAATTGGAGCAACATTGACAGCCTCTGCACAATTGAAGCCACAATTGAATCCTGCATGGTATGCCCTCGGGAAGGTAAGAACAAACTCCCCAGAATGCTGAACAACTCGATAAACTGGAACAGCCTCAGACTTTAGGACAGAAGGAGACAGCTGAGTAACCTGTCACAAGATCAGAAACTTATCAGATTTATGAACCTACACCAAATAAGTTAGAGGCAAGATGATTGGTGCTGCTAACCATTCTAGTTTAATACATTTTGTTAGTAAAAAAAGTTATCTTCGCACAGAAGGGAAAAAGATCCCACCCTTGCTTCCCACTGTTTATAAAATCTCAAATTGTTGTTATTACACAAGCAACCACAACAATTTAACAACTTACTAAAACAAAAAAGAGTGTGGGTGTGTCAGTGTAAATGAATCAAAAGAAACATAGATTGTGTGCGCTATGAGCTGGTAGTGTAAAACAGTTAATAAGAAATCTAAATTAAATAGGATAAGCAAAAAACTATGTTCCCCTGACTTGGCTGAAAGTGTTCAATATAATTACTTGTCCAAGTGGTGAACTTAATATTTGAAAATTTTGCACATTGTCAGCCCAAACTAAAGTGTCAACTGTCCATAGTACATACTCGGAACATACCATGTCCGAGTATTGAGTGTCTGGAACATGGAGGTGAAAGAGTCATGGTAACATAGACAAAAAATCCATAACTATATTGCACTAGATATTTTGAAAGACGTCAAGTGACTTAGGCAGGGTGAGTTTTGTTTATTAAAAATGAGCACATAACACAAGAAACGAGTTTATGTCAATATACTATCACGTAAATCTGGGTTAGACTTTCTTAATTACAAAATAATGTATATAAGTGACTAAATTCTGAAAACTCACTAGTTCATGAAGTAAACCCGGTTGTTCATCAAATAAATCAGGAAGATGCTTTTTCATTGCAGCCTCTAAACCAGAAGCATGGGTTCCAGGTATACCATACCATATTTTAGGATCACCCCAATGTAGATAGTTTAGTGAGTAGAGATGATGGTCCTCCACATGCTAACCGAAATAAAGAAAAAGAGAGAAAATATGTCAGAGTTAAGCCCCAAAAACAACCAATGATCAGGTTCAATGCTTATGATTAATAGAACTTACCCAGCAGAATGATGAGAAGCACATGCCAACATATAGCCATGGCACTAAAACTCCAGAAATATCACAACTTTCAAGGCAAAGCACTGAACCAGGTAAACGTGCAAAGTTATTCAAATTCCATCCTGAAGACAAATATTGATCTGATTCTAGTTCAGTCACTGAAGGTGACATCTTCGGGAATCCACTTCCAAATGTTCCAGTTTCCAAATCAGCTCCATAATATACCTCAACCTCATCTGTTGGTTGCTCAATGATTCGCCAGTATTCGCCCTCAATATCTTCAATCGAGGGTTCCCATTTCTTCTTCGTTCCATTAACATTCTTATCATTAAAAACTTCATCCTTTAACTCAAAATAACACTTCTTAAAGTTGCCGGAATGTTTCTCAAAGTCCTCAAAAGTAAAATCTGATCCAGACTGAAAACCAAATTTCTCTGCCGGATCAGAAGAGTTATTTGATTCAGAAGCTTCAGAATTAGGACATTTTCTTTTTTTGCCCATTCTAAAATGACTTCGCCGTTTACGCTTTCGGATTCTTTTTTTCCTCATGGGTTCCCTATTTTGAAGCAGGTCAACTTGTTGAATCCGCGTCGAAAATTTAGCATTTTCCCATACACTCTTGTCTTTAAGAGGGCAGGGAGGCTTCCATGAAGGAGGAGGAACTATCCTACATATACCATACGCTTCGGCAATTGGGCGTATTTTTGCAATGTAACCAAGGGTATCTTGAAACTCCTAATAAATAAACAATGTGAGGTTTAAATGTTTAGCAAGTGTTATTAGAGTTCTTTTATTATGGAAAAAATTGAACCTTCAAAATGAAGAACAGAAGACTAAGTACCTCAGTAGAAGGATGAAATACAGGAGCTTCATCGATAACTGGCCTGCATGCCTCTGAAGGACTCCATCTAGCTGGCATCTAATTAGAGAAATAAAAAGCAACCTCTTATGAGTCCTAAGAAAGTACAGTTCTAGGAGAAAAAATTATACAACACTCGATGAACTATATATAGTTAGGAACTCTAATATAGAAATTTACTCCATACATAAGATCTGTACCTTCCGGCTTTTAGGACTAACGGAGCACTCAATGCTGTTAGCACTTTTTTGGGTGTGCTTCAAAGACATATCCTGCAATCATGTGCATGATGTTTTAACTTCTCCCCCAACAAGGTAAAACGCAAAGTAAAACTTCACTATACCAAGAATCACATCATGACTTGGTCATGCATGCAGACAGATTATTCAGAACCTACTGACTACTACAATACACATTAATTAGCCAGTACATGAAACTACAAGCATCAGTTAAAGTTTGTATATGTATAAACATGAAAAACCAACACGTGATGTTAAAATTAATAAAAAAGCGATATTTTGTAATTTAAAGTGGTTGTAATGAATAACTAGAGGACACCAGAGATCAAAAATCTAAATCGAAGGTGAATAAACTGGGATTTAGAGGGCATGTAATATATTGTTGAAATACAGTAAAGCATGGGAAGTTACTAGTCAATTAATAAGAGGACGGAAGAGTAAAACAGTAAATTAATACGAGGACAGCAGGGTAAAACATACTACTATTTAATAAAAACAAGTAAACCATGATAACTTTGCAAAGAATGTCCAATGTAGAAAAAGATACATCATTTACTATGCTATAAATCTTTACTGAGGAAAAAGAGAGCAATGCATTAGAAACAACATTTTATTAAATGAAATAATAAACAGGAGAAAATATAGGCCTTCATATTCCTTACATCGATATCTACTTTGGGGCTTACACCAGACTGCTGAGAATTCATACGATTTCTACGTGTAAGCAGCCGTTTGATTTTTTCTTCATCCAAAAGGCTAATCACAGTTTCCGTATCCATGGATTTCTGATCGGTTGTATCCATGAAAACCTGAAAGTGCAAACAAGATACTGAATAACTTTCATAGCCACAATGCACATGAAGGAGAAATTTCACATGTTTAGATTACAGGACATTATAATGCAATATCGCTTAAAACATCAACTAGATAGAAAGGGGAAAAAAATTGTACAAGACAGATGTATCAATATAAAAAAGCAAAACAATGAAGACAAATTTGTAAACCATAGACGACGTGTGAAAATAATTATCAAACTCGGATCATAGATCAAATAGTTAATCAAACAATCAGATAGAATAAGCTTTAGATAGCGACAACCATTGTTTGAAAAACATAACCATCAAATGTGACTATTTTTAAAGGATTCCCAATAGCAGGATATTTTCAGATATTAATCAACAAAAGAGGAACAATCTTAGATCTGTAAACTACCACTTAAGGCATGCAATACAAAACAATTCACTCGAACACACTAGCAGTTTTAAAATATCAGATCAGTATATAGGATGAATGGAGCACATTGGTAATGTATTAATATCCAAACAATACACTCTTCTTGATCAACATTGTAAAATTAGATACACATGAGGGAACATACTACTTTCTGCAGATTATTAACCAAGGCAACATCAAACACATGTAATTCTCATTATAAATACATATAATTCATTTGCAAATAATTAACTACACCAATAGCCAATCACACGCACACACAAAGAGCAAATGGGACCAGAAAAACACAAGAAATCTAACCTCCTCTGATAATAAAACTCTGTTATCAATAAAAACTGTTTTATTGATTGGAAAACCTAACCTGTGAATACAAATTTCTTTTACTGTCCAACCCAATTCAAGAACAGGCCCCCCTATATATCAAAGATTCAATCTTTATCAATAAAATTATAGTTTATTAACCTAAACAGCCTAAAGAAAAGATTGTTATTATTCTTGCATGAAAAAACAAGAAACAATCCCTACAGGCTCTACTATGCAAATAAAATCAAGCCCAATTCATCAAATAAAATATTCAACACATAGAATAGTTCCACAGGCCATTGTATTGGTATAAATCAATGCACAGTATTCACTCATCATGAAAAAAATAAAAGAAAACAATAAAAAAGGTTAAAACTGACCAAGTAAAATATTAAAACCTAACAGCAATAGAAGAGAATGTAAAAATTGTATAAATAACAGTGAAATATTATGATTACCTCAAGAAAAAGCAAAACTTGACATGCTTCGTGAGGGCTTAAAATCTTGAAAAATAAAAATATGGGTTATTTTCTAAAAAAAGAAATAAAAAGAGGGTATTATTAATTTAAAGAATTAAAGAAAAAGAACGAGAGAGGGTCAGATAAGTACTAAATATATGGATCCGGAGAGAGAAAATAGGAGATGGGTTTAGAGAGAGATAGACAATATATCAATGTATACTCCTACAATAATTTATTTATGTGTGTATATATATGTATGTAAAAAGAAAGAGTCAATCCAATGATCCAGGCACACAGTTTATGGTGAACATAAAAGTGTGTACATTAAGCAAACAAAGAGTGCACCTTCAAATCTGTGGGCTGTGTTTTCTTTAACTGGAATGTATATATATTGGTCATATAATAAAATACTAATAAAATAATATATGCTCCTAAATATGGTAATTATTATGTGTGTTTTATTGGGTTGTGAATATTTGTAAAAAGTTACCGAGTTTTGTGCTTGTATACTTTGTTTTTATACAGTAATTAGTGTATTGGATTTTTTTACTGCTTATGGCGTGGCTAATAGGGGTAATTTATTGTACCATGCACTTATGTTGGGTCTATTGGATTTGTTGTTTCCTTTGCATAAAAGAGATAGGATATCTGCTCGGAGTTCGTTATTATAGTAGTAGTATATGACTATAACTCTACAAAGAAATTGCACACTGAAAGGGTCAATAAGTGTTATGGCTAACAATGATTGATTTTAATTTTATCAAGTTGATTAACTTGTCAGTTAACTAAAATTAATTAACCAACACTGTCAGCTAGCTACTATATGCAATAGCTATGTTCGACCCCTAATTCTCTATGGTCTATGTCCTGGTTCTCTAACAACGGGTAACAGAGAATATTATTAATCAAACCAAACCAAACCACGATTACAGATTACAATAATATTCCACCCTTCAACCTTTGTAGCTGATTCTAGCTTGCTGAAACACTTGTTCCCTGAACTAATATGTCTTCTAAGCACTATACTACTTTAATACAGCCTTCTCTAACCTCTTTTTCCCTTAAACCTTGTTTCACAAACCTAACAATCTAGTCACAATTTGATTACAACCAAACGATTACAAGTGAATAAAAATTACAATTTAAACTAAGAACTCTTCGTGTATAGATATATGAGATATAATACTAGAGCTCAAATATATATAAATATGAAAGCTTTGAGTTGACAAACGTGTCTATAGATTTTGCAAATCAATGTTCTTCACTTCGTGAAGCTAAGAGAATACACACACTAATATATATATACACACACACACACACGAATAAACACCATTCAAATTAGTCGAACTATTTGCAACGTTCATATAACAACATAACGTCCAAATTAGTTTTGAATCAACGTTCATATAACAACATAACGTCCAAATTAGTTTTTAATACTTTAAGTAATGTTATTCAAATATACGAATATTGAGGATAGAATAAAAGATAATACGTTTGAAAGTTTGAACCTAAATATAAGTTTGAAATATAGATAAGAATTTGTTAAAAAGATAAATTTTAAGATAAGAAACAAATTCCTATAAAATAGGAAAACGTTTTGGCATAGATAAAAATAGTTTTAAATAATATTTCCGAGTTCTAATAAAATATATACATATATTTATATTAGATAAGTTCAAACAAATTAATATCCTTACATATCTTGTTGAAGTCAAATTCCAGAAATTAATCTGCATAAAACTGATTCTAGTGTTAACTTGTTGAGATACTCTATTTCCATGCTGTTAGTTTGGTAAGATCGTATATTAATATCATATATGAGTAAGCTAAGTCCTGCAACACAGAATTAGTACCAGAATGTTGTAACACATTAAATCAAGTTTACCAGCTTGCTAACGATATGATCATGAAAATCAAAAATGTTTCAATAAGTGTGTGTTGAAAGGATTTTTATGTATGGAATTTAATATTTGTCCACCCAAATTCGTTTTGAATAGATATAAATTTATAAATAAATATAAATATATAATATATTTATAAATAAATGACTTGGATTTAAAAAAATGAATAATTTTATTTTTAAATTAATAAATAAAAATCTAAAATAATTTAGTACGGAGACCACAATTCATAAATTGAATCAACCTGATCCATTCCGTGAAGTGATCAATTTGTTAGTCGGTGGATTGCAATTGGGGTATAATTCAGTTATTTCGTGATTTTAAAATATTTACTATTCTATCAATTTTAATTTCATATATTAAATTAAAATTTATGTAACAACGAATATAAATATTGAAGCCTTGCTAAATACAGTTCATTTTAACTCAATAACGACTAGACTATTATTTTTATATCTTTTCATTATTAAATGTGTAAAATTTTATTAAATATAATTTTATTGATGAAGTGTAAGTTTAGACACTTGTATATTCTATTGAATACAGTGATATAGTGTTGTTCGTATAGATTAATAAAATATTAAAACACAAGTTTAAAACACGTTTGTAGTAACTAACTTTCATTATTTAAATTATAAATCTAGTATAATATTATTTTATTTAATTAAAAATTAAATAACATTTAATTTATTTTGAAATAAAATAATAATAAATTAGTTAGTATTATATTATTTTAAATATCAAACTTAAAAATCCTCTATTCTATAATTTTAATTTTAAAATAGGCAGACCATATTATTAAAAATTTATTAATTTCAAATATCTAATATCACAGATTAATACACCTATTAATTATTAAAAGTTGTTAAAATACTTTTTATAAAAAAAAATCATGCTACAGAATTAACCGACTGTAAAGGAAACAAAATACAAGATAAAAACTTGTGTATTGGGCTCCTTTTTGAGTTTGCAATATGGACTAGTTACGTGTTTCAAGTGAAGATAGGCCCAGCCCAATTTATGTGTTTCATAATTTTGAAGTGTATTTAAAAACTATAAATTATTTTTATCTCAAAGTTTATTTCAAAGGAGAGCATTTAATTTCCTACAAATAGTTGAATCAGGTTTGTTATGTTTTTTAGTGTACACAACATGTATGATATATTGCCCCAACTAACTACACATACATAACTACTTGCTTTACTTAACTATAACTAACTAACTAACTAACTATAAAGTTGTTTTACTTGTCCAACTAGTCTTACAGTTTAGTTTTGTATGAACCCACGTGCTAGAATTATGTTTAGACAAATCATACATTACAGACGATGTATTTAGGTAGTTCTTGATTATGTGTATTGTAATTTATAATGACTGTTGAAAATCTTTGATTTTAGGCTGAAAAAGTTTGAAGCTTTAGTTAAATTTAGAAGTCGAGATGGCGGTGAAAGAGTTGGTTGAGGTTTTGAATTTTGTGTGGTCAGTGGAGTTTTGGAGGATGGGAGTATGTTGGACACTGTCTCTTGTTATGGCGTATGTTCGATTACTTGCTCAGAGATTTTTTATGCGAGACAGTAAATCATATGCTCGTTGTTCGACAACAGTTGAAATGATGAAAAGCAGTGTTGTTGGGAAGCCCTTATGTGTCATTACTGGTGTAAATAAACCCATTACTTCTGCTTCTTTTTCTTGTTTTTTTTCGTATTATTGTAGTGGTGTTAGTTAATGTGGGTTCTTGGTTTTTATTTATGGTGTTGGCAGGCAACATCTGGTTTGGGTGCTGCAGCAGCAGCTGAACTGTCGAGGAATGGATTCTGCGTTGTTCTTGGTATGTTCTTACTTTCTTTTTGTGATTATTATATCATTGCAACTTGGGAAAAGAACCCGGACAATATCTGTTCCTGCCAGGAAAGAAATGAACCCGTTCTTTCATAATTTTTAACTTGCATATTAAAATCACCAAGTCTGTTATTTTTTGCCAAATTGAGGTATCTTTAAGTTCATTGATGTCGTCTGTCAGACCTTCATACTGTTTTGGAAAAAAAATCGTAATCATTGTATTTAAAACATCCCATATGGCATTCTATGTTTGAAAATGAACTATTATTGCTTATGACATTTGTTCCAGTATAAAAAGTAAAAAAAAAGAAAGAAATAACTTTCTTGTGCTAGGTTAGAATTACATCTTGAATGAGGTGATGTATGTAACAGATTTATCACTCAATTATGAAACAATGAGATGTTATTAAAACTCCTTACACACTGTATATAATCATTTATTATGCGACAGAGAAAAGGCTACTTCGTGGGCTTTAACTTCTCTGCATTATCTTTAGGAAAAATTGACTAGAAAAAAAACACAAGAAAAATGGACACGAAACTAGTTCATTTATTCAATGCTAATGATTATTTATTTATTTATATTTGCAGCTGGAAGATCATCTCATCTGCTGACAAAGGTGCATTGCATGACTGCGTCATTCCATTGTGTGTGATACCTTATTTGTGCATATCTTGATTTTCTTGTTAATGTTGCAGACTATTTCTGAGATTAGATTACAAAATAAAGCTGCGGATCTCAAAGCATTTCATCTAGACTTGTCATCATTTGGGTCAATATTGAAGTTCAAAGCCGCCCTTTACCAGTGGCTTCTTGATTCAGATATGCATTGCTCTATACAGATCTTAATAAATAATGCTGGAATTCTTGCAACGTCATATAGATGCACTTCTGAAGGCCATGATCAGTAATTTTTTTCACCCTCATAAGTTCCTTTATATTTTCATAGGAAGACATATGTTTTCCTTAACAATTCATTGTGTTTAGAACATTAAGCATTACTGTCTCCAGTATCAATATCTAAAATACATACAAATCTGTATTTATGTCTTTTTTTAATTAGGAAAATTCGAAGGTAGAATTTTCATTCTGATCTAACACTAGCTATCTCAGTCATGTAATGTATCAAAGAGTTGTAACCTATAATTGATAAGTTATCAATGTACACATATATTTGTTTCTTGTTCTATGTTCCATATATTGTTTTGCTGCTCGGTATTACATCAGTGATTTGCCCCCTAATAAACTAATATTCCTTGCTCACAAAAATCCTTATGTTATTTAGGATGATGGGAACTAATTATATTGGCGCATTCACTCTAACAAAGGTTCTACAGCCGCTCCTGGAAAAAAGTCCTATCCCTTCTCGGATTGTTAATGTCTCATCATTTACACATTGGAATGGTAAGACTTATAAACCTCTCTATTTTTCAATCGTGTCTGCATTTTGTCTCTGAACTCTGACATTACTGTTATAAAACTTCATCAAGCCTGTATACCACTTCCTTCAATACATTTCCCCAAAAGAATATACTTTCTGTTCATACTATTTGTTTCAAGCTAATATTCCACCACACTTATTTCCTTACAAAACGATCTACATCTTGTTTAATATGGGTCAAAGCGATCTATATGTTGGTGTCTCAGATAGGCCCCTTTTTGGGATTTTGCATGTTCTAAATTAGACCACTTGGATGACTTTCATACGATGATATATCGTTACAGATAATTAGACATATGTTTATCTTCAGTCATATTGATTTAGTACCGGAGTTCATGGTCATAGTTGTGCACACACAGCATGGTTATGACAAAAGACATCTGATTCACAGTATTAACTCTCTATTATTTTTCAGCAGTTTCTGGTGTTCGTGTTGACAAGGAAACTGTATCTGGGATGTCCTTTTCAAAATTGAAATGCTATCCTTATTCTCATATATACGAGTATTCAAAATGTAAGATACATTTTCACATAGATATTGGTTGATGAGCTTTTCAGGACATGCTAACACATGCCAAAATCTAATTGCAGTATGCTTACTACTCTTTACTTATGAGCTTCACCGACAGTTTGATGTTATGCAAAAGCCGCATCAGATATCTGTCATGTATGCATCACATTCTTGGTTCATATTTAGAGGATGTTAACTGTGCGTGTTTCGGAACTACTATGTTTTGCTTCTATTATTTCCAAGAGTTGACCATTTGTGCAGAGGTTATCTCTTCACTAAGACTTGAATGGAACTATATTTCAGTTTCCTTAGTTATATAATTCATACACTTACAAACCATGAAACCAGAATGCTGGTACAAGTGAGACAGAAATACGAGAGCTTGTTGTAAACATCTTAATGTTTGTTCTAAATATCTCGTTCTCAAAAGAAATCATATCTTGTTGTGGAATTGTAGAGTTTACAATTGATATGCTTTTCTTTTCAAGTGCTGTAGATCCTGGAGTCGTGAAAACCAACATTATGCGAGAAATTCCTTCATGTCTCTCAGAGACCGCTTTTTTGGTCTTGAGACTTCTAGGCCTGTTGCAGTCACCTGAGGTTGGGGTATCCTCCATTGTTGATGCAGCCCTTTCCCCTCCTGTAAGTTCTGTCTCAAATTAGTGATTTGTTTACGTATGTGTGTTGTAGTTTTATGTTTTCATCTTTCCCGAATTTCTTCATGGCCATTGAAATCTTTTAATACTTTTGTTGCATGATATCTCATGGGTTAAACAACACGTACTTTGTGTTGATTCCTAGATTATTCACATGATAAAGTCAATAATCTGATATGGCATCAACATGATGAAGTGCAATGCATTTTTCTTTCAGTCCAGAGATCAGTTACGTTTTCGATAGTGAAGTCATCGATTACTTAATTTGTTTGTGGTTATTGTAGACCTAGTCAATGGCTAACATTTAGCAAGTTTCGTCTACCACAAACTGTGGTAAATTGGCACATTGATTCACTGATACACATCAACTCACTTTTGTTTGTAATTTCAGGAAGTGTCTGGATCTTACTACTTTGGCGGGAGTGGCAGAACTCTTAAATCCTCTGAACTTTCTTACGACAAAAACCTTGCAAAAGAACTGTGGAAAACCTCTTGTGAGTTATTGCTAGATTCACAGCGTCGATTCAAGGACACTTCCGAATGAACTTAAGGTGTATAGATGCGATTAACATGTTTTAAATAGTATGGAGTCTATGCTTTTGTGCTGAAGCGTTATCAAACTGCAAATGTACATATGCATGCAGAAGAGGTTATTGCTCGTTTAAAATTTTGTACACCTTGGCCTTGTATATCAAATGGTACGCATTCTTATAATACATTTATTAATACAAAATCATACATTTACTCATCATCTTCTGTGATTTACCCTGTCCGAATGACTACCTTACAATGCAAAACTTGTGAGCTTGTTGTGCCAAGACCTAAACAATTTACTGCAGTTTTGGCTTCATTAAGAAAGATTTACATACAGAATTAAGCTTAATTAAGGTGTTGCTTAAAATTAAACTTTATTAGAAATAAAGAGAACAATTATTCTATGTATGTTTTTGGTTAAAACAGGCAGCCTCAAAAACAGAATGGAAGAAAACTAGACAAGGCGTCAAGGCTACACATATACAATGGAAGTTCATCTTTATAAAGAGTTCTTTCCATCTGACAGATCATACATGTGATAACAATTTACAACAATGAACGAACTGAATTTTATTGAACGGAGACAGGTGCACATTAACCCTCTTTCTCTTCACTTCCATATATTTTCTATGCAATTGACTTGATTGCAAATAACAACTCAAGATAAGCACACAATTAATTACTAGCCATCACCATCCCTCTACTGTTCCTATGCCGTTTTACATACAAAAAGAAAATGCACCCTTCCTGAAAAATGGTGCGATATATTACAGTCGTATTATGCATGACACATTTGAAACACCTTCAGCCACTGAACAACAGATAACTATTTCAAGCGCCTTGAAGCTCAGCTGTTATAACTGAATCGATTTTCTCACGTCGTAATGCCAACAACAACATTGTTCACCTATAAAAATTGTAATTGTGTCAGTCTGTTTGCTTTCACATAAATAGTAACTAAAAATGAGTCGAGGATAGATTAAAACGAGAAGATTAAAAGAAATCACCGTTTTCCCACTTTCATCAACGGACACAGGATTCTGGACAATGACTGTTTGACTCTGAAAAAACAATTCAAGATAATTATCCAGGAAATTTGAGAAATAGTAGTGGATGCCAGAGCACCAAACTAGAACTCACTGTTGAAGTAGCTGTTGTTGTTCCAGATGAAGCTGTCCCATCGGGTCTGCTTGCAGGAACAGGGATACTTGTATTACCCATCTGCGAGTAAAACATAATACATATTAAGTGATAAAGGAAGTCTAAGCACAAGAAATTTTTTATACATCTAATTGCGATATAGTAACTCAGGAAAAGCTGGTATATTTATATAATCACTCTGATAGACTAGTTAATGGGGCCTGGTGAATCCACATATTAAAGGCAGCCACATTTTATGTATCAATAAATTCTTTCTAAACAACCAGGGAGAAAGGCTACTCTAACAGGCTGGTAACTACAAATGAAACTGTACTTACAATTATGTTAGTTACGTATTGACAAATGGCACATCTAACAGATTGAGATCCATAGGGATACATCAGTGTTGTACTGCAATTGCCGCAGTTGATGTGAGCAACCTGGTGGTTTGGTGCTATTTATTAACAAAATTGCCAGAACATATTAAACCAAAGCAATTAGTTAGTACAATATATATGGAAAAACGAGTAGATGAACACAAACATATATCCGGTATGATCAGAGCAGAAAGTCAATAGAGGAACAAAGTTTCAGAATTTCAGGAACAGCCAATAGTGGAACTCTGGAGAAGAAGAAATTTTTTTTCGTTTAAATTAAAAAGATAAGATATAATATTCCCCCCTCCGACACACTATTTTTAAGCGAGCTCACATATATCCAGTAGCAAAAAAGCTATTGGTGAAAGAGTAAACATTTGTTTCTTCTGCTGAACAGAGCCTGATGTTCTAGTCATGATTCTTAAATGATAAACAATAAGGTAAATTAATAACCTTTACAAACTAAGGAGAGCCTGATGTTCTAGTCATGATTATTAAATGATAAACAGTGAAGTAACTAAATGACCTTTGAAAAATAAGGAAACTATTCAAACTTTCACCTGGCACAAGGCTCACTGTGTGACAGCACGAGCATCTCACACTTGTAGCTCCACGAGTATACATCAGCAATGTATGACAACCTCCACATATTAGTTGGGACATATCCATTCCTGGAAGGTTTTACAATTATACAGGTGATGAATCACCAAAACTGAATATTTAATTTGTTATAAGAAGTGAGTAGTATGTAATATGTATATTCAGAGGCGGACTTTTTTTTTTTACTATCCTTCTATAACTCCGGCAGATTTGAATGCATATCTTTGAGCTGAGTTTAAGAAGTGGGGTTTCTTTTGTGTGTATTTTATTTTATTTAAATTGAATTAATATATTGATATATTTTTGTTTTAAAATAATAAAAAAATATTTATATTTATATATAAATTTGGACCCCCTAGAAAAAGTTCTGTATCTGCCACTGTGTATACACATTGTGCGCACACACTTAACAATGTGGACAACACATTCAATCTGCAGTGCTCATCAGCAGACAGGGTCAGAAGCTGATACCTCAGATACAATTAGAGCTAGACATCACGAGTACCGTAGATAACCACTTAATAAAGAAGTGACCTAGCTAGCACTACCAAGGGACTTGTCTCAACGAACCAGACTCAGGATAGATTATCAACTTATTTGCTATCCTTGTACTTGTAGTAGTGTTGCACTATTATCATATTTTTACAAGTTACACTAGCACGCCTACAAGTGATTTGAATTTTGAACCCTTTACTTCAACTGAGATGGGAGGATGCCTTGTCCACTCAGGCATAGTTGTGTATGCCACCGTAATTAGCTCTATATTGAACCCAACCATAGCAATTCCTGCTCCTTAGCATCTCTTCTTGTATTTGAATTGTGTTATCACTTATCATTTATCAAGTATACATAATGGTTGTCTTCATGGTTACATCAGGATTTAACAATTCAGAACAGAAAACATGCTCCTAACATGTATTCTCAGATCAAGTACAGTTTTTCCCCTTCATTTCATCAATGCAAAGAGATTCAAAACATATGTTTCAAAGGCCACAGGAAGATAACTTTTGATAAATGATAATATGGTTAGGAAATATATCATTAGGAATACCTGGAGGAGGCACCGTGGTAACTACATTGCACACTGCACAACAAACATTTGCTGCTCCTTGTGGATATAGAAGTGTTGTCCTACACCCCCTGCAAACTAGTTGACTCTGCATAGCTGCAATGACCATTGAACATTCCACAATTATAAAATTTGAACTAAAAACAGTTTTTTAATATATGTTTCGATATTTTTTTAAGAAAACTAAAGATGCAACAATATAAACATGGCAGTGAGCCAGAAAACAGTACCTCAATTCAATATTTTATACATATTGGGACCTTGAGGACAACTATGGTCAAGTATAGTAGTATTAGTATATTAGATAATTATATAAAAATTTACAATCAATAACAAAACTTTTATGTTACATATGCACTTTGGTAATGGTATAATAGTATTATATTATTATATATGTATTACGTATACAGTATCTGTTTCTAACTAATGTGTTTAAGTTCTCAATATCAATATTATTCTTTTTATATATATTATTTATGCATCCTGTGGTACAATTTACAACACAATAAAGTAAAACATGATGCAGGTGTTCACAACTCAGTATATACTGAGACCTACGCCTTGTCTGAGCAGTACTTTTAAACTTTAAACAGGCGCTGGGTACACCCTAATTTGCTAAAGGATCTTCAGGGGGAAGACTACATGATAAAGAGCAGACCAACCTAATACAACTCTTAGGTGAAGTTGGATTCATCAGCGATATTAGTCTGCAAAGGACTTCATTATGAGCTCCCCAAATTCTGAATACCATCTGAAGGTTGTGATTTCTGTATCATATGTTGCCTATATATATAGTGCTACCATATGTTTTCCCGTGTTTTCAACTTCAAAAATTCTAATCAATTTCTTGACCTTAAAAGTTCAATAATGACGTCCATAAACACCACATAACCAAAGCAAGTGGTCCCTGATCCTAGTTTAATATAGAAAAGAGAATAAAACTGTCCAAAGCGGCAAATCGGCCATCTTTCAAAGCAGAGGGCCTTATATTGAGTTCAGTATCTTAAGAGTGCATGAAGAATAAGTTTCAGACCTTTGATGCTAATTATGGTTTTATAAGACAGTAAAATTGTTCCTCTTTTACTGAGAGGAAGGTACTAACAAACAAACACAAAAGATATACTACCCAAAGAACAAAAGTACATAGTTCTAAATCTATACATGAATTCTATACACAGCCATCCTCAAGGCACAATTAAGCCTTTTCATCTAGTAGATTATTAGACCATCAAATAATAGAGAAGTAACAAGTGGAACAACATTAAAACAACACATCAAGAAAATTAAACACAAACTTATCAAGAATCCAACAAACATATCCAAAGGAAATAGCAATGAATCACCACAAAACAAGACTAAGAATCACAAGTATACAAAGCCCACATAAAATCTCTGATTCAACATAGGGTTGATCAACAAAGATTGTAACTTTATAGTAAAACAATAACACTTGCTTACCTACAAGAAATTCTTGAATAAATCTGATGGGTAGAAAGAGAAAAACTTGTGATGGGAAATTCTCAACCAAGGATTAAATGAAACTGGGGATATTAGATTATGCTGCTCTTCTCCAATCCAAGAAAATGGGAAACCACTTCTATTTTATAGCATTGGGAAAAGTGTAAAGAAGTTTCCCAAGGAGAAGAACATCAATCTTCCCACAATTTTTCTATTCCTTTCACTGTTGTTCTTCTGCCCCACTTTTCTACAAAAAAAAATATTCTTTATCCTAGTATTTTACATTTACATATTATATTAAAATAATAATTATAGGTAGAATACTAGGATAATGTACTAGTATTGGGACACGTCTTATTGCAATGATCAAAACAATTATTGGCATATAAGCAAAAACAAATGATGGTAAGTTTTGTGTTTTATTAATTTTGGTGATACACATTTTTAAAGCATATATAATCATACATAATGTGGTAAAAAAAGCATCCGGTTCTGTTGTCATATCTTGGTCGAGTTTTGTTAAGAAGAAGATAATATTCACAGTCCATTTTTTTTTTCACAACTAGGTTGATGTCTTCTAGTCCTCCGTGACCATCAGTCTAAAACTGCCAAAACACAATTCATATGCAACCACAACATTGATCAACTTGTTTACAAATGGATAACAAAAACATGGTAACTATACAATCTCTGTTGTATCTCTTAAATCTCATATCATTCTCCTCCAGACATCAAAAAGAGTCAACAAATGTTACTCCAAACATCAAAATTTCGATAATTTTGATTCAAAGTATGCAAACCAAACAACTAATTCAATTCACATTCCCAAGAAAAAAATTACACTTAGACATAACAGAGCATGTGTCTAGTACTAACATTCGTGAAATATTCCAGTGAAAAACAGCAACCGAATCACCTTTTTTTTTTTAAACTCCAGTTCCACTGTGGCAAATAAAATCTGTTGTGTATCGATAATCCGGCTTAATATATGTTGGAGAAATGGTATTGGTTCATATACCAAGTACAAACCGAGAGAGGCACCAAATTTCAGCATCATACATAGGCACCAAATTTCAGCATCATACATAGGAAAGATCACCGAAGACAAAATTTCAGATTCAAATCCAATAAGTATATATATAACTTAAGCTCCTATTGTATCAGACATCATTTTTTGTATGTTAAAGAAATAAAACATAAATACAATAGACATGGCTGAGGTCTCCAATAAACAAAAGAGGCTGCTACTGAAGCATATTAGTAAAGTTTTTAAGATTATACAACAATCAAACTGTTGTAAATGGAAACCAGCAAAGTTTTATTCTCTCTGTCCGTTTACATTTCTTCAATTTGATTGAAAGCCAACAACCTGCAAGGCCAAGCTACAGCATCAGCATATAGCAAGATCCAGGTAGAGATAGTTATCTAGAAAAAGTGGGGTGGGGGTGGAGGAGATAAAGAACACTGCCAAAAACTTTGTCCGTCCTAGTTTAATACATACATAACAGATATAGGAGCAAAATAAATGATTAATAGCTACAGTGACTTGTTTTCCGCATACAAGAAGATTGGACCTTGATTATGCTTAATACAAACTCAAGCTGAAGTCAACTATTAACACGCTTCAACTCCCCCAAAACTATCACATAGACCATTGGTCAATGAGAACCAATCAAACTGCAGAAAGTACTAACATACTTATCCTCGAAAATTTGCCACCAACCTTGCTCTGATACACAAGAGATTCACTCTATCCTTTCTAACATCATCGCATCCGAAGCATCCCTCTGAGAAACAATTATGAATCATCAACATCATATGAGGACATAAGATTCTTGTTATACACATTAATGCATTGAATGTTCTTGTTATAACATCGAAGAAAAGTTTTACCACAAACTTTAGAGCAACAAATGAGCATTCATATACCATAAACATGCACATTGTAGAGAAAAAGAAAACAAATGAATCAGAGGACAGCTCCACCAGTTACCCCTCTCACTTTATTCCAATACGCTAAAGATGGAGTTATAGAAGAGACATTGTGCGTTGTTAGTAATTTTAAATAATTGCAGCAGAAGAGTTAGGAGTCACATTACGTGAGAAGTTAAGATACCTATCATTTGCAACAAGTCCGTTCTCTTGTCCTGCTTCTCTTGCTCCTTGTGCAGCTTCTTCTCTAACTCTCTCCATACCCTCAATGGCAACAAGACTTTCCGTGTAATTAATGACCATGTAATGAGCCTCCATTCCTTCTCCAACCCCAAGATCCTTAATTTCTTTGCTCACCAAGTCATACGTGAACAACTTCCCAAGCCCGTCCTTTGTAACAAACTTGCCATCCTTGTAGCATTGCAGACGTACAGGCATCTGCAGCCCCATTGGCTCTATGGCGTACATCAAAGTCCAAGTACTAGAATTATCTTCCAAAACATACACATGAATCATATCACTTGATTCAGTTCCAGGTGAATACACAATCTGTGCAACATTATCACCTAAAGCCATAATTGTCGTGGAAGTAGTAGCATTCTTTACATTCTCCGGTCCAGAAAACACCCGGATCACCTCAGTTTGAACGTTAACTGTCAGCCAAACCTCTTTATCCTTGTAAAACCCCATCCAGAAAGGATTCCCCTTTACAGTTGCACACCCCATTATAAACCCCAAATTCAGATCAAAACCCAACTCCAATTCTTTCCAAGAATCATCCTTACATGAATACATCCGAAACCTAAACGACATTTCCGGATTTTTCCCAACCCGAAAACGATAAATACAAACTACCTTATAATCATCACCAACAGAATCAAAACCAAAAGCAACATATATCCTCAAGGGGTGGCCAAGATTCAAATGAGACACCACGATATCCTTAAACCTATGAGTAGCAGGGTTCCAGATCACAACATTAGTAGGCCTGAGAGTAGACCTAAAAAAACACACCAACCCATTAATCGAACCCACTAACACCAACATCGAAATCTTGTATTTTGGACGGCCTCGTACATTTCTTGAGCAACAGACCCCAGGCACCAAACTAGATGGGGTCCCAGCTGGTGGGGTTTCAGACTCAGATATCGGAATTGGGGTTACAAAAATTGTTGGCATCATCAAGAAATTGAGGGTAGAAACTGTGATTGTATCGCGACAAGGCCGGTGAAGAAGAAGCAAATGAGAATTGGGATTGAGATGATAGTGAGAAAGATGGACTTTTACAAAAGATTGAGAGGAGATCAATGCACACCAAGATTTACAAATGATAGTGAGGGAGATCAGGGACTTTACCGGAAGCCGGCTGAAGACCTCTTCCAGTAAATCAACGGGGAGAATTCCAGTAGACATGGTGGCAGTGAGAATAGTAGAGAATGAGAGTGTGTATGTTGATAAAATAATTTTGAGCAAGAGTATGAAAATAATCCTCAAGAGAAATAAAATGGTTTTGGTTGGGTTTAAAAATAAGAGTGAAGAGTCAAGATATGAATAGAAAAGAAATGATACAGAGCAAGTCCCATTCTCTATAAATAAATATTATAAAATAATGGCTCGGATAAATTTATAAGCCTCACAGGAGTCGCATAATTCGATGTTGAGATTAGTGGATTCGATTAATGGGTTGGTTTGTTTTTCTAGGCTTACTTGTAAGTCTAATGTTGTGATCCCAGAGCCTAGTCACTTCTAGGTCTAAGGATATTGTTGGGTCTCATCTTAATCTTAGCAAACCCTAGGGAATATATGTTGCTTTTGGGTTCCATTCTGTTGGTGATGATTATAAAGTACTTTGTATTTATCGTTTTCGGTTTAGGAAAAATCCGGAAATGTCGTTTAGGTTTCGTATGTATTCATGTAAGGATGATTCTTGGAAAGAATTGGAGCTGGGTTTTGATTTCAATTTGGGGTTTATAATGGGGTGTGTGAGTGTAAAGGAGAATCCTTTCTGGATGGGATTTTATAAGGATAAAGAGGTTTGGCTGATGGTTAATGTTCAAATTGAGGTGATCCGGGTGTTTTCTGGGCCGGAGAAAGTAAAGAATGCTACGACTTCCACGACAACTATAGCTTTAGGTGATAATGTTGCACATGTTGTGTATTCACCTGGAACTGAATCAAGTGATATGATTCATGTGTATGCTTTTCTAGACAATTCTAGTATTTGGACTTTGATACACACCATAGAGTTAATGGGGACTATGGATGCCCGTACATCTGCAATGCTACAAGGATGCAAGTTTGTTACAAAGGTCAGGCATGACAAGTTGTTCACACATGATTTGGCAAGTGAAGAAATTAAGGACCTTAAGTTTGGCACCGAATCAAGTGCCATGACTCGTTGCTTTATGTCTGGGATGTATCCGTGTAACTTTAATTTGGGGTTTATAATGGGGCGTGTGACTTTCAAGGGGACACCTCTTTGGATGGAGTTCTATAGGGAGAGAGATTTGGCTGACAGTGAATGCAAAGAAGGGAAGTGCTAGGTATCACTCACTTGTAAAGACCCTGAGAAGCAAGAAGCTAAACTACCTCAATACTATCAATATACAGGCGTACAGATAATACCTGCAGTCATAAATATAACAAAGGCATACAGATAATACCTGCAGTCATACATATAACAACTTAGTTCTTGTGCTTAAGAAGAATTGAGTAAATTGGGTGGGGGGAGGAAGTGTCTAAATATCTAGGGATTTTTCATATATATAGATGCACAAATTCACAAAATGACGTCACATAAGGTCACCCAAAACGATATCACATAAGGTCACCGAAAACGACGTCACATAAGGCATAAAACCTCAAGTTATGCGCTAGTATCTATGTACGGCAAAATGAAAGAGCAATGCGCGTGAAGGAAGTGTCTAAATATCTAGGGATTTTTCACATATATAGATGCACAAATTCACAAAACGACGTCACATAAGGTCACCCAAAACGATGTCATATAAGGCATAAAACCTTGAGTTATGCACTAGTATCTATGTACGGCAAAATGAAAGAGCAATAGGCGAAAGATTGTGCTCATAAACCCTTTTCTCACAAGTTAAAATGAGAATCCAGATTTCAAAATGTTTAAATAGAAGGAATTATGAAAATTAAGAAGTAATTGGTTAGATTAAAAAAAATAAGATATAAATAATAAGGAACATATTCATTATGTCATATGTTTCATAAAAAATGTACAAATCGTGGAAAGGAAATTAATTTTGAAGGAAAGATTGGAAGAACTTCCCTAGTGAACTTTCATTTTCATCTCTAGAAACTAATCATGTATCTAGCAGTTATGCAAGCTCAAAAAGTAATTGCGAACATCAGCAAATGCACTGCATATGATATAATTGTAGGCTTCATTCCAAACACATAATAGCTCATGCTCGGAAAAAGAAAAAAATTGATATCAGATACAACAAATATTGACTTTGATATCCACGAAGATTGTTTTCTCCAGCATATAATTAGTCCGCTTCCTTTTTTCCGTTAAATATGTCACTCTATGCTTCACTCTTTCCCATCGATCAAACACAGACCTGCAGGTAGATATCAAAATACAAATTAAAGATTCTTTTAGGTAGTTAATAACATCAATAAGGTACAATGAACTGCTTAGCCTACTTCTTTCTCTAAAGTTGTTTTTCTTTAGCTGATTCTATTTGTCTAAAGTTTTTTAGCTAATTCTTATTCTCTAAAGTTAAACAACACTTATAATTTGCAAAAAAAATGACAGTTAACTACTTGTTTATAAGTGACATATTTGCCTTTGCTTTTATAACTTGTAAGCTCCATATTACATATATATATATCAATATAGGTATCAATTCACCTAGAGTATATTTGAAAAAGGTCTAACAGAAGTCACAACAAAATGCAGTCTCTTAAGCGGTCCACTCAAATCAGTCCAGACAGATTACAACTGAGAAACCATTAAACTTCGGTAGAATCAACATAACTCACCCACATGCCCTGTTTACGATTTCACTAGTTAGTGCATCTAATTCTTTCAAGCTATTTTGAAAATAATTTTTTTGCCAAGTTAATATTCTAATAACGATATTAATATCTTTATAATTATAGCCCTAAACGATATTAATATCTTTATTATCTTTTTGCATCTCGACAAAATATAAACATCAAAGTTATTTTGCAACCATAGTCCTTGAATGAAAATGTATATTCTAAATTCATCTAAGGCCCCTTCAATTTTAATTTTTAGCCGGATAGAGCATGTCATGATGTGTAAACATTCAAGTACCTTTCGACTCTTCTTTGTATGTCATTGCGTATGCCAACAAACAGTGGTGGTGCCACATGAGGACACCTGGGGGCATGTGCCCCGTGAACTTTTTTTAAAAAAAATATTTTTTATAGGTCCCACATATATTATTAGTAACACGTGCCCCACCCATCTTACTTTATCATTTTGCTTTCTTCTTCTCAAACCTCAACTTCTTCTTCCGGCTTCACATGAGTACATGACCACAACACCATTCATTCATTTTCCTGGTCTCAAAATCAAATTTTCAATATTTAATTAGGTAATCTTATCATCTTAATTCTAATATTAATCTATTTATCATCCCTTGAAAGTGATCTTGGGCTAAGAAAACCATCAAGTAATTACTCCCCCAATTATTAAGATGAATTGCATAGAAGATATATTTTTAAAGGCCCATGTCAATTAAAAAATCATATTTTTCTGTTCACACCATTTGGAAAGAAAAATAGACGATTCAATCCTAAGAGAATTGGTTTGCAGATCATGAGAATTGGTTAGAGTATAGCATTGATAAAGATGCAACTTTTTGTTTATGTTGCTATCTTTTTAAAGAAGTTATTGGGTGGCGGAACTCATTTACTGGTAAAGGATTCTCGTCGTGGAAATCTATAATAATTCTATAAATGATGTAAATTTTATAGACTTATTTTGTTAAAAAATTTATGGTGTCCCCGCATGGTTTCGCTCCTGGCTCCGCCATGCCAACAAATCCAACAATCCTACCATCAACCAGCATGGCGTGCCACTGGTTCCAACTGCAAGCAAGCAAACCAAATCCTATATAGAACCCACAAACTTTGAAATTTAACAAACTAATCCAACTATATATATTCATTCAGACATTTTGTCAAACATGTAGACTAATACAATGTTTTTTTCTAAATTCTGCATACTTAATGATTGTGTGTATAAAAAAATATATAGAAAGAATTGTTAATAGTTACAATATAATTCAAATAAGCAAACAAAATATTATTTTACCTGTCATGATTTCGACCGTTAAATCTATACAATTTTGACTTTAATGGTGTGTAAAATGAGCCAAGTTTTTAAATGTACGATTGGTTTAATTGGTCGAGTTTAAGTTAAACCCGCTAGTCAAATTTAATTTTACAATTCAACGGTCAAATTTGTGACGGTCAATTTTGAATCTATTTCTTGTAATGTTAGTAATGATGTCGATATAAATCATCCTAAAAAAAGTAAATTAAGAATTTGATATTTTTCTTTATTGTTAGAAGATTTTTATACTTTACACAATAATTTTTAGCAATACATGTATTATTATCATCGGCTTCTTGCGAGTGTAATGCAAAGGGTAAAATTTATTTTAATTGTAATTTATTTAATTTAATACTAATTTATAATTTGTGCAATACAAAGATTATTTAATATTTTATAATTTCTATACATGTTAAATGAATGAAAGTATTGACTTTTTTGTTGAAATAAAATAATATACGATTAGTGAGATTCCAACTCTATATTTTTTTCTATAATTTTAATATGTTATTGACGGTATTCAAATCTCAAACCTCTAATAATAGTTTAAATATTTAGATATAAAATATATTTTATTATTAGATATAACAGTTTTCATCTATGTATTTTTTAAAAATTATAATTTAACGGCTTTTATTATTTCTATGGTTAACATGACTGGTCAATCACTTACCAAACTTTTCATATTTTAATTATAATAATAATGTAATGTGTGTGTATATATCAGTTTCAATAAGTGACATTTACCCAAAAATAAATAAACATATATAAATTCTTAAGTAGCTGAAATCGCATATTCATCTACATCATCAACTTGTCTTATAATTAGTAATGGTTTCCTTTCATTTTGGATGCATGATCATGTTGGGTGCAGATTTGTATTTGGATGAGGGATGATATATCATGATTTTCAAGAGTAACGCATTTAACACATCTTGGGCGTCTTGAATTTTTTTAGATTAGCAAGGTACATTACAAGAAAAACGGCTAAATTCGATCGAAATTGTCCAGTCATTTTATACGAGCCAAATTGGTCAAATTTAACATAAATTCGACTAAATTTTAAAATTTTGGTTTTTTTTGAATTTGGCACCTAAAGGGCATTAAATCCGGCCGCATCCAGTCAAATTTATAAATTTGACCGACACCCGATCGAATTTACAATAAATATTCAAAATACCGAGTAGCTTTCTGCTACTTTTGGTTACGTTAATTAATTTGTACTATATACACTATTTTGCTACATTCATCAATATATTCATTACTTTTATGTTACTACCAATACTAATATCACATAATTTATGATATATAATTAATTGAAAAACATGAATAATTTCATATTTATCAAGAATATTTTTGTTAAAAATAGCCAGAGTCATAAGAATTCAATTCCAATATTTTAGTCGGATTTCATAATACTACTATCCTTCTCATCTACTTAGAGGCAAACATTTGTTGAATATTTTCTCGATTGCTGAAATTTTTTGGGTCATCACTTCATTCGCCAGAATTATTTTCGATGTCGAATTTGCTTTTGTTATCTAATTTTGCTTTATCACCAGAATGACTAATATTTATGAGTTGATTTTCTTGTTGTTATTCTTGTACGCACCATTATTTTGCAAAAAAGAGATTATATATATTTGTGTATTTACAGTAATTAATATGTATCATGCTCTAATTAATATGTATCATGCTCTTGATCCGGAACAATGAATGCTATGCAATAATATATATAGCTCGGCCATCTCTCGCTCCTTTCTGCATTCTCAAAGCACCCCCTTCTCTTTCTCCATTGACCTTGCCTTTTTAGTCGTCACAATCACTGTTTCCCCTCTTAATTTTCAGACATCACACCCACTTCAACAACCCAATTCCCGTATATGAAAACTATATACTGGTCACTTCCAATATGATTCGAAATCAGTTAAATACAACTCACTTCAGTGAAGATACAAATAAATAATTGAATGAATGAGGCGGAGTGTTTAGAGATCTAGGGTTTTTTTCATATGAAAAATAAATTAATTACAATCGTGTACACATTTCTTTTATAAATGCACTCATTTATATTATCATATACATGCACTCATATATGCACAAAATGACATCACTTAAGGTCAGGAGTAAAATTTTGAGTAATGCGCGAAAAAACCCTGCGCAAATTAAAATGAGAATCCAAATATCAACATGTACATCCAACACAGAAGTACGAGAATCAAGAAATAATCGCTTAGACTAAAAAATTAAATTCGATATAGATAACAGGGAATATATTCATTATTCCACAACTGGTCACTAACATTCAATGGTAAGCTTTAGTTTTCTTCTTTAACTATGAACCAATAATGTATCTAGAAGGTGATTGCCAACGTCACCTAATGCATTTAGCAAAAACAATACAGCCCAAAGTAATACACGACATTAAATAATTGTGCTTAATAGTCGGCCAAAGCTAAGGCTTAATTCCAAACGAAATAAGAAGATGTGCTCCAAAAAAGAGAAATGATATCGGATACATGAACATCGGTTGTTAACATCAATAAGGTAAGATGAACTCTTTATCACTACTTGTTAATCTAATGTTCTATAACACATATAACTTACATATTTGCATCTGATTTCATAAGTCAGAGTAAGTCCAACAATATCTTAGTGCATTACCTATAAATACTATAAAATAAGGACTCCTAGTGATTTAGTGATTTAGGGATTTCATTTTGTATGTTAACTGCAATAACAATCCCTAGCCTAACTATATTCATTCTTTATTATTATTATAGCAATAAATTTAAGAGTGAAGAGAAAAAAGATGGGGGAAAAGTAGAAAAGAGGGAAATAAATTTTTTTATTCTTAATTAGAAATAAAATAGGGAATGATTAGTACAACCTCTTATGTAAAAATAGACAATGAGATGTATGTCAAAGTGATAGGTAAGAGATAGAGAGAATTGCCATAAAGTGAAGACAGAAACCACGCAAAGGTGTAATGATATGCATGTCCCGTGTTTTAGTAATCGATCACTGGGACATTGTTGGAGTATCATTTTCTGTGACAACCTATATTTCAACTTAGACCAGAGGGTTAGAATGGCAGTTTCTGCTCCTTGGGAGAGGTACCAAAGTTCATTTAGGTAAGCTGTTAGACTTATTCTTAATATTACTAAATGTAACACTATAATTCTTCAACTCACCTAGAGTATGTCTGGAAAAAGTTCAAGAGAAGTGGCAGCAAAATGCAGCCTCTTAATTAACAGGTTCACTCAAATCACTGTAGACAGATGATAATTGAAAAACCTACTCTTCGCCTTGCTTGATTCTCCCATACATACACTTTTAGTTCTTTTAAACTTGGCATAAATTCCTCTGTCGACAGAAAAACAATCTTACCAAAACATAGATTACAAGTTAAATAAACATAGTGGTGACAGTAGTTGCTACCAATCAGTGTAGCTAAGAGCATGCCAGACAGCTACAAGACTTTATTCCAGCTAGATATGCAAACATAAAACTTACTACTTCACTGGTTCGGTGAATAATATTATGTTTCAAGCTTTCTGGTTATTATAGACAAGTAAACTTTACATGCTTCGCTGATTCAGGGAACAATGAACTTACTCGCTTTCAATTTATTTACTCAATTTTATTATTTACTCAATTTTATTATCAGAAATGCATTTCATCTTCTTTTTTATCCAAAATTAGGTCAAACATTTCTAGGTATATTAGTTTCCGTACAAATACCAATTGTAAACATATACTAAAATTCTGAAAGGAGTAGTACTAAATTTTACAAGGAAAATACTACTAAACTATACTCCTGGACGAGAGACACTCAACTCCGTAATTACCACTACCCCTACCAAGGCTACCATTTTGGTCTATTTTCAGTCGTATGGAAATTTCACACCAAGGTCATCATATATGTGAGAGGGGCTTCCCAACACTGATACACAAGGAAGCCTTTATCTTGCAATTAAATGGTCTTCAAGCTCTTTAAGAAAATTACAAGGCCCGCACCAAAAAATTAGAAACAACATCAGTTTCTTTAGTCCAAAAATATAAAGAAATTAATTAATTAGTTACTAATACAGTCTGCCCACACATTTGGTACTACATGGTGAATTGTTTGTCGATCAGTCTTGGTGTCCAAAATTCATCTTTCTCAAGATTGTACTTTACGTTACGTTGCAGTACAACTAATGTTCTTCCACTTGTATCAATAAAGTTGATAGTCAATTTAAATAACTCAAAATACACAAACATAGTCATTCACCCAAGATTACATTCCCTAAAAATAGAAATGTTTCACGAGATACGTATGTAAGCACGAAAGTGGTTAAGTTAGTGTCTCCTGTTCCCGTAGTCTGAGACCATGTCAAATAGATAACTAGAGTAGCCACATTAAAATCGAGAATTAATGAATAGCATGAAACTTTATCCTCCCGTTTTTTCCTAATTAATACTTTATACTTTAACATGAAGTAAACACAATACATGGGGTACGAACACACAACAGAAGCATATATATATTGGGTCTCCGGCTATACCCTCTTCTTCAAAATGTATCATTTTCTCAATAAAAAAGCAAATTTTGATGCATAAAGACTTATTCAAAACCTTCCTGATTTTGTCAATCCTAAGATCCTCGGATAATTTGCTTTTCTGTCATTCAAGAACTACTTAGCTTCATGGTACTCAAGAACAATATTCTCCATTCATATATAAAGCAATGCAATAAACTCCGGCCTCTAAAGAATTGGACATAGTTTATATATTTATTACTCCAAACAGATAATTTCTAATTGAAAATAAACACGTCAACCAACTTATTTGGCTGTGCCCAAAAAAACCCTTATTCGCAAGTGAATCCTTATACTTTACAAGATACGCCTCAGATTCCCCAAATTATTATTTAGGTCAAGACAATTGATGAAACACTCAGTTTGTCCATCAAAGGTAACACTAGTCTCACTAATTTATTCTCAAATACCCTGAAGCCCATCCAATATGTGAATGCTCTTGACAACCACAACATTAGAAAAATATGAGGGCATATTGTATATATGCAAAATAGGGTCAAGTTACTCTATAAAGGGACAATTAAGGGTTCCCTTTCAACTTGATACAGAAAAAAATGCATACATAATCTTCAAACCATTTAGAACAGAATAAAAATGCAACCTATCTGAGTGCAGTTCTTTCTAGGGAAGTTGGGGTGGGGGACCATCTTACATTGTATTGTCGATGGATTCCACGATATGACCATAACATTCCACTATCATACATGAAGAAGATCACCAATGATATATTTCAGTTTCTAAATATCACCAAGTAAAATTCTGAATGTTATAAATGTACCTGCAGAAAACATTATCTAAAATTCTGAATGTTATAACAAAAGTACAATATATAGCAACACAAATTTAGCCACAGGCTACCATAACATAATAGATTTTTTTAACACCTCATCCAGCCATCAACTGTTCTACATACAACAGCTGTTTTAGGTTTCTCTGTCACACTCTTCTTAACATTCATTGAAATCCAAAAACCTGCAAGGGAAAACTACAACATCAGCATATGTAAGTAGCCCAGTAGCGTTAACTACCTGGAAGGGGGTCAAATACATAGATAGCAGATACCGGAGCAAATAAATGAATAATAACTGTAGTGATCTTTTTTTTCACATGCAAAAAGATTGTACCATGACTATGCTTAAATACAAGGCAAGCCAAAGTCACCCCTACTCCCCCACAAGTATCACATAAACAAGTGATAAATTATGAGAACCAGTCGAACAATAAAAAGTACTAACATACTCACCGCAACAATTTGCCACTAACTTTCCCCCAATATCTTTAAACATCATATCGTCCAAAGCATTTCTGCCAGAAACAAGTATAAATCATCAACATCATATAACACGAGCATAAAATTCTTTAAGTTGCATTTTTTTTTTGACATTACATAATTAATAGAGATTAAACCCTCAATAATATAGCCAATTAGCAGTTAGACAAAGAAAAAGTAAATTATATATACGCACAAACACTTCATATATATAACATTTAATATGAAGAGTGTACGTGGAAAATGAATGTAAGCTAGTTTGTATTTATGTGTTTAAAGACTGGATCATATATGTGAAACTGCATTAATATACCTTATAAAATTTCACCTAGAGATGAAACATGTAAAAATAAAACTCCTAATTTTGAATCGTCATTAAGACATCTATCGGTAACTTCATTTCTACTCCCTAGTAAGGAATGTTGCTATATACCTATATTTTAATTACCTTTTGCAGACTTGCAACAAATTATTCTGTCCACAACCAGATCACACGAAAGGCCCTAGATATTAACTTTTTCTTGTGTTATAGCACATAACTGGAACAAATTAGCATACCCTTAATATCACAGATTTTAGTAGAATGGGTCCAAAATAGCACGTCAGATTATAGCACATGCATCTGCCGTATAAAAATTAAATTCATCTATTATGTGTATTGCTCGTGAAAAAAAGAGAGGAAAAAATGGCAAAACATGTTTCAAATGAATGACACTGTGCTAAAATGGGTCATCAGTTCAAAAGGTGCATATTTTTGTTATATGGACTACACGAATCACCTTAGATTGTGTTTGAGAACATGGATTTCATTTGAAATGATGGATTTCCAATGACCGAATTTGAGTTGTCATTTCAAATTCTCATATTTGTACTAATATTTGAATGTCTTGGAATTAATTTAAATGAAATCAAAATCCAAATTCTTTGATTATCAAACATGTTATATGATGCAATGTTATTAATTTTCTCCTCCAAATCAATGTCGTTACTAGTGTGCAGCCATGAATAAAATACATATCAAACCACTCTTACCCAAATGATCACCCCCTTGTGTGTGTTGATAAGTATGAGACCAACTAGCATATTACAACATATGTAATGTGCATATAGCAAACTGTTGGGTGGTAACCCAAGTCCCGCAGCAAGTAGGCAAGCTAGAGAAAGTTCTCTTCTATATAAGCAGTCAATACTTAATTCCATTAGTATGAGGCTTTTTGGGGTATGCCCAAAAATAAATCCGTGTGGGTTGAGCCTAATACAGACAATATCATATGGAGTTAAGGCTTATTTGTGGCCCAACAAGTGCTATTAAAGCCAAAGGTTTAGAGTAGATCTCGGGTGTAATGAACTGCGATTGTACGATGTGGGAGGCCCTCGTTCCGTGTGAATGCACGGGATATCCATGGAGCCTTATGTTGAAAGTTTCCAGATACTATGATGTAATCAGGCGGCATGTTGTCTCACGGGTGATGACAGCGGTACAGTAGTCATGAGATTTGTGGTTCTTAGTTTGAGGGGAGGATTATATAAGCAGTCATTTAATTCCATTAGTATGAGACCTTTTGGGGTGTGCCTAAAAACAAATCTGTGCGGGTTGAGCCCAAAATGGACAATACCATACTATTGTCTTGTGGCCCACCACAAACATTGAAAAAAAGTTTTATGACATACGAATGAAGAGAAACAAATTAGGAATGAGTAATCATTTATGAAAGCTATGCAAAACTTCAACTTGTCATGTGTGTAATTTAAAAAATGCCACAGAGAGGTAAGATCGATGTCGTATAATATGTGAGAAGTAATTGGAATATATACCTATCAGTTGTAGTGCATACTGACTCATGTCACTCTTCTTCATAGTCTTCATACCCTCAATAGCAACAAGACTTTCGGTGTAATTAAGTGGCATGTGAGTCCTTTCCATACCTTCTCCGACCATAAGATCCTTAATTTCTTTACTTGTTAAGTCATACTTGTAGAACTTCTTCTGATTGCCGGCTGTAAAAATTAGTTTGCCACTATTATAGCACTTGAAACGAACAGGCGTCTGTAACCCAATCAATTCAAAGGTGTACATCCTCATCCAAACACCAGAATTTTCCCCCAAGGTATAAACATGAAGCATATCGTTTGGTTCAGCACCGGGTGAAAACACGGCTTGAGCAACAGAACCACCTAAAGCCATAATAGAGGTTGAAGTTGTTTTGTTCTTCACATACCGGTCAAGCCCAGAAAACATCTGGATCGCCTCAGTTTCAACATTAACTTTCACCCAGAATTCATTGATCTGTTTACATAAACACTTCCAGTAAGGATTCCCCTTGACAGTCACACACTTATCAACAAACCCCAAAGGCAACGGAGAATCAGGCTTCAATTCTTTCCAAGAATCATCATTACACGAGTACATAAGAAAGTGATATGTCAAATTGGACAGATGGCCATATGCATAAAGACACACAATCTTGTAATCATTAACAACAAAATCGAACCCAAAAGCAACCAAGATCATAAACAAGTTCTCATTATTTAGTTGGGGCACCAAGATATCCTTAAATCTGTGAGTTGCAGGGTTCCAAATAACAACATTAGTAGGTCTGTGATCTGGTCTAGAAAAACATACCAACCCATTAATGGAGCCCACAAATGTTTGTGTCAAACTCAATAATTTTGCTGATGTGGTCGCACTTGCATCAATCCATTTTTCAGATACGGGAATCGGGGTTCTAGAAATGGTTGGGATTCCCAAGAAATTGAGAGGTGAAATGTTGATTGTTTTATGGTAAGGGTGGCTGATAAGAAGCAAATGGTTATCCGGATTGAGATGATAACGAGAGAGATGAGACTGAACGAAAGATGGAGAAGAGATTAATTCAAGCCATGGCTTGCAGACGGCGGTGAGTATGATCAGGGTCTTCACTGCAAGTCTGGTGAAGATTTCCTCTAGTAAATGGGAAGGGAAATTGCTCAAAGACATTGTGATGTGCAGAGATACAGTATATCGATCGGTGGCTCGTTCTTGGATGGAGATGTATACATTCCAGCTTGTTAAGGCGTATATATATAAGAGGGCCCCCAGGTTAATTTTGTTGTTGTCTTTTTCTAGTGAAGAGCGCGTTGCGCGAAAACTTGAATTTGAATTATTATTTCTCCTTTTGATTTATTAGATTAGCAAAAGTTCTCTAATCACCACTCCTAGGAATATATAACATCATCACTCCCCTCATCTTAATTAATTTCTTTTTCAATTTAATTTTTGCCCATATTTTAAAGATTATAAAGGGCGTACAACAATGTAAAAGGCCTGTTTAAAAAATGATTTTCAAAACTATCTTTTTAACTCGTTCTAATACCGGTGTTCTAAATATCAAGACCCATTAAAATGATCTGATTCGGTGCTTAGGAGTGAATTAGATTTTTTTATATAAAAATCAGTATTAAGGTCCAAATGGGAGTTAGGCATTCTTTAATAAAATTGGTTAGAATCAGAATTAGGTGGTCTAAATCGGTTAACTTAAAAAATAATTTAAAGTAAGATTACTTTTTTATTACTAGATATAACAGTTTTTTATTTGTTTATCTTTAAAAAAATTTAATTTAACGACTTTTATTATTTCTATGATTAACATGACCAATCAATCACTTATCAAACTTTTAATATTTTGATTATAATAATAATATAATATAAAATTATGTATTTATTCAATTCTAATTATTTTTCTAATGAACATAAATTAATGAATATATATAATATTTATTTAAATATTAGTCAAATACCTCAATTAAAATTTTAAGTTTGTTTACAACTTAGCTATAAAAATATAAGCTTTTAATATAAAATATAATATAAAAAGTATATTTAGTCTTTTTTCTTGGAATTACAAGGTTGAACGGCAAATCCCTGAATTCAGCTTAAGCTGCAATCACTAAATATATATATATATATATATATATATATATATATATATATATATATATATATATATATATATATATATATATATATATATATATTTCATTCTGTAGGCTCCAGGACTGTAGTAATGAAAGTTTCTTGTTTATTTCACCATTTGGTAATATTTTCACGTAATTTCTGGCATTATAGCCCCGTGGATACCCATGTTCTCTCGGTAACAATAAGAGGTTAAGTTCAAGTATCACCCGAGAATGTGTTTGTACATATCAGTTTCAATAAATGACCTTTACCCAAAAATAAATAAACATATATAAATTCTTAAGTAGCTGAAATCTCTTATATTCATCTGCATCATCAAGTTGTCTTATAATTTGAAATGGTTTCCGGTCATTTTGGATGATCATGTCGGGTGCAGATTTGTATTTGGATGAGGGATGATATATTCTGATTTTCTAGATTAACCTATTTAACATGTCTTGGCTGGGCCTCTTGATTTTCCTTTCAAGATTGGCAAGGTACTTTGTTGTGTTTGGTTAAGATGAATGATTTTGGAAGTAATGTAATGAGATTTGAACTACATCATGGGTGGATTTTTAAAATTTTCATTCTTTTCACATTCCATTTTTAAGAACGTAAACTAGAACTCAAATACCTCAATTTAAGATGAAATGTTCCATTCTCCCTCGTATACATTTTCTTCCTAATTTTTATCAAACAAATTTTACACTCACCCATTTTTTTTTCAAATCTTTCATCCTACTTACATAAATTTTCTTTATTTTTAGTCATTCCATTTCATTCTCCTCAACCAAACACGACACTGTTACATCAGGCTCTTGACCAGAAACAATGATGATATGCATAATAATATATAGCTCGGTCATCTCTCGCTCCTTTCGGCATTCTCGAAGCTCCCCTTCTCTTTCTCCGTTGACCTTGCCTTTTTAGTCGTCACAATCACCGTTTCCCCTCTTAATTTTCAGACATCACACCCACTTCAACAACTCAATTCCCGTATCTATAAACTATATACTGGTCAAATATGATTCGGAATCAGTTAAATACAACTCACTTCAGTGAAGATACAAATAAACAAGTGAATGAATGAGGAGGGGGAGTGTTTAGAGATCTAGGGTTTTTTCATATGAAAAATAAACCAATTACAATCGTGTACACATTTCTTTTATAAATGCACTCATTTATATTATCATATACATGCACTCACATACGCAGAAAATGACATCACTTAAGGTCAGGTGTAAAATTTTGAGTAATGCGCGAAAAAAACCCTGCGCAAATTAAAACGGGAAATTAAAATGAGAATCCAAATATCAACATGTACATCCAACACAGAAGTACGAGAATCAAGAAATAATCGCTTAGACTAAAAAATTAAATTCGATACAGATACAGATACAGATAACAGGGAATATATTCATTATTCCACAACTGGTCACTAACATTCAATGGTAAGCTTTAATTTTCTTCTTTAACTATGAACCAATAATGTATCTAGAAGGTGATTGCCAACGTCACCTAATGCATTTAGCAAAAACAATACAGCCCAAAGTAATACACGACATATTAAATAATTGTGCTTAATGGTCGGCCAAAGCTAAGGCTTAATTCCAAACGAAATAAGAAGATGTGCTCCAAAAAAGAGAAATGATATCGGATACATGAACATCGGTTGTTAACATCAATAAGGTAAGATGAACTCTTTATCACTACTTGTTAATCTAATGTTCTATAACACATATAACTTACATATTTGCATTTGATTTCATAAGTTAGAGTAAGTCCAACAATGTGCTAGTGCATTACCTATAAATACTATAAAATAAGGACTCGTAGTGATTTAGTGATTTAGGGATTTCATTTTGTATGTCAACTTTAATAACAATCCCTAGCTATATTCATTCTTTATTATTATTATAGCAATAAATTAAAGAGTGAGGAGAAAAATGAAGGGGGGAAAGGAGAAAAGAGGAAAATGAATTTTTTTATTCTTAATTAGGAACAAAATAGGGAATGATTAGTACAACCTCTTATGTAAAAATAGGCAATGAGATGTATGTCAAAGTGATATGTCAGAGATCGAGAGAATTGACATAAAGTGAAAACAGAAATCACACAAAGGTGTAATGTAATGCATGTCCCATGTTTTAGTAATCATAGGACATTGTTGAAGTATCATTTTTTGTGACATAACCTATATTTCAAGTTAGACTGGAGGGTTAGAATGACAGTTCATGCTCCTTAGGAGGTACAAAAGCTCATTTATAATGACAGTTCCATTTTGAATTATTATTTCTCCTCCTAGCTTAGCTTGACTAAGAGAGGATTTGATTTATTAGATTAGCAAAAGTTCACTAGTCACCACTCCTAGGAATATAACATTATCACTCTTCTCATCTTAATTTATTTTTCAATTTAATTCTTTGCACATATTTTAAAGATTATAAAAAGACATACAACAATGTAAATTATTTTTAAATTTCCTCTATCTAATATAAATTCAAATAAAATGAATGTTTAAAAATGATTTTTAAAACTATCTTTTTAACGCATTCTAACATCGGTGTTCTACGTATCAGGCACCATCAAAATGATCTAATTCGCTGCTTAACGGAGAATTAGACGTTTTGTGCAAAAATCGGTCAAAATCACTTATCGGAGGTCCAAATCAGAATTAAGCATTTTTTTTTGTTAAAAATCGGTCAAAATCGCAATTAGGCAGTCTAAATCGGTTAATTTAAAAAATAATTGAAAGCAAGATTATTTTTTAATAAACAAGAGAAATATATTTAAATTTTGAAAAAATATTGTATAAATGAAGGATTATTATATATATTATATAAATAAATAAAAGCAAAATATATGAAATAAGAACTGATACTATAACTTTGAATTATTATTTATTAGTTGTACCGAACCAAGAACTACTAATACTATAACTTTTTAGTTATTATACACATGTAATCTCCACATAACTTTTTCCTTTATATACGTACAAGATTTATTTAAAAAGTATCAAAATAACATTTTGAGTGAGATGATAGATTATAATTAAAAATAAATATATACATATATCATTGGCAATGAATTTCAACGAGATATGCTGGATAAATTTACATATCACAGTGATACGTGGTGATTTTATCTTATTCTCCCTAACGTATACGTGATGCCTTGCATGTCATTTAAACGTACTTTCTATTTTTGTGGATCATTTAAATATTTTCCACGATTGGATAGCTCAAGTGCTAAAGAGTTTATTCTATATTTTCTTCTTAGATCCTGAATTCGACTCTGACTCACTATTTTTGTGTATCTAGTGTCCTTAATTGTCAACTGAATATATAGCCTATATATTCTTTATATCTTTTATAAAATAAATAATCATAATATTAATTTAAATATTTTTAAAATAAATTATAAACTCATCATCTTCTAATAATAATTGTTTATATTACATTTAAACTTATCATCCTCGGCACCTCCATTTTAACTTTAAAAAATAGTTTTCTTTTACTAATTACTTGCATGTTATATTCGATTACTAGAATAATAACCTCAACAAATATAAATTATTCAAAAATGATTTTATAAAATGCTTTTATTTTTACATGGTTTTTAAAATAAAAAAAATATACGTATTCATCTGACCCAGAAAAGCGGATGGAAAAAATGGGAAAAATTTCATTCATGTGATTTGCAATTTTTCATTGCATTAAGAAGCAAAGTATTTAGCAAAGAAGAAAGAAAAAGAAGCAACTAAGAGTGTGCTTGGGAACATGTATTTCATTTTAAATGACTTAATTGAGTTGTTATTTCAAAATCTCAAATTTATACAAGTATTTGAATGTCTTGGATTTCAAATGAAATCCGGTCAAATATATCCAAATTTTTTTGGTTATCAATCCAAACATGTCATTTAATCAAATTCAGAATTGCAAATGAAATTCAAGTTTCCAAACAAAACATAAAGTAATTCAATATTATCACATACTGAGCTGAAGGAAAAAATTATTCAATGCAAGAGTACAGTGCTAGAAAGAAAATTACTGCAAATCGCAGTATTCCAATGTTGAGCGGCAATTTCTTGGACGAAAAATTTGAGGACTTGGTTGTCTGCCAGTGAAATAATCTTCTTCGACATCACCTGCTGAAAGCTATGGGTTTCACTCATCTCATTCCCAACTTTCATCAAAATTCAGCTCTTTAGCTCAGTCGCTCCTTTCTGTCCGTCGCAAGCGGCAAGACCACTATTTTCTCCATCGACCTTAATTGCAGTGACACAATTACGAACCCCATTTCACTTTCTTAGGAATTGTACCCAACTCAACTACCCGATTTCCATATCAGAACACTTCTTACCCCCTTCTTACCCCCTCTGATCTGCAGAATGTAACAGTTCTAATTTCTACTAGGCTGTCATTAATTCTTTTTTCTTTAAATCTTGGTAGGTTGCTGTTCCAGATCTATTTATCATATGACATTTTGGTGGACTCCTCGATAATGGGATGAATGATTTTGAGAATCTATATGATGTATTAGCATATTATTTTGTTGCTATGTTGATTTGGAGTTCTAGAGCGCCAGACTATAATTTGTACTATTGTCATAGTTTTTAAGTTTAATATATGCAATAGTTCACATATTATTTTGTTGTTAGAGGCATGCTTGTATTCGAATATTTGGATCTAAGGTTATGGTGGTCCTTTTGCACAATTTGTTTTTTATGGTTTGATGAATGAGCTATATTCATATTCAAGTTATTATTATGTTAAATTGGTTTCTGGTAAAATAGATGAAACCAATGGCATAGTAATTAAAAGAGTAAATTGCACTTTGTATATCTTTTTGTGTGTCGGACCACTTGAGACACTCCATTTCAGAAACTAAATTTCAGTTTCATTACATTACGTGTATTTTTGTTAAAACAAAGTTAAAATATAGGAGTAAAATAGTCATTTTTGTTATTATCTTCTTCCTCAAACCCATATTCACCATTGATGAAGTTTTTGAAGAATTAAAACATGGATATCTCATTCATTTCTTAACGAAGTCGAGTCATTCAAGTTGCAACGAAATCATCAACGAAATCATCTCTTCTCTTCTACAAATTGATATTGATTCTTACTATTAAAGATTACCTTTAAGAAATTTGTATTTTTTTGAAATGGAAGTAAATATTGAAGTAATCGGATCAAGGAATTGCATTCATTTCGAAAAATATAAATTTCCTGAAGTTAATCTTTAATAGACAATATCAATTTGTAGAAGAGAAAGAGATGATTTCGTTGTAACTTGAAAGATTCGATTTCGTTAACAAATAAATGAGATATCCAAGTTTTAATTCTTCGTAAACTTCATCAATGGTAAATATGGGTTTGAGGAAGAAGATGGTGACAAAATGACTATTTTACCCTTACAATTTAGCGTTGTTTTAACGAAAATACACGTAACGTAATAAAACTAAAATTTCAGTATAGCACGTAGTAGTTTCTGTAATGGTCTGACACACAAACAACAAATATATAAAATGCACTTTACTCTAATTAAAAATGTAAATGATACCAAGAATTGTCAACGAAATTACAATTATGTTGGTAATTACCAATGAGACGTTTCCGTCAACAGCTACTAAATCTCACTCATATTTTGTTGTAGATCTGTCGATAAATTACGATGAAGAAAAATTACATTCGCATATAGTCAACAGCAACTAAATCTCACTACTATTTTGTTGTGGTAGTTCCGTTGGTAGATTGTCGATGGAAAGAAAATTCCGTTGGCAAAGCTTTCCCTATAGCATTTTTTAACAACTATTTTTTATGTCGCCAATTCCTGCAGATGCTGACGAAATATATATATATATATGTATGGATTTTGCCGATGGATTTTTCCATCCCGGTATCTGGGATTCCTTGTAGTGATTGGTTGAATACACTCTACTTCAGTGAATCCGATCTGCTTCAGTGGAAATGCAACATCATCAAACATATTCATGTAAATGAAACTTAAAAAAAAAAAAAAAGATAATTGATCGATAACATTAATCAGGCAGGATGAACTATATGGACCTCCCCATTTTTTGTCAAAATTCAAGCAGCACATAACGTTTAGCAAAAATATATGATGACAAATTACTTGCTTAATGGCATATATTTTTTCTTTCCCAAAAGTACTGCTATTGAAATTAGTACAATTGAAGTACAACAGAATGCAGCCTCTCAAGCGGTTCACTCAAATAGTCTAGAGAGATAGTATTGAGAAACCATTGAACTTCAGTAAAATCAACATAACAAACATACTTACTCTAGACTTGCCAGCCACCTTTTTTTTTTTACTTGTTTTAAGCAAATACACTTCAGGTTCCTTAAGCTTCAGCTTAAAATCCTTCACGCGTCAACTCTACAAGAAAAAGACTAGTCAACATCATAATTAAAAAAACATAGTATCTTAGTTATACTCATAGTACAGGTCCAGAGCCCATTTCTTAGTCATCAACAGTAAAGCAAAATAAACATATTGGCGACAATAATATAAACCAATCTACATAGCTGTGACCATGGAAGATAGCTATAATAACATTAATCTTAATTGCAGTTAAATAAATATAGATCATATTTAATCCTCTTCCTAACACCTTACGGTTGTAGGAAGGCTAGTAACTTAAAAAAAAATAACAACTTTACTGATTTGGGGAATGATTATGATACAAGTTTTTCGGTTTTAATAGATATGCAAACATGATCTTTACAACTTTGCTGATTTGGGGAACAGTTACGTTACCTGCTTCCAAGTTAATTATTACTCTATTTTATTATAGGAAATACATTTCCTTTTCAGGTTACTCGGAAATCAGATTAAGTGTCTCTAGGTAATGTCTACTCAGAGAGACTGATTTCATCATATATTAAAATTCAGAAAGTAGGTAGTAGTACTAAATTTTATAAGGATAATATAGTATACAATATTTGTAAAACAGATACCCCTATACTAGGTGACTTACTTCGTTATCTACTTCTCTAACCATCCTGTAAATTTTAATTCTTCATTCACTCATATGGAAACTTCCAACAAAAATTATCAAATATGAGGGGTGTCCATAGCTTCTCCGACTCCAAGATCCTTGATTTCCCTACTAAGTCATACATGAACAACTTGATGCTATTGTCCCTTTTACACCGAGTTTTCCTCCAAAGTATACACATGAATCATACTATTTGATTCAGTGTCAAGTGAATATAGAACTTGAGGAGCAGAATCACCTAAAGTCATGATAGATGTCGAAGTAGCTACATTCTTAACATAAGCCCATTATCACCTCAGTTTTAACATTAACAGACACCCAAATCTCATTTTGTCTATATAAACCCATCCAATAAAAATTCACCTTGACAGCCACACACCAGGGTCTAATTTCCAAATGGAATGAAATATTAGACTATTATTAATCACACGAAAATAGGGGTTAAATGGCTTATTCATAATCAAACTCACACTCACCTTGCAAGTGAGTCACTAAACTCAAAAATTTTGCACTTGAATAACTGAACTAATATAAACTTGCAATCGACTAACTGAACTAATAAAAACTTGAAATCGACTAAATGAACTGATCCTCACCTTGCAACTAGGTAATCGAAGTTAAAAAATTATAAAATATCACATATTTTCATTTATAGAGTGTTGTAAGGAGAAACTAGTACAACAGTAATTTCGGAGGGTGCTGGAATTACGGAGCAATTTACTCTATTTATAGGGGTTTAAGGAGGATAAGTTACTTATTCGGATGACAAGATTTTGAGAGATTGAGAGATATTGAGAGAGATTGTGAGAGATTGAGAGAGGAGAGAGATTGAGAGAGATTTTGAGAGTTTGGGAGATTGAGAGAGATTGAGAGAGAAGAGAGAGGCAGAGAACGGGGTGAGTTCAGTTTTATAAGTTGCAAGTTTATTTTTATTTAGTACCCCGGTTGCAAGTTTATTTTTGTTCAGAGTATCCCAATTGCAAGTTTTTATTAATCTAGGAATATAAATGCAAGTTGGGGTTGAGTTCAGTTTTTATTTTGTTAGTGATGTTAACAATAGTTGCCTAAATGCAAGTTTTAATTACTTGAGTTATGTATATGCAAGTTTTTTGAGTTCAGTGACCCACTTGCAAAGTGAATGCGAGTTTGATTATGAATAAGTCATTTAACCATGTAAAAAATTGTGATTTTTCATTCCAGTTGGGATTTATATTGAGTGTGTGACAGTCAAGGGAAATCCTTACCGGATGAGTTAATATAAACAGAATGGGATTTGCTGCCTGTTAATGTTGAAACAGATGTGATCATGGGCCTGAGTATGTCAAGAATATAGCTACTTGGACCTCTATCATGGCTTTAGGTGATTCTGTTGCTCAAGTTGTGTATTCACCTGACGCTGAATCATAAAATATTATTCACGTTTATACTTTGGAGGAACATTCTAGTGTTTGGACTAGGATGTACACCATAAAATCAGTTAAAGTTCTTTAATGTATGACCTGGTAAGTACAAATAAATAAAGGATCTCGGTCAGAGAAGGTTTGGATGCACATTACATGGAAATTTTTAAGAGATAACGAAGATGAAGAAATATCTCCTCCATGTCTGTCGGTAATATTCTGACTATATACTAGAAGATATCCTCAACCAGCTTCCGTTGGGTTCACTAATATAAATCACTGTGATATGCGAGTCATGTCTTGCAGTAAACTTCTCCCCGTCTTTTGTGTTTGTCAACAAGCGTCTCTCTCTTTACTATCTCAACCCCAATAAGCACTATATTCTTCTCCACCATCCATGATAACACCGTCATCATTTCCTCTCTCGACTTTTCCAAAATCCCACCCGTTTTTTTTTTGGCGAAAAAAATCCCACCCGTTTTAATAACCCCAATTCCAGTATAAGAAGCCCACCCTCCGATCAGCCTCAAATTGGTGAAATTGAAAGCCCATCAACTTTTGTGGATCTGATTTTGATGATATGGATGATTTTAAACCACTTCAGTGAATCAGATCTGCTTTGGAATCAGTTGATTACAAGCCATTTCAGTAAATCAGATCTGTTTTGGAATCGATCATATTCCAGAAAAAACCAGGGGCATATTTGTTATGCCACAATTGTTTATAAATGATATGCAAATCATGCAAACGTACTTAAGATTATATGAATAAAGAACCATAGAATTTATTGCAAGTCATTAATCCCTTTCAGGAAGCAAAAAGATGCACAACATTATAACTTTACGGGCAACAGAGATTTAGTTCAAAATAAGTTGGAAAAAGACTGACAAGATGAACGTACTAGTTAGGATTCAAGTAGCAGCAGACCCAATTAGTAAACAAAAGAAAACATTGGTTTATTATCAAAGAAGAAATTGGACACAACTAACAACTAACTGTTGTAATATAGCCTGGACAAAATTTTGGTACTACGTGGTGAACTGTCTTTCAATATTGGGTGCTCCAGTGACTTCGCTTCTTAGGTCATCCAAGAACAACTTGGCTTCATGGTCCTGAATAACAATCTTACTGTTGTTAAAGCAAATGCCAAAAGCATTGCACCGCCAATGGAATCGGACCAAGTGCAAAACTTATCCCAAACACATAATTTATCATCGATAAAAACATATATCAGCATGTTCGGGTGCGCAAAAACATCATGTCACCAAGTGAATCCTTAGAATTATGCAAGTTATACCCCTCTGCCCCTCTGGAGCTGTTCAATTAATATTTAGTTAAAGTCAAGGAACCTGACACTAGGTTTGTAAATCGATAGTGCAGCACCCATTCACGCATTTTAATTCTTATATCAATTAAAACATTACAGAGTTGCATTATAATTTGTTGCATGTGTTAGGAGACCGACTTCAACTTACTACTAATATAACACCTTGAGATTTTAGGAGAACTGATAACTTAACAGGTATAAGAGTTCCATGAATCTCTTGGCCCGCCGGTGAATGGACCATTTTATGCCATATTGCCATGGATGCTAGAAATGGGACTATATTGTAGACGTATAACACTGGTGGTACAATATATGGATGTTTTTATGTTGTCAATGGATATGCAGTTGGTCAAGTAAATCTCCCTACACGGACTCGCGGGACTGCAGTCCACGCCTTCTGCATTGGTTGATCACCTGAACAATTTAACCTTACTAGATAAGACTGGTAAAGTTATGGAATAGATGCATCCATTAAACTTTGCTGGTATCACATGTTAATGTTATATACGTAAATTAGTAAGATGAAGAAATAAATACACCAACATTCAAAAGTCTTATGAGTGTAATGTATTGATAAGAAAATTGCAACAGTTGAAGTACTAAGCTAGGTTCATGCTTTATGCATGGAATGCTGGCAATAAACCTACCCTGTTTAGTAATAAGTTCAATTTCTTAGTTGAACTAGAAATTCAGTAAATCATGTAAAAGCAGTAGTATTGCAGTCGAGTTACATGGAAAAAGTAAAGCAAGAATGTAGATGAAGGTATATATTGTAATGTATATGTAACTTTAAAGCAAAACGTATCTCTGATTTTGCAATGTCAGAGCTGGATGGAATATATAAAAAACAAACCAAATCAAACATACCCAGTATATCCCGCTTAGAGCAGGGTCTGGGAGGGTAAAATGTACGCAGACCATGCCCTTATTCTACAAGAGTAATGAGGTTGTTTCCGTGAAGACCCTCGGCTTAGTGCACTATAAAATAGTGAGTGATAAATATACATATACAAATAAATATATACAAACACTACTAGTAATTTTAAACAAATATATATATTTGATCGTAAAAATTATAAAATAATCGAAACAATACCTGGGTCCATGGTTTTGTTCATCCATGCTATGCTTTGACGTTTGTTGTTTGATCCGCCCCTGATAATGTCAAATCGTTATGAATGATCAGGTCGCGCTGAGAGTTCCCCCAAACACTTCAGTGGCCTCAAAATTACTTGCACAGCTCTTTTTAATATATAGATGAGCTAAGGCATCTCTGCTGCTTGCTAGCCAATGAAGTGTACAAGGGAACTCCAAGGTAAACCTGACATGTTCAAGACTCATTCTTACTCAACACAGGTATTTTGTACAGATATTTGTATTTGGTGATTTCAGATATATAGTGCCTCACTTGGTGAATCTCAATAACAATAATAAAAATTACTAGGAATATACATCGTTGGATGAACCTGGCCATGATTATTTCAGCTGTAGGAGTATCGATGTAGAATATATACATTAAGATTTTTCAGCCCCGTGTGGGGATCACCAACTTTAGTTTTTAACACACAAAAAAAAAAGGGAAAAGAAGAGAAGAAAAAGATGAATAAGATGGAACCTTGATACTTGCCACTAATTTTTTAATAATAGCTGTCCAGGCCTAAAGAACAAATACAACACTTAATGGAGATCAATGGCTGTTACTACGATAATTGATACAGTTAATTATTAAACTCGGATGCAATTCTAAAAGTGCTACTCCGTATTAGATAAATGTAAAGGATACAGGAAACTCATTGTGATAGATTCTGTTGATGAAAATGGAATCAGATTAGAGGATACATCATGGTAGAATAAAGTACAGGTACTAGTAGGAGACTATATACCATATTGGCAACAGCCTTACCAAGTGGTTTTCCAATGTTAGTCTAGTCATAAATGTGACTAGGTTCAGTACTGTTCTTTTCCATTACACATGATCCTTTGCTAAAATCGAATACTAAGACTAGATACAGAATGACGAGATACATTATTCATCAATTAACATTCGAATAGTAGTGACAATGTACAGGCTTCTCATGCACCAAAAAATTGCTATATATACTGGTTCAACATGAAGATTAGAAGCACAAGAAATGAAACAAGTTTTACACTGACACGGTCATGTATCTGAGGATCATGAATTCATAATCATCAGGTCACCCCTAGAGGTTCCTCAAACACTTCATTGGGAATGTTAATTCTGCCTACTGAAGTGTTTGGGGAACTCCTGAGGTCACTTTGACATACTCTGTAATTTTTATTTTTATTTTGTTAATCTAAAATATTTCTCTTTTTAGTTTCTTAAATATTTTTCAATGCATTAGGTTTGGTTTTAAGTATACAAATTCGTAAACGCATGGGTTAAATGAGATTCAAGTAAATATATCTTTTATGTTATATTTTTATGAATATTTGATATGAAATTTTTTATAGGATTGAGAATTTATATTAATTATTATTTTTTATGTGAAATTGTTAAAAAGGTGATTGATAATAAATTAACTAGATGGGTTAGTTTAATAATAATTAAAATTTAGATATAATAAATAAAAATTTATTTATTATAAATATGTATACAGTTTAGACGCATAAAAATTAGCTATAGTATGTATAATTCTATTCTATTTAATATAGATACAAGTTTATAACTCTTATGATGCATGGGTTAACAAATATTTAAGTAAATATATTTTTTACATTATATTTTTATTAATATTTTATATGAATTTTTTATATTATATTTCTGTATGATTGGAACTTATGTTAATACATATAATATATTTTTTGTTTCATGTAAATTTATTAAAGAGGTGAGTGATAATAAATTAATTAGAAGAGTTATTTTAATAATAATTAAAAGTTATGTATAATAAGTATGATTTTATTTAATATAGATACCAATATTGTTTAGACCCATAAAATTAGTTATAATAATTAGAGTTCTATTTAATATATATATTATGCTATCTTATTAAAGCCAAACATGCAAAAGTTTGGTCGTTCGTCTGGTAAGTCTTTTTTTTATACAACTCTTTTCATGTAACTATGATATAATTGTAATCTAATTTTACACCAACATATATATTGTACGTACAACTCTATCATCGATTATTACTCTTTTTGTACAAGAGTCTAATAATATATTTCACATTTATTACCGTTCAAACTCTTCAATTTATTTGAAATTGCAACTTATTAATTAAATCTCATGAATATTATTATTTTATCTATATTAAATAATTTTTATTATATACTATATTATTATAACTGGCATATTAAAAAAAATTAAATTAAATATTTAAATCATATAAAATAATTAATATATAATTTATTAATACCGTCATTGTTTTGCACGGGTTATATTATATTATTTAATTCTACTTTAATTTGAATGGTGAATGGATTATATTATTTGATAAATAAATTTTAAGGTTTTGAACGGTAATAAAGGTGAAATATGTTATTAGACTCTTGTACAAAAATTTTAAGGTTTTTTGAATAACACTTTTTACTTTTTATACTATGTAAATAATAATATGAATACTATTTATTTAGCTAGACATATAAATTATTACAGGAGTACGGACATTTAGAAAATAATTATTTGCTTTATTTTAATTATTTAAGTTAAATTTATTTATTTAAATAATATAGAAATTAATATTAATTAATAAAATTAAGAGAAGTAATATAAATACTACTCCCTCTATTCCTCATTTAAATGACAAATTCGTCACTCAACTGGAACTCAACTTGCAATCAGGTCATTGAAGTCAAAAAAATTTACAAATAGGTCATTCAACTACAAAAACCTTTCTTGTCAATCATCACACTTAAAAAACCTTTCATAATTGTTAAGTTTTGTTGATTTTAGACGGACTGCCGTCAAATTAGAATATTGTGGCATCCACGGTGGTTTTTTAACATGTTGTTATGCGTAATATGTCGGGTTAATTGTATTTAAACAAATACAAGTTAGGTTTGGGTTATGTCGGGTTAATTGTATTTAAACAAATACAAGTTGGATTTAGGTTATTTGGGTCTCCATGTTTGGATTATCGCGTTAAAAAAATAAATGTGGATGTCACACTATTCCAATTTGACAGCAATCCGTCTAAAATCAACAAAACTTAACAGTTATGAAAAGTTTTTTAAATGTAATGATCGACAAGAAAAGTTTTTGTAGTTGAATGACCTATTTGTAAGTTTTTTGATTTCGATGACCCGGTTACAAGTTGAGTCCCAATTAAGTGATGAATTTGTCATTTAACACTTAACGAAAGTTTTCTACTTTTGTTAAAATTTCATTTCACGTGTCGTATTATGTTTTCAAGGCATAGTTAATGGAATGTTTCCATCAAATGGCCTTTGGTTTAATTTCTTTCTATTTCTATAGGATTAAATTACAGTTGAACCTCGATAAATTATTAATCAATAAAATAATAACTTCACTAAAACAATATTTTTTTCCGGTCCCAACATAAAAGAGATTATGTATCTCTCGATAAACTATAAAGTTATGAACTCAATAAAATAATTTTTTTCCCTGGTCCCAAGGCAATTTACTTTTAAAAGGTTTAACCAGAATGTTTTCAAGAAATTACAAGTCAAAATATTTTCTAGTATAAAATGTTGCGATAATTTTTTTAATATATAAATAAATTATGTAATTAAAATAATACCCTTATACATTTACATCGGAAACCTTTCTAATTTCATGTAGTCACTTGAGCTCATCATCCTCAAGAGAATTTCTTCGTTCGTATTTGTAAATTGGTAAAAAAATGTCGCATATAAATGAATGGAGTACGCGATTTCAATTTTGAACCCATCAGTTAAAATTTGTAGGCTTCTTATGCTTGCGTCATCCGGATTTCAAAAATATATGAACCGTGCCGTTTATATCTTTTAATTCACCTTGTAACAAATAACACCTAAATAGGTTGTGGCATAATATTACATATGAAAAATTACTTACCAAATCATCAACAAAGCCCTTAAATATAAGATCCTATAAAACTTTAGGAATAGATGAAACAAGACACTTAAATATCCACACCAACAAGACGCAAATAGTGAAAGTCCAGGTACAATTTGGAAATATTAGAGTCTGCAACTAAGGAGACTTAAAGTCTACTCAATACCTTGTTAGAAAACTCATTAAGGCGTGAGAACTTATTCCGAAATAGGACACCGAAAAAACCTTTCTATTAAATTCTGCAAAAGAGTTAGCGCTGTAAACGAGTCGAGTCGAGTCGAGTTTTTCCTTAACGAGTTCGATCTCGAGTTTTTCTAACCGAGTCGAGCTCGAACTCGATTATTAAACGAGTTTTTTTTTTGCGCCGAACTCGGGTTCGTTAATGACCCGAGTCGAGTCGGTAACGAGCCTACCGAGTCGATCCCGAGTCCGAGTCGATCCCGAGTCGAGTCGGGTTTTTCGATATTTTTTTATTTTTTTTATTTTTTTATTTTATTTTTTTGGGCTTATTTTTTTTAATAAAAACTAAAATTAAAACACTAAAAACTAAAAATTAAAATTAAAATACTAAAAACTAAAATTAAAACACTAAAAAATAAAAATTAAAAACTAAAACAATAAAAAAAAATATTTTTTTTTAAATTTTTTTATCGAGTACCGAGTTTCTACCGAGTCGAGTCGAGTCGAGTCGAGTACCGAGTCGAGTCGAGTCGAACAACCAAAAAACTCGACTCAACTCGTTAAGCTTAACGAGCTTTTTTTTCTTGCCGAACTCGAGCTCGTTAACGAACCGAGTCGAGTCGAGTCGGGTTTTTACCAAGTCGAGTCGAGTCGAGTTCGAGTCTGGTCGGTTCGTTTAACAGCTCTAAAAATAGTGATAGATACATGTACTCTACATGGACAAAATTGGAGCTCCTCCTAAAAATGAAAAAAGAACAGAAGACAAAGTTTAAAATCATCATACTCATTCTTTACGACACAAATAGTACAACAGGTCCCATCTATACCCCAAAACTACATATGGTGTATAACTCAAGTAACTGCTACCGGGACTGCCGCCAAGACAAGATATATATGACAGTACCCTATTCGAGCAAACTGAATACCTGAAACAGTGTAGATTCTATCTGGTAAGAATCTCATATTCATAATCTTACTTGTAACTTTGTAAGCATGGTCAATATGTTATGAAAATGCATATAAGATTCAACCTTTTTGCGTAAGTTTCTTCGCAAGTCATACTTCAAATTACAGGCAATAAGTAGATAATAGTGATTGTTAAATGTAGACAAACACTGAATAGTATACTAGATGATAAATACAGAAAATGCAATAACCACGTCATAAAGATGACACCATAAGTTCCTTATCACATCCTTTTTTTCACGAGATAATCCTAGTCTAGTAGTTAAAAGAGGTTCTCCTGTATAAGTTAAAGTTAATTTCAGCAGACAACTTATGCCAGACCTTACCAAGACATTAACAGCTCTATTAAGGAATTAAGGGCGCATGTTTCTGTTTGCACGAGTATTTGTCCTAGATAATGTTTCTGCTTGCACGAGTATTTGCCCTGGATTATATAATACTCCCTCAGTCCCACCCATTTGTTTACATTTGGGAGAGGGTGTCCGGAACGCATTTTAAGGTGCATATAAAGTATAGTTCCATAACTTATTTTTTAATTTTTTTTTCTCTGAATAAAAATTTAATGTTTAAATTTTTATTCAGAAAAAAAAAAATTTAAATAAATTATGGAAATATACTTTATATGCTTAAAATGCGTGCCCGACACCCTCTCCAAAATGTAAACAAATGGATGTGATGGAGGGAGTACATATTTATAACAGTAGTACTTTCTAAAGCATAATTATTAGGACCTCTATTCCTTTTTCTATTTAAATTTTCTCTTGTTTCATATTTAGAGTTGTCCTCATTATACATAATGCCGGTAACACAAACAAGCATATTTAGCAGTTAACAATTATACAAAAGATGCTAACAGTTAACATCTTTGTACCTTCCTTGCATGCTATAGGCTGCTTCTCTAAAACCATCACGTTTCTGTGAAAAATGGTTAGTTAGAAATATAACCAATGTACAACTATACATTAACTTTTATTGACCATCTTCGCCACCAAATATTTGTACTAATAATTCATCGAGCTTTCCCCAATTTGGAGACTCAGAATTATTCAGATCATCAGAAGGCAGAGATCTAATGCATCCAAGAATGTGTTGAAGATCAAGGTACATCCTGGCAGATAAAGAAGCATGCAAACAAGAGACATATATAATTTAAGAACGATACCTGCAACTTCGAATCAAGTGACAAAGTGTGTAAAAGATAGTGTACCTATTTTTGGCTTGAGGTGTGTTGATCTCTAATCTAGAATATGCTTCTGAAATTTGATCGTGGAAGATCACAACCACTTGTCTGCATATGAAACACCATAGGCCATTTTAATAAAAAAAATATATTGATATTTTCAAACTTAAAAATTTATATACTGCAACAAAGGAAGGTTACGAGTGCCCCTCAGTAACGAAAATCAAAACTTAAATATTTTATAGAGTTGACTATTCATAAATAAACTTTATATAAATTTGGGTTTCTTTCTTGGTTCTCCTCCAGAGTTAAAATGGGTACTTCAGTCACTTTTACTTGATTAAACAAAAAAATTTGGCCTCTTTTGCAAGTTTCTGGATTTAAAAATTATATTCTATATATAAGAGTGAATTGCATTTTACCCCCCTTTGCTTTGGCCAAAAATTAATGTTGTATACATACTTTCGGAAGTTACAGTTCACATCCCTTCTCTTTCAAACCCGATACAACTTACACCCTTTTGATGCGATTCTGTTTAAATTAACCGTGAACTTTAGGTCAACAGGGGCATAAAGGTCCTTTCAACATTAACATTCAGCTTTATACATTTTATCTTATTTATATAAACAACTTATGATTAATAAGTCTTAATAATTTTGATGAACAGGAAAATTTGATGAATTGGTGCAAGATCTGATTCGGATAATATACTACTAATAAGTTTTATTCAAATTTATTTATTAATTGAAAAGGGTTAAAGAATTAATCTAAAACGGTAAGGAAATTGGGGGTTATTAATTCTATTAATTGACTAAATGTTTTGTGAAGTTTTAAATATTAATTGACGCTACTGATATAATTTGTGATGATATGGATGAGAATAGGCTAGGTCTGAGATTGAGGGGTTGTGAATTTTGATGGGTTTGTGAATTGAGGATGGGGGTTTGTGTGGCTACGGAAGTAGAGTGAAGTCGGAGCAGGGAGGGTCTTGCCAGACCGTTTTACTGGTAAGTGGGGTCAGTGGTTCACGGAAAATGGTGGAATGATTGGGCGGCTTATATTATGTATATATGTATGCGTTTGTGTAGGTGCGAGTTAAATTTGTGTGTGTGTATTTAATGGGGAAAAGAGGGGGGGTAGAGTGTGACGCTGCCCATGAGATGGTCGGCGAGTTGTGGTGTTGTTCAGGTGTGTATAAATATAACTATATATTTATGTATGTGTTTATATGAATATAAGTTGAAAGGACTTTTATGCTCCTGTTGACTAATGTTAACAGTCAATTTAGCCGGAATCGTATCAAAAGGGTGTAAGTTGTATCGGGGTTGAAAAACGGGGTATACGAGATGCAATTGTCAAAAGTATATACACAACATTGATTTTTGGCCAAAGTAATACAAAACCTTAACAACTACAATAAATATTTATTTATTTTATACTAAGAGAGGGTTTAAGTCCCAATTTTGACAAATATAATAAATTAATAATACATCAAAAAAAATTAAATATCATAAAATATTGATATAAAATAATACTCCCTCCGTCCCGGCCAAATGTTTACATTTGGTCCGGGCACGGAGACCAAGGATAGTGGGTGTAATAGTGATTTTATTGTTAAAATAAATGAAATAGTGGGTGTAATAGTGTAAAGTGTTGAAAAAGTGGAGTGAAGTAGTGGATGTAATAATATATTTATTGTTAAAAGTTACTATTTTTAGTAATGTAAAGAATTGGGTGGGACGTCCCAAAAAGGAAAGTGTAAAGAATTGGTTGGGACGGAGGGAGTATATGACAAATATAATATTAATAATAGCACATCGAAAAATATTAAATATCATAAAATATTGATATTGTGACTATGTGTGACAACCCAGGTCAAATTTAAAGTCTTTTTTAAATCAGGCCCAATATCAAATCTGTATCACAAATAAGACGTGATCCAAATGCAACAACTTGGGTAATCCACAAGTCCACTGTGGGACTGGGTGTTACAAACTCCACTAATTAAATTTTGTGACGTCCTAGTCCTAGTCCGGGCGAACAGATAGCGGCGAGCTTCGTGTCATCACTTCTGCCATTGTGAGATAATACCACTAGCCTTGGATAACAAACCCACCAAAGACCATCAAAAGATCATAATTTGTTAGTGAACTTCGTAGCAATACTCCACCTTATATACTGATCTAAAGTCTTCACATGCCTCGACGTGGGACTTGGGTGTTACCAATATAAAGTAATAAATTTATAAATTAAAATAAATTCATGTTTACCATCTTATGCTAAAAGAAAACTATGTTTTAAATCTTAGAAACTTAAATTAAATATAATATATTATTTAAAACATATATGTAAAAGGGATAATATATTATTTAAATTTTAAATATATTATGCTATTATATTATAATATAATATATTTTAAATCTGTATGAACAAAGGTCTAAAGTTTGATACTTATTAATCACATATTTTTAATCTAAATTCAAATTTGTTATTTAGAGTTCCAAAAAAGCTAATAAAGATTCATGGTAAGGAATCTCATTAACAATATATTAAAATTTAAGATTTACATTATTAGTTCTAAGTAAACTAACAGAAATTTAGGAATGAAATCGTACTGGCAAACATATTAAAGTTTATTACTTATATTACTATATCTAAAATTAGTACAATACTATTTGCTCTAAGAACACCAACAAACGTTTAACAAATTTGAATCATTATAACAACATATTAATAATTTGTTATTGATACTATTAGATCTAAAAATATTGTTAAAATGAAAATTTCTAATCTAATTAAACGACGACAAAATAATACCATTTATTTCTTAGTAAAAAGTAACATGTTTGATACTTGACAACCACATATAAATTGTACAAACATAAAAAATACATTATATATAATAATAGAGGTCATAAAATTGATATATTACTGATTACATATATAAATTCTTATACTTTTACAAAACACATTAATGTATAAATATTTATATTATTATTATTATGTTAATAAATATTTATAAAAAGCACAAGATATAAGCTAGTAGTAATAATAACACTAAAGAGTAATTAGTATGGGTATTGATTACAGTGCTATATACTCGGGAGGGTGCAGTACTTGCACTTAGAATCAGAAACTATGAGACCATTGGCAGTGAGCAACTACCATCTCTATTTTATGTATATCCGACCCATGATACACCTGAAGGTGGGCTCCCACTATCAGCCTATATGTAATTACGACTATATTCTTCTTCTGGAGATAATCTGTGTAACATGATACACTCTAGAAAATAAACACATAAACAAACATGATAGTCACATTTATCTAGAGTTTTGGTTCATCAGTAATAAATTAACTGAAGCACTTCGTACAATTTCTAAGAAAGTGGATGGATCCCTAAAATTACTAAAAAACCTGATACAGAATTCATAAGCAATAGTTTTGGACTGGACAACTGTAATCTGTACTTGCCGATAGGTAGTGATTCTGTTAACTAGCTCAAATTGACATATGGACTTGTTCACAAGTAAATTCATTTTAAAACATTGACCAAATTAGTTTGTGAAGAATTCTTTTCTAAATGAGAAACAAAAGATCATTTTCATGAAGTACACACAATGATGAATATTTTGCAGAATTACCTAAATATTGCTTGAACATCAGCATCGTGCAAAGTTCGAGATAGGACGCGTTGAAGATAGCCAACTTCCTGCAAATGGTCCATGAGTTATACGTATTAGGGAAAAATAAACAGCTAAAGCAGTAATTATGCAAGACAAACTGCAACAGATACAAAAGCTACAACCCAAGTAAGCTTCTTTTTCTAACTCGATAACAAATATTTACTATAAAAACATGTTCGGCTGTATACATTATCCATCAACTTCTGCCTCCACCAAATGGAGAGGGCTGTAGAAGTGCTAGAACATGCAAGTCAATTTAATATTCTGTGCCATTACCATAAGCCTGCATTTCAATTTCAGGAAAGATGTTCATGTATGCGGACAACCAGCTTTTACAGGGTACATTACACATAATAAAGTCACTTCGCGACACTATATTGTACTTAAATTTTAGAAGAAGAGAATTATTATTCTGAACGAAACTCTTCACTTCAACTTCTAACAATGTATTCTGGCATATTTTATTAAGTTCACTAGATAAATCATTGGCAATAACAGATTTCAATCATTTCTGTCCCTTGAAACAAAAAATATGTTCAACAGTAGTGTCAAAGATATAACCCAATCATATCTTTTACAATGACAAATCGTGTTGATATTGCTGAACATGGCCTTACTCAATGCCTGTAGTCTAAATTGAATTTAGTATTCCAAGACGATATAACATTTTGAAGTTGAGGAATAATTATGTTGTACATGAGACACCAATACTTATAAAAATATTCAAACCATTCTCATCTTTATGTGGAAAAAGAAGTTTTAGCGAAACAAAAAAGATATTAAGTTACTGTCCAAAGCATTACATACTGCCAGACTGTAGAGGGGAAAGCAAAAGAATCTGACAAAATATTGACAAGGAAATGCATGACAGGAACCATATAAATTACAAAATTGATATAACAGTTACCTTTGTGACAGATCGAGCAAAAATACTTGGCTGTGAATCGGTAACTTCAGTTCTGTTCCAACTCTCAACATTTTGTGGCAAACTACGGAGATGATACAACAACCTTTCTCTCATTATTTGGACAAGCTTTGTATATATTTCATCTCGATGAACCTTATAATCCTATCAATTAAATCTATGTTAGATAAATGTAACCAAAATTCCCGAGTCAGCATACAACTTTTGGGCAGACACATAATTCTTCTTTTAAAAGAGCTGTAGCCACTCTAACTAACTTACGTTCTCTACACGGTCAATCTCTGTCAGTAGCAATGGCTGTCGTGTCTCAGGCACTTTGCAGAACAGAATCCTCCTGATTTCTTGAATTTATACCCAACAATAAGACAAAAAGATCTGGTCAGAAATGGATGTACTACTACATGGTTCTAAGCGAAGACGAACTAGCAAAGTATACACACTACAGTTCAAGAAGCCGCTACATCATGTTGATGAGAATTTAAACTGTCCTCTCTAGATATACTGATACTAGCATTATAACACCGAAAGTCGGATATATCTTTTCACAAGTAAATAATCAGATGACCTTTCTCAAACTAGCACATTATTTGAACTTTGGGTGTGGAGAGCCAACCAATGGACATAACTAACATGGATTAAAACCACTAATGGATGCCTTCAAGTTAGTTTTAGGCAATTGTATTAAAATGAGTCAGATCAGGTCAACCCTTCTCAAAGAGCGGTAACAAGCTCCCGCCTTTTAGAGTTTTCGATCAAGAGGCGCATATAAAGAGTGGATGGCTTTATCAAAGAACCTCACAAACTCATGGCTTCACTGGGCTGTAGGCTTGAGCATGTTGCAGATTTATCATCGACATACGTTAATGTATAAACTCCTATACATTAATGTACTGGCTTGTGATACTCTTATAAATTCTGCAGTTTAAGGCAAGTAGTTCTAGGAGACGTGTTTTAATCCCTTAAGAGTCCAATGGTAGCTTAAGATTTCGAATGTAGAAAACCATTAATTAAGGCACTAGCCAGTTCTTTTGGTGGTCAGGGACGGGCATTTTACATGTAAGCATACATGCAGAAACCTGTATAAGTATGCATCGGGTACATACTAAAAATACATATAAAAGAGAAAACCGAAACATAATATAGTCCAACTCGCCACAGTAATACTCAGACAAACAATATTGAAATACATGGGAATTAATACATCGTACCAGGTGTAATCGCACAAGTAAAGCTGATAACCTGACTTGCTAGTGCCAAGTGTTTGGAATTAATAGACCTTAAACCAGATACCTGCAACAAGAACATCCAATAAATCCAAAGCAGAGCATTAGTTATGGTTAATAATAAAAAAATTGTACAAACTAACAACATAGAAAATGTTTAAATCAAAATAGGGTGGAATGATTCAACAAATAATTACAATGTATTGTATTTCCACATGAAAGATTGTTATGGTAAGTGTCTTACCGTAAGACACTTCTAACAGATCACATATTTCACAATCGTGATAAATTACTAAAATGGTTAATATAAAATTTGATCAATTATGATTGCTTAATCACTGGCACCTTTATATTCATACGACTGAAAGTTGATTACACATAAAAAAACACAAAATCAAATGAGAAACATTAAAAAATTAAAAATAAAAAGCCCCAGTGGATGAATCACAGATACAATTGTCTGAGAAATTTATGTCATCAATAAGTTTACAACAGAACAAACAAGTTTAAATGATATCATTTGCAAATAGCTATCTTAGCCCTTTGGACTATATTAATATTAAGCAAAATTCACAAGGGAAAAAACTGATCATAGGTAAAGTACCTGCATGGCTCCAGCACCAAGGACAAGTTGGCAAGTCCTTGTGTTGAAGAATTTTAAGAGTTCAACAACACGATGCACAACTTCGGAAGACAGTGCAGGCAAAGAATTATTTATATCAATGTACTCTGACAACATCTTCAGCAAAATCAAGCCACTGAAAAGAAAATAAAATAAATTCATACCTTCCAGCTTACCAGGTAAATTAAGAGATCACATTTGATGCATAAAAATTATGGTTCTATATTTCAAGGCGCGTAATACGCAGAAACAAATAAAATTATGGGTAGAAGTCCAGCCCGCCTTGATTTTAATGGGCGATGCCTAGTGAATGCTGGGTTCTTATTTGACTTTGCTGATTTTCATTTGCAATGCATCTTCTGGAAGTCATCTTCATAAACCATTACGAATGAGCCCTTCCAGATAACAGTCTCAATTATTTTAGTTTTGATAAAATCTATTTAATTTCAGAAAACAAAGTAATTGTATGTTAATATGATTTTTGTTAAAGAATTAAATTATTACTACATGTTATTAAATATATATGTGCATATTTATAGCTAAAATGCCAGATTCGCCTAGCCGCCTAAGTGTCCAGAAGGTTCACTAGCACCTTGGCTTGCCCTTACAGGTAAGGTTCTCGGATACATAATTTTAGAGGGATTGATAAATATGAACATATTTGAATGAGATGCATCTCCGGAAACAAGACTCAAGACATAGGAAATCAGGAGTAGCAGTATTTTGCTTTAAAGGCAAGTTTCAAAATTATCAAATTAATCGGGACCAAAATTATAAAGAAGAAGAGCATGACATGTCAGAGGCAAATAGGCAGTTGGGAAAAAAACCATATGATGATAGTGATGAAGAATCAAGGAAGATTTGAGAATTTATTTGGAAACGAGCAATGGAAAACACTTACCAGTTTACCATGCGATATTCAACACCTCTAAAGGAAATCATTCGATTAGCGCTGTTATTTGGGGTTGACAAGGTAACGTCAGTTCTATTACCGTCAATTGGCCTAGTTGAGGATGAAACATTTACTTGTGCTAAAATATCTGGAGATACTTCAGTAGAGTCAGTCCTGCCGATGGGCTGCATAGAATTTGTTACTTGGCCATCTGCTATTTTAGAGCTAGTATTGCTAGAGACTGTTTCATTTTCGCCTCCTGCAGGACTATTTAAGGTATCATACAAATCTCCATCATCAACAGGCTCCTCAAAATAAAATGAAGCGGCTATAGCTTGGAATTCCACATGAACATCTACCTCCACCCATGTCTCCTGGTCAAGTACTGCTTTTAATTTATCCATCTACAGACAACCAAAAAAAGGTTATTTAATTAGCTATATGAATTTTGAATTTATAAAAGCTAATTCGATAATAAGTGGCAAAAGGAAAAAAAAAACAACTCTATAATTATGCTGAAAATCCACAAAGGCTCTGGCCTGTGATTGCAGCGTTCCACGAATGCTATAACCCGACCTTCCACCAATCTGTTGTGTTAGCATAATATGAATTATAAACAGCAATATGGAGAAAGAAACTTTGGCAGAATCGAATCATGAACAAAATATACCGTCTCTGTTGCAGTAATAAAATCCTGAGTGATATTGTAAATGCTTAAAAACTCTTGCAACCTCAACTTGGGATGAAGAATTGTGCGAACTCCAAGAATCTTGGCCCATTTTCCATGTGCTACATCACAAGCAGCGAACACAGCTTCCGTGTTTTCTCTCAAAACATCAGCTCTGTGGAGAAACGCATATGTTAAAATTATATGATATATTGTAAATCACCAAGTATATGGGAGTTTATTATGAAACTAGATTTTCCAGCATATTATACTAACATTTAGTTCTTCAGCATTAACAACATAAACTATTCTCAAACTTCAATCCAAGAAATGAGATAACAACTATGCAAAAATAGATTTCATAAAGCCCCCTTAAGTTGATAACTTCAGACTCTACATTTGACGGTAACAGGGTCAAATACTCCACTCCTTAAATCATCCATTCTCTGTCCAAAACAGGGCTTAAGAAAAAACCAGGTAATGCACCACAGGGGATGTAGATTTTATGACTCTAGACTCTGCGTGTAACACCAACCGGTCATGCGAAGTGTCACCTAGCCCAGCATTATACTTAAGTTCACTGTTCACCATCGGTGTACAGCTTTGGTTTGAAGGCAATTTTTGACACATGATGTGGAGCATAAAATAATTAAATTGGTGATGCACGACAAGAATAAAAACAAGAAAAAGGATAGATAATAGTGGATTAACAACAGAAAACCCACAAGCCCTAAGGCGATCCAACCGCAGAAGAACCACTACCCCTAGGATTTCTCAACCGCAGAAGAGAAGAATATGCATGGATCGCAATCCATAACAAAAGAGAGAAATTTCAATATCAATCAAAGTCTTCCAATAATAAAATATTACATCTTATACAGGAGTAAATCCCTAAACTTAACCACCAAATAAAATCTTAATAATAAAGAAAACAAATCATTTTCTTATTCTCTACCATATTCTAAAATATTCCTAATAAACTAAATATATAATATAATTAACATTTATAATGAATTACAATTAATTATATTCCTAAATAATAACATAAAATAAATACAAACTAATATTTTACTTTTCTGTTCCGCATCATTCTCCTCGCCTTAGAAAAAAACTCGTCCACGAGTTTTATAAAATTTAAGAATCAACAAACAAAGAGATGATTTGTAGTAGCACTTGAAGACATCCAATTCCAACTCCAGAAATGAGATCTTTGGAAGCAACAAGGTAAGAATATGATATCTTGATGTGCTAGCAGTTCCCAGTATGATGTTCTCGCCTATAAAATCAATATGCTCCAGTGTGATGATGTCAAATTCCTTGACCAGAATTTTAATTTTTGAAGCATCATCATCCTCAGAGTGGTTAATTGTTCTTTGCACTCTTTCTCCGTGCAATTCAGCAATTTCCAGTTTCATGTACCTTTCATCATTAGATTGATGTCGAACCGGAGATGGAGTCGTTGCAGCCATAGGTTGCGGAGGATTATGTTGTATACCAAGTTTATCCATAACTATTCTGAGTGTTGCTTGCACATTTTGCATCTGCAAACACAAATCCTCAACTTTATTCTCCAAGTTTCGTAATTTGAAATTTTTTTGCTCCATAAAAACGTCAAGGCGGTTGTTAACCATCATAACATCAAGCATCTCTGTTAATCATAACATCAAGCATCTCTTTTATTCTCGTCATGGAAGCTATTTTTTCCCGATGAACAGTACTGTGAATAGTCTCTCAACAATTAAGAAATTGATGTAGAAACCTGGCTCTGAAACCACTTTGATGCAGGACAAGAATAAAAACAAGAAAACAGATAGATAATAGTGGATTAACCGCAGAAAACCCACAAGCCCTAAGGTGATCCAACTTCAGAAAAACCACAAACCACTACCTCCAGGATTTCTCAACCGCGGAAGAGAAGAATATGCATGGATCGCAATTCATAACAAAAGAGAGAGAAATCGCAATTTCAATATCAATCAAAGTCTGCCGATAATAAAATATTACATCTCCTTATATATGAGTAAATCCCTAAACTTAGCCATCAAGTAAAATCTTAATAATAAAGGAAACAAATCATTTTCTTATTCTCTACCATATTCTAAAATATTCCTAATAAATTAAATATATAATATAATTAACATTTATAATGAATTACAATTAATTATATTCCTAGATAATAACATAAAATAAACACAAACTAATATTTTAATTTTTTGTTCCGCATCAATTGGTTGTTAATATTTTATATTAATATTTAGATATAAGATATGTTTTGTTATTAATACTTACATAATCTACTTAGCAATAATCTAGAAAATAGATATATTTTAATTTAGATATATCATATATCATATATGGCAGTAAATTAGTAATAGGTATTAGTTAATAATAAAAGAATTTATTTCCTTTTATCTATGATTTTACTTATTCTCCAAATTACTCGTTCACAAAGTTTTAGTAGTTCTATATAAACAATAGTAATCTTCTTTATCTACTAGGGATAAATTATATAATGACATGCGGATTTATCGTGTTTCTTGCCGATTCTATGTGGAGATAAGGTATTTACCCTTTGTTTACTCAATTCCAAACATATCCAAACCCTATCATCCATCAAGTAGTATTAGAGCCTTAGGGTTTCTTACGGATGGAGAGGGTTAAAAATTAAAAACCCACATCGAGGAAATAATTAAAAAAACAATAGTGATCTTCTTTATCTACTAGGGATAAATTATATTAATGACATATGTGGATTTATCATGTTTCTTGCCGATTCTGTGGAGATAAGGTATTTACCCTTTGTTTACTCAATTCCAAACATATTGTAACCCTATCATCCATCAAGTAGTATTAGAGCCTTAAGGTTTCTTAGGGATGGAGGGGGTTAAAAATTAAAAACCCACGTCGAGGAAATAATTTAAAAAGAACAGTTGGCTTTAGGAAGGTTGGACAAGGGTTCAATAAAGGTTGATTCTAGTTATTTTAGAGAGTACTTTTCAATACCCCAATTTGGGGGTTTAGGAGGGTTGCGATTATATAATTTTGACCTTTTCATCTTCTCCGAGGTTGTCGTGCTAAGACAGTCTTCGTGCCTTCATTGTCATGCCATCACGATACTCCTACAAGATTTACTTATGCTTCGTTATAATATTGTACCCATTAGTCACTTGCCTATATTGTCGATTTTGAATTGATAAAACTAACAATTGTTGTGTGTGAGTCATGGTTGTTAAGTCGACAAGTCGAGACTCGGCGTTCGAGTACCTTGGAATTGACTAGTCGACAAGTCGCCCGACTAGTCGTAAAAGTCGACAAGTAGTCGATATACATATATTTTTAGTAATTAAAATATATAATATAGGTTAACACTTAACACACATCAATTTCATCGTTCAAATGAATATTAATACATAATAAGTAGTGGAATCAACTAAACAAACACAATCATGCATCAAAAGTCATCCATCTCGAAATCATCTCCGCCTCTATATCCTCCTTGAGTATTCTCCTCGGGTGGTACACCATAATCATCCTCCACTTCCTCATCATCGATAGGAATATTGTCTTCATCTCCCGCTTCTCCATCATCCATAGGATCTTGAGTCGAACTAGTGTTGCGTCGAGAATAGATAAGAGTAGAATCACCTCTAGCTTTCCTCGAAAGATTGTGTCCCTCAAGTGCTTCGGATGCACCCGAAGCTATATCCACCGCACTCCAAAACCTATCCTCAATTTTACCAATCCACTCATTAGTCCATTCCAAATCTTCAAGTACAAGTGGATCAAATTTCCTTCCAAGCTCACGCCTCTTTTTGAATCTTGAATCTATCTTTCGGTTGTATTGGACATACACCAAGTCATTTAAACGTTGATGTTCCAACCTATTCCTCTTCTTCGTATGTATCTAAATGAATGAAATGAATAATATGCAATTAGGCCTCAAGTAGAAATAGTTGTAAATTGGTAATAATAGTATTACTTTAAGAAAGAGTAGGCACTTACAAACTCAAATGTACTCCAATTGCGTTCACAACCGGAAGACGAACAACACAAACCAACAATACGCTTCGCAAATGATTGAAGCTCAATTGCACGGCCTCCATATGCATCCCACCAATCAACTAATATAAAAACAAGAATAATACAAAATAAGCATTTTTGATTACTAAGTAACTAATTATTAGGATATGAATTCACTAAGGTTTAAAGTGAACTTACGAGGACTTTTTTCCTTTCTATGTTCAATTGCCATCTCCCTTGCAAATCCTTCTCGTGTATTTTTGTAGGCATCGGCACCATTACTTATTTTGTTCCTTGTATCCCGATACTTGACCATCTTCTCAAGTATATCATTGAAGTCTTCTCTTATTCGGGAAGCATAGGCAGAATCATTTTCAAGAAGATCAAAGTATTTTCCCGGATTAAGAAACAAAGCAGCCCCATATAATGGTTTTCCCATTTGACTACTCCAACGATCCTCAATGATCTTCACCACTTTATTTCGGATTGCAAGTTTTCCACTTCCAAATATCTTCTTGATTTGGCCTTTTGCATAATCAATAGCAGATGCAATCTCTGCCAAAGCAGGCCTTTCATCACCATCAGCAATGCGCTACACTTGAAGAAGTGGTAGTGATGCATTCACACAATCATCTACACTATTCCAAAAGACTGATGAGAGAACAATATCACAAACTCTCCTTCCATTTTCTGTTTTTGCCAACTTTGACCTGCTCCAATCCAACCCACAAAACAGAAAACGCAATGGCTCCTGGTTCATTTGCAAACTCTGTAGTGTAAGAAATGCAGTGGCAAACCTAGTAGCTCCAGTCCTCACTAAGTCCCTCCCATTAGTTTTCTCCCTCATAGCATCAAGGACACGTCCATGCCTATAGATAAATGTAGTGCATCTTCTTGCTTGATTGATTGCCTTCTTCAAACTGGGAATTTTGCCAATGTCCTCTAACATCAAATCAAGACAATGCGCAGCACATGGAGTCCAAAACAAAGTAGGCATCCTAATCTCCAAAATTTGACCAGCTAACTTGTAGTTTGCCCCATTATCCGTCACAACTTGCACAACATTTTTCTCACCAATTTCCTTTATCTTGCTTTCAAGCAAGTTGGCCAACATTTGTGCATCATGTGATTCGCTTGAAGCATTAACCGAACGCAAAAAGAAAGTACCTTCAGGACTGTTGGCAAGGAAGTTTATGAGACTCCTTCCTCGTCTATCTGTCCATCCATCAGACATAAGAGTGCAGCCATACCTCTTCCAAGCCTTCTCATGCTTTTCCTTCAACTTTTCTGTCTCTTCTTTTGCTTTTTTAAGTAGAGGCACCCTCAATTCATGATATGTTGGAGGCTTCAAACCCGGTCCATGTTGACCTATAGACTCGATCATCACCTCATAACTCCTAGAATTTGCAGCATTGAAAGGAATCCCACATTCATAGAAAAAATTGGCAATATGCATATGGACTCTTTCTTTCTCTTCTGGCGTCCTTAGGCGATTTTCCAAAGTTGTCTGACTTGCTCCTTTAGTGTGCCGATCTTCGACAACCTGTTCCGGGGTCTTCATATACATCGTTGAAGCAACTGACTTGTTACTAGTTGGCTTTTTGAAATTAAAAGGCTAGGCAGTAGCCTTACCTTTGTTTCCAATACTTGATTTTGATCTCTGAAGAGTATTGGAGGCTGTCGTGGAAGGTATCTCTTCAACATCATCACTATCCTCTTCTTCAATCTGTACATTCTTTTTACTCCTCTTCTTGCTTTGCACAAAATCACTCATTTGTTTGGCAATCTCTTTATTTGTTTTGGGACATTTAACAATATCCGGATAGCCTCCAATCAAGTGTTGCTTAAATCGATTAATCCCTCCGTGGTTTTGATTCCCGCAAAGAACACATTTAATAACATCTTTATTAACATCCGGCATAGAATAATATGCATATTTCCATCCCGGATCATTTGATCTATTAGCTTTTCTTTTAGGATCTTTCGCCAACTCTCTTCGAGTACTTTCCGTTTCAATCTCCATTTTTTCTGCAGAAAATCAGAAGTACAGGTGCAGAAAATCAGCAGCAGATTTTATACAGCAGTGAGTAGTGCAACAGTGTGTACATGTGCAGAAATGTGTACAAGTGCAGTAGTATTGCAGGTGAAGCAAGCAATAGTGGTATTAGTGTAGAGTTGCACTGAAGACAGAAGACTGATTGAAGAGTGAAAAAGACTTGTAGTGGAATAAGTTCTATATTATGTATTCTGTACTTTGTATAAATTGTATAAATAAAAATTGAATACAATGCTTTGATTACAAAATTTGATTATATGTAAAAATTGAATACAATGTCTGATTGATTACAAAGTTTGTAAAACAAAAGAATTATATGTGAAAAACGTTTTATGTGTAAAAGAATTATTTAAAAATAAAAATAAATGAAAAAAATGGGTAAAACAATGTTTTAAGTGCAAAATAATAATTAAAAAATAAAAAGAAATGAAAAATAACGAGTAAAAAAAATGTTTTGTGCAAAAGAATAATTTAAAAATTAAAAGAAATAAAAAAATAATGAGGGAATAAAATGTTCTGTGCAAAAGAATATTTTAAAAATTAAAAAAAATAAAAAAATGTGTGAAAAAACGTTTATTGTATATATAAGTATATAATTAAAAGAAATAAAATTAATATAAAACTTTTAAAATAAAAAGTAAAAAAAATGTGTGTGTGTATTATATATATACATACAAATCAGATGAGAAGAAATCAAAACAAAAAGAGAAGATGAGAAGAAATCAGAAGAAGAGAAGAAGAGATGAAGAGAATAAGAGGAGAAAGACTTACCGGAGATGTGTCACCGTCGCCGGAATAGCTGACCGGAGATGGGCTGCAGCTGCTGTTGTGAAATCGTTGGAGATGAGCCGTCGGTGTTTGATGGGCCACTGCTACTGCTGTGAAGCTCTGATTAACAAATGGGTATGTTTTACCTTAAAAAACCCTATTTTTTTAATTTGGGTCAGTTCATGGATCGGGTTTGAGGCCGGTTTCCGGGTCGGATCCGAGTAAAAACCATGGACGCCAAACTCACACGTCGAGACTCGACTAGTTCCAGAATAGCGACTTGTCGACTAGTCGGCGACTAGTCGTCGACGTAACAACCATGGTGTGAGTATACCTATATGAAGCATTATATCCGTGTATATTATTGGACATAAGTCATAAAGTCGATGGATGGGTGGGCTGTTATATTGTACTTATTTGTCAAAAGTATAACTTACCAGAAAAAGTGATATACATATTTTACCCATTATTTTCCTATATTATTTATCGAAACTTATTATAAAAATATAACCTTTGAAATTTTTTACATATTTTAAAAATTGAGAATTTGACAATATAAAGTAATATTTATATTGAAATATTCTAAAAATTTTATAGTTCAAAACATTGTATATTGAATTATTGTTTAATTTTAAAATAATTTACTTGTATTTTAAATTATACCATACTAGATTCTTACATTTTTGGGTGGTTGTAGATAAGGCATCGTCGTTAACAAAATATTTTCAAATTTAAAAATATTATATATTATATATTTAAAATTTTATTTATTTTTTATTTTAAACTTTACTTGCCCCATCCTTCATTACAACCCTTCATTGAAACAAGATATGGGTTGAACCCTTCCTTACTCCACGAAAGGTAAGGGCTCAACCCTACCCATTCCTTTCCTTTCCTCCTCGGCCCTCAATTCAAACACAGCCTTAAGATCCAACCACATCCCTTCCAAAATTCTGCTCAACTAGTTCCTTTAAACAATATTCCCGGGAAGAACACCATTCATAGTTAATTTTGTATAATCATGCACTAAGAAGCAACATCAGGTTATGTTGGATAATGCGATCATCGTCTTCCGTATAGTCCATATTATTTTAGATTATATGAAGAATGTCAATGGTACGATGAGAGGATTGCAGAATCAGATGCTGAATATGAAAGAATGATACTACGTGACATCGCTCTTGGGTTAGAGAAGATGAAACACACCATGCAATTTTTGATAGCTCCAAAAGAGACAAAAACTACTTATATTGATAACGAGCACGTTCCTGAAAAAGATCCTGATGACTCTATATATGAGGAGTTCATTAACAATCAAAGTGTACATGATAATGTTTCAATTGAAGGTAGATTTAACACTGACGTGGAAATTTTAGAAGGTTATATGCCTTCGAAATCCCTCGATTTTAAGGTGCACCATTTTATTTTCATTGTTCCAGAATTGTTTTATGAAGTCAAATATGATGATATATGTCATTGGCTTTCATAAATTCATATCCAACTCACATGGATTCGTGTTCGAGGTTAGTTTATTCTTCTTTATTATAAAACTAGCGGCCAAATTATTTTTTTGAGAGGAGAATGATGTGGAGCATAAAATAATTAAATTGGTTGTTAATTATTTTATATATATTATAATAATATATAGATATAACTATGTTTATTAGGTTATTACCATTCTGACCCTCAAACTTTTCACGAAAATATACATCAGCCCTTAAAGTATAAAAATGTACATTCGCGCCCTTAAAGTATGTCAATTGTACATCCTGACCCTTGATGTTATTTTTCCCAATATTTTTCCTATTTTACGCTTAACTATGTTGTGTATGATTAAGACCTTAATTTAATGTTGCTTTTTGTGCACGTATTTAACTAGTATTGGCACACCAGTGTCTAGGATTCCTCCATTATCTGGTCTATGACTTCAAAGTGGTTACATTAGTGGCTTGTGTATAATAGACTTTGAAATCATCTTCATTGAGTTTTGATTCCCGCTAATGGTGATTCTGAGTATTTTATTCTAATGTATTCCATCCATGACAACTTTCTGCATTAACTAGCTAATATTTGCCCATAAGCAAACCGAATGTTGGGAGGATTATGGAAACAACTCGATAAAAGGATTGGGATGTACACGTATGAGGGTTGGGATGTATAACTATAGAAACAACTTTGAGGGCCAAAATTAAAAGTATGAGGTTAAAATTGGAAGAAAAAATTGAAAAAACATGAAAAAGGGTCGGGATGTATAATTGTGAAACTTTAAGGGTGTGGAGAAACATTTCTGTACTTTGAGGGCTGATTTATATTTTTTTTGGAAACTTTGAGATTCGGAATGTTATTAACCCGTATGTTTATTTAATAAATATATTATCTACTTAGGAATATTCTGGAAGATAGATAAATGGTAATTTAGATATATGGCAGTAATTAGTACTAGGTATTAGTTAATAATAAAAGGATCCGTTTCCTTTTATCAATGATTTTACCTATTCTCCAAGTTTACTTCTTGATCAAGTTTTAGGAGTTCTATATAAACAATTGTAATCTTCTTTATTTAATAGAGATGAATTATGTAAATTAAATATGCACATTTATTGTTTTTCTTGCCAATTCTTTGTGGATATAGATATTTACGCTTTGTTTATCAAATTTTAACCCTCTTCTAACCCTGTCCGGCATCAACCCAGTTGATGGAGAACGAAAATAAAGAATTACTGTATATGTTATTAATTATTTTAAGTATATTAAGTGTAAAGATAAATAATGTATTTATCTATATGTTTTATATGTGGGGTTTGGACTTTGGAGTTTATTTAGTTTATTTATGATAAAACCCAATTGTTATCGGGTCTTGGTCCATTATGTTATATTATTAGGTTTTCTATTCCTATATAAGCGATGTAATCCCTCGCATATTATTTAGACTTGATTATTGGGAATATCTTTGAATATTGAATTGGGTCTCTTTTGTGGGTTGCGATCCATAGCTTTTCTCCCTTCTGCGATTCGGAAATTCTTGGGATAGTGGGTGTTATGCGGTTCATTCACCCAAGTTAAATCTATTATCGTATTTATAATAATCTATGCTGAATTACAATGATTAAACTCCTATATATAATAATTTAGTTTCCTAATTAAACTAAAACTCTAATATATATATTATTAATAATATAACTAAACATATTCTAAAATATTGTAATAAATGGGCTTCCAAAACCTATTATATTGCTCCCAAATACTTTTTTTGGACTTTTTAACCCGCCGTTGCATCCCTCCATAATCCGAAAACATTATTCTAAAAGATTTAAGGCTGAAGATGAAGAATATATTAACTTGACACCTAATCATGTTTCTAGGTCTGGCAAAAGGTAATATGTACAGATAAAGGTATATCAGTATATAGCAACAGATTAGCTATATGTAACTTCTCTAGGTCACTGAACATAATTTTTGACAGAGAATGACCATTATAATTTTTGACATACTTACCGCCACAACTTCAAATTCTCATGGTGAAATTTATTATTAATCTTTCAAACCAATGAAATTAAACCAGAAAAACAAAAACATACAAGGAAGAAGCTGCAAGATTAAGTCATTTTTATCTAATTATCATAGAACTCAAAACATAACAAATTTGACTCCTCATCTTGCCATACACTGTTAAATACTTTGTTCAGAAAGTTGATCAATATCTACTATGTAGTTGGTTAGCTATCTTCATACTTTAAACAAAAGAGGACCAAAATATTAAACAATATTGAAAATTGCCTAGACTCTCTACCCTCCTAGGCCTTCGAGTTGCCTAAGTCGGCCTAATTTAAAAAATGATAGCATTTAAGCAAAAACTCCCAAAGAAAAGAGTGTTTAGACAAAGTGATTGTTTCTTTAGCATACAAATACCCAGAAAGTTGGAGTTCCTTGGAAGTGAAGTATTATTTAGGTTGTTTGTTTAGCAAACTCAAGGGAAATAAAACTTTCTGCAAAGTAGGAGTTCCAACATGATACAGGAAGTGCCCACCCCTCCCTTGGAAATTAATACTTCCCAGGAAGTATAAATTTATATGTCAACCAAACACACTATCCTACTTCCCAGAAACTCTATGAAGGAATTTAATACAAAGAACGTACAACTTCTATAGAATGTAAAATCCTTTAGTGAAAAAAATCAACACAAGACAACATCTTAAAAGTATACATCCACATACTGAGGATACCTACCGGAAATTTTTTGATATATACAACGGATTACTTGCATCATTTCCCCTCCCCTGGTTTGAAGAAGACATTGCAGTGTTTCTTCGCAGAGAATATGAGAGAAAGGAAGAAATTTGAGCATCTGTTTCTTGAGATACTTCCGCAGTTACTGCACCAACAGCAATTGCAGCAGCAACTGAGTCAGAAGCATAGTGACCCTCGAGATTGCACATAATCCATTCAATGGTTTTTTTCACTTCAGCAGCCCGCACCAAGTGTGCCTGCATTCACTAAAAGAAAGAAATCGAGTTACGTCATACCAGAACACTGACTGAAGATGGTAACTAGAGGTTCAAACAAAATTTTGGCTTTTATAATTAACTAAATCATGCATTACTAATATTATTTAGGTGTACCCAGTAAATAAAAAAACACATCAACACTACCAAAAGGATATGTCAACTATTAAGGTGCATTGCACAACGCAGACCTAATATCAGGACATTGGAAGAAATTTATATTGAAAAAAAAGGGAACCCTAACAATGCATATGATATCAATGTTTCTCTCGTTTGAATGCCTCAAACACAGATCCACTGTAAACACAAACCTAACATACAGAAAACAGAAGAGAAAATTAGAGTCCTGAGAATGCATTTAATTTCCAAGGGTTTTGTTGTTTTGTTACGTCCCCTCAAACCCATATGCTCTCCCTGCCTAAGTTCAAGCCTTGGAGGACTGGTTTAGTACCACAAAAATATCATCACTTGAAACAATAACTTCTAATGGGGTATAATCACAAATGGAGAGGCCCTGCCTGGATTTAAACTGTTACCGACATCATTCAAAAGTCACTTGCGGTTTATATAACTTATGGCAGTATAAATTTTAGTGAAACTAGGCTAAATTTATTTTAAGACACCACTTCGGAATTCCATTTTAAAATACAAGGTTCACAAATCACTTAACTACCTTATTTTTCCACAGGTAATCCTACAAGTAATCAGTGTCTCACATTCATCACCGTCACTTTTGATCAAATTGGCATCATGTCCCACCCTCCTCACTGCTAGTCAATCTACAACAACTTCTAATCAATTTACCACGGGAAAGAGAAACTTGTGCAGTAAATTAATAAACATATTTGATACAAATTTCTAAGAAATTATGAAAGATAGATTATCAAAATAAAAGGGAAAAAGTAGAATATACGTTACCCATACAATCCGGAATAAAGTCCGCAAAAGCTGAACAAAGCTATCTGAAGCCAAGATTTTAAGCTTACTTACAAGTGATGAACCTCCACCTAGGCCAAAATGATATCCACACAAAATGTTATGCAACAATTTATTGTTAACATGAGAGCTATAAATTATTTTAAAGAATAATTTTACTATTCCTACATAGTTTTAAAAGAACAAAAGGATGTCACCGAAAGAATGTTTGAGGCAGTCGTACTTTAAGTGTTTGCAAGTTACCAACACTCCTATAACCTCAAGCTCTTAAGAGAAGGGGAGTTCAATTAGATCATATATTATCTTAACACACTCCCTCCCTCAAAAGCCCATTTTTGGGTCGAGAATGGATCAGTGAAGCACATCTTTAGGGTAATATTCAAACATGGTGGCCAAATTAAATTATTGAGAACATTGGGGATAGGAGGAAATCGAACTCGAGACCGATCTCTAATACCATGTTAAGTTACAGACTCTCCAACCTCAAGGTGTTTGAAGAAGGTTTTAATTAGATTATATATTATCTTAACAGTACCAAAAGTTCGATTGATGAAAGACTGGTAGTTCAATTATCATCTTGCAAATTTTAATCAAGACAACCTTTTGAGACAGAAGAAAGAGTATCAGAAATTATATGCAGCTATAAAATGTCCCCAAGCTAACTCACCATCTACATCCGAAACTCTTTCTCCTTGAGTGGAATCAAAGTCTGACAGTCTAGAAACAAGAATTGGAAGAAGTTCTGTAACTACCACCTTAATCGCAGATTTCATCTCAGCGGTTAGTGTATCACGGTATAACCTCAATACAGTTGGGAGTTTTGCCTGCCACGAATCAAATATATAACAATATTCACAAGTTCACCCGAATCAACTTAGTAAAGCAGATCTCGAACAGATATTTTTAATAGATATCCCGAAGTGAAGACAAAGATTTCAATAATAGAACCAATTGTAAGGACTGGTAAAAAAAGAAATAAATCTGACAAAGGTTCCAGTTCAAACTAGATTCCAGCAGGTCAGGAGACAACCCTGACTCAAGTAATAATTATAGAATCAACAAATAAGGTAAGCCTTCTCATTGAAAGGATGAAACGAAAATTTACAGAAAATTGTGCAAAACAATGGTGTGCTACATGCAATATATGGCCAAGACATTGGGGGGAAGGGGAGGGAGAATGCCTTCACTCGTTACTAGATTCTTTTTCCAATTTCTCATCATCAATCTTCCACACTCGAGGCATGACGCCTTTGGCTGTATACTCATTCCACATAATAAAAGTCCGGCCACGTAACTACAACATTTGAATTGTGAAAGTTGCAGATTATACTTACAGTTCGAAGCAATCCAATAATAAGTGGAAGTAGCTGATCTCGAACATTTGAACCTTCTCCGTCAAATTCAACCTGCATCATGTAAGCTTCATTAATTACTTTGGCAGTTCCACCTGCAAACCTATTCATAGTCTGTACACTGACCTAAAGCCTTTTTAATTTTTATTGCCTCTCTTTTAAGGATCGGAAATTCCAATACACATTTTAAGCAAACTTGGTAATGGGAACGAAGGTGAAGATATCTAAGTAACCTAAGTATATCTAGTTAAGAGAATTTTTACAATACTCGTATGTTTTAACAACATTATCAAAAGGACGCAAGGCTCATAGATACTTTGGACTAGAGCAAATTGCAGATACTGATACTGCCATTAAACATCACTTTAAATGGGAGACCTAAGACCTCGATTTCTTAGTCTTTTAGATCATTCATCAGGGTTTTCGAGTCCTATGTAAGCATTGTAGTTACCTCATATACATTAGCTTAGAAAATTGCTACTGGAATATTAAAAGTTTCTCTTAATTATAAGTTGTTAACTCATGATCTAGTATCATTTGTCGCAATTGGGAAACTTTCAGGGTAAAGAACATTCTGCAGTTAATCCACTTAACCCCATTTTCCAATTATGTTTGTCCTGCATCATATGGTTAAAAACCACAAGGAATAGATATAAACGACAAAGATAGCGGTGAAACGAATTTCAAAGTATCAAGTACTCACAGAATATTATAACTCACTATGCTTACCTCATCATCATATTTTCCATTTTCGAGAGACCTTGCCCTTGCTTTTGATTTCAGTAATATTACAGCATCTGTATCTCGAGTATCTTGTATGGATGTACGCATAAATTCTGCTGAAAGAATGCTACAAGAATGAATTTGACAAGTCACCAAATCGATCAGCAGACCAGTATGCAGTATGTTTACACAGTTTTAAACTTTTATAAAGATACATATCCTATGTACGCCTAGGTAAAATCATAGGTCTGGTATAATTGGAGGTACAACTTGTCAGATTATTGCATAAGCTTTGGTGCTGCAATTTACGGTCTATGCTGGTATTAGTTTGAGCTATCTTAATTTTACCTACCACTTTAAATTAGATATTATTATTTTTTTTAATTTCAGCGAACTGATAATCACCAACACTATCTGCTAAAATCCAAAAATCTTGTTTTTTGCTGCAATGCACCACATTTAAAAAATAAATCTGTAGAGGACTGGCAGCAACATTTGTAATATATATATATATATATATATATATATATATATATATATATATATATATTAAAGCAAGACTAAAAGCACATAAGATATAATGCTATGATTTACAATAATGAGATCAAGAAAATAAATAATAAACAAATAAGTATGAATTAAGTAACCTGTTTATCGAATCGATTGCACCATTTACATGATCCCCAAGGTGACGAAAACAGTGAAGACCAGTCAGCTCGTCCCCGTCCTACAAACATTATAAGGGATAATATAGGGGTATAAGGGATTCAAATTCTAATGTTTTAAATCAATCTAAAATATCAAATGTAGTATTACATCAGTAATTAGAGCATTAAATTTGGATACTGAGTAATAATATGACATCCAAGGGAATGAGTGAAATGCATTTTGTGGCCATGCTGTCATAGTTTCCTCTCACTTTCATTTTAATCATTCTAGTTTCAGTTTCTTAGAAAGATGGCTAGAGTCAAATATTGACTTGCAAAGTGGTGGCTACCATCAATTCTCTTTAACTAATGGGACTAACAGAAAACAAAAGTTGAAAGGTTTTCAAAAAAAAATGTACTTCTTGCGAATATAGTTGAAAAGACTTCATCTTCTGGTCCCTAAAATTTGAAAAAATGAGTAAAGCTAGAACATTACATGGCAGTACAAAGTAGAAATCACTGGATCATAAGCAATACAAAAGAGTCTTATTTGTGAAATACCAATAATTGTTGCAAATCATCAGAGATGTCCAAAGCTCCAGCACAATCAGCTGATGCAACGAGCTGTAAACAAGTTCACAAAATAATTACCATATCTGCTGAGAATGCACATAATTAATTTCAAGTTTAAACCCAGAAAATTAAGAGCGGCAACAATGACTCTATTTGTACGAATTGAAAAGACGAGCTAGTTATGCAGGACGACCCTTAAAAAGTCTCAAGGCCCTATAAATTTTTAGGTTGAACAATCTTATACTAGAAAGCAATGACATGCCACCATTTGAGGCGTTGCATGGTAGGTGCAGAGCACTGACTTGTTTGAATGAGTTTGGAGAGAGAGTCATTAAAGGGTCGGAGTTGGTCAGATTCACTAATGAGAAGATACCGAATGCTAAAGAAAACTTAAAAAAAGCTCAATCGCGTTAAAAGAAAGTTTTCGTTGATTTGAACCAGGTGATCATGTGTTCTTAAAGGTGTCTCCTCGAAAGGACGTTAAATGCTTTGGTTATCTTCTTTCCTTATTTACCTGATATTGTAGTTTAAATGGTCAGAGCACCTCCCTGCCAAGGCCGAAGTTGCGGGTTCGAGCCCCGTCAATCCCGATAGATTCAATAAGTACATCAATCATCTTTCCCTTCATGTTATAGAGAGACCGGGGAAAGTTGCTTTGACATCACAACTATTTCATGTTTTGAGAGCTATAAATATCATTAATTGCATATAAATGTAATTTAGTGGGTGTTGGCCTTATATGTCACATTAGTGAGAAGAAATGCCCAAAATGGCACACATCAGAGAAATGGCCCTAAATGTCACTCTAAAACGCTAATTCGTATCATGTTTACTCAAAACACTACATCGTGTAGCGTCTTGAGCAAAAAAAAAAATATTTTTAAAGTTCAAAACGCAAGATGAAGTAGAGTTTTAGGGAAAAACGTTACTTTAAGTTGGGTTTTGAACAGAATTTTTTTAAAAAAAATATTTGTAAAATGAAAAACAATACTTAGCTTTTAATTTAATCTTAATATTTCTAAAACAATCAATTAAATACTTAGCTTTTAATTTAAGCTTAATATTTCTAAAACTCAATTAGAGAATTGATGAACCCTAAAATATTAAAAACGGTTAAATTAGGGTCCTAACTTTTAATTAGGGTTTAGGGTCTTACAGGCTTATAAATTCAAATACTTAACTTTTAATTTAAGTTAAATATTTCTAAAACCCAAATAGGGAATTGATGAACCCTAAAATATTAAAAACGGTTAAATTAGGTGTGTTTGGTTTTGGGGATTATGTTTTAATTTTATTTTACTATTAAACAAAACGCTACACTATGTTGGGTTTTGTATTCAAAAATCAAAAAACCAAAAACGCTACACTATGTTGGGCTTTGTATTCAAAAATCAAAAAAACAAAAACGTTACACTATGTTGGGTTTTGAATTGACATTTAGGGTCAATTTTATAAGTTGTGCCATTTTGAGCATTTTGTCTCCAATTTTGCCATATGCATTATTCTAATTATTTAGTATCCATGGCATAAGATTAGTGAGGTTCTTCCTTGTGAGAAAAATCATTAAGAGAGACTATTTCGGAATTAAAAGAATTTATTTGTGAGAAAGAAGCGACCGCTTACGAATGAAGTGCAGTGCACGTGTGAAGCACGCTGTTTTAAATTTGACTCAATTATTTGACTTTGATTGGGCGATTTCTTTCAATTTCTTCTTCTTCTAATCTTCTTACAATATCTTTCTATATATATATATATATATCATATATTTATATGTATATGTAGGGTTTTGTTTAATGGAGAAACTTAAATGGAGTACTAATTGGAAAACATATATGTCTTGCATTAGATTCTGCAATATATTATAAGCTATGTTGCTCCGTTTGGAATTGCTATTCATAACTATTGTGTTGTGACAAAAAGTGTTGTCAGTTTGGTAATATTTTTAATTTGTGTATGTTTTGAGATATAATATAAAAAAATAATGTTTTTGAGAAGGTTTGACACTGAAACCTATAGTTACTTCCCGCAAAAATTGAAAAGCAACTTTTTTGAAAAGCATGAGGGGGGAAGGCGAACTTTGCGCATTTGATATTTATTTGAGGATACATGAGTGCAGCCATAGTTTATTATCATTTGTGATTTGATATTTGACCGTGGCATCATATAGCCATACACTTTATCCAGTTCCACGCATTAGGTACCAAATGATGTGTGTACCTGTGTATGTGTGTCTCTTATCTATTTTCTGTTTATCTATTTTCTGTTCTGATCTCGGACTTTTGATTTTGTATTAGGACTTTTCAGACTAATATTATTATTTAGACATTATTACTAATTTAGAGATTTTGTTTTATCGTAATTATTAGTTTGAATTGTTTTGGAGGTTTAATAATATTTTGGAGATGGAATTTAGTACTTTGTGTATAGATTTGTAATTTATTAAGTAACCCCTCATCTCTTTTAGAAACAGGGTGTTACAACATTGGTCACGATATTTGTCCTTCGTAACCCGCACGGAGTTGCATCAATATGTCCTAGTTTTACGTGTTATGACTTACGAGCTTCCTACAAACCTACCCATCCTCTATCTTCCTCCCTCCAACAACTAACAAACCCTAATTCTCAAATCAAAATTCCTAATTGGTACAGTATCCAAAACTTTCAAAGAAAACTGGAATTGGAAGAAAAAAGAAAGTACCAGGAAGGAAAAAGTAAAAATAGACCAACCTATAGATGGGTCATCAAACTCAAAAAGCTTACAATCAAATAAGTTTTGACCACTAAAAAATATACAGAAGTGTGATGGGGACTGTTGCTGCTTAATACTAATATTTTAATAGCTAAGTCGTCATTAAAATGGGTACAAACTTGCATTTGGGTCAATAAGCTGAATCTAATTTTTCTCCAAAATAACTAAAAATTTATAACTTCTTTTAAAACTTGATATTATATGCTATATATAATTAAGTAAAAACCTAAAATGGTTATTTAGTTCAAGGAGGGGCGTAAATACAAATAATAGCATTCTATCAAAAAAAATTTTGACTAATTTGGCTTATAACCTTACAAATGAGTATCTGTTCTAAAGAAATTCTCGGGGTGAGCCAGGATCGAACCCAAGACCTGGGACGACAGAGGATAAGCCCTCAACCACTTGAGTTATCCAACCGTGCTCCTATCAATTTTTTATTAAGCAAATAAATCACGAGTTTCATTTCCGGAAAATATAAGAAATAGCATAGTATTTATATGTTCTAAAACCAGAGATTAAGTACTCAATCTTAACAAAGTATATATTTGCATATATTAACATATAAAAATATTTATTAGACTAACATCTAGTTGTCACCATACATTAAAAATTTAAAACAAAGTAAAAATTCAATACTTACTAGATATAAAAAAAATATCATATTAATTAGAAACTGTTATTTATTGTTAAAAGTTGTATTTAATTTTCGTATGCCTGTATAGTGTGTTAAAATTAGTTGAAAGAGTTGAATTGAATAAAAAAAATCAAAAAATTCATGTACAAAAAAGTGTATTTTCCTAAGTTATATAAATATTACAAATTTTAATGATTGCACAGGTTGTAACCTATTATATTAAAAAGTACTATAGGGATATTTAGCTAGTTTGCTATTGTCATTAGTTTAATAGTTTAGTAAGGTTAAAATTATAATATTTCTTCAAATAAAATATATAAAAAATATGATATTTCAATAACATAATTTTCAAAAATTATAATATAATGCACATGACACAGATATTAAATAAAACACATTTATAGATAATAAAGAATTATTTAGTGTTTGTTCATACTTGTTCCTTCTTGATAAAAAAATATATATAGTTTCATAATTTTTTTCTTTTTAACTTTAGTGACCTCCATGCAAGTTTATATTTAGTTTATTTTTAGTTTGATGACCAATTAGTCATTTAACCTCATCTTTATCATGCCAAAGTTACACGTGTAGCTGAGTTGGAGATTTATGTGTAATTGTGTACTAATTTAACAATTTTTGTCTAAGGTCAAACCAGTTAACAAACTTGATAACTTATGTGTACTAAATTGACAAATTTCGTCTAAAGTCAAATTGAATTAAACGGGTTGATGGACATGAAAATATTAGTAAGTTCATGATGCAGGACGGCAATTAAAACAAGTGGATGGATATTTGTACATTAACCACAGAAACCCCTCAAACCCTAAGGTGATCCAACCGCATCGCATCACATCACAGTTACATCTATTTCTTACTAACAATATAAAATAATTACAAATTAATACAATAATTACTCGTTCCGCATCAGTTCACCTATTTGATTGCAAGTTATATCTAGTTTAGTTACTCGTTTGTAAGATTTTGAGTTCGAAAACCCACCTACAACTTAGTTCATTCACAGTTCAGTTGGATGTCTTAGCCTTATCCTTTATAGTTTATAATATATCCATCCCTGTAAATAAAGTAATATCTAGAAAAAAGAAAAAATAAGGAGCTTACATAATGTTACTCACCAATTTGAGAGCAGATAAAGCATGATTAACATTCAAAATCAACCGCAACTTATGTTGCAAAACCAACATATTATTCCTATTCGAATTAAGCTCCTGAATTTGTCTGGCGGAATCAACCAAATCCGAATCCAAAAGCCGAATAGTCTCCTTCAATTCCCTAATCCTACTACACCCTTCCACAATCCTTAAATTCAACCCTTCCAACTGTCCTTGTGCTTCGAAAAATGAATTCGACCGCAATGCAATCTCCTTAACTAAATGCACTTCCACCACATCCAAATAATGCGAAAGTTTCTCCTGCAACACAAAATTCTCATTCACACTCGAAAACGGACACGCAGCAGGAAACGTACCACCATATTCCAGCTCAAAATCCTCCTTAAAATACAATGCAGGCACTTCTCGTAAACAGGCAACCAACGCCTCTCCCTGACCACCTGCATAGTCAAAATCCACACCGTTTTCTCTACTAGTATGCGTTCTTATATCCTGAAACTTATTGAATTGTTCGTGAATTGAGGAAACGTAGGGTTTGAAGTCGGGTCGGGAGAGTTCGGATCCGGGTCTGGTGGTGTTGATGGCGGTGAATTCGGGCGGGGAGACAGCGGACGAGGAGAACCGGCCGGTCCACGTGGCGTCGGTGGGACCCGTAGGGTTGTTGAGAATAGCGGATAGGCTTTGTGTAGAAGCATCGGAGGTTGATTTAGATAGTGAAGATGTGAATGATTTTCTAGGGCTTTTTTTTAGGTCTAGTGAGTACCTTCCAAATTCCATTATCTTTGTAGCAATGTGTGTGTGTGTGTGTGTGTGTGTGAATACTGGTGATTTGGATCTGGAATTGAATTGGGGTAGTGGTGGGGGAGATGAAAATGGGTTGTGTTGGGAAATTATTTATATTGACCGCCTGGAGGATTCGAACAGGGAACCTTGTATGAGGAGAAGTGAATTCAAGATTTTGTGATTTTTTTGTGCGAATTTGACTTGTTTTTTCGCAATTAAAATTTCGTTTTAAATAAATCTTGGCACACATGCTAAAATACTACAATCAAGTGTTTAAAAATAGAAATAATAATAGAAAATTCAATCACCTACGATAAAGACTAAAAAATATGAATAATATTTATTATAAAATATAGGTCATACTATTTTTAAACTCTTAGTAATGAGTTTGTAGTGTTTTAGTATGTGTGTCAAGATTTATTCTTTGATTTTTTTACAATTAAAAATGGTACTCGAATTATCTAATCATCAATACAAATAATGAATCTTAATACTAGCAATTAATATATTTCTAGTCAAAAAAACCTGGACGTGTCTCTCCTTCCTTGTCTAGCGTCTGTCGTCTCCCTCTGGTGGTCCCTCTTTCCTATTTTATTCTTACTTTTTCTTCAAGAGTACATTTTCTTTAAGTGAGATTTGTCTTGATGTACCCAATTTTTTGGATTGTTATGTATCTTCTTGTGAGAGTTTGGTTTAGTATAGTATATTGGGGGATTTGAAAAGCTCACATCGAGGCTGGGATTGTGGTGAAAATCGTAAAACCTCACATTTTACAACGAAATATTGTTCATATATATTATGGGGGCATATGTGCTTTCAATCTCAGAATGTTGGACTACCCATGACTTTAATTGTGTGAAATTCAATTGTGATGTTACTGTTTTTAGGGATGGTGTAGGATGGATTGTTCGAGAGCCTTCAATTTCATTTTTAATTTTTAGAATATTTATATCCAGTATGTTAAGCAATCCGGTAACAAAGCGGCTAATTGATAGCTCCCTTAATTGTTTTCAACTTGGTTGTATACCTAGTTGCCTTTCAAGTTAATGGATATTGTCTTACTATTTGTCCAAAAAAAAAGAATCTTAATACTTGATAATGTCACAACCCTGTCTAAATTATGTCATAATAAAGTCATAAAATCTTAAAAATGATATCATTTATTTTGAAATCTATGTCACGCTTCCCCATTCTTTCTAGTCTTTTCAACCTAACAGAATTCTTACCTATTCATATTTTTAAAATATACATTCACAGTTCATTTGCACCATTTTCAGAATTCGAAGAAAAAAGGTCCAAAATATCACAATTTTATAAAATGACCTTTTTGATTAATTTGGCTTATATGACTTATAATGTGAGTATCTATTCTAACAAATCTCGGGGTGAGCATCAAACTCAAGACCTAGGACGACAAGAGATAAGCCCTTACCACTTGAGTTATCTCATCGCGCTAAAAAAAGACCTTTTTTATCACTAAAAAATGCAACTTTATGTTGAATTATTTAAAAACGCAATTTCATTTTATGTTGTTATTTTTATTTTCTAAAAAACGCATATTAAAATTACGTTTTTATAAAAAAAAGTTGAAAACACGTCTTTAAAATGTGTTACTTAAAAAGTCACGTATTTTACCACATGTTTATATGACAGCGACAGTGTAATTAACAATTTATTTGTAAGAACATAAATTTACGTGGACCCTACTAGTTAACCCGGTCATGATGACTCGAGCACGTGTAGTGTCAGCACCCAGCAAACTCTATCTTGTTAATCTATATTAAAGCATGTTAATACAACGTTTACTTGTGACTGAAAGGGTCATTTCCTCTGGTTGTGACTTTTTGGGTCTTTTAACATCAAATTGTGATAATAAAAAAAAAGCCTTTTATTATTCTTTCTTCTATAATATTCATTTAAAAATGTATAATTCATCGATATGTGTGTGTGTGTGTATGTTTGATTTCTAATTATGTATTTTTTTCGTTTGTTGTTGATTACTCTTGGTCTTTTCGTCTTTTGTATATATTGTGTGTTCATGATTCAGTTACTTAATCATCGAAAAGGAAAAGAACGTGAGTTTGTTTCTTTTTGATATATTCAATTTTGTTCACGATGTTATGTGTAACTAATGTTATTGTTGTTTTAGCTATGATATATGATCAAGTTGATGGTGACAATGTATGTAGTCTTTCATTTGTTGCCACATTTGTTTTTTATCTTTTTGCAGGTTATTTGATTTTTTGATTTTCGTTTTTGATAGTATAAGAAAAATATGTTATCTAGATTACTCGATATTAATATACAATATGGAAGTATGTTTGTATCTTGATGTTTTCTGTACTTTATACTTAATTTATTTGTCATCACAGGTAATGTGAAAAAACGTGGCAGACCAATGAAAAATCAAATGATCTCACCGGTTACATATTCATTTTCAGAAAGTGTTTTTTTTACGTGTTTTGTGCTTATCTTTAGTGATTAACTTGCTTTAGATATTGTTGTTTTTGTCCAGCCATGGTTGTAAAAATCAGTCGTTTTACCGTTTAGTCCATGTTCGATAGCTCACCAAACTGATTAAATTCCCGATTATTTCCGATTATTCAATTAATCATTCCGATTAATTCATGTTCCGTGTCTTCACCGATTAAGTCTAATTTCCACTTTTTACAACACTGTTTTTAGCTAACGTGATAAAAAGAGGTAGATCAAGAAAGAATCCAACAATGTCACATGTTACACCTAAATTGGCTGAAAGGTTTGTGTGGTATGTTCATTTATTTTTATCATATTAATGGTGTGTGCTTAAAAGTCTATGTCAATGTTCTAGGCTGCAATGCAATGTGTTCTCTATTACTCATGTTCAGAATGAAAATCAAAGTATGTGTTTTTAGTTGTTAATGTATGTTCTTCTTTTAGATTGATTAGTTGTCTTCGTATTTTGTTTGTCCTAACAAACTAATCTGCAGATGAATGCAATAAAAGAGGTAGACCAATCATATATCAGCAAAAGTCGCTTCTTGATATTACAAACACACTAGATTTGTTGATTTATCGATCAATGCTATAGTGTTTATTGTTTTGTGTGTGTATTGTTCAAAACCATTGTCATTACTATTGTTGAGATTTTTTTGAGATAACGTGAAAAAAAGATGTAGACCTCTCAAATATCAGTAATATGAAATATTTTCCCCATCATCTTTAGAAAGTTGTTGTCTAAGCTGTAATTGTTTTTGATTATGGACATCATGCTTTGCATATTCTGATGGTTATTTTTTACTATGAATTTATAGAGAAAGTCCTTCAAGTTTAATCGATGATCATGCAAATTCAATCATTGATATTACAAACACTCTAGGTTTGTTAATTTATGTTTATTGATTTATTTGATTTGTTTACAAAATAGCCACCTAAATCAGAATAAATTTTCAAATTTTAAAATCAACAAAATATGTATTTGATCTACCTCTACGTGTATACTCCAAAATTTTATGTTAAAGAAGAGGGGAGAAAAAATGAAAGAAAAGGAAACAAATTTTTAAGAAATTTTCTGTAATATTTTGTAAGAAAATAAGAGAGAGAAGATTTTTAAAAATAAAATAAAGAGATGATATTGTAAAGAGTTATGGGAGAGATATTATTCCCTTTTAAGAAAGAAAAATGCTAGGTACCACAAAAATTGACTGAAAAATTGTCTCAAATATTGAGTTATCGCGTGTATAATTGGTAACATTTCTATAATAATATACCCCGCATGCATACATATGCGCCCACGAATTAAAACAAGCTTTATTTCATGTCACGTCATTTGGGGGAAAAAATGGGATTATTTTTGTGTACATAGCATTGCTCTTTAAGAAAAGACTTTTGTAAAGAAAATTCTCTTTCTCAATCATTTTTATTCACTTCTGAAAAAATTCGAGAAGAAGAAAAAGAATTTCTTTCATTGTTTTCTCTTTTTTCTATATTCAAATTCGGGAATACATTATAATTTAATTTTTGAATCTGCCCTGTAGTCATTAAAAACTCATCCGCACTATTGGTAATGTTATACACAAAGATTTCAAAAAATCAATATACATTGCTGCTTACTGACATTCATTTCAAAGCCCTGAAATATCATGAATCAGAAGCTTTTATTTTTGTTCTACAGCCAGCTGCAGAAATGATCCAGATATCTAGAAACTGTAGCTTGATGAATTCTAACATCAGTGTCTCACCATTTTACCAAATTCTCCTAGCAGCCGCTCGATGGTCCTCCTTGAAGTAACCTTGTCGATCCCAAATGCTCTCATCTCGCCATGTAGGCCTGAAACACCACCGTTGAAGACTTGAAGTTACATATTATTTGATTATGCAGGTACTAAGAATATCTAATATTATTGCTCAGCTAATTAGCTAACTTTATATAGTCAAAGATGAGCTGGATCATGATGGCTGTTCATAAATAACATTCACAGAGAGTATTTATTCAAATATTGTCGGTTTAGTTAAGCAACATTTAATCAAATATTTTCGGTTTAGTTAGTCATTCTATAAGAATATGATCTTAGTTCAAGTGACTGCCTAGGAATAGTATGCTGTCAAGCTTATTTCGGAAAATGATCACAAAGTACAACACAACAACAGCACTAACAAATTTTAAACCATGAATTATCCAAACCTGGTTGTTTCAAATCTTTAAGCGGCAGCTGGGAGGCATTGGAGTTGAAGAATTGAAGCAGGTTCTTCAGAAGCTCAGGGGATCCAGCAGAAACTAGGATTTCTCTCTGTAGCACAGGTATTGACATAGTCAGAGGGATCAAAATTCATTACATATAAGCAAAATTCCACTTGATGGAGCCAATTCATTTTCTCGACACAAGACCTCTATATGTAATTTACATTGGCGCGTGAAGTTAGGAAAGCCAATAGAGACCTTACTAATTTATTCTCATTTAAAATCCAAATATATACCTTTTCAAGAATGGCACTCAATCATTTTATGACTCAATAGTTCATGTCATGGCCTCAATTAGGTTTACATACAATATAAATGTACTTCATTATTCAGGATTTTGATTGACATAATATCAAACAGACAGTGGTATATGTTTGTGATGTTTTCTTTTTTATTTGTGCAAGCAGCAACGATGGGGCAAAATGAAAATTTGGAAGGGGGTGGCGAGGGATTGGTGCTGACACATGGGGTTGTGGCCGGTCTCTACGTAAAAGATTCTCAAGTTGAATTCGAATTACAAAAGTATTTGATAATCCCCATGTAAAAACTTCAACAAATTTTCACAAAATTAAAATTGATGATTCTAGGGAGAGAAAATAATATACCTAGATGTAATTATAAGCAAGTCCTACCTTGAAATCTTTCTGGGAATCGTAATAGCCAGAAACAATCATAAATAGGCGAAGTTTCTCCACCTCTGCATATCAAAACCAAACATTTGTTACTTACTCGATAGAAAAAGCTAATTACATCTGCTAAATTAACAAAATGATGCAAGACCGAATCATGATTCAAATGTAATTATTGACTTTAAAGCACAAGAGAAAGAGACCAGATAGAACAAGAGAAATCCTGGTGAGTTCCAATTTGGATTTGAACATAAGAACCACTGTTCCCTGCCAGTTCCATGTCATATGGAATAACATTTTGTGAAGAATGAGAACCATTGCAAAGGATACGAGCAAGCATAAACACAGATTAGAAAGCACAATATCTGGAACGTTTGGAAATGGAGCCTAATATATTGGTAAATTGATGGTGGATGCATGTATATGCCAGTTACTAGAACAGTGGAAAGTGAATGAAAGACTTGAAGCGATTATCAGATAATCCAGAGAATGACAGCAACAGGATATGATTAAAGAGTTAAATATAAGCAAAAGTACGGACATGACTCTCAGTCAGTTGTCAGATTACTAAATGGACATTTTTCAAATAAGAGACAAAAAGGACATCTAATCAGCAATGTATCGATGAAACTTTAAATATATTAAACTTGGTACACTCACGTTGAAGATGTATAATTTCTTGGACTGAAGTTTCATCATGTGCCAAAAGTTGAGTGATTGACATTCCAATTGAAGTAAACCCTACATATGATAACATTTCTGCTGCAACACCGTCAGATTTTCCTGTGACAAAAATTTGAAACTCGGTTAAGTTAATAGTATGTAATAGAAATACTCCATCTTGTTACTCCCATGGTCCCATGTGGTTTTAAACTATAGATATCTCTATATACTCAACCATCCAAGTCCTTACTCCAGCTGACAGCACAGTCTTGTACATCACCAGCCACCTTTCCAGAATCCAGATTAATTTAAAGATACACCGATAATATTGACTATTAAGTATTAAGTGATTGAAGATGGTAACAGTGATTCAATCTTTTAAGTCCTAATTCAGAGTTTATTTTCATTTTCACCTTTCTCATGCATACCCTTCTCCTTAAAAATCACCATCTTATACCCCGCCACTACATTGTCGTGGATGCAGTCGCCAGAAGTTAGAGTTGATGACAAATTGGATTAGAAATAAGGGTAAAACTTTTGTTCAAAGATGAAGATGATGATTAAACTGCGGACATGAAAGTAATATATTATGTAATTTTGAGGACAGTTAAATCAATGTGATTACTGATGCCTCTTTCCAAGTCAAGTAGTTAAATCATCAAACATAATATAATTAGAACAGGACATTTTTGGCAATTCAATTCCGGAATATAATCAGACTTCTTGGTTCAATGCATAGTATCTAAAATACGCCTAAAATTTGATTAAACTTTTATGGTTAATAGTAATGTGTTCATCTATTACCATCAATGCATGAATGATTGAATGTAAAATACACAAGAAAACTACATATATGAGATAAAAAGATATAATACTTATATCCCTACCTATCCTTGTCCACTTTTTGAAATCTTTGCGTAAGATGTGTCCTACTTTGAGGTCAGATACATCATACATCTTATACTTCACTGCATAACAAAGATAATAACTTCAGATATGGAATATATTCGGGAAAGGAAGTTCAGCTAATACATGGAGAATTCTGAAGTTGGAGGAGCATACAGATCTGATGAAGACCGGTGCATCCAAATCGGCCAGCTCCATTAATTAGTAAGGTCGCCATGTACCTATCTTTTTCAGTACAGCGAGGGCTGGACAAATTTCGGGTATCCAAGAGGATGCCTGCAAGCTGCATGATTATATTTTTAATAACAATTTTTTCAGAAGATATAATACTTAATCTAGGGAGGACATGAGTGTAAAGTGCATATATGCATTAGTATGTATCTCGATTTCATGTTCTTTAGTCAGACAATGGCAAGACAAAAAAAATTGAAAAATTGTAAAGATTAAAATGCAAAAAACAAAGAATTATATGCATATAAAAGGTTCACATATGTGCACAGTCTCAAAAGTGGCTTATAAAGCTGCCACGCCCATTTAATCTGCTACTTATAGCCATAACAGGAGTAGAGCTTGAGCTCCCATACTCCTAGAGTCCTAGTTATTAATTATATTAATAAATATGAACATGGTCTTCATCAAACAGTATATGAAGTAGCAATACCAGCAGCCGACTGAATCCCCTCCCAGCCAATATCTCAGGTGAGTTATGTGCAAAATTTTCAGCAATCACTGTACAGCATGAGCAGTCCTGCAATGAAATATTAGTATGTTTATGGACACTGAAGAAGCGAGCTTAATGTGAATATATCGAGTGTTTTTATCAGGATTAAATGGACAAAAACTGACGGGGAAAGGGTACTGGTGTCAAACTAATACAAGGACCTTTAATAGAGGTAATGAGTAAGGATGAAGTACAGATGAAAATGAAATGGAGTTAACAATGAGGTATCATGCTGAAAGCCATTCATGAAGGCCTTACAATATTACAGATGAGCATTTTGTACTATATACGTAGGCAAAAGTTTAACTACAGGACGGCATGCATTGGCACTGTCCTGTAATCTCCTTAACTAATTATCTGAAAAGAGGTGCTTACGGATGGCCTCTTAGCTTTATACTATCCACATTATATTACATTTGCATTATAACTATAACGTGGGGGATTAAAATTTGAAGTGTAGACAATTCTAAGGAAATCATGTTAACATTTAAAGTGGAGTGGGGCATCAGATAATTTTACATATGACACATACATCTATGGTTATATTTTTAATACGATCAGAAAAAGAAAAGCCCATTTTATAGCTTGGCAAGAACAGAAGCATATAGGTTTCTTAACATAAAGATTTATCATTTCGCCTAATAGACACTAAACAACCCCTTCCGGTTGGATCACTTGATATTTCCATGTTCTCCAAAACTTAAATGTAAAAGTAAAATGTCAAACCTAAGCAGGAAAAGTTGTGAGAAAATGAGGTCGACACCATTTTGTGGTAAGAATTTTTCTCTAAATCTGATCTGTTTATAGTCAGGCTATTAAAAATCCAGTCAAACTTATATTATAGAAAATGTACTGGCCCTGTAGGCTGCAATTCATTTACAGGTTATTTTATCTACTGCCTTTCATGCTGCTGCTGTGCTAGATTTATATTTGTACATTGAAATGTGTGACCACAGGCAAGAATGCACAATCTCAACTAATTAACAGTAAATAGGAGACATTACATTCAAAATACTTCAGGAAAATTAACAATGAGAAAGTAATTGTGAGCCCTTAGTGCTGGTTTCATGAAAAACATGAAAACCCAAAGTACAATACCTCTCTGACAGTAATATTATCAACCCCACGGTATGCAGAATCACCCTGTAAAATAAAGCTCAAATTCATTACATAATCTCTCAGTAAGTAAGATGGATGCTTGAAGTAAACGATGGTAAGATGGGTGCGGTGCATCAACTGTTGCCGTATATACCTTTTTGGAATTGAAAATTTCTACTAGGGCACCTTTTAACACCTGTTCCAAGAAGTCACAGGCAGCAACTGATTATAAGGGAATCTCATGTGGCGAGCAAGCAAAACAACAATAATATCTCACCTCTTGCTTTTCTGGAAGATTGTCTCCATTCAGGAAAACTAGCTTGAGGCTCCCAAATAGATCATAATAGGAGAGGTCAATCTGCTTAGCATTTCAACATATATATATATATATGAGAAAAATGTTCCTAAGGATGACCTCAGGGAACATACCTAAGGTTATAAGGAGTTTGTATGTAAATACTAATGGCAATTTTGTTATTTTAAAGTTTACCTCTTGTAATTACAAATATGCCCTTGTGCATTTGTATGAAAATTTCTTTTAACCTCAGGTAGTTACCTAAGGTCACCCTCAGGAATATGAAGCCCTATATATATATATGTATATATATATATGTATGTATATATATATATATGTATGTATTATTAGGACGAAGGGATTATGGGTTTTTAGGCATGATAAGAATTTAATGTTACAAACTAAAGGATTGTATTTATGAAATATCCAAACCTGCAGCAAGAATTAAAAATAGCATCTCTTAATGCATGAGATGACATAGTGAAGTGGCGCAGAAAGCAACAATTCTGCCTTCTAATTATGTTGTAAGATACTAAGATGGAGTATTTCAACAAGGGATCTAACATTATCAAACTTCAGACTAAAAATTCGTTCGTGATAGGAATTCCGATGTAAACAGTTACTAAAAAATCTATACCTGTGACAAAATCTCTAGAATGTTTCCCTTGGGATAAAAGGACACATTCTTGCCAAATTTTCTTCACCATTTTGAGATGTTGTTGTAGTTCTGTTGTGTATAAAGAATGCAACAATTCTACTTTCTTTTACTATGTGACCATGTAACTAAATATTTAAAAATATGTACAAGTATTTGATCGTATTCGCAACATAAAAAAGAATAAACAGAAAATGAATGATTTTTCAGGCAGAGTTTCCTAAAGTCAACAGAACATACCTCGTCAATAAAAATCAACAGTGAATGATCCACATTACATGTATCAAGCAGCCATTTTAACTCAGCATGAGAGTTCAAGTCTGCCCTTTTCATGTTGATAACAGGAACAGTGCAGTATTGGTCACTTTCAAGTGATGAATGCAAGTAAAAGGAATACATGATAGTTGAAACAACAGATCCAACATCTGCATATAAACATAGCGGTGAGCTTTGGGGACTTTACTGGGAAATTAATTCATGATTTCTAAACGATTAAGCAGACACATATTGGTTAGATTCATTATAATTATTATTTTCTAAACTTTATGTATATAAAGTTGGGACTCGGTTTTGAGGTTGTAGATCTTTTGATTGCCAATAAAGTTGTTGCCACATGAGAGAACTGCCATTTTGTAGAGGGTGTTCAACCCAAGTCCCACGTTGAGAAGATAAAGAAGATTTATCTTGAATATAAGCAGCCAAAATAACTCCATTAGTATGAGGCCTTTTGGGAGGTGCCCAATAACAAATCCGTGCGGGATATCTGTGCGGGCTCGGCTCTTGGCTCAAAGTAGATAATATCATACTAATGTGGAGTTAAGGGTGTGTTGCCTGGCCCAACACATTTAACATTTCCCAGAATTTTATTTCAGAAAATTTGCTTTGAGCATATTTGACATTTAAATTCTTAAACAAATTACACAACTTCAGAGTGCACATTCAAAGATAACATATCTCTTTTTTTAGGAGAATGTTAGAGCATGTCCAATGCATAGCTATACTCGGTTCTATAGCTAAAATATAGAACCAAATCTACAAAACACCACTTTAATGCATAAATAGATAATCGGTTCTATATATAGAACCAATTATCTATTCATGCATTTAAGCATGGTGGTTTATGCATTGTATTGAGCATTTTTAAAATTTAGTTCTATATTTAAGTCAAAGCACTACTTAAAGTTAGAGTTATCCTTGCAACATCAGCAATCCAAATTTTTTTCAATTCATTTAAAGTAAGTTAATTCTGTTTTAGAATTAAGCATCAATGAATAAGTTTTATTTAAGCACCAAAATCTACTTTTTGGACCCAAAATGTAGCAATGGCTATAACCATTCTAGCATTAACATTGAACTTGCTCTAAATATGCAAATTCACAACAAAAACTGAAAACAAATTATGTACAAGGCAGGGGAAATAATCTGAGAGTACTCCACAAGGGAAGCACTCTCTGCAAGATAATTAGATAAGTACGAAGACTGCTTACTTTAATGCGAAGGAAAATAATTATCAAAATGAGATCCTTGACCAACAGAAACACCAAACTTTACATGATATGAATATATGATGTGATCACATTAAGGTTCCTACACTAATGTCAAATCTTTTATATTCTACAAATGAAACCTAAAAGATCAATTGAACACATAATTTTGCTATCTGATCTGATTAATAATTTTATTCATAAGAACTGTATACCGAGAATTGTAGGTAATAGTAATACACCTGATTTTTTGTATATAAGAGGTAGAGATTGAAGTTCAAACACAAACTATATATCTCACATTTGAACTACCTTCAAGTGGAGTAATTTTTTTTACTCAAAATAGCTGCATGTTTAAGTGAATGACTGAAGTAAAATGGAACTAATGAATGAAAAACAAATACAGGAAACAAACAAACGAGGGAAACCATATTGAATTGTCATAAAAAGTTTGTAACTTGGTATTACCAGATGCATCCTGTCCAAGTACAGCATGCAAGAACTTTCCAGGTACACCAGCATTGACATCATCCTTGCAAGCTTTCAAATACATATTTAGCAACTGAGTGCCTTTGCACGATTCCACAACTTCCATTTGGGTTGAATGACCATTATAGAAGGATGCTGCAGATGGAGGTAATGGGATTTTAGAGAGTTTTGTGCTATCAAAATTCATGCTAAATGATCTTTCAGTTGTAGGTGATGTCATGCTAATTCGAGTGCAAGACTCATCATTGGAGTCCCTTGGACTAGAATTCCCAGAGTCATCTTCATCCTCGAGGTCAATACTTAGATCTGACTGAATTTTTCTAGATGCAGAAGTTCTTTTGGAATCTTTTGACCGCCTCCCTGATGAAGATCGTCCATAAGGTTCTAATATAACATCCGATACTGAATTTTTGAGTGGACCAGAAGTAGCACTTTCAGAAACATCAGTGAGGCACTTTTTGGTTTTACTGTCACTGATTTCTGATTCCGACCGTGAAATGCTCTGTCTACTATTCCTTCCTAGAAAGTTGAAGATAGTGCCTCGATTCACTATGGATGCATTGCTTTTTCTCATCCCGTCGAAAAGTGGGTGATCACGAGCTCGAATATATCGTTCCTGCAAAAAAGTAAAATGTTCAATTTAAACTCTGATAACAGGGACAGTTTGTAGACCATTGCGCCGATTTTTTTGTTAATTATAATCCATATGAGCACAAAAAGGAAAGATAATTGTAGAAAGTCCCGGCAACTGAACATAGTTTGAGGCTGTCAAAATTGACATGAAATCACTAAAACCCCACAAAACTCTGCAACCCATTTCATAAAACATTGCAATACTGATTAATGGTGTTTTACATCAATAACTGTTGCATTTTGTGAATAAATGGTGTTGCCATTTGTAGCTGTTGCAACACTTCAAATAGCATTGCTTTAGGTAAAAACAAGTATTGCTATTGGCACCTCTAGCAACACAATATATTATTGTGTTGCCGCCTTATTACCTAAGGGAACAGCCGGAAAAACCAACACTTCCAAAATTTCCAAAAATATTGCCATAGCTGATTTTTGGACTTATTGCAATATAACAAAGTTCCTTACAATCTGAATTCCAAGTTGAAGAAAGAAACTTGATGTGTCAAGATTTTTGTGGAACTTATTTACGTGACTCTACTGCATGGTCACCACTCACCACACAATGAGTGATGACACAAGTTACTAACCATATTGTCGGATTTATTAAAATAATTAGGTGGTTAACTTGTAGTTTGATGGGAATAAATAATAATATTACAAAATAATGTTACAGACGCCTAGTAATGGGTCAAGGGTCCCCTCACTCGAAATCACATTTTTTTGGTTGAAAAGTGGATTACGGGCGCCCATCTTTGGGGTACCGAGCTCTGATAACATGTTGAGTAAGCAGCTCATATCTAAAACCTTAAGGTGTTAAGGCCCAAATGGATTTTATATTATATTTTAACATAGTTAAATAGTGATGAACTAAACGCAAATACTTTGCTTTCAAACCATGAATTGTAACATAATCCGAGGGAAATTCAAATTCACAACTGGAACTACAAAGAAGGTACTCACATGAACTAAACATTAAAACACACATACATGTATAGACATCGTAAGACGCATGCATGCAAAGAATATAATTAATGATCGATAGATAACAAGAGAAACTAAACAGGGTGAAGTAGTACCCGAGGGGGAGGAGGCAAAGGCAATGAAATGGAGGGTGACGACTGAGAGTCCATGGTGGGAGATGAAGGACAGGGCAAAATAGAGAAGGGTAAGATTCCAGGAGAAATGTAAGAGACGGCATTGCTTACAAAAATACAAACACTAAACAGTTTATTCTTATTGTTCCACCTTTTTCTTGTTATACTTATTGTTCAATCCGCCATTATACATGCTTTGTCTTTGCCTCTTTGCCGATTTCGTACCCCCGTTTAAAATTAATTAAATTAACACCTCTATTAATATCTTAGAATTTTGGATTATTTATATTGGCTCAATTTATATGCACAAAATACATTCTAGGTTCGCATATATAAAAACACTATGAATATGAATATTAAAATCAAATTCAGTTCAGTATAGTACTTTTAAATAGAATAGAGTACTAATTACAGAATCATTTATCTGTGAACTAATTGGATGATAATGATAATAATAATAATAATAATAATAATAATAATAATTGGGCCATATCATCGATTTTAGGGAAGCCCAATTATTGTCTTTTTAAGCCCAATTATTGTGGATACTAGGTTACAAAGTATTTTAATTCAAGTTAAAATGAAATGAATAGTACTATATTTAGTGAACCCAATATATACAGTAAAATCTCAATAAATTAATAATGTCGGGACCAGTAAATTTTATTAATTTATTGAGATTATTAATTAATCAAGGCAAAACATGTAATATTGCTATTATGTTGGGATAAATTTTTGTATTGAAAATATTAATTCAGCGTAAATTATTAATTATTAATTAATCGAGGATTTAATGTATTTGGTAAATAATGTATATTTTTATGCAACAAATTCTGAAAAACCTGTAAATTTTTTGTTATAACAAATTTGTACACGAATTTAACAATCCATTTACGCATGTAATAAGCATATATGATTTACAATGCGCAATATATGTTTGCAAAACTCAATAGAGTACAAATTTGTAGCTGTCCTTTTGCATGAGTCGCAATGTAAAATTTACACGGTGCAACATAAATTCTTTTTATTTATTGTTATATAAAATCAAATTAACTATATATCAATTTATATCACTTTGGCATTTTATTAAATTTTTAATATTATATGTTATTTCTGTTTTTTTAAAAAAAGTAAAAGCATAAAGAGTGTATAATTAAATAATATTTGATTTTGAGCTAACTTGCCATCCTTTCACTTTAAAATTAAATAATATTTGATTATCAAATTTTAACAAATTTAAAATTTGATTTATTTTAATTAATAAATATAGACAAATTTTTAGAAACAAGAAAAGAAAATTGTGATGATTAGAAAGTAGTGAGTATGTATTAAAATTGCGTAGTTATCAATAGCATAATTAAAGGGGTAATGACGTGGGGTTAAGTTAAAAACACAATGATGAGGTTGGGGTACACTCAACAAGTCCAGGCGCTTCTTCCATCAACCTTTTTTAATTTTTGAAATGCTATGTTTCTGTCGTCAAACTTTCATCATTTCATCTGGTCAACATTGACTGTCTTTTTGGAGCAGAGAATATAAACGATGGTAACAAGTACCTACCATTTTACTCTCTTCGTGTCACTCAGTTATTTACATTTGAGTTGAGTACGGAAATTAAGAAAATTATATAAATTATTATAAAATAGAAAAAAAAATGAATAAAAGTGAACGAAAAATGAGTAAAGTGGTGGGATGAATTGATATTTAATTAATATATTTGAAAAGGTAAAGGAAAGCAGCGGATAAGAATAAATTTTATAATATAAAAATTTATTATTTTTAAAAAGTTTTGAAATATAAAGAATTAGGTAAGACATTCAAAAAAGAAAAGTGTAAAAAATTGGATGAGATAGTGGGATTATATTTTTATAATATTATTCAACTCTTGCAAATTTGCATGCTTGTAAGATTTTCGGGTTTTTTCATTACTCACAAGAGAATATGTAGACAAGTGCATCTGTACAGTGCAGGTACAAATCACGTTATTGAATCAGGTTAATAATTGGTGCATCCGTGGAAAATGAATTAGCTTTATAAGTTAATTTTATTTACTCGTGACAAACGATTATTTAAGGATTACGAAATAATATAATGGGATATGTTATGTTGTTGAATACGTTTCTTTATTTGTTTTGTTTTGAACAAAGATTAGTATAATTATTATTTTTAATTAAATAATTATTAAATGAAGCTAGTAATAATTTACATTTGCCATATAAAAAAACGGGACGAATACAAGACAAACTTATTTTCTACAAAACAGGCAAAATTTAAAATTTTCATCGGGATGTCCTAAATTTTAGGATCGTTTTGATCATGAGATTTGAAACCTGATTAATTGGAATAAAATTATAATATAAAAATATATTAGAATCTCATTCCGTGGTTTCAAATCGATGATCCAAATTGTAGTTATGATTCAAGAGCATGGATTGGGGGATCTCTGACTATTTTATTCGAGAGGGCATTTAACCGAAAAAGATAATAAGCATATCGATTATCAAACATACCAAATCATGAGAGTAATCAATTTTTATGTAATATTTTGAAATAATTTGTAGAATAAATTACTCCCGTAAGGCTATAAATGACCTAAACTGCTGTCGAAAAGTAGGGGAAACAAAATCTAAATTTGAGAGATATTCCTTAACAAAAAATAAAAAAAGACGGAGGTGTAGAGAGGAAAGAAATGGTTGTTAAGGCTCGTGGTTATTACAATGTCAAGTTGTCAATCACATAAACCATCAAAAATAACAATAAATGTAATAATTAAGATCTTACAAAGTGCAAGCGGATATATCCATGTAAATATGAAAATTAGTAACTTATACAGCGGCTGTTTCGCCCCCACTTTTTTTCGGAAATAACCTCTTATTTCCGGAAAAAAATAGGGATGCATGTATTTTTTCTGAAAATAAGTAACTTATTTTTTATTTTAAAAATAATATTTGGTTTTAAAATTCTAAAATAAATATTTATCTTTAAAAAATATATGAAAATATGTAAAAATGAAAATAAAATAAGTTACTTATTTTAAGTTTAAGGAACCCCAAACGGCCACATAATGTCACACTCTCGCCCGTTTGACTAAACTTATTTTTAAAAAATAAATATTTATTTCTAGAAAATAAATTAAGAACAAAACTTATTTTTGAAAAATAAAATTTTATTTATAAAAAAAAGTACACATTCCTTTATTTTTTTAAAAAAAATAAGGGCTTATTTTCATTATTTAATGGGGGTCAAACACCCACTCCGTAATCTTCGTTATAATTAATACAGGAAAAAGATCTCAACTAACCCATGTACATATAAATTAATTAATTAGTTAAAATGAGTGTAATTAACAATAAAGTTACAATTTGTGGACCAAGGACATAATAAAAAGTAGTTGGCTCATGCAAATAGTTAACAGAAAAGATAAAGTGAGAATAAACAAGGTTAATATATAGAGTATTTTTTTTACGAACAAATAACAGTTTTCATTAAATAGAATAAAACACAGTCGGGATAAACTCCTAACTGTCAATATAACCAGGTTAGAAAATAAATAACATACTAAAAACAATTAGTTGATTTGTTTTATAATCGTTTAACACATAAAATTTAAAAATTCTTGAAATTGAAGACATCCAAAACGATCCAAATTGCATCAACCCTGGAACATCACAATTGACATTATCACATAAAAACTATTGTTAACCTAGTGTTTAGAAACCCAATTGCATAAACTGAATTGAAATGAGCGGCACCTCAATTATTTTAAAAAAATCAATTAGTTGATTTGTTTTATAATCGTTTAACACATAAAATTTAAAAATTCTTGAAATTGAAGACATCCAAAACGATCCAAATTGCATCAACCCTGGAACATCACAATTGACATTATCATATAAAAACTATTGTTAACCTAGTGTTTAGAAACCCAATTGCATAAACTGAATTGAAATGAGCGGTACCTCAATTATTTAAAAAAAATCAATGAAGAAGGAAATTGTAGAAAAATGAAAGAGGCAGTTAGAAGCATATCTGGAAATGAGAGTCGACTCTCGTCTGAGAGCAGCGGCCTGTACTAAATGAATAATTATAGAGTATTAAACGAAAGGTGTAAAGTAAAGTGATGGGGGGTGGGCGGGAGAATCAGAAAAATCTAACAAATCTCTAATCAACACTGACAAAGTTCTTAAGAAAATGAAAAGCAGTCTTCTCTTTTTCGTTAGTGATGAATGAATATAAAAGGAAAAGTTGCATACCCTTCAAATCTGCCTGCATGCTTTGCTGGAAAACAATCAATTTTTTTATACATAATATTCTTATGTGTATGACTGTATGTGTTGTAAATATACATCGTCTCACACGCGGAAATCTTCCATGCATATTTAACTATCCGAAGATCACGAGGCTTCATTTTATTTAGAACTATGATGATAAATTCAGATAGAAAAGTAACAGTTTGATAGAGACATTTCTCACTAAAAAAAATGAACAAATTAAGAGCGAGAGGAGATGGCATCTGTAATCATAACCAAGGATTCTACTGCTACATACGGTATATGATTTGTATGTCCGTCCTAACATGCCAGTGTTGTTAATCATTTATTTGCTATAATTATTCGTGAACAAAAAAAAAACGCTAGAATAACTGCAAGAAATATGGATAAATGACTTAATCCTCTAGATTTATAAAAATTTCTCATATTAAACCTATTTAGGAAAATTCATAACTGATAAACAATTTAGATAAGCAATTGTGAGGTATCATGACCCGATGATTTTAACTTAATTCTCTAATTCTTTATTCTTGATATGATGTATAATATATAATAGGTTCAGGGACTAAATTAAACTAGTACTGATACTCAAATTAGTTTATAATTAATTATGGAGGGAAAATTAGAGGCTTAATATTTGGTACGTGTAATGTATTAAATATAATTGGAATATTTGACGTTTTTTGACGGGCAATATATATATATATATATATATATATATATATATATAAAACTTTTCAAAAAAGTTAAATACAGGATAATACCAGAAAGAAATAAATTTATCTTTGGAATTAAGGTAACAGTGACTAAAATCTTTATTAAGAAAGGCAAATTATATATACAGAGCTTTTTTTTCATAAAAAAAGATTTCCATTAACATATAAATATAATATTATATACTGCAAAGTCAGTCAAATACAGTATGTTGTTATGGTAAGAAAACGGGGGAGTGTATAGTATGATGGTAAGAAAACCCTAGGTAGAATAGCAAGTCACGGTCTAGCTTGCTCTATAAATTGCAAGTCTACTTCAATAGTCTATCATCATCTCTTTCTATTCTCTCTCTCTCCATATACATACACACACTTTCTCTAATCTCTTTCAGAATCAAGGCCTGATATATATATATGCAATCTCTTTAATTACCATTTTTCTGATTTAGAATCATGCACAACTATCTATATATATAAACACACACACATTGTAATTAATATGAAATATAAATAGATGAATTAAGGAGTAGAATATTGCTGTGTGAGAATTAGGAAGAAAGAAAGAAGAGAACTTAGCATGCCTGGCTCCCTGTATGCCACACGTAGAGGACCGATCTAGTTTTTTTGAGATTGCCTTTCGCGGGTGGCGTACCGTGAGTCAAGCATGCCCCCTTTTTACAAGTTTTCTCTTTATCATCTTCTTCCTCCACGCATAACTCTCTTTTAATCATCTCCCTGTTTCACATATATGTGTGTCTCATCTCCCTGTTTTACATGTGTGTACGTGTTAAACTGTTTATGTTGTTTTGTAGTATATGAGTTATCACTATGTACAACAAATAAGTCCATTTACGACGAAATATATTGCATTGAATCACTCACTCTTTTCATTTTTCAGTTTTTATTTGCTTTCCGTAGTTGCTCTTGTAATTAAATTACCATACATATGAGTTTATGATCGATGTATATTTCAATGAATCTGTACATATTAATTAGTGTGTGGCCGGAAAGCCTATTTAAATATTAACACACACATATTTATATTTATATGAATCACGTGTGCATATATATCGTCCATTCTATTTTCATCCTACCCGACCGAGGAATCACTTGGCACAGTAACATGATGTTTGTACACATGCATATGCAGATGATATACTACTATACGTGCATACAATTATATATACTGTGCGTATGTGTGTCTGTATATACTGTGTGCATCAGTTTCAGTCGGCTTCGTAGTCAGATATACATGCATCTAGGTTTTTCTCTATTATTTATCTAGACACTACAGATGGGTGTTATGGTGCAATTTTCTTCCACAAATTAACCCCTAATTAACTACACCTAATTAACATAATTAAGATGTTTTAACTATATTCTTTTTTTGACACATCAGATACCAATCAGATCGATTTAGAGAGATTCATAGCTATATTCAATGATATCAGGGACGAAGCGTAGCAGAGACCAGCCATGATCGCCCTGTGTAGCCCGACGTTATTATATATGTCATCTTTGTATATAATTTTTACATTAGGATGATATAATTTTATATTTTTCACCTGTTTAATAACTTTATTAGATATATTGTTTATCAGATTAATTATTATTTTTACTTCATATATATATATATATATATATATATATATATATATATATATATATATATATATATATATTTATATATTTATATTTATATTTTAATGGACTCCTTGACAAGGCTGTATTATTTATTATTTTATTAAGAGTAATGTTATAAGTTCTAAATTTTTCCTAAAATATTTTTTAAATGTCGTGTTATATATTTCTTGACTTTAGTCTAATTAATAATAATAGACTCTCACAATAATAATAATTTCGTGTTACATTAATTTGAACGATTAAAATATTTCATAATAATAAATTATCAAATTCACATTATTTGGGAACAAATTCGTAACATTACTCTTTTATTAATTAAAACGAATCAGTATTAACCTCTGTTGTAAAAGACGGAGACTAATCGGAATTAATCGCCGAATAATCGCTATTCGATGACTTTCTGAACTGATTTTACACTAATGGGTTAAAAAACGTTTTTTTTTAAAATCAGTTAATAAAATCGCCTCTTATATACACTTCTCAATCTCACTTAAAATTTCAATTAATTTCTTGATTCTATTAAAATATTTTACTGGTTTTTTAACTTTTTTCTTAATTTTTTAGTATAATTTATAACCAATAAATAGTACCCATTCTTTAAATATCGTTGAAAAATTTAAAACCATCGTGAATATGCCCTTGTGATCATTTTTAGTACTTCCTCCCTCACAATTTAAATGGTCCTTTTACAAATTTCACACATATTAAGGAGTATTAAATGATTGTAATTTTTTCCATATCTACTCATATTTATTATATCAACTTACTATAATAGTATTTGAATAATGCTATATTGGAAAACATTGGAAATGACAAATAAGAAGGGGTAATTTGAAAATTTGTTGATGAATATATATTGAAAAAAGAGAGGGACAACTAATTTGGGATAAATATTTTCACACATATTAAGATGTATTAAATAATTATAATTTTTTACATATATACTCATATATCAGGAAAAAAAATATTCTAATTAAAACTTATCTTTAAATAAAATATATGAATTTATATTCTAATTTATATATTTTATTTAAAGATAAATTTTAATTAGAATATTTTTTTTTGATATACTTTTTCGTGTAACAATATTGTTACGATATACATAAATAATAACGTCATAATATTAAAATTAAAATATTTTGATATATTTTTAAAATATTAATGTCACAATATATATGAATATAGTAATTTTCTAAACATGGTTAAGAAAAATTAACTAGATGAGCTATATTGAACAATTAGCTTTAATTTGAAGGGCTTATTAAATCACAGACACTTATCCGCTCATATGCCTAAACTAAAAAAATAAAAAATAAAAATCGCTCCTTAGTCGAAAAAAGAAACAAATTCCTATCCCACCATTATCTAAAGATAAACTTTACATTTCACTTCTGATTCGCTTATGTTTTTCTTATTTGAACTTTTCTTGGTCCAGTAACCACTTGCATCAGTATCTTCTCTATGCATATGGTTAATTAGTTATGTACCGCATGCTCTTACTTTACGACTTTACGTTGTTTCTAACTTTTAAATATCCTGCAATCCACTGGTCATTTTTTAAATATTTAAAATTATATTAATTATAATTTTTTATTTTTTTATTTTAATTATAATTTTTTATTTTGTTTTATATAATATTAAATGTAAAATTATTATTTTATTATTAATCACATTAATTAATTACTTATACAATTATTTTATATACATTATATATTTATAAATACTAATATAATTAAATATTTTCAAGTTATATATATAATTTTATATTAAATAAAAGTAATGTTTGTATAATATTTTTCCTCATGTTTCTTTTTTGTCATGGAAAAATAATTGCATAAATGAAGAGTCTCAAAATACAATTTTGATCGAAAATTTTTTATTCATTCAATTCATCATGACATACAAAAGATTGTCTCCACTTAAATAATAAAGCCTAGAAAACTCTCATAGCTTCTTTAATACATTTAGGGTGTGTTTGGTTGTAAAAATAGGAATGAGTTGGAATGAAAATGAATTGGAGAATTGAATGCTATTGGAACAGAAATTAGGTAGGATAAGAATGTTCATTCAATTCTTTTGTTCGTTTGTGTTGTGTTTGGTTAGGGAGAATGAAATGAAATGAGTGAAAATAAGTATAAAATAATGGAGTTGGAAGGAATGATAGAAACAAAAATGAATGAGAGTAAAACTACTATGATCATTTGAGAAGAAAATGAGTATGAGGGAGAATGGAGCATTCCATCTCAAATTGATGGGTTTTATTTTTAGTTTAGATTGTTATGAACGGAATGAGAAATGAATGAAAATTTTGAACTTTTACCCATAATTCAAATCTCATTTCATTCCTTCCATATTCATTCATCCTAACCAAATATAACCTTAGTAATATTAATTTTATTAGGAATGGAATGATCACTTTTATTCATTTATTTATTTAATATAGAAATGGAATGAATTCTTAAAAAAATATTTTATTTAATAATAAATTTATTAAATATAAATATATAAAATATAAATAAGGTAAAATTAATATATATATAAATAATAAAATTATATATATAATTTGAATTAAAAAAAACTAACTAAAAAATTTAAATAATTAAACAAGTTTTTTTCTTTAAATATATGTTATATTCAAGAGCAAAAATATAGATACAAAATTATTATTAGTAAGAATATGAGTGGTTATCCCATGTGTGAGTTATCTCATGTGTGAGGGTGTGATACAAAATTAGCTTATTAATAAGGATAGAAATGACAAAAGGATAAGTAATTTCATTTCCAAATACTCAACTGAACAACTCTTTTTTCATTTCTGGTAGAATGGTCATTCATATCCCAATAATAATATTCATTCATATCCTCTAACCAAACATAGCCTTAACGCTTGTTTGGTAATTATATAGGAAGTTATTTCATATGGAAAGTGCAAGTTACCGGGTTGGGTAAACAACTTTTCATATTTTATGGACATTCAATCTTATAAAGAATTTGTACTTCCCTCATTACTGTAGACTTCCGAGTTATTTGAATGCCAATCAAACAAGCACTTTGTTGTGCCTCCCACCTCATTTAAGTGTTTTTTTCAAAATCGGATAAATAAATAAATAAATAAAATTATCTCAATAAATATCGTTCAATAAAATTTTAAAATATTATCATATATTACCAAATAATTATCTAACTACAGGGGATTTCTTTAATTAGATACCTAAAAATAACAGGTAATAATAAATTTATTTAAATAATATACAAATAAAACTTATCATTTAAAATTATAATAAAAATATTAATAATAAGAATAACCAAATTTATTTTTTATATATTTCAAACAAACTGCATTTAAAGTTAATAAATAAAATTAAAACATGTCACTCAAAAACAAAAACTAACAAATAAATGTTGTTAATGAATTACCATAAATGAATTATCATAAAAATATTATTATATTTTTAATTGTACTTGCTAATTGTTTACTTATATATTTATTTTAAAATACATATATATTATATATTTTTGAATATTTTTATTAATCATCTTTTTTTATTTTTATTTATATTGAATACAAAAATTATTTAAAATTATATAAACTTATAAAATCCTTTTTATACGTATATATATGTTCAAGAAATTTTCCTAATTTTTAATCTAATTATGACGACATCACATTAGCTTTTTTTCTCCAATTATATATAGGATATTTTATTTTAAAATACATATATATTATAAAATTTTAAAATATTTTTATTAATAGTGTTTTTTAATTTCAATTTTATTGAATAAAATTATTATTTAAAATTATTTTAATTTATAAATTTCTTTTTATATGTATATGCATATGTTTAAAAAAAATTCTAATTTTTAGCTTAACAAACATATTAACCCTTTACTCCAATTGAATATTGGATATAATTAAAACTGTAATGTGAGGGTGGGGACAAGATTTGTGTTATATTTTTTAACTTTTAAATTATTTAATATATTATTATACAAATCAAACAGATCCTACTTTCTTGTAGAGAAGATTAATTGAGATAATTAATTAGAAATAATATTATTTTATATTGAAATATATATTTTAGACAAGTAAAAATACAAAGAATATAACGTATTTAACATATTTATTTTGTATATTAATCTCCCATCAAAAATATGAAAATTTACATTTTTTACATTAATCAGAGTTTTTAACATATTTCATTTGACCGCGCATTAGTAATCTCCCCTTAATCCGAGTAAGTTAAAAAATATTTAATAATCATTTTTTTGCAAAAATAATTAAACACCATCAAGACCAAATTCGAACATGCCGCTTTTTTTTTCCTGACCCAATCTTATTTACACCAACTAACTCATAATAAGTGAATTAGTTTATTGAGCCCAGTAATAAGTTGGGTCTTATTGGCCCCCTGTATTTGGGTTGATGCGTGGGTTATGTTCAGCACTTGAGGTGACATTTTAAAAACCCAAAGCATTAGCTTAGAGCCTTAGATGCTAAGATGAAGCAGCTGCAATGCTGCATAGCATACAATGGTATTCTGCTAGAAGTTACGCAGTTTTGCTGATCATATGCTTTTAATTTATTTTTATATTGTTCCTAAATTTGTTAATGAAAGAAGATACTACTTTTGTTTTTTTAATTTATCGTTTTGACTTTTGACACATATATTAAGGTGTTTTGAGTGCATAGTAGAAATCGTTATTTTTAATTATTATTTTTTGTAAATTAAAATTTTGATTACATATTTTATTCGGGAGAATTTTTTTTGAAAAATAATAATTTTAACTATGCAGTCAAAACTCCTAAAACTGTGTGTGTTAATTTCAGACTATGTATAATATGATAGGCCACCTGTTAATAATATGGACTACTGTACTGGATCTTCATTCAGACATTATTATGCTTGTTTTAGGCTCCTCCCTTTTTAACTATACCTTTCGTTTGGTGAAAGAAAAAAGGTTGTTGTGTATATGTTCATGCCACTCTAATTAAGATTATGCATAAAATTAATTGGTTGCACTTTACAGTCTTATTAATTAGTCAATCCCAAATTAAGCTTCTTAGTAGGATATGATAATTTTCAGTATCTAATGTGATTTATATCATACATATTTATTAAGTTATCACACTTGATGTGTTTTAACCTTTACTAATCTGCAGAATATGTTGTATACTTTACATGTTTTTCAACATGCTCTAGGCTCTAGCTATTAGTTATTCGATTGTGAAAGGGTCACCCATATAATAGTTATTATCCAGCTAATAAACGCTATTTTACTCCATTACGTAGATGCCTATGAAAAATGAGTGCCAGCAACCAAACCGCAAATACGCACTTCCTCCTGGTGACTCCTCTATCCTAAAATAAAGTTTCAAGATACATAGTGTCGCAAGACTCCAATTATGTTAACTGCACAAGTGTCAGAGAAATGGATCCATTCAACCTGTTGTTTCCAATTATATTATATTTATTGAAGGATCTAAAGATGAAGGGGTTGAACCTTAAATTTTAGTACCATTTAAGCTTAAACTTTGAGTATTATTAAGGTACCCCGGTTCAGGAGGAATGAAGCCTTGCAACTAGATGTAAGAAGGATAATGAACTGTCAGATTGAATCATATAATATTCGTACAATACTAATTTTGGGCTAGAATTCTGTTTGTATTCTTTAAATCTTTTAACCAAGGAAAACTTAGGGTCCAATACTCCAATAATTAATTTCATCTTTTTGTTGTTTCATGAAGATAACATACCTGGAAACATTATGGATGGAAGTCAAGGAACCAGCATTTGGCAAGAGTTTCAGAATGAGGAGCAGGTAGCAAGTGATGAAAAGTGCTTAAGAATATTGTGAAACATTATGGATTCTGCTGGCACAACCACTGCATTGAAATTTGAAAATGGAAGCTTATTTTGTGCATTAATTAAGAGATAAAGATGCTGAAGCATGAATACTAGATTGAAGTAAAAGGGTTGATATTGTTGAAGGTATAGTACTGACATCATATTATATGCATCACGGCTTACCTCTGCCTATGGTTGGCAGTCATTTATCAAGCAACCGCGTTTTGTTAAAATCCAGTGTAAGAGTTTGTCGCAGACTTTGGTGAAAAACCACACTTGCAGGCACTTTTGGCTACATTGCTCCAAGGAACTCATATTTCTCCAATTAAAAAAACGTAAAGCAGCCTACCAGAAGGCCTGATTCGGTATGCTGCAGTTTGCAGCAGTATGATCTATGTTGATCTCTATTTTACTATAATGTGACGAGTCTTTTTCTCCAAAAACTAACAAAACCTCGAATCATATTCACTTTAACCAGTGCCTTAACAATAAACATAGAAATTAATTAGTATAAGTATGCCAAGTAAATTGCCACTCTGAACCATCAGCTCCATTCGCAGTTCTATAGAATATGGCTACTGACTTGGCTTTTGCACATCTACTGTATCTTTATCATGCGATCCTCTGTATTCAGTTGCTAATCTTTTTTTTACCATTTTTTGCAGTGTCCTTAAACCAGAACTATTTGAGGGTTTTCTAGTCGATTTTTGTTAAGGACTGAACACAAACTTCTCCCTCTGTCACAAGTACTCAAATTCCAAGTTGACTAATTCTTTTATTTTTCGCCTTTTAATGTTTGCTCGAAATTTACCAATTAGATTGATATCTTCAGTGCTTCTAAAGTCATCATGTTTTGGCATCATGTGTTTCAAGCTACCCAAAATTCTGTATAGTGGATAACCAACAGAAGGAAACTGATACATACTTGCATAGCAATATTTATGTTTTCGATATGACATGTTCTTAGAAGTTAGAAATGATAAAATGAGCCAACTTTAGTTGGTTTCATGACAGGCAAATGGGAGACAAAGTTGATTTGTTAGATTCACAAAGATAATCGTAATCTTTCGGTTATTAAGTCTTGTAACGAATCTCTCTGCAAGATAAATATCTGCTTTTGAACTCTGAACTCTCCAGCTGACCCCCCAGTTGTTACTTGATAGATCAGTTGATTTTGTGTCAATTTGCTCCCAGGTCCTGATCTCATTAACTGCTGATAATACTGTAAACTTGTTATTCATTTGTCAATAATATATATTTTCACTTGTTTCAATTCCCTCCATTCTTTTTAGTCGTAAAATTTTCGAAAATATTTGGTTTAATAACACTAACCAGCACTCGTTTATATATTAAATTAATGGGTTGAGAGTAGCGTATAGCTATCCATTTGTCGTCTACTAATGAGTATCCTTAGGCTTAATTAATAAAAAAAAAGTTAAATTCTCTTTTAACAGAAACTGTAACATGTTGCAAAACCAACAAAACCCACTGTCGGCGGAGAATCGTGGGGGTGTTTGGAAACCATATTTTTGCAAATAAATTACTTATTTTTTAAAAAAGTACATATATATGTACTTTTTTTGGAAATAACTAACTTATTTTTTATTTTAAAAATAAGATTTTGTACTAAATTTTTAAACTAAATATTAATATTTTAAAAAAAATGTAAAAATATGTATTTAAAAAAAAAATAAGTAACTTATAAATTATTTTTAAGAATCTCAAACCGACCCACGGACCCAATTACATAACTATGTTTACGATATGTGAACCTCCACATTTTAATGAGAATGAATAATGTTTTTGACTATTTGTATTTTATACACCTTTTCTCCCTTTTGGTTAATGGAGTAGTGGTTGAGAATGTAAGTTAGATATATTTTTCACAAACTGGATTTTTTAAGAATTAGTTAAAATTAGTTGAGATTTTCATAAAAATTAAATTTAATTACACTGATTTAAGGATAAGAGAATACTTGGAATAATTATGTAAACTTGTTTTATCCGATTAATTGAAAATTCAGCCTGGACTAGCTGTTTCATAGATGTGCTTGACTTTCTAACCTAAACATTGTCAAATTTTAATGGTTAATTATACCTTCTTCTTTTTTACTGTGCGAACCCGCAGCCGCTACCTTTATTGGATCTGCACTGTGTAAACTCACGGACTCATGCAATAGTCTGCATACTTGCTTATGTTAGAAAATGGAAAATTTGGGATCAAATTTTTATAGGCTCTTGATGAAATTTTCAGAAACTAATGGTTGGTAATTCATTCTTGGTAAAAGGACTTGAATTATCGGTTATGGATCTAAGTATTTTAATGTGTTTATATTATTCACTCCTTACCATCAAATTTCCCGCTCAAATATATTCATTGATGTTCATCACCTAATTTAATTTATTTAAAAAATACACTTCTATAATTGTCGGAAATTGAGTCATATTTGGGTAAGGTTTATTTAGTTCCAAAACTAAAAATTCAAGGTTAAGTTTAGTAGATGTTTTAAAAGAAGCTTTAAATTGTATATAGTTAAAAATGTAGGGTTAAATTTATTAAATCTTTTTAAAAATGGTTTTAGTTGTATATAGCTAAAAACGTAGGATTAAATTTATCAAATATATTAAAAATGATTTTAATTGTATATTACTAATAACATGGGTTTTGAGTTGTATTTAAGCCCGTTACAAATTGGCGGAGATTATTACATCAAAGAAAAAAATCTTAGTGGTCATTGGTGGAGAAACTGTCTCTCTTTCTCTTTCTCTCTATCTCCTTTTCTTACGTATACATACATATAAGAGATATATAGGTTTTGGGCAAATTGAGGTATGATCGCCGTTACACTCTACTGATATGTGCCGGAATTGTGTTGTGTTGTTTTATCCTGAAAGTGAATTCGCGACATCCCAATTCCCAACACAACTAGGTGGGCGAAATTCTCTTCAAAAATAGCCGAGTCTTCTCAAAAGCTCGGCGACTCAGCTGATTGAATTATTTTATCGAAAGCTATAGTGATAGCTAAGTTTTCCGACTCTTTCTCTCTATGTCACTGATTGTTTGATTGTTTCAATTTTTGTGTTTGTTTCATTATTTGATTTTGATAGCCATTGTTCTTGAAATTATAATCATATATATTTGGATATAATTGTTGTTTTCAGAATTGTGATTTTCAACCGCTTGTCCTTAAAATCTTAATAATCATGCATGCAGTGCAGTATTATACTACAAAATAATCAAGTAAAGCAAACGTCTGAATCAAATTAATTCTGAAGCGGCAAACAAATTGAATAAAGTTAAAAACAGGCATGAAATTATACTAATTAAAAATTAAGATCCCAGTAAGCAATGATTATCGACCACCAATGTAATCAATTGAACGCAGCCCCATGTAGCTCAAACCCATTTTTATAAAATTCAAAAACAAGACAAAGATCACGTATGTATTTATATATAATTAATTAATTTAGAAAGCAAACAAATTAAAATAACAAGTTCGCTTTAAGATTTATTCTCCTCTATCCATCCACTGCACTTTACCATCAGACAAACTGGAACTATTAAAATCATGAAATGTAAATAAATTAACCATGGGATCTAACTAACACAATAATTAAAGAAGTAATTATATGATTAAAGAATCAAGTTGTTGTCAATGTAAAGATGAGGATTAGACGTGAAGAGCAACAAATAATATATATATATATATATATATATATATATATATATATATATATATATATATATATATATATATATATATTTTGATGTTACCCGCTGATAGTCCGACACCATGATTTTTGTATAATTGTATTTTACAATAACTCCATGCTCATGTCACTCTTAATCATATTCTTCGTATATTTGACCTAAAATCAGCTTAGTAGTGTAGATTAGCAATTGCGTGCCGCAGGATAAGTTGATCCATTATGAAAATTGACACAAATTTGTTTTAAATTTAAGGAATAACATGAAGCTTAACGTTACATCATTGAGAATTCGGGAAGTGAAATAAGAACATATTTATCGATTCGAACCTATGACTTTCGTCATTATTATATACAAAATACGTAAATGCGAGGCTTTTTTAAGTCACTAGTCACTACACGCACAAAGTGTAGTGGTCCGAAAAGAGTTCAAGTGCTTGCAATTGTTAATGTTACAAATAAGTGGACCATTAGATAAATCAAACTTTTACTTGTTTGTGATCGTACCTACCGCCCCTTAGCCGGTGGTGTCCCCCACCTCGGCCAACAGTACTAGCCCTGTGACATATATTGAGTGTTTTGATTTTGTTAGCATTATCTTTTTCTTTTCTATTGTATACTTTCACTGTTAGGTTCAATACACTTTGTATCATATCACATGTATTTTTTCAAGCGTCGGTGGCTGGTTTTGGAAACATGAACTCTCCAAGAAGCTCATGTCACACAGAGTTAGAGCCTTAGAGCATCTCCTATATTGCACTTTTTTTTATTTGTCAAAATTTAAGTATATAACCAGTTCAGCTTGTATTTGTTTGAACCATATATGGTCCTTTATTTAATTAATATATATAGAGTTGACCGAAAATTTTAAAATTTAAGAAGGAACTGAAATAGTTTAAATTTATCTTAACTAGAGCTGAAAATTGATTCAAAATTTCGTTTATATCCGGCTTGAAAACACAATTCACATACAGAAACAAAATTTATCATTGGTTCGAATATGAAAACACCAATCAGAACTTTTTAAAGATAAATTCAAGCTCGAGTTTTGTAACACCTCTGTCCCACATCGAGTAAATGAAGATAATTTGTTCAGTATAAAATCAGAATAATTTTAATGTCATATGTGATGACTTTTTGTACCTATACGGGGCATGACCATTTTTTATGGCATTTTGACAATATCTGTGGTGGTTATATGTCGTTGATAACGATTTTGTGTCATATTAGATGACTTTTATTAGAAATCGAGAGTTTTATGCTATATATTTTTGTTACATGTTCGGTGATTTATTTATCTTTGTTAGTTTGTTTTTTTCAGATTTAATTGGATAGATTATTGCGTGTAGATGGATGCGTGTAGATGGAAGATGAATGGAAGTATGATTTTGATGGAGACAGGAACTAGGATTTAATGGCGGAAGCGGTAAGATGTGACTAATTTTTTAGTATGGGGGACTCAAAAAGTTTCGAGTTTTTCTAGTATTTGTGTTAGGAACCACTATATATATTGATATTTTTATGATCGTTTTAGGACACTCTTTTTCCCCTTTTGATATTTTTTCCCATAGGGTTTTACTCAAATGAGTTTTTATCGATGCCGTTTTGTCGGATATAAAGATTTTTTATTATCTAAACTTCCGGAGAAATCTCTTTCTTATGGGTCGTGGGTCGTTCGAATCATGAATTGATTAAGCATACATTTCAGTTAGATGATAAACTTTTATTATCTTTGCGTTGTATTGTCGGATATTTTATATCAATAAAACGATTCTTCGTTTTGGCAAAAAAAAGTATTACTACTAAGTACACCAACAAATAATGATCTTTTGAGGGCCTATACGTGTTGGGATTGTGGATTACTCAAGTTTTTGCATTTGAGCCAGTTTACGTTGAACTATTTCGGATTCGGAAGTCGAGACTTGACCCGATTTTTGAAAAATACTTGGGATTTGGTATTATCCCACAATGGACAGAGATCCGGTGGTGGAGACACGAAGTCAGCCGCTATTATCCCACAATGGCTAGAGATATTCGATCTGGACCTATGTACTATCTGTTAGATGTCAGGAATTTAAGAAATCATTATATTTTGGGGTCTGTGGTGAGATTGTGGATTACCCAACAAATCATGATCTTTTGGAATCTGTGGTGGGTTTATGGATTACTCAAATTGTTGTATTTGAATCAGTTTATTTTAACTTATTTCGAATTCAAAAATCGGGACTTAACCCGATTTTTAAAAAAACTTGGAATTTGACCCGGATTGTCACAAGTTTGAGACTCTACTCGATGACAATTCCGACTCTAACTAGTTCGACTAAACATACTGGTAACTTTTTTTGCATAAAACAAATGCCACAAGAATAAGGATAAGCCATCGTGCCTCCGGTCCTGCAGGTTCTAAACCCGTAGAAGATTTAAGCAGATGAAGTGATGTTTGGGATAGAAAGCAAGTTCGTTGGGAAGACAAGATCTACAAAGATATGAAGTTGGCAGTTAGTTTTGGTACAGTCAATGTACATTGACGTTGTGGGTCTTTTCTCATTTATTCAACAGCCAGTACTACCCGTTCATAATCAATGTAGTCGTTCCCTTCGTGTATAAATATAAAAAAAATATCTTGTATATAGGGTCTAGCTCATAACAGTCTTTATTTAATAGCTGTTTTAGGTGCAACACTTGCCTAGGTTCACGTGGATATATTTAATCTCCCTTTCCTTTGTTGTAGTATAAATAACGAGATATATAGGAATTATCTGTCGGTTGTAACTCGTAAGAACCTTACAAGTTACAACTAAGTTGTATGCGTGACAACCTTACAACTAAGTTGTAAGAAAAGTTAGTATGTATGGAGGTGTTCAGCCCAAGTTTTATATCGCGAATATAAAAAGGTTTTATCATGAATATAAGTAGTTAAAATAATTTTATTGGTCTAAAATTTTTAGGATATGTTTAAAAACAAATCTGTGTAGACTTGATTCTCAGTACAAAATAGATAATATCATATTAATGTAGAGTTAAAGATGTGTTACGTGACTTAGAAAATCTCATATCACCTCCTTACCAATGTTTAGTAGCATGTAGACTATACAGGAATTTAGCAACAAAAATTCAACTCCAATCATGCAAGTCCTTACCAAAAAATTATAGGTGAAAAAAAGAGGATCTCTACCAAGGATGTAAACGGTTTGGACAAGTCGACCAATCCAAATTAAACTAGTCATTTTTTTACCGATCCAAACTGACTTTTTTCAACCTGATATATACTCAGATTGAAAAAATATCAACCCGGTTTGATTAAAAATAAAATAATTAATAAATAACTTAAATGTCCAATATATCAATCCAACCCATTAACATTTAGTATTAGTTCACACTCAACAGTCCTAGTCAATTACACTATTATTTGTATATTTGTATTATAGTATTAAAACTATCTCCAATTTGTTTTGAACTTTCATTTTTAGTTTCATTTCTTTTGATAACAAAAATTATTTATATATTTATTAATCCGATCTAAATCGAAATGCATTAAATGAGTTGGTTTACAAATTCTATTTTTATAGGTTGGGTTGAAAATTTATAAAATCGATTAAATTGGATTGGGTTGTTAAAATTGCTCAACCCGCCCAACCCGATCTGTGTACACCCCTAATCCCAGCACTTGTGTAACCAAATTCGGTCCCCTATAATGCCACATCATCTTTTCTTTCCTATAATTCAACATATATCTACTTCAATCTTCCCACTCCTTAGTCCTTACCTATATTATTTAAAATATTGAATAAATATTATTTTTTAAATTATAGGGAACAATTATAGAAAATACTATTGGAGTAAAACAACTTTTTGGTTTCTTATATTTTGGGTAATTATTATTTTATTATATTTTAGGAAACCAAAATAGGGGCTATATATTTTCTTATATATCTCGATTAAAATTCGAATGTTCAGATATTTGAACAAGAATTATCTATTAGATTAAATCTCGATCATTTTCAATGAACTATTATATATACATGCACTGTGAGTTAATGAGCAATGAGCAAAATCAAATGATTGTTAATTATACTACTGTGAGTCTGTGAGCAAGCACGAATCCATGATTTTGGGAAGTAGAAAGACATTCTTAATTTAATTACTGTACTGTTTTGCTATTATGTTAACGTAGTTTGATGTTCCCTCAACCACATGTTAAAAGCATGCTTAAGATGATTAATTATAGTTTTTCTTGCCTGTGGTTATTCAAAAATGACACAAAACATTGTAAACTAAATCGAAATTAATAATCTCCAATTTGGGTTTCATAGCCCCTACAGTTTAGCAGGGGCGTTCCTGACATATCCGAGACTTGAGAACGAAAATTTTAAATAGATCCCTAAATTTTTTTTCCACCATAACTATAAAAAATATTTAAAAAATTATATGACATAACAAAATATTATGGTAATTTTTTTCAAATTTCCACCAAAAATTTATCAAATTTGCTTGAAAATCTACTTTTTCGATAACAAATTTAGTCATAATTCCTCTGTGAGACTTCTCACTTATCAACTCATTTTTTCGCTCTTTTCGCATCCAGATAATTGTTTTTTAAATAATATCATATAAATCTTATTAAAATTCTCACTAAAATTAACATCATAATAACACCTCAAATAGATAGTTCAAATTCAAAATTTTCACTAAAAATTTGAAAAAAATGAATCTTTACATTAAAATAAAGACAAAATATATATATTTATATGAGTTTAAAGAAAAAATTTTATGAACACTAGATTATATTGTTTGATATAAAATATATATAACCGAATATCAGTGCAACTCTATTTTTCTTTTTTAATAATGAATTATCTAGTTTTTCAGAATTTATACATATGTAATTAGTACTTATTTTTAGTTTTATAGGCTAATTATTAATTTATATTTTATAAATATTATTGAATTTGTAATTTTTTTTAACTAAATAAGATATATATATACTAATATTTTTTTGAAAAATATGTCCCAAATTTTTTTGGTCCCGCACGGTCTCCCCCGCCCAAATTTCAAATAGAGTCCGAGTCCGAGTTGGAGTTGATATATAGGGGCCGTTTGGGGTTCCTTAAATTTAAAATAAGTAATTTATTTTATTTTATTTTTATTTTTTACATATTTTTATATTTTTTTTAAAGATAAATATTCATTTTAGAATTTTAAAATCAAATATTATCTTCAAAATAAAAAATAAGTTACTTATTTTCAGAAAAAGTACATACATCCTTATTTTTTCCCGAAAATAAGGGCTTATTTTCGAAAAAAAAGTGTTGCCAAACAGGCACATATATTGTTCATTTACCGGGGAGTCTGTGTAGCTTGTGATTAACAGAACGGTTCCGACTTCCGATGAACAAGACACCATTTTTATTTTCTGCACACCATTATCACGAATTCACAATGATAAGATTTTTTTGTTTATGTTACGATAATAAGAATATGTGTGGTCAAATAATTTTTTCTAATATAAAGTTATGGAAAGTAAAAAGGGAAATTTTAAGTCAAAATGTGTAGTTTTTTTTTTGACAGAAAAATGTGTTTAGTTTTAGTATTATTGTTTTGTGTATTTTATGATTTATTAGAAATATAATTTATAATTTATGTATGTGAATAAAATTATGAACACAACATATATTGTTTAAAATAATACTTTCTACACTTTAAACTATTTTTTAAATTTTTTCCAAGTGTAAACCAGTATCTACTCTCTCTTCTGGTAATTTTAAATTACTTTCTAATTTAGGGTTTTTTTTGAAAAACATGATTTTTTTTATTTTTTTGTAAAAATACATTTTTTATTTTATATTTTATAAAAATACAATTTTTTAAAATAAATTTTTATAAAAATATGAATTTGTAACCAATGCAACCGCATGCAACTAAAATCAATAGCAGGTTTTTGGGAACCTGTTGAGGTTGGTTTCTTAGATTTGAATTTAGAGATTGGTTGTGTGACTTGGGTAGGAGGGTTGGGGTCATTACTACCACTCTCCATAGTCACAGAAGGCAAAGAAGAATTAGGTTGAGAAGAGTTTAAAGTAGAGATAAATACTTGAACAAAAGGAGGATAGATCAATTCCACATTGCTGTGGAGATTGATCATGACCAAGTCTTTAAAGACCCTTTTGTTTTGAGTCCAGCAATCCAAAATTTCTGTACTCCTGTCAATCGAACTTTTCAGAAACTGTTTGTGGGGAATTACGACCCCATCAACCGTATGTTCGAGAATAACTGATATAGGGGGCTCAACACCTTTGGCCATGACTAATGCATACTTGGGATTTGCAATCCCGATAAACAGTAGCATTTTATGTTTTCACAAATTGTAGTGTTCTCTGTCGAACTGTGGAATTTTAATACTAGTCACTTTCTGGGTACTCATCTTAATAAGATTTAAAAATTAAGTGTTTCAAAAAATATTTTAATTTTTGACTGAAAACAATTTTCGATCAGAAATAATTTTTGGTGAAAAAATTATTTCGAATTAAAAATAAATTTTGAGATCTGTATGAGTCGCGGAATATTTGGTTCGGATATGATATTATAAATATTAATCAGCTCTGATGCCAATTGTTGGTCCCTGATATTGTAGAAGGGGGTTGAATACAATATCAATAAATCTTCGCGAACTTCAATTTTTTTCAAAAAAATAAATGCATTTGGTTACAAATCGTATATAAGTTATGAATTATGGCCTCACAACTAAATTGTATTAAAATAAATTAAAAATGATCTAACTTCTTTAATTAATACAACAATATAATTTTATATTGTTAATTATTATTATTAAATGCTATTGCGGAACCCGTAGGTTTACCAATTTCTTTCTGATTTTCTAGTACATAATATTAAACTTACTTTTTAATTAAGATCAAAAGTTCAAAATTCATATTATTTGTAATATGAAAATTAAAATTATATTAAGAATAATAATGAAGTAATTTTACTTTTTTTAAAGATATTTGAATTGTATATTTAAATTCTACATATATTATCCGAGTTAAAAACGATCTCGAGCCAAACAGATATAAAAGTAGGCTCTCCTCATTTACCAAACCAAGCATATTTTTATATTAAAATTTGTATTTATTAAAAAAATAAACTGAATCGATACCGAGATAAACGACCTAAATTGAGTTATGTTTATGAACTACTGTAGTCATTTAGATTTTAAAGTGTTATTTTTTTACTAGCCAAGTAGAAATTAGGGTGTGTTCGGCTCCGTCCGGAACTGTTAACCGTTAATCGGTTTCGGTTTTTTTATACCTAATTATGTTATATAAATTTAATAATATTAAGTTTTAAAATATTATAATATAATCTTTTTTATAATTTATAATAACACAATTTCTATTATCTTAAAATTATAAGTTAGTTTATATTCAAATTTTGAATTAAAGACTACAATACAACTAGTATTAAAAATAACACGGAGACATCAAAATAAATAAATAATAACTTCTATTCATTACAAAAGAAGTCAATAATATTTCTATTTTTATTATACATAACTATACTAGTTTTTGTATAGTAAATAATGTATTATATATATTTATTATATAAACGGTTCGATTTTTCGGTTCGATTATAGGGATAAAACCGTAATCGTTCCCAAACCATTCCGTCGGTTCGGTTCAGTTATATTTTTTTCCGGGTTCTTTCAATTTGATTTTTCGATTTTTCAGTCCGATTTTAGTTTTTCATTTTTTTAACTCACCCCTATTAGACATGAACCGTCTATTAAAGCGGATGCCCATTTCAAATATACATATAGATAGATGCATGTTTAAATATGAGTCCTGGTCCCTACTCCCTAGCATACGATTGCTAGGGACCATTTATACAAGAAGCTGTATTTCTACTGTTCGATTCTTAATTTGATGGTCAGGATTAAAAAAAAGAATAAAACACTCAGCGGAAAATTATCGTGGAAAGGCTTATTACATTTTTCTTGTCTGCGGTGAATATACGCGGAACTACCTTACCTCAAAGACATAAATTAGATAGACTACCGCAGGCAAATAGAAAGGATCCTTGTATAACACTTGATTCGTTAACTTTTTATTATTAAAATTTAATTTCATTTGTTTTAGTAATTACAATTCAAATTAAAACTTTTTGAAATATTAAATTTGAAATTAATCTTTAGGTCAATTTTATCTAAAAACATTTATAATTTATAATTTAAAATTACAATTATAATATATTATATTTTATACACATAATTATGATTATATATTACAGTTATAATATATTATATTTTATACACATAATTATGATTATATATTACAGTTATAATATATTATATTATATTTTATACACATAATTATGATTATACAAATATAATTATATTAGAATTATATTTTACAAATATAATCATAATTATACTTTACAATTATAATATATTACACTTTACAAACATAATTATAATTTTTATTATTTTTTTCAATAAAAAATGTATATATATGATATGTAAATGCTATTGAAATTATTTTAAATAAAATTTTAACTACAGCTAATTAATTGTGATTGTAAAATTATTTATATTATAATATATTATAAATTTATATGCTAGTAATTATAATTTTAATAATAAAAAATTTATTTACAAGTGATATGGTAGGAAGAAAGAAAACATGTTTGAGCAAGTTAATGAATTGCGTGCTAAGGTCACTGATAGACTGATAGTCTATCTAATTTATGTCTCCGCTTATATTTACCGCGGAGAAGAAAAATGTATTCTAACCTTTTCGCGACTATTTTCTGCGGAGTGTTTTTTTTTTAATCCTAACAATTAAATTAAAAATCGAACGGTAGAAAAACAGCTTGTTGGATAAACGGTCAATCATATGCTAGGAACCAGGACCCTTAAATAATATGAAATAGTACATTTTGATATTTTCTTTTTATGTGCGAACATGCTTTATTCGTTTGGTCATTTTTGTAACTATATTCATGCTTCTCTTGAAATAAAAAGCCACCACTGTAATCTGTAGGCGAAATTTAAACTATTCATCCGCCAGCATTTGCACTCAATAACTCGACGTTGTATAGAGTCAACTAATCGGTTAATTATATTGGTGTTGTGTTTTGTCTCTGTTCTTCCTAAACTTGCGGCCAACCACTAACATATAAAAAAATAAATTGCAATTAGGCATTTAAATTTTAGTTGCATATAAACCTTTAAAATCATCCTGTATCTTTTATATTTACACTTTTAATAATACCTCACAATTCATTCGTGTCGTGTATTTTTTCGTACTAAAATGTCAAACCTAAAACCAACCCAAGTTTGTGTACTTTCGTGTCGTGTACTTGTCGTGTGTTTTCGTGTAATATAAAATAAAAATTAATAGATAAATATATTAGAATATTAGAATATTATATTATTAAATATATTTCTACAAATATATATATATATATATATATATATATATATATATATTTGCATCATATTTACATATAAGATTATAAAATTAAGTATAATTATATAAATAAATATACATATATCTATAAAAAAATAAAATAAATCTATATATAAAATATTTATTTATTTATTTTATTTCGTGTACTTCATGTCGTGTAACCAAATGGTAATCACAAAACCAACACTAAATCTTAATCATGCACATTCATGTCATGTACTCAAAATACAAACATAAACACGAAATTTTCGTGTGGTAAATTATCCGGTCTCTTTTAATTTTAATCACTAAAATGAAAGTCACACATATCTATACTATTTTATTTTTAATTTTCGATCGGTATTTAACTGAATTTCAAATATTATTAATATCGTATTATTATCATTCAAATCAAAAGAATTGTTTAAAAAAGGAAGCTAAATAATATGGTATTGGTAATATTTTACAATATTTACTATAATAAATAATATGGAAGCTCAAAAATCCATCAACTAAACTTGTTTTAAGCAATACTTTACTACTTTATCGATAAATAAATTATTTATTATTTTAAAAATGTATACATACATAATTTATAGTACTTATAAAATTGGTAATGTTAAAAAAACCTATACTCTCTAAAAAAATTATAATAGTTTAATTGTTAAATACAGATATGTTAATTCATAATAAGAAGAATATTACAATTTTAAAACTAATCATGAGGAAAAAAATATTTATAAATAAAAATTATGATTAGATTAGTGTGATTCGAGGGTGCCATTTAAATAATTATAAAAGATAATATATAATCAAAACAATTAATTACCATAATATGAGCAATATATAGTATATAGTGAAAAATATGTTAATTGTATATACTCTATAGTACATAAAATTAAGTAAGAGATAAATGTTCTTAGGTTACCTCACGTAATTTTTTTGAGATTAAAAAAAATTATCATATAAATACATGAGAATGTTATTTTAATTATAAAGAATCTTATAACATTACAAAAATAACCCCACTAAAAAATACTAATACCTCATATAATTTTTCTAGAGATAATTTCAAGAACTTTATTTTTACTAAGCAAATATTAACATATATTATCACAACACCATAAGTTTTTTATAAAAAAATTATTGTTGTTGAACCGAATTTTTTTATTAAAAAAATAGAACCACACTGAAATTACACTGTTTGTTCGATTTTTCAGTTTCAATTCAGATCGCAACATATAACATTACTCATCTACTCCCACAAATTAATGATTCAAATCACCATCCGTATGCACTCTCATTTCTCCACTTTTTCACACTATATAACTCCACTCCCACTCATCTTCATTCCTCACTTCCCTCTCTTTTTTCTTCAACTTCACACCTATACATACATATATTTATTTATACATGCAACTGAACAAGTGATCACATATAACAACTACAACAAAAGATGGCAGTTTCAACGCTTGATACCAACTGTGAGCTAGATAAGCTCACTTCTGAAATCTTCTCAATTCTTGAAAATAAGTTTCTGTTTGGAGAATATGATCATGACCCACAATTTTCAAGAACTAAACAACATGTGTTTCCACTTGAACAGTTGAAATCCGGCAAATATGTTACCGGAAAGGTAAGAGTTTTATCTATTGACGGCGGTGGTGCTACCAACGGCGTACTTTCCGGCAAGGCTTTAGTTCATCTAGAGGCCTATCTTCAACAAAAATCAGCTGACCCATATGCGAGAATCGCCGATTATTTCGATGTTGTTGCTGGCTCCGGCGCCGGCGGTGTTCTCGCAGCGCTTTTATTCACTGCCGGAAAAGATGGGAGACCCATTTTCACGGCCAAAGAGGCTTTGAATTTCATTGTGGAAAACCGCCGGAAAATTTTTAAGTCGCCGGCGTTTGGAATTTTCCGGCGATTTTTCCGGTCACCGGAGAATGTGTTTGGTAAGAGGTTTGGCGAGTTGACATTAAAAGAGACGTTGAAATCTGTTTTAGTGCCTTGTTATGATTTAACTAGTGGTGCGCCTTTTGTGTTTTCCCGCGCTGATGCTTTCGAAACCGACGGCTACGATTTCATGATCAAGGATGTGTGTGCTGCCACTGCAGCTGGCCGAGTGGCAGTTGAAATGAAGTCGATTGATCGGAAAACTAAAATTATGGCAATCGGTGGAGAGGTTGCTATGCATAATCCAACCTCCGCGGCTATTACTCATGTACTTAATAATAAGCAAGAATTTCCGTTCTGTAATGGAGTTGAGGACTTGTTGGTTGTGTCTTTAGGGAATGGCGAATCGTGTTCCGGTGTTGCTGCAAAATTATCCTCTTTGCCGACAGCATTTGTCAAGATAGCCGGAGAAGGAGTTTCGGACATGGTAAATTTTGTATTTGGATATAATGAGAATTTTCAAAAATAAAAAGTGTCTATTAGGAAATATTGGAGAACCGGTAATTTAACAGTGTCGCGTCTGTTTTAAATTTTTCAAAGTGTTTGCAAAATCTTATGATTGTTTATTTAATGTTTATAGGTTGATCAAGCGGTATCCATGGCATTTGGAGAGTCTAGGTCGAGTGATTATGTTCGTATACAAGCCAATAATGGTGTCGGTAGCTCACAAGGTAAAAATGTTTTGGTATCAATAGATCAAATGTTGAGACAAAAGAGTGTAGAATCAGTATTATTTAAGGGGAAGAAGTTGGCTGAGAAGACTAATTTGGAGAAACTGGAATTATTTTCCGGAGAATTGATTAAGGAGCATGAGAGGAGAAAGACTAGCATTTTACCGACTGTGGTGTTAAAACATGCATCTGGTGGATCTCCCCGAACTTCATCTGCAACATCATCATCAACTTTATCGTCTAATTAATTAATCGACTATTATTAATGATTAATATCTTTATTTAGCTTGTGACTCTCGAGTTCAGTTAAATCTGAGTGATTCTGGTTGTGCTTGCTTTGCCACTCGCGATAAAAATTATCCGAGGTTGTGCTGTGCGTTAGTAGAGTTTAATGTTAGGTATAGATATAAGGTTTTTGGTTGGTTTGAGTTTGAATGAGTGTATAATGTATAACAAGAGTGTGAGAGTGTATTTGCAGATATACTAATTTGGAGGAGCTTGGAATGCTTATAATTAAGTTGTTTATATTGGCAGAATTTTTTTTAGAGGAAATGCATTTGTAAAAGGTCTTGTTAGTGATTTCTGGAATATAATTAAGACTATTTTGTCACACACTTGTGATTGTGCTGCACATAAAATTTTACTTTTGCGTTTATATAATTTGTTCCCCAAACATCATCGATAAATTTGCAATAAAACAGTGTTACCCAAATCGCAGTGCGTAAGAAGTACAGTAGTTAAGAACCTGCATTATCAGTCCGAAAAAGGTCCCTATGAATGTTGTTTTAAACCTTATGTTTCATAGTTGTTTCATTGCTTCAGTCAGAACCAGTATACAATAAGAAATCTCCCAGCACTCCATTTGTTGTATACTTGTATCTACACAAGAAGAAACATATAGCCTAAACCTGAGAGGTGATGCAAACTAGAGGAAGAAGGGATTGTCTCCACTTAAGCTCAGTGGGAAGCAAAAGCCAAACTAATGGCTCTGAATACATGATGGTCTCCTTTTGTCTCTGGCTTTTCTCATCTCTGATTGCGACTAGTAGTTTCTCCCTTCCCATCCGATCCATACAGCAAATTAGAGAAACAGAGAATCTGGAGTTATGAACTCACCTTCAGTGGCTTTGATCTCTACACATTAACAAGTGTAGTAAACCTCTGATCTACATAATAACCCTTGCTTCCCTTAACGATAAAACTCTGCAACCTACGATAGGTAATAAATATTTATATCAATCGTCATAAAAGTTAATATTGTTGATACAGAATATGTTCACTATGTTTCCAAAGGCTAGACTTGCATATTCGTGTCCGAAGGTTATTTGCATATGGGAAATATTAGTCCATCATAATTCGGGCTTTCGTCTACAGCACAAAACCATGTTGAGTCCGATGGTTGGATCAAACAAATACAAGGAAGCCTGAAGCATATGTCGAGTCCAATGCAATAAACAAAAAAGCCCACAAATTATTGAGTCTGATGTTTAAAGTCGGTGGAAATAAATTATGGTATCGGAAACCTAATTCTAGAAGGATCCAAAAAACTTAAAATACTTTCCATCCGCACATTACTTGTTCCTAAAGTATCGGTCACAGGCTGAGCCTCAATTATACCAGAAATACAACTCTAAATCGAATAGAACTACGTGGACTTGATCCCTATAAATAGGGTACGTAGTCACCTTAAGAGGGGATCCGAAAATTATTATAACTTACAATACTCTCAAGAGCAGTCCCAAATCATATAAACCTTAATTGTGTTCTTAATATTTATATCTTTTCTTTTTATAATCTCTATTCGAATACCCGATAATAAATTTAATCTTGAAGCTTGTACCCGATGAAAATCGGCTTCAACATTCGACGCGGTCTATGGGAATCGTGTAGAGAAAGAGAAGATTCATAAATCTCCATTAAAGCTTCGGAAACAACTTCAAGAATTTATATTTTTCTGGAAAACAACCTCCGTCCACACCATTAGAAAGCAATCACCAACGGCTCGTCAAATCTTTGGCCAAACTCCTCATCGCACCTATACCTCATTCACCAGCGTCACCATCGGAGAAACCTCTCATCATCGAAAATCCTCCATCACCCGCATCGTCGTCGACAACGATGGCCGCAAAGTCCATCTGGGCAAAGTTTCTTATGATAGTCATCGTCCTGAATAATAGCCTCCTGTTAAGGATGCAAGAAATATCATCAAAGCGATAAGGGACAAATCAAAAACTCAAAAGAGAAGTAAAAACAAAATCGTAAAAGGTAAACTCTCGGAACAAGAATTCAATCGTAGGTCATTCGATGCAGAGCGAGAGGGATCAGACAATAAGACCAATCACCAAGGAGAAAAAAAATCGAAGTCAAGGGATCAACATCATTATAAAGCACCCGACGGACCACCTGGATGATCATCACTCATCGGAGGCAATCTGCCCTAATATAATTATTACTGACATCATCGTCATCAGATAAATTTAAATAAAATAATATTGACGATCCAATAATCTATTTATCTTACCGGGATATTTATTTGATTATTTATTATGATTTCCTTTTTCTTAAGAATGCTATGAGATATATATTAACAAAATTTTAATTTTTTTCATATATATTGATATGCATGTATGATTTTTATTATTATGATTGAACTTAGTGGCTTAACTTTGTTATGATTGACTAGCCGAATTCGTACAAATTGTATAAGATTTTAAACATCAATTTTAAGCTGCAGATGCGATTTTACTCCGAGAATCTTCGTCTACAGCCCAAAACCATGTCGAGTCCGATGGTTGGATCAAACAAATACAAGAAAGCCCGAGGCATATGTTGAGTCCAATGCAATAAACAAAAAAACCCACAAATTATTGAGTCCAATACTTAAAGGCGGTGAAAATAAATTATGGTATCGGAAACCTAATTCTAAAAGGATCCAAAAAACCTAAAATACTTTTCATCCGCACATTACTTGTTCCTAAAGTATTGATCACATGCTGAGCCTTAATTATACCAGAAATACAACTCTAAATCGAATAGAATTACGTGGACTTGATCCCTATAAATAGGGTACGTAGGCACCTTGAGAGGGGATCCGAAAATTATTATAGCTTACAATACTTTCAAGAGCGGTCCCAAATCATATAAACCCTAATTGTGTTCTTATTATTTATATTTTTTCTTCTTATAATCTCTATTCGAATACCCGATAATAAATTTAATCTTGAAGCTTGTACCTGACAAAAATCGGCTTCAACAAATATAATAAGTCCGAATAAACTTTTAAAATGTCGATATTGATGATCTATTTTAGAAACAGAGAAAACAAATTGGTAAATCAATATTCAATAATGTCTATTAATTTACATCTATACTGAAGCAGAAGACTTGATTGAGATAAGTGCACAGAATGTATGAAAAAAATGTGATCATGAGTTTTTGTTGTCAATATTGAGTTCTGTCATATACATTACTTTTGTTATAAATTATAAGTTTGGCTGTTTGTTTACAAATTAAATATGAAAACAATGCAGTACATGAAAGTAATACGAAACCTGGGCCTTGGGCCTCATCTTTTCAATAATGGCTTTAGTAGGCAGGGCAGGAGCATCATCTGTGGCATGAAACTTAAGTCTTCAACTTCAGTTCTAATTGCTTCTCTGTTTTGGCAAATTGTTTGGAATTTTGAATGGGTTTGGCCCTGAACCGAAGCGATACGAGAATGATGTAATGTATGCTTATTTACTTGTATTTTAGTCCATTTAATCTTCACAAAACAGGTGTATAATTGCCTAATTTGTATTCTGGGATTGCACATTTTATTTATGGTCACACATGAAACAAAAATAATATATATATATATATATATATATATATATATATATATCTGGAGTCATTATATACATAATTACTTGCTAATAATATGTTACAATAATATATAATGATGAAAAGTATTGTTGATGACTAAAACACCACTTATATCAGTGGGTTTTTATCACAATTTCATGATATATATTCATCTATAGCTAGCTAGTTAACATTTCATTTAACATGACCAAGTCATATCTCCTAGGCTGCCCTGGTCTACAACCATACTCATGTCAGAACTGGGTTTGATCTGTTGGGTCATTGTTAACTTTGATGTCATAGGCGATCCACAACCTGATCCGCAAAGGGCTTGACCCGCTGTAGCAGCTACTTGAACACGTAGGTGCAATACTTGTGCTTGAGCTATCGCTAACTGAGTCTGTAACGTTTCAATTTGTTGTTGTAGGCATGAAATAGCCCCAACACAACCATAAACTGGGTCTCGGACCCTGGCATTTGCTTCGTACACCATGCTACTCACTGCATCTCCTCTTTGCTGCTCAGGCACCTCCTGCAATCCAAAAATCTTATAAATTTAAATCTTTACCAAGTAAAATAAGTATAACCTTTGGGCAATCAAGTGTAAAGATCTGGAGTTGCATAAACATATTTCTGCCAGTATAGTCTACTTCTCACAAAATACAAAACCAGGTTCCACAACAGTTAGTTATGTCACAACATGACTAGACATATCATCTATGCTCAACATCTCAAACTTACGAATTCCAAGAAATATTGACCAAATTCTACACCCGTGACCAAATTTCTTAAAATTTAATTCGCTACTGTGTAATTTTATACATGTTTCGCAAGATCATTGATGTTCAAGTGTTTACTTGCTATACGTAAACCGCCTCTAGCTATGAAAACTAAAGATAAGATCGCGTACGTACATATTATTACATACCTGTAACATTTTGTAAACATTGCTAGCACCAAAAACCTTGTGAACATTGGCAAATTTGGAAGGATCATCAGGTGGAAAGTGAGGAGCAAAAACACAGTCCCCAGCTGCACATTTTCTCCTAAGAAGCTTGCAGGCTGCACATGGTGATGCTTGTGCTCCTGATGATAAACCTGCACTCCCCTGTTTTCTTCCATTAACCTTCATGCTATGATATAGTATGTAATTTATCTTTGTCAAATAATAAGAATTATATTTGCAGGTCCAGTTAGATTTTACAATATATATATATAGGCTAACAGAATTGTGAAGGTGATTAAGTGGAGAAAGAGAGAGGGAGAAATGTAACAAAGTAGATTGCTAGAGTGAAAATTTGATGGGGGTGATAGTTATTATATAGTCTAATATAAAATATAATATGTAATCTGTGACCATGTTTCATTATACATACACTGTTGGGCATTGACCAAGTACACTTTTGCAATTAATCTAAATTTAAAATATTAAATTGCACGTAACGTGGTTCGAATACGAGACCACCATGACACCATCTCACACTATTTGATACTATTACCAGTCATCATATAAATATAAATATAATATATATATATATATATATATATATATATATATATATATATATATGAATAAATAAACATCATTATTATGGCCATGTTTGTTTACCCTTGTACTTAATTTATAAATTAAAAAATACTTATATTTTTTAACTTATAAATAACTTATAAACAACTTTAAACGACACTTATATATATATTTCATTAATATTTAGGGTCCGTTACGTGTTTGCTATTCAAAATTGCTTTATTGTAATAAAAAATGTTGGTTAAAAAAATGTTATCACAAAAATTAAATGATTGTTTAATAATAATATTTTTGATTTGTTATATAAAATATATAAAATAAATAATATTTTTAAAGAAGTTTGATAATAAAACTTGTAATTATTTCTTGTAAAAACTGAAAAATAATTAAAAGAAATGTTTCTTTTAAATTTTATTAAACAATTTTTATTTTTTAAAAAAGTGAATATTATTCTCTGCAATAATAATACTAAAGAGAGCCTTAAACTATTATTATTAATTAAATACACAATAATATCAGGTCATGACATTGAAAAGATGCTTCGGAGGCGAATGTTTAACAATGCTGTTAGGATCTTTAACTTTTGGCATATGGACAAATTACAACGTAGTGCTGTGTATTTTAGTAAGTATATCTTCGAACAATATTTTATTATTTATATTAACAGAGTCATTGAATACATGAATCTGATCATGTTTGAGTGTTTAATTAGATATATTATTATCTTGTATTATTACATGATCTCTATTTAAAAAATAATAATATGCATATCTTTTAATGACAAGATGGTAATAGTGACATTTTTCTTGGATTGTTAAAATAATAAAAGATGGAAAATTCAAAAAATCGATAAAAACGCACATGCGAATAATAAAATTTGTGTGTTCGAAGAGCCAAACCAATTAGGCTGAGAAAATAAACAATTCATTATTAAATATTAATTCATGCGAAAATTGATCGTTACGGATTTCTAGAGAACCCATTTTAAGAGATTTCTAAAAAAATCAAAAAGGGTATGAATACTTTATTTATCACCAAATCAAGATGAATATTATTATATGATAGCGACGGAAGACGAGATCTAGAACAGTTCTCAACCGTGCGTAGAAAATATATAAATTAAAAATTGAGTATTGGGAGTACGATTGGATAGCTGAAGTGATAGAAGACTTATTCCTTTGGATAGCTGAAATGATAGAAGACTTATTCCTGGGTTCGATTTTGACTCGTCCTGAAATTTTTTTAGAACAGATACTCAACCAAATTAATCAAAAATAAATAAAATCGAGTATTGGTGTGACATGCTCTCCCGGCCGTTGAGAAAATGTAAATTTTCTTTCGGTTGGTGACGAGAGGAGGGCAAAAGAAGAAACAAAAAACCATATAATTTCAATATTAAGAAACCAGAAAAAGCAAGTAGGAAGAAAAGTCAAATAGAAATAATGCATGTCCTATGTACAAAAAAAATTAACTACTCTCACCTTCCAAATACTTTAACTTTGGAGTGTTTGAATAATGCATGTTGGTAAATTGTTAAAAGCATCAAAGCCTCTGATCAACGGGGAACATATATTACTATTAAAGATATGTCTTTTGACAAGTCAATCATATAGCTGCTAATATATATGTTCTTTCACATGAGAAAGAATGTCAATTTAGAACTTTTACAAGTATGAAAACTAGACTTGCAACTATATTGTATGGTTCACCCAACAGTTAACGCCAAGGGAAGAATATAGAACTAGGTAATGAATCAGTTCCATAAGAGCTTGTGGTTCTTGTGCGAAGAAAAAATAATGAACTTTATTTATTTCAATTTTACAAAAGCAAACGGTGTTTCCTGAGTATTTTTTGACCAAATAAAGCTCTTAATTTTGATTGAAATGATGATTTGTCTTTAACATTATAATTACTTGTATCTCTTGGTGAGAATGATATCCTTTAAGTAGAGGTTGCAAAACATGGGAATATCATTACAATATTTAGCATGGTAAGATTGACCTGTGACAATTTATTCTTCAATGGATTACCGATGAAGCAAAGCATATACTATGATACTTCAACACTCATAGTTTCCCTTTTCTATATCAAGAAATTTCAAGTGTTCATCACCTCAAGCCTTTGATGACAAAAGGAGAGGCCGTCAGAAACAAGCTTTTTTAGAAAATGGGGGTCCACAAGGCACCTAATTTCCATGGCTTTGATGAATATAACAAAATTAAAAATCAAGCATGCCTACATGAAGATTATTTGGCTAACCTTGTTCTCTTTCCTTTTCTCCACAAGTCAGAAACAACAGTCAGTCAGAACTGAGTAAGATTAAGACATCTTCACTTTTCACCGGATATTCAATTTTGGGCTGCTTGAATGTACTCAGCAAGGCAAGGGGGTATATATATAGTGTGATGCAACTCTATGAGAGGCTTCCGGCCATGTATCAAGCAACTCCATTCGGTTAGGAGGATATATAATACTATATTACACACCCAAAGTTGAACCATCCCAGTCATAGGCACATGGTATACAAAGCTAGAAGCAAGAAACATAACTAAAATGAAATTACTAGGGGCAAAATATGATAACTATATGGCTAAAATCTTCGTACCAAAAAAATAAAGACGACTAACTGTAAACATCATTGACATAGATTCGCATAATGTAAACAGCCTGTGCTAATCTTCCTCCATTAGCTCTCTTCTAGGATCTTGAAACACCTCCTCGTTGTATCTGGCATAGATAAATAAAATCTTGTTCAAGTTGGCAGTAAAACAATTATCAATGCCACAAAAGTTAAGTGATTGCACCTATCTGTTCAGCATATTAACGGTGAAATGAATAACCATGCGCAGGCTTAAGCAAAGAGGAATTTCACAATTGTTCTGTGGATAGCTTTCATCTTTTAAAATCAATGTTAGTGGAAAACAGAGCAAGACTGAAATTATTACTACTTGTAAACGAATAGTTTACAAAATATGATTGTTGTTGCAAATCGTTAATACTAACAATTTAAATTTGGATTTGATGCAAAATACTCGTCATGTTATTGACTTCTCAATTCTCATATATTACTATTGTTTTTCCTTGATTCAACGAGAAATATATGAGAACTATCTGCTTCGAACAAACCATTAAACACTCCATTCTTCACTACTATTTTAGAATACCAAATTTTGCTTTAAATATGAACCAAGAGATCATAAAACAATGTTATTGAAGAGAAAGGGCAAAGAAACAAAGTTTTCTGGTAGAGATGCACATGGTTTAAATCACATGTTGGAGAAAAGGTTCCGGGTCAGTTGATTGGATGAACTAACCAAAACACAAAAGGCTACTAGTCACAATGCTAATCTGCAAGCCCCTGCTTGGGTATTACTTATTTCCATCTCGTAATGCTAATGGTAGTTAGGAACGTAACTTTTATTAACACGCAGTTTAGCATTTCTGTTAACCTGATTTCAGCACCTATTGGCCAAAGACACACACCTGTGCAGGAGCATACAGATGTATACATAATAAAAAAAAAGATGCTTAATTAGTTTCACTGCTGTAACTTACAATTCTGCAGCTCTCATTTTCTTATTGCCAATAAATGCTTTCAGCTCTTCTATACTCATAGAACCAGAACCATCCTTGTCATCTGGTTTTAGTAAATTACATCTGTCCAAAGAAGCGCAAATGTTTGCCAAGACTGGGGAATCTGACATATTCTTAATGTTCTCTTTAACGTGCTCCATCAAAATGAATCCTGCATAAGAACATGCAAGCAAAACAGTGCTAACACAAGTCATAAACATGGATATTAAATGATCAATTGAGCTGAGTTGCAATCCCTCAGAAGAGACGTTAAATAAAAGCAAATTATCAAAACCAAAGGAACTAAAATAATCCAAATACTTGTATATCTACAAAGTATATGCATAAAATACAGCTTGCAATTACGAAGCCAACACTCAGATTTTAAAAAGTTTGCTTAATTTTTTTGTACAGATGTTGGAAACTATTAACTCTTCAACTCATAATTTTCAGTTTTTAATCATCGATGCACACGAAAGACGAACTACATAATTCTCAGTGAACCCACATTATATCACATTTGTTATCTTGAAGCTTTTGAACAAAATTTTTTTTTAAAGGAGGAGAAATGCATTTAAAGTCTAATAAATTAGGTAAGCACCCCATCTTAAGTGCCCATCACGTGTTTATCACAAAGGAACAAACAACATACCAAGCGCTCGAAGGATCTTCAAGTCAAACTTCTCAACCAAAGAATCACAATCAATCAAATTAGCACGGTGAAGGACCATCATCTTTAATTCAATCAATAAATCCTGCCACAAAAATGGTCATTCCAATAAGAGCTTTTAAGCAGGCACTCTCTCAACATATATATATATATATATATATATATATTCAGTACTTAAAACACTTACGAGCTCGGATTCGCTTCGGCAGCAAAGCCAACTAACATCTTCAACTCTATTTCGCCCTAAAATATCTTCATCTTCATCCATACCCCTTGATTTTTCACCTACAAACCCAATATCTACTTATCCACCGGAACAAAATAACTTGTTCAAGTTGTCAAATTATATAGAATGCATAATACATACGCAAGTCGATAAATTGAACAGACATGGAGATACCCAGGTGAACAAACCTGTGTTTATTAACAAAAATGATACAATTAACTATCTTAGGACTACAAATCTTCTCAGGGGACTTTCATCAAACATGTAACAAACATTACCTAAAAGTTTGGTTAAAATCCATAAAATTATAAAAAAAATTGTTCAAAAATTAATAATCAACATGAAATAACTGATTTAAACATAAACAAAGAATCTAAAAATCAATTAGTTCATTAAGTTTAAGTGATTAAAAAAAATTAATGACGAAAATAAGATTAAAAAAATGAATTAAAAAAAAGTACCTGATTAGTTGAGATTTAGAATAGTGCAAAGCGAATTAAGAAGTTGAAGTTAGAAATCTTGAGCTATACATACAAATTATGTATATATATATATATATATGCGTGGGCCGTGGCGCGCGAACAAACAACAAACACCGGCCTGTTGACGGGTATCATTGGCGTGAAGTCTATATAATAAGACAAAATTAATAATGTAATTAAAAGAATATTAATTAATATAAGAATTAATAAAATTTTACACCCTTTTTTTTTGCCTAAAAAAAGTATATATGACGACGAATTATAGATAAATTAATATTGCTAGGTAAAATTAAATATTTGACATGTTAAATTTCAATTATAAATATGTTAAATTGTTACAATTAAGTCTCATTATAATTTAATTTATATTTGATCCAACTTGTATATAATTAAATAATTGTATATTATACACGATTGTTTTTTAATTAAAATTATTAAATTTGTTCTTATAAATTATATATATATATATATAGGGTCCTGCTCAAATAGAAAATAGCTTAAATGAGAAATAGAAAACCTTATCATTATACCTGCCGCACCCACACACAAATTATATACACCCTCACACACAATCCCATCTATTATCCTCCGTTTTTAATTTGATTTTTCCCGTCAATTGACAAAGTTTTTTTCAAATCTAACTTCACCACATTTTTTTTCATCTCCCAACGATCAGTTTTCATACCATATGTGTTATATTTCGGCAAATATAATTTATAATTAAAATAAATTCGTCACTTATCAGATTCAAACTTCAATCACTAAATTATATTACAGAAACCACTAATTTGTATTATAGAAATCACTAATTTGTATTACAGAAATCACTAAATTATATATCCTAGGTTCACAAAAAATAATGGAAATCGTCGAAAAAATAAAAGTCACCGGAAGTATGCAAACTGATTGTTGGGAGATGGAGAAAAATGTGGTGAAGTTAGATTTGAAAAAAACTTCACTAATTAACGGGAAAAATTAAATTAAAAACGGAGGGATTATGTGAGATTGGGTGTATGAGGGTGTATTTGATTTGTGTGTGGATGCACCGCCTTGCCATTAGATTAGATTGAATATGTGGTGTAGATCTTATTTTCTATTTTCTATTCTAAGTTATTTTCTGTTTGAGCAGGACCCTATATATATATATATATATATATATATATATATATATATATATATATATGATGCAATTAACATGTGACATGTTAGATGACATTTTTATCACTAACAGAACAGTAGTTGTAAATGATGCAAGTGTATAATTTGAAGTATGGGGAGATGTTACTACTGATCAAGAGAGATATCACAGCTTAGCTTAAATGTTATGTACTACAGAGGAGGTGCAGATAGGTGTGATTGTTGTGTAAAGCAGCATTGTTGTACCAAAGCTAGACACCCCGAAACATTTATTATTTTCGATTGAACTGTTATTATTGCCTTGGTTTACATTCTTTGTTTGTCAGCTAAACTTTCATGATTCTATTCATAATAATGCGTAACTTGAGTTTATACAAGAGGGAAGATTTGAAAAAAAATGGGTGAGTGTAAAATTTCTTTGATAAGAATTAAGAAGAAAATGTATATCTCCCGTACATTCTCATTATAACTTGGCCTGTTGATCCTCTGTGATGTTTGAATACATTATAGTAACCGTCAGCTCTAAAATAATTTATGAATTAGATTCAGGCTGATACATGATTAACTAAATGATGCTACAGTTAATAGGATTACTTTTATACCTGTGGGAATGGACTGTGTTGTGTATCAAGACAAACAGTTGGAGCTTATATATGCTCTTTAATTATTTAGTGTCACGTTTAAGAGAATATATATCCAGCTCAAGTCTCTAGGGTCATGTGGAACACAAAGTTACATTTTGTGCTGTTAAAGTATCATTTATGAAAAAGCCAAATGCAGGCTGAAGCACATTGCACATGCACTACTTTAGAACTCAATAAAGAAATACAAACAATATAATCCAAATCGAGGAGGAGTTTACTGTTGTTTATTAGTAAAAGCCTCTTTAAGAGTAAACAAGAACTACCATCAACTGCTGTGTGCAATCTTATGTCTTGTGAAGTCCGTTGGAAGCTGAAGCAGCTGCGCAATCCATAGGTTGAAATCCAATTCTCTCCTTCTCCAAGTCGTAAATAACCTCCACATTTTGCTGCTGGAAACTTCCAAAGATTCCAGCAGGCCCGTCATCACCATCATCCATACTTTGAAACAGTAGGCATTTCACTACTGTTCCATTATTTGGTGCTCCCATGGCATAGAAGTGATTTCCTTTGGGTATTACTACACTTGTGTTGTTCAAGAAATGAAAAGTAATTGAAGGGAGATCATCTAATAAGGTGATTCTGTTGCTTGAATTTGGAACTCCATAGCAAAGATCAAAGTTGCTTCGTGCTTCTACTTCATTGGCCCTAGGGTAGCTAATAACAGATTGAAGCACAGAAAGAAGTTGAGAATAGAATGGCTCTGGTAGGTGAGTGTAAGTAGTTCCAGAGTCAATCAACATGCCTCCATTACCTAAAGAATCAAATTCTCTCAAGCTTGAGGGAACTTGAACTGCTGAACTTAAATTTCCCACAGTTACAGACTCTAGACCAATGTAATAGTAGTTAGGGTACATTACACTCTTTAACATTGGGGTGAATGGCAAATGGTCTTTGGAAGAGAGAGCGAGATCTCCTATGATTAAGGGGCTTGAAATGTTTGGGTTGTTTGAAAACTCGAAGGCAAGAAAACAATGAGAGAAACCCTTCTGAAGGAACCCTACTTGTGAAGGAAAAGAAAGTGGTCCTTTACCAAATCCTGCAATCCCAATAGGTTCTCGATAAGTAGATGCAACACACCCAAAACAATACTTGCTAATCTCTCTAGTAACTCCTCCTTCACTGCCATGGAGTCTGAGGGTGTCCCTAGTCAATGTACCGGTGACAACACCCCCTCCATATGTATAAGCGAATGAAGGGCATGGTCTAGTGCAGGTACCCAGCTTTAGTAGAGTACTTAAGGAGCAACCAGCCATAGTGCAGGAGTCATATGAGTTATCAGAGCTATGAATATCTATACAAAAATGAGTGGCACAAGAATCTCTAAAGGATGAAGAAGAATAGGAAGGAGAAAAACCAGCTATTAACTTATTGTTCCTATAGTCATTGCACTCGATGCAATCGAAAGATAGATTTCCACAAGGAACCCAAGTAAGGTCACTCCCAGTATCCATATATACTTGGATGATTTGTGGCGGTGTCCCTAAATTTAGTGATATCAAATATCCATCTCTAACTTCTCTTAGTGGCTCCATCATGTCTAGGCTTTCTGATGGTTTCTTTACAGAATCCACATTTTTTTGTGGATTAAGATTGATGGCCCTAGAACGAGTCAAACCTAGGATTATTGAACGAGGGATTTTATCTCTTGCATGACACTGATATGTAGTGAACAATGCATTGGTAAGACAAAAGAGATAAAAGGTGGTGAGGATGCTGAAGAGTGATGCCATTGCTATTTGCTAATATCTCTGTCTTGGTTTATAATCAAGAAGAATGCCCGACTAGTATTTATAGAGAATTAATGTATTGCTGAATTACAATGTGGCATATAAGACACTTAAATTAACTAGGGTTCACGAGGTCTAGTTGAGATTAACAGATGTTGCATGGAGAGCAATGCACTACTGCCTTTTAATTGCGTGTAGTTTTTACTCTTTTTTTTTTTTTTTTTTTTGTGAAAGAGAATGAGTTTCCTGCATGGATTTAATTCCGAGTGGCAGCAAAAGATGGCGCCTAATTGGCAAGCTAGCGGCGCAATTTGAATGGATAAATTATGTACCTACCACGAGTCGACGATACAAAAATAACGGATTTCGCGCATGAATGCTTTTAAATATTTAGCCCTGTTAAAGTGTTAATATTAGGCCAAGTGAAGAGGACCCCGTGTTTGATTTCATATTACTTCCCTCAGGCCTCAGGTACATGTGATTTACCGAATCTTACAGAGCTTCTTTAACCGGTTTACTCTGGCTACCAGTAAACTATCATCCAGGGTTCGTCACTGCGTATAAAATTTTATATATACAGGGGAATCTCGATAAAAAAATAAATTTGACGATATTAATTTATGGAAGTTTAACTCTGTATATAACAAAAATTACATATATTTTCTAGTGTTTTCACTTTCACCATATAATATATGAGAATCGGTCTCTCATAATCGATTGTTAGTCATTATCCATCCACGTTTTTTATAGCAAATACTAAAATCCTAGAATGTTCCTCTTAAACGCGGATAGAGTAGCGTCGCCACTATTAATAAAAAAATCTAAGATTTTTTTCTATTCATTACAAAAAATTGATTCTAACAATTGATTGTCAAGGAAGTATGACCATAATATATTACCAGTACATGCAATTTACTATTTCGTATGTATCTTTTAAGCGACATAACTGGGCTATCTGCATTCTGGTTAATATATAGAAGTTGCATATAATATTTCATAAACATATAGTTAGTGGCTTATGATTACATAAAATTGTGGTGTCCCGGCCTTCTACTGAATTGAATAAACCAAGATTAATGTGTATGAATAGGATGATTAAGCCCCATTAGGACTTGATTACAGTATATTAGTACTCCTTTGAATTGCTGATGTGGACATGATGCAGCATCCTAGAATTCCGGTTCTTCAGCCATCAGTGTGACATCTCAAAAAGGATTATTCTTTTACTACTTCTGGAAATTTATCCTATGATTGCAGTGGCATTACATATCTCTGATCATTTTAATAGTAACCCACTTGCTAAGCAATCATTGAAAAAATAATTTTGAATGCATTGATTATTTTTAACGATTGAGATACATATTTGCAAATAAAGTATCGTATGGAAACTCAATTGGTAAATATATGTATATTAAAAAAAGAAATTGAGATACTCTTTGTACAAAATGGAATACCCCAAATAAAAATGTGCATTCAAATCAATTATAAGTGAGTGTTGATGTTCAAGATAAGTATATTTGTGACAGAATTTTTAAAAAATGGTGGTTTTTCGTCATTACCCGCAATTATTTAGCTAATTTTTGAAAACCCGTGAAGTGTAGTTATATTTTGTTTAATAAAAAGGTGTTTGTATGATGATATACTAAGATATTGGACAATGACCACTAATATCAGTTTTAAACTATTGCTTTCAAAGCATCAGTTGGTGAAGGGTTATTTAATTGTTTGCCTGCACTTCTTCTTGTCTCTTTGTTTATATGATTCAAATGATGTATGTGCCTTTATATGATTTGTGAAGAGTAGTAAGATTCTGATTTCTAAATAACGTTTGGTGCTCAATAATATAATTCAGCTGCAGATTTCGCTTGTAACAATATTCTTCCTTTCGGCTTTTGAGCCAAGTGCTTCAGACTACATTATCAAACTTTTACAGACTACATTACCAAAATTTTAACAGCAAGAAAGCACAAGACAACCATATATATGTAAGCATTTACAGAAACTGGTCTCCATCTTGTTAAAACAAGCTGCCCTCATCTTCTACTAATTTATACAAGGAGACTACCAGGATCAGTTCTCTGAAATAAAACTATTAGGAGGAAGTGATGTGACTAGTTGTAATAACTTTTATAATTTCTTTGCTAATGTTGACCTCAATCCCTTGATAATCTTCCCAAACCACATTAGATTCATGATACCGAGTGCAGATGGCACGAGAAATATCAAAAGGTACCCAACAATGTGCATCTGCATGACCTGCCATTCATTCATGGAAATATCAGATCCAAAGGTTATGTGCATATCCAAGATCACTGACCGAAAAATTTGAGAACACAAATTTGTTTTTATTTTGCTTGTTGGGTGGAGACGGCTCATAATAAATTTTAAAATGCTTAGATATATACTGAAGGTTTTATAGTGGAAACCAAAATTATACTATGGGTATACTCTTCTATTAGAATACGATTACAGTGAGCTTTTGTAAAATTCTTTAAAAATGCTACAACATGTTATGATATTCATAAAGTTAATAACCGGAAACAGTGAACAGAATACGACAACCAATTTTTTTTAAAAAAAAGAGATGATGATAATAAAACCTTAGGTTTTCTTTGATTGTTCACAGAACTGATAATAGATGCTAGACTTCAACACAATTTATTCTATATTTTCAAATAAGCAAACTGAGGTAGGCATGGGACCAAGTATAGTCACTTCTCTGAACTATATAAAAAATATTGAGCACATACTACAGAAGAACCTATCATAAAACAAGATGACCTGGATAAAAATAGTTCAGCAGACGAAGTACCTGATCATAATGCAGATACACATGGTAAAACAAGTACACAAACAGCAAAATTCTTGCTACCTGCATCACAAAATCGAAACAGAAAATATTTCTTAGAGATAATTAAACCTGCAATTGATGGGTGAAAAGGATAGTTGAAAAGATGACAGAATTGGCTGGAAAGTGAAAACTATGTAGATTTATGCCTCCATCTGGTAAGCATGCAATATTGCTGGAAATTAGTGAAATATTTGGCTATCCACAAACATAATGTGCATCTAGACCTGGCAATTGTGTCGTGTTGTTTGCTTTTGTATTGTGTACTTTCTTGTTTCGTGTCAGCAAGTATCAAACTCACGCACAACACTAAGTGTAATTGGGTAACAAACATATAATGTATCTTGACGTGACAATTGTGTCGTGTTATTTACTTTTTGTATTATGTACTTTCCTGTTTGTTTCAACAAGTATCAAGCTCATGCACAACAATAAATGGATTTCTGTGATTGGATACCACGACCCATAAATGACACTAAATGGACTACTTTTCGTGTAAAAATAAATAATAAATAAAATTTAAATGTAATTTATAAAATTAATAATGGATCATAGCTATGTTACTCGGACTCTTCATTTTACCTTCATTTTACCTTCGAGTACCCGTGTCGGACACTCGACACTCGGACTTGGACACTTATTTTAGGCCAAAAACATGTATATTTTTCAAAATATTGCCGAGTCCGATACTTGGACACGTATCCATGTTGGACACGTCTAGCCGAGTCCGAGTAACATAGGATCATAGTGATATCCGATGTACAAATTTAAAATTTAATGTTCATATTCAATTATAATTACAAGTAAGATTATAAATTTATATTTGGAAAATATTAAAAATAAAAAGAAGAAGCAATAATATTATTCAGAAATAGAATAATTATAAATACATACATACAGACACACACACACACACATATATATACATTCAAACGCGTGTAGAGCCCGTGCAAAGCACTGGCTTGAATGCTTAAATATTAACGTTTTATATGATAAAATTGTTGTTGAATAATTTATATTTTCGGAAATTATATTTAAATAAATTTTTATATGAAAACTAAAAGGCTCATATTATTGATATAAAAGTTTAGTTACAATAAATAATCAATACTATTAAAAGCCAATGAGGCCCATACTACCGACCAACGTACTAACAGATTAAAAGGCTCATATTATTAATATAAAAGTTTTAGTTACAATATATAATCCTTACTATGAAAAGCTCACGGGGCCCATACTACCGACCAACATACTAATTGATTATCTTTAATTCAGCTTTAATGTAATAGTATAGATTTAACAAAATAATTTATTTTTTGTGTACTTTCGTGTCGTTTAACCAAAGTAAAACCCAAACACCACACTAAATTTGTTTGTGTACTTCCCTTGTCATGTAAGATTTTTCGAGCCGAAACACTAATTTTTCGTGCCGGGTATGAAATTGTCAAGCCAAAATGTATTATCGTGTGCCAAAAGCAACTACAATTTTATCCGGACGCATCAAACCTTTTATATTGTATTTGTTAGAAAAAATCTATTATGTAATAGATGCATCCTGTTCGTTACTATTTATGAAAGACTCACTCACCAGCCAAGCAAAAAATATCACCACCCCGTTAATCAGATATGCATTAGATTTCTTCAAACCAGCAGTATCTAGGAACCTGCATGCGACCATATGATATATTAAAATGCACATGCATCTAACTAAAGATGATCCATTGAAAAGTCATAGACATACCATCTCATGTTTATCTCTGGAGTTGTCACCTCAGAAATGAGGACCATAAATGTATAGAGCTGACCCTCCCCAGTAAACAAGGAATATGCTACAGCAATCCCAGAAAGAGAGTGATGAATAACCTGAATGCAAATACAGTAAGGTCATCACATTGGCACCCTCATATTATGGTATCCACACAGATTAATCCCTGAATCTACAGGAACAAATATCGGAGAAACCTTTTGCAGCCAAAAATAATAACACTATACTTGCTTTCTTTTATCAAAAAGTTCAGACTGTAATTGGTTTTGGTGTAAACTGCAGGAAGCTCTTGTCACATTATGATGATGATCAGAATTATTGTTAATACTGGTACAACGAGGCTTTGACCTAAATGTCATGAGACAGCATGCATCTTCTGCATGCTTTAAAGTTCATTATCAATTGTAGATTTGTAGGTAGCAAATGCACTTAACACATATGAGAAATACAAGCATGATATGTGTAAAAAACTATTATGTATAATATGTGTTTCTAGAAAGCATTTTAGTTGAAGCAGATTGCAGACATATCTGCAGTATCCAAATCACTATCTATATAATAAACTACATTGGCTACTTGAATATACTTACATACTCTATTCCACCCAAAGCAGGATATAGCCAGCAGATCATCGCAAGGTCTGAAATGAAGTAGCCAACAGAAAGCTGCCAAAATTATATGTAAAACCATTATGCGTCTTTTCTCAGGATCTAATAAAAAATCTGAGATTGCAATGAAATGATAAATGGTCATAGGGTCTTATTATGTTTCATTTATGCTAGCAGGGTTTTTGACAGTTCAAATTGTGCTGTAATAAGTACAAACTAACAATCTTTGAATTAAAAACATAACTATCCCCTGGCTTTCATATACACTTTGAAACAAATACAGGTTTAAAATGATTGACCAATCAGTATCAAGAAACAATAAAGAAATACAGACTCCGGAGAAAATATAAAGCAACCGAGTTGGTGCTTCACTAATCAATACATGACAACTTTATCTTAATAAATTAGTGATATAAGGTTTATTTATAGATAATTATTATGATTATGTCCATGTATATTATGTGTTTCTGCATTTAATTAGAACTTCATATAATGAATTTTAATGTTTTGTTGTAGAATTTAGGAAACAAGGAGCTCTTAATACTTCGCATTATATATCAAATTTTAGATGATATCATAACGATGGAGAATTGTTCTTTAAAGAGGATATTAAGAATGTGAATCCTTGTGGAATACATTTAAGATTATTCCGGTTTACATTTGTATTAGCTTGTTGTGATAGTCTGCTTCAGCTAGTTAACAGGTTCTTCTTCTTGAGTGCTGTGTTTAATTGTAAGAAATTTAGTTCATCAGTAAATAGCAAAGAGGATGATAAAATATGAAATCAGCTCCTTTAGCATTAAAAAAGAAGTGTAGAAGAGTAGTCATATCTAATTAAGAATTTTAGCTACTTTCTCTCGATAGACCTTTTAGCGCCAATCCTTCTATTCTCTCCCTAATATCTACTTCTCTATCATACTTTCCTCATTAATCATTTTGTTTTTATGATTGCATAAACATTCCATCTACACGTTGTTGTGAGCGCTATCTTCTAATCGATACGTAATTGAAGAGGCTGATCATGAACACTACATATGCGGGAGCTGAGTCTTTCCAGGTCAAATCGAGGATTTGGATTTTTTGGGCTCGCATTTCTCCCGAGCCCTTAGAAAGCACCGCTCAATCTCTAGTCAAGATTGCTCTCTCTCTCTCAAGGTTAGCAAGCTATCAAATATTTTCAATTAGTATTGCAAATTGCACAAGATCCCCCCCCCCCCCAAATTCCCTATAAGGTCTTGACTGCTAAATAGAAAAAAGGAATCAGGGAAATAGAAAAACTTAAGCTTAGCCAGTATCAGATATTTTCAATTAGTATCGCAAACCGCAGCAACTCAAGTGATGAAGTGTTAAGCTAATTCAGGGATCCCTCCTTAGAAATTAGAATATCAGTTTTAAATGCCTATCCCAATTAACTTTGATAGGTATCGATGGTTTTGCTGATCAATGATTAACCTAATTACACTATTAGATCCATGGACACTCTGACCGAATAGACACAATCACAGGCATTGTATATATTCACCTATTGGGGTGGATTACTCCACTGTGTCTAGTAGGCTCAAATCAATACAATAAAGTGATGTATCATCGATTTCTTACTCTTATCAGTTTCAGATAATAAGACATTAGTATGTCTGAGGTTTTTGAAGATTTTATTGTGTTATATATATATATCTCGAATGTAGAGACTAACAAAAGGAATTCATAAAAAGATTATATGAAACTTAACAAAAGACCAAATAATACTTACTCCTAACGCAAAAGACGAGAGTGGTGAACTTCGGAAGGTGATGGTTCCAGTGAGATGGTGGTCAGAAAATAGATCTGACCAGAATACAAAATACAAAGACATCGTTGCAATAAATATAGCATGGACGGTAGACGCGCCACTGCACAAAATTCCATGCCTAAATTATGAGAAGAAAACCACAAAAAGAATATAGCAACCATGTTTTCTATGCCAAGCTAATTGGGTAAGAGTAATTACTGAAGGGTAGAGTTAATGAAAATTTTACAAAATAAGAAAGAACGCTGAATTGAATAAAAGTTAACAGTATAAGCTTCGATGGAATAACGAAAAAAGGCAAATTTTATTCAGCTCACCGGTTATTCCATTCGATTCGCTGTATTTTGGCAAGGCTAGAATATGTCCTGAAGTAAGAAGCACTGACCAAGTGAGACAAATCATAGACCTGCGGGAGTGTACACCTTTTAGAATTGAGTATATAGCAAGAAGATAACTTTGCTCACAAATTTGGTAGATACTTAGGAAGATTGACATTATATAACTACGTGAACGACTCATGTTATACATTGACAACACAAGTACATATGCAAAAAGTACGAAGCCTTGTGTCCAAGCACTAACAAGTGACATCTGTCACATCTCAAAATCAATTGAATTAACTTTTGTCTAGGCCAAAGAAATGATATTAAATGTAATAAAGACTGTAGGATTTGAACTTGCCAATTTGCTCATGAATACGCCACTAAGGACAGAAGTATACAGTATAAACGGATCTGAAAGCAAGTAGCTCTTAACCAGCACCCTGGCCTGATTCTGAACAGATTTAAACTTCATCGCTGTCCTTTTAGAAACTGCCATATAGACGTATCTATTGGACCATATAGATAATAAACTGGTTTCTCAAGGAAATGATGATATTATTGATGAGTTGAGCACTATCCACCCAGCATCCTGTAGGATAAAAAAAGAGAAGATATAATTGAGTACATAAAGTGTTCCACAGTAATTTTTTTCTCAGAAAAGAGTGCTTAAAAACTTGTTTCATCAAATATCATATTAGCACGTACATTATGCCACACATTGTTCAAATTGTGTAAATTTGGATATTCTTAAATGAAAACTATTGACTGCCTATCAAATTAACACCATGTTTCTCATGTTGCATTCATTCCTTTACTTCTCTTTTTTTAAGGTACCGCGATTAACATCATTAGTCCTTGAGAATTGGGTGACCACAGTAGTGGATAAACAAAATGATGTTGGTTCCGAATTAACATGGTTAGTATTCTTTTCATGAGCTGTAAAAAAACATTGAAACAGAACTGAAGACAAACAATCTATAACTCTGTAGGCACCGATATACAGCACAAAGAACTTATTCTTGATCATTGACCTTGTATAAAACCATCAATTGAATCGACGGCACAAAAGTAAATATAAAAAAATTTAACAGTTACTTATAATAAATAGCAGTTAACAAATGACCAGCCTGACTACTTTATATGCAATTTCGAACTTGATATAGACGGATATGGTATAAAACCCTTAGGGAGATAAGTGATCATTTCTAAGGCAGGTTACTTAGAAAAGTCAGAAAGGTCCACCAAGTACCGCCCTTTTTGTGATGCCACGCTATGGGTACGGTAAATCCTTCCATCCTAATAGTACCCAATTGTTCGTTATAAATTGTGAAATCCAGAAAAACCCGGGCGTTAGCCGTTGGCTCTAATTTATGTTGTTTAACTGTGGGGTAGGATAGGTTCTAACCAAATAACATACAATTGAAATAGTGAACAAGTGATTATGTGACCTCATCACCTACGTGGATCAGCATTACAATTTCTTCACAACAGAATCATCTACATCCTTACAGATTTAAAAGTTAGTTACATGCGTATAAAAAAAACACCTTCAAATAAATTGCCACAGAATCACAGATTTCATGCATCTACTACATATTTCACTACAATCAATAACACAAAGATTTTTAACCAAACAAGCTACAACAACTAAGCAGACATTGCATATTATAGTAAAAATGAACTTCACAATATATATAATTAAAAACTTAAGCTTGTGTTTATGTAGCAAGGCACAGTAAATTACTGTCAAATCAAATTATAAAAAAAACAATTTAAACTATATATTTCCAGAGAGATACAAAAAAACCCAATATTCTATTCAACCTAATCACACAACAGACACAAACATAAGCCCCACCAAGTGAGATCAGAATCGTCATAACTCTCAAAAAGATACAAACTTTAACAATACCCAGAAGCTAAATAACACTAAAATCAAAGAAAAACTCTTTACCTGATGATTCAACAAATGCTTGATGATCTATCCCCAGTTGATACACGAGAAAAATAATGGGTATTTAATATATTGAGTTTATAAACAGTATCAATCAATTATACATACAGAACACTGTAAATAAACGCATGAATGGTGAGGGTTTAATCAATGTGCTTTGTTTGTAAAAATTTGAGTCACAGCCCAAGAATTGTAAAATGGTCAGTTAAGAAACGAAGTAAAGAGATGGGGACTGAATGGGGATTAAAAAACAAAAACTATGGTGTTATAATATTGCATTTTATAACATAGGAACTATAGGGGATGTTTGGGGAACTTTTTTCTAGAATAAGTTAACTTATTTTAAGACAAAGTTAGAGATTCCTAACTTTTTTCTGAAAAAAGTTGACTTTTTTTTGCAACTTATAGAATCTCAAATATACATTAAATACTTGTATAAAAAACATTTATCAAAATATGAAATTTTTACGCGAAAATAAGTTTAAAAGGACTTATTTTTAAATCCAGCCAAACAGACTAATAGTCTATAGGCTTATGTGTTGACTTGTGCTTGGATGTTGTGTTTTAGTTCAAGCACGTGATTATGGGTCCGGGTGGACCGGGTACTGCACAGCTGTTTATTCATTATAATTTGTTGTGAATAGATTTAATACGTAATTTTTTTATGAATTCAAGAATAGTTGGATGGGATGTTGTATATTTTATTTTATATGTTTTTTTTATCAGATATTCAAATTTTATTATTTAAATTTTTTTGATCATTTTTACATATTTGACAGTTAAATAATAATTTTCTTAACATTTATAAAATTATTAATATAAATATTATATTTCAATATGTTATTCATAAGATTCGAACATTAAACCTGTATTTAATATTTTCAATCATAAATATTAGATTTAACATTTTTATTAATAAATTTCAAACTCTTGAGTTTTAATGATATTTTTAATAAAATATTTATTACGCTTATTATACAAAAAATATAATGATATTAATTTATTATACATAGGATATAATAATATTAAATTAATATCGATGGAAGTATAATACATAGTAACATAATAAATTCACTAAAATACTTAATAATGGTAAATATTAGAAGAGTATTACTCTTATTTTCGCTAAGTTTTAATAAAATACAAATAATCTCCGATAGTCTTCTTTTTATATAACTCATCGCGGATAATATTATATTATATTTAAATTATATTCTATATTTTCTATTTTAAGATACCTACTTATCCTATAATTTTTATTTAATATATCATTAAATTTAATAATAAAACAAATTATCATATTAAATAAAATCTTTAAATTATATAAGATTAATTAATATATAATTTATTAACAACATCGGTGTGTTTTGTGCTGGTTATAAACTAGTATATACTATATTATTAAAGACGAAAGATTAAAAGTTTTGGTCGTCGGTTGGTTTGGTACTGGGTGAACCATAGAAAAGATCTTGACCGTCCAATTTTAAATAAACCATAGAAATAATCTTAACCGTTAAATTTTAAAAGAATATAATCATACATACAATTCTAACACAAGTAATCCTCCTTTTATGCAAACAAGTCATAAACATTATAATTCTAAAGAATATAAACATTACTACTAAAATACAATCTCATATTAATCTTCTAACTAAAATATCTCACATTAATCTCATAAGTAAAATACATCTCTATACAAAACAAACAAAAATTATCATATTAAAATATAAATGCAAATAAATTATATAAAAACATATACATATAATATTAAATAAAATTTAAATTATAATTATACAAATACAAATAAATTCAAATCATTAAAAAATATTAAAATAAAAATATTAAAAAATTAAAAAAAATTCATCCGTGAATCGCACGGGATATAAACTAGTATTAATAAAAGATGATGATAAAGAATAAAGGACTTTTAGGTGCTTTTCGTATGTTTTTCTTTTGAGAATTGTGTTTCTAAGTATTTGTTTGGTTAAATACAATAACTAACTTATCATAAAAAAGTTCTACTTCTTTCTGTAAACTTCTTTTCTATAAAGAAAATGTGAGAAGCGTAATAAATTTGTTTGATTGATAATTTTATATTTTCGGGAAAGTTACTTCTCTTTTATTATTTAATTAATTTTATTTTTTATTTATGAACTAGATTTTGTGTGATACGAGAATCGTGAATTATCAAGATGGGTGCCCAAGTGACTTCCTACATTATTATATAGGTATTTGTACTTCTCAGTTAAATATGTTATATTTTACTTTTTAGGTATTTCAAATACCTACATGAATTACGGTCAATCAAACGATCACTAAAAACAAAAATAAATAAATAATTTTTACAACTATGTGTCTGGCCCATGTTTTTTGAAAAATAAAAATTCTCGCTTGAGACAAGGTTATCTTAAGTCTTCCGAGTAGACAATTGCTAACAAATAATCGATTTTAGATGTTTTGGTTCACGGAATCATATTGAGTTGAAATAAAAAATAGGTGGTAGGTGTATGAAATATTATTTTTTTCGATTAATCCTCGATTTATTCCGTTAATCCTTATTCTGTGCCTTCACCGATTAAGTCCGATTTAGTAACTAATCATGAAGAAAATAATGAAATTATCCACACATATGGCCTGTCCAGCTTGTATAAGGTTATATTTTATGTGTTCGGTTTAGTTTTGAAATAAAATTATTTAATTTAAAATATTATTGAATTAATAGTTAATTTGATTTATTTTTATTATATGAAAAAATATTTTATTGAATTAATATTTTATTGAATTATTATATTTTTATTATTGGTATTACTTAATTGTATATATTATTATTTTATTATTATTAATAATGTTAATTATCAGTGATAAAATAATAATATTAAAATTGATACTCATACCCACCTTCTCTTTTGATATCAAAAACTCATAATTTATGGATTTGAGGTATGGAGTGATATTTTTAAAAAAATTAAATAAATAGGCATATATATGAGTTTTATCCATTCTAAACCTATATCTCATCAGAAACGTATTCCCCTAATTGAACAAAGTTAGCAAAAAAAACAAAATTGTAAAATAAAGTATATAATTTATATTTTATTAGAATCTTAATGAGATTTGAACAATTAATATATGTTATTATATTTAATGTTATAAAGGATTAAATTTAAATATATTATTAATAAGTATCGAACTGTTGACATTTGATAATATTTGAATAAAAATATGAATTACTAAATTTTAATATATTTCTAATATAATATAAATCTAAAATTTATATATGGAATTGTTCTTAAAATAAATAATTAATATATATGAATATATATATTAAATATATTAAATATATTTTTAATAATATTTTAGAGTTAAAATATTACATGTTTGTATTAATTTTAATTTACAAATAAATATATAATAATATGTATTATTTATTTATATTTTGAATAAAATGTATCATACATTTTGTTAGATATGAAGAACTGAAGATGCTAGAGTTTATCTGACATCATCAGAGTTTACTCAATCAGAATTTGCTAACCGACAGAGTCTATGCTGGTCAGAGTTTGGTTCAACAAATCAGGAGATGATTGGAGATAAAGAAGGAAGTGTTCGAGTAAAAGTCTATTGCATTTATGGAAGCTATCTTTTAAGAGGATAATGATGGAAATCATATATTTGTATTTATTGATCATTATCTTTGTTGTAATTAGATAGGTAGTTGGGTACTATATAAACACATGATTAGGTTTACATTGATGTACCGTTCATGTTTACATTACTCTCATAACCTAGCAGCTCTTAAGAACATCTGGTGTCTTGAGAGAGTTTTGTATTAAGTTCGTTAAAGTTAATACAAACAGTTCATCTTTTACATACTTGTGTTCTAAAGTCGATTGTTTGTTACTATTATATTCAACCCCCCTTCTATAATAGTTTATTTACTGTTAACAATTAGTATCAGAGCAGACAATTTATTTAACCTAAAAGATCTTAAAACAATGTCTGGAAATAAGTATGAAATTATCAGAATCCCAATCTTGAAAAAGGCTGAATACCCTATATGGAGGGTGAAGATGATGATGTTCTCGGAAGCCACAGATCCTGACTATTTAGACATGATTAATGAAGGTCAGTACCTACCAACAAAATTAGTTACACCAACAGTAGTGGAAGGAAGACAAGTTCCTGAACACTACACTCTGAAGGACAAGAAAGAGTGGACTAATGAAGAGAAACTTGAAGTTCTCAAATATGCAAATGTGAGAAATATCTTGCATAACAGTCTAGGCTCTATGATGTCTAATAGAGTGATTGCTTGCAAGACTGCTAAAGAAATTTGGGATGCACTGGAGGTTCAATGTCAAGGAACCAGAGAGATAAAAAAGAATATGAGATCTGTTTTTATTCAAGAATATGAATACTTTGAGGCTAAACAAAATGAGTCTCTTACTGATACTTATGACAGATTCCTTACTTTGTTGAATGATTTAGTTTTGATTGTCAAGGTGTATGATAATGATGATTCAAATATCAAATTTCTAAGGGCTCTTCCTGAAGAATGAGATTTACAAACATCCTTGATAAGAGACAGAGCTGATCTGGAAGACATGTCTCTAGATGAAGTGTATGGAAAACTGAAGACTCGTGACTTGGAGTTACAACAAAGGAAGAATAGGAAGAGTGTCAAGGCAAAGTCTGTTGCCTTGAATGTTGATACCAAGATTGAAGAACCAAAAGAAAAGGTCTTAAAAGTCTCAACAAGAAAAGGAAAAGTTGTGATGGTTAAGGAGAGCAGTGAATCAGAGTCTGAGGCAGACTCTGATGCAAACTTTGATGAATCCACAGACTCTGACATGATGGAGATGGTTGCCATGATTGTCAAAGGCTTCAAGAAGATGAAGTATAGGAAGTTCAGAAAATAATGAAGCTTCCAAAAGAAGTCTGGAGAGTCTGAGAAAAAAGACTGATTCAGGAAAAGAGAAGACAGAGATAGGAAGTTAAAAACACTTGACAAGTCAAAGGTAAAGTGTTATAAGTGCAACAAGATGGGGCACTTTGCTGCTGAGTGTAGAAGTAAAGAATCTGGGAAATCACTCATAACCTCCAAGAAAGATTGAATGGATTCCTCAGACTCTGAAGAGGAAACAAACTATGCTCTCATATCAAACTCTGACAAGGTACCAGACTCTATCTTCAATATAAATATTAAAAATGTTCATGAGTTAAAGTCTTTTCTTCGAATCTTGCATGTTAGTTTTAAAACACAGTCTCTTGAAAATTAAAGACTAAAGTCTGAAATTCAAACTCTATCTGCTAAGAATGATTTTCTTGAATCTGAACTTGTACACATGCTTAGCACTAAGAAAGACTATGAGAATGCAATTCACATGTAAACTCAGATAGAAATATAGGTTGCTTATTTAAAAGCTGAGATAGCCAAAGAAAATGAGACCTTCAGAGTTTGGACAAACTCTAGCAAGAAAGTCCAAGAAATTATTTCTGACAAGAATTGGACATCTGCTTTAGGTTATGAGTCTGATAATGAGAAAAGAGCTAGCAAAAAGAATGATAAAACACACACAAGGGTAAAAGGAAAAATTGAGCAAATCTGGGTATTGAAAAAGACACTTCTGATAAGTGTTCTAAAAATGATAAAAACAAAGAAAGTAGTGTGTTTGAGACTAAACCGGTTAATATTGGGTTACTTTCCCAAAAACAGCTCAAGGAAAAACTGAAGTCTGTCACTAACAAGAATAAGCCCAAAAAGATCAAAAGGAATAGAAATGGGAAAGTAATAATTTCTAAGGAGAATGATTATAAAAATATTCCTGATTCTCCTAGAAAAACATGTTTCATATGTGGAAATTCTAATCATCTTGCTATTGACTGCAGACAGAATAGAAAGAAGGAACCTGAAAGATCTAGATCAGGAGATATGAAACAGACTAGATATAAACCACAAAATCTTTATTTTCACTGTGGTAGTTTATGACATTCTATTTACACATGTAAAGAATATCATAGTATGTATTTCAATTACTATGAACTTTTGCCTCATTTGAATAAAACTCATGTTTCTTCTAATTATCTTGCTAAACAAAGCCCAAAAAAGTGTTTGATGAGGCATTTTATTTATTATATGTAAAATGACTAAAATACCCTTTTGCTTATTAAATTGAAAAATTATTGTTTGAGGGAGTTCAACTTGTTTTCATTCATTAATTTTCACAACTATTCATGATAGAATAGTATGATAGCCCAAAAAAATTCTTAATAAGACATTTTATTTATTATGTGTAAAATGACTAAAATATCATTTGCTGATTAGATAAAAAAAAATTGTTGTTTGAGGGCGTTGAATTTCTTTCATTCTTTAATTTTCACAACTATTTGTGATATAATTTAACAATAGTCCAAAAAAATCGTTAATGAGGTATTTGATTCATTATATATAAAATGACTAAAATACTTCTTTCCATTCATTAATTTTTATAACTATTCATGATAGAATAATATAATAGCCCAAAAAAGTCTTTAACGAGTCATTTTAGTAATTATATGTAAAATGACTAAAATACTCTTTTGCTTATTAAATTAAAAAAATTGTTGTTTGAGAGAGTTGAACTTGTTTTTATTCACTAATTTTCACAACTATTCATGACATAATAGTACAATAGCCCAAAAAAGTCTATAATTATACATTTTATTCATTATATGTAAAATGACTAAAATACCATTTTGCTTATTAAATGAAAAAAATTATTGTTTAAGAGAGTTGAACTTCTTTTCATTCATTAACTATCACAACTATCCATGATATAATAGTACAATAGCCCAAAAAAGTTCTTAATAAGGCATTTTATTCATTATATGTACAATGAATAAAATACATTTTTGTTTATTAAATTAAAAAATTATTGTTTGAGGAAGTTGAACTTGTTTTTTTTTTTCCCATTAATTTTCATAACTATTCATGATAGAATAGTATTATAGCTCAAAAAGGTTCTTAAAAGACATTTTATTTATTATATGTAAAATGACTAGATTACCCTTTTGCTTGTTAAATAAAAAATTGTTGTTTGAGAGAGATGGACTTGTTTTCATTTATTATTTTTCACTAATATTCATGGGATAATATAATGGCCAAAAAAAGTTATTAATGAGTCATTTTATTCATTATATATGAAATGACTAAAATATCCTTTTACTTATTAAATTAAAAAAAATTGTTTGAGTGAGTTGAACTTGTTTTCGTTCATTAATTTTCACAACTATCCATGACAGAATAATACAATAGCCCAAAAAAGACCTGAAAAGGCATTTTATTTATTTTATGTAAAATGACTAAAATACTCTTTTACTTATTAAATTAAAAAAATTATTGTTTGAGGGAGTTGAACTTATTTTCATATATTAATTTTCACTAATAATAGCCCAATAAAGTTATTAACGAGTCATTTTATTCATTATATGTAAAATGATTAAAATACCCTTTCACTTATTAAATTAAAAAATTATTGTTTCAGGTTGTTGAACTTCTTTTCGTTCATTAATTTTCACAAATTTTCGTGATAGAATATTACAATACCCCAAAAAAGTCCTTAATGAGGAATTTTATTCATTGTATGTAAAATGAGTAAAATATCCTTTTGGTTATTAAATTAAAAAATTGTTGTTTGAGGGAGTTGGACTTGTTTTCATTCATTATTTTTCACTAATATTCATGATAGAATAGTATAATAGCCCAAAAAGACCTTAATAATGCATTTTATTCATTATATGTAAAATGACTAAAATACACTTTCGCTTATTAAATTAAAAAATTGTTGTTTGAGTGAGTTGAGTTTGTTTTTATTCAATAATTTTCATAACTATTCATTATAGAATAGTACAATACCCCAAAAAAGTCCTATTAAGGCATTTTATTCATAATATGTAAAATGACTAAAATACTTTTTTGTTTATTAATTAAAAAAAAATAGTGAACATAGAAAGTTGAACTTGTCTCGGCTAATAATCAAAAGTACTATTTTTTTTAAAACTTTTTTTGTGATTTTATTATTTTTTGAATTGTTTTACAAAAATACGGTTTCAAACTAAAAGTAATCAAAAGCAATTTTTTTTATAAACAATTTGTAACAAAAATAATTGAATGTAACTGTTTTTTTGAAAAAAAATTGAAGTTACTCGTTGTTGCATTTGATGTTAATTTTAGTCGCATCAGATTGCATCGGTTACAAAGACGTTTGTAAAAAAAATTAAAAATTGTATTGTTATAAAATAAAAAATAAAAAATTCTTATTTTTCGAAAAAACCCAAATTTTTATTGGTTATACGGCTGGTCAATAATACATTCAGATTAAAATATTAATTGATAATATAAATTATTTAAAGTTTTGAATTGGATTGATATAAAAATATGTTTGAACTAAAAAATATCCAATTTTATTTTTAAATAATTATTATATATTTACAATAATATTATCCAATAAAAATGATATCATGTAAAATGTTTACATATTTTAATTTGATATTTATGATTTTAAAAATTTAAGAGTATATAAATATTTATATAAATATTAAGTGTATTAAATAAACCGCGGTTATTCAGGTGTAATTAGAGATATAAACAGATTTTAGGGTTTTTGGCGGAGGCTTTGTGAAGTCAATGAAGTGCATCAACAAAGGCCTAAAGCTCTAATTTTGTATTTAGAGAACCATATACGAAGCAGAATGGTCAGCAACAAAGGTATGAATCATTAAATTTATGTTCATTGTGAAGCTCACTTCTTGTATTTCTACAAGAATATGAGTGACCCACTTGAATTCTTGAGCTTGCAATCAAGAATCTCCTATAGTTCTTGCATCTTTATAGAAATTAAGCATGACCCACATGATTATTTTGAGTTATATTGCATAGATTTTTATGCTGATTAGGTTTAATAGAAGAAAGGTTGTTGCTTTATTATCTGAAATGATATCCCAATTCAAGATTCATAAGATTTTTAATCTTAGTTGTGTGTATGAGAAACCTTTATCGAGAAATTACTCTGTGAGAATTTTCTGTTTTCAACATTCGGAGTCTGGAGAAAGGACTAAACAATGTGTTAGTAAATCTATAGAAGCGTCGAGTTCTGTTGTTGGTTCCCGGTTCTCGAGGGGTGCTAGAATGGAAGCACAAGTTGCCCTTTTTGATTACTTGTATTGTACTAGAGGGTTTCACTACACGGATGCAGAGCGTATTAGTAAGAATTCACCGCATTATGTTCAAAACTTGTTGTGTAAGGTTGAGAGTGCGCAGGATGTATCGCGAGCTTTAGCAAAATACTTTCGTTACAATCCAATTAATGAGTTTGAGCCTTTCTTGGAGAGTTTGGGGTTGACTCCGTCGGAGTTGGAACATTTTCTACCACGGGACTTGTTGTTTCTAGGAGACGATCATGCCTTACTTGAAAATTTCCATGTTCTCTGTCAGTATGGGATTCCTCCAAGTAAGATCGGAAAGACATTTAAGGAAGCAAATGAAATATTTAGATATGAATATGGGATACTGGCCATGAAACTCGGTGCATATGAAGAGTTAGGACTGAGTAGATCTACAGTTATAAAGCTGGTAACTTGTTGCCCTTCACTTCTTGTTGGTAGTGTAAACATTGAATTTGTGCAGGTTTTCGAGAAGCTTAAACAATTGGGGTTTGGAACAGATTGGATTGGAGGTTATCTATCTGACTTTAAAAGTTATAATTGGAATAGGATGCTTGACACAATTAATTTTTTGGTTGATGTTGGTTACAATGACATACAGTTAAAACTCTTATTTCAGACGAGTCCATCGTTGTTGTTTGAGGGGTCTGGAAAGAGGGTATATATATTGGCTTGCTGGTTACTTAAGTTGGGTCTTCAGATGAGTGAAGTTTATTCGTTGTTCTCGAAAAATCCTCAAATTTTATCTGCAAAGTACGCTCTAACTCTTTGGAAAGCAGTAGGTTTTCTGTCTGAGATAGGAATGGAAACAGAAGCAATTGCTAAAGTTGTGACTGAACAAATGCATTTACTTAGTTCACATCCTCTGAAAGGTCCCAGGACTGTTTTGAAGAGTTTAAAAGTTGATAAAGCTACATTGTGTCACATTATAAAGGAAGATACTTCAAACTTGATCAGTTTGGCTTCCAAAGTAGCAAGTGGTAAACAGAGTAAGCTCCAGAGTCCAAGTAAATATTTGGAGAAAACAACTTTTTTATTAAGTTTAGGTTATCTAGAAAATACAGAAGAAATGGCGAAAGCCCAGAAACAGTTCCGAGGTAGAGGAGACCAGTTACAAGAAAGATTTGATTGCCTGGTACAAGCTGGTTTGGACTGCAATGTTGTGTCAAGTATGATCAGACATGCTCCATCAGTGCTGAACCAGTCAAAAGAGGTGCTTGTAAAAAAGATTGATTGTTTGAGAAGCTGTTTAGGCTACCCACCAGAATCTATTGTGGCATTTCCATCATACCTATGTTATGATATAGGCAGGATCAACCTTAGGTTTTCAATGTATGCGTGGTTAAGGAAGCAAGGTGCGTCAAAGCCCAATCTATCAGTGAGCACATTACTAGTGTCTTCAGATGCACGCTTTGTTAAATACTTTGTTAACATTCACCCTGAAGGTCCTGTTATGTGGGAATATTTTAGAAAATCATTAAATATAGACTAGATCAACTGTTTCAAATTATGTTATGAACAGATATATATAACAATTATAGTTGCTTCTTTATAAATTGCTGCTTTTCACAGATTCTTCCTAATTTTTTTTACTAATGTTGTTCATGTTATAATTGTTTTTTTGCCAAGTCTATACAATAAAAGGCTGCTTCTGATGAAACTATGGTTGTCTCGATATAGTATCAGTAAATGTGACTGTTTTAGCTTATCCAAAAAAACAATTCTACTGTTTTATGTTTTCCCTTAAGACAAATATCTGGTTGATTTTGGTTCTGCCTTTTTGTTACGGCATATTATAGTTTTAATCTCAAGATGGAGTGTATATATAGACTTCATACTTACCCAAGCATAATATTTATTTTGTATGAATATTAAAGATTTATGACCACTTGGCTCAATGCTCTCTCAAATAAATTTTTGAGAACTTGTTTGTAGATTTAGCCCCCTCATACTTTTTTGGTTTCAGCTCTATTGTTGGGACAGAACAGTTAAAAAGAATTGCTTGGGAAGAAAGGGGTTTAGTTCTTGGACATTAAACTCTTCACTCCGAATACAAAAGCACACACAAAAAGAGAGACTTCATCAGAGAAATTCTTATGGAATGCATATTTCACGAAACATTTGATACATCACTTATAAATCTCAGGGAAAGCATTTTGTTGTACATACTAAAGTCGCCAATCTTGCATTCAATATATGTGCAGATAACTCAGTTTATACACAGAAGGTCAAGTATGTCAAAAACTCAGATAGACATATATCAACAAATTTTTCTAACTTTGGAATCTACGTCTCTTTTTAAGAGAAGGTGAGGATAGCGATGAAGCCAAGCCAGCCCTCTCTAACTCAGCTTTGTCCTTGGTAAATGCTTTTTGAACATCCTCCTTGAGCTCAATGAAACGCTTTCTTCTGACTTCCTGTTCTTCTGCACTGCCCTTTTCAAGGTAGAATGAATCTGGTAGATCATCCACCATAAACTTATCTAGGATTTCTGAGCAATGTGGGAAATAATGACGACCTGTCTCGACTAATAAATCAAAAGTCATTTCTTTGTTGACGAAAAGATCCACAATCATATCATAAGAATAGATCTGAAATTAGCACAACACTAAAACACAGAACATGCAATTTTCTTCCTTTAAATAGTCGATCTTCCCTTTCTACTTCCTTTGACTCAACAAAGCGGGTTTAACATGTCTAAGTTGGCAATAACTGAGATGTTTACGTCATCGTTGATCAAATAATGGAGCTTAGTTGCATTCTATGTCTATGTTATGAGCCTTAGCTTTTTGACAATCTTTAGGCAAAGTATGAAGATCTTGCCGTTCGAAATTCTACAGAATGAAGAATATTCTTTGACACTCCATGAGAACGTCATCTAGATATGTAAATATTTGCAGATCATCTCCATATATATAATAACCAAACATCTAAATACTAATCTTAATTAGACAATGTGATCTAGATATTGTAGACTATAAAAATGGTATCAATATTAATTATTATATTGTGCAGGGAGGAGATGTTGAATGTAAGCCTGCCAACTTGTTGAAGTGGATATTTCAAAACAGTACACCACTACTTAATTTTAGGTAAAGCTATCCTCGGAATAGTGGATATTTCAAAACAGTCCACTAATTAATTTTAAGGTAAAGCTATCCTCGGAGTAATAAATAAACTGATTCGGTTCAACACATATACCATAATAGTTTTCAAGTGGTGATGCTCCAGAGTAGTATCACATAGGACTGTTAATTAAGCAACAATGTGAAATTTGATACTCCAACGAAAGAGATTTCGGCAGGACAACAAACATTTAACTACCTGTTTTCGAGAGGGCTTCCATCCTTGAGAGAAGTCTTCTGTTCTGTGCTATGGGTGTCTCATTCAGATCTACCTCTCTTAAATTGCCACTTGAACCTTTGGATGCCAAAATGCCAGAAAACTCATAGGTTGTGTCTGCTCTGGCAATTTCCATGGCTAGCTTGGCCTCGTATGGGAAAAGTAACCGTGCAAATGCAACTGCATGCACAAAATATTTAAGGCAAAGATAATTTAATTAAAATATTTAAGATACAAAACAGTCTTAATTAAAAACTGATAGATTATATTTTGTTTGGCGAGAAGCTTAATATATCATAAACAGTAGACCCGGCTACAATATGTGTATCTGACACAGACATGATTTAAAATTGCTGCATAGCCAGTGAATCTGTAATTTTAGTTTTACTTGTTTATACAATAGTGTGTGTGTGTGTGTGTTTCCACACTCTGGTGCCAAGTGTATATGTAATTCTTTACAAGAGTTGGAACAAAGAAACCTATTTAGATCTATGTCCAGTCAAATAACTATATAAGTTTGCTGGATAGCAAATGCATTGCAATATCATTATGTAGCACGTATTAGTTAGAAGCAGTGAAGCATATATAGAAAGATACTTGCTGAACTCTGCACAATAAAAAGATGTGGTTCCCCTCAATGCCTCTGTAGTCCTATGACTAGAGGTTACCCTCCCAAACCATGCTCTACATGCGCAATACAACAGGTATGTTTGGTTTGGTTTTATAAGAGGAGAAGGCACCTTGCTTGGAATTATTATATATTACACACGTCACACGAAGACACCTGGGCATAACTTAATATCTTTAGTATATTATATATTCCATAGTTACCTCTGTTTTCAAGGCATAAAAGCTTCATGTGCAAATCATCAGTTATGATTGAAGAGGACCTTGACGAATTTCCAGCCATTGGATTCCTGTGCACCTCTTGCTCCAAAACATTAATGCATAATCTGTCTTTGTTTGATTGTTGGCCTTGTTCTGTTTTCGCATGAAAATCCTTTGGCCTTGTTAACCTCTTGCAGATACTAACAGTGCTCCTTCCATCTAGTGTTATTTCTGAGGCACAAGCTCCTCTGCTCAAAAGTGGTACAATAATTGATGGCTCCTTACGTAATGCAGCAATATGGAGAACTGTGTAACCTCGTGCATTTCGAAGGTTGACATCAGCCAGATCCAGACTAAGCACCTGAGATACAACTTTTGGATCACAGTATGCAGCTGCATAATGCAGGGCATTGGCTTCGTCTAAAGTTACATCAGACTCGGTCAGGAGAAGTTTCAGAAGTTCAACATCATCAGAGTCCAAAGCCTTGTGTATTATCCTTATCCTCTTTTCACGCAACGGATTTTCGAGTATCATGGCATTATTATTGTCTGCCTGCGATGTAACACGGAGCAGCTTAACATCCTTTGCAACTTCAAACGGGAGTTCCTTCTCAAGAGAAATGCTATCGAGATCTGATCTTGTCACTCTGTGAATGCAGTGATTGAGAAGGTGAGTCGATTGACAATGAAAAGCGGTAAATATGATTGGGATGACATCTTCAACAAGAGCCTTTTCCACAAAGTTGAAAAGGCGCCGCTGCAATAGGAAACCAGTATTACATCAACTATTGGCTATCTGGCAGAAAAGGGGAAAAAAGAACCTTTCACACAACAGATAAAACGGCGGTTTGCCTAGGCTTTTCCAAACTTGTAATTTAAAACCCTTTTTAAATACAGGATACCACTTATAATCTAGGATTATACAACATAAGTCCAGATCCAGTCATAGTATCCTCATCATAGCATCTTGACAATACTTAACTGTTTATCCTATCCCAAAAGTCAATATTTTAGAGCTAACCGCTCCCGGCTACTGATCATTATTGGTAGAGATAATTAGCTCAAAGGTCCTAGATTAGTTAGCTGGTGTTTTAACAACTACAAGATGTTGTAAAATGGACAAACAAAGAAAATTAGAGGATTAAGGTTATTAATTATGTGAATTTTAATCTGTCCGATCTTTGGAAACTTCATCCTACATTTTCCTGCCATTGTTAAGTTGTAGGATGGTGTACATTCTTAATCAACCCTTTAAGAAGTATTCTTTAAAACAAAATTTGCTCAAAAAACAAATACATTTCCAATTGCTAAAGAGTTGGGCATATACTAGAAGTTACCATTATCAATTCACAAATATGTAAACTCAGGTTAGAAAGATTGAGTATAGTCTCTTCAATGTAAAGAAAAGGAGAAACATAAAAGACATACAGGAAACGCCAACCTGAAATAGTGAAATTAGCTCCGGAACCTGAAATATGACAGATGCATACATCAATTCCACTGAGAAGTTAATAGCAGGTCTGCAGGCATCATGGGCACATCCATCATCAACACAAGTTGACACCTCCAGTGGAGAAGACTTCAGCTTTCCGGTATACAAATAGCTCAAGATAATTAAAAAGGCCTCATATCCAACATTACCAAACGGCAAAAAAGCACTCATACAATATCTTCCTCTACTTTCCTTCTTCTCCACAGAACCCCCCTTCTTATCTTTCTTAAAAAGTGCATCGAAAAAATTACTCCTGGCAGCTAATATACAACGGTGGATTCCTACCGGGATATCCTCAACTACAATATCAGCATCACTATAATCACTAGCAGAATCAATCAAAAGTTGTTCCAAGCTAGCACTAAGCTTATTCAAACTGACAACTTGAAGACTAGATACTGTCTCGGAGACAGAGGACTCAGTTAAAGTGTAGCCAGTGGAGCCATTAGACATTAAAGAAGACGAAGTAAAGCTTATCGATGATGAAGGTTCAGTCAAATTCTCCATTGCTCAAAAATCACAAGTTAACCCTTCTTTCTAATTGCAATAAAAGATCTTCTTTTTTACTATATAACAATCAATTATCGAAAAATTGGACCAATATATAAGTAAAACACGCTAAACCTTTCTAAATTGCACAACCAAACTTCTTGAAATCATCACCACTTTATATGAACACCCCATTACATGAAACTAAACAATCAACTATATAGAACTTAATGTATCCATTTCTCATTCGATAAAAGCATGGCATTTGATCAAGAACATTATAATTTATAAAAAAAACAAATTGCACTAGGAAAGTGAAATGAAACAGCAATATATTAAAGAAACAATATCAAATTGTCAAAAAGAAAGAATCTTGGACTAATAAAATAAGCTGATCATACAAAATCAAGAAAATTTTAAAAAGAAAAAAAATCAAGAATTTAATAATGAATAAAAGCAATAAGAATTACGATGATTGAGCAAGATCTAAGAAAAGCCCGGATGATGAAAATGGATAAAAGTGGAAGCAGATGAGGAAAATGGGGGGATAATGACGAAAAGTGCATGTATATGTGAGGGAAGAGGAGTAGGTTGGAGGAGGGGGTGATGAAGTGGTGTGGTGTAGGTGACGGGGGTATGTTGTCACGTTTCATGAGCTGGCCTTTTGGTTGCCTTCACAAAGGCGTCACCCTCGCTACTTTCCCATAATCAATCATACTTCCATTTTTTTTTAAAAATTATTTCTTTCTTTCTTGAGAAGGGTATTTCAGTCGGGGTTAAATATTAAAATCATATATCTCTAACTGTGTTGATTATTACTTTAATTCACTGTACCAATGCTTGTCAACAATATGAAAAGTGAAAGCCCTAAATCTAAAACATTTGGTACTACTTCATTTTCATCAGTTAAAAATTGGGAGCAGTGTTTTCTATTTGTGTCATGAATGTATAAAAAATCTAAACTTTTGAAATAGGAATAGAAACCGTATTACATACCAAATAGCAAAATATAATCAAAAGTTTAAACAAATTCATATCAACAATCTACCAAAAACTTACTAAAAGTATGACTTAAACTGTTCTAAACAACAGCTAACAAAACAACTACAAGTTGTTCTAGACAACAATATCATAAATACTATAGCAAAAGTTAGGTGTTAAAATTTTTCTCCAATCACCAAGATGAACTGGATCATCTTCTGTGTTTTTGAACTTGGATGCAAATTTGGTACTTGATCTTGTAGTCCTCCTAGTTACTGCATCAGCTGCTGACATAGCCGTTACAAGACACTCTGTCCATCAGTATCTATTCCCGTCTGGTCAACTAATCAAACTAACTGGACTATCATTATCGTCTATTAAAGTGTTACAATTGAGACCATGTTAACTACGATGTAACTTTTGATACTACCCCCTGAATTCAGTGAATACTTTGATATTTAACCCATTTCAGTCGAAAACTCAAGGCTGAATGAGAAACAGAACAAATGCAGTAAGAAATGTAATAAAAAAAGTTATTTTCTAATAATTTCTTAATAATTATTTAAATCACTACTACATACATTTTATAATCTATTTTTAGGTAACTACTAATCATTATTTATCTCATTTTAAAAATAAAATAAATTTTTATCTCTTTTTTTCTTCATTATTTCTCTTTCTTTTTCTCTCTTCTCTCATTCTTAACAATAGTTAGATATAAAATTATTAATAGTATAATTATAATAAATAATGAATATAAGGAGGATTGTTAAAGTTGACATACAAAATAAATTATTAAAATTTATTATTTTATAATATTTATAAGTAATTAACTAGAAAACTGTTGAACTTACTCTAAAATCTTTTTCCATACTCTCGTAATAAATTAAATTCGTGCAATTAGAGCGCGATTGGATAAATTAAATGGTAAGAGTTTATCTTCTATTATCTCAAGTTCTGAGTTCGACTCTCACTCATTCTAAGATTTATTAGAACAGACACTCATTTATAAAGTTACAAGCCCAGTTATCCAAAAAAATGCGCACATTTAATTCACCATAGTAGTACCATTTACCGATTTTTTTTTAAAATCAAGTCAGATGGAATTAGACTTTTTTTTTAAAAAAACAAGGTATTAATGGAGGAATTTGTGAAAACAAATTTTGGGGAGGGTTCCTAGAATTATGGTGGTGATTGATGACATTGAACAGTCTAGGTGGGTGGATATTTGGTGTTTTGTGGGGGCTGAGACTACTTGGTTGAAGAGCTTAACATGAGTTCTTGAGAGCCAAAGATAGAGCATACCAAACAATGTGCCTACATACCCTATTTATAGGAATCAAGTCAAACATAGTTCTTGGGGGAGTAGGAACTTATTAGAATTAGGTTTCCCCTCCTAGAGCAATTGGTTCACCGCTTTAAGTGCTCCAAGGTGTAGACTGTTTAGACCCAGCTTCTTTAATAAAACGTGGTGGCTTATGCCTGGTCCATCGTTCACCATAGTGAGCTTAATGGGCTAGCCTCCTGAAAGTGTCACTAAGAGGCAATGCTACTGGACCCCTTAATTGGGTGATAACCCAATTAACCTGGGTGGAGCCCAGCCTTCAGCAGCAACTAGTCTTGGACATCTTCAAGTAATGTGGATTGAACTGATATCTTCAAATGAGTTTCAAGTAATGATTCTGGTGTTCTGGACCTCAAGTAGGCGAGTCTGATTGCAAGCAGACGAGGCTAATGAACCTGGGCTGAATCATATCGAACCTTCTAAACAGTTTCCTTTAATAACTCCAAAGTGGGCGAGATACTTCAAACGTGGGCTTGGCCCACCTATCTTCTTTATCATTATTTAGCTATCTTTCTGGGCCGAACCTTACTGATTGGGCGAGGCTCTGCGAGCATGGGCCTAGGCTCTTATCCGTTTGTCTATCTTCGAGCCACACCAAGTAGGCAGAGTCCCTTCCAATGGGCGATGTGCCTAGTTCAGTCAAGTTATCCATCTGGGATAGCTGTATTCATGGGTCTGGCCCATCCAATTAGGCGAGCTTGTTTCAGAGTGAGATATTATTGAGAATGAGAAACTTCTTAATCAATGGGAGACAAATTTTGGTATGTTTTAGGTTTAATTTAGAAGTCGGGTTTTTTCTAATTTATATATTAATATTATTAAAATTTATTAAATAATATTATATATTTTAAATTTTTATTCAAATTCGAGTTTTTTCTGAGATATTTTTTGAGGCTTTCTAAAATGATTTTATTCGGATGTTATTCTGATTCAGAGTTTATGGAAATTCGAACTTAAATTTGAATTTTTTAGATTTCAAACAAGAACGGATTTTAATGAAAATAATAGGTCTGTTTGAAGCCTGTTGAACCGACTTGGACTGAACTTTTTCTGGACTAATTTTTTTCAAAAAAAATCAAATTGAATTGGTTTTGAATTTCAAATTCTCTGAACAACATTTTTTTTGTCAGTAACAACTTTCACGTTAATGACTTGTATCAAAATACAATCACAAAAGAAACTGAGTTCTTTCATGAAGAAAATTTATTATCTAACAAAAGAAAATGCAAAGATGTTTCTGGAAATTTACACAATAAGAGTTTAATATCTAAAAATAGAACACGTTACAAAAAAAACAAATAATTAGTATCAACTGAATAGAAAAAGAAAGACAAATAACATAAATTTTAAAAAATATATAAAGCAATTATTATTTTTAAAAAATAATTAGCAATTCTTTGAATATCTTTAGATAGGTGTGACGACATTTTAGTTTGACATATATAATAATTATTCTTTGTTTTTTTCAAAATGTATTATAAAATTAGGGAAATTCCTAATAGTACCATTGTACTATTGGCTTTTCCAAATGGTACCAATTCTTGTTTTAAACTTCCAAGTGGTAACACCGAACTATTGACCTCGTCCACACTGTAACACTCCGTTATCTATCTGTTAGTCAAACGTTATAATCATTGGTACCACTTGAAAAAGTCAATTCTATAGTGGTACCATTAAGAATTTCCCTATATAATTTTCATAAATCGACTAATTTTAATATTGATTAAAATCTTTAAAATAATAAGATTAAAATATGTTAGGGATTGTGGTACCAACAATGTAATCAACTGATATTTACTTAGATTAATTAATAATTAACTAAGTAAAATATACTGTCATATATAGTTTGACAGTATAATATTGTATTGTATATCATATTTAATATTGAAAAAAATTATAAAATGTGAGCAAACATCTAAACATGTCTTAAATTTATCAAGAGTAACGTTTGATTAACATTCAACTAACGGAGTGTTACCATGTGGTTGAAGTCAATAGTTCAGTATTACCATTTGGAAGTTCAAAACAATCATTGGTACCATTTGGAAAAGCCAAATGTACGGTGGTACTATTAGGAATTTCCCTTTAATTAATTATAATTTTATAACGTTTGACTAACGGTCAGCTAACGGAGTGTTATAATATGGATGAAGTCAAAAGTACAGTGTTACTACTTGGAAGTCTAAAATAGTGATTGGTGTCATTTGGAAAAGCCAATAGTACAATGGTACTATTAGGAATTTCCTATAAAATTATATCAGGTATACAATTAAGTAGGTCGTAGTCTTGTGTATTGTTGACTACAAGATCAACTATTGCAATTTTACTGTAGAAAAATTTGATTGAATTTATTATTTAATTATGTACGCATTTAATTTTAATATATATATATATAGAAGCTTATAACTCGTGCGAAGTACGGGATAACTAATAATTAAGTAAATTAATTTTTTTATATTTTTATTAATATTTAATATAAAATTTTATAATATTAAGAATATATGTTAATATTATATGTTCTCTTATTTTATATAAACTTATTCTATTTAATATAAATATGTTATTCGTGTTATAATAAATATATAATTGGGCATAAAAATTAATTTTAGTTAATATAGATATTTGTATAGTTAGATCATGTATTATAATAAGTAAAATCATATAATTTGGACATATGTTATAATAAATATATAATTGAGCCTAAAAAATAAAATTTTAGTTAATATAGATATGTTAGTCCTGATATTGTAGAAGGAGGTTCAATACAATATCTGAATTTAATCACAGAATTTCGGATTTAAAAATATTATTTTAAATAATCACGAAATATTAATTTTAATGAAATATTGTTCAAGTAGAAGATATAATTTTAAACTTGAAAAATATTACAAAATTAATATGATGAAAAGTGTTTATAATTGATTAAATATTCTAGAACAATTTTGACATGTATTGTTCTTATTTACCAATTATATTTCAAACCAGCACAGAAAGACTGTGAATTTTACAAAGCAGACAAATTACTGAATTTGAATGTTTTCAACAACGTAAATAATGAATACATTTGCCTCATATTTATAGATGTGATAGCTAGCAAGACATTTGAATACAACTTATTTAAAAAAATCATAAAAACTTTATAAAATAGCCTTTAAGACTTTTCAAATTAGCTGGACAAGACTTTTTTTTTACTCGGCAAGACTTTTGAATGGTCGGTAAGACTTTTTAAAAGGTCTTACTAATTTAATTCGGTAAGACTTTTTATAAGTCTTATTGAATTAATTCGGTAAGACTTTTTATAAGTCTTGTTGAATTAATTCGGTAAGACTTAAGACTTTTAATTAAAGTCTTATTTGCATATTTCGGTAAAACTTCTTAAGTCTTATTGGATTAATCCGGTAAAACTTTTTATAATTATGCAGCAAGACTTTCTTTAAATGTTAAATAAAAAGCTCTTTTTAACTTAATTAATTCTATAAATATTAATTAAATAATTTATAAATTAAATCAATTCAAGATGAATTAATTTAAGTAGATAAATTAAATAATTAATTAACTTTTGATAGTAGAATTAATTTAGTATCTTCACTGCACAACCATTGTATTTGACTGTCATCTTGTCTGCATTGTCTTCTATCTGAAAATCACTTGAGCTATGTGGTAAATATTTATTAAATTAGTTGACACACAAATGTACTGTCTGGTTCATTTGTGTCATACTAAAATAAATATTCTTCACCTTTTAACTTTAAAAGCTGTGATCTTCTGTCTTGTTCTCGTTTCTAAATTTGTGTATAATATTTTTTTTCTTGGAATCTCTTTGTAGTAGCCACTTGAAATCTTCTCTATCTTCTGAACTCTTTTGAAATACTACTTATTTATTTTTCACCAACACTTGAACATATTAATGAACTTCTTTCGGTGAAAAGTAGTAACCTCATAAAAATACTTATGGCAATCTGATTCTTTGTGTCTAGTTTACTTTCTTCGTTCTGATTCATGTTATCATAATTATTATTTACTATTTTTTCTTATCTGAGTTGAGTTGTCATCTAATTATTATAAATAGGCATAGTCATATATCTTTCAAGATATATATATATATATATATAGTTAGGACTCGTATTATAATAAGTAAAATTATATTTAATACAGGTATATTTTTTAGGCCCGTGGCCTAGTACCGACCGACCAACCAATTTGGACATATGTTATAGTAATAAATATATAATTGAGCATTAAAAATAAAATTTCAGTTAATATAGATATATCTATACTATATTTTTAAAGTCGCAAGGACAAATTTTATCTATATTAAAACATACTCTTTTATTAAATTTTAATTAAAATATTTTTAATATATTTTATACTCTTTTTATTAATAAAAATTTGTTAATGCTTTGCACGAGTTATTAATCTATGTTAATTAATATAAATATATAACAATATATTAATGAGACTTTAAACACATAATATAAATATGATGCAAAACTAATTTATCTCATGTACAACATTACATAAAAAATATAAATAATTAAATTAAATATTTAATTCATTTAAAATATATAATATATTACTTATTAATCTTATCTCGTGCTTTGCACGGGTTATAGACTAGTATATAGTTATGACCCATATTATAATAAGTAAAATTATATTTAATACATGTATATTTTTTAGGCTCGTTGTCCAGTACCGAACGACCGACTAACCAAAATTTTTAATCTTTCATTTATGTTATGCCCAAATTTCAGCATTTGTTATTTGTGATAGACGGGTGGTATCTATTGGACTAAATTTATAGTTGTTCGGGTGGATTATTGTTGTTGTTATTAAAGACCCTGTGCCTCTAGGATTAATTTGAAGGCTCTCCGTCATCTATGTTTGTCAATGCCAATTGAAGACCATACCTCCATATTTCTCGGGTTGCCCTCGTAGGGGAGTTATGGTGTGTTGCTAACCTTGTCTTGGAAGATCCTTTCCATGTACTCAGGCGGGTTGTCCTCGTCTAGGGGCTTAGGACGCGTCCTACATTCGAGGTGGGTCAAGTGCTGGCCTCCAATCAAGGTATCCGGGAAATAGCTGTAGTGGACTGACTAGAATCCACGGTTTCCGCGTCAATGTCGTATTCATGAAGTCCTTGGGTCTTATACTGGGTTTTGACCTACCCAAACAAGCCTTAATGCGGAGACCTCTTCCGAGTAGGTTTCTCTTACTTTTTCCTATCGGGCATCTACTTCAGCAAGAACTACGTGGGCTTGAACACGATTCATAACTCACTTCCATCTCTGATATCGTGCTTCTCCTAAAATCGGCCTCTTCCTGGTATCAGGCTTCTCCTAGAATCGGCTTTTTCCTAGTATCTGGCTTCTCCTGGAATTAGGGCTGTCAAACGGATAATTCGGAAACGAATCTGTCTATATCCGTATCCGAATTCGAATCCGAAAATCCGTATCCGTATCCGAAATTTTTTAAATTAATATCCGAATCCGGATCTGACGGATACTATCTGGATTCGGATAATATCCAGATCCGAATTCGATTTTTAATAAGTTTTTTTAATTTATATTAAAAATTCAAAAAAAATTGCAAAAAAATATTAAAATTTTAATTTAATTTTTTAAAATTGTGTTAAGAGTTAAAGGGATTTAAGCCTATTTTATTTTTTTAAAAATTAATTTTTATTTATCTTTTCAATCTAATTTTGTTATCTTAATAATATTTAACTCAAATGATATTTTTATATATGTCTATAATATTTTTACAATTATATAAAATTTGTATAAATATATTATTTAATGAATATATATACACACACTACAAAACTAATAGAATAAATTTTAAATTGTATATATATATATATATATATATATATAATTTATGTGATATATGTGATACGATTTAAAATACATAAAATACTATAGAAATATAAATTGATATATATATTGAATATAGATTTTAAAGTATAACCATGTTCGTATATATTAATTTGTTAAATTAAAATAGACATTAGAGTTGAGCTAATTAAAAATATAATTGAATCAAATTAAATGGACTTATAACTATAAGTGTATGTATAAAAATATATAAATGGGCTTATAACTATAAATGAGTTTAAAAATATATAATTATATATATTAAAAAATATATGTATATATAATTAATTTCGGATACGGATATTTTCCGATACGGATGTGCCTATATCCATATCTGTATCCGGAATCTTCGGATTCAGATACGGATAATATCTGGTTTCTTCCGGATACAGATATTATCCATTTTTTTCCGAATACGAATACAAATATTTCGGACGAATATCGGATTTTTTGGATTTTTTTGTCAGCCCTACCTGGAATCGACATCCTCCTGATATCGGGCTTCTCCTGGAATCGGCTTCTTATTAGCATCGGGCTTCTCCTAAAATCGACCTCTCCTCCTGGTATCGAACTTCTCCTAGAATTGACATATTCCGGGTATCGGGTTTCGCCCTGGAATTGGCTTCCTCCTAATATTGAGATTCTCTTGGAATCAGCCTCTCTGAAAAAGAGGGTGTGCCATGGTATGAAGATGAGAAAGAGGGAGATGGTGACTCTCCCTGAATAAGTTGGCTTGCCTTAAGGAAGGGGGAGATGACGACTCTCTTTGAAGTTGGCTCGCCCTAATGAAGAAGATGAAGATGAGGGCCCTCCCTAGTTAGGAAGAGGGAGATGAGGGCTCTCCCTGAAGAAGAGGGTGCACCCTGGTATGAAGATGATGAAGAGGGAGATGACGACTCTCCCTGAATTTGGCTCACCCTAGTGAAGAAGAAGAGGATGATTGCTCCCCTTGAAGTTGAGGGCTCTCCTTGAAGAAGTTGGCGCGCCCTGGTATAGAGAAAGAGGGATCCCCCTGAAGTTGAGGGCTCTCCCTGAGGAAGAGGGTGCACCTTTATCTTGCACTGTAGACACTGTTTGGGTCATATCTCAAGTTCCAAAAGTTAGAATTGGACGATCTTACAGTTCACGCGAAGCTTATGGAATGCTTTTTAATTTAGAAGTGAACCAACAAGGAGGCGCACCTTGGTTCTTCCTGGAAGAGGGCGCGCCCTCCTCCGTCCATTATTAGAAAAGTTAGCATGTTTCCCTGCATTCACTTACTTGTAATAATAATCGAATACCATAACTCCATATTCATTGGGTTGTCCTCGTAGGGGAGTTATGGTGTGCTGCTAACCACGTCCTGGAAGATCCTTTTCCTGTACTCAGGCAGGTTGCCCTCGTCTGGGGGCTTAGGACGTGACCTACGATTTGTGGTGGATTTAGTGCTGACATATAGTCAAGGTATCCTTGGAAATAGTTGTAGTGAATCGGTTAGAGTCCACTGTTTCTGAGTCAATGTCGGATCCATGAAGTCTTTGGACCTTATACTGGGTTTTGACCTATCCAAACAAGCCCGAATGTAGAGTCCTCTTTCAGAAAGGTTCCACTTGTTTTTTCCTATCGGGCATCTACTTCAGCAAGAACTACGTGGGCTTGATCCCCTATTATAAATATGGGTACGTAAACACATTATTAGGGGTTAGACGTTGAGAGCCCCCATCAACTAAAAAACCCTAACAGTCTCAGCCCCCTAATATTCAACAACCACTACACTCCGACGCCTTTTCAAGTAAAAAACACTATCCTAGATCTTGATTATGACGATGGACCTCAAATTTTGTTGTTACCAAATTCCTTCATCAACATGTTATAATAATTTAGTATAAATATATAATAGTCTCCAATAAGATCAAGAAAATATCCAAATTTAGGAAGGAAAAAAAACTTGAATTATGGATAAAATCAAGAAAATATCACATGAAACTTGGCCACCTCGTCAAACCGACAACTAGTCAACCACTATCTTCTTAGTATCTTTTTTATTTTACCCGACCTTTACGACTTTTGGTGCCAAGGATTAATCTTGTGGACCATATGACAGCTTGGTTGCCCACATAAAGTGCACCGGTTTATAATTTTGTTCTACAATAAAATACAGTATATTTTTTGTTCATTTCATCTTTTATATTCGCAACATAATTTAGATTTGTGTTCAATACTTCAATTAATTACAAAATACACGTAATATATTTGATATTTGATACTCGCTATGTCACTATGACGTTAGTCACTTAAAAAAAAATGTTTGTTGGAAAAATTAACATCTAGTCTAGGTGAGTAAACGTGCAAAAATCAGCTATGTCAACATAAAACCATGTGGGGAGAATAATATTGAAAACGATATCACTCTATTTCTTTGAATGTGTACCAAACTATTTGAACATGAAAGTATTGCGTACCATATTCTTTGTAATGTAAATTGCAACATATGTTCTTTGAATTAGCCCCCCAAAGAAATGTGCTTTTCGAACCGAGCTACCAAAAGAAAACATAGGGCTTTCATGTTGAGCTACCAAAAGTAAGTTAAGAAAATTGACATAGGGCTTTTGGGCTTAGATAAGAATTCGTAGAAAAAACAGAGAATAAAAAGGTCTATACTTCATCAGTTTATCTTTGTCCATAGAAAAGAATTGCGAGTCTTATTCAATTAAAAAAATTAGTAGCCTTGTTCTTTTGATTGTTTTTGGATTTAAAAAATATTTTTATCAGTTTTTCAAATGATGGCTCTCTCCTCTCCCCCTCTTTACTTTCCCATTTCCCCCCGCTCAAACCCTAATAGCCGCCTCTTTTTTCCCTTTCCCCCTCTCTTAACCATGCTTCCTCACCACTTCACTCCGTCTTCCCCTGATTTCTCGGATTCAGATGATGGATTACTTCCCGATTTGCAGGATTTATCATCCTTGAACTTTTACTTGGATACTTCTTCTGCAGTTGTGGATCAGTCGCCTATACATATGGCTTCGTTCTTGCAAGGGGACGAAGGTCTTCTCTCTACGAACAAAGAGTGGTTAATAGATGTTGGATCGAGCCGACTCTCAACTATTCACAAGACTGTTTCTGAGATCTCTCTTCAATCAACCTTGAAATTAAGAACCCACGCAGAATGTTGGCTCCTCCTCAAGCACCTTCAAGAAGTTCTCTCTTACAAAAAGGGTTGTGAACAATGATAGGTTTTTTAGCTTCAATACCTAGGGGCCCTATTACATTGGGAAACGATAAGGCTCATGCACGAATGCAAGAACGGGACAAAGACAAGGACCCTGAAGAGCTTGATGAGGATGATCAACAGCCAAATGGAAAGAATAGGGTTGGAGATGGTGCAACCACTAACAAGAAGAAAGAAGTTGAGGATGAAGATTGGACAACTCATGGTGTCATGACAAAGACTGCTACTTTGTAATTTCAACAGCTAGGTTAATTTCTAGGTATTGATTTTTTGTGATTCAATGCCTATTTGCATGAACTGAGAGTCGGCTCTCTTGTGTTGTAATATGAACCTTTTCTCCCTTGTGGAGTCGGGGTAGTTTCGAGCTACCTTTATCCTCAATATAAATATAATTAAATTAGAAAAAAAAATATCAAAAAATAAAAAATAATAATATTTTTATATTTCATCATACATGTAAAAAAAATTACAATCTATTTATATATTTGCTATATTATTAAATTGGAAATTTTAAACACTTGGCATTAGGCTGATCGTTATTTTATCTATATTATATCATTAAATTGAAAATATTAAAATTTTAATAATCGGATACTTAAGTTGAGTTAATTGATCATTAATTGACCAAATTTACAAACATCTAAATAAAACAAACAAAATTTAGCACCATCAAATACATGCTCAAATAAACTAAATGACAAATTACATAAAATAAATTGTACGGTGGGAAAAATAAAAATAAATCATATGAATAAAATATAAAAAATACAAACATGCATGAATAATTGTGCATACTTAATTAACCTATTATTTTTTTATTTTTTTTATAATTATATCCTAAATATTACATGCGGCTTAATAATGAAACTCGTAAAAATCTTAAAGCTTATTAACAACTGATAACATTTTGATCCAACCATACAAATATTAATCTAACGGCTTGTTGGCTATAAATTTAATATATATATTGACCGGTATGTATATTTGCTAAAAGAGGCGGAATGAAACTGTCTTTATAACTAGATGATTATGTTGCATTGTGTTATCAAAAAAACTATTTAATTTTTGAAAATAGTTATATACATAAACTTAAATACTAGGCATGTTGCCTCTGCTAACAATTAAATTCTTTTATTTGTGTTGCCAAAAATAAAAACGGGCCACACAGAAAAACAAGGGAAAGTAACACATTTATTTTAATAGAATAAGTAACTCATTAAAATAGAATAATTAACCATAAGACAACCACTACAAGAAAAAGAGTCAAAACTGACCGAACAAAACCGATCGAACAAAAAAACGGGGATCAAAACCGATCGTTCGATTTAAAAGAATTAAAACGGCATTGTTTTTGTCAATTAAAACTAACGACTTCATCTTTCGTCGGTTTTATTGTTGTCATGGTAGACATATAACCGACCGGTCATCGGTCGGTTATGTTTATTAATAAAAAAATTAAAAATACAAGTCCATTCTCTTATTTTCTTAGAAACCAAAAAAGAAGGGAGCTAGGAAAGCAAAGTGGTGGAGATAAAAGTGGAAAGCGAAATATTGCCGATATTTTGGAAAGGATGTCGGTGTCAGTGACTCAAATCGGTGATCGAGATGAGCCTCTTGAGTGGTGGATGGAAGCAACTGGTGTGCTCGAAGGTGACAAACCAAAAAAAAATTATCTTGTCGCGTACCCCAACGCTCGAGCTACCGATCTTGTCCCTACACTTGCTACACATTACAGGGATGCACATCGTGGCGAAGCGGGCTCATTATCGTCATCCGCTCCAAGATAACAATCCATCATCCCCGATAATGTTTACTTCTCGGTTGTACGCAATATACTTAGTGAGGTTCGTGCCAATCGAACTCAACACTCGACAATTATCCGATTAAGAAATTGTAAATTTTGCACGGACTTCACTTGAGGCCTACGATCCCTCCGCCAACCAAAGTAGCTGAATTCAAAAGAACAATATCATATCCGGAGAAATTGTGCATATAGTCACTACATTGGTCGAAGATATCCTTCAAAAAAGTGAAGCAAAAGTTTTACAAATGCGTTAGGTAATATTGAGTAAAAAATTGTGATTTTTTATTCCTTGTTAGATATTCTCTCATTTTATGACTTGTCTTATATGCATAGGAAAACAATGTCCGCAATATTGAGGAGAACGATTACACAGATGAGGACGAGGTGTCGGATGATGGGGAGAGCGATGGAAACAATGATGATGTAAACAATGATGAAGATGTGGAGATGGGTGATGCTAATGGATCCGAAACTGATTCTAGTGTTTCGTTGTCGGATGAATAGGTATGAACAAATTCGGTTAGTTTATCATTTTGTAAGGTTGGTTTGGGATTTGGTTTCTCAGTTTGTTTGAATTTGGTTTCGGATGTTGAATTTGGTTTCAGATGTTTATGTATTGTTAGATTTGATATTGTTGTTTTATATAATGTTTAACTTATGGTTTCAGAAGGTTTTGATTTTAGTTTTACAATACTTATATTTACTGTTGATGATGTATGGGATCAGTATTGATAATGTTGATATGGTATTGGAATAGATAGGAAACAGACATGCAATTCTGCAATTTGTTTTGCAAAAATACCAATAAAATCGACCGATTTGAGATATAACCTAACTCTATATTTTTAAAACTTGGAGCAAGTGAGTGAAGTTGATTATATCTCAATTCACTTACTTTCTCTTATATTCTCTTGCATTGCACCCTTTAAAAACTCGGGAATATGGTGCTTATTTTAATTATGATAGCTAGGAGTCTAGGACCCAATGCAAGCTATGTATAAAAAAAAAATTAAAAAAAAGTCTCTTAACGCCCAACAAAAGAACTTCAATGTTTTATATGTATACTGTAGTTATTAAGGTGATATAAAAATAAACAATAAAATAAAATAAAGCTAAACACGATGTCTTCAATTGCCTGTCTACATCTTATATACGTGGTTAATTGGCATGATTTTGTAATCATCACTTCACCAAAAGTTGGAATCTTTCGGTATTTTACATTATTTTATTGTAAACGGTATTCTAAAATACAGATGGAATATGCACATTTTAATTATAAGGGTACTATTGTAAACGGTTTTATAAAATACAGATGGAATACATTTAATTAATTACAAGGGTATCATTGTAAACGGTATTCTAAAATATAGATGGAATACATTTTAATTACTTGTAATTTATTATTAAAAGAAATAGAAAAAGTCCGGTAAAAAAACAAAGAAATAGAAAAAGATACTAATGATCAGAAAACGAAAAAAACGATGGATCCATTACTCAGAACATGAGAACATCACAAGCTCACTTCCATGACTTAAACAAATCAAACAACTGGCCTCATTAGACTATATATTATACTACTAATCTATAGAAAAGCATTATACAATATTGCTTGGTTTATTGAATTTCATCAAACTAAAGGAGAGTAATTTTAATAGCTGCAGACACGGTTGAGGCGCAGACAGGGCAAGGACCGTGAAGACCGGCTTCACGAGGTGCACAAACAATGCAAAAACAAAGGTGCACGCATGGAAGAGCAAAAAAGCTCGATTCCAGATTTCCGCAACTCATACACATCTTCTTCTCACCACTAGTACCCTCTCCCGTCCCAGCATCCACTATCATGGCCCCCTTAGCTTTCCTTTGCCTATTCCTCTCGGAGACATTACTGGCAGTGTACGACTCTACGTTCTGCTCCACGGCCACCACAGCATCATTTGGCGGCATAGCTTCCTGCATCCTTTGAAGCTCGGTTTGGACGAGTCCCAAACTGTTACTGAAAGCTCTAGCCTTGAGTACACTCACTCTCGTAGTGTTCTTCCAAAAAAGATTTTCATCATTAAGAGCTTGCACTTTCTGTTGCAGCGCAACAATAAGTTGTCCCATGCTCGAAATCTGAGCATCTTTTTCTTGCAATTTCACAAGTAAAGGGGCTGTCGCACTCTCGACCAGATTTGTGACTGCCTGATCATGCTTCTCTGCATATTCCATTCTTACCCTCTTGCTCTGCACCAACAACGTACATATATCAGTACTCTATATATGCCTTAACGAAACCAAATATTTATAAATACCAAGTAATATTATACTACTATCATTCTAATTAATAAGAAAAAGAGCTAATTAATCAGGAATCTATCTACATAAATGAAACCTACTTGTTGCATAAGCATACGGTCGGTCTCTAAAAGCGCTTCCATCTCATTCTGAATAGTAGCAGAGGCGTATGGGGGCAACGGAAGCTGTGTATCGAAATGGTTCACAGCTCTGGGGCGTTTCACTCTGCCATCTGCAGGTGCCATGTTAGTCATTTCACCTTGCCCAGAAACCATTCCATTCGTTGGCGGTTGAACCACCATGTTGTTGGAACCCAACAACATCTGATTCATGACCAACCAAGGATTCTCAACTGTCATAGCAAAAGGATTTGCACGAACCATCGGTACAGGATTATTCAACCTTTGTGCAGCTGCTTCATCATTAACAGGTTGTCTGCAAAAATAAATTATACACCAGTATGTATTAAAATGAACAAAAAATAAAGATACACATATCAATACATCAGCTAGCTAGTCTTAAAATTAATATGCCGGCCGCTATATAATGAATCATCAAATTTAGCAGACACACACTCATGTGTTTGTATGAATATATCATGTATATATAGTTTTATTAGTACCCAATGATTTGCCTAGAAAATTGATTTTGTTGCCCAGCTTGAGATGCCATTGAAGGTATAGTGAGAAGAAGAAACTGGATGTTTTGGTAGATGAAGTGAAGGCTGTGTTGATATAGTGTGTTGAAAGATGTGGGGTGTATATATAGGAGACAATGAAAGACCTATATTATATTACTATTTCTTTTTGAGGAATTTGTATGAATATTATATACCAATATCTGATATATGCATTCTTTTTAATCCCACACCTAATTCTGAATGTAACTCTATTGCATTAAACGGGTGTATTGACTATGAATAATATATATGATACCTTTCTATTTTATTTAATTTTTAAATACTCAATATTAAAACTTTATATATTTCAATGTTAAATAACATGATCCATACTATACTTAATCTAAATAACAATATTAGAGGTTTTATTTAAAAAATATGTTGATATTAGAATCTAGAATTTTTTTTACTAATAATTGAAACTTACATTTTACTCTTTTATATTATATATATTGATCTAAAATATATTTAAGAAAAATTTTCAAAAGTTAGTTCAAACTTGAACTCCCATCATATATAATATTTGAATGTATTTTTAGTTTTATGTTAGAAATAAGAATATTTATATAGATTACAAATAAATTATAAAAATAAAAAAATAAAAATAAACAATTATAATATATAAAACCTAGTACTAAATTCATAAACTAAAAGAAAATGTTAGGCTCGGAAAATACACGTGATTTTTAGGTTAGGGTTAACAAACGGGTTTTTTAGGGTAGGGTAAGCCCCGGGTACGTTTACACGTGTTTTTTATTTAATGCTAATCTTGTCGTTGTATATAATTAATAAATAATGTGAACAATATTTTCCATATATAATGAATAATTTTAAATTTTTTAAAATTGCATTCAGCATGTGTAAAATAGATGTTAAAATTTCCAGGGCTACGTGTTATCATTACAGTAAATGATAACAGTTGTAGATACATCGTCACCCTTAACGTGTAAGTTGCAAAATAATATACAAGTTGAATTAATTAAAACCAATGATTTCAAATGATGACTTTTTAAAAACATTTAAGCTATATCTAGGATTATCATTATATAAAAAATAATAACAATTATATCCACTTTTTTTTTAATTATGTAGGATACTTTTTAGTAGGCAAAAGTTCAGGGCAGAAACTTATATGAAGTACTAATTGAAAAACATATAAGTTTCGCGTCATATTTTGATTATTATATACACGACATATAAGTCTCCAATTTATACTTCATTTAAAAATACTCTATTGAATTCAACCCCTTTTTAGTATACAAGACATTGGGGACAATAAATAGATAACTCTACTACTGGGCTACTATGTACCCATATTCATATTATAACCACATTTTAATATGAAAAATGCTATGTTCTCCAAAAATTATTCCAAATTAATATTGTCCCAAATGTTAAAATTGTCAAGTATGTAATTGGTAACTTTCCTATAATAATATGAGACTCCGCGTACATATATATGCGCCAACGAATTAAAATAAGTCATATTTCATGCCTTTTTACATCATTTATTTTGTTAATTAAATCTCTTGGTGAGAGTTGTTTCCAGTTTATTTGGGTTTGTTTAGTCTCTCCTTGTGAGAGTTTGAAGTGATTTAATGACCCGAATGTTAGATCTGCGGGATTTTCAAGGATTGGATTTAGTGATAAAAATTTTTACGGGATTGCATTTATGATCGGGAGCTCAAACCGGTTATGGCGAAGCGGGTACATGCATATATATTAACTTCAACAAATCATTTAATTATATCTCTAATAGGAATGAACATTCAACCCGCCTCACTCGATCCCGATCCGATCCCTGCCCCGTTCGCGTTCGGGTTGGGGAATCGGGAAATTTTTCGGGTTCGAGGCCGGGAACGGGGAAAAAAATTATAAAAATTTTGGGGATCCGGAATCGGGGCGGGGGCGGGGATTAGGGTCTTTCCCCGATCCTCGTTTTCAATATTTAATAAATTTAATATGTAATCTATATTTATATGTAACAAATAAATTATTAACGATATATATAATTTATATATATTATTTTAGTTTTAATTTTTAATTCCATATTATAATTTTAAAATTTTCATACTTTAATATAATATAATTTTAATCTTTTATATATATTATAAATAAATTTTAATTTTAATTCAGGATTAAAATATAGTACTAAATTAAAAAAAATGCATATAAAGTATTATAATTTATCATGTTAATATTTGTTTTGAAAATATATTTTATATATTATTAAAAAAATTAAAAATAAAAATTCTCCAATTCTTCGCGGGGATTCCGTTCCCCGTTCGGGGCGGGGATCGGGGAGCAAAATAATCTCGTTCCCGAAGTGACCCGATGTCCATTCCTAACCTTCAAGAAAATTAGCGATATAATTTGTTTTATTTTTGTTGGACTCGATTGTTTTTGTAGATGAGGTATGATTTTTTATTATTGAATTAATTTCCCTTAAAAAAATATATGCATATTTAACCTTTATGAATGTTTTTACTGGTACTTTAATTTATTATTTGTAAACGGTAACATATGGTATTGAGCATATTATCTATTTGTTGGATTCAAGAAACTTGCGGCATAATGCTTATTGAGAAATGTGACCTGCAGGTAATCTCACGTGGCAAGGGGTGGGATGATTTTGATTCTATTCTAGATTTTTTGTAAAATTTTCAGGGCTTAATAATTAGCTTTATTTTATATGATCAACATTATTTATTTAATAAATTTGTTTTCAACGAAATTTATGTTAGAAGTAACATTATTTATTTAATAAATTTGTTTTCAACGAAATTTATGTTAGAAGTTTATTATGGAGCATGTATATACATCTATACTATATTATTATATCATATATTATTATATTCAAAAAATTAAAAGTTTTAGTTGGTACGGGCCTAAAAAAATATACACTTAGATATAATTTTACTCATTAACTAAAATTTTAGCCCAGTTATATATTTATTATAATATGGTCCAAATTATAACATATTTATATTAAATAAAATAATTTTATATAAAATAAGAGAACATATAATATTAACATAAATTTTTAAAATTTTATATTAATTATCAATAAAAATATAAATAAAAAATCAATTTATTTAAATATTACCGTGCTTCGCACGGGTTATAAGTTTGTATATATATATATATACACATATATAGAAATACTTTAAAATAAAAATTCAATTCATATTATTTAAAATATAATATATATATATATATATATATATATATATATAAGATGTATTAAATATTTTCAAACACAATTATTCTAAATTACATTTGATTAAAAATTATATAATATTTTAAGATGCAACTATATATATTTTCCCATTTTCGTAGTACTTTTAATCGTCACTAAATAGCTAATATTCAAATGGAATTCCGACTATCATCTGGTCAAAGAACCGAGTTCTAAAGAATTAAAGTTAGTTCACTCATCCAATTATTTTAGCAATAAAATTTGTTGTAGTCGACCGCTAGTAATGGTGGGATACTGGTAGAGGTGCCCATAACCCGATCAAATCACATAAACTAACCCAACACACTCCTTTTTCTAACCGATCTAATCCAAAAAAATTAACCGGAAATTTGATTGAGTTAATAATAATTAAAACCTAATTAAATGGATTGGGTTAGGATTTTGATAAATTAAACACAACCTAACCCAACTCAAAACTTTAAACTAAAATAACTGCTGATTCATGTATCTATGGTTTTTATGACTTTCATACAGGAGTCGAGGGTCATCAATCAACTCTAATAAGTAGTTGTTTACAGTTGGTAAAGTATGGTAATTTAAGTATAATATGACGGTGTTAATAAATTCTTACACAACAATAGGTTTTACATAAGATGAACAGGTGATAGCAAGTTCTCCTTGTAAGTTGTAACTTTAAATGCATGCAAGTGTATAAGGTGTTTACCGAAGAGAAAAGACACATAAGTAATAGCCAAAAAACACAGATAGACTATTTTTTTTTCTCTGGAACTCAAATTTTTTATGCATATAAGTAATAATTTAATTTAATTTGCTTAAGAATTATCTTATGTTTTGTTTGGATACTAAATAAATGAACCAATGAATTATAATATTTAACCTGATTAACCCGAACTAACACAACTCGACCCTTACTATAATTAGTAAGGTTGGGTTATACGATAATTTTTTTTATGTTGGATTAAAATTTTATAAACCCAAATTAAATGGGTTGGGATAATCAATTGCTTCTAACCCGTCCAAACCGACCTGCGGACACCTTAGATACTGGGATGTATTGTTCATATATTTTATTTTCTCACAACTATTGTTTTTCTCATTGGCCGACTCAGGATTGTAAATGTACCTCGCTAATATTCTTAAAATATAATTCATATTTATTAAATTCTAAAAATTATATATATTATAAAAGCTAAAAATTTTCATGTTAAACAATTTATTTATTATTTTTATAGATTTAAATTAAAAAATATATAATATATATAATTAATTTTAAAATAATTTATGCGGTTTTATATTTAAATTAAAGGATTATGTCTATAGTTCTCTATATTAATGTCCTATATACATGTGTTGTTTATATTGTAGAATTATGGAAGTCAATAATATTACTAATTATTTATATATCAATGAAAAAAATTGTTGATCATTCTCTAAATGAATTTATACTCTAAAAAATTGTTGCTCATCAAACTTTTATACTAAAAATGAATGTAACTTTATAGTCTGTTTAGGAACATAAATTTCATTTCAAATTCTGAATTTGATCAAATAACATGTTTGAGTAATCATAAGAATTTGGATTTTATTTGAATTTAAGATATTCAAATATTAGTACAAATATGAGAATTAAAAATGACAAATCAAATTCTGTTATTTGAAATAAATAAAATCCAAGTTGCGAAACACAATCACTACAAGGAAAACGGTTAAAACTGATCGCATAAAACTGAAAGCTACAATGAAAACGGTTAAAACTGATCACATAAAACTGAAAGCTTTGAAAAAATGGAGGGTCAAAAATCGATCGGCTATGTAGGAGGTCAAAACTGACCAACAAGTAATCGGTCGGTTATGTAGGTGGTTTACACGTGACATGTCATTGTGGGTCCATTTCTTACAAAAGTGGAAAGAATATAACCGATCGATTTAGTAGTCGGTTAAGAGCATTAACTCTGCCGGTCAATTTTAAAATTGACCGAAATATGTCTTAACCAACCGATTTTAGCGGTCGATTATGACCCTTTTTCCTTGTAGTGAATCTTAGATAATTTATCTGCAAGTTAACTTTATAAACCTTTTTCTCAACATGTATAATGATTCTCTTTCCCATTTAATTATTAAATTTTGATAAATATCTACTCATTCGAACGCTCAACTAGCAAGACCCCTGGGCTCCCATGAGGGGTATTTGGGACAGTCGTCTGCCACTCTTGTCGCAATCCTTTCTCTTTCTTTCAACCAGTTTATAAATATTTGTTTATATTAAGTTTGTTTTTTAATAAATATTTATAAAAATAATTTAAAAAACTAATAGTATTATTAGAATAATATAAATTCTATATGCTACTGGTCATAAATCAACTCTTTCATATTTATATATTTAAAAAAGAATAAAATTTAAACAGGCATACTAGTTCTAGCTCCCTGATTGTTCAAAAAAAAAAAGCTCCAACTCCATGATAAGATTGAAGAAGGGTTTAATTTTTTACATAAAAAAAGAAGAAGAAAATATGAGTATGGAAAGCCTGTAGCTGGCGCTCAAGTCCAAAATGATGAGTCATGTTAGACTTAAATTTACTCCCTCCATTTTTTATAGGTCGTGTTGACTTTCGGCACACACTTTTATGTGTTTTGATCGTGTAATAAAAAATATTATTTTTAAAGTTTTTTTTTTTGAATTAAAATATAGATTACATATTTTAATTTAAAAATCATAATTATTACTATGCGGTCTATGTGCTAAAAGAAAAAATGGAGGGAATACCATTTATAGCCTGAATGAACATGATAAACACCGAAACACGTACAGAAGAACGAGCTAAAAAAAGATGACAATGGAGTAGATGTTTATCACTTTAGCATTCTATATATACATACAAGCAATATATATATGCTGCATGAAAATGAGGTTAATGTGATCATCACAAGTCTTTATGCTGATCTTTTGGTAGACTTTTTTTCGTTTATCCTCTCTCAGAAGGGTACAAATTTGGAGATATATACGAGACGAAACACCATGCAAAAATACACGTGAATGTGAACTTTGCTTAAATATAGATAGCTTCCAAACGGTCTGCCCAAGATTTCAAAGTTCAACATGCAATTTTGATTTCCCAAACACAAAATGATAAGGAAACTACCTCATGTGTGCATATTGCCAAACTTTAACATACACCGTAGTAACATACACCATAGGAAACTACCACATATTAATAGATGATTATGTTGATGTTGCATATAAGAAAGAGACTTACGAAAAAACATACACGAACTATATTCAACCATTAGAGGGTAGTAATATGTGGCTTGAGAGCAAGTTAGTGCCTGTACTCCCACCACTGCAGAGGAGAATACCAGGAAGACCCAAAAAAGCAAGACGCAAAGAAATGCATGAAGACAAAGATAAAAGAACTTCCTCAAAAAGCAATGAAGTAGTGCAAGTTAGCAAGAAAGGAGTGCATATGACTTGTAGCAACTGTGGAAAAACCGGAAATAACAAAACAACTTGCAAAAATCCACCAAAAGAAAGGACTCCAGAAACAGAGAAACTAAAAAATAAAGGTGGGAGACCGAAGGTTTTGAAAGCAGCATCAAGTTTTATTCCAAGACCAAAGACAAAAAAGAAAAATCACAACATGGGAGCTGGATTGTACACTGATCTTAAAACAGAGAAAGTTTATTTAAATGTAAGTAACTTGCAATTTTATTTTACTAGTCAGGTGAATGTAATTTATTTAAAAACTAGTTAATACATTGGTCAGGGTTATTTGCTACCTAATTGATATGGGCTAAAAAATACCCTAGAAATATAGTTAATATTGCATTAATTAAACCTAACTTGTTCTAAAGGGATGACCCAATTAATGAGGCCTAAAACCCTATTAATTAATTAATTAATAAATGCTAAATTAAAGGCCTGAAAAGTCCTACGAGGCCCCTCATCTATGGAAGGCTCTAGAAGCCCAATCTCAAAGATAAACCTCACATACTAGAGTCCAACGAGAGCTCTCATTCCTTGAAAGTTATAACAACCTTACATCACTAGGAAACTTAGCCTTCAAGTCTCCTAACCTTAATCTAACTCCAAGGCCCTCGTGCGCCTACCTATATAAAGGGTCTAACCCCTCAACATTAGAACTACGTATGACTTGATTCTCAACATACACTAAGATATGTAAGCATTTTGTGAGGGCAGAACTAAGCCACGAAATACAAGCGCAGTCATTAAAGCTCGAAACTCCCTCAAACCCTATCATTAATTACACATTAAAGACGACCTAATTTTTAATCCGTAACACTAATGGAGCTGAAGCAAGTTCAAAGGTAATGGAAGCGAGCTCAAGTGTACCGATAAGTTCAAATATACCAACCCAAATAATTGTTCCTACATAATCAATTCAAAATTCGCTAGATACATCTTTAACATCTCATGTATACTTTTTTGTTTTTAAATGATTCTAGATTGCCTATTTATATATACTCATATGAATTTGTTTTTACAAGCATTTTTAAAGTGATTAATTATCATTATTGATGCTTGAGTAGAAATGTCTATATTATTCTAGTACTGATATGTTTGTATTTTTAACACTTGACAGCTTATAGACTTGTACAAAACAGTTGACACTCCAAGGAAATGAAGAAGGTGAATACATGTTTGGAAACAATAAAAAGTGAGTCGGAGATGCAAGTATGCGTACAAATGCCTAAAACTCTATGTTGCTGCCAGTATTCAGAAATTAGTTTCTTATTAAGAACATATTTTAGCAATTTAAATTCTAAGACTATAAGTTTATGACAATTTTTATTTGGATGATTAATGCTTATTACTACAATACATCTTTTTATTGGTGTTGTGTTGCAACACTAGCTAGTAATTGTGCCTTTTGCACAAATAACTAATACATCAGGCCAAGAGATATATATATATATTGTGAGTTAGAGGGATAAAATTTTTAATAATTGAAGTGTACTTTAGATTGGGATTTCATATTTATTGCAAAATTTTAATAAATTTTTTAACAAGAAAACTTTATAATTTTTTATAGTATGAAGAGAATTATATTTTCTTGATTAGTGTTAAATAAACACATATATAAAATTTTGTAATATATAATAAATATTAGTTTTTTCAATCCATTTTTTCCTGTAAGAAAAGTATGAAGGTTAAATTGTAAAAAAATATATTAATTTTATTGGTATTTATTGTTATGATGTGCCACATAGGATAAAAGGTAGCCATGGTTAAGTCATGTCACCAATAAATAACTTGAGTTAAGAAATTTTGACCAAAATCTCACAATTTAATAAAGATTGTTGGTTTATTTGGTGGGAAAAAAGATTAAAGATTATTTTGCAAAAAAACAATAAATTGATTGGGGTTTTTTAGCCAATAACTCGATTATTTAATGAGTAACATTTTTGGTATTGTACCCAACAGAATTGCTTTCCCAAGGTATGTCACACTTCGAAAAGTAACGGATGCAGTCTTACTTTATCAAGTACTATCAACCACAAAATGACCAGGGAGACGTGCACAGTTTTAACTAGGCATGAAAATTTGACGCGTGATATCTAAACACGACACGAAAAAAATGATTATAAATTTTGATTTTTGATACACGAAATACAAAATATGAAATTACATGATAAATTTAGTATCGGATATGTGTTTTCATTTTGAGTATATGAAAATACACGAAATGTTTTATATATAATTTTTATTTTTTATATCATAATATATATTATAATAATTTCAAGGAGTGAGTATGAGACCATATTAAACTGGATGTTCTCAAGATGCATGGTTGAATTGTCGATGGATCCCTACACTGCAAAAGAATGAATTTTCTTTTCATCTTAAATATTATTCCATTATGGAACACTTTATTTTCATTTTGTTAAGAGCTTGAATTTTGTCATAATCTGGTTGTACTATTTGTTTGTTAAAACTTAAGAATAAGACCTCATTTTATTTTGAAGTTGTATTTTTAAACTTGTTTAATTCACTTATTTTATGTATTCATTAATATTTTGTGTATATTTCGTATAAACGACACGATTGTCAGGTTTAGTTTAAACAAAATAAATATTAGTGGTGTACAATTGTGAGACCTTTACGAAATAATAATAATGAATAATAATCAAATTGCCAACCATAACATACATGGGCCTGGAATGATCATGGACTAGCTCATGGTAGTATTCGACTGGACCTAGAGATGCATAAAAGGTTTATCGGATTGGGTTTTGACCTAACTCAAAAAATTCTAATTTTTTGGGTCAAAATCAAGTTTGGGTTTTGACTTCGATAGGATAGGATACGGGTTTTCGAAAAATATTTGAGTCTTTTTAATTCTGATAGGCAAGTCACATCGGATTTTTATCGGATTCAAACAAGATTGGGACGAACTTTATATGAACTCGATTAATTTTTTATAAAAATTATTAATCTTAAATAAATAAGGGTTTAATAGTCCTACAGATACACTTTTAAGCAACTACATAAAATAAAGACATATTACAATATAACGTCAATGTCATTTTCATAAATATATAGAGTAGTTTTTATTATTATAAAATGTTATTCAGGTTTTATACTCAAAATTATTGTAACTTTAAGTAAGTTACGTAAAGTTATCTTTAATTAAGAACATTTTTCTCATTATATATATATACACACACTAGATTATATACTAGATAATCTCTGGTTCACTATTATAAATATTGTCATTTATTCATTAGTTTGGTAATTTTTATAAAAATTAATCAATTAATTGTATACATGATATATATTTTATTTATGAATGATAAATATAAGTATATTTAAATCTTTTTAGTCATGAATATATGAATATATATATATATATATATATATGTGTCTAAATTATTTTTAATTTGTAATAAATGTAAATATATATATGTAAATATATTTTAATAAATAAATTTTATTATGATTTTTTTTTAGATTTATCGGGCTGGGCCCGGACCTTTTGTTGGGCCGGAGCCAGACCTTTTGTCGAGCCGGTCCGGGTAAGACTTCACCCAAAAATATGACAAGTGCACTAAAAGATGTTCCATTGAGTCGAACAATAATAGTGGAAAATGCGCTTTAACTTGTAAAGTACAACATGAATTTATTCTTCAAGTCTATGCATATCACTTATATTTAAAGTAGCTGAAGTGAGATCCCTCAAGAAAAGTCTCAATTCTGCCATGGCTTCCCAAACATTATTCAGAAGAAATTCTTGAAAAATAAGTGGAATAAGTCGTTGCATAAACACGCGACAATTATGATTTTTCATTCCAAATAATATATATTTTTTCATGTTAATGCAACGCTCCATATTTGACACATATATCCATCTAGAAATTTTAGATCTTTTAACCACACACGCACTTTTTCTTTACTTTTCATGTTTAAGCTATAACATGCGTTCAGATATTTTTGTGTCGACTCGTCATATGCTAACTCGGGCCTTCGACAAATCATTGCAATATCAGCCCTTCCTTTATAATTATCTTTGATTTTTCCTTCAATGACCATGATAGTGTTGAAAATATTTTCAAAGTCATTTTTCTCAACATGCATAACATCAATATTATGTTTGATTGATAATGTCCTCCAATATGACAAATCCTAAAAAATGCTTCTTTTTATCCATCCACAGTTGTAATTTTTAATGACTCTAACATTGTAATCATGACTTCTCAATTCAGTAACTTTCATCAAACCAAGCGAATCAATTTCTTGTAATACATGTTCGCACTGTAGGGGCAAATTCAATAACTGCCTTTTTCTTGGTAAATCAGTTTTTATTCTTTCAAAATGGATGATTTCCAGGTACAAACTTTCGATGATTATCAAACTATGTAGTCTTTCCATCCTGAGGGAGATTATAAGCATCATGATCATGAACACAATGAGAACAAGCTAAATGATCAGCAGTTGTTCATCCAGACAACATTGAATAGGTAGGGAAGTCACTAATAGTCCACATCAACGCAGCTCGCATACGAAAATTTTGCTTCAAAAAATTATCTCAAGTATCCACTCCAACTTCCAACAAAATTTTTAACACAACAATTAATACTTCGAGGAAAATATTTATCTTTTATTTTAAATTTTTTGGTTCAGGCACAAATACAAACAAAAATAAGTATTATTCTTTCGAATACATCCACGAGGACAAATTATGCAGAGTCACTATAATTGGTCAAGAGGAATATTGTCTACTTGTTGCACCAAATGGTTAAAAGCCATCGACAGAAAGTTCGAGTCTCACATTTCTTATCTCTAAGAAAAATGATGAGTGTGCTCTATCAAATTACTTCCACTCCTCTGAGTATGAACAATGACGCATCATGCCTTCTTCTTGATAATGGTCGTCATGCCATCTCATATGAGTTGTAGTCGTAGGTGAAACGTACAACCTTTGTAATCTCGATGCCAATGGAAAATAGATCATTCTTTTTATAGACACTTTTTTTTCTTCTTTTTGGATCTCTTAACTCTTATTTTGTATCTTCCCGATGAACAAAATTTACACTCATCCAAGTTGATGTCTTCTCCCTAATATATCATATACCCGTTAACACAACAATCAATTTGTTCCGAACGAAGCCCCAATTGTGATATTTGATCATATAACATGTCTCTGACTAATGATGATCCGATTTCAAACTTAACATTTGAGTCATGGAAGACAACTGACAAGTATCACAACCTTGTCATATAACTCTCTCTAGGAAGATTTTAAAATATCATACAACTTTTGTGCTTTTGTATTTAGCATCTTTGGATCAAAACTTAGACCGACAACATCCATCACTATGTTATATATTAGGTTGTTATTATCTCTTCTTTATTGGGTATTGGAGTAATATGTGGATGATTGTTCTCCACTTTCTCTAATGTACTGTTTCCCCATGTCGATTTCACTCGTAATAATTTTTTATAAATCCTTTTCTCATTAAGTGTACTTTTACTATCTCTACATTCGAGAACTGCGATTCTTGCACTTTGAACAAGGACATCTAATATTTGTACCATTCATGGATGAAATTTGAGATATAAAATATTCCGTAAATTCTTCCAACCCATTTAGAAAACTGAATTTAAGAAACATTCACTATCTAGTTTTGATACATCCAAACTCGATCATTATTCAACCTACAAAAAACAAATCATTCACAACAAAAGTATATAATATGTGCAACTACTAGGCAAAATATAAATATGATTTGTATATTAGCTAGATAATAACGTAATTAACATATAATTATAAAATTCTTAATTAATAATGAGACAACTAATATAATTATCACACATTTTTTTTAAAAAGCCAAACATTACATTAGAAAATGAGATGAGCCACACGATCAATACACCTGCACCAACATACAAAGTGCATACCAGCTTTAAAATAATTTTTTAAGAACATCTCCAACAAACTCCTAGTTGACTCCTAAATATAATATAAAATATTAAACTCCTAATGATTTAACAAATATTTAGGAGTGTCAACTCCAACAATGCTTTCTATGTTAACTCTCTATTTATATTTTATTCATAAAAAGAGAGAGAAAAGAGGAAAAGAATGAGATAAAATGAATATTTTATTAGTAAATATTAAATTAAGAGTCAAGTTCAAACTCTGAAATTTGAGGAGGGAGAAGGGCTCTTAACTATTTAGAGAGCCTATAAGAACTTGTTGGACCTCTAATACACGAGTGACTCTTTATTTTTGAATTTAAGAACTAGCATAAGGAGCCTATTGGAGATGTTGTAAGCCTGGATCTTATAATTCATATATCATTCACCAAGTTAACATTACATTTTTTTTTGGAAACGCAAGTAAACATTACAGTTAAATATTCTGTAAACGGGAGGAAATCTAATTTATGATCTAAAGCTTAGAATCCTGGCACCAATATCATTCCCAACAAAAATCTTTACCAAAAAAGTATTATCATCCGAAATTTAGTTCTAAATTAATTATCACAAAGAAAACTAATTATTATTAACAATGCATACAAAAAATTAATTAAATAACATGCATTAATAACTCTAACAAAAATAAAATCATATATATATATATATATACTCAACAAAAAATATGCACGATGTGTTAAATATTTAAGACTAAAACACAATTAAAATATAGACAAATCTTAGTAGCAAATATATTATCTTAAATGATCTTTTTAATTTGCGATAATGTTGAAGAGGAAGCTGCAATCTGAATTCATAATCTGTGAGAGAGAAAAAGAAAAAAAAAGATTTGAGGATAAAAAAATTGAAAATTACAAAAAGTAAGTTGATATTAATTTTAAAGTCTAATAATACCAAGGGAATAATAACGGAAATGATTTTCACTGATATAAAATTATAACGAAATACTGAAATAGTAACAGAATAAATATACCGATTTAGTATTATAACAAATTAGTAACGAAAAGAATAATAACAGTTTTCTAACGAAATACTAACCGATTTAACAACGGATATAACAACGGAAACATTGGTTAAAGTGTTAGTAATCCCTTGGTAAATAGTTACTATTTCGAAAGTAAATATTCGTTAGAGATTCATTGATAAATTTGGACGGACAATTTTGACGCTTATTTTTTCGAATATTCCGTTGATATATACTCCATTTGTCCCTTCCGATTATTTATAATTTTTATTTATGAATGTATCATCCAATTCTTTACATACCAAAAATAATAAACTTTTATATTATAAAATTTACTTTCACCCACTACTTTCCTCCACATTTTCAAATCTATCAATTAAATATCAATTGACTCCACCACTTTACCCACTTTTCTTTCTTTTTCATCCACTTTTTCTTCTCTTTCATACTATTTTATATAATTTTCTTAATCTTCATGTGCAGTCCAAATATAAACAATCGAATGGGACAGAGGGACTATTCGTTAATAATCGATTGAATATCGGTTATTAAAGTATTAAATTTCCAATCTCCTATCAACCATTGATAATCCGTCGGTTATTATATGCATTAATACAATGCGTTTTTTTTTTGCCAAGTAATGCGTATATGTTAAAGAATAGAATGTTCACTTGGGCTCAATATTTGGCACTGTTTTTAATCTTTAGAGCAGGGTCAGCTGCTTTTTCCAACGCGTAACGGCGTGCTTCAGATATTTGTTTCGAAAAAGAAAAAAGAAGGGGAGACAAGTAAAAAAAACCTTAAAGAAATTTTCTCTATATGTTTTGAGTTTTCTGAGTTAAATAAAAATATTAGCAAAGTTACAAATCCAAATATATAGCACTTAGTATTTAATTTATTCTAAAAGTAAATTATTAAATAGTATTTAAATAATTAAAAATAATTGATTTTGATTATAAAAAAGTGCAACCACACAGAACCAAAAAGGCCCCAATACATCCTAACCGCATTTAATAATAACGGCCCGTAATAACTTTTTATTATAATCCTATCCGGTGATTATTTGATCAAACAATTTAGAAATGATATGTTACATAATCAATCCTAGGCATACACCTCCAGGCCAGGGATCAGGACCAATAAATAAATTGTAAATGGGCTTTGTACATAAGCGGGATATAAAGAAATGGAAAAGAGGCCTTGCTATTGCTGATGCCAGTGTGAAGCATTCAATATTAAAATTTTACAATCACACAGATAAACTCCAGGTTCTATGTACTAAGAACAAATGTTGCCGGCACTCATGGTTTTGACATTGAAAAACATCTTTATCAGAGTACCTGTTAATATAAGCAATCTTTCTATACTGCCGACATCTTAGCAAGTTTTACAACCCAGTTGTCTTTGGAGCAATTTAGGTGCATGGTTTCTTACTACATACAAAGGACACTAACACACATATATTCAAGCATTGCACTACAAATATTTGCCAAAATCAGAACATAGCCACGTCTTCCAATGAATTCCCCGGGAGAAGCGCAGTGCAGCTCAAGTTCAACAGTTAAAACCATGACACACAGAGAGTACTATAATGAGGATCAAGGCAATCAGAATACCCAACACTATCAGCTTTATTTTCATATTCTGAAACCACATTTTTCTGCGGATCTGGGTGCCTGCACTTCTGAAGTCTTGTGCCTGTTCCAGACAAATTTATTAAGACTGTAAGTACTATGTTTCGAACGAAATGCAGAAAAGAGGCAATACCATATAAAGTTCCTACTTAAGGAGCCATATTATTTGACAAGTGACAAGATTTATATACATAGCATAAATGATTGTCAAAAGAACGTGATCTCCAGCTCTAGGCTTGTAATCAATCAAATCTTATATGTTAAAGATTATATAAGATGTAAGAATCTCATCAATAATTCCCCTTGCAGCATTGCAGTGATTCTGGAATCTGGATAGAATCCCGGTAAAAATGTAATTATCATTATTTACGAATTGCAACTTAGGCATAGTTGCAAATCACATTCTACGCACATGCTATACATATTACACACAATGAAACTGACCTGCTGATGAAGGTTCTCAGACTTGTCCACCAGAAGCTCTATCTTTTCTCCACGATCTAAAACCTACAATTACAAATAACAAACAAATTCTAGATAAGTGTACAAATTCAAAAACTCATAGACAATGCATCTTACAGTACATATATTATCTAATATAAGTTGAAGAAATAAACCACATAATTATACGCCTTGGCCTTGCACGACTATGATGTTGGGCAAAATGCAAAACTGAAGTGCGGAAAAACAGTAATAACATTGTGTGAACATACATGAAGACATGATACAAAATTTAGTGAGGCATATTTGTACAAACTTTCATCCTTTATAGAGTATGCAGAATCACCTATAACTAAATTATAACACTACTTACCTTCTCGATATTCTCCATCATAACACCTTTGACTTCTGAAACCTGGGCCTTCACCTTAGCTAGTTTGCTAATCTCCTCAGGATGGTCAATACAGTATTGCATATGCTCCTTCAACTTCGATCTGAAAAATGAACTTACATTAGCATCAATGGATATAGAGACATACAAATCTGCCAACATTATTTATGGTCATTATCAAACATCGTACCCATATTCTTTGTTAAGGCTTTTAGCAGGAGCCGTAGCACCCTTTCCACCCCCATATTTCGACACAAAATCATCCTTGACGCGCTCTAGAAATGCAATTGGAATTTGTCTACCAGCTGATTCGTCTGCAACCACACAATAAGCTGCAAAACCAAAATATCAATAGTTAGATACTTAGATCCTAGGCTTGCCGATTGGAGACACCACATAATCCAGCAAAAGAAACTAAAACTAATAGAATATCCAATAATAAAATATTTAACATAAATAAGAATTCTAGAAGACCCTTATAAATTAGATATGGTTCGGTCAGATTATGTGGAACGAAAATGAACTAAACCAAATATATGATGTCAAGATAACGGCTAGGTATGCCGAGAGTCGAGATCCTATTCTCCATATGAATTAATGAGTGAACCATATGTCTCTTCATGCATATTAAAGTAATCCTTCTTTCAAACACGAAACTAGAAAAATGAATCTGAAGAATTGAATCGTTGAGCAAAAAATATTTAATGAAGATTTCACAAATAATATAAGGTTCATAATATGAAATTGATAGAATTTCTAATAATCTATTATTATATTCTCATAATATATTAGATTATGTTGATCTTTGTATTTTATAGCCTAGTAGTGGATATGCTTATTATCACATGGTCTCATCACCAGAGTCTGTTCCCCCTTCATGCTAATGCAATGATAATGGGCAAATTAAACTTTAATTGTTGTGATATTTTCATCACTGGTTACAGCTAACTCACGTTAGCCATCAATTTTATTATGCTTTCCTATTTTATCAATTTCAATGTGTATCATGTATTCATGTTTTCAAATTACAATAAAATGTAATACATTAGTCATTAGACCTATCAAAGAAAATAAAAATTAATTGGACTGATTCCTGTTAGAAGTCCTCATTCAATGCTTCTCTTCTACTAGAATTTAAGTTGTACATTTCATCTCTCGATATCTAGTAAAGTTTATGTTGGGCTAAGACACAAGGATGCTTCTCTTTTAACATGATCTACTAAATCCAAATTAACTATATTTTAACACAATCTCTTAAAAATTCAAAAGATTCCCTACTGCTCTGTTTGGTTGGAAGAGATAAAATGGAGTGAGAATGAAATAAAATTTAGCAAGCATGTATCATCTTTTTTATTCATTCAGTCCATTCACTATAATTCAAACTATAGCTCAATTCCACCAATCTATTGATGAACATTCATCCTATTTCTTACGTTGTGCTCCTTAGTTTTTTTTACCGAGAAGAGAAAAGAACTCAGTAAATTTCTGTAGGGTTCTGTCTTTTAAGGAGAGAAGAGAAAGTAAGAACATAAAAGTAATAAAAAAATATAACATGTGGGAGGACCTCTATCAATCACCTCAAAAATGGGAAGAAGAAAGATTTAAGGAAAACTTGTTAATAATATTCTCTTCTCTTTTGCCCCCTTCTCTCCTGAGCAAACTCAAGAGCATGACTATGCAAGAAAATTCCCATAAACTCGAGAGCTAAACATGTCATACAAGTGACCCAATTGAATCGATAAATAGGTTTAGAAAAATGAAATTCAGGTTAGTTTTGGGTTGACCAAGTCAACACAATGTTGAATCAACCCAACCTGTTAGGGTCAGTTCCATCTTAAACCCGGAATGGACTTGAACCTGAAACCTTTAACCCCAAGTCTAATTTGTCCAGAAAAGTTTCATGTGCAACCTTTACTCTTGAGTACATCATTACAAAACAACAACATATAACAAGTAGCAACAGTATCAACAAATTTAAATCTATAAAACGATACCGACAAATCATTGCTCTAAACATACACTCAATTGCCACCCAAATCACCGCCTACATTAAGCTTCAATCTTTCTAGACTACACAACAATACATCACAAACAAGATCAGTGTAAACAAATTTTACACCTAAAAGAAAAACCATAATTATTTCTCCAAACAAACATTCAAAAGAGAATCTTTTAATTAAAACAAAGCAAAAAATGACATACTAATGCCACAGAGGCCTAGAAAAGATTAACCCAAATCACAACCTACATAAAGTTTCAATCTTTAATCTTTGTACATAAAAACAACAATTTACACCTACAAACACATAACCCACAAATCATTTCTCAAAACAAACAGCAAACAAAAAGTCAATAATTCAATATAGGACCTTTAAATTAAAACAAAGCAACCTACATAAAGTTTCAATCTTTCTATACAAAACAACATATATCACAAATAACATCAATACCACCAAATTTACACCTAAAAACACGTACCCCGCAAATTATTTCTCAAAACAAACAATAAATAAAAGTCAAAATAGCATCTTTAGTCAAAAACAAAGCAAGAAATGACTTACTAAAGCCATTATCAACGAGATAATTGAAAGTATGTCCATCACAATTGTAAGTAAACTTGTTATTTGAAGAAGGAAGCTTCTGAAGACACTGAAAAGCAATGGAATTGAAGTTGCCACTAAACTCTGTGTATTCTGCTAAAATTACACTCCCTCTTGCCACAAATGCATAGATCAGTGACTTTTGTCCCATCTTTTTTACAACCCGGATCTTGGATTTGGTGGATATGGATGAATATGTTTGTATGTATAGGTGTGTGTATATGTAAACTCTTTTTCTTCTTCGGCGACTGACTGCTTCTTTGTTTTTTTTTCTAGAGGAGAGAGGGGGGTTTAAAAAATTGTGATTAATGTTTAAAATGAAATTTGATTTAATTTAAGTTAGTGGGTTACAGCTGCAATGAATAAATTTTGGGGATGAGTTGGTTTTTACAATTTTCAATTGTGGAAAAACTTGATTCAATAAAAGAAATTATTTACTCAGTTTTTATGGATAACTTGTACTTTTTATGAATAATATCAAAATATATTTTTTATAGAAAATAAAATCTTACTTAAAATTCTTTTCTATGACAAATTAAAGAGGCACTTAAGTTCGATATGAATTTTGAATTTAAAATGTATTGAGTTCTATATTTTGTTTTAATGCATATACATATTTTTTTCTATTTTTCTAATTTTATATACATATTTTTTTAGTATTATATCCTATATATAATTGGAATAAGAGGATGATATGGTATGGTAGGTAAAATTATTTAATTATTTAATTAATAGATTAAGGTTGGATTCCCCGCGAGTATAAGAATTAATTTAATACTATTTTAAATTTATTTATAAATAAAATGATTAAGATTCGATTATCAAACAATATCAATAACTATTTAATATTATTTTAGAATAAAATATATTAAATTTTAATATTAAAATTGAATAAATACAAATTTTCAAAAATTTGAAAATCTGATTATAAAATTATCATAAATTATTATTTTAAAAAAAATCATGCAACACATGGGTTATAAAAACATCTCCAATGGTGAAAATAGGGCTGTCAAAAAAATCCGAAAAATCCGATATTCGTCCGAAATATCTGTATTCGTATCCGGAAAAAAGTGGATATTATCCGTATCCGGAAAAAACCAGATATTATCCGTATCCGAATCCGAAGATTCCGGATACGGATATGGATATAGGCACATCCGTATCCGAAAATATCTGTATCCGAAATTAATTATATATAATATATATAAATATATTTTTTTAATATATATAATATATAATTATATATTTTTAAACTCATTTATAGTTATAAGCCCATTTATATATTTTTATATATACACTTATAGTTATAAACCCATTAAATTTGATTCAATTATATTTTTTAATTAGCTCAACTCTAATGTCTATTTTAATTTAATAAATTAATATATACACTACACATGGTTATACTTTAAAATATATATTCAATATATATATATATATATATATCAATTTATATTTCTGTAGTATTTTATGCATTTTAAATCGTATCACATAAATAATATATATATATACAATTTAAAATTTATTCTATTAGTTTTGTAGTGTGTATATATATTCATTAAATAATATATTTATACAAATTTTATATAATTGTAAAAATATTATAGACATATATAAAAATATCATTTGAGTTTAATATTATTAAGATAACAAAATTAGATTGAAAAGATAAATAAAAAATAATTTTTTTAAAAATAAAATAGGCTTAAATCCCTTTAACTCTTAACTCAATTAAAAAAAATAAATTAAATTTTTAATTTTTTTTTGCATTTTTTTTTGAATTTTTATTATAAATTTAAAAAAATTATTAAAAATCGGATTCGGATTCGGATCCGGATATTATCCGTATCCGGATAGTATCCGCCGGATCCGGATTCAGATATTAACCTTTAAAATTTTCCGGATACGGATTTTCGGATTCGGATTCGGATACGGATATTAACAGATCCATATCCGGATTATCCGGTTTACAGCCCTAGGTGAAAACATGTTAACTAAATTATCTACATCGCATATGTGGCATCTATGTGTCACTGTTCAGAAGATGTCTAAAAATTCATGCACTCCAACCTTGTTTCCCTTAGCAAAAAATTATAAATAATCATATTTTTTATTTTCTATATTTGTTGAACCAATAAATCTCTCAGGTATAATTTTAAATGATGATTGTCATAGATAATAACATTAGAGTGAATGTCTTTCCCTTTAATTAAAATTTTACATAATAATTATAGAAGACCGTTTTAACTAATAAATTTACATATCACCTTGAAGATGCTGCGGTAAGGTTTAATGGTTCAAAGTTTCAAATCATAACATGACATATTGTGGGTGTTTGGGGTTCCATAAACTTAAAATAAGTAGCTTATTTTTTATTTATTTTTTACATATTTTCATATTTTTTTCAAAGATAAATATTTGTTTTAGAATTTTAAAACCAAATATGAACTTACTTTTTTCTGAAAATAAGGGCTTATTTCTGAAAAATACATACATCCCTACTTTTTTCCGGAAATAAGCCCTTATTTCCATAAGTAGCAGTTTGCCAAACAGGCCCATTATTGACATACTAAACTGATACACATTTTAAAAATATATATGATTATTATATACATATTTATTTTAAGAATATATATCCTTTTATACTATATTATAATAATCAAATTAGAGATTTAAAAAAACACTCAAACGAACTATAAAAAAGATCCTAACCGTCCAATTTTAGGTGAACTATAGAAATGATTATAACCATCCAATTTTAATAAAATTTAATTAAAAAAATATATCATACATACAATTTCATCACCGATATTCCTCTTTTTATACAACTGCTCACCGATAGTCTTCTTTTTATACAATTGTTCATGAATAATATTATATTATATCTAAATTATATTATATATTTTTTATTTTAAAAATTGTACTAACTTTAGTCCTCATTTTATACAAATTCTCACGGATAATATTATATTATATCTAAATTATATTTTTTATTTTAAGAATCGTACTAACTTTATAATTTTTTAATTTTAATAAAATCTAATTTTAGAAAAGCTATATAATGCACACAACTCTATCCCCGATAGTCCTCCTTTTATATAATTGATCACAGATAATATTATATTATATTTAAATTATATTTTCTATTTTAAGAATCATACTTATTTTATAATTTTTATTTAATATAATTTACTCACATTCAATTTAATTTCAACATCATTCAAGTTCTTTTAATATAATACAATTTTCTACTTTCTTTTAACCTTTATCCTCAGAAGTATTAATCTTATTGATATATAATTTATTAATATCACCGGTACAAAACACGTATTATAAGCTCCCGTAGAACCAATAAAATTCTATCAAAGTAATCGATCAGACAGAAGTGGGCAGGCAAAAAAGCAAATAAAAAAGTATAAAGCATCATTGTCACCAAAGTAAACAACAAAATATATTAAATCAATGTGTGTGAGAACGAGAGTTTAATTAATTCCTCAATATCAAATTGCATTATATTCTACGACCAACAGTGATAGTAGCAAGTAGCAACAAGCAACATAAACCTACATTACACCCTCTCCCCTGATTTCAAATTTCCATTCTCTATCTATACTTACACAAACAATATATAAATACACTCTGTCAGAAGAAGCAATCAAGAAAAAGAAGAACAGGGGTTTGATTTTTTAAAGAAATAAAGAATGGAGAGCAGTGAAGAAGATGATGATTTCCCAACAATTGAATCTGTCACCCCACAATCTAAAATTGATTCTTCTTATCAATCTAAGTTTGAAAAGGTATAATAAATCTCTCTCTCTCTCTCTCCTCTCTCTGTTTTTGTTTTTAGTGATGATAAATGTAGTTTACTACTGTACTTAAAAATCTTAATCTCATTTTAAGTTATGTATTTGTGCGGGGTTTGATTTGATATTTGCTTCACTTGTTTAACTTTACCAGTTTAAGTTCCCATTCAGTGTTGGCTATTTATATATATTTCATGTCATAAGCAAAATTGCAAAAGATTTGATTTTTTTCTGGTCAAGATTTAAACTTTTCTCTATGTTCTTTAAATCCCATTTTAAATAAAGTTATTTTAATGTAGTGAGGGGGAAATGGTAATATTTTATGCCCAGTGTATTATTTTGGTGGGTTTTTTCCTTATTTATGAGGGTTTCTGTTGGAGTAGCTTTATGGACTTTCAGTTCATTGGTTTTTAGTAAGCAAGATGTGAACTTGTTGCTCTGATTAAAAATTTCACTGCAAGGTAGTGTATTGATTAATTTTTTCTATTGTTTTGGAATGATGTTTCACAGACTGTAGTGATGAAGCACACCTGTTCGATGTGTTGATTTAAGTGGGACTAGCCTCAAATTGTTTAGGCTTTTCATTTCAATGTTATTATTCAAATTGAACGATTTTTGGTTTATTCTTTTGTCTTTATTATGACTTCAACATTTATGTTTGTAGGGCATAAGAAAGATATGCTTCGAGCTTCTGGATTTAAAGGATGCAGTAGAAAATTTATGTGGTAACACACGTGCAAAGCACATGGCTTTCTTGAGGTAACATGATTGCAGACTCTTTTATTATGTTGGACAGTTGATTGCAGTAAAGTTGTAACTATCTCTTGCATCAGTTATACTCTTTCTGTAATTTGCATTCGTAAATGAATACAAGTGTGTCAGTGTGTGTACATGTTTGGAGGTCTGCAAGAATTTTTTGTTTATTATTTCAGTTCCTGAAATACCCTACTTGTTGTGATCACATTTTTGCTTGCATTTTTTAAGTTCATTTTTGCGACATACTTGCCAAGTGCCAACGTACTAGGTCTTATTCAGACACATATGCTGCTTCAGATTCTTGACACAGTTGCCATCAAATGTTTATATAACTGTGATTATTGTCATTAAATCGCTTTAGTCACATAGTAACTAGTAGTAGATGGATAGTCTTTTATTTACTAGTTTAGTACTAGTAATACTTTACTTGGGAGAGTCAAGACTGGATTAGGGACTGAGGTTTATTGTACTATCTCTTCTTTTTTTTTTGCATAATCATTTAGCAAAAAAGAAGCTAACGAAGATAATCAAAATAAAGTTTAAAAAGACAGGTGTTATGAGCAGATGTTTATATAACTGTGATTATTGTCATTAAATCGCTTTAGTCATAGTATTTAGTAGGAGATGGATAGTCTTTTATTTACTAGTTTAGTACTAGTAATACTTTACTTGGGAGAGTCAAGACTGGATTAGGAACTGAGGTTTATTGTACTATCTCTCTATTTTTTTTGCATAATCATTTAGCAAAAAAGAAGCTAACGAAGATAATCAAAATAAAGTTTAAAAAGACAGGTGTTATGTGCAGATGTTTATATAACTGTGATTATTGTCATTAAATCGCTTTAGTCATAGTAATTAATAGCAGATGGATAGTCTTTTATTTACTAATTTAGTACTAGTAATACTTTACTTGGGAGAGTCAAGACTGGATTAGGAACTGAGGTTTATTGTACTATCTCTCTATTTTTTTTGCATAATCATTTAGCAAAAAAGAAGCTAACGAAGATAATCAAAATAAATTTAAAAAAGACAGGTGTTATGAGTTTTGTCCCCCTCCGTGCACAAGTAAACGATCGAGAGAATCCACTGATGCGAAACTTAGGAGTACACAACTGGGAAGAGTACTAGCAAGTAGCAACGAGAAATCTTAAAACTTTAGTCCCCAATTTTTTGCAGCAACAATTCAGTAGTCTTTTTTAATTTAGTTTGCATGTTGGTTTTTTTTGTCAGTAACAACTTTCACGTTAATGAGTTGTATCGAAATATAATCCCATAAGAAACAGAGTTCTTTCATACAAGAAAGTTAAATTAATACAAATTTAACTAAAATAAAAGAGATTAGTAAATTAAAGAATCAATAACACTTCTTTATTGGTTATTAATCAAATGTAAAAGAAACCTATGCTAATTAATAAGTATTTTGACCAAATATTATATTAAAACTAATTAAACTAAATCTAAAAATTAGCGAATTTATGAATAAATTAAGAAATAAAATATGAAATGGTAATCATTATTAATCACATTAAATATCTTATTTACGAATTTAAAACTATTAAAAAATAACTCCATAAATGGTACATATTAGCCATTGATCATGACACGAAACTATCATTCAAGGTACCAAACAAGCCATCGTGCATGGCCACCAACGAATTTTTCAATTCTTGGTACACAAATCAATTTAAACTTAAAATTTCTCAACTTAAACATAACAATAACAATCGGCACCTAAATGAAAACAATAATAGATATAAGCAGGTTAACAACACAAATTACAAGAAGTTAAACATATTATTGACCAAAAAAATACCATCAAATAAGACAATTTTTAACATTGACAACTAACCGGTCAATACATATACATGAGAACCAATTAAACTAACAAAGAGAAGCAACAACTAACCATGTAGTAGAAAGTCATATCCCTGCAGTCAGATACTCACAAGATAGGTAACCAAGGTTTAAACAGAGCATCCATGTCTCCAAAAAATAAGATAAATAATAATAGTCCAAACACATAACTAAAAACGACCTGTACATCTGATAATAAATATATACCAACAAATAAACAAACTCATTAAAACACTGATTAATCGAGATAACCAACATACAAATAACCTCATAGATGAGAACAAAAATCATTATACAACAAAGTATATCATGAATCAAATTTCAATAAATCAATTCATTTAACAACTAAAAACACAATTAATCAATGTAAAATTCGAAGGTAATTAAGAAAGTGTACCTTGACTGTGGTGGTCATACACACAGTGTATAAATCCAAAATAACACAAAAAAAATTGCAGCAATAAGTCAATAATCAATAAGCCAATAAGCAATACAAACCAAAACCTGTAATTCGTTGAAATGGCTCGTCGGACTCAATGAGATCCGGTGAGTCACCACCGAGTCAGCCTTAAAACATGGAGCCTTCCTTATTCATTTTTCAATAATAAGTCTCAAGTTTTTGCATGTCGTCAATGAATCTCAATGTTTCTCTATCTATATCAGGGAAATTGGATTTTAATCCTTGGTTGAGAATGAATTGGGTGATTGATATGATGATGAAAGATGGGATTAGGGGTGAAATCGAAGAGAGCGTGAGGTGTTTGGTCAGAAAGGAGGCCGCAAAACACAATAACAGAGGTGTTTGCATGTCGGTCTTAACAAAGCTATTACCACTAGATATCTTAGCTGAAGTGCTTTCTATATGGGAACTTGCACTAGTTGTAACTCATTAAGGTTGCGTTATTAGGTGAAAGTATATACTATCATTGTTCCATAAAATAAGTCAACATTTTCCCATTAGTTAATCTGAGGTTATATCTCTGCATACCTGCAATAGTTATCAGAAGGTTTAAAATTAAAATGTTGTTAATATGAATCTATTTGTCATTTATCATCTTCATTAATATAAAACAGAATTTAAAGAAGATTATATCCCTAGTTCCCTGGCTTGGACTGGGTATTACATACTTGAAGTATTGATATCTGCTAATCTCGACAGCTAATTTTGGAATCATTTTAGGTTATCAGAAGAGGTCGTAGAGATGAAACATGAATTAAATGAACTTCAAAAGAAAATTTCTGGTCAAGGAATCCTTGTGCAGGATTTGATGAGCGGTGTATGCCGTGAACTGGAAGAATGGACGAGTGCTAATGGAGGCTCTATTGAAGCTGATCAGAATGATGTGAAAGATCCCTTACAAAGTGAAGCAGAAGATCGTAGGTCAATAATTTTGGAGAACATTGATGTTCTTCTGGTTGAGCACCAAGTAGAAGCTGCAATAGAGCTGATTGGTGCAGAAGAAAAAAGTAATCCCCAGCTAAAAGGCATAGGAGATCCTTCATCTACTGAAACTTCATCTTTCAAGTCTGTCTTTCTGAAAAGGAAATTAATTCTTGAGAATCAACTAGTTGAGATCGCGGAACAGCCATCAGTTGGTACTACTGAACTGAAGGAGGTTTTGTCTGGTTTGGTAAAGCTTGGAAAAGGTCCATTGGCTCATCAGCTACTGCTAAAAGCATATGCATCACGTCTGCAAAGAAGCATAGAGAATTTTATCCCACTATGCCCATGTTACCCTGGAACGTATCCGGCTACCCTGTCTAATCTTGTATTCTCTACAATTTCTTTGACAGCAAGGGATGCTGTTCAGATGTTCGGTGATAACCCCCTTCACAGCAGTAGAATTGTTCAATGGGCAGAATGTGAGGTTGAAACTTATATACGATTAGTCAAGGAAAATGCACCCTCTTCCGAAACAGTACTTGCTTTACGTGTCGCTAGCGTTTGTGTTCAGGCTAGTCTTAATCACTGTTCTGCATTGGAGGCTCAAGGCATAAAGCTGTCAGAATTACTACTGGTGCTTTTGCAGCCATACATAGAAGAGGTTCTGGAGTTAAATTTTCGTCGGGCTAGAAAAGTAGTTCTTGACCTTGCAGGAAGTGATGAGAGCTTGCCATTGTCACCTCGCCTGGCATCTCCACTGTCTATATTTTCAGCATCATCTAATAATGTGCTTGTTGACAGTGGAATGAGGTTCATTTTTAATGTCAAAGTGAGTTAATGTTTTTACTTTGTTGCTGAATGCTGCAATTGTTTAAAGCTAGCTTTTACATTTGAATTCTTAATTAAAGTGCACTGGTTGCAACTGAATTGAGGCTTAGTTATTTAGGGACTCATGGTACACATTTTAAAATTTTTATATGTTGGAACAAACTTAGGTCACTTGTTTTTTTGCATAAAGTAGAGGCAAACAATTATTTTTAGAGAGAAAAATTCCTGCTCTAATCTGACAATGTAGTAGTTACTTATAGAATCTCATCCGATTCTACATATATGCTTGTTTTACTCTTTTAGGTGTATATTCCAAATTCTTTGTAAAACATATGGATTCAATCTCCAGTGTGTTTATTTACCCAGGATATTTCTACGTTATATTTCAACTGAAACATGTAATGTATACATATGTTTTTACCTTGAAATCCATGGTAAGCAATTTATGAAATGCTATACATTTGAGATGGGAGAATTCGAATGTATCAATTTGGCTTGGGACTTTATTGAAAAAATGTTGATACTTTTTCAGTGATCTTTTTTAGCTAGCTTAGGAAGTATATGTTATATTAATGGACCCAACTAGATACATATAATACAATCTTTTCCCATAAATATTCTTGTAATTTCTTGGTAAAACATGGCCATTTTTTGTTGGAATCTAACATGTAATGTTCTTCAACAGGATATAGTAGAGCAGCTAACCCGCCTAACCATTGTGCATTTTGGAAGCAGTACATTGATTAGAGTTTCACAGCTATTTGATAATTATGTTGATGCTCTCATTAAAGCCTTACCTAGTCTCTCTGAAGATGATAGTCTAACAGAGCTGAAAGAGGCTTTACCTTACAGAGCTGAAACAGATTCCCAACAGCTTGCACTATTGGGAACTGCATTTACGGTTGCAGATGAGCTACTGCCGATGGTTGTATCAAGAATTTGGAGTGTGTTGAATGAAATCATGGAAGCAGAAAGTGCTTTAAGTAAAAAAATGATTCCTCCCAGTAATAACTTGGATTTCAAGGAATGGAGACGCCATATTCAACGTTCACTGGATAAGCTAAGAGATTATTTTTGTCGGCAATACGTTTTAAATTTTATATATTCTAGAGATGGTGAAACCCGACTGGATGCAGAAATATATCTAAATGGAGAAGGAAATGACCTTAAATGGGATTCTGACCCTCTTCCTTCATTACCGTTCCAGGTTATTCTTTTTTTTCATTATTGAAACTGTGGTGTTAGGATAATACCTTTTGCATGCTTAATGAAGCGGCTGTTGTTATTAAATAGAAATCGATTGTGGTAAATGGTCCATGCTAGTAATGTAATTTAGTTGAGGCTTATAATCGTTTCAAGTCTCTTCAGGTCTTCTTAACAAGCCCCTTGAACAAACTTTGACTTGATTTTTTTGAATAATGCTGTACCTTTGAGCATGCTTCTCATTAATTTTCACCATCAGTTTGCCAGACAGCGACAAGAGCTTCTAAAAATATATGTCTGAACCCAACTTGGCAGAACTTCATATTTTTTTTTTTTGGATAAATAAATCTTCATACTTACTTTATATTTCATGGATAAAATTCTGGTGTGCCTGCAGGCGTTATTTGGAAAGTTGCAACAGCTAGCAACTGTAGCTGGAGATGTGCTACTCGGGAAGGATAGAATACAAAAGGTTTTGCTTGCTAGGCTTACGGAGACCGTGGTCATTTGGTTGTCTGATGAACATGAGTTTTGGGGTGTTTTAGAAGACAAGTCAGCTCGTCTTCAGTCAATAGGGTTGCAGCAGGTACATATTGTGATTACATTTATCACATATATATACATAAATACTTGATTCCTAATTTTTTTTAATATTTAATGTAAATAAATGATACTTTAGCGGCAAAAGTAAGTGGTTATAGTAAGAGACTATATTGTGTTTCATGTTTAAAATGGGTTATTGATTAATGTGGTGTCTGCTTCGCCCTGATTGTTTCCTGGACTCTTGTCATATCACTCTTAAAAACATACTGTAATCATACTTATTCAAATTTGCTAACGGGACTAGCCTAAAGGAGTATAATTTTGTTCTGAAGAAGGCTGTATGTATTCTCTCTTATGTATCTTGTGGTAGTCTGTTTTTTTATTTTTAGTCTCTCTTAATTAACTGTTATTCAACTTATTTGCAGTTAATTCTTGACATGCATTTTACTGTTGAGATTGCTCGTTTTGCTGGTTATCCATCCAGACATGTGCAGCAGATAGCATCGTCAATAATTACACGCGCAATCAAGACATTCTCAGCTAGAGGCATAGAACCACAAAGGTACATTGCTGCATTTTGTTATAAAGTGCTCAGACATTCTTAAAAGTATGCTACAATGCAAATTTCCCAAGTTCGTATATACTGATAGGGCTGATATTGACTTTAATGAGTGCTATAAGTGTCCTTCATAGTTCATTTTGTAAAACGCGCACACACACACACACAGGACGCGTTGCTTTAATTTTAACTGAAAAGATGCTCCCTTTGTCTCAAACTAAGATTGTTATTTTCGTAGTGCATTACCGGAGGATGAATGGTTTGTTGAAGCTGCAAAGGCTGCAATAAACAAACTTCTATTAGGTGCGTCTGGATCAGATACATCAGAAATTGACGAAGAGCATATTCTAATAGATGATGAAGAGGTTTCCTCAAATTCCGACAACTCCCCTTCTTCTCTGTCTTCAGTAGATAGTTTTGACTCTTTTGCCTCAGCAACTGCAGCTGATCTGGAAAGCCCCATTTACTTGACAGATTCCGAAGGTTGAATGTTATAAGATAGATATATTTACATCTCGGTAAGGACCCCGGGGAAGATTTATGTAAAGCTAAATATTTATACAGTTTAGGTAAGCTATTAATCAATTTTTGTAGGAGTTCATTTACAAATGTACTGTTGTATCAATCTGTTGTTTAGACTTGTCTAGTTGTGTTGCAGTATTTGTAGTTAAAATAGATTCAGGAAGTTGATGAAGGCGTGGGGGAATAATTTTAATAAAAATCAAGTATTGCCAAAGTTATGAAGTTGATCCACATATACATACATATGGACTGCAAGATGTGGGGGAATTCTTTAGGTTATATATATATGATGGCATTTGAAGATCGCAGCATTGGTGCAAGTTATTAGGAAACAATATTGGTACCTTAGAATATTATGTTTACAGTCCCAAGCATGTACACATAAAGATGATGCTATAACCTGGCTTGCAATTGTGAAAGCGAGAAGAATTGAATTATAGCTTATCATTGAAATATGTAGTAGTGGACTTGTGTTGCATATCGAATCCCTAGCTTTCAGAAGTAACAATAATTATTCCAATCAATTTGTAAAAAAATGTCATTATATCATACATTTTCTACTTAAAAAAATGTAAAATATCTATGCACGAGTAAAAACCAAAAATAATCTGAACAGTGATTAAAATGTTGAGAAAACTAATGTGTATCAACAAAATAACGATGTCATTTGTCTTAGGTTAAACCCAATATGGTAGTACAAATTTTGGTGATCCAAGACAAATATGGGTAATATAATAATTGTATTTAGATAATTATTATGTATCATAACAATTATAATTGGACAATTATTATAGATGGTTTATCTTGGTCACAAAGGTAAATAATTAGATACCAAGTATGATTACACTTGGATAGATAATTAGATACCAAGTATGATTAGTCTTGGGGTTAAGTTTGAGATGACTATATCATTATATATATGTTTGATGGGTATGCTTAACCATGGAGGTTTATGTATCGTTTGGTACCTGGTTGTTCCACGTACATAGGTTTGGAAACACCGTCAGGTGGGAGGGATATATGCTTGAGTATTGTTTGGCTTAAATATCGTGTGTGAGTGAAACACCGCTTGGTGAGATTGATTGTATTATTGATTATTGTTTGAATTAATAATTTAAGTTGGGAATTTTTCATATCATATAATTTTATTGTGTGTGTTTTATATTGGTTGGTTATCTCGGATTTTGCTCCTTAACAATGCGGTCCAGACTTGTTGCATCTTAGTGCATGGATGACTTCACAATTTCATCAATAATAATGTTTTTATTTAGAGTTTTGATCTTTGTTGAATATATTGTTCTGGAGTCTGGGATAAAGATTCATGCTCTCATAGAAATCAAACAAACTACAATGTACAATGTACGTAAATAGTAAACCACCATCTCATATTATTCATTCAATATTGCTATAATTATCAAAGCCACCATCAGTAGGTAGATGATTAATATTACATATCATCATGCAATATAATACAGTAACAGCCACCCATGTACAGGAGGAGTTGCCGTCATTTATTTCACACATATATATATAAATATAAATATACTGATCGAGGGATGGTATTTAGGAGTAATTCACCAGTATATATACTGGTTGAATTTAAATATATTAATATTTGGGCACAAGAACGGCTCCGATGACGAGCATGCCATGCTTCCAAAGGTCATCATCAGTGTTCATCATGGTGAATTTGACTTGTCCTCCACATCCGCAATTACTCTGGGGGGTCTTGAATTCCCCAGCAGTGATGCATATGATTTGATTTCTTGGCATTTCCATCATGTTTTCAGTATGCTCTTGCTTGCATCCCTCTGCAGTAGTAAGGCTAAAGCTCACTGGTCTGTCAATGTTAAAATTGTCCAAAAGCTTCACCACAAACTTCGCTTGGTAATCCATCCCTTGCGTAAGTTTTTCCATGGCGTACTTTCCATTAATTTCCAGCCAGCAGACATCGATTAATTCAGCAACTTGCATGCAATATCCACTGATCGATCGAGTAATATTAACATACAATTTATTCAGATGATCGAACACAAGTCTATTAATTTAAATGGAAGGAATGAACTATGATCGAGTTGTCTGAATTAATGAAGATTCATTTATATATATATATATATAAGGCCTGGCCTTGTTCAACTCACCCAATTTGCATGGAATTCCATTTCCAGTAGCGAGTGTCGGAACCCCAAGTGATTGCCAGCTCCCTTGCATCCAGATGCCCAATCACACTCTATATATACAGAAACATATATGCCAGCAGTAGTTATGTCAATAATACAATATGCGATGCTCATCTCAACCTTCAAATAACATACAATTAATGTATACATAATAAGAGAGTATATATATATATATATACTGACAATTTTACAGTCAGGGCTTACCGAAACGTTCTGGTTTTTGGGACACGGCAGTTTCTGGCCTGCCTTGGCCTGACACAAAAGTGACTGACCATCAACACACCTCACTGCTTGAGCCATTTTCTTGATTGAATAAACAAGTGTTACTTACTTTACTTGGTGTTTTGCTTTCAACTGGCCGGGATGACCTGAAACTCTGAAATAAACCAGCATTTATAGTACTCCAAAATGAGGATCTCGGCCATAACTTCTTCAATAATGCATGCTTTTTCATTGCAAATTTATTCTTGTTCCCAATTAATGTGGCCCTTACCCAAGAAGAATAATTTTATTAATCAGAATGCATGGATATATATGATCATAAAGAAGAATATCACATCCTTGTCATTTCATGCAGTGATGATATTTAGAAATTAAAATAGAGCAAGCCAGCACCTATACATGTATCAGCACGGGTTTCTAGAATGAGATGTGGGTTCAAAATAAGTAAAATTAGATGTTTGTTTAGATTTTTTCAAATTTCAACCCCATTATCAAAGTATGTGTTTTTGATATTCAGGAAAGTGGGTATAAAAAGAAGTTATGGATATCAATTTAAATATTATTTTTTTATTCTTAATAACTAACATTATTAACAATAAGATAATGATAATAATAATAATAACAATTAAATATTATTAATAATAAAAAATTATATATATTATATATAATAAAATAAATTAATTAAATAATAACTTAATAATATGTTAAATGATACAGTTTCATTTAGGAATTGAACTAAACCCCTGATGCCAAGAATACAGTTTTATTCTCATATCACTTTAATCCGATTATTCGTATCAAATTTATACCATCCTACGAACCAAATTTCGGATAAATTGCGTAAACAAATATGATGTTTCCCGAAATTAGTTCGTCTATACAAATTTCTCTTCTGAAATTAAACTGGATTCTTTATTAATTAAGATCATCAGGAGCGAGGAAAACAAAAGTATAAATCATGCTACAGGGAATTTAGCTGATTTGGTTCAGATTAAAGTCAAACTATAACCAAACTATGTAACGACGGTTCTTAAAATTTTAAAAGCAACTCACGTAACTCAACTAAACCAAACCATCTGATTCGATTTTAATTAATTTGATTTAGCATCAGTTATGTCATAATCATAATTTGGTTAGTACGTACAATTAGAAACAATACTTCTTGTATTCAAATTTTCATTTTTCTTAAAGCAAGTAATTAATGTTAAAATTATTTTTTCATAATTAAGTAAATTAGCTCTAAAAAATTATTAATAAATTATGTCTAATGACCTAACTAACAATTTTGCAACACATCAACTCTGATGCAAATAATAATATAAAAAATTTCAACATTAATTTAGAAAGAGAGTAGTACAATTAAGATGTACAGTATGTTTAAGTCCAATATCGAGAAAATAAAGAGATTTATCTCGAATATAAGCAACCAAAATAATTCTGTTAGTATGAGTTATTTTGGGATGTGTTCAAAAACATATCCCAAAATATTAGGCTCAAATAAATAAATAAATATAATTATTTACTTATATATATATATAATTATATATTAATTTAAAAAACTTATATAAATTATATATAATAAATTTATTTATTTTAATAAAATCGGTTCGGTTTCGGTTTTTTCGATTTGGTTTTAACTTGTGACCGAAACCGAAAGCAATTAAACGGTTCGGTTTTTAATTTTTATGTTTCGGTTTTTTACGGATCGATTTTTATCGTTTTTCACCGGTTTTGATTCGGTTTCAATTTTATTCTGATATGATCCTAAGAAGAATATTACATCCTTATAATATTTAATAATAAACTACTAGATATATTGGTTTATATGTATTTAACGTGATCTTAGAAAATATATGCTAGGATTACAATACAGTATGTTTAAGTTTTGGATAAACTACGTAAATAAATATGATCAACAATATTAACTTTTTTATATTAACAATATACAAAATATATAATATATAATATTAACCTTTTATACTAACAATATTGTTAGTATAAAAAATTGTACTGCAGAGTTTAAAATTTTTCAATGAATATAAAATTGTAATTGTGAAACTATTTGTTATCGATTATGTTTACATTTTCAAAATTTTTAAAAAAGTCTAGGAAATTGTTGTTTTTTTAAATATAAATGAATCGGAGTTCTGATCCGAAAATCCAAGATCTTAATGGATCTGGATATGGATTGGGCTCTGAAAAATCCGACCATGATCCGACCCGAATCGGAATTCGAAAAAAATAAATAGATTAGAATATGGATTATATCCGCTAAAAGACTACGACTACAAGCTAAGCCAAGCCGGAAGCGACTCGCTTTTATTCTCGTTGGGATTAGATCTAGATGGGGGATTTCATTCGCCAACCTCTACGATACAATTTCATTTCACGGCACGGCCAAAAAAAGAAAGAAAGAGGTGCGCTCGGTTGGCCTTCCTACGCTGGCGAATGCCTCTTTTTTATCCCATCCATTGACCGGCATAGTAGGTGTATGTCAATTATTGGAATATATCCTATATTATCTATATCCCTTCCTTTGTTTTAGATAGAGATACCCATACTTTAATTGTTCCCAAAAAAATTTGTATGGGATCCTTTATGTTCAAATTAATTTGCTGAGTGAGTGAAACAGGGCAAAATTTAACAAACTGTTATATTATACTACTAGTTTTCATCAAGACTCATTTCTTCCATGGCAACAGTTGTAATCGGGGTTCTTGTTGTGCCCAAAATATTAATTAAAAAAACTATATATGTGGTTTTTTTTAACTTTTTGAAGGTTTCTTTTTTTTTTTTTTGACAAGAGGATTCTTTTAGTTGGAAATGATAAAAATAGTGGAAAGCAACTGACATAAAAGTTGTGATATAACTTACCCAGGTACGGACTTGATCAATTTAAAATGATGAGAATTTGGGAGTTGCTAAAAAATAAGCCCTGATGTCCTCGTATGAGAATTAAGCAATAATTATAAGCAAGGGAGTTTTCTATAGAGATCAAGTGACATTATTTTTGTGTTAATTATCTATTCCGTCGCGATTTGGTTAACTCATCTTATTAATACTTTACTTAATTAACATGTACCAATCAAAAATTCGTTGGCTCATCATCCTGGCAAAGTCTGAACGTGACTAGTAGAACCGTGACAATGTACAAATTATTGGAAATGCACTACCACGCAGATTGGGTAATTCATTAAGCAGGAAGCTGCAGACTGTGATTTTGCTGATTTTAATAAAATCCCTGTTTAAGTTTAAACACACTGCATATACAAATTGAAAAAGACCCTGAAATTATTAACCTATTAAGTTGTTTCTCATTTTTTTTGCTGATATATAAGCTTGTTTTTGCATATACTTAATTTATATGTGCAGTTGTCACTGTGTGACTTGTTATGAATTAACAAATGTATGCTGGCTCCAAGTGGAAGGAAGATATGGGATACATTGTTTGACAGAAGGAATGCATTATGAGGTGAAGATTGTGGTGAAGCTGTTGAATTGTCTTTGCATTATGCACACCCTTGTTGATCCAAACGGATGCAACCAAGTTTGCAGAAAGAATTGTATGCAAATGCCAAGGAACCAAATCATATGCATCACTGTTGGCCAGTTTTGCATCCGCAAGTCATCTGGCTGTGGAGAAATTCACTTCTCAATGGTCAATACTGATAGCAACTGGAAGCGTGGTATTGTCTTCATTGGTGCTCTCATTGTGCCCAAATATTAATCCCCGCCGATGAATTTCTATATATTGTTCATAATTTATGTAACATTGCATTAGTATACTTGAAGAGAGCATTATGTATCCATGTGTTGTGTGTGACCAAATAAAAAGGTATGTATCCATGTTTTGTGTCTTACCAAATAAACCATTACTTGGTACCTATATGATTGTGCAATATATGATTTAAGACGTGAATTTTTGTCATTGATAACTGGTCTTCTAGTACTCTAGATCTAACAACCAACAACAAATAATTAGGAATGTAAGCAATATATTTTGTGCAACTGTTAAGGATAGAAAACTTTTTTTCAAAGTGAGTGCGTGCAAATTTAATATTGTTAAGAAAATGAGTACAAATGTGCAATCAAGATTGGAACATTCCTCCTTAAATTGGATAATTTGATAGTTTTTCTAATTTGAGTTGGGAAATTGGATGGATGGATGAAATAATGAAATCTTTCAACATTACTCATTTTATAGTTTAAATTTCATTTCATTTCCTCCAATATCATTCATCATCCATCCCGCGTCTGACGACTAGCTTCTACCGCTACAGTTTTTCACTAAATCAAATCAAAGGAATTGAGTTAGTTTTCTCATTCCTACCCTTTGCCCCTAGGACGGGAAAAAGGCCCCCCTTTTGCCTCATCACTCGGGAAGTCCCTCCGAGGACGACTCCCATACAATTCTTACGAGAGCTGGAGAACGTAATCGCTAAAGCAAAGCTTTTGGAGGCTCTCGGGGAATGCTTACCGACCCTGGACATCGGATAATAAAGTTACATGGACAATCAGCTATTAAACTGATACCCTCATCATTCTTGCCTTTGGGACATCATTATAATTTGTAAGGCTGTATCATCAATACTCTTATTATTCTAAGGTACAAACAAAGACGATCAACAGATCATACATCATAAAATCCATTTATTGCTTTGATTTTTAGTTATAGTAGTATTATAGTATTTACAGATATTTGTGTGATACAGATAAATATAGACATAGCACACAGCACTAACATATCAGTGATATAGCTTAGGCAACAAACACATTTACATGAACATTACAACAAAGTCAATTTTTTCTCATTAAAGGATGATGACACAGCCAAAGAGATCTTTCAAGCACCTGCAGAGACACTGACAGCATTCAGTTCAATATGTTGCTTCCCCTCATTCTGTGGGTGAACTGTAACAGTCGCTCGTGCTGTTTCACCAGAAGACCAATCATCCCCCATATGAGAAACAGTTATTGAACCCACCATGGCCCTAGAATTAGGAAATGTATCATCTATTTCTGCTTCATCCACTGTAAGAATCTCCCACTCCTCTTTGAGGGAAGTAACTTGCAAGCCTTTTTCTTGGTGACTTTCAACCTCAAAAGAGGTTGGTAGGATCACATAATCATTTATAGGATTGTAGAAAGGATCATGATCTGCCTTCAACCAGTGCTTGACAATGCGGAACACATGACGATCACAAAGGATTCCTCGGTGCTCCCCTGGGACCCCAACTCTGGCTACTGCATCCAGCCCATCTGCCTGCAAAAATTAAATTACCAAAGTTAACCCTCATTCATTTATTAGAGATTTATTTAATTTGTTACAAGTTGGAGCCAGGTGTATAAAGCAGGTGTATGTTGAAGCTTAAAGTACACGGGAAAATTATGCACGCAACAACTGAAAGTAATTCAATGGAACTGCTATATGAATGGATGGTAGTAATAGACTTTCAATTGTAACTACTATATACTGCAACATAAATAAGCAAAACTATGTAGCATGCATGTCAACACCTTACAACTGCACTGACCGTTCTACGTCAACTTCCAAAAAGATTTTACTCGGGAAGGATACAAGAAATATTTTAAGGAAAAATGCATCATACTGTACCTTTGCAGATTCCATTGGGACCGTACCATCACCATCAACGCATACGTAATTGGCCTGTAAAAATGTGGTTGCAAAATAAATACACAGAGAAAAAAACTATTTACATATGCGCAAAAAAATCACACCATGAACACGTAAACGAGTTTCAGTAAATATTTCTACCAAGAGCAATGGTATCTCGTGAATATCTGTTATAGGTGCATCTTCGCTTCCATAACTGCAGCAATGAAGAAGGTCAGGAAATAATTTTTTTTCATTCTTAAAGAAAAGTGTAAAGTTAAAAAGTAATCATTGAAGTATAGTATAATTATATTATATAAAAAAAGTAAGTTTATACAGCATTACCATACACTATGAGGTGTGTCGAGATTAGTGCCATATATATTGTAGAACTTGACTCCAGGAGGAACCTTGGCACAAGATAGGACCTTTTTTGTCTCATTCGCCCACTTTAATATCTCTAAGTTGAATGGTAAAGGTATTTCCACCCCATCGTACTTAATCTGTAAAAGGAATATTTACTTTGTAATACTACGGCAAAGCATATTACCACTAAAACAAGGGTGTGGCATAAGAGCCCGTGCATGATTTTTGCATCATGCTTTCTTGGGCAAAACTACAAGTTGGTGCAAGTAAAAAATGGGGAACAGCAGTCGAAAAAAATACTTCGATAAGTTTATAGTGAATAATGGAGGCTCAAGTGCTCAATACATAAAAAACACTCGGTTTGACACTAGTCACACAACCAACTTGCAAATAGAAATGACATTTACTTTATTCCTTTCATCACATACCGAATATGTTCACAGTTTTCCAAATGAATAACAGTTAATAATGACATTCTCTCAATATATATTGTGGTCAAAATTATGACTTGAAATTAACAATCATGTAAAGTTTTTTAGTGTCAATTACACTTTATAACAGTGTCGGAGAACATGATTTCATTAAATATCATATTCCTTTTCAGAGAAACCTTCCACAGAAAATAGATATTATACCTTATTTATAGAAAGTGCTCGAGTGAGAACTGATACAGCTTCCACTGGGGAATAAGACTCCAATATAACGCTGGAGTTTCCATCAACATCAAGATTCTCCTTCCAAAATTGTAGAAGTGGAACATGTTTCCAACTAAAATCGGGACAAGCCATCAGTTCATACAATGACGGACATTCAATTAACTGAAACATTAAACAGTGCCAGTCATCAGTCAAAAATGTCGAAACAAGCCCAAAGTAGAAACATATTTGATTCAATACAATAAATGACAGTAACGTTTTTTCCTATGACAGATTAACAAAAAAAATCATGATTGACTTAGAAAGACGACTACTGTAGATCTAGGAATCCATGAACATAACTAGTAATATACTGAAATAGTTAAATTAAACCGAAGATACTCTGTATATCCCACTATAAAGCCTGGGGAGGGTAAAATCAAAATGGTAGACAAGAAGTAGAGAGGAGGTTTCCTCGAAGACCCCCAGCTTCTGGAAAAAGATCTTAAAAAGTTGCAAACATATGCAAATAATTTTGAAGTTCTTTTTAGAGGAGAATAATTGCAAAAGTCACGACGCAAGGGACAGTGTAAACAGAAGTATGCATGCAATAAAGCAATGACCCTACCCTAAAAAGTACAACAATGCAAATAGTTAATAACAGTTAATAATGCAAATAATATTTGAAAAAATTAAATAATATTATATGCTCGGTAATTGTGGTTGACTATTGTAACACACTAACATATGATATTTACACCTCATATACCTTAAATAATATGACTTTCACTTCCAGAGACAAAATTAAAAAAAGTACGACCTTTGATTTCTCAAACATGAATTATATATATACTATCTGTGTAACACTTCTCTTTAAGCTTATACAATATACTCATCTAGTCATCTTTCTTCTTTAACCATACTCTAAAGCCTAAACAGACAATGTCAACTTCAAATAGAAAACCCATCAAAAATCCTGGCAACTAGAACAAGCCTTTGTGGCTTCACGTTGAAGTGATTGAAACACCTATTGCTGGCGGAGGCAATCGCAAATGGAGATGCAGGTATTGTAATAAGATAGTGACGGGATCGTACTCTAAAGTGAAGGGTCATCTCTTTAAAATTTCAAATACCGGTGTTGAGACGCGCAAGGTCATATCGGCTGATGTATTAGCTATTAGCTGCAATTCAAAAAGAACACAATGATGCTGAAGAAAGAATAGCCAGAGAAGCCATGAACGCAAAACAAAAGAAGCAATACATGTCATATGAACAGGGCTCTGATTTAATCCAACCTAAAAGAAGGCGAGGAGCTTTAGAACTTCCGTTTAATGCAGCTGATCGAGATGAAATCGACAAGGATTGTGCTATGATGTTTTATACGGGTGGTATATCATTTAATTTTGCAAGAAATCCATTTTTCTTAAGTTATTCAAGGAGGCTTGCTAATTCAAATGTGGCTGGTTATACACCTCCCACATTCAACCGCCTCCATACAACACTCCTGTCACAACAAAAAGGACATGTTGAAAGACTCTTACAACCCGTAAAGCACAGTTGGAAGAAGAAAGGGGCTTCGATATGCTCAGATGGGTGGTCTAATAATTGACAAAATGCTTTGATCAATATCATGGTTGCTTCCGCGACTGGACCAATGTTTCTGAAAGCTTTTGATGCTAGCCATGCTACTTAAGATGCCGAGTACATTGCAAAAATATTTCTGGAAATTGTGGAAGAAATTGGTGCTTCTAATGTGGTGCAAATAGTCACTGATAATGCTTCAAATTTTAAGGCAGCAGGTACGTTGATTGAAAGTAAATATCCTACAATCTTTTGGACTCCATGTGTGGTTCATTGTTTGAATTTGGCACTTAAATATATATGTGAACCTAGTCCATCATCTGCTCAGTATGATACTTGTGCATGGATAAATGAAGTAGTAACACAAGCCCGTGATATTACTTATTTTATATTAAATCATAGCTTGCCCTTAACGATTTTTACTCATTACTCGGAAGTAAGATTACTCAAAGTTGCAGAAACTAGATTTGCTTCTCATATTGTGATGTTGACAAGACTTAGGAGAGTTAGAGCTGCCTTGGAAAAAACTGTAATGGATCCTGATTGGAAAAAAAATAAAGGTAATTTGAGGAATGCAAACAAGTTGAAATCCAGAGAAATTAAGGACACATTAGTTAGCGATACTTGGTGGGACAAAGTTGATTATATATTGAAATTTACTGAACCTATGATGAAATTCTTGCGAGTTGCAGATAGAGATTCTAGTGTTTTACATTTTGTTTATGATATGTGGGATACTATGATTGAAGATGTAAGGAGTCATATTTTTGAGCATGAGAATGAGGACTTGTTAACAGGTAAATCAGTTTTTTTTATGCTATTCAAACGGTTTTGGAAGATAGGTGGAATAAAAGTAACACACCACTTCATTGTTTAGCACATTCCCTTGTCCCAAAATATTATAGTGAGGATTGGTTGAGAGGAGGGGGTCGTGGTGTTCGTCGTGTAGCACCAAATGAGGATGAAGAGGTATCTTTGAATAGAAACTTGTGTTTTAAAAGACTTTTTAGCAATCCAGATGATCTCAAAAAGGTTTTTAAAGAGTTCGGTTCATTTGCTTGTGATCTTGAATATTTTGGTCAGCCACATGTAATAGCATCAAGATCAGAAGAAGACCCTATTTCATGGTGGGCAAATTATGGTTCATTCACTCCATTGTTACAAGGTCTGGCATTTAGATTGCTTTCACAACCAGCATCATCGTCATGTTGTGAACGCAATTGGAGTAGTTATGGCACCATTCAAAGTGTGAAAAAAAATCAACTAGCTAACTACGAGAGGACTGAGAGTTTGGTTTACATACACAACAATATTAGATTGCTCTCAAGAAAGGAAAAAGAATATACACAAGGTCCATCTAAATATTGGGATATTGGTATGATCAATATATATTTATATTTTCCTCATTTTTGTGCAAGTTTTTTTTTTATGTACTTGCATTTTTTTTTGTTTTTTACATAGGAGGGGACAATGTTGAAGGTGATAGTTTCTTGGAAATTGCAGAGTTATCATTGAATGATCCGGAGATTGAATTAATCATGTTTGAAGACTGAAGAAGTGAAGAAGTGAAGATGCATAAATTCATGGATTATATTTCGGACATCTTTAAATATTTAAAATTTGTGATTCTGAATGTTTAATTACAGACTGAAAAGATTAGATAAAAAATGGCGGCTCCAAAAGCATATCTTCTCAGTCCTTGGCACTCGCCATACTTCGTAAGGAATGCAAGTAGGCATTCCAGATTCCGGAGCACTACTATATAGACGAACGCAGACACTGAGATATATACATTTCGACTACGAATATCATACTGATTTCATAATTGCTTTTACACCTTTCTCCAAATTAAGCTCTACAGTTTTTATTGTAGCAGATTTGAGTCAAAGGCTCTCCATGACATGATGTATTCCTACATAAATACCCATACACCTTTTTTCAAGATATTTATAGTCTACTGACTGGTCCAATGACAGGATTTAAAGAAAAATAGGACATTCAAAAGTGTTCACTGTTCACTGAGCGAGTAATATTTACAATGTCAGCAGCAATAAACAGTAAGCACTGCAATTACTCTGACGAGACCTTTATTTCTCTTTAGGACATGTTAATATGGGGGTACAATTTTCTAGAGGGGGAAGTCTTATCTACATTATAGAGAGCTGAAGAACTCCAATGGTCCCATTAGGGAACAGTTCCAAGTTAAGCTAGCTTTTAAAAATAAACAAATTACCCTCACGGAATATATATTAATAGTATCAAGTAATACAATATCCCACAAATACATTCAAATTTAAGATGAGTGTGCATAAATACATACCAGCTGGTGCATGTGCCATTTTGAGACAAAAAAATTCTGCTGCCACCCCTCCACAAATGACATCCCATTCAAAAAGGATGATGTGACATACCCAGGTGCACCTGCAGGTAATATATATCACATAGTCAGTTCCTACTTTTAATCTGCAAAATTTAAAATTCAGATCATGGGCTATCTTTATTAATTACAGTATTATTTAGTTTTATATATTTACAGGAAACTGAATTCAATAGAATACACACAAGGAAGTTTGCATAATGTCAACTACTTGTACAGTTATTGTACATAAAAATTAAAGACGCACAATGAGTTATTAGTTAGATGAGATACATTGAAGTCCTAGGGGTGACTGATTTGTAACATGACTTCAAATTCCCAAAGACACAAATCTAGTACAATTTAAACAAGAATCATTTTCAACTTAAATATATGTCATTTAGTAGTTGTACAAGATATCGAACCAGTAGCTTACTTTATACAGACGCTACATATTGAAGGGATAAATACCTTGAAATGGCGCGGCAATTGCTATCCAACTCTTCACATAACGTTCAAATAACTGCAAGATAATAACATTCTCCAAGGTTACTTTCACATCCAAAAAAAACGCCAGGTCATTAAACCAGCAACTGCATATTAAGAAATCGAGAGAAGAAATAAAGCGAGATATTTTAAAAGAAAGTCCAAATACCAAAACATTTGCATGCTTACATCGCTATGTAGGCTCAGGAAACATTTAACCAGGAGGCCACCCATAGAATGGGTTATAATATTAATCTTTTTTCCTCCTGCAGCAGTGAACATCAGCTCCAATTTTTCAGCAAACTGCTCCAACGCTTCTTTAAACCTAATACATGGTTAAGCAAGCAAATGGGTAATCACTGTATCATTTGATGTTCCGACGCATAAAAAAATACTTGGCTAATAATAAGATAGCCGTAGGACAAAATCACTCATCAAGAAGAAAAATAAGGAATCATTATCCAATTATATATGATGATTAAATCAGTAACTAGATTTAGAGTATCTAATTAACAACAAAAACAATTAAAAGGAAGTACTTATGTATAATGTATAAAAAAGATAATGACTGAAGATGATTCAGGAATAGCCTTGTGACAACACCTCATACCCCCACGGCCCACCCTTACCCCATGACAGATTCATAGGTTTGAATTTTCATTTCCCACTCCCCATATACTTAAAAATTAATGTATTGAAATATATGTATTATAAAAAAAAATTGACTACAACCATAATTTAAACATATTGATAAACAATGTTGATGCTACCTGTTGCTTTGCCGAAAATCATATCCAAAACCAAAAAGTGTTTTACCCTCTTGGTAACCCCACTTGGTCATTTCCACAATCATATCATGGAAGTAATTTACACCATCACGCCCAATGATCTGCAAAAAGAACAAAAAAGAAAATCATGATTTAGCTTATCCATGATCATATGCTAAATATGATCATTACCAGGTTGTAAATCCTTAGGTTAATTAAATATTTAAATCACACAACAATTCAATATTTTTCAAAACAGGTCAAAAATTTAATATGATGTATTATTGAAATTGACTTAGATAGTTGAATGTGTCTTCTATAAGTATTTACAAGTTAAATAGTGGAGGAAGCTAATTCAACAATACAATTGTTGTTGTCCGATATAGTTCTTCATCAAGTTGCTAAAGAGCAGACTGCATTAAAGCTACGAGAGAAGTCAAAGGAGTTGTATGCAAAGAAGACACACTATCCTGATGTAACCTAAAACCATACTTGTATTCTTCTGGTAACAGTTAAGATTCTAGACATTTGTACTTGTTCAAGAAAGATGATTGCCTGAGTAGAATTTAAAAAATTGTGATGAGATTGTAATTTTTTGAAAATGCAGTCACTTTTTGCTTCTACTGTTCTACATATCTACAAAATTATAAAACAAAATCATGTGAGTGTCACTAAAAACCATTGACTACAGTGCACTGTTGGATCTAATATATGGCATGTAAATGTCTTATTCATTGCCTGCGAAACAATTCCATCTCCTAGCTGTTTAATCTGTTAGTCTTTCCTATTATTGCATATTGCCAAAAATGAAATCATAAAATCACAAACTCTTAATAAACTAAATTAACGGACTGTAAAATATAATTACCGTACCATGTCAGGATCCAATACATCAATTGCATAAAGTCCATCTCTGTCCTGAGGGACAACAATATTTGTTTTCTGATCTAAAGAAACAGATTTTCCTGTTACAACAAAACCAGACATCAGTCTCCACATCATCAATTACACTTGCAGTAAAATCACTACTGTAATCAAACCAATCAATAATATACATCGAAAATCATGTTCATTTTCTTCGATAACTTAATTATTTCTGTCACCTAACCGAAACGATACACATATCAAGTAATTTGAGCGCTCTACATTACAGTTATAAACACACACACACACACATGGAGAGAGAGAGAGAGACCTGACTTAGGATCAAATCTTGACCAAAGCTTGGTACAGAACTCACGATCCGACCCGAAAATCCGGACCCAAACCCGCTCTTCTTTCCCCTTGTCATCAACAGCTTTCAATATAGATCCAGCAATACCCGGAACCAACAAAACCGGGTCAAGATTCGGGTCAACATAAGGCTCCGGCTTCTTAAGTAGCTTCAACCACAGCTCAATTGAGCGCACTAAATCTTCCAACAACACCGCCATATTTCAAAACCCTAGTCAATTATACACATAAAATAGAGTTAAAAATGTGTAATTGGAGTGTAATTTGATCGATTGGAGTGAATTAGGGCTTTGAATTGGGGGAAATTTGTGGTCAAAGAAAGATGGTGATATATATATATATATATATATGTAAAGAGATAGACACAGATAGAGATATAGAGATAGAGGAGTGTGTTTTGTATTACGCAATTCAATAATTGATTGTTTTGTATACGAGTCCAACCCAACCCAACCCAACCCAACTTAACTTTAATTTTAGTCTTGTATGCCGTGTAAAAAATTCGATTGTTTATTTCTTACTCTTTCTTCAAGTATATATTACATTTATAATCTTCAGCAATTTGTATTTTGTTTTTTTAACAAAGTTACTTTCTCGTAAATTTGGCACTTTATATCTCGAATTTTATCAAGAAATATTAGAGGTATTAAATTATATATACAAATAATTTATAAATATCACATAATATATTGTAATCGGTTATAATTTTATTAAATATAATTCATAAATATTACATATTTTAGAATGAATGTTACATTCGATTTTTTCACCATTTTTCCTACAATTCTCATAGTAAAAAAATTTAGACTCACTCATACTCATTCACGATTTCATTTATACATTTTTTTCATAAAATTTATTTATAACTTTTCATTTCATTTATTTATCAATGACCCTGGTCCCTCCCAAATAAAACATGTTCAACTACAATGTCAACTTTGCCTTGTTTCTTCACCCAACTAAGGGTTTCCCGAATGCCTATAGCTTCTGCTACCTCTGGGGATATAGTTCCTTGCTTGCAACTGGAGAATGCCTCTAGCAAATTGTCACTGTGTTTACGAATTACAAACGCATGGCTGTAACAGTTGGAAGACTCGAAAATGGCTGCCAGTGCCTTGATCCTTAATCCTGTCAAACTCTGGTGGTTGCCAGTGCTCATCTCCATCTTCTACCAAGAAAATTATCGAAAGATTTATCTTGAACACTCTGCCACTGATTAAGGATTGAAATTGCTGATTCCACCACCTCTGAAATCTCTGTACTGTGTTGATTCCACACAAGATTATTTCGGCTTTTCCACAATTACCAACAGACCATAACTCTTGTACAAACCTCAGCACTGTCACATTATTTGAAGACCAGAGATAGCCAATCTGCAAAAATGATAGTGTGCTCGTCCGATACACTCCCAAGCTAACTTTTTCCCAGCAAGCCTCTGCAAAAGAACAGGACACTAATGTATGAAATGTTGTTTCTGGCAAAATATTGCAAGTTGGACATAATACATTTACTTCAACTCTTCTCACTCTCAGCTGGTCTTTTGTTGGAAGACAACCAGTTACAGCTCTCCACAAGAAGTTTTTAACTTTGGGGGGATTTTAAGATTCCATAACTGCCTCCAGAATCCTGAATTAACACTGGAATGATTGATCTCTTTCTTTTCCTGAATGATAGAGTAAGCACTCTTAACCGAATATTGTCCTAATTTCTCCTTACGCCAAAACCAAGAATCCCTTTCAACATTACAAAGAGGAATTGACAGAATAAGATTTGCATCTCGATCATCAAAAATGTCTTTGATAAGGCCCAAATCCCATTGATTTTCGTTCGTTAACATCAGAGATGAGACAGTCTTACCCTGCAAAGCTTCATTGACTGCATGAATACAGGGATCCATCATCCACGTCATTACGCAACCATGGGTCATCAAGAAAAAACATAAAGAATAAACTAGTAAGTATATTTTACAATGAGCCTTCTGTTTGTACTTAATACTGTAGAAATATTGAGAACAATTCAATTTTGTAATATTATATTTCACAAGCGCGCTTTTTACAGAAAATATAATTATGAATATTCTGAATATAAACATATAATACCACTTATCACTAGTTTATACACATTCGAGAACAACTTATTCATGGTAGTTAACTACTAGCACTTGCCTTCTACATGCATTTATCTCCTAGATATAAGTTCCGGAAATTATATTTGCAGCATCAACAGGTGTAGCAGAATGTAGTCAACTCTCGACTTGTATTTTATATCTTCTGCTGAGCTGACAAAATTCCAGTATACTCTTCAACCTGATATTCCACTGTTCGAGTCATCGAATGTGAGTACAGTTTATCATGCAAAATTTCTCCATTTCCAATCATTCAGTTTAGATCTTCGGGGACCAATAAATAATCAGACTGTTTCCTTCTCTTCTGTCCGGGACCTCCGGGTTCCCCTAACTGCAGTGAGATAGAAATCTTTTCACATATCCTCGATGCCGGGAGGCTTTCTGAATCTGCATTTTCTTGTTTATTGTTATGATGCATTATAGACATTCCTGCTACGCTTGGAATGAATTGATGTTCTACATTTAAAGCAAGTTTACTACCACCTTCAATGTGAAACTCCTTGTGCATGAATTGCGGGGTTATTCTGCAATAAGATGCCCCTTCGATAGGAATTATCTCAAGTGGCTCAGATACTTTGTGAGTACATTCTTTAAGTTGTTTTCTCTCATGAGAAGAAGACTCTCCAAAGGCTGAATCCATTCCAGCTGTTGAAGCATTTCTTTGATCTCGTACAGATGCTGTTTAGAAACACAGGAAAAGGGATGTAAATAAAAGAAAATATCCGTTAGACAGGAATTATGCAAAATATATATTGCCAGTCAAGAACAAATTGCTATTTTCTATAAACACCAGGAAAATGAAATGTTCACTGATAAAACCCATCTCAGAACTCTAACACAGGCATTCTTGTCTTAAAGATCCAAAAAGACATTGATTTACGCAAACAAGAAACAAAACCTTATGGTATAAACACAAGATTGTCCCCTGCAGAATATAAAATATAAAAGTCATCACCATACGCTATTCAACAGCACTGGGAAGCTTCAAAATTTGCCAATCAAGACTAATTAGATGAAGCACAATTTTGTTATTTAAATATAACATACATCCTGCAGAAGATATAAAAAGTCAATTTACGACCAAATACCAAATTGCCTACTATAATTGGCAGGCAAAAATATATAACCAGGTGACATGGTACAGAAAATCATGTTAAACAGATCATAGTAACTGATGCAGAGAAACTGTGGTTCCACACGTAGAATCCTTTAAGATCCTACTCTCTAAACTTTCTGATACATGATACATCTATGCTACACTTGTTGGGCTCTTGCATACTAATTGACTCGACATAAACCTTATGTTTAGATGGTGCCCTGAAAATGAAGAGGATATGCCTAACATTTAACATAATTGTTTTTTTTTTAAATCTTGGAGAAATTTTAACTTCTTTGAATTAAACAAAAAGCAATATATGTGTAATAACCTTGAAGACCTTCTTCGGTTGTTATGAGATCAAGTTCGAGAAGATCAAGAAGGCGCCCCAGGTCAACTCCACTTGTCCAATTCTCTGGAGGTTGGCCAACCTTTAACTTCAGACGACCGCGATTAGCTGTCCCACCCCAAATGATCCCAACAGGCCTCGGTTTCTCACCCTTTTGACCTGCAAGAAGAATCAGGCTTCCACTGTCACCTTCAAGATCAAAAGTTTTCTGGTTTTCCCCAATTACAAGAAAGTCAGTAAAGAAACAGATCCCTTTCTCATCATTGTACTCCAAAGCATAAGCCATTATCGTCCCAGTTGTCAAACCAGAGCTTCGTCCTACTTTAACCACTTGTCTGCCAATCAGACTGCTGATTGAAGACTGCAAGTCTATGATGTTGACTTCACCAATGTCACCTATGCCCTTTACAGATGTAGATATGTAGGAAATATTAAGGTCTTCCGCAAAAGCAATGAATGCTCCATCAGCTCGAACAAAAGTTTCTGCAAAATCACAGTCTCAATTATCATACACGGAAGCAGGAGTGCAAGACAGATTAGAAACACCAACTACCTTCAGAACAATTATTGAAGATAATTAATAAAATAGCAATCGTCAAATTAGCTACTTATATAATAGTTTTTTGTGCAGAAGAAAATTAATATTTAATTTAGGTCTAAGGTTGCATGGAACTGGCCATTTTGATCAGATTATCTCGAAAACGACCAGGATTGCATCAAAAAAACAAACTCCAGGCCAAAACATTCAACTGTTAAAGTGACACCGACAAACTCATTTGCGATGCTAAACAGAACACTCACTGTATTGCAATCTTTTTCCGCGACTCCAAACCCCCATCTACAACAATATTCTTTCACTGGGTTACAGAAAAATGTACAGGTAGATTTTCACCGGTCCTTGTTGGCTCGTTGCTTTTGTGTTTTTGAATAACTTATATATATATATGTGATTTAGGATTAATTACCTGGGTTCATCCCAGCAAAAATTCCATACCAAAGATCATCTGTTATGAAAGACGTTGCTCTTTCAACAGCCCCAAGATACACCCCAGGTCCAAGGCTTGGTGGCAAAGGGTGAAACATTTTCTGGTTTGGGTAATCCAGGTCAACTGCCACATGTCGGTTAGTGAGGAAACCAACTTGTCGATTTCCAGTTCGGCTTTTCACGATAGCTCCCAAGGTTCCATATGTCACTTGGCTAGCAACCTAGCTATGGAAGAAACTAATTTTATAAAGAAGAACCACCACGAGGAATAAATAATGGAATTGGAAAACAAACTCCGCAATAATGTGCTGTCAAGTTGATTAAATTTAAATTAGTGGCAGGTGCCTTGCTGCCTTGTATAAGTAAAGTTCCTAAAATTAAGAGTACATCACTACAGAGCTTAGCAAAAATCATAAACAATCGATTATTGATCTATGCACTATCTGGATTTAAGATAGCAGTGAACCTTATATCTTCAATTCTCAAATTAGCTTAATACCTGATACAAGTTAGAGTAATACCTATAGGAAAATAGCGGCTCTAAATGACAAGTTTTTCAGCAGCAACAGTTGCCTATTGTCTATATAAACTACTCACCCCCAGTAAAAAAATCATAACTTTTAAATGACTAAACGGTAGACAAGCTATCTCATTGTACTACATCATCTTATTAATTTGTGCTGCCAGTGATTCTCATTTCTCAATCAGGAAACGTACCCTTCCTATGCATAGGCGAAGGTACCTTCTAAGATTGAAAATAATTCTATACTACCAATGCTGAGAAATAAATGACAGCCTTCCCCTATCACTAGAACTTTATAAATGAAATAAAATCATATACAACTTTGTTTAAAGCCTGTGCTTCTAAAACGAATATAGATATGGACCTGAGAACCAGAGCCAAGACATGGATCACTTCCACGCAAACCATCAACCAGTTCCGTGTAAAATTCTTCCTTAGGAGGCGCAGCTGGTGCACCGAAGTAAGAAAACTCAACAACATCTACATCGCACCATACACCTCCAGGTCCCTGTTCAATTAAGCAAAGGAGTCGAAATGAACAAACAGCTAAAACTTCTCAGAAGTTCAAATATCAAATTACAATTATATATAAGATAATGATAAAAGGACCAGGGTTAACATTTAGGGCTATCGTATTGTCAAATTTAAAGATTTGGAAAAGAATGTCGACAGATAGTTTCAAATTCTGTTCTTTCCAGGACCACCATAAGTAATAGTCAAGTCTTGGAATGTATTAGGGAAACATATGTCTATATACAATGTATACAGTAAATACTCATTTAAGAATTAAGACCAAAACAACACATTTAAACCTCAAGAGCAGTGGGTAAACATTGATTCTGCCTAAGCCACTGTCTATTAACTTTTCGAGCAACGAAGACAAGAATGGCAGGTATGTCAGTCAAACAACCACCCCGGATTCGGAAACCAACTGCTGTGCCAAGACTACATCGACGCAGGATTTTGCTATGATAGGCCCTGACTGTCATTACTTCAAGTAAAGTGGTAGCCTGCTGCCCTGCGGGAAGTCGCCCGTAAGTTTCAGGCAAAACACCCTTCTGTAGGTTTATGAAGTAGTTTGACCTATCTTCAGCTGCATCATTTAAGCGGCTGGTAGTAGGCCATGAGAAGCAGGCAGCACTGCTCTCAGTGAACTGACCACCTGATGCATAAGCCTGTAATGGTGAGGGACTTTGTGTAGGATGTTTGCAGAAGTCTCTTTCCAGAACCAGAGATGATTCCGCTGATGGTGTTGAACCAAAAGGGTTACTTTTTAAATCACTTCTTGCTTTTTCCATTTTCCAGATCCCCTACATAATATTGGTCCAAGTCCTCGTAAAATTATTAAAGAAATCTCTCAAACTAGACTATAGTATAACATGCACATTAGATAGAAAAGAAGAAAAATGAAATCTTGGGTAGTTAAAGTCAGAGTTAGAATGCTAGCTTCTAAAATAACATACATAAGTTCCAACATTGCGAGCAAAAAATAAGGAAACATTGAACAAAAAACTAATATATCAAATCGATCAAACCACAATCATATATATGTGTCAGAAACTGATTTATGAAGTGAAATAGATGAGAATGACAAAAGTTCCAAATAATTACATACCTATGAAGTTTCTTCAGCAAAGAACTCTGAGACTGAAAGGTTATTAGGAGTGCTACAAGAAAAGTGACACCAAAACTTAGAGGTGCACAACTAAGTCAGTCAACCCACTCATATGCCCGATCCTATACAAGTCAACCCACTCATGCTGCTCCTGTACAGCAGAGACTCCATTAAACTAAAAACAAAATAGCTGACTAATGACTAAGATAATGTTCTTTAATTGGTGACAGCAAAAAAGAAACAGAAAATACTAAAACAAATTGATGAACTCATTTTTTAATATCGGGATAAAAAATATGAATACACTGAGCTAAATTATTTATGTAACATAATGAAATGTAATATATAGTTAACAACTCCCAATCACAGTTCAAGGACAATACATAGATTCTGCAATACATGACACGTGAAGATAACAAAGCAGTATAGTAACAACTATGAATTCAAGGAAATTTTAAACACGCGAATACACAAAAGCTGTAAAAAAAATCATATTCATATATCTATATACATATTCATATTCATATCAAGAAGGACAGATAATTAATTCAAGAAAAAGCAGGCATTGAGCTGAATAAAAATGGTGACTTTGCAAAAAATAATTAAAAACTTCACCTTTCAGCAATGGTGATACACTGGTACTGTTGAATTTGAAATTAACAGCAAACCCTCATCAAGATTTCCATTCTTTAGCACCCAATCAATTATCTTTATCAAAACAAATGATTGTACAAGTGAAACACTTGATCAAGAATGCAATACTAATATTGCCAATATGAACACAATCAAGTGATGATGATTAAACTGAAAAAGTACACAACTTTATTTAGTAAGAATGATATATTTGGTAAAAGACAAAAACCATACATACACACGTATATAATTATATACAGTAGCTTCTAGTTTTGTGCAATAAGTAAGAACAGTTAAAAAAAATGGAACTTTTTAACCCTTTATTCTTGTTTGTTTCCTTTTGGTGTCAGAGTCAATAATTTTGTTGATGGGCACTCAATTCATTTGGGTCAATTACAGTGCTGATGGGGGGAGGGGATGAAGGAAAGAGAAGATTTTTAATGGTGAGAGAGATGGGGGGAAGATAGATACAACATATTCTTGGAGACCATTAATGTTAAATATTGGTGGGGTTTAGGAATGTGAAAGGGGCCATTCTTATTTGCTCCCCAAAGTTGATCACTTTCCCTTTCAAATTATTCAATCACCCACTCTTTTACTAGAGCTAAGCTGGTTCAACAATCAAGATCATAGGTGAGCCAGTGCACTGTTAATAAATTTTCTGTCAAAAAAATCCTACTTTTTTTAATTGTATCATCCGGTTTTTTTACGTGTATTTTAAATACATTGAAAATATCATTTGATAAACTATTTTTAAAATTTTTTTTAAAATAATTTATTGAACTGCATTTTTATGCTAGAAAGCTTACCTTCCACTTGGAATTAGGCTTAGCGTATTTTTAACGGGTAAAAGGTAAAACGTCTTCATTTTGCTTTCGATAATATGATATTATCAAGAACAGAACAAGTTCTCTCTTATAAACGCTAGTCCCCATTAAAAAATTTTGATGAGACTTTCATCGGTTTTCACCGATGAAAAACTCCACTTCCTTTATTTTTCATTTTCTTCTTTAAAATCTTGTTTTTTTAAATAAATTTTCAATTTATTTGGATTTTGTTAGTGTTTGCTTATGAGAGTTTGGTTTTTTTATTTTTTTGTGTTTTGGCGTTCTCCGTGACCGAGATTATAGTTCGGCATGATTTTCATATGTTTGATTCACGAATGAAGGTTAATATGGAATCGCATCTATGGTCGATTGCACAGAACCGTCGGATAAAAACAAATACATACATTCACAGTCGGGTGAAAACAAATACATATATTTAAATCATCTTCAAATCGCTTGATTGCCTTTCCAGAAAAGAAGGATTCAACCCCGATATCTTTAAACGTCTGTCCAATTTCGATTGTATTTGTAGATGTCGTATGACTTTTGATTAATGAATTGATTCCTTTTTTTAAAGAAAAAAACATGTAAAAGGTCAAAAAAATAAATTAGGAAGTCGTTTGATTTATGAGACGGGATGAGTTTGTTATTAAAAATCGGGTTGGGTGGTGTGAGGATGAAATTTCATTATTAATATCACGTGTTTGGTTTAGTTCTGAAATGCAATTATTAATTTAAAGTATTATTGAATTAATAGTTAAATAAATCTATTTTATTATAATATATATATATATATATATACTTTTTTATTATTAATAATATTTGATTGTATATATTTTTATTTTTTGATTATTAATAAAGTTAATTATCAATAATAAAATAATAATATTGAGTTGAATAAACCTATAAGATCATAGGTAGAGCTGAACATTCAGTTGGTTCGGTCCAAAACCGAATAGACCGATAACCGAATAATCAATATTTTTGGAACTGAATCGAAATTTTATTATAGACCGGACCGAACCAAATTATTTCGACATGTTCGGTCCATATTTTTTTTTAAAAATTGAAAATTAAATAAGGTGGATTTCTAATGGAATATGAATACAAATATATAAATAAAACTAAATAGATTCATACGTAGACCAAATATTTAATCAATTATGCAACAATTAATACAAAATTCATTTATGGAACATATGTTATATAAATATATTTTAATAAAAATATATTATATATATAATAAAAATAAATAATATATAATTCGGTATATTCAGTCCAGACCAAATTTTTTTATTAAAGACCGGACCAAACTGAACTTTAATTCGGTTCAATCCGAAAAATTGAATAGACCGAAATTTAAAAAAAAAATAAAACCGAACTGAAATTATACTATTCGATTCAATTTTTCGGTTTCAGTTCGATTTTACTCGATCTTAATAGTAGTTATTAGGTGAGCCATTTTGTGCACTGTTTACAAATCGCTTCTGCCAAAATAATACTGTAAAAAGATCATGGTTACCATGTTCGTTAATTGAGTATGGATCACAAAATAATTTAAATAATTTTAGACCAAAATCAATTTTTCAAACAGACGATAATCATTTAGTGAGTATATTTATATATTTATAAGATAAAGATGACTATGCATCTTTGTTAATAATTAAAACCTATAAATTTTTAATTAGAATTACTGTTCACAAATCACAAATATAAAAAATGAAAATTTAAACACAATATCTCACATTCCAATCAAAAGGAAATAAAATAGTTAGTGGGCCCAAAATTATTAGATACTTGTATTCGGACATTGTATCAAAAGATAACGTAATACGGGCCATACTCGACCCATTAACAATTTCATTATTAATTATTAATTTAGTTAAATGATTGTTATTTTAACCTTTGTATTGTCCAAAGGTCCGTGGCTTTTTAAGGTACATGAATACATGATTGATATCTTTATAATTTTTTAATAAATTAATAATTAATATCTCTCTTGACAAAATATTTTGCAATATACAATAGCTTATAATCGTTTAATTACGAAATTGTGATTGTGATTTCAAATTTCACAAAATTGTTAACGATAATGGTATCTTCAAAAATATAAATAAAATGCATTAGATGTTAGTAATATTAATATTAAAATAAACCATGATAAAAATATACAAATAAATAACTTATATATATGATTAATATAGGTATGTTAATATTTAATTAAATATGTTATGTGATAATTTGTATTAATGAACTTACCAAAATTTTGAATATTCATTCAAATTTTTATTAATCAGTTTACCATAAATGTTTTGAATAGCATTAATAGTAATTAAAGTTAGGGGTCAATTTCTATAACCAAGAATGAGTCTATAATGAATATGGATTTTAACAAACCAAAATATGGATACAAAACCTAAAAATGGATAGTTCATGGGTCAAATTTAAGTTAAAAATCTTATCTGAACCTAAATATGGAAAACAAAACTTAGGAATGAGCTATGCAGCAATTTATAATATATATAATATATATATATATATATTATAGAGTGCATTATATAATTTTTCCGTTTCATTTCTACTATTCACAAGTCAAATTTTATATTTTATTCAATTATGTTAGATAAATGGATATTTAATTTTTAGATAAATAGTAAAATTAATATTTAATTTTATCATATAAAATTAGTCCGAATAGTATTATTGTATTATTGAGAAATAAATTGTGGGTTAAATAAAAATGGGATGGACCACGTAATATAGTAACTTTTTTCTCTTAGATCCCGTTTGATATTGATGTTGTAGATATCTACATCAATTTTTTGCTAAAAAATTATAAAAAGGTGTTTGGTAAATTTTAAAACTCGCTGTCTGGAAAAATATTTTTAGTCTAAAAGCTGCTATTAACAAAAACATATCCCCATATTTTTGGAAAAAACTGCTTTCAACTTTTGCAGGAAGTAGCTATCAGTTTCATCATCAAACCTTCCCAAAAACATTATTTTTATATATTATATTTCAAAAAATGCATAAATCAAAAAAATTACTAAACAGTCGTCTGATTTTCCAGACAACACTTTTTCCACCGACACTTTTTCTCAAAGCACAACAGTTTTCAACATCACTCTCAAACGGAGCCTTGAATACGATGAGGTCCTTGAGGAACATTTCTTGATAATTTCTTTCTGCCATGATTAAGTTTAAGCGGGCCGTTAAAATGTCTGGGTCAGAATTGATTTGAAAGACAAAGCCCACAAACCGATATTAATTTTAATAAAGCTATTCAAGTAGTAGCCCAATTAGCCACGAAATATAGTTATCTGTTGTTGCAGTCCTGTGGAAAGAGGGAAAGAGTGCGACAATAATTCCCATGGCCGGAATTTATTTGAAAATATTGGTCAAATAATGTATTTGAATAATTAAAAAATTAAAATATAAAATTAAAATTAAAATTTTAAAATGACAATTTAATTTCTCTTTCTTGCATGCCAAGGGAGAAAATATAATTATGCATGCTTTGTAAATAAAAAATGGCTTTAAAAATAACATTTTTCTTATTTTTAAAAAAATATTAAAGTACTATTATGTCGGTATATTTTTCTAATCAATAAAAATAATCAGTATTTTCCAAAGATCTATATATTATATATGTTGGCATGTTATTGGCTGACTTTGCTATTAAATTTAAACTTATTCTCTAAGTAATAAACTTACCTGCAAATGCAAAAAATCTATTGGGAAGGACTACAATCCAAAAATTATATGTAGTTGATATAACAAGACATGTATCGATTCTACCTTTTCACTAAAAAAATAAACAAAAAGTACACACATTCCTTATAAAATGGTGAAGATTGAAGATGCTTGCCTGCTAGGTTGGACATCACATGAGACTTCTAGCTTTACATTATTAAAAATCTTTTCCTCAACAATAATTAGACAAGATCATTTGACTAATGGCCCCATAAAGTTAACTTGATACCACTCGTACGAGATTAATCAAGGAGGTTAACACTTAACACTGTGTTTTGGGAGTATGATACTTGTTAATGCATCTAGAGAGGGTGGATAAGTGTTATAGGGTTGACTAGATCCAATTTTAATTTTATAAATTATAATAGTTGACTGTTATTGAAAGCAGTCTGTTGTACCTGATTAATGACTTACTGTTTTAAACATGCAGAGTGTAATAACAAGCTATAATGAATGCAATGCAATAAAACTAGTAGGTGAGTTAGGTATGTTGAATATGTAATTGCACAGTCATAACAAGCAGCAAGGTATGTACTTTAATTATAATCCCTGATTTATCAAACTATAATTTATTCTTGCAATATTAATGAAGTATCTTATCTTGACAGAGTCTAACTTTTAGACTCTGACGAGTCTTTTCTTTTTTGAACACCACTCTTAGTATCACTAATTATCAAATCAGAAGTGTGATCACTTGCCCATTTTTAAGTTGGTGGAAGATTGATTCTAGAATTTGAAGTTCCCCCTAAATCATAGGCATTTTCTGTTTGTGAATGGAATTCAAATGAAGAGGCTCCCCCTGAGTTTCTTGACTCTGAAAAGGATTCAGAGTTGCTTGAATCAGACCTGATGGATTAGATTATGAGGAACTAGACTTTGTCTGTCTAGACTCTGACTGACTAATCCCCGAGTAGTTAGACTCTGAGTTGGTTGATGTTGAATTTTCTGGCTCCCGCTCAAAGTATCCAGGTTCTTGAGTTGTTTTACATCACTGGGTAGTAGTCAACGTCTACACCCTTCTTGTCTCTTAGGACTGCAACGTGGTACATTGTCATGAACTCAAAATCCCTAAAAGTGAATGTAATAGCCTTGGGTCTCCTCATGACGGTAGACTGAAAGTCTATAGACTCTGAATGCTATAACTCTTAGACTCTGAAACAGTTAGAATCGCGCCTGCAGACTCTGATTATTTTTTAACCGTTCATTTGACTGGAAATAGGCGATAACAGTTGCTTTTTACTGGATACAGGCTGTAGACTTGTGTGTATTGTATGCAAAATTTAACAAAATAGAAATTTTACATACATTTTACCCATTTGTTTATTGCAATCTATTTTCTAAGGAAAAAAATACTCTCACATCTTCTCAAGAAATATAACTTATTTTCTCAAGTAGCAATATGTAAAGAAAGCACAAGACATTTAGCCAGGTTCAACCCCTATATCTAATAGTCTATGTCCTGGTCTCTTACCAACTTGGTAAGAGAATATATATTAATCAATAATATTCCAATTACAAGATTAAAATATATCTCCCTTTAACCCAATCACTGAAAGTGGCTTGCTGTTATCCCTAGCGATCCTGAGCAGAATGGTTGTAGCTTGCTGTTATCTTCTCTCTTGCAATCCGTTCTTGAACGCCTGAATTTCTTGAGTCCCACTCTTGAATTCCTTGCTTCTTGAACCCTTTGCCTTGTAGAAATAACACAAGTAAACTAGGTAGCTCCATTGTTCAGATTTCCTAGAACCCCTTGCCACTTGGTGATTCTCAAATACAAATCGAACAATACAATGAATGAAGATTTGATTACAACTCAAATGTATAATCTATATATAGCACGAATATGATATATAACAAGTTCAGATAATATAGAGAATATGTGATAAAGATTTTCAAAATCGAATAGTAGAGTTGTTGTATTGTTGTAATGTGTTGAAAAACTAAGCCTTAGATATATATTAGATATATCAATGGCTAGTTTGAATTATTATAGATATACGTTTAAAGATAATGGTAATTCAAACTAATACACGATTATAGAAGATAAAAAGATAATATAAAACGTTTAAATCAGCTCCTATAATAATGCATGGTAAGGATAAAAAGTTGTGAAAAAATAAGGTTAAATCGAATACAACTTCATCTCCTAAAATATATGAATACGTTTAAATAAAATATTTTGAGCTTAATATATATTATAAACGTATTAAATAGATATATACTCATAAAATTAAAGTCCTATTCGAAGTATAAATCTAATTCTTGAATTCTGGACTTGAGTTGTAAAACTGTTGGACTCTGTAGCGGCAAATTATTTTGTCATAATAGTTTTCTATTATCATAACAACTTGTAGAGCATTATTAGCAAAAGATAATATAGCAGACTATTATGCATCAAATAAAAACATGTTAACTTGTAATTCCATAGCAACTTGTTGTCATTACGTTATCATCAAAATCAGAGTTTACAGTGCTAAATTACTAATTAAGCATGCTATGTTTGATTATGTAAAATTTTCGAGAAAAAGGAGCAAATTGGTCAAAGATTTTGAAAGAGGGGATAAGAATCGAGTCTTCTAAAAGGGTGAATTTGTGAAAAAGGCATCACCACACACATGGTTTCATGGCTTTTTGCTAAGCAAAGGGCAATAGGGTAAAATTATTTCAAAATATCTAGTTTATTACACTATTACAAGATCTTCCTTCGTTCAGCCAAAAAAGAAAAATCACCCCCCTTCAATCAAGATCTTGCTATGCTCTTTTTGGCTTATTTTCGACTTATAAATGATTCATGAGCGGAAGTAAATGATACCCATATATATGTTGTATTCTTATAAGTATAGTATAAAGGAGTTGTTGATTCAACTAATATATTGTTGTATATTGAAAATTATATAATAATAAATTATAAAAATATTTGAGTGATTTGATTTTTTTTATCAATTTTGAGTTTTAAATATCATATTAAGTTGTCAGCTTGCTGATACGATAATATCATATTAAGTTATCAATTCTTCTCAAACTTTTAACCGCAGCGGGGCTTAGATGCCTCGTATATTATTCAAAAAGAGGCAGAAACCGCTTAAGTATCAGCACAATGTTTAAGACTTCGCCAACACAATCTTCTGTTATGACTATGAAGATGCAACAAAAATATTTCTTTCATGATCCCAATGCTTTTACTAAAAGTTTTATACTGCTACGCACAGACAAATAGGTCTTATCAGTATTATTAAATTTCATGGGAAGAAAAGAAAAGGGAACATTACGAGTCATGGCAATCAATCAGAAAGTAAACCATAATTAGTTTTCTTTAATCATGATCAAACACGGGCCTTTGTTTCCCACAAAAATTACCTAAAGAATCCTATATTCTCATTCCATGTTAACTTCTCATTATATAACAAAGTTTATGCAACTGTTACTACTTACCAATTACCACACACAACAATGCATAGATTTTCTTTGCTTTTGCTCTCTTTGTTCTGTATTGCTTCTCTAGCTCTTTCATGGAACTACCAACAATTTCAAGAACCTGAGAATTATGAAGGCTCTTCTGATCTTGTCAACCTTCAATATCATATGGGTCCGGTTCTTGCATATCCAATAAATCTGTACATTATTTGGTATGGGAATTGGAACCCGAGTCATCGAGCTACTATCAAAGATTTCATATATTCTTTATCTTCTCCTGCACCTCCTCCTTCTGTCTCTGATTGGTGGCAAACTGTTCGCCTTTATACTGATCAAACAAACTCTAACATCACTGGAAACATTAAACTCTCCGGTGAATTTCACGATACATTTTACTCACATGGCATGGATCTAAGACGTCTAACGATTCAATCTATTATCAAACATGCTGCATTGCCTCTAAATTATCAAAATGGTGTGTATTTAGTACTAACTTCTGCTGATGTTCAGGTCCAGGATTTTTGTAGGGAAGTTTGTGGTTTTCACTATTTCACATTTCCAGTTATTGTTGGTGCCACAGTGCCTTATGCATGGGTTGGTTATAGTGGAACTCAATGCCCTGGCTTGTGTGCTTATCCTTTTGCGTGGTCTAAGTATTCGGGTAAGCCACCACCTAATACAGGAAATGGTGCCAATAATATCATGAGGGCGCCAAATGGCGATCCGGGGGTGGATGGAATGATTAGTGTGATTGCACATGAGCTGGCGGAGGTGTCGAGTAATCCGCTAGTGAATGCATGGTATGCAGGGGATGATCCAAGCGCCCCAACTGAGATAGCGGATCTGTGTGTGGGTGTGTATGGATCAGGTGCCGGTGGAGGGTTTGTGGGAGAAGTGTATAAGGACTCGCGGGGAGATGGGTATAATGTGAATGGAGTGAAGGGAAGGAAGTTTCTTGTTCAGTGGGTTTGGGATCCTGTAAAGAGAAGATGTTTTGGACCTAATGCTATGGATTAGATAGTAAACAGGTTATGCTTAATTATTTGTTTTGTGATTGTTCGAATTTAATTTGGGTGCTTCACTTTCAGTATTGTCGATATTCCAACGCTAGGTATCTTTAATATTCTTATGTATTTAGAAAACATAAGGCTCTAATATAATGATCACTCAGAGCCTAGCTTCTTCCTTGTGGACATACTGGATAGGTTTGGTTTGATTTCTAATATAACGCTCAATCCAAGTAATTACCAGGCATTTCTATAAGTTTTCCCTACAGTGGTGCTCAAGTATCTTCACTCTAGAAGAGGCTGGTGTGAATGCAGGAAAGGGAAGAAAAGTAAAAGACTTGTAGCCCAGGAGAAACCGACAAAAATTAGGCATCAGTGCATCCAAAATTAACAAGACTTTAGTCTTTGTTTGTATTCTATTATTTCTGAAGCCGACAAAAACAGGATGATCGGGATACTATTCCCTGGGTTCCTAAACTGTATCTTCTGTTTATACTGTTTTGTTTATGTTGTTGTAATGTTGTGTCCTTGAGAATTTCCTCTCCAACTTTCTTAAACTTTTTTATTTTCTCATACTTTCTACTTGTACTAAGATGTTGAGTTTGGATATCTACTTGCACAATAAACCAGCAAAAAAAAAAAAGAAGGTGATTTGAATTGTATGCCAACAGATCATTATATGTTTCTCCATCTGAAAAATATACAGAGTGCACTCCAGAAATCATCTTTACCTTCTAGCTCTGCAAGCTGCTTTTCCATTCGAGATTATTAACACTACTACCAACTTGATAGTTTATCTCTGCATTTCCTCCTCATGGAGCACCGACATCTACCTCCTACGAATGTGGCCAAATCAGACCATCAAAATTACCCCTCCCTTACTTTCTTCAAAATAGGCACGATTCGTAAGTCATCCCAGAAGATAACATCTGCCATTCAGTCCAAGCCAATAGATTAACCAGTAGAAGGTCAGGCTTAACTTTGCACAATCTATTTGCAGAACACAATATGGTCATACTTAACTGTGCAAAATCACAAACATACACAAACACATAAGAATAAATTGTGGGTATGTAAAGATAGAAAAAAAGGATTACCACCTAAAGAGTAAAACAAAGAAGCCATAAGGTGAAAAAAAATGCATCAGTTGTTTGGAATACTTAAAATTATCACTGTTGTTACTTAAAGTTGCTCCTATAATTTATTAATAATTACATTTTTTTTAAGTCCAAATTTATTTATAAATATAAAAATTGTAAGTTATAAACATATAAAAAGTAATAAAATATATTTTAATAAATATACATCTTATATTAAAATTATAAAAAATTTCATCAAGTTTTCGTAGAAAAGCTTATAAAAATATGGTTGAGCTTAACCGTTATGGATATCCTTTTGTTCTTATTCAACCTTAAAAACAACACTACTAATACATACACACTCAAACACAGATGTATATACATGTGTGTGAATAGATAGCATTTCACATTGGAAGCAGATTCTTGAAGTTCTACAACATATACTCCATCTCATCTGAGCAGGACAAGGCCTTATCTATGTATAAACTCTTATCTCTATACTTACTAGCCACTAGTTTCAACTTTTAAGTTCTTGCAAATTTGCTCATCCTTGTCTGAAATGTCTCCATTTGTGAATTGCACTTTGGCCCATGTATAGTACATGTCTTAAATTCTTTCATTTCATTGGTTATCTATTTGATAAAAAAAATCATCTTCAGTGCTGTAAATTTTGTATTACTGAATTGTTTTGTTAGCACACATGTTAGCATTTTGACCTTGAAATAATCATCTGCTAGCAAGAACAATATATACTTTGATTTTTTTAAATGTGGGGGTGGGGGGGGGGGGGGATTCTTGAGCATGTCTACCCTTAAAAATTTCAGCCAAATCATTCAGTGTTATAGTGCATACCACGGTGATAAGCACTTATTAAGCATGTTAATTGCACTTCTTTCCGTCCTGCAACTTGTTTGTATTTGAGCTTGAAAGATACTTGATTATACATGTTTGTTTTGTTGCTTCTTGTACTTCCGTGCATGGATTTGAAATCGACTAGAATGGGATTTTTTTTCTTTCTGTTTTGCAAAATTGAGGGCAAGTAATAGATTTTTTTTTCATGGCTGATCTATGATATGGAATCACTCCAGATATATAACTCTATGCATTATTCATGTAACCTTTGTTTACTTTTGGTGGTTTGAAGGAGCTGAGTAGTTTCTACTTCTATTTGTTAAAGCAGACTGTTATCTAATTATAAAATTTTACTGCTTTATTCGAGTTAATGGGATTTGCTTCTCTGTCTCGTCTCTGTTGGTCATTCTGCTTTACCTTGGTTACAAAGATTAAATCCAACTGTTTGCTATACTTTCTCTTGTTTAGGTTGATTTCCAGATGTGCAGCAATTTATATTGTCACTGGGATAAACTCTTCCAAGGGTGGTTTCATATGCAGAGCAAATAATCCAACTGAGGAGCCTACTGAGAAGAAGTTTAGACGCGACAGTCTTTTTATTGATAAAGAAGGAAAGTTAAAACACTATAACCATAAAAAAGTGTCGAGAAAAAAAGGTAGCAACGATATGTAACACTTGCGGTTCCACGGATATGTAAGCACTATGTTCCTTCCGAATTTCTTCAATAACTGTTGTAAATAATCAATCTTAGGTGGTTCTCTAAGAGGAAAGGGATGGAAATACGGATCTGGTTTTGTTGATGGTATATTCCCAGTGTTGAGCCCCATTGCCCAGCAGATGCTGAACTTCTTGAAAAGAGAAACGAATATAGATAAAATTTGGGCTGCCCTTGACACGCTTCCTCCCACGAATGCCACTTGGGATGACATCATCAGTGTAGCTGTTCAACTTCGTATGAGCAAAAAGTGGGATGCTATCATATTGGTGAGTATCTTATAATCACGAATCATTTTCATCACTTTCTTATACTTCCTTCATAAATATTTTCTTCTTTTTCTCGGTGAGGCTTGTCTGCATATCAATTATTACCACAAGCATGATAAACAAAATCACAACTCTAGAGTCGTTGATTGCTTTTCAGTATTAAGAATATTTAGGTACTGAAAACTGATCCATTTATAAGGTAAACTCGTGTCATGTATGTAAGTCGACTCTTGTCAACTATACAATTGATCTAATAGCTCTGGCTGCTAAAAAATGACTAACATTTCAAATTCTGCAACAAACCTAATCCTGATATACGTGCACTTTTTGTCATAATTTCATTTTATGATTTAGTTTAATGACAAGTCTAAACATATTTCCAGATGTGTGAGTGGATATTGTACAAGAGTTCTTTCCAGCCTGATATCATCTGCTACAATTTGCTTATAGATGCTTATGGGCAAAAGTCACTATATAAGAAGGCAGAATCCATGTATTTAGGACTTCTCGAAGCTAGGTGTATCCCTACTGAAGATACTTATGCCCTCCTTATAAGGGCATACTGCACATCTGGACTACAAGAGAGAGCTGAAGCGGTTTGTATTGAGATGAGAAAAAATGGCCTTCCCCCAAGTATGTTCCTATCTATCCTTTAGGCCATGGCTTGTAGCCTTGTAGAAACTTTAACCAAGCAATTAGTGTACTTATTACTTCAAATATATGGATCTTGAATCTTGAATAATACAGTATTATCCATGTCCAGATGTATTATTTCTCCTGCACTGTTTCAACAATGAGCTACATTCTGTAAAAAAATTATGTAGCCCAACTCTCAAAGGCTTACACTGACTCAACTGGTTCTGGCTTCAAATTATTTCTGAGTTCCTCACGAGCTACATCTAAAAAAAAATATCTTTAGAAGATTGAGAATTTAATGACAAGTCAAGGTTCTAAAAGGAAAATGAACCTTTTCACATAGGGACCGAAGGGGTTTATCTCAGCTATAAGTAGGGTTAGATTGATATTAAGTTTACTATATAAATTAAATGAGAAAGCTTTATTAAAATACAATAAATAATGGTATATACTTCTAATACTATCCAGGCACCTACGTTTAACTTATTTGAGTTTAATCTTGTTGCAGGTACAGTTGTGTACAATGCTTATATAAATGGGCTGATTAGAGGAAGAAACACATCAAAAGCAGTAGAAATATTTCAAAGGATGAAGAGTGAGCAATGCCAACCATCTACCGATACCTATACAATGTTGATCAACTTGTATGGAAAGGTGCGTCCTGTTATGAGACCTGTAATTCAAATGTCTGTTTCTCGTTGGGAGTAAGATTGTTATCACCTAAAGGAATTCAAATAACATTTCTGGAATTTGAGCATGGATGATAGATGACTAAATTCTTAGCTAGTGGTACTTCTCCCAAACCATTATGCTTCCAAAAATAATGGTTTTCTTAAGAAAATGCTACTTTAAATTAACATTTCAAAATATTACTAAAGTCTAAGAAAAATAGAGAACTACAACTGAGATCAATTTTTCACTCAATCATTTATTTGTTGTTCAATTTCAGGCAAACAAGTCCTACATGGCCTTGAAGATTTTTCATGAAATGAAAAGTCAAAAGTGCATGCCTGATATCTGCACATATACTGCTTTAGTGAATGCATTTGCTAGGGATGGACTTTGTGAAAAAGCAGAGGAAATATTTGAGCAGCTACAAGAAGCTGGGTATGAACCTGATGTTTATGCTTATAATGCCCTCATGGAAGCCTACAGGTTAGTATTTGAATCAGATATATATCACTTACCTTGCTTGACCATGTTCTTAATTCGAGCAGAATTATCCTCAGCACTGCTTAATGTTTTCTTCCAACAGCCGTGCAGGTTTTCCTTATGGCGCGGCAGAAGTATTTTCTCTCATGCAGCACATGGGGTGTGAACCAGACCGAGCTTCATATAATATCATGATGGATTCATATGGAAGAGCTGGTCTTCATGAAGGTAGAAATTAAAGTAAAACACCTATTTTTTCACATTTTTTTGCTATTGAATAGTTGATGTTCAGTCCTTAAAATTCCTTGTATCACATTGGCAAGGAGTGAAATTGTACAGAACTATCTTTGATTTTGATGATGGGTTCAGTAAGGAACTCCCCACTTGCAGGTTGTTAAAATGATTGGAAAAAGCAATCAAGACTCAAGAGTAAAATAAAAAAAATCCCTTTTTAGTCTATCCATCTTTTCATCTACGCTGCTCTATCATAAAAAACCTAATACTTCGAGAGCATGGTGCTAAGGCCATGCTGGAGAGCCTCTGCAGTTTAATTTCTTTAAATATGCTTATTCTGATTATTAAGAACTACAAAAGATTTACTTGCTTCTGGCACCAATCATTCAGAAATTTTGTTCACATGGTTTTATGCCACCCATTTAGCACTTAGCCTTCACGCTAGGAACTCACAGAGTTGAAGCTAAAACACGACAACAATTAGCATCATTATTTCAGCATTTTTTGTTTCGCTTTACATGCACCCCTAATCATGTTTTGTCTGTGTTTTAGATGCAAAATCTGTTTTTGAAGAAATGAAGCGGCTACGAATGACACCAACAATGAAGTCCCACATGCTTCTTTTATCAGCCTACTCCAAAGCTGGCAATGTACCTAAATGCGAAGAAATTGTGAACCAGATGCATAAATTCGGTGTGGAACCAGATACTTTTGTTCTCAACAGCATGCTCAACCTGTATGGCCGTGCAGGCCAGTTCCAAAAGATGGAAGAAGTCTTAAGCGCCATGGAAAACGGACCATATGTTAGAGATATAAGTACATGCAACATTCTAATCAACGTATATGGCAGGGCCGGATTTTTCGAGAAAATGGAGGAGATTTTTCATTCGGTTCCTGCTAGAAACTTGAAGCCAGATGTAAAGACATGGACTTCTCGCCTTGGAGCCTATGCTAGGAAGAAACAGTACATGAAATGCCTAGAAATATTTGAAGAAATGATTACGGATGGTTGTTATCCAGATGGAGGAACAGCTAAAGTACTGCTTTCAGCTTGTTCAAGTGAGGAGCAGGTTGCCCAAGTCACTGCTATAATTAGAACAATGCACAAGGATATGAAGATCCCCTTGCCTGCTTGAGCCACACCATCGATACTAATCAATAATCGATATTATTAATAAACTTTATATAAAACATATTGGATATATAATTAATTATATACTAAAAGATAACAGAAATTAATAAAATAAGGATATATTAATTATATAAATTATCATTATGTTATATCGTAATTAAATGTTTACATGAAAATTTATTATAAGATGAGATGTGTTAGATTTATGTAAAATAATTTGTGGCTTAGTGGTTGTGTTCACGAGAATAGTGATTTGTTTTTTGGCTTTAGTAAAAAAACATTATTTTTAGTACTCCGTATTAATTAACATATAAAGACATTTTTATTATTTTTTAGAGTATTAAATAGAGACATAATAATAATTTCACAAGCATTTTATTGCATTAGTGCACCAAATATGCAGTGCCACAATTAGAATTGTGTTCTTGACGTCTTTGAATAATTTCCGAGTTTTTTAAAAATAAATAGCAAAATCATACAAAATACTATTCTATCAAACTTATTTTCATCTTTCCCATCTCCCAGACTTTTTTTCAAGAATCCAAAAAATACAATATGCAACTATGCTTCTGCTGCTGCACTTATTTTTTTGAAATATATAAGAACATCATTATGAAGATAGCTGACATCGATTGCTGTAGGTTACAAGCAATTGCAGCACACATTTTTTTATTTATTTTTAATATAGTTTTGGTTTGCTTGCTGTTTGCATGGAAAATGGAAGATTTCTGTTTTCATGAATCCCAATGGAAAAGAAGCCCTCGCATTCGCATGTAGGACTAAAACTCAAAAGCATATCTCTACTAAGAACAGACTGGATCATGTATTAAGCAACTATACAAATGTTGTGATCAATTGATGATCTTATTTATACTTGCAGCAAATGACAGACAGTATAAGATATAGATCGAGATGAGGTACACATGAAATTAAACTTGTTCGGATTTGGGAGCACACATAACAATTGCATCCGCAACTCTCACGAAGATTTTGTCCCCTCCGACCAAGTTTACGAACTCAGATGCATGTAATTTATCAAGTACAACTTGCGCTGGATTTGCTAGATTGAGCTGTTTATATAGACATCCAGGAAATAAACTATATTATGAAATGTTATAAAGCCTGGTGCACTTACATTACGTATGGAATATAACTCAGATAAAATTGGTAATTATTCGCTTGCCTGAATAGACTTTTTTTGGAGACTTTTATACAGTTCTTCCAAGGCGTGAATACCACTAGTGTCTATGTCTGTAACAGCTGCAACAGAAATAAAGGGTAACAAAATCATAGTGCTTCAAGTTTACAAAAGTTGCCTTTTTCAAACTATCATCGTGTAAGCGTTTTTCTAAGTGTCATCATTTAAGCATAAGCAGAAACAATATCAGTAGAGAAAATTGCTTACGTGACATGTCAAGTACTAAACTTTGGATTTCGGGCTGTTTATGTTCAGCCAGCTTTTCTTCCTCATCCAGTATCCATCTCAATATCCTGCAAAATGTCAAGTACAGTACTGGTATTAATACTTGAAATGCACAGATAATACCATGCCCGAGTACTTTGGAAAAAGTATACAACGAAGCTATACCTCTCCTTAATATAGTTGGAATTGGAAAAGTAGATTGCAGAATCGACTCTGATTATTAGAACACCGGGAACTCTTGTTGCCTCTGGATATTGCAAAATGTTCCTGTAAACATTAGTCCTCGGGATCCTGCCAAGAGCTGCTGTACGTGGCCTAGTCACTTGTAAGAGAATTTTGGCAAAGGAAATAGATACCTGTGATATAGAATTCCTTAGAAATCTCTATACTAGATTTATTTATTTAATCTTCTAACAAACACCTGGTAAAAATATATAAGTTCAATTTATTTACCGCAATCAAGAGACCGATTTCAACTGAAACAAACACTACGCCAAAGAACGCTCCCATGCAAGCAACAAAATCAAACTTATCTATCTTCCATATAAGAATTATAGCATCCAAGTCTATAAGTCCTAGAACGGCAGATATAATGATGGAGGCAAGTATGGCGTTCGGAGTGTAGTAAAACAATGGTGTTATTACTACCAGGGTAAGTAGTACAACAGCTGACATCACTATGTTAGAGACTGCTGAACAACAGCCTGCCATGTAATTTACTGCTGATCGAGAGAAGGAACCTGCAAGAATCATAGAAGCAATTAAAATCTATATATGAGAAAGCACTTAATGACCTTCAGATCTATGCTTTTTGATGCCTTTTTTCAAATTTTTGGTATCATTAGAATAATTTTTATTGATTTAAAGAATCGTGAAATCAGAAATGTAAAGAAGAGTTTCTATGTTAGCACATGGCATGGCATTAAAGTTTGCTAATTAACCCACCTGTAGCGATATAACATGATGTCATTGAGCCAACAATATTCATTGTTCCTAGTGCTACCATTTCTTTGTTTCCATCTATCTGATAGTCTTTCATACCTGCAAATGTTCTTCCAATTGCAACGGCTTCCTATAATCCAGAAAATTGTGTTAAGAATCTATTATTGTCTTCTTCAGTGAATTGAATGATATAATGATTGAGGTGAGAATATTTTTACATACTGTTAAAGCTACCATGCCTGCCACAACGCCAATCTTAAAACCTTTGACAAGATAGTCCCCAGAAAAATATATTTGATCTACAGATGACGGATTAACTCCTTTCTTGATGTGTTTTACCTTAAAGAGGAAATAAATATTAGTTTTTGTGTGTGCGCGATTTAATATACCATTGGAAAAAGTAGATTCAGTAATGAATACTACGTACTATCTGAACACCATCCTTCTCGGCATGGGTGATATACACAAAGAAGGTCGAGATGATGACAGAAATTAGTGGAGCAATTGCAGGCACCCAAAATAGCTTTCTGTTTTTTTTGCCCTGAGTAATATAAATAAGAAAATTAAAGTGGGGGCATGGATTGAGATGAAAATATCAAATGATTTGAGGATAAAAGACTTACAATGTACTTGGTAAACAAAAGGAAGAGTAAGAAGGTTACTCCAATGAGTACAGTCTGCCAGTTCCACTATTTACAAAACAAAGCATATAATAAGATAGAGCAAAATATTAAGAGTAATTTACAGGTAATAGACAACGCACTTACCCCGTGATGTACTGCGGCAAACACTGATTTCATAACAGATACAATATCAGTCTTTGTTGTAAATTTCTTTATTCCAAGCAAACCTTTAAGTTGTTGCAGGGAAATGGTGATGGCAGCTCCAGCCATAAACCCCACAACAGCAGCATGCGATAGGAAGTCTATCAAGAAACCCAATCTAGAAGAGAAGAGAAATCCACATATAATGGGGAAAAATGTTTGTGTGTGTTATACAAATTATGTTAGGTTTTTTTTTTTTTTTTTTTTGGGGGGGGGGGATCTAGTGCCTTCTTTACATTGTTTCTGATGATTAGATTTTCTTATACCTGAAAAAACCAAGTGTGGCTTGAGTGACACCAGCAAAGAATGTCGCAGTAAATGCAAGGCGTTGATATTCAAGTTTGTTTTTACGAGGATCAAACTCGTCTTGTAGCAAAGTGCCCAGCAACAGAGAGATCACCGCCACAGGTCCAATGGCAATGTCTCTTGAACTACCCATGAAGGCATATATAAGAGGTGGAACGAAGCTGCTATCTGTGATATAGCATAACCATATACATGAGTATGATGAAATTTTTGGGAAAGACAAATAATGATGATAATAGAAAAAACATACATAACCCATATTGTGGATCTAAATGTGCAAGTTTTGAGTAGCCAATATCCTGTATAGACAGAAATTCAAATTTTGTTAAGAAAGAGTCTAACCATGGACAATTCAAAATCATCATGCATAGTATTTTACCTGAGGAATACAGAGACTTGCAATAGTAAGCCCAGCAATAAGGTCGCCTTTAAACTTTGAAAGATTATAATCTCTTCCCCATTCAAGTATAGGGAATACAGTTTGAAGGCCAAGGACTAACTTCCTCCTCCGTGGTTGTTTCTTGAATGGGCGCAACGGATCATCTGGCAAGAACGTTTCTTTCAAAGTATCTGTAATTTCCTTCAACAGTCTTGGCTTTGGAGGCACTGCCACCTTGTGAATATATGGCGAATCCTCTGGACCACGAGGCAATGAATGCAAACTTGGGTTCTCTGTGTTGTCTGTTCCCATGTAGTTAGTAATACGATTACTCATTGGAACAGAACTTCAGAAAGAAAAGAAAAAAGTTAACCTCTGCATGAAATATAACGGGATCGACAAATATATGTTTTTTAATCAAGTCCCACTCAATCTAAACCAGCTTACAAAGATACGTATAGTGATTTCTCATTAATTAGCAAGATTCATAAAGAGCTCAAAAGGAGCTCATATTGACAAACTTACCAGTGTAGAGCCAATATAAAAGCTGCTACTAAGTTTAAACTCAAACGTAGACTGTGGATATGAAAAAGTAACACATAAGCTCTTACTTATATAAGGTTACTGTACTAGAGATCTTAAAAGTCAACCTAATAAAAATAAGCAGAAAGCCACATCATTGAGAGAAAGTCAAATGAACCTAGATCCAATGCATACCACATTCATACAGCAAGCAGGAGAAACTTGGATATATAAGAGGTTATATATGCAGGTGCCAATTGTAATTTTTAATAATAATAATCGCAGCACATGGTCATATAATAAGAGAGTTCCTTCATCTCATCTCATCTCAGCTATAAACAATACACTACTAGTGAGTAGTGATAGCCTTCTTACTGGCTTAGGAACCCATAATTAAGTTGTCTGCATTAATAAACACTAAATTACGTAGCAGATGGTAATAGAATAAGAACAAATACAAATTGTGCTTATTTTTTCAGGGTCTAGTAAAATGATGATCATGAATAAAAAAACACAAAACATCGTCCTACTTGATGAAAACACTATGCCGACTTGTCATAATCATCGAATAATAATAATAATAATAATAATAATAATAATAATAATAATAATAATAATAATAATAATAATAAAAAAGAAATCTGCCAACTCTTATAACTCACCATTTGTTTCTCCACCTTTTTTTGGTCAATGCAAGCTTTGTTATGAATAACACCCAAAGTGCCAAATTCACAAACCTCCACCTTTTAGAAGTTAGAACAACCGGAAAAAGTACAAAAAGTGAAAATCTTTTGTAAAAACAATACAAATATAAAATATAGTATAAATGTTAATATGCACACATATATTTTTAGGGTAAAATACTCTTAAAATTAACAGTAGGAAACGTTCCAAAAAAGGGCTTGAATGTCACTTTTGAATAACTTAATGCACAGTATGACACGAAATCAAAGTCTGGTTCAAAATGACACTCCAACATGTGGATAGTGTAGCGTTTAAATTTTATATTCCAAACGCTCGTTGTGCTCCAATTTTAATATATACACGCTACACTATCTAACGTCTTGTTAAAAAAAAAACCATTTTCCCCTCTTTCAACGGTTAACTATACTCAAAGCATATATACACAAAACCCGTAGAGAAAATGTCCTATATGGCACTCATTTAAATTTAAATGCCTAAAATGACACAAAATTTAGAATTGGCCCAAAATGGCACTTCAAGACGCTACTTAATGTACTATTTAATTTTTTTAGCACAGGCACCCCGCCCCGTGTTGTTTAAAGATAAAATTATCTTTTTTTTACTCCTAATTTTTAGGCCCTAAATTTCAATTAAATTTAGGACCCTAATTTAACCGTTTTTAATATTTTAGGATTCATAATTCCTTAACTGGGTTTAGGTTTTAAAAATATTAAACTTAAATTAAAAGTTAAGTATTTGAATTTATAAGCCTATAATAGAATGTTGAACGATTTAGGGTTTAGAGCCTTTAGGCCCTAGACTCTAAACCTAATTAAAGTTAAAACTCTAATTTAACTGTTTTCAATATTTTAGGATTCATTAATTCCTTAATTGGGTTTAGCTTTTAGAAATATTAAGATTAAATTAAAAAAATAAGTATTTGAATTTTTAAGCATGTAATAGAATGTTTAACGATTTATGATTTAGGTTTTAGGATCCTAAACCCTAATTAAAGTTAGGATCTTGATTTAACCGTTTTTAATATTTTAGAGTTCATTAATTCCCTAATTGGATTTAGATTTTAGAAATATTTAAGTTATTTTTTTTAATATTAATGAACTTTTTTTTTAAAATTTCACCCGAGACGCTACATAGTATCACGTTTACCATGCACAGGTGACACTATGTCACGTTTTGGTGTTTTCAATTATTTTTTTTTCAAAAAATTTATCCCACAAGCCACACTAACTCACATTTTGATGTTTTTTAAAATTTAAAAAAAACCCAAAAGGCTAAACTATCCCGCGTTTAGATCAAAACGTTAGATAGTCTAGCGTTTTGTGATGACATTTCGCGCTAAAAATTAATTATGTGTCATTTTAGACCTTCTCTATATATATTGTGCCCTATAGGTTCAATGCCCAAAATGTTCTTAAAGTGTCGTGTACTCTGTATTCATAATTCAGTGTGCTGAGGTCTCGTTTAGTGATAATAACGGTAAACTTTTTGTTGAAAAATAAGTAAAAAAAACCTGTGTTTTTAGCGAAATCAGGCCTATGTTTTAAAAAAAACTAATTTTTAACTTTTACCGAGAGTAAAAATATATTTCAATGTCAAACTACTTAAAAATATATATTTTTAATTATTTTTCAAAATATATTCAAATCAAACAATTATTTTTCTAACAACACTTTTTCTTATAGCAATTACAAACAAACAATTGAGTCTTTTTTTCAAAGTCATCCATCGTATTTAAAGTATTAACTAATATAGTAATATATATCCATCACTTAAAATATAAAGATGTGATATTTAAAATATCAAAAAATATTTTAATTTGAATTTAGATTGAAATTAAATAGTTTTTCTTAAATAAATTAAATATTATTTTTTATAATTAATTTTAGGAACATTTTAACCATATTTTTATATATATGTGAGATGTTTTTACACAAAGATATCCATAAAAGTATGAATAATATATATATATATATATATATATATATATAATATAAGTTTAATTCTACTCAAAATATTAATTGAATATCTATATATAATAAAATATATTTTTAATTATTTCCATGTATTCTTGGTACACAAGGGTGGAACAAGTACCCTCGAATGATATACTATCTATACAATACTATATTATAATAATCAAATTAGAGAAATATTTTTTGAATATAAAAAGATCTAACCATCTAATTTTAGCTAAACCTTATAAACAATACTAACCATTCAATTTTCAGAAAATCTAATTTTATAAAAGATGTATATCATACCTACAACTATGTTTCCCAGAATAATCAATCTATTACAGAAGGGGGTTGAATGTAATAGTGCCTGTAAATCGATTATGAACACAAGTATATTGAATGGAATACTGTTTTGTATTAATAATGAACTTGAATACAAAACTCTCTCAAGATATTAAGTTCTTAAGAGCTGCTAGGTTACAAGATATTGCTTTTATGAATTCGATGATTAATTATAACCTATCTCTGTGTTTATATAGACACAGCTACAAATACAATTACAAAACAGATTATGATAAGAATAGATTTAATAAGGTAATTTGACTTGCACTTGAATTCCTTCTTACTATCCAAATCAGACTCTGATTTGTCTGTTTCCTTTTCTGATAAACTCTGGAGCTAAACTCTGTCGGTTTGTCATTCTCTGATTTGAGCATTCTCTGTTAGAGTAAACTCTGATTGAGTATTCTCTGGTAGAGTAAACTCTGACCGACAGCTTCCTTAAACGCTGATGACGTCAGCATAAACTCTGTTTAGTAATCTCTGACAATCACCAGTGTTTGCATTCCTAACAATCTCCCCCAATTTATGCTTTAAGAATTAAAACATAAATTTCACTTATGATGTCAGAAATACAAGACAAATGCACCAGAGTTTATTTACTCTTTTTAGACTTAGATTCTTCTGTAAAATAATTCTTCTTTCAGAAATTGACTTAGGAGCTTCTCTTCAGCATTTTTCAGTAAGTCAACAAGCTTCTCCTTCAATTCCTTCATGTTTTCAGAAGAATCATCTATTTGAAATATTGCAGCCCTTAGAGCATAAATTGATGACCTTTCCATCCTTTCATCTAAGACAATGCAACAGGTCTTCATTCCATCAGGATTTAAAATTAGTGTAGGAATCCCTAACACCATCTTGACCTTTGCATCTCCCTTTCTCATAGCTCTTCTTGTTCCATCTTCAAGTAAATACCCAAACTCATAATCTTCAGACTTTATCATCATCAATCTTTCACTCTTCTTCTTTTCAGCTATTTTTCTTTCAAGAATCTTTCTCCACTTTGAAGTTGCTTCATTTTCATCATTGAGCAGATATAGAACATGTTCAAGTTCTTTAGATGCCTTATCCTTCAGATTTTCTTCAGCAATCTTCAAAACTCTCCCATCTTCTAGAAAATACAGAAGCTTCTCCTTAGCTTGAGCTCCATCAAAACTATCTTTCACTATGTTAACAGATATTAATTTGTCAAGATGTTCTTGAGACAGCTCTTCTTCAGGTTTATCTTTTAATGAATAAGGATCTCTGAAGATGTTTGCTTCACCTCTGTAGATCTTAGCATGTGTATCACCAATACCACCCTTGTTGTTTCCAAGCCTGGCATTGAGTGTCAGAGTTTGAGTTGTAGTCCACAGAGGATCAGACTTTTTCTTTCTGATCAGAGATGGTTGATGATCTTCTTCTTCAACATCAAACCTAGATCCACCTGGTAGAAAAGTTGTTCCCATCATAGTAAGAGATGTTTGTGGTTTGGTTGGAGCTTTTTGTTGAATTCTTGAGGATGATCTGGTTTGAATTTCTGAGACTTGTTTTGGTTGATCAATTATCTTAGGAACTTCAACAGATTTGATTTGAGTAGGCTTGGATTCTGACTTCTTCTTTTGAACAGGTGCCTTTTTCACATATTTTCTCTTCTTCTTTTCTTGAGCATTTTTATTTCCAGACTTTTTCAGTTCAGCTTCCACAGCAACAGGATCCATTCCTGGATTTTCTTCTTCAAACATTTTCTTTGCCAGTTCTGCATCTTTTAAGTTTTGTTCTTCAATCCTCTCAGGCTTATCTTCTTCTTCAAGCCTTTTTGCTAATTCCAAATCAGCATCTATCAGAGTTTGCTTGTCGTCAGAGTTTACATCAGACTTTGATGTCATCAGAGTTTGTGAGGTTGTCAGAGTTTGTCTTATCAGAGTTTGCTTTCCTTCCTTATGACTCCCATGATCTTCATCATCAGGTTTGTCAGAGTTTAGAATTTCATCCTCTTTGCATTTGTCTGAACCCTTCTCCCCCTTTCTGACATCATTCCCAATGTGCTCAGTAAAAATTTGAACGAAGTTTGTGAGCATGCCCTGCATAGAAGTGACAGAGACAGAAATCTCATCAACCTTGGATTCCAAAGCATTCTGCTTGTCTGAAATGTTCTTTATCTTTATGCCTAAAGAATTCTGAGAAGTAGAGAAGGTAGATTCAACAGCTGCTGTAGATTTAGTGACAAAGTCCTTAAGACCACTAACTTCACTCTTAAGTCCTTTGGTCATTATGGTAGATGCCTTCAAGAGTGTCTTGAGTTCTGGAGAGTTTATTTCTTTATCAGCTTTATTGACCAAGTCAATAACATGAGGCCATGGAATATTTGCCTCAGGAAACTTCCAAGAGAAATCCCAGATTTCTTGTCTGTGAGAGGTAAGGTAATCTTCATTTGAAGTCTTTGGAGTAGAAGAGAAATCCCTTCTAACACCCTCTGCATTTAGATCAGCCTCAATTTGACCTTTGAGATTTTCCACCACCATGTAATCAGGATAAGCCATTTGCAATCTGTCAAGTGCATCATAAGAGTTGACAGGCCACCTTTTGGTGTTATACCGCTGTGTGAAGGGAATGGAGAGATCTGTGACTACTTCATCAGCAAAAATCACATCATCAGAATCTGAGTCCTTTCCATCAGAATTTAATAATTCAGCAGTGTTTGGCACAGCATCAGAGTTTGCAGAAATAGGTAAACTCTGAGTACCTGCACAAATAACAGAACACCCTAAATCACTCTGATTTTTTAAAGTAATCTCATTACTTCTCACATCACACATATCATAACTTTCAATAGTTAGATTTTGCTCACTAGAAGTAACTAACTTCTTTCTCAATTCTACCTCTCCTTTTGCCAGATCCTGTGTCTGCCTCTCATTAATTCTGTTTTCCACACATTTTACCTCAGACTCACCAGAAAGGTTCAACACACAATGTCCTACAGAAATAAGAGGTGGCTGAGAAAGGACATCTGTAGTCACATGAATAGGGGTATCCTTTTTAGGACTATCCATGATCATCCCAGCAGTAAATGTAGGAGACATAAATTCTGAACTTATGCAATCAGAGAATGTAAGTTCTGAAGAAAAGTCAGAGTTTATACCTTGATCCTTTGAAGTTGTAGATGGAGTCTCCATGGGCTGTGTAGAAATTGATTGCACTAAAATAGCATCAGAGTGTGCCTGTGGAGCTTCATCAGAGTTTGTCTGTCTAACATGTAAGGCTTGGTCTGCAATCATAAAAGTGATGATTGGTTCTTGTGTGACCTGAGTCATATCTGTAGCTGCTTCACCACTTTGAGGTGAAGGTTCTTGTGGGCTTGACTCTGCCAGAGATTGGCCTTCAGCATCAACAACAGCAATGTCTTTTATAATTGATTGAGTGCCTGCATCCAAACTTTGATTGAATGGTTCTTGTGTGGCTGGGGCCTTGACAACTTCTTCAACCCTTTGAGCTGAAGGTTCTTGTGGATTGTACCCCTGATCAATGCTGGCTTCACTTGCTGGAATTGTGGCTTCTATTGAACTTTGATCAATAGGTTCTTGTGTACCTGGCCCTTCAAGGACTGCTACCTCACTTTGAGAAGTAGGTTCTTGTGTGTCCTGGCCAAAAGTGACAGACTTTTTCTTCTTTCTTGAAAAACGTTGAGAACTAAGAGATGCTGACGATGACTTTGATTTCTTTGCCTCCATTTCTCTTCTTACTTCTTCAGCCAGTTCCCTTGCTCTTTCATAAGATATCTCCTTTATGACTTGCTTTGGAGACTTTGTAGGAGAATCAGATACTGGTATAGGACCAGCTTCCTCTGGAGTGACATATGGCCCATCTTTCAAATAATTGTGTTGTCGCTCCTGTTCAGCCTTGAGCCCAATCATGTTCTCAATTGGAACTGGTAATCCAGGTTCCTTCCAAGGAATATTTGCCTTCCAGCAACCCCATGCTTCACCAGAGTTTATCAAGACATTAGTGGTTTGCTCAGAGTTTGTAATGTCTTCAGAGTTTAAATCTTGAGGTTTAGGCTGATCAGAGATTAGGACGTCAGAGTTTAGAGCTGCATCAGAGTTTATCCCTGCAGTGTTTGCAGCCTCAGAGTTTGCAAGTTTGACTAATCTTCTCCTCTTTTTCTTTACCTCAGCCCCAGTCTCAGAAGCCTGTTCAACTGTCGTTCTTTTAGCAAAAACGAACTCTTCATCAGAATCTGTATTTTCATCAATTAATTTCCTCTTTTTGAGAGTAGATTCTGTTACTGACTTCCCCTTCCTTTTGCTGGAACCCTGTTGAGAGGTGTGTTTTGCAACTACAGTCTGTTGAGAGACTGTAGAGGTTGGCAAAGGTGTTTGGGAGTCAGTGTTTGGAGGGTGGCTTGGGTTTGAATCAGAGGGTGCTAAACTCTGATCCATAGCCACTGAGATGAAATCCCTGCCATACATGGTAGGCATTCTCTGATTTAAGAGAAGCCTGACCCATGTGGGATAAAAGAGAGGAGAGAGATTACCTTTCTTAGTGTCCTTCCTAGCTAGGTCAGCAAAAATTCTTTTGTTCATACAAAAACTAGCTAAACTCTGATCATTCTCAAGACTTACATTAGGCAACAAATAATTAAAAATTAACTGAAGAAATCTAGCAAAGTATATGGTGTAAACATCATCATTAATTTTGCTAGCTAGCTGCCTAATTATTAAACAAGGAAAATTGAAATTGAGATTATGGGTCAGAGAATACCCAATCTGTTGTGCTAGTTGTGGGATTGCATCAAAATTTGTGCATTTGCCTGTGAAGGCCCTTGTAATGCAATCGAAGAAAAAACTCCATTCTCTTCGAAGATTGGGTCTTGTCAGGCTCCCTAACTTTGATAGGCTTCCTCCATAGCCTATAGACCTGAAAAACCCCTTGACCTGTTCATCTCCAACAAGGTCATCATACACAGCCACTTCTGGTAGATGTAGAGCTTGTCTCACCACAGCAGGAGTAATTGTGTGTTTTCCATTGCATTGAAATGTGATAATGGGTTCTTCATCATCATCAGCATTGTTGTACGTAGCAGTGGACCATATTCTTACCAGAGATTGAGCAGAAAAGTTTAATGGTTCCTGGAGTGCATAGCCAATATAACTTTGTGCTAGAAAATCCTGGACAACATGAAAATCTTCAGGTGCATCCGTCTTATTTAACAAAGAAATATAGTTTGTGGCAGCAAAAGTATAGTTTTGGAAGGTTTGTCCTTTGGATGCCATTGAAACAAGAAAGAGTTGCAGGTTAGAGCAGTTTAGGGTTTGTGCGTAAGTGAGAAGTAATAGATACAGATGATTAATTCAAAATGACAATATGAATTAAACTGTGCCCTTTCAATTGCATAAAAACTGTAGTGGGACACGTGGCAAAAGCTGATTGGAAAAACAATTATTAGTACAAGTCTCAAAATTCAGCAAGTGTTTGTGTACTGTGTAATGATATGAATCGACAGTCGTGAGAAACACGCGCTTTATTATAAATCCAACCAGAGAATAATAATTATGATGTCACAAAAAGAAATATAATGTCATAAATGTGATCTCAGAGTTTACCACGTAATCAGAGTTTACAGATCAGAGTTTGTATGAGTCAGAGTTTAGTATGTACTGTCAGAGTTTACCACATACTTTGACAGAGTTTACCATAAATACTGAGAACTTGTGATCAAAGATTAGTTGATATAATGATCAGAGTTTACTCTATTTTCATCAGAGTTTACCCCATACTCTGACATAGACTCTGATTGTCTGAAACTTGCTAAGTTGAGCCACTTGACACCATCCCTAATTCAGAAACTAGTCTGTTAAATGTTGCTTCAGGCAGAGGTTTTGTGAAGATATCTGCTAACTGTTGATCTGTAGGAACAAAATGCAATTCAATTGTGCCTTCTTCCACATGTTCCCTTATGAAGTGATATCTGATACTGATGTGCTTTGTCAGAGAATGTTGAACTGGATTCCCTGTCATTGCAATAGCACTTTGGTTATCACAATAAATAGGAATTTTTGAGAATTTCAAACCATAGTCTAGCAATTGATTTCTCATCCATAAAATTTGTGCACAGCAGCTTCCAGCAGCAATATATTCAGCCTCTGCAGTTGATGTTGAAATTGACTTCTGTTTCTTGCTTTGCCATGATACAAGTCTTCCACCTAAAAATTGACAACTCCCACTTGTGCTTTTCCTGTCAATCTTGCATCCTGCAAAGTCAGCATCTGAATATCCTATCAATTTGAAATCAGACTCCCTAGGATACCACAAGCCAAGATTAGCAGTGCCCTTGAGATATCTGAAAATCCTTTTCACAGCAATCAAATGAGGTGCTCTTGGATTTGCTTGAAATCTAGCACATAGACATGTGGCAAACATTATGTCTGGTCTACTTGCAGTTAAATAAAGTAGAGAACCAATCATTCCTCTGTATGCTGTAATATCAACAGGTTCTCCAGTGTCTTGATCAAGTTTTGTTGCAGTAGCCATGGGAGTTGTAGCAGATGCAGAATCTTGCATTTGAAATTTAGTGAGTAGATTCTTTGTGTATTTAGACTGATTAATGAAGATCCCTTCTTCAGTCTGTTTCACTTGTAAACCCAGAAAATAACTCAATTCTCCCATCATACTCATTTGATACCTGGACTGCATTAACTTTGAAAATCTTTCACAGAGTTTCTCATTAGTGGAACCAAATATAATATCATCAACATATATTTGAACCAATAATAAATCCTTACCTTGAGTTCTATAAAACAAGGTTTTATCAATTGTTCCTCTAGTGAAACCATTTTCAAGTAAGAATAGAGCCAGAGTTTCATACCAGGCCCTTGGTGCTTGCTTTAGTCCATATAAAGCTTTATCCAGTCTGTAGACATGATTTGGGTATTTTGGATTGACAAAACCAGGTGGTTGTTCAACATAGACTTCTTCTTCAAGTTCACCATTTAAAAATGCACTTTTAACATCCATTTGGTAGACCTTGAATTTCTTATTTGCAGCATAAGCAAGAAAAATTCTGATTGCCTCAAGTCTAGCTACAGGAGCATAGGTTTCATCATAATCAATCCCCTCCTGTTGTGAATAACCTTTGGCTACCAGTCTTGCCTTGTTTCTTGTAATTATTCCATCAGAGTCTGTCTTGTTCCTGAATACCCATTTTGTGCCAACAATAGATCTGTTCTTTGGCCTTGGAACTAGGGTCCAAACTTCATTCCTTTCAAACTCGTTCAATTCTTCCTGCATTGCAGTAATCCAATCTGCATCTTTCAAAGCATCTTCAATCCTTTTTGGTTCTGTTTGTGAAAGAAAACTATGAAATAGACATTCATTTTGAGTAGCTTTTCTTGTTTTTATTCCACTCTCCAGATCACCTATGATTAAATCAGGTGTGTGATCTTTGGTCCATTTTCTTGGATGTGGAAAGTTCCTTGAACTAGATGCTCCCCCATGATCTGTGCCTTCATAGAATGATCCTTCTGTAAATGATGATCCTCCCCTTGAAGATGTGTTTCCATCAGTGTTTGATGTCTCAGAGTTTATGTACTCAGAGTTTGAATTATCAGAGATTGAGGTATCAGTGTTTGTGGTCTCAGAGTTTGAAAGATCAGAGTTTGTGTTGTTCAGAGTTTGGTCAGACTCTGATATTTCAATTGTTGAATCTCCAATATCAGTATGTGATTGTTGTTGCTCCCCCTCAACATGTGCAGTTTCTTCAATTTCTATTTCAATCATTTCTGAATCAGAGTTTAAAGAATCAGAGTTTAAAGAATCAGAGTTTACCTCTCCAGGATTTGGTTGATCAGTGTTTATCTCGTCAGAGTTTGGTTCAACAGAGTTTATTTTCTGCAGTTCATTCTCAAATCTCAGTGTTTCTTGTGCATCTTTATCATATAACCCAGCTATCTTCCCTTCATCAAAGGAGACATTAATTGATTCCATGACTGTCCTTGTCCTTAAATTGAATACTTTGAATGCCCTTGAAGAGGTTTTAGAAGTTGTTGCATATCCAATAAAAATTCCCTCATCTGCTTTAAGTTCAAACTTCTTCAATTGTTCAGGATGTGTCTTGAGAATAAAACACTTGCTTCCAAAGATGTGAAAGTACTTGACATTAGGCTTTCTTCCTTTCAAAGATTCATATGGAGTCATTCCATGTTTGTTAATTAAGGAACAATTCTGAGTGATGCATGCAGTGTTCACAGCTTCTGCCCAAAAATAAGTAGGTAGCTTTGCTCCTTCGAGCATTGTTCTGGCAGCTTCTATTAGAGTTCTGTTCTTTCTTTCAACAACACCATTTTGTTGAGGTGTGCCAGGTGCTGAGAATTGTTGAGTGATGCCTTTTGTTGAGCAGAATTCCTCCATTGTAGAGTTCTTAAACTCTGTTCCATTGTCACTCCTTAGATTCTTTACTTTGTGAGTTGATCCATTCTCAATCATTGCAATATGATCAATAATTGTTTCTGCAGTTTCATCCTTCTTGTGCAAAAAGTATACCCAAGTAAATCTAGTGAAATCATCAACTATTACCAGAGTGTATTTCTTCTTTCCAATGGACATTATGTTAACTGGACCAAATAAGTCAAGATGCAATAGATGAAAAGGTTGATCAATAGAGTTTTCAGTTTTGTTCTTGAAAGATGTCTTCCTTTGTTTGGCCTTTTGACATGAATCACAGAGTCCATCAGGATGAAATTGAACTTTTGGAAGACCTCTAACTAGGTCCTTCTTTACCAATTCATTAATGTTTCCAAAGTTCAAGTGACACAACTTTTTGTGCCAATTCCAGCTTTCCATTGGTGATGCCTTTCCAAGTAGACAGGTCAAGGGACCATTAGAATTAACATCCAAGCTAGCTTCAAATAGGTTGTTATGTCTGTGGCCAATAAGAGCTACTTTTCCATTTTTCTTATTTTTCACTTCACAATGAGTTCCATGAAATTCCACAGAGAAACCTTTGTCTGTCATTTGACTCACACTGAGCAGATTATGTTTGAGTCCTTCAACCAAAGCTACATTTTCAATGATGACATTTCCAATCACAATGTTGCCATATCCCAGTATTCTTCCTATGTTGCCATCTCCATAAGATACTGCTGGGCCAGCCTTCTCCTCAAACTCTGAAAGCAGGGATTTATTTCCAGTCATATGTGCAGAACATCCACTATCAATTACCAGAATGTTTTTCCTGTTTCCCTGCAATCAGTAAATGCAATTTAATTAGAAGATTTTGGGGACCCAAACTAGTTTGGGTCCTTTCTTTGAAAACTTGTTAACTTTTGCAGCAGAAGTTCTTTTGTCAGAGTTTGTGTTAACAGAGTTTACATGATCAGAGTTTGCATTCACAGAGTTTGTACTGTCAGAGTTTACACTCCTTTTATCAGACTTTATCACATACATTTGCTTGACAGTATGTTTTGGAGAATCACTCTTTTGAGGCTTTGGTTTGTAAGAATTGTAATACAAATTATGATAATCTTTGCATGTATAAATGGAATGCCATAAACTACCACAATGAAAACAGGGATTGTATCTTGTTTGTTTTCTAGCCTCAAACCTAGGTCTTTCAGATTCTTTCTTTTTCTTTTGTTTGCAGTCAATAGCAAGGTGATTAGAATTACCACAAGTAAAACAGATTTTCCTAGGAGCATCAGGGATATTTATGTAATTATTCTCCTTAGTAATTCCTACTTTACCATTCCTATTTCTTTTCACCTTCTTAGTTTTATTAGTGACTGCCTTCAACTTTTCTTTAAGTTGCTTCTGTGAAAGTAACCCTACATTCACCTTCTTAAGATCTAGCACACTATTATTTTTAGAGCATTCAGGGAGAGTTTTCTTATCATTACTAGCTCTAACAAACTTCACAGGTTCACTCAATGTTCCTTTTGTGTGTGAATTAGTATGAATTTCTTTATCAGATTCATAACCTAAGGCAGATGTCCAATTCTTTTCAGAAAGCATTTGTTGGACCTTCTTACCAGAGTTTGTCCAAACTCTGAAGGTCTCTTTTTCCTTAGCTATCTCAGATTTCAAATATGTGACTTGTATTTCCAACTGAGTTTGCATGTGTATAGCATTCTCACAGTCTTTCTTAAAACTAAGCATGTGAATAAGTTCAGTTTCAAGAAAGTCATTCCTAGCATTCAGAGTTTGTATTTCAGATTTTAATCTTTCATTCTCAAGAGATTGTGATTTAAAGCTAACATGCAGATTTCTAAGAAAAGACTTTAGTTCATGAATATCTTCAGTATCAAAATTGAAAACAGAGTTTGGTACCTTGTCAGAGTTTAAAATGGGAGAATTAGAGTTTGCCATGAGAGCATAGTTAGTTTCTTCTTCAGAGTCTGAGGAATCCATCCAATCGTTCTTTGATGTGATGAGAGCTTTCCCAGATTCCTTGCTTCTGCACTCAGTAGCAAAGTGTCCCATCTTGTTGCACTTGTAACACTTGACCTTTGATTTATCAAGAATTTTTGATTTTGCATCTCTATTTTCCCTTTTTCTGAATCTGTCTTTCTTGTCTGTCTCACTAAGCTTCTTCTGAAAGTTTCCTTGCTTCCTAAATTTTCTGTATTTCTTGAAGCTTTTGACAAACATAGCAAACATCTCCATCATGTCAGAGTCTGAAGAATTTTCAGAGTTTTCATCAGAGTTTGCCTCAAACTCTGATTCACTGCTATCTTGGAGTACTACTTCTTTCCCTTTCCTTGTTGAAACCTTAAGCACCTTTTCTTTTGGTTCTTCAATTTTTTCTTCAACATTCAAAGCAATAGGTCTTGCCTTGTTACTCTTTCTATTTCTTCTTTGCTGTAACTCCAGATCATGAGTTTTCAATTTGCCATAAACTTCATCTAAGGACATCTCATCCAAGTCAGCCCTGTCTCTTATCAAGGATGTCTGCAGATCCCATTCTTCTGGAAGAGCCCTCAGAAATTTGGTGTTTGAATCTTCATTGTCATATACTTTATCCACCAAAGCTAAGTTATTCAACAGAGTTAGAAATCTATCATAGATATCTGTGAGGGACTCATTCTGCTTAGCCTCAAAGTATTCATATTCTTGGATTAGAACAGATCTTCTATTTTTCTTTATCTCCTTGGTTCCTTGACATTGAACCTCCAGTGCATCCCAGATTTCTTTGGCAGTTTTGCAAGCTATTACCCTGTTAGACATTACAGAGTCAAGACTGTTATGTAGAATATTTCTTACCTTTGCATCTTTCAAGACTTCCTATTTTTCTTCATTAGTCCATTCTTTCTTGTCCTTCAGGGTGTAATACTCAGGGATTTGTCTTCCTTCCACAATTGTAGAAGGCACCAGTTTGGTTGGTAGGTACTGACCTGTATGGATCCTATCTAAGTAATCAGGATCAGTTGCTTCTAAGAACATCATCATCTTCACCCTCCATGTAGGGTATTCAGCCTTCTTCAATATTGGAATTCTGATGCTCTCATACTTGTTTCCAGACATGATTATTTGATCTTTTTGAGTTGAAATTTACAACCTGCTCTGATACCAATTGTTTCCCAGAATAATCAATCTATTACAGAAGGGGGTTGAATGTAATAGTGCCTGTAAATCGATTATGAACACAAGTATATTGAATGGAATACTGTTTTGTATTAATAATGAACTTGAATACAAAACTCTCTCAAGATATTAAGTTCTTAAGAGCTGCTAGGTTACAAGATATTGCTTTTATGAATTCGATGATTAATTATAACCTATCTCTGTGTTTATATAGACACAGCTACAAATACAATTACAAAACAGATTATGATAAGAATAGATTTAATAAGGTAATTTGACTTGCACTTGAATTCCTTCTTACTATCCAAATCAGACTCTGATTTGTCTGTTTCCTTTTCTGATAAACTCTGGAGCTAAACTCTGTCGGTTTGTCATTCTCTGATTTGAGCATTCTCTGTTAGAGTAAACTCTGATTGAGTATTCTCTGGTAGAGTAAACTCTGACCGACAGCTTCCTTAAACGCTGATGACGTCAGCATAAACTCTGTTTAGTAATCTCTGACAATCACCAGTGTTTGCATTCCTAACAAACTATATCTCTGATAATCCTCGTTTTATACAACTTCTCACGGATAATATTATATTATATTTTATATTTTATATTTTAAAAATCCTAATTATCCTATAATTTTTATTTCATATATCATTAAATTTTATAAATATTAATATATCTATATCTATACTATATTATAATAACCAAACTAGAGAACCTTTTTTTGAAACACTGGAGTGAACCATAGAAAGAATTCACGAATAATATTATATAATAATTAAATTATATTCTATATTTTCAATTTTAAGAATCTTACTTATCCTATAATTTTTAATTAATATAATTTACTGACATTCAACTCAATTTTATCACCATTCAAACTCTTTTATTTATTTAAAATTATGACTTATCATTAAATTTTATGAATATTAATATATAAATATCATTGTATAAAAAATGTAAAAAGAAACTAATACTAAAACAAAATATCATATTAAATGAAATATTTAAATTATATAAAATAATTAATATATAATTTATTAGTTAGTATATTATAAATTCATAATGGACAATCAGGTAAGGTGTTGTAAATTTCACCTGGTTTTCTTAAATAACCATGACAGCTTAAATTAGTACTGACCGCAAGTGGTTATGCGAGAAAATATAAGCATATCTCGATTAAAATTTATTGTTTTTTTGTCAGAGATTAAAATTTATTGTTATATTTACCTTTCGCATCTCAGTATAAACAATTTTTTTAATACAGGGTGAATTCGTTGAAACATTATTATAAAGTTTTTAAATCGTTGCTATTTTTCACTACGTAAAGTATCAAATATGTCGACAATTGATTTTTTTTTTTTATATCACGAACCCTGGGAAACAGTCTTCCGAAAATCTTAAGTTGGGGACAACTGTTTTGATTTAACGTGAAAGGAAGGGTTTAATCGCAATAATACAGTTAAGTAATAGTAAGATTGTCTTATTACTATTATATCATATATATAAGAGTAAATAACAATTTGTACCCCTTATCTTTAGTCACTTTTTCAATTTGGTCTTAAATTTTTAATATTGGCAGAATGCAACCCTTAATTTTATATTTTGTTGTATATTGCACTCCTTATCTTTAGTCATTTTTTCAATTTGGTCTTAAATTTTTAATTTTAGTAAAATGCAACCCTTAACTTTAAATTTCACTTCATATTATAACCATTTTATCAACTTCCGTTCAAGACGGTCATTACCGTTAATTGCATAAAATAATATGAAATAAAATATAAAGTTAAGAGTTGCATTTTGCCAAAATTAAAAATTTAAGACAAAATTGACAAAATGACTAAAGATAAGGGATGCAAACTGCTATTTACTCTATATATAATAAGAGTAAGAGAGATTTTATCCAAATAATACTAGAGGTCAAAGATCGATTTTTAATAACTACATAATATTATATACTAATTATTTATAAGTTATAAACTAATTATTTATAAGTTATAATTACTATTAAGATTCCTAACAATTATAATTTTTCTTATCTCACTTCATATTATAACTCAAACTCTATTAGATATTTTAGTAATATATAAATTTGAAATTAAAGAGTTATTTTGGAGTTAAATTTTAAAAAAAAAATCGTAGTGATTGTGCTACTTACACTGCAATATTGTTTGAAGCATATTTTGAGTTTCAGAAGTCAGAATTTGACGATTTTACAGCCCACGCGAAACTTACAAAATTATCTTTAATTCTGAGGTGGTCCAACATCCAAAATCCAATTAGAACCGCCCATAATCTAGACAGAAAAGACAGTTACAATTTTTTATCGGAGAATTCTATTTCATTTAGGAAACCTTTTTATAATTGGTTTAAAACATTAAAATATTTTTTTATATTAGATTCATATAGAGACATATCATATATTATTATTAGATTATAGTAGAGATATTATTAGGGGTTTTACAGAGAGATGAAGAGACACCGTGAATTTTTTCTTTTGAGAGGAATGATTAAAGTTTTTCTTATCCAATTTTTTCTATAAAAATATTTAATATATTATATAAGATATTAGGGAAACTTTATAGGGGAACTAATTACATTTATGAGAGAAATTATTATATTGAGAACTTAGAAACTTTATTAATTTATTGGTTTGGATCGAATTGAAAAAATAGGTTTTAAAAAAAATTATTATTTAAGTTTCCCGACTAAGAGTTCAAACTTAGCCTAAGATACTAAATACACATTCTATTTTGTTACTATATTATATATAATATTATGTAACACTCCGCTGCAAATTGCAAATTTTTTAGCGTGAGAACCTTGAAAACTATTACTAAATTCTGTAGAGCCATAATAAAAAATTAAAAAAATAATGCAAAACCATAATTTTATTTACAAAACTATAATAAAAAAGTTTATTTAAACAATTTTTTATATTTTTTATTATGGTTCTGCAAAATTTAATGAATGTTTTCATAGTTCTCACGTTAAAAAGTTTTCACCTGATTGTTACCATATAATACTATATCAAAATCACGTTATCACATTCTTTAAATCAAGCTATTTGATAAATAAAATAAATCAAATTAAAATTAAAATAATATAAATTAATAAATACTAATACATTTTTTAAATTGAAACAATTTATATATGATAAAATTATATTGAATTAATTTTTAATAACACAGGACTACTGTTAACTATTTTTTATAATTAAAAGTTATTTATATTTATAAAAGAATGTTATTACACAAGTTGAATTGTCATAACACGCATTAATTATTAATATGGAGTAATATGTTTGATTCAATAAAGAATCTGTCATATATTAGTATGAAAAAAATGAGATGTAAAAATTATTATGACGATAATGATTATGTATTATATTAAGGTAGACCTTAGGAAATTTCCTAAGGTGATTGATTGATTTGAGTGTATTATATTAACAATGTAATTACTTACTTTCCTAATTTATTAATAAAGTAAAATAAATGGCAAGTAAATATAACAATAAATGAATAGATATATATTTTTTTTGTCAGAAACAACTTCATACAAGAAAGTTTATTATCTAACAAGAAAGTTTATTATCTAACCAATAGATATGTAGAGATGTCTTTGAAAATTTAGACAATAAGACTTTAATGTCTGAAAACAAAACACCTATTAAAAAAATTAAAAAAAATAGTATCCATTTGAAAAGAAAAAGAAAAACATAGGGCATAAATTTAAAAAAAATAATAAGTAATTATTCTTTATATAAAATAAAACAAGATAAACTCTAACCAAAGGGGATTCCTTTGGTTAGATACATCATAATAACCTAAAAAGCCTATTATTTATATAAAATAATACTTTAAACTTTTACTATTTATCATTCCTATAAAGTTAAGCTATAATTGGATAAGAAAGTTATGTAAAGCTAGTAAAAAAAAACACTTAAATTTGTGTATCACTATCTTTTAATCCTCACATCTAAGCCCCAAATTATATTTACATTTATTTCGCGTGACATCAAAAAAATAAAATATATATATATATATATATCTCAAGAGTTTAACCACAACAACCTAAATAAAATTTTGAGACATGCTTCCAATTAACATATTTAAAAGGTGCAAAATGAAGTAAAAAAATTTAATTGAGGAATACAAACTGTCTTCATAAAAGTTATCATTGTTTGCCGTTATCATTGTTGGACTATCGCTTTTCCAAACAAAAGGCACTCGTTAAGTAAGAACCTGGATCGTCCTCCCCTTCTTCTGAATCAACACCAAATCTATACAATGCTGCTGGTTTCGAACTTTAAGTTAACAAACTACAACATAAAGCACCATGTTTGTGCATATACTCTATGCAAAAACACATGCTAGTTGTTCTCAGCAAGTTCAAATTTTTACTATTGAGGCTTTTGGGAATATTAAGCGAGCCACTAAAACTATCGTTATTCGGGTTGCCCAAACACAGATGTCTCAGTTACATACAAAACTCAGATTGGGATGCTAAAACAACCCACATTGGTTATACTAAGATTTGAATAAGGTACCTGCTAAATGTTTGGAAGTTTGGAGTAACTTTTGTTTAATTTAGTCTCGAATTTTGGGTGGTAGGATGAATATCTATTGAGTTAAAAGTTCATAAGTTGAGTAACAATAACGTTATTTGAAATAAAATTGTTTACCCAAGCCTATTGGTTATTTGTCAACTTTTTACCTGTCAGCCAAACAAATTTTTATTTACCGTGAAAATTTAATACCTACACGCAAACCAATCAAAACAAATACCCGTAGGCAAAATCAATTCTAAACTTAGTCTTATTCAAGAGAAAAATCTGCATCATATACCTCTAGTATAAAACTTTAAATACTCAAAAATAAATAAATTTTTCTTAAGGAATAGATGTAAAGATTATATTAAAGTTTTCTTAAACTAGTTTAAGAAAACTTTAAAATTATCTAGGAAACTTTAAATACTTAGAAAGCACAAATTGGAGGACTAGATGTATTAATTTATATGTATTTATTGTAATATTAGGAAATATATCCCAAGTTTAACCTAGGGATCATTATTCTCTTTTATATAGGAATATATATTTATATTTAGATATTTAGTTTAATATATATAATATGTTTATTAACAAATTTTTATTGAGTTTTCTATATGTGTGTGTAAATATAAATATTTTATGCATATATAATAAAAATATATACTTTTTTCAAATTGTAAAAATATATAAATAAATTATATATAATAAGTTACTTATATTGAAGCAAATTTTAATATTATACTTTATATAATAATATCGCATTAATTCAAATTAAATATAATTAAATATATAATATTATATAAACAGATGAAATATAATAATTAACATCATATTTATTAAAAAAACTTAGAAAAGAAGACAAATGTTCATTATATAGAATATATTAATAAATTTTATAAAAGAAATTGAATACATGACTATACACGAGAAATTGAAATTATATTAATTATATAAATAATTATTATATTATAATCAAATATTAAAATGAAACTTGATATAAAACAAGATGAGAGGGACTGATTTATTAAAATAAAATTTTAAAATATAATATCACTTATATTTTTAAAATAATAAAATAGATTAATAATAATAAATAGGATTAAAATTTGATAGATATTAGGAATTAGTCTCAAATTCAAATCTTGTGCCGCGAGAATTTCCTTGAGAAACGAACTCATAGGCATGGGAATTATATTAAAATAATAGGTTTTTGAATATGAATATCGAATAAGAATCGGAACGTATATCGAAAATTATTCTATTATAATTCTAATTCCTAAATTTTACTAAATCTTAATCTTATTTAGTATTGTTAATATATTTTATTATTTTAAAAATATACGAAATATTATAAGTAATTATGACTTTGAATTGTGTTAATGACCATTAATTATAAATAAATATATTTTTATCATTTTTAATTAGACAAAGCATAATGATGATTTCACGATTATTTTTTGACAAATTTTACTTTGTGTTCCATGTTGCGTAAAATCTAGACGTGCAAGTGTACACAATCGCAAGCAAGTAATATAGTAATAAATAATAGATAACGTTTCTCAAGGACTGTATATTCGTGTTAATCACAAATAAATTTCAATACTTCGGTTATCGAACACAAAAAGTTGTTTGTCATGTTCTAATTAAACTAATATTAATTAAAGACTAAATTAACCAACTACTAACATAATAATAGCAAGGTATGAAGTTTCAAATATGAGAAGATAAGTCAGGATAGTTACTTCCCCTAACACGTGAAAATTGGCAAAAGGGTTAAGAAATATTATAACAAATTCACAGTTTACTGACTAGAATTCAACTATCATAGGTTTCTCTCGAAATTACTATGATATAAACCCTACAAATTAAACTAACATATGTCTATGCCAATTCAATTTCTAGAATATAATGAAGCATCAATTCTCAGAATTATGCATGGTCATAATATATGTCTATACCATAACAAAATTAAAATTCAAAAGATTTAATCATGCATCATTCAAGTTTTGTGTCAATTAAATATAACCCTCTCAGTATTATAATTAACTCAATAAACTATTAGAGTTGATCAGACAATAACAAGTATTAACATGAATATCATTTGAATGAATAAACTGTAAAATTGTATATAATACTTTTAACAAAACACCAATAATCCTATGCTAGAGTTCCATCAAAATCACAACTCTATAAAATTTAGTTCACGATGAAAATATCAAAATCAGCCAAAAGTAGATAAAACTTATTCATGATGGAAAAGTTTAAAGAGAGAATTCAAAACAAAAAGATGAAGAAAACAAATCCAAGTGAATGTCTTCAATGACTAAGATCATTTTCTTTTACTTCGTTCTTCTTTCTCTGTTTTGTGTCTCCCATGCTCCATCTCTATTAGGTCTAAATAATATCCTTATATATCCCTAATAAAAGTCCTTTTAATGATTTAATTTCAATTGAAGAAATTCGTAGTTGATTTTTTGACTATAGACTGATTCAGCTGGAATATAGTAGGCCACATTGGAATTAAAGATCTTTTCCTAAGCTTTCTGTGGACTCTTGAATCGTTTGAAACGGATTTCTAGAACTAAAGTTATGTCCCAAATAGTGAAAACTACACAAACTGTCCAGAAAATTCGAATTTAATTCAAATAAATCTTTAACTCTTGTCTTTTTAAGTTTCAATTCTTCTTTTGTTATAACTCCTTAATTCCTACGATAAAATATTAAAATTTATTAAATAAAAATTCAATTCAACACAAAATAACTAAAATACAGGGATAATAGTAAGATTAAACACACACATATCATTCCACTTCATAGATAATAGTCTTCCGTTTTAAATTAATGATCATTTTTGAAGAATTTTTTAATCCCATAAAACTTATCCTTCTCTACATGCAATGCATATTTTTAAACAATTTTCTAACCACGTACTCACTTATTTATCGTTTCTGATATTATCTCTTTTCTTTTCCTATATATATTGAGTTGATTCATTAATTATGGATAAACAAACAAAAAGATGTTAAATTTAAAATTGTTCAATATTTTTTTTAAATGACTACTGATTTAAGAAAATGTATAATATATAATAAGTTTATATTATTTTTATTATTTTAGTTGAATAAAAATATTTTTTTATGACAGAAGTACCACAAAATATTTACAAAAATAAAGATTTATTAAATTTGTATTATAAAAATATAATATAATACAATACAATTACAACATAAATTTTTACTATCGGAATAGACCAAATACAAACCTAACATTTTCTTTTTCAAAATGCTTAAAAATTTAAGTTACTTTTGATTGTATTAAGTTATAAATCATATCATAATTTCATAAATAGCTTAAAAATAATTTTAATTAAATTTAATTGCAAACTATATTCTTGTAAATTTTTTTTAAAAAAACAATATAGCTTCACGCACTTATAAAAAACAATAATTTTATTAATCTCTAATATAATTCCTAAGTAATTTTATGTTATAGAAATCGTCCAATTTTTCCGACGATTAATCTTTATAAAATATTTGACCGATACGATTTATAAAATCCGATTTATGATTATGAAATATTTTTAAATAATATATTATATAATACATTAGATAAATATATAAAATTTTATTATAATAATATAATTAATCCAATTAATCCTTCCATTAATTTTCGATTAATCCAAATCGATACCTTAACCGATAAGTTACTGTTCGCGGTACGGCAGTATATATACAAAGAAAAAGGAGGGGAGGTTTGGTGGACGAATAAAAAATGGCACTGAGACTATGGGCATCAAAATCTGCTGCGTATCTCAAGATCTCAACTTTCAATAGACCCTTTGCTACTGGTATCATATTAATCCACCCTTCTTCTTTTAATTGCATTTACATTCATTTTTTGTTCATTTTCTTGGAGGCTGTTCTTTTAAGTGTTTGATTTATTATATTTTTTGTTGTTGATTTAGATGCTTGATCTGTGTTTGTTTCTTGTAAAGATCTGATCTTTTTTATATGGGCTGTGCTTATTTTTATTAGTTAGTCCATACAATGATTGGTGGATTGTTTAGCTTGTATTGTTTGGTTTGATGCAGGGTGGCGGGGGTTTTGTGTGTTCTAATGTTTTGAGATTCTACCTTGTGTGTAGGTGTTTTGTGTGTGTTTATAGGTGTATAGGATGTTTTTCAAATACAAATTGTCAGTGTCGATTTTTTGAGGGATTTGTAGATTAGTACTATGGTGTGTGATTTGTAGTACAGTGATTTGTGGTGTTTATTAGTAGTTCACTGTTGCTGCTTGCTAGTCTAGTAATCTTGTCATGTAATTGAAGTTCAGTATATGGCTAGTAGAGAACCTGTATCTTATAGAAACGGAAACACTTTTAGTTGTAACAAGACTCTTATAAAGTATGAACATCACAATTACAAGCTCATGTGATATACACAGGATGATTTATATCGTTTACCTCCATATTTTTTGCTTTAGTTTCATCTGGTATAGCTTCCATTTGTGTGTGTGTGTGTGCGGGGGGGGGGGGGGGGGGGGGGGTTGTTGCCTCATTATAAAACATGCACCTTCGACAGAATGTTCCCGAGGGGTAGTAATGGAGGTGGAAGAGTAGCGGAAGGTGAATATGTAACACTAAATTGATGAAATGTTTAAATAAAGTTCTTATCCTAGTGGCTGTGTGCTTTTGCATTCACAAACATGGGTGTAGTGACATGTTTTCTTTAAGTTGCAAGTTTGTAGTTTTAACATTTAGCTTGTAGATGTCTGAGATTTGTTTTGCTCTAGTTCTAGTTGGATTTCAAATCAACACTTTATGAGGTGAAAAAAGGTTGTTATCTGATGGTACCATGATTTTTGGCACTCTCTGAAATCCTTTTTATTTGGTTGACAACACATGTTTTGCCTTCTATTCCTTGCAGTCGCAAAAGACCTGAAGTATGCCGACTCACACGAATGGGTGAAGGTTGAAGGAAGTTCTGCTACTGTAGGCATCACTGACCATGCCCAAGATCATTTAGGGGATGTGGTGTATGTTGAATTACCTGAAGTTGGAACTGCTGTTACCCAGGGCAACAGCTTTGGTGCAGTTGAAAGTGTCAAGGCCACTAGTGACATCAACTCTCCTGTTTCTGGAAAGGTGGTTGAGGTTAATGAAGAGCTCACTGACTCTCCTGCTTTGGTGAGTCATCTTTAGCTGATACTGTCGTAATTCTTCTCATTGCTTACTCTTTTTAATTTATAATTATTAATTGATATCGGTTTATATCCTAGTTGAGAAGAAAAGGACTGATCTTTGAGCCACTGAGCCCACTTTTAAACCAATTTTCTTGTTCACCTTGATTTTGAGCATATTTTCCAATTAACTTAGAAGTATTAGGCTACATCATTGAGTGTGGGGGTGGTAATTACAGTAACTCTTTGATCTGCCTTATTTTAAGCTTTATAGCTTCTTGTATACAGAGAGGCAGACAGTTATATGGTATGTGTCGAAGTTCTTGTATACAGAGAGGCAGACAGTTATATGGTATGTGTCGATGTGTGTATTCTTTCTTTTGTGCTTTACACGAGCTGGAAATACACACACCTGTCTTTGACAAGCTTCAACCCTCAACCTCATGTGACCAACAGGCAATGGGTTGGGTAACCATGACTCCACGAGGCATTTACCAAGGTTTGCTTGTACACTTATTTCATTTGTATGCAGGGTCAACCTATCTCTCTGTCTTCTTGAAATGCTCTGCTAATTTGTAGACATGTGGCATATAAACATCTTTTATATAATCATGTGAATGCTTAATGTCAGAAGCTGTCACTGTTAAGCTTTATCATCTGTATGATCTGATCTTAATATTTATCATATAGAAGTGTCTATCCAAATTGCAGTACAGCATCTTTGTATAAATGTTGGATGACCGCACACGTACACTCTTGCAGATTACTGTGTTTTCCCCTTTCATTACATTTATCCTACTCAATCTCATAGAAGTTAACCTATTTTTCTTGTTTAGGTGAACGGCAGTCCATATGAAAAAGGATGGATTATAAAAGTTGAACTGAGCAACAACGATGAATTGAAATCTTTAATGGATCCAGACAGTTACTTGAAGTTCTGTGACGAAGAAGATGCAAAGCACTAGCGATCCATGCAGTTAACAAAAGAGACTTGTCCGCAAAATCATGTTGCATGTCATGCTCGAATAGAAGCTTGAAGAATACATTTTTTTGGATTTGTTTTCTTGATTAGTTTTAGCTGCATTTCCTCTTATCCGGGCAGACATTTCTGTTGGATTTTTTGTCTCTAAAAAATATTATTCATGGTTTTGCAATATCAATTTGATTCCACTTGGAACCAGTGTCACAATCCAGAGTCCACAAGGATTTGTTATAGTTACCCTTTTGCGTTCACTGTAGTATTTCACTGTAGTCTTATAGTTACCCTTTTGCGTTCACCGTAATATTATGTTCTAGCAGAGGAAGCTATTAATTGCCTAACGATATGTTCTATCAGAAGCTAATTGTTCACGCAACCGCACAGTAAGTGGGTAACATTTTACTTTGAGTGAAAATTATTTATCATGAAAACTTATAAGATTGCGATTGAGTACTTTGATTTCATTTTAAATGATAGGATTTGAGTTTTATTTCACATTCTCATATTTGTACTGAACCGAGTGACGTAGGTGCACAAGAGTACTTAATCTAATCCGGAATTTCAAATGAAATTTATATTCCCAAATAGCCCATAAATTTATTTAAATATTAAAATTATTTAAGATTTTGTAAATAAATTTAATTTTTTACCTAAAAAAGAATATTAAAGTTAACAATTCAGAGACTGGCAATTGCACAACTGAGTCGACTCGGAAACTCGAAGTGCCCAACTCAGTCAATCTGAAAGTAAAACCCCTCAAAAACCTCAAAAAACAATCTAGCATTCAAGGCAGTGTAGAATGTCCATTTCCTTCACTTCCTCTCTCTCCTTCCCTCCTAAAGTTTCCATCTTTGTATGTAACAATCTCTCTCTCTCTCTCTCTCTCTCTCTCTCTCTCTCTATCTCTCTCAGACACACACACACAGTGTTTGTTATGTCCAATTTTGTAATAAAGTTATTACCTTTTTCTTGTTTAAATTGTATTTACTCAAGAATTTCAGTGAAAGAACAAGTGGGGTATGGAGAAGCAAAGAGAAGATGAAGAGAAGTGTAATAAGAGCAGGGGTCAAGAGGGTTTCATTTGATAATGAATGCAGAAATGGGTTATTAGCTGGGATTAATAAACTTGCTGATGCTGTTTCTGTCACTATTGGGCCTAAAGGTACTCTCTTTTTAGGTTTCTTGATTTTGCAATTCTTGATTTTTTTTTAATATTCGTGTTAAAATTTTCACCTCATCATGTGTGTGTGTGTGTACACCTTCCTGATTTTAGTTCTTTTGAAGTTCCTTGGCCTATTATGCGTGTGTGTGTTTGGAGTAGTAACTTTATATTTTAAGACAGAGTTCAGCACCTTGTAAAATAACGAGTTCCAGTTATTTAGGTAATCACTAGGATATGTGAACTCCAATAATAATCTCTATATTCATTATCTATTATTGTAATAATAATAAATTTGAATCTAACTACTCTTAAAAGGAGGAAAAAGAAAAAAAAGAGAGAAAAGATGAAGGAAAAAAAGGTGGAATTTTTTTTAATTCAAAGAATGGAAATAGGGGATGACTAGAGGATACCTAAAAATAGGCAATGACTAGTGAATTTGGAGATGTCACAGTGATTTAGGGAATCACTAGGATGCTGTTGGAGAACCATTTATTCCACATTTCCTATATTTGAATTTAGGAGCTCATTTTTTGAAGTTGTTGGACTTGCTGTTAAAGAAGAAAAAATGCACTATATCCTTGTTTAGAAAGTGTGACCTATTTGGGGAAATGTTTTACATTTAATTTTTTTTATGTTGATATACATATTGAATGGTTATACCGGGATGAAAAGCAAGCAACAAGTTGTGCTGCTAGCGCTTTCTTGATGAGGCGATGACAAAGCCAATCATCCTAAAGACTACATCCATAGACCTAGGAGTCATACGATTGGTATTCATTTTTTGGAATTTAGGTGATAACATGTTTTGTTATGGCATGGATAGTAAATATTGTAGAACTATTTCGTAGAGGAAAGTTGTGATATTTTGGTAATTTCCTTGTTACCCCAAAGTTAAAGAAGGGAACTTGTGAAATGAAAACTTTGTTAGCATTTGTTTTATTACAGTGTTTTGTTGAACAAATAAATCCTTTTTGGGCTGATGTAAATTGCGGGTTAAGGGTACTTTCGTAAAGGTTAACCTGGCCCCCGTCATGGCATTGCGATAATGTAAAAAAATGTTTTTCTCATAGGAAATGTATCTAAAACGGGTCATGTGTGAGCACATGAATTTTTAAGCACTTGAATTTTTACAACTTTTCTTTTGCCAATAATCATTAAAGAAACAAAACTCTTGGTGAACTATTTAGAATAAAGGAAAAGCAATGTTGGATTCTTGCTTAGCCTAATATTCTGTACACTAAAAACGTGAAGCACGAATTTCATTCTCTCCCTCTCTGGCTCATTTTTTTTTTATGGAATGGTGAACGAAGTCTGATTTCTATTATCCAGATTGTAAAATGCTGTCACATTTGCATCATGTTGCATTGAGTTTTAAATTATTCATGCTGTTTTTAAACTAACGTAATTGTTTTAACAATGAGTTGTGCAGGTCGTAATGTTGTTCTTTCAGAATCAGGAAATCTTAAAGTTATTAACGACGGAGTTACAATAGCAAAAGCCATAGAGCTTCCAGACGCAATCGAAAATGCTGGAGTTTTGCTAATCCAGGAGGTCATTCTAGCTGGTCAAACAATTAACTCTATTAACTAACAATTTTCGTACTTGGTCTATAATCGTAAAATTCTAACTCTCAGGTTGCAACTAAGACAAATGATTCAGCTGGGGATGGCACTACAACTGCAATCATTTTAGCTCGAGAAATAATTAAATCTGGGTTAGTTGCTGTTGCTTTTGGGGCAAATCCTGTTTCTTTGAAGAATGGAATGGAGAAGACTGTAAAAGAACTGGTCAAAATTTTAAAGGAGAAAAGTTTACCAGTAACAGGATCGGACGACATAAAAGGTGTCAATACGTGTGTGTGCCTGTAGTTGCTTACTTTGCAATTTATTGTAAAATAATTCTGACATTATTTTTTCTGTTTTCATTTATATTTTTGTTTCAGCAATAGCTTCAATTTCGGCTGGAAATGATGAATTTATTGGAAACCTGATTGCTGAAACAATTAAAAAGATTGGCCCTGATGGAATCATCTCCATTGAATCTTCATCATCATCCGAAACTTCTGTAGTTGTAGAAGAAGGAATGAAGGTAACTTGTATTCTCCTGCCCATTCATTCTTTCAGGTATCATGAACCTATTGACTTGCTGTGTCATCTCCTCCACAATTATCTGTAGTAGAATATTAACATTTCATTTTTAGGCAACCATTTTTTCCGTGATTCTCCTTCCAGATATGCATTGAACAAATTGAAACTTCAATATGCTTAAACTCGGCAAAATTATTCTATCCTTATGGAATTGAGCGATTATACAAAAATGGAAGTGTTTGTCTTCTCCTAAACGGTCTTATTATAAAATTTAGTCAAATACTATTGTGGCGACACACTTTCCCTAGTTATATTTATTATTTTATGCTATCTGTTTATTTCATGTATTATATTGGTCAAAATACAACTTTCCCATATTCGTCTTTGAATTTTTTTAACTTCTAGTTTTCTTTTCTTCCCTACAGATTGAGAAAGGTTATATGTCACATCAGTTTATCACAAATCATGACAAGTCTCGTGTCGAATTCGAAAATGCTAGAGTTCTAGTAACTGATCAAAAGATATCAACTGTCAAATCTATTGTTCCTCTGCTAGAAAAGACAACCCAACTGAGTGTTCCACTACTTATTATAGCTGAGGATATTTCAACACAAGTGCTGGAAACACTGGTCATGAATAAAGTGCGAGGCTTACTCAATGTCGCTGTCGTTAAATGTCCAGGAATGGGAGAAGGAAAGAAAGCATTATTGCAGGATATAGCTCTTATGACAGGTGTCTTTAAATGCAGTGCTCTTTATTAAATAATAAAATAGCTCAACAGGATCATCTTGGATTCTTAGTCACCCTTAAGATGTGTACCTGCTTATCTGTTGAAAATCGTTACAGAAGTAGTACTGACCTTCAATTCTTGTATTGTACATCATTTAAATCATTAAATGTAGTCTAGTGAATGCTTACAACCAGTAGCAAATGCAAATGCACATTAATCCGAGTTCACATCATCTTATTTTCATCAGGAGCTGATTATCTTGCCGGGGATCTGGGCCTGAGTCTTGAGGGTGCAACCTCTGATCAGCTTGGTCTTGCAAGGAAAATAACCATAACTAGTGATTTTACAACTATTGTTGCTGATCCTTCAACCAAAGCTGAGCTTCATGCTAGAATTTCCCAGATTAAGAAGGATCTTGCTGAATCAGATTCTAGTTATATGTCACGCAAGCTATCTGAAAGAATCGCAAAACTTTCTGGTGGTGTAGCTGTCATTAAGGTTTGTATAGAATATATTACTATGACTTTTTAGATCAACATTTCCAACTTTTAGGATGGCAGTTGCCTAACTATGTTGTTATTGCAAGTATCGACTGTGAACTGTAATAGGAAGATATTAGTTTTAAAGTGTGCAGGTTATACGCTTTTCTTAGAGTTTTTAAGGTTTTATTTAAATGACTCAAATTTATAACGTATTCTTTCGACATTAAACCTCGTTTAGTTTTAGTTCCTAGAAATGTAGGGAAACAATCTTGCTTGTGTTCCGTATATAAATGTTTGTTAAGACAGAAAGTTTAGCTGGATATATACTTTTTTTTTTGTCATATCTTTGCTTGATGTTTATGGAAATATTATAGCAGGCCGGTCTAGTAATTAGGAACTTTCACAAAAAGCTTCGACTTGTGTTTCTTTTGTTGTTTGTATGTCTGGTACATGCCCCTTGTGTAATTTGTATTTTGTGAAGTTTTTTTCTTGAGTAATTAATTAATAATCACCTAACTGATATATATATATTTGTTGTGGTAGAGTTTCCAAAGTACAACTTAGTAAATTCTAGATAGAAGTAACTCGTAGTTGTGTATGGAAATAATTCTAGATGCAATTTTTGCTGCCTGCCGCTCATTCTTATTTACAAGCAGGAAAAAATAGTTTTTTTTAAGGGAAATTACTATTAATTACTGAGAACAAGTTAAAATCCCTATATAAAGCCATTTCTGTGTGTTTTTAGGTAGGAGCACATACTGAGATGGAGCTGGAAGACCGAAAGCTTAGAATTGAGGATGCAAAGAGTGCAACTTTTGCTGCTATGGATGAAGGTATCGTACCTGGAGGTGGAGCTACCTATGTCCATATCTCAGAACATATTCCTAAAATAAAAACCTTCTTGGTGGATCCAGATGAGAAGATAGGTGCTGACATTGTAGGGATGGTAAGATGTTATCTAATCCCCCTTCACCAGGTCCTCTTTACTACTTCAAATTGAGTTATTTACGCCTTACCTCCCTTGTTTGTATTCCTTAATAAGTTATTGATCTTGAATTTCACATATTATCATCTGGGCCATTTTATCTAATTTTCCATATTCAAAGCACTTTTCATGCTTTTAAGACGTGTGTTTAGAAAAAAGAACTATTTCCTCGATTTTTTTGGTTTTTTTGGTCATATACGGCTCTTAATTAGGCCTTAGCAACTAGCCTGCTAGCCTCGTTTGTATTCTGAAGGCAGAAGTCCTTCACATGTTACTTGCAGAAAGAAGTAAGATGAGGTCTCATCTATGACCAAATATCTAAAGTCTGCTAGAAATTGCAAAATTTGTTTTCTAAAAGAAAACCAACAAATTCTGTATATGATAGTTACTGTATCTTCCAAACAACTTAATATTGTTATTTTATGAGAAAATTTCAGGCACTTTTTGCACCTACAAAATTGATAGCAGCTAATGCAGGAGTTGATGGAGATATAGTTGTGGAAACTATCCGGGCTTCTGAATGGCAAATAGGTTACAATGCAATGAGCAATAGATATGAAGACCTACTTGCTGTTGGAGTAGTTGATCCATGTCGGGTTTCAAGGTGTGCACTTCAAAATGCTGTCTCCGTTGCTGGTATAATTCTAACCACTCAAGCTGTACTGGTGGAGAAGATAAAGACGCCAAAACCACCCATTCCTCTTGTTCCTGGAATAACTCCTTAAAAAAAAGGGCAGGGAACCAGAAAAGTGGAAACTCTGGGGGTAACATGTACAGTAGAGACACGTACAAGTATACTTAATATTGCAGCTTGGTGGCAGATGCCTAAAACTAGCGAGGTACAACTGTATAACATAGAATACGCAGTCAGCTATCCATCCATGCTAGCTAGTTAAGTCCAAGTCCTTCTCTAGATGAACAAAAAGGTACTCCCTCTGTCCCATTCAATTTTATACACTTTCTTTTTTTGAATGTCCCTCTCATTTGTATACATTCCAAAAATAGTAAAATTTTAAAAATAAAAAATACTATTACACCCACTAACTTTCATCCACTATCTCAAATTCATAATATAAAAATACTATTACACACACTACTTTCCTCCACTATCTCAAATCTATTATTAAATATTAATAGGTCTCATCATTTTACCCATTTTTTACCTAACTTTACTATTACACTATCATTTTTTTTTATTTTTCCTTGTCCTCCGTGCCCATTTGATTTGTATACAAATCAATGGGACGGAGGGAGTACTAGTTTGTTGTTTGTTGACGGCAAAGGGAGCAAGGTACTTTTATCTTTATCCCAACCACTTGGGAGGTCCTTTCTATTCTCACCTTAATTAGGTGCAGGAAGAATTTATACCTGTAATTTTGAAATTTATGTCACCATATTAAGACCTGATACTTGGCATGAATACACCAAGCATCAACAGAAATTATTAGAAAAAAGGCTAAAATATCACAATTATATTAAACTTTTTAATTGTTGTGAATTGATGGGTGTACCTTTATATTAATTATATATTCTGTTCTATCAGTAGGTGACACGCAGGAGAGGTTGCAGGTGCTAATATGTTAACAGGTTACTGTTGTTAGTCACGTGAAAAAGTTTATGGAACTCATTTGTGTTAGAAAACAATTAAAGTTAATGGAACTCATTTTATATATTTGCGGTTTCTAGTTCGATTTAATTTTTACAAATTTAAAATCATAATTAAATTATAAATAAACAATTATAAAAAATTAAAGACATTTTATCCTTGACAAACAATTATCGATAATTATTTACTTATGTTTTTTTTATAAAAAATAAGAAATTTATTTTAAAATATTATCAAAAAATATAAATAAAATATTATAATCCCTTGCATTTACATCAAATTCATAATTTTAACTTTTTCTATTAGATTATTTGATGAAGCTTATGTAAGATGTAAATATTTTTTAGGCTTATTTACAATTTAAACCATGTGTTATTAACAATATACAATTCAAACCCTCTTTTATTATATTTAGTAAATTTAACTTTACATTTTTTAACTATTTACAATTGAAACCTTTTTTAAAATAATTACTAAAATTTTAAAATAATTAGTAAATTTAACCCTATGTTTTTTTAACTATATACAATTAAAACCTTTTTTAAAAAAACAGTAAATTTAACCCTACATTTTAAAATATTTAGTAAATTTAACCTTGACTTTTTAATATCGGAATAAATAAATTTTATATCGAAAAAGTATTTTCGAGAATATATTCATCGAAGAGTATTTTTGAAAATAAATTAAATTCGATGATAAACATTGATGAATTTATTGAGCGGGAAGTGTGATGGCAAGATTGTATAATATAAACACATATTAAAATTTTATTGAACATATATAATATATTATACATATAGATATATTAATATAGAAAAAAATATCTAAATATCCATTTTATAAGAAAAACTCTAATAATCGCAAATATCTATTATGCTTAGATAATATCTATACAAAAAATTGACAATAGTGAATTTGACGAATATTTATTCAAAATTTTGTCGTAAATTTTATTTTATTTCGAAATTAAAAAGTCAAGGTTAAATTTACTAAATACTTTAAAACGTAGGGTTAAATTTACTATTTATTTTAAAAAAGGTTTCAATTGTACATAGTTAAAAAACATAGGGTTAAATTTACTAATTATTTTAAAAAAGGTTTCAATTATAAATAGTTAAAAAACGTAGGGTTAAATTTACTAAATATATTAAAAAAGGGTTTGAATTGTATATTGTTAATAACATAGGGTTTAAATTACATTTAAGCCTATTTTTTAATATGGATATTTTTATAATTATAATAAAATTCAAAATAAATATAAAGTAGTCGTGGCACTTGAACATTTCTCGGGGCTTCAATACTCACTACAATGGGCGACCGCGATAAAGTTCGAGAAACATATCGCGACAGAGAACGAGACAGAGATAAAGGTCGCGACCGTGATAGTAGGAAACGTGACCGTGACCGTGACCGTGACCGTGACCGGAGCAAACGCTCTCACACGCCTGACCGCTCCAGATCGCGCCACGCCCGGTCCAGAACTCGCTCACCCGACCGGCGCCGGAGCCGCACTCGCTCTCCCGACCGGTCTCGGTCTCGCCGCCACCGCAGTCCCACTCCGGACCCGTCACGGAAGCGACAGAAGCGCGGAGAGAGCAGCGAGAGAGACAGCAGGAAAGACTCCGCCGCCGCCGCCGCCGTGTCGGAGTTTGTGGACGGGATAGTGAAGGAGAAGAAAGGAGAGAGTGAGGAGCCGGAGATGGATAAGGATGAAATTGAGATGATGAAGATGATGGGGATACCGGTAGGGTTTGATTCGACTAAAGGGAAACATGTGGATGGTAATGATGTTAGTGGTGTTAGAGCTGTTACTAAGCGAATGCCGAGACAGTATATGAATCGTCGTGGTGGATTTAACAGGCCTTTGCCTGCTGAACGAAATCGTTGAGTTTTAATTACACATACCACGGTTAGGGTTTGCTTGCTATTTCTCTTTTCCTTTCGTAATTCCTTTTAAGTATCGTTTTACTGAATTGTGTATGTTTTAGTACTAGTGCACTGCATTATTTCAAGTAGAGGGTGTTTGAGTAATACGACATTTGATTTGGCTTTTGTGAATGCACTTTGTGTTTAGACTAATTTTATCTAGGCTTATTTTTATGATAAATGACTTGTCTCCGTTTACACTTATATTTTTACGTTTTATTGTAGCACATTGCATTATTTGAATTGCGGAGTGGTTTGAGTTATTCGTTGCATTAGTTTCACTGTTACTGGAATGATAATGCAGGGAATGTGTTTGAAAGTATGACTATATATGGAGTAACCTGAGAAGGGGGAAACCGTAGATAATGCAAGGCTTTGAACCTATACTTCCTGTTCCTGGAAGGTGCTCCAAGTGCATAGGATTAGTTATTGATAGAAGCCTAACTAAATGATTTATAATGACTTGTTCTAGGATCTCGCTCACCTAATTAGTAGGCTAATCGTTTGTTTATGTAATTGGACTTTTACTTGTATTATTAATTATGTAAACTATATTAAGATTTATATATGAGAGGGGTTGAGGCTTTGTGTTTACTCCTTGGTGTATACACCTGTATATTCCCATCTCCTCAAACTTGAGCTTTGTACTTTTGCTTCTGTTTGCATTGACAGTTGCCCCACATCTGATATCCCTGAATTTATGTGTCAGTGTAATCTACAGATAGATTTGATGCTTGTAAAGCTTTTCCTTAGAAAACAGATGGTCATTAAAAACTGACAGACAATTCGGAGGATCATCATTGTGCAATGAGACTGTCACTTATGGCTATGGGCTTTTGATGTAAATCAAGGGTAAACCATTCATGCTGTGCTTTCACAAAGCTTAGTGAAAATAAACTAAACTTGATTATACAGCGATACATGGAATTTGAGAATATCTGGAAAATTAATTGTGAATGAGAACACTTATTAGTTCAGGCCTTCAGGGGAACACACAGTAGGGAATTTAGAGAAAATAACATAATATCTTTAACTTAATTAATGTAGCTTGCTATGCAAGGTTACAACAACTGATTTCTATACGCTGCCTATTGTTTTTTTTTAGAATCGATGGAATCTCATATTCCTTTTTTTGGGTGCTAAATGAGAATCATATTCATCTTGCCCTTTAGTTGACCTGTCCAACTAGTATGAAATGAAAGCCCCTACTCTAAACTTTACTGAAATCCAATGGCTAGACTTTTCCTGCTTTAGTTTACTTTACTAGCAGTTCTATTAACCTTTCCTCTTATTTGTATTTAGCTTGAATGATTAGTTGAGGAACACTGCATTGGATGTTGTAATTAATATGCCCAAGAGACTAATAGAAAATAACTATTGCTTGGTAAGTTTGGCTGACAGATTTGTAGAAAGTGTGCAGAGTAGTTTTTTTATTTGCGAAGATGATAGATTGTTTTCTTGCTCATCACTTATGAGTTGATTAGATCCTCCCGGTTATTTTATGTGTTGTCTTTATTCTTTTTCTAGTGAATGTAATGCTACTTATGGATAGCATTATTCTTTGTTAATCTTGTTCGCTGTTCAGAATCTATATGCTCAAGTACAAGATAATATTAACACTATATAATATATCTATATATATGCAAATATTTCTATGCATAACTTTATCATCTGGTAAGATTGGGATGATGTTAGGCTGTCTTCTATTATGCATTCAGACGAAGATTGTTTTACCCTGTAAAAAAAATTATGTTGTTTTTTCCTGATCTATGTATTAGACTTGTTATGCAGTTCGGAAAGGTTATTTATGCAGTTACTTGTATAGAACTCTGAATGTAGTGGATGCAGATTTTGCATTGACGTAACAGTCATATACTGAATGCCGTAAATTTTTGTTTTCTGCAGATGGGAACATGGAATCAGGCAAAAGAGTTGAATTAATCAGGGATTATGCAGCAACTTGGTACTGGCGAAGTGAATTTTGTAGAACACCTTTTGTATTCTTTAAATAGATGTATTGTACCTGAATTCATCATCACTTCTAGTGCAAGATAGTGGTCAGTTTCGCCAGTTCTGTGTAACATACAAAATCTAAAGAATCTTGTCCCCTGCTGGCAAGTATTAAATTCTAATTGTGCCATCATGCAAAAGAAAGTAAAACGTTCCAAAGCTTACGTATTCCATAGTAGATGCATTCTATGAATTGATTTATAGCCACCAAAGTTTTAAACAACCTCGCTGGTCTCCATCTTCCGTTAGTCGTGATTTGTTACTTTTAAGTTTAGTTCGAGGTGACTACGATATTTGGGCTGCATATAGACATATCGCCTCTACTAAAATGAGCCAACCAATTTTACCTAGATTACTCTATACACCTGTCTGTGCATTACTAGACAGTTACTGATATGTTCCTGCTGCTTGCTTTAAAATAATGGTGCAAGCAAATTAGACAGAAGTTTTCTCCATCCCCTAGGAAACAGATCTGCAGCCACACGAGAAATAAATTTCACTTCTCAAATACAACTGCCGCAGGCATGAAGTATGCTACGAACCCTTATATATTAATTTCTTTTATGGAAAACGGTGACCGATCTTCTTCTTGAATATTTTGTAGTTCATAAGCCATTACTAATACATACATTGTACTTGCACGATACAATCTGATTGGGATCAGAAATTGGTATGTATGTTATAATAACGCTTATTATAAGATGGTTTTAACCAATGCCATCATTTAGCCCCAACTGGTTGAGCACAGCTCCTTGACTCAGCGAAGGTGATGCCTGTACATCAAAAATAAAAGGGGAAGACATTAATTAGTATAATAATATCAGAAAGATGTAATCATAAAGAAAATGAAACATAAATGGAAACCTTAAAGTCTCTTTTGTCCCGCGTCGGATTTTACAGCGAATTGTTGCAAGTCCTAGCCGCTGGTGGGCCTCATACCGGTGACAGCCTGAGAAACCTGTAGGTGAAGAAACAAAGAACTAAATACATGTAATTCAGACTTTTGTCCAAAGTTCTCATAAGTTAACATTCTAAGCATTCATATGCTACTCATTGTCATTGTGCAGATATTTTAGTCTAATCATTGAAGGTAGTTTAGTTTATATTTTGTCGCAGAGATTGGGGTCCTATTAGTCATAATTCATTAACAATGAATAATTACATTTCAAGTTTGAAAAGCTAAATGTATTTTTAGCTGGATACCAAAAAATAAGTAGAAAACACAAATGATGACAAGTGAAAAAAAGAAGAAGCGTACATACCATAGTAGACACCATCTACCTCGAGCACATCAATCTGTATAGAATACAAGGAAAGATTGATTATTAGTGGATTATAGTCATAAGCTCAACACTCGGTGCTGATAGTTTTTAATGAAGCAATAAAAGACTGAGCTTTAGTATAACCAAAATGTCATCATAACAAATTGAAATTTAAAGGAAACCTAGCAAAGGAACTCCATAATTTTATTACCACCACAACAATTTCAAAAGATCAATCAAATAATGTCAGGGTGAATTTATAAAAAGTGGATGGTACGCTTTTACACGATATAGCAGTAAAAGAAAGATGTGTAGGTGAATTACAACATAGATTATGTGTGTTCTGTGTCAGTTTTTATGGTACTTTGTTGGTTTCCATCCTCACCCATCTAGGGTGCCAGGTTTCTTCACAGAACACCAAGAGAAAATAAATTCTGACTTAGCAAAAAAAATTCTGTACTAAAGTCTCCGCTTAGACAAATTAATTCTTCTGCTTACACACTAGAAGGTTTTTTTTTTTAAACCTGCAATCCATTTAATGGAGAGCGAAAGTATTCCGATTCAAATGATTAAGCTCTAGAAAGTCATCCAACCACTTAGTTGGCTAAATGCTTTTTAGAACATTAATAAATAAGATATAGAAGTCCTTAACAGACGTACATATAAACAAGTTTGTATGACATTCCAATATAAGATTAACTAAGAAGTTATTCCATACCAGTGTGACATATATTATTCAGTTAGTATTTTGTCCCCAAAAAACAATTTTTATTCTGGACTAGGCAATAATTAAATTAACAAATTTATCCAATCATTTTTCAATAATAATAATAATAATAGAACTTGAATCACAAACCAATTAGCACCATATGACAAGTTATACACAATTTGCAATACTTTGAGTCTTTGACAAACAATGATGACGGTTTTCCCTGATAAGTTTGTTTTCACATACTGGTAGACTTTTTTGTGTTGAATGAATGAATAATTTCCAATGATAATGATTGTTACGTAGCTGCTTAATTATCTGCAGGCAGATATACATCAGCCATAATACGCCATCAATACCATCTTATAATTTGTAATACTATAAGACATAACTTGTGCTGCAGCAATGTTATCAATCACAAGAACTCCATAGTTCAGCTTGCTGTAGTCGAACTGTTAAGTTACCAGTTCTCCTAAAACCTCAAGGTGTTAGGAGACTGGCTTACCAGGATCTTATATTGTATTCTAACATTCCCCCTCACTCGAAAGCCCATTTATGGGTCGAGAGTGGATCACGGGCACCCATCTTTGGGGCAATAACAAGCTTTTCGTGTCCATAATTAATTATGAGAATATTGGGGGTGGCAGAGAGTTGAACCTGAGACCCCTGCCCAGCGGAGCTCTGATACCATGTTAAGTTACCAGTTCTCCTAAAACCGTGTTAGGAGACTGACTTACCAGGATCTTATATTGTATTCTAACACAAACATGAGCAATAACAGAAGCAAAAATATATATATAATAAAAATAGAGAAGATAAGGTGCATACGGGCACTTGCAGACCGATTTGAGCAATGCTATCCATAAGATCCTTAACCTTTTCTTGATCATTAGATCGTGTACGCATAAGGGGTCTTCTAATTTTATCAAGGGGAAGTTCAAGAATCACTGGCCCCCCTGTTTGAGGCACCCTTGGAGAAGCCCCTGCAACCATATATTCTTTTCTACTTGCTTGAGCTTGTAAATTCATATATGTGTATATGCATATTGGATATGCACAAAAAACCTTATTGAACTGATTAAAAAGCTACATATACACACAGATATATGTAAAGAGAAAGAGGAGTTGAAGAAAAAGTACCATTAGAGGAAGCAGAAACAGAGAAGGTCCTGAAATTGCTTGGAAACTGCACAAGAAAAGCCATTTCTTTGATTTAATTTTCTGCTTTCTTCAACAACTATATATATTGCAAATGAATGATCAGTACTTGATTTTGGTGTCGTTATATACCCTTCAAATAAATAAAAAAGGAAAAGGAAAAGAACAAGATAAATTCCAAAGCCTAATAATATTTTCATATATATATATATATATATATATATATATATATATATATATATATATATATATATTAATTTATATTTAAAACTTAAAAGTAAACAAAAAGGAATATCTTTATTCCTCTCAAGAACTTATACAAAATTACCTTAAAAAAAAAGAAATTTTATAGGTAAAATATACTCCCTCCGTCCCAACCAATTCTTTACACTTTTCTTTTTGGGACGTCCCACCCAATTCTTTACATTACTAAAAATAGTAACTTTTAATAATAAATATATTATTACATCCACTACTTCACTCCACTTTTTCAACACTTTACACTATTACACCCACTACTTCATTTATTTTAACAATAAAATCACTATTACACCCACTATCCTTGGTCTCCGTGCCCGGACCAAATGTAAACATTTGGCCGGGACGGAGGGAGTATTAATTATTTGTAACTTCTGTAAAATAATAAAAATTAAAGAGAGAGCTGAAGTGGTGGACTAGGCTGTACTTTACTGCCATGGCTGCTGCTATTAACCCCTTTTCTCTACTACGGTACTCTCTATCTCTATCTCTATCTCTTTATACATGTATACAGATACACACACTATATATATGCAGTCATAGACATATATTTACATACTTACAAAGCTTATACTTTAAATTTTCTTGAATTATTTGAATGTTTGACATTAATAATAGTGGTTCAATAAGAGTTGGAGCCTTGGCAACAATTAGAGCCTCTAAAGAAGGCTTTTTTATTCCCCCAGCTCACCCAGTTCTTGGCTTTGCTCCTCATTTTCGTAGGTACAAACTAAACCCACTTTTTACAATTTGATTACATACTGCAAATTGACAGCTTTTGCGATAAAGATGGTAATTTTATTTGTTTATGTAGTGTTAGGTAATCTTGAATTTCTTGAAAATATTTTTGCAAGAACGTAATTTGCAATTATATGTTGTAATATTATTTTGAAGGCCTTTAATATCTATGAATATTTGTGTCTTCCGGAACAATGTCGTCTTATATGCAATAATAAAGATGATAGTATATATATTTGTTGATGTTATACCAGTCTTTTTTACAGGGCACTGCACACAACTCTATGTCTTAATAAAAAGAGTTCGATTCAATATTTTTTTATAATTCTTCATTGAATAAAAGTATTTTTAAAATCCTTTTATTTAAAAAAAGAATTACTAAAAAATATTGAGTAGAACTTTTTTTATTTAGACCTTGAGTTCGTGCAGTGTCTTATAGGGAGTATTATTTAATCTTGAAATTCTTGCAAATATTTTTGCAAGTTCATTTTGTGAAATTATTATGAATGGCTTGTACACAAAAATGTTGGTATTGGTATGTGTATCAGTTTGCACTTTGAATGTTTGTGTTTTTTAGATCATTGTCTTCTGCGGGTGCTGCAAATAATGAAGAAGCTATTGCCAAGGTAGCTGTTGACACTGGAGCTCCAACCATGTATGTGATAATTCTTTAGAGACTGCTGATTGAGTATAACATACTTCTCACTGTTAATATTGATTAATTTGCTTGAAAACCTCATAAAGTTCATGAAACAACATTACAACCATAAAAAACGGTGTGAAAGTATTTTATAAAGTATTAAGCTGGTTTAGAAGCTAGAGTTAGCGTCCAATCTTAGAGGCTTGCAATATTTTCCTAGCTAGTTTATTCACAGAAACACTAGTTTCTTTGCCTCTTTACTGTTCCTTTTTCCCTTTTAATGCGTCTATTATTGAATAACGGTGGGACAACAGATTTTCTAACCCTTCTTTCGGTGGGAAGGAATGTAACAAAGTGGGGTGATGATGAAACGAGATTCAAAGAGTATTTTGTTGACATTTTCGCATGAATTTTGTTTCTTGATCCTTCCTCCATGCCATTCCACAGGTTCAAGCTAGAGGTCTAAAGCTCATCTCTTCCAATTCAGGAATGAATGCATATGAATTCTTCCCATTCATATCCTTCACATTATGTATCATATATGATATGCACTGGATTTTTTGTCCACTATCATCTTCCATCATTCTCTTCCACCTCTAATTTTCTTAGCATTATTTGAAATCCCCTTCACCTCCGTTCCATTCTGTTTCTACCTGACCATATGGATTACAGTTTTTTTAGTTGATAAAAGTCAATATATTCCTTGCATAATTTTCAGCACATAATAGCTTTATCACCTGTAAATGTATACATTTGTTTGTGAGCCTAGATGGTGCATGTGCTCCATGTCACTCGTTTATGTCATGAATGGTTTGATTCATAATTATACTGCAACACTTAAAGGGGCTGTTGGTATAAAAAAATCTTAGATTGGCAGTTAATTACAAAATTTTGATACTTTATATTAAGTCAAGTGATTGTGACTACTTACTCCTAGACAATTAGTTGAGTTAAATGCTTCAACAAATACTTATTCCGTCAATAATATTTCATGTAACATTTCCCAAGGTATTGTTCTGGGAATTTACTGACAATTTGAAATTTTCACAAGTATTACAATTATAATCTGAGATGAACATACTGATGCATCACGTTCATTTTTTATTTTTTTTATGTTGTAGTTCAGCTGTATTGCTAATACTTTTTAACTTAGGGTGATGATGTAACTTATCATGGGTTTTCTTGTTATTCTAACTCTGCAGTTTGCAGACTTCATTTTATATATACAAAATAGTTGAGAATTTGTTTATATGTGTGTTGTTTCTATCATTTTTATAGATTTGACAAAATTATAGCGAAAGAGATACCTTCTACAATAGTATATGAGGATGAAAAGGTCCTGGCTTTTCGAGATATTAATCCTCAAGCTCCTGTACATGTTGTAGTCATTCCAAAGTCTAGAGATGGGTTAACTCAGCTTGGAAAGGTTATTTTTCTGCTTTCCTCTCGTTTTCTGGTGAATAAATTACATTTAAAAGGATTCTATTTTATCTTGTTTTCAGTTACTGGCATACTATATAAATGCGTAAAACTGATAGCTAAATCAACTATTCAGTCTGTCAGCTTGCGTTTAGGTAGACTGTTATCATGCATGTGGAAGTTTCTGGTTTTATTATATTTTTTCACTTATTTGCGCTTTTCTGGGCTGAAGCCTACAGCAACGAAGGGCATTCATCTAAATTAAGGCTAAAACATGTGTTGCACTAGGATAATTTGTGTCCCAAGGCACATTTATTACACTAAACTAAACATGATTAAAATAAAGTCTATTTTAGACAAGATAAGAATAACTCACCTCCTTAATATTGATTCAAAAATTACTGCATTAAATATATTAATTAGTCATGTGAATCGATTCGATCTTCGATGGATTTATAGTGAAAAAGATTATAATTTGTAAACTGTGTTACCTAAATAAAAGATGTCCAATACTTAGCTTTGGAATTGATAATATGCCCTTACACAGAGAAGGTAAATATTGGAGTTGAGGTGAATTTTCACGATCAGAGTGTAGCATTTTCTTGACAAGTTAAGATGGAACAACTTTCTTCCCACAGATATTATCATATTACTAATTATATTGATATTCAAAATACACATGGTTGATAGCACAGAAAGTTAATGTTTCAGAATTCAGAGTCTTATCTATTGATGATAAAGATATGATAAATATTAATATATGTGGATGTTGTTCAACCTTTACATTTGCTGGCAAAAACACCAAGTACTTTAATGTTTGCAATAGCTTGCAGTTAATTTCAGGAGTCTGAGGCAAGTAATCTTGAATTTAGGTTTCGTGTAACATATATGCTTATTTATTTTTTTTAGGCCGAAGAAAGACATGGAGATATACTGGGCCATCTTCTCTATGCTGCTAAATTAGTGGCAGAGAAAGAGGGTATTGTGGATGGATTCCGTGTTGTGATCAACAATGGACCTGCTGCATGTAAGTCGATACGCACAGCCTTTTGTTGCCTCAAGTTAATTATGTAATTACAAAATCATTTAAGGAGAAACATAATGATAACTATTCACCATGGTAAAGAAATGATAAGATTTGAATGTTTAACATACAAATTTATAAGCTGGAAGTTGAAGCAAGCCTTATGTTGCCTTTATTTAACTCTTTTAGTCAGTATTTTCTGTACCCGGGTGGAGTTTATTTGAATTGATATTGTCCGTCATGCTAATTCCTCACATTCTAATTGTAGGTCAATCAGTTTACCATATTCACTTGCATGTACTCGGTGGAAGACAATTAAAATGGCCGCCAGGTTAAGAGCAGGACATGCGACAAGGTAGAATGGTGGCTGCCAGGTTAAGAGCAGGACTCGGGACAGGATGGAATGGTGAAAGCTCCCCATGTTTTCTTCCCCACCCCTCCTTTCTTCTTTAGTAAATGGTCTTGATTTCATCCCAATCCCATCTGTAGACTGTAATCCTCAGGAATTACTTTCCGTGACAGACTGACAGTTTGAAATTTTCATGGAGAGCCCTTAAATACTGAATAGTTTTAACCCCAGAAAGTTAATTAGATATCTTGTTGTAATAATTGTCTAACATGAGCCATATTTTTATACAATACCATCTAAGATTAAAACGAAGAAACTAACTCAATTATTTAGTTGGTTAAATTTTAATATCAATTATCAAACAATAATCTATTAACAACTACAGTAATTAATATTTTATAAAAAACAGAATAATACCAAAAAAACAAGAAATTGATAAAAATATAATAATTTTCCAGGCCTAATTAGAACAGTCCCAAGTCCCAACTATAATTATATTATTACTATGGCTATTAAATAAAAAAAAATTATTAATTACTACTACACCCTTAAACTTCTACATGACCTCTGAACAAAACTACCAAACATTATACTAACACACATACAGTATATACAAAGTTACAAACAGAGTCTAGCTCCCCCTTCTCAGCAATGTCAAGACCCTAACTTTATTACAGAAATGAGTCGAAAATCTTTTCTTAAACCGACCCTTTTAAGTTTTAACCCTTCTGGCAATGAACCCGACCCGACCCGACCCGACCCGACCCGTTTATATAATGGGTGGGAGTGGGATCATGTATCAGATTCGGGTGTATTGGAACTTCGGAAGAATTAAAAAGATACTGTATAAAACATGGTGCACAGAGAGTCAAGGCTTATGGCTACACGCCTACACAAGGCATGCATACTTGAAAATTCTGTTTGCATGGGGCTGGTGATACTCCAGCAGCTCAGGGGCGGATACAGGCATGGCAGGTGGGGTCAATTGAACCCACTTAATTTTTTAATAAAATTAGCTGCTATACAATTTTTTTTGAATATTACTCCAATTATTAAAAATAGCTTCTCTTCTATAATAATTGATCATGTACATAGTTTTTAATCCAATTTGTTATGCTTTTCTTCTCAGTTATTTAATGATATATGTTTATTAATTCTTTTCATTAATGATATATACTCTAATTGATATTACTTTGTACTTTATTTTACCATATTTTAAATATAAAAATTTCTTTTATTTCACAAAAATTAATTTTTTCTTACTAAATTTTTAAAACAAGCTTCTAATCTCATGCAAATTCCTTTAGTCTTATATGTTTATATATGTTACAAAATTTTATAACTGTATTTTTGTCATATTTATATATAAATACATTAATTTTTAAATTAATTTATTATTTCATTAAAAAATTTAGACCCCACTACCATAGCGAGCTGGATCCGCCACTGATCAGCTTGTAGACTCTTTTATGCAGACTTGAGTATTTTAAGGTATTCAAGTTTCTCTAACTTGTAAGCCAAAAGTCATATTGGAAAGTAAAATCTGAGCGAAAATATAAAAAAGTAAGAATGCTAATTTTTCAAGTTTCTGTAATGTAAAAAATCATATTGAGTGTTTTCTGAAGTTGATTACATTCTGCAATATTGATAATATATACTGTACTTACTTGTATATGCAGCATTCTTGAGAACTTGAAGATGCCAATTATCGCAGCATCTTTCATGTGTTCACTTTCTTTAGGATATTTTAACTCCGTAAAATTAGATACGATTGAAAATAAGTATTAAACTTTATCACTGTATCACTCCATACTTCCTTTTACATGTTAGTTCTTTACTTGTAACAGAGGTTTATGTATCTCATATGCGTAAAATATTCACTAGCTATCAAACTTTAGCGATACTCCGTCCAGCTCTCTTTGGTAATATTAACAAAATTTGGTTCCTAATTACATGGAACTTAGATTTTGTGGCACTGGCATATATATGACGCCATCTAACTGAAGCTAGTGTTAATTGTGTATTTCAAATATGTCTTAATTTTATGATGCATTGCATATCAAAGCTGTTATAATGTTCAGTGTGAAACACATGTATTTCGATTACTTTTCACTATTATTTGTACTTTACTTCAAACATTTATATAATTTTGATTCTTTTTCTTTACATCTAGTGTATATATAGAGCCATAGTTCTATTTTGGGAAGCATGCATAACTTTTGAATGCATATACTAATCAGCTAAATAATAATATGCATCTATTCATCTCTATCAAGAAAACAATCAACACAAACGTGCTAGCTGCATTCCATATGGGAGAGGAAAACTCAAGAGCATATACCGACATGCATCTCAAGCGGAAACGTAGCAAAATTTACGAAAGTATAGCAATTAAAAAGCCGGAGTCTATTAGTTATCTTTGCAACTACTGGAATGATGAACCTGCAGAACCACTAGATGGTCGAGACAACACGCTTCTTCATTTGCTAGTTATCTGAAATAATGAAGATGCTTTAAATAAACTGATGGATGATGGTCATGTCAGCCAAGCGCACCTCAAGAAACAAAACCTTAGAGGTGAAACAGCACTACAAGAAGATGCAAGGCATGATAATGAAGGTATTGTTGAATTGCTGTTAGAAAATGAAATCAAATTGATTTCAATGCTTGGCTGTTCAGTTCCCATGTGCAATTGTAAAGATTGTGCTGCAGCAATGTCACCGTTAGTGCACATTCGGAACAATAATGGGAGCACACCAGAAGATTTATCGTGTAAAGACTACAAAAATAAACGAGAAGCAGCTGAGAAAGCAGTGAAAGAAGCGAATCAAGGCTTAATGGTTGTGGCGGCATTGATTGTCACCGTGAGTTTCACAGCTGTTTTCACTCTTCCTGGAGGATTTAATCAAAGTGATGGCATTCCCATGCTGAAACAGTGAAAAGAGCATCACCGTGATTTAAATCTGTTTCTAATTTATGCTGGCCTTACTTTCTTTGCTTCTTTAATTGCCTTGGGAACTCTTCTGTCAACTCAGTTGTCACAATTTTATCTGGAAGATTTGTTCTTTGCACTGCCACTAAAGTACTCTATTGCTATTTCATGCCTTTTCCTCTCCTCATGCTCTATATTCACCACATTTCTCCAGGCCTTGGTACTTGAGGAGATCATTCCTCCTTATTACGTTGAATCTCTCATCATCGGCTGCATCATCATGGGCCTAGTTTATGTCGATTGCGTGTACCATCTCTTGAGTTACATAGTGGAGGTTCTACGATATTCTTGGTCATACAGGAGCCAAAAACGGTGGTAGTATATTTGTCACATGAATCATCAAATCAAAGCATTTAAATAAGAAGTCGTTATAGTATTTTAATCTAATATGTCATCCAACACATTAATTTTCTGAGAGCACTTCTCTAATTCCAGATCTAAGCTATAAGCACTTCGCTGGCTTCCTAATGTTTTATTGTTTTGAACTTGTTTGAGAATATGTATATGTATGATTTGCTTGCAAAGAATAGGTCTAATTATACATCTATAAATTTTACATATTTCTGATATCAATGATTAAGTTGTTTGCATTCAACATATTATAATCATGAAAACATTGTATGTAGCTAGTCTCCCTTGCATAAACTGAACTGAGGCTAAAATGCATCTTAATTTTCTCGAAACACAGATTTCCAGTCAGGCATGACAAATTATAGTAATAATTGCAAAAAATTTAATACTCACACTCTTATGACTCGTATGACCATTAAAAACTCAACCTCTTATTATAGCTAGCAAGGTTATCAGCCATAGCGACAGTCATATCAGCACGGCTGAGAATTTAATACTTAGTGAATTTCAACAGCAAGGTGATAAGTCCCATTTTTTAAATTATAATTGTGACAAGCTAGTATGGTCACTTTAGTTATGAATGCAGATCAACTCCTAAACTAGAAGGAAGAATGTTTGGTATCTTGGCACAACCGCACACGTCTGGCCACGAGGAATTAACTGCAGATCAACTCCTAAACTAGAAAGAAGAAGTCACTAGTATGCCCACAAGGAGTTTATAGAGTTTGTGATAAATTTTTATACAGATTTTCATCTTCAGTTTCAGTTTTGGTGCAGAATATGATTGCTGAGTATCTTCAAGTGGAAAGTGTGTGATATATATTAAGCTATATGTTTTGATAAGTTTCCTTGCATGAAAATTATTTAACATGGATGGAGTATCATATTTTTTTGTCATAAAGCTAATTGCTATACCTGTTTTATAGCTTGTCATGCGGTTGTGCAATGGAATGTGTACTACAACTAACTGGTGTTTGTCAGGATGAACTATATTATGGCATGTTTGGTAACTTGGATTTCATTTGAAATTCTAGATTTGATCAAATGACATGTTTGGATAACTAAAAGAATTTGGATTTTGATTTCAAATGAAATCCAAAACATTCAATTACTAGTATAAATTTGAGAATTTGAATTGACAATTCAATTCATGTCACTTAAAATCCATAATTTAAAATGAATTTCATGTTCCCAAACACAATCTTAAGGTGATCGGAGTCTCGTTCAAAAACTCGCAACCTCCTCAGTGGCCAGGTGTTATCATGGGTACACTTCACCTTTGTTGTGGCACAACGAATGAGAGAGTAGGCAGTGGCGGAGTCAAATTGCAAAAGTAATGTTGAAATTGTTGGAAGGAGATTGTCATTTTTGAAGTGAAGAATTAAAGAGTTGAATCTCTTGACTTTTTGTAAAAAGAATTGGGGAGATTATGGTACAACATGAGCTCTTTGGTTAGTTTGATTACTCTCTGTAACCTGAATGAATCATTGAAATTCCTGATCCCATAGTATCACAGAATTACCTCGATGCCTCATCGAGGACGACGAACATGGTAATAGCCTTTCCACATTATGCCACCTTATCCTTTAAGCAGAAGAAACTAGTAAATAGGCAAGTAAATGTGGTCTGCTTCTTGACATCCAAAACTAATAGTCTGTAGGAGTAATTACCACACTGTACTACTGGTGGTCACACACACATGTTGTTTCTCAATGGTGAAAAAAATTAATCATTTTAATGATAAAAACGTATATTACAAAATCCATCGTCTAGAAGGCTTGCGAAAAGTCAATTACTACAAGTATAAACCCTTTCCGCAACATCAAGCACCGAGAGTGTATACAACTAGTCTTTGATATAACTCAGCATACCCACCGATGCTTAATCTCTTGAAATGCCTATATGTATAGTAGTACAACTCAACTCACAAGCACTGATATACAACAGTACCTTTAATCACAAGCACTGATATACAACAGTACCTTTAATTTCAACAGCATATATAGTACTCCACTACTGAAACCTCAACTTCTGCAAATTCTTCGACAAGACCACAACCTCGTACAGTTGTTCAATGTATCCTAGTTTTTCTTTGGAACAACCGGTTGTTGGAACGAAAAAGGAAGCGGGAATCATATGTAGAACAAATTATGTCAACCAAGAGAGGAAATTTTATGAGAAAAGACATGATTGGTATACAAGCAAATATTCCAAGAAGAATAGGGAGTAAAGTGGCTCCGTCCTCGAAAGATAAGAATAAGGTAGTACAAAAGGCTACAATCATGGCTGCTATAGAGAGAAATAGTGTTGTAATTGCAAGCATCAGCATGAGGGGTAAAGAGTGCAAAAAATCGTTTTCTTGGTATCGGGACGTGAGAATGGATAACAGCATTAAGATCGAGGTTGAGGATGAGAACATACCGATGCCCTCTGATATGGCAAATACTTTAAAAAATGGCTCATTCATCAAAACTGGAACTCCAACACTGCTATCAACGCCTCCAGGTACAGTAAAAGCTGATGTAAACACTACAGTGGCGATGAGTGTAGCAACTACCAAACAAGAACTAGAAGTACTTTTCATCCACTTTTCACCATCCTTCATAAGGCCTTTGTGTGTTTCCTTGAATATGTCGTGTGGGGTTTTACCATCGTTATTTTTCATAACCCTATAGGAAGGTCCGACTATACTCTGCACCTCCTGTCATTGGTAGATGCATTAATTAATGGAATAAATCTTTGTTTAGGTAGTCGTACAATTATACTTGAGCTCAAAATCACAAAAAAATTTAACAATAACAACTGAGAGTGATATTTGCACAAGGTTCTTATATTTCCTGGACATGGTCTCTCTACATATCAAAGTAATTACTACGTGCATGTAGTCGATAATGAATTAAAGGCCTCTGTAGATATATAATCTCACATATTCCATCGATCAGTTACATACTTTAGAAGAGTCCAGTTTGCGATACACTGATACTTGATAGCTAGTATAAGGTTATAATGCCAGGTATTGCCGCCGAGATTTATCAAGAGACATTATTCTATTTTTAGAAGTGGATTATAATGTTAGAACAGTTACCATGTACCATAGTAGATCTCGTTGCATTTGAAGTGCTGCCCCTGAAACTTTGTTGAGCTTCTCTTGAGGTGCTAACGTTGCTGCCAAATGCAACATATTGTTACCATCCTCCTTGTCTTTGCGAGTCGCTATCAGGCTCCCAATAGAACCAATTTCATGAAGAAGGTTAAAAATCTTCTGATGGCGATGCAAAATTGCAACATGAAAGATGCTTTGATTGCGGTAATTTTCTTGCCATATTAAATCAGGATAGTAGTCTATAAGTGCAATTACAAATTCAGTATTTCCAACTTCTGCAGCTGCAAATAATAGCGTAGGAACTTCTTCAACTAAATTCGATATCTCACAGTCTACATTGAGAAGAATATGATCCAAGATGAAGTATACAAGTTTGTGGGCATAGAATTCCTGTGACTGTTCCTCATCTGCCCCCTTCACGTGTATATCTAAACATGAGAGTGAACATAGATGTCATATTTATTTCATATTTACCTAAGCAACAAGTTAAAAATTTGTGGGCATTGCTGTGACAGTTCCTCATTTTCTGGCCTCCTCGCATATGTAGATCTAAACATGAGTGTAAACCAAGATGTCCTATGCATCTAGGCAACAAGTTAAAAGTAACAATATTGTCATCTGTTCCCATTGTACACAGAGATATTTAGAATATCTGTTTTCACACAGATGCTATGCATTAGGATTCAACATATATATTAATAAAAGAGAAAAACACAAACTTTTCATTCAGTATATGGATGGAATAACTGTACGAAGATAATTAGAGGTGAAGAAAAATTATTAAGATAATTAGAGTTAAAGGGACAATTCTCTAAACGAACTTGAAGGTAAATCTAATATGATCGCATTCTAAAACTTGTAAAAATATTGGAAGAAGTGAAAATAAACTTGGGAAAAACTAAGATAATACATATAAATTATGTACAAAAACATACTAGTTAGATGTACAGTACTGTTCTACTTTTTATTCGACTCAACCAAATGCAGACTTCATCTGTACATTTCGAGCAACTTGAAGGGCCATCATCATATAGTAAAACGTAAATCCTGAGTGCTATAATAAACTTACATGAGTTGATGATTCTTCTCCAAAATCCTTCGTGGTGTACACCATCAAATGATGAAGACAGGTGGGCAAGAACGTACAATGCTGTCATGCCATTGCCATCCTTGGCGACAGCAAGATTTGAGTCATCCTGGACCATTCTGAATGCTGCGTCTAAAAAACCAAGATCTCCGATAAAAATATACCTCAGAATACATGTGGATTGCTTTCCGAACTCAAATTTAGAATATAGTGAAAGTGGTTAAAGGATTATAAGAAAGCACACACCTACATTTGTGAGTAATTAATGTGTTTAGTTTTTGAGTTGAAAAGGGCTCATGCGTATCCTATACAAGCACACATGTCTACGTACACCAAGATGTGAGCCTTGTAGCTTCTCATCGGAGGGCAAAAACAAATGAAGTGAAATTGCAAATCAATAAACAAAAAACTGGGTACTTACCATACAAGCCACTAGAGATACAAGTTGTGAGTAGGGTAGCCTTTTCCTCTAAACTCCAGTAAACCACTCTAGATAAAGGGTGGAGATACTTGACCATTTCCTTGTGTCCTAGTGAAGCAGCCATATCGATTGGTTTCATCCCTTCAGGGCCATACAAATTTGGAAGACTACTATTTTTCGCAATCATTATTTCAGCAATTCTTACATTTCCATCCACAGCTGCAAAACAGAGGGCAGTATTACCCTGTCCATTTTGAATCTCCATGTCTTGTGTATCCATCTTCGCTACTAATTTTTTCACAAAGTTAACATCTTTAGATAAAGCAGCAATGTGAAGTGCAGTTTCCTTTCCTTCAGATATATATTCCCTCAAGACACTAGGGTACTTATCAATGACTTCCTCAGCAGCAACCCAGTCATTCTTCAGTATGGCTCTATACAATGGTTGGTACTGATACAGATGTTTCTGTCTCTCTTCACTCGGGTAACCTTTGACAGGTATATCGAAAAGAAAATTTACGATTAAATCAAGTATATCAGCAAACTCGATCGAGTTTAAAAAATTTAGTAGATTTAAAGCTGTATATATGTATCGGTGAACTAGAAGTCGATTATTAAACCAAAAGGACTTGTCTGGATATTACTTGCATGGAAGAAAAACAAATAACTTAAAGAAAAAGATGTGAGTAGACATACTCAAATCCAAGTGAGGAAATGTGCTTGTAAGTTCAACGTCAACCACATTTTCCATTGCCCTGAGCTCAAAGCTGATATAATATATTGCAATCATTATAAAGATTTATATAAAGTCATTATAATTAATTAATCACAAATACATGCATGACTATATAAGATTATTAACTTTTTGATCTTCAATTTATGTAATATTTTAGTTGATATACTTTATGCAATTTATATTTTCCTGTGTATCCACTTTGATCTCTGCTAAGTTCGTACATATAGCTAAAGGAAGCAGTGCCATGTGTGTAATTATGCTATGAAAGTGAATACATTGGCGTGCCAATTGCCAAAAACTACCAAAATAATGAACGGTGGCTACTCATATATTACCGAAAACGCATCATATGTCATATCAAATAAAACATATACAGTCAAGATCATAGTAGTACCTGCACGCGAAAAGGTCTCCGTATACCTGCTGTTTGCAAGTCCTCAAAAGAAATGGTTGCAAAGAGTGACAAGACGTGGCTGCTATTTTAGTTTCAGGTGTCCTTCCAATATATATAGAATTTTATTTTTAGGTCTGTTCTGCCTTTTGGAAATCGGTAGAAAGATGTTAAATTTCAAACCTTGGGAAATCGGTGGTAAAAAAAATTCAAGTTCTTGTGGAAATTGTGAATAAAGTAAGTGGAAATAATGAATTTCCTCTCCAATTTGGAGCCCGTATTGAAGATTTAATATGCTCATATTGAGTCCTTTAATTTTTAGCAACGTGAAGTTTTATACTAGCCGGTAACTTAACATGGTATCATGCTGACAAGGGTGCAGTGTTAAATTCAAGATCTAGATCCCGTGTTAAGGATATTAATATGAGAAAGTTGGTAACTTAATATGGGATCATTTTACAACTATGGTGAACCCAATTACCCCATATATGTTGTGTAATAAGACAAAAGAAGAAAGTGTTACACTGATCAAAGTTGCCAAGTGTGCTTTAGTAATGTATGGAATTTCTTTAGTCATGTCATGTCCTTTTCAATTGGAATCTCAGTGTTCTTGTTTTCCAAATTCCAAAGCTTCAAAGTCGCTGGAATGATCTGCAAGCGCCTTTCTTTTATCAACAGGAGCACGATGCTAGCTTTAACCAAACATATATGATTACAAAAGTATATGTAACCCTGTTTGGAATTTGTTCCTGTCATAGAAAAATATTGTTATTGAAAATAAACACACAGGTAAAATATTGAAGTATTTATATTCTAGTTAATTTAATACAATTATTACCGTAATTTACAACTAATCAAGTTTCTTATTATTGGTGTAAGTTTTCTTTTCCGGGTGTGCTTATATTAGTTTTCTTGAATGAAAGTGCTTTTATTTATAAACATTGTGTTCCCAACAGTACAGAAGGCTTAAAATCTGTCATGTTTGAATAAAATCCTTCCTGATTAGTGAGACTGAGACCTGAAAGCTTTAAATCTTGGGGGATAAGACTATATTTATACTTCTCTTTTATAAAGAAAGAGATCGAATTTGTACTTTGCTTTGCTTGGAAACCCTTTCACTTGTTCAAAAATACTAACAGGGAGCTATTGGCTGACTGTACCTATATATATGGACAATGCATACTTGTAAAGGAAGACCTACCTCACATTTTTACAGCCCTTGCTAATCTTTTTGTGGTTTTGAGGAATAATTAATTGGATGACTAAGAATTCGGGAATAGTTTAATGATCTAGCTATTTTCTGATTTGATCATGACAAGGCCAGCATGAGTTTGAATCTGTATGATATGGGTAAAGGCTCTATTTAACAACTCTAGCTGATTGCCTCTAAAAAGAGGTAGAAGAATTGATAGGATAATTAGGAGTTTTTTGTGAAGTTGCAATGCAGAAGCTGATAACTTAAAAAATTTAGATTAACTCAGAAACTGTTTCAGTCACATTGCTTTCCAAGACTCAAATATTAAAGGAGATGGCTCAAAGATCGACACAGGTGATCGAGTGTGTGCCATCTTCCGAGTGCAAAACAAGTCCTTACTTTTACCTGTATCGATCCTTGTTTTCATGTAGAGCGTCTGCAAATTCTCCCTTGCGGATGTTGTATATAAGATATCACCTTGTAATTAGAGGGTCGTATTTGTCCACTTATTAATTGTTTCATTTAGCCATATCTTCTCTTGTAGGATGCTATGTTTCAATATTCTTTCATTTTAATTAAACAGTAAAGCTTGATAGGATTCAGCAAATATTGATGGCAATTGTGTGGTACTGGCCTAACTGGAATCTTATGCCTTTCTTTTCGAAGGAATACCTCTCAGATGACAATGAAAGTGTAGAAATATTTAAAAAAATTAGGAAAATCTACGACCATGGAGTAAGTGTAGAAACTTTCGATGGTCAATTAACACTACAAGAAAAAAATTCAGCAAAAATGGTCAGCCACGTGGCAAGTCCATGTGGGTGGGCAATGAGGAAATGCATGACCCACATTGCTGATATGTCATTGCCACGTGTGTGGGTCCCCAAGCCATGTGGCACGGAGATGCCAGCAAGTGGGGCAGCTGAAATTCGATCGTAATAGTTTCCGTCATAAATGTCCTGTTGTTTTCTTTGTTGGGTAAATATATGAAGATGGTTTTAAGAGTTCTCTGGATGGTTCAACAAATTCATGTCTTTTATGCTTCTGATATCTTAAAATTTACAAGGCTATGAACTAGATTGAAACATATTAATTTTATTTGAGCAAACATTTTTCACCAATATGAGCAATTCTATTTCTGAAGATTCGTCTGATCAGCTCCTAATCAGTCTCTTAATAATTAAATATGAATATGAAATAACTATCTATCTCCAACAATTCTTGATTCAAATTAATTTATGTCAGAATATACACTTCCAAATAACATTAGAAAAATCAATTCATAGTATTATAAGTAACTGATGAATTCTCGAACAGGGTTAGCCTCCAAATCATAGTATTATTAATAACGACAGAATTCTCGAAATTGTGATAACTATTGAAACAACTCAGTTGATGAACTTACAAATATTCATGTAGTAAATTCCAAACGGGTTTTCCCCAGCCAAAATCAGCTTCATAAAGTGGAAACTTGCACCAGTCGTTAAACATGCTGATCTCAGTAGAAATTTCAGGATCTGTAAAGACTGTTTGTCAACTCATTGAAGCCTTGAGATATCAATTGCCCTCCATCGCCCGTTGATAATATCATTTTACAGATCTCCACGTCTCTTTTTACAGTGCACGTAAGCAGATCAGAAAGACTTTGACATTCCACCCCTTTTTCGCCTGCCACGGATTGAGCTGTGGATATTAAGTAAAGATTTCCACATTGATTTTTTGGTATGGGCGGATCGGTTCTTTCCCTCATGTAATTCACTGCTTGAATAATTAAAAATCCCCTGGGGTTTTCAGGGTTCAATAATGGCTTTCCCTGTTATTCCGTAGCCTCTCGCTTGAGTTGTCTAGTCTGGCCTTTTCACAGATTCTCTTTTTTGTAGCAATCTCGTGGTCCTCAACATTTTCTACTTTAGCCCTGGGTATTCCAAGAAGAAGACCAGAAATTTTTTGTCCGGGAAACAACCAAATAGGAAACGTTGGGACCGACATTATTTTCTTGAAAGCCCCCCAATAGTAGCTTTGCATCGACAGCCCATTCCTTCATGAATGTGCTGGTGGTTGAAATGTCAGAAATTCGATCTGTGTGATCGAATACAGCTAGCAGAGCATCAGTGACTTCATCACCTGCACCAAGTGGACGTGAAAGTAAAGAATTAATTAAGCAGCTCAACCTTCAAATTCTTCCCTAGCTTGTCCAATAAGTTGATCGAGTCGAATAATATCAACTTTGGCTTCCACAAATTCAGCACCTTGATCACTACAATCAACTAGATAACTATCTTTCATGTATCTTCCAGCAAATGGATAGAATCTGGTTAAGACCCTTGATACTGACTTTTTCAAGAGCATGCAGCTTGGAATACTAGCTGCATTCTCTTTGCCACGACTGTGAATATCACCGGGTAATAAAAAATCGTGTAAACATTCATTATAGTACAAGTGTATGGTCTTATGAGCTTTGTCGATAGGAGTTCAGCTTTCATCTTGCTCGAATTTAATTGATCGAGAATGGTATTTTAGCAAGTACAATATATATACGGCATCTGGTGATTGTCGGTCTAGACCTGACAATTCGGGTAACCAGATCGGTTTCGGATCGGATCGAATCAATTTTCGATTATTAGATCGGATTGAATCGGATCTATTTCGGATTAAAATCGGATAAATTTCGGATTAAGATCAAATTAAGTTAGGTTCGGATTACGTTCAGTTCAGATTAAATTTGATTTAGATCATTTTCAATTTTTATTATTTCGAATCGGAAAATATAGTATAAATTAATCCTGAATTAGTTTTTAATTATAGTAAAATTAAAATAATTTAGAAAAAAAAATATAAATAAAAAATGTTAAGTAAGTTTATCAAAATCATACCTTATTCATTATCTTTCTCTTTGTGTTTTTTAATTTGTTAGATTTAAAAAAATTATTTTATTATTAAATATATCACTTGTAATATAAAATAATATAAGTTTTAAAACTTTGGTTGTATAACCATTTTAGTTTTTTGAAATATAAAATTATTTTAAATATGAATTTTACGTAAAAATATATTAATTTAGTGAATAAAAAATGGGTTAATATATAAAATATATGTTATGACCCATTCAAATATGACTGTTACATTAAAATTCAATTAATTTATTTTCTAATTCGGTGTAATGTGTATTTATATCGAATTTGATCCATAATTCAAGTCATATTCAGTTTAGATGCTTTTCTATTCGATTTGAATCGGTTCCTAAGTCATTATCGGATTTAGTATTTCGGATTATTTTCGGTTAGTTTTTCAATTCGGATAATTTTCGGTTTGGATTAAATTGGTTTTCGGATCATCATCGAATTGTATAATTCGAATATAAAATCGGATTTCGGTTCCATGTATTTCGTTTGTGAGGTCTAATTGTCAGTATATATGCGGATAGAGGTGTTGATAGGGCGATGTTGTCCGGATTCTCGAATTTATGTCAAAAATTTAATGTTAATTTTATTGGCGGAAAAAAAATTCTATTTTATTAAAGCCGAAATATCAAATATTTAGTCGTTGTTTTTGTATATTCGGGTCATATTTGTCTCTTACCCAATTTCAAACATATTTTTAGTTAAATTTTAATTAAAATACATCATTATACAAACTCTTTTAATTAATTAAAATTAATAAAAAATACTGGTAATATTTGTCTCCTACTCATTTTTAAACACATTTTTAATTAAATTTTAATTAGAATATACTCTTATACAAACTATTTTAATTAATTATAATTAAATTTAAAAATATAAAATCTATACTATATTATTAAAGACGAAAGATTAAAAGTTTTGGTCGTCGGTTGGTTTGGTACTGGATGAACTATCTTGACCGTTCAATTTTAAGTGAACCATAGAAATAATTTTAACCGTTAAATTTTAATAAAATATAATTTCAAAAGAATATAATCATACATACAATTCTAACAGAAGTAATCCTCCTTTTATGCAAACAACTCATAAACATTATAATTCTAAAGAATATAAACATTACTACTAAAATACAATCTCATATTAATTTTCTAACTAAAATATCTCACATTAATCTCCTAAGTAAAATACATTTCTATACAAAATAAACAAAAATTATCCTATTAAAATATAAATGCAAATAAATTATATAAAAACATATACATATAATATTAAATAAAATTTAAATTATAATTATATAAATACAAATAAATTCAATTCATTAAAAAATATTAAAAAATTAAAAAAATTCATCCGTGCCTCGCACGGGATATAAGCTAGTATAATATTTAAAATAAATATATCATAAATACAATTTTATCTATATAATTGTTCACGAATAATATTATATTATAATTCAACTAAAATTAACCTCAGATATACACCTTAAACTGTGCTTTTTTTTGACCGAGGGAGTATATTTTTTAAGTATTTCTCAATAAAAAAACTGTTATTGTTGTCTTGATATGACAGCTGACTGTCATTAATTCTTACTCGTATTTAAAAAGAGGATATAATTTGTGCTCGTGGGCAGTAGAAAATATTTATATACATGTTGTTCCCAAATCTAGATTGATGCTACAACTTGTTTTACTTCATTTTCAAGAACTTTATAATCTGAAATTATGATCCCTTTCAACTATAATTATATAAACACATAATTCAATCCCTAAAATTTTTAAAAAAATTAGCCATGGATCTTGAACCTCAAGAGCTTCAATTTCTAACAATATCAAACATCTTTAAAGAATCAATTTTTATCCCCAAACAGTCCCCTAACACCTTCATTCAATTAACCCTAACCCTAATTTTCCCCCTTTCATTTACAATTCTAGCTCATTTCCTCTTCACTCACCCCCCTTTTGATCCAACTTTTAAGCCCATATGGCTCAAATTCTTCACAATTTACTAGACTTGTGGTTTTTCAATTCTTTTATTTAATCTTTTTATTTGCTTTTTCACTTGTTTCCACTGCTGCTGTTGTGTTCACTGTTGCTTCTTTATATACCTCTAAGCCCGTCTCATTTAGCTCCACTGTTTCAGCTATTCCAAGTGTTTTGAAGAGACTTTTTGTTACTTATATATGGGTGATTCTTGTTATGGTGTTTTACTATTTGGTTTTTATTGTTACTTTTCTTGTTCTGTTGGTTTTCGCATTCGATACCCGAAAGTATGATGGGTTTGTTTTGGGGATGATTGTGGTTGTTGTATTGTTTGTTGTTGTTCATGTTTATGTTACTGCATTTTGGCATTTGGCTAGTGTGGTGTCTGTTCTTGAGCCTGTTTACGGGTTTGCTGCGATGAAGAAGAGTTATAAGTTGTTAAAGGGGAAGACTTGGATGGCGGTGGTGATGGTTTCGGGGTATTTGATTATATGTGCTGCGATTAATGGGGTTTTTGGAGGTTTAGTGGTTTATGGTGAGAGTCTTGGTGTTTTCGGGAAGGTTATTGTTGGAGGGGTTTTGGTTGGGGTATTGGTGATTGTGAATTAGTGGCTTTGTTAATGCAGAGTGTGTTTTATTATGTCTGCAAGAGTTATCATCGTGAAGGAATTGATAAGAGTGCTTTGTATGACCACCTTGGTGGCTATCTTGGAGAATATGTGCCTCTCAAGAGCAGCATTCAAATGGAGAACTTGGACGTATGAGACTTCGGTTGAAACTATTCTGTGTATATAATATTAGATGATGTCGTGTAAAGGGAATGCTGTATTGACGGGTATGATCAAGTTGCTTTATATATGTTCGTTGACAATGAATTGAGTAATCCTTGATATTGGCTGTTTCTGCATGTTCCATATACTTCCTAATTCTTATCTTCTGTTTGTGCTTGATGATTATTAATACACATTGTTTAACATAACAAGTTAGGGGTTCCATGTGAGAACTAAGAAACTAGCCTATATTGTTCGATGTTGGCATAATCAACTAATTAAAAAAAATTATGTTAATATAAAATAATATATTGGGAATTAATCTGAAACTCCTAATGTGCTGTAGGTGAAGAGCATCAAGTTGAATTAGATGAGGACTAGTGTTCCTTGTTTTAATTTGAAATAAGATATATGTATATTCAACTTGAAAAAGGAGCTGGTGTAAATTTGTAATAGGTCAGAGGATTGTGATTGAATCATTTTAAACATCAGAATCTTAGAAGCTGAGAATTCATTATATTTTCTTAGCGATCAGAAGCTTTGATCTTTTACAGAGTTCAAGAACTCATATTCAATAGAAGTGTCCATCAATCTTACATTCAGCATTGTTTTGAAAAGATTCCGGTATTAAAATCCTGCATCTCAACATCTTAAGTTTATATTAGTGAAAAGTTATATTTTTCTGTACATGTACTGTCGTACTGATATACCTACCAAGAACCATTGACAATATTCTCACAATGAAGAATACTAATCCACCTCCCTGCGTATGATAAACTGATAACATTCTCACAATCAAGATTACTAATCCACCTCCCTGCGTATCAAGGGTCCCCCACCACCCCACCACCCCCACCAAAAAAAAAACTTTAGCTCAATAAATTTGATGTCAACTTGCATCATCTTCCAGAGTGGAAAAGAATCAATCCTTGCTTATTGCTGTATTGATTCTTGTTCTTCTGTTGAGTGTCAATGACAATTCTCTTTCTATTTATACTCGTCGAGGGTCATATTTGTCCACATAGAATCCTTACATTTAGCCTTAACTTCTCTAATATTGTCAAGTTTGTTTCAGGTTTTTGAGTCATGTCTAAAATCGTCACCCCTGTGGATAGCTCATTTTTACTAGCTAGGTATCTTGTAGCATTGAATCCGTGGACGGTAAAAGTAGAGGCTTTAATAAGACTAGTTGCCTCTATCTAATACTTTTGTCTGATTCAAGTTATTATACAGAAAACATTTATAATTAGTATGTGATGTCTAATTTTATGCAAGGGCATTAAAGATTACTGGATTACTCTTAGTGAAATCCACTACCAACAATCAAATTTTGATACAGCTCATCTGCGTCAAGACAGTATCAATTGACTGAACTCTCTGTAAAATTTTCAAATTCAATTCTTAAGAATGTGATTTCTATTAAACACCCAAAATTTGTATTAAAATAATTAATTCAAATGTTCATTATTTTGTTTCTTATTCTGTTGGCTTGCGCATTTAAACCTGGAAGTGTGATTGGTTGTTTTGGGCGTAATTGTTGTTCTTGGCATTTCTCTAGTGTTGTGTGTGTTCTGGAGCTCGTTTACAGGTTTGCTGCAATGAAGAGGTATAATTTGTTCAAGTGAAACTTCGACATTGAATTGGGTAATCCTTGTAATTGGTGGTTAGCTTTTGCATGTTCTTTATACTTGTTATCTTCTGATTGTGTTCGTGTTCAGTATAAGTATATGTTCTAATGTAATTGACTATCTACCAACATTGAAAAAGACAGGCCCATGTATCATAGAAAATCAAAGGTGCCAGACCCTGTTATGTTGAAACAATGTGGGTCGGAACTCCAAAAAAAGTCCAGCTTCCGAGGGGACGTGCCGAGTATGTTTGATTTTTTATTAAAACTTTTCCATGTTCAGTTTGGTCGGTAGTCTTCTCAATGTTTCTTTCCCCCACTTCCCTTCATTTCAATCTCATCGGCACAAACTCTTTTCTAATAAGACTGCATTTTTACATGCAAATGATTTATACCAGAGAAACAACCACAAAAAAAAAGAGTTGAATCTTATTTTTACATGCAAGTCTCATTATTTGCGCTATTATTCGATTGCTCAAAGAGAGAGTGAGAGAGATTCTAGTTCTCATAATTGAAATGGGGTGAAGAACCTTTCCACCACATTTTGACCCAATAATATATATCATGTGTCTCACATTTCTAAAAAACTTGCTAACCAATATTTAAAAATAGCCGTGTTTTGCGTGGAAAAGTGCTTATAATGAAAATCTCTTTTATATATAGTGTGAGGGAATAAGGGGATTTTGATGAGACATTTTAATCGTGAGACATTTTATTCATGAATTAAAATGTCTAATTTGCCATTTTTATTGTTTATTTTAAAAAATGTTGTTGAACTTGAGTCTACCAAAAAAATTTAAAATCTTTTTACCACTATATCACATATACTTCATATCATACTCATAATATATGTATATAATATAATATATAATAAAAGTAATTTAAGAAGACAAGAAGTAGTGATTGAGTTATTTTATTTTGAAAAATCGTGAGTCATTTTATTCAAGTAATATTACTATAATACCCTTAATTATATAAATAATAAAAAATAATATTATTTTACTAATTTTTAAACTACAAATCATATAAATGATTGTTGTGTATGTAAAAATGCAAATTTAAATTATAAATTTTGTGTTTTAAATAAAAAATACTTTAATTTGTGTACGTAAATGAAAATTTTTAAGTAAAATACAATTTAATTTAATATAGAGCCTAAAGTTGAGCTAAAAATAATAATATATAATTACGTCATATAAATGATATTAAGAAATTTTCATTTTAAATATTAAAATATATTTATATAAAAATTTAGAATTAATGATTGTAATACGTACCACAGTTTTAATCCACATCGAAACATGTGTCGATTTTATTTCAATATAAAAGATAAAGTACTGCTATCAAGGTGCTAATAAATCATGATATTCTGGGATCCCGTGATTGATTTGTGGATGACTCGAGTTGTTGTATTCGGACCATGAACTCTGACCTTATGTGTGATACAAATTTAGAATTTGATCTAATTTGAAAATGGACTTAAGATTTGACCTGAGTTATCACATATGGTATCAGAACCAGTTCTCGAAAACTTGATAATTTAAGTTATCAAAAGTGGGGACGCAGAGACATGTGGTATTTTTTTATACTGTGGGAACCTGCAGCCACTACCCTTTGGGTGCACTAGGTAAACTCACGAGCTCACGCAATAGCCTGCAAACCAGGTAAACCGTACAAGTGCGACAGGCTCTGGCCGAGATGGCATAATCACAAATTCTTCTCCCATGTGATTCGAACATGTGATCAAGAGGGTGATATTCCTCTTTTTAACCAACTGAGTCAACCTTGAGCCAACCTTTGCGGGCAACATGACATGTGGTATTATCACACAATAATCAGAGGTTCGGGTGTAAGGATACATAAAAAACCGGTATTATCTGTTCTACTTGACATAGACGACTAAAATTTAAATTTAGGAGTTTGTAACACCTGAGACCCACATCAAAATATGTGGATAATCCATGTCACAAATAAGTTCAAGTACATTAAACCAAATACAAAAATTTGGATAATCCACAAGTTCACCCCGATGCAAAAAAATAATGATTTGTTGATATAGTTGATAGTAGTATTATAATATAGAGTTCAGTTATATGAAGACCGCCTTTTTGTTGGAGACGTCGGAGACCGTATATGTACTGCTTGCAGAACATTGCAAAATATATTGTTCTGCAAAATATGTTCTACGAGAAGTACATATATGGTTTCCGACGTTTCCAACAAAAATGTGGTCTTCATATAATTTTTCATATATATATATATATATATATATATATATATATATATATATATATAAACAAAAGTATTCACATATTTTGATGTGAAACTGAGATATTACAGTCATATTTTATTAACTAATCAGTTGGACTCTAAATTAAATTAAATACAGTTGAATAAAAGTGAAATTTTAAAAAAATAATTAAATTAAAAAAAATATTATAATTAAAATATAAAATATGACAACAAAAAAGTTAAGGCTAGTGGTCCGTATCTTACACGGGCTTTTATGCTAGTGTGCGATAACACTATAACAGCACTGGGATTTCGTTGGGAGTTTTTTTATGAATTATTTATAAATTAAAAATACTACCTTGTATACCATGTAATTTATAGGCTTTTTTATAATAATTTCTAATAATTTTATAGCCAAAATTTTAAATTTTTCCAAAATTTATATTTATTAAATTTTAATATATTTTCTTTTAAAATAATATTAAATTATTTATTGATATTGTTTGACAATCCAACCTTAATCATTTTATTTATAAATAAAATGCGTCCGTAAATTGCCGCACATGACACGGGTCATACGACAACGAAGGTTCAATCTATTCCTCACATTGTGCATTTCATTTATACCCAAGCGATCACAACCTCAGCATTGTAGACTTGTAGCCACGTGAATTATGAGAGTTGTATGTATGTACGTAAAAGAACATTTGGAGTTTGGTGGGGGTTGTACTTGATACGAATTGCATTATTCTCATAAATAGACAAGAGTTGTATTATTATTAAAAAAAAAATTATATCAAGAGTTGTATTATTTGAAATCATGAGTTGGTGATTATTTGGATGGTGCAGCTGTTCAAGATGTGACATGTATCCTATATTCTCATTATATTTATGTAAACAATGTTTTTACATTGTTTGCATTTGCATGTACTACAGTCTATAGTACTAGTTATAAGTTATGTGGTGGTGGTTATAATTTGCAAGCTCTATTGTATTAATATTTCTTTTGTTTGTTTGATCAGGCCTATAAATGATGAAATTTAAATCATGTTTAATTTTCAACTAATGTATTGTTAGGATCCAATCACTTATCACTACGGCAAAATAGTTATTTGTGAAAAAGATGCAACTCATAATTTTTATAGTGTAGTAGTCAGCGGCACGTTTCAATTTATGAGGATACTGACACTCCAACGGTCTCCGCCACTACTAATAAGTCTCTATTAGGAGACAATGGGTGCACAGCATCTCTCCAAACGTTTACCACTACGCCAAAAGCAATTAATTGTGGAGATAACGCAACTCATAATCTTTATAGTTTAGCAGCTATCGTCGCGTTTTGATTTAGGAAGATGCTGACACTCAAACATGTATATCGCATTTAATATACGGGTTTAGTTTTAATATTTGTTATATTATTATATTTATTTTAATATTATATTTTATATTTATATTTGCTTTTGTTATAAAATGTGTATAAATTATAATATTATATGTATTTTGATTATAATAATTTTAAAAGTAATTAAATTTGTTAAAATAGATTTTAAAACAAGTAAATTATAGATATGTGTTTAGATCAAAATAATTATATATTCCCTCCGTTTCTTATGAAAATAAAATTTGTTTTTTTATACATGTTTATTTGTTTTTTAATATAAAATTTTAAAATTATTTTTAATATTTTATTATTTACAAGATTTGATTATTTTCAATTTTAATAATCTTTTTGTTTTTCAATATTCCCTATTCATTTCAAATTATCTGTCCGGGTTATAAATTTATAATAAAATAATAAAATAATGACGTGAGATTAGATTTGACTGACAAGTGTTAAGTACTGTTTTTTTTATGGAGTCGCACTTGCACTTATTTAAAAAATTTAAACTCACTGCGTTATCATGTGCATATATGTACGAAATTACACACTACACGTTACTATGTTAGTCAACGCTGGTTTTGTGGAAAGTTTGACATGATTTTTTTTTGCTAATTGAAAATTTGACATGATTGTTTGTTATATTTTATTTTTTAGAAAAACATGTTTTTAGAATAAATATATAAGTTTTTAAATAAATATTTATTTTTCAAAAATTAGATAAATCGAACACCCCCTACGTGAACAGTAAATTAGAAAGCTATAACATTTTATAAAATTAAATATTTATAGTTTTGTGTATTTATTATATGCACCTGGACAAGTATTATAAATAAAAATTTATTATTTTTAAATGATTTAATATTAAACTGCAATTAAGTTTTAATAAATAAATATTTTTATTAAAACTATACTCAATGAATATAACTTATTTTATAAAAATTCCAATATATAAAATTTAAGCTAACAATTATTTCCTTCTTTTTCACAATTTGAGGTTCGCCTTCTCTCCTCGATGATATACGTGTCTGAGCAAGTATTATAAATTTAAAAAATATTATATCTTACATAATTAAATATTTAATTATATAATTTAGAGTAAATTGCATATTGATGGCCTGTAACTCAATTTTTTTTAAGATTTTGATGGCTGATGTTCAAATTTCAGGACTTGAATAACTGATAATAATTTTTTTAGCCATTTAAATGACATTCGTCAAGTCAGTACAAACGGTGTTAGTTGACAAGGGGTATATAAAATTATAACGGCTAGGACATTACAAAATAACATATATAAACCCATATATATTCCTGATAAAAAAAAACTCATATACATTACATTAGAAGTTTAAAGATTCACACTTAAAAATAGGATAAATGAACAAAAATACATCAACATAATAACCAAGTCATAATTCCAATAGTGCATAATATTATGGAACGAAACAACTACGGCCAATAAGTCATTGTTTACCCAAAATACCATTCACCTAAATTGGTCATAAACCTTCATTGTTTAAATAGTTTCATATTCCAAAAATTAGGTGAAGAAATCATCAAATAGATTTATGATATGCAAAATATGGTCATGACATCTTTCAAGGAATTTTAACTTTGGTGGGTTTATTGGTTCTAATTTTGATAGGGTTCATCCTTATCTCATTCAAGTAGTGATCTGCAATCCAAGTGGTGTTGATTTGTTTCTGCTTGAAGGCAGGCATACATGTATGTACTTTGTAGTGTCTTTATCTGATATGTTGGAGAACTTTGCATAGAAGATGCATATATCTTCCATTTGCAATGAGGTTCATATATATATTTCACTTTTCTTCCATAATTTTTAATATTCATAATCGGCCTCCTCTCCATGATGGCATGTTGTTTTACGGCCTTCCTAAAAACCGTTAAACTCTTAAAATAAATACGTAACTCAGATATTGGATTTGTCGTATCAACATCTTCCATAAAAAACGGATAATTGATGTTGTCTTCTTTATCTGTAGAATTAGAATTTAGAATATGAAAACTTTTACCAAGTTCTATGGAACTATGACAAAAAATTAAAAAATATTGCAGAATCATAATTTTATTTATAAAATTATAATAAAAAATTTATCTAAATATTATTTTATATATTATTTTATTATAATTCTATAAAATTTAATGAAAATTTCCATAATTCCTACGCTAAATTTATTTACATGATATCTTACGAAAATGTAATTTTTTATGTAAAACATGAGGTCTCAAAGACTCTCCGTTACTCATATACGCAACTTTTCTTAAATAACGGAACCGTGTATTTTCAGTGTGCAGCCGCGTCTAACTGATTTCTATATTTTATTAAAGAATGCGATGAATCTAAATCACTGCACTCTGCAGATATATAATAAAATATAAAAGTATTACTATCTATTATTGAGTATTATAATGAAGATATTACTAACATTATATTCGTTTGTAAAACAGATAGTTACCTACTACATATAAGACGACAAAAGAAAGACCACACATGTATATATAAAAAAAATAGATTTATAAATTAAATTATTCATAAATAATAAATGTGTGAATTGAATTATTCATAAATAAAATTATATAATAATTTCTTAAATTAATTTTAAAAATTTTAGTTTAAAGGTTAAAATATTATTATATAATTTATGTTTTACTTTTTATACAAATTTGAATGGTTCCTTTGCATGGTTATACTATTTTAATGTATTTATTGTAATTCTAATACTTTTAACAAAACTATATCCTTTAATCTTAAATATAAAATATAACATTTAATACTTTTTATATTTCGTGATAATTTAAATATTAAATTTTATATTATACACAACACGGACTAAGAACTAGTTTTTTAAAATATTTTATCAAGTATTCTACTGATATTTTGTATATCAATGATATTTAAAATCATATTTAATAAAAATTAATTTTTTAAATGTGTTTAAGTGAAATTGATTTTATTTCACACGATTAATGTGCACACTTTATTCAGTTTCGCTAGTATAAAATGTATAATTTTGAATGCTGCCAGCATTTTTTATTAGAAGATACTTTCTAAATCATAGTACAGGCATATTCTTGGAATATTTAATTCTAATGACCGGCCAATATAAACAAACGTGTTTTCAAGTCTTTCACTATACAACAAACCTTTCACTCTCCCTCTTCTTGTGGTCTATCTTAGTTTTACTTTTTTAATACTTATTATCTAAATTTTTATACATTTTTGAAATATTTAAAGACATAATTATAATTATAATTTTATAACTTTTAATAAATAAAATAATATAACTAATATTTTATTCTATACAATTTTTTAAATAATTCTAATAAAGGAATTAAAATGTGTGTAAAAATTAAATAATAAATACAATGTTTTTATTATTTACATAATTACATTAAAAAATTTAACTGTATATGTTTTTGTGAAACTTGTAGTTACTTCTAAAATCAGATATTTTTTGTGTAAAATTTTTTGAACTAAAAGTTCTTTTAAAAAATATTATTTTCGAAGTTTATCAAATAATTTTTTATTTATTTTCCAAAAAGAAAAACTATTATAATTAATATTAAAGACACTCCTAATTTTATATATTGGCATAAAGAATAAATTAAAAATTAAGCTCTTCTATAATAATATATACATATATTCTCAATAGTATTATCATATAATTGACTTTTGTCAATGATATCATTACATTCTTAACTTGTTGGCGTTATTCTCAAATTTATAAATTATTTTTTGGTGGACACTTCGATAGACAAATATCAAGAAACACCTAAAAATTTACAATATTAATTTTTAAATAATATTTAACACATGTTTTCATCATATTAAACAATGTACGGTTATTAATAACAATCACTTAAACAAATATATTAGTAAGATCTAAAAAAGTGAAAATCTAAAGAAATTATTTTCGATACAATTATAAGTTGGATTTTCTCAATAATACCTCATTTTAGTGTTTTCTTAACGTTTGCATAATATGAATTTATAGTAAATAATAATTTACAAATTTGAAGGTATTAAATATAGAAGTAAAAATGTAACGTTAGCATATACAAAAGTCAATTCTACAATAATATCCTTGAACTTTTTAAATTATCATTGAATAAACAAAAATGAATAATAATTTAATTTTGAATATGTATAGGCAAAAATTATAAATGTAGTACTAATTGAAGAATATATATCGGAGAATGTTATATTGAAAATCTAATGCAAGAGTTGTCGAATTAGGACTCTTCCTGGAACAAAACCCCTTGTGTATATACTCCAAGTCTCCAACAATATATGCAAAAATTGATTACAGATTTACAGGTGACTTATGTAATTGATAAAAATAAGCATTTTTTGTTAATTAATCTAAATTGTTTTAATCAGTGTTATTCAATAAACAAATTTACAGTATGTCTACAGTGCACCGATAGATACACAATGTAATATTTAAATTTTTTAAGGTAATATCTATAGTGCGGGCTTGATTGCAAAAACCACACATGTTTTTTCTCCATTCTATACAAGTAGAGTGTAAGTATATATTCGTCTAGTCTCTTGAAAATTCTTAAAGTTGGTACCTTTTGGTTTGATAAGTTTAGGATTCTTGAGAGTTGGGTTTGATTCATATATAGTCTTTTTCCAGTTTGTTACCAAAGTTTAATGATTTTATGCTGTTAGGCTTATGAAATTTAAATTATGTGGCTACAGCTGATTGAGTAGCTATGACCCCACCAAGTGATAATATCAAAATTGAGCCCGTCTCTTTGTTTTATTTTGTTTTCTTCTTGTGAGATAAGTATTGATTTTTTATGCTGCTACAATTTAGTTTTGTGGGTCTAGAGTTTCTTGATTTTGTGTTTGGTTTTGAAAATTGAGACCTGAACTTGAGTTTTGAGTGTTTCTTGATTTTGGGTTGTGATTTGTGTATGAGTTGTTGATTATTAATGGCAAGTGGAGAAGACAGTGGTGAAAATGGTGGAACTAAAGGTAGTATGTGGGATTTGGAGCAGAAGCTTGATCAGCCTATGGATGAGGAGGCTGGAAGAATAAAAAATATGTACAGAGAAAAAGTAATCTCCCTCTCCCTCCCTCCCTCCCTCCCTCCCTCCCTCCCTCCCTCCCTCTCTCTCTCTCTCTCTCTCTCTCTCTCTCTCTCTCTCTCTCTGTATGTGTGTGTTTATATTTGTATATCTAAGTACCTCTTGCTGTACTTGCAAAGCTTCTACTTTGCTACTTGCTGTTCTTTTGTAACAGGGCAACTGTGAATGTAACACATGAAGTCCAGCTTTTTATGAAGTTTTTTTTGGTGTTGTGGCATTGATGTTTAGATGTAGGTTCTCAATTGATGATGGTGTCATATTTTTCTTTCATTTTCTTTTCCCTTCCTCCTTCCTTGTATTGTCCAGGTTTGAATTGGAATTTTTGTTTGAGGATTTATTTTATTGGTGTTTATTGAGTTTATGAATGATATTTGAAATTTGCAATCTAAGGACCGTCTTATTGTTGTCTTAGTTGATTTTGTGTGTTTTTTTCTTTTTTTTTCCTTGCTTAATGTTGTATTTCAGTGTTACTATGTTATATTCCCCAACATTATAGGCTATCCGATGTGTATCTTTATGAATATGTGAAATGAGGAACTCGTTTTCCGTATACAAGCCTTATATGGCATAAAATTTAGTGATCAGTGTATGCCACTCATTATGTCAGCACAGTGAAACTGTAATGGTTGCCATAATCTTAATTTTTTTTTATTTTTTCGAATGCAGAAATTCTCAGCTATATTGCTTTTGCGTCTAGCATTCCAGAGTCTTGGAGTGGTCTATGGAGACTTGGGAACATCTCCCTTATATGTCTTTTACAATACTTTTCCTGATGGAATCAACGATACAGAGGAGGTTATCGGAGCACTATCATTAATTATATACTCCCTCACACTCATCCCACTATTAAAGTATGTGTTCATTGTGTGCCGGGCGAATGACAATGGCCAAGGTAAGCCAATTTTAAATAGCAGTACCTTCTAATACACTATTGCTTCAAAGGAAATCGGAAACTTCCCCCTCCCCAACCCCTGCCCCTCCCAAAAAGAAAAAGAAAAAAAATCTGGAAATTGCTAAAATGCTCTTGTCATCATATGCCAGTGCAGTGAGCACTGCCTCATGTTACTAGAAATTTGAGTGGAAGAGTGCATTGGTTTTATAATAAAATTCAAGTCTATGTCTTTTTCTACAATTCACATATCCAGAGTCTGGAAAGAAGCAGGGTATGCTCCAATTAGCAAATCTTTATTTTTAGTTATAGGAGTCGAGAACAATAATTATGGGATGGGGGGAGGGGACTTTCCTTGTACTAACAAGAATATCAAGTGCTTTGACCTAAACCCATGTTCCAGCTAGGAGACCCATATATATAAAAAAAGGAATAAAATGCAAAAGATTCCTGGTAACGGTAAAATTTATGCAGACTTTTGACGCGTGCTTTTAAGTTTTAACTGGCTATAGTGTATTTCATGTGATATCATACATCTATATATAGCTTGCGTTTGCTTGTGTAGCTCCGTACTGATGCAACATATCTACCATCAAAATTAAATAAACTTGTCCTTCACATCTGACTCAAACTTATATCTCCTATACGATAATGTTAATTATTATGCTTGATGATTTTACTATATAAATTTTATATGCGTAGTTGTTTGGTTTGTTTTTTCATTTAGTAGGAACCAACCTACCAATATTTTTGCACCTTAAGATCATGCCACGAACTCTAGGTCATCTTTTGCGTAGTAGTATAGTCTTGTATGATACCTGTCCAAAGTGCAAGTCAGTTGCATCTTAACACCAGATCACATAAAGTAGCATGCATGGTATTTTAAATTTCCCATGAGCATCGGGGATGAGCTTTGGAGCATATGTTTGAATGTAATTTACCTAGTTTCTCTCAGCTAAATAATTATTAAAGTAAAAATTGTTTTTAAAAGCAAACGAGTATGTAGGCTTCTTTTTTTATTCTGCATAAATATGTGTTTTCATTAATATTATTTATTAAATATATGTTACCATCATTTTACTTCTCCGTTGTGCAGGTGGTACTTTTGCTCTTTACTCACTGCTCCGTCGGCATGCAAAAGTCAATACAGTTCCAAACCAACATCGGACTGATGAGGAGTTGACAACTTATAGTCGTAGCATTTTTCATGAAAATTCATTTGCTGCGAAAACCAAGAAATGGTTGGAAGCAAATGCATTCAGAAAAAATAGTCTTCTTATGCTTGTCCTTGTTGGCACTTGCATGGTAATTGGTGATGGGATTCTTACTCCAGCTATATCAGGTATGTATTTGCTTTAATTTTCTTTAATTGGGTTTTGGTAAGCGAGTTCTTCATGCTTTGGAGGTATTTAGGCTCCATATGTTTAATTGAAGATATTTTCCCAGGAAAATGTAATTTTCCAGCAGTTGTTTAGCTTGACGAAAATATTTTCCAACGTTTGTCTGGTTTGGAAAATAAAATAGTCTTCAAAGGAAAAAAATTCTTTGAAAAATGTTGTGAATTTGTAGAAAATATCTTCCCTTTTCAAAGAGGAAACAAATCCATATTAAACATTTTCTCATAATTTTTTATGATAGTAATAGGTCGGACAATATTTTCCTGGAACTCATTTTCCAAAATAATATTTTCTTAAAATTTATTTTCCGAACAAATACTTTTACGGGGATTCATATTCCGGAAAAATAATTTCTCGGAAAATATTTCCAAAATCAATATTTTTTCCGACAGTCCAATGGAGCCTTAAGAATCTTTATAGATATACCTTGTAAATCTGTCGACTTCCAGTCCTGTAACTTCTATTAGATTGTTGCTTGAATTTTCAGCCCAAGTATACTTTTGTCACTATCTTCAGTTCAACTATACTATGCTCATAAAGCTTCAATTTTTACCAGTTCTTTCGGCTTCTGGAGGAATCAAGGTGGACCATCCGGAGATGAGTAATGGTAATGAAGCTAAAAATAGAAATCTGTATTAAAAATTTACTCCTACTAGAACTTTATTTTCCCACCCACCGGAACAACATTAAGCTTCTTGTGTTTGTTGCAGATGTGGTTGTGATTGTGGCTGTTATCATATTAGTTGGTTTGTTTAGCATGCAACATTATGGGACAGATAAAGTTGGGTTTATATTTGCCCCAATTGTATTGCTTTGGTTTATTATGATTGGAGGTATTGGAATGTTCAATATTCTGAAATATGACAGAAATGTTTTAAGGGCCTTCTCCCCTGTTTACACAGTTCGGTACTTCAGAAGGGGTGGAAAACGTTCTTGGACCTCACTCGGAGGAGTCATGCTTAGCATCACAGGTTTTTTTCTTGCTTACAATTTATTCATCTAGTGTTGTTCTTGTTAACGTAGAACAAATCATGTTATAGATAATCGTTCCCAGGCTGTATGATAAGAAATAGAGTTACAGATTCTAATGTATATATGTGAAAACTGATGATATCATAATGGATTCTGTCTATGCAGGGACAGAGGCTCTTTTTGCCGACCTGGCCCACTTTCCAGTTTCAGCAATACAACTTGCTTTCACAGTAGTTGTTTTTCCGTGTCTTTTATTAGCATATTCTGGCCAAGCAGCCTACCTCATGAAGAATAAAGAACATGTGCAGGACGCATTCTATCGTTCCATTCCAGGTTCATTCCGATGCTCATCATCAAAATATTTAATCATTCTTGAATTTTTGGAAATGTTCAGATAAGATTATCTGTAATCTTTCTGAATGTGGTATAGAATGATCATAATAACATCAGTTCATCTGCTGACAATATGATTCCAAATGATTTACATATTGTATAAATTTTCTAATTAACCACAATTTTACTGGGAAACGTTTTGACCTAATTAAACAGTTGAACTATGATCCATCATTTCGGTAAAATTCTTATTATTAAATTGACCATATGGGACCATAGCTATAATATATCTGACAGATAAATTCTGAATATGCAGACAACATGTACTGGCCTATGTTTATAGTTGCTACTTTAGCTGCTATCGTTGCAAGTCAGGCCACCATCTCAGCTACTTTCTCAATTGTCAAGCAGGCCCTTGCACTTGGCTGTTTCCCCAGAGTCAAGGTTGTACATACATCAAAAAAATTTCTTGGCCAAATATATATCCCAGATATTAATTGGATCCTTATGCTTCTTTGCATTGCTGTTACTGCTGGATTCCGAAATCAAAGCCAAATTGGTAATGCCTATGGTGAGTGCATTTATTCCTTGTCTAGCCTAGTGTTTGTAATATGTTTCTTTTCATTTAAATGATCTATTCTGGGTAAGTATTATGTGATTGTATCAACATGAGATAAACTTTCTCCTTAAAAAAAACATGAGATAACCTTTCTGAAATGTCATTAAGAAAGGTTGCAGAAATTTTTGTGTATTTATAAGGACTACATATTCATTGCTTGGGCTCTACTACTACTTGGGAAGCTTTAAATAATTAGCCATTACCTCTATAGCAGTATTCAGAGGTCTAATGTATGAGAAGAGCACTTTAAAAAAACCATTTTCTTATGTTAATGAAGCTATTTAATAATTCCTTCAGCCACTGAGATAAACAAGTTAATTATACATTGGGCAATACTTATTAGTGAGGTGTCCAAGCAAACTCATAAAAGAAGGATTAACTCTGACAAAAAGAGTTGGACTCAAACCTGTCAAGCTGCTGGCTTATAAATGAAACTGATTGATTAGTAACAGATCTCTGGATAACATGAGATAAATTACTAAATATATTAATTTGTAAGCTTGGAAATACATAAGAAATAGAGCTGGAAAAGGCTTATTAAATGAAACTAGTGTCGGTGAAAAATAGAATTTTGGTTCTCTAGGTATACTTTTATTAATATAGACCGATCAAAGGTTTAGTATATAAATAATAGAAATATATGTGTATATACATAATCAGTTCCTACATATATTTCTTGTTGATATCTGTGTATCATATCCCATCTTTCTGTTCATCACTTCATCCCGCTGCTTCAGTTATATTAGAAACAACTTTTTATCTTCTTGGATTCTGATAATTGCTTCGAGTCAGTTCTCTTAGATGCGTACATTCAGAAGTTATGTTTTTATATTTAATTGCCATGCTCACATAATATATAACTTCTTCCAACAATTAATTATGTCTTGATTCATATCTCCTCTGTGAACAGGGACAGCAGTTGTTATAGTCATGCTGGCTACCACGTTTCTCATGACTTTAATCATGCTATTAGTATGGCGCTGCCACTGGATTATAGTCCTAGTTTTCACAGTTCTGTCCCTACTGGTGGAGTGTACCTACTTCTCAGCTGTACTTTTCAAGGTTGATCAGGGTGGTTGGGTTCCGCTTGTTATTGCAGCGGCCTTTCTCGTAGTCATGTATATTTGGCATTATGGTACTGTGAAACGTTATGAATTCGAGATGCACAGTAAGGTCTCCCTAGGATGGATCCTTGGCCTCGGCCCCAGTTTAGGACTGGTCCGTGTCCCTGGTGTGGGACTCGTGTACACAGAGCTGGCAAGTGGGGTACCTCGTATTTTTTCACATTTCATCACGAACTTGCCTGCTATTCATTCTGTAGTCGTTTTTGTCTGTGTGAAGTACCTCCCAGTTTACACTGTACCTGAAGAAGAAAGGTTTCTTGTTAAACGCATTGGACCCAAAAACTTTCACATGTTTCGCTGTGTTGCAAGATATGGCTACAAAGACCTCCACAAGAAAGACGATGATTTTGAGAAAAAGCTCTTTAATAACCTCTTTATGTTTGTTCGGCTAGAGTCGATGATGGAAGGATGTTCTGATTCTGAAGAGTATAGCTCGTATGGCCAACAAACCCAACAGTCAAAAGACATGATGTTGGAAGGTAACATGGATACAAATATGTCCTACGTTGACTCCACAATTTCTACAATAGACTCCATTGTTCCAGCCAATGCAAATCACACTAGCATGTCATCGGGACAAGTGAGCAGTCATACAGAAGTCGATGAAACAGAGTTTCTCAATGCCTGTAGAGATGCCGGGGTGGTCCACATACTTGGAAACACTGTGATCAGAGCAAGGAGGGATGCTAGGTTCCATAAAAAGATAGCTATAGACTATATATATGCATTTCTAAGGAAGATATGTAGGGAGAACAGTGTTATATTTAATGTTCCCCATGAGAGTCTGTTAAATGTTGGACAGATTTTCTATGTTTAAAGTTCACCGTTAGTAAATTAGATCTATCTGATCTCTAAAAGATCTAAAATTTTCTCTCCATATGTACAGATATATTAGCAACCTTATAGCTTGTTCGAAAGTTCTTTGAAGTCTCATGTGTCCATGCATGGCGTGAATATCTCTAGGCCTGCGGGGCCCTGTCTACAGACTTTTATTTCAATATTTCTAATTTTCTATGCTATATTGTCTGAAGTAAGAACGCAATAAATCTTTTCAACACGGAAGAATCCAGTATAATTATCATGGGATGCATGAGGAATTGTTAAATATTTTATGACTTTTACTGGTACATTCGAAATTTTTTATAAGCAATTTATTTGAGATTACCAAAAAATGAAATATTGTTTGTCTAGTGTCTACTTTCTTTATCGAGTGCGGTTACAATTTTTGGAACGTTTTTCTAGGATTTTCTGGGGAGTACTTTAATACTATGCTAGCATAATGTTGTTGAGTCGAGCCATGCATGTTTGTGAAGAAAAGATCGCATCCGACGGGTTTTTTAATATTCAAATTCAAACCCGAATTTTTAGATAAAATCCGAATTCGGAAAATATCTGAAAATTGAGACCTGAATTCAATTCAATGGATTTCGGATCGGATCGGATCGGATCTTACGTGAAATCTGAAATTTTGGACGGATCCGAGATCTGAACCGGAATTAATTCTACAAATAAGATTATTAAATATAGCTTAATACAACAAATTTATAACTACTAATATATCAAAAAGTAAAATTGGACTAGAATTTTTTATTAATGGACGGTAATAAAAAATGAACGGAAAAGAAGATTAAAAACATACCTAAATGAGTTGCACAGAGATACAAGATGTGTATGTATAGAAAAGAGTTGAGAGATATGATTATAAGTAAAGCTGGGGTAAAATGATACAAGTAAATTGAGTATTTGACTCTTTGATTATTAATTACTGTGTATTTATTTGTAAATTGTAAATAATTATAATAAAATGATATAATAATTAGTGAAATGTATGTAAATTATGTATTATAATCATAAAATTAAGTAAAATATTAATATATTTAATAATTCATTATATATATATATGTCACATGATGATTGGGTTTCGGGTCGGGTATCGCCGTATCGGTTCGGGATAACTAAAATCCAAATCCAAACTCTTCTCATTCTAAAAATGAGATCCAAATTCAAAAAATCGGGTTCCACAAAATCCAAACAAATCAAAACGGATCAGGTATCCGTCAGTTCGGATAAAACTATCATTCCTCCGGTTTCCTATCCGCGCTAGCGAGGAAAGGAAAAATGGGTCAACTACCTCCACTCATTTTCAAAAATCAAAAGATCTTTCTCTTAGTTTTCATTTTCAACATTTTTATTTGGCCTATGTTTTTTGTTCTGAAAATTCGTACTTCCATTAATTAAATTCCCTCGAGGACAAGATTACACAAAATGAAATCAGGGACAGTATAGTACCACTCTTTAGAACTTGACATAAAATAAACAGTCTGTACTAATGTATGGGCTACACTATTCGCAGATCAGTGTACAAAAACAATTACCACTTTCATAAAGTGTTTAAGCAACTCCTTACAATCCTCCACAAGCATATCAAACATTGACCTTCCTTAGCTCACTCAAAACGCATCAACTAGAAGTTTGACATTCGATTCAAAAATACACTTATTTGTTCTCCACATTTTCACCCATGACATGCCTTCTTTAAGCTTCAGCCTCCCTCACATACGATCGACCTTGGACTATGTTCGTTCTAGCTCGAAAAAAACCTCCACTATCATCTCGCATCACAAAACCCACTCCCACATGCTCTTACCTCCTTGTCTGCACGTTGTATTTATATTAACTTTAATTCACCTAGCTGGAGGCTTACACCACTACTTTCAGTTTATCTTATCTGTTCATTAACTCGATGATGGTCATCTTCCTCTAGAGCTCTATTTCCAATATGTGAGCATGTTCAACGCCATTAATTTAACACCAAATGCCGATGTATTAATCTTCTCCCAAATCCATTTATTCACCTCCTACGCCATAGACTCCAGCATAACAGGCAATCATTATGCAATTTTCTTTAGTAACCAAGTTGAAAGCTCGCTTCAAAACATTCATAATTGTATCATTATTATTTGTCAACACACTGTCCTGCAACCCCACTATCGCCGGGACTTCTTTTGCAAAAGTACATCCAAATAACACATGAACAACATTCTCAGCGTGTCTTTGGCCCATGTATTATTAATGTGACTGACAATAATATGAGTTTTAATTAGTGATATAAAAAGCGTGGAATTAATCGGTATTGAATATGGATTAATGAGATAATTAGTGATTAATTAGGTTTTTGTTAACTTGAGGCCATTGGTACCTCTAATCTCAGTTCTCGCAACTGAGTTTCAGGTGAGAGGTAGGTTGGATTGCTCGGAATGTCATTGAAGTCATTTTTAATTTTCACAATATTTGTATTCAGTTTGTTAAGCGATCTGAAAACAAAACAACTAATTGTTTAGCTCGTTTATTTATTTTTCAACCTGGTTGCATGATCAACTGGGGGTTTGTCCCGACTAAGTGTCTTTCAAATTATTAATAAAATCTTGCTTTAAATTTGGTCAAAAAAATAGTGATTAATAAGAATATTAATTGAGATCAATTTAATATTAATTTTTTATATATAATTATTTTTTTATACATAATATACATTTAAGTAACTATTTGGATTTAAAAAAAATAACTATTTAATAATTTTTTTAAAAATAAGAGAGGACAAATTTGCAAGCTAAATAATTGAATTTATTATAAAATATTATATATATATATATATATATATATTAAATTTTGACCAATTAATTACTATATTTGATCGATTTATCTGATTTTTGACTGATTTTTACAAAATACGCTCTTTAACCTGATTAATATAAATTGATTTGAAGATTAATGCAACAACGATTAATCAGTCACTAATCGCTGCTTTTTACAACAAAAGCTTTAACTAGAAAGCATTTAAAAATATTTAATAAAATTAAGAAGCTGATTTATGAAACATATTTTTAATTTATTGTGAGAGAAAACAGCCTTTTTCAAAAAGAGGGGGGGGGAAACATGTTCTTATCCTTTGAGAAAAAAATCGTTTTATGTAATCACATATAGCAAATCTTTTACGTTATTATATTATATATTATAATATTTCTGAATAATTTATTTAGTTATTAAACTTCATATTATATATATAGGCATATTATATCTGATTTTAAATTATAATCAAACTAACAAGTAATATGTATATGATTTTATTTATTATACTCAATTTTTAATTATTATCAAATTAATTCTACTAATTAATTTATAAATTTATATAAAATAAAATAATATTTCATATTTATTAACATAAATTATCAACTATATGTAAAATTAATTTGTCAAAAAAACTATATATTACTATAGATATTCTTTTCTCAAATTTAGAATCGTTGAAGAGAAGAGAATATAAATACTCAATATGTAGAGATAAAGCTCACTCACTATCTCACACGCACTGTCTCTCTACTCTTAATGGGCTTTGTCTCTACCTCCACCTCCGCCGCCGCCGCTGTGTTCTCACCCAGAAATCTTGAAAACCCACCTCTCAGTAAACCCCTTTACGGCGCCGTTTCCCAGTTCCATAACCCTCAAAGAACCAATTTTTCTGTGCACCCGGTAATTAATTTCCTTAAAGTTTTCAACTTTTTGCAAAAAAATGTTAAAAATTTAATCTTTTTTGGTTGGTGGTGTTGTTTTAGTGTTCAGGTTTGTTTAGATTGAATAATTGTCCAATCAAGGCTATGGCAGAAGCTGTTGATACCGTTTCTTCACCTTTTGCTACCTCTGCTTCCTCTGTTTCTGGTATGTATGTTGTGTGTATGTGTGGATGTGTGTATGTGCGCGTGTGTGTAACTGTTACCAATTTACCATAGAGTGTATATTTTGCTAATATGTTTTGTCTAATGTTTGATACTTGAAGTCTTTGTAAAAAAGTTTGAAACTTTTTATGTGTGTGTGTGAAGTTTGATACTTGAAATCTTTGTGTTTAAAGTTTATAACTTTCGATGTGAAGTGGTAATTAGTTTTTAACTTGCAAATGGTGGCTGATAAAGAAACTGATTGTATTCAGAATTGTTGGTATTAATATGTTGGAAGCTTTTGTATGCTCTCTGAGTGAGTATTATTATATCAAATCAACGTGTCGACCCTGTTTTATATGTGCTCTGTAGTCCTAGAATTGATATTTTATAGGACAAGGAAAAATGTCTTCTGTTTTCGTTTGTGTTTAATTTTCGATCTTTTTGGTTTATATAATTGATGATTTACCAACTATGAGACGCTTCAAGTTACTGGATAGTTGTTTTTTAGCAAATGCTTGATGCTGCTACAACTCATTCTGTTTTGTTCTTTGGAAAAAAACATGTAATTTGTTCTTGGTATATAATGTTGAGTTGTAATGAAAACTAATGTAGATTTTTGGCATAATGGTCTGTCCTACTGTTTCCCTTTGGTTGTGTTTGTATGTGCATTTTCCTAATATTTGAACTAATTTTACTTTCAGGTAGCAAACAAGCTCTGATTTCGCTCTCAGATAAAAAGGATCTGGCTCTGCTTGGCAACGGACTGCAGGAATTAGGGTGAATTTCGATACCTAGTCTTTATGTTTTTAGTGCAGTTATTGTTTTCTATTCCCTTTTCTTTGATGTCTTTGATTACTACTCCCCCTCCATCACAAACCACCACTATTATCCTAATGGTCTTCCTGGGGTTCAGAGTAGATTGTTATTTTAAACACACGAGTCTATTTTGTATGGTGTAACTTTGTAATTGCTTTGACATTTGCTTAGTGGTACTGATATGCTGTTTCTGCTGAAACCGAATGATCTGCCTGTTGATGTGTAATGCGTCTAGTAGTAGCTACGAGACAACATTATTAAATTTAAATACTCTGTCTTGTACATGCGAGTAGGCCATTTTTGTATGAGTGATTTTAATCATATAATCTAAATAATGAATCTGGAGTCTGGAGCCTACATGGACCATTATATTCTGATTAAAAAGCTTGTTAACAGAAGCTTATTATAACTGTTAGTTTACCTGGATTAAATTTGTGTCTATTCTCCAAAAGTAATCGGAAAGGAGACGGCTTTGCTAGACCATATTGCAAAGTCAGTACTTTTAAGTTAAAACAAGCTGGAATGTTCCTAAAAAGCTAGTGATTGCTCTTATAATGATTCTTTTATAAGTGTAACTGTGTAAGTAGCTAACCTGACCTCCAGTGCTGCATGTACACGGAACAGTCCTTTCATCCTACAAAGCTAGCGATGCGTGTTCCTTTTGTGATGATGTTAAAGCTCTTGCAAGAATCTTGTTAAGAAAAATGACTTTGATACTGCTTTGATGAATTCATCTCTGCTTTGTAGATACAAAATTGTCTCGACTGGAGGAACTGCATCTGCTTTGGAGAGTAATGGGATGTCCGTCACTAAAGTGGAAGAACTTACCTGTTTCCCGGAAATGGTAAAAATAGTACATACAATACTCCTCGACACCTTTTTTTAAATTACACAGCTCCATCGCTATTACAAATATATATATGTGTGTGTATTAAAATAATGGTTAATATACTACTTTGTTTTGTGTGAAAGTGTGAAAAATATACAGGTGTTGTTTATCTCCATGTTTCTCCCTTCTTTTTGCCTTCATATGCCGTTTGTGGATAAATTGTGATGTTGAAAAACCTTTGTTCTTTTACAGCTTGATGGTCGTGTAAAAACATTACATCCCAACATACATGGAGGAATCCTTGCTAGAAGAGACCAAATCCATCACATGGAAGCTCTTGATAAGCATGGCATTGGTGAGTTTTGAATAAAATGTTGAGCATGTTCATCTTGCTGCTCAATACATCTTAACCTGTTTTGTTTTGCATGATACTCTGCTTTAAAGCCTTCAAGAAAAACAATGTAATAATGTTTTATTAATTCCTCAATTGATCCAGAACGTCTATATTCTAATGCTCTTGTCATCCTTTGTCTATCTACCAGCACCATGAATCATTCATTTTGGCTTTGGTCTCAAATTTATATTCCATTGTTCGTCATCCTGGGTTTTTATTAGTATTTTCTCGTAAACCCAAAAATGTATGTTGTTTTTGGCAACTATACATTGAGAAACTAATATTTTAGTTGGAAAAGTATATGCAAATAGGTTAGTAACCTAATTTTATGTGTAAGTTAGGTTTAAATTTAGGGGTGTTCATCAGACCGCCCACACCGCATAAACCGCCCACACCGCACCACAAAATGCAGTTTTAATTTTTGTGGTGTGGTCGCGGTTTAAATTTTTTTACAAGCCGCGCGGTGCAGTGCGAGTCGTGGTTTGATATTTAAGTATTGCGGTTCAAACCGCACCGCACCGCAATTATATATGTAATATAATTTATATATAATATTATTTTATGTATTGATTTTTTATACATATATTTACTATTACATATAAAATCATATATGTTTCTGGTTGTATTTTCAAATTTATATTCCGCTTTTTAGTTTTTCATTGCAATTTTGTTGCAATGAAAGTGGACAATTATTTCATCCAGCCATGCAAGGAACAAGTGTGCTGTAGTCTATCTGGGATTTTCTGACCATTAGTAGGAAAGAAAATAATTGATTTGTTTTGATCCATGTAATTTAAATGTTGGGTAACACCTAAATGCCAAATTCCTCCATATCCATGGATTCTTACAAGCAATGATTATTTCTATATAACAGCTAAGAATTTCTCCTGCAGGTACATTTGATGTGGTGATTGTGAACCTGTATCCGTTCTATGACACGGTTTCCTCGAGCAACGAAATATCATTTGAGGATGGAATTGAGAATATTGATATCGGTGGGCCTGCCATGATTAGAGCTGCGGCGAAGGTTGTTAATCTCACAGAAAATAGTGATTTTGTAGTATTCAAGTTAAACAAACATCCTCCATTTTTCATCATTTGTGTCTTATGGCACGCGTATGTGCACACTTGGCGTTCCTTGAACACAAAAAACGAAATGATAAATAAATAGGAGTCTGGTCTGCTAAATTCGACAGCCAGTAAATTAGGTTCAACACATTGAATCCTTTGATCTTTTAACATTTTGTTTGTAGTGTGCCAGTCTGTGATATGATGACTGGCCAGTATATTATTCATTCTTTTACAGTATCTAGTTGAGAGTATTCATTCCTGTATACTGTAACTTAAAAGACTATCTGCACTTCTTTCCCCTAGACAATTCAGCCTGTTTTGCTTCTGTAAAACATGAGTGCAAGTTATTACTATCTTTATCAGCTTCTACTTAATTCATATATATTGAATAGAATCACAAGGATGTCTTGGTGGTGGTTGATTCAAAAGACTATCCTGAACTTCTGGAATCTCTTAGAGCAAATAAGGTCAATGAACAGTTTAGAAGGAAGCTGGCATGGAAGGCTTTCCAACATGTTGCTAGTTATGATTCTGCAGTTTCAGAGTGGCTATGGAAGCAGACAGAGGGAGGTACTACTTTTCTTGTACCTTTTCAATCTGGTGTAATGTCATTTGTACTTGAATTATGGGAAAAAATGTGTCTGGTCAAGTCGTCAGGATGAGGGTTTTTTTTCAAATTTCAAAGTTATGATTAGCATACAGCCATACAAAGGATAAAATTTTGGAATGATTTAGCATATCCAGAGTAAAGATTGAACTATTAGATATTTTATTAATATTCAAATTTTCATGCTAAGTTTGTGATACTGAGTTCTGGAATGTCTCTCATCATAACTGGATGGATAGCCTGGAAAAACATATTGCAATGAATAATAGTGATGCACTAATTAGTTCAAAGCTGTTTCAAAGTATTGAAAAGGATGTCACTGATAAAAAGCAGATGACAGGTCCAACCGTCCAACGCAATAAAATATGCAAAAAATTCCATTTTTTAAAGATTTTATTCCTAGAATTACTTTTTCGGTGAAAAAATAACCCACCGGAAGGGCTGATTTGCGGATGAGGAATTAGCATACTCACTCGTTTTCATCCTTCCCATTCATAGTCCAATGAACCCCCATTTTAGGTTTTGCAGGAAGGGGTTCAATAAAGGGGGTAATTAACCATTTCTAATCGAATCTTTTTTGGCTCAATTTAAAAATAGTAATAGTAAAAGTGATATAGAGATATATTGAATTAGTATTCCTTCCAATACATCTTCTATGCCCCTTGTAATTTATGGAGAACACAGTCTAACGAGCTCTACTTGGTAACAGAAGATAAATTTCCTCCCAGCTTGACGGTGCCCCTTTCTCTCAAAAGTTCTCTTCGTTATGGTGAAAATCCACATCAAAAGGCTTCATTTTATGTGGACAAGAGTCTCGCTGAGTTTAGTGCAGGTGGTATTGCAACTGCCATTCAACATCATGGCAAGGTGAGAGACTATAATGTCCATATGCTTCTATATTTTGTTATTACGTTCATAGTTTTCAAAGGTATTGTAGCTTAGAATTTTATACGCCATGTGGCACCCTTTCAGAAATGAAGACTATTTTTGTTGGCATTATTAGCGTCTTAGCGATGATGACGAGATTTATGTAATTGCAACCAATGATGTGCAATACAAAATTTTGGAATGAATGTTAAGTTGATGTTATTTTTTAAGAATGCTTACAATTTTTGGTTGAACTTTCTGCAAATATGTTATATCATTAGTAAAACTTATGTGACAAGTCTTACCACCACTTTTCGTTATTACATTCATTAGAATTGATAATTTATACAAGGTAGGTATGTGTTCTTCTCATTGCCAGCATATTGTTATCTTGGTGCAGGAAATGTCGTACAATAACTACCTAGATGCTGATGCAGCTTGGAACTGTGTGTGTGAGTTTAAAAAACCTACGTGTGTAGTTGTAAAGCATACAAATCCTTGTGGGGTAGCTTCACGTGATGATATAATTGAGGCATATAGACTGGCTGTAAAAGCAGATCCAGTGAGTGCTTTCGGTGGTATTGTTGCATTCAACATAGAAGTCGATGAGGTTAGTTTGTTGATATGCTATTCAATGTTGCTTTGTTTTTCTGATTAATGTTGCTTTCATACAAGTTTCTTCCTACACTCATAGTAGCAAGATGAGGGATCTACTGTATGACTGTGACCACAGATTATCAGTATTGAGAGCCATGAATTCCCAGCTGGGATAAGAAAATAATTCTCTGTAATGCCTTTAGAAGCTATGAATAACAGGAAAATATAAGAATCAATTTCATGCATCGTTGCATCCTGATGTATAATTTGATGTGTTTGGAAGGTTCTTGCCAAGGATATCCGAGAATTCAGAAGTCCCACTGATGGAGAAACTCGAATGTTTTATGAGATTGTTGTTGCTCCCAAATATACACAAAAGGGGCTTGAGGTTCTCCGGGGAAAGTCCAAAACTTTGAGAATACTTGAGGCCAGTCAGAATAGCAAAGGGAAGCTTTCACTCCGACAGGTTGGTGGGGGTTGGTTAGCTCAAGATTCTGATGATTTGACTCCAGAAGATATACAATTCAAAACAGTCTCCGAGAAGACACCTCGAGAAAGCGAGCTTCATGATGCAGAGTTTGCATGGTTATGTGTGAAGCATGTGAAGAGTAACGCAATTGTAATTGCAAAGGTTAGCGAGTTTCTGAACCTTAATTAACTGTCATGCAATCTTCTTCAATTATTATATGCGTGTTTTTATGTCTCAGAATAATTGTATGTTGGGCATGGGAAGCGGGCAGCCAAACCGTGTGGAAAGCTTGAGGATTGCTTTAAGAAAAGCTGGAAACGAGGTCAAAGGCGCAGCTTTGGCTAGTGATGCATTCTTTCCATTTGGTAAGTATATATTCAAGGATTATCTGAATGTAAGTTTCTTGTCTCTAGCTCTAATGTGGCACTTGTTTCTATTAACAGCTTGGAAAGACGCAGTTGAAGAAGCCTGTGAAAGTGGGGTTGCTGTAATAGCAGAGCCTGGGGGTAGCATAAGAGATAATGATGCAGTTGATTGTTGTAATAAGTATGGCGTTTCACTTCTCTTCACTAATGTGAGGCACTTTAGGCATTAGTAAAAAGGGAATCCATCTCATTATAAATGCCTGATTCGGGGATTCCAGAATGTATAACTTGTAAAATTTTGATATCCATGGTCGTTATTGGCTGAGGTTGAATTGCAGAGAGAATAAGGAGGTTAGCGAGGGTGATGTAGGCGAGAAATTGTTGTAATCTGCATGGTTACAGGAACGTGATCGAGTAAAATTTCTAATGTGAGACATGGAGAACTTAAATATTTATTTATGTTCTTGAATTCGTTTTTTTTTTTTTCAATTATAATCTTGTAGCTGGAAACTCTTTGCAATACGTCAAGATTGAGATGAGGTTTGCTAGACTTGGAACAAGTGATGTGAGACAAAATAATTTAGATTTTACACGACTATTAACAAGAATATGCGGATGATGTTGTGTATGAGTTGTTTAAATTTTGCTTTTTCAATACTACTGTTTTTTCTTGTTTCCGAGAAAAGACAATTGTTTTAATTAATCCAATACGAACTGATTTTTTTATTATTATTGATTTAATATAAATAATTTTTTTTATTGTTATTAATTATCATTAAATTTTTTAAGAAAATATGTAACTTGCTCTAAAAATCTTGAATAGACCATACAAATATTTGACATAAGACCTCCCGTCAAGCTCAGGAAATTATATTATATATATAATAGGAGTAAGAGATTTTATCCTGAGGTGACATGATCGATTTTTAGTAATTACATAATATTATATATTAATTATTTATAAGTTATAATTATTATTAAGATTCTTAAGAACTATAATTTTCCTTACATCGCTTCAGATTATAACTCAAATTCTATTAGATATCTTATTAATATATAAATTTGAACTTAAAAAGCTATTTTGTAGTTAAAAAAAATTCGTAATTATTGTGTCACTTACACGACAGACATTGTTTAGGTCATATTTTGAGTTTCAGAAGTCAGAATGAGACAATTTTATAGCTCACGCGGAACTTACAAAATTATTTTTTCTGAGGTGTACGAACATCCAAAATCTTACAGGATCAGCAGAAAAGACAGTTACGAATTTTTATCGGAGAATTCTATTATGTTTAAGAAAAATTTTATAATTGATTTAAAACATTAAAATACTTTTTATATTAGATTTATATAGAGACATATACCGGAATAACTAATATTTAGGTAGATTGATTTTTTATTTATATATTCTTATCGATACTTAATATTAAATTTTATAATATTAAGAATTTATATTAATATTATATGTTCTCTTATTTTATATAAATTTATTTTATTTAATATAAAAAATTTCTAATTTGAAACCGTATTATAATAAATATATAATTGAGCCTAAAAAGGAAAGTTTAGTTAATATAGATATGTATATAGTTAGAGTCTGTATATACATGTATACTTTTTAGGCCCGTGGAGCTATACCGACCAACCGACCAAAACTTTTAATCTTTCGCCTATAATAATATAGTATAGATTATTTTTATATTAGAGTCGACATAGTATTAGGGTTTTACATACACGAGGGAGGCCGTTGTGAGAGGGAAGATTAAATTTTTTTTTATCCAGATCTTTTCTATAAAAATATTTAATATATTATGGTAACTTTATACGAAAAACTATTTACACTTAAGTGAAAAATTATTATATTGAGAACTCAAAAACCTTATTAATTAATTGGTTTTATTTTTAATATTTTATAATTTTCTTATTTATATTTAATTCGGTTGATGTAAAAATATATAATTTAAATAAGTTAAAAAACTAATATAATTTTAATATATTAAGACTTTTTAAAATTATAAAAATATTAATAATTTTAAAATAAATAATTTAATTAATAAAACAAAATATTTGTGCATCGCACGAGTTAATATCTAGTAACCAATAAGTTATACAGTATTAACGCCTCTAATAATATTTTACTAGCATTTTGTGTCGAAAATTTATATTTTTATATTTCATTAAAATAATTTTAAAAAATATATATTTTTTCATAATATATTTTTTGACAAATGTATTTTTAGTAGGAGAAAATTTCACCAACTTTTAAACCTCCTAAGAATCAGACACTTGCTCGTAGGGCTGAGCAAAAAATAACCGAACCGACCAGACCGGACCGAACCGAACCGACCAAACCGCTTTTTACGGTTTTTTAAGCGGTTTGGTTTGGTTTAGGTTTGATTTAAATACAAACCGTTATTTTCCGGTCCGGTCCGGTTTTCATTTCTAAACCGACCATTAAGACCGAACCGGACCGCTACAAATATATATTATTATATTTATATATATATATAATATAATATAAATTTATTTTGCATTTACCTATATTTGTCTTAAATAAATATATATATATATATATATATATATATATATATATATATATATATATATATAAATCATACTAATACGAACTTGTGATATGAGTTTCTCATTTAAAGTATGTTTGAATATATGTGGTGGGGTAGCCCCTTCGTTTTCAATGCCAGGTAAAAGAATATTATATATATATATATATATATATATATATATATATATATATATATATATATATTTGTCTTAATTTTGTTTTGCATAATATTTCTTCTAGAATTAAGATTGTTAGTTTGCTCCTGTAATGTATTTCTTTTTGTTTTGCATAATACTAATATGACCATTTGGGCACATATTAGTATTTTCGTAATGTAATAAACTAGTAATGTATGTACTAAAATTGACATACTTTTTGACAGTATTGTTCCACTGGATATGATTCAAGAAGGGTTTTTTTTATGCCTAAAATTATCATATTAAATAGTTTCGTTTAAAACCGTAACCGACCGAATCGGACTGTTTAATTGCGGTCTGGTTCGGTCTGGTCCAATATCCAAACGGTCTGGTCCAGGTTTGAGATATGAAAAAACCGTCATTAGTGGTCTGGTCCGGTTTAGCCGTTAAAAACCGACCGAACCGACCGTTGCTCACCCCTACTTGCTCGTACCGAATCGAATACACAATCCTAATCGTA